>CM049321.1:12975478-15692978 GCA_026874595.1 Sipunculus nudus
CAGTGGTAACAGAAAAACGCTGATTTGAATTTTAGATCCGAGTGAAAGGGACAACGGAAATTTAAGGGTATTGTACCATTTGCAGCTTTTTTTCTGTATGTATTTCTGCCCCGATTTAAATTATTTTTATCTCATAATAATGGTTATATCTTTAGCAACAATCTGAATGGTTATTCACGTCATTTTTAGCATTTGCTAATTTCTCAGTAACAAATATAGTTTCGGGACATGAAATGCGACATTTTTTGTAGAAATACCCTTATATGTTATATATTTTTTTTATCAAATGCGTATACGCATTTGATAAAAAAAAAATATCCAAGTTGTTTCATGATGAATGCGAAACTTTTATATCAGAATTTTATTGTCAAGTGAAATGTCACCAGTTTTCTAAATCGATCTTAACAGTTTAGCGCAGGGAGAGCTAGAGCACAGGAGATAGGCCTGTTTATAGGGAAAAATGAATATTTTTACATTCCTGAACAGTTGCAACTCTTATGACAGTCTCCAGCCAACCAGCGCTAACGTTGCGATTTGTTATCTCATGAATATTAATAAATCTCTGTGACCTCACTCTGACTGAGAAATCCCTCCTACAGCACCTGTTCAAAAGTTTTCGCGTGTTCCGTGGCGCGTGACAAAGTCGTCCGTTCCTGGCGGTTCGTATAAATACTTGACTCGTGTCGGAAAAGTCAGGCGTCGCTGATGCGTGTCAAGCTGGGCATAGGCCTATTGATGCTGATCGGAAGATTTCAAGAGGGGTATACATCTCTAAAACAGGTAAAGATCGACTATAGGCCTAAGTAGCCACTATTACTTAATGTATGCATATTCAATAAATATGAAGTTTTATTACTTGCTTATTATTAATATTATTAAAGTAGTTCACGTTAACGCGCATATCAGCAGTGCACGTGCACTATTTGAGAAACGGAGGGTTGAAGGGTCGGGGTGTCAGTCTGCAGTATAAGTTATACAAGCTACATTCTAGGTCTATATATACACCTTAGGTGTCAAGCGGTACTATTTGTACCTAGTTGTCAGTGTACACTCCCCAGCCTCAGTTTTATATATTTTTATCTCAGCTGACTGAAAGTCAACTGCATGAGGTATATAGGTATGGGACTTTGTCCCTTGTCCGCCTGGCCGTCCATTAGCAGGGCACCAATCGTAACCGCTGGACCTAGAAACTTCTAAGTGTACATCAAAAGAGGTCAATAAAAATCTCTTTGGAAACCTGAAATCAGGTCAGTGTGACCTATATCCTCCGAGCTATGGGCTTGTAGGTACCCCCTAGAATAATAAAAAAATTATGGAAAACCTGCAGTATCTTGATAATTAATGCATGGATTGCCATGAATCTTGCCTTGAAATTTTACTATGACTAGTTTCGTCAGTCCCCGAAAACTGGTGGCATATGTGTTTTTTTTTGTAATTTTTACATTTTTCCTGTTTTTGAGATCTTCAAATGACGGCAATTATGTCAGGTTCTCAGCTATTGTTTCATTCAATGCCCTGAAACCAAGTGTCATTATTGATTATGATTGGTTACTTCAGTTCCTGAAGGCTGGTGGCACCACCTATATTTTTTCTATTTTTGATGCATTTTTCCTTTATTTTGAGACTGCCAAATTATATTGATACTATCAGATTTACAACTGTGGTTTCATCTGTGTCCTGAAACCTTGTGTTGTTTATTAGGGCCTTCTTGAATAAGCGGATGCCCTATATTAATCACCCTGTCCGTCCGTCTGTTTGTCTTTCTGTATGTCTGTAAAATTTGAACATTTCTTGATGAAAACTCTTTGGATTGACATATTGATTTAAAACTCAACTTATATATGGTTTAGTTCTAACGCAAGGATTACAGATTTTAGGAAAATGAGGTCAAAGGTCAAAGACACAGGACCCTTTTCTTTGAGAAGATTGTGGATACATTTAAAGCCAAACTTTTTATCCCAAACCTTCCGTCTTCAAAGTGGCACACCTGCCAATAGGGGAAGGTTCCTTTTGATTTTGGGGTCACAAGGTCAAAGGTCAAGGTCACAGGGCCCATCCATTGACAAATTAGTTTATGGATGAAAACTCCAGTTTGGGTAGACAGGTTGGCTTCAAACTGATCACAGGACCAATATTTTGAAAAAAAAAACTCCTACCTATCCTTATATAGACAAATTCAGCTGAGCATTGAGACCCATGGGTCCCTACTCCTTAGCTGTGTGCAGATCTAAAGTTAATTCTAATTTTTGATTGACATCTAACCTTGTTACAATGTCTAGGACAGTATGATGTCATAATATATTCATAATCGTAAAAATATAAAAATATTATGACAATGGAAATGAAAGAGAAACATAAATTATAACTTTTATTACAGTTGACACTCTCATATATATATATATATATATATATATATATATATATATATATATATATATATATATATATATTTATGTATGTATATTTATATATGTATGTGTGTATGTGTGTGTCTGTGTCAAGGGAGGAATTAGGATCTGGGAAGATCCAGAATTTCTTGGAAGAATGATAATTTTCATTTTTCCTGTGAAAAATCTGAATATAAAAATTAGATTATAAAAATCAGAATCATAATATCTCTTGATTCTTATTTTTCCCGCTAGAAATTAGAGTTCTTTTTTTCTCCTAGGAGCAACAAGAATTCTGCTATTTCCCAGAACAAAGTTTATTTCAAAATGATATCCTTTGTAGGTAGGGAAGGTTTATAATATAAATTTATTAAACACCTAATAAGACATCATAACTATGTTTGTTAATTTTGATCTTCTTTAAGTTAATACAAACACTAATTATGACCTGGATGTGATGTGACTGTTTGTCACTGGTTGTTGTGTATGCTTTCTTAGTGCATAATTTGTTTACATTACAGTTGTGACATCTGGAGTGTGGTTTGTGCACTAATTTGTGTCTGTTTTGATCTGAATCAAATTCAGTACAGAACTCCTCCAATTCACCTTGGAACATATTTCCAATGGACACATCAGTTGAGATTTAAATTACAAAGTAGTCCATGTACAGAAATATACCAACTTCTAAGGGTTAATTCCTGTCTAAGCTGGTTTTTTTACGCTCCTGATGCAGTGGTTATACACTGCAGTGGTCCGAGGTCTCCATTTTTCATTTTAATCGCTGCTTTGTATGGCAAGAAAAAAAAATTCTGTTTTGCTGTTTTGCCATAGAATTTTTCAGTGTAAACCACATGGAGATTAAGCATATCAAGTTGAAAAGTGGGGCATTTCGAAATATATACACTCTGTTAACATGCAAATATATATTTGTTAATTTTTATTGTACTGAATCATTTGTATCACACCTAATTGTTCAAGAAGATTTTGTTAAACATTTCTAAGATTTAAGAAGAAATGGCTAAACTTTTCAATTAGACCAGGGTTCTGTGGTCCAGGGGTAGAACATATTGATTCAAAGCTGGGAGATTATGACTTCAAATCTCAGCTGAGAAAATGAGAATATCATGGTCTGCCCCCACCCAGGGTGAGCAATGAGACTGCAGGCTCAATAGGAAGGCTGTGCCCCATGGCCATGTTTCACTTATGAACGATATGCCTCTCTTGTGTTCTTTGGTGTTATGACGCAGCAATGGGAATGATAACACATGCAGAACCTGCAGGTGTTGTAGTCCCCAGGCCTGGTTAACACCAGGATACAAAATGAGAGGAAGCATGTTCTACTGCCCTGTCACGTGGTCTGCAGCCCAAAATTGAATCCTGCAGATAAACACATAATAAGTTAAACTAGCATGACAAAAATGGAGACAGACACCTCAAAACAAAAATGAAGGAAGAAAATAAACTTATATTTTCTGAAGTAAAGCTTCCTTCAGGATATCCTAATGTTACCAAGTGCAAGTTTGAATATTCTGAACTAATGTTGAGTATTAGGATTTAATTCAGTCAGCAATGCTTTCTATAGTGGGAATCCAGGGGCGGATTCATGATTCTCAGAATTAAGGGGTATAAAGTTTATAGTGAGGGTGTACCGGTAATGGTCTAAAACAGACTTACTTTGCCGGAGGGATCAATGGTTAACCTTGAGGTTTAAGTTTGGATTCACTGTAAAAAAAGTCTGAATTTCTTCCAGGAAGGAATTTAACCACCTCCCTCACCCACTGGGGTCTGCCCCTATAATCCATGGTAAACTGGAAGTAATCTAAACATCCCCATGAAAAACAAACTCATTGGTTTATCCATTTATATCTCAGTGATGCATACTTTTCTACAGGTCCCTCTCTGTGTCTGAAGTTTGAGGTTTGACCGATTGTTTGTATGTCACAATGTACATGGGAATCTAGGTGAGTTCAGAACTCGATCTAGTTACAAGCATGTATGACACCAGCCCCTATCAAGAAAATTAAAACAAACACATTTGCGTTAAGGTGTAAACTAATAAAATAGTGTAATCTTCTAGATATTCTACAGTAAATTGGTGTATTTCAGGATGTTCCAAAATCATATGGTTGACTTCAGGAATCAATATTAACCAGTGTACATTAATTAGTATACATGTATTCTTAACTCAACTAGTTTAGATTTGAATAACAAATCTATTCCAGTATCAACTGTTGTCAGATAGGAATTAATTGACAATGCCCATCTCAACTTAGATAAAACCTTAGATAACAGCACATTGATGCTCTGACAGCAGTATGCAGTATCTCCGAGCATTCATTTCCATTGTTATCACTGCTGATATCTAGGTGTATTGATTTCTCATCTTCTGCAGTATCTTTTGCCTGAAGAAACTTTTTCTGGTAGCCAGGTGTTGCCTATCTCAGCTGCAGCTCTGTTTGTTGATACTACAGTATATGACGCATATAATGACAGCTGCCTGCATCGTTACACGAAAGACTGTTCTGTCATGATTGTACAGTTTACTGGCAGCACACATGGTCGCAGGGTCATATATATATATCCTAATGCCAGAGAATAGGACAACAAGATTGCAGGTATTTTTAGAACTTATAAATATGAGAGCTTACAGTTAGAATGCTCACTCTCTATGTATGTGAATTATACTAAACTTAAACTTTGTTCTTTATAGTGTGTTTGTTTGTGTGTGTTAATTATTTACAGTTTCAATACAGGTGAGAAATGGGAGATAAATTTCACCCCCTCCCCCTACTTTTCAGTAAGGGAGGATGGTTATTAATGTAATATTCCCAAATACCTTTCACAGAAAAATATTTATATATTGGAAATGAAATATTTTTATAGTTAGAATTACAAACAATTTCTGTGTTTACTATGAAATATTTTATATCTAAACCTGGTTTTGAAGTAAGCTATATATAAATATATATATATACATAAATGATACTTCATTTTTTTACGACCTTATACTTAATTTTTTATATATTTGAAAAATGTCACACTGACAATAAAAGGTATATATATATATATATATATATATATATATATATATATACCATACTGCAGTTATGTGTGTGTGTGTGACAGGCTTACTGGATTGTGGTCAGGAAGCGGCAGATTGGTAATTTGCAGGGCATGAATTAGTGCTGAACCACTGGAATATGCTGGTAGTTTAATGGGAGGTCAATCATGACCACACTGACCAGCTGTCCTTGGCCTCAAATTATTTTAATTTGCCTGTTCTGATTGAGCCCTTATCCATATACCAGCAATAATCAATGGTGGTGGGTCTAATGCCTGTTTTAATCTGGTCTTGATGTGTCTGGGACAAATGTGTCCTAAAGTGGGTAATTTTCCATATTTTCCCATGCACCCAGCAGAATTTGACTTTATTTTACCAAGGGTATGTCACAGCGCCATCTATCAGAAACTGCATGAACTCTGCCTGTATGGATATTAACAGGATATCTTGTAGTGGGTGAAATCTCACGGCCCTATTCCAATGCAGGAATGGGTAATATGCTAGTTAGTCTTGTATACCCTCTGAGCATTTGGACAAGATAGTTTTGTCATGAAACCAGAACTTTTACTTATGCAGTGGATGCTTAGCCAGGAAAAGTGGGCTAAGTTCATTTTGGCAATATACATTCTTTTCAGGATTTGATCAATCAGGACAATGAACAATGTATATTTTAAATTTTGAATTAATCACCCAGGACATTTTTTTATTGGTCATCTGGGCCAAGTATATATTTTAAACATATATATTTTAGGGATTTTCCCAGCAAGGACGTGTGTAACATCACTAATTTTAATTCCACAATTCCCATTCATAATAAAACACTGAGAATTACATATAGAGTATGTTATTCAGTGTTTCAGAATACAGTTTAAACTGGCAACACATGCTGCCATGATGACAAGTAACTGTAATTTGTACCAGGAGAAATCAAAATCCTACCATTCCAATTGCATTAACTTGTTGTCCCCCGCCATAAGGAGGGAAAACTACTTAAATTCTGTTCATCTGTTTGTCTGTCGGGCTCCATCACTGATGCCACACTTTCCACAGTTAAATGTTACGGGGACTGTGCCTCCTGGCCCTTGTTTAATGTTTAACATACATTACTGTTTAAACTCTTTAAAATTTTCAATTTTAACTTTTATGCAATAAGTAATTCTAAAGCAGATAAAAGCACATTGAGTAAACAGATTTATATTTGGAGTCCAGTACATGACTTTTGAGATTACATTTTATCCAGGCAATATATACTTCTTACATGGCACTTGGATCCACACGTTAATCCAGATTTTTTGCAGCAATACCTGTTTATTAGAAATACGTACAGCTCCCTTTACACTTGCATAGGTTGTGTGAAGATTTTGTACCTTGCCCATTGGTCATTATCCTTGAAGCCTGGGCTATAAGTCACCACCTCTAAATTTATCCTCTTGAGGGTTTGCTTCAGATAAAGATGGGAAGTGTACATATTCTTTTCTCATAGTATAAGCTCCTCAGCCTTGATCCATCTCTTTATAATTCTAGTGGCACTATATATCTGATATAGCTTGAGTCCTTGTCATGCATGATGTCGGATATTTTGCGTGGAAGGAGACAAGCATCCATGTATGGTTTGATCTGCTTGCATGGTAAACTCTTATATGGCTACAGTGCATGACTCCATACAGTGACCAAAGTCTACAGTGACCCCACTTGGCACTCTTTCACAATTGGTATCTGTTTAATTCTTTGGTGATGATGTGAGTAACTGGTATCTGTTTCATTGGCGATTTTGTGAGTAATTGGTATCAGTTTCCTTGGCGATGTTGTGAGTAACTGCAGGTATCTGTGTCCTTGGCAGTGTTGTAACTTGTATCTATTTCTTTGGCGATGTTGTTAGTGATAGGTATCTGTTTCCTTGGCGATGTTGTTAGTAATAGGTATCTGTTTCCTTGGCGATGTTGTGAGTAATAGGTGTCTGTTTCCTTGGCGATGTTGAGAGTAACTGGTATGTCCCTTGGTGATGTTGTGAGTAGCAAGTATCTGTTTCCTTAGCGATGTTGTGAGTATAACTGGTATCTGTTTCCTTGGCGATGTTGTGAGTAACTGGTATCTGTTTATTTGGCCATGTTGTGATCATGAGTAACTGGTATATCTGTTTCCTTGGTGATGTAGTGAGTAACTGGTATCTGCATGTTTATTTGGCAGTGTTGTGAGTAACTGGTACTGTTTCCTTGAGTTTATATAACTGGTATCTGTTTCCTTGGCTACATGCTGCCTTCGGGTAACCATTTCTTTAACTTGCTCCAAGGTGCACCTGTCTGTGAGCAGTATCTATTTCTTCATTCTCTATCACATCACTGCATTTCCATCCTATAAACTAGCCAGACTCAATTGGTTCTTCAATAAGGTTGTACAAAGTAGGAACAGATTTCACCAAGCACACATTTTTAACACAGCAACATCAGTCTTTGTGTTAACTTGTTCCATGAGGAGTTTTTGTCATGATCTCAGTGCCAGTGGCCACTAAGGCATTATCACTTAAGCCTTAGTCACACTATTACAGATGAGGGTACAGACAACGACTGATGGTCTTGGATTGAGTAACCACAGATCTTTTTTCTGTTGCAACCATACTGTCAGCGAAGGGCCTCCAGGTTTGTGTACAGAAAAATGCACTCTTTGGGACAGATAGCAATGGTCTCCATTTGCAATGGCATAGTCTTGATATAGTTTTATAGCAGCAAGATCAGGGAATATGAGGGATTCCCATGATAATTTCAAAACTTCTGTAAAGCTTGACGGACAAAGACCAGTTACCACAGATCATGAGTGATGATCTGTGGTGAGATAGATCTGTGACAGTGTGCATTTATCTTTAGAAGAATATTATTTAATCATGTCCATCTTTTAATGGTGTGACTGCATGTACGTGTCATTTTCCTTGGATATGGTAGGTGTAATAGCATCATCTGGCTTACCAAGCCTGCTGTCTGCCCCATCAGTTTCATCAACAGGCTCCACTTGAGAACTGTCTGGATGATTTAGATCTCCTGTTTAAGTTCTTCCTCACTGGCATGATCCTGCATAAGGTGTTATGGAGATGCCAGAGGAGCTTGAAGGTGCTCATTCACCTACCTTTTGAAAAAGAATTTATGTGATGGCTGGCTTCCTTTGTGTATATATTAATCATATAAGCATTAATTTGGTTGTGAAAAAAACCCACTGGCTTCTATGGCTCAGGGGTAGAACACAGCTAGGACTCAGAGCCGGGAGATAGAGAGGTCGAATCTCAGCCAAGGCGGTTGGCCCACACCCAGGGTGAGCGCTCTGCAGGCTTAATTGGAGGGTCAGCCGTGTTTCACTCACAAACCAGTGTGCCTTTCAGGGGCTCCTCAGTGGTATAACCCAGCAATGGGAACGATTACACATACAGGGCCTGCAGGTGCGGTAGACAAAGGCCTGGTTAATGCCATGATGTAAAATGAGAGGAAGTGTGTGATACTGCCTTGTCAAATAGTCCGAAACCGGAATGGAATTCTGCAGTTGTACATATATGTTGTTAAGTTAGCATTAAAAAAAAAGGAGGCGACTACCTCGGCCAGATAACATTAGAGTAAAAAAATAGAAAAAAAAAATTTGGTTGTGAAAAGTTCTTAAAAGGCTTTGGTGAAGGATGTATGAATTTGTTTATCAACAAAATATTTGTTAACACAGACGTGTTGACAAATGGGTAACACATGTAACCTTATAAGGGGCATGGTAGATTGCGTATATGCGGAGGTAAGAAAGGTCACTCCTTTCAAAATACCATTTGCAAAGCTCTGGCTTATCTGACTTGCTGCCAGATGCCCTTTTTGAATTTGTTTATTTATTAAGTGGACCCCCACATTTTATAAACATTTTGATATAAACAAAACAAGCAGCTTGTGTGCGGTGATATCCACATTTTCTGGCCTGTTTTTATAAAAGCTCCAAGGTATTACCCTCAAGTAATGAAGGTCTTATAGGTGATCGGGCCCTTAATGTATTGATTGCATTGATAACAAATTTAAGGCCCTTAATTGGTCAAGATTTCACCAGTATGATCTATCTGTTTTATTATAGCATGGCTTGCAAGTCACCATTTCCTAGTTCAGTTCAATCCTGCACTTGAAGATGTCTTGTATAATCACCAGCTATATCTGGCCAAATTGTTTTTAGGTCAATGATGGCCTGGTTGCTTGGTCTGTGTATTCTCTAACAGTTTTCAGTGTGATGTCATGCATTCTCAGTGTGACATCATGTATTTTCAGTGTGATATATATATTGATTGTGATGTCAAGTATTTTCATTGTGATATCATGTATATTCAGTATGGTATCCTGCATTTTCAGTGTGATACATGTATCATGTATATTCAGTATGGAATCCTGTATTTTCACTGGGAAATCATGTATTTACAGTGTGATATCATGTATTTTCAGTATAAGAAGTTAGAATTTGAGCCAACAGATTGAGCAATTATATTAATAGTGATCTTACAATCCAATTACATGTTCAGCACATTAACAGATGATTATTGAACTATTAATTAAACGCTTTTATTGTTCAGCTGTTGCACATAATTCTTAGTTACACTGATTGTTTTTCTCTGAGCTACTCCAGTCCTGCACATCTGTTTATTAGTATACCCATTATTGTGACATGCTACTTTCGACATCTGGGTGTTAGCCCATATGCAAAATGGCAGCCCCCATGAGCAGTTTGGAGACATTTGGGGAGTTCTAAAGTAACCTGCCAGGGCTCAATAAGGGCATTGGGGTGCTACATGAAAGATAAAGTACTCTGAGGACAGTGTCAAGAATCTATCTGTGGAGAGAGTTTGGTGGCTCTGGGATGCCTATTGGCAAAGTTTAAAGCAGAACAATGCTTTTTTTGGACCACGCCCAAATCCTCGAATTATTGTCAGATAAGACATGACATGTTCCACATCAAGATAGGTTTTTTTTTCCAAGTCCTTGTCCAGAAATTTGGCATTTGGTCATGCTGAATATTATGATGTACAGGAAGAAAATGCTGATATTTTTTTCTGCAGAGGTACTTTATTAATGGCTTACCCTTGATACATATTAATATACTCTAAAATAATTCCTGTTAAGAAACGTTCTTATAATGCCTCTGTGATGGATGTTTGAGTTTGTTAATATACAAGCTGTCAATAAATGTAGCTCATATTGACAAACAGAAAAACCATGTAACCTAAGGTGGTTTGATGCAGGTCACTCATTGAAAAACGCCCTTTTCAGAACTCAGGTTTATCTGACTTTCCACCTGATGTCATTTTTGTGCAACTATATAGTGACCTTTTCAGCTTTCACACTGATGTAACCAACCCCCTTAGGGCACATATGGCTTTCCTGTTTTTCAACATTTACACATATAACATGTTAAATAATAGCTGGTAGATAAATAACCCAATACATCTTTCACAAATGTTATAAGAACTTTTTCTCAATAGGAATTACCTAGATACCATTAATATGTATGGACAGTAAGCCAGGAATCACATAGTCCAGAGATAAGGTGGACAAATAACTGGTGTTAAGTCTGTGAAATACTTAATGGTTATTATTATATTGAACCAGTTAAAAAATGGAAAAATTAAGTAATGACTGATTAATAATATGAATGTTAGTGCTAATTCATAATTATAACAAAGTGAACTAAGAACAGCGGTTGGATTGATCTCTAGATTTGATATCTTGGTTCCTGTTTTCTAAAGTATTTCCTTCAATATTATATCACTTGATGACAATGTTGCATGGGGAAACATTTTAGCCCATGAGGTTGGTTTATTGGGATTCTTTTTTTGTTTTGCAACTCTTTTTCAGGTTTTAAAAATAAAATTATATATATATATATATATATATATATATATATATATATATATATATATATATATATATATATATATATATAAAGGTAAAATACATATTTTAATATATTTGTGTATATATAACTTAAGAATATATATATATGTGTGTATTGTATAGATTCATATATATATATATATATATATATGTATGTATATGTGTGTATATATATATATATAAATACATACATATATATATATATAACTCTGAAGAAAAACAACACTGTTAATTCACAACAGACTGTTTCACGGGATGCGACCCGATCATCAGGTGAATGTGGTTAGAATGAAGCTAACGTCGTGGTTTGAAAAGCCGAGACTTTACGAGATTACGAGATTATGCTTTGTGCGATTCGGGTCGGGGGGGGGGGGGGGCATGTGAAAGACTGACACTGATCCTATTGTTCTCGGGTGCACAATAGGATTGGTCGGGGTACACGTGCGATACTGGAACATAACAGGGCAGGGCAAAGAGGTTATATAAAGTAGTAAATAGTAAATATAACACAAAGATATAACCAGGATGCTCAATCAGCATATTGAAATGATGTCTAATAGGGCCTTGGAAGCAGTGAACATATCAGTAGTATACATATGATATGATAAAAATACACATATACTGTGAAAATACACAATATACAAGGCAAATATACAATATAAAAGGCAAATATACTATACTCATACCAAGTGGTGCAAGTCTCCTAGCTGAAGGTCGTAAAGCCCATTAGACCAGGATAAAGTAGAACTTTCCTGTCATCCAATGGACTCCACGAGCCAGCAGTAAGAGAACAACTACCTGAACAAATGAGTCTGCCCAGCGGATCCTCGTAGGGGGGGGGGGGGTTTAGGGGGCACGCTGAATATTAGTACGAATGCTAGGTTTTAAAATATTTCAGGGTGAATTTGTTTTGATGGCGGCACTTGGAGAGAATTTCAGCTCTTGAGTTCAACAATGATCCAGGGGGGGCCGTAGCTATAAGTAGCTTTTCAGACAAGCAGAGATCACACTTCCTAGTCCCACAGAAGTAAGGTGCTGCCTTGGCAGATATTTCCCAGGAGAGCTTGTAATTGATATTGTTGTCTTTTAGTGACCAAATGTGTTTAGACAGTTCAGTGTTTTTAGCGTGGGATCTGTTCCGAAAGGATTGCTTGTGGTTATTATATCTTGTCTTGAAATCACCTTCAGTACACCCTATGTAGTGTTTCACGTCGTTGTCTGTTCTAACTGTTGCTTTATAGACAATGCATTTCAGCTGACATTGACCATTCATAGGACATTCGTCTTTTTTACGGCAGTTACATTGTTTTTGGGGTGCATTCACAGCATTGTCAGAATTTAGAACCTTCATATTATGTTTGCTGATCAGGTTAGACATGTTGGGTAGACAGCTGTAGCTAATTTTCAAATTGTTCCTGTTGAATAACCTGTGGTACCTGTGATGTTGAGGGAAGTGTTTTTCAACTAGTTTCATGAATTTTCTGCCAATGTTGGTTTTTACATGACGGCTGTAGGGTGGATTAAACCATATTATTTTCCTTTTCCTGTTTCTCTTGCTTTTCACTGTTGGTTCAACATATTTTAAGCTTTCTGAGAACCCGCTTTTCGCTAAAGCTTCATCATACATGGGTTTGGCTTTCATAAATAGCTCTTTATTGCAGGAGTTGTCAGAAACACATTTACTGATCATCATTGGTATCTGCCTAATGATAGCTGGGGGGTGATTGGATTGTGCGTGGATATAGAGAGGGTCATTGTTCGGTTTTCTGTAAGGGTAGAAGACGTCATTTTGGAGGTCAAATGTTACGTCTAAGAAATCTGTGCAGGTCAGGTTAGTTTCAATGGTTATCTTTAACCCAACATTGGAAAAGAGTTTGATCATTTTCTTACGGGTGCTGTCTGCTTTGGGTCCAGACATGTTGGGGAAACAACCTAAACCGTCATCACGATACAGGCCTAGAGCATTTACACCAAATTCCTTTTTCAACATATCTAGGATGTATAAACCAACAATTTCGCATACTTCAGCGCCATCAAAACTGCCCATGGTGACGTCAAAACTAGTGTGATCTTTTTTCACCCAGGTGTTACCGTTGCTAAACAGTAAGCTTTTCCTGCTGTGCAGGATGGTTTTGATAACATCCTCTGGAATGGAGACCATGGTTTTGGCAAATTTGAGGGCTTTCATGAGAAGATCTTCTGTGATCGAGGGGTAAAAGTCAACAATATCAAACTTTATGAACTTAGATTTTTGTTTCAGCTTCAATTTCTTGAACCAAGATATTACCTGTGCGGTATTTTGCCACTGGTTGAGTTTGGTTTTCAGTCTCAGTTGGCTATTAATTTTTTCCAAGTGCTTTTTGCTAATGATACCTATTTCAGATTTTGCTGGATTAATCAATCTGCACTTGGGGTTTTGTTCAAAATTATCCTTGTGGTCTTTCAAAGTAATGTAAGCATTGCGCTCGGCCATGACTTCGATGCGGTCTGCTAGGTTAAGGGAACCGGCTATTTCTTTGGCTTCTGTATTGATATTTTTACAGATATTTCTGTCTGCTTTTTTGTATGTCTTAGTGATGTTTTCTGTAAGAAGTTTATTGTAGTGTTCTTTCGGCATACTGTACAGGTTGGTTGTCTTATCTGCCTGTACTAGGAGATTGTCAGATTGTCTGATTGTTTTGATGTCATTGGCCATTTGTTTCTGGAATGCATTGTGTGAGTGCTGAAATTCAATGTTCCGGACCATTTCGTAGATATCACTTTCAAATGCCCTGAGGTGTTCGCTATGAGGGGGTGAATATGTGGTTTTGAATCCATTGTTTTGTTTATCTGAAGTTTGACCAGGGTTTTCGAAATGGAATGCCTTCCATCGCATTCTCCGAAGTAGGCTTTCAACTTTACTTATCAGGGATTTGGTATAGGACAGATTACTAGGGATGGGAATGTTTTTCAAAGAGTAGTTGAAGTTAGCTTTGTTCATTCTGTAGATGTTACAAGTTGAATTTCTGGACAGGGTGGGTTAACAAAAGTGCTCGACAACGTACCTGTCGCTGGAGCTGGAGTAGAAGGTAGTGTTACCCTCCGATGAAAAGTGCTCTATGGCCTACAAGCTAGGCCAGAGCGGTATAACTCTGAAGAAAAACAACACTGTTAATTCACAACAGACTGTTTCACGGGATGCGACCCGATCATCAGGTGAATGTGGTTAGAATGAAGCTAACGTCGTGGTTTGAAAAGCCGAGACTTTACGAGATTACGAGATTATGCTTTGTGCGATTCGGGTGGGGGGGGGGGGGCATGTGAAAGACTGACACTGATCCTATTGTTCTCGGGTGCACAATAGGATTGGTCGGGGTACACGTGCGATACTGGAACATAACAGGGCAGGGCAGAGAGGTTATATAAAGTAGTAAATAGTAAATATAACACAAAGATATAACCAGGATGCTCAATCAGCATATTGAAATGATGTCTAATAGGGCCTTGGAAGCAGTGAACATATCAGTAGTATACATATGATATGATAAAAATACACATATACTGTGAAAATACACAATATACAAGGCAAATATACAATATAAAAGGCAAATATACTATACTCATACCAAGTGGTGCAAGTCTCCTAGCTGAAGGTCGTAAAGCCCATTAGACCAGGATAAAGTAGAACTTTCCTGTCATCCAATGGACTCCACGAGCCAGCAGAGAGAACAACTACCTGAACAAATGAGTCTGCCCAGCGGATCCTCGTAGGGGGGGGGGGTTTAGGGGGCACGCTGAATATTAGTACGAATGCTAGGTTTTAAAATATTTCAGGGTGAATTTGTTTTGATGGCGGCACTTGGAGAGAATTTCAGCTCTTGAGTTCAACAATGATCCAGGGGGGGCCGTAGCTATAAGTAGCTTTTCAGACAAGCAGAGATCACACTTCCTAGTCCCACAGAAGTAAGGTGCTGCCTTGGCAGATATTTCCCAGGAGAGCTTGTAATTGATATTGTTGTCTTTTAGTGACCAAATGTGTTTAGACAGTTCAGTGTTTTTAGCGTGGGATCTGTTCCGAAAGGATTGCTTGTGGTTATTATATCTTGTCTTGAAATCACCTTCAGTACACCCTATGTAGTGTTTCACGTCGTTGTCTGTTCTAACTGTTGCTTTATAGACAATGCATTTCAGCTGACATTGACCATTCATAGGACATTCATCTTTTTTACGGCAGTTACATTGTTTTTGGGGTGCATTCACAGCATTGTCAGAATTTAGAACCTTCATATTATGTTTGCTGATCAGGTTAGACATGTTGGGTAGACAGCTGTAGCTAATTTTCAAATTGTTCCTGTTGAATAACCTGTGGTACCTGTGATGTTGAGGGAAGTGTTTTTCAACTAGTTTCATGAATTTTCTGCCAATGTTGGTTTTTACATGACGGCTGTAGGGTGGATTAAACCATATTATTTTCCTTTTCCTGTTTCTCTTGCTTTTCACTGTTGGTTCAACATATTTTAAGCTTTCTGAGAACCCGCTTTTCGCTAAAGCTTCATCATACATGGGTTTGGCTTTCATAAATAGCTCTTTATTGCAGGAGTTGTCAGAAACACGTTTACTGATCATCATAGGTATCTGCCTAATGATAGCTGGGGGGTGATTGGATTGTGCGTGGATATAGAGAGGGTCATTGTTCGGTTTTCTGTAAGGGTAGAAGACGTCATTTTGGAGGTCAAATGTTACGTCTAAGAAATCTGTGCAGGTCAGGTTAGTTTCAATGGTTATCTTTAACCCAACATTGGAAAAGAGTTTGATCATTTTCTTACGGGTGCTGTCTGCTTTGGGTCCAGACATGTTGGGGAAACAACCTAAACCGTCATCACGATACAGGCCTAGAGCATTTACACATAGCATTACATATATCATGCTATATATATTATATGCACACAAGCTTATCTTGATACGAGAAGGAAACATTGAAGATTTGAGGATGTCTACCTCAAGTATATTAAAATTGATTAAGTACCCCGATGTCACTGCCCTCTCACTATAAACAAGAGATAAATCATACAAGCCTTTAGTGGTCAAGGCCTCTGTGTTGAAAGTAGAGAAGGGGCTCCAATTTGTAGTACCAGTATATATACACAGGCTTAATGGGACTTATGAGCAGAAGCCACCAATAACAATCCCCCCATATGTTACCGGTATCCACAATGGTGGCAGTGTTGTTGTGTTAAGCTTGGTTAAGTGTTCATTCACAATGTGGTGTGCTGGTCTTTCTGTCAACTTGTGTCTGCAGTCACACTGGCCAGCAACCTGCAAATGGAGTTTTTAAACTAAAGTTTACGAAAAGAAGCCCATCTGTGGTTATAATTAAAGGTGAGTTTGGCAATTTTTGCATGCTATATATATATATTTTAGTAAAAATTATAATTAAATGAACTGATATGATCAAGTTGTGTCATGATTGTATATATCAATATCTGTGCTCTGTTCTTACAGTGCAGGCTCAACAGGACAAAAGAACATATTCTTTGCATATTAATGTTATGTTAGTATTGCTATATGGGTATTTTAATTTGCATTAACTTATGTTTCAAACTGTTTAAGTAGGTTTGATGATCACACATACACACAAACACACAATGCACACTGGCACACTAGTATGTAAACAAACCATATGTTTTTCTAAACAATTGAGGCTAGTTAAAAAGTTGACCTTGAATGAACACTCAAAGTAATGGAAAGAGAGGCGGAATTTAAAATTTTAGAATTTTAAGAATCATAATTAATATGGCTATGTTCCGTTTTATTCCTGTAGAGAGCAGCTGTAAAAATAATGATAGGATGTAATATTGTATTTTTATAATTGCATTACATTTTTTTAAATTATTCAAGTAATCTAAGTTCAGTGAAACATCAGGGGATTTATCATAAAAAAATTAAATAACTAAAAAAATGTTAAATATAAATATATATATATATATATATATATATATATATATATATATATATATATATATAAGATTTAATTTAATACCAAGGTAACTTAAAAGTGAAAAAAGTTAAATTAGACAGTGAGAGAGACAGAGAGAGAGACAGAGGGGGGAGGGATAGAGAGAAGGAGAAAAAACTTCTGTTGATCAGCCATTCAAACACCTGATATGGTTACCAGCATTTTAATGGGGCATGATTGTAATTTTCATGCCTAAACAGAGGAGTTTGCACTAAGTGAAGCTGTTTTTTATCTCATTGACCCAATGAAAGCTAAGTGCTTGAGAATATGATATAGCCTTGAACAGCTCTAAACAGAAAGTTAAACCTCAACTCAAGATCATAGTGACATGGGCACACAAACACAGGTTTATCATTCTTGAAAGTTTGTTGCATTTTAGTGGCAAGTTGGTACTTATAAGCATGCACTGTAGACTCAAGAAATGTCATCTGTATTAAATTGATGGTGGTGCCATTCGGCTCTTGTCATGCAACTCTTCAGATATGACTCATATTTGTCTTGAAGTACCATGGATAGAACAGTCTGTCCTAATTAAGAGAGGTAATTTTCCAAATTTTACCATAACCAGTCAGAAAAATTTAGATTATTTCCCAAAGGGGCTGTTGCAGCGCCATCTACTAGACACTGCAACAGTATAAACTGCAACTTTGACTTATTACAATATTCTTCCGCAAAGTTTGGAAAAATCTTGGTTTCTGAGGATGCATGGTACATCTGTGAGGTGGCATATGCGTTATGTTAATCTTGTTGCACCACTGATTGTGTCCAGTGCAAGATTATTTCCACTCATGAAGAGTTTGGGAATGAAAAATTGGGAGAAACTATAATATGTTACAGAGAAATCTCTGTACTTAGGTATATTTAACATACCTGATATGTTAATAGGCCACATTAAAAGCCAGGATGGCAGCAAAGTATTATCCAACTATGAGACTGCATGTGTGCAGGGACATCAATACAGGGAAGGGGGGGGGGGGGGGGGGCAGATGGGATTTTATGTCTCCCAGGTATTTAGCAAAAGTGAATGGCCAATATATTCATCCCCCCCCCCATAATCAGATATCAATTTTATATACTGATAATGAAATATTTTAATAAATAGAATTATAGACATTGCTTCCATCTCTTGAGTTTTACTATGAAATATAATACATATCTAAACCTGCATGGTTTAGAATTAACATATATTGGAAACATAATACCTTATTTTATGAAACCTTACACGTTATTGTAGCAAAATTGAAATGTGTCACACAGGCAATAAAATAATAAAGATTTTTAATCTTACATATAATATATATATCTGTTTATTAAAAAAATTGTCCCAACTTGGATTACTCTTCCACACCTGCGGGTGACGCCACTGCACCCTAACAAAATAATTCAGTATCTTCCCAATGGATGCCACTGACCGTGTGGCCTTTAACCATCCCGTCAAAACAACATTGATTATCCCATGCAGTGTACAGCATATGGTAAACCAGTAGTCATGCATTGATCAGTAGATCAGCTTTAAGATCTCCAGATTAAGGGCTTTGGCAGGGACCATTTGTATAAGCCATAAATCATTTGTCAATATTGGATAAAATTTTCACAGGTCAGCAGAGCTTGCACATTAAAGAGAACACGTCCAGTTTACGCATCACAGGTATACATATTTAAGATACCAAATATATGAATTTTGCTTTGTCACAAAACTGTAATGCATAAAATGGAATCTCTTCTTATCAAACCTAGGTCTGTATGATAGCACTTAGTCCCTTTTACAGACAAAGGAAGTACATCCTGTCAAATTTACTTCCTTAGTAAACACCCATGCATCTAAAACCCAATTTGAAAGCTGTTTAAATTCATTTTAGACCCTATAAGTGAACATTGTTTTAAACCTTGTATAGTATTCTGTCTGCATGGTATACATATATTTTTAATATTCATATGTTGTTAAAACATTAAAATAAAATTGATTCATTAGATAGTATGCTATTTTACACACCCAGTAACAGCAAGCCACTTTTTCACAGGCTAATATAAAACTACATTACAAAATCCTAAAAAAAATTTTCAGTCATATTTCTATCAAACTACATTAAAATTGAAATTGAAAATTTTAATTTAATAAAAAAATTTAATTTCTTTTGTAAACAAGAAAGACACATAGACACATTTATGGATCTAATATAAATTGTCCTCATTGTCATTGTTATCATATGACAAATTTCACTCTTGCTCTTGAAATCAAGCTTCAAACATGTGGACCTCGCATAATTTACCCAGCCAAGGAGGTTATGTTTTTACTAGCATTGGTTTGTTTGTCTGGTAGCAACATTACTCCAAAATTTACTAATGTATTATATTTAATTTTCAGCATAGCTTGGCATTGATACAAGAAACAATTGATTAAATTGTGGGGATGATCCGGGTCATGATTTGGATCCAGGAATTTCTTGAAAGAAAAAAAGCTGCATTTCTTTCAATGCCATATGGGGGTAATGATATTGAGTCCCTTGGCAGAGGTCTGTGCTCTCTGAGTACTTTTCTAGTTTCATATGGTATTTCATGTGGAATTATATATGATATAAATACCACATGAAATACCATATGAAACTATAAAACATACAAATCTTTTAGTTAAACTTATGATATCATCATAAGTTTAACCAAAAGGCTTTATGTTTTTTTTGGTAGTTCATAATTATTGTTATATATTCACCAAAGCATGAGCATGCCAAGTTATTTTCTGCTTGTATATTTAGCGAACCTGTGCGATGTTGTGGTGTTGTCCGTATGTAAACCCATTCTATCTCAAAAATGGCAGGAACTAGCATCACCAAATTTTATGCAAAAAAATCAGTTATCTAAAAAAACTCCATCATATTCAAGACCTGTGGTGCCACCTACAATTGTTTTGGGTTTCATACATCTGTGCATATAGCTCAAGAGAGGTTTGAAGTATTTGCATGAAATTTTACATGTCCATTAATCTTGGATGACTCTCTCCTACACAATGGCGGCACCTATAATCATTTTTCTGTTGAGTAAAACCATGCCAGTATTTCATGAGTGACATTTGTGTAATTGATGGTGCTTGAACTTGAGTTTTAAATGTTTAGTACTTGCTTTGTACATGTGCATGTCACACATATAATTTAAAATTAATAAAGTTTATATCAAATATTGGTCAAGCATGTTATCATGGAAGCATTATACCTGATGTATATCTGATTGCATAGCTTCGCTTTAGGCCTGTGGGCCTTGTATCTAATTTCAGGAAGTATTTATTGAAAATAATCTTCAATTTAATTTGGAATAAAAGGCTGATGTTATTTATTTTTTATCATTAAATTTACTGATACTTCAGCCAATTTATAACAGTTTTAATGATTTGAACCTGATATGACATTATTCATGTATGCCTGTATATTTTGAATATCACTTTTCCATCTAACCACAAATTCCTCTGAAAAAAAATTTATTCACAGCTATTGTGAAAGTTATTTTGAAATATTAACCATAATGATATTATCACACAAAGCACAACAGAGAGAGGTGCAGTAATTCAGCTAGGTATGGTAATATTAAGTTATTAGGTTGTTTGTCACTGCATACGCAGACATAATTAGGGGAGATCTGAGGCGTGATGGCTCATATCAAAGACACAGGAGACAACTGATGTAGCTATTTTTTCTAATATGTTTGTACTGAGTTCACATCTGAGTCCACAAATGGGAGTTCACAGATGTCCCAGGTCTGTTTAGGTTAATATATTTTTTTTGTATGATAACAGAAAATTGAAATAGTGGTGAAATAGCTGAAACCACTGAATATGGTACATTGTAATCATATCGTAGTGTTTGCTGAAAAATGTGTCGATCCCTTGAAAAAGGTAGAAGGCATTAAGTCACTTTTTAAATATAAATGTACTCCTTTATTTAAACCTGTATATCTCCTACAAAACCAAAAACTGGGTCACTGTATCTTTGTTCCTTCAAGATATCAAGGCAAACCTCCATTTTACATTTAAAACCTATTCTGAAACTTCAAGACCGCCCCCTATAAAAACCACTGGTGCTATTTTATTCCTATTTTGTATAACTATTTCTGCATGTATTTGCTATATATATGCCAGAAATAAGTCCAATACTGCATAATTTGCTGTAGTTATGGGCCCGAACATAATGCACTTCGTCAAAAATCAGGAAAGATATTTACTCACTTGTTCAAGCTAGAGAGCTAGCCCATTTCAAGAGTATAACTATATATAATTTAGTTTAAATTGTATACCAGAAATTAGGTTAAAATTTTGTGAATATTGTAATTCGCATTAATGTACAATCAGTACCTTTGTTTGATTATATGTTGGCCCTAAGGTCACCACTGATCAAGCTTTTCAGTTAGATGTTGCATGAGAAGCAGGAAGATGGACTTTATTGCCTCCTAGATTACCTTAACATTATCTGGAAGAGAGCCCCCAGAAGCCCCATCATGCAGTGATGGTCATAAAATATAAATCTAAATATATATACCGGTAAACATATTTGGTCTATGGGTAGGGATCATGTGATCCCCTCTGGAATAATTCCTGGTTCTGCACCCGCCTTTCATATTGAAAGATGAATATATTAATTTTGATTGGCAGCTTTAACTAATAATTATGTGTAGATTATGTGTATAAATGCAACCATGTGTGAGATTTTGTTCTTTTAAAGGCCCAGCGCTGAGGCATTTACACTTGCATTACACATGACTGATCACATGTGGCCCTTTATATAAACTAGGCTTCGTTAAATCCAAATGCACACATTAAAGACAACTATAGGTTATAGATATTATGAGATACAACATACAGGAGAAGGCCTGGACCTGGATTTAAACACTGTGGTACATTTTATTTATTATATCATCCTTATATTACCTTCTTACCCTTTTGAAAGTGTTGGTCGCATTCTGTTAGTAATTAATATATCAGAGTCATGGATACAAACATCTTTGATTTTTAAGAAGCTTAAAATATCTCTGTGTAAGACTTCAGGGTTCATTGGAATGCAGATGCAGTAGTACCAGTATATGATTGTTTTTTTCCATGCTTCCGTGGAACAGGGGACACTGATTTGGGTGTGTCTATCTGTCCCATTGTCTGTCCGTCCTTCAGTTTTTCATTTCTGTGTGATAACTTTCCAAAATATTATTTGATTTTTATTCAAATTTGGGTCAGTGATTGCTCTCATGCATGGTATTGGTATTGGTTTTAGAATGTCTGTCACTAGCTTAAAAAAGAAATTTTCCCTTTGGTTCCCAGTTCACATCTAAAATAATGACATGGAGACATCTTCAGGAGAAAAAAAACTATAACATATTCAGAAGGCAAGCATGAAGATCACAAGAAGCAAAAAATAACAAGAGGCGGAAGCGGAGGACATAAATTTGTTACATCCATATACATGATATATTTAAAATATCACAGGGTTCTAATGTGAATGACTTTAGTTTTTTTTTTGGCAAGAATTCAATGGTAAAAGTAACATTTACAAAACATGAGCATGTACAATGTAGACGCAAGACTTTCTCTTAAATTATGACAAATTTTAAATGTGAAGTTTAACCGTTTAGGAGTTTAATTGTTAACTGTGGGCCATCCCACTAACCGGGAGAGGTCCACTGTTTTAAATTGAAACAACTTGCAGCACAGGTGTGTGAGATTGGTTACAGTATCTTGAAACAAAATAGTCTCAGCTGTGGTGGTCTTCCCTTTCTTGCAAACAATAAATGAAAGAAAAAATAGAAAAATCTAGTTAAAAATTTGTTCTAAAATTGTCCTCTGGCACAACTGTTGTCTCCTCTGCAGGACTTCAGAGAGATTGTTTGATCGAGACCAAATTGACAATATTTACTACAATAGGTA
The DNA here is from genome assembly GCA_026874595.1 of Sipunculus nudus. Lineage (NCBI taxonomy): Eukaryota > Metazoa > Annelida > Sipuncula > Golfingiida > Sipunculidae > Sipunculus > Sipunculus nudus. The sequence goes on from CM049321.1 coordinate 12,998,712, forward strand.
ACACGTGTGTCAGAGAGTGACATTCCCAGGTAGTGATCAATATGAAGTGATGGTAATAACAGCCCTCAGAGATTTTAATTAAATTGGTCAGTACAGTGATTGTGACACCTGCAGTTACTGTGACACTGGCAGAGACTGGTGCAGGTACAGAGGCGGTAGGTCTGCAACTTTTTCTGTCAAAATGTCATATTTAGGCCTTACTTGAAAATACAAAGCCAGTTTGGATTAAAGGACCTGTTCACTTATATTAGCAAAAGCCAAATCTGGTTTCAGAGAAACTGCAAAACCATCTATAGAGCAGTTGGTTTTGGTTTCATGTAAACTGCCTACTTGAGAATTACACTCTCATGAAGGTAACATTGGGCGAAATAAGTGCAGTTTTGATCATTATTGTATTAATTGATTCTTCTGATGCCTGTATTGCAAGCCAATAATTGCAGTATTATTAATGTTATAAAACTCACCTATTTCTTGTAAAGTAATAAAATGAAAATAATGTGATATGCAATACTCTGCCAGATGTCGCAATAAATTGCAAAACAAATATTCCATGCAATACCCAACCATGATAAAGTGAATGTAGGCAAGTCCTGTATGATTGATTAATAACATAACATTGCAATACTTCAACTTGAAATAAGGAGGAATTGCATGTTATTTTTGCTATTAAATTTTTTAAATGTGTGTATCAGTACATTATAAAACATGTATCAGTGCAGAAATATCAAAAATATTCTTGCTCGAGTCAAAATTGCATTAATAGAACCGTTTGACATCAGGAAAAAAAATTTGTACAAATGTAACCCTTGGATAACTTTATACCATACACAAAAAATGGTGGCTCCACCTGCAACCATGTTTGCACAGTGTCCATTTGTTCGTCTGCCTTGGGTTAAAATCATTCATATCTCTGCAATGGTTTGACTGATTCACCTGAAATTCAGCATGCGTATACATCCTGGATAGCTTTCTTGATTTTATGACAGGTGGCACCACCTACATTCAGTTTACACTGCAGACATCCATGCTTATATCTCCGGACGGGTTTGACTTATCTTCCTGAAAATTGGCATGTGTATAGATCTCACATAGCTCTTTATCATTCGAAAAACAGGAGGGGCCACATGCAAAATTTTTGCACATTCATTTTGTCTGCCGTGGGCTAAATCTCTCCTATCTAATATAAGTATAGTGGTTTGATTTATCTGCCTAAAATTTTGTGTGTGTATACATCTTGGATAGCTTTCTCGAATTTTTTGGCAGGTGGCACAACCTACATTTATGTTAACGCTGCAGACATTCAGGCTTATATCTCAGGACTGGTTGGACATATCCCCCTGAAATTACATTGGCGCCACCTGCCACAATTTTTGCACAGCATCCTTCTGATTGTCTGCTGTGGGATAAAATCACTCATATACAAGTAGTGGTTTGACTTATCTGCCTTAAAATTTGTATATTTATACAACTTGGACAATTTTCTGGATTTTGTGGTAGGTGGCACAACCTACATACACAATTTGGCTGCAGACATCCATGCTAATATGCATCACACCTTACTCTATTTCCCTTTGCCACTCAATCCATGCCTCACTTCAGCCATTCCACTCTGATTTTGGCAGATACACGTAGTTGCTTGTCGACTACCAGTATTATAGTTTTATTTGTTATTTTAAGTGCAATATGCACTGTAAACACAATGAACTCTGCCAATCAGAGTAAATTTTTTAAAAATGTGAATCAGGACATAATTAAACATGTATCAGTGCAGAAATATCAAAAATATTCTTGCTCGAGTCAAAATTGTGTCAATAGCCTTATAAAAATGCAAGAAAATGAAACAGTTTTACCATGTGATAATTAGCTCAGCTGATTAAAAGTCATCTGAGCTATAGTCGTGGTCCATTGTCGGTCGTCTGTCCGTCTGTCCGTCCATCCCTCTGTCCGTCCGTCCGTCCGTCCGTAGATGTGGCACGTTTTGAAACCGTAAGATCTAGGAATCCAAAATTCGGCATAATGTTAGATGTCCCCGAGATCTCCTACCAAGGCGAAAAATGGGTCTTTGTGACTTCGTTCTTTTGAGAAATCAAGGAAAAACCTCAATTTTTTATTAAAAACCTATTTTAACACTTAAGGACTGCCTAATATCAAAAGCACTCATCTGTTTTTCCTCATATTTACCATAAATATTCCTCTGTATAGTTCCTATATACATGCCAGAAATTATGTCTGTATTATATAATTTAAAAAAGTTATGGGCCCAAACATAGTGCATTTTGTAAAAATTTAGGAAAGATATTTGATCACTTTATTAAAAACCTATTTTAACACTTAAGGACTGCCTATTATCAAAAGCACTCATCCGTTTTTCCTCATATTTACCATAAATATTCCTCTGTATAGTTCCTATATACATGCCAGAAATTATGTCTGTATTATATAATTTAAAAAAGTTATGGGCCCAAACATAGTGCATTTTGTAAAAATTTAGGAAAGATATTTGATCACTTAACACAAAACATGTTAAAGCTATGGACTTTTTTACAGTAATATAACTTTACTTAATCAAAATTAAATTGTACACCCAAAATTAGATCAAAATCTTTTAAATTTTTTAAAAAATTAACAAAAATAAAAAATTTGTACCTTTAATTTTGCCCAACTTTGACCGTGGCACGTTTTTTTCCTGTAAGTACTGTGGATTTAATTTTCACAGCATGTTTTTGTTAGCATTTTGTCTGTTAACACCAAAGATTTGAAATCAGTTGATCAAAAACTGTAGATTTTATTCAAGCTTTCAAGCACCATGTAACATATTGTTTACATGAAGCTAGTGTTATGCTGTTTGCAAGAGCTCAGCTCCCGAGCTTCAGCTCTCAGTTCCTAAAATTTGGCATACAATTAGATGTCTCCAAAATCTCTACCATGCCAAGAATTTGGTCACTAGGACTTAATACCTTCGAGATAATAATGAAAAACTTCGTTTTTCCATTACAAACCCATTGTTACACTTCAAGACTGCCTAATATCAAAACTTCTGATCTGACTTTAATCATACATAATACACATCTTTTTCTATACATTTTTTATGCACATGCCAGAAATGATGTCAGTATTGCGTAATTGTTTTAAGTTATGGGCCCAAACATAATGCACTTTGTAAAAAATCAAGAAATATATTTACTCCCTTAACAAGGGGATTGCTGAAGCTAGAGATTTTTTGTCAGGGACGTAACATTATTTAATAAAGATTCAATTGAATACCCAAAATTAGTTCCGAATTTTTCAAATTTTATAAGTTATTAGTATAAATATAAAATTAGTACCTTAAATTTTGCCCAACTTTATCCATTGCACGTTTGTTTCCTGGGAGTACTGTTGATATAATTTTCATGTCTTGCACACATAAGGATTTCAGCTTTTTAGTTTAGAAAGCTGAAAGAAATTGGCCAAAAATTGTAGCTTTTATTAATGTTTTTATGAGACCATGTCAGACCTTGACTCTCTCCAGCCACTCTTGAGTCACATGTATGTTGACCTTGTTGAACTTTCAGCAAATTATGCATGCTTGAGGTGAGACATACACTGGGGCAGCCTGGCAGCTTATTGCCAGCCACAGTTGATCCAGGTGTCCAACCCAACTCATCTAGTAGTTTAACCAACAGCATAACAATAAACAATAAATTAATAAATTTTTATTGGTTTTTAATAACAAATTAAAGAAAAATAGAAAAGGAATTTGTTAGTTTATAATAACAGGAAATTAACTTGCAGTTACTGATGATATAAGAATCTTGTATCGATGGATAGAATGTCATGTATTCCAAATAACACCATGCAGTCACCTATGGTATTTTTCAGTTCAATTTTAATGATAAAAAGGTAAATCATATTATTCATTACTAATCATTAAGGATCATATGAAGGAAATTAATGATAGACAAAGATGCAGTTGATCTAGTAATCTAGATTCCTACTGTGTCTAGTGTGTACATTGATGTGAAATCAGTCCAAAATGAATATATTACATTTATTTTTTTAAATATAAATAAAAGCCATAAAACCAGGTACTTATGATCATTATTTAAATTTGTGAATTTTGTATATTCTGGATTCTCAACATCATTGTTTGGTGAAAACTGTGCAATTGTATTTAAATACGAATATGAATATGTACTCCATCATAAAATTTCTTGCATAAAGAATGGGAATTCAGGTAAAAATGAAAGTATATGAATACCAGTGCAAATACTTTCAAAATGTATTCATGAATATATTCTTTAATATTATTTTAATAGTCATTTCAGTTATATTTCATTTTAAAAAAATTACGATTCTCTTATTATTTTTAATAAAAATTATATTTGGGACAATATTTGTAATTTTTTTTAATAAATAGTTACTCTTTTAATATATGTTCTGCTTATAAGTTATATGGCCAAGTCAAAATCTGTGTGACAGTAGTACTCCATTTGTTAATAAAAGAAATGAAATCAATCCTCTTCCCTGTCTCCAAAGGTACTATCAAAATCATACATAAGCTAAACAACAACTCATAATACAGCTTATATTTATTACCCCACAAAACCAGCATGTGCCTCATTTCTAAATCATATTTTTTTATCATATATAACAGCTGAGCACCGTGACCCATAGGTCCCTTGTTTTTTATGCTGATTTGTTTTTCATATTATTTATGTTATTGTGCTATTAAACACATAAAAAATGTTATAGCACTTCTGTCTGTTGCAATGGATATGTTCTTGTAAATGGCAGACTATATTGCAACAAAGGTTATTAAAAAAAAAACAAATTTATATGGTTAATTACAAAAATGGACAAAAAGAAAAAAATAAATCTTGGCTTGCACAGTTTATATTATGGAAAACATCTGTATGACAGATGATGTGTCAACTTTAATGATGGCAAGCATACTTGATATTCATGTGACACTTTTTTATGATGTATGATATCACACTTATTGCACACAGTCCCTCGGGGCTTTGTCGCTGAATTTACCACAAGGCATAAACTGGTGTAATGATATGATAATATATGTGAAAGGGAAAGATCATATAACTCAACACCTGCAACAAGAAATAAAATAATCACTAGTCTTTAAAGATGGGTCACAATCAATCACTTAATACAAGTATATCTGTATTTAAATCAGTGCCACAGTACTTCATTTGTGGATACTATACACAAGGAATCCTGTGAGGTGCAGGAGTTGCTGCACTGTCTTCTGTCAACCCTCAGAAATATTTCTATTGATATCTTGTTTTAAGTGTAAAATCTAGTTTGACTTACTACAAATGTAACTTCAAATAAACTAGAAATCTGATTGTAATTAAGGAATGCATGCCTTGGCCTAATGTTTGCCAATGTATGTTTGTGATTATTCATTGATGATGTTACTAAATCCAGATCATTTGCTGGATACACACCAAAATCTAATTGATTCTTCCTTGGTCCATTCCCGAAAGGCCCAAAAAATTTCACGAGATTCCATTCATGATTGCATGAGTTATATTCTGAACAAACACAAACACACAAAAACACAAGAATGAAGGTGAACAACATACACTCTTGGCAGAGGAAATTGAAGATACCTTTTAAAAAATAAAAGTTAAATTAAAAATTAAGAATTACTTAAAACAGATTTGGTGATATTTAACATTAATGATTTCATATTTGCATTAGCAGAATATATAACTGTATAATTTCAGTACAAAATATTGGTTTGTCCATGAGCAGGATATATACTTATAATATATTGTAAATCAAATTTGCAACCATCTATATATAGTTTGTGTTTACACGGGGGCTAATCGTTGAACATATAATGTAAAACTGACTACAGTTATGAAATTATCATTGACTGAGCAGCATATGTATTAAATTATGCTTGAATCATTAAACATTAAGTTTGGAAGCACTGACTCAGCTTAATTTAGAATGGATATTAAGAAATTGATCAGGTTCCCAGTCTATGTTTATATAACATATATAAGACTACAGAATCCTTCAAGATATATAAACTGACATCAAGTGGCCATGAATACAGGACTAAGTAGACATTCATATTGGGCTGGTCAGCCTAAACTTAAGTGATGATAAAAGCCATACTGGGGAACGAACTCCAAGGCCATCCATCCTGTTGAATTGAGATCTTGGTAAGCAGTAGATAATCTTAACATTAGGCAACAAGTTATGAATTAACACAAAGAATGCATGTTAACTTATAAAACAAATTGATTATCTGTCTCTTTGTTGAAGAGTCATTTCCTGTATCACCTACAAGTTGGCTATACCTGTAAAGTTACCTGTGTCAGCCATGCTTGTATTCATGTGGTCAGAAATTCACCAAACATGAAGGGTGTAACCATTATGCTGAGTCAAAACAATTTATTTTTTTCTCATTCATGGTAGGTGTTGTTAGGAAGTAAACTAAAACTGTTAGAGAATATTCTGGTTCATGTCAAGAAACAGCATACTTGTAGGCCATGAGGTTTTTTCAAATATGAGGACAATATTTGCATCCTCATGGAGCCTTACAGTGCAGTCCTCATTGTAAGATGTAATATGGCCTTTTGACACTAGTAGTAACTACGTTTGTCATTGATTCTCTGATGTCAGCTAGAGGACTTAAATGGCACTAGACATAAAGGGGCACATATTTATAGTGCAAAAACCATCTACCATTTCCAACCAGCTGCAAGCTACAGTTTCGACATAATCAATAACTTTACTGTACTTTGCCTCTGTATGTACAAATTTAATATAAGAATTGACCTTTGAACCATATATTGAATCAGAGTTTTAGCCTCTCCCAGTCAATATTACTTGGTGAATAGAAATGTAGTTGTATCATACAGTATCTTATTGGATTTTGAAGAACTTAATTAACAGGTCTTAAGAAATCTTTGGTCCATGGTCTCAGAAAGAAAAAGAAAGGGAAAAAAAGGGAGGGAAAGGGGGAGAAAAAGAAAGGATGAAAAAGGATTGGGAAAAGGGAGGGGAAAAGGGAAGGAAAATAGAAAGGCAAAATAGAGAAAATGAAAAGAGGCACCATAATTAAGGATGTGAAAGGAAGTGGGAAGCAGATTTGAGGATTAAGAAATGAGAAACTGTGTTCTTGGGAATCTCCGCTGGAAGGGTAAGATTGTTTACTGTCAGCCCCACCCAGGGGGAGAGAACTGCATGCAGGCTTAATGGGAAGCCCATGCCCCACGTACAGCCATGGTTCACTGAAGGATTAGTGTGCCTTTTGGGGTTCCTTCGTGGTTTACCTAGCTATTCGGAAGCTTACACACCCAGGGCCTGAAGGTGCAGCGGTCACCAGGCCTGGTGGATACCAGAATATAAAATGAGAGAGAAATGTGTAGTGTTAAAATGGATAGAAATTACACAATGCTAATTTTATAATTCCTAAATGGACTTCATGTGTTATGTTCAATTTATTATAATTTTTAAATGGACTTCATGTGCTTGTTTCCATTTATTCCAGGTTTTCCTGTTTCAATGTATTGTGGGTACAGTACATGATGATTTTGGAGAGTGTTAAATAGGGAATATGACTACACCAAAGGAATCCTTGTATCTGGATGAGTTAGACAAAACCAATCCAAAATCTACTGGCAAGCCTCAGGATGAAAACCTGAATGAAAAAGGTAAAGATTATCAAAAATTTTATTTGTCATCACATTCATGCCACATTCTCTATTATTTCACAGCCATACCATTGTCTATTATTTCACAGCCATGTAATTCTCTATTATTTCACAGCCATGCCATTTTCCATTATTTCACAGCCATGCCATTGTCTATTATTTCACAGCCATGTCATTCTCTATTATTTCACAGCCATGTCATTTTCTATTATTTCACAGCCATGCCATTTTCTATTATTTTACAGCCATGCCATTTTCTATTATTCACAGCCATGCCATTGTCTATTATTTCACAGCCATGCCATTATCTATTATTTCACAGCCATGTCATTCTCTATTATTTTACAGCCATGTCATTTTCTATTATTTCACAGCCATGTCATTTTCTATTATTTCACAGCCATGTCATTCTCTATTATTTCACAGCCATGTCATTTTCTATTATTTCACAGCCATGTCATTCTCTATTATTTCACAGCCATGTCATTTTCTATTATTTCACAGCCATGCCATTTTCTATTATTTTACAGCCATGCCATTTTCTATTATTCACAGCCATGCCATTGTCTATTATTTCACAGCCATGCCATTATCTATTATTTCACAGCCATGCCATTATCTATTATTTCACAGCCATGTCATTCTCTATTATTTCACAGCCATGTCATTCTCTATTATTTCACAGCCATGTCATTTTCTATTATTTCACAGCCATGCCATTTTCTATTATTTTACAGCCATGCCATTTTCTATTATTCACAGCCATGCCATTGTCTATTATTTCACAGCCATGCCATTATCTATTATTTCACAGCCATGCCATTCTCTATTATTTTACAGCCATGTCATTCTGTATTTTTTCACAGCCTTACCATTCTCTATTATTTTACAGCCATGCCATTCTCTATTATTTTACTGTCATGCCTTTCTCTATTTATCTAAAGATTATAAAATAGTTTTCAGGACATTTGTGCCTTATATTAACCTTTAGCCAAAAACTAAAGAACAAAAAGAATGGCTAAGGAAAATGTGAAGCAACTAAATTATTGGCACTTTAATACCTTTTCAAACTATCAATGTAACTTACCATAAAAATTGTAAAAATAAAAGATTTAAGACATATTTTTATAGAAAGTGACAGACTGTTGAATTACTGGTACCTTGTGGTCACTTGGATATCACTTTAAAATACAGTACCATTTGATCAAGTAATAGATTTTTAGCTCAGCTAACTTAAAATCATCTGAGCTATAGGCATATAGCAGAGGTCCTTTGTCCATCTGTCTGTCTGCTGGACATACATTAACCCCTGTTTCCCAGTAAAAGCCTATTGTTAACATGCAGGACTGCCTGAAATATCAGAAACCATTTTTGTCCTAATTATCCCTCTACTTATTTCCTATGCACCTGATCAAACTTAGGTCAGTATTAGGTAATTGTAAATATTATGGACTATTACTTTAGGTACCTTCTCAAAACAGGAAGAAATATATTTTCTCACTTAATTTGGTAACTATTAAAGCTAGAAATTTTTATTTTTTCAAAGATACAAATTAATTGAATCAAGATTTAATTGTACCCGAAATTAGATCAGAATTTTGAAAATTTTATAGGTATTTACATAATGGTAAAATCATTCCCTTAATTTTTTTTCCTGTCAGCACTGTTGATTTAATTTTCTTAGCTTTTACATATAAGGATTAATTAATTTTTTAAAATTCTGATATTTGAAAAGAATTTGTCAGAAACTTTAGCTTTTTTCCAAACATCATATATATCAAGTATTGTTCTCATAAAACCAACACAGCACATTTATGTGCAGCCCTCATTGGTCATCTGTTATGTAACTTGCTGAGCTGAGCTAGGCTTACCCAGTCTGACCCCCCTCCTCCATAGACCGTGAGGATGCATAAACAAGATTAATGTAATAATGTTTTATGTTTAATTTTGTTTTAGCTCAGCTGACTATAAGTCATCTGAGCTATTTGTACACCATTCGTCCGTCCAAAAATGAATGAAAAGTTTGAAAATATTCACACCAGCAGAAATTTATCATACCAAATATTGAAATAATGTATACTTTATTTGGTCTAATATTAATTTAAAACAACTTTGATTGATTTAGATATTGAGGTTTTTAATAATAATAAAATGGACTGGCAAGGACTGAACTGGGACATTCTGCCACGATGCCCTACATCTAAACTGAACATCTGATCAAGGGGCAGATACAGGGTAAAGGAAAGAGGGGTTTTACTTTTGTACATCAGTACTTATATACCCCCCCCTGAAGATGGTAAACAAATTGGAATAAACGGAATGTTTTTCCTGTAAAGTGGATTTATAACCATCCCCCCCCCCCCCATCACCCCTTGTTAACACATATATTTTCATTCCTTATAATATATGTTTCAGCGAAGCTGGTAAACAATGAAAAAGAACTCTCGCCTGAGGAGGTAGAACAGCTCCGTATCGGGGCGCTGGTGGTGTCATGGCTGTCTGTACTTATATTATCAGGGCTGGGAATCACTACATTAGGTATGTCTGTTTGTTAATGTTCTCAGCAGTCTGTCTGCACTTTGTTTTCTTCTATTGAGGAGTAGAGCGTCACATATTTAGTAATAGAGCATCACATATTGAGAAATAGCATCACAAATTTAGTAATAGAGCATCACATATTTAGGTATAGAGCATCAAATATTTAGTAAATGTGTCAAATATTTAGTAATAGAGCATCACATATTTAGTTATAGAGCATCACGAATTGAGGAATTGAGCATCACATGTTGAGGAATAGAGCATCATATATTGAGGAACAGAGCAGGAAGAGAGCATTACATATTTATTAATAGAGCAGCACATATAAAGTATAAGAGCATCACACATTGAAGAATAGAGCATTACATATTTAGTTATAGAGCATCACGAATTGAGGAATTGAGCATCACATGTTGAGGAAAAGAGCGTCATATATTGAGGAACAGAGCAGGAAGAGAGCATTACATATTTATTAATAGAGCAGCACATATAAAGTATAAGAGCATCACACATTGAGGAATAGAGCATTACATATTTAGTTATAGAGCAGCACATGTTGAGGAATAGAGCAGCACAGATTTTTTACCAACAATCCCAAACCAGCAGAGGTCCATGTACTCTTGTAAGTAAGATTTTGTGCCGACCAAATATTCACAAGACATATATGAATAAGAATTATTATTATGGTTGCTATTGTTTTGTATGTATGTTTCACTGTATAATTATTTTGATTCGAAAACTGTCACCATTTCCTGTTTTGTAGTGGTGGGCATTTTAGAAGAAAGTTCTGCCTCATTTGCATTTGCTGTAAGTCAGTGTTTAACTTCAATTTTATCTCTTAATCTGGAAATTAATGAACTTAATTAACATCCAGATTGATTAGAATTATAAAGTTTTGGTTATTGTATCCGCCAAAACGAAGTTTTGCGGATACTATGTTTTTGACCAGGTTCCGCTGCCGCCGCCGCGTTCGTTTCCGGAGAACTCCTCTGAGACTACTGGACTGATTTTTCCGAAACTTACACAAATTATCGGGTAACATGTGAACTGGCGCCTTACTAAGTGGCCTTGACCTCTGACCTTTCCTCTCTGCCCAGCGTCCGTTTGTGCGTCTGTTTCCACACATAAACCCACATATCTCGGGAACCGTTTGACTGATCAGGAAAAAAATTTTACACAAATGTAGCCCTTGGATAGCTTTATAACATACACATAAAAGGGTGGTGCCACCTGCAACCATTTTTGCACAGCGTCCATCTGTTTGTCTGCCTTGGGTTAAAATCACTCATATCTCTGCAGTGGTACGACCAAATTACCTGAAATTCGGCATGCGTATACATCCTGCATAGCTATCTTGATTTTATGACAGGTGGCGCCACCTTCATTCACGTTCACGCTGCAAACATTAATGCTTATATCTCTGGAACCATTTGACCAATCAGCAAAAAGAAATTACACAAATGTAGCCCTTGGATAGCTTTATAACGTACACAAAAATGATGGCGCCACCTGCAGCAATTTTTGCACAGCGTCCATCTGTTTGTTTGCCTTGGGTTAAAATCGCTCATATCTCTGCAGTGGTTTGACTTTTCCACCTGAAATTTTGTATGTGTATACATCTTGGATAGTTTCTCGTTGAAATAACAGGTCGCGCCACCTACAGTCATGTTTACGTTGCACAGATCCGTTCTAATATGTAACACATGTAACTCTATTTCCCCTTGCCACTCAATCTATGCCTCACTTCACCTGTCCTACTCTGATTTTGGTGGATACACGTAGTCGCTTGTCCACTCCCCGTATTCTTGTTTTATTTTAGGTTTCACACATTAAACGGACAGGTTAACCTTCATCTAATTTTTGGCCACCCAGTTTCACATGCATGTGCCTTGTCAGATGCATGCTATGGCACACGCATGAACTCTGACCCCTTGATTAGGTCACAGGTAGCCACTGTAGCTCAGTTCAGATTCTGCTGATGTAAGCAGTTTAATGACTCATATGATTTATTGTTTGTACACTTTGAAATAATCAATAAACTGTTTATTTTATGTTCCTGTTAGCTTTAATATATATATATATATATATATATATATATATATATATATATATATATATATATATATATATATATGCACATATATACTCTTTCATTACATTAATCAAAAGGAATTATGGAATAAGAATTTACAATCCCCAGACAGCATCATTAATCAAAATAAAATATTATCACTTGTGGTTCTTTATCCAACCATCTCAGCAGGGTTATGTTATTGTGTTTGTGTAACTGGTAATGTAGAAGGATTAAGTTGCTGTTAGTGCCCAACAGAGGGCTCCAGCATTCAGCACTTATCCTCCTTCCCTTGAAACTCAAATATAGAAAACATGGTCTTTGACAGCCTGGAAATGATTGCACACTGGTGGATCCAGGATTTTTTAGTTCAGCTGACTGCAAGTCATCTGAGCTATAGCGATCACTCTTTGTCCGTCGTCCGTCTGTCTGTCTGTCAGTCCGTCAACCAGGCACAAATCTCAACCGCTGGACCTAGAATCTTGTAACTTGACATTCTGAGAGGTCCATGAAAATCTCTATGACAACCAGGAATAAGGTCTCTGTTACATATATCCTTCCAGCTATGGGGCCCCAAAGTACCCCCCCCCCCAAAAGTAAAAAATTTCACACAAAAACTTCAATATCTCATTAACTTCATCACTGATGGTCATGATTTTTTGGCATACATATTGATCATGAGATGTTTCATCAGTTTCTGCAGACTGGTGGCGCCACCTGTATTTTTCGATTTTTATGATTTTTTTCTCTATTTTTGAGACCTTTAAAAATGTGAACATCTGTAAATAACAGGGCACAAATCGTAAAGACTGGACCTAGAATCTTCATTCTTGACATTCTGAGAGGCCTATGGAAAGGCTCCATTTTTTCTCTATTTTTGAGATATATAAATACAGACACAATCTTGGCCTGTTGGTTAGTCTGTTTGATGGTTCAGTTTAATGCCCGGTATCTACTACCATTCGATCAGATGATAAAATTTCCTTTTGCGAATCTCTTCCAAGTCAGCTGAGCGTCATGACCCATGGGTCACTTGTTAAAGGAAGGGATCCAAGCCAGGAAAAAATCATGAGAAAACCATATTAAAGTCCTCAGGTCTGGAAAAGGGGAGGAAGAAGGCTGCAAAAGTTGTTCTGAAACCCTTAGAAAAAGGTTTAGATATGGCTTGAATGGGGATGGTCAGGAACCACTGGATCCCTCCCCCCTCCACTCTGGATCTGCTACTACAGCAATGCATCAAATGTTAACCAATGTGATCCTGAATTAATGTAATAATTTCTCCTTAAATGTCTTAAAATCATGATTTGTAGGAAGTGAGTTTGCTATTTACAGTGTATGGTCCACATTTTATCTGTTACAGTCACATGTTTATATTTGACAGCTGGATGCAGTGCTGGACTGCCTGACCTCAGCCGTGGTTATCTGGCGTTATATGGGCAATGCTTACACTGTATACTCTGACAAGAAGGAAAGAATGTGAGTACAATAGGCCCATTTACACATGTTTTTTCTGGAGTGCTCTACATCGTTTAGCGCCACCAAGTCCCCCAAATGTGCCATACTTCGAGGATTTTTGGTCTGGAAGGACTACATTTTGACCACCGGTTTGAGTCAGTTCCAGATTCTAGCGCAGCCTACATTTGTGCTTCGAACGTGTGTAAAAAGAAAGTGGAGTGCACTACCTATACAGCGCACTCCAGCAAGACTCAGCCGTCGTGTGACTAGAATTTAGCCATGCACGCAAGTGGGAATCCAATCTAGACCGCGATAGATTGCAGTATTTATCTGCATGTAAACGCAAAGAAGATTCTAGGCCGGGCCAGGTGCATTGCGGCCTAACTTTACAGGGTAGCACGCTCTAAATGGTCACTCGGTCCGGCACAGTGTGAACGCAAGTTAAAATGTAGCCCGCTCCACATTTTTCTGGACTGGTCTAGTGCACACCACTTTTTTCTAGTGTAAATTGGGCTAATATGGCTGAGATTTTTCAGCACCTGGGAATCATATATGAGAGACAGAGAGACAGACAGAGAGAGAGAGAAAGAGAGGGAGAGACAGGTAGGGAGAGATTGACAGAGAGAAAAAAAGAGACAAAAAGAGAGATGTACAGACAGAGAAAAAGAAAGAGAGACAGAGACACAGGGACAGAGAGAGCCAAAGACAAAGATAAAAACAGAGAAAAGGTAAAAGGTGTAGGATTTTACCCTTAGATGAAAATACGACTTGACCAGACTGCAGTTAAGTTTCGGATCACCAAAATAGTTAAAAGCCTGTCCAAATAAGAAATCATTTTTCTTATGTTAAGCCAAAACCTAATATGCTGCCAGTCCTTAGGATAACTAATGGTATTTAACTGAATCAGCAATAGCTGCAGAGGGTAACTGGCACTGAACTACTAACTCTAACTGTATAACTACACATGTATGTGTATAATATCTGACCACAGTAGTCAGCCAGTTTCTGTCTCCTTGTAGCATGAAACAATACTCTGAACTTATTGACCTGTAGGTGTACCATAGACTTATGAGGTACAAGTATGTGCCCCAGGTTACTCAGGGTAATTTTACCAAATGTTAAATAGAGCCTGCACACACTTCAGGCATTCTATAGATTGATCAAGTGATGGATAAAAAAAACTGTTCCCATGAGTTGTCTGAGATCAGACCATGAAAGACTGGTTGTTGGGAAGTCCCTACATGACTGATTTGAAGAATCAATCTCCCTGCGCACCAAAAATAAGGTCGTTGTGACCTACATATGCCTGTTTTTTATGTGTTTTAGCACTAAGAAAACCAAACTTTTGTTGGTGTTGTGGGCTGCAAAACAAAAATTTTGCAATCAACCCTAAAACTTAAGCAATATATATCTACTGCATATATAACATTGTAACCATGAACAGAAGAAAATAAAAAAAAAATCATCCCTGCCAGTTCTTTTCAGAACTATTGCGGACACAATTGCAAAATTTTTACATTTCTATCTGTTGATGTAGGAAATTTATACATTAAATAATATATCTCAGTAATAATTGCATGGTTCTTTTTGAAAAGCATATTGGTCATGAACAGCCCTTTCAGGTGTGCCATTTGGTGCTGGTATCGCCATCTGCATTTTCGTTATTTTTACGCATTTCTTTATTTTATTTTCATTATTAAGAAAATTACAGCTGGCCAGTTATTTACTAGGCACAAATCACTTGACTTTGAATCTTTTTACTTAAAATCTAGGTAAGTCTCCTTGCATACTAAAAATTAGGTCACTGTGACCTATATTTTGTTAGTTATGCCTGTTTTTGTTTATAGCACTCTAAAAGTTTTACATTACACACTTTTAAAATCATCTGAGCGTCATGGGTCACTTGTTCTGTTTGTCAACATTCACGCATGTGATACACCCCAAAAGAGAAATGTGCTGCTGCTTTGCCCTTTTCATGAAATGAGCAAGAAAGCTTTTGCATATTTCATGAAATGGGCACATTTTAAACCTAGAATATCTGCTGAATTCTAGTCACACATAAGACATAGCCATACATTTTGCAAACACAAATGACAGCAGAATGTTTGAATAATTCAAATTTTTAGGAATCATTAAGGAAATATAGTAATTGTTTTAGTTCCTTTTTTGAAAAATTAATTATCAGCATATGGAAAAAGGTTTCACAATATGTAATTACAGTTAATTTACAGGAATATTATTTATAATATTTTTTATATTTATAACTTCTCTGAGATAACATACTAAAATAACTGATGTCTACTGGCAGGTTTTATATCATTATATTATTTCATATAATGATCTGTTCATTTTGATCTGTGTCATTTATGGTAAATATTCCAATCATATTTCTTGTATAGTTGTTTACACTGCATGTAAAGTATTTGCTTTTTCAGATGTGTCTTAAATTTTTTTTATTATGAGAGATATATTTGTCAATACTAATAATAAGTAAAACTTGATAAAATTCACCATAAATATCACAAAGTTGAATTTATATATGCTCATAATATGTAATATTTTCCTAGTCCGTGATTTTCCTAGTTCACTGACTTTCTGTGCACGAACAGTATTTAAGAAAATTGATTGACACTGTTTATGTAAATCTCATTTCACACATGAAATTCTGTACATAATTGTAAAATTTGAATAGAACATTTATATAACCATAAGGTTAATCTGTTGAAAATAATTAAGGGGCAAACGTAGTGTACTATCTCAAATATCACCATTTTGACAATCAGTAAGGTAACAATAGTAAAATATAATGTATGCAATACTGATTTAGTGGTTTTGTCTGTGCATTTTACAACACATGGTGAATCATAGTTATGAGATATGAAACTTACCAGATACCAGTAATATATGTTTCATATATATGTTTCTTAAATAATACAATTAAAATAAGTAATATAATATATCTTAATAATCTAAAATATATTATATATCTTAATAATATTTATAAATATGAATTAATTTTTAACTCAGAATTTTTTTTTTTTAACAAATTTTTTTTCTGGTGCCACAAAGCAGATAGAAAGTGCTTTATATATTGATAAAGTACACCTAGTTCTTGTTTTAAGAAAAAAAAACAATAAACTGAACTTAAACTTCAAATATACCTTATTTGTGATCTGATCAAATGTGCCCCTCTTTTATATGCCATTTTTGCAGATGCCTTGTGGTGTACCTTACTTGTAAAATACACATGAATCCAGCTCCATGTAACAACCAAACATTTATTCATGCAAATAATAGGATAGATATTAATTTATAAATAACGGTTTTACAGCACATCGCTCACAACAGTTTCATATTCAGATAGTCATATGGAATCCTTCAAACCGTTCTTCATACCTTACAGAAGTGAGAATTATATTACCTGTAGTCAAGTAAATGCCCATATTTCATGAAACAGACAAGCAGAATTTAGCAATTTTGAAATTTTGGGAAATGGCCATACACTCACATTTGGAGTTAAATATATGTACTGTGTTTACTAAGAACTTGTAGATAAACAATACAGGCACCTTGAGGTTTCAGCAGGATATACAAGTTAGACTGAATTAATTCACTTGGTCATTATGTAAGGTATAATTCTATCCTGCAGATTTCATGGTCATATAAAACAATGGATTAATAATCGATCATCAGTTGTTTTTCTTCTTTCAGTCAATTTGTGCATGATTTTCCAAACCATTTCTACCAGACAAAAGCCCAAAAACATTACAGCCACATTGAGCACCATGATTATGATTCCATAAAAATAATAAATCCAGTAGGTCATATAGATCAGTGAATACAAAATAACTCTTAACACCGGCTTATTGTAACCATATCTAGACCACAATGGGATACTCTGATTTATGTGTGGTCAGAATTGGATGGGAGAAAAAGTGCACAGGACCAGTATGGCAATTGCAAGAGAATGCTGATTTTGATGCATATAGTGTGAGGTGTATACCAGCTCTGCAGCCTAATGTGACAGGGATACTGGTTGAATGAATGATGGTCGCTGTTGCATGGGGGCTGCCTGCCATCAGTCTGGTGTCTCCCTCTGACAGCCTGCATAAAGACCTGTCAGCGAGGCAGATATACTGCTGTTCAGCTGGACTTGACAGCTCATCAGTTCTAGAGGATTTTAAACAAATAAATATTTTCTGCCAGGCAGTCATTTTAAGCTACATTCCTGTCTTATGAGTTCTGATTTTAAGTTTACTTTAAAGTATGATACATTTGTCTCAGGTCTTGTGTTACTTAAAGGGGTCTATTGCCCTAACTGTCATCTATTAACTAATGATAATCACTTTAACCTTTTATAGGAAAGGCCAAAACCCACCACATATAGGATGTTTGTTTTGTTTATATCCTTATGTTTGTAACATGTGGGGGCTTTAAATTCATATATTTATAACATTTAGGGGGACCTGCCAAAACAATCAAAACACTATCCAGAAGAACATTTGGAGGCTAGTCAGACAAACCCAAGTTTAGCAAAGGGAGTTTTGAAAATAGTGACCTTTTAACATCAGCACAAATGCGACCAACAACCTTAGGTTACACAGTTTTTCTGTTTGTCAGCATTAGCGCATTTACCATGTTCTTTTGACTGCTTGTAAATAAACAAGCTCATCCATCCATTACAGAGGTGTTAATTATAAGGCATTTCCTTAAAAGGAATATTTACCTACAATGCATTAATAAAAATTCTACTGATAATTAATTTTAACAGCTAGCTTTAACTCAAATACAGATGCCACCTTGTCTGTACCAAGGAGCATGCATGCAATGCATGGTGGCCAGCTGTTATCTGCATTAAATCATATATATATATATATATATATATATATATATATATATATATATATATATATATATATAATCTACAGTTTAACTCCACCTAATGACCAGGTACCTCATTTTAGCAACATTCTCAAAATAAAGACCACTTGTTCAGGGTCCTCCTTTGTTTTTTATAATAGACGTATCACAGATGATCAGCCAAGAATAATTTTCATATCCAAATAATACAATAATGGCAAGAATATTGCCATTGAATATGGTTTGGCAAGTTTTTCTTATTACAATGATTATTTTTTTCTTCTAGTTTGATAATTTTTCTTGCTACTAGCAGAAGAAATATAGCAAAAAAACATTTTGGAGAGAGGCAATGAAATCACTCTTAGTGTGATGAAGAATATTTTCTTATGATAAGATAAAATATCTTGTTTTAAGAAAATCTAGATATCTTTTTGACCCTATGCATACTGCCTATAAAACAAGAAAAAATATCTTGAGGATATCTTGTCAACTGAAAATTTCCTTTTCAAAACAAATATTATCTTTCCAGAAATTTATTTGCAACATATTGTATGTTCATGTATTCAATGTTTCTCAAAGATATCATTGTAATAACTTTTTGTTTTGTATTTTCAGAGCATGTCTGATTTTAGGTATTCTCTTCATCATGTCAGCTATCTCTATTATAGTGAAGTCCATCATGGCATTAGTGCATAATATGTTACCTTCAAAGGTAAGGAAATGTTATTCTCTATGTTATATATATACTGAAACTAGAAGTCACTCATTGCACAGTATATAAGTTCCATTGTCTGTCACTAGATGGCAGGCTCATCAGTAACTGAGCGAATAAACTTCTTAATCATAAAGCATAATGTATTCTTATGTTACAAAACTTTTTTATTGAATAATTGGTAAATCACTACTGGGTCACAGTGATTTATTTTATTCTCATGTAATGGCAATATATTTATGTGTAAATATACATATGGATTTTTTTGCAAAATTTTTCAATTTTTATTTTTATTATATGCCCATAGATGGTTGATCCTTTCTCTGTCCATGTACCTTTTATTGTTTCTGTGATAACATAGCAGGGATTTGGTGGATTTTCACAAAACTCACTATTACTTCTTATCAATAGATTATCTCACCCAAGTTAGCAAAATCCACAGATATTGAATGAGGTCAGAGGTCACTGTTCAGTTATATTGTCGTTTTGATTTGCCAAATCTGATTGATTTTCATGCAAGTCATTATAAATATTTAACAATAGAGTTTTCACCTAAATTCAGTTCTTAATAAAGCTCATGCATATTTAATGAGTTCAGAGGTCACAAGATATATTAATGGGGTATTTTGTATGCTTGTGGTGCTCTTGTTTTTACTTCAGTTCCTTAGTTACAAGTTGCCTGGATGTCTTTTCTTTCTCAATTCACTTCACTCTGTTCAACTGTGAATTGTTACCTTGAGATTTGTTCAGTACTTTCCCTGTTTGATGCTTATTTCTTAATTTTTAATTACAAGCTTATTGTATCCGCCAAAACAGAGTTTTGCGGATACTATGTTTTCAGCTGCACGCCGCCGCCGCTGCCGCGTAAGTGTCCGGAGAACACCTCCGTAACCGCTGGGCGGAATTTTACGAAACCCAGGATTATGTTCGGGTCACATGTAAACTGCTGCTGCCCGGTTTTTTTACCTCTGACCTTTCCTCTGCGCTCTGCGTCCGTTTGTGCGTCTGTTTCCACACATAAACCCTCATATCTCGGGAACCGTTTGACCGATCAGGAAAATTTTTTGCACAAATGTAGTCCTTGAAGAGCTTTATACATACACAAAAAATAGTGGCGCCACCTGCAACCATGTTTGCACAGTGTCCATCTGTTCATCTGCCTTGGGTTAAAATCACTCATATCTCTGCAGTGACTTGACTAATTCACCTGAAATTCGGCATGCGTATACATCCTGGATAGCTTTTCTGATTTTATGACAGGTGGCGCCACCTACATTCACGTTTACGCTGCAGACATCCAAGCTCATATCTCGGGAACCGTTTGACCGATTGGGCCAAAATTTTGCATGTGTATAGATCTCACATAGCTCTTCATCATACGCAAAACTGGTGGTGCCACCTGCAACCGTTTTTGCTCAGCGTCCATCTGTTTGTCTGTCACGGGCTAAAATCACTCATATACATGTAGTGGTTTGACTTATCTGCCTTAAATTTTGCATATGTATACAACTTGGACGGCTTTCTGGATTTTGTGGTAGGGGGGGGCCACCTACATACACAATTTGGCTGCAGACATCCATGCTAATATGCAACACTCTATTTCCCCTTGCCACTCAATCCATGCCTCACTTCATCCGTTCCACTCTGATTTAGGCGGACACACGTAGTCGCTTGTCGACTACCCGTATTCTAGTTGCTAATTTTTATTAACAAGTTGCTTGGTTGTCTTTTGTAGAATGTTATTGTGTGGCACCTTGCTGTTGCCAATGCTGTGTCATGTCTGGGGCTTGCCATCGCAAAATTTTTTCTCGGCAAGAAGCTCAAAAGTAAATCACTCATCACAGATGGTAGGTCACTATGGTTATCATATACAATTATACAGTGAAACCTCGTTGTGTCAAACTCACTTCAGTCAAACACCCCGCTTGTGTCGCAGTTACAGCTAGACTCGATATTGCCGACAGCTCTAGTTAAATTATTACCATATAAAACTCACATGTTTTCTGAGGGTCCCTCGACTTCGACACAATGAGGTTTCACTGTATATCATTGATTCAGTAGCAATTGAGAAATTTATCTTGCACTGTCATCTTCAAAAGCAAAACATGGGGTTACTTATTCATTGGGTTACTAATTGACACCAAGTTTTAAATTAGGGTCTGTGAATTATGACATTTTTTCTTTGTGTTTCTTAACAGTTATTATAGTTACAGGCATGAAGGTTGCACAGTGCTACCTGTTTTTCAATGTTTTATCTACAGATGTTATGTGCTGTTTTATCAGGGGTGTATCCAGGAGGTGCTGCGATGAGTGGGATATATTGGCAAAGTTTCTCTTATTTCAGACACTAAATATGTGTGTGAAAATTATAATTAGTATGATGCAAATTTTTTCTTTCAATACATGAAAAACAGGCCATTTTCATATCAGATTATTGCATTCCTTCATATATAACCTGGGACATTATTTCTTGTGTTGTCATGAGATTACTAAAATACAGGGATTAATGAAACATACATATTCCACACAAGCCGAGTGATTATGAACTTAATTTGTTTGGAATAATTAACACCTTTTTATTCACCTATCCTCAAAGTTCAACTTTTTCTTTTGTTTTGAATATCATTTGTGCACCTGTTGATCTGTAGGTATACCAAGGTGCAGCACCCTCCCTTCTCTTAATCCTGGCTACGTACGCCACTGGTGTTATGAATGTAACTTTTTACAGGGTGAACATAAAAGAGGACTGTGGTGTTTCACTAAGGAAGCTTATTTTGCGGTTTGAACACAAGAGGTGTGTGCCACCAAAATGAGTTTGAATCACAGGATCAGCCCAATATTTTCCCCTGAGCAAAATGTTTACGTAACAGATAGGGGCTCATCCGGGATTACGATCAACTTTGGGGCCCGGGAATGGTAGTTTGACAGATGAGTCCTCTTATGTATGCACCCCCATAACATATGGGGGCTCATTTGGTATCAGCCCAATATTTGCAAAAATGTTTATGTTATAACATGTATAAAACTTATGCCTAATTTTCAGTGATTGTTTTTCTTATCTAACTCTGGACAGTGGCATGCACCTTCTGTTCTTCTGTTGGCTGTGATACTTAGCTGACCTCTGGTGGTGGTTTTAGAAACTATAAGACAGTACTGAGAAGGTAAAGTGCAGCAGTTGAACTATTCCAAACATTAAGCCAAAAACACTTGAAATCATGCAATGAAGCTTTTTGACATAACTGAACATTTTAATTTTCTTAACAGATAACTTACATAAAATTATAAGATTAATATATAAAAATGAATACTATACTGAAACTTCACATTTATTTCTCTCCAGTCATCAACTGTGGGCAATGGTAGTAACCCATTCGGCCAACAGGTGGAAACATCTTTCCCTCTGACCAATACCAGCGGCTTAAAGTTACTACAGGCTGAAAACATAATTTTGAGCACACAGTCAGTCAGATTGGGAAAAATTGTATCCTCTAGGCCTAGAAACTTCTTACATCACACTCATGGAGGTCCTTTAAAAACCTCATTGAAAACCTGAAATAACGTCACTGTTACATATATCCTTCGAGCTATGGTGCCAGAATTTATAAAAAAAAATTGATACAAAAGCTCCAGTATCTGAATGAGTAATGCATAGATTGCCTTGATATATTGATCATGGAGTGATTCATCATTTTCTGAAGACTGGTGGTGCCACCTGTATTTTTACAAATTGTTTTATTTGTTTTTAAGACCTAAATAAGTATCTGTCAGACTTTTAAGATGTGGTCGTTAACAGGGCACAAATCATAACCATTAGACCTAGAAAGTTCGAACTGTACATCCAAGGTGGTCATAGAAAAATCTCCTTGGAAACCTGAAATTAGGTCATGGTGTCCTATATTTTGCCAACTACAGGCTGAAAACATAAGCCCTGCCCCTTTGCAGAGGTAATCAAATTGATAAAATAAGTGATAACAGAAGTTTTCTCATACCTGTATTCTTTCATAATAGCAGCAAATATTGTTATAAAGTCTACTATCTGCCTCCACTTTGGGCTTTAGTTGTCTTTCATGCTTGACAAGCAACAAAAATAATGACATGGAGAAATCTTGAGGGCACATGAAAACTCAAACAGATCCAGTGTGACATGTGGAGACATCTGCAGGTGAACATAAACACTAAAACACATTGAGAAATTTGACCAAAATTTGATCATTTTATTTTGAGCTAGAGATATTATTTTTCTGATAGACACTCAAAAACCAGTGCCAACCAAGGTATGCATGAAAGCAATATCACTGACCCAAACTTGAATGAAATCGGATAATATTTAGGAAAATTGTCGCATGGAAATGAAAACCTGATGGACGAACAGACAGACAGATGGACAGACGGACAGACAGAGGGACAGACAGAAAAACCTAAATCACTGTGCCCCCTGTAAAGGAAGTGGGGAACAAAAAGATTTAACTTTTGTAAACATTTACCGTTGTCCTTCAGATTTTCTGCAGTATGCTTGTTTGGATTTGATGGCTGTTCATTATGCAGTAATCTATCATTCTGGCAATAGCTCAGTAACTCTTTTTTCTCTTTGCTTATTATCTCTATTCTTTTCAGATTAATATTATACCCCTTTTACACAGAGAATTTATAATCCAGATTGAATCAGAAAACTTTTGAATTACCAGTGCCAAACATAAGGAATTTGACTTCTTAATTATAGCATTTGCTCTTTGGTTGTGATCTTATACTTGTGCCATGCAGGTTGTCCACTTTAAAAAAATACAAACATGTCGAAAACTGATGCATGGTTCCATCACATTTATAAAAATATATTCCCAAGACTTTGTTCTAGGTTGATAATATATTTTCTCTCTGTTTAGGAGATGAAAATATTTTTCCTCCCCTTATTATCTTATCTTTCTAGCCATGTTTTTCATGAATTTTCAAATGTTATAAAATAATCTTATATAGATATAAAAGTATTTGATTCATTTCTTTTCAGCTTTAAATTCAACGGTTGGTTTTGTGCTAGGGGTCTCAATTCTCATCACAGATCTTGTTTACCATGAAGACACCAAAATATGGGTTGTTGACCCGGTTATTGGGCTAATGTGTGCATTATTTCTTTCAATATATGGCATCAGGTAAGTAAAAATCCAGAAATTTTTCTTTTCTTTTGATATACCAGAACTTGTTCATTTTCATTTTTTTTGTTCAGGATATGAGAATATATTTTCTCTCTGTTCAAGAGATGAGAATATCTTTTCTCTCTGTTGAAGAGATGAGAATATCTTTTCTATATTTTTTGTTCCTTTTTTGTTTTCCAAATATTCTTCTTTGCTTAACGTTTTCCAAATATTACTCTTTTATCTTTTTTTCCAGATTTGTTCTTTTTCTTCTGTTTTCCCCAGAAACTGTTTTTTCTTCTGTTTTTTTTTTTATAATGTTCCTTTTCTTCTGTTTTTTTTTCATATATTGTTCTTTTTTATCTGTTTTGCAGATATTCTTCCTTTTCCTCTATTTTTCCAAATATTACTCTTTTTCTTTTTTCCAGATTTTTAGCTCAGCTGACTATAAGTCATCTGAGCTATAGTGATCACTCTTTGTCCGTCGTCCGTCCGGCCATCCGGCCGTCTGTCCGTTAACAAGGCACAAATCGTAACCGCTGGACCTGGAATCTTCTTACTTTACATCCAGAGAGGTCAATGAAAAGTCTCCTTGGAAACCTGGAATTAGGTCTCGGTTACCCATATCCTTTGAGCTATGGGGTCCCAAAGTACCCCCCAGAATAGTAAAAAATTTCATACAAAAACTTCAATATCTCATTAACTGCATCACTGATGGTCATGATTTTTGGCATACATATTGATCATGAGATGTTCCATCAGTTCCTGCAGACTGGTGGTGCCACCTGTATTTTTTTATTTTTTACGAATTTTTTTTCTCTATTTTTGAGACCTATAAAAATGTGGACATCTGTTAACAGGGCACAAATTGTAAAGACTGGACCTAGAATCTTCATTCTTGAGATTCTAAAAAACTTATGAAAAGTGTCCATGGAAACCAGAAATTAGGTCTCTGTTACCCATATCCTTTGAGCTATGTGGCCCCAAAGTACCCCCCAGAATAGTGAAAATTTTCACACAAAAACTTAAATATCTCAATAACTACAACACTGATGCTCATGATTTTTGGCATAAATATTGATCATGACATGTTCCATCAGTTTTAGCAGACTGGGTGTGCCACCTCTATTTTTTTCAAATTTATACAAATTATTTTCTCTATTTTTGAGACCTTTAAAGATGTGGTTATCTGTCAACAGGGTACAAATTGTAACAACTGGACCTAGAATCTTCATTCTTGTCATGCAAGGAGGCCCATGAAAAGTGTCTGTAAAAACCTGAAATATGGTCTCTGTTACCCATATCCTTCAAGTTATAGGACTCAAAAGTATCCCTCAGAATAATGGAAAATTTGATACAAAAGCTGAAGTATCTGAACAACTAATCCAGAGACCACCATGCTTCTTTGCATGGATATTGACCATTAAGTGTTTTTATTAGTTTCTGCAGACTGGGGGAGCCACCTGTATTTTTTTTAAAGTTTACGCATTTTTTCTCTATTTTTGAGATATATTAATACAGACACAATCTCAGCCTGTTGGATAATCTGTTTGATGCTTCAGTTGAATGGTTATATACTACCATTTAGATGATAAAATTTCCTTTTGCAAATCTCCTACCAGTCAGCTGAGCGTCATGACCCATGGGTCACTTGTTTCATTTTCTTCTGTTTTCCCCATGTTTTTTTCTTCGATTTTTTAGATAATGGCTTTCTTCTTTTTTTTCAGATATTCTTCTTTTTCTTCTGTTTTCTAGATATTCATCCTTATCCTGTATTTTTTTTTCAAATATAACTCTTATTCTGTTTTTCCAGATTTGTTCCTTTTCATTTATTCTTTTCCAGATGTTCCATTTCTTTTATTTTCCAGATTTTAAAAGAATTTTCTTCTGTTTGTTTCAATTTTTTTTTCTTTTCTTCTATTTATGTTGTACTTTTTCATCATATTCTTTTTTATGAAATTACGATAACAAATGATCTTTTAATTCTGTGTTCAAGATGTTCACTTCCTATGCAATTATGAAGATTGTTGCTTTTCTCTCATTGTCTCACTTCACTAAGTTTTTCCATTCATCTAAACTGTGTTCTTTTTCTTCTTTATTTTCAGTATTTTGGTTTATCTTCCAGTGTTTCTGGATGTGTCTTTATATGAATTTGTCCAGTTTATAGATCATTTGTGAGCTGCAGCTAAGGTGCAGTGTCTGTCTGTCATCTGTTGTCTGGCTGTATATACACATCTCAAATTGGTAAATTGTTCAATATTATTGAACATTTATCCCTTAACCCCCAGATTCTATCATAGTAAAGTTCTCTGCAGGTTTTTTCCTGTGAAATAAATTATTTCTAGGCTTAACAGTTTTAGAGACAATTCACAAGTGAGCTTTTGGTCCTTGGGCCGATGTGAATTTTTTACCTTTTGTTTTCCAGATATTGCTAATTTTCTTTCATCTGCCAGATAATGTTTCTTAAAATCTTTTTTGCAAATGTTAACATTTAAATAAATTTACTTGATATTACCTCTTTCTTTTCATAGTTCCAGAAATTGTTCTTTTTCTTTCATTGTTCCACATTTTTCTTTTATAGTTTTTATTAGTATAAAGTGTATATATATATATATATATATATATATATATATATATATAATTTTTATAATTTCATTTTAATGAAAAATTATTTAGGCTATTGCCTAGTCATATTCAAGCCAATTATTGTCATATTTTTTTTTTTCATGAATTTAAATTTTGATAATATGTTATGTACATTGTATAGCCTAAACATTGGGTTCATGTTTATTTTGATGCATTATTAATTTGGTATTTAAGTTCCTTCCATAGATATATCCTAAAATATTTTATCTTTGTAGTATCACTGATGTTTTATAATTATCTATCATTTGCAATGATCACCTTGTTTATTATGATTTTAGGTTGATCGTTCAGACCCTACAAGCAGATAACATGGGGACTAATTGGTGTAAACTAAAATGACACTGGGTAAAAATCTTGAATAACATAACATGGAAGGGGAACAATATAGTAATATCACAGAGGAACCATTTAAATGCTGTCAGAGGAAAGGACTGAATAGCAGAAGAAAGAAACCCTGCAAGAAAAAAAAATATTTATATTGTTCATTTTAAATGAATAAAGAACGACCTGCAATTAGATTGGGTGCATTTTGTGACTCCTTAAGGATTAAACAAAACATTACTAGCGCATTTCAAGCAATCCTGTCACATGAGAAGTCATCACAGG
Source organism: Sipunculus nudus (assembly GCA_026874595.1). Classification (NCBI taxonomy): domain Eukaryota; kingdom Metazoa; phylum Annelida; class Sipuncula; order Golfingiida; family Sipunculidae; genus Sipunculus; species Sipunculus nudus. The sequence goes on from CM049321.1 coordinate 13,026,399, forward strand.
GAATCCCCTAATATGGTGCCGGCATATGCGTGTACAAATTATTACGGACTTTCTCCAAAATACCTATCTGGAGAAAATAGGGCGTATGAAGTAATCCAAGGTAAGAAGTAATGAAGACATTACGGTACATCAAGGAGGAACAGTTTAAATAACACTGGTGGAATTGTTGAACAACACCAAAGAAGAACAGTTTTATTTAGAACAGTTGAATGGTTTGAAAAATACTAGGAGAGGAAGAGTTTGAGTTACACCAGAGAGAAAAAGACTAAAAAATACAGTAGGAATGATTTCGACAACAGCAGCGAGGAACAGTTTGAAGAAAACCACAGAGAGGAACAGTTTGAATATAAGCTCAGATAACTAGCATAACAAAGTCAGGTCAATCAGAGAGGAATTTTGCCAAGGGTGTGAGAGACAAACTCACAAAACTGTGGACTGAATAAGGGAAGATGACCGAAGATAACATTTAAAAAAGGTAAACTGCATGAGAAAGAATGTCATTATAGAGGAATTATGTATAAATAAGGGTAACATCATTGACAAGCATCACAATAACATTGACAAATGGTGAATCTACATTACAATTGATGGTGGTACCACTCTACATTTGTCACACAACTCCATTGCAGCCATGTCTCCAAATTGCCTGTTTCTAGTCCTGAACCATCAGGAACGATTACAAATGTATCCTAAGGAGAGTAATTTCCCATAGTTTCCGATACATCTTGAGGAAAATCACATTTCTTTTGAGAAGGGGCTCTCTCAGCCCCATCATCTGGTGCAAATATCATGATCAAGGAATTGTGTAAATGACATCAGCAAGGAATGGCACAAATGACATAAGTGAGTTGTTGCTAGTCAAATTGGACTGTAGTCATGTGACTCGGCCAGAAAGGGACCCTCATAAATAAGTTCTGTGAAGATGTTAGCGTGCATGGATGTGTATTGGAGAATTTAAATGAGTATCTACATATTTGGATGTTAGTGTTTCTTGAGACTGCAGACATATCCATTGGATAAAACATATTATATTTACTTTTAATTACCAATATAACATAAATTGTATTGGTATGTATAAATCAGGTGGTTCAAATGCATATTGCATTATTTATATTGTACACTACTGTGTATACGCTATGTATATATTTCCTCCCACAACTTGTATTTACCAGTAATATATAATTCAGAAGAAAATGGTGGTTCATAGCTTGATTTTAAGTTCATTAGCATTCAACGAGAGTATTTTGTTTATTTTGCTACTGTTATTAGGTCAACGTGTATTGTATATAAATGTCAGTATTATGTCATGTGTCTTACCGCACTCAGGATAAGGGCTGGATATACTTTTGTGGATTTATAGGTCACAGTGCCTTATTAATATTTAATTAGGTCAACAGCCCTTCAGGAACCCCTTAGGAGTAAAAAGTTTGGTTGACTGTGATTGGCTGCATGTTGAATCATAGCCACAGGTGTTTTATCGTTGAGGCTATTCATATTTGTTTATGACCATATCGGAGGATAATCTGTCTGATAGGACTGATGTGATCAGACTTTAAGGTGAAGGTTACTGCTGAAAGGTCATGATAAAATAAATAAAAAGCCAGTTATAACTATGATATTGTTCCAAACATTTACTTTATTAATAAAATCAAGTTTCTGGCGTTGGCAGAGGTGTGTGGTCTGATTGCTCAGATGGGTCCGTTCTTGCTCATCTTATCACATATCTCCATGATTATTAAATTGTTATACCATAGTTATAACCCATAAGCATTAGACTTTTAGTCATTGGATTAAACATGTTAAAGGGGCTCAGTCACCTAAAAAGCATGTTGAAATAACACATAAAAAAATTTTTTTTTTTCCTTTAAATCAATTTGCACATGGCAAAATATTAATATTGCCTTGAAAATGTTTGCCTACTCCTGTAAACGAGTTTGAAAACAGTGGACTGGGCACGATCACAGTGTCAACATAAACACAGCGTGTGGGAATCCATGTATCGTCGGCCCCAACATGTCAGTCAGGAGCTGTCCTGGCTGAATTTACCGCCAAAAAAAATGTAATAGATATTCCCGCTGGCTGAAACACCTGGTGTTACAGTTCATAAGTGGACCTCCGGTCACGCGGCCTTGTTATTGTAAACAGACACACTTAGACTGGGTTTAACAATACACAGATCCATAAAATGGTTTTAAACAGCCGTATGCGAGGCACTGGGAGTGTGTGTTGGGATGCTTTTGCTGGGAAACTTTTGTTTAAAGCAAATTTGTACTGATAGTAAGAAAGAAAAGTCATTATATTGCACCTGAATATGTCCCTTTAAAGGTTGAAAATACTCAACATTCATTTTATATATATATATATATATATATATATATATATATATATAAAATTTTAATCGATTATAAATTAATCATTGATTGGTCAATTTTTTTCTTCATAGTCAATTATTATGATTGCATTTTTGCATAGTCAATTATTGTGATAGCACATCCAAAGATGTCATGTATCCCTATAAAATAATCTTATTCTGTCAGAGATATAAGAAAGACGAATTACAACAAACACCATTAAAACTTTACCTTGTGCAACGAAATATGTGTCAACAACCCTGCAATTATCCTGACCTTTCAGCATGATGTACAAGTTATATTGAATATACTCAGTCAATATTTGAGTTGTAATCCTATACAGTATATTTCAGGGTGATATAGAGGGTACATTAAATAATCGATTAGTAATCGGTCGTTTCTTGTCTTTCAAACAATGAATATCTTTGTACAACTGATTCCTACCACTAATATAAATATATATTATATATATATTTATATGAAAAAGAAATGTTAGTTTATGGTATTTAGCCCCTAGTACATAAATAAAATTTCTATAAGATTGAGAAGCAAAATTTATTTCTATATATCTGAGCTCTTGTCATGTGTGTGTGTGTGTGTGAGGGAGAGAGAGCAGTGGCGGATCCGGGGGGGAAGGGGGGGGGGTCAGAGGAGTCCTGCCCCCCCCCCTTTTGGAAACAACCCGTTTTTTAGGGTTTTAAACCAAATTTTGCGACCCTGACCCCCTTCTTTCCGGATCAGAGGACCTTTTTCTTAGGTTTTCTTTCAGTCTTCCTGGACGTGACCCTCTCCAAAATCCTGGATACGCCCCTGGAGAAAGAATATAAATGAATGAATAAACGAATGAACGTGTCCAATGTACAGAGACATGGGACCAGACGTGGGGCAATTCAGAATTGAACAGGAATTGAATTTTAATCTTTGGGAAAATTGAGTGAATGGAAATTGAATGGTCTTGGAACAGTGCACTTGCAGATTAGCCTTAATTGGAGAGGTTTGGCTAAAGTCAAACACGAATGCATCTAGACGTGAATACATGACACGTTAGGTATTTAGATTGGGCTGATATAGTGGTATGAAGGACTGATATACTAGTATGTAGGCCTAATCATGACACAAATCGTGCAGAAAACACCACTGCAGCGGCTAACCGCCCACTGCCATTAATATATTTTGTAAATGACCGTTATCGTAACACTTGTGATGCTACGAGACCGATATGAAATTTGATAACGCACTTATTAGGATCAATCTTCAGGTAAAATTTCACGGCAAAATCTGGAACATTTCATGAAGTAATACGCAAAATAGTGAGAGGTACAGACAGGCTACCGGATGAACCTAAGGACAAACGGACAGTCGGGGAAAACCGACCTTGGCAAGACCTTAATTAACCATGGTACTAAAGTTCAGTATTATGTCTTCTGACTTCCGTTGTAAAAAAAATGAATCCTTTGAGACTGCAGGAAGTTGACGTAGTTCGCGCCAGTAAGAGTACTTTTTTTTGGATATTGGTCGCATCAACATGTCAGCAAAATTTTGTGAAGACAGCTGCAGCTGCTCTCGAGAAACCTTGCCTTTTGTATTTATATTATATCGACAAGTGTTTCCAACTTTTGAGGTGATAAAACGTGTTTTGCCTAATAACTCGTAGAATACAGGCCCAATCATGATCCCAAGTTCCATGTTGATCGTCCTAAATGGGTACAGGAGGAAGGCCTACATTTTCAATTTATAAACCAAAACAAAATATATGTTCAGCACTCTTTTGACAGCCATAAGAACCCGACATTCATAGTACTAAAAATCATGTTTTTTTTTTTTGCCGTGTAGGTCGAAGAATAGAATTCACCGTGAGATAATAAGTGTAGTCGCTCATGTAACAAAATCAGTCTCATGGGAATTGAATGCCCAAATTGCTTGGTTTTATTCCATTAAGGTGTAAGAAGTTAGGTAACACATTTTATAAACCCCCAGTAATCCAAGATGTAAAAAAAAGCAAATATTGTTTGATACTGTAACTATCGCATAAAACAATGATATCGGTTCGTTGTATAAGATTTTGAATGTATTCAGTCAATTGCAGCCGACCAAGAGTTGCCTAAAGGTCACAGAGGTTAATCAAGGTCAAGGCCATTTACCAACACTGTATAGCTTATAAAAATATATATCTTGAGCACTACACTGGCATGTATAATAATATCTTCATTCCACGAAGGTCACAGAGGTAATCAAGGTCAAGGTCGACAGCATTAAACATTTAATGCCAGAATATGTCTCGGGGACGCTATTTAAAATATTATTACTTTGAGATACTGTGATTTATTTACCAGATATACCTTTAAACATGAAATTGATGTACGTGCTATATACTTATAACACTGTTTATTCTCTCACATGAAGTATTAATCTCCAACAGTTTTATTCTAAATAACCATTTACAATCAATTTGTGTGGTAGTAAGAAAGATTAAGAACAGCCTCGTTTATCCTAATCTAGGAAAATACTATGGCGTATAAAACTATACCAGGAACATTTCGCCTGGTAAATTTAGAGGAAATTCCGTAGAAATTTTTGACTGAATATTCTTCAGGTTTACCTGAATATTTGCGGAAACGGGTCAGCAATTCGAATTGTCACATGAATGTTGCAAAAGGAAAGGATAAAAATAGAAATGCTGCCCTAAACACAAACCACGCCAGCAAACTTGCGAAGAGGGACGGCCAATAAAAGCAGACAGGTCTGTACACGTCCAGAGCCACATTGGTGGAGTCTTAATAGGATAATTGGAAACATGCTTTGGCACTTTGCGAATGCAAATATCTTAAGGAACCACGTAATGTCGTATAATTAGGACCAAGCATCAAACAGAAGATACCTTAAAGACAGTCAGAGAAACATCTAAAAAAACTTGACTAGATTCCCCAAATTAACACCTTGATATTACTAAGCGATTTGGTTATGCAGTAGTAATTCGTGTAAATGATTTGCGGTTGATAATACTGGTTTTCTACAGGGCAATCCATAGGGCAGACTTTCTTGTACACGGCACTGTTGAGGTATTTTACCAGAAGGATAAAACGGCAGAACATATTAACATACGCTTTGCCATTCCAGATAAACAACCGTCAACCCATCCATATTTGAAGGTCAGCACAAAGATATGCCCGCCATACAGCTAAACCTATCAGATAATGTAGGGTAGACTTTTGACATGCAGTGCCGCCCTAGTTCTAATGGCTTCGATTGACCGAAAGTGGTATATATGCACACTAGAAAAATCCTATGTTAACTTTCGGTTGTGATTTGTTTTTATTTTACGGTTACTTTATGTTACAATGAATTTCATCAGATTTGGAACCTCAAGGGCCTGTTAGACTAAAATATTACTACCCTTAAGAGTGACTTGTAGGAGAGATTTAAGTGTTTGCAGGTCACTGAGGAAACGTCAACAGAGAACCTCTTTTTTATCGTATATTCAATCAATTCTGCCTGCAGTGCACTTGTTACCACTAACACACTGTCTAATACAGGGGCCTTTGTACATGACTACGGGGGTACTCGTAAGTAATATAACTACCTGTACGTTTGAAACAGCTCTCCTGGTATAACCGTATGCGATGCCCACCTTAGTTTCATTGAAATTTACCGAATGGACCCTATTTTTCTTATATTTTGCCTTTTATCTGAGCACTGTAGAGTAATAAAAATGGTAGCGACACCCACGTTTGCGATACCAGGGATTCCACTTAAACAATTGCCATACTTGCTACAGATTCGATTAGGCGCCATATTGGCGCCAAATTTTACACAATTTCGCTTTTATATTTTCTTATGAGCACTGTAGAAGAATACAAATGATAAAAACATCCATGTTTGTAACACTAAGAATCTAAGCAATTCCCGTAATTGTTACAAGTATGGCTTGGCCGCCATTTTTAATCCGCATTTGCTTATATCGGGACTTGTGCGCATGGGATAAGATTTTAAATTGGTAGCAACATCCATGTTTGTGATACCAGCGATTCCATTAAAGCCATGACCATATTTCTTTCAATTAATTCTTTAACATCATATTGGATTTCAAAATGGACTCTTGTGAGCAACATAGAGCAATTAAAATAGTGGCAATACCTATGCCTGTGACATCAGGGATTCGATTGATCCAAATTCCGCGCTTTCACAATAATTTGTTTCGGCGGTCATGTTGAATTTAAGATCGATGACAATCTTTGCTGGTATCTCTGCCTGGACTCCCACAGAGAAGCATCTTAAGTCTATAAATGATGCTACAACCCATGCACATCCGTTGTGAGCAGGATCTAGTTTACTCCATGACTAGCATTTGCCAGGTGAATTCAACTGCAATGCTTGATTTACAAATGGCCTATATCGAAAATCATCTTAAGACGTGATTAAATGGAATGTCCAAGAATTTTTATTTCCTCGCCTTACTTGAAAATATGATCATCTGTATGTAAACAAATGTCAACAACTTCAGCGAAACATTTCCTGAGAGGACACATTTTTTTAATCTTCGAAAGGTTCTTATCATAATTAACATGGAACTGTGCTCAACTTTAAAGACACCTATCAAACCAGCATACCTCGTATTTCGTAGATTGCGGAGTTCATGATATTTCAGGATAATTGTATTCAAGATTTCATACTTCAAAGATGCTTAAAAGATGTTTCAGCAAGCCACCTTGATGGTTATATATTATTGAGGCATTGGTGGTGGATTGTCGCTAGGGCAACTACTAATTCCTAATAAAGCAATCACAAAAGAAATAGATTCACAGTGCAATTATTCCCACGTTGTTAAGGAGACCTTAAACTAATTGAGTACTCGCTATTCACCATTGTGTCTTACAAAAGTCATATCAACTTTTGATCCTGGTCCTCTTCACAAAACAGTAATGAATCTTGGTTCTGACTAACGAGAGGGCATTCAAGCCAGCTGCAGTCTTCAACAGGGAAAGGCAGCCTGTTGAGAGTTGTTGAGCTTTATCCCTGATTGTTTGTTTTGCTTCACGCTGTTGCAAAGCATATAGATTACAGCTCTCTTGAATCCATCAACATTAAAGTTGGTCATTATTCCCAAGGGAACGACAGTTTGCCAAATCAGCAATGGAAAATGGTGTCACATGGTGTAGAAAACAATTTGACCTACATAAATGACCTCTTGCAGCATCGTTGCAGCAGTAAAACTTAGAAACAATTTCGCTAGAATGTCATGCATTCCGCGAAAGGTCTCCAACGAGACGAGCTGATGTGACAAGTGTATTTAAAGAAGTAACATCATTTTTCGGTGAAGCTAGTTACACGTTACATGTTACTGAGCCCTTGGACGGACGGCACTATGTCTCGCCAATTCTATGGAGCAAGGGAGAGAATGCACTTTAGTAAGCAGACGGCGATAGAAGAGAGAGATGAGTCGTACCTACAGCATAGTAATCCATTTAAGATCCAATGGAGAAATTTACGCAAAGGACCTTCAGTATGTACAAGAGGATCGAAGACGCATGTCAAAGTTGGCAAGATTGCTTGTAGTTCAGCAGTTATACCCTAGTATGTTACATTGTCTGAGGGAGACAATAGATAGAAATTAGAAGATTTTCTGTTTTCGAAAAGTACCTCTTCTCCTCCAATGATATTCTTCTTATACCAACTGTCAAGCATGCTTTTTTTTTCAGGCAAATAAAGAGTACAGCATTGAGCCTTCAAATGAATCTGATTCAACTGATGAAGCCTTGGTGTATCAAACCTACTCATTCGGAAGGCATGTCCCATATCGCTAAATGGCAAATGGTACAAGGAGTCAGGACCAAAACTCCTTCATCTAATTGACAAGATCACTAACTGGCAATTGGTATAAGGAGTTAGGACCGAAAATTTCCCATCTTATTGACAACGGATAGGAGGAAACATAAGATGGAATAATTTTACTCCAGAAATGTCTTGAACTGCCCGCACCAGAGACAGTTGCTGATCTGTTTCAGTGTTGATGCTTGGTGAATGTATGAATAGGAAGGGCTCTTGCCATAGGATAATTTGCAATGCGTGACGCGTGTTACAGCAAATCACTTTTGTTGAAATTATTAAAATTCATTTTCATAGTTTATTTTTAAAGTGCGAAACCAGGGAAGAAATACATATATACATTATATTAAACTTCATCATGAACATGGCATCATTTGTAGACTTCTATACCGGTACCACCATTCTGATACGCCTCTGTGGGACTGAAGTGCAGATATACCAGCAAAGAACATTATTTTGCAGGTTGGTTTTAGGGGCATATAGCTTACAAGTGAAGATTTCCAATGCTTAAATGACACCTTGTAGAACATCCCATGTCTGTTCTAAGAGACCAAAAACGGCTTGTGTCGGAATGTCCTCCCTGAGACGCTTCTATGACACATGTTTACCTTTGCCAGCAAATTCACTGACCATGTCACATCGTGTATATGCGTGGATGCCGAGAAGAGCGATACATACACTTGGTCCGCATGAAGCTGCTACTTTATGGACATCCACGTACCTAGTGCGTGATATGGTACCGCACTTGACAAACATCTGAGCATTGATTTGTATACAGGATCCTACACACATCAGGAACACGTCAGTGTCGTCAGCCACTATGATTATAGACTTTTTCCTTTTTTTTATAAAGGATAGGTCCATGGCCTGTTGGTGGCACTATTTATTGAATAAGGATGAAGGTGTTCATACGATAAGGTTGACATGTTATTAATTAGCCTTCTTTTTTTTTTTGCACGGGTTTGTAATAATCCAGAAGTCAAAACCTGTTGTTAAGAAATTAGAGCGAATCTCTGAGGTTTTAACGAGATTTCACCTATATGCCATTGAGGCTCCGGTGGGGTTCGAACCGGAGAACTTCAGCCCCGAGGCCAACGCCTTAATCACGTCCTACCCTATGATTATAAACTGCTGCCCAGTTCGAGCTCCATGATTTACATGTAAGAGTAACCGCGTATCTGCTTCCTCGTGTGTGGCCGCAAACCTTTGGTTCCTCTTGGCTGCTTTCTCCTGTGGTTATGTAATTTTTCTGGCAAAATGTAACATGCAGCTGTTTATCCCCAAGGGTCTCCCTGTTAGCCTGCTGCTTCCAATCTTCAGCCAAAAACTCGATACTTGTTCTTTGTACTCGAGAGAAATTTCCACCACAGCCTTATTGTCTGGCCAGCATTGATACTGTAGAACTGGATTCTGAACTCAGTTGTTCTGTTGTCTCTTTAAGGTTGCTTTATGCTGTGTTCTTGATAGACATCAATAACAATAACTACCCTTTTGCTTTGTGGGCATTTTCTCAAGGTAGCAGAAAGATATATTCTGGTCCCCCTTTGTCTTTTGTACAAGGGCCATGCCACCTATGAGCTGATTCTTTCGGTAAGTGCTCTGCAGGAGGCATATGTTTTTGCAGCTTACTGGTAAAGACGGACTTGTTTGTTTTTCCCAGATTTCCATTAGAGGTCGCCATTGACCACGGGATTTGGCCTAGTGGATGGCTCAACACTTCTTTAATGTCAAGGTCCTCCCGTGTCTGTGCTGTTAGGAGCATGTAACCAAAGAGTTTACGGTCTGCTTTAAGCATGATTTTTTCCCTTTGTTTTTTACTTTAGTTGCTTTCTTGTGGATGTTATTGAATGTTTGTAACTTCTTCTTAGATTTTGGATGGTCGAAACTTAACCTGGATGGCTCACATTCCAACCTCTGCTCTACGAACATTCTGTTAGCTGCTTCTCCTATGTCCCGTCCATTTAGTAGGTCATCCTGAATGACTTTTGGTGCAGCAGTAGCCGATGACAGACTGACCGAATCCTGGCACCGAGCAAATGGATTTATTCAGTTTTCAAGGATATTCTCCATAAGTCTGACAGCTACTTCATCCGTTTAACTTCGTAATTTCTGGAGTTCTCCGTGGTATAGATTATTCTTAATGAGGCCAATTATGTCTCGGAATTGTCGAATAAAACCACAGCAGTATACAGCAGTTAAATATAAACGTGTCGCTGCTCCTAATTTCAAACTTTATTTCCTTATCCCTCCAGGTATTTTGCTACGCTCCCGAAGCACAGGAAATCCTGCGCTTCTAAAGAAACCACTGATTTTCTCGCTACCTGCTTTGACCGTTTATGATGCATTCAAAGACCAAGTGGTGCACATTGGCCTGTCTGCTTAAAAATCTGCTGATGTGACTTTCAGCCAACCAAATGCAAGTCAACAAACACTCGACAGGCATCGGGGCTCCGCCCAGAAACCACGTGAGAGCTATTCTCTCTTAGCCTGTGGCCCGTTACAGGTCGCCGGGGCGATGAGCTGTCACTCAAAACGAAATGAACAACATTGGCTTCGTGTAATCCTCGCTTGGCTGGTAAACAGTTTTGCTTCCAGCACAGGGTCTCATCTGATTGGACCAAAATACAGTGCTCCCCTCTGGTGTAGAGATTCAGGATACAAGGTCATAACAAACAGCGCTTACGATATAGGTAGTTGGCCTATGGGTAAAGCGCTGTGTAAAGAGCGTAGGTATTTTGCATGCCTGGTAAACTGGAATCCGACCGAATGGATTATGAGATTCAGTCTGCACAGAGCAGCCCCCATTCATTTAATGGTTGTAGACATAAGGGAATTGGTGTTCAAAATGGGTCATTAATGCATAATAGACTGGCATATTGCATGCATAATTGACTCTGTCATAGGCGAAATGTTGATCCTGCTTGTCACTGAAATCATGGATTTCTTCATCTGCTTGTAGATGTCATCAGACATGTTGCTATTACAAGGATATGTTTCTTTCACCCATACCTGAAAACCTCTACTGATAATTCTCATTAGTGCCTCATACACGTACTTGTATGCTTTGATGGAGTATAAATGTATATATATATATATATATATATATATATATATTAGGACCCCCCCCCCCACACACACACACACTGCCTCATAGCTTCAGTCTAGTATTAAATGGTATGAAATATATATTGCACAGGTACTGTTCTGAGAGTGTTTGATGTAAAGATGCCAGAGGTTAAAATTTAAAAAGAGCATTAAAGTGCAAAAAATGCAGTTAAATTATACATAATGTCTAATATGCATATTTCTTTATATTCTTAATGTACAACAAAGACTCGATGTAAAAAATATATATATCACGGCTGGTATGTCATATATATATATATATATATATATATATAAATATATATATATATATATATATATATATATATGTATGTATCCATTATAATATTAATATTTTACCCAGAGAAAAGTACTTGCACATTGATCATCTTTTGTTAGGCTTACCAGTGCTCCTGGAATTTGAAAGTTTTTTTTCTGTCCTGGTTTTTCTCCCCATTCTCATCTGCAATTAAAATACATAAACAAAACATAAACTTATTATTTACATTATATATATATATATATATATATATAAATTTGCAAATATAACGCATATACAATTCTTTAAATAATAATAAATAAATTAATCTAGAACAATGTGTCACATACTATCAAGTTGAAAAAATTGACATACCCGTCTTTCTCACGAACACATACACATGCCACGAAAATGTCTAAATATTTATACATTTCAGCCCTTTATATATTTAAAAAAAATCATACAGACATCCGCAACTGACGAACATGCTTTCCTGTCGGACATGCCGGCTGAAAACTGGGATAGCAATCCACACAGCAGGGACTTCAATACAGCCCCCCCCCCCAACACACACACACTTTTTGGCAAGGAGGGGATGGTTAATGCTATCATCCCCCCCCCCCCCCCCACTATTCAGAGAATAATATTTATACATTGCAATTGAAATGATATAATTTTTTTTAGACTTTGGTTCCATTTATGAATTATTATTTAATATATTTCGCAAAATAATATCTGAAACTGTTTTAGAATTAACTTATACTGGAAACATAATACCTTATTTTCCTAAAACATTATAATTAATTGTTAAATATTTAAAATGTGAATAAGTATATATATTTGAAATGTGTCATACAAACACTAAATAGGTATATGTGTGTGTGTTTGAAAGTGTGTTTGTGTGTGACATAGCACATGACAGTTGGGTGACACTGAACTGCTTGTTCAGGCAACTTTGACGTCAGGTCTGGACATGTGCAATCCTTTAAAACTGCCATCTTACTTGCTAGATAAATTACAGTCTGTTAAAAAAAAACCACAGCTCCTGTTATATATGTTGCAAAGAGATTTCATCATATAACACAACATTTATTGATTTTCACTGGTTACCATATATCAGCGTATCGCGTCTTTTTACATATCTAGCACCATTTCGGCCCTCTGGCATTAGAGAGTCTACGACCAACGTACCGACGTCAGAGTGCCATCACATCCTACAACGAGGACGGCACTGAAAGGCTCTGTGAGAATGTAAAATGTTTTATTATTTTTGACAACGCCTCATGGTCTACAAGTACGCTGTCACTTGACACAATTCAGACCAATCGTTAGCTTTTTATAGTATACTTTCTCTCAACATCCACGACGTGCGAGACCATTTCCGTTTTAATTCAGCATATTGGTAAATCCCTCTGCATGTTTGTTGAATATCATCCTGGCTCACACGGTTATGCGTATATGGCATAATTTGAGCCTGGGTGTTTTGGTAAGTTTTTATTTTAATCTTTCCAAATGAAACTAATTTTTATGGTGATACAAATTACAGGTACTTTATACGATAATAGAATGTCCTTAAAGGAATGAAGGCATGAAAAAATCAGTTTGTTTGGGAAAATTTTTGTACTGATAATGTTATCCGCGGTATAATTTCATCATTGCTGGATCTGTTTACGCGATTGGAAATCATATTTTCTGACAACTTATGGTTTAAGAAATGGTGACACATCTTTATAAAAGCTGTGGGCGCAGTAAATCATAGATTTAACTGATTGAAAGCGAAGTCTTCGCTCGGGCCAGTCACAGGTCTGCGGAAAATCCGGCCCGCACTGGCTCCCTCAGCAACGACAAAGTTTGACAGATTGAGTCGGTTTTACAGTTAGATATTCAAGGCGAAAGTAGAAGACACTGATAAAGTTGAAGATCGTAGTGAGAGAGGTGGAGAAAGCCGGAGAAACCGGAGAGAACCACAGACGGGCCACTACAACGCATTGTTATGGCAGCACCTGGAATCAAACCCGGGTCGCCAGCGGAGAAGGCCGGGCGTTTTACCGCTCAGTTGTCCAGGCCCCGTTAAACAACAGATTTGGAGATGGTGATGATCATATCCGATTCAAAACACAGGAGGGCACTGAAACGAGGATTTGGCAGTGGATGTTATATCCCTAAGAATACACAAAACGCTTATTATTAATAGGGTTCCAAGCAATTCATGGAACCAAATTCCCTGGGTTTCCCTTATGTATTCAGAAAAAAATCCAGGATACTTTGCCACGGAACTCAATCTTCCAGTATATACTAGAATACTCTTTAAGCAAAAAACACATTCCAACAATTTAACTTATTACTTTTTCCTCAGGGCCACTCGGATTCCAAAAATGGCCATACATTGATCTGAGACATTTTTCTCAAATGTTCCTGATTGAGAAAATGAAAGTTCATCCGATAGCTGAGAATTGTTATTAAACATAGTCAATGAACGGAATATTGTTAAAGAAATAATTAAATGTTATTTTCTCCCTGCTATTCAGCATCTATATCTTAAACAACGAGTAAGTATACCTTCCAGTCTGCCTCATAGTACACAAAAGTTGTTTAAATTTATATTATACCGTAATTTTTGTCAAATATGCCAATGGGCAAGGATTTTAGTGTAAAGGTTTAGAAATCCTGGTTAGAATAATGTTTTGTATTCGTATTTCTTTTAAATAACAATTGTAAGGCCCGTTTTCCATGAGCGCGTTTCCCCGCCCTTTTTTTTTTTTTTTTACCCGCGGGTATTATCCGCGCGCGGAAACGCGATCATGGAAACGGTATACATGGTTTACAGTGGAGCAATATTTCCGCGAGCGGAAATGCGATCATTGAAAACGGGCCTTAGAAAGACCATCATAACTGCGATGATGAGATTACTTTGTGAGGATGTTAGCGCTGCAGTGTCTCTCTCCTCTTCGACTCCTCTCAATCTTCTGGATTGTCTGTGCGGGTAGGATGGCGGTCTCTCGCGGCCCCCTGCTTGGCTTGGTGGCATCACGTTTTTTGGCTCATTCAAAATTACGCCTAAGGAGCGCGCAGGGCTGTCATCTTGACTACAGCAACCTGTAGCTGCTCGATAAAACAAAAAATCTTCAGTCAGTCAGACCATCATGCAGGAAGCGGGGAACCTCGTGCATGTTGATTCAGGTGTTAAACTGTTTGAGGGGACATAATCAGGAGCAATATTATGCCCATTCTTTCACAGTGTCAGCTCAGTTTTGCTTTATAAAAAGGTTTCCCTGCAATACCATCCCATCAAGTCTCAGTACCTCGCATATGGCTGTTTAACACCTTGTTATGGCTGTAAATACAGTCCAGGTGGGTCTGTTTACCATAACATGGCCGCGTGACCGGAGGTCCGTTTGTGAGCCGCAACACACGAAGTTTCAGCTAGCGGGCGCATGTAATTCATTTTGGGGCCAAGTCAGTCAGGGCATCTCGTGATTGGCAGCTGTTGTGGCTCAGCGATGCACAGAGTCCCAAGCGCTATGTTTATGTTGACACGTTTGATCGCGCCCGGTCCACTGATTTTAACACTCGTTTATAGAAGTAAGCAAACGGTTTTAGGGCAATGTTTTGGGATGTAAAAATTCATTTTTAAGGGAAGAAGCTATTTTTTGTGTTAATTCAACATGCTGTATAGGTGATTGGGTCCCTTTAACGGTTCTTTCAGTGGAGTAGCTTTCTTAATTCAGTTCTTTCTGAAATTCATCATATCTATAGCTATTACTTAATGTTAAAACGCGTGTTACATGTTCATAGGGATACACACTAAGATTATTCAAATTGCATTTCTATTTGTATGATCTCTACATCATAACATGGAATGTATTTAACTTTAATCTGTGTTGTTGTTGTAATAGGTTTCATAAAATTTATTGAGAATTCATTAATTCTGAGATTGTCCTATGGTTTATCAAAAATCATTTTATCCAGTAGCAATATCAGAAATGAGATAATAACAGCTGAATATATGTCCTTGTGATTTGCGTAAAAAAAAATGTGATGTACTTTTTCTAGATGCAGATTAAAGTGAAGTTAATTGTTTTCATAACCTTCTCCCCCCCCCCCCCCCCCCCCAACCACATTGACGAAATCCTGAATCCACAACTGAATGAAAATAATAATCTGTATATTAATAGCGTAAGGCGATTTTTGTAATTTTCCGTATCTTCTCTGATACCACCGTGCGGATTGCAATGATTTTCGACATACATATGCTCCGGTGGTGTCCGAAGAGATTCCACCCAATTTTAATTGCAATATTTGCGTATAACGTGCATAATTAATAATTTTAATATTTGCTCCCCCGTGGGCGCCTCTTTTCTTTGTGTCTTCGGGTCCGGTGACAGAATGGCCATAGATTGTGTCATGCTTAGACAGTTTTACTCCGGGGGCCCTATCTGGGTTATTTGTACATTTCGCGGACACCGGGCCGAAATAATCCCCTTCTCAAAAGGGAGATCTTTGAAAAGATTGTTTGGTAGGCCTTCCTGTGACCGGGGGACCACACGAAGAGGGCTTCTACCTGCCACCCCCTTACATGACCTAGTATGCTTTAATGCACACGCACCGGGTCCAGGGCCTTGGACAATTAGCGAGTCGCATGCGACTAAAATCATGTTCCACGGTCACACTAAGTTGAAACCAGTGTTTATCGCATTTGGTTTGTCACACCCGTCTTTCATGTGCAATCAAAGGGCGGCAACCATGAGGCAACACATGACACATACAAGCGTCAAACAGGTGACGATAAGTCGTTTTGTCCTTTCAGATCAAGATTTATACCTGTAAATCTAAATGATATTTCAGTAAAATATAACATATAATTATGTTTTAATTAAATTAAAAAGGGATGGGACCCCTACCCTCTCACAAAAATAATTGTCATGGCGCCTGTGTTTCCACCTTAAAAGTCACATTTTATTGCATCACATTTATTGTTGCAATTTTTCAGTGATACACAGTAAGATGCATGTTGAGTCTTATAGACATTATGAGGCGTCCCTACAGTTATTCCCCTTCAGTGAACTTCAATACTCATATTTTGGTAATGGAAGTGAGGGCTTCCCCGATTTCAGGTCGTGTGCGTTTAACGGATGCGTTCATTGCAAAAAATCGAGAAGGACTCAAGGTCTGCGATAAATGATTGCATGAGTTGATCGTAGCTGATTATCGTAGCCAGAGGTATGTGTCATGTGTAATTGGAAATATAGTGTCTAATATTTTCACATGGATGCGATGAACGGATGCAATGATCGGATGCAAATAAACGTTGGGATGTGTCACCAGCATTTTACATGGAGCCATTTCGTCGCAAGATTAATCGGAGGGCAACTTTAAATAGCGATGTTCAACATAATACAACATGTATACATTTTCATATAAAAATTATTTAATCTATCATATCAACTTCTCCGAAAACATTCTCCGTCCAATCTCTTGGCTTCAGTACGATGTTTATGCATATCACCCTACATATAATGGATCTATATATTAATAGCGTATCGCGATTTGTGTGATTTTCCGCATCTCCGGATTTCCGGTAAATTTCCGAAATCGACGTACGGATTGTTTTGTTCGCCCAAAACCGTGCGTAGCACGGGTATTTGCTAGTAATTATTATTATTATTATTATCATAATACCAATAATGTGGAAGGTAACCCATACAATAAAATAAGGTAAATTTAACTAAAAGTATATGATAAACTGACGAATATAAAAACTGGAAGCAGCTAAAGATCTTTAAAAAAAACAACCAAGTTTGATACCTGTCGTAATTTATTAGAGGGTGTGTTTTACCTGACTGGCCTCGGTATGCAATACAGTTGATTCACGGTTGACCTGAGTGACCTGTAACTGACAACTATTTACGTTGAAGGAATCACTGAACCACCAAGTGTCATGTACACCTTGTTCACACTTTGCTGTTCTGGGCATTTAAGGTAAGGCTGTTTTCAGAAATATCAGGTGTTTTTGGTTAATTTTTGGTGGCATTTGAAATAGTTAATCGATTATATCAATGATTGGTCATTTTCATTCATGATCGATTATATTTGGCTGTGTTCTTGTAAAATCCAAAACAGTTCATATGGGTCAATGATACGCATGATCATTCTACCAGATCCGCTGAAAGTGGCCTTCTGTTATTGCCAAAACCGAAAAATGAATTCTTCAAAAATAGCTTCTTATACAGAGGCCCTTCGGTATGGAATACCTTACCATACGAGATAAGATCTATAAAATCTTTAAATACTTTTAAACATAAGACAAAAGCGTTTCTTTTAAAGTCTTAGTATTACAACCTAAAGACAATGTTATTTCCTAATATGCATCATCAATACCCGTCTTTATTATTTGGATTCTTTTATAACCGCGTCTATACTAGATTTTATGATTATTGTGCATTTTACTCGTTTTCTTACATACATTACCCATTGAATGTATTACGAAATTTTATATACGACTATGTTGTTCACGTATAAAGTGAATTTTACCTATAGTAGCGTTTAATGTATTGTAGCATATCATGACTGACTTATTTGTCGTGTATATAATATTTATGTACATGAATATTTGATGATTCATATATTGTGTTACATATGCATACTGTATATTTTATAATCTTTGTACCAGGTATTTTTATCATGTTTTAAGGATACAGGGCCCTGTGGAAGAACAGACTATATAACTGAACAGGCTACCCTGTATAAATATATTGAAATAAATAAAAATAAATAAATCGATCATAAATGATAATGTATGTATAAAGGCATAGAAATCATTAACCAGAAAAAAATACTCTAATTCAGTCAGAGAAATAGGAAGGAAGCAGAGTAGCGAACGTCATTAAGACTGAACATCGGACGGCGAACAAGTGTCAAAAATTTTGTCATTTCATGTGATGTACAAGTCAGACGAAATTTACTTGGTCAATTTTCAAAGTAAAATTTTATACAGCAAATTTCATTATAAAATAAAAGAAACATAAAATAATCGATTCATAATCCATCATCGGTTGTTTGCTTTCTTTCAATAATCGAACATACATTTCCTGCCACTAAATCTTAAAAGGCCGAGGCGTTTTTTCCTCTTTATCTCTACCCACTGGACTTTCGCAATATTTATTATCTTTTTCAATTTATCAACTGTTCATTCGTAACAAACATGCTATTTCTATCTAAATGTTTTTTTTTCCCAATTTTTGAACTGTTTTTTATCTGTGTAAAAATAAAATAAAATAACGCAAGATATTATTATATACAGAAACCTACCCTCAGGTCTGTTTTAGTTGTATTCACGTTTTTGCTAGTTTTAGCATTACATAAAAACAGTTGGTTTTCCATGCACCGCGCATGTCAATTTTTGCAAACACCAACACCCAACCCACCCCCGCAGAAATTTACCAATTATGACCTCCAGGCACTCAGACGTTTCTTTCAAGGGAATGAAGCGATAAAATGTCGATAAAATTTCGTATTATCTTGTTGCCCCTTGATTATGGGAAAATTTTACCGAATATGGGTAAATAAAAGGTAAAACTAAATTCCTTCTCACGCATTGATTTATAAAAAAAGGTGCCTGAGAAACTTAACTTTTATATAATCAGCCTGTTTAAAAATATCATGTGCACTCATGATAATATGAAATATCATGGAATGGACCATTAAGCAGACAGTATATTGCCATTCGGCTTCCGTCCGTCACGCTCATTCGCTTCATCAACATGGGAGTATCCAGGATTTAACAATAGGGGGTGCCGGGGGTGGGGGGGGGGGTGTCCCAGGGATAGCTGATGGCATGCTTGCGTATATATATATATATATATATATATATATATATATATATATATATATATATATATATATATATGCGTCCTACTAAATCCATCCCTGCATATAGTATTCTTTTTTTAAGTTTAACATTACGTGTGTTACGCATAATATGATTGATGACCATTTAATGACCTCTAAAAATGCTTATGAAATAGACGAAATGCCGTGCTTCCCAATACACGTAAACCATAAATGCGGTAAATGGACACCACGTATCAAGGCGGGCCTTTCGTAATGTCTTATATTGCAGACTGAAAGACTATCCTTGCATGCATTAAAGTTCCTCAATTTTTAGATGCAATTATTTATGCAGTTTTAAATAATCTGAGCCATCTGGACCATTTTTATCATTAAAAATCAGGTAGGACGAAATATGCTTTGAATTTTAGAATCTTAAAAAACGTGTGTTACGCATAATATGATTGAAGACCATTTAATGACCTCTAAAAATGCTTATGAAATAGACGAAATGCCGTGCTTCCCAATACACGTAAACCATAAATGCGGTAAATGGACACCACGTATCAAGGCGGGCCTTTCGTAATGTCTTATATTGCAGACTGAAAGACTATCCTTGCATGCATTAAAGTTCCTCAATTTTTAGATGCAATTATTTATGCAGTTTTAAATAATCTGAGCCATCTGGACCATTTTTATCATTAAAAATCAGGTAGGACGAAATATGCTTTGAATTTTAGAATCTTAAAAAAAAACTTTATCCATATATATAGCAGATTTAAAAGAGGATATCCGGGAGGGGGTTAAATTGGTATACATGTATATCTGATAAGAGCTCAAAGCTAATTAATTTAGATTTTGAAGCTGTAGTGAATATAGATTTTGAAGCTGAATTGAAGCAATGTAGACGGACGATAACCACACGTTGTAGGAGCCCCGTGGGGTATGGCAGTTCAGACAGACAGCGCCGGCTGGCCCTTTGTATCAATGACTTTTGATACAAGATTTTGGTGATTGTGGAAGGGATCAGATCTCTTAACAAATAGGCACATAGAGGTATAGGGAGAAACCGATAAACAGCTGAACAGAAACTTTTTTGCTGAAAATATATTTATCCCTCAAGGTTCCCTGGGACCAAGAGAGAGAGAGGGAGAGTGAGGTTTAACAGTACTTGAACGATTTATTTAAAGAGAGGATAAAATGACAAAATCCGACGACGCCATTCTCCTGAAACAACTATGTGAACAGGATTCTGAACCAACTCTCAACTCGAAGAAGGGAGCACCAAACGAAAAAAGTGAGTTTGATAATTTATGCATGTTGCAGTTAAACCTTGAAATTACGACCACCACTGGGACCTAGATTAAGTAGTCGTCTTAGCAAGGTTTTATAAAAGAGCAAAAAAAACTAAATGGAAAATCGTACAAACACGAATCGGGCCATGAAAAAGCGGTTATTTTGAGGTATAGTCGCTAAATAGAGGTGGTGATCAGAGGAGGTTTTATTTTATATATATATATATATATATATATATATATATATATATATATATATATATATATATAAAGAGAGAGAGAGAGAGAGAGAGAGAGAGAGAGAGAGAGAGAGAGAGTAGAAGGTAGTGTTACCCTACGATGTAAAGTGCTCTATGGCCTACAGACTAGGCCAGAGCGGTATACCTCTGAAGAAAAACAACACTGTTAATTCACAACAGTCTGTTTCACGGGATGCGACCCGATCATCAGGTGAATGTGGTTAGATCCCGTGAAACAGACTGTTGTGAATTAACAGTGTTGTTTATATATATATACATTTCACTGTATATACATGAACATCTTACTTTAAGTACAAACCCTGGCTGAAACGGATTTTTTAAAACCAATTGAATAGTCCTTTCTTTCAACTTGATACCCGAAGCGTCCCTAGTTCAACGGTCCCATGCGTCTCTTCACAAACAACCGAAAAAAAAACACCAAAAGCTATCATCACTTAATTTTGCAGACAAATTGAACATGTCATCAGTTTACAAAACTATGCCACTCATTCCTTGCCTCGTGTTTTGTTTAGCCAAACTCGTCAATGATGACAAAAATGAATTCTCCAAAGAAGAAGCAGAGAAACTACGGATAATCAGCTTGGCTGTGGCCTGGATATCAGCGCTGGTCCTGATAGGTCTAGGCATAGCGGCACTGGGTATGTTACACTTCTGTTATATCATGATATGATGGCGCACATACACACAAATTTATGTATGTAAGGTTAATGTATATTGACCCCCCCCCCCCAGGAGGTGTTGCTTATAATTGAATAAAGTTCTATTTGACCGATGGCTTTTTTCAGCACATGACCGATTTTCTCAAATGTCAATCGTAATAAACATTTTATAATTTTCCTAACTGAAAATTACAATTTCCGCACTTTTTTCTATATTTGGATTTGCCGTACAAACAAAAAGAATATGGGACTCGTATATATATTACGGAAGCGTATGACTGCCACATGGAAAATAATGTCTCGTATACGTACGACATATTATCTCGTACGGACAACATACTATCTCGTGCGTACGACATATTATCTCGTACGGACAACATACTATCTCGTGCGTACAACATATTATCTCGTACGGACAACATACTATCTCGTGCGTACGACATATTATCTCGTATTCATTGATTGATTTTATTCTGGCAAATTCTATGTACCATTAAAAATATAAATCATAGGATATTTAAATATGTTTTTATTAGTTAAAGGTGAAAAAATACATAGAATTACCAGATAGTAGTTTACTAAAAATTGCAAATATTTTGTTTACACAATCCAGATAAAAACTATCAGATTATTAACATAATATATGACTAGAAATCATTCATTATATCACAGATTTTGTTAGAAGTACATTCAACAGGGTATACGACTAGAAATTGTGTAATCACATATGAAATTGGCAGATTATTAATATAATATATGACAAGAAATCATTATATCACAGATTGATCTCAGAATACATTAACAAAAGGGGAAAAAAAGGAGAAAAGTGTCGTTATCACAGATTTAGCTAGAAGTACATTCATAGGGTATATGACTAGAAATTGTGTAATCACAGATGAAGCTTGCAGTGCATTTTCCACAGTAAATGACAAAACTTTGTGCAATCACAGACAGAGGTGGCAGAACATTAAAAGCAATACAGTAGAACGCCTGTATTACGGTCGGGACTGGATGAAAGTGGCCCTAATACAGGTGTGGCCGTTATACAGGACTTGACCAGTATAGGGGGGTTAAAATGTAACACGAAACCAAGTTCAAATCTTTATTACAATCAACAAGTTAAACGTATATTAGTATTAGTATAATCACTGTTATCAATAAAAAAATTAATTTTTACAATCACGTCAAAGTGATTGGGACAGAGTATGCGTAACAATTTATACATGTAACAATGTTTATTTTGCATTCATAATTATTCATGTATGAGTAAATTGTGCGATGTTTGCTGTACTGTTTTCGTTTGATGTACGTGTTCACAAGGACATTAAAGAAGGTTTAAAGATCCCCAGTTAACCTAACGTTTTTCTACTGTGCATACTAATGATGCTGAGTGGGGTAGTATGACGCTGGCTACTTGTCAAATAACTTAGTCACGGTCGAGTGGTTACCTTTATCCAGGCACTCATTAACAGACCGGAATATGTGATAGCGGAAACTTGAGTAATGATGTTGAGGTAAGAAGTGGCCGCTCGTTTGTTGAACCCATGTCATGGAGTCACTGCCTCTGACCGTAATTGACGCGTTTCCCGGCCTGCAGGACCGAGAGACCTGGCCGTCATATGGAAGAGAGGAGTGACCGTAATTGACAACAAAATGATTACGAAATATAACGGTCGAAAATTCGGGACCGGAATATCTGACCGTTACAGAGGTATTGACCGTTATTGAGGCGTGGCCGTTAGCAGACGTACTATTGTATATGACTAGAAATTATGTGATCACGTCTGTATAGGTGACAGTCTATATACAATTTTGCATACCATACGACTAGAAATGGTCTTATCACAATTATTTTATAAAACACTATCGGTAATGAGTGCAATATTTTAAGAGGTCGGAACATAGAATTGTTCTAGTTTTTCATTTAACATTCCTCAATATCTATACATGAATTTTAATCTATTGTTGCATTTTGAAATAACTTCAGTTCCAGTTTCCTGATAATGTCTATTCTATAGTCTGACCTCGATATTTTACTGATTTACTACTTATCAAATGAACATTACATGTTACATTTAATTGCTGTCATGCAACTTTGCGTTTGGTTCCAAAGAGTATAGCTTCTGTATTACCAAGATAGTTTGTTGTCAACTAACCATTTCTGTACATTTTCCAGTTCATAGCTTAACCTACTCTCTTGTTTCTTTGAAAAACAGAAGTTTACATTTTTAGGCCATCTCCATGTCATTTATATATATATTAAAAACAGCAGTGGCCCCAGTATAGATCCTTGGAAAACTCCACAAGTTATTTGCATTTTGTCAGATGTGGTACTGTTTACATTTACTACCTGTGTTCTATCAAAAAAATAATTATAAAAAACCATTTAACAGTATTTTCATTTGACGACATATTATCTCGTACGTACGACATACCATCTAGTACGAACGATATACTATCTTGTTCGTACGACATTCTATTACGTACGTACGTCATACTATTGGATACTTACAACATACTTTATATATATATATATATATATATATATATGTATATATATATGTATATATATAATATATATTAACTATAGATTAATGTATAACTATAAATAACAGTATATGAATCTCCGGGAGATGGACCTGTGCCAAGTTGAAACCTAATCCACAGACATTGGGGATCGGTAAATGGGTCTGATCCGATAACCTATATCGATTACTGGGTCTGACCCATCTCGCCATTTCGATACCTGATGTGAAGACATTTGGGATCGGTAAATGGGCCTGATCCGATAACCAATATCGATTACTGGGTCTGACCAATCTCGCAATTTCGAAACCTGATGTCAAGACATTGGGGATCGGTTAATGGGCCTGATCCTACAAACGATATCGATTACTGGGTCTGACCCATCTCGCCATTTCGAAACCTAATGTCAAGACATTGGGGATCGGTAGATGGGCCTGATCCAATAACCGATATCGATTACTGGTTCCGACCCATCTCGCCATTTCTAAACCTGATGTCAAGACATTGGGGATTGGTAAATTGGCCTGATCCGATAACCGATATCGATTACTGGTTCTGACCCATCTCGCCATTTCTAAACCTGATGTAAAGACATTGGGGATTGGTAAATGGGCCTGATCCGATAACCGATATTAATTATAGGGTTTGACCAATCTCGCCATTTCGAAACCTGATGTCAAGACATAGGGGATCGTTAAATGGGTCTGTTCCGATGACCGATATCAATTATAGGGTCTGACCCATCTCGCCATTTCGAAATCTGATGTCAAGACATTGGGGATCGATTAAATTAGCCCGATCCGATAGCCAATTTCGATTACTGGGTCTGACCCATCTCGTCATTTCGAAACCTGATGTCAAGACATTGGGGATCGGTTAATGGGCCTGATCCGACAACCGATATCAATCATAGGGTCTGACCCATCTCGCCATTTCGAAACCTGATGTCAAGACATAGGGGATCGGTAAATTGGCCTGATCCGACAACCGATATCAATTATAGGGTCTTACCCATCTCGCCATTTCGAATCCTGATGTCAAGACATTGGGGATCGATTAAATTAGCCTGATCCGATAGCCAATATCGATTACTGGGTCTGACCCATCTCGTCATTTCGAAACCTGATGTCAAGACATTGGGGATCGGTTAATGGGCCTGATCCGACAACCGATATCAATCATCGGGTCTGACCCATCTCGCCATTTCGAAACCTGATGTCAAGACAAAGGGGATCGGTAAATTGGCCGGAGCCGATAACTGATATCGATTACTGGGTCTGACCCATCTTCCCATTTCAAAACCTGATGTCAAGACATTTGGGATCGGTAAATGGGCCTGATCCGATAACCGATATCGATTACTTGGTCTGACCCATCTCGCCATTTCGAAACCTGATGTCCAGATATTGGGGATCGGTAAAATGGCCTGAGCCGATAATCGATATCGATTACTGGGTCTGACCCATCTTGCCATTTCGAAACCTGATGTCAAGACATTGGGGATCGGTTAATGGGCCTGATCTGACAACCGATATCAATCATAGGGTCTGATCCATCTCCCCATTTCAACACCTGATGTTAAGACATTTGGGATCGGTAAATGGGCCTGATCCGATAACCGATATCGATTACTTGGTCAGACCCATCTCGCCATTTCGAAACCTGATGTCCAGATATTGGGGATCGGTAAATTGGCCTGAGCCGATAATCGATATCGATTACTGGGTCTGACCCATCTCGCCATTTTGAAACCTGATGTCCAGACATTGGGGATGGGTAAATGGGCCTGAGCCGATAACCGATATCGATTACTTGGTCCGACCCATCTAGTCATTTCGAAACGCGATGTTAAGACATTGGGGATCGGTAAATGGGCCTTAACCGATAACTGATAACGATTACTGGGTCTGACCCATCTCGCCATTTTGAAACCTGACGTGAAGACATTGGGGACATTTGAGAGAACATTCAAAATTTACAGCCGAACCGGCCTCTCTGATATTGATTTGATACGGTTGTTCCAAAGGCCAGTTGCACTCCAAATAAAACATCTGTTGCCATATTAAGGAATTCTAACACAAGGAATGACTAGACTGAAAAAGTCATGTGACCTAGGCATGGTACCCAGAGAGAATACACACTGAGCATTTGCACCGAGCAAAAAAATTGAATTTTTAAGAACCTTCTAAGATCTGCGGCAAGATATGGTCCTGTTTAATGCAAATCTCTTCGGCCATTTCTTTAGAACAGGTTCGGACATATTCGCAAACCGAAATAAGACTCCTTTACCTTATACCGAATCTCTCAGCAAAGCCTGCATGAATAGCCTATTCACCAAACTGTATATTCATGTTTACCCTGGGAATCATTTGAGTGCTTTTTTAAGCCACTTCATTTCTCACTTTATTTAAACCAATTTAATTCATCCAGGACAGCTGCTCACATTTGTCACAGGTTAACACTGACACTTGTATTCAATCATTGTTTCGTTACTAAATTTTATTTCCCATTATATTTGCTTTAAAAGGTCAAGAAGGCCCCACGACAGGTAATAACACAGCTGTGTTCCTGACAAACATGATGTATATGTGTGTATGTTGCATGGTTGTGTGATCTATGGCTCTAACCCCCAAAACTACTTATGTCGTTAGTACGACATATTCTGTCGTACGTACGAGATAAATATTTTTTTCTTCTACCAGGTGGCAGCAATACGCTCCCGTACTATACTTGCGTGATATACCTTGATTTGTTTATTTATCTATTTATACGTAACATTATTTTTTCATTCAATTATTTTGCAGTTGTTGGTATAACAGAAGAAAGTTCTGCTTCATATGCTCTTGCTGTAAGTCTTCTATACAATATGTATATATATATATATATATATACATATACATATATATATATATATATATATATATACATATATATATATATATATATATATATATATATATATATATATATATATATATATATATATATATATATAACTCTGAATAAAAAACAACACTAAATTCACAACAGTCTGTTTCACGGGATGCGACCCGATCATCAGGTGAATGTGGTAAGAATGAAGCTAACGGCGTGGTTTGAAAAGCCGAGACTTTACGAGATTACGTGACTATGCTTTGTGCGATTCTATAACTCAAGGTTGTAAACAAGTGTATATTTATGTAAATATAGTTCAATATATTGCTAATATCTTCTGCAGCTTGACACCATGATGGATGCACTCACATCGTTTGTCATGATTTGGCGTTTCTGCGGTTCAACCGCCACTGTATACTCGGAAAAGAAAGAAAGAATGTAAGTACAATTTATCTTTGGACAGGTCGATGTGATAATCAATTTGTACCTGATATATTTAATTAATAATACAATTGAATTGAACAGTGATGGTATATAATAAAATTTATAATATTTGAAACACATTAAATCATGGCATTGATTTATGAAAAAAAGTTAAAAATCGTTTGACTGATATTTGTCAAATGTGAAGTTGATTTTGAAAAAAAGTGTGATTAGCTTTGAAAAGGTTTTAATTCTTTTTTCAATCGTGTTGTTGATATTGATAATGGTGTTCTTGATTTTGAAAATAATGTAACTGATATTTGAAAATCGTTTAGCTTTTTTTTTAACAGTGTTATCGATTTATGAAAATTGTGATACTGATTTTTTAAATCGGTTAATTGATATTTTAAAATCGTTAAATTTTAAAAAAAAGTGTTATTAATTTTTTAAATTCATTTTTTAATATTTGAAACATGTGTAGTTGATTTTTTAAAAACAGAGTTATCGAATTCTGGAAATTCCGTTTTTGATTGTTTTAATTGTTCAACATATTAAAATCTTGTAAATGACTTTGCAAATAGTATAATTGACTTTGAAAATCGTGTAGTTGACTTTTCAAAATAGTTTTATTGATGTTTGAAATCGTTTTATTGATATTTGAAAATCGTGTAGCTGATTTTTTTGTTTAAACAGTGTTATCGATTTCTAATTTTTTTTCAGAGCATGCATTGTTTTGGGTATTTTGTTCATCCTCTCCTCAATAAGCAGTAGCATCAAGTGTGTTATAGCCGTAGCACAAAGAGATTTTCCCTCAAAGGTGAGAAAATTTCAGTCTCCTCACGGAGCGATTATACACTGCAGCCGTTCCAGATCTTCTTCGTTTTAACCGCTGCTTCACCTGTTCACCTTAAATTCTTTGCTAGTGCCAGTCCTGGTGTTCAATAAACATAAAAAGAAGAGAGACATCAACGCCAACATTTCAAACAATATATATATATATAACCATGACGTGCCAGCTGACGTCTGAGAACTATCTCATTAGCACATGTTAATTTTAGACTGGGTATTTACATAGTACTGATGTGGGCATGGTCAAGAAAAGCATTATTCCATTCTAAACATTTCCGATACACGACCCCTTGCCACCAAAATAGGCTTGCCTGGACGCTGTTGGTGTAGCATCCCTTATCTGACCCTGACAGGTTTATTTCTCCCGGTTTCTCAAAGCAATCCCATGGGCTGCCATTTTCCGTACACACTAAAACCCGGATGTCGCAGTTTGCTTGTCGAAGTTAAAGGTCAGTATACCGCTAGTCTTTCAAATTTATCAAATGCAGTTAAATATTTTAAAATATAAAATAAATGATATTAAAATAATCAAATGCAAATAGCACATCTATACATTTTATCAACCAGATGACAAAATATGTTTTGTATATTGGAAAGAATAAGTCCGTTGTAAGATTCTTAATAAAGTTATTCTTTGAATATTATTATCTGATGTAGTATTTAGAACTGAATTGTATTTGAATTTTGGAATTTTTAAATTTTCAGGTTTGTTTTAAATGCAAATGCAAGCGCAGGGTGTCTTTAAGCAGTGCGGAAACTTTGCATTTGAAATGAAAGGTATAAATGCAATATTTTGAACCGCATGTCTGCTGCTGTAGGCCAATTTAAATAGGTAAATTGTCTGTCATTTAAGGGAAACATTGCGTGTGCCGTGACGGCTTTCCTGTGATTTCACGAATAAGGTCTAGTATAGGGAGCGCAAGTCTCGTTCATAAAGTGCGTGAACTTGCGTGAGCTGGAAACATGTTCTACTTTAGGTCTCCAGACGTCATGACGTTCTCACATGTTACAGTGCGCGCGTCAGGATTTAGGTTTTTTGTTTTTGTTTTTTATCTGAAACAATTTCCACACAAAATGTTACTCAAGGATATACTACTTAGCGGATGACCTGTTTTGACATGAGACGAAATATTAACACAATAGACTTGACAATATTTGTTCTGTGACAATCGAATTCCCTGACATTTCATTCCTTTTAGGAATTTTTCTCATAGCAGTGGCGGATCCAGAGGGGTAGCTTAGGGTGCTGAAGCCCCCCCCCCCCCAAGACAGAAATATTGTTATCATTTTTTATCAGAGAAGATTTTCTAAAAATTATTTCCAGTTGCCGTCATACAAATATCACCCTTTCAACTGAAAAACAAAAGTTGAAAACCCAAGGAATCGTTAGGAGAAACGCATGTCGACACCAGTATCAGGCATCTTTTTTATTCCCCCGCCGTTAGGAGAGAGGACAACTAAAATGGTCCGCGACTGTCAGTCCTTCAGTCCTTCAATCCCTTTCGTCCATCCCGTATCATCACTGATGCCACACTTTCATATTTAAACATATGGCCGGGGACCATTGTGGCCCAAGGTCCTTGTTGTATTTTTAAATTATGAGTTGGGCATTTTCCAACATTGGTTATAGACGTTAAAAATTTCGATCTACATGATCCCTCAAGCATTTCTCATGGGATATGCCAGCTGTCCTTGGGCTTGGACATCTTGCTTGTGAACATGATTAAGCGTTAAAATAAAAAGCAAGCCTTATTCACCTGTCTTTATCCTAGGAATAAAGTAATGCATTTTAAATTTCAGACGTATAAATAAAAGAGATCTGACGTTTGAACGCATTAAAGCAAAAATTATAGACTGATGAAGAAACTGCACACGTGGAAAAGTAGTTCAAGCTATACCAGTTATTCAAAATAAACGCTAATGAGTAATGCCTTAAATAAGTAGTTAGAGAATAATATTCAATCATGAGTTATTCGTTTGCCTTTTTCAATGATGTTTAATGCAACTAAAAATGTTTATATGTATAGTTGTGTCTTTATTTTATGACTGATCAATTATTTGAGATTAAATAATGAACAAAATGTTTACCTCGTTTGGCACTTGTGCTCACACCTAATGTTCATCTCTATACGATACCTAAAAAAAGATATTATTAATACATGTATACCCTAGTCTTATTTTTATTTGTAAATCGGTTGATAGAAAAAAATAATGTCCAGATCATTTTTTTCGTTTACTATGAATTCCCCATTCATATTGCTTGCTCCAGTGAAGTTTTTATTTGCTTTTTTTTATTTGAGTTAATATTTTCCTTTACGAAGCAAGGTTTTCATGTAATTATCGACGTTGGTTGATTCGTCTGTTAGCAGCTGTACTCAACAGTTATAGACGGACTTATCAGGAGAGACAGAAAAAAATCAGTGTATACCTGGATCACAATAATATCTCACAAATATATTTATAAATAGACCGTCTTTATTTTTGGTTTTAGGGGAACCTTTAATTGGATATAAATTTCTGAAAGGGGCGAACAGACCGGTTATGCAAAATCGAGTTGGTTAACTTGTCCCACATTTCTCTTGAATTTATATAATTCTCGCTATAAACTGTAAATTCACAAAATTTAAAATACACATAATATGAATTGTCTGACTTTAAAGTGTGCATTTACGTTTAGTCTCAACTTCGTTAATGAGTTTCCAGTTGTAAACTAAGTCTCCGGAAAATATTATGTTGCACATCTGTTCCCATTTACAACAATTTCACAATTTACAAATTGTCAGATCGTATATGATGTGGGAAAATGCAAAAGGTATATTTTGATATCTATAGCCTAGGAGTTATGTTTTGTTAGTTTCCAGTCTGCAACTTATTTAATGTAAGACCGAAACTACGACTACATGTTTACAAGAGATTGAATGTGGCACTGGCCTTTCGGTACCACTTTCTTTCATCCATCAATAACAGTTGATTTTTTTTTAAATAATTATTCTGAAGTTTATGAACAGAAAAAGGGCAGTTTTCCGTTTTTAAGCGGCAAAGAATTCAGTTTTTTCATAGGTACAAAGTGACTTAAATTCAAATAACGTATCCAACGATTGACCGATTATAACCTTTTGAAATAATATATATATATATATATATAAATTTAAATGTCTATGGCAAGTACCTGCGCCAATATATATATTATGCAAAAAATCTACTAGCCCCCCCCCCCCCCTCCCACTTGCAGGGATCCTCAGGGATTCCTCTGTTGCCATTGAAATGTCGGTTCACCGGGCCAGTTTAATAAAATTGTATTTTTACTCTGTTTATCTAACAGTTCTGTTAGTACTACTCTCATCAAATAATAAGTCGAATTTAGCTCTGCGTTCCCGCTTCATTGACCTACTACAACATTAGGCCATTTTTATCGTAGCCATTTATCTGCACAGGATCTGTGCCGGTGGAGTGTCGGGTCTGTCTTTCTGAGACTGTGGCCTATGAGAAGTGGAGCAAAATTCGACCTATTTTTTAATAAGAAAATTATGCGACCCTCATTTCTGGTGGTTTTCTCTTGCAGGATAAGCTTATATGGCAGATAACCGTTGGTATTCCTGTGTCTGCGCTCCCACTTGCCGTGGCATTCTTCATTCTTGGCAAGAAGCTTAAAAGTAGGACACTCCTCATAGACGGTAGGTCAAGGTCAAGGCCATCACTAATGGATAAGAATTTGTATATAAAACAGATATGGCATATAAAACAAAAAAAAAACATACCGTCTTTCACTAAAGATAATCCGCTACCGCAGAGAATCCGCAACCCCGTTCAGAGGCACACTTGTGGAGAAAAAAAAACCCATAACCCTGTGTATAATATTTACCCAATTTTAGGAAGCTGTAATTTGCGGTAGTTATCGGAATATTCCCAGTTTCCGTGGCGATGAACTTTAAAAGTCGTCCCGAAACTTGCCGACGTCTCACAGATATAGCACAGAAATGGTTCGTTACCATGGAAATCACAGCAAATACAGTTAAAGTCCGAAATTAAGACCACCAACGGAACCTTGATAAAGTGGTCGCAATTTTTTAAGTGGTCGTTTAAGTGAGGTGATATATAAAAGAGCAAATAACAATCGGACCGTTAACAAGTGGTTGTTATTTTGAGGTGATCGCTTAACCGAGATGGTCGTTAGGCTTGGTTTTACTTAAGTTAATTCTCCTTAATTTAGTTTTAATGTGTAAACGGGAAGCGCATCAGGCCGAACGTAACATACAAGATATAACTTACAAGTGGCTGGGTGCACGAGGAACCCTTGACAACTTTTATATACTGGTATATAGGTGTGTATGTGTGTGATAGGCATAATATAATAATATACAATCATCGATAACCATTCAACATCATCTTCATTCTAATTTTTTAAGCCATCAGCTTGCTGGTTACGTTCGTAATTGGCCTGTCAGTACTCACGTCATCACTGCTCTACCAAAAATACACCGATATTTGGATGCTGGATCCCATCACCGGTCTGAGTTGTGCACTGTTTCTCCTGATCTACGGAATCAAGTAAGATATCCCTCAGATAAACGGACTGTGATGAATATATTTATTATCATTATTATTATTATTATTATTATTATAGGTCATTTCTATATCATACTGAAGCGGTTTCGAAGACATCAAATAAAGTTTACGTGACATATTTAATGAACGATAAATGACATTTTTCTTTAATTAAATAATGACGTTTTTGGATGAACAATAACTTCATATACCAAGGAAACGGCTTGAATTAAATCGCGACGAATGGATAAATAAAGCAAACTTGCAAGGGAGTTTTCAATATGCGTTATGGAGGAACGTTTCAAACAATGTCACAGAAGCATGGTTTGAAAACGATAACCAGCAGGTGATATGGTATGAACATAGAAGAACATTTTAAACAATGTGTTTTAAGTAGTGGGTTTGAAGGGCATTTTGACGCAGAGAAAGCCTAAATATTTGAACAGTTGCAGATTAAAATTTAAAAAAAAAAAAATGTAAAACTGAATTTTCTTTGTTGCATTTATTTTTTTCAGGATACTTTATGGCAACTGGAGGCCAAATAAGGAAGAAGAGGAAGAAAATAAAGCGTGACCAAAGAACAACCGCATGTCATTTAATAAAGATCTCTTTTTACGGACACGTTCCTGTTTGGAAGCCTCTATATTACGGACGTCTTTCTTTTACGGACTCCTCTATATTACGGACAGTTATCTATTATGGACATTTTTGGTGTTCCGTGAGCATCATGTGATACTTTTTTTGTATTACGGACAAAGACCGCGGTCCATAATATGTACTGCATGCCCTGGAATATCAGTGAACCACGGCTGGAATTATAAATAGAAAGCAAAGCATGTGTTTAAAGGAAAGAAGATGTGTTTAGCGTTTCTCTTTGCAAATTTCTTACATTTTAGATTTATGATTATGTCACGGAGAAGAGAACTGATTTCAATGCAAATTAAATATTCTGATTGTATATAGCTACAGTTTAATATTTCACTGATTTGCTGAAATGTTGATTGAGGAAACACAATTTTATCCTATAACGGTACGGGCGGTTGGGTAAATTTTGAATGTTAACTGTGATATGTGCAACGCCAATGCATTAACATACAGTCATAATATAATATGTTATACATAATATGTTATTATATTGTACAAAATAAAGTGATATATAATCGATAATGTAATGGTTTATTACACTTAATGCATATATATATATATATATATATATATATATATATATATATATATATATATATATGTATATAGGTGGGAGTAGTGTATGTATAAAACTATGTTTGTATAAGGAACAAGAGATCAAGCTGTCAGAGCATTAAGGAAAATTGGGAATGGAGGAAAACGAGTCAATATTTGCAACTCATTAATCTTGGTTAACTTTGGCTTAAGTTAGGCAAGCATCATAGCTACATGGTTTTTATAGCTTTACCAGTTTAACCAGCCATAAACATGGGCACCTGGACTTGTTGCACAGGGTTGATAAATTAGCATGTTCTTCTACATACGTGATCATGAGCGCGGTCACGGGTCCCCTCTTTGAATCATTAAGCTGGAAAAAAGGTTAAAAAGGCAGACAGGGGTCCCCTTTGACACAGTCACTTTGCTATCAAAAACAAGGACGTAGAAACATAACAAACTTTTAAAGGATTCTTGATGAGGTATTATGAGCAAGTATGGCGTCATCGGCCGTGGGACTGATTGTGCAAGTATGACACAAAGAATCGTATTCACAAATAACGTTTATTTATACAGAATATTTCAATTTTTCGATGAAAATATCAACAATACTCATCATTAATGATTTTTTTTTTCAATAATAACGGATTGGGAACACGTTTCTTTTGCTTTTACACAGCACATTCATAAAATGATTAACATATGTTCCACCATCTACCTATGCCTAGATTCTTCAACAACTTTTTTAGAGTCTTAATGTCCGACTTGTATGTGATTTTATTTGACAAAACCGCAGACGGTTATAACATAAAATACGCATATTCTAAGCAGGATTGACGTATATGTGCCGAGGGTCTCTTGTGCGGCTTAGCAGCCCGCATAAATGTGTGTATGTGTGTACGTTTTAAATCGTTTATGTAAAGGCAAAAATGTACAGGCAAAAATATAAAAAAAGGTCAGTAACACGTAATGGAACACGTGATCAGCCTTGATACTACATACAGTCCGTGCCTTGTAGCACTTTTTAAAGGTTATAAATTAAATCAACCTTTCATTCAATTAAGAAAAAAAAACTTAGTCCTGTTTTGTTTTAATGAAGTTTACAAGGATGATAAAACGATTTTGTTTAACCAGATTCTGATTACATTTGCATGGTTCTCAAAGGGATGGAAAACCGGGCCCTCATGTCACCTGAATTTCAGCGGAGTTTCAAACCCTCCTGAAGTGACATGGCCGTGAATCATTTCTGCAGACGTTCACTATACATACACTCACTATTAAGTTACATGGCCCAGCGGGTACTTTGTAAGCTGATGCCCCATGCATGCACCCGTGTCGTCATTTTAAGAGCGTTTGTTGACTGCATGTCCCGATTTTGACCTTGAAAGGTACGGTACATTAATGGTACAGAAGAGCAGTTCTGTTGTAACCTCACACGGAATCCACGTGCATGGTTTGTTTATGTCACTAAAAAAGAGACCTAACTGTTCCCCTGTATGGTCGTTAGCTTTATAAATTCGTTTAATCCAAGCCCAAATTTGAATATGTGGCCTCAGCAAAAAAAAAAAAAAAAAAAAAGAGCAATAGGCTATTCCGCTAATTGATATTAATGTAGCCGGGTGTCTTATTACAGTTTATTCCTCAAGTAAGTTCAGAGTGTTCGAGATTCATCCGTCTCCTTTCATGAATGCCTTACTTCTTCGCAATGTGGGAGTATAACATTCATTTACTTAAATAAGAAAAATCGCTCAATGGAAAGAAATAAATTTTTCTATATATGGAGTCATAATTGTATATCCATTTGATATATGTGGGACGCTAATTTTTTACTATGAACTCACTTAAGGAGGACTCTATGTGAAGACACCCGGCTACTTATTAAAATAATTAATCTAAATTTGTAGCCTAATGCTCTTGCTGGCCACCTATTTAAATTTGGGCTTAAACTATACTATATATAATTATAAAGCTACCGACCACGTGGAGTCAGGCACATGTCCTTCTCCGTTACATAACCCGTGCACGTGGATTGCAGCGTGACTTAACAGCAGAACTGTTCTTCCGTACTATTGATGTACCACGCTGGGTCTCTTGAAACATAAAATATGCTTTTCTGGTTTGTATTTCAGACAAAAAGGCCGATAGAAATAGCCAGAATAAGGACAAAAGGTTAAAAATGTCGCAGCAAAATTTCTGTTTGCTCGGTTCATTTTCGTAAGGTATATAATTTGATATACAAAAGGTCTACCGATTGGAAATCTGAATACTTTACGTATTTTTATACCAGTAGTGGCAATTTCTAAAAATATAAGACTTTGATATAAATGATATTACAAATCCTCATTTCAGTCACACCAGTGACAACTACGGTACTAAGGTAAGAAAACTTATGGTTTTATGACATTAGATACTAAAAAGTGTCGAACTAATGTTACAATTTTCCCCATGGGTTGATTTTGATAGACTTTTAGTATGCCTAACTACATACCTTAGGGAAATGTATTGTGCAAACAGAACTTATGTTGCAATAATTTTTTATTATCTTTAGTAATTATTCAGGTATATAATACAATTACCAGCATTGTTGTTTTGAAGTAAGAGGTAGTCAAGATAAGGAAAGGCCATCAAGATTTAGTCTAACCCTCGCTCTTTCCGTGTTTAACTTTTTAAAATGCATCTCCTAGCCATTATTTCCTTTCCTTGATTTTTAACCATTTATGGAGCCACAATAGCTTACATGTCTGTACTATACTATCTGTATGTTGCACATTCCGACCCCCCATATGATACTGGTTGAACTATACTATCGCCTCACTTTTTCACTCTGCGAATTCCACAGAAAAAAAAAGAATATTGTTTTAATGACTTTTATTATCTATTATAAAGTTATATCAGTACATGTAAAGACATACTGAAAAGATGAAATCAAGTATGATCTAGTTATCTGGATTTTGCCCAACAATGTTAAATTCCTTGTCTTCCAGACTTAGGCTGCTTGCTTAATCTTTTTAATTTTATCTTCAAAATGTAAATAGGCAGCCTTTTCTTTATTATGAGAAGTGTATGCCTAGTACTTTAATATGTTCCTTTGACCATTTTATTTTCATTGGGTTCTCTAATTGATTTACTTTAAATTCAATCCTCATTCCTACTGATTTTTCCTTGTTAAATATTAATTGATTTCGATTTCAATTGTTTGATTTCTTTTATTAGTTTATTTCCAGAGTCAATGTTTGACAGATCATCTGCAAAAAGAAGCAATTTAATTTCATGTCCAAAAATATAAACTCCTTTTTTGTTATCATTCTTTCTGTCATGGATAGCGAACATTCCATTCCACAAGAGAACCAAATATTGAGACAATGAAACCCCCTGTCTCACACCTCTGTCAATGGGAAAGTAATGAGATCATTCTATAATTTATAACGCAATTCTGAATATTATTATGCAATATTTTGATCCAACCAATAAATGAAAATCCAAATTTAAAATGTTTATTACTTGAAATAAGAAAAGGCCTTTCTAATGAGTCTAATGTTTTTTCAAAGTCTAAAACTAGAATTACGCTTTCTATACTATATTTTTTGGTATAATTAATTATTTCTGTGATGAGTCTGATGCTGCTAAAAATATCTCTTCCTTGAACAAAGCCAGCCTGATTTGAAAGAATTAATTTTTTTAGTGTGAGAGTGCTTTTGATCCAATCTTCTGAAACGAAATAATAAAATTGGTCTGCAATTTGGTAATTTTGTACGGTCTTTATTTTAATCAATTGATGTGATTGGTGCTTGTTTTTGTGATGATGATAATTCCCCTACTTCATATGAGTAATTCAGAAATTCAAATAAATATTTTCAAATAATAATAAAGGAGGAAAATGACATTTATATCGGCAGACATAAGATCAACACAGGTGGCGCCACCACCAGCGCAACACCACATACGATTCTATGGAATGATTAATTATGACTTTAAAACTTAAATGCAGAAAGACCATTTCAGCCTTCAAAAGGAGGTAAAATAGGTTGCGCCACCTAAAGCTTACTTTGGCATACTAGTATTCATTACATGATCAAGAAGTTTACAAAGTTTCGTGATCATAGCTATAGTTATTGTTGAGATATTTGTTAACAAACGGCGGATGGTTGGCAGTGGACAGCGGACATTATTTTTATATGAAGATCTGTGACATCACTGTTAGCCACTTTATATATTTAAACTATTTTTTTTTTCAAATAAAAATATCCGGTGACAATAAGCTAGACTTTATCCAGAACATATTAATAAGGTCTATTTACATTTAAATTATTTTTGAAATTTTCAAAATTATATTTATTACATCAGGAAATGTAAAATAAACATCGTTTACTCTTTGTAGGATAACCTAAACATGTTTGGCCTTTGGAAACCCATAGACTGACACATGAGCAATTGACCTAACTATGAACTCTGTGTGACCTCAATCGCATATTCATTAATTTAATAATCATGAGCAAAGCAGTTGCGAGCAACCAATCAGGTTACCGTTGGCAATGTAAACATTCAGTCACCTGACAAGCCCTAAATTTGCATTATTTGGGCAATTCTCACAAACAGAACACATGTGGTCTGTACCAGTACCCTGTCAGCAAGTTTTCAGGATATTTTTTTTTTTACAAAGGAAAAAATATTTTAAAATTTAGTTAAAACTTAGAAAAGTTAGAATCTATTCCTTCCACTGAATCAATAACAGACAAATTACCCAAAATATAGCTAAACACTTAACAATTATTATGATTCATTGATCGACAGAGAACAGAGAGCTTCCGGGTGATGACTGCAGTCAATGTGACGTCATACGCGACCGACCCTTGTGACGTATTTGTGACGTCAATATTGTCTTATAAACAGCTCTCGCAACCATAGAAAGCCGTCTGTGTAGGAGCGTATTTGCAGCTCATTAGCATAATTAGGTCAAAGAGGCGGTGCATAAAGGCTGTGGTGGTCAGGTATAACGTTTTAACACCAAGGTCGGCTGATGACACACCCCGCATAAAACCATGGGAGCAGTTTGTCGGGGGACAGGGAAACCAGAAGCGGATCAAGGGGAGGGGTCCAGGGGGTCCGGACACCCCCCCCCCCCCCCCCAACCCTTTTTTTTCTGTCGCCGCAACTTTTATTTAGGGTTTTCAGACCAAAAGATACGGCCTGGACCCCCCTTTTTCCAGTCCTGGGGACCGATTTTAGTTTTTTTAAGAATCCTCCTGGGTTGGACCCCCCCCCCCCCGGCCAAAATCCTGGATCCGCCTCTGAGAACATGCCAACCCTCCTCCCTAAAAACACAAACACTTTCTCAAACGGGGGGGGGGGGGGGGCATTTTAATGTTAATTAAATATATGTCATTTTGTCATTGAAAAAATCTCTTT
The DNA here is from genome assembly GCA_026874595.1 of Sipunculus nudus. Classification (NCBI taxonomy): domain Eukaryota; kingdom Metazoa; phylum Annelida; class Sipuncula; order Golfingiida; family Sipunculidae; genus Sipunculus; species Sipunculus nudus. The sequence continues at coordinate 13,065,780 of CM049321.1, forward strand.
TTCAATCCGTAAACTACCCATTTATTAACAATAATGTGAGACAGTGTTAATGTTTTACTCAAATATCAATGAACTGTAGCCTCGCAGATACAATAGTAAAAAAAATGACAGAATACTAAAATGACAGATAATATGATATGATCCACATGTTTCCACGACATTGTGGTATCCAGCAATTAAATAATCAAATAATATCATGCATATATGTTTTATAGATTAGAATGTTAGGGCGGAGGATTTTACGTTCTGTTAGTTTCTTAAGCAATACTCGCCCTGTAATTTTATACTCAAATCGCTTCAATATTAATTATATCATGAATTAAAATTTTAAAAATTGTCCATACCGCATGAGGTTGACAGCCCTGCCATGTCGGGACCTTTCGGCTCGTTTCTGAATTCTGGTTCTACTATAATATAAACTTATTTATTTTACATAAATTGTAAAATGATAATTATTACTAATTGCGACACTCTCCATGGCTCAAATGTTGGCGTTTGATAGAGTGTAGAGGTGGAGGCAACCGGAGAACCCGAAGAAAACCTCCGACATCTGACGGGCAACTAGAACCCACACTTATAGCCATGCCGGGGATTGAACAGGAGAGAGCCGAGCGTTTTACCCCTCGACTGTCCAGGCCTCCGATAACATCATTATTTTTACAGTACCAAAACCTACACACACACATACACACCCTAACACACACACAGCGGAAGGATGTTGCGTCGCTGCATGTTTTGTCCGAGAGGGGGCGACCTGAGAGAGATCACATTAGATGAACCACGGATCACGAACAGAACATCGTGTATATTAATTTGATTAATTTGAGAGAGTGAAAGACCCTGGCTTGACCTGTGAAAGGGTGAATGGAGACGTTTGGTTCCCCAGGGGCAGTCTACAAGCATGAAGTGTCATCTCCAACTTGTTCACACTTGAGTGCTCTATTACATAAATGGTAAGAAAGTTAAGTCTGTTTTTATACATACTTCTAATTCAAAATTTTTTTTATATTTGATTTAAAAGACTTGTGTGTCACTTGCACTATTACTGTACTACTAGCCATGAAAACCGAATTTTGTATGATGTAAATGGACATTTCTAGGCCAATATTATTACCAAGAGTTACTTTTTCTGACCGGTTGTTCCGAATCTTTTCAGCCTGAGTTTGATGTTCAAGGCAACTTGGAAGAGATATTATAATGATATAGTCCCAAATACATTGCTTAAATAGCAGGCCCATTTAGAGTGTTTATGATTTGAATCAGGGATAGTATATTAAAAATGTAATTGAGTCAATTACATGATTTCTTATAAATGAAAGTAATTTGTAATTTAACAGGCAGAAAAGTAACTGAAGTAATTAAAATGTAAATCAGTTACTCTTCATTTTAATTGTAATTGTGATTAATTATAAATGCGAATTTGGGTGATTGTAGTTATGATTGCAATTCGGACGTATTTTATCATTATAATTGTCATTAATTATATTTGCTTGTAACTGGCTCCAGCCCTGCTTTGAATTGCCAATAATACAACCTTTTCGAGTTAAATAAAAAAACATTACAACTCAAAATATACTGTGTTCCACAAGCGTGTGTCAACCTGATTTATAGAGATAATTTTCTTAAAGTTTATATATTTCATTAATTTCCAGGAAGGTGCAAATGGAATGGAAATGACAATCAAGCATTTTAAAACACATCTCCAGTTTATGTTAAACAACATTTTGCATTCTCAAGTGATCTGAGAGATCAGGTGTGTTCCTACATGAGTATCTTTCTATGTTTTGGCTGGTCATTTTTTTAGAGTATTTGTCTGACATCATTCATTCAGCAGCTTTCCACTAAGGCTCCTTTACATGTGACCAGTGACCTCGACCGCCATATGTGGGGCTGATATGTTTTAAAAAGTAGACCGATTCCTCATATTTGAAATAATTGTTAACTAAATAATGTATAAGATAGATTTTTATTTTCCTTGTTGAAAACTAGGCCCGTTTATTTTCTACCATTTATATTATACCATTTTCCCACTTGAAATGTAATCAACAAAAACAGATGGGCATGAGGTGATGGAAAGGGGCTACGGAATCACGATATTCTGTATATTACTTAATTACATATGTTTTTAGCTCAGCTTACATAATTCATTTGAGCTCTAGTTATATTCCATTATCACTCGTCCGTATGCCCATCCGTCTATCCGTTCTTCCGTTGATAGGTACGTTCCATGCATAAGCATTGAATATATTAAGGTTATAATGTATATTTTGGTCTCATTTTATGGCCAATGCTATTATACTATTAATTAAAGTTTTGACATCTGCATATGTCATAGGGGAACCTATCTTCCATATTTTTTAAGTTAGCACAACTTGTAATCCAAAAATAAATCCAAATTTTTTTTTTAACCCATCATAGGCCCCATAAGGTATACATTATTTTAAACCTAGTACAGTGCTATTTCTGATGTAATACATATTTTTTTAACTTTTCATTCATTTTAAAATGATTTGTAACAAAAAATAAAATTAAAAGGTCACTATTTTTAGCACCCAGTAACAGAAAGCGACCTATCAGTGAACTTTTATCAAACTATACATCACAATATCTCAAAATTGTTTTTTTAAACGATTTGTCTTTCTTGTTGAAAAAAAAATGAAATAGAGACATGAGAGAGAAAAAATGACACTTTAGAGATAATATGGTGCTAAAAATTGCTTGCTGATTTTACTTGGTGCTTAAAAAAGCGTAACATTTAAAAATTAAAAGAAAAATAATTATGTGAAAATATCATATTAAAATCGTATCATGCCAAACATGTATAGCACACCAACAGAAAGAACACAGTTACATATAATCACATTTGAGTGTATGCATTTTCTTGTATTCAAGACTGCATGTTTAAAGATAGGATATTCTGGTTTCTTTCAAATAAATCACCTAGCTTTTACATGCTTATACCGATCTCAGGAAATGTTAGAAAAAAAAATATTTTTGAACTCTTTCAACAAAAGGTAGAGCTGATTTTTATCGAATATTTCATAATGCAGCTAAGGTATCTGACATCAGAAACTGGGAGAAAACAACTTTTTATTTAACAGTTTCAACAAAAGGTATAACTATTTTTTTCATTCATATATATATATATATATATATATATATATATATATATATATATATATATATATATATATATATATATATCCATGTAACTGTAGTATCTAATCTGATTTACCATCAGGAAAAACAGAAAATGTTTACTCCATGAAATTCCTTTTAGAAGTTTATTCACGCAGCGGTTACACGCCGCAGTCGTTCCCGAGCTCCTTCGTTTTAACCGCTGCTTTTTTTTTATAAAATATGTCGGGTTCTCACCTTGCATTAGGGCTGGCATAGGAATCAGACCAACGAGAGGGGTGTTGAGGGTTGAAAACTTGGAGTTGGATGCACAATGCGATACCACGCTCTCATTGGTCTGATAACAATTGTTTGCTCTGTGCGAGCCCTAGTGGTGAAACTCGCAAAATCCTGCTATGCATAGCAGCGATTAAAACGAACGAGGTCTGGCACACCTGCAGTGTATAACCGCTGCCTGGAGCGTAGTTCTGGGGCTTTATCATGTGGTTTATGCGTTTCCCTTTGTGGACTGCTTTTACATTCGTGGCTGTTTTAGAAGAGAGCACCGCCTCGTTTTCACTTACGAAGAGTATATTTTACTTTATTTGGTCCCACTCTCCCCTATGTTTTGGATGAATTTTATTATTTTACACAGACAATGAACCGAACAATTTCTCTTCCAAAGGCAAAACGGGATTGGAATTAGAAACTAGATTCCAATTGGGAAGACAAAAAAAAAAGTAAAATATCATTTTGGCTTGCATGCAGATAGCACGTCAGCCAAGGTGGCGCCACCTGCAAGTTACATACACATCCCTATCATATAAAATATTCCTGTAAAATTTCTGGTGCTGATAATTATGGTGACAGGCATTATATTATGCACATACATTAAATCATAAAATAATACAATCAGCAAAGTCTAAAGTTCCATGGTGCCGTATATATTCCATGTATATTTATATGATAGACAGCTTGTCACCATAATGATGATAGACCTATGAATGACAGCCTGACACCATATTGATAAAATCATTTCAGCTTGACACCATATTGGGTTCCTTGACATTGGCTGTCGTCATCTGGCGCTACACGGGATCCGACCAGATTATACACTTGGATAACTATTGAAGCTAGAGACTTTATTCAGGAATATTAACTTTATTTAATCGAGATTTGATTGTATACCAGAAATTAGACCATATTTTTTTAAATTCATTAGCATAAATGTAAAATCGGTACCTTAAATTTTTCCCAACTTTGACCATGGCAATTTTTTCTAGTATGCACTGTTGATTGATTTTTTCACAGCATGTATACATAAGGATTCAATCTTTTGAAAATCTGAAATTTGAACAATTTTCAACAATTGGCTTAGTTATATTATTTTTTTTGGGGGGGGGGGGGGGCTCTTTTATATCTACTTGCCATCTTCTGGTCTCCTGAGGTCACTTAATACAGCAGGTTGTCTGATTAGTAATACATCACTGGCAGAGTATCTCCTGCTGTTACAGGTGAACAGTTATTCTGGTAATTCTCTCCCCTCCCCCCCCCCCCCACCACGACCAACACACACAGACATTGTAATATATACCAAGCAATATATGTTATTGTTTGAACTGTATTTCCATAAGTGAAAGCCATTTCCATTTCAATGTACAAAACTCGTCTTGTAATAGTTATATAAGGAGTAATCCAGAAGATGCCATGTTGTGGTAATTGTAATGATATGTGATATATAATGATGAGTGACACAGTTTTATAGAGTGGCCTGTAAAGTGGAGACACCTGGGGGGTGTTTCATTAACATTGTAAATGACTTAAGTCCAAACCCGGGACTAAAGCCCTAAAACCGACTTGCCTAAGTCCGAGAGTTAAGTCCGATTTAATAACGCTGGTTTAACAAAGCCCGACTTAAGCCTGGGAAATCCCCTTTTCAGCGCCACCTAACGGCCGGCAGAACGCGGGAACGGAACAGAAGGGAACACATTAATTTAGGGCTATATATAGTGTCACTTCTTTTATATGGATGCAGGATTTTAACCTCAATGGTTGTGGATTAGAAAAATTAGGCCTAGTAACATTTGTCTGACTGGATGTTTGAAGTGACATGTCCTGGAAACTTGTACAACCACGTACTATTAACAGTATTATTATATAATTATTTATAATTCCTTTTAATAGTTTTATACCATTAATGGCATTATTGGCATTAGCTCACGAGTACGAGTGCGTCTTTTTTCTATCAAGGTGGGGGGATGACTTGCACACAAACACACACATATTACAATTAATTATAAGGTTTAGGAAAATAAGGTATTAATAATACCTTAAAATTAATAAAACATAATACTATCATGTTTCCGGTATAAGATAATTCTATGCCGGGTTTAGATATATTTCATAGTTAACTCATAAATGGTACAAAAGTCTATAAATATATTTTTGTAAATGTTTTTTTTTTGCAATATATAGTGAATAGTGCCCCCCCCCCCCTTCCCCCCCCCTATATTGACGCCCCTGTTCTATGAAGTTTGATGTTAAGTGTTAAAGTCTAAGATTCTAGAAATTCATTTCAATGAAAGCTGTTAATTTTTATTTTAAATCATATCGATTATTATTCGTGACAGAGACCATGCAGTAGCTAACAAAAAATAAAAAAACGTGTTTTAAACACTTTCTCTACTTGGGATGGACATAATTAATTTCACTTCATTGTTATATTTATATCATATGGCAGTCATGATGGATAGTCAGATCAAAGATATTAGTACAGTGAAATATTTATAATAATCAGTATACAGTGTAATTGTATGATATAAATCATCTGTATATTGATCATTATACATGTATCTATAAAAATGCTACTATAGTAAAGGAATGACAGCTCAGGCAGATCAGGAGAAATTTGTTTTGTTCAGGTTCTCACACGAATGTCAAGGACGCTACACTTTTATTTAGCAAGCTTCCTTGGTAATAGCAAATAGGCTACCTGTCAGTTTCGCTAATTAACTAGTCATTTGCAACTGTTTTTAAGTGCTGATTTACGCCTCTTTAATATCTATTTTGTACCTCGCCCGCTCGGCCCCGCATCGAGGGGATGAGTACCGTGGCCAGCTGCACAAGGAGCATCAAAGTGACCGTTCTGGGAAACCAGCAACAGGCAGTCACCTCCCTGTCATCATATATGCCGATAGGCTTGCTCTGTTTCCATATAATACGCTAATCAAGTTGAATTTTGTGCCGGATATGCCTCCAAACAGTGTGTCATGTGGCCATGTTTTCCAGACTTAAGCCTGCTACCTGACAGGCTTGAGGCTTAAGCCCCCAAACGGACTTAAGTCATTTTTGGTATTTTTATTGAATCGGGCTTAACTCTTCAGCTGGGTGGCTTAAGTCAAAATCGGTCATTTTCGGGCTTAAGTCAGTTTATTGAAACACCCCCCTGTTGTTAGTACATGTAATGAATGACGCGCATGCGTACTGAGACTCATGTCAGCCTTACTCGTGCCTTAATTATGTACTAACTGTACTAATAATACAAAACGTACAACAAAACATCACAGTTATGTGGCATTTTTAATTTTTAAAATTAATTTCCTTTTAAATAATTTTAACAAATTTTGAATTCAAAATTATTAAATATATCAGTATACATAATTAGATAACAAAAATTCTAAGCGGACTTTGAAAAAAAGGGATTGGTGTCTTTAACACCTCAGGAGTTATTCATTTAATTTGGAGTTAATTTGAAATTATATTATCAAGATAAAATATTCTAATTCTGTTTGACACATAAGAAAGACGGAGTACAAATTAGCGAACAGCATTAAAACTTGTGCAGCGAATAAGTGTCCACTTTCCGGCTGTTATTTCAGCGTGTTGTACAAGGTAATTTAGTCGGTCGATATTCCAGGTATGATTCTATTCACAAGATTTCACGTATAAGATAGAAGTTACATTAAAAAAAAGATTAATAATCTATCATCGGTCATTGTTTTATCATTCAATCATCGAATATGATTTTAATACCCATTCCTGCCACTGATGTCGGGGTGACTAATATGATTCATAGATATCCTTTATTTCCTCCATTGCTGAAGATTCCGAAAGAAATCATGTGCATAATATAAAGAAACCAATGAATGCGCATACACAATATATATATATATATATATATATATATATATATATATATATATATATATATATATATATATAGTACAACCTTGCCTAACGACCGCCTCGGTAAAGCGACAACCTCTACATTACGACCACTTTTTCATGGTCTCAATTTTTTTCGCTCTTTATTTCATATATATAAACCTCGGAATAGCGGGCACCTGGGTTTCCGTTTTACGATCACATAATTTGGTTTCAACGCGTGACCATAACCAAAATCATGCAACGGCCTGTTAAGGTACAGATGACGATTTTATTTTAATGTTTTGAAACGACCCAGACGACCGCCTAATTCACTTAAATTTTAGAAGCGTCTGAAGAATTCTTGGAGAATCTAGACCCATCGTCATATGAGCCTTATGAGTGGCTCGTCACTTTGATTCACACGCCCGTGATTCACACGCCTGTCATGGTCAAATGGGTGTTTATATATTCATTCTTTGACAACTAGGTATCACTGAAAATTAAAAAAAATCATGTCAAACTACAAGTATTTTTGGTTCATTTTGCCCCAAAGTCGCCACCGATAAAGCTTTGAATTCAGTTTGATGAAATCCGCAGTTTGGAGTTTACATATACATATTATATATATATTATATATATATATATTATACATATATGGTCTCTGTCTAGTCCCCCCCCCCCTTGGAAAAAAATCCTTGATAGAGGATATAGTTAAAGTAGCGTCAAAGAGGGATCGAGGGTTTAAACAGGGCCACAAAGGGCCTGTTTGCAGGTCATAAATGAACGCTATGTCGTCACAGAGAGGTGGTTTTAAATAACGTGACAAAGTTGTCGTTAAACCCCATGTACAATAACCCATGTACAAAGGAAGAGTTTTAATGATTTTATACAGGAACGGTTTAAAATAACATAATTTGAGAACGGTTTAAACAATGTCAGAAAGCAGTTCTATCATGACGTCATAGTGGGGGCATTTAAACAAGAGGAACAGTATGCATGACGTTACAGAGGCATTTTTCTAAAACAGCCATTTAATGTCAACTCAACCGTTGGCTTGACCATCTGAGAATATCTTCATTCATTATTATGTGAAACTGACGTCATTTGTTAATCCGTAAAAAAAATAACTAGATATGCCCATTCCATGCTAGGAAACACCCGTATATACAGTGGGCGGGGCCATGTTTTTTTAAATTTGGCCGTTGGATACAGTTAATTTTTATTGTATGTCAACAGGGCGTTTTATATACCTTTTTATATATATTCCTGATTTTTCATTTCATTTCATATATATCTCTATTTGCCGTTAACATAATTTCTTTGAACTGAATCGAATAAATTTGTCGCTCTAGTCACATGTCTCGTTTTGATACTAAATGTTCACAATTTAAAGGTAACTAATTAATGTAATTAAAGAGTGATTTTTTGTTTATGTTTAGTATATATACATCAGCTTTTGTGTTGAAAGTGGCAGCGGAACAATCATTTATGTATACATCCCATATAAATTAAAATGGAAAATGTATTTGTATTTTCTTTCATTTGATTAAAATGAATTTTAAAAGTACAACTTTAGTTGATACAAAATAAAAAAAAATAAAATTTTACGGATTTTAAAAGTCTTAATGGCAGTTTGTAAAATTGTCATTGAATTGGTGATTGAATGTGATTAACTAAACCCTTTGAAATGGTAAGTTTCATCACATTTCTGGTTTTTATCCTTAATTATATAGCATTTTGAATTAAACTTCGCACACTAGTAGGTAGGTTACAAGTTTTTGTAACCCAGGTAATACGTAAGAAAGTAGTCACTAAAATAAGTTACGACTTTACATGAATACTACGTCACCAAATCTTTTTTTTTAAATTTAACTTGAAAAAGGACAGCCAAACTAGGACAGTCTTTATTCCTAAATCAATGTGAAAGCGAACAATTTTTATATGTTCAAAAAACAAATCTTAATATGAGCATTTACATGTGGTGTTTAACCTGACAAAGACAAAAATGGCGGTGCTACACATTCTGAAATTAAAACATCAAAATTTAAATTTCACATTCGTCAGAGAGTATGGCCTCTTCTGCCTGAGCGACCAAAAAGAGAGAGAATTCAACTTTTTATTCATATGCCCGTCTTGCATATATTTTGTTGAAACCTCTTGAGACCTGGATAGGGTTTCTATGCATATTTTTTATTTCAAATTGAAATAAAATAAAACATTGTATGCAATTTTTTTAAATCTCGGCTGAAAATTACGTCTAAAATTCATTGGTTTTTCACATACTATAATCCAGAATATCGTACATAATATGAACTGTCCCGAAGCCTCATTGAAACTATTACATAATGTCAGCTACAGATTCGTAGTAAAAATAACTTTTGTTAAACAAAGGAAATTAAAAACCACCTGCTTAGAATGAAAAAAAAAACTTTAAACTCTGACTGCACTATAGAAAGATAGAAAAAATGTTTAATTGGATTCAAAATTATAATATGGAATGATGTTGTTACTTTTTGTTTGCAAAACGCCATTAAAAATCCCTTAACTTTTAATCTTTTTAAAAACCTAAAGTCAATGTGTGAACAAAAACTTCATAGACTGAAATTGAATTTCGGTTGAATAACACAAAAATATATATCCGTTTTAGTGGAATATGTACACTATAATATTACTGCCTGCCAGCTTCAATACAGAAAGCTAATGTAAATAAACTTAGAAGCTTAAGTGGACTATGTTTTAGGCTATGAACGAGATATGTGGCGACACTTAATATTTCACTGGAACTTGACTTTAAATTAAAAAAAAAAAAAACTTTCATTTTTTTATATTACAGTTAATTTTTTAATGTTCGAAGGAATATAATTCCATTTCAGCGGAATGTACACATCAAAGTCTTGCTGTGCTGTCGACAGAAACAAAAGATGCTAATGTATACTCTAAATATAGACGTATTCAATAACATATTTAATTACAAAAAGTGTATTAAAATGGTGAATTTTAGATTTAAAACAAGTGTGACTCAAGCGACAGTTTTATCCGATTTATTTAATCAAAATGATGTTTAGGACTAATTTGACTGTTTTTTTTCAATAAAAACTACAGTAAGCCTTTTTCAATTATGAAATTTTAAATATTTGAGATGTTCATACTTGAATTTTATTTAGATTTAATTAGACATAGAATTATCAAAATATCTTAAGTCACCGAGGAAAAGTTTGAAACAAAATCAAAGAGGAATATATAAATAACTTATGTAAAAAAATTATTTTTGGTTCTGAGGCACTTTTTTAAAGAAATCAGTGCGGGCCGGCGATTTTTTCTTTTTTTGTATGTTTCGAAAAAAATGTAATATGATCAGGGAAAATATGATAATGACAGCATTTTTGCTGAACAGGTAAAAGCACTACATAACAAAGGAAATCTTATTAAAATTGTATTATTTTATCTTCTTGAAATAAAGGTCCGAGCGGCTGGAACTCAAAATCGGTAAGTTTTTATTGAAAATATAAAAAGTTTCGATGCAGGGGGTTAAAACTGACCATACCATGCCTAAGAACCATACCTTTTATTTATTTAGTTATTTATTTTTTGACTTAAAGAGAAAAAAAAACAAATTTATGACAGAGGGATTTTTTGGACGAAGATGGAGTGGTCCAACGTGTCTAAGAATAGAGACACTACTTAATTAACGCCAAGTCCTGACCTGAATCTGTCAGCATTTGCAGGATAAAATTTTGAAAGAAGTTAAAAATTGTCTGTTGCACTTATCTGTTGTCATTCCAGGCTATTGCATGACAACGTGAAAACAAAGAAGGAGGAAGGTGGAGAAAAGGAAACGTAACAAAAGAAACAATGTGGACACCTGCGCATTATGAACACATCAGTATTACAGACATTCCTCTATTGTTGACAGTGTGGTATGGTCGAGATGTCGCCACTTAATTAAGTCTTTGCGGCAATGTTAAACGGTACTTTACGGTAACCGCATTGCATCATGGGTAGAGATTCCTGTGAGTGATCGCTATCTAATTGAGCGGTGTTCACGCGACATTGTATGTTCAGCGTGTAATAAAGTAGTCTGGAGTGTTGTTGACATATGTATTCTTGTAACGAACTTTACAGACAGCTCTATATATTGTGGAGAATTCTATGTGGCAGAAACAAAATGTTGTCCATTGAAAAGATTACACCATGTCCAGTAGTCTTTCCATTTACCTTCTTCTTTATGAGAGGAAAATCTGCAGGTGGCGCCATTTTCGGAAATAGGAAAGTTTCCAGTTTATGAATTCTGTTGAAAAAAAAACGCAGTTTAAAGACCCGCCATACATTTCAGTTCAGAATTACGCTGCAGTGTACCATACGGGCCATATATAAATACACCTATTGCCTGGGTATATATGCAAGTAAGAGAGCAGATAAAGGCCATTAATTACAAAATAAGACGAAACTTACATTAAACTGAAGTATGATTGGAAATATTATTGGGTACCGCTCTCAAAAGCCCAACATGGCGAGTTTAATCAAGGTCCACAAAACACGGAGCCAACTACGACTTACAAAAATGGCAACTACCTTTATTCTGACTTGAATACCAGGTAGCATAATAGAGAAATCATAACAAAATTAAACAACGCAAAGGCACACCGAACCCCTGACGACAGTCACACTGTACCCCTGTAAAAATAAAGCAAATTACAGCTGTATATAAAAGTTATCGCCAACAAATGTGCTCTCATCTGGATCATTGGGATTAAACGAAATATTCGCGCGTATGCGTTGAGCTCAATCTTTAAAGGTTAGTCCTTACAATACGTTAACCAATGTTGGGTTTGATAATGGGTGGGCGTCTAATCTCTATATCCAGGATACAGGAGAATAAATAAAACTTCAAATTGAGATAATTTTTGTTTTATTTTCAAAATTTTCTCTGTCAGATATGGAGTGCGCACCGTAAGCAGGCGTCGCCTGTAGAGACATTGTGTGACTTCACGTGTCATGTGTGTAACGTAGTTGCTTTGTGTATCAAAAAGGCCTCTGTTATTAAATGAGTTCTCATCCAGGACTGATTAACTTATCTTGTGTGGTTACAAACCAACCCGGGTACATGATATAATGGCGACAGAAATGCACAAGCCACACGGCCAGTATATAAACGTTTTCAAAGCCAGTCAATTGCTAGCTGAAGCCTCTACATTGTTTGCTGCGTTATACAGAATTCGTAAACACATCGCTATGGCACAAGAGGGAGCTCAAGTATTCCAGGAATCAGGAAAACTACGTACTTTATGGTCCCCACGCCCATATTTTCTGGTAAAAGGGAGGACATTGAAACATTCGCTGAAGGATTAGTTCGTGCATGCTTGCAAATGATATTACGGAGGCGAGTGAAATCGTGCATACATGTGTGGCTAGTATTGGAAATGATCTTCATAAACTAGCATGTGACCTTTTTTTCACCTGAGAAACTGTATGAGAAAACTTTCAAAGAAATTGTTGTTAAATTGTTGATCACATGGATCCTGCACCGAATGTGATAACCGCACGTTCTGCATTCAACAGATGTGTACAAAAACCTGACCAAGACATGGACTCTTTCATTGCCACACTCAAGTATTTAGTTGAGGACTGTCAATTAGGGAACAATCTCAATGTGTAGTTACATGATAGTTTGGTGGATGGCCTTCAAAGTTAAGCAATAAGCTTACGCTTATTACAGGAGAAGGAAGATATGACTTTGCAAAAGCCTATAAATTAGCAATTGTATATGAAACTGCCAGTAGGGAAGCAAAGGCCATGTAACTGTATTCAAGGAGTACAGTGAAGCTGTTCAAACAAAACAACAACAACAGAGAAGAAAACCTCAGATATCTGGTCAAGGGTCTTAAGGTAAAAGACTTTACACTTGCATTCGTTGTACATCTGTCGTACTAAAAGTTGCAATGTTTGTGGGGAAAGTCGGGCACATACAGAAAGCTTGCCTTAGCACAAAAAAATTTGGACCACCTAACAGTAGAGAAATATGAAACCTCTTAAATGTGAAATTGACACTGGTTCTGCAGTTACACCTATCAATCAGAAAGTATTTTAAGATAATTTCCCAACCTACACATTGATTAATACAGATACTATGTTACGTTGCTATGCAGGGCAGAATATCCATGCGATTGGATTGGACAGTTTTCTGTTAATGTGATATTCGGCCAGGGAAAGACAAAGCACGTGAAAGTCTTAGTAGTTAAAGGTGATGGTTCAAGCTATGTCGAACGTCATTGGCTGCAGTATATTGATGAATGGAAAGATGTGATTGGCATTACAGCGGAGATTAAATTTGTTCAGGAATTCACTTACAATACATCAAGAGAACAGGCAAAGCAAATATAACAGGTTAAGTATTCGGAATTTTCCAGGAGGGTTTAGGAACTATCAAGGATATACAAGCAACCTCGGATAATCAATCAGATTATCCAGATTAAACCAGTCTTTTGAAAGGCCCGTACAAGGCCACTGAACATGAAAGCTGAGGCTGCAACTGACCGACTGGAGAAAGAGGGAGTTCTGCATAAGGTTAAAACTTTGTAATGGGCTGCACCAGTAGTTCCCATATTAAAACCTACTGGAGAAATTAGACTGTGTGGTGATTTAAAGTTGAGAGTAAATCGGTGTGCGTGCTAGTAGTAATAGAGGAGGTGCTAACCACACTCTTAGTGGTGGAAATGAGTTCCCCCCAATCAAACCAAAGAAAAAAATCAGCAGTATCTATTCCAAAATAATTGCATCACAATATAACTTAAATATTGTTGTTTGACCATCCTGCTGTCTGGAGTACTGTTGACAGTGGAATATTTGCTGCATACGCCTTGCTTGTTGAAACAGCTCCAGTGCTATGTGCTTTAAACACCTGAATATCAACTCTCTGCACATTACAGTTTTGATATTTTGACTTAATGGTGAGAGGGTGTCTAGAAAATAATAAATAGCCGTTAATTATTTCCTCTAAGTTCCTTGGTTTTGACCAAGTACTAATGTAGAACTATTGAAACACAAATTCTGGTATCGTCTGCAAATTATGGCTTGTGGATAACAGGGTTTCCCAGAATGACCCCGAGTGTCACAAGCTTGTATTTTAAAACAGCTACGGTTGCTCTACTGTGTGGGAGGCTTAAAAAAGTATAAAAGTAAAGTTGTAGGTTATAAGTCCCTTCCCTATCACTGGTTCAGAAGACTTTACTTTTTACTTTCCGGTGGTAGCTCCCTGCGGACGCTACAGGGACCACACATGGTGTTTAGATCGCCAGGGCCTGCATACACAAATGGCACTTTTATACCCGTACCAGTTTGTAATATTGGGTAGACATAAGCTCCCTTGTGGCTAAGACCTTGCTTAAAGGTCTTAGCGAAGAAGTGAGACGCTAAGGATTCGACCCATGACCACTTGATCACAAGTCCGGCATCTTTGCCATTACACCATCCGCTCCGACAGATTTTTAAAGAGATAAATCTTTTACAGGTTTGAGAATTTTTAAATAATCCTGAACAATATCAGTAATCCAGGTTTCCTGCTATCTAGTTTTCATCGGCCTGCCCTCTTAAAAATTTAACAAAACACTTTCCTAGTTTTGAGGTGCCAATGTCGCCTCCCTCTGTCAGGTGAACAAATAGCGCTGTAACCACGTCCATATTGATACAATTCTGACAAGACATTTTTAATTGTTGTGATGTATTTGATCAGCACAAAGTCGTCCGTGTAACTAATGTAGGAGTCATACTATTTTCGGATGCCAATTATCCAGGACTGCATAATGACCCCACTAACTGTATCTGAAATACCGGTCTCTTTAAGGCATTCCTTGATAATCTGGGTGCGAGGAGTTTCATTTTCCTTGATAATGGGTGCCGATGTGCATCTCCTTGTATGTGTGTTAGGTAGAGGATTTCCCGGCAGGCTGGCAGCATCACATAAGGTTGATACAGTAGGCTCAGTGACACAGGAATCCACCAATGAGTCCGGACGAGCCCCCATTTTGTTATGAAGACTTATTGTTCAGGGGAAAACGATTGGCTGATCCCGGATTCGAAACCATGTTGTTGGCGCATAAGTCCGGCGTACCAACCGCTTCGCTAGCAAAGCAAGCTTCACTAGCGAGACAGTTCGGTCCGCTTTTATGTTACCCCGTAACACACCCCCTCTTAAGAGCGTTCTGTTATCAGAACAAGACTAATTATCCCAGGAGTCTCACTTTAGTGAGCTTATTCCCTGGGCCACAAAGTTTACCGTCACGTTGGACCAGCCCCCATTTGTTACGACGACAAATTGCTCAGGGGAAAAAAACTGGGCCAATCCGGGATTCGAATTTCAAACCCATGTCGGTGACGCACGTGTCCGGCGTTCCAACCGCTTTGCTAGAAAAGCAAGCTTCAGTAGCGAGACAGTTCGGTCCGCTTTTATGTGCACCCCGTAACAGTCAGCCGAAGTGGGGCTGTTAGCAGCAGATCTGTTTGGTCCTGTTGCACTTTCTGTAGCACTCGATGTGGCAGCTGAAAGCAGGGCAGGCATAATTCAGCGTGTCATTCAAGTATATTGAAAAGCATCTATTCGAACAATACTGAGGTCTGGCTTCCATGTGAAATATTTGTCAGTTTTGTTGTTCAGTCTCGAGGCAAACAAACCTATACTGATTTTACCAAAATAAAGCTCTAACTTTGTGAATACAAAGTGACCACTATATTCTGTCACAAAACGATCTGCTTGGTCTGTCAGCAGTAACATGTTCCTTATATGATCGACTCTTGTCCATCTGTAGCTGAAAATAAATCTTTAATAGATTTAAGTCCTAAAAACGATGTCATACGTTCAAGGAAATGTATGCGTTCATTTCGTCCAGGCAGCTGTCCTCTACCTCCAGTCTCATGCTTAACAAGTTTTGCACCCAATCCCTTCATGGAGGCATCTCACTGAAGTACATAGCTCCGTAGGTTGGACAAATTTCCCCTAGTTAAAGGCTGTAATTTCATCAGTTTCAAGGGATCTGTACTGCTTTTTTGAGAAATTAACCCCAGGTAAAGCTGAAATAACCATGAACGAATGCAAGCAAAAACAATTCTTCCCAGAAAATATCAGCCCAAACAGGCCTCAGAATGAATCGCCGAAAACCAAAGTCATGAAAGCACCCAACACCAACAAATCAATTGAAATAAGAGGAACATCTTTAGATGAAGTCAGCACCTTTTTATATTTTGGGAGTAAAATAAGCATTCAAGGAGGTTCTGATGAAGATGTCATAGCAAGAGTTGGGAAAGCAAGGTCTGCTTTCTTGTCACTGAAGAAAATTTGGAATTTGAAGAAAATAAAAATAGGCACAAAACTCAAAATATTTAACTCTGACGTAAAATCAGTGCTCCTATATGGCTCAGAATCCAGGAGAATGACGAAGACGACCCTCAACAAACTACAGACTTTCCTTAACATCTGTTTGCGAAAAATCTTGAATATTCGTTGGCCAGACACCATTAGTTACGAAGAGCTGTGGTCAAGAACCAGCCAAGACCCAATCGCAAAACAGATCCTCAGGAAAAAGTGGGGTTGGATGGTCATACTTTGAGGAAACCCAAAAACAACATCACAAGGCAATCCCTTACCTGGAACACAGGGAAAAAGAATTAGAGAAAGGCAAAGTAACACCTGGAGAAAGGATGCAAAAAATGAAGCAGGGAGAATTGGTTACACCTGGCGAGAACAAGAAAAGGCAGCCCAAAGTCGTGTACACTGGAGAAAAATCGGTAATGGCCTATGCTCCTCAAGGGGCTACGGGCTGAAGTAAGTAAGTAAAGCTGAAACCTAAGTTTCAATGACCTGGGCTCCTTCTCCGACACTTCTATTTGAGTATATTATTTTCTTAACCAGGATTGGTTTTACTTTCTTTTGGTTTCCTTCTGTTCAGTTTAAAGACGTGTTTCTCGTGTCCAATGTGATTATTAAGTGGTCTATGTTTGTGAGGAGTCCGCATGGAATTGCCATAACTGATTTAAAAAATCCAAGGTCCGATACATTTTTCATTACTCGCACCTTGTAAGTACAGGTCACTGCAGGTTTCATCAACTAGTGGATAGGCGTGGAGCAGAGGCGAGGCCATTGTGCATACACGCAAACCATGTTAACAGGCACCTAATAATAGTAGTCTTTTAAATCCAAGCAGGTCTGAATATCATCCATCCTTAACTATAAATACTGTAAATGTGTACGGTTATTTTAGGCTCTTCCTCTGGGACACTTCCGTCTGCTGAACTCCAGCGAACAAACTGCAAAGACAACCTTTACCTGTTTTTACGTGTCAAAGTTTCACGTAACTTTTCAGCTGGAGGCTCATCATGCTCAGAATCACTGCCGTCATCATAGAGTACACAGTCTTTCATTCGAATAGGCACGTGACGTTATCATTCATGGCTGGACTGGCAGTAAGGTTCTGACCATTCATGTCAGTTTCACTATTGCTGTCACGAGTCTCTTTGCTTGCATCATACGCCTGTTAGAGCTCTGTGACAATAGGAGCAAGTTTTGCCGTGTCAGCTATAGCGTTCATTTGACCGCGCAAGCCTTTGACTCTGCATATATATGTCCGAACTGGTCTTTTGAGTGGGAGACCTTCACTTTGTGTTATGATCACGCGAGTTTCCTTCATGAGAGCGCTTGTGCACAAGCTCACAGGAGGTGGCTGGGTCCCCCGCTGCGAGTTGCCACCTAACTGATCCCCTCCATCTTCATCTTGTTCCACCCTGTCCTGAGCTTTTAACCCTAATTAAAAATCTACCACGGTTTTCCAAACCTCACCCGTCTTTTACTCCCGGTACTCCGCCTCAAGGGCCTCACTGGCAACCTTATGAGCGATAGATGCTTCAAGCAAGCTGCTCGAGAAAACTGCTATTTGACCATGTTGCTTTGCGGTCTCTGGCCTTTCATTTCAGTCATTATCTTACCGACCACGTTGGCTGCTTCTTTCAGCGAGCGTTAACAAATGTTAATTCCACAACATAAACTAATTACAATTCCGGGTAACTACCGCTTATGATTAATTGAAACATTTAAAACTTTATGATGCATTTAAATACCTGATATTCCAAAAACAGGTGCCGAACTGAGATCGCCGCATGCTCGTGTCATCCCACGACATTATGAGAGGAAAATATTTTATATTTTTTCTTTATCCTGGCAATCACAGACAGACGTTGTGTGCCAAGGACTTAATGAAATAAGTATTTGATTATACGCTTACATGAATTGTAAACAAAAGGGGTTTTCCCTTAACTCATTTTGTTTTTGAGATGACCAGTGGCGGGAGTTCTCTACTGCTCCTGCAATCTTCTACCTTCCCTTCCATCCATACACGACCTTGCGCACTGATACTTCAAAAGTTAAACCACAAAGCAAAAACAACACATATAACATTAAGGCAATTTCATTTAATGTCATCATTGTACAGTTGAAATAAATTAAAACTGAAATTATAGGGATGTCAGCACGGGGCATCTAGTGCCCCAAAACAAATATTCGTGTGTGTTGGGAGGGGGCATGCAACAGGACTTGCTCGATTAATGTAAGCATAGTTAAACCAAGCTCACAGTAAATATACTGGGTTCCATTGGGTTGCACGTCAGTGCTACGTATCCTATAACCCTGTGTTACTACAATAATATATAAACTCTTCCGAGCGGGACGTCAGCAATATACAATGCCTTTCTTTATACTGCATTTTATTCCTTACTGGCTAATTAGCATACGGTGTAGCCATAGTTCCTGGGCTGTCCCCTTGGTTACAATCACTACGGCAATGGGCAAGTCCACACCAGGGTATGAATAGGGATGACAGCTTTGGTATAAATCAAATTTAACAAACAACTCCCCTGGTCTTAAAATGGATTACACCATTTATACATTATTACTTCGTTGTATAACACCGCTTCAACCCCATCAATAACAAAGAAATCGTGAAATTATTTCCTTATTCTTAAAATGTGATCTATTTCAGGAGTGTGATTAGGTATATGACAACGACAGAAAAGACAACCCCCTAAACCAATAAATAGACCTATCGTTTCCCCCTGCCTGTAAAAAAGGTGAACTGTGTAACATTTGCAACGTGAACACATTAACCCCCCCCCCCCCCCAAAGGGTTATAGGTGACCGTGATTACCTTATTGATACATGAGAGCACAATACTCTATACTGCGCAAGCCGATGCATGTTCAGGTTTGATAAATAGGTAATAAACCACATTACAAACGGGAGGTATGTAAAGTCAGCAGATGTGTGGAAATCCAAAGAACTAACGTGATACCACTATTAGTGAGACTTAGAAGTTTAGTCCATCCCTGGTAGTGTTTCTTAATTGTTGGCTTCCTTGTTTACAAAACAAAGACATCAAAATCACGGTGTGCCATTTCTTTTGCTAAAAATAACGCTCTCTCAAAATGTATTGCATATGAATAACTGGCCATAGAGCAAATCTGCCGTGCAAAACGTTTACAAATAGTGGTTAGTTTTCCTGGCTTTGCCAACAATCCAAGGAGTTCCAAAACCATGACTTTCAGCCTAACTAGAGATTATGCCCTACAAAATTAAATACACTATGGGAAGGCACAGACATGTTTTGTGAAAGGTGCAACTTGTTACCTAGCAAAATCATTTCTGGACAAGGTCCAGTTTTATTCCCAGCTTTAAACAGGTTGAACACGGTGTCTGCTTGTGAAGTAATATAATACCATATTAGTCAAGCGGGTAACAGAAAAGCAAGAAGGGACATTGAGCAAACACAAGAAACACCTACCAAGAGACGCTTGTGAATAGAGTTATCCACAATGGTCAAAGTGAGCAAAATATCACCAAAATAGTAAACCAGCACGTTAATATGAGGTGATGATGAAACACCACAGTGGAAAATGTTAAATTGGTTTACTGCTCGATGCTTGGTTTATCAACCTGGTCACACTTCAGAGTAGTATTTCCATGACACAACTTAAATGAATGTCTTGGACACGAGTGTTTTATGTGTACGACATGCCGGTGTATCCCAATGCTTTATGAGATCAAATGTCAATCCTCGGAAGAGGTGTCCCAGGCCCCAAGCACTGTGAGGCAATGCCTCGATTTAATAATACACTTATCCTAAGTCGCACTGTCCTGCGCGTAAACTAGGAGACCCTAGCCACCTAAATCTTAAAGAAATTAAATGCCGGAGTCACAATATACCTACAGCATATATCATAAGGGTTCTCCTTAATGGCTTTGGGTATCTGCTCTCAATGCATTAACAGCCATGGCCCTGCAATATGTGAATCGTCGTGTGGTCACCATGGTTCAGGTTCATGGATACTCTAATCCCGTTAAGTGCAGCCACACCTGATAGTAGTAACATGAATATCTATATCACACCCGTTATAAATATTTCGACATTGCAAGCTGCATGAACAAGCACTGGCCCAAAAAGGTGAATATGCTCGAAGCAGGGTAGAAATAATCTTGGATATACAGTGATACGATAATGCTGGTTGATAAGATAGGTTGACCATGCGCAGATTTCACCGTCTCAGGATGCCCCTAATATACACAGGTACCTGTAACCATTTTCATGTTGATAAGTAATATGTTAATTTGACATCTGACCTTTAATGAGTGCATAATAATATCCACAGTAATAAGGGGGGGGGGGATGGAAAGAACCACATACAACCAAGCACAGAATATAAAGCTTCAACTGCTATGCAAAACAATAGCTCTCATAAACTACATTGCTAAATGCAGGTAATATATACTCAATCTTAACCCTATTATTGTACATGTTATAGTGCCATCAAACAATCAAAATATGAGAAGTAACAGCGAGCTTATTTCATATTTTTTTTTCATAAATTCTACACTTAGCTATAATACTTCTTAATCATTATACTTGTAATGCAAAGTATACATCATCATCATCATCATTTAACAAAAAATCACAAACTTTTTTTTTTCTTTGACATGTCAAAAAATAAGCTCTTTCTGGTTACGTATGCACATATGTAACAATGAAAACACGAAGGATGAGTGAAATGAACGACTTATCATCAAATGTGTGTGGCGCCCTCTGTACATTATACATTCAAGCTTTCCCGGGCTGAAGAGCCAAAATTTGTGCATTTACCTGTGCCCTGAAACTGTTTCCACCCCTAAGAGACAGTGTCTAACATTACACAAACTTTTCTGCTGTACTCGCTGCGGGTGAGTGCATCTAAATCTTGCAGGGCATCAAATTACAATGGCTTTAGAGGGGTCAAAGTTCGCATTCAATACCTTGTCAAACAGCATCTCTCACAAGTCGTGTTGCTTTCGAATTAGGAATATTGATTCAAATACAAGACTTGCTGCTGGGCTGGCACATGCTGTTCCATAAAGTTGGTCATTTACCTACAGCTTGGAATTACTGTTCTTCCTTGTGCCATCCGACACTGTACAAGTACTTAACTCATTAAAACCAAAACAGAATTTCAATATTGCTTACATGCGCCCACATCCTGCAATATTCATTGACCCCACATTGCCAACAATCACATTCAATCTATCCATTACAACCTATATGCTCAATAATTATTTCCAGTTTTCTTCATTTTAATTTTTTTCTTTGGATACGATATGATGAGAATGGTGTGAAAGGGAATACCCAAATGAATATTCAAATTTTTTATGATGGGGAACACCCACGTGAATATTCATGACTTGTCTGTGCACTGATTCGCTAACATGACAATGAATAAATGGGATTAATGCAATATGGTTAACCATACATACATACATCCAATATGACTTTGCAGCCCACAGTGTTTATTTACTTGAATAAAGCATAGACAGTGACATGTTATATAATCTTTATGATACATGTCCCTACATAAGGTCTCGCCACATATACACAATATGTAAATGTATGCCACTGGGCGAGTATAATTTGATGTCAAAGGTCACATTCATGCAAAAAGACATGTACACACTTTTTAGTTGCACCCACACACACAAATTCATTAACACGCTCATATATTCATGAATCAAGACATTTGCCCAAGCAAGATTACATCAGAATATACAGACCAGTCTTCTGGTCTTCTCTAAAGAGTTTTTTTTTTAGTTTACAACGTGCATATGAATCCCAATCTACAATGGTATCTTATGAATATATACAAAGGAAATCCATCTCCCTGCCCGGCCCCAATACTGTTCTCCCAGAACGGTTTGTTCAACTCCTTGGTTCCCAAAACATTTAGCCGATTTTCTAGTTGCGAGACCATGATAGGGTCAAAGGTCAAATCCAACAGATCACGGTCCTGCTGCAAAAGTAATACCTTTCATTTTCCTTGCTTTTGCTGGGGTTTTAAATTCATCAAAATGTTTTCCAGGCACAAAAAAAACCAAGGTTGATAATACAGTAATTAAGCAATTACAGTTCACTTATTTGTCCATAACAATTCTGGGAACTACAAAGCATGGCCATCAGGTATAAATTTATCATAATTTTTTTTTGAGAATTTGTAAATAAACATTTCAACACCAAACTTGTCATCACAGGAACTTATGGTGTATTTGGCGATGAGGATTTAAATGCAATGGTGTAAATAAAAGTTTCACAAGTTCAGTTTCCATGTCTTAGAAAAGTTTCTTTTTTAAAATGCTTGTCGCCAAATTCAATTCAATTTTTCCCCCTATCTACTGTTTTAGCACCAATTGAACAACGTTCAAATTATAATCAGGAAGCAGCGTTGACCCATCAACAAAATGATATAAAGCCTATTTAAATATATGGTGGGGTTGGGACAATAACCAATATCCGGGATTATCACGGCAACTGACAGCTGTGATAATCCCAGAACTCTTTTTTTTTTTTAAGTTTGAAAATCATCTATTTTCATCATCTTTTTTCAAGCATATTTGTAATATTAATGAACTGCATGAAATTCTATAAAAAGTTATTATAATGTAAAAATTATATGGGTATTGTATGTTCAAGATGACAATGTCCAACAAACTAACACAGTTGTGTTCTCTGAAAACTCGGGGGGGGGGGATTTTCCCCGTGTATAGGTAGTCCCAGAAAAATAACAAAAAGAACTGACAACTGATAACTGACAATATAGTGACAAGACCTGGAGTTCCCATGCTAGATATAAAAACATTATATTTCACATTAAATTTTCTATCATTATTTTGATAAACTGATTATCATCCCAACCCCACTTCCTTGTATCCTTACTGCCTCCAGTGTACCTTTTTCTATTAAGAATCTCGTCCACTGATGCTGGCACTTAACATAACACAACCTGGAGTAAAATATCTTTGCTGCACATGTGAAGAAAAGTATCCATTCTTCTAGTTGGATCTGAATGAGGCCCCTTTACAAATGTCTGATCACATTTCTAATGTATATTATCTAAATATGATGACCTATGACCTCCTG
Organism: Sipunculus nudus; assembly: GCA_026874595.1. Classification (NCBI taxonomy): domain Eukaryota; kingdom Metazoa; phylum Annelida; class Sipuncula; order Golfingiida; family Sipunculidae; genus Sipunculus; species Sipunculus nudus. Next base: position 13,089,512 of record CM049321.1, read on the forward strand.
CTCTATGACAGGACCTTTTAAGTCCAAAATACAATATTTCATAATATATCTGTTATAAAACATCTATCTTGAACATCCATTCCATTTTACAATTACATTTACAACAAAATTATTAATAAAATCAAACCATGTGCATAATAAATACATCCAAAGGCCTACTTCATACAATTTACTTAAATATTTTCCAAAACAATACTTGTTGACTGGTAGTTTCTATCTGTTCTCATTAAAAAATGTAGTCAAATGAGAAAGAAACGGATAAATGTCACCCGAGCCAGTCCAAGCTGGAGACAAAACCAATGACAAAACTGGAGGGACCAGGAAAAAAGTCACTGCATTGGTTAACTGTTTAAAAACGGATTAATGTCACCCAAGCCAGTCCATGCTGGAGACAAAACCAATGACAAAACTGGAGGGACCAGGAAAAAAGTCACTGCATAAGTTAATTGTTTAGGAGGCATCAGACTATGGCAGAGAAGGGACCAGTCTGTTATCAGAGTAAGAACCAGCCCATCATGGAGAGAAAAAGGGAGGAGCCAATCCACAATACAGACTTACTCAGTTTTGATGAAGAACCAGACCATGATTGGGTAGAACATTACATGCCCCTTTTTACATTTGGACTTTCATGAACTACCCTTTTTAAATCAGAATCAGCTGCTTAATATCCTTAGTCTTGGGTTTTCACTATAAGTCATGACAAATACTCATTTTTCTGACTGGCCATGAAATTCCTAGTTGTTAACAAGTGTTCATTTTCTAACCCAAGTTAATGTATGACCACTAGGGAACTTAGATGCTGGGCCCTTGTGTTCTGAACAAGAAGCTTTTCATAAACTACACCTTGATACAAGAATAATTCTCAGCCCCCTAGCTCAATAAAAAATGATGACAAAACTTCCATATCACATGCAACAACACTACACATTTACTTGTAACACAAGGATCCTAGTAAATTGAAATCTGGCAACATTGTTTTTCCCGCTTTGAGGCGTACAAATTGCCGGGTTTATCAGTTCACCTGCATGACTGCAGCCACTCCAGAAAAATCATGAATGTTCAATAATGCTAATTTATGTTCACTGTCTGGACCATCGACTGCAAGCCCACCAGGTCATCCAAGGAACAAAAAAAAAAAAAAAATCCATCAGCACCTTGCATCAATCATATCTGCAGTGAGAGAGAGAGTGGCTGTCATTCAGCTTTCTGCTGAATAGGTATAAATGATTATTGGCACTAAGGAATGGCTTTTTATTTTTAAATTTACAAGACCCATGAGTGATCATTCACACTCATTTCAAGAATCTTATTTTCTGGACTATGCTACCTGTTCTGTAAAAATGTGTCTAAGATATATGACATTGATTTAGAGTGTTTAACATCCTCTGCCCCTGTTTATCCTTTGCACCCCGCCATGACTGGAACAACCGGGCCAGCACAAACACTGGAGCAAGCAACCATTAAGGGTGAACCCACATCTGATGCTGCTTCCCCCTGGTGGCCTTTTGTTGAACCTGCAGTGGTGCACACCATAACACTGAAGGTCTTAACAGGTTTAATATGATATGATAACTGCCAACATTTCATATTTTTTCTGATAGAGGGGCACCAAGATATGTTTATATGTATTTTGGCTTGTCAGAAGTAACTGCCATACTATTTAATATGACCCTACTGAATAACCTGAAAAATTATTATCACATTTCCTCATTTCTGGCAATTTTAAATGTATTTCATGGAATGATGGAACCAGAATATCTGAAAAACCCTTCCTACTTATCCATACATCAGCCTAATTGATATTCAATTACATTAATTTCTTGACAAATTATTTTATCCCTCCTATAATGAGAACTTAAGTCCCTTAACCCAAGCGCCATAAAAAAATACTATGCAACTCTTTTCTAAGTCATGTGCTTAGTTTAAACAGTAGTAGGTATAAACCAAGAATTATGCAAGGTAACAGGCTATTATCGTAACTCTTAATTAAGACTGTAGCTGGCAGTCCTTTAACCTTTATATCGGTGATGGTGAGATCGGAGTGTGCGCAGACATTGTATAATATTAAGTAACATCACAGACAATCTGATTTCTCTTGGAAAAAAAAAAAAACAACACACAATCACATGGTTTCCCCACCAAACAAACGCCCCATACCCCACACTGAAAGCACTACAGTCCAAGTACAAGGCTAGTACTTCACTTTCCCTCCATTTATACTCATCTGCACAAAAATATAGTGCACACAATACCAATTTGCCCTGCAGGGTACAGCTTCACTTTCTGGTAAATTATCCCAACCCACTGTGGCAATTAAACCAGCAGCCGGCCTGACCCATTCAAAACGTTCTCTTACATACGTTATAATATATCCAATACGAACTCGTATTCAACAAAGCCAAATACAGAATAGGAAGCCCCAAAATGTATCCCATAATTCCAGCTTAGCTACTCTGTTGCCTCAAAATTATACCTGGTCAAGCTGTGTGTCTGTATATCATTATTGACAAACATATTTACAGGCTACCTTGACCACAGGTAGTTAATTACCTCCAGGTTCATGAACCTGTATGGTACAACCAAAGGCCTGCAGAAAAACAAGAGCATGGTATTCAGCTGGATTATGCCAGGCTTCCCAAGCGCAGTAGTCTTAAATGATCAAACATCACGCATTAAACATTCCTGGATTCAATCGTCAAACAGTTATTGTTGCTGAATTGGTGGACCTGTTCAGCCTGAACAAACTGTCTCAAATCATTTGGCATTAAGTTTTCCTCTTTCACCGAAGACATCTGTGTGTTAGCTGGTTATCAGTTCAAAATATGTACTTCATTTGGCAAAGCTTTTTGTCGGCAAGTCTCTCTCACGTTCTCGTCTGCGATCACGATCACGATCTCTACGATCCTCACGGTTCTCTTTGGACCTGCGACCTGCGCGGGGACGCTGATCACGGGGTTCATCTTTTCCCCCCCTCTGCCACTCTCCGCCACTATCACCGGCAACAGTTTGTGAGTTTTCACGCAGCGCTTGTTTGGTTACTATTTCATTGTTATTTGTACTGCTGTTCTTGGCTGGTGGTGTTGACTCCTTGTCAGACTCATCACTGGACCTTGCCTGGTCTGTTCCGCTTTCGGCAGCTTTGTTCGCTGCAGCACGTTGAACCATCTGGGCATAACTCAGCTTCGTTGGTTTGTTTGAGTCATCCTACAATCGAAAAAAGGTTCAACGTAACAAGAGCATGGTCAGCATCAACTTCACAATCGTTTACCCCTTTGTTAGTCATTTATGGAATAAATTTTGCAAAATATGGGTTCTACACAATTTTCCACATAATAAGTCAAAAAGTGATCAATGTCTCAAATTCACAACATTTAAGTTTGAGAACCTAATTTTATTCACTTGGTTAAATAACCTAAAATTCTGAAAGTCTACTGTTTAATCTATTAATAAGATGCAATTTATTTTCTGTTTATCATTAGTCTATAATTCAGCAGATCTGACCACAACCATTGCCCTGATTAAAGAGGAACAATATACATATATTTACCTTCATATCTGATACACTGTATTGCAAATTCAAAATGTATATTAATTCTGGTCTATATACAGACCATTGTATCATTTGAGTTCTGTTTTTACATGTAATGTTTAAAATGTGTAATATTAACACACTTCAGTTTAAGTTTTAAATATTCACTGAGGCCTCTGACCTTATCACACAGTGCCACGGGTGTTGTTTGTCCTGATGAGGAGGGGGGTGTACTGTTACACGTGCCGGCGTCTAACGATTTCTGACTGGTCATTGTCCCCTGGTCTGATGTGCTGACCGCCCTATTAACCCTGAAATGACAAGATTAGAAATAATACCGTTATAAAGGATTCTAATGTAAACTAAGCAGTCCCTAATGTGGCATATAGTTTACTCATACATTATGTTATGACATGTACCTAGGTGCTTGTCCTGGCACCTGAAGACTTAATTTAACAATTTAAAAACTTCATTGGGTTTTAGGTGCCTAAATTTCAAAATTCTGATTTCATGAATTTTTCAGGAATAAAATTTCAATATTATGATTTTTTTAAAATGGTTTTAAAGGTTTATTAAGTTTCCATTAAGTTCTTTAGCTCTGTTCACTAAAAATCAAGTGACTTACTTTTGCGGAGACTGTGGGGGTGTTGGCAGTGAGGGTGTGCTGGTCGGTGTCTCTACAGCCGACTTTTCTATTGGGGGACTTTGCGTCCTTGTCACCGCAGCAACCTTGGTCGGCGCGGCAACCGCAGCAGTATTATTTGTAGTCATTGCAGTTGTAAGTAATGTTTGGATGGGGGCAGAAGCCGGAGGGCTTGATGGTGCAGTCTCTTTCGTGGGGGACTGCGGAACCTGTGTTTGCGTTTTGACTTCCCGGGTCAGGGGTTTGGCAGTCCCCTTCACAACGTCAGACATCTTGTTTTCAAACACCTCTCCAGCATTTGTGCTATTCTGGAAAGAAATATACAAAACACTGATTAATAATCGGGTTGATCTTGCAGAAGATAAGCAAGCAATTTTACTCCTACTGGTTCAGACTGAAGCATGACATCTCCACTTGCAAACATATCAACTTTTCCATAAACTAGAATACGGGTAGTCGACAAGCGACTATGTGTATCCGCCTAAATCAGAGTGGAACGGGTGAAGTGAGGCATGGATTGAGTGGCAAGGGGAAATAGAGTGAAGTGTTGCATATTAGCATGGTTGTCTGCAGCCAAATGGTGTATGTAGGTTGCGCCACCTACCACAAAATCCAGAAAGGCATCCAAGTTGTATACATATGCAAAATTAGAGGCAGAAAAGTCAAACCACTATAAGTTTATGAGTGATTTTAGCCCATGGCAGACAAACAGATGGACGCTGTGCAAAAATGGTTGAAGGTGGCGCCACCAGCTTTGCTTATGATAAAGAGCTATGTGAGAACAATACACATGCAAAACTTTGGCCCAATCGGTCAAACGGTTCCCAAGATATGAGCTTGGATGTCTGCTGCATAAACTAGAATGCAGGTGGCGCCACCTGTCATAAAATCAAGAGAGCTGTCGGGGATGTATAAACCTGCAAAATTTTAGGCAGATATGTCAAACCACTGCCGAGATATGAGTGATTTTATCCCATGGCAGACAAACAGACGGGAGCTGTGCAAAAATGGCTGCAGGTGGCCCCACCAGTTTTGCGTATGATAAAGAGCTATGTGAGATCTATACACATGCAAAATTTTGGCCCAATCGGTCAAACAGTTCCCCAGATATAAGTTTGGATGTCTGCAGCGTAAACGTGAATGAAGGTGGCGCCACCTGTCATAAAATCAGAAAAGCTATCCAGGATGTATACACATGCCGAATTTCAGGTGAATTAGTCATATCACTGCAGAGATATGAGTGATTGTATCCCATGGCAAACAAACAGACAGGAGCTGTGCAAAAATGGCTGCAGGTGGCGCCACCAGTTTTGTGTATGATAAATAGCTATGTGAGATCTATACACATGCAAAATTTTGGCCCAATCGGTCAAACGGTTCCCGAGAGAGCTTGGATGTCTGCAGCGTAAACGTGAATGTAGGTGGCGCCACCTGTCATAAAATCAGAAAAGCTATCCAGGATGTATACGCATGCCGAATTTCAGGTGAATTAGTCAAATCACTGCAGAGATATGAGTGATTTTAACCCAAGGCAGACGAACAGATGGACACTGTGCAAACATGGTTGCAGGTGGCGCCACCATTTCTTATGTATGTTATAAAGCTCTCCGAGGGCTACATTTGTGCAAAAAAATTTTCCTGATCCATCAAACGGTTCCCGAGATATGTGGGTTTATGTGTGGAAACAGACACACAAACGGACGCAGAGCGCAGAGGAAAGGTCAGAGGTCAAAACAAAATCGGGGCGCAGCAGTTCACATGTGACCCGAACATAATCCTGGGTTTCGTAAAATTCCGCCCAGCGGTTACGGAGTTTTCCGGACACCGCGGCGGTAGCGGCGGCGGCGTGCAGCTGAAAACATAGTATCTGCAAAACTCTGTTTTGGCGGATACAAGAATTATAATAAGGTATGACTGGGACTTTGAGAATCTCATCTTCACCAAAAGGCCAGCAGGTGGCACTAGTGAAGGATGAAGCTAACTGCTTATTAACATGACATGTTATCAGGAAGCCTTCTGGACTTTAGGTTTCTAAACAAAAAATAATTTAAAAAAAAAAAAAAGCACAGGAAGAGAGGATAATAATACACCTATCTTACGTCTTGTGACCTCTGGCCTCATTTATAAACATATGCACAAATTTTGCCTTAAATCAAACTTGGGTGAAATAATATATTGGCAAGTAGATATAGTCAGTTTAACTTGGTAAGTTATTGGGGCGACCCTTAAAGTTATCATACAGATGACATACAGACAGAAGCTGGGTAGACCATTATTCGTCAATCTTCATTTCAAATATTGATGATGGGGTCATGATACTTCCATTACACTTTTTTGGGGTGGGGGTGGGTGTCACTATACTTACACTTGAGCCTGGGAGGGGTGGGAATGCTGTTGACTCCAGGTCAAAGTTTGGGGCCTCGGCAGGCTTCATATCTTTGACTGAAGGGTGAGAGCCACTGCTCCTCTGCAAAAAAAAAAACTCACAAAATAACAAAAGCTGTCACTGCATGTTACAACCCGTCAAGAAAACACAGTCATAAATAGTTCAATACTGATATCATAGTGAAACAGAAAGTTGGACAAATCTTTCATGATTATAAAACCAAAAGCAAGCTGTGCTTGGTATTAAGATATTAATGATAAGCAACTGCATCAATGATGTATGTCGATGTTTGAGTCAATGGTTGTATGTGGGTTGTATCCAGGTGTTATGTAATGCAGTGTACCTCACTTCTGCTTATTAACTCTGTACAAAGCAAAACCATGTTTTTTTAGCAGGGGGGGGGGGGGGCTATTCTGTATACACGCATGTCTTGCCTTGCTTGGTAATGACTATTTAAAGGATACGGGGCTTCAGTGTTCCGGAAGCAAAACCAGTGCTGTCAACTTAATTGTGCAATAGTTCAGCAGTCATAAGCCTCAGTATATTGCCAGGAGGTAGATTACCTACCAGTAGATTACTTACCAGTAGTCATATTGTACAATAGAATTAAATGAAAATATTAAATATTATGCTGAAATAGTTTTGTACAAGAATACTGCAATGCTTTCAGCATTGTAGGCTACACATCAACACATGTATTAGAAGTTAACTCAACAAGCTGTCACCAGAAATATGTCCTAATTTGTTATCTGCTCAACAGAGGGCGCTACACTACACTCATGGAGAAAGATAACTGTCCACAAAATAGTTTGTAAAATGGTCACCAGAGGGCGTTAGACTCACATTTCTAGCACCTTCTTCTTCTCTCCTCCCTCTTCTCCTGAATGGAGGTCTCCTGAAATGGAGGCAAAATGGATTCATGAATATTCATAATTTAACCATTTATTTCTTTGATTAATCTTTTATTCAAATTGTTTCCGAGCAATGAAACACTTTAAAGTTGTTCATATATGCCAGGTTTTATTGCCTGGATACAAAACACTTATTAAATGCAACTGGTACTCTCTCTCTTCTTCTAAGACTGAAATAGGGAGCAAATAAAAGACGCAAAGACTGCAGTGCTTATTCCAAAGTCAACATCCCAAATTGGAATATATCAAAACACATAAACATGCATGAAAGGAAAGCATTACATTTCTGTTCTAGTATATCCCATGTGCTGTAAGAGTATACAAAAGGCATATCTCAGCAAACGATCAGTTCAGATACCACGGTACTAGAATTGTAATTACAGATGATATGAAGTAGTAAGAATTCATTTTACAAAGGTGCACCCTTGAAGCAAAACCTACATGTACCTATAGATTTCAACATGCAACTTGTAATACTAGTGAGAAAATTTGCTTATTATGGAGTTTCTGTTGCTCAAAGAATAGAAATGCTAATTTATGATTGTGATGTTTATGAATAGTAAAAAAATAAGATACTGCACCATCATTTTTTAGCACCATCATTTTTTTCATTGGTTTATAATACAAGCTCAGAGTACACCCTCGGTACGATTTCTACCTGCACAAAAGAAATGTACATGCAAAAGCGCATGTGTGCACTCTATTTCGCACTCTGACATGTGTTCTGAATTCAGACTGATGTTTGTTAAATTTTTTTTATTTGAAGTTGGGTACTTTTGTCTTACCTTGGAGGCACTTCAGACCGCGACTGTTCCCGTGCTGGGGGTTCACTATGTCTATCCATCACCGGCATTGCTACATTATCGTTGGTGTCCGGGGACTGGGGATTGGAGTGTGGGCCGTGTGTGAACTCTGTTCTCCGTGGTCCTCCAGGACCGTGAACTGTGTTGTCACTACGAGGACTTGACCGGCTGACTCCGCTGTGGCTAGAACTACTATTGGCCACCTGGTGGCGCTCATGCACATTGCTCCCCCGATCATTTTTGTGGGCTTTTGTGGGATTTCTGTAGCAGAAATCATGTACACTTAAAACATATTAAATGACTTTATCATTATTTTACTTCAGTACTTTTCATATTTTTTAAAATCTAAAGTGCAGATTAAATCAGTATTAATATTTAATGAGAAGCAAAAATTCCTATTTTGTATTGCCCCTTTGTTATCATTTCTTTAGGGATTGTACTGAGAAAAAAAAATCCTACAGTTTTAGTCGTCAATATACAATCAAACAATTAAAATTTATCACAAAAACAATGAATGTTTTAGCTTTGGACTGCTGAAAAATGCAGTTAAAATGCATAACTATGGAACAATGAGGAACAGGATGGACTTCTTATCATGGGATATGGTCATGTCACCTAATATAGCGGGTTTTGATCAGTCAACTTATTTCTTGGGATAGAATTAGTCCACCCATTACTGGGGATGGAAGTATGGGTTGGTCCACTTACTGTTAGAAGGGGGAGTTGAGGTCACTTATTAAGCATATATGGGTCAGTCCACTCAATATAGTCTCTATTTATCATGGGTTGTTAAAGGGGGTCTGAGGATCGGTCCACTTACCTATTTCTAGAGTGTGGGAAAGGGTTGGATCTGGCAGAAGTGTTGAGTTTGAATGTTCCTCCTGGGGTGTACCCATTGGCAGCAAACACCTGGAGATAAATTTATTCAATTACACCAATATTCTGAACAACAGCTTCTTAAACATACACATGTAAATCCTACCCAATATTGATGTTGTGATTATTATTTGTGATAAACATTAAGAATCATCTAAAAATTGTATTAAGATTTTATTTAAATTCTGGTCAATTCTACAAAATTCATACAGATTCTTGTGAGACCAAAATTCTTAATATATAAATAAAAATTAAAAAACAGAAGTACCATGCCAGTTCCTTGGAAGCCCTTTCTATGATATACATTTTTTTTTCATATTATTCAGTCTATTAACTTGACTCAAAGGATGGCGGAGTTCCCATAATTTTTATTTAAATGGTAAGGAATTGTCAAGGATTTTCCAGCACAAATCAGGATTTTCAAGGTCTTTTTTCCTTGCACAGGCTCCCTTTACAGCCTTTTTTCACCATTTTTTCTTCACTGTTTATGCACAAACAAAACGGCAGTACCACTTAACACGTAGAAAAAAAAAACCCAAGGCCTTACCCGGGAAATGTGGACAAATCAACACTTCCAGTGCTTTGTTAATGTATAAATATTTACAAGGATTATTAAGGATGTAGGGACCCTAGGGCTGGTTTACAAGGATAAATACGATAAAATTGCTTTGAGCTTGTGTCTATGGATATGATAAAATAAGATTTCTCATATACATCCATTTAACTGTATCTTCACATTACTGGTAGGTGACACACCATAGATATTAACGTTTTTACCATTGAAAAATGAATATAAAGCAACCCTGGCTGCTGCTAATCCATTTACATCCAGGTATGATAAAATCATCCAGAGAGTTTCAAGGTTTTTTTGGTATTTTTCATCTAGATTTACAGCGTATCTATAGAAACACATTTATTCCATGCCTCCAGCTACACTTTTAGCATATTTCATACTTCTGTCACCAGAACTTGATTCTGCATTTTTTTTAGTAAAGCCTGGTGAGTATTTCTATAACCAATTCAAACAACTGACAGATTAATATACTCTGACAATGGTTGCCGCTTTCATTACCTGACCCCATGATTTATTAACTAGAACTATAAAATATGCTAAAGCAACAGCTACTATATATCCATAATAATGTCACAGTGTTAGTGATAGCTGCTACATGCTGATAACAATAGTCCTACATTGATCATAAACTGGTATTTCACTTAAATTAACAGAGGGACCAACTACTGGCTTCAATCAGGTTGTATCATATTTATTCAAACGCTAACTCTGGGGCCTCATGAAACCTTTTAATGACACCAACTTCCCTTTTTACATAGAACCTTTCTGCGTTACCAGTAGGGCTGTATGTCGCCAGGCAAATAACAAGACAAACCAGTTAATGATATGAACACAGCGATATGGAAATCTGTTTGCAAACTATTTGCCTTACAAGTTATATAATACATAGCAATACATAACCAAATAACCTTACCGCATATTGATTTGTGTGTATATAATCAGATTTTGCTCTAAAACTGGTTCATGTATATGGGCTCTTACCTAGTACTAATGAAGACACAGCAAATAAATGGATACCAAATGTTAGATAAATGAATCAAGTGTCTTTAACACATGACTCAATATTTAAAGTGCTCAGCTTGATTGCACCTTATGCCACCGGGGGGCAGTAATAGCCGGCATAAAACAGGTTCCAGTATTAACATTTGTGCATCTTAATTTTTGTCTAATGAGATCACCTGTCTATAAAGACTACCCATCCATAAAATTTGATTCCATGCTGATTAAGTGTCACAATAACAATGTAAAGAACTTCACTACTGGTGCCAGCTATAAGTCATTAAAAACAATATCTGTAAGTTATACAAAATAATTCTAGTTTTTACTTGACTAATGTTAGCCGTAATTACTAAGGATATGTTTTATTATTACCTAAATATCCGTTTGTTTCATCTAACTGGTGCTAGTTATTAATCATTACTAAAACTTCATTTTTGTTATCACTTACAATCCATCTACATATCATCTGACTGATGCTAACTATTTGCAATTACTAACACTTATGATTATAATTATTGTCTGATCGGTGCTAGTTATTAGATCCTCAGATACAACATAAAGCAGGTCAACCAAAACACCCAAAACACTAGCGTTTGGGTACCTACCACAAAACACTCATTTAATGTCCAATTTGAAGCCAAAACTGGCATCGATTCATAAATTATCATCTGTTGAATAGGTCAATGCAATTGTGCCAATACTTTGTAAAATTAAAGAAATCGATAGAACTGATTACACCTGACAAGATGTTTGAAGTGTTCAACTTGACTGCGACTTATGCCACCAGGGGCAGTGTCAAAGTAAGCATAAATTGCTGCTGGGTCCGCCGGTAAACCGACTGCAACACAAAACACTCATTTAACTTTATTTTAAATAATTATGATACAAAATTACACAGATGCATTCAAAAGATAATTTTTTTCGACTGATGTTACTTCTTGGCTTCAAATTTGAAATGGGTGTTTTGTCATAAGTACACCAGTGAAAGGCGTTTTGGGAGTCCGGTAAAAAGATGATCATCCCAAAATGATCCCCTTGTCTGATACTGACAACACTCACCAGTCCGGGATCAAAGTATGGAGCCGGTGCAGGGGGGTTGCTCGGCCACGCTGGCATCACAGTGTTGGGTGGGAAAAAAGGGTAGCTCTAAAAAAAAAAAAAAAACAAATATAACATCATGAAAATGATCCATACAAGGTCCAATCAATATTCATGATGGTTCTATTAAAATTTATTATGGTCCTATTAATATTCATGATGGTTCTATTAGTATTCATGAAGGCCAAATGCTGCGAATGTTCTCTGAAACATACATACTTCATGTGACATAAAAATGCTATTTTTTTTATTATGAAAATATCTTTAAACTGCAGGTCAAGTATTTCTTTGCATTTTGTCAAATATCCTAAACTGCAATCCCTTAACATGCTGTCTCTTGTAATGCATATAAAACTGTGGAAAATACAGTTCTCTGGTTTCATATCATATAGTACTGGCATAGTTGAATGTCCAAACACTGCATAAAAAGCTCCAGTAACATGCATACAAATACAATGAAACCTGTTTAGTGAGACCACCTGTGGGACTGGCCAAAAGTGGTCTTAATGCACAAGTAGTCTTATTAGACAGGTCAGTTATAACCAATGTGAATGGTTTTTGTTCACTCAAAGGTGGTCTTAATAGACAGGTGGTCTCATAAGACAGGTTCCTCTGTGTAATTTAAAACTGAAAAACTGAGCAAGGTCAGAGGTCATGGTTGGGCTTACCTGTTGTCCTCCATTAACGTACTGGACCTGTTGTACTTGGGGGTAGGCTGGAAACCTCTGCTGTGTCTGGGTGACTGTCACAGACATGTTGGGATCATACGCCTGTTTTACCCCATTCTTTGGAACAAATGTACTCCTAACCAATGGCTTAGCCTTGATCCTGGCCTACATAAAAAAAAAAAAACAGTCATTTGGTAAAGCTGAGACTGCTGACAAGCTATTAAGATTTCAACAAAATACATGAAATGTATCATTCAAACATTTGAGGTAAATCATATTTTATAAGTGGACCTGAAGAAGTAAACTTGACCTAACTTGAATCTATACATCTTCCATATGACTCACAAAATATTTTCTACCAAATTGCCATCCCTATTTTTCAATTTTTTTTTGTGAATAAGCACAAAGCCCTCAATATTATTGTTTTTTTTATCTATATCTTTGGTGGAGGTGACCAATTTTTTTTTAAAGCTTGCTTAACTATGTTCTATATACATCTGGCCAGTTCTATTCTGGTTTCGGACTACATGACAGGAGCTTTTCACTTGATTATCCTAGCTCTTCCATCCCCATTGCTGTGTCATAACACTGAGGAACCCCCGAAAGGCGCACTAATTTGTGAGTGAAACAAGACTGTTGGGTACAGTCTCCCCAGAGCGCTCACCCTCTGTGAGCTCTCAAATTTGACAGAGCAGTTTGCGATGTCAAAGCTCTTCATCACGTATGGGCCCCTAATCTATTTTAACTTTTAATTTATTCGCTGGTGGACCACTCTACTTGCATGGAAATGTATATGGCAGCAACAAAAAGGAGGAGAACTACATTTTTCTTTTATTTGCACAAATTTACAAACATCCATTTAGGTAAAATTACTTTCAATTTTTTAAATGTGAAATTGACTACTTAAGTAAGAATTTAATTAAAGGTAAAGAATCCATAACTGAATCGATTCTAATGGCCCTAACAATTCACAGGTCTACATGATAGTATGACATACCATAATCGGTCTTCCGAGGAAGGTGCGGACCTCTTCCCGCAGGTACTGATACGCCTTCTGGGCGTCTTCGTCTGAGTCAAACGTGACATACCAACTGTTATTGTGAGCGAACTCACAGCTGATGAACGGAGGACACCTCTCTCCAGAAAACAACTTCTGTACATCCTGCAAAACAACAAGATTACATTGTATGAACACCTCACACCAGTGGGCTATTTAAAATATCAACTGTTTGTCTCTACTGTGGGGGGAGAAGGGTGGTGCAAGATAAGTGTGGTTGCCTTTTGTTAAATTTCACAAGATAGTTGTAACACATACACTATTTGCAAATCTATGTATGGTCATCAAGTGAGTCTACCCAGGCCATGATGAGGTATATTTATAATGGAAGTACAATTTTTACAATTATAGGCACTCTGATCTTTAAATGGGGTACCTCAACTGGTGTAGACTCCGGCACCTCTCGTAAAATGACAATGCAGCGTTTGTGAAGCGGCCTGACTTTTTCGCCTTTTTCATCAACTTGCACATAGGAAGATTCTACAAAGATAAGACATGAGTTGACACACAATTTTGTTATCAATCAAAAAAGGGAGGCTTCAAACAAAATTTTTTTGTAAATATGTATATCAAACCATTCATAACACAATTCCAGCCCCTTCCACTAGCAAATATAAATAAACACACATTTTAAATCCCTCTGTGTAGGTAAGAGTACAAAGATAAAATCAGGGACCGTGCACGACATGAGATACTATATTTATTATATATTATATACTTACGTTAATTATTTTTTGTCTATTCTTATTAACTATTAACTGGCTAATGATTATATCCAAATTTGACAAACATTTATCGAGCACAGCAAAGGCCAGGTGTGCCCCCGCACACAATAATGGTACACACCCAAGAAGCAACAGGTCACTACGTCATGAACCAAACTGACCCAAAGTGTGAAAAAGTTGTGATTTCCTGTCACTGAACTGTACATTAACAGCAGTCATCCACGTCCTTTTTATAACAAGCCAGACTGCAGAATCAGACACGCCAGCAACAGATGAGGCCCGATCAATGATTAGTCCGTGCACAATACACGACTGCTAAAAGCACTCTCCATGCAGACAGACCCTATATGCCCTTAGTGGTCAACAGCAAGGACAGTCACACTGCGCACGGAATGACAACGTCCTGCTATTAGTAATTACTGATGAACTTGGCCAGCTATGATGAGTGGCTCAGGTAACAATCACCAGTGTTGTCATGGCAACACAGGGAAATACAATAATAATTCACTGAACCTTAGTGGAAGCTGTCATGGAGTCAGGTGGCAATGACCTCCTGGAATAGTTACAACAGCTGTGAAACAATACATCGCTAAACACAATTTTATATTTATTTATGGTTAAGACCATGAACTGCAGACGGCGCTAAAATTTTTAATTATGAAGATAATAGGATGACTGCTATGAAGGATATATTTTTTTAATTTCTGTTGGACTGACCAAGACTTTCAGGTCTTATTCAAGGCCTATATTGATGTAAATGATAAATGTTTATCAGTCGGTAATCTTAAAATTATAAAAAAAAAAACTGACTCTCTTTAAATCTAGATGATTATCCCATCACTAAAGCAAACCATACTGTGATTGTATTTTTGTTCGCAAGGGTTTCGAATTGTGATAGGAAAATTATCGCGATAATAAAACCTTTGAATAAAACAATAAAAACAAAACCCGTGAATAAGGAGCCCTATCGCTGAAGACATGTCGAAAAGCAAAATTGATATTATGAAAAATGAATGATCTAAATGTTACTGTTCATCTATGAAAGCTATTATAAATAATCACATCTTTGAAATTATCCCTCAACCATTAGGGTTTCTACTTGTTCAATATTCACTTGGGGTTCTCATCCAAATTTTACTATTTTGCGTATATATTATTTAAATATGGCTAATTCATCAAATGATTGATATCTCTGTGAAGATATTGTTTGGTGAGATCGCAAAATGTGAACACATGCGAATCAGTCAAAAGGCGAAAATCACCAAATATAAACCGGACCCCAGTTTCCTGTCAAGGACACTGGAAGCTAGAGATAACTGTATAACAATGACGACCATATTCAGAATTACACAGTTCAAAACTAATCGTGAGGCTGGCTTTTTAATTTTGTTGTATATAAAGAATGGGTCTGTGGCCTGTTTGTGGCACTGTCTATTGAATGAGGATGAAGGTGTCCATATGATAGGACTGACATTTTATTATTAAACCTTTTGGATTTCAGGTTTTATGTGTACAGGGTTAAGGAAAATCCAGAAGTCATAACCTGTCATTAAGACATTAAAGCGAATCTCTGAGGTGCTTTAAAGAGATTTCAACATTGTGCCTTTGAGGCACTGGCGGGGTTCAAACCGGGGACCTTCAGCTACAAAGTCCAGTGCCTTAACCACTAGGCTTGGTCTTACCCAGGCTGGCTTTTTATTTACAAGGGTTTCAGATTTGCATCTTTTTGCAAAAGGGAAATTACCATGAATATTAAACTTTAGTGAATATGACGCCTCATTCACACAGGCAAACAGCCTCAATAGGGTCTCAGGTATAATATGTGTATAATATGTATGATATGTCAGTGTCAATATTGATATATTTTTATGTTGGCTGTAAATCAGAGACTGATATCCTTAAATTGTACCATATTTTTTATACATCAGACACTATTTAAAAAAAAATTTCCACTTAGGTTGCACATAAAATTGTTAAGATTTTGCGTGTATTGATATAATCATGGTTACTGGTATTTAAACTGTCAAGTTAAGTAAATTATGATCGTGAATTTTATAACTCTTGCAAAACATTGTTGAAGAAGAGCCTTATAAAATTGGGAAAATTTAACACCGCTAATATGAAGTCAACCACAATACATCAGTGTTAGGGATGTTAACCCTTTTTTTCCAATTAAGGGATGGAGCCATAGCATGCCTTTGGACAAACTAGTAGTAAATCAGAATTGTAATAGTGAGATTATATAAATATCATATAACCTTGTGGATTTCCATTTGAAAATGAGGGAACCATTATTGATATTGTTGATTTAGAAGGCTTGATACTCCAAAGGTTCATCTGTCCCCTCTTGAGGAGAATTTTTACAATCTCAATGGAATGAAACATTTTATTTCTTTTTAGTAAAACATAAATTCACAATTTAAAGTAATACTTTTCTATATTAAGGAAAACATTTTAAAATTTGAAACTGGGTTTGACTTCACATACACTTTAATTACATGTCACAATTGTTTTTATTTTTGGATGTCACAGATCTTGATAAATACTGGTTCATAACCACTTAATCATGCTGTGGTGAATATTTCAATAACCACAACATGCTATTGACGTTCCATTCATTACTACACAGCTTTTCACCATATCCCCCGCCACTGCGAGCCCATCTGCATACTTAACCATATGTCACCATATGAAGGACCTGATCGTGTGTAATGCAGGGTTTCCGCCAAGGTTGAAAAAGTGTGTCCGTTTTTACTATGTGACAAGGAGTGAACCTAGCGTGGGGGCGAAGCCCCCAGGGGGGGAGGGTGTGGGGGGGGGGGGGGGTTCCCCCCTCCCACGGTGTGGAAATTTTACAAAATCGAGGTTGAAAACAACGTTTCTGATGTTCTTTTTCAGCTTAGTATCACGCCCATGGAAGGCGTAAAAATATACCAGTAAAACAGTAAAATATTCGTTAGGCCTTCATGTGATGCAACATGCACGTACAAGCCGTGTCTCCCTGACATATGTGGGCCCACAAACTGGCCTTTTACTTAACTATTCCTTGGAAAGGATTCGCTTAAACATCTGTTTTGGAAACTTGCGCAAACCGAATTGACGAAGATAAAAATAATAAATATAGGGCCTGTTTTGCCCAAGCGATGTCCACATTGTTTGTTTTTATTATATCGTGCACGCTTCCTGTGTATCCCCAAGCTATTGACCAATTCAACATACCCCTCCAGGGACTAACGGTTTCCCGCGCTCCCAGATTACCCGCGCCTGGTGCTTATCGCGTGATCTCCGCTGACCAGGTGTTCACGATGGGCCCGCACTACAGCCGGCGTTTTGTCGGCTGCTGCAACGCATTCAACGGCCGGCTGCTTTTCTCAAAGTTAAATGACAAAAAATATATATTGCTGTCGCATGCTTTTACTTAAAATTCGTGCAATATCCTTGAAATTTAGTGTGTTAGGCCTACTTGTTATAGGCCCAACATTTGATTCTGCGAAATCCCTGATTGCGATCGTGTCCGAGACGGCCCAATCATTGACCAGCATAACCTGTTTCTGCACGTGTCACATTCAGTTGAAATATTCAGAACTTCCTCGGACGCTATTGGCTACATTTGCCACAAGTTTTTATTTCAATAGGGAATTCCCTCATGAATATTCACACATAGAACAGCGCATTCACTACGCTCCGGCCTTTTGAAATTTGTTCGGTAAAGTCAAGACAAAAGCCCTTTGCATTGTGACCTCGCTGCAAGGCTCGCGGTATGTTAATATGTCAAAGCAGCGATGTCCACAGCGACTGCATGATGAAAATGATTCACCTTCTTCAAATTTTGAAAAATATATCATCACAACCAAATAAAACACAAATTTAATTTCCATTATTGATAGGTTTATCATTTTTACTGACTACAGAGACTGAATGTACGGTTGTCGAACGATTAATTATAATATCACACCTTTGGCCGGTAGCGCATGTTCAGGGCCGACATCGTACGTCCACAACCTATGGTTACACAACTGATTACCTTCTCCAGAAAATTAAATGGCGAGACAGCATAAAAACTATTTGCGCAGATGTTGTACATGTATAAGGAATCTGATACATAGTTTGAAGATGATGAAGACAGCACGACACTCGTGCTTGAGTTATTATTAAGCTCTCTCAGCCTCTTTGGCTGGGGGAATTTTTAATGACCCTCGCGGGGGAAAGAGTCCGTTTACCGGCCTAAATTTTAGGGTCGCAGAAACCCTGGTAATGTGACCCTCTCAGGGGTGTCAACAAAAGATCACAGATGCTGCACACATCAGCAATCAAGTCACGGCAGACCTCAACTGCACACGGTATAAGTAATTTCTCCCTCTTGGATATCAAACCAGCCCACAAGAGATCTCCCACTGAATACTTTCTTCAGTTCCGCTCCCACCTCCACAAGAACCTCAGGAAGTTGTGGCATCCGCCATCTGACCTCGCGATCATCTTGTATCAATGAATGAGCAAGAAGTTTATTTCTTGTTTTCGTAATTAATTCAGCATCTTAAGAGTGGGCACTGCACATGGAGTCACTGAAAAACTTGACAACAGACACTGAACCATTTCTTAAGAAATTGATTTATATATATTTTTACACGTAATATGTATAAACTTATTTATTTTACATGGATTGTACAAAAAGTTACTAATCGGGGCACTCTCCATGGCTCAGATTGTGGTGTTCGGTAGACTGTAGAGGTGGAGGAAACCTGAGAACCCGGAGAAAACCACCGGCCTTGGACGGTCAATTTAACTGACACTGCAATTAAGTGAGTGGCCTCATTTTAATTAAAAATTAAATCAATACATCAAAAATGATTGTAATATTATATTGATTATAAATATATATATATATATATTTTCAACATATTCCCTTAAGCAGCTGTTTTGTTGAGGGTTTTTTTTTTACTAATTTACTTTTCTTTGCCTAATTCTAAGAGATTGCACCCCCGGGAGGTGGTATGCACCAACCCATTTTTTATATTAAAATTTAACAGGGGGTTCCTTGACTTTTTTTTCTTCTCCTAATTTTGAGATTGGGCACCCAAGAAGGCTGAGTCCACCAAAACAGGTTTAAATTAAAATTAGACTGTCTTCTCCTAATTCTGTTATTTTGACCTTTATAGGGCTGTGTCCACCAAAAAGGTTTTAATTAAATTAAACTTTGGTTTACTTGACATTGTTTTCTTCTCCTAATTCTGAGATTCTGCATCCGAAAAGGCTGCGTCAACCAAAACAAATATCTCCACCTATGGAGAGGCCAGAGATATTTAAAATTAAACTATGGTTACGTGTCCTTGACATATTTTCTTCTCCTAATACTGAGACTTTGCACCTGAAAAGGCTGGGTCAACCAAAACAAATATCTCCACCATGGAGATGCAGAGATAATTAAAATTAAAGTAGGGTTTCCTTGACATTTTTTGTTCTCCTAATTCTGAATTCCAGAAGGCTGTGTCAACCAAAACAGGTTTTAATTAAAATTTCACGACATGAACGGTCAGGGACGGGAGTCGTCTGCGGACCTGTTACAGGCTTAACTCGGCATTACCTATTGATAGATTCAATATCCTGTCTAGTCAGACCAGACAGGCCACATTATGCCACTGTGCAATGGTTGGCAACAACAGGGACCTCCATTGGGTATTGTCAGTAAGAGTCCCCTGGGGAGCAGTTATTTAGGAACACACAGGAAACACTGAATTAGTGATATATGGAGCTAAAGAGGATTATTAATATTCATTAAGGGGTCAAATGGTCTGAGTAATATACAAAAAGGTCAAAGATATGAAAATTTAAAGGTCAGAAGCCAAGAATATTAAGCCTGCAAAGCCACTTGGATTTGTTAAATCGGCTACTTGTGGGTCACAGCATAATTACTTCATTTCTGGAAATCCCAGATAGTATTTTAAATCTGGGGTCACTAAAATTACAAAGACATGCTTTCGTATTGCTTGAATGGAACTTTGTGTGCATTGCATTTCACTTTTGAGTATGTTAAAGGGCACTTACTGACACTGTGATAAAAATTAAATACAGAACTGACCTAGTCTTCAACTCAATATATATTCAGAGCCGGTGTTATTTTACATATCCAATAAAATAACGTAAACACAGACTTTAAACAGCTGAGTATCTGTGACCCTCATTGTCATTTTTTTATTAAACTTTGACAAACTTGGTTGTTAAACACAGTCAGGAAATAGATGTCAATACATCACACATGTCATTGATATCACATAGGGAGGATAGAGGTTTTTGTATTTTTGGTCCCATGTGTGTGTGTGGTGGGGGGTGGGGGGGAGGACATGAAGGGGTGAGGTTGGAGCTTTACAAAATCACATATGCCCCCATATGTTATAAACACATGGATAAAAACAAAACAAACAGCATATGTGTAGTGGGATCTGCATTTTCTGGCTAGAAAAATGTATTATCTTTAGTTATAACACGTCAGATATAAGTAAAGGCCCCTTTAAATTGTAACACCAAGTGTTTGTATGTGTATTCATTTATTAAAGTCCTGAAAAAAAGAAGTTTGTGCATGTATTCATTACGTCAAATTCAGAAAAGGCCTATTTAAAGTGTGTGTATGTGCATTCACTTTAAAAAAAAGAGACATCTGTTGTTTACTTAATTTGGACCAAAGATCCCCCAATTAGGACAAATATTCTCTGGCCCACTAAAATAATAACTATCACGCTGGTAACTCAAATTTCAGGTCCCAGGCCTGCAGGTCCCTTATCATTTCCGACTCTGTCCTGGTGTTTCAATTTGTGCATCCTCTTTATTGCAGAAAAACACAATCTATTAAGTAATAGAGACCTTTTCTGTCTATAATTATAGACTGGCTCCCACTTTTATAACCATTAACTGCCGGTTTATGGGAAGATGCAGGTCAATACTTTCTTTGACACTTGGAAAATTATCACCCTATTTATTCCTCTTTAAGGTAGTGTTGTATTATCAATTATTATTACGAGGGTCTTTCATCTGGCTCTATTATTTGTGAATGCCACAAAATAGAAAACCATTAAGTGTTTGCACGAGGGATTCCATATACCCTAATCTTCAAGCACACAAAGTAGATAAAACTGAGGTCTCTAACAGCATCTGAGCCTCTGAGGAATTGGGTCTAAGGTTTGATAAACCTTCCAAAACACTGATGTGTTAGGGTACATGTGACTAAAAACAAAAAAACATAGACTAAATCTTCAACTGTTAAAAGAAAACAGTAAATTTCATCTGTGACATATATAAATGCAGTATTATAGCACGACTGTATATATCAAATTAAAAGCGAGTGTATTGTACACCTGTAAAAGTCTCATGGGTTAAGGTTAGTACTGATTGGAGACACCAGGTGGCAGCCTGTCAGCCTTTCATAAACGGCTGCTGTGTTTGCTGGCAAACCAACTGCAACAAGAAACACTAGTTTAACTTAATTACAAATAATTACATAACAAGCACTGATATGCTCAACTCATAATTGTTATTTAAATTACTGGTAAAGCTCAAAACACACTAACTCGCATGACGTGCGCTTCAAGCTTCACACCTCAAATTTGGAAAAAGTCGCTTGACTCTATTTATCAATGACAAAACAGACTAACGTGCGGGTGGCACTCGTCAAGCATCAGCTGTTGTTCCTGGAGCGATTTTTTACGTGTGACACACGCTTGCTGTGTGGGAATTTCAAACAATGACATCAATTTAACTAGGCTTTGCCACACAAATAATTGTCATAACTATAAGCACAACAGGAGCTTGGTTGGTATTATCCAATCCAACGGATGGTTGGTATTATCCAATCCAACGGATGGCATGTGCGTGGTAGCCAATTTTAGTGTGTATTAAATTTGTTGCAAGCGAACGTGTGGCGCACGTGTGATGCGTGCATTAGTGTTTTTTGGGCTTTAGTCAGTTTTATAAGGCTTCAAATTTTAAGTGGTGTTTTATAAGAGAGGCTTTTGGGGACCACTGGTTTGTTGGTTCATGAGGTGTCCCAATGAAGATTTAAGTGTAAGCTGGTATATGCAAGAGGGTAAGGTTCGGGAGGATGTTTAAAGGTGCCCATTCACCTACCTTTTTAAAAAAATTTATGTGATTTCTGGCTTCCTATGTGTATATATTGATGATTTAAGGGCAATTTTAGATATGGAAAGTTCTGATAAGGCCTTTGTGAAGGATGTATGAACCTGTTTATCAACAACATGTTTGTAAACTCAGCAATGTTGACAAACAGGAAAAACATGAAACCTAAGGAAGTAGGTTGCATATATGCAGAGGCAGAAAGGTCACTTGTTGCAAAACACAATTTGCAAAGCTCTGGCTTATCGGACTTGGTGTCAGATGCCTTTGTTGAATTCGTTTTATTTTGGCAGGCCCCCTCACATTACAAACGCATTGATATAAACCAAAAAAGCAGCCTGTGTGCAGTGATATGCAAATTTTCTTGCCCGCTCTTATAAAAGCTCCAAGGGATTACCTTTAGTTTATACAGGTCAGATGGGTGATAGGGCCCTTAAATCAAAATAATATCACAGAAACTGGTCTCAGACAGTGGGAGGAAGCCTATGGTTAAATTAAGTGTACTAATAAAAGTAAATAAAGCTTTTTTGATGGTCAAAACTTTAAAAACACATACATTTACTTGGGCAAAAATAATGTGCTTTGATGTGAAGTGTCAATACAATATAAACCAACTTTGATGATACTATGTTGCCACCATATTAAGTTTAGCAAATGACTGCTGTGTCTGCAAACAAACATCTATAAAATCTGGCATCAATTGTTCAGAAGTGTTTCAGTGTTTTGCAAGCAATTTTCTATATCTTTTAACCATAATTTCTGATCTTTCTGGCATACATATGAATTAAGCACTTTTTTAATGCCACCATCAGGATCATTATTTTGCAATACTGAGTTGGCTGTAGCTCAGTTTGTATCACAGCAGACAGTCAAATAAAGAGCATTGTGATGTTAAAGAGGCCCCATCCAAGGCTCTGCACTCATG
The DNA here is from genome assembly GCA_026874595.1 of Sipunculus nudus. Classification (NCBI taxonomy): domain Eukaryota; kingdom Metazoa; phylum Annelida; class Sipuncula; order Golfingiida; family Sipunculidae; genus Sipunculus; species Sipunculus nudus. The sequence goes on from CM049321.1 coordinate 13,112,827, forward strand.
GCACGAATATAAGTATGTTTTCTGCACTCACGACACGTGAAAGATCCATGGGGACATCATATCTACCGGTGCAAATTGTATGAAAGTTGAGAACAGGCCAAAAAATGTGTTCTCAAAAATGCCTGTTTTGTCCTACACGGCTTGTTGTTGTTTTCCAAAGCACATACTTACCTAGTATAAATATGACGAAACAGCCATTCAAAATAGCAAAGTTTATGGTAATTGCCGATACTCCTGTCTTACACCCAGTTTCGTTTTTAGCATACAAGTTTCAAAGTCACAACAAATTTGTCAGATACATGGTTTTCTAGCAGAGTTTTATAAAATAAGACACATTTGATAGGTACAGTGAAACTCCCCTAAGCCGGACACTCAAGGGACTGGAGGATTTTGTCTGTATTAATGAGTTGTCCTGTTTAGAGGAGTTCGTATATTGCGTCAATTTGTCATTGAATGTTTCTGATATCCTATGTTTCCATTTAATGTACGCCTAATTTGAAATAGGCTACATAAATTTTATTTAAATCATTTACAAAATAGCTTAAATATGCAATTGCAATTTATAAAATATAAATATTTAAAAAAAGACAAACATTAGCTAGGCCTCGCAAACTAATCTTGGCAGTTTCACTTCAACATACCATGCTTCATCTTCTAGTAAGCAAGCGGCGGTTCGTGAATGGTTGCACTTGGCATATTTAAGATTGAAGATTGACAGCATTCAGACAGAATGAAAAGCTGTTTCAGTTTGAAAGCTTATTTTTTTACTAACTGACCTGCCAGTCTTAATTTAATAATGATTGTGTTAACCACACATTTATAGAAATAAACAATTTCGATACGGTCTCTTTACATATAACATTCCAATGGTTCACCAAATTACGCTTGTCCCCGGGCTGTCGCGGGTTGACTAAAACAGATCATACGAGGTCATGACCTAGGAGCGCCATCTCACGGTAAATATATGAACAAAATAGAACTCGCGATGTCTGTCCGCTTTAGAGGGTCGTAATATATACTGGATATGCTGGCAGGACTGGAAATTTTGTCTGTTGTCCGAGATAGTGAGTTGTCCGCTTTACTGAGTTTACGTTAAACATAATACAGAGGCAAAATTGAAGGGACTGAGATTTAGTGTCCGCATTAGTGAGTTGTCCGCCTTACTGAGTTGTCCGCAAGTAGGAGTTTCACTGTATGTTTAATTCTCACTATAAGTGGAGAATGATCTTTTAACCTAAAGATTAAACCAAACCTCTTCCCAGTAAATCTATTTCTGAATCATCAGAGTTCAATGTTCAATGTGCTGTTGTCCATATAATTAATAAGTAATCAATGATGCATCTGGATCATCGCCTTCTATTGGTTTAATGTTTGAATGATTAGCCAATCAGAAGCCACCTGACTTGTATTGTAGAATACATCATACAGACATACATCAAGTCCAATATCCTCACTGATACAAAGATATCTGATATTGCGAACAGTGCTTCTAACTTGCATCAAAGTTAACTGGTGAACCATCAGCCAATATATTAGCAAACCACAAAGGTTAACAAGGACTCACCTCTGAGCACCTGTACGACCAACTCTAAACTACTGGTCAGCTTTTTAACCTGGTTGAAATTGGCAATGGTTGAGATCAGGACATACTGGTCGGCGTCCATTTGGGAGATCAGGTATGAATCGTTGGCCAGGTTTTCTCTGCAGAAAAAAAAGATTACATTAGCAAGGCTAACAAAAGGTTTGTATGATATATCTGATATTTATGGGAGTTCTTGAGACAAAAATATAGGAGTTTATTCAAGTATTTTCAAGCAGATTTATAAGAAATATAAGAGCACAATCATGTTTTACTAAGTCGCTAACAATGACCAGCGGCATCTAATAATCTGTTTGAACTGTTTTTTAGATGGCTGTATTTGTAAAACTAATTTCGTTGGCTGTATTTGTATAACTAGTTTAGTTGGATGTATTTGTACAACTAGTTCAGTTGGTTGTATTTGTAGAACTAGCTTAGCCAGCTGTATTTGTATAAATATGATCTTGAGGCATGTTATACCAATAGCCTGTGCAGCAAAATGTGTCACGGGCGTGTTGTTGAATTTTCTATTTATATTAAAATATTTTAGCCAGTCTTCAATTTATATTAAAGACCCGCCTGTCCTATTTGGTATATATTGGTCTTCAGGTGCAATACAATTTTAACAGGTAGAATAAGCTAGTCTATTTAACAACATTAAATCAGTATTAACAGTTATTGTGCAGTAAAATAATAATAGAAAATATATAAATACAGTCTGTATGCTTGAAAATATAGGAAATTAGACAACAAAATAAAAGGTATGATTTTAAGGCACCACCCGCATCAATTTTAATATATTTTAATATAGGCCAGAAAAAAATTCCATTCACACACGTCTTTTTTGTTTTGATCTGTGTTTGTAACAAGTGGGGGCCTGCAAAACACAATTCAAAAGGACATCTGGCAGCATGCCTGACCTGAGTTTTGCAAAGAGCATTTTTCCAAACTAGACACGTTTGAACTTCCGCAAATATGCAACCAACCCACAAGAACCCAAGACAGAGTACATACATGTATATATATACTGAACACAAATCTTGTCATCGTGAGCTGAACAAGGATGGGACTTTCATTATTGACATATATTATGAAATATTTAATACAATCATGATATCAGCCTTAGATTAACAGGTGACATAAAAGATATGTTATTATTAATAACCACCTGTAGTCTGTGAACCTTTTACTCTTAATGCTTGGACAATGTATTAATGAGACTCTGATACAAATGGGGGTGGAGTATTCATAGAGGTTTCATTTTCGCAATCATTTCCCTTTAGCAATTATCCTTAATTTTATACCCATCCCAAACATTAAGCTGACCACAGTTTGTATTCACAGCCTTGATGCCTACCTGACCTTCATACGATGATAAAAATATTTCTTCAATCAAATATTGTCACATATATCACGTCATACAAATCCTGTGATATACCATGACATATATACTTTGAGCCATACTGCCAGACATAAATGCCTGATCCACTGCTAATACCAGTCATTAAATTCACGTCTGAAGTCAGCATTAAGGTGAGCTAACAAGTAGAAGACAAATCAATGTTTTCAGAAATATCACTCCAGGCTAGTCATGTATGTGATTGTCATGGTAACCAATGGTGGCTTATCCATCAGAAAGTGGAAACATTCACACGAAAAGGCTTGGTTTTAATAACCGCAAGTTAACCGCACTGTCATGGTGATCTGGCCATACAGCATCCCCAACGATAACCAAGACTTAAATATTAAGCCAAATCCTGTCTATTAATGAGTAAAGTTTATGTCAGAGATATTTACATTTAAATCTGAGCTGGGATAAACAGTATCTTTCCTGCACACTGCTTTCTCTTCACATTGCTTCAGCGAAACATCTTTTGTATGACCCAAGACTGTGATATCCCCCCCCCTCCTTTATATTTTTATCACAGTGTAGCATTCACCTACATGTGGACGAGTTATAACAGGATATATCTGTAATGTTACTTGTAAAAATATTAACAGAGACTTGCATTGTTCACAACTGTAGCTTTAGACCATGTCATTCAGTCATTAGCCACACCTTTGGCATGCTTGACATTTAACTCAGGGGTCTTAATTCACATTTAGTCTCATTAGACATATTGTTATAACAAATGTGAATGCTTTCAGTTCATTCAGGTGTGCTCTTAATTGACAGGTGCTCTTAAAAGACTGGGGGTCTTATTGGAAAGTTGGTCTTTCACACAGTTCCACTGTAATATTTCTGAGAAAAATAAGGAATTTTTTACAGATCTCTAATGGAATAAAAAAAGTGGATCTCCAGCGAAATTTGCGAAAAATCATTAAGTGCAACTTCATTATTTGAATGATGTGAGAGAGCAGGATTGCCACATACATAGTGTCAACTGCAAATGAAGCTCAAGCCCACATGACATGATGATAACTAAAGCAGGCTTTGACAGATCAAGCCTATGTAAATTTACCATAAACATTCCAAATTCAGTGCTGCCTAATAGGACTGCGTGGGCAGATATGAAGAGGAGGGGTGGGTGTAATTTGAATAGTTCAACCTTTCAAATTTATCTGACAAATATTTTCCTCCATGCGTGGGCTTCACACACTGTGTCAAAACATAGCATGACAAAACTAACTGCTGGTATTGGGTGATACTGGTACTTGTTATGAAGGTATTCTGACATTTAAAGGTCTGTGAAGGTGGCGAGATGTAACGGAATGATCAAATAAAACTAAATTCAGTGTCAAAGGTCAAAAGCCTTAAACAAATCTACCAACGTTTTCATCTCCCTCTGGAGTGTAATTTTATCAACTGTGATTGTCAGTTTGTGGAATTATTGAAACCGTTTTCAAGATTTTCCATGCAAATTGCTGATATGATATATGGCAATGGACCCATTTTATTTTTTTAATGTATTTATCTAGAATCAGCATGCAGATAGGAACATCGGTGTATCTCTCAACCTGGTTTTCCAAATAATCCAAACTCAGAATGTTACGGCTCCTGGATCACACACAGAGTGAAACATTACTGTATCACTGTGATACAATGCTGTACCACTAGTTAAAATCACCAGGTGATTCTTAACAAGGTGAACCTACTGTGATGCAGAATCAGAATGGCTGTTGCTGATCAGGCATTTAAAATCAACATGGATGCCTTACCCTGGTGGTTAAATTTAGGGGGAAAAATATGGTTCTCAGGCACTTCCCACATCAATTTTAACCCCCCACATCAACAATTTTTATTTTGATTTTCATCTTTCAAGAAGATAAAATATTACAATTTTGATCAAGTTTCCTTTGTTATGTAGTGCTTTTACCTGATTAGCGAAAATATTCAGTTATTTTCATGCTTTTCCCTGATCATATGACATTTTTATCAAAACATACAAAAAAAGGTATAAAAAAATTGCCTGCCTGCACCTATTTCTGAAAAGAAGTGCCTGAGAACAATACCTTTTTTTTACTTGGCTTCAGCCTGCCTTTATGTCACCCCATATTGCTAAGTGAATTGAATGAATGAGAAGTGTCACCACTGCTTTTCATTTTTTTACATTCTTCCTCTTTTTTTTTAGCCTTTGTTAAATATATATTTTTTCTTCAACTATAAGCCCATATGGAACCATTAACTACTGTTACAAGATGCCAAATCATTATGCTGATGGAAGTGAAGATGTGATGAAATAGGACCAGAAGTTACCTTTTAGAAGACCAGTGGGTCTGAATAAAAGTGGAACCTGAAGGGAACAGGCCTTAATACAGGTTTTACCCTTCCGGGTAGTGAACCAATTTGGGTTAGGGAACCCCCATTAGCCTTTTTTAGAGGGCTGTAAGCACAAGTTTTATTTCAGATAGCTGGGGCATATACCAGTGCTGTCAATTTTACCATTTCAAATTAAGCAGTTACAAATCTAGCAACTATCAGCGTGATTTCCAGTCAATATTACATGAGTAGAGTGAATTATATGAACCATTCAGTGTGAATGTTTGCTCAGGACATGTAGGCTCCACCTGACAAAATTGGTGTGTCACTTGCTAATGGATAATCCATAAAAATTAGGGTCGGTCTGACGTACAGTGTGCTCTAAAGGTGACAAATCATATTACAACCAACTGTCACTTGAGCCTTTTCTACCAAAAACTGAGCTTGTAATTCTTCAGAAATTAAATTATCCAGTTAAATTGAGGTCATACAGGCACATTTGACAACATAACTGCAATTTGTTGACATGTTATCTTCTCATCATGAATACATTTGTGTCTGTTTGTCTGGAACATTTTTCTCGCATGGTGCCAATCACAGCTCAGGCATGGAGAGTCAGGCAAGTTTATTCAGTAGTCATTATTTCTTTTTTAATTTGATAAATGATGGCCAGCAGGTGGCACTGTCTACTAAAGAGGATGAAGATTTTCACATGATATTTATATCTTTGAAGCATTCTGGATCCAGATATAATCTGAATCCAACTGCATAATAATACTCCAGACTCATGAAAATTCTTAAAAGTTTGTGAATGCTCTTGATCAAACATGACAGTGGACTAAAGAGAAATTTTACTTAAAGTGGGTGGGGGTTTGAAGTTTAATATATGTTTAATATATGCAAGAATGAGAGAAGATTTAAATTTCCTGAATAAAAAAAAACATGGAAATTTCAATGGTGCCTTAACCGTAGAGATAACCTGAAATTTCCAATGCCCCTGGATCAAGGTCTTCAGTTCTAATTTTACAAAATATACAAGGTTTTTTTTTCTCATTTTCTTCAATGGACAAGCTTGCTTATTTGTTAACATACAGTTCTGAATATTTCATTATACAAAATTACAGGCACTACAACCATACTTGGACATAAGCTTGTGATATTTCGTCAAACTTGAGATTTAGTGTTACGACCTACTGACCTTGAGAAGTAGTACTCCAGCTGAGTCCGTAACATCCCTCGCAGCTGGTTGTCAGGTACATTTCCTTCCAGTGGAACTGTTTCATCTGAAAATAAAAAGAGAAACATTCCATGTCTTACTGTGGGAACGGTCCATAAATATAAGTAAATTTTACCTGTTACTGCAAGAACATCCGATATACAACTGTACCTGTTTCTGTATGAACATCAGATGTGTAGGCCTATCTGTTAATGTGTGAACATTGGATGAGTAGGCCTAATTGTTACTGTGTGAACATCGGATGAGTAGGCCTAATTGTTACTGTGTGAACATTGGATGAGTAGGCCTAATTGTTACTGTGTGAACATCAGTTGTGTAAGCATACGTGTTACTGCGTGAACATCAGTTGTGTAAGCATACGTGTTACTGCGTGAACATCAGATGTGTAGGCATACCTATTACTGTGTGAACACTGGATGTGTAGACATACTTGTTACTGTGTGAACATCAGATGTGTAGGCCTACCTGTTACTGTGTGAACATCAGATGTGTAGGCCTACCTGTTACTGTGTGAACATCAGATGTGTAGGCCTACCTGTTACTGTGTGAACATCAGATGTGTAGGCCTACCTGTTACTGTGTGAACATCAGATGTGTAGGCCTACCTGTTACTGTGTGAACATCAGATGTGTAGGCCGTATCATCGGCTGTGCTGCCATTGGCGGAGGACACGCCCTGGGATGGTGTAGGGGACTCGGGGGTTGGCGGGAATGTCACCCCCGGGGGGTCTTTACCCCCTACATCACCATTCATAAATACATGACCTGAAAATAAAATAGAGATGGTCAACATTTAAAAAAAAAAAAAACAATATTCCCAAAAGCTTCTTCCAAATACTGGATAATTATTGAGCAAGCAACCTAGGGCAAGATTTATCAAATTTAAAGATTTGCTTTTATAACAAGCTGTAATATAATGATACCACACATCAACAGAGTTAAGTCTTTACTGAGTAACATGAGTTGTTTGTGCTGTGTCTGTTTAGTCACTGTGTTGTCACAGACGTGTGGTTCATGATCTTATATGTCAGCTCTTCTCTCACATCATCTACTCATCTGTACTCATTAAATGGACCTATCCAAATATCTGACTTCCATTTTGAACCTTTTATAAAAATTAGCCAGAAAATGCCAACCCCAATTCACATAGGCTATTTGTTTTGTTAATATCCTTGGTCTCAATAAAATAATCCAAGCACAGTCAACAAGGACATCTGGTGGCAACTGAGAGAAGCTTGAATTTTGCAAAGGGCATTTTTCAACTAGTGGTCTTTTAACTTCTGTATGTACTGTGGTTGGCTTCATATTCACGAGGCTGAAATTTCGCCATTTCTCCATTTTTAAAGTTTTGCAATAGCTTCATTTTCGCGATCTCACAAGAACTTATATAAAATCTTTGAAAAAGCAATATTTATGTGTATTATAAAATGAGAATAAGTCATGAGTTGGTGATATTCTTCTCATATAATGATGGGCCCGTACACACAGCAAAGGTAGTTTAGTTCAAATTTAAGGGAACGTTTTCCCTATACCTGCATAGATGTAACTTGTTATAAAATTTCTCACTTTTCTAAACTTATCCCGTACAAGTATCGACTACACTAAATAAGAAGGATATTTTGCCAATTTTTCCCGAGGGTTTCATTTTCACGATCATTTCCCATTCGCGAATATCGCGAAATTAAAACCCTCACGAACAAAAAGGCAACCACAGTATGGGACCAACCACTTCAGGTTACATTGTTTTCCTGTTTGACAATGTTGATGCATGTGCCATGTTTACTAACAGCTTGTATTTAAGCAAGATCATTCATCCATCACAGAGGTGTATCAAAGACCTTTCTTAACATGAATTACCTATAGTTTGTTAATATATAAGACAGAGGAAGCCAGAAATCATATAACTCAACAGGAAAAGTAAGTGAATGGCTGGTTACCTTGGACCATGTTAAATTAACACAAAATATAGCATCTTCTCTTTGAATTAAATTTGCGAAATCTTCCAGTCCTCAGCAGGACAGTGGGTCCTGCTGCAGAAGACTTATTGCCGGTCCTGTCAGATCTCTGTAGGACCTGCCGTGAAGTATGTTAATTCAGTGAACGGTAACAAGCAGAAAGCATATGTAACAATGAGTGTCAATAGTTTTGTGAATTTATGAATATCATATTTAAGATATTTTGTTGTATGCAAGACTTCCGTGCACTATTCAGCCTACTCTTGGTTTGGAACTTAAACTACATTATTTTACCTGTTAATTACACCTATAATATATAACCATACTGAATATCCTCTCAAATTTGTAAACATGTTTATATTTTATATGTGGTTGATAGTGACGTGAACTGACTTTTCCAAAAATAAATGTTATTGTTACTAATATTTTTTACCTTTCTCAATAAAATCAATGAACTTGAATATAATTAAATTTCTACTGACATATAAATAGCAATCAGCGATGAAAATATTAGCTTATTATAATTCTCATGTGTCACAATTACAGACCTATCTTATTTTAGTTGACTGCGCAAGTCAAAATTTCGCTCTTATACCCGGGCCAGACTTGCACTTAGCGCAGAATCATACTCAGAATCAATTCTGAATAGAAACGACCTGAAGCGAGTGGTAACAGACAGGATCCGCTCAGAGAACCCTGGCACTAAATTAACATGAAATCACGTAATTCTTATCTTATCGGACATTTAACCTTATGATTATGATCACGTCCTAGACTTCATCAGTGCCAGGATCAATATTAAATTATACTTTATATGCCCAATTTTACTCAGGGCCTTATGGTCTTGGTTGAAAAATTAGTTTCATGGACACCGTGAGCTTTTTCCGAACAGCATGACTGATATCCGCACACTCATTCCCGCCAAAAATTTTATGAATGAAGTCACGTGAGCAGATTCTTACTATTAATATCTGATTGGCTCTCTGGCTACTGGGAGTCGTCAATTAGCCAATCACAGGAACGTATGCGTGGCAAACACCAGTCAGTCACCTGTCTGTCTGGGTGTCAAAATAGAATCTGACATCGCTGGTTGACAAATATGGATAACGAAAAGAACTCTGTTTATGCCGAAAGGCGATGAACATTCACATAATATATGAGCAAATGAAAAGGATTTCCTCTCGTTGATGTTTAACCGCTACTTGCCTAATTTTTTAGTGCAATGTGCGCCTATTATTATATCTAATTTCATCAAACCAGCGGGAAAACTCTCCTGGTTTTGCAGTGTTTTGCCCGCGTGGCGATAGTGAAAATCTTTTGAATGGTTTGGGAACCGAATTGTCTGGTCTTGCACCTCTGGTTAATATGCCACCACGATTATTGCCGCACAAATAATTGTCGATGCTAACAACAGTTTGTGTGATTCTCGGCGAATTCGTCTTTTACAGAGATATTGTAACTGCACTAGTGTATCAAGACTATTTTTATTCTTTGCCCGTCTGCTGATCAAATGCAACGAGCAACACGAAAACGCATGTGGGAGTGTTTACGCAGATATTTTTACACATGCTTTATCATAATCTAAGAAAATAGGTCTCTGAATCAAACAATATCGTTGGAAAAAGGCCAGTGGACCCAGTTGTGCAAAACCAAAAATTTTTCTTAGGCCGACAATAGGTCCGGCTGAATTAGAGATCCTATCGAACCCTCATATATCTAGCCGGTCAGGTCCGCAGGACCGACAGATTTCGCATACTCTGGTACCTGCCAAAACATTACTGTTGGCTTACTCCTGTATATGAGTGTTAAAAACAGTGGACCGGGCACGATCACAGGCATCAACATAAACATAGTACATGGGAGTCCATGCATCAGTCAGGCCACAACACCTGTCAATCAGCAGATCACAGGTCAAGAAGGTCCATGTAGGTACCAGTCTGGACTTCTCTTTGTTCGGGATCAGTCACACATGAGCAAAATCAGATTTCTGGTCATGCAGTCTTGTTATTGTAAATAGACACACATGGACTGTGTTTACAAATTAAAACGTAAAATCATAAAAAAGATGTTAAACAGCTCATAGGGAGGTACTGAGTCCAAGTGCTGTGACTGTTTTGCCTGGAAACAGTTGTATAAAGTAAAAGTGGACAGATAGTGTGAAAGAATAGGTATACTATTGTTCTTGATTATGTCCCTTTAAGGAAGTCCATGTTAAATACATTTTACAAATAAGATATTTTTTTCTAATTCCATGTAAAATGATGTATTAAATGATATAACACTAACAAATATTACAAATCTTTATACAGACACAAGAAACAGATACGATCCTGATGCCTGTCTTATGCAGCATGTTATTGTTGACTTGAAAGCACCATTCAATAACACTGTACATACCAGGCAGCCTTTATTGATCAGCAAAACATAGCTTTATAACTGGCTACAAAACCACAAATACACCCGACTCACCCTTAAGGTGTTAAACAAGAAAAGATCACAGACACACTGGTGAACAATTCTAGCCTCTTTCTCAGCACATGCGTTCCAGGAAGTGTGGGCAGATACTAGCTCTGCGTACTTCCACAAAGCAATTCTTTAATGAATGACTTGAGGACGCACCATTTTCATACTATTCTATCCACCCCCTGGGGATTGTGACACTGATAATAAATATGACGTCAAGCACTTGACACTGTTGACATAAGACGTCAGGCCCTTAAAATTCCGACTTATGAAAAATGTCAAAACATTTCCTTGGTCACTGACTATTGTCTGGCAACTCTGACTCAGCATTAATGTATGACATCAATGGCACCTCTTATTTTTATTTAACAGTAACATAATTAAAATGACACCCTTTTTACCATTAGTAAATGGACAAACATCTAGAAGCTAGTTTGAGTGATTCATTGACAAATTACAATTCTTGTCAGAATTTTAAATGCACTGTGAAAGTTTTCTCATTGAAATTTTTACTCCAGTTTTTTTATACAACTAGTTTTGCCTCTCTAACGCAGTCAACAGACTCTCTAACATAACCATCCTATTCCCGTATAACACCACAGCCAGGTCAATAACAGAAATATAGTTTTCTGGTATCCTTCTAATAACTTATAAGACCATATGAATGTCAGATATGGGCAAACAAATCTGAGGACGCAGCTCTCAATTTACTGGCTTAGTACTAATAGTAGTCTGTATCTGATCAGTAGTCAACTGCTGTGACTGTTGATCAATTGCATCCTGTTCCTTTAGAACCAAATAAATCTAGTAGCCTTCAAATGATTTTTTTCTACCAATTTTCATGTTATGATTCATTATGATTCAAACGATACTAACTTTAAAATCTTCATTTTCATATGCTGACATTAGTAAGGGATTCCTCCTGGTGAATTAATTTTTACTGCAAAGACATGCTTCTCCTCACTGATTCAGTAAAATACGACCACCATAGATACACTGCCAATAAGTGTTGTATCAGCATCAGAACTGTCTGTATGGACCCACTTGATAAATTAATACCATGTAACGATGCTCAGAAAACGTGGGCTTCAGTAAAATGCTCATCTGTAATTTAGTACCAATACTACAGACAAACGAAGAAAACAATATATTTAACATAATTATTTACACACTTAAGTAAAATACTCCTTTGAAATACTGAACCCATCAAACAAAAAATCAAGAAATATGTAGCTTTATTTATTTACACTGCTACAGTTATAGCATGGTATGAAATATGAAAAAAGCTTGCTAAAAAAAAAAAATAACCCCCAAAAAATGCTACAATTAAACTGACATCTGATTAAATACCCTTCAATGTCAAATACTGAAATGCCTATTTAAGCCCATTAGCATTAATATGTGGGCCCGTCTGCATTAAAAACTGCCGGCATGCACATCAGGTTACAATTAGAGCAAGAAAAACTATTTATAAATTTTACAATGCTGTCGTGAGCACTATAATGACAGAGAGAACCGAAGTCTGACGAAACAAAATTAGGTTTCTGATGACTCTGCCCCCATTACGACAGTGTTTTACAGCTGCGTTCCCGCTCGCTATTTTGGAACGTGGCAATTTCTAGTGACAAGAATGGGTTGCTTTACTGCTCGTTAATTATCTTATGCTGGTGGCATTTCATTCAGCGACTGTTAGCTTATATTTTGGGATATATTTCAGTGTCCCAATCACCATCCCTTAGCCGTGTCTGTAGGTTTGTGTGAGCACATAAACAAAAGATAAAAGAAATGCATAATAAGCCTAAATTATATCATGTAACTCAACATGTATTTATAAAATTTATAATATTAAAATACTAACTTCACGAAGCAAATTCTTTCGAAAAGTAGTTGTCTTACTAGACATTCTTTATTATATGGGCAATTCATTATATGAAAAGTTAGCTTTGTATCATTTAATTTCACCTATAATGTATAACATTTTACACCACTAGACAGAACTAGCTGCTGATGAGGCTGTAATAGAAACCTTGCTATTCCGACATTTAAAGATACATGTCATTCTTTCCTACTGTAGTGATAATCAACTAGACCCCTGCAGGTCACATTTACCCTAAAACACAACCATTCAGCAAGCTAACGAGTATTTACTAATCATTTTTTTTTACCAGCTCATGACCAGATGGTCATACATTACAGCTGCAGTGTTTTTCAGATGACAATTTCATGGCTGCCTAATTAAAATTTAATATCACTTCGCGTAAAATTGTCAGTGGGCTTCACTAAAAGGTCAATAAAAAATTAACTGTCAATATGTTTTTGGTACCACTCTAACTTCCAAGCCCAGTTAGTTCTGCCGTCGGGAGATATTACCAATGACAAAACCACCCAGGAATCAAAGTTACAAGGAAGGCGGACAGCTGACTCGAGCAATCATTCAAAATTATTTTTGCAATAAAATTGTAATTCAAGTGATTAGTGGGTTGAAAATAAAGGCTGTAATTGCCAGTTCTGGTGAAATGTAATAGTTCTTTAACTTAATTATGCAAGAAAACATCATTATGTGACCAATCAGGAGCATCTTGTTAACAGAAAACCCTCTATGGTTATAACACTGGCAGTAATTCAGCAGCATTTAAAACGCAGCTTGTGGGTCAAAGCTAGCATTCCATACACGTGTATGCCGTACATATGCGTATGCAGGTAGAAAACAGATGCCTTATAATATATACTGTATAGATCTCCACGATTTGCATAGCATGAGAGGCTTGAAGCTACAGTCCCACTGAAGCAGGCAGTACTACAGATAGGCAAGGATTACCACAGATCACCCACGATACGATCCAGGTAGATCCGTGGTGATCCGGGGTGTTTTTTTGAAGAAATTACCATTTCACACAGCAGCACTATGGTAGAGCCCCGGATCGTCCCAAGAATCATATCGGTAGCACCCCGGAAATGCACTGCTAATAACCCCTGTACAGCAATGGATAGCCCCGGACCACCATGGCAGCACCCCAGATTACCCCGAAGTGTCCCGGCAGAGCCCCAAATCGTCCTGACAGAGCCCTGGACTGTCCTGGCAACGCCCTGGACTGTCCCGGTATAGCCCCGGACCGTCCCCGCAGAGCCCCAGATAGAGGCCTGGCTCCGCCGTGTTGGTCCGTCGCTCTGCCAGGGAAAGTTCGGGTGGTTTTTTAACGTCCCGGACCTCCAATGACTGTCACGGCCTGCCCTGGACTTCCACGGCAGTGGCACGGACACCAACAGCATAGCCCCATCAGAGCTACAGAAACCTGGATCACCACGGATTACATTCCGCCACGGATCTCCACGAATCGCCCCAGCAGTTTTTGACATACAAAAACTCATGGCTTGCCCTCCTGGACCATTCCGGCAGCCTTACGGCTTACACCCCAGACCTATCCGTGGCACTGCCGTAGCTCTGCCAGGTCCTCTATGGGACTTGTGCTTAATAGAGCAGATTATCTGTCTAAACCCCAGCACCATTCTTACTTTGTCAAGAAATACATTATTGGCCAAATTGTTATGTTGCACCAGCCTACATTCAATCATGGCGTACCCAGAGATTGTCAGGTGTACCCATTAGGACACTGAGCCATTACAACACAGGTTGTTTCTGCCGGATTGTTAAAATGGAAGCGACTGATTGAAAGTTTGACATGATGATATGATCCGTCTATAATGGAAAGGCAAATTAGAAAATGAAAAGGTGAATATTTCAAAGTATTACGAACCCTATATTATTATGGATATTATTATCCATCATTATTGATCATTTGTAGCTGTGCCCCCTGTAGCTTTGTTAAGTAACTAAATTTCCAAGGCTATATGGTGGGGGGGCTTTTTAAAACTCATTGTCCAATTTCTGTTTATTTTCAATAACACAGGCTTTATTTTGCGTCATGTATTGAGAGCTAATGGACCATGCCAAGAACATTTGCACACATCCACTAAAAATAAGAATTTATCTAAGCTAAATTATGTCTGGTACACCTGTGAATCAAATAACAAAAACTATATAAACGTCATTATATTATCTCCTCATTACAAGGTTGATCATAAGAGCACATTAATATTTACATTGTTAGTGTGCATTATTGTTAGCCAGACGAGCTCCACTTAAGCTGTCATAAATGATTTTTTTTAACACCTTGTAGCACCTGTTTCAACAGGATACAATAACAAACCCCATGAAAATAACACTGAATAAACAACTGTGTGTAATATTATGAAAAAGCTAGTAATACAACAGTATTACAAGTTCTATGGCAGTTCATCAGGATAAATTTCATCAAATTATGAAATTGGGACAGGGAGGATAGATATGCTCCATTGATGTACAAATTCTGCACTTGTCGTATCGGAACCATGACTGTTGTTGTGTATAGGGGTATATTCCAATATCCAATGTCTACTTACTAATGATAATCCCTTGAGGCTTAAAAAAGACCAAAAACACCAAACCCACATGGTAACATAGGCTGTTCATTTTGTTTATACCATGTTTGGGACCCATCAAAATAGTCAAAATACATTCAAACAAGAGCACTGCAAACGTGCATAATATGCCAGACATGTATCTGGTGACCTCTGACCTCATTAAATATGCATGAATTTTTATGAGAAGGTTATTCAGGTGAGAAACTCTATTGGTAAATATGTTTAATGAGTTTCATAAGAATCTATAGGATTTTTGGTAAACTTGTCACCTCGGACCTAATTAAATATGCATGGAATTTGCTGAAAATCGAACTTAGGAAAAATATTTTATTGATTAACATTTATGATGAGTTTTATTAAAAACCTAGTTATCGCGGCGACACCACAAAGTACCCTAGGGACCTATGACCTTATCAAATATGCGTGGATGTTGCCTATAATCAAAATGGGGAAGATAATCTTTTGGTAAGTAGTTATGGTGAGTTTCGTGAAAGTGCGTCATACCCCAAAGTAAGTTATCACAGCGACACTAAAAGTTAACAGACAAACAGAGGGATGGATGAACGGTGGGTATACCATAATACTCCCGTCATACGACCGGCGTAAAAAAAAGGACATCTGGTGGCAAGTTAGATGAACCAGTGTTTTGCAAAGGGCATTTTGCAACCAGTGATCATTCAACTTCTGCACATGTATATGCAACCAACCACCTTCAGTAACAGTCTTTTTCCCGTTTGTCAACATGGGTGCTTGTTCTGTGTTAACAGACTGCATATAAACAAGCAAATTCGTAGAATTAATGTCCCCCGCTTTGGGATCCTGTTTTTCATGCTAAATAAAGGACAGACAGACAGAATGACAGACAGACAGGCAGAAGCCAGACACTCCAAAACTAATCCCAACCAAGGTATGCATAAGAGCAGTCACTGACCAAAATTTGAATGAAATCGGATAATATTTAGGAAAGTTATCACACGGAAACGAAATCTGACGGACAGAGACAGACAGACAGACATACCCAAAACAATGTCCCCCGCATCCGGGAGCAGGGGACAAGCTCATACATCCGTCACAGAGGCATTATCAGAACCTTTCTTAGAAGAATAACCTACAATTAATTAATATGCATCATAGTATTCATACCTTTCACAGGAAGACTCAACTTAAACAGTAATGCAAAGACTTAATAAATTTTATTTAAATTTTAAATTTAATTCTTAAAGGACATTCATCTAACATTTGTTGAACACGAACATTTTATTATTGTTGTACATACTGTTATAAATGATACACATAGATTTCAATAGACATAACTAGAAATATCAGCAGAAGCTGACAAAAGCCCTCAGCCAAAAGAACAGTGTTTAGAGGTGGTAACAGTAACAAGTACTAAATATCTGTTCTCACATAGATGTATATCTGTACATGTCTAAGTTATAAATTTAAAATGGAGAGGTATGTACCATGATTCATAACAATCCACCAAATAATTCCTGAAAAATAAGCTTCTAAGTTTTATTCTATTATTAGCTTTGTGACCTTGAAAAGTAGGTCAAGGTCACCCATCTTTGAACTTGACCGAGATTTTGTCGATATACATCTTCACCAAAGAAATAAAATTCCTATTGTTAATCCTTTTAGAGATATCCCACTCACAAGGCCAAAGTTGAAAAATCCAAGAAAAATCATTAACAAGGGACCTATGGGTCACGACGCTCAGCTGTTATATATGATAAAAAAATATTATTTAGAAATGAGGCACATGCTGGTTTTGTGTGGTAATAAATATAAGCTGTATTATGAGTTGTTGTTTAGCTAATGTATGATTTTGATAGTACCTTTGGAGACAGGGAAGAGGATTGATTTCATTTATTTTATTAACAAATGGAGTACTACTGTCACACAGATTTTGACTTGGCCATATAACTTATAAGCAGAACATATAATATAAGAGTTTAACTATTTATTAAAAAAATTACAAATATTGTCCCAAATATAATTTTTATTAAAAATAATAAGAGAATCATATGATTTTTTAAAATGAAATATAACTGATATGATTATTAAAATAATATTAAAGAATATATTCATGAATGCATTCATGAATACATTTTGAAAGTATTTGCACGAGTATTCATATACTTTCATTTTTACCTGAATTCCCATTCTTTATGCAAGAAATTTTATAATGGAGTACATAATCATATTCGTATTTAAATACAATTACAAAGTATTCGCACCATGTCTGGTATTTATTCAGTTTTCACCAAACAATGATGTTAAGAATCCTGAATATACAAAATTCACACATTTAAATAATGATCATAAGTACCTGGTTTTATGGCTTTTATTTATATTAAAAAATAACTGTAAAAAATTCATTTTGGACTAATTTCACATCAATGTACACACTAGACACAGTAGGAATCTAGATTAATATTATCAACTGCATCTTTGTTAATCATTAATTTCCTTCATATAATCCTTAATGATTAGTAATGAATAATATGATTTACTTCTTTATCATTAAAAATGAACTGAAAAATGCCATAGGTGACTGCATGGTGTTATTCTGAATATGTGACATTCTACTCATCGATACAAGATTCTTATATCATCAGTAACTGCAAGTTAATTTCCTGTTATTATAAACTAACAAATTCCTTTTCTATTTTTCTTTAATTTGTTATTTAAAACCAATAAAAATTTATTAATTTATTGTTTATTGTTATGTTGTTGGTTAAAACTACTAGATGAGTTGGGTTGAACACCTGGATCAACTGTGGCTGGCCATAAGCTGCCTGGATTCTCCCCTCAAGCGTGCATAATTTGATGAAAGGTCAACAAGGTCAACATACAGGTGACTCAAGAGGGGCTGGAGAGAGCCAAAGTCTGACAGGGTCTCATAAAAAACATTAATAAAAGCTACGATATTTGGCAAATTTCTTTTAGCTTTCTAAACTAAAAAGCTGAAATCCTTATGTGTGCATGATATGAAAATTATATCAACAGTGCTCACGGGAAACAAACGTGCCATGGTCACAGTTGGGCAAAATTTAAGGTACTCATTTTATATTTATACTAATAACTTATAAAATTTGAAAAATTCAGAACTAATTTTGGGTATTCAATTGAATCTTGATTAAATAATGTTACATCCCTGACAAAAAAGATCTCTAGCTTCAGCAATGCCCTTGTTAAGGGAGTAAATATATTTCTTGATTTTTTACAAAGTGCATTATGTTTGGGCCCATAACTTAAAAAAAATACACAATACTGACATCATTTCTGGCATGTGCATAGTGAATGTATAGAAAAATATGTATATTATATATGATCAAAGTCAGATCAGTGGTTTTGATATTAGGCAGTCTTAAAGTGTAACATTGGGTTTTTAATGGAAAAATGAAGTTTTTCATTGATATCTTGAAGGAATTAAGTCCTAGTGACCAAATTCTTGGCATGGTAGGGGATTTTGGAGAAATCTAACTGTATGCCAAATTTAAGGAACTTAGAGCTGAAGCTCGGGAGCTGAGCTCTAGCAAACTGCATAACACTAGCAATATGTGACATGGTGCTTGAAAACTTGAATAAAATCTACAGTTTTTGATCAACTGGTTTCAAATTTTCGGTGTTAACAGTTGAAATGCTAACAAAAACATGCTGTGAAAATTAAATCCACAGCAGTTACAGCAAAAAAACGTGCCATGGTCAAAGTTGGGCAAAATTTAAGGTACCAATTTTTTATTTTTGCTAATATTTTTAAAAATTTAAAAGATTTTGATCTAATTTTGGGTATACAATTAAATTTTGATTAATAAAAGTAATATTACTGGAAAAAAGTGCTTAGCTTTAACAAGTTTTGTGTTAAGTGATAAAATTTCTTTCCTGATTATTTACAAAATGCATTATGTTTGGGCCCATAACTTTTTTAAATTAAATAATACAGACCTAATTTCTGGCATGTACATAGGAATTATATAGAGGATTATTTATAGCAAATATGAGGAAAAACAGATGAGTGGTTTTGATATTAGGCAGTCCTAAAGTGTGAAAATAGTTTTTTAATAAAAAATTGAGGTTTTTTCTTAATTTCTCAAAGGAATGAAGTCGCAAAGACCCAGTTTTAGGCTTGGTAGGAGATCTTGGGGACATCTAACATTATGCTGAATTTTGGATTCCTAGGTCTTACGGTTTCAAAACGTGCCACATCTACGGACGGACGGACGGACGGACGGACGGACAGACGGACGGACAGACGGACGGACGACGGACAATGGACCACGACTATAGCTCAGATGACTTATAGTCAGCTGAGCTAAAAAACAGAAATTGTAGGTGGCGCCCCCAAACTCGTGCAGCAGTTACAGACCATCAGTCCCTATGATCATAGTAATTATTGTGAAAATCCACCCAATGGTTCCTGAGAAATAAGCTTCTAAATTTTTTTTCTATAATCATCTCTAAAAAGTAGAAAAATAAGTCAAGGTCACCCATCTTCGAACTTGACCGAGATTTTGTCAATATACATCTTAACCGAAAAATAAAATTCCTACGGTGAATCCTTTTAGAGATATCCCGCTCACAAGCCCAAAGTTGAAAAATCTGATAAAAATTCATTAAGAATCAGAAATTGTAGGTGGCGCCACAAAACTTGTGTAGCAAGTACAGACTATCAGTCCCAATAATCATAGTAAGTTTTGTGAAAATCAACCAAATGGTTACTGAGTAATAAGCATCTAAGTGTTTTTCTATAATCAGCTCTAAAATGTAGAAAAAGAGGTCAAGGTCACCCATCTTCAAACTTGACCGAGATTTTGTCGATATACATCTTTACCAAGGAAATACAATTCTGACAGTGAATCCTTTTCAAGATATCCCGCTCACAAGGTAAAAGTTAAGGACGCCGGACGGACGGACAGCTTGGGTGACGACAATAGCCCATCAGCCTAAGGGCTGAGGGCTCTAAAAAATTAATGTTACACATGTAATACAAAGGTACATTGACATCGAAATTATACTTAATAATCTAGAGATTTTCATTATGTAATTTTATTACACATCTTACATCACTTGTACTAATACTTTTATATACAGACTGGCACTCTACCGATATACTATGACAACACTAACAAATGCCCGGTGCCCTAGGGGACGCACATAAAAGATATGAATAAAAAAAAATATTGCAGAGTAAGTCAGAAATCAATTTTTCAGATAGGCAGGTAGATAATTGGCTTGAAATTTAAAAAAAAAACTCTACTCCTAACATTATATACCAATCAGGTAACCCCCCCAAAAAATTCGAAACTATATCCAGGACACCCATCAATCTTGATTTAATACAATAGTGCACTTGTAACTGAGATCAACTGTGGAAAATTAATTTGTTTGTGTCAACATGAGACAAATGTGGCTTGCTATTCAATTACTTGAACAGATGCACATGTGTGCATTAATTAGAAATTACCATGGTTAATCCATAATATTTAGATTGCTGTACACTTTTACAGGTCACGGCTCCATTTTTATGGCCTCTGGTTTGTCATGTCATCCAGGTTCGGTGATTTTGCGGATTAATAGTACACATATACAGTAATCAAGCTGAAATTCAAAACTCTTTAATGTTGACCATGACATGTTACACAGACAAATCAGACAATCAACATCAATAGTCAAAACTTAACCTGGATTATAAGTGCTGTTTATTTAAATGGATTATAATTTTTTTTATTATTCTAGTTTGCTGAGCAACTTAGAAAGTGATATATATTAAGCCAAACATACTCACCAAAAACTTATACTTTATTTTTGCGGATAAATGTGTAAACAAGTCCTCAGTGGTGATGATATTTGGTGTTCCTGTTATGATTTCTTCAGAGTATTCACTCTGGTATTAAGTATCAAGAAACATTTTCAAAATTTAAATGAAAAGGAAGTTAAAAATTATTTCTCTTAATTGTCAGAGCTTCGCACAAATTATTAATTTTTTTGGTTTGGCCTGAATCAAAATATTTATAAATACAAAAACATTACGTAGTAATTTATTACTTCAGAGAATATATATGACTTCTAAAATAAACATTTTAAATTAACAATGCAACCTTTCCTATTTATATTCAGTAATTTAACCTCGATATATAAACTTAAGTTAACTGGCTATGAGAAAAAATTTGGAAAACTTCACGGGTCTGAAACAAGCAAGCTGGGTTTGGTTATATTATGACACCATCATTTCCTTCTAAAATCAGGGGTATTTTTGGTAAAATCACCACACCTGTTTTAACAAAAGCCTGGGCTACTTTACAGTGCCAACTCTATTTGTACTTTTATTAAAAATCAATGACACAAACACAGCTGTGCCATTGATTGAACATGTCCAACAATAACAATTCCCATGCCAAAGCAGACCCAGCCATTCATAAATCCTACAGACATAAAGTCGTATTATTCTGCTGATGTCTGGATATATATGTGCTGCTAGTTTTTTTCCCCGTCTATCGGTATTCAACAATTCTGCAGCCCGTATAGCTGGGTGCTGATCATAGTTAATTCCTCTCTATAATAACTGAAAATGACATTTTCACAACAAAACAAAGATAAATTATTCTATTTCAAAGGCATAGTTCCTCCATGTTCAAGGTGAATGAATTTGCCATAGGTTATGTTACTGGTTTCATAGAAACGTTCTTATGATCGTCTTGTCTGAGCGGTGTCGAGTGCAGACATTTGCAAACTATGTCGTCTCACCAAAATAGATATGTATGCTGAACACAACTTAAAAACCACTAATACCAACAACATATGATAACACACAGCTTTCCTGCTTTGAGTCATGTGACAGGTTATATACAAATTATCTACAGATAGCATCTTAGTTTCTTTATGGATGGAAAAATGAGATGCAGCGAACTGTCTAGCAGCACGCAAGTGTAACTCGGTGCAAAGAAATTAGTGATCAAAATGCTAGGAGGCCTGCAAGGTTGGGGCCATGAATGTTACTTTAAAGCAGGAAGCCCAAGCCCAGTTTTTCTTATTTATAAACTAAAATTCAGTATTTCAGGCTGGTCATTCCAGACAGGTCTATGGTATGTTTTGTCTATTGCATCTGAAATTTTGAGAATTTTCTATTTCAGTGGGCATGATCTTGTACCTGAAGTTTATCCCAATGGCATGAAATGTCTGCTCATATGTCAGAGAGGCATTATTTGTCATACTCAAAAACACACAGAAAATCTCAATAAGGATACAAGTTTTCCTTATTTTATTTTAAACCATCACCAATAGCTTAAAGTATGGTTCATTTTTCATTTAAACCAGGTCAACTGTTAAATGTGGTTAAAGTTAACTTTCTGACAATACTGTTCATCCACTGTGTGCCAAAAGACTGTTACAACCCTGCATGTTTGTTGAATTTCCCAGTGCAAAGAAGCAGGTCTCTGTTGGATTAGTAAAGTGACTGCTAAGTCATGCAAGGCACAGGAAATGACACCAGTTACTATGGAGATGGGATTAAAATTTGTATATTCACACTCACACTATATTCATCTGTGTGAATTCCTCACTCCTGGTCTAATGATTTGCATCAAGACTAAGTAGACCCTTTCTGTCTGAAGGAAGTGTGTTGTCTGTTGGAGGGGGCGTGGTGTACTAAAAATCCAAAGGAAGTATGCTGTCTGTGGGAGGGGACGTGGTGTACTCACCATCTGAAGGAAGTGTGTTGTCTGTGGGAGGAGATGTGGTGTACTCACCATCTGAAGGAAGTGTGTTGTCTGTTGGAGGGGGCGTGGTGTACTAAAAATCCAAAGGAAGTATGCTGTCTGTGGGAGGGGACGCGGTGTACTCACCATCTGAAGGAAGTGTGTTGTCTGTGGGAGGAGATGTGGTGTACTCACCATCTGAAGGAAGTGTGTTGTCTGTGGGAGGAGATGTGGTGTACTCACCATCTGAAGGAAGTGTGTTGTCTGTGGGAGGAGATGTGGTGTACTCACCATCTGAAGGAAGTGTGTTGTCTGTTGGAGGGGGCGTGGTGTACTAAAAATCCAAAGGAAGTATGCTGTCTGTGGGAGGGGACGCGGTGTACTCACCATCTGAAGGAAGTGTGTTGTCTGTGGGAGGAGATGTGGTGTACTCACCATCTGAAGGAAGTGTGTTGTCTGTGGGAGGAGATGTGGTGTACTCACCATCTGAAGGAAGTGTGTTGTCTGTGGGAGGAGATGTGGTGTACTCACCATCTGAAGGAAGTGTGTTGTCTGTGGGAGGGGGCGTGGTGTCCCCACTCCGGGGCCAGTCCCCTGGGTCTGAGGTAGGTGTTGTCGGGCTCTTACTCTGAAAGACATTGGCGTTGGGGTTCAGGCTCTGACCCTTGGGCGTGACCTACAAAGAAATAATATGCATGTGAATTAATAGTTTTGGTAAAAATTATTTGCATCAAAATAAGTAGGACAGGTCTAATTTTGGTCAAAACATGCAATAAACTTGTGACCTGTTCAATTAAGGTTAAATTACCTAATCTAAAGGGGGCACAGAAAACAGCTGAAAAAGGTGACAAGAGCTTCAGCCAACAGGTAGGGTGTTTTACAAAAAAAAATCATCTGAGGAAAAGAGCAAGATATACAATCATGTGGTGATGAGGAGGATACTGTGCTGTTATGCCTATCTTTTCCTTGTGCCAGGTAATTACAGGTAATTAAAAAAGTAATAAAACATTTAATCATGACCACCTGACACTTTACAGTTTGTGTGGTCAGATAGGGACAGCAAGAGCCCTGCAAGAGTGCAAACTATGCCAGGGCACAACATTAACAGTTAACTCCTTGCCCGGGGCAAGTGAAAGTCCCAGAAAATAGTGGTAGAGCAACTAGAAGTCCCCTCCCACTTGTCCAACTGGGCAAGTGGGTCCATCATAAACTTTAACCCAAGACATGAAAAAGAATCTGTGCTCTTGAATACAATCAATAATATTTGTAGGGCAAGTAAATTATTCATGTTGGGCAAGTAAAAGCTAGATGTTACTTGCCTGACTAAGCAAGTACTTTCAAAAGTTAATGTCGAGCCCTGTATGCCCATCATAAAATTTCAACATGTCTTCACCACTTCCACAAGGCAAATGCAAACCAGTTTCAAACCATTTTGAATGTGAATTATGCAGTCACACGGCAATCTAACGTGTTGTCAAACTGTTTTGGCCAAAACGGTTTGAATCCAGCTCAGGAGGTGGATTTAAACCGTTTTGGATGCAAATGTTTCACCCACTTTGCTAAAAAGTTGTATGAATGCTCTTAAACGGTTTGGACCCACTTTTAAGCAGCAACTAGGTCACAGCGCAAAAGAGAATGTTTGTGTCAGCATGTTGTTACATTGTTCCACATATGAAATGGTTCTACATGCCTGTGTGAACACAAAACAAGATTCAAACCAATTAGGTTAAACTGCTTTCCCCAATTTGTTTTTAAAAAAGTTTTGTTTCGGAAACGGGTATATATATGATGTCATTAAATATGCACATATTTTGTTGAGGAATGAACTCATGCTGATGCATGACTGATGCTGTCCTTCATGATATGATCGATTTATAAGGTGGCTGTATAAGACTCAATCACATAATAAGGTACTGATATTGTGATGAAATGAAATTAATCACCAAAATTAGTGAGAGTGAACAAGTCCATTATACTATGAAACCTATACTGCAACCAACTTCCTGTTAAACAAACACCAAATTTCCCCAAATTTATATGTTACGCAAACAATAAATACAATGAATGCTATGTATACTATGTTAAAGTTAAAACCAATGATGAATATGATGAATAGTACACGTCAGAGGACACGTAGACAAATTTGACAACTGACAAACCTGTGATCGGTAACATCTGGTTTCCTATTTTATTTTCAAAGTTTGATTACCACGTTTACTCCGTATAAGCCAATCAGATTTACTGAAATAAAAATTAATTGCAAAATGCGGGCAGCTATATTAACAGGTTTGAAACCAGAAGATTTGTTTAATTAAACCAATTTAAATTTGCTGTGGATCACAACACGTACAACAGTATCACAAATTTTTAATTTTTCTCATTTAATCTGCATGCAAACACAAATCCACCTATACTGTTAAAGCTAGAGATTTCTTAAGTTTTCTTGAGTGCAAACACATGGATGAGGAATTGCCGAATTTCCTTTTTACCTCATTACATTAATTCCCGTTTGTGTGTGTTTTGTGTTTGTTCACAAAATTACTCGCCCAATCATTACAGATTTTGCATTGTTGAAGCTCTTTATTGTGCATACATGTTGCCTTTATTTACTTAAAACCTTAGATGGCAGACCACTCCACTCACACAGACACATATATGGCGGTGACTAACAGAGGAAGGCTTACATTTTTCTTTTATTTGTTAATTTAGTGTACGTGATGGGAATATTGCTTTTATTTTCCAAAAAAGTCTGAAAATTACTACTTACCTCAGAACTGAATCCAGAATTGAACTGAAGGTAAATAATCAATAATTGGATTGATTCTAAGGGCACTCATAATTCACATGCCTAATTTGCACTGAATGTCCTATTAAAGCAAGAAGTCCCCTGCAGTATTAGGCCTGCTAATTACTAACTTGACATCATCTATACATTTTCAACATTTTTATTAAATTAAGCTGCCAGGTACAGACCTGTTTAAATTGAAACCAAAAGTATTTTTTTTAAATTGTAGTCCTGTTTCATGGACACCACGTAACGAAAGTACCATTTCTTGGGTTTTTACCAAACCACGGAATGAATCCATTTTCTCTTTCTTGTTAAACCCTGTAATTAGGAGTCTGTAGATTCCTCGTCTGATTAGGTAGCATTGCTAATCAGAAAGGAAGAGTGAAAGTAGCATCACAGTTCAAGAGTACTTGCAAATAAAGTCCCCCTGTCTTAGTGGTCATTAATTGACAGATCAAACAGTGCAGCATCAAACGTGCACACGTACAAGCTGTCAGCCTATGAATGCTGAGGGGTCTTAAATCAATTTTGGTTTAAACTCTACAGGCCTGTGGATTTGCTAAAAGGTCTTCAATTCAATCCGATTGACAATAATTACCTTTTGTTTCAATTCATGATTTGATCCTTGTAAGCAATCATAGTATTCTCTCGAAGACTTTTAAAACTCACAATACTTATCATGAGGCGTATCATGCGTATCAAATATAACTACACCAGCGGTCTACCCATATTCAAACATGTGCCCTGTCACATCCAGGTTTTAGTGTGTACAAAAGGGTAACAGCTTAGATATGAAAGTATTCAGAGTACAGCATCAATTCAAGAATCTACCTTGCAACAAAGTTTTGTGGCATAGGCACATGTATAGGCATACTTCAAAGCAGAATAACGTTTTTTTGGACCACTCCCACTCAATTTACAGTGAAATATCATGATATTCCCCCCACCCTCATGACTTCATCTAAATGAATTTCAACACTACAACCACAGCGTAAATCATATTCACCCATAAAATAAGTTGGAAGATAAGTTTTCTGTAATTTCTAAACCTAAATGAATTATATTTCAAGCCAATGCCCATCCTTCAAACCCACACGAAGCAGACTGAATCCACCACCTGACCACCAACAACATCATTATTAGTTTTCTCGACAAAATTTTCCACACTGGGGCACCCACTATTTGGGTGGATCATAAGGGTGCTTCATCCTGAAAACAAAAAGTTTAACCTATCAAATGTGAAAGTGCTGTTTGGTCAATTTTTATTTTCTAATTAGCATAACCTTTCTAATAACTACCAAACAATAAGAAATTGCTGCAGGTATAAGAAAAAACTAGATGTGTCGGAACGACACTAATGCCCCCGCCTGGGGCAAATTAGAAACATTTGTTAAATTTTGAAAAAAATTTTAAGTTCAGGAGTCATATGGTCAAACGTAGGTCAACAAGGGCAAAATGCAAACTCGATCTGTTACAGGTCCTTATCAAGCAACACACCAAAAATCATGCTAGTATCTGTAGGGACAGTGAAAAAAAGTCCATACATGTGCATTTTCCAGAAAATTTCTGTCTTTCATGAAATTTTCTATGTTTAGGAGCCGTAAAACAATCAAAAGTAGGTCAACCGGGATGAAACGTGAACTCGTTCTGTAACTGTCATTATCTGCCGACACATAAAAAATCAGGCCGGTATCTGCAGGCATTGCGAAAAAAAGTCCGTACATGTGCACTTTTTTATGAAATTTTCTATGTTAGAGCACCATCAAACGGTCAAAAGTAGGTAAACTGGGACAAAACATGAACTCGATCTGTAACTGGTCATTATCTGCCTACACACCAAAAATCAGGCGAATATCTGCAGGCATTGCCAAAAAAAATCTGTACATATGTATTTGTCATGAAAATTAATATTTTTCATGAAATTTTCTAAGTTAAGGAGCCGTAAAACGGTCAAAAGTAGGTCAACTGGGAAGAAATGTGAACTCCATCTGTAACTTGTCATTATCTGCCTACACACCAAAAATCAGACCAATATCTGCAGGCATTGCGAAAAAAAGTCTGTACATATGTATTTCCCATGAAAATAATATTTTTCATGAAATTTTCTAAGTTAAGGAGCCGTAAAACGGTCAAAAGTAGGTCTACTGGGACGAAACGCGAACTCGATCTGTAACTGGTCATTACCTCCCCACACACCAAAAATCAGGCCAATATCTGCAGGCATTGCGAAAAAAAGTCCGTACAACTGTTTTATTTCGGAAGGATGGAAGGACGGACATGGGTAAAACTATATGCCCTGGCCACTTTGTGGAGGGGGCATAAAAAAGCGTGAAACTCCGACGAGGATAATCAATGATGTGGGCGGTGCTAGTGAACTAGCTAAAGTGACAAGCACCCTGACCTATCAAGCAGGTTAGTGGATCCAATCGCTGTCGTATCGTCCCCCACAAAGTGTCAGTGCAGCCATTCCTGTCACTAAGGTGTCCGGGTCCCGGCAGCTCAGGGTACATATTACCACTCCTGGTACCAGGCATAACATTGCCTCAGCTTCGATTCTTCCCGTCAGTACCTCTATCAATCAATCCCCCAGTCTCTGACGACTGCCCCCTCTCCCCCGCCAAGTGAACGTAAATAGCATATAGGTCAATTGATTACTGCCAGACAAAAACAATACACGTCAAGCCAAATTCCACTTGTGGCACCAGAACTGCCGCCACCACCTAGATAGACTCTGCCAAGTCAGCCCAGCGGTGATTACGACATGCCAGAGATATTGTTTTCCACGTGAACAGACTTAATGGCTTGTTACTCCAATAAAATTTTCAACGTATGTACAAACAGATTTCCCCACCCCCTCTCTGATACTTGACAGTGAATGTGACTTTCACCCTATCAAGATAATGATATTCAACAAGATTTCAGTCGTTTCATACAGCACATCCCCCCCCCCCCACATCCCAAAAAAAATTGTCCTCTGTCATTGAGTGGTGTCCATGGTGACAAACCAAGTTTTTTTGTGTAGAAATTAACATTTAAATATAAGGTTAATAATAAAATATTTATTTATAATTATTATTACTATTATTATAACAAGCCTGCCTAAATTAGAATTTTGTGTGACCTTTTTTAGCATAAGTAACACACCTACTTGAAACTTGTATATAAATTTTATCTTTACTGTTATTTAGTTCTTGAAAGTAAACCAAATGCCTGAGAACTAAGCTGACCATAATTTTGTGAAATCCATACGACTGGTACTCCAGAACCTGCAATGACATTTACTGCAATAACACAATGTCTTTCAGGTAATGGAGTCACAGGATTATGATCTAACAAAATAATAAAAGTTTCTTCAAAGATAGCCCCACCCCCTGTAGAGGGCACTGTCTGTTAAATGAGCTTTAAACTATATGAAAACAATCATGCATGATAATTAAACCTGAAACTTCTTGATTTCAGGTTTAATGGTCACAATAAAACAGAAGGCATAATTTGAAATTACAACATCAGAGAAGATCTCCGAGGCTCGATTGGGAATTTGAAATGTCATCATGTTGCTCTACAAATGCCGGCAGAAAGCAGTATGAGACCAGCGATCCATTAAGCTTTAACTGTCACAGAAGAGCTGGCCTGAGCTAATGTGGAGTTCCCTCAGACAAATACAATTGGCCCACTGAATGCAAATGGGTTGTAACAATACAACAGGTGCATGGCTGTGGGCGGGCGGGGGTGGGTGCATGGTAAGCAATATACTTTCATATCTATAGTTGTCTGCCATTTTTATTATTTCAGGGTTTTTTTGGTATTCTAATATTACTCTTCTAACCTACTCTTCTTCTGGTATTTCAAGTCGTAACTCTCATCCTACAATTCCTCCCACATACATCAGAAATAGCCAGATGGCAATCACATCACGAAAATTGTGGTTCTAATAAAGAAAAATTAATCATGCGGGGCACCCACTGTATATATCTAAGGTTCACCAGGTAAATCCCATAACAGCTTGAAAGCATCGGCATTACTTACTGAACAACCTGATACCCCAGAGCAGTTTATTTGCTCATGTTAATCTGATATTCTTCAAAAGAGACTGCCAAATGGGTCAGGTACAGAACAATTTTCAGAGCTTTAAAACACAAAGTAAAAAAAAATACAATTTTTCTTTCAAGCCACCTGGTGCATCTGATATTGTTAATTAATATTCCAGATAACACTCTATCCTTCTGATCCCATTTCTTCATGGAGGAATTATAATATACATGAAGCAGACACTTGTCTTTAAAACATCTCGTGTCAATGCATTGCTCCAAGACCTTTGTATATTTCATGATGACAAGTTTTCTTACATATATGAATATATATATATATACACCACATTTATTTAAGCATCATGTCAGAACATATTTCTTTTCCAATTTTTCATCTATAAGTATTGGAAGACTTGGTAAATATACATGTTCTCCAAGGATCTCCAAAGCCATTTGAACACATTCTGGGCTTAACTCAACAGTTTTTATCCATCACTGTTATTTTTTTATCTAATTTGTTATAATCACCGTTCATTTTCGGATATCCGGGCCCCCACACTATCTTGTAGTGACGCCCTGCAGGGCAAGCAACTAGAAAAGCCTTAAATCTGTCCCACTGTCAATGGCGCTTTTAATTTCCAGGATCCTCCCTGCCTGCCAGACAGTTGCATGGTGCTTTTGTGTTCTCTAATGATTCTATTACTGACCCAGGATTAGGATCATGTTAAGACAGACAAGTGAAAGGCTGCACTTCTCCCCCCCCTCCCCATACTACTCCTAACACAGCTGTGTTTGAATTGTCTCATTCAAACTGTCATATGGCTGACACAGCTGTCTGTCAGCAACATGCCTGTAAAGTGTAACACAAAGCATGTTACACACACCTATCACTAGCTTGGGTTTAATACAGACTAACAGTGCCTGAAGATGAATACTTCAAAATAATTTTCACAACATTTTAAGGACTTTCTAAATTAAGGTAATCTAAACTCAGATACTCCATTGACCGTTTCCACCTTACAAGTGACATCTATCTGTGACGACTGACATTAAATGTTCTAGCCCGTAATATCAAAAGGAGGGCTCCTGCATTTTTTAATCGCTTATTGCAATCTGCTTATTTGCTCTTCTGGTAAGTTGAAAAACATCGAGTTGCCTTAAACCATGTGTGAGGTCACAAATGCATGAACCAACATACACAAACTGTTACGGTATTGTCAATGTATTTCCTAATCTTCTTCAGTCTATATAGTTGATTAAAACCTTTACTACATACAGCATAATATATTTGATATATGTACGGTTTCATTAACAAAAAAAAAATATGGCACAACGATCCAATATTTCTTATCCAGGTTATGTCAATGGTCTTCATGGCAGTCCAAAATCAATGATTGAACCAAAAATCATGGATATAATTCAATAATGGGTGCCTGAGAATGGGTTATGGGTACCTGAGACCAACAAGATTGCAGGTAATGGAGACCAAATGAAGCCTAGGTCATGAACAGGTCTCATACCAGGTAGTGAGGTCAATGGTTTGTGTAGAGCTGGTCAACTGTGGGCAAAAATAAAAATTTGTGTAAAAAGCTTATTCTAACGTTTCCATAAAAATCTAATGAAATGGACTGAGTTGGTCGAGTATTTAATCATTGGTGGAATATCACAGACGTTCAAATGCTTGGAGATGTTGTTTTGACAACACTGAAAGATGGTTAATTTTGCTGTTGGTTACAGAAATAGGACTGAAAACTGAAAATTTGAAGTCCATAGCCTGCTGAATGGTAAAGAAACATGACCTGTCAAACAACAAGCAAGCTCATTAATCATGTACTTATCACAGGGTTTTTTATAACCTGGTATATCCTAAACATATCAACTTCCTAAACCTCATTCATAATATGTCCCGTTGTGACTTATCTCAGAGAGATAGTATCAGTCACGAGTACTCACTAAATATTAAACAGTGTACTCTATTGTCAAACCTACACTCCCTCACAACTTGTGAGAGTAGAGGACCAGAGCTGTCCAGATCACATGTACTAATAACAAGTAAATAATAAATCAATTGAAAAATCAGTCTTTTCAAAAACTATACTAACTGGCTAACTCACCCCATGGAAAACATGTCTTGAGTTGCGCAGACATGTCCTAATGCCAGAAAGGGTAACATGCTAGCATGATAAATTCTTGCTGCAATATATAGTGGAAATGATACCCCTATGTAGTAGTGATGGACCAATGATCGATTATAATTGATCGTTTTTATGGTATAAATAATCGCGTAATTTTTTGCACGCAATGTTGGTTTTGTAATTAGGAAAAGTGTGCTTATGCATAAATTATGTAAGCAAACTGGAGAAATTCTACATTAACAAAAAAACTTAATTCCTAAGTTACTATATCAACAAATGTAGACTAGAGAACTATGACATTACCAGCCTGCATATATTAATAAATTAATTAATTTTTGGACAAATGGACAATGATCACTCTCTTACCAGAAAGATTGTGATTTATAATATACAGTGAACCTTGTGTTATGAGACCACCCGTGGGACTGGCCAAAAGTGGTCTTAATGCACAAGAAGTCTTATTAGTCAGGTCAGTTATAACCAATGTGAATACTTCAGGGTGACCCAAGGGGTGGTCTTAATAGACAGGTGGTCTTTCAGACCGGTTCTACTGCACCATGACTAATGAAAAGTCCATCTAACAGCTCAGTGCATTTGTGCTTGTTTGTCATAGGTGTCTCTCTCCCAGTTGGTTATGAAATTAACCACTAGATGGCAGCAGGAAAACCTAAGTCAGGCACATAAAAGCCACCTGTTATCAGAAACGGGAACTGTCAAGGCTGAAAATTGTTACAGATTACATAATTAAAAGCATCATAAATTACAAACAGAACAGCAGATTTACTATCAGGCCTGATACAACACATTTATATTTATGTGTGCATGTTTATGTTTATAACTTTACCTTATTGTATAATACGCTCTCAAGCAGGAAGTAATAATAAAAGACCATGTGCTGTCACAACTTTCTGGGAAAGTAACATACATAAGTTAAAGGTATTCTTATACACCCACCTCACACCTGTTCATCAATAGTAAGTTCCTCATTCTATCACTGCTGAGTTATTTTATTTCCTTCTGCCCACTGTTTATCAGAGATAAAGGTAAAAAGTATACTAAAAAATCTGCTGAGGAAAATATACTTAAACTTGAATGACATGCAGGTGATGTCTACATCAACACAAGAATTACTCAGTTATACAGCAGATAAGACAGAAAGTAAAGTCTTAAATGATATAATGTACTATTTATAAAGCCAAATTCATTGAATGGTGTCTTACCTAGTGAAACAGTACACAGCATAAACCTTCAAACTATTTCTTTAAAATTGTTCAAGTTTAAAATGGGTCATGTGGAGCAAAGAGAGAGAGAGAGGCCATCATTACTTCTTGAACACTGAACAAACATAATGATACAAGTACATCTGACAATACCAATAAGACCAAATATATATATATATATATATATATATATATATATATATATATATATATATATATATATATATATATATATATATGTCTTGCACAGTAATAGTACACTGATGATATACAACACCCCCAGTTAATTTTAACACATCTTCTAATAATATACCGAGGCTTCTGAAGAAATACAATTAAAATGTCTACTGAATATATATACCAGTAGGTGAAGTTTTTTGTCACAAACAAATTTATGCTCTGTTGATACAGTTGTCTGTTATTTACTGCAGTTCATGAATAGTGTGAAATGTCCCATAACATGCTGAACAATATGAGCCTTCTAAAACACCCTGATAAAATAAACAAACTTTTCAGACCAAAAAAGTCCAGATGACACCAATATGTCCAAATTTGTTATAAAATTACCTGTCTTTAATTGCAGTTGAGTGTAAAAGATCTGTGGGCTATTTGCTGAAGCATTCCCGAAGCTCATTAAATATTTACAGTCCCCGAGCTGGATAAACATTGGTGGCCCGAACGACCTCTTAACAACAGTCCCAACGATGTTTACATATAATTATCTTAATTAAAATTAATAACAAATAATAACAATAATACATTTTTTAATTATTCTCCAAATAACGTACCTGAATTCAACAAAAGCAACAATGACCAGACTTGTACCATTCCGTTATGCCCCATGATTTATTCATGAATAAAGCAAAGTCCAAAAAGGACAAAATCTGTTCAAACACTGCTCCTCTTTCCAAACACTTCTACAGTATTAATTTGGAATGAACAAAAAAACACAACTGAGCGAGACATGGAATAAGCATGTATTGTCATATCAGCTGCCTGGTAACCTTCCTATGTTAACAAGACAGCTGACATTGATGATGTATCGAAAACACAGCAAATCTTAGTGCATTATAGATCCTGAGAGAATGCCTGTCATCCGGATCAAAAGATGCAATGTAACAGTTATGGACATCTTGCTAAAAAAACGGATGCCCAGTTTCTTGATTCCCCCCAAATAAAATGGTTTTGAACTGTCTGAATAATTAATCATTGTACTCATAAAATTTTGCATTCCAAATATGTCTCCTCATAAAACATCCTGAAGCTTAGCAAAAGGAGGAACTGGTTTATATTTCATGTGGCAGCTTGGAATACGGTATAAAAGTGTGATATTAAGCATTTTTGCACCATATGGTACCAAATGATACAAAGTGGCCCCAGGCACAGCTTACCTTTTTCAAATGGCTACTATCCACACACAATACATAAGAATTGGCCGAGAAAAAATACACGTCGCCCGGGTGCATGGGGTTAGAAAAACCGTGGTCAAGCGGAGATGCTGGCAGATCTGTAACCCTCGGCGACCACACTGATGACACTCTGGAGCATGCAGAGTGGTGACAAGCCTTTGGAGTAAAGGCAGGTAGATACCATATGGAAACACAAGCTACTCGGCATGGTGTCGTTAACTTGTTGCCATATTGTGCCTCCTTGCGTTTTCCTGCCTCGGTGCCAGTGATAAAATAACCTATTAGGACAGAGGTGAGGTCCGAGTGAATGGCCGGACACCGATACCAAGGTCCACCTTAGGTCCCCTTAAGCTTTAAATAAGACTATCCTTGCCAGTACTGTCTCTCCGCTTGATGACTGGACTGGTGGCTTCAGCTTGGCTCTCAGCGCTATGTTAATACATGCATTTCCTATGACACCGCTTCTTCCCACAGACTGTTCAATACCAGAGGACTGCCTAGCCAAGTCATGGCCTCATTGGCATTCATTTGCCAACCCACACAATCACTGAATATACATGAGCTCTCCTGACATCAGCAGTATCCTGGTTCTGCCATTGGTTGGTGTGGGGCATTATAATAATCCATATGCAGGGGCCCTCCCTGTCAACACTTGGTTTTACCTGAGGAATGACCCTGCATGCCATCAGCCTAATAAGTAGTTATCTTAAAAGAAACCAAAACATACCCATTCACAACCAGAGTTTCCAGTACACAAATTATACAATATCTAGATCACCATGCTCAACATAGTGTCCTGTACACATCATAAACAGAACAATGCTCCCTTGTATTGAAACACAATACATCACCAATATTTGTCAAAACTGATGATAGTGTGATGCACCCTGCAACCATTGTCATGCTGTGATAAATCAACAAATCCTGTATCCCCTTGGCTGTTAAGATCCCAATGGAGAGAGCCGGAGTTGGAAGGGGTTGGAGGCTGCTGCAGCCGGATTACTGATGAATTTAGCTGTTGCCATGACAACCAATAACAGGTGTTAAGTGTGGGGACATCTGCCAAGGCTCGGGATTAATTTCTTTTACCTGGTTAGTTGCCAGAGTCAACACATGGGGGCTGCATACTCGCAAGCAATTAACCAAGGTCCAGAGTGGTCCAGTGCCTGCTGAAGCATCAAGTCTAGCCCATTCATCTCTTAATGAACAACTCCCCTTCCTGGTCACGTCAATCTGTCATCCTCACACAATACAGCCACAAACCAGACTAATCAGGCAGGGACAATCTACAGCTACAAGGGACTGTTATAACTGTGTGGTGACGTGACCCAGAATTAATGAAAAGAAAAATGGGCAGTGGGGGGGGGGGGGGATGAGGCAAGCAATTTTTCATTGCTATTTATCACTAGGGTTGACAGGTATGAAAATGAGCCCCCAATAATTCTGAAATTTTTTTTCGGGGGGGGGGGGGGGGGGAAGGTTATTATGCACATAAATATGCATATAAATATGGCAGGAAAAAGGTTGTAAAATTGTATTCAATGATCAAATGACAGAAACTGGCCAATGATAAATCAGTTAACAATTATTTATTTTATGTACCATCTATGCTGAATAGAATATGCTGTATAGAATTATAAATAAAATACTGACTGAGTAAATTCAGTCTATCTTGTACATCATGATGAAAGATGAAAGTAATCACCTGGCTGTTGACACTTTAATATTAATTGCACAACATTTATGATTCAGTTTAAATGGTGATTTGTGCCCAATCTTTCTAAGATTCTATCTGGATAATATGCCTTCTCAGGATGTGACTAAATGTATAATTGTTTATGACAGATTATGCAAAAATGCAATCAATTATCAAAGAAAATGACCAATCATCGATATACTTGAGAAAATACCATCAGTCATGCATCTTAAATAAATCTGTCTTTTAAAAATCTAAAGCAGATTTTTTACAGGTGTGCAGATCTTTGTCTCATGGGTAATTTTAATATTTAAATTTTGACCTCACTGATGCATAATATTAAGTGGATTATATGAAGACTTTTAGAATTTGTTGTTTACAGGATTGCATCATTTGTAAGAATTAGAAGCCTGCCAGGCTAAAAGCATCCATTCATCAACCTCCAGCGTTCTTCACTTCTCTGGTCCATTACATGGCCCATTACATGGATGAAGATGCAAAAACAGATGCTGATTCGGCGATATTTTAAGTGATTAGTCACTTAAAAACAACATGAATCATATTAACTGCACATATAAATTTACTTTTAATAACAAATTTCTGATTGGCTATCTGGGGTCAGGTCTATTCATTACATTTGCATAAATATATGCCAGTAATTTGTGAATTTGACTGGTTATATTTGTATCTTGTCAGATTTTGTAGTCTTGTAAAACCCCTGAATTAAAACATTTCATAAAAAGAAATAGTGGTAAAACTCAAGTATTTATTTGGTCATGCAAAATATTTAAAATGGACATATAATGGTTATGTACTGTTTTTAATTTACTGCTCTGCCAACTGGTAAAAATAGGTCACAGCATTTAAATTAAATCATAATTCTATTATTAACATAGTTCAATGGTTCATATATAAAAGATGACAGATTATCTGGATATCATTTTGTTAGAAACCACTACATATGAATATTCATATTTTAAATCCTACCAGTATCAGATATGTCATTCACATCTAAATACTATGAATATTCATGACACATCCAGCAGATTCCAATTAAATATGCAAATGAAGCTGATGAGATCCATTTATTCTGTCCTGGATCTTGCCGGGTTCAATTAGCTTAATAGCAAATTGTGTCCCTCAAACCGCAACAAAATAATTCAAGCAGAGGGAACAAGCATGCTTTGAATCTGTAATATCTGCAGATTCCACGGATAGCACTGTGACAGCATTAGAAAACAAAACCAATTAAATTTCTATCTATGGATAACATCATCACGGCTCCTTGCTTACTGGCTAAGTAACATTTTCAAAGCACCTGATTAGCATACCATCATATTTTTTAATTACATTTTTTACGTGTATATTAATTTTACCCAGATATCTGAGGCACTAAAAGTACTCAAAGATTAGTTTGTTTTAATCTCTCTCTCTCTCTCAATAAGTGTGCTATATATACTCCAGCAATTAACTCTCCCATTCAGTATCTAGAAATGCTGTAATTATCTGTACCTGCATGATTTTTTTTTTTTAAGTTCAGCTTAAGTCAGTGGAGACACCTGGTGTGTGCTATGTGAACAAATACAGTTTATATATAGCAGTGAGGAAAATATTGATCAACACCAGCATATATATTGTCAGGCTTGGTTTACAAAACTTCATTGAACATCTCCTGGTCATCTGAAATTTGGAGAATTAAGGATTGAACGTTGTGAATTAAGGAACTAATTGTAAATATACAAATCTAGAGGTCTTTCTCCTGTTTTTGTTTCTGCTGACAATTAGTACTTACATACAGTATAAGCCTGTTTTCATTTTCATCTTCATTTTCTTTTTTATATATTAAGCCCCATATTGTGTTCTCATACTAACTTGGAAGATTTTAGTAAGCCTGCAGGATATACTCAATTTGTTCTCCTCTGGAAAATATCAGTGTCCACTGAATAATAGGATCTAATATAAGATGAATACCCTGATATTTTTTAATGAACTCAACGTAAGTTGTGATGTTGTGCCTCATACATACAGGTACATTCTTGCAACTGCTACAATATTTCTTGAAATAAACAGACTAATAAATAGTGAAACTTACTGTACAGCTTAATTTTCTTAATTAAAAAAAAATAAAATTTTTGATACGTACTTAGCAATACACTCCTGAACTGAACTTCAATGTGTCGATAGTTATTTGTCTCAGGTTCAACTGGCAGAACCAGCTTTCACTCCCTATTTTTATATTTAACCTAAATAAACTGCACTTATGGGAGTATTTACTTGAATACAGTTGCTTCAGGCAAATATGAATTCTCTTTAGATGTTAAGTACAGCCCAGACATCTTCACACATACATGCACACATTGCTGCACAATAAACAAATCAACCAATTATGAAACACACAAGTACTTCACTTAATTTGTTTAAACTTATCCATCTTTTAGAGGAGGTAATAATTACTAATTAGATGATCATTTTCATCTATAATACTTGACAAAGAAGGTACGGTGTTGGTTTTCATATAAATAATGCAGTACCCCATTCACTGACTATCACTGGTGCCATGTGCCATGTAATTTTTAATTAAGACATATCATTGTCACTAAAGAAATATATACATATCCTAACATATATAGGTACCACTTGGCTGAAAACAGTTACCATTAACCTGAAGCACATGGTAGCCACAACATTAAATTCACAAAACACATGTTACTTCACTCTCTCTTGTTTTGCACAATTATTTCTTACCAATGATATTGATAATCTATGAAATACTTAACATAAAACTGGCTTTTCTCTCTTATAACTCTCCACAATCATTACTGTGGTCTGACAAGTCTTTCAAAGGGCATAGTCATCATTCCGCCTATTACTTTTTTTACAGTGCTTACACAGTAACATCTAATCAAGATTTTCATATTTGTGTGTGATAAATAGTTGTCACTGTATCCAGTGGGGTTACAAAGGGTACCAGTACACGAGCATAATTTTGGCTCAATAGGTCAAACGGCTCCAGAGATATGAGCTTGGATGTCTGCAGAGTAAACATGAATGTAGGTGGCGCCACCTTTCATAAAATCAAGAGAGCTGTCCAGGATGTATAAACCTGCAAAATTTCAGATGGATAAGTCAAACCACTTCTGAGATAAGAGTGATTTTATCCCAAGGCAGATGAACAGATGGACGCTGTGCATAAGTGGTTGCAGGTGCATCACCAGTTTTGCCTATGATGAAGAGCTATGTGAGATCTATACACACGCAAAATTTTGGCCTAATCGGTCAAACTGTTCCCGAGATATGAGCTTGGATGTCTGCAGAGTACCCTTTTTCAATTGGCTACAATGCTTTTTTAAAGCTGCATTTAATCAATCTATTCTTATAAAAATGACAGAACCCTACCATGGAATAATTCTTTTAAAGTTTAAACCAATCAGCTTAACAGTTTCATCATAAATCAGTGTATAAGCTAGAAGAGTTTTTAAAAAAATTACGTTTTCGCTTGTAAATAACACATCAATGTAGGTGGCGCCACCAGTACCTCAATTTCAGATATGACATATGTGACAAACATTGGTATAAAATTTGGTGATTATAGCTCTAGCAGTTTCTGAGATTTTAATTTTTGTGTGCTTTTTTGGACAGATGACTAAGTTCAACCTCCTGTAACTTGGCCAAAAATCTCTGAACTGGAACCATTCGAACAAACTTGAGAGAGATTGTTCCAGGGATCATTTCTGTGAAATATTGGACAATTTGGCTGGACAGTTTCGGAGCAAAGATTTTTAAAGCTTTTTTAGCTTTCCCTACAAAATCTATGAAAATGCAGTTAGAAAAAAAAATAAAATCCGATAGAGTTATTCAGATGACAGATTATTTGCAAAACTAGATGTGTCGGTACGACACGAATGCCCCCGCCTGGGGCAAATTAGAAACATTTGTTAAATTTTGTAAAATTTTTTTAAGTTCAGGAGGTGTTGTATGGTCAAAAGTAGGTCAAGAAGGGCAAAATGCAAACTCGATCTGTAACGGGTCATTATCAAGGAACACACCAAAAATCAGGCCAGTATGCAGGCACTGTGAAAAAAAGTCCATACATGTGCATTTTTCATAAAAATTTCTCTTTCATGAAATTTTCTATATTCAGGATCTGTCATATGGTCAAAAATAGGTTAACTGGGATGAAACGCGAACTTGACCTTTAAGTGGTCATTATGCGCCTACAGACTAAACATTGGGCCAGTATCTGTAAGCATTGTATTGCGAAACTAGAATATTAGCAAAAGCTGGTAATCAGTTATAAATTTAAATTGGAGAGGTATGTACCATGTTTTATAACAATCCACCAAATGCTTCCTGAGAAATATCCCCCTAAGTTTTTTTTCTATACTAAGCTCTGTGACCTTGAAGAGTAGATGAAGACCACCCATCTTTGAACCTGACAAAGATTTTGTAAATATGATGCAAAAGCACTGAAGTAATGAAGTTCCTTAGTTGAATACCTTTGGAGATATCCTGCACAAAGGGCAAAATTGAAAATCCGATAAAATTTCATTAAAAAATCAGAAATTGCAGGTGACGCCACCAAAATTGTGCAGAACGTACAGACCATCAGTCCCAATGATCATAGTAAGTTTTGTGAAAATCCACACAATGGTTCCTGAGATATAAGCTTCTGAGTGTTTTTCTATAATCAGCTCTAAAATGTAGAAAAATGGGTCAAGGTCACCCATCTTCGAACTTGACTGAGATTTTATCGATATACATCTTCACTGATGAAATAAAATTCCAACGGTGAATCCTTTTAGAGATATCCCGCTCACAAGGTAAAAGTTAACAGACGCGGAACAGACAGACGGACGGACGGACATCGACAGACAGATGGACGGATAGACGGACAGCTTGTGTAACGACAATAGCCCATCAGCCTATGAGCTGAGGGCTAAAAACGGCTGTACATGTACATTTGTCATCAAAATTAATTTTCATGAAATTTTCTATTTTTAGGAGCTGTAAAACAATCAAAAGTAGGTAAACCGGGACGAAACGCGAACTTGAACTGTAACTGGTCATTATCTGCATACACACCAAAAATCAGGCCAATATCTGCAAGCATTGTAAAAAAAAGTCCGTACAGGTGTATTTGTCATGAAAATTTCTATTTTTCATGAAATTTTCTAAGTTTAGGAGCCGTAAAACAGTCAAAAGTAGGTCAACCGGGACAAAACGCGAACTCGATCTGTAACTGGTCATTATCTGCCCACACACCAAAAATCAGGCCAATATCTGCAGGCATTGCGAAAAAAAGTCCGTACATGTGTATTTGTCATGAAAATTTCTATTTTTCATGAAATTTTCTAAGTTTAGGAGCTGTAAAACAGTCAAAAGTAGGTCAACCGGGACAAAACGCGAACTCGATCTGTAACTGGTCATTATCTGCCCACACACCAAAAATCAGGCCAATATCTGCAGGCATTGCGAAAAAAAGTCCGTACATGTGTATTTGTCATGAAAATTTCTATTTTTCATGAAATTTTCTAAGTTTAGGAGCCGTAAAACAGTCAAAAGTAGGTCAACTGGGACGAAACGCGAACCCGATCTGTAACTGGTCATTATCTGCCCACACACCAAAAATCAGGCCAATATCTGCAGGCATTGCGAAAAAAAGTCCGTACATGTGTATTTGTCATGAAAATTTCTATTTTTCATGAAATTTTCTAAGTTTAGGAGCCGTAAAACAGTCAAAAGTAGGTCAACCGGGACGAAACGCGAACTCGATCTGTAACTGGTCATTATCTGCCCACACACAAAAAATCAGGCCAATATCTGCAGGCATTGCGAAAAAAAGTCCGTACAACTGTTTTATTTCGGAAGGACGGAAGGACGGAATGACGGACATGGGTAAACTTATATGCCCCGGCCACTTTGTGGCGGGGGCATAAAAATTAGTGATGCTAGCTTCTGCCGTTTTTGAGATAGCTATGGTTAACGTACAGATGACGCATGACGCCGCACCATCGCATAAGCTCACAGGTTCACTAAAAATACCGTTAGACGAATTTTGTATATTAGAATGCAGTTCTAAAAATTAAAAGTGACTGATTTAGCAAAAATGAATTTACAAGTAATTATGAGACCAAAATCCTGAAACTTTTGTAAAAATGTTTCACTTGTTTACCAAATGATCCCCCTTTTGCTGTGCACTGTGATCAGTGTAATCTCTGACACTGACAGTGTTCAAAATTTTTAAGCCCCAAAGGCCCCTGGCCTGTATTTTTTTAACTGAGGCCTGTATTTTGTAAAGAAGCAGGCAGGCAGAGTATAATCCATCCCTCATGCCACATCCTTTGTCTAACAACCTTAAACAATGTTAATCAAAGATGATTTGAATAATTCTTTTTAGAATGACACAAATTTTAAATCATGTCTTTTTGTATTTTTATAATCAATATATTATGAGGGGCTATGCCAAGAATTTCAATACAGGTTTTCTTTACTGAGCTGACTTTTGCTGTAGCAACTTCCATCTTTAATTTGCCGATGAGGACACGGTCATTCTGCGAGTGTTTGTTTGGTTTCCACTTAGAAGATACAATCTAATTGTCATCAAACTCTCCGCAGATAAATATCCACCATGAGACTGACCTCTGGGTACTTTCCGGTCTTATTTCAGTGTATTTATTAAACCCTGACCTCACACAAATCTCAAAACCACTCATGGGGGCTGCCATATTGTGCACTAACTAAAAAGTGGATGTCTCAAGTTACATGTCGTAATTAAGAAATACTGATGAAGCTAACAGTAAATAAAAAACTTAATAATATGATCATTAGAATCATCTTACATTGTTAAGTTACGTAGCCTGCTGTTGGTTTCATATCAACAGTAAAGCAGCCAATGGTCTACAAGCATAATCCAAGCCAGAATCATACCCCTTTCACACATTAAAACA
The DNA here is from genome assembly GCA_026874595.1 of Sipunculus nudus. Lineage (NCBI taxonomy): Eukaryota > Metazoa > Annelida > Sipuncula > Golfingiida > Sipunculidae > Sipunculus > Sipunculus nudus. The sequence continues at coordinate 13,156,144 of CM049321.1, forward strand.
TGCTCAATGTGGATTGGTCAAATTGGTTTCAAATCGTATTGTGCGTTCACACAGGCATCAGGCACAAATACATGAGGTGTACATTTCACATGTGGATCAACGTGACAACATGCTGACAAGAGCATTCACGCACGTGCTGTGATTCAGCTGCTGCTTCAAAACTTGGTCTAAATTGTTTTGAATGGGCATTAAGCATTCACACAGCACAATAATTTGATTTGCACTGGAAACGGTTTGAAATCACCTCCTATTATGGATTTAAATCATTTTAGCCAAATCTGTGTGAGAACGCTTTGGATTGCGGTGTTATTGCTCAATTCTAATTCAAAACAGTGTAAAAACATTTTGCATTTGCAGTGTTAAAAGGGGCATCATTGTACCAACCAAAGGTACAATATTTCAAAACACTTCAAATGTTTCAAATAATTAACAGGGATGTGCCCACGCCGGGCGGGTGCGCCTGGCAGTCTTTCCTGCCGCCCGGCACTTGACTGGAAAGTGTCAATGCCCACCCAGCAGTAATATTTTTAAATTGTTTAAGCAATGAACAAAATTACACGCGTTTAAGCTTATCTCTATTTTTACCCGTATTACAATTAGTGACCCCTGTCAAATAAATCTAAGTGCTAGTCTTCCACACTAGATGACATCCAGTGGCGCCCAAAATGAATATTTAATAGAAGGTACTCTTCAAAATGGGCCGTATTAAGTGAATGTTGATGAATAAAATTTGGTACGAAAGAAGTGAACGTAGCTGCTATGGTAGCGCCTCCTTGTATCTGTATAAAAGACTAATGCTGATATCAGCTTCTATGAAATCATATGATGCGCCAAACGATAATTGATTGAATATAATTGATGATCGCTATATATATTTGGATACATTTGTAAGGTCACAGTTCCTATTGAGGCCAAACTGCCGAAGAAAAGTGGAATATGATGTTTGGTATCAGGTTTTAAGTGCGAAAAACTGAATACAGTCCTTTCTTATACCCATATTATATGGTAGTATTCAGCAAATCCTGACCGACAGAATCTGAACTGACAGATGAGTTCACCACGGTGTTTTAACTTTGACAATCAAATTTGCTCTCAGTGGCGGCATTGCTGTCGGCATATTGAAAATTAATAATATTTTTTAGTATTACTAATGATTTATTCATTCAGCTGAAATATCACGAATCACGTCTATAAAAAATGAAAGGTTAACTTTAAATATCCCGTGCCCCCCCCCCCCCCCCCATTTCACGAAATACGTTCACGGCCCGCCCGCCCGGCACTCAAATTATTCTGAGCACATCCCTGTAATTTATGATCATTCCTAGAACAAACTGCAAAGTCAAAAAAATTTCTACATATTTTTCCTACAGTACTTTGACAGGTGACCTGTGTTGGACTGTCACAGATGCTCTCACGTTTCGTTATATTACGATAAATTTCTTAGCACATCCATATCACATTCTAAAATTAGGAAGCCTGTGTAAAAAGCAAGATGGCAGCATACGTACCGGAGCAGTGTCAAGTGTCTCAGCCCCCCCGGTGTTTCCCCGGTCTGACGTCATCAGGGCAGCTGAGTGCGGCTCCACGATCACCACAATCTGTAAAACACATATATAAAAAACACCGTTAAAATCCCCATAATCTGTAACACATATATATAAATCACCGATAACATCACCACAATCTGTAAAACATGATCTGTAAAACACATATATAAAACACTATAAAAATCTTAAGAAAACTTGTGATTTTTTCAGTTTTTTAACATTAAATATAGGGTAAAAAAAATTGTGCAGACAGGCTAGTTTTTTTTTTTTTACCCTTTTTCATAGTTTTTTTTTAAAAATAAAATGTCATATGATCAAGGGAAAATATGAGATTAATAACTTAACAGTTTTGGTAAACAGGTAAAATCATAACAAAAGGGTATTTCATCAAAGTTTTAATATTTTATTTTATTGGAATAAACGTCTAAGCAGCTGGAACTCAAAATAAACAAATTTCAAAATTAAAACTTTGATTGGGAGGGGGGGGGATGGCACAAACTAGACTCTTATATGGACTGATTCCTTCAAAATTCCACAAACATTAGACCCTGTTACACAATCCTAGCCTTTAGAATATATTCATTTTTTGCTCTTATACATTCATATATATGTGCTATCATACAGCTGCTGCCATCTGCTGGAGAGCTGTCAAACAAATTAATCCATACTGCATACAATTGGAGCCTCAGGGGAAACACAAGCACACTTCAGAAGTTCTCTTCCTCTCACATTTTTCATTCTTATTCATTCCCTTTGAACTGTAAGAAAGTGCAAAAGCTCACCCCATTAAGGCCAGCATTATGGTTTTTGTGCGAGATCTAACAACTTTGACATTAACACTGTGTTTTAATAACATATAAGTTAGAAGTGTGAGCACTTTTTGAGCAAATTTTGGTGGAAATTCCTAGAAATATATCAACTGGATGGCCATTTTATGACTTTAAGAATGGCATTGTTTGCTTCTACTAGTTCTGGGGGTTGTAATATTTGATCCGATAATCACTAATTAACAACAATTATGTGACGTGACATCACTGGGAAACAATAATGTCAAAAACTATACAATAAGATGAAAGATGGATGCTGTTCTACAGCGTGATGATGGGTGTTGATGATGGGTGTTGATATTATTTCTAAGTATATATAATCCAAGGTAGGTACATATTAAAACACATGGTTTGTGTTTCAATGGAGTACCTATTACTGTTGATATTCCAGTGACGAAAAAAATAGAAAAGGATCGAAGTCATGAGACTATCAGACCAGATGGTAAGATAAGAGATATTCTACACCTGTGAAATGTGGGGGCCTTTAGAAATTATTGTTTACGATTAAAGATTCTTGATTCAAGTATTACTAAAGTAGTAACTGCCAATTTTCTTTAAATAAAAGCAAATATTTTTTTGCCTACTCGTAAGCACAGAAACTGAATCTAGAGCACATGCATTATATATCTATAGCCTGACCATCACTGCGTACTCCATCAAGTTTATTTGACAGCTCAGAGTGTGTACGGGTGGTACATGTATGTGAAAAAAAAAATAAAATAACTGAAACAAATCAATTCTGAAGTTATGAAATTTCTGACATTAACTGTGGTGTTGCTATAATTTACATGCATTGATAATTTGATGCTTTGTTACACCCCTAATATAAATACACAAATGTCAAATATGTACAACCTTCCCACCTTGCACATGTAAACAGATTGCTCTCCAACCTTTCCCACCTGTTGACCTAGTTATCCCTACAATATCTGTATCTGAAAAGAAAGTGCTAAAAAAAGACCTCAAGGAATAGACTGCCGATAACAACAGGGGCTACTAATACCACACATACACACAAAGAGCCTTTAAGAGTGACTGAAGGATTCTCCAACACAACATCCATGACAGGTACCAGTTCAGCTATTTATTCCAGGACTATGTTTTTTGTGAAACTAAATTAATGTGTATATCTATTACAACTTATGCATGCTTGAAGTAATGTTCGAAAGTCAATAAAAGGTAGCATGTTTTATTAGAACGTACCTTGTGTGCATCCCATCCCCGAAACTTTAATGAGTAAATCCAATGGTACTATCAATTTCTCTAACACATGTACACCATTTTACATATTCTAACTACAACTCTGAAATTTATGTTTAGTTTTAAGCACCAATTACTTCCAGGAAGTTACAGGTGAGAAAGAAAATGGCATTTCTCTGCCACCTGAAGCTAATTAAGTACATTTTATGTACTTGTAACAGTGAATTTAGTCTAAATCATCACCAGTAAGTGGCTATGAGGTTAAGTTGCAGCCTGTGTTTGTCTGTCAATTAGCAGAACCACTCAAGAAAACTAAATGGATTTATGATAATTTGGTATTTAAAGGACCACAGGCTGCTGATAGCGCAATGAACAATTATTTATCAAACTCAAAAATTATTTACCACAAGCAAATTTGTGGAATTTATTTCCCCCTGCTTCCGCCTCTTGTTGTCACCTGCTTGCCCTATCAATGTTTTAGTTTTTATTGTCCCCTGAAGATGTCTCCACATGGCATTGTGGCTGTGATTTAGTTTTCATTGCCCCCTGAATCCTCCACCTGTCAAAATCTTTGCTTGTGAATTAGGAACCAAATGGGAATTTTTTGCTTTTGAGCTGCTGATCATAAATTTTCAGACAGACATTCCAAAACCAATCCCAATCAAGGTATGCATGAGAGAAATCATTGACGCAAATTTGAATGAAATTGGATAATATTTAGGAAAGTTATTGCACAGAAGTGAAAACCTGACAGAATGCCAGACACGTCAGACAAACCAAAATCAATGTCCCCTGTTGCAAGGAAGCCCAGGACAAAAACAAATACTACTGTAGGTGGGAACTCATTTATGGGATTATAATAAACAAGTGACCCATGGGTCATGACGCTCAGCTGACTGGGAAAAGATTCGCAAAAGGAAATTTTATCATCAGAATGGTAGTATATACCCATTCAACTGAAGCATCAAACAGATTAACCAACAGGCCAAGATTTAGTCTGTATTTATATATCTCAAAAATAGAGAAAAATGTGTAAACTTTTAAAACTAGAATACAGGTAACCGACAAGTGACTACATGTATCTGCCAAAATCGGATAGTGAGGCATGGATTGAGTGGCAAGGGGAAATAGAGTGAGGTATGTTGCATATTAGCATGGATGTCTGCAGCCTAAATGTGTATGTAGGTTGTGCCACCTACCACAAATCCAGAAAGCTGTCCAAGTTGTATACACCTGCAAAATTTTAGGCAGAAAAGTCAAACCACTACATGTATATGAGCGATTTTTGCCCATGGCAGACAAACAGACAAACATTGTGCAAAAATCTTTGCAGGTAACCCCTCCAGTTTTGTGTATGATAAAGACCTATGTGAGATCTAAACACATGCACAATTTTGGCCCAATCGGTCAAATGGTTCCTGAGATATGAGCTTGGATGTGTCCAGCGTTAACTAGAATGTAGGTGGCGCCACCTGTCATAAAATCAAGAAAGCTGTCCACGATGTATAAACCTGCAAAATTTTAGGCAGTTATGTCGAACCACTACAGAGAAATGAGTGATTTTAGGCCAACAGAGGTAACAGAGACCTAATTTCTGGTTCCATGGAGACTTTTCATAGGTCTCTCAGTGTGTCGAAAATGAAGATTCTAGGTCCAGTCGTTACGATTTGTGCCACGCTAACAGATGACAGCATCCTCAAAGGTCTCAAAAATAGAGGAAAAAATCGTAAAAAATCAAACAGTAGAGGTGGCGCCACCAGTCTGCAGGAACTGATCGAACATCATGATCAATATGTATGCAAAAAATGAAGACCATCAGTGATGTAGTTATTGAGATATTGAAGTTTTTGTATGAAATTTTTTACTATTCTGGGGGGTACTTTGGGGCCCCATAGCTCAAAGGATATGGGTAACAGAGACCTAATTTCTGGTTTCCAAGGAGATTTTTCATGGACCTCTCAGTGTGTCAAGAATTAAGATTCTAAGTCCAGTCTTTATGATTTGTGCCTAGTTAACAGATGTTCACATTTTTAAAGGTCTCAAAAATAGAGAAAAAAATTCGTAAAAAATCGAAAAATACAGGTGGCGCCACCAGTCTGCAGGAAGTGATGTAACATCTCATGATCAATATGTATGCCAAAAATCATGACCATCAGTCAAGTAGTTAATGAGATATTGAAGTTTTTGTATGAAATTTTTGACTTTTCTGGGGGGTACTTTGGGGCCCCATAGCTCGAAGGATATGGGTAACAGAGACCTAATTTCTGGTATCCAAGGAGATTTTTTATGGACCTCTCAGAATCCCAAGTTACAAGGTTCTAGGTCCAGCGGTTACGATTTGTGCCTGGTTAACGGACGGACAGACGGACAGGCGGACGACGGACAGAGTGATCGCTATAGCTCAGATGACTTTCAGTCAGCTGAGCTAAAAACTGTGTGATTGAAACATCTCAGCCAAAACCAGTGGCAGGACCACCTATATTACACAAAAGTCCATTCATAAAACAAAATTCCATTTATCAGTGTATTAATGAACATTACCCTGAGGGGTATGATGTAGACAAGAAAGGTAAGCACATCTGATCCAGTAACCTGAGACTGATACTTCTGACAAGGCCATCTATCACACTAGCCATCAACATGAAGGATGTTATATAAGTATTAGGTGTACTGTCTAATGTAGGGCTGTTGTTCTTAGGTCTGGCTTGGTTGTACTTGTGTTAAAACTTAAATGTGTCAGGTCATCAATGCAAAGTCTTATAGAATTATAGAAAGACTTTCATTAGGGTTAATGCCAAAGAAATAACTGAAACAAAATTATTCAAAAGTTAATAACCATTATAATTGTATCCGCCAAAACAGAGTTTTGCGGATACTATGTTTTCAGCTGGTCGCCGCCACCGCCACCGCCGCCGCCGCGTAGGTGTCCGGAGAACTCCTCCGTAACCGCTGGGCAGAATTTTCCGAAACCCGGGATTATGTTCGGGTCACATGTGAACTGCTGCGCCCCGATTTTGTTTTGACCTCTGACCTTTCCTCTGCGCTCTGCGTCCGTTTGTGCGTCTGTTTCCACACATAAACCCACATATCTCGGGAACCGTTTGACCGATCAGGAAAATTTTTTTGCACAAATGTAGCCCTCGGAGAGCTTTATAACATACACCAAAAATGGTGGCGCCACCTGCAACCATGTTTGCACAGTGTCCATCTGTTCGTCTGCCTTGGGTTAAAATCACTCATATCTCTGCAGTGACTTGACTAATTCACCTGAAATTCGGCATGCGCAAACATCCTGGATAGCTTTTCTGATTTTATGACAGGTGGCGCCACCTACATTCACGTTGACGCTGCAGACATCCAAGCTCATATCTCGGGAACCGTTTGACCGATCAGGAAAATTCTTTTGCACAAATGTAGCCCTTGGAGAGCTTTATAACATACACCAAAAATGGTGGCGCCACCTGCAACCATGTTTGCACAGTGTCCATCTGTTCGTCTGCCTTGGGTTAAAATCACTCATATCTCTGCAGTGACTTCGCTAATTCACCTGAAATTTGGCATGCGTATACATCCTGGATAGCTTATCTGATTTTATGACAGGTGGCGCCACCTACATTCACGTTTACGCTGCAGACATCCAAGCTCATATCTCGGGAACCGTTTGACCGATCAGGAAAATTCTTTTGCACAAATGTAGCCCTTGGAGAGCTTTATAACATACACCAAAAATGGTGCCGCTACCTGCAACCATGTTTGTACAGTGTCCATCTGTTTGTCTGCCTTGGGTTAAAATCACTCATATCTCTGCAGTGACTTGACTAATTCACCTGAAATTTGGCATGCGTATACATCCTGGATAGCTTTTCTGATTTTATGACAGGTGGCGCCACCTACATTCATGTTTACGCTGCAGACATCCAAGCTCATATCTCAGGAACCGTTTGATTGATCAGGAAAATTTTTTTGCACAAATGTAGCCCTTGGAGAGCTTTATAACATACACAAAAAATGGTGGCGCCACCTGCAACCATGTTTGCACAGTGTCCAGCTGTTCGTCTGCCTTGGGTTAAAATCACTCATATCTCTGCAGTGGTTTGACTAATTCACCTGAAATTCTGCATGCTTATACATCCTGGATAGCTTTTCTGATTTTATGACAGGTGGCGCCACCTACAATCAAGTTTACGCTGCAGACATCCAAGCTCATATCTAGGGAACCGTTTGACCAATTGGGCCAAAATTTTGCATGTGTATAGTTCTCACAAAGCTCTTTATCATACGCTAAACTGGTGGCGCCACCTGCAACCCTTTTTTGCACAGCGTCCATCTGTTTGTCTGCCAAGGGCAAAAATCACTCATATACAATATAGTGGTTTGACTTATCTGCCTTAAATTTTGCATATGTATACAACTTGGACGGCTTTCTGGATTTTTTGGTAGGTAGCGCAACCTACATACACAATTTGGCTGCAGACATCCATGCTGATATGCAACACTTCACCCGTTCCACTCTGATTTAGGCGGATACAAGTAGTCGCTTGTCGACTACCCGTATTCTAGTTTAATCAAGTGGATGCAATCAATTTTTTTATGTACTTTCACACTACTAGTTAGCACATGGGTTGAAGACGTCTCCTTTTCATACTGTGTAATACTTGTTCATTTTTTAGTGCTATCCATGTACCAAAGATCCAACAGAATCTTTCCTGAGACTGTTCTGGACTGTCAGTTGCTAAATGAAAGGTTCTTGGCCAGTGATACTTGCCTTGCTAATGAACTGACGCATTCAATAGAATATGCATGGGTACCAGATACCTGTACCTTGCTTCATTAGCTTTAAGTTATAAATGTTTTAAACAGAAAAATCTATCATATTCAATATCATATCTATCCCTTTCAGAAACCTGAAATGACATGATGAAAGTGAAAAACAAATTAGTAGGACTGAAAGTTGATGCAATCCTTAGTCTGACATCATTGTGACTTGGATGAAATTTTATACAGCCCTTCCTGAATTATGCAGCATGTTAACACAAGTTATTCCATCTGATCTGAGGGTGATGTATGTTACATACCATGTTACAACACAGTAGCCACACAACTGATTGCCACTACAATCCCTGCCCTATTTATAATAAATGCTATACTCAATAGCAGCCTGCACACAAATTAAAACTGTTATACAGGGACACATGATAAAAGAGTCTATTGTGTATGGTTTATGCATTAAACAGTAATTCATGGTACTAATGACTCCATGCAAGTACATGCCTATGTTCTGGGCATGCACCTCTTTTAGTTTTACAATATATATTTGTTACACGTTTAACTTACACCTTTTAGAAGGGCTTTTAATATATATTTGATACACGTTTAACTTACGCCATTTAGAAGGGCTTTTAATGAAAACTATTTACACAAGAACTAAAAAGGTATTTTGTATGTAATTAAAGCAAACCACTTTGTTCAGTGTTTTACGCGAATTTTTTAACTTAAAAATCTGATGGTCAATTTTGGGGATGACAACTGTGAATTTTCAGGTGTGCAAATCTACAGTATCTGCATTGCAGTGAGCCAGTTTGAGTTCCAACCCAGCATTATCTACCTGTACTGCAGTGTGCAAACAGTATTTTCTACCCTGCAAATTTACCACCACAGTTATGAATTTCCATCCTTATAGTGTAACAAATTTATGCACAAAATCTCCAGTTCACCAGCTTTAATTTTTAGCAGGAAATGAAAAATTTACATGGTGACAAGTGTGAATTCTGAACCCCGCAATATTGCCAGTACCACAGGCACTTGGTCTGAATTTTCTACTAAAATACAATAAATGTGATTTTCTAGCCCTGGTTTATGCAGCATATTGATTTCTCTCATTAACTGAGGGTACATATAACAATTTAATTGCAATAAGACTCCAGAAATGCATATATTTTAAACCCTGCAGTGTATTAGTATTACTGCAATGCCCCTCCTATTCAGGGAATACAAAGTACATTACAAGCTATACTGTAGTGATAGGTTTTTTTAAAGCTCTCACTGGGTATGAAACATACGTGGGAGTTACCAGCAAGCTGCAGTAATAACTGGTTCACCGGTACCTCCTAAATGACACAGTACACATGTACCTGCGATGTGCAGCCTCCACACATCAGGTTACTGTTACATTCATTTTATCAGTGTTGTGTAGCATAAAGCCCACAGTACACCTTTGCAGGTCTGCCAGTGCTGTTGCAATAAGAACTGTTGCAATAAGTATTTTTCCTAGTCATTCAAATTATCTAGATATCGACTACTCTTGTGTAATCAGATACAGTTCCTGATGAAAACATGAAGTACAATTTTGACAATTCATACACCTGTGTTCATCTACCCTTCCCCTTATACCTACTCCCAGGCCCAATTTACCCACTCCCAAGACCTTACCACTCCTGGGACCTGACTGACACACTCCCAAGACCTGGCTGATCCACTCCCATCACCTGACTGATCAACTCCTAAACCCGACTGTTCCACTCCCAAGACCCAACTAACCAACTCCCAGGACCAACTAAAACATAAGTGAAACAAATTTCCTACATAGGTTCCTCAAGGGTGTTAGCTCGAGGTAACACTACCAGAGTTATATGACAAACTCTGACATAAGTATTATAAACTAAAATAATTAATGAAAACTGGTTATTTATAAGGTGAGATAAGGTAACAGGTATATATATATATATATATTTCAGTAATTAAATGACCAAAATAGGCTTCATATTAAAGGATTCAAGTGCACATGGTTCCTAAGATGCATGTGGATTTATGTAGAGAATCAGGAGCAATATTATGCCTACTCTTCCAGACTAAGACTAACAGTTCAGTTTTGCTTTATAGAAAAGTTTACCAGTAAAAACATCCCAGCACACAGTCTCAGTACTTCGCATATGGCGGTTCATCACCTTGTTACGGCTCTGCATGTTGGTAAACACAGTCCATGAGTTTGTTTACCAAAACAATCCCATGTGACCAGAGGTCCGATTGTTGATCACAACACGTGATTTTCAGCCAGCAGAAACATGAGTTTCATTTTTGGGCCATGTCAGTCAGGGAATCTCAAGATTGACAGTTTGACATGTGTTGTAGCCCGGCGATGCATGAACTGTGTTAATGTTTACACCTGTGATCACACCCAGTCTACTGTTTTTAACACTTGTTTACCGGACTAAGCAAACAGTTTCAGGGCAATAGTTTGGCAGGTACCAATTCATTTTAAAGGGGAGAGGCTATTTTTCATGTAAATTCAACATGCTCTATATGTGATTGGGCCCCTTTAATTATAAATGCAAGTCAGTGAGATACAACTTTTGAAAGTCTTACAAGAGCAACTAAGTCAATATATCAGACACTGGTTAAGGCAAATAAATCTAACGACTTCTTATGGAATGTGCAACTCTTTCTTTTTTTTAACGATTTTTTAAACATTACATACAAGTTCCTAAGTCAAATATTTAAAGAAATGATTAAGTATTTATTAAAAGCAACATCAAAGGATGTGTGTACACAATCATTTAGGTGTGACATTTTGCTGACAGAGAGCAGCAACCAATGATCGATGAGGGACAACACATACCTCACACGCAAGGTGAAGTATGAACAACACTAACATAGCAACCAACAAGGTCAAGGCTGTTACAAACATGCAGGTCTCTGAACAGGAACAATAACATTAAAACATAAAGACATGATTTTAAGTTGGCACAAGCATTAGCATCCATTAACACACACAGACAGTCCAAGGTCATGTCCCTGATATTCAGTTGTTAAATATAGTGCTTTGCATGTAATTTATTACCCACTGCATGAATCAATTTGTCAGCAGGACTGCTTAAATAAACCTTGGCATGTTCATGAATCTTCAAGGGAAACCCACGTTGATGGATACTGCACTTCTTATAATGTAGTCTCTGGGATGCAGGGCCTGTAACTAGGGTATTGTTTATACTTCCTTCTGTGAGCTTTCCTTGCATTCAGGTCTGTGCAATACCATGGATACATGTCATAAAGGTCACATTTTCAAGACATAAAATTCCTAACATTTTTGTGCATCATCGTGAGTTTCTCTCATGTTTTATTGGTGTTTACCTGAATTTACACAAAACATTATTAGCAGTTCAAAAATAATTAAACATGTAGCTTCTCTGTCGAAAAACTAGCATGTCGCAGGTTATTTGCATACTTTTATGCATTTGTGTGCAATTTCATGCATTGTCATGCCATTTGGACAAACATTTTATAGATGATGCGATTAATGTTACCTCAAAAATGTCTAATAAGATGGATTTAATAACTTAGCAGTGTTTCTTCACTGCATTGAACTGCAATAGGAATTAGGATTCATGCTATCGTGATAACAATAAATCTTTTATAAGTTAAAAATCCAAATTGTTTGCATTTTGACCACCAGATGGCACAGAGAAGCAGAAGTGGTATTTCTGACAATAACAAGAACAATATTTTATATAGTACACCATTATAAATCCACTACAAAGGGATGAATAACAAACTATTCTGAAACACCTAAAGCAACCAGTGGGGCTAAATATACCCAGGGGATATATATACTGCAAGATTTTTTTTTCAGTGTCCTGGCTATGAAATCCACCTTGCTCTGAACATGACATGAATATGCAGTATATAAATGACTCCACATTCCAAGGCTAATCTAATCCCAGTATTACTGAAACAGCATAGGACTGAAAACAGCCCGAGCAGATACAAAACCTGTTGTAACCCATGTTATAAGTAGGTATAACCCACTATCCACATTATGTTGCTACCCAGTGATGCATAGCTTGTAAGTGTCTGCTGCCCTATTTTGGTTCGACCATTCATAATTAAACCACTTCCTGAAAGGGGTCTCTAGTGAGTAATGTATTGCAGTACGTGCCACATACAACCAATGTGATAACCCACAAGGCCACATTCAGAGGGGGGATATAAAGGTTGCAACCCCTCCACCCCCCCCCCCCTTTTACAAACCTTGTAAATAACAAAGCTCCAAATATGGTAAAATATATTAATTTCAGTTATAATATATAAAACAATTTTTTCTAGGCTGATGATGAATAAACCCTCACCTATCCCAAGGTTCCTGCACCTCTTGGCAAAGCAAAGACCTATATAAGACTTTTTGAGACCAGCTGACAAAAAATACATGGAATTCTTTAACAGCCCTACCATGCTTTAAAACACCAAATGGCATCTGTTGGAGAGACTACTACTCCTGACATTTGTTGAGCCTTCATTTATTAGCAGAGTCCTAAGAATCTACGGATATCTTTTTTCAACAAGTAACCGCAGCAACTTCTCCTAAACTGTCTCAAGCTTACATGCAATCACCTAACAGTTTGTGCACATACATTATATATCAGGATGGGTAAAATCAAATTTAAGACTATTCTAGGACCTATGTTAGGATTCCTGGCAATTTAAGACCTTATCAAGGCCTTAAAAATGCAAAATCAAAAATAAGATTTTTTTTAGGCCCTGTGGGAACCCTGTATCCGGCCCAACCATCAATTAATATGTTGCTAAATAACAAATTAATTGTCTAGACTATAGTTCAGCTCAGCAGCTGTATAATCACAATGAGTAAACCATTCACAATATCACTTCCTGAAGGAGGTCACCAGGCCTGCTGTGACCTGGTGCCTGTTAGCCTGTAATCAACATGATGGTTTTACAATTAATTTAAACAGTTACTGAGCCTTTCTTCCCATAAGGCATTAGGTCACATCCAGTGCTACTAACACATATGCCTGTGATTTATTTGAGAAAACTTATTAACATCTGCAGATTAAGACTAGTTAATGATTTTATAGCCTGTGCAAGGTGGAAATATATTAGTTCACTGATTTAACTACTGTTTGTGTGTGTGTGTGTGTGTTCGCAATATCAAAACCGGTAGGTATTTGTCCTGAGAATTGAATGCATATTTCTAGTGTTCAAAAAAATTAATAAAATGATATTCATTCTCCCAATTATTCTCCTTTTACAGCAAAAAGAAGTATGATTTACATGTGCACCAACATCTTACAAACAACTTGGTTTACTGGATGTGTTGGGTAAGAGGGGTGTAGAATGACACCAGTAACCTAAAAATGCAGGTTCCTAACCACCAACGCTGATCAGAGGGCATAGCTTCAAATGGCACAGATATAATATTTTAAAGAAATTTCAACCTCTGTGAGCTATGATGTTTGAAGTTTAACCTTCTGGAAACAGAGGTTGAAATTTCTGGTGTAGTACATTATTGAAATAGTACACAGGACTTATTTGTATAATGTAAATAATCTGAGGCTAGCAGACCTGTGTCAATTTGAAACCCTGGTACAACAACACACACTGGCCACAGATCACTGTATCCTGACAGGGCTACACCTGGCAATTCCAGCCATTAGAACTAGCCCTGGCCACCTCAGCAGGTAAGGCTAAGTAGGGGTGCGATGTAAACCAGGTAGCAGAGGCAGCAACATGTAAGTTATAACCCCAACTGAACTGCTTGAGGAACGCCCATGGATACTAAAGTCCTCCCCCCCCCTCGTCTCTCTCACCTGAACGAGCTTGTGTTCCTGCTGCATACCTGAGACAGTTCACCATCTGGGTAATATTATTCATCCATCCTGCTCTCCCCATGTTATACAGTGTACACCAGGTACACATGCTGTGCTAACAGTCACCATTTTAAACTATATCATATATCAAAGCATTATGTAATATTAATAATTCCACTTTTGTTGATGCAATGTAAGTTTTTTTTTTTTTTGGGGGGGGGGGGGGGGCCCGGGGGGCATGTACATTCCCAAACCCAGGTTACCCTAAGTGAGCTGTCATCTTTGACAGAGCACGCCGCAAAATCAAAACTATTTATTGTGTATCTACTCAAGATCGTGTTTAAACAGTGGCTAGCAGAAGGCAAGCTACATTATTCCTATACATACTAAAAATTAGTTAACCTCCATTGTGGTAAATGTTTGATTTTATTTTAAAAAGAAAGTTTGAAATTTAATATTTGAGTAATCATTCAATTGAGAATAAAATCAAAGGAAAAGAAATTATTTGAATCAAATCAAAGGCCACTCATAATTCCCAAGGTGAAGCCTATCAAAGAAAATGAATTAGAAATCTAATACCTCATTCAGCAAAACTGTAGAATATTCAGCTCTGTATGGGAAATATTTTAATCATTCCTGAATGCACATACAATAACAGTCACTGTATGGTTCACACAGACATATCGATATCTGAAGCATGTGAAATGACTTGCGACATGTTCTACATATATCTATAAACTGTACCATTAGGAATGATACATAGACACATTATCACAACAAGGGTAGACCAACATTTTCCCAACTTCTTATTTTAAGAACCATAAATTTAAGGTGGTAGGTTGGTACCTGGTGACCCGTCATGAATGCCTGATCAGCAATCATAAATAATGGGCCAACCCCATTACAAGTGGAATGTTTATAATTCTTTTCCATTAGAAACATGCTCAGTTATATTCAGGAAACCTTTCATTTAACTGCAACCATTGACATATCCCTACTTCATAACATTCTGCAAGCTGCTAGTTCCATCATCCTGTTTTCAAGACACAATATATATACAAACATTTCTGACTTTTATGGTCTATACTGATAAAGGCACCCTTATGCTAAACCCCACAGTGTGGAATAATGCTATTTATATTAATAGTTCACGAAAATAGCTAATAAATAGCCAGACCTTATCACTTTCTCAACCCAATGAAAATGACTGTACTATATTAGACAAGCATGAAGGTCATTTAATCCAGAAGTCATGACCTGTCGTTAAGACAGAGCGAAACTCTGAGGTTCAAGCAAGATTTCACCAGTATGCCATTAAGACACCAGTGGGGTTCGAACTGGGGACCTTCAGCCCCGTAGTCCAAAGCCCTAATCACCAGGCTACATCCTACCCCTCAAATGCATTTTTATTATAAATATTGTTTAACATTGTGTAATATTATCAATATAGAGATAAGCTATCTAATAATTTAAATATAATCAGCCTACACTGCAAATAGGCATGATAATTAAGTTTTTGTAACCAAAATCATTTAAGACAGGTTATGAACATCCATTAGGCCAGATCAAAAGGTTTGGCATGTGGGTATTATGATGACAACAATAAAATGCCACTCACCACAAATTTTTCTTGGACAGACATGATGAGATTGGGCGTCATGATCTAACAGGCTTCCAGTCTTTATGGTAAAGGAATTCATTAGTGGTGGGTGTCGGTGCATATTTCATAATTGATCATCGTTTGAATTTTGAGCAAACAGATCCAGTTCTATTTTTTCAACATCTAAAAACTGGTATATAGTGGATGAACGTAAGGCCAAAATAAGAAAGAGGTATGGTTCTCAGGCAGTTTTTTTCAGAAATCAATGCGGGCGGGCGTTTTTTTTTTTTTTTTAATTTTTTGGTACGTTTCGATAAAATGTCAAATAAGGGAAAAGCATTATAATGACATTTTTTTTGCTTAACAAGTAAAAGCACTTCATAACAAAGTAAATTGTATGATTTTATCTTCTTGAAAGGCATGTCCGAGCTGCTGCAGCTCAAAATTGGTAAGTTTCTATTGAAAATCGAAATAAAAATTTTTGATGCGGGGGTTTAAAATTGATGCGGGCAATGCCTGAAAACCATACCTTTTATTTTTTTTTGGCTAATGTTGTATTATCCAAATATTGCTCTTGAAACCTCACCCAAAACTAATTTTGCAACTCTTTTAAGCTTATTCACAAATTAACTGTTCAAGTTCTCAGGAGAATGTCATTTTGTTTTATTTGTTGAGATATTTCATTGTTCAATACTGAATATGCACATGAATATATCACATAATACAAGTATCAATGGGATTTAGTGTAAATAATTTAAAGCTTCTCAGAAATATTATGGTAGCAATTATTTATAATTATTTTGATAATGCATTAAATTGAGGAAGTATATTTAAGATTGTTAGTGTTGCATGTGTTTCAAGTCCAAGTATACTGGAACTATGAATTTATGAATATCACTTTCAGGGGAAATGATTTTGGGGGATATTTATATTTTGACACTTTTTGTGTCTTCAATGTATGAAGAATCTTTTTTAAAAAATTTCTTTGTTTCTGATGTGGTTTGCATTGGGATTTCCATAAAGCAGTTGTTCTACAGGTATATTTGGGGGGAGATGTTTAATTCTAGAGTTTACATGGAGTTGGCCCTACAGTAGAAAATGTTATGTTTTCTGTTTTTGGATGGATATTGGCATTTTGAGTCATTCAGTGTCTTAGAACCATTACTAATGGCATGAATTACTACACTGCATCTGGGCTCTTCTTGATCTTAGATTGATATGTTTAGGTGGTTTGTTTTTAGCAATTTCTCTGGATACAGTGATTTACTGGTCTGGCAGTGTTTAAGTCTATTATCTATTTTGTCATATATAAACTCTTTGATCAGGGTTATAAATTATGGCTGGTTGGGACATCCATGTTTTAGACTTTATTGTGAAGTAATCAAAGATTGCCTTTGGTTATCAAGTGCTAGAAAATTAGGGAATGACTGGTGTTCTCTGATAACTCCATGATCACTCCATCCCCAGAATATAAATTCACAACTGGAACAGTGGCACTTCCTTATGCATTGACAATGACATGTCTTATTGTATGCTTTGGAAAACAGACAATTGCCTGCAAAGACAAGACTCACAAGAGAGTCTGGGAGGATTCACACACAGATTCCCTTGTACTCCTTTCACATGGCAAAGGTTTTCTGCGAAACAGTTTTTCCAAATCATTTTAGTGAGTTCACACAGGCACAAGGCCAAATTATTTTCAAACCATTTTTCGGAGTGTTCACACAACAATTAAACCAAGCAAATAAAACAATTCGCATTCAAAAAGTTTTGAAACCATCTCCAGAGCTTGATCCAAAACCCTATGGCCAAAACAGTTTGAAAACACTTAGGTTTGCCGTGTAAACGCTCTAAGACATTTTAAAACCGATTTAAATGGTTTGCATTTGCTGTGTGAAAGGGGTATTGGAATATAACTAATAACGATTTTCACAGCAGAAAAACAGGTTGACATAAGGGGATGAAATGATCCATGTTACAGGTCAGAGGTCAACAATTAACATCTTTGTGTGAGCAGTTCTGCAGATAATTGAACCAGACTGTTTAGTGGCTTTGCACCCACATTTAACCATGCAGATTACTGATAATTACAGCACAGGTATTAAGTACACATACATCAGATTGTCATTTAAAAATACAACATAATGTACATTGTCTGATCACATTCTCCTTGACACATAAATCGTGACCTGATCAGATTATTTGTCTTGTGTTTTATACCTCAGAGTAATGACATGATAAGACAAACAGATCATGTGACCCTGTGACACAAACGTTCTGACCTGCAGGTGGTCATATCATGTGACCCCTGAAAACATACAACTGACTCAGACTGATAATGATATACACTGGGTATTTCATTAGTTTCACTAAACATTGGTAATGATTTTACAATTGTATAAATGTCATGACTGTACAATGGTAAGGTCTATCCATCCCATTAGATACTCAGCACTCACTGCAGGGGGCCCTCTATAACCCAAACCTAGTCATGCCCTTCCCTTGAACTTCTCATTGCAAAAAAAATTTATCGCTTGAAAGTGTGTGTGCAATGGTGAAGGTTTTGATTAGTGTTTTCTGGATATTATGTATTTCATACAGTTTTAGTCCATTCTACAGAAGAGGTATCTCTTGAAACTTGCAATTCTTCTCTCAAACAGAAATTTATACCAATACGGAATTCAGCACTAAAGTGAATGTGGGTTTAGAGGCCAGATATCAGATGATAAACCTTAATATTTCACAATCTTCTGGGTCTTGTGGCATGTGACATGGAGATTTGATTTGATCTTTTTATAATATTTATGACACCTGACAACCTTTTAACAGCTTTTAAATACACTTCTCTGTACATGTGACGGGTTACCTTGATTGCCTCCAATGAAATTAAACAGTTTTCTTTAAGTTGTACTGTTTACTTTGCAGGGACTTGTTCCATTGCATTTTGATTAATGAGGTCAATCACTCTCTCCATTTTGTACTTTATTTTCTGAACTGGAGACCATACCTAAATGACCACACACTTACTGACCATATAATGACAAATGAACATACTTAACTCACCACATACTTAAGTGACCAAAAACTTAACTGACAAATGGGCATACTTAACCACATACTTAAGTGACAAATGAACAAACTTAACTGACCACATTCTTTAGTGTTAAATGAACATTATTTAAATGAACACATACTTAAGTAACCACAAACTTAACTGACGAATGAACTAACTTAACTGACCATATACTTAACTGACAAATGAACATGCTTAAATGACCACATACTAAATAAACCGACCATAAACTTAACTGACCACATACTAAACTGACAAATGTACCTGCTGAACCAGAAATATTTACTGGATTTAATAATGCCAAATTTCAAGGAGAAAACTGCAAGTGGAACAGACCCAAGGGATAGATCTACTTCCCTGTTGGCAGGAAATCTATACAGTTCACACAGTACCATTATCTTCTAACTCCTGACCATAAGACTATTTTTAACCAAGTGACACTGACCGTTGACATTCAATTGTGTTGAATCTACTGGATACAATTACTGTAAATTTAAATGGTTCATAATAATCAAAATTAATTTACCTTCATATAATAAAGTATCCACAAAATTCCATTTAAATTCCCTACCAGTTGAACCTGCTCTCAAACACACAACATGTACCACTCAAGCGTCTGGTTCAATCAGTACAACTACAAGTGCCAAAATATTTCCCAAAAGATGACTGAGCCCTACAGATGACCCAGTTCTACGGAATCTTCTCCGTCAAACTTTTCTGGAAACACACACTACTTAACCGTCGTACCATCTGCCTCCAAGTAGCAGGGTTTTTCCCTGGCATCATCTGTGATGCGCAGGTCTGAGTAACTGTGTTTTTGGCAGGATCTTGTGACCTGACATTTCATTGTCCAATGTTAACTACGGTGTTGGCATTGTGTAAACAGCAAATGCATAGTACATATGGCAGGACAAGTTTCTCATTATGTTGGATCACTAAATGACTGGATGACTATAATACAGAGCCCCTTAAGCTTAGGTTTCTTGTTCATAATCATACCTATATCCAAATAGGCAATTCCCCTTAATATTGAGAGATACCAAAAACCCAACCCTTCTACCCAGTCTCCAAGAGAGGATTCCTGTAACATACCAATATTTTCTCCTTAAATACTGATAAACTGGCTTGACATAATGTGGAAAGAAATATATAGCTAAACCTATTTCAAACCTATTTGGACAGGTTAATTAAACATAAAGCTTATATCTTTATCATTAAATATAACCTGGAAAGAAGCCATGATGATTACGAGGATGGCATGTTCTGGAGGTCCTTTGTGCAGGCCAAAACAGAGAGGCCCAAGAAAATAATACCTCATTCATTTACCTCGCTACCTTTATATATTATGGACCTGATGAAAGAAAGGCCGTACTTGTTGATAATGTGTCATCTTCATGTGGCAAGGTGTCGCAATCTTAATGGATGTGATCACATGATCATAACGGCCATTTTCATATACCTTGTATTTTTTTGTAAGGTATTGGTTCAGTTAAGATTAATAGGGCCTATGATGGAACATATAGTCTTAACTGCCCAGCTTTCTATAACTTAAAATGTCTACTGGAACAATCATATTTAACCTTATCATATTTAATCATCAATTTGTTTATAAAGTATGATAGGACTTTATAAGGTGTGTCAACAACTGTACACTTGTGTAGGCAGTATTTAAATTCTGTTGTTATGTGGGTGGAGTGTGATAAGTTATGGCTCGTTACAGGTAATGCTGCACCTGTCATTGATACATTCCACCTGTGTTTTGTTAATATTAGTTCGCCAGGTATGATGGCTCACTCCTCCCTACCACGTCTTGTGTGTCACAAGTCAGCGTCATGACGTGACACATAAACATTATGATAAATAGACCCGGGGGCATTACATCATACATAAATGTTTGGATGAACATATTTATCTTTATAACATTTTATAACTATTCATTTGAAATACATTGTACTCCTCATTAGTGCACATGTATAGGGAATGCCTATACAAAGAATTCATGACTAGTGTCTTTTTACCTTCATCAATATCCACATCAACCAGCATATTTATAACTAACTCCTAAAAGCCATAGTCCCAAATTTATCTGCCAGATGTCAGCCAGTGGCAATTCTTTTGAAACAGACTGAACAAAGACACAATATTCCTGCATGTACATCTGAACTGAGATAAATTTTACAGACTCTCAACTAAATTTGTCTGGAAATGCAAGCAGTCCTTGGGCCATTCAAATTGTTTAAAAGCTTGTTGCTTGAGGTAGACTGCATGATATACTGTACTTGGGAAAATGACTGACACACTGCATAAACTTTCATTTTATCAATTAATTATGATTCATTAAACAAAATCTGACAACATAACAAATGCAACAGATAAATATTTCAATTTAATCATTAAAGCACTCATCTGTGCAGTGACCATAATTGTGCCTTTGCAAGCGCCTATTCATAGTACTGCTAGGCATATTTCCATTATGTTTATCAGAGAACTTACAAACTGTTTAAACAAGCACCTCGATAATATTCCTATGAAGTCCCCATGAACCAGACAATGTCCATATCAGAGAAGTGCTTTGTCAATAACTATTAGTCCCTAGTCTGCTGTGTTTGTATCAGGGATTCTTTTATCTAGTCAAGCGAGGCCTTCCGTATTTGACCCTAGTGTGGTGTACTATGATATTATCACATCAACAGCCTACATGGGTAAGGGGTTGGCCATTTTTGACACTGACTGGTCTAATCTGTGATAGTGTAGCACTATCAGGACCTTGCCTCAATCAACAGGTGAGCCCAAATAACTCTTGAGCATACATTGGAATCCTGCTTTGGTCCACACATCATCTATTCAAATAACACAAAGGTCTGAAAACAAATAGAACTTTAGTATATAGTACAATAGTCTACAGTTCATTGTTTTAGAAAATCTAGAATAAACCACATCACAGTAATTACATATTTAATTTACACTTATGAATACAGTCCGCAAATCCTTGATGAACACACAGTAAATCCCATATATGCACTTAATATTAATAAAGACCATGAATCCTTGACAAACTTTATAAAATCTGAACAATGCAGAACTAATGTACATGGTATTTAGGCAAAAAAAAAGAGGTATAGTTCTCAGGCACCGCAAGCATAAATTTTATACCCCCGCATCAAAAATTTTTATTTTGATTTTCAATAGAAACTTACCAATTTTGAGCTGCAGCTGCTCCGACATTTCTTTCAAGAAGATAAAATCATACAATATCCTTTGTTATGTAGTGCTTTTACTTGTTTAGCAAAATAAATCTGCTATTATCATGCTTTTCCCTTATCATTTGACATTTTTATCGAAACATACCAAAAAAATAAAAAAAACACCCGCCACACTGATTTATGAAAAAGTGTGCCTGAGAACCAAACCTTTTTTTTTTATTTTGGCCTAACAGCTAATTGATGAAAACAAATTTTCACAAAATATATTTGGTACTTATATATCCATATGTATATGGAAATGATTAATAGTTCAAATTTTATCCAAAAGATGGCAGGGAAAGAGTATCAAGCAAGTCATCATCCTGCATAGGTGACATAAAGCTGGCAATGTGCCAAGTAGTGATATTAAACTGATCTAAAGAAATCCACTGAAACAACAAATTGTTTAAATCTGTTCAGCGTGTGTATTAAGTCTTAATACTGGGAAGCAATAGCTGGTGGTAATACAGTGAACAGAACTGAAACATGAATAAAGTGAGTGTGCTATGCTAATATCACTGGGATCTGGGGTTGCTTGAATAAAATACTACAAGGTCTGTGACTGGCCTCATACAAAAAGACTACCAACCAGCAGAGCCACCTGGTGGACAATGTCAGCATGAAAGCAAGTAAAATATGGGATTGTAATCCTTCGATTTATAACAATTCAAACTTCGTCACTGCCCTGTTTATGTAAACAAACAATACCATAAAAAAACTTGACAATACCAGGATTTTTTATTATTATAAAATACTCTGAATCTATAAAATCCTAAAGTTGTTATTTTCCACTGCTGCATAAATTTTTATACCCTAAAACAGATGAAGATATTACGATTGCCCTGGGACTATGGCTGCGACCACTCAGAAGGGGTCAGCTAAGCTGCTCTGTACATCGTATAAAATGGTTTATATCTGACCAAATTAATGGTATAAGCCTTACTATGTATTGTATTGTACAAGTGAGACCGGTAAAACCATTCATTGTTTACACATTTTCTTCTTATATCTCCGCAAAAAGTTAACCACTGACAAATTATATCTATTGATGGGCTTGACCTTAAGTTTCCGTGATTATGCCTGAATAGCATTGACTAATTTAAACCTGGTAATATGCAGACTAATCACGCAACCTTAAAAAGGCAGGTCCGTGGACCATGACCATAATGATGGCCAGGTATGGCACAATAAACTAATTGTGGTTTATATACCAAACTACTGAACTTCATTTAGAATCAACAGTGATAAGCTGACAAAACATGCATACATGTATGTGTGCTCTGTCAATTTACTTCTAATTAAGGATAAAGAATATAATGAAGGGAGAACATCTAGAGAAAATCGGGCTAGAAACTATCAAGAGTGATAACTGAAACTGCAGTATTCATTATAACCTGACATAAAACATGTATAATGTATAGGGGCATATTTGAAGTCTTATATTCATGTAGGCAAGTTTTTATGTCTGTGCATTCTGAGAAATGGAAAGTTCCTAAGCAGATGAGGGTGTCTCTCTAGTGAACATTGAATTGTGTGCGAGATTGCACTTTGCCCGTGGCAGACCTAATTGACAAGATGCCAACATAGTAAAACAACCAACCAACCTGTCTGCAAAAATAACTGGTTATCATCCTGAGGCACGACTGATCAATCAATACAGACAGGGGTCACAGTAGTTCATTAGCTGGACCACTTCCAGGGGGCATTATTACTGGTGTGCAGGGCTCAGGTAAAGCATGCTTCCACATGCCCAAGGAAAGCAACAACTGGATCTTATATCACCATAGTCACCAGTGGTGTATGCTCATTTACACAATATAATCCCAATTATTTACCATGTGCATGCTGTTTATGCCAATGACACCAAATGACAAGCTCTTGTACTTGGTATATAGGCCTACATATTGGCTAATTTATCCAATGATTCTATAACCTACATACAACATACAGTATGATGATACTATCAGGCATGAATTGATCAGTGAAACACTTCACAAAAGTTCGCATTTTAAAATAGTATGGAAACAATTTCCTCACCCCCCCCAAAAAAATGGGATATGTCCAAAACTTTGAAATCATTAAAGGCACTGCAAGAGCTATCTTTGGATTTTTTTTATCAACCAACCATTATAATCTGAAACAGCCAATCACTAGCACACATGTTTTAACTAGTTGTGCAAAGTGGTACAAGTACAACAAGGATAGATCTAGTGGGCCTGCCTCATAAAACAAGATGCTGGACCTATAGACAGGGCTGTTTCAGATGCAAATATAATATTCTCCAATATTCCTGATATTTATGATTTGTTTTCTGTTCCATTCATGAACAAGGAAAATCACAGGCTTGCAACCGACCAATAAAATGCCTTATGTTAAGTGGCCTCTATTATTACTATGACTTAAGAATCACACAGTCCATATCATATCACAAGATAACGGATCATCATTCATTGGTACAGGTTTGTTATCAAGTGAGGCAAAATTTCTACTGCTGTATCTGCAAGTAAAATATGTACCTAGGCCAAAAAAAATTAAAGGTATGGTTCTCAGGCACCGCCCGCATCAATTTTAACCCCCCGCATAAAAAATTTTATATCAATTTTTAACAGAAACTTACCGATTTTGAGCTCCAGCCGCTCGGATATTTCTTTCAAGTAGATAAAATCACACAATTTCCTTGGTTATGTAGTGCCTTTGCTTGTTTAGCAAAATAAATCTGTTATTATCATGTCTTTCCCTTATCATTTGACATTTTTATTGAAACATACTAAAAAAATAAAAATAAAAAAAGCACCCGCCCGCGTTGATTTCTGTAAAAAAGTGCCTGGGAACCATTCCTTTTTTTTTATTTTGGCCCTACAGGTACATCTTAACAATCAGCTTGTGATATTAGCTCTAAATCTCTATTTGCACTCAGACCAGGAATGCAATTGAAAAATTTAAGTTTCCAACAACTTTATATTGTAACACCTGATTTTCAAATATTTCAAGAATGAAAGCGTATATTCTAAAATTCCAAGATACTTTCCAGGTTTTCAAAAATGTTATAAAGCACTTGCCCAGTCAGATGAGTTATATCTAGCTTTTACCTGCTCAATCTAATTTCTCCAATAAAGCAAATTGCTAACTGAAAATAAGTTGAGACTGCGGCCTTTGGGTACAGAATTATGTTAAATCAACTTGGTCTAATCCTGCAAGCAGATAGATTTTTTTGGTTGCCCTAACACAACATTCTGGGATGTTTACTTGCCCCAGGCAAGCAGTTCACCATTAATGTTGAGCCCTGTCCACAGATAGCAAAGGCACACAGACAAACCAGTTGTTAACAGTATTTCAACCCCTATTTCAGCATGCCAAGTACAGGATGACAAACCAGCAGAGCTAATGAGTCCTCTAATGAGTGTTGGTGCTGTTTCAGAACCAATGTTCAGAGATCATTAGGGACTAACAGCATAAAATAAACCAGGATATAATGATATACCCCTGACCCAGACAATACCAATCTGGACATCTGGCTAATAAAGGCAAATAACTATTAAAATTTTTATCACTGATTAGATAAGCAGGTGCTCATGATCAGTGTGTCTGACATTAGTAATAATTATCCTGAGAAATTTATATGCTTGATCGTTATTCATTCATTATGGCACACAGGTAGCCATCACTATAAATAGCTGTTACTTTAAATAGAATTACTGAACTATTATATAATTCAGATGTAGTCAATGCAAGCTACCACACAGTTTATATCATCACTGTACTTTTGCTGTACTGTGCATGTTGTGACCCTTAGAGTACTTTTGAATGGACATGGAACAGTGTTAAAGTGCTTTCTGTGTGAAGAATGTATATTACTCCCTTGGCTCATGTTCACAAACTGTACAACAGAAACACTGGAGAATTGTTTAACTTCATACAATAAAATTATGAATTATTATTTCAGATACACACAAACAAGAAACTAGATTTTAAGATACCAAAATGTTTACAAATGCTTGTCTCTGAGAGACACCAGCATGTCATATAAACTACTGTAATGGTGTTCTTTAAAGCAGCAGCCCATTACAGCCAACTCTTGGTCCCATGATACTATGTGAACATTAAACACTTCTGCCACTGTGGTATATCATAGGGCTGCAACTTACATCCAAACACACAAGAATCTGCTATCTACATAAAAAACTTCAGCAATACAGACGGTCTACAAATTTCATGAGAAACCTTATTTTAGCTTTAGACAGACATAGAATTAATATAGGTAAGAATGAATAAAACAATCCCTTACATAATTGGACTGAACTTAATGTAATTAATATTTTGTTTCAAGTAATTTGTAGTGTACCTACCAGTACCGTGTGAAAGCCAGTCCAAAAGTTCATTTATTGCACATGAAACATTGGTACTGAACCAAATTTAACCAGATTATTATGTTTTCACATTAATTAACATGCAGAAGGGTCATTTGGTAGTTTCTGGCTATGTATTACGTATGAGGCAAGGTGTGCAAACTGATTTGAACATTAAAATGCTGTTTGGTGAATCAATTCTTCTCACAAGTTGCTTGGCGATGCACAGCCATAGTGTATAATATCAACTGATCAATACATCTTAAAGGACAAAATAAGACATACCAGACAATAATTAATACACAAGGAAGCTTCAACCAGTAAAAAATAAAGGA
Organism: Sipunculus nudus; assembly: GCA_026874595.1. Taxonomy (NCBI): domain Eukaryota; kingdom Metazoa; phylum Annelida; class Sipuncula; order Golfingiida; family Sipunculidae; genus Sipunculus; species Sipunculus nudus. The sequence goes on from CM049321.1 coordinate 13,182,912, forward strand.
GGAACAGAAAATGAAAATCAAGTGAAATTTATGCCACCTGTATTGACAGTACTGTTAGAGGAAGTCTTCTGTAGATGATGATCGGACCTGCATTATTGTCTGACTTGACAAGATCTGCTACGTAAAGAATACAAGGCCTACAGCTGCAAAATTATATTATTTCAGAGACTCCTTATCTTACCTTTTCCCCCTCATTACATGATATTTTCAAACTGTACTCTATGTTTAACATAAAGTTGTGTTTCCATTCATCCGTAAATCTCAAACGTCTCGTATGCAAAAAAATTGTACGTACTTATATGGAAACAGTTTTTGCGGACTGCACGTTATGGAACGTACATACGTCTTTTGTGTATACGTTTTTTGTGGATACATGGAAACACAGCTTAATATAGTAATCAAAAGTGATACTGACTTATGTCATACAGCTTCTCAGACTCTTCATTGCCCACCCATGAAATGCCTGCTTTTGGCCTACAACTGTCAGGTGACTCAATTGCAATACACAGTGTGTCCTAAGGGGGGTTAATATCCCATATTTTCCCCATCATCCATGTTAAGGGGCCATTGCAGTGCCATCTACCAGGAACTACATGAAGTGTCAGAACTCCAAAATGCTAATATCTTTAACACATACCATCTTAATGATTTAATTGACATTGTCTGCAGATTTTCGTTTAACCAGGTGCAGGGTTTGTTTTGGTCATACTGTGGAAGCCTGGAAGGTCCTTCACAAGAGCAACGCAAATGAGCATAAAATGCCCTTGGTGTTTCTGGTGACCTCTGACCTCATTAAATATGCATGAATTTTAATGAAAAGGTAATTCATGTGAGGAACTTGGTAAATATTTATAATGAGTTTCATGAAAGTCCATAGGATTTTTTGGTAAGTCACCAAAACACCACTAAGTACCGTGACCTCTGACATTAATGAGTATGCATGATTTTGCTGGAAATCGAACCTAGGCTCGATATTTATTAATATTTTTGACGAGTTTCATCAAAATCCTGAATATTCTTTGTAAGTTACCACAGTGACACCACAAAGTAGCCTAGTGACCTGTGACCTTATTGAATATGCATGATTATTGCCCATAATCAAACTCAGGCAAGACAATCTGTTGGTAAGTACTTATGGTGTTTTTCATGAAAATCCATCACAGCCCCGGCAATTTATCAAGGAGACCCTCAAAGTTAATGAACACAGACAGACAGTGTGTCTAAAAATATTCATGTATCAGCAGATCATGAGCTCACTAAGTGTCTCAATACAGATTACTGTCTTCTAATCTCCCGTCCACTTCCATATCCTTGTGCACAGGAACAGGACTTAAACTTGTGAACTAATTGTTTTATTTCTAAGTTCAGCATGTTTTGAAAAATAACTGATTCAATTTGCTACCTCAATAACTTGTCTAGGATATAGATCTAAAGATATATTGTAAGAACAGCTTATCCAATGCTTGTAAATTAATCATTAAACCAGGAATAACACAGAAACACAGTTTCATGATAAAACAAGGAAAATCTTATAAATTTCTTATTAAAAATAATTAAATTTACATAAAAAATTCAACTGTGAACTGCATGGAAGTCACTCAAGCTACTCTGAACATGATCACTTTTAAAAATTAAAATTTTTACTGCCAGACATTGTCATTCATACAATGATATTGTGGTCGTCTTTTTGTTTGTAAAAAATCTTGATTTTTCAAGAAAGGAGAATTATCGCGATATTGAAACCGCCGTGAATAAGAGATCCCAACGTGGAAGGTAAGTTGAAAAGTAAAATATTGATATATAATATCAATATTAATAGATCATGTACGCTCAAAGACTGATTTTATAAATTATGTCCGATCTTTCGAATTATTTGTGCACAGTTAATGAAATTATTTCAATCTGTTCGTTTTTCCCTTGAATCTCCATTCAATTAATGAAATTTTTGCGAGTATATTATATTTGATATAATTATTTCATATGATAATGGTATATTCCATACATATTGGTTTTAATATGGTGATATTGTGAAAATGTAACCCTCGCAAAACACTGTAAGGTCAGAAATCGCAAAATTTTATCCTCTGCGAACAGGGTTGGGTTTTAGGCTGCCCAAAACCTGTTTTCGGCACAGAGCCTAAAACCTGCCTTTAACTGCCTAAAATAGGTTATAACCTGCCTAAAACTGCCTTTAACTGCCTAAAACCTTACTTACCCTCAATTATGACTTGCAGTTTAACTATGTTTTATTGTTAAACAGCTAAATGCATTAAAAAATATGCTCAACACTTTATTATGAGGAACACTTTATTAAATTTAAACAAATAAACCATGATTAAAAAAAGCAAACAAGTGACCCATGGGTCATGACGCTCAGCTGACTGGGAAGAGATTCGCAAAAGGAAATTTTATCATCAGAATGGTAGTATATACCCATTCAACTGAAGCATCAAACAGATTAACCAACAGGCCAAGATTAAGTCTGTATTTATATATCTCAAAAATAGAGAAAAATGTGTAAACTTTTAAAACTAGAATACGGGTAACCGACAAGTGACTACATGTATCTGCCGGATAGTGAGGCATGGATTGAGTGGCAAGGGGAAATAGAGTGAGGTATGTTGCATATTAGCATGGATGTCTGCAGCCTAAATGTGTATGTAGGTTGTGCCACCTACCACAAATCCAGAAAGCTGTCCAAGTTGTATACACCTGCAAAATTTTAGGCAGAAAAGTCAAACCACTACATGTATATGAGCAATTTTTGCCCATGGCAGACAAACAGACAAACACTGTGCAAAAATCTTTGCAGGTAACCCCTCCAGTTTTGTGTATGATAAAGACCTATGTGAGATCTAAACACATGCACAATTTTGGCCCAATCGGTCAAATGGTTCCTGAGATATGAGCTTGGATGTGTCCAGCGTTAACTAGAATGTAGGTGGCGCCACCTGTCATAAAATCAAGAAAGCTGTCCACGATGTATAAACCTGCAAAATTTTAGGCAGTTATGTCGAACCACTACAGAGAAATGAGTAATTTTAGGCCACGGCAGACTAACAGACAGACGCTGTGCAAACATTGTTACAGGTGGCGCTACCATTTTTTGTGTATGTTATAGAGCTATCAAAGGGCTACATTTGTATAAATTTTATTTCCTGATCGGTCAAACGGTTCCCGAGATATAAGCTTGGATGTCATCAGCGTGAACGTGGACGTAGGTGGCGCCACCTGTCATAAAATCAAGAAAGCTATCCTGGATGTATACACATGACGAATTTCAGGTGAATTAGTCAATTCACTGCAGAGATATGAGTGATTTTAACCCAAGGCTGATGAACAGATGGACACTGTGCAAACATGGTTACAGGTGGCGCCACCATTTTTTGTGTATGTTATAAAGCAATCCAAGGGCTACATTTGTATCAATTTTATTTCCTGATCGATCAAATGGTTCCCGAGATATGAGGGTTTATGAGTGGAAACAGACCCACAAATGGACACTGGATAGAGAGGAAAGGTCAGAGGTCAATGCAAATTGGTTAGGCACCAGTTCACATGTGACCCGATAATATGTGTAAGTTTGGGAAAAATCGGTCCATTAGTCTCCGAGGAGCTCTCTGGAAACGAACGCCGCCGCCGCGGCGGAGGAACTCGGTCAAAAACATAGTATCGGCAAAACTTCGTTTAGGCGGATACAAAAATACGGGTGGCTCCACCAGTCTGCAGAAACTAATAAAAACACTTAATGGTCAATATCCATGCAAAAAATCATGGTGATCTCTGCATTAGTTGTTCAGATACTTCAGTTTTTGTATCAAATTGTCCATTATTCTGAGGGATACTTCGGAGTCCTATAGCTTGAAGGATATGGGTAACAGAGACCTAATTTCAAGTTTCCACAGGCACCTTTCATGGGCCTCCTTGCATGACAAGAATGAAGATTCTAGGTCCAGTTGTTGCGATTTGTATCCTGTTGACAGATAACCACATCTTTAAAGGTCTCAAAAAAAAGAAAAAAATTCGTAAAAATTTGAAAAAAAATAGAGGTGGCACACCCAGTCTGCAGAAACTGATGGAACAGCTCATGATCAATATGTATGCCGAAAATCATGACCATCAGTGTTGTAGTTATTGAAATACTGCAGTTTTTGTATCAAATTTTACATTATTCTGGGGGGGGGGTATTTTGGACCCATACAGCTTAAAGAATATGGGTAACAGAGACCTAATTTCAAGTTTCCATGGAGACTTTTCATGGGTCTCCCTGTGTGTCAAGAATGAAGATTCTTGGTCCAGTTTTTATGATTTGTGCCCTGTTAACAGATGTTCATATCTTTAAAGGTCTCAAAAATACAGAAAAATTTCGTAAAAAAAAACGAACAAATACAGGTGGTGGCACCAGTCTGCAGAAACTTATGAAACACTCCATGATCAATATCCATGCAAACAATTATGGTTATCTCTGCAGTAGTTGTTCAGATACTTCAGCTTTTGTATCAAATTTTCCATTATTCTGAGCTGTACTTTGGAGTGCCATAGCTCAAAGGATATGGGTAACAGAGACCAAATTTCAGGTTTCCATGGAGACTTATCATGGGTCTCCCTGTGTGTCAAGAACGAAGATTCTAGGTCCAGTCGTTACGATTTGTACCCTGTTGACAGATAACTACATCCTTAAAGGTCTCAAAAATGGAGAAAACAATTCGGGAACATTGAAAAATACAGGTGGCGCCACCAGTTTGCACAAACTGATGAAACATCTCATGATCAATATGTATGTCGAAAATCATGACCATCAGTGATGTAGTTAATGAGATATTAAAGTTTTTGTATGAAATTTTTGACTATTCTGGGGGGTAATTTTGGGCCCCATAGCTCGAAGGATATGGGTAACAGAGACCTAATTTCTGGTTTCCATGGAGACTTTTCATAGGTCTCTCAGTGTGTCGAAAATGAAGATTCTAGGTCCAGTCGTTACAATTTGTGCCACGCTAACAGATGACAGCATCCTCAAAGGTCTCAAAAATAGAGGAAAAAATCGTAAAAAATCAAACAGTACAGGTGGCGCCACCAGTCTGCAGGAACTGATCGAACATCTCATGATCAATATGTATGCCAAAAATGAAGACCATCAGTGATGTAGTTATTGAGATATTGAAGTTTTTGTATGAAATTTTTTACTATTCTGGGGGGTACTTTGGGGCCCCATAGCTCAAAGGATATGGGTAACAGAGACCTAATTTCTGGTTTCCAAAGAGATTTTTCATGGACCTCTCAGTGTGTCAAGAATTAAGATTCTAAGTCCAGTCTTTATGATTTGTGCCTTGTTAACAGATGTTCACATTTTTAAAGGTCTCAAAAATAGAGAAAAAAATTTGTAAAAAATCGAAAAATACAGGTGGCGCCACCAGTCTGCAGGAAGTGATGTAACATCTCATGATCAATATGTATGCCAAAAATCATGACCATCAGTCAAGTAGTTAATGAGATATTGAAGTTTTTGTATGAAATTTTTGCCTTTTCTGGGGGGTACTTTGGGGCCACATAGCTCGAAGGATATGGGTAACAGAGACCTAATTTCTGGTTTCCAAGGAGATTTTTTATGGACCTCTCAGAATCCCAAGTTACAAGGTTCTAGGTCCAGCGGTTACGATTTGTGCCTGGTTAACGGACGGACAGACGGACAGACAGACAGACGGACAGACGGACAAAGAGTGATCGCTATAGCTCAGATGACTTTCAGTCAGATGAGCTAAAAATGAATACAACACTACTTCAGGTTTTCTATATGAACACAGTTCTCTGACAGTTCTAGCGTGTATTCCCAAATCATGTTCTGAGGTCTTCCCCCTCCATTACTGCTAAATCTGCCAATTTATAAAAGAATGCTCTTACTGTAAGTTTAAAACCAGATACTTTAATTGGCTTTTTGATCACAAGGGACTAAATTTTGTGATCTATGCGAAAGAAGTTTTCTTGAGACTAAAAATTTGTTCCATTTTCACTGGTGAATAGTCCTATACAATGTAGTCTCACTAACATATCATATACACGTTTTGTATGCCTGAAGCTTCCAACAGCAATCAAAAAGCTTCAGAAACTTTAAAAAGCAAAAGATTGATTTTAAAAATTATAATAGATATTTTATGCTAGCTATAAACTACAAATATACTATTATCTTTTAAATGAACTAATAATGAACAAGACTATTCCACTAGTTTATTTTCGTAGGTATGTCATCCCAGACATCCCTTGTCAAATTTTAAGATTTGTGCACATTCTAATTGTCTATATATATTGATGGAAATGCTCTGTTAACTGTATGATGAGATTGTGAAAATTGAACTCTCACGAAACACTAAATTAGTATAAAACTAAAAAGTGCAAAAATATATTGCAGTGAATATTTTGCAAACCACAGAATATTCATGGTCACTTTTGGCCCATGTTCAACCTAAAGGCTTACATGTCATGGTCAGGGGCCCTGACTGCATCACTCAGTAAAAAGTTCGACTCCAGAAGTTTTCAGGGCAAGGGCTTTGATTGCATCATCCTAGTCATGAATGAAAGTTCACATGAACATCTACTAGGACACAGTAGTAGGACTTGTGACCATTTGGTCTTATGACGCCATCACCCTGATAAATAGTAATTAACTGGTCTAATCAAGCATGGCATCCCCCCTGATACCCTGCCTTACTAGAGGCATACTGGAGGTACTCAAGGTAGCAGGGCACTCATCATGAAACCCAGAGGTTCCTGATAATGAAATTCCCTTGGCAAATTAAACTAAGTGCCAAACTAACATGGTGTCATGATTAAGAAACCTATACAGGTTGTTTGAAAACTGCATGAAACAGTCAACAGGAAATCATGCATTTCTAATACCTTAAACCTTCAAGAATCCAAGCAAAGCCCTGTGACTGCATCACCTCAGCCAGTTTGGTAGTTTTATAGAATTTAAGTAAAAATTTTAAACAAATATAGGTTTTAGGCACTTTTGGTTCCTAAAACCTGCCTAAAACCTGTTTTAGGCGGGGCAGTTTTAACCAGGTTATAACCTATGGTTAAAACCTTCCTGCCTAAAACTTGCTAACCCTGTCTGCGAATATGAAGCCAATCACAGTAACTAAATAGGAGACACAAAGACACCAAAAGCAACTTTATCAGATCAAGTTAAGCTGGTGTAAAGCTTGAGAATCCCTAATTCTACATCATATTTTATAGTTACTCATGAATATTGATGCACAACACCCTGATGTTCAAAGCTTTCAATCTTACATGATGTTTATCCTTAAACCAGAGTGTGTTATAATAGTGTTACATAGTGTCATTGACTGTCAAAAGCAGTTAATTAATTATCCAGTCCTCAGCAAACAATTATTAAGTGCAGACCCAAATCATATGTCAACGAGGGGAAAATAATGAAAAACTATTAATTATAAAAACATGTGATCTACAGCCATAATACATGGAAAATAGTGGCTGAGAATAATACAAACTCAGCTCAAATGATACTAAAACCTGCAAGGCTGAAAATATGATAAGTTTACCATTGGGGTATTTTTCCCACATGTCGTTACAAAATGATGTTGGTGATCAGTGTGTGAAAGCTAGCGTGCTTATCTAAACTCATTTTCTCCATGTTCATAAAACTCCCATCATCCACTGCCAGTCGTTACAATCAACAAACAAAATGATTGATGACATCAGCCTGACAAGTACTGCGTTACATAATGCATTTTTCTTTTTTTGTGCCTGTTTCTCAAACCTGTCATTTCACTGCCTAAAAAAGGCAAAGTGTATGACAGTATTTTAATCATGTTCTCAATCTACAGCTCTGAGTTGAAAGTTCAACTGTTCAAGGGTAAAAATTAACTTAAAAACAAGCAAATTACAAGCAAATTTGTGGAATTTATGTCCCCCGCTTCCGTGTCTTGTTGTCCTACTTGCTTGCCTTCTCATTATTTATGTTGACAGTTCACGGGTTTAAAAAACTTTTGTAATCGCAAAGCGGCTGAAGTCTCTGTTATCTTAAAAACTTTATAACTGATTATGGCACAGCAAGATTCATGATCAGACCATTTTGCGCCAACTGACCGATCATCAAATTCAATTATTATTGATCATCAGCTCATCGTTAGATTAAAATGGTCCCTTGTCTATCAGTATAATATATAACTCCGTGCTTTTAAAAGAACACAAAGGAGACACTGGGAGGCTATGAATTTGAATGGCCAGGAATGCTGTTAATTATTTTTTGGTGCTGACCTAGAACACAGTTTGATTATAGGTATTCATTATAAATTAATAAAGGACTTTACTTACTCAATCTAAGCTGGCAATGTGCCTATTCGTTTTATATTATGAGAACCAGCATCTTGACATAAGAAGCCTAGGTACCAGTCACCTAGTGCCAGATCGGCCCTCTGACATTATGGCCAGATCACTGGCTTGCCAGAGTGCCTGGACATCTAGCTCTGAGGATCGCATTATAAGGCTCCATGAGAATGCAAATATTTTTCGTACTTTTGACAACGCCTCATTCCTTACAAGTATCTTGTCACATCAAATAAACCTGCTAGACCTTTTAATAAGTTTCTTATCTCTCCAACGACACCAACCATGTGTGTGAAATATTCCGTTATAACCCAATATAATCATATTTTTTTCTGCATGTATTGGAGATTTCTGCCTGCGGTCTGCCTGCTGACTGTATGCGGAGATACGGTTATAAAGCGAGGCGTGGACTTGCAGGGCGGTTCTAAATTTGGCTTGTGTCACGACTCAGTAGGGGGTCCTAACTGAGTCGTGTTTGTCACGGCTACCAGTCACCCTACTTATTTGAGTATTCAATAAGATTGACAAAACAATACAAATCACCAGTATATATAAGAGGAATGCTAAAAGCTGCACACTGATCTTTCAATGTATAGAAAACTATATATGGCACATCACAATCATGAATTTTCATGCCTTGGCTAATAAGAAAGAAAGGCAATGAGATAGTATCTCATGTCGATAAGCACTTCCTTCCTATTTTTAAGTACATTAACATGAATTCATGATATGCAGTTTAAGGGATATTTACAACTGGTCACAAAGCTGTACTAAATACTGCTTTCCATAATACAAGGGAAACTTTTGTACGCGTGTAGGGTCAACCATTGTTTTTTTTTTAACTGCCAAGTTGGGCAGATGGTTGATAAAATTCTCCACCTGAAATGTATTGTCTTCAATGTCATGTGCCCAAATTTATTCACTAGAACACTGAATTATTGAAACAAGTTCCTTGACATTTATAGCAAGTCCCATCCAGGGGTGTTGATAGGCATATGCAAATTATGTATAACACGTATTTCTTCTTACTCCAGTGAATGAATTGAGTATTCTGGCAATAAGTTATAACCAAGAAGGAAATCAAGAGAATCTGAGTAACTAAGAAGGAAATCAAGAGAATCTGAGTAACTAAGAAAGAAATCAAGAGAGTAAAATGGTTAATTCATTATTTGAGACATGTAAATTGTTTATGTCAGGTTGAAAGAAGGCGCACAAGTTTTGTGGACTCCTGAGGATAATCATTTGTATTTTGGAAAGCAACAACAGTTGACAACTTGTGTGTGTCAAATATTTTCAAATACCTTCAATCACCAGCTCAAGGCAGGTGGGTGATGGTAAATGTCAATCCCCAGTGTAAAAGGGTAAACAAAAATGATCTTTTGCCTTAATTGTTTAAATGCATGTCTTTGACGCTGAAGGTCTGGACACGAGGTGTTTAAGCCCACAATATCCCTTTAATGAAATGCTATCCTTATTATCTCAAAAATAGTGACCCTGGTAAAAATAACCCTTGACCAGTGATTATAATACACAGTGAAGGAGAGGAATATGTATTAGTTTTAATGATAATAACAATGTGAAACTGGGCCTGTTTATCTGAGGAAACAAGAGCAAGAGACAGTGAACCTATTTCATACATAGTAAGAGAATTTGACAACAGCAAACTTGTGTACAAAATCGGTGGTATGTGGCTTCAGTGGCCGCAAAATGTGCCCTATAAACAGACAGCGGGACAGAGCCTGACCCCATAAAATAGCTAACCTGAGCAATATTGCTGTAGCTCAGATAACTTTAAATTAGCTGAGCTATCAAAGTTAGGGATACGTAAGCTCAATCAAAGAGAAGAGTTAAAATATATATATATATATATATATATATATATATATTTAGAACATGTGGTTTGATGCTGCTATGGTATGTATGTTATCATCATTGATTTGACACATTTGACTACTTTAAAACATAATAATTTCTGCCTTAATATGACCCAAAGTTAAAGCCACAAACTAAACATTTCCGTGCATTATTAAAAATGAAAACAGAGACAAGGTGTATTTATAAGAAGTCAAGGGACATGACTGACAAATATGAGTCAATTCCCAGCAGGTTCTGCATTGTGGATTTGATTTACACGTGGCCCAGTAATGCTGTACAGTTCATTTTACAATGGGATTTAATTATTTATCAATAAATACATCACATATATGCAAATGCCACATAATTTATTCAAGGCAAGCCTTACTTCTGTGTCTATGAATAGGATTTATTTCCAACACTGGGCCACATTTAAAATCTTTAATCCATGAATTTGTGAACTCTTGGAGACACTTTCAACAGTTTGTGGCATACTGGGCCCCAATTCTGCTCTTTAATATTTACAGATAATGACTTGAGAATAGTTCTATTTTTAATTGATAATATAAATCCATGAAAAAATATTTAAAAAATAATGATGAAATTCGCTATCTCTAATAAATTAAAGTTTAGACAATGGACTTTCTTTTGAGAACACCCAATTTCTCTGGCACAAAAAGAGCAACCAGAATATCTTGTTATATAAATATTCCACATTGCATCCATATTCGAGGAAGCTTCCAACATGAATGCTTCCTGGTACTAAAACTTAATAAATTTAAAAATGGGATACTAAACTGTATGAGGAACAATTCATTTTCTCCCACTCCAAAACTCAATATTAGACATGATATAATATTTTCATATATCAGGGTTTTTTGTAGAAAACAAAATGAAAATAATTTTATTTACTGGCCGTCTGGATTAACAGCGACAATGGAATCTCTTGCCAAATGCAGCATCTAGATGGGCCTTGGTAATTCTTTCTCTTTTTCTTTGTCTACATATAAATGCAGACATCTCAAAGCTGATAATACTGACTGTATAGCAGGTCTCTAAAATACGCTGCTAGTCTCTGAAGTTGTCCCAGTACAATGATCAACACTAGAAAGCATGGGGCAAAACTTCTAAGGAATGGAAAGTGTTAAAGGACATACTGCCTAGGGCTGTGTATTGCCAGGTAGCTTGCGAGACAAGTTGATTCATGATACAGGATGGCGATACGCAAATCGGTTTGGGAACCTTTTGCCCTGTAAAATTCACTGAAAGGAATAAAAAAAATACCCACCCCTGGAAGTTGATCCCCAGCGTACCTAACCATAACTTTTACCCTGTATCACGGAGGACACATCACATTACAGAATTTTAGACCAAGTTTGCCTAATCAATTTTTTTTATTTATTCTTTGCTATTTTAAATACTTTATTAAGGTTTTTCAAAAGATTTGTGAACTAGCAATATTGCATAGGCGAATATTTGTGCTCAAATTTCTTGCATAGTCTATGCCACAGATTGTGACTCTTGAGGGAGCGGACATTCCTCACAGCCCTAATATCACCCATTGTTGATAATGATATTAGCTGCTGACCACAAACCAACAATGCTGGCCGTCATCTTATCTAGAGAAAAAACACTCAAACCTGTGAGACATATACAAGATTTAGGGGACACAAAGAAGCCAACCACATTAACACCGAATCTTGTGCTGCAAATAAATGTCAGCAACCAGACCATTAACTCGGTCTTTTAGACAGTTTACTTGGTAAATATATTTGGTATAATTCTACACAGTAATATACAGAAGGTACATAAAATAATTCATTATTTGGTACTTTCATTTCTTTCAGTCACTGAACATGATTTTAAAAATCAAATCCTAACACTACTCAGAATGTCATCAATTAGAGCGTTTTGCCAATTACCATTACTGTCCCTGTTGATAAACCCACAAACACTGCATCCAACAGCAAGAAACAAGAACAAATGTGCAACATCATCTTGTATGTGAACCTCACACTAAGACCAACCTTGAAGTGTTGAAGCTGGTAAATCAATCTAACTACTCCACTTACTGCTCTCTGATGCTACTTATAAAATCCATAGACCAAACTACAATTAACTGTGTCTAGTGACAATAACATAAGTCTACACTTGCTTTAATTCTGTGACGTCTTTGAAGATGTTTAAATTATGAGAAATATAATGAAATGCTCCATCAGTACTGGCAGTTTTGCCAGTAATGCCTGGGTGATTGAACTCAATTATATCCTGTTATGATTAACCAGGGCCCAAATGACATATTAGGTGTGGACTTTTGATATTTCATCCTAAGCACGGACAGACAAATGTTTACACTGACAGATTCACCAACAATCAGGCCTTAAGTCGCTGGTTTATGGGCATTTATTTGATAAATATGTGGTCAACCCCAGACAGAAGGGAGTGTATTGCAACATCTCACCTTGTCACATCAAGCGACCTTGACCCTCTGACCTAGCATGCAGACTGACTTCCCATAAATCGATACCTTAAAAATACTAAAATTTAGCCATTCCACGCCTCCTGGAACGGTTCTCTTGCTAAGAGAAGCACACATATTTATACTGTATCAAATTTTGTAGAGGGAGAAGTAAAATAATTGAAATACTTCACGTTGAACTTGCACGTGGTCTTTCGGGCAACAATCTTGTGCCTGAACAAGCGACCACGCTGCCACAATTCCCGATTTTCGAGCCGTCTGCTCAAAATTCAGCAAGCTAATTAATCTTGTCAGTTTAAACAAACAAATGTTTGTGAAGTAATGTATCTATTTTTGGATGTTTGGGTCTGTAAATATGAGACAAACAGCAATAATTCCAAAAATAATTCACCAAGCACGTGATGGGGCAGATAGCAACCACAATGAATATGGCGGCGTGCAGTACTTGGTGTGTCAAGGGTTACTTACATTCGGGACTTAAATTTGTTCTCCAAGCAGAAAAATTCGACTTCCTGAATTGTCAAGCGCCCCTCCAGCTCCTTCACTTGTAATTCCGATTCGCAAAAAGGTCAATTTCTCTTGCAAACCGGACGAAACCGAAGTAGAATTTCACAGGTTCCGCACATATATCCTTCGGGCTTTGACCAGCTTTTAGCAGGTAAAACGAGGCCGCAGCACACGGGGAAACAAAACAGGTCCGCATCAAAATGTAGCAAGCGTGACTCAAGTGCTAAATTGAGAAATATTGCGTAATAGTACCAACACTAGTTCGTTTGATACTCATACTATGATAGTTTTAGGAAATATTATATCTAAATAAGAAATTATAGGGATTTTTAGATAAATTTTCAAATGAAAGCTCAGTGGCGGGATCTTCTTTGCGCAGTGCGGCGCAGCTGCGCCGATGGCGGAATAAATTATGTAAATAAGGGCACTACCAAATATCCTTGACCCTGTCTATATACCAAAAAGTGAACGAACTTGAAGATAATAAGCATGCGAAAGGTCACAGCTTTAATTTCGTACACCGAATTAACTGATCTATTACCTGTTGTACAGTCAAGTTTTTCATTCATAATTTTGATTGGTATTTAGATCGTTAGATGGGATGCTCGGATTTCTGCATGGTGAGAAATTATTTCAAACTGTGCATTTTATAGTGTTCTAAACATTGTTCAGTTCAGAATATTTTTTCCTTGCATACGAATTCAATAATAAATCAAAGTTTAATTCCATGATTAATTTAACTTTTTTCATTAAGAACATAAATAAATATGTCACGATTTGTATACTTTATGCCTGTCATAGTTTTATATTTTTAATTGAATAGTGATTAATTTCATAATAGCCTCATATTTAGTCATAATCCATTTGTATAAACATTGATTAAAACAAACTGACAAAAAATACTCCATTCAGATGTTAATTCTAATCGAATTTCCAAGACAGAATTATAACGCATTGTGGTCAGTTGCAATTTATGGTAACTTCTCCTGTATTTTCAAAAATCCTTCTATAGTTTGGTACGCAAACATGTGACCCAGCTTGGAAACTATGACCTTTGACCTAAGCTGGTTGCTTGGCACCACAGGCCACGCCTTCTGCCCCGCATGTTTTCAGTGTGTGACGAGGCTACGCAAGTAGGCCTATTATTTATAAACAGAAATTCTGGCAGCCTGTTTTCCGGGAAGGTGACAGATTTCCACTTGTCACCCATATACCTGAGAAAAAACTACATGAGGCCTTACAACATCCGCATATGACGTGCCACGGTTGTATTCAGACATTAAACAGTGTGTACCACCACTTTCGTTTGCTTGCCAAAATATCTTCTTTTTTTTGTGCCATCACTTAAATTAATTGCTACTGATGACGAAAAATTTCATATTTATAAGCATATGCAGACATGCCAAGTGTCACGCAAATAGGCGTGACACTCGAGTGGTCCTAGTTTGTTTGTTGTCACACCAAAAGCTAAACAGCAACCACGATGAGCGGATCAAGCGAGAGCGGGCATTGTGGATTATAGGCCTAATAATAAAACCATGTGATATAGCCTAATTATAATGGCCATATATCCTTACCGGGAAAATGTAACCATTATTTTTGCCGCGTTTACCGGATTTTTAGGGATTAATCGCTTCCTTTACGGGGGTATAGTTCGATGTGTGATGTTAATTCTCAACTTCCAGACGTCAATGCATGCATGGCAATTAAATCTTCTCGAAGCGGACCCATGGTGGGGAGGGGTCTTGGGGGTGCGAACCCCCCCCCCCCCCCATTTCGTCTTTTTTCTAGCCGCGGCAACCTTTTTAAGGATTTCAGACCAATTTTAGCGGATTGGACCCCCATTTTCCGGACTTGGGGACCTTTATTTAAGGTTTTATCATAAGTCCTCCTGGGTTGGACCCCTTTTCCTAAATCCTGGATCAACCCCTGCATCTACATATAGCCTTATATAGGCCTACATAATCTTATGTTCGCTTTGTGATTTTACAGCAATTTCCAAACGTTGCATTACACATCCACCAGCGAAGATGGCAAGGGTTTATGCCCGTGCCTGGTTGTGCACACATGTATGTGCTTTTGTGTCCGAGCCATATCTTTATAAAGCTCTGGGAGAAGAAGAAGAAATCGGCATATATATATATATATATATATATATATATATATATATATATATATATGTATAAGGCAAAAAAAAGGTATGGTTCTCAGGCAATTTTAACCCCCCCCCCCCCGGTTCACCTCAAAATTTAGGCCAAATTAAACACTTCATCCTTGCACTGTACGTGGCCCCTCTCACACAAAACTCATAAGATAAGATAAGATAAGATAAGATTACATTTATTAGCCTTCAGTTCCAGGAATTTGTCGTTGACTTGCAATTCATTACATAAAAAATAAATAAGTAAATAGATAAATATATAAAATAAATACATAAAAATACATAAAAATATTGACTTTGCATGTAAAAATAAGCATGTAAAATTATAAAACATAATTCTGCAGGTAAAACACATAATTCTAAACATTAAATATCTAAGAGGGTTGTGAGTTAAAAAGTTTAATACTGTATGGTACGAAAGATTTTTTAAAACAAGTTGTTCTGCAGAATATTGTATCTAGGCGTTTACCTGAAGGTAAAACACGGAATTCTGAATATAGGGGATGTGTTGTGATTCATGACCTTTGATATGAAGGCCATTGTTTTGGTTTCACAGATTTTCTGGTATGTGGCAAGAGAAGTACTAGTTATTCTACAACTTCTCTTCCTGGTATTATTTAACTGTTTCTTTAACTTATCAGATATATTTGTAAACCAGCACTCCAGTGAATAAGTAAGGACACTGGAAATTACTGAATTATAAAACATGGTAATTATGGTTTTGTCAATATTAAGCTTTCCTAGATAATAAAGGTAATATAATCTTTCGTTTGCTTTCTTGGATTGATTCAACACATGTTCTTTCCAATTCAGATGTCTGTCAATAAAACATCCTAAGTTTTTATAATTTTCTACAATATCGACATCTTCATTTTTGATAGCAACTGGGGTAATTACAGATTTTGATCTCCTAAAATCAAAGACTAGGCCTACATCTTTAGTCTTCTTTACATTTGACTGAAGGTAGTGTTCCTCACACCAACTAACGTAGGGGGGGGGTCCTTACGTTAGTCACATATTGAATGGTTTTCCTGTAGAGCGATTCATCATTCTTGATTATTAGGCCTAGAATGACAGTATTGTCTGCATATTTGATAATTTTACAATCTGAAAGGCTCATAGACAAATTATTTGTATATAGAATAAAAAGGACTGCTGACAGAACACAGCCTTGTGGAGCACCAATATTTATGATTATATATGAAGAAGGTGACAGTTGTGAACTTTTTGAGATATCATGCGGACAGGGATAGTAGCCTACCTTTTAAGGCTTTAGCATTGATTCATGAGCTATAGTGAGTATAACTGAAGTTTCGTTGTCATGGTGATGCGAACGTCAACGAAGTAGATTGACCCCATTAACATCTCGCGGTCCACACAAGCGGCCCTTTGCTGGTTCCAACGGCCTTGCAGGGAATGTCGAACTGCTTACTCTCTCTACTTAGGCCTACTAGGCCTACTTACTGGTTTACTGGATCGTTGTCTCCTTGATCATAAGAATTTTCGAAAACCTTTAATAAAAAGTTAAAAAAATACTCGCCCGCCAGGACTGATTTCTAACGAATTTTTTTTTTTTTTTGGGGGGGGGGGGGGGATACGTTTTTAGATCAGCTGACTGAAAGTCATCTGAGCTATAGCGATCAGTCTTTGTCATTCGTCTGTCCGGCCGTCCGTTAACAGGGCACAAATCATAACCGCTGAACATGGAATCTTCAAACTTATAATCCAGGGAGGTCCATGATAAATCTCCTTGGAAACCTGAAATTAAGTCTCTGTTTCCCATATTCTTCGAGCTATGGGGCTTGTAAGTACCTCCAAGAATAATAAAAAAATTGATACAAATGCTCAAGTATCTGAATAACTACTACATTGATCACCATGAATTTTTGCATGAATATTGATCATGGAGTATTCCATCAGTTCCTGCAAACTGGTGGCGCCACCTGTATTTTTTCTAATTTTTACGATGTTTCCCCCCTATTTTTGATTCCTTCAAAGAAGCTGTCATCTGTTAACAGGACACCAATTGTAACCACTGGACTTGAAATCTTCTTACTTGACATCCAGGGAGGTGCATGAAAAATCTTCTTCGAAACCTGAAATTAGGTCTTTGTTACTCATATTCTCTGAGCTATGGAGCTCTTAAGTACCCTCCCCCCCCCCCCCCACCCCAGAATAATAAAAAATTTGATACAAAAGCTCAAGTATCTGAATAACTAAAGCATTGATCACCATGATTTTTTGCACGAATATTGATCATGGAGTGTTCTATCAGTTCCTGCAAACTGGTGGTGCCATGTGAATTTGTTTCTAATTTTTTTATGATTTTTTTCACTATTTTTTATTCCTTCAATGAAGCTGTCATCTGTTAACAGGGCACAAACCGTAACTACCAGACCTGGAATCTTGTGACTTGACATCCATGGAGGTGCATGAAAAATCTTCTTGGAAACCTGAAATTAGGTCTCTGTTACCCATATTCTCTAAGCTATGGGGTTCGTAAGAACGCCCAAGAATAATCAAATATTTGAAATGAAAACTCCGGTATCTGAATAACTAATGCATTGATAGCCATGATTCTTTGGATATATATTGATCATGGAGTGTTTCATCAGTTTCTGCAGACTGGTGGCACTACTTGTATTTTTTTCAAATATTCACACTTTTTGTTTCTATATATATATGAGACCTTCAAATGAAGTGATCATCTCTCCAAAAGACCACTGTAACCAATTCCTAGGACTATTCACAAAATTCATGATTTATTTGCACTCTGGCAGTCATTTTACTCATTGTTCAACATTCCATGAATTCAGCTGAGCGTTATGGCCCATGGGCCACTAGTTTTGTTTCTAGTTTGACATAGGCCTATCTTAAAGATTTTGTGTCGTTGTATAATCACAGATTCTTTTATCAATCAGTTTGGTTTTAATTGAATACTGCTTTATAATAAATGAATAGGCCTAAATGCATTCGTCTGAAGAATAATCACCAAGTTTATTTTTAAAATCTTGATGGACTGTTTATAAGAATTTTAATGCTTTCTTTTCGTGAGGACAACAAATTATACGTGAGTTTAATTAAGAATAGAACAGGACAGAACAAGTGTTTTATTCAAGAAAAAGGCCTCAGGCCCAAAGTTCCTACAAGAAAAATACATCAATAGTACTCAAAGATATGAAGGAACGTCAAATAATTAAATAAGTAAAGAGATAAATAAATGATTTCAAAACATTTAAATAACAAGCTTCTTAAATATATCTTATGAAATAGTGAGCATATATATGGATTTCTGTTTAACGGTACATGATTATTATGATGTGGCATTATACACCAAAAACATTGATCTTTTCTTGAAAAGCATGAAAAATGTCGGCTGCTAATTGAACTATCTGAAACATTTCGTCCATATTAAGCAATTTTCTAAAATTATATTCATTAGGTTCATGGTATGTTATTGGCAAATATTTATTACGCAAATCCGTGTACATAGGACATTCTAGCAAAAAATGTGCTTCATCTTCAATAATATTAAAACCTTTCTTAAAACAATATTCACAGATCCTCTCTTCTCTGTTGATACCCAATTGACGGCCAACTTCTATAGCTAACTTATGACTAAAACATCTAAATCTGGCCAATGCATTTAATTAAGAATACGCGTACCCGTATAAAGAAACATTACTCACAACGTCAACATGTAAAATGTAAGCGCATACTAGCCTATACCTAAGTTATACCAGAGGAACTATGGCCCAATCTGTTTAGCAATTTTGTATAATTATAACAGAGGCCAAACAAAAATAACTAAAAAATGTCCATAGAACTATCTCCCCCGCCAAATGAGAATGTGAGAAATGTGTACTTTGGCTGATATAGGCCTAATAGCATGAGAAATTTGGCAAAAATTACAAAATATATAGGCCTAGAATTTATAACAATCATGTAGCTTACCAAGAATGGAATAAACCCAATCAGCTAAGGAGACTCATAAGACCCACCATATGCCTTGTTAATACCTTGGATATGCCTTGGATACAGATGATACTTTTTAAAGTACTTTTTTGCATCACATGACATAAAACATAAAAGTAAAATCCATGAAAGATCAACTCATTCAGATGTTACCAATCAGGTTAGGAGACGCATCAGATACAGTTTCCATATTAATTAGAAGTGGGGATTATATGTAATTGTTGTTATGGTCGTTGTTGTGCATAGCCTATATTGCGACGCCTTTAAAATGTGTATGGTTCAAAATTTAAAAACTTCATTAAAAAATCCAAACATCATCAACTGTGAACAAAACCTAATTAGGCCAGGAGACCAATAACTTATTGAGAAATGTTTATTTTAAAACTTGAAAAAAAAAGATCATAAAAGTCTAAAGATCATTCAAGTATGACCAATATGTAACCAAGTAAAGCGTGATCCATAGACACACTTGGCATTTTAATTATTAGTGGTCTTAAGTAACGGTATTTGGGAAATCCTGTATCATATATATATATATATATATATATATATATATATATATATAATATTTGATTAAAAATAATTAAAAAAAAAGATAAGAAAGCCAAAAATCGTTCAAGCATGACCAAAACCTAATCAGACTTGGAGATCTATAGGGTAGACTTACCATGTAAATTAGAATTAAATATGAGTCAGTTTTGGGATATCGCAACGCATATGAAATGTAAAATTTAGAATTTAAAAAAAATATTTAAAATTAAAAAATTATTCAAGTGCGATCAAAATCTAATCAGCCTTGAAGACCCCTCATGTGTATTCCTGCATGCTTTTAATAACTGGAATTACATTCAAGTGATATTTCTTGAGATATCACAGTGCATATAGAAATTGTTAACGGAAAGATGGACAGACACACATCGACGAACGGACTTCTTACTATATATCCCTAGCTCCTATATAAATATCCTCCACTGAGGCAGGTGATAGTAATAATAATATTAATAATAATAATAATAATAGAACTCTGAGACCGATAACATGAAACAGAAAACACACACACACACATATATATACAAAATATACCTATCCCATATATATGGATCCCTTGTTATAAACAAAAAAATGTTACAAGAAGTTCTAGGCTGACGTTCGGCAGATTTTAAAATTGACCTGGATTTCAGTCTAAATGGACACGAACGTTCATATACAAAAGAATATATCATTCTGTATATACAGATAGACCCGTGCACCATCTGCCTCGGGTTTCGCCCAAAATACGCCCCTACCTTTATATATATATATATATATATATATATATATATATATATATATATATATATATATATATATATATATATATATATATATATATATACAGAATTTATAACGAAAATGTTCAGTTACACATTAACACGTGTTTTCATATTGCCGCAATCATAAGATGTGAAATGTTAAGGAACGGTTGGTGACATTATGTAATTACGTGCCGAAGCACTCAGCCATGGTCAGGTGGGAGTGTGGGGGGATTATGATTATGTCTGCATTTGGAAATGAGCTCTGATCTTTTGTTGAGTCTTTGTGTCTTGGGGAACGTTATGATTTGGAACTTTTCTTCTAGGCAAAGATTACAACTTCCACTGGGGAGCTTTCTAGGTGGTGCGCGCTTGAGGACCCGCCAGTTTATTGAATATGGGGTGTTTGTGTTTTGCTGGAGCCAAATGAACTTTGAAAGTTCCGAGTCTTTTGCGTACTTGGGGTGGCTAAATGATTTCTTGTGGTTTCTGTAGCGGGATTTAAAGTCGGTGCCGGCAAGTCCGATGTAGGTTTTCTCCGAGGTTGTGGTTGTGACGTCAGCGCTGACCACTATGTCATCCTACTACCTGTGATCCAAACTGTATGGTTTCAGCTTTTCCCATGCAAGTAGGGTGGCGTTTGTCACACCATTAAAGATGTGAACGAGCAGGTCCTTTTATCTGTCAAACCAACTTACTGGAACTCATACATAAGTACACTCAGAAAAGATGAATAAGACATGAGTTAACAAAAACAAATCAAAGAAAGAAGACACATTTCTCTTGAAAGGCGCTCTATATATAAAAGCATTTATGAACACAAGCGTCCGGTTATAACCACAGAAAAATCGCCAAGTCCTTTAACTACATTACACAGAGTAGTCCCTTGTTTACACTTCTCCTTATCACATGACCATCGCGCACACGTGACATCGGAATGTTTCACTGCTCGAATCACTGCTTGCTTGCGCTGTGTACACAGTACAATCAGTCCACTTATAGATACACGGAGCTCCTACCATCAAAGGTCCCTCCCTAAAGTACTGGTTTGCCTCTCGAGACACAGTTCAAACAGCACTTACTAATTAGCGCACAGACTATTCTATCTGGACTCGGAATCAATGGATTTCAGAGCTGATGTCTCCCGGAATCATCCAACTCTAAGAAACCAAATATGCCTCCACACAGCGATATCAAGTACCCCTACAGTTGAGCGTTTAAATAATGTCCTCGGTCTCTTCCTGGAAGCGCTCACAACAGGTGTAAATCGCCAGCTTACCAGTCCGTCGGCAAAATGCGAAAATCGCTTTAAGTCCGTTACAGGGTTATCACCGTAGCCTTCCTCAGACACCGACTATGGAACTGTTCTCAGGAAGAACTTGCGCATGCGCAGCTACCGTCTCGCTGTGGTTCATCATCTGTTTAAACTCTCAGCAGGAAATTTAACGAAATTTCTACCAACGAGTAACTCGGTTAATGGCTACTAAAATCAAACACAGGTGGCACCACCTTCATTACCCCCAATCTCTTTTGCAGGTGCTCTCTGTATTTCAATTCAGGAACGTTTCTAAGCAAACTGTGACACATTTAACCTATTTTGGTACAGTACATAAATATTCATAGTGGATGCCTGCTATAATCCTGCACGGGTGGCGCTCTATTTATTACATGTAAGGATTGCTAGGATAACGATATAGCGGAAATTTAATATATGTTATATTATATCATATTTTATAATATTATATTGTATTAATTTATATTGTATTATGTTTTATTGTATTGTATTTAATTGTATTATATAATATTGTATTATGTTATCTTATAATATATTATATAATATTATATTTGTTATATTAATATCTTATTATGTTATATTATATTATTATTATATTACATTTAATAACTCTATGTATTATAATTCTATGGGCCAACCGATGTGCAGAGCGTTCCGACCAACCATTTTCCAGTAATACGAGTGAGACAAAACATTCTTGTCATCTTCAGATATATTTATTATTCTAAACTAGTTCTTACATTTACCCCAGAAACGAGTTAACCTTATGTCTTTAATGGTTACTGCTGTAGACTCACTCTGCGAGAAATCATACAAGGATACGACTCTGTTGTTTGTGCATTGTGGGTAAAATAATCATTTTCCCACAATGCATTCGGGGGGCTTCTTTATACATCTGGTCTCCGCTGCTGGGATCGGTGGAGGGAATGTGGGTTGCTTCTGGCTTTGTGGTTGTGGATGCTGTAGCTTTCTAAAAAGGACAACGGCTCGAGATGGACGGTGGCGCCCTCTACGGCTCCCTGCTTGGCTTGGCGTGGCACTGCGACTGTTGGCTCAGAGAACATGCTTAGGGAGCGCACAGGGCTGAGGTCTTGACCGCAGCAACCTGTAGCTGCTCGATGAGCGTATACTTCTTTTTGTTGGTTGGTTGGTCAATGCCATATGTGTTATTGTAAATGTAAAAAGAATAGATTAAGGCTACATAATTCATTGGATTAGAATTTTTAAAAGAAAAGAAAGGTTCCTCTTGGACTGTAACAATTTTTATTTCGATGTCTCACTTGAGGTTTGTTTGAGTAGAAATGACATTTGATTTGAGAGAAGAGCGGTATTGACCCTGTGAAAAAAAGGTGTCACCACCTCCCACGCAAGTAATTGTAAAACCCACTAGAGGTCGCTGTAGTACGTTTCGATTCACCTCGTTCTTGGGGAAGCCATATGGCCAAAAAAAATTAGTATAAACAAAGAAATTCCAAATCGTATTCATTTTATTACATATATAAAATAAAGCAGCTCTTGGCTTAATTTAATCCGAAATATTGAAACGACATTATTCAAATGTAATATTCAGTTAGGGAAACCAACTGACAAATCAACTGACAAAATACTGTACATTAAGAGTTCATAACGGCTATCAATCATTTGCAATGTAACTGAGACACTTAGATGGTCAGACAGGCGTTGAAACTAAACTTGTCACAGCATAAACATAATCTCTGCAAATCTGAAATTTTTCAGGTTAGAAAATGTTAGATGTATATGTTATTGTGTATGGTATAGGAGTGTTTGTTTTGGTACACATTGTAAGTTTTGTTATGGATTTATCACATAGCGTGTGTATATGCTTAGAAGATTGTACATATATTTGATTTTAAATAAACAATAAAAAAAAATCTCTGCAATTCTGCATGTTGCACGTGGGATAATGGTGAATGCGTGCATATTTGTGTGTACGCATATATGCGCAGACGAATATATATATATATATATATATATATATATATATATATATATATATATATATATATATATATATATATGATAAGGTATGTGATTAATCTGAATCACTGAATTCACTACCGTCGGTTTCGCCTCATTGGCTCATCAAGTGACTGAAGTTCAACTAATTGCGATATTGGTTTTTATAATTTTAGTAATTCATCTGTTATATATATATATATATATATATATATATATATATATATATATATATATATATATATATATAGGCAAAAATTTAATAAATATTGTTTTACGGTTTTACGATTCACTGTACCACCGGGTACATGCGTAAACATAATTAGATGGGGTCATGAAATGACTCTTGACTTGTGAAAATAAAGTATGGCGTGGAAGTCTGTACATGTCAGAGGTAAATTGTTAAACGTACATAAAGCTTTTGATTGAAATTATACTGCTGTATGTCCCCATTATTGATAACGTATAAGACCCCATTATACTATTTTGAACGTACCACGTGTTGGCACAGTTAACCATGCAAAGAAAGGTATTAAGTCTTGTTCATTGGGTGCATTTTTACAACGGTTCCAAATGTAAAAGAAAAACTCGTCATTGTAACATTGAGCAGACGACAGTTTCTGGCTAGTTCTTAATAAACGTTTTTACAATTGATGCAGCGCCGAATTGGCCAAATGTGCGAGTACGTTAAATTGGTAAGACACTTACTACACAGTGTGAGTGTGTGTGTGTGTTTACTGGGGTAAAAAGGAAAGGTCGTGTAAAATAATGAGTTGACATTATATTAATCAGGACGGACACTTCTTTCAATAGATTTCTTGCATCATTCATGTTTAGCATAGATTTTTATTCATACACGTTTCATTTAAATATATACAGCCATCACTGACCATAGTTACATAATTCATAATATTAATATAAAAATATTTATACTATTATAATTAATATATTTATAATATTATAACTGTATTTACCATATTTAATTTTATGGTCCACACATGTATTTTATCATTTAGAAACATAGGTTACCGACTGTCCATATAACGAGAATCACGTATCATTATTATGATCATAAACATAAGATATTATTGAAAAAGCTATCTGTGTATAGTTTGTGTAATGACAGCGTTCAGGATGCCTATGGCAAAATCAAATTTAATCTTTAATTCCCCGCATGGTAATAAAAGTGGTCTACAGATGGCGCCCTTGTTTGCCAGCAAAACATTGCAATCTGAACTGTGGTGGATACATTAGGCCAAAAAAAAAAAAAAAGTTTGGTTCTCAGGCACTTTTGTTTTCAGAAATCAGTGCGGGCGGGCGATTTTTTCTTTCACCTTTTTTGTATGTTTCGATAAAAATTTCATATGATCAAGGAAAAGCATGATAATAACAGAAATGTTTTGCAAGACAGGTGAAATCACTACATAACAAAGAAAATCTTATCAAAATTGTATCATTTTATCTTCTAAAAAGGTGAAAATCAAAATAAAAAAAATGTTTCATGTGGGGGGTAAAAATTGATGCGGGTGCCGCATGAGAATCATGCATACCTTTATTTTTTTGGTCTTAGCATGTTTAATGGACAAAGGAAAACTGATGTAATAAAAACACACGGATAAGACATTCAAGTGCCTACAGGCTACAACAGAGGGATATCAGGTATTATCTACAGATACCATATCTGTAAATGATACTTACATGTCTCATGTCTCCACTGTGTCATCTATATAATATATCAGTTCCTGAACGTTTAGTTTACTTACTTTCCTCATTAAAAAAATTATAATTACCATTGTCTTTTTTTAAGGATAACAGTACCAGTAGATTGTGGTGGGCTACATATTCGCGGGGATATATATTTTCTTGATTTTCAATTAAAGTGTTACGCGAAGGTTCCATTTTCAGGATCTCACAATACATTTGCCAATACAGAGTATAAATGTGTTATCAAATGAAACATATAATATGCAAGTTAAATCTTAAAAAATCTGACGAGAAAATTCCCACAGGAGCATGGAACGAGTGAAAATTCTTGCTTATTGTCAAATAATTTAAAATATCTTACATTATTTTTCATATCAGTGTTTGCTTTACGCCTAACGTTAGATATCTTTTATAATTTTGAAAATTACTATCTTGCTTTCCGACGCTATATTTTTTAGGCTATTTTATCTGTTTTTTTTAATAGTTTTTTTTTATTATTTTACATGGATGTACAAGTAGTTATGATGGCTAATGCAGGGCACCCTCGATGGCTCGGATGGGGCATCTTATTAACGAGGATTTTAATTTCGCGATACGTTACCTTTCGCGAATATCGCGAAATTTAAACCCCCGCGAATTTAAACAACCAGCGACAGTAAAAACTGTTTAATATGCGACTCCGACAACTGCTTCCGTCCTTCCTCACCAGAGGTCGCCATAGTACGCTTGTTTCGTTTAGAACTGTGTTAATCTCAATATTACACAGACGCTTGACATTCAAGATAATTCAAGAATGGACATACTAGACGAATGTTCAGGGGGGCGGGGGGGGGGGGGCTACAAAGGAAGCCTCATTTTAATTAGCATACACATTGTCTTGGTACATGTATATGGATATCATCAATATCTGGGGTTATTATATAGAGTATCCACATTAACCTAATTATATTCTCCCACAGTCCCCCCCCCCCCCCTCCCGTAACAAGTGTACATGGTCTGCAAAAACGATTTTCGAACTGCAACAATTCAGCCAGACAAACAAAACATAGAGAATAAATGAAAAACAAAGATACAATAAAAAGACAAAAGAATACACCTGCATGAACCATTTTTCGTGCCTGACACTGAGCAAATTATGCCTAACTAAAAATCTGCATTCTAAAGGATGCCATCGCCATGGGTGTGTGTGAGTAAGGGTGTGTGAGTGTGTGCGTGTGTTGGGGGGGGGGTAATGGAATGCTCCCAAAACTTCACTTTTACGGCCCATATTCCCAGTTTCATTCGTGCATAAGTGACTTGCCATTTGTGAATATTCCTTGATGATGTTTCTGAAACCGTATCATGTTTCAGATCTACACCAAAACTAATGGGTTTTTCATTAGCCCATTCTTTAAAATGCCCTGAAAATTTCTTTGGATTCTGTTCCTGATTGCTTGAGGTATGCTTTGAACAAACACGAATGGGATGGACGCATACGCTTCTGGTGGAGGCAATACCCTCCTGTTCAAATATCGTTGGACAAACCCGATTTTTACTTGCCATTCAGCATTCCAGTGAGTTGGTTAAATCATGATACTTGCGACATCTGGTGACAAAGAACTAAACAACAATTAACTAGGCAGAAACCCTTCCTGAAGTTGAAACATGAATTCACCTTGTTTCCACGCTGCCATATCCTGCTGCTAATGACGATAATAGCAATGCCTTTCGAGTGTCTTGGTGGCGGATTCTGGAAGGCGTGGTTCAAGCTGTCGCGCCGGTTGAAGGATGCTCAGGCTTCCACGTTTGTGCCTATGGATGCTGTTGTTCTCCGGACTCCGGACGTATCTCATTGTCCCTCGGGCATGGTGTCGTCTGAATTGGCTTCTTGCTTGTCTTGGTGGCATTTTTGTAGTCAGAATTTTCAAAATTACGCCTACAGAGCACCCACTGAAAGGGCCCTAGACCCTACTAACTGGAGCGTTCATAGGGCTTAATACATCTTCAGTCAGACATATCTCGCTTGTCAATAACGGAGTACAGTGGGTGGTTTTAACGAAACTTTTAACGTCACCGGTCTTTCAAATTTAATTTAGGTGTTTAGTATACCAGCACATGTGTGCGTGCTGGTGTGCTTTCATGTGGCGAGAGATCAGGATATAATATATATCTTATAACTTATGGGGGTGGTATGGTGGCTGATTCAGGACACAGAATTTTTTTTATCCTTTTTTTAATATTTATAATTATCTTTGAAATTTCAAGAAATAATACTGGTCCCATTTGTGTTGTAACAATCATTCGATGATTTATTGGTGGAAAGCAAATCAAAGTAAAATGAACCCATCCCGATATCAGACGACTAATAAATAAAAATAGTTCCTTGTCTTTTTTTTTAATTTAACCGAACGACGCCACGGTGTACAGGTTGCTCCTTTTGTTTATATCAACGTTTTTACAACAACATCTTATATAAACTGCGCAACTGCATCCAGTGGGTGAATTTGCAGCGCCATCTATCGGATTTTTTAATTTTGCGGTGGGCCAGGGTTTGATAATAGTAGAAATGGCTAATAAGTTTGCATTTGTTTTATGAAATGTCATTGTCACTCTACAACATATATCTGTGTAAAAGTGTTTGTAACAGCAGCGTGGGGTAGGGGGTAGTCGGTGCAATCGAATGCTCGGGTATTAGCTGTCGAATGTTCCAGTCTCCATCTATTATAAGCTGTCAGTTTCTATGCATAAGGGCGGAGGTTGACAGTGTACCTTAGTGACCAAGGAAACATTACAATGAGCTCCCTTTACATTAACAAAGACATTTCTAGGTCCAACAGTTAAGATTTGTGCCCTGTCTGACATTCTGGGTGCTCAAGATAAGGGTTTTGCTCGTAGCTCACAGAATATAGGTCAATGAAAAATCCTATCAACTATTGATGTTATGATCTGATGAAAAAGATTTGTTAAGGAACCTTGAACAATGAATATAATGACTTCCAGATTGCTCAAATCATGTTTTTGGCCACTTGCTCACAGAATTTAGGTCATCATGAACTAGTTTCATGCTTCCAAGGACATTTACCCAGGATTGCCTGAATGTCACATTAGACGATACTGGGCCAAACGGATACAATATGTGCCCGCCCGACTTTCTGGGCGGTCAAAATCATATTTTCGGCCAGAAGGTCGAAGAATTTAAATCACCATGACCTAATTTCAGGTTTGCAAGGAGATTGTGTATTACCTCCCTGGATGTACAGTTAGGAGTTTCTATGTCTAAAAAATACAATGTGTGCCCTGTCTGAATGTCTGGGTGCTCAAAATCTTGTTTTTTTTTGACGATTCGCCCGCGGAATGTAAGTCATCAAAACCTAGTTTCAGGTTTCTAAAATCAATTGCCCACAACCTCCCTGGGTCTTGTGTTAGAAGATCCTAGGCCTAACGGATACAATTTGAGCCCATCTTACTTTCAGGGTGCCGAAATCATGTGTTTTCTTATAGGTTGCAGAATATAGGTCACGGTTACATAATTTCAAGTTTCCAAGAACATTTACCCAGGACCTCCCTGAATGTCACATTAGACATTAGTTCAAACGGATATAATCTGTGCCCCGGCCGACTCTCTGAGCGCTAAAAATCATGTGTTTGGCCAGTAGCTGACATAATATAGGTCACCATGGCCTAATTTCAGGTTGTCGATGAGAGTTGCCTAGGACATCCTTTGTTGTGCAGTTAGAAGTTTCTACGGTCCACATTGAAACAATTTGTGCTTTGTCTGACTCTCTGGGTGCTCAATCATGTTTTCGGCTCGGAGCAAAAAATAGGGCAACATGACCTGAATTGAGGTATCCTAGGAGATTTATCCAGGACCTGCCTAGATGTACAGTCAGAAGTTTCTAGGTCTAACAGTTACAGTTTGTTCAGTGTTAGCGGCCACACTGATGGGTAATTTTAAAGTCTAAAAAATAAAGAAAAAAATGGATAAAAATTAGAAAAAAAATTGGCGGCACAGGTCTTCAGGAACTGATAAAACTGTCCATGATCCATTTGCATGGAAAGAATCATGGCAATTAATGCATAAGTTATTCAGATACTTTAGCTTGTGTATCTAATTTTGAATTATTCCTTGGTCCACAAACAGGCCACATTACTTAGATTATATAGGTTGCATTGACCTAATTAAGGTGTCCAGGGAAATTTTTTTGGACCACTCTGGATACAAGTTAGAAGATTCCAGGTATAGCGGTTTGTGCCCTGTTAACCGACGGACGGCAGGACGATGGACAAAGAGTGGTCGCTATAGCTCAGTTGACCTCTAGTCAGCTGAGCTAATAATGGAGCAAGAATATTTTATTGGACTCACATGCAATGCAAGTTACGAACTTCAAGATATTTTTATGTTATGCTCAAATTATTTTTATGCTAAACTGTGTTATTTGTTATACGAGTACAAGCAGAAAAAAGGCATAATAAACAAGACTCGTTTCCAGTCAAGAGCGATAAATGAAGATAATATTGTGCAATATAAAAAAAAACAAGGATATACCGGTCTGTTTGCACTACGAGACTCATTTGCATGGAGAACTTCTCGCATGATTCCGCTTGAGTTACGATATTGAAGACTTGAGCCAGTAGGCAGCTTTAAATGCAATTTTGACGTCACACATTCCCCTAGATTGGGCAAAAATGACTTCGGTCACTTAATTGCAACATGCGTCTGAATGTTAAGTTTTGTCTGATGGTTATATAATTAAAAATATGTGACAGAGGCCCAGATTCAATGTGTTCTTAAGTTTTGACATCAGACAAATAAAGATTCCCTTAACGTCAATCGAATTTCCATCTGAAAATATTGTAGTATACAATAAAATATTCTAATTTAAGGAGAAAGCATGAGATGATTCAATCTTGAACCTCCCGAGACGCGCAGGATTACACAATAAAAGATTTCCATCTTAACGTTTAGTAGTGGACAATAAATGGTCATATCTTTATATTTAAGAGTAGGTAAGAGTAAGTGATAGGTTAATAGGGTACCTCATAATATGTCTTCATTAATAATTACGGGAAACCGCTTTTGCATATCAGCGCCATCTTGTATCCATTTAGTGAAACACATAACGTTTGAGTAAGGCATTATTACTGGATAATTCCTTTGTATATTCTGATACATTTGAGTGGATCACCAGCGAGAAAACCTAACGTTAAGCTGAAATATGATTGAATTCAATGTTTAATCGAAAAGATAGATATCTTAAACTTCGAAATCGTTCCACGATTGAATACTAGATGGCGCTGAGATGCAAAAGCGGTAGTTACCGTGAATAACAATAGTCATACTCTTAGGTATCTCATTATCAGTTACGATAAGGACACAGTAATTGTACATTTTTTCTTTTGTGTCAAAATAGTTTTGGTGCAATAGATCGCTGAACAAATGGTTAGCAGATATCAAAGACTATTAATTTTAGAAGCTGAAAAATCAAAAGTCACTTGTGACTGTTTTGTTTTTTTGCTTCCTCATATGGGTTGGATGAAAATTTGTAAATTTCAGTTACTGAACCAAGATATACAACCTATTCCCTGGATTTTGTGTGCGCAGCTGAAGGTAGCGAGCGTGTATTAAAATTTGATGTATAACAGCAAAAAAAAAAAAAAAAAAAAAAAAAAAAAACACCCGAGGTTTGGCCCTCTTCTTAACACCTATACCACTAAATATTGATGATCCCCTCCATCCCCTAACGTTTGTTAGATGTACAGGATAAAGGCAAGAAAATTAGAGTTGGTGTACCTACTTCTTTAACCATTCTGCTTGAATGATGAGGCCGAGTTCATCTTGTATTAATCTTCAATCTAAAATATAACGATACATTTAATTTGTTTATTATGATACTCACATCACCATTTACAACTCACAACTGGATGACTGGATCAACTTTAAAAGCAAATCCATATAAGTATCAAATCTTCCGGATGTTCTGTTTCTCATTCACGATCTAGGTCCAGATTATGGAAAGTCAAGAACTAACCAACATTGTTTCAGACTTTTTCAAACATTTTCTTGAATGCCATTTCATACAGACTTGCAATTCTATTGCACCCGGATACTTTTTTTCCAAACCGTTATGATTGAACTCGTTTTCCTTACTCCATCAAAACAAAACAAAAAACTAGAAATAACGTCACTTGAAACTATTAAACCTCTTAAATGACCTAGTTCTATGGCTACAAGAAATTTTGTTTTATCCAAACACTATGTACACATGAAACTAATATGTTGAATAAGTAAACAACTTCTGCTTTGATTTTTTTTCAAATACCCTTCAAATAAAAAGCCCAATCAGCCAGAATAAATAATTGTTATCCCATTGCCCGTATAGTAAGAGAAAAGGATACACAAATGTAACAATTTTCTAAACTCACAATCATTTTCCCATTTTTGCAAAAAATTAGGCATATTAAATTTTGACAAATAGTGGTCTACAGTTCCACAAATGATATATGTAAGTTATCCTCTACAGTGAATACGGTATGGTTTCTGGAAGTCCTGAATTACGTTTTCTGCGATAATGATTTTCGCAGACACACATTAACAAAAAATCACGGACAACTGAATCAAACATCCCTGACAAAAATACGTCAGTATCAGAATGACTATACTAATCTGTACTGTAGAAAGCAGTTTCAAGAAAAGGGTCCTTTTTCTACCAGAATTTAAGTGACGTTCAAGAGAATTCCTGCATTTCATAAACTACGATCTGTCTTTTCTCTCTTGCATTTAGCTAAGAAAACATTTGGCATTCGGGACATATATAGCCACATACTAAATGAACCATTAAACTGATCCATGCAAGAAGCTATGGTCAGACTGTAAACAGGTTCTGATTGCGACATAACAGAAGCGGATCCGGGGGTGGAGGTCCAGGAGATCCGGACCCCCCCCCCCCCTTTTTCATCCGGAGCAACCTTTTTTTAAGGGTAAGAAACAAAATTTTGCGGCCTGGACCCCCTTTTCTGGACCTTGGGACCTTTTTTTCGGTGTTTCCTTTGCCCTCCTGGGTTGGATCCCCCCTTTTCCTAAATCCTTGGTCCGCCCCTGCATAACCTCACCAGATTAGATGATATTCTTTGGCTATGTATTCCCCGGAATGCGGAACAAAGCCCATAAACGCCAAGTCTACACAAAAGCTTAGGATTTAATGATAAATGATGATATATTAAAGTAAATTATTCAAATATTCAACAACAATGGAAATCAACTGTAAAATAAGCCTATTTGGAATATAACAAATAATTTCAACACCCATGTTTTCAAATAATGTTTTCTACATAATATTTCTGATGCATCTACAAAACAGGAACCTAAAATTCAAATCAAATTGATACTTTCTCACGATTTCCTTTGATTCAGTAGTATAACAAAGACCTGTAAACCTTAAATACTTAGAATTGCATTAAGTTAGCTGATCTATAATTTTAGTCATTTAAAAATGCCTACGTTTAAATTCCATATAATATCTGATAAGATCATTGATTATTCCATGTACCCCATTGCTCTGAGAGTAAAGTACGCTCTTTACACAGCGCTTTAACTATAGGCCTACTGCCTATATGGTAAGCGCTGTTTGTTATGACCTCGTATCCTGAATTGCTACACCAGAGGGGAGCACTGTATTTTTTGTCCAATCAAATGAGACCTTGTGCTGGAAGACACGGCCAAGCGAGGAATACACGGAGCCAATCATGTTCATTTCGTTTTGAGTGACAGCTCATCGTCCCGGTAACCATCTGAACAGGCCACAGGCTCGGAGAGAATTACCGTAGACGTGGTTTGCTCAGGGCCTTGGGCACATAGGATGCCCGGCCGGTGAGTTGTAATTCAAACGAAACGTAACAACAAAGGCTGCGTGCACACCTCCCTTGCTGGTTTCAGTTCTGCAGACAACAGATATATATGGCTACGCTAACACAGTCATAATGTCAGAACCGAATCCGTTGATGATGCGAGAATGCAGAGGGAGCAATTAAAATTCGACCGTAAACTCTTTAAACGGCGCTTGAAGCGCAGCTATGGGCGGAGCCAGGATGCCTGTCGAGTGTTTGTATATTGGCATCTGGTTGGCTGCTTGTCACATCATACGCACGTGTTTTTCAGCGGACAACGAACCGCCATCTGGTGTCTAAATATATCATAAACGGTCAAAGCTGGCAGCGTGAAAATCAGTTGCTTCTTTAGAAGCGTAAGATTTCCGCTGAATCGGGAGCGTAAGAGTAAAGCCATTTTCAATGTCACCCCTTCTGTTTTCCCAATAAATAACTATAATCATAACCCTGGCATCAATTTTTTTTTTCATGGTTGGGTGCACTCATCATTTCTGCTGCAGACGACTCATTATTGTCTTTCAGAGTGTGAACTTCAGTATAATCTTCATGTGGCTGCACAATACGACACCGTTGTCAACACTCATTTGTGTATCGGCAGTTGTTAGAAGACCCAGTTAGCCAGCATCCACTGGATTGTTGTGCACACTTCAACTATGGCCAGCTGCATTGCTCGAATTGTCTCCTCAATGTCATTATTCACAATCTTAAGGTAAAAATAATGACCATAAATCTTTTCCAGCGGTTCACTTTTCCCCTGCAAGCCGCTCCAAGCTCTCATCCTAAAAACACAAAGTATTAACATGTGAAAAATATCTAAAATAATTTTGAGGTTTTAGATAACTAGCATCTTACTCTTATTTATATCCATGTGGAGCTCATTGTATCATCTACTATAATAATGGCAACACGGGTATGAATTATTAAAGAAAATGCTGCATGTCTCATTTATATTAATTTCTGAGGTTTACATATCACCTTAAAGAAATCTTTGTAACTAATAAACTGAATAAGCCAAACAATAAATTAATTAAAAAAAAGTAGAATTAGATAATAACCTATGGCAAGGTCCTCGCAGCACTATTAAACCTCAGTACTGAAAAAAGTCAAGGACAAAGAGCGAAAGCTGCCTCAATATCTTTATATTCAATATCTTTAGATATTTCAGAAAATACCAACTCCCTGGAGCAACATCAGAGGGGTCAACTTGTAATTTCTTTAAACATTTCTATACATTTTATTCATTATTTGTCACAGAATAGTATTAAGCACTATATGATTAAATTTGTCTGGGATCATCTAGGACCACAGGACACCATTTAACAAAAGCATGCATTGTTATGACAAGATAGGGAAGAATGCATTATATTATATATGCATTATTACATATGCATATTTCTCTCTGTTGTATATAACATATTTCTCTCTGTTGTGTATAACATATTTATCTCTTTATATTTCTCTCTGTTGTACATAACATACATAACATATTTCTATCCGTTGTATATTACATATTTCTCTCTGTATATTTCTCTCTGTTGTACATAACATGTTTCTCTCTGTTGTATATAACATTATTTCTCTCCGATGTATAAAACATCTCTCGGTTTTATATAACATATTACTCTCTGCTGTGTATAACATATTTCTCTCTGTTGTATATAATATATTACTCTCTGCTATATATAACATATTTCTCTCTGTTGTATGTAACATATTTCTCTCTGTTGTATATAAATTATTTCTCTCTTTTGTATATAACATATTTCCCTCTGTTGTATATTACATATTTCTCTCTGTTGTATATAACATATAACTCTCTGCTGAATATAACATATTTTTCTCTGTTATATAACATAATATTCTCTGTTATATATATGTAGGTTTAGTGTTAACCTTGGTTATTACACCGAGTCCTGTTTTCATATGTTTCTGGCAGAATTGACAGATTTTGTAAAGTCGGATTATGATATGACTTCTTTGCATATGGATATACTGAATACTGAATATATTTTCTTAGTGATATTTGATTACACGAAAATAAAACCAATTTAATGAATTATAATGAAAAGCGACCAATCATCTTATATACTACAGAGAAACAACTGCATGGACCGAAGATTCATCGTTATATTTGATCAATCCCTAAATGGGTGTATGACTGTAATGGATTATCGTTATCTTACTTCATGGGTCGCTATCCACTTGCTTTTCACGTGCTTCTTTGACCGACCTTTTTTCGTCGTTTACCCATCCGGCCGGAATGGTAACGATCCGTGGCTTTTCTTCTTCAGGTAAGTAATGCCTGCATGGGCCTAGTCAATGTCTCCCTTTTACATTTTGGGACAGGGTCAAAGTATTCTGCTACACAAGATCAGTGGACCCAATGGCAGTTTGATACGAATTTTGTATCCCTCAGAGGTTCAATATAAGCACAACAGTTAAAGATATATTAGTATAGCTTCTTTGAAATAATGGGGGAGTGTATATAGATACACATGTTTATTTAAAATGGGACCATCTATGCTTCAATATGAGTGTCAACTTTTGTCATTACATTTCCAGCTGAACGGTGAACTACTTTACTCAACAATCACTGGATTCTTGCAAGATTTGGCACATTTGTGTATGTTTGACCAAGTGCGCTTCAGACTTGTTAAAAGGGGTAAAATCTTGGTAAAGAAGACCAGATGGTGAAGTTGGTCTTTACTTCTGACGGTGTTATGAGGCTTTCTGACCAATGTTTAATTATTTATCTCTTGTACAACCTTTATCAAAATTTATATATATGTGACTAATTGATCAATTTATATATAGACAGACATCCTGACAAAGAAAAAAGACGCAGTCGAAACACTACTACATATCATTTTTTGGCCATATCTCTCATTTTGTTCCTGTCTGCTTCTCCGTGATATGGATTGGTCAGCTGTATAGGTGTGTCAGTATGTCTGTCTGTTTTGTGTCGCCTCTAAATTTGTTCTGTCGTCTGACATATGGCATTCCACAGGCCATAATTTTTAGCAGTTCCTCATAAAGTTCTAGAGGTTTAATGTCTTTTAATTTTAATAGGTCAAAGAGCAAGATAATAAAAAAATCACAAAATCGTTTTTTTCTCCAAATGTTCATCGAAATTTATCGTAGCCGCATAATCTGTGTGGTCATTTTTCCCGCCATTCTATGACCTTTCTTCTGCTTTCTTACTCTGCTGTTTCCATGGTTACGTATTTTTGTGAAAAGTCACGATATTCCAAATATGGGGTCTCATTTGACTAACTTTGTGAGTTTTAAAGCTAGAGAGGTGTAGTTTTCTGCTTCACACAGCATTGGGTCAGTTATACTCGATTTTGTACAAATTCTCTCAAAGTCCCGTACCCTTTGCGTCAAACGAGATATTACAAATTTGCACTTTTTTCGCTGTACAGGCACAATTCTCAACCAATCACTCTGAAAGTAATATAGCTGATGGAAAAACTGCTCGAACTCTTGGTTTTTAATTTAGATAGATCAAAGCTCAAGGTCAATGTCACCGAAAAAAAAACCCACAAAATATTATTTTGCTTGTAACTTCGTCAAATATTGTCCTATCTACACAAACTGTGGCACATTTTATTCGTCTCTGCATTTTCCACTATACGGTCTGGTCAACTGTCATCCAGGTTGTGTCAGTCTGTCAGTATGTCTGTCTATTCGTCTGTTGTTGTCAATTTCTCCCGCCTGCTTTTTCTTTGGTCTGACATATGCCATTCTGCAGTCCACATCGTTTTAGAAATGCTTCTAAAAGCCATTCAGTTTAGAGAATATCAGGAAATATGTTCTGTCTGTCTGTCCGTTTCTCCGCGATTTTCAATATTAGCATAAATACATGAAAGTGTTATTGTTTTTGCTTCCCAGAAAATTGCTCATTCATATTACTGTCTTTACTTGTTCCCCAGTCTTCCTTTCCCATTGTTAATTTTCAACTTACGGCAAGCGCACGACCTATATGGTCGTCTTGTTCACTGTTTTGTCTTTCTACATTTCGTTTAGTGTACCTCCTATCATGTGCCTCATGAAAAGAACGGGGATAAGATTCCAAGAAAAATTGGATTGACGCCTTTTAAAAATTATGTGTTTCACATAGTCGGGGGGGGGGGCATAACAGTGTGACCATGTATGCACTGCAAAAAATAATTTTCCTGTAAAGATTATATTTCTTATCTAAAGAAAATTTTCTGTTGACAAGAAAACCCAAGATATTCTTTATAGGTAGCATGCTTAAAGTCGAGAAAATATATTCAGATTTTTTTAAAGACAAGATATATTATCTTATCATAAATAAAATTTTCTTCATCATTTCTTCCAATAAAATATTTTTTTCTGATAGCAAAGAAAATGTCTTTACCTTAACAAAAAATATTTATAGGGAAAGGGGCAAGAAAATTTATCTTTTCCATAAATCTTTTAGAAAATATGATGTGCCAAAATTATAATTATATGGCACTTAACATGAAATTGGAATTTTTTTACCTACCAGACAGGCAGAGAGCACAAGTAATTCTCTTTTCTTTAAACTGTTGAAAGATTCAGTTGGACACAAAACTTTGAGTGGGATAACAAATAATGAGTGATATCTTTAAAGCTGCCTATACAGTCACCTAACCTTTTGAAAGAGAAGCCCTCGTGTAGGATATATGAACTTGTTTATCAAAAACAATATGTATTGCAGTATTTTCATAATATCAATTTACAGGAAATAAGTGCGTTTTCTTACACACACATATATGTTTATTAATATTAATACTATTATTATCATTAGTATCTCATTATTAAAATAATGTTAAATATAATGACACCACAAAAGTATATGCAGATCAATTTATTTTTGTCAGGAAATATGGCAAATTTCCCCGGCCGACCTTCGATCATATACGGTCTGCCAAGCCCACTTGCATTGTTCCCGCTAAATGACCCGAGTAGTGACTATACACAAAAACACCGACTTTCAGTCCAGAACAAATAACAACCCACGATGGATGTCTACATGTGGAACAGAAATCTTAGTTTAACTTCAATAATTCAGTAGCAGACAAGCTCTTTTACGAGAAAAATAACGATATATGAAAAGGATATCGCGATATGCTGTAGTCGCTTATTTTTTTAGGGAGGAAATAGGGCTTAGACAGCACGCACACGCACAGAAATAAATCAGCACGGATTTATTGGAATAAAATTAAGAGTCTAAACCTTCAAATTATCAGGGCTGCAATTATTTTTTAAACTAGAAATGAAAAGGACAGATACTTACCAGGCTAGGTAGAAAGACTGCTCTATAGAAGTCGGTGGCTCTTCACCTGGGTAGCCGACACTGTCGTTAAACCAACCCCAGGGTGAATGAGAAGCCATACCTTGCCTGCCAAAAGGACAGCCTTCTATAGGGCCCTCTGGTCTAATCCAAAAGAGACCGGACAGTCGTATAGTAACAGAGTACACAGTTATACATATACAGGTCTAGGCGTACACCTTCGTCCAGCCGTTAACTATTAGTTCTGGTCTCTCCGGTCTGATTGCGTAAGGGGCCACCCAGCCCAGCGTCTGCGCGATGAGGCTGATGGCTTCCCCTCGACCCCTGCTCAATATCCGATATGGATATATATATATATAGAGAGAGTGTTTTCTGTTAAAGTATATTCTTCATTTGCAACCAGGTCGTTATTTATATCTCTTAGAATAATAGATTATCAGGTGGGCCCCTCTGTTCTCTTTATGTGCATATAAGCCAAGATACTAAGTTATTAATCCTTTTTCAAATGATAAATTAAAATCCACATGGTATAATCTAAGTTTATTTCACATTACAAATTAATTATAATTCGTTATTACGTCACAATCAGTATTACTGATAAAGTGTTGCGTGAGCTATCTAGCAAGGTATTATTTATTGTTGAGCGTAAAGTAGTCTTTGGATTATATCCACTTAAGCGTTAAGAAGAAACACACGTTTACTCTGACTGGGCCAGATAGCGATATCAGGACCAGTCTTGCAACCCCTCTTTCGTTTAGGTCCTCACTCACGCCTCTAGAATGTATAAGTATACTGGGATGGCACGGAAAAGGGTGGGAGGTCAAGTCAAGTCTCAGGTCGGAGATGTCAAGTCTAAAGTCAATGCTCAGGATTCAAGTTCAGAGTGAGTCTCCAGTAGCCTGCTGGTTCAACATATTTTTAATGTATATTGATTATATTTTGATATATATTGATTAAACATCATCCTAACGTCTGCCTTGAGTTCGAGTTTGACGAGAGAACCTGCAAGTCGGCAACCCCTAACGGTATGTCCAGCGGTTTTACTCAATAAAGGAAGGGGGTGGAGCCACTAGCTATCAGCCTGTGATTGGCTGATTGCCACTTAACTGACACCCTGCCTCCTTGACCCCAGTGTAGTAAAGGGCAAAGGTCACATTATTAGGGAGAATGTTACAACGCAATATACAAATCGCCGAATTACAATATACCGACATCTCCATAATACTGTGTAACCCTATTTAACCCCTCGCCACTATAGTGAAGACTGAAAGATATTCATGAATATTCATGACTGGTGTATTGTTTTATCGCATGATGTTGAACCTGAAAAGATGATTCACCAGACTTGATTCAGGTTGATTCAGACTAAGAGAGTCAAACCTCTGTGTGCTATAAA
The DNA here is from genome assembly GCA_026874595.1 of Sipunculus nudus. NCBI lineage: Eukaryota > Metazoa > Annelida > Sipuncula > Golfingiida > Sipunculidae > Sipunculus > Sipunculus nudus. The sequence continues at coordinate 13,223,038 of CM049321.1, forward strand.
GGTTTTTAAAATGGTTTCCGCAATGAAAACTATATCAGGTAATATAAATGGTTGTAGAAGTTATTTCTGCAGGTGAAATTTTTGACCGGGTGATTCAGAAAGAATATGAAGATTTTGTCGCTTTGGTAATACAAGATACAAGATCTATTCCATACCAATACAGGAATTTGCTTTGCGGGTGCTACCATATATAAGACAATGCTGAATGAAAATCAAAGACACAATACAAAAATAGTAGTGAGAATAAAAAAAATAAATGAAGCATAGTAAATTTTCATTTTGAATTAATAATGCATTAAACAATGTTATCGCCTTCGGTACAAAAGAAATTGAGTACCTGTTTTGTTTTATATCTCAGAGACTGCAGCCTTCGACCTGATTTAAGACAGACAATATAATTACTGAGCAAGCTTTACCTACCACCATTTTTTCATAATATAACTTTTTTCATAAATAATATTTTTGTCCTCTAAACTAAGGCCAACAATATTTCTGCTATTTTCATTTCCGGTCAATTTTCATTTTGTTCCGAATGGTCACGATTAATCAGATTTCCCCACCAGCATATCAATGCATACGATATGACACTCTGGACAATCGAAGAATAGAATAAAGCAAGTAGTTCGCTATCAATATTAAACGATTTCAGTTTCCTGAGAAAGTATAAACTCTGGTGCCCTTTACGATATACTATGTTTTCATTATGTTCCATTTAAGCCTATCATATATACTACCCCGAAATATTTGCACTGTTGTGCTTCTGTTCCATCAATAGATACCGATTATTGACAGGTTGGTCTTTGTCTAAAATCAATTATCAATTCCTTTATTGTTGAGGGATTTAGTAACCAATGATTATTCTTGCACCAAATTACTACTTGTTCAATTTTCTTTTGATATTTATTTTTCATCACAACTGGGAATTAATCCAACAACTACGGTATCATCTGCATATTTCAAAATCAGACACCCTTGTTGTGTAGCGTGGAAATCATTGGTATAATTTGTGAAAAGAAATGGGGAAAGCACGCTTCTTGGCGGTGCTCCTGTATTCAACCCTAGAACTGATAAATTGTTGTTACCAACCTCTACATATGACTTTCTACCAGTGAGAAAGTGCAGTACCAACAAGCTTAGATCATGTGGAACATTTAGCTGTAACTTATTAATCATTAAGTGAGGCTGAATGGTGTTAAATGCTGAGCTATGATCTATAAAAAGCGTTCTTACAAAAGTATGCCAATGAGATAAATGTTTATATATATTGTCCAGGAGCACAAGAATAGCGGCTTCAGTCCCACATTCTTTTCTGTAAGCTAATTGGTAATTATCCATATGTTTATCAGTATAGTTCAAAATATATTTAAAAACACACTTTTGTAAACATTTCATAGCTACCGGTGCTAGAGCCACAGGTCGATAATCATTAAGCACAGTAGATTTACTCTTTTAGGTATAGGTTCTATTCCTGATGTTTTCCTTGAGACTGGCACAGTTTTCTAAATTAATGACCTGTTAAATATACAATAAAAAATCGGTGTTAATTCATCTGCACAGAACACAGCACTTGTGCTGGTACACCATTTGGTCCTGAAGATTTATTACTGTTTAGCCTTAAAACACTTCTAACCTTATGTTTAGTTAATCTAACCGAACTGGAAATGGAAATTTTGAATACAAACACTTAAAATTATGGTTTAACTTTTCATCAAAGGGAGTTCAATAAATAAAATATATGGTTGTATCATATTTCATTTCACTAATTTCACTTTAACCACTGGAGCACACCTGGAAAAAAGGGACCATCTAGTGAAAAGAAAAACCCTCAAGGTTGGGCGATGTTGCTAATATAAACGTGTCTTTTTACAAGTATTCTTGGCAGGTTAATTATTAATCTACTAGGGGGTTTGAAGCAATTGTGGGCAAGCCGGACTGACAAATCGCACAATCAGTTGATAGCCAAGAGTGTCACCACCCGTGGCTTTTTTACATGTTAGGATTGACAGGTAAATTACTATACGGTAAAGACATACTGTTGTATGAATGGCGGTTTTTCTGAGAAAATTAACCTTCTGGGCAATGACATTTATTGTGATGTCATTGACGATAGTTTCAATATGGCTGTCACAAACGTTCATTACCAAATGTTTCGTCAATATTCAACAGAGTTCTGCAGAATCAGATAACTGAATGTTTACAAAGAGCTGATAATGGAACCTACGAGGAATTTATTGCGGGTTTTACTACATCTGACCATCCGTGTTCATCTATATTTTATGAGCCGTTGGTACGTACGTTGGGGGAAATTATCCAAAATCGGTTCAGCACACGACTGATTATCAATAAAGCTACTAATAATTCGCAAACAAAACCTATCCAAAGCCTGCCCTGTCACCGGCATAGGTTTGTTAGTGATGCGCCAGAACACCATTCATTAAAGGACAGTCAAGAGGTTCACGAATTCATGGCGAACTGCAGTGTGTATGCTCCAAAACTAATCTCATTTCTGGGTCCGATACGGCGAAACAATACCCTTGAGGAAAAACTGCCTGTCCCGAATATAGTTCACTACATATGGTTCTCCGGTGGTGAAAACTTTACTTTTCTATATTATCTGTCAATTTTTAAGTTCCTATAAATACATTGAACCTGATTTCATTTATATCCATGGTGATAGAGAACCCATCGGTGGTTGGTGGGATCAGACTCTCAGAGATGTTCCTAACATTTATTTTGTGTTCAAGCAAACAACCGGGATATGTTTTTGGTATAGAGATCAAGAAAATAGAACACAGTGCTGATATGGCAAGGTTTGAAATTATTAATGGTGAGTTGTTTTTATACATCTTTGTGTATATTTATTAGATAATCAGATGCGTTTGTAGTCGTATGCCTACTCTCTCTCTCTAGCTCTCTCTCTCTCTCTCTCTCTCTCTCTCTCTCTCTATATATATATATATATATATATACAACTGTTTTAGGGGGATTTTAATTACATATGTATTTATATATTTCAATATATTTTATTCCTGTTGTAAGTTTCATCTGGATATTGGTTAAATAATACATTTACAAAAAATTACAATAAACCCATTTCTGGACAGAATATTATAAGTGTATACTATTACACTTTATATAAAAAAAATTAAAATTATTATGTTTTTTAGGAAATAGGAAAATGCTCAACTTATAATATATAGAGGAATGTCCTTATTGAAAATAAAATAAACGTCATAGACCTTTACCTTGTAAAATGAAATTTTGACATACATTAAGTGGGAATAGAAAAATAATAATTTTTGTAACGTTCAGACACGTTTTTTGTCAGATAATGAAAAACATAGTTTCATTTGGAAAAGAAAAACATAAGTATGCACGGTCTGGATGGGTCCAGTCAAACAGAGAAATAATATTCATTTATATAAAATTGCAAATCCCGCGGGTTTACGGTCATGTAAAGTGGCTAAACTCTGTTACAGATAACATTCATATATCTCTTAACATTAAAAATACCGCCCTTTCGTAGATCTGTAAATACTGTACGTGTTGCACTAACCTGCAGTCGTACAGGTTAAAATCAATTAAACAGACCTTTAGCTGTAGCTTGGAGAATAGATGCTCATGTTTATTTACCTTGTACACCACAGTAAAGTATATGATTGTGCTCCTATATTTAGCCAGTGGACTTTAATTTTATATTCTCATCATATTCGCAATATAATGATTGCTGATTGTATTTGAGATATGTAACATGATGCATTAAAGCATGTATCATCATGGATTTTACGCTTGACAAAAAACAGACTATTATTGGTAATTATTATTATTATATGTTTTCCTATATTTTTATTTTAGGTCCTATCAAATTCCTATATTTTGGGGTGCCCCTTGCTGATGGGAGCCTTCAGTGTATGTATATCACATATCACTATATAAAAATCTCTTTGCAGATTATGGCGGCATCTACCTGGACACAGATGTATTGGTTGTGAAATCATTCGATCCACTTAGAAAGTTCAACCTAACACTGGGACGAGAAAACCCGAACGCGTTATCAAACGGAATAATAATAGCTCGCCGGAATGCCCCGTTTTTCCGTATATGGATGGAAACCTATCGGACATTTAATCCGAACGAATGGGGTGAACATTCAGTGACAATGGCTGGGACGTTGCAGAAAATATTCCCGACGCTAGTTCACGTGGAAAAAGGGACCTTGATTAGTCCAAATTATATACAGCGCAATCTTCTATTTGAACTAGGTAACGACTGGTCGTTAAATTACGCTGTCCATATTTGGAAAAGACACCGATATGTTCCGGATGGTCCGGAAGGGATTAAAAAACTAAACACCACTCTTGGAGAACTGATGAGGCACGTATATTTTGGATCAAAAGACCTGATTTTATGAAAACTCAGAATCTATTACCAGTTGCACGGCGCGGGGACATATGTTAAACACAACTAGCCACTTTTGTGATACATGAATTCGCATCTGCACAACATAAAATTGTTAAATATTATAGACAGGGCAAAACCTAGAACAATTTGATAATAGTCACTACTAAACTTTTATCAATTGATTGTAAGGTGATTTTTCCTTTTTCCTGTAGAATCCATTTTTGCTAGGGACATTTTTTTTCTCGTGCATATTTAATTAGATAATTTAAATCAATCTGCAAAAAATTGATGAAATATCAAACAAATATACTGATACACTGCCTGGATATAGACAATGTGTTTGGGATATACAAATCATTCAAAAATTGTCTTATATTATAAAGTTTAGGTAAGGTTAGGTTTTAGGGTAGTTAATTGCATATAAATTATGTTAATTAGGCAAATTATTAAATTCATTGTTGATATATGTATCCTTCATTTTAATAACATAAAGACAGCGGAGATATATTTACTTAATATGGGCTTAAATGTATTTTGATCTCCGTTTTACGTTAATTCATATATATTTATATTTACAAGCTAATTTGCATTTGTGAATATGTAAATTTTTAATAAAAAAAAAGCTATCATATTTGGAAAATTAATGCAAACTGGCTTTTCTTAGCAAATATTTAACGTGAAGGAAATGGTTTGATTGCTTTTATTGGACTGTCTATAGAAATAAGTCTTCTCCTTAAGTAGTAAAATAAATATATAATTAGCTAATTTGCACATATATATTATGATGAATAGATCGAATCATGATTATCATATATGTTTGTGTAAAATGTGCACGTTAGGAGGCAATATTTTATGTTCTAAATTAACTTTACAGCTTTTTAAGGAAATTTTGATGAATGCTGAAATTTATACGGATATTTTAGAGGAAATATGGAGTATCCATGAAGTTACCTTATTTATGGACTGGACAATGCCAGAAGATTTCGATAATCGTCACTTCTAAACCTTTCCTAATTGATCCAAGAGTAATTGTTCCGTTTTTTTTATATTTGCTTTTGTTGCTTCAGCATACTTTTTGAGATAATTTGCATTTTTGAATAAATTAGTAATATTATCATATTCTAAATAAGGATACTGACATATTGCCTGGAGATGGACGGGTTAATGTACTTGGGGTATAAATATTTCAGATTCATCGTATATGATATAATGTTATGTAATAGTTGGTTTATAGATAATAATTTGCACATAACTAATGTAAATTTAACAATTGAATTTGTTATATGTCATTCATTACATGTAAAAATATTATGTCAATATATGACATTAGAACATCATGGCAAAGTCAATGTTGATTCACTAACTTAGCCACAATATGAATTATAGTAAATTCACGCGTCTCCATATATATGTATATGAATCTAATTTTCATACGTAAACATAGACATTTTTAGGAGAACAAGTGATACCGATTGGAATACCATACACTTCTCACTTAGTATGTTTAATTGTGATAAAATATTTTGCCTTCTTGCTTTGGGGCTTATGGTAAACGATCTTCCTTTCAAGTATTACAGTACATATATCACTGGCTAATTTACATATATACTAAGCAATGGGTTGAATCATGATTATATTTTTAAAGTGTAAAATTTAGTTTAGTTTATTGAACTTATAAAGTGCCACGATAAAACATGTACAACAAGTATAATAATAGTCAGTTGCGCTGTACAACTAAAATTCATATAATAGACCAAAATTCACTAGGAGATTAATTTACGATATCATAAAACGAATTATATTAAATTAAAACAGAATATAATAAAATCATGATATATTTTAGTGACAGACTGAAGAGACAGGAACTTAGTTACATACTTATAAGTGATGACAGTAGCATTATATATGATAGGTGTTTATATTACTTATGATAGGCAGTTCTAAATAATTGTTTTTAACTAATAAGGAATAAAAATTATTCCGAACGGTGCAGCACTATTGAAGGGTCCAGTATACCAGGCACGATTTAGGGTAGTACTTTCAAAACGTTTTTTTTTGTCACCCTGACAAATGGGGGGTAAACATCACAATTTATTTTCACATGTCACACTAGTATAATGTACTAGTGTATATAATATATTGTGTATAATATATGCTCATCTTGTACTCGGGTATCTTGTATTAGTCACCCTAGTCAGACCCCTCTTTCCTCAGATGCCATCACAAATGGATGCAAACATCACAAATTTATTAAAGAGGCATACACTTCCCTATTATACATACCAAACATCACAAACAGATGTTAACATCACAAGCTACCAAGTCACCCCAGATAGACCCCTCTTTCCTGAGATGCCATCACAAATGGATGCAAACATCACAAAAAGGGGCATGCACTACCCTCCTATACATACCAAACATCACAAATGGATGTAAACATCACTAGCTACCAAGTCACCCCTGCCAGACCCCTCTTTCCTCAGATGCCATCACAAATGGATGCAAACATCACAAATTTATTAAAGAAGCATACACTTCCCTCCTATACATACCAAACATCACAAACGGATGTTAACATCACAAGCTACCAAGTCACCCCTGCCAGACCCCTCTTTCCTCAGATGCCATCACAAATGGATGCAAACATCACAAATTTTACTGAAGGGACATACACTACTCTCCTATACATACCAAACATCACAAATGGATGTAAACATCACAAGCTACCAAGTCACCCCTGCCAGACCTCTTTTTCCTGAGATGCCATCACAAATGGATTCAAACATCACAAATTTATAGAAGGGACATACACTACTCTCCTATAGATGCCAAACATCACAAATGGATGTAAACATCACAAGCTACCAAAGTCACCCTGCCAGACCTCTCTTTCCTGAGATGCCATCACAAATTGATGCAAACATCACAAAATTCTAGAAGGGACATGCACTACTCTCATATGCATACCAAACATCACAAATGGATGTAAACATCACAAGCTACCAAGTCACCCCAATCTGACCCCTCTTTCCTGAGATGCCATCACAAATGGATGCAAACATCACAAACTTATAGAAGGGACATACACTACTCTCATATGCATACCAAACATCACAAATGGATGTAAACATCATAAGCTACCAAGTCACCCCAATCTGACCCCTCTTTCCTGAGATGCCATCACAAATGGATGCAAACATCACAAACTTATAGAAGGGACATACACTACTCTCATATGCATACCAAACATCACAAATGGATGTAAACATCACAAGCTACCAAGTCACCCCAATTTGACCCCTCTTTCCTGAGATGCCATCACAAATGGCTGCAAACATCACAAACTTATAGAAGGGACATACACTACTCTCATATGCATACCAAACATCACAAATGGATGTAAACATCACAAGCTACCAAGTCACCCCAATCTGACCCCTCTTTCCTGAGATGCCATCACAAATGGATGCAAACATCACAAACTTATAGAAGGGACATACACTACTCTCATATGCATACCAAACATCACAAATGGATGTAAACATCACTAGCTACCAAGTCACCCCAATCTGACCCCTCTTTCCTGAGATGCCATCACAAATGGATGCAAACATCACAAACTTATAGAAGGGACATACACTACTCTCATATGCATACCAAACATCACAAATGGATGTAAACATCACAAGCTACCAAGTCACCCCAATCTGACCCCTCTTTCCTGAGATGCCATCACAAATGGATGCAAACATCACAAACTTATAGAAGGGACATACACTACTCTCATGTGCATACCAAACATCACAAATGGATGTAAACATCACAAGCTACCAAGTCACCCCAATCTGACCCCTCTTTCCTGAGATGCCATCACAAATGGATGCAAACATCACAAATTTATAGAAGGGACATACACTACTCTCATATGCATACCAAACATCACAAATGGATGCAAACATCACAAATTTATTGAAGGGACATACACTACTCTCCTATACATACCAAACATCACAAATGCATGCAAACATCACAAATTTATTGAAGGGACACACACTACTCTCCTATACATACCAAACATCACAAATGGATGCAAACATCACAAATTTTATTGAAGGGACATACACTACTCTCCTATACATACCAAACATCACAAATAGATGTAAACATCACCAATTTATTGAAGGGACATACACTACTCTCCTATAGTCATACCAAACATCACCAAAGGATGCAAACATCACAAATGGATGCAAACATCACAAATGTATTGAAGGGACATACACTACTCTCCTATACATACCAAACATCACAAATGGATGTAAACATCACAAACTTATTGAAGGGACATACACTACTCTCCTATACATACCAACCATCACAAACATCACACTATCCTATCACACATGGCAAGCAACACAAATGAATGTAAGCATCAGAAGCTAGTTAGACACCTGTGTCAAGTGAACATCATTTATTAAAATATATAACAATTCAAGAACAGGTCCAACTGGCACAAAACAAGAAACAATTAAACAATACACATCCTACATGTAGCAGGTTTTCTAATTCTATAATACACTTGTGGATCTGTGAAGCTATTTTTTGATCATACAGCTCTGGCAAAACCAGTTCCCCCTTGGTTTCCTTGTTAACTCAACACATCCATAATGGAACCACTCATATGGACACTGCAAACAAAGAAAAAAGGCATATTAGACCTGTTGAATATGTGATTATAGAAGTACAACAAGTATTATAGTATTTATAATAAGAAGGGACAACTAGCAATCTACAGTACTAGTACATTATCTATTATTCCTGTTGATTATCTGATTATAGTAGTACAAACAGAACAGTAGTATTATAGTATTCAGATAAACTACTAGTATTCTCTATTATGTGTATACATTTATATATGATAAATAACTGAAATAACCCCTCTGTCAACTTACTTTTTCACCATCGCATGCTATCATTTTCCCATAGGCCACATCCTGACAATGGCAGTACAGCGGTTCCTGTCTGTAAAGAAGAATAAGAATAACAGTACTTATTTGTGGGCATCTGTCACAGCATTTTAAAAAAATTTCTTGAGTATTTATATATGTTACAATTGCGATTTATTCATAGTCATTATGATGAACATTTACCTTGTTGGCAAATATTTGACATGTTTATCCATAGGGTTTTGACGTACCGTTTCTTTGTTTTCTTTCCTGGCTTCTGGGCCTTTTTCACTGTCATCTTCACATCAATATCTGGATACAAGCACAGAAATTTTGCTTGAACATGTTTTCTCATCACATCATTATATGGCAAGACTTTAGATTTTTGTTTATGTGGACAATGTCATATCAGTTTCTGGATACAAGCCAAGAATTTTGTGTTGAACAATTTTCTCATGAAATAATTATATGGCAGGCTTTTAGATTTTTGTTTATGTAGATAATGTCTTTATCCCTCAAGTCATGTAAGTGGAATTGACTTACCCGTCTCTGGTTGTGCATATGGAGTTAGTTTATGAAGGACCTCATCATTTGGGCTGACCTCATCATTCGGGCTGCGTAAGACATAATCCTGAAATATATAAAAATGTTAAAAACTTAATCTACAATCTGACAGTTAGTAATACTGATAAATATTAATAGAATGATATATATTGTCATTGTCTTGACTCTTTGTCTGCTACAATTTGCCAGGTTACAAAGTTACAAAAGAATACTGTTGTGAATATTAAGGGCATATCCCTCTCCATTTCTTTTTTTACATTTCAAACAGGAGCTAGTTGGTGGCGCCAGGCAATACATGTCACACAGTTGCACTGAAGAAGAGTCAACTATTTTTTTGTAAAAATGTCCGCTTGTTGCATCTCTTTACATCAATGAAATTTCAACCTGTAAAGGTAAGAGTACTAGTAATAAAACACAAGTCGATTTCAGCCACCATTTTATCTTAAATATACAACGCGATATAAATGATAATCACATGTATCATAGTCCACTGCCCGTATTCACGTTTTGATGTTATATAACACGCTATTGTTACGGATTCAGGATTCAGAAATCAGTGAAGCATGCTACGTCCAACGTCTGTCCGATATCAGTTATAATGGATCGAGTAATCATTTTATTCCTCCGATATCGAAGAGATACAAAGGTATTACAACAAAAATACAAACACAATAGATTGCAGAGCAGAAACAAAGTCAGTGAGAAGAAGAACATGAAAATAATGTCATTTCTTTAAAGCACATCATTTACCATCCTGTTTACAGTAAGGTGAGTGTCCTGAAGGATGTTCTCAACTAGAGATCAGAAACTTCAGTTCAGTAGGCCATAGTTCGCATATTACTGGCAATACATCTTTTAGAAACAGTGATGTTTTATACATAAATAAAAGGTGCTCGGTGTCCTCTATCAGAGGAAAGGCTTTACCAAATAAGATTAGAAATAACTCATCCTCGCTCAAGCTGTTAAGGTACCCAGCTGCAAATATGTTTAAATAATCATTTATGAAACACCAAAGTTTCTCTCTATAACCCGCGGTGGCTTCACATACCATCATACCATGGAAGGTTGCATTGTTGTAGCTCCTTCCGCAAAAGTGACATAAATTAAATACATCAGGATCAACCAGCAAATTACAGCATGCAATGAGTTTGACCATAAGAGCGAAACCTGACAGAGAGCTAGGTATGTCTCTAGCATAATACCACAGTAATGAGGGAATCATGTAATCATTGTGAACAGAATTAAAGACATGGAGATCTGACATCTCATTACACATATTGCCGAACCGCTCAGCTTCCTTAGCCACAATGGCAGAGGTAATAATCTCATTCCATTGTTTCTTACCAGGGAAAGAACCTGTTGAAAAATTATATATTTATTATATATATATATATTATATATATTAAATCATATTTATCAAGGATACGAAGCATATCTCCTGTACTACCAAAAATACTCCCTTGACGTCCCAAGTCAGACAATATTCTGTACCTGAATATTCTAGATGAAGTTGTACATGAATTACCAAAGCAAAGTCTGCCAAGGAAAAGTAATTTTTGTCTATCAATAAAAGCTGTAATAGAAGGTAACCCGAGCATACTTAAGCATACTACAGAGTGTACACGACTTGGCAGTCCTTGTATCAATTTAGCGCAGAACCTGTGCATGCGTTCTAAATTTAACATGTCGTTATCGTTTAGCGAGCACCATAGTTCGCAGCCGTACAAAGCCTTTGGTAAAACACACGTCTTGTATAGCTTAACGCTGGTTAGGGGATTTAACCCAAGGGGACGCACTCCCGCTCCCAGAAGGGATAGAAACATACCCCTCCCATTCCTACAGGAATTTGCTATAAGGTCCCTGGCGGCAAAACTAGAATTCAGTATTATACCTAAGTGTTTTGCAGTTCTAGTTTGTTTAAGTGAAATTCCCCCTAATTTCCAATTTCGTCTGTGTTCATTTGAATTAAACGCTTGTACCGTTTCTCCGAAAACAATCACAGCAGTTTTATCTGCGTTAAAGATAAATCTCCACTTACCAGAATATTCATAGCAGATGTTAATCATTTCCTGAAGTGCCCCAGGAGACAGGGCTAAAAGCGCGACGTCATCTGCTTGTGTCGGTGAACCAATATAGATGTTCCCAATTGTTGCCCCGTACCTGCTATTTCTTAACTGAATTAGCAAGTCATTAATAAAAAGATTATATAACCATGGGGATAAAACACCCCCCTGCCTTACGGACTGTGATAAATTAAACCATCTACTAGTAATACCCTCATAATATACAGCGCTCCTCATATCTGTGTAGCTATTTAAAACTACGCGCCACATTTTCCCGTTGATACCGAAGTCAAAAAGTTTCACGAATAGTCCCGTATGCCACACTCTGTCGAAAGCCTTGCTGCTGTCGAGCAGGCAGGCATAAACCTTGGATTGACGTTCGACACAATGAGCTACACATTCTTGGAGATGATATGGGGCGTTTATTGCTCCCATACCTTGCCTAAAGGCACACTGCATATCATCCGGGAAGCGTAATCCTTGCACAGAAATAAAACGATCAATACGGTGCCGAAAAACCAGCTCCATCAATTTATAAATACATGGCAACAAGGTAATTCCCCTATAGTTATTAGGATCGGAATTACTTTTGTGGGGGTTCTTGAGAATAGTTATGATAAGACCATTTTTCATAGCAGCTGGTACCATTTCTAAACGCAAGATAAAGTTAAACAAATTAACAAGATGATTCTGAAGCGATCTGCCTCCGTGCAAAATGTGCTCATTCACTATACCATCGAACCCACCAGCCTTCCTGGTTTTTAGGCCCCTAATAGCCTTTAATAATTCAGTTACAGTAACGGGGTCATCAAGAAAGGGATTATAATTGAGTGGAGACTTACGTTTGTAATACTCCAATATATCCTCAGTGGCAAGTTTGAACTGATCATCATAATGTGCATAATTATTATCGGAGTATAGCGACTGGAAGTGATTGGCCCACCCTTCACAAATTTTGAAGGGGTCTCTCTCCATTTTCAGCTCAAATCGCACGCCACTGTTAGATTTGTGTGTTTTTCTATTCCGTTTCCGTATAGAGTACCAAAATTTGTCCACATCTATTTCAGAAAAATTATCAACTTGTTCAAAAAGGGCCCGTTCTTGTTCTTCGTAAATTTTCCTCAGCTGTTTACGAAAATCTCGCTTACACTCCTTATAATAAGAATATGAAGGAAACGCCTCGCCACGTGGTCTGCCTTCATCGAGCCAATGCGTTCGTGCAAGTTTCATTTTGTCATGGAGGGGCTTTAAATGCGATGACCATTTAGGCTTAAGATACGGCCTGCGTTTCTTTGGGGGAATGGCACTATCGCCAGCTGTGCGTAGTGACGTTATAATGTCATCATAGTAACGTGACAATTTATCTGGCTCAGCATCCTGTTCTGTTGGAACACAGATCAAATTAAGAGCACCATCTAATTTATTCCTATACAAAACATCATTACCATTTGCTTTTATTTTTTTCCAATTCAACACGACGTTCTTTTGGGATAGCATACGCTACTTCAGGTATCATAATCTTGGTTAAGACCGGTAAATGGTCAGATGTATTAAGATGGGAATCATCTAAAATCTCACAACTGGCACTGTCATGATAATCAATGGGTATCAAAATATGATCTATCATTGATCTATGGGAACCGTCATCGTAAGGGTCGAAAGTGTAAGCAGGCCCTGTGCGAGTTGACTGCACACAAAGAGATATTAGATCATTATCAAGCATAAACTTCTGCATTAAATCTCCCCTCAACTGTAATGCGCAACTATAACTCGGACCGCTTAGCTCACAATTGAGGTCACCCATTATTATAAAATTATACCCGTGACCATATTCATGCACAATGCTATAAAGTTTTTCAACATATTCAGTGTACAATGAGTATGAATTACTAGAACTTGGCATATATACATTCAATAAGATAAAGGGAAGTGACCCCGGAAGCCGCAGTAATACCCCAAGGATACGATCATCATTCATGTCATTAATGCGACTGATGAATTTACTAAGTTCACGCTTCCACAGGATGGCAACACCTCCTTTACCACGCCGGTGAGACACATATGGGTCTAACGATTTATCAGAAACGCCATAGCCATCATAGTTGTAATGTATGGAATTGAGAAAGCACAAGTTATCAGGGAACAACCAGTGCTCCGATATACAACATACATCAATAGAATACTTGTAAAGAATGTTTGACAAGTACACAGTACTAGGCATAATCCCCTTACATTAAAGTTTGAGATACAGAATGGCTTACTCTTTTTTGTCATATTTTAGAATGTAGAAGATGCGGGTTACATAAACATATAATATAACAGAAATTAAATTATTTCATTTTAACCCTTGGCCTCCAACGCCTTGCATAAACACCTTCTGGCCAGAAACGGTCACTCATTACACTGCTACAGAAATCACGTGGCACCCGTAAGTAACCACAATTAAAATCACCGTTTCTGGACCTGAGAATGCGAAAGTCAATCACCTCAATGCCACCTTCAACAATATATCTGAGTGCCCTCTGTCGATTCACAGACTTTCTTATTCTGCCAATGTAAAACTCGCATTCAGGAGGATCCCACTCATTATAATTTGGGCGTGAGCTAACCACAACATTTATCCGATTACTTTCAGTCGTAGGGCCATTGTTTCTCTGCCGTTCATCTGCACCTCGTTCTGGGGTTCCACATCCACCTGTCCTGCTTTCGTCATGGTTACAATCGGTGGCATGATCTTCATATGAATTGGACGGTGCCTCTATTTCCATTGGTGGTTCAGCTTGTACGTCTGGGACATTCCCAGTGTTGACCACAACAGGTGTGTCCGAAATTGAATTGTCTACTTCACATCGCGTCGCAGCCACCTGGCGAGACACTGGGACATTTACCGCTACTTCGCTGTACGATCTAACTGGACCGCTAACACTGCGCCCCCGTTCTGTGTTTGTTGCGTTTACTTGTTGATAGTCCGGCCTTGCGCCAGGATACGTCTGATTGAGCACACTTGTCACCACGGGTTGATCAGAGCTGTACTGTAACAACTGCTCTCTCATGAACGTGATACTGCGAGTAATAGAGCTGGTCTTTAACATTATTGAGTCAGTCTCAGCCTCCAGGTCTCGCATTGACTTTTTTATTCTTTTGAATTCACCCCGTAGCGATGATTGTGTATTATCCGAAGCAGTTTTGAATTCGGTAAAGTTTTCTTGTATGGTTACATGATTTCTCTTTAGAGCCGCCATGTCTTTTTGCAAACTGCCGACTGTGCCTTTACACTCAGCCACTTCCTGGCGTAAACCCCCAATTTCCTGCCACATGGTAGAGGTAATGTTTGACAATAGAGAGTGAATATTCTTTAATTCTCCTTTAACAGATTCATCACGTGATAAAATATATGAAAATCTTGTGTCACAGGATTTCTTCAGTTCAGAATAATCAGACTTCATAACAGATACTGAATCGCTTATTGAGGCGGTGATGTCACTAACATTAAGTGCTAAATGGCCGTACACGAGGGGTGGCTGGTCGCATGTTGTGTTCAGATTTGGATCAGATTGTTTACTATTTGAATATCCACTTAGCACATCTGTTATAATTTCCGCATTATTTCCGAATATGAAGTCAATCAGGATATAACAGTCCCCTGCCAGCTTTCGGGCGTGAGCTTGGGGGTTGTGTCTTGTGACCTTTCTTTTAATAAGACTGCCACCAGGAAAGTTTGGTTTACCCTGAACAGTAGAGAATAGAACATTCCCCACGTTATCAAGATCGACTCCACCATGATGGATGGCTGATAAACACTGATCGAGGAACTCTTCTTTGGGTAAAATTACTAATGGGTATAAAGTTTCCTTGATCCATCCTAGCAGCCTATCATCTGTTTCTATATTTTGATTGACGTGGTTAGGATGATTAACAACGCCCAGCGCCTCACCAATTATGTCACTAGTTCTCACTGGGCTATGATCAAGACCTCCCGCAGAGTCCATAGTTAAGACTATTTACTACGTAGTTTTACAGGGAATAAATAGACAGTTGTGGCAAGCTAAAACAACTTACATGTCTTTTCGGTGGTTGGCCATTCGCAGATATAATGAATGGATTTTCAGTCAGCAAAATCCGAGTGCGCAAGATCCCATCGTATAATCCTCATGAGCGCGCCATTTGAAATTTTGTTTTGAGCGATATAAGGCGTCCCAGGAAAGAACACAAAATAAGTCAGGGTTTTCGGCTATCCAAGTAGACTTAAGCACACCAGTTGGTTTAGTGTCCACCTATCAATGAATTTCAAGGTATTTTGGTGATTTTTTACCTCGATGAAGGTTATTATCAAGCATATTGAGAAGTTTATCCAGGAGCCTAAAAAATCACGTCTGCGCCCCTCGTGACCTTGACCTTGACCAATTGAAGTCCCTTCAATTGTCTCTATATGTTATGTATAGGTTAAACCTCTCTGGGGCGGACACCTGCCTAATGCGGACTACGGACAGCTGATGATGGCTCCAGCCAGTGTTTTCTTGGTAAATTAACCTGAAAAATACGTACACTGGATCCGCAGGCGAGGTCCGCCCAATTCTTTGATTTATTGCCGTTGACAAAATCAAAAACCACTGTAGTCTTTTCCTGTCAAAACATTTAACGCTTATTTCTCTTTGCATATGTCACGGTTTGATGTGCTCACACATTTTCTACCAAGCGAAGGCCCGGAGGGGCCAGTGACCGATTAACGCAGTGATGTTTCTAAATTGACGGTGTCGAGGCCAGGGCTTCGCGCATCAGTGATCATCAAGCAATTAATTAATGCAAACAATGCCTTTTTTGTGCTAAGCCCGGAATTAGTGAAAGGATTATAGTCTTGGTAAGTCAAACTGATAATCCGTGTCAAAGCCGTCGCGCTGCACTGATTGTTTGTTGTTTACGCCAATTACGGTTCCAAGTTTGATAACCAGGGCCCTCAATTGTCAATAGATTTTGAAAAAGCTTTTGATTTTTTGGAATGGACCCATATTCAGAATACATTACAGCTGTTAAATTTTGGACCAGGTTTTAGAAAATGGATTCAAATACTTTATACAAACATAAAAAGCTGTGTTATAAACAGAGGATGGGCTACTACTTACTTTAGTATAAACCGAGGTGTTAGACAAGGCTGTCCCTTGTCACCATATTTATTTGTTCTAGCCTCGGAAATGTTAGCAATTAAAATAAGGAATAATTCTAAAATCAAAGGGGGGGAACATTGGGGGAGTAGAACATAAATAAATACAGTATGCTGATGATACAGTTGTAACTCTTACTGGTGGTACCAAGTCTATTAAAGAACTTATGGGAATATTTAAAGAATTTGAACAAATATCTGGACTAAAAGTAAATATAGATAAAACTGTAGTGATACCAATGACACCTTTAGCTAATGAAAAAGAAAATATTGAAAGACTAGTTCTTCAGTGGTGTACTGAGCCTATAAAGATTTTGGGTATATATATTCATCCTGATTGGAGAAAGATGAAAGATATTAACTATAAAGAATAACTATAAATAAATATATGGTCAAATAGAGGAATGTCACTATCTGGAAAAATTGCTATATTAAAAACACATATCCTGTCACAATTAATATATGCACTACAGGTACTACCAAATCCATCTGATACATACATAAAAGATATAGAATCACTATTTTGGAAATTTATTTGGGGTAAACAAGACAAGATTAAACGAAGCATACTTATAGCACCTATTGAAAAAGGAGGACTTGATATGATACACTTTAAATCTAAAATCGAAGCTTTAAAAATAGTCTCGGTTAAACGTTTTCTGTCTGGTCCTTTAGAACATGGTTGGAGACAGATAGTTAATATACAACTTAAAAGAATGGGCTCTTATATATTTAAATGTAATCTTAGGTCTAGTGACACAATCCATTTTGATAATTTATGTAACCCTTTGAATTGATCCTTTTATTTAAATATGTAAAATATTTTTTACTTATCTCAGAGTACTTAGTTATTAGGTGAATGAGCAGGCGTCCACTCATGGTATTAATTATAGCAGTTTCTTTGCTTCAGCACTTCAAGTCTAGTGACAGTCAGATCAAAGTATGCCTATCAGTACAGTATGGATGGCTTCTGAGTGGTGGATTCTATACTGGCTATAAACCAGAGAATGGTGCGACCATATATAAATATATATATCCAGGCGGTGTGCCAAATAATGCGGTATCCCCTATCCTATATTCTATGGCAGAATCTCAATTTAATATCAATACTGAAACTGCACCTACATGCCGGATGCTATGTAAATTGTAAATGGCAGAAGTTCTGGAATAAACTTGAAAGTTAAAAAACTAGGCACGGTTTTAATATAGGCAAAATCAACACAAAATTTATGAGATCAGAGTTCACAAAGTTACTTTATTGTCTTGCTGCGATAACTTAGCAGAAAAGTGATGAATTTTGATATAACTCAACAGAAATATTTACCAGTAAAATATCTCGCTTAAAATTGTTTCCCGGCAAAATCAACGCATATTCAATGAGGTCAGGGTCACCTTCCTACTTTATGATGTCGCTGCTTTTCATGAAACTCGACAGAAATATTAACCAATATAATATCCCACCCAAGTTTGATTCCCGCGAAAATTGATGCATATTCATTGAGGTTAGAGGTCACAATAAATATGACGGGCATATTACGCATCCCTGTGGGGCTCTTTGTTCCCTGTATGCCTCGTACCGGTGAGCTCTGTTGTCCTCAGACGACTTGCTTGGACAAAGGTATTGAGTTACAAGTATACAAGGTCAAACAACTATTACCATAGCAGATGAATATTATAATTTTATTTTGGTACTAGTGCCGTAATCTCTCAGACCAAGAGTTCTTATTCTAGTGCAAGTTAAAAATTTTTTTGTGCCTAAACATTCATATAATCTTTCAAGAAAGGTCATTTTATTTAATGTATGTTTTTAGTTTTAATGTAAAGTTTCACATCTTTCTTTCACATTAATTTAGAATTGTTCAAGTTGTAAAAAAGTAATAAATAGTACAATCACACAAATTAGAAATAAGTGAATAAAATATGAAGCTGACAAAAAGTGTTATATATATTTATATATATAGTAATATGTAATAGCAATAGCAATAGAAAATTACAGGTTTGCAAAGGAATATAAATAGTACAAATAACAGAAATGAAATTTCAACCTGTAAAGGTATGAGTACTAGTAATAAAACACAAGTCGATTTCAGCCACCATTTTATCTTAAATATACAACGCGATATAAATGATAATCACATGTATCATAGTCCACTGCCCGTATTCACGTTTTGATGTAATATAACACGCTATTGTTACGGATTCAGGATTCAGAAATCAGTGAAGCATGCTACGTCCAACGTCTGTCCGATATCAGTTATAATGGATCAACAACACTGCATGTACTTCTGTTATCAGATTTACTATTCCATTACCTCACTGTGCCACTCTGCGTGTATTAGACTATCAGGTATCATACCACGACTGGTAATTGACAAATGATATCTGCCTTAATTTGCTTAACCTGAATATAACAAGCCTCGGCTTCCTTTTGAGAAAGAGGTAACTACAGATATCACCACAGTCAATTGTCACCACGACTTTTACATGCCGTTTGCCATGCGTATAACCATGAAATTAAGTTCACTTGGTGAAGTGTTCACTGTTGTTATTCATGTCTATATAATGAAGACACACATAACTTTCATTATCAATTGTTTGATCATGTTACTTATATGAATCATACAGGGAAAGAGCGACTAAAGCTATGTTCGCACTCAGTCCCAAATAGCTTGTACCAAGATGAATGTTATATCTGTCAGATGTCAATAAAAATATTCACTACAACAACAAGAACCTTCTTAAGTTGTCAGCCTTATAACATAGAACTTTCAATTTTACTTTACTGTAACAGGAGATACAAATTCAACTCTTAAAACACTGTATATATAATCTGATTATTTGGCGGTTACTCGGTAAATGTGCAGGCCTAAACAAAATTTGTTAAAATCGGTGGACGCAGTTCCACTGTTGAGTGCTTGTCAACGGTTCCACTATTGACTGCTTGTCAAACGCCCTAGATGTTGGTCGCCGGTTGCGGATTCAGGATTCAGAAATCAGTGAAGCATGCTACGTCCAATGTCCGTCCAATATCAGTTATAATGGATTAATAATAATAATAATAGCTCGCCATGGTGCCCCGTTTTTCCGGATATAGATGGAAACAGTTAAATCGAATGAATTGGGTGCGCATTCAGTGACAATGGTTTGGACGATGCAGAAAACATTCCCCGCGCTGGTTCACGTGGAAAAAGGGACCCCGATTAGTCTGAATTTTAGACGGCGAAATCTTCTATTTTAACTAGGTTACAACTGGTCGGAAAAAAAAACTGCAGCTTAATTTGACCATATTTAATCATATTGGCAAATTACATCTAGCAGACATTTAATTGGTGGATCGGATCAAGATAGTTCATCACTTAACAAGATAACACATTATATGAGAAGGCATTCTATATCCATATATACTTTAGAGGCGATGAAGGGCCATAGGCACCAGGTCAATACGTGCATAGCCTATTCATACTGATATACATATACCAATATATAATTATATATATATATATATATATATATATATATATATATATATATATATATATATATTAACCGTATATACATGTGTCTGACTTTGCCCCGTAATAACAGTTGTAATCATTCTTACACACGAACCAAGTGCCTGCATTAAATTCATCAAAGTCGTCCAGATCTCTACAGGCCCATGCATGAGCGGGTGCTATTTCCTTCTGACATAAGAGTGATAGAAGAGTCCATATCAAACTACTTAAACTTAACATTCTGTGTTGTGAATGTGCACTCGCTGCATGCGCCCCCTTTGTATAGCTTTATGAACTGCATGGTACAAATCATGTTCCATCTGAGCTTGCATAGCTCTTCAAATCATGTGCACAGTAATATATTTACGTATTTATATTATTTTGTGTATTTTTCACAAGTAAATTGTACTTATGTAAGCTAAATATGCATTATGTTTTTTTTGAGGAAGACGCCTTTTCCTGCCATGGAACTAAAGGGAATAAAGAGAGTTGTTTTAATGAGAAAGTCTTTATGCTTCATCTATATGTATAGCACACTTATAGATCATATTTACTCAACTCTACCTAAATTGCATATTTCAAATGGAGTATTACAATACGCGTTAAGTGATCATTATATAACATATACCACCTTGAAAACAAACTGTAAACAAACTAACACACATAATTATGTCGAAAGGAGATATTACAGTAAATTTGATGATTTATGTTTTAGAAATGACATTTCACAGCTAATGACTAACGCTAATAATATTAAACACGTTGATGTACTAACGGCTTGGAGGTCCTTATGTGATGTTATCTTTTTTGTTTCTAATATGCACGCTCCATTGCGCACGCACAGAGTAAAATCGAAAAAATGTCCATGGCTGACTGATGTTCTGATCCACTTAATGCATGAACGCGTGCTGCACATAAATTTGCATGTAAATACAATGATCCCCACCTCATGACGGTATACTGCTCCTTACGTAATCAAGTAACTACTTTAACTCGCAACGCTAAACGTGAATTCTTCTTTAATAAAACTGCAGACGCTAAAGGTAACCAAAAACAAATGTGGAAAGTAATACGCTTTGCTCTTAATAAAATCAATTCTAGCTCTTCTAACACAATAACGGCATCACAATTCAACGAGTATTTTGTCGACATTGGTCCTAAACTTGCATCTAAAATTAACAATTCATCTGAAAATCACATTCCAGAGCTTAAATCACAAAATTGCATATTTAAATTTACTTCTATCCAAGAAAATGAAATATTATGGCAACTTAAAAATATGCCGAATTCTTTTAATATAGATATTTTAGGTGTAGATGCGTATTTGTTAAAACTAGCTGCAGAAGAGCTCACGCCTTACATATGCACCATAGTTAACATGAGTTTAGAGGAAAGTATAGTTTTTACAGATTTAAAACAGGCAAGAGTTACACCAATTTATAAAGGGAAAGGACCTGCGGATGATCCATGTAATTATCGCCCGATTTCTGTAATTTCATACGTAGCTAAAATAATGGAAAAAGTGATCCACCAGCAGTTATATTCATTTATTCATGATAACAAACTTTTAGGTCCATCACAATCGGCATTCATAAAACAACACTCGACCATTACGTCACTATTAGCAGTACATCTGATTGGGTTAAAGCATGAGACAAAGGACATATAACAGTAGTTTGCTTTCTTGATATTTGTAAATGTTTTGATTCAATATGTCACACTAGGCTACTTGACAAGCTTTATAAATATGGAATACGGAATCGAGAATTAGAGTGGTTTAAATCGTATCTAAGTAATCGAACTCAAGCTACTAAATATAATGGATCAATTTCTGACTATTCGCAGATTTCATAGGAGTCCATCAAGGTTCTGTTCTCGGACCACTTTTATTCTTAATTTATCTTAATGATGTTTGTAACATACCAATATTTAGTAACATTAGCCTATTTGCTGATGATACATACTTATATGTTTCTGGTCCCACTATTGAGTCCGTTACACAAAAAATTCAAGTTGATTTTAATAGAATATCTGAATGGTTTCGAGTGAATAAACTCACGATAAATACAGAAAAATCCTACCTAATGGTCATTGGAAGTAGACAAAAAATTATCTAAAATTACATCATCATATCCACCTATTTTGTTAAATTATACTGTCCTACGGTATACTGATAAGGCTCAATATCTCGGATTAACACTTGCCAGTTGCCTTACATGGAGAGCACATATATATCAATGAACTTGCTTCCTAATTAAAACCTAAACTAGGCGCTCTCGCTCGTCTGAGTAAAGTTTTACCTTCACAGGAACTCGTTCATATTTATATGACCACCATACAACCCTATATTGATTAAGGTTTAATCATTTGGGGCCATCAAAGCCAAACAAATATGAACGTTCTCCAGAAATTCCAGAATAGGGCTGCCCGTATAATTTCTGGGAATTTTGATAGGAATACAGCTAGTTCAACAATGATATCAGCCTTAAAATGGCAAAAAATCAATCAAACGATTATTGTACCTCTCTAATATATTCATGTTTAAATGCCTTAATGGCCGAGCACTTTGTTATCTTAATTATCTATCAGAAACCCGATCTTGAAAACAATCTTATAATACGAGATATTCTTGTCAAGTGAAAGTACCAACAGTTAGAACTGTTACAACAGTTAGAAAATAACAATATATGTTATACTCAGTTACAATATTCTGAACATACATGTTTGCTTGTATATTACTGTCATGCTATTTGATCATGTTTAAAATTCCAATTACTCTCAGGGCCTTGTGGAAGATCAGTATATTCTGAACAAGCCACCCTGAATAAAGATATATATAAATAAATAAATAAATAAATAAATAAATATATTCACCGACACAGTCACAAATATAAACACCTACGCACATAATCATATATATATATTCATGTATACACATTTCTAATATACAGACACATATATGTATATACTTATATATATATATATATATATATATATATATATATATATACATATACATATTGGCTTTGGAGCCGGGGGGGGGGTATAGGCCACTTTTCGGTCCGATGGTGGAAGTCAATTTAACCTTCCTCTCAGAAAAGAAGTAAATTTTTCAAATTTGCATGGAAATTCCAGTGTATTTTTAATTTCAGAGGTAAAGTAATAAAATATAATGCCATATTCATTTTATAGTGAGAACGGTTGAAAATATACCCGTATGCTTATAATTTAAACTGATAACCTTATAGAGAGGTTCGCTTTGGAATTAAACCAATTTTTGTATTGCTCAATTTGTAATTATATATTAATGAAATCGGGTTAGCTTTCTGTATACTAATTGTTCATGGTTATATTTATTTGATAATTACAACTTAAATTTCTTGCAAGTTTAAAATGGTATATCCTTTGCCTCTCAGTAAGCCCATATTTGTCTCGTGCTTCAATCCATGCATGCATGCCTATCGTTTTGATTAAAATTAAAAAAAAAACAGTTACGGAAGTGAAGTATTATTGAGATTTAAAAAAGACTATATTTGGTACACGTGATTCTGTAAATTCAATATTAAATATCTGGTATTTTGTTTTTATGTGGTGCAACATGTGATTAAAAGTAGGAATTCAGTCAAAATATTGCATTGGAAATGCATATTTTGTTTAATTTTTTTTTCAACATTTTCGAAGCCGTGTGAGGGGAATACCCCATCCCACACCCACCCCTTTTCGGGCTCCTTTAGACACACAGACACACATATAATGCATATACACACTCACACACACACACACACATTTATACATATATGTTTATACAATGTATATGGGGTTAAGCCGTGTAGGTCTATCTCAATTCAGTTGAGAAAATAAAGATAAATGAAAGATGACGCCGTTTTGAAGACTATAATGTACTTCAGTGATAAGAGCCTTTGGATATCATTCTTCAGATGAGATAAGTGGACACTTATCATAAGGTCTACTTATCACACTACTTATCACAAGGAGTTAGTCTAGCTACAGAAAGTCGTGATCTTTCATTGATTTCCTGATCTCGATGTTACATCCGTCCGATACCAGATAAACTGAACCAAGAACGCTGCATGTGTGTAAATTAACTGTTTTATCAGATTTACTAGATACTAAATCAGCTCTCCGAACATAGAGGTAATTGTGCCACGTCGCGTTTATTTGACTATCAACCTTTAATCATTGACTTAACCTGCATATGACAAGACTTGGCTTACACGCGCTTCATTAGACTGGTACCTCGCGCGATTATGGCCCACTGCTCCAAGTATTTCCAGTCTCTATATATTATCATATAAGGTGCACCTGTTGGATGCACTGGGAAAGTTTTTTCTATCGAGTGTTTGGCATCATGTTATAAATACGTCAAATTCAAATTTTATTTTATTCCAGAAAAACTAGGAGTTCCTTAACTCGTTTTTCCGCTGGAGACCAGCTTCTAAAGTTGACTATTGTGCACCACAGATGTCGCCACATGTATATGCGCACATTTATTATATGTATATATCACATCATCCACAGTAGAATATATATAGCAAACCAGGTGAGTGCGTGATACATAAGAGGTTACCGGGTGAGTCTGGTGTGGGCAATTCACAGATCAGGCGAGTGCGCGCACGAGCCTGATCTGTGAATTACCCACACCAGACGAACCCGGTAACTTCTCATGTGTCACGCACAAACCTGGTTTGGTATTTATCACCCCACATGAATGTGTTTTTATCTGCGAGAATGTGTTTTTATTTCAGTAAATTAAAAATTTTAAGTGGGACTATTTCTTAATAGTAAGAATATAATGGAATTTCGTTGATACCCAACATGTATTACAAGATTAGTATTC
This sequence comes from Sipunculus nudus, assembly GCA_026874595.1. Taxonomy (NCBI): domain Eukaryota; kingdom Metazoa; phylum Annelida; class Sipuncula; order Golfingiida; family Sipunculidae; genus Sipunculus; species Sipunculus nudus. The sequence goes on from CM049321.1 coordinate 13,248,522, forward strand.
CTACACCCATGTGCATATTATTACACCGAACTAAAGTGATCCATATAAACCATAGGAATTTTAAATCTTAATTAAGTCCTCCCTCACTCTATAAAAGAGTTGATTTTCAGTTTGAATGTAAGGATGTAATTATCACTCACTAGCTTCAATCATATGTTTAATTTCAAAATAATAAGAAGGACTATGTTTCTTGGTAGTAAATGTATTTTAAAAGGAATTTCATTGATGCCCTACACCCACGGTGCGATTCTTCCACACACAGAGTTCCATTCAAACCATAAGAATAACTAAATGTGTAACCCTCTATACTGGAACCAAAAATTGTCCAGAGGAACTCTCGTACTTGTATGATGCTGGGCCGAGAAGGTGAGGTAAAAAATTAATGAGAAAGTGTGCTGGGCTTAAGCTATAACAAGTGTTTTCAAACGGTGAGATAAAAAAATCAACAGACTTACATCATGAGCACAAACCCAGGTTGCTAAGCGTCCTTGACAACATGAGAACCTGAACGAAACAACTACAATAAAAAACTTGTGTTTACATGATTTGACAATCAGTGCTAAGCTAACTGTCATGAGTACATGTATGTACGGACGTTAAAAAATACTTTATTTAGTGAGGTTTCTCAATTTAAGTGGAGAAGACGTTTGTGAATATTTTATTCAGTATATATATATATATATATATATATATATATATATATATATACAAGTTACAATAATGTTCTTATAATATGTTTAAAAATATAATAACATTAAAGACTAAAAATGGTAAATTGAACGGTTACAGTTGTGAAATATTACGTTATATCCTGTCATAACTATTAAAACATTTTCTTTAATTTGGACGTACTTTGACCAAACTGTACAATTTATAGTAAAAGTATAATTAAAAGTCAAAGAGACTATTGATATATATGACTAGATGAAAAAACTGCCGGCAATGCCGGCTTTATTTAATAATGCCGGAAATTGAGCCACTTCCAAATAATATAATGACCTGTATATTAAATTTCTTAAAACTACATTAAAATTTTACAGAAATTTATTACGATTACATACATTTTCTGCCAAGTCACATTAAAATTTCAGTATTATCCATTTCTTAATGAATCTAGACCATCCAAGAAATATTCTTATAGAAGATCATTTCGACAACATTTTCTGCCATCTGAAGTTTCTGCTAGGTGCAGGGTAGGTATATGTCGTGGAACAGCAGGCAACATATTCCATGGTGTCAAGCTATATCAGTATATGTATGTTAAAGGGGGCCCGTAATTATTTAGTTCCTTTCTTTTTCTTTTTTTTTTATTTTAGTGTATCCTTACGTACATAGAGATTTTTTTGTGAAAATATATTTTATCCATCCCAAAACTCCCAAAACATATTTAAAAAAATATTACAGTTTGGTTTAAAGTAAATATACAGATATTCTGCTTATCTTGTGTAAAGAGATATAATATATCATGTAAAAAATTATTTACTTTACGGCTCTTTTGCGAAATTTATGCTGATGGACCGATTGACTGCTGCAGTGCTTGAAAGAACATTTATCCATGGAACACTGTCCGAACACATTCCATGTCGTGGCTGCGTGGTGTTTGTGAGACAATGTGCATGACGTCACAATGATCGGTCGCGCGTCACCTTCAATGGACTGACGTCATCAGTTTGCCTGGCTTGTTATTCAAGCCAAAGAGTGCATCAATCATATTAGGCCTACACTCTTTGTTCTGGCAGTGAAAAAGTAGTTCATGCTGTAACCTGTTTTGTCATATTTTAAATTATTGATCTCTTACAAAATCAAAGCAAGGTGAGGTTTTATTCTTTAGCACCTGCAATCTTTGGACCAGACAGGTTTACACTGCTTCACCTGTATAAAAAAATATCCCGGAAAAACTAGCGGACTCCGGCACTGGGGCGGACGTTACGTCGATACTTCCAAGACTACTGGGTGAAAAGTGTTAAGAAAAAATAGTTCCGACACTAGCATGGTATGGAAAGTAGTTTCGACACTAGCATGGTATGGAAAGTAGTTTCGACACTAGCATGGTATGGAATGCCATATCAGGTTAGTTTGAAATCCTTGTATTTGCCCTTGTATCAGGTGACTACATGTGCAGTTGGGGTGATAAAGAGATAAATACTTCCTTCCCACTAACCAAACAGAGTGCAATGTGTGTGTGATTACGTGTGTGTGTAAAAAATCTATTTAAAAAACCGTCTGGATTCAGGAACGTCATCAAGGAATATTCACAAATGTACGGTCACTTATACACGAATCAGCTTGAGAATATGGGTCGAAAAAGTGAATGCAAACATTTTGGGAGCATCTGGCAATAGTGGAACCCCCCCCCCCCCCCACCCACACACACATACACACACATGGCGGAGGTTTGCATTCCTTAGAATGCAGATTTCTAGTGTCGTTTTGTTATTCTGTTAGCAGCATTGCGCAAATCGAGAAACTTTGAGGGAGAAGGAGCCACTGGCTAAGGAAGACTTGAACAATCTTGGTGCTGGTCCGGATAAAAGACGGATCAAGTTGGAATGTGTTAACGTTTGCGGAGGTATATGCGCTCTTTAAAGTGCCATTTTAGACCTTGTTTAAAGATACGTCCCTAACAGCCAGCTTGCACCTAAATACCTTTTCCATTGAATGTATGTGATTTTTTTGGCTTAAACTGCGTATACATGTTAATAAAATGTAGGTACTTGCTGTTACTTAAGAAATGTTCTTATAACACCTCTACGACGGAGATATGAGCTTGTTTATCTACAAGGTGTTAGTAAACACAGCAATGTTGACAAAGAAAAAAAACTAGACGACCATAGGTCGAACGCTTGCCGGAAATCGGAAGTGAAACACAGACGGACAGACAGAACATATTGTCGGTTTTCTATTAATGGAATGACTCTCAGGGACATTGCTGAGAATATGTGGCCTGTAAAATGACATATGAGACAAAAGAACAGGCAAGCAGACAAAGCTGACAACAAAAGACGAACAGACAGACATACTGACTTTGTGAGACAAGATTGACACCAGATGACTTAACCTAGTTATGGAGAAGATTCAAAGGAAGAAAATGAGTTATAATTTATGTAATTTAGATTTTTAGTTTCGGAGGTATGGCGAATTAATGATATACTTGGGAGGCTCGACTGTAGCGCCCTCTTGCGGACATATTCCGAAGACGACAAATGCGTTTCGTATTATTAGTGTATGACATGAGATGTCCCAGTTTCAAAAGGATTCCGTCAAAGCTGTGGCCTGTATAATGCTATATGTAAGGCGTAAGAACCAGCAAGCAGGCGACTTTGAGGATAACGGACAAACAGATGAACACACTGACAAAGTGACAGAAGATTGAAACCATATGCCTTAATCAGGTTGTGGTGAAGACTCAAAGGAAGAAAATAAGCTATAGTTTATGTATCTGAGGCTTTGGGTGTAGAGATATGGCCAATACAATGGTATGTGTGTGAGGGTCGTGTGCAGCGCCCACTAGTGGCCATATCCCGATAATGAAAAATTCATTTCTAGATATTAGTGTAAGACATAAGATGTTATAGTTTCAAAAGGATTCCGTCAAAACTGTGGCCTATAGAATGCTATATGTGAGACGCAAGAACCCGCAAGCAGGCGAATTTAAGGACAACTGACAAACAGACAGACACACTGACAAAGTGACTCAAGATTGAGTCCAGATGATTACTCCAGGTTATGGAAAAGACTCAAAGGAAGAAAAAAGCTACAGTTTATGTAACTGAGGTTTATAGTTTTGGAGATATTGCCAAAGCATGATATGTTGGGAGAGGTTCGAGTTCAGCGCCCCCTAGCGGCCATATCCGGAAAATGAAAAACTGATTTTGAGATATTAGTGTAAGACTCAAGATGTAATAATTTCAAAAGGATTCTTTCAAAACTGCGGCCTGTAGAATGCTATATGAGCGATCCAAGAGCAAGCAGGCGAATTTGAGGACAACTGACAAACAGACAGACACACTGACAAAGTGACATAAGATTGAGACCAGATGACATTACTAGATCATGGAGAAGACTAAGGGAAAGAAAATAAGCCATAGTTTCTGTAATTGAGGCTTTGGGTTTTAGAGATATGGTCAATATAATGATATGTGTGTGAGGGTCATATGCAGCGCCACCTAGCGGCCATATCCGGAAAATGAAAAATATGTTTGGAGATATTTCTGTAAAACATAATATGCATAAGTTTTCAAATGCTTCTTTAAAAAACTGTGGCCTGTAGAATGCTATTGTGAGACGCAAGAACCAGCAAGCAGGCGAATTTCAGGACAACTGAGAAACAGCCAGACACACTGACAAAGTGACACAAGATTGAGACCAGATGACATTATTAGTTTATGGAGAAGACTCAGAGGAAAAAAATAAGCTATAGTTTATGTAATTGAGGCTTTGGGTTTTAGAGATATGGCCAATGTAATGATATATGTGTGAGGGTCGTGTGCAGCGCCCCCTAGCAGCCATATTCAAAAAATGAAAAAACAATTTCGAGATACTAGTGTAGGACTTATGATATGTAAGTTTCAAAAAGATTCCTGAAATAATGTGGCCTTTGGCGCAAGATGAATGAAATCTCGAAATATCTCTATTCACGAGATATTTTACGAGATACTGCAAGACTTGTAATAAAATCTTGTAGTACTAGTTGAATGCTACCTGAAGCAAAAAACTAGGTCTCTCTAGCTTTAAACTGACAAAGTTAGAAAAATAAGACCCCTTAATTTCGAATATCATGACTTTTCCCCAAAATTTGTAACCATGGTTACGGCAAATTTGAGTCAGCTACACACCAGATGACAGGCCTTGGAATGACGATTAAAATGAGCTATTGTTGAAGTAGATACGACTAATAGTCACAAAGATATGAAGAAAAAACCGTTTTGAGAAGTTTTGATGACCTTGACCTTGACCTTTAACTTATTTTGACCAAAAACAATAGGGCACCTAGAATTTTGTTTGTCCATCATCCCTGAAAGTTTCAAGGTGATTGTGGCGAAATTGTGGCCAGGAGAGTGATGACAAACAAACAGACAGACAGACAGACAAACAGACAAGATGACCAGAGGTCACGCGCTTGCCGGAAATGGAAATGATACAGACAGATAGACAGAGAGTGCATGTAGGAAACAGTCATATGAATGAGCAACATTGTGGGGGCAGCAGAAACGGATAATATGTTTATTTATGCATGCTGACCTTTAACAGCTGCATATCTTTCTAGTGTAAAAGGGACCAAGTTCAAAATTTTTTCATGAAATCCCGTTAATCTCGTTTGACAAGAAGCAGTGAGACGTTTTCAGGTTTGTCATGTCAAGCTGGCCAAATGATATGAAATGCCGAAAACTAGACCTGTCTAGCTATAAAAGCCGCTGAGTTATAAGCATTTGCATGAAATCTCGTGTTTTCTCGTTTGACGGGAAATGGTGCAAGCTTTGGCAAGATTTCCAGTTTTGTCATGTCAGGTTTGTCAAATATTACAAAATGCCGGAAACTAGACCTGTCTAGCTGCAAAAGTCGCCGTGTTATCAGCATTTACGTGAAATCATGTTTTTTTCTCACTTGACGAGATATAGTACGAGATTTGGCAAGACGAGCAGTTTTATTATGTCAAGACGGCCAAACGTTACGAAATGGCAAAAACTAGATCCGTCTAGCTGTAAAAGTCGCCAAGTTATAAGCATTTCCGTGTACTCTCGTGTTTTCTCGTTTGACGAGATATGGTGCAGGATTTGGCCAGTCTTGTAGATTTGTCATATCAAACTCTCTAAATGTTATGAAATGGCGAAAACTACATCTGTCTAGCTGTAAAAGTCGCCGAGTTATTAGCATGTCTGTGAAATCTCCTTTTTTATCGTTTGACGAGATATGGTGCGAGATTTGGCCAGTCTTGCAGGTTTGTCATGTAAAGCCGTCCAAATGTTAATGAATGCCAAAAACTAGACCTGTCTAGCCGTGAAAGTCGCCGACTTATATGCATTTCTGTGAAATCTCGTTTTTCCACATTTGACCAGATATAGTGCGAGATTTCGCCAAGTATCACAGTTTTACTATGTCAAGTTGGCCAAATGTTACCAAATGCCAAAAACTAGACCTGAGTAGCTGTAAAAGTCGCCTAGTTATAAGCATTTCCATGATATCTCGTTTTTTTCTCGCTTGACGAGATATGGTGCGAGATTTGGCCTGTTTCTTTTCTGGCGTGTCAAGCTGGTCATATGTTATGAAATGCAGGAAACTAGACCTGTGTAGCTGTAAAAGTCGCCGAGTTATAAGCATTTCTGTGAAATCTCGTTTTTTCTCGTTTGACGATAAACCGAGCGAAATTTGACGAGACTTGCAATTGAATGACTTAGAACCAAGGGGAAGCAGCCTCATGCAAAAAGCTAGACCCTTGAAACATAAATATTAACCGAGATAGAAGCCAAAAACTGCATATTTTCAGATCGTCAAGTTTAACCCACAAATTTGGTAACCATGGTAACGGCAGCACAAAGCTACATGTGCGGAGGAATAAGCCAATGTTCCTAGTTTAAGATACAACGATAAAAATTGTGCATTGTTTAAAATTATTTTAGATATTGCAGAAAAATGATATGTTACAGTGTTCCAGGTACCACGCCCCCTGGTGGCTATTTCCAAAAAATGAAAAACTGATTTCGAGATATTTATAAATAACACAAAATATATCAATTTCAAAGCCATTGTTAAAAAAATGCAACCTGTAGGTCATATTTAATGAAATCTCGAAGACTCTCGTTTGACGAGAAATGGTGCGAGATTTGGCGAGACTTTTAGTTTTATCATGTCAAGCTGCCTATAAGGTACATAATGACCAAAACCAGACGTCTGTAGCTTAAAAATTGACAAAGTTACAAAAAATGGTCGTGTTATTTCCAATTTCCATGATTTTTGCCCAAAAAATGTAACCATGGTAACGGCACTTGCATATTTGTCGTGTCAAGCTGGTCTAGTGGAACTAAATGCCGAAAACCAGACGTGTCTAGCTGTCAAACTGGCCCAGTTATAAGCATTTCCGTGAAATCCCGTGTTTTCTCGTTTGACAAGATAAGGTGCGAGATTTGGCCTGTCTTGCAGCTCTGTCGTGTCAAGCTTGTTTGGTGGAACGAAATGCCGAAAACCAGACCTGTCTAGCTGTAAAAGTCGCTGAGTTATAAGCATTTCCGCGAAGTCTCGTTTTTTCTCGTTTGACGAGATATGGCGCGAGATTTGGCGTAACTTTCAGTTTTGTCGTGTCAAGCTGGTCATGTGGAACAAAATGCCGAAAACTAGATCTGCCTAGCTTAAAAACTGACAAAGTTACAAAAAAATGGTCGTGTTATTTCCAATTCCCATGATTTTTGCCCAAAAAATGTAACCATGGTAACGGCAAATTTAAGTAAGCTACATATCAAAAGAAAGGCCAGGTGATGACGAAAAAAATGAGCTATTGCAGAAGTGGATAAGCCTATTTATGGCGAAGTTATAGTGCAAAAACCGTTAACCACACCTGTCGTGACCTTGACCCTTGACCTTGGAGCAATGTTGACCAAAAACAATAGGGTTCCAGGGTGTTCGGTTGTCAATCAACCCTGTAAGGGTCATGTCGATTGCTGCAAAATTGTGGCCAGGAGAGCGCAGACAAACACACAAATAAACAAACAAGATGACCAGAGGTCACGCGCTTGCCGGAAATGGAAATTATACAGACAGATAGACAGAGAGTGCATGTAGAAACAGTCATATGAATGAGCAACATTGTGGGGGCAGCAGAAACGGATAATATGTTTATTTATGCATGCTGACCTTTAACAGCTGCATATCTTTCTAGTGTAAAAGGGACCAAGTTCAAAATTTTTTCATGAAATCCCGTTAATCTCGTTTGACAAGAAGCAGTGAGACGTTTTTCAGGTTTGTCATGTCAATCTGGCCAAATGATATGAAATGCCGAAAACTAGACCTGTCTAGCTATAAAAGCCGCTGAGTTATAAGCATTTGCATGAAATCTCGTGTTTTCTCGTTTGACGGGAAATGGTGCGAGCTTTGGCGAGATTTCCAGTTTTGTCATGTCAGGTTTGTCAAATATTACAAAATGCTGGAAACTAGACCTGTCTAGCTGCAAAAGTCGCCGTGTTATCAGCATTTACGTGAAATCATGTTTTTTTCTCGCTTGACGAGATATAGTACGAGATTTGGCAAGACGAGTAGTTTAATTATATCAAGACGGCCAAACGTTACGAAATGGCGAAAACTAGATCCGTCTAGCTGTAAAAGTCGCCGAGTTATAAGCATTTCCGTGTACTCTCGTGTTTTCTCGTTTGACGAGATATGGTGCAGGATTTGGCCAGTCTTGTAGATTTGTCATATCAAACTCTCTAAATGTTATGAAATGGCGAAAACTACATCTGTCTAGCTGTAAAACTCGCCGAGTTATTAGCATTTCTGTGAAATCTCCTTTTTTATCGTTTGACGAGATATGGTGCGAGATTTGGCCAGTCTTGCAGGTTTGTCATGTCAAGCGGGTCATGTGGAACTAAATGCCGAAAACTAGACCTGTCTAGCTATAAAACTCGCCGAGTTATAACCAATGCCGTGAAATCTCATGTTTTCTCGTTTGACGAGATACGGTGCGACATTCGGCCTGACTTTCAGTTCTGTCATGTCCAGCAGGTCATGTGTAAGAAAATGCGAAAACTAGACCTGTCTAGCTGTAAAACTCGCCGAGTTATAAGCATTTCCGTGAAATCTCGTGTTTTCTCGTTTGACGAGATAGGGTGCGAGATTTGGCCTGACTTGCACATCTATCGTGTCAAGCTGGTCATGTGGAAGGAAATGCCGGAAACCAGACGTGTCTAGCTGTAAAACTGGCCGAGTTATAAGCATTTTCGTGAAATTTCGTGTTTTCTCGTTTGACGAGATACGGTGCGAGATTTTGCCAGACTTGCATATCTGTCGTGTCAAGCTGGTCTAGTGGAACTAAATGCCGAAAACCAGACGTGTCTAGCTGTAAAACTGGCCCAGTTATAAGCATTTCCGTGAAATCCCGTGTTTTCTCGTTTGACGAGATACGGTGCGAGATTTGGCCTGTCTTGCAGCTCTGTCGTGTCAAGCTTGTTTGGTGGAACGAAACGCCGAAAACCAGACCTGTCTAGCTGTAAAAGTCGCCGAGTTATAAGCATTTCCGCGAAGTCTCGTTTTTTCTCGATTGACGAGATATGGCGCGAGATTTGGCGTGACTTTCAGTTCTGTCGTGTCAAGCTGGTCATGTGGAACAAAATGCCGAAAACTAGATCTGCCTAGCTTAAAAACTGACAAAGTTACAAAAAAATAGTCGTGTTATTTCCAATTTCCATGATTTTTGCCCCAAAAATGTAACCATGGTAACGGCAAATTTAAGTAAGCTACATATCAAAAGAAAGGCCAGGTGATGACGAAAAAAATGAGCTATTGCAGAAGTGAATAAGCCTATTTATGGCGAAGTTATAATGCAAAAACCATTAACCACACCTGTCGTGACCTTGACCCTTGACCTTAGAGCAATGTTAACCAAAAACAATAGGGTTCCAGGGTGTTCGGTTGTCAATCAACCCTGTAAGGGTCATGTCGATTGCTGCAAAATTGTGGCCAGGAGAGCGCAGACAAACACACAAAAAAACAAACAAAAAAACAAGATGACCAGAGGTCACGCGCTTGCCGGAAATGGAAATGATACAGACAGATAGACAGAGAGTGCATGTAGAAACAGTCATATGAATGAGCAACATTGTGGGGGCAGCAGAAACGGATAATATGTTTATTTATGCATGCTGACCTTTAACAGCTGCATATCTTTCTAGTGTAAAAGGGACCAAGTTCAAATTTTTTTCATGAAATCCCGTTAATCTCGTTTGACAAGAAGCAGTGAGACGTTTTCAGGTTTGTCATGTCAAGCTGGTCATATGTGACAAAATGCCGAAAACTAGAACTACTTTGTTGTAAAAGGCGCCGAGTTATGAGCATTTCAGTGACATCTCGTTTGTTCACGTTGCACAAGATATGGTGCGAGATTTGGGCAGACTTATGGCTTTATCTAATCAAGCAGTTCATATGTGACACAATGCCGAAAACTAGACCTTCGTACCTGTAAAAATCGCCGAGTTAAAAGCATTTTGGTGAAATCTCGTGTTTTCTCGTTTGACAAGATACGGTGCGAGATTGTGCCTGCCTTGGAGTTCTGTCATGTCAAGCGGGTCATGTGGAACTAAATGCCGAAAACTAGACCTGTCTAGCTGCAGTTCCGTGAAATGTCGTGTTTTCTCGTTTGACGTGATACGGTGCGAGATTTTGCCTGACATGCATGTCTGTCGTGTCAAGCTGGTCTAGTGGAACAAAATGCCGAAAACCAGACGTGTCTATCTGTAAAACTCGCCGAGTTATAACCAATGCCGTGAAATCTCATGTTTTCTCGTTTGACGAGATACGGTGCGACATTCGGCCTGACTTTCAGTTCTGTCATGTCCAGCAGGTCATGTGAAAGAAAATGCCGAAAACTAGACCTGCCTAGCTGTAAAACTCGCCGAGTTATAAGCATTTCCGTGAAATCTCGTGGTTTCTCGTTTGACGAGATAGGGTGCGAGATTTGGCCTGACTTTCACATCTATCGTGTCAAGCTGGTCATGTGGAAGAAAATGCCGGAAACCAGACGTGTCTAGCTGTAAAACTGGCCGAGTTATAAGCATTTCCGTGAAATTTCGTGTTTTCTCGTTTGACGAGATACGGTGCGAGATTTTGCCAGACTTGCATATCTGTCGTGTCAAGCTGGTCTAGTGGAACTAAATGCCGAAAACCACACGTGTCTAGCTGTAAAACTGGCCCAGTTATAAGCATTTCCGTGACATCCCGTGTTTTCTCGTTTGACGAGATACGGTGCGAGATTTGGCCTGTCTTGCAGCTCTGTCGTGTCAAGCTTGTTTGGTGGAACGAAATGCCGAAAACCAGACCTGTCTAGCTGTTAAAGTCGCCGAGTTATAAGCATTTCCGCGAAGTCTCGTTTTTTCTCATTTGACGAGATATGGCGCGAGATTTGGCGTGACTTTCAGTTCTGTCGTGTCAAGCTGGTCATGTGGAACAAAATGCCGAAAACCAGATCTGCCTAGCTTAAAAACTGACAAAGTTACAAAAAAATGGTCGTGTTATTTCCAATTTCCATGATTTTTGCCCAAAAAATGTAACCATGGTAACGGCACATTTAAGTAAGCTACATATCAAAAGAAAGGCCAGGTGATGACGAAAAAAATGAGCTATTGCAGAAGTGGATAAGCCTATTTATGGCGAAGTTATAGTGCAAAAACCGTTAACCACACCTGTCGTGACCTTGACCCTTAACCTTGGAGCAATGTTGACCAAAAACAATAGGGTTCCAGGGTGTTCGGTTGTCAATCAACCCTGTAAGGGTCATGTCGATTGCTGCAAAATTGTGGCAAGGAGAGCGCAGACAAACACACAAAAAAACAAACAAACAAGATGACCAGAGGTCACGCGCTTGCCGGAAATGGAAATGATACAGACAGATAGACAGAGAGTGCATGTAGAAACAGTCATATGAATGAGCAACATTGTGGGGGCAGCAGAAACGGATAATATGTTTATTTATGCATGCTGACCTTTAACAGCTGCATATCTTTCTAGTGTAAAAGGGACCAAGTTCAAAACTTTTTCATGAAATCCAGTTAATCTCGTTTGACAAGAAGCAGTGAGACGTTTTCAGGTTTGTCATGTCAAGCTGGTCATATGTGACAAAATGCCGAAAACTAGAACTACTTTGTTGTAAAAGGCGCCGAGTTATAAGCATTTCAGTGACATCTCGTTTGTTCACGTTGCACAAGATATGGTGCGAGATTTGGGCAGACTTATGGCTTTATCTAATCAAGCAGTTCATCTGTGACACAATGCCGAAAACTAGACCTTCGTACCTGTAAAAGCATTTTGGTGAAATCTCGTGTTTTCTCGTTTGACGGGATACGGTGCGAGATTTTGCCTGACATGCATGTCTGTCGTGTCAAGCTGGTCCAGTGGAACAATATGCCGAAAACCCAACGTGTCTATCTGTAAAAATCGCCGAGTTATAACAAATGCCGTGAAATCTCATGTTTTCTCGTTTGACGAGATACGGTGCGACATTCGGCCTGACTTTCAGTTCTGTCATGTCCAGCAGGTCATGTGAAAGAAAATGCCGAAAACTAGACCTGTCTAGCTGTAAAACTCGCCGAGTTATAAGCATTTCCGTGAAATCTCGTGTTTTCTCGTTTGACGAGATAGGGTGCGAGATTTGGCCTGACTTGCACATCTATCGTGTCAAGCTGGTCATGTGGAAGGAAATGCCGGAAACCAGACGTGTCTAGCTGTAAAACTGGCCGAGTTATAGGCATTTCCGTGAAATTTCGTGTTTTCTCGTTTGACGAGATACGGTGCGAGATTTTGCCAGACTTGCATATCTGTCCTGTCAAGCTGGTCTAGTGGAACTAAATGCCGAAAACCAGACGTGTCTAGCTGTAAAACTGGCCCAGTTATAAGCATTTCCGTGACACCCGTGTTTTCTCGTTTGACGAGATACGGTGCAAGATTTGGCCTGTCTTGCAGCTCTGTCGTGTCAAGCTAGTTTGGTGGAACGAAATGCCGAAAACCAGACCTGTCTAGCTGTAAAAGTCGCCGAGTTATAAGCATTTTCCGCGAAGTCTCGTTTTTTCTCGTTTGACGAGATATGGCGCGAGATTTGGCGTGACTTTCAGTTCTGTCGTGTCAAGCTGGTCATGTGGAACAAAATGCCGAAAACTAGATCTGCCTAGCTAAAAAACTGACAAAGTTACAAAAAAATGGTCTTGTTATTTCCAATTTCCATGATTTTTGCCCAAAAAATGTAACCATGGTAACGGCAAATTTAAGTAAGCTACATATCAAAAGAAAGGCCAGGTGATGACGAAAAAAATGAGCTATTGCAGAAGTGGATAAGCCTATTTATGGCGAAGTTATAGTGCAAAAACCGTTAACCACACCTGTCGTGACCTTGACCCTTGACCTTGGAGCAATGTTGACCAAAAACAATAGGGTTCCAGGGTGTTCGGTTGTCAATCAACCCTGTAAGGGTCATGTCGATTGCTGCAAAATTGTGGCCAGGACAGCGCAGACAAACACACAAAAAAACAAACAAAAAAACAAACTAGACGACCAGAGGTCGAACGCTTGCCGGAAGTTGAAATGACAGACAGATGGACAGACAGAACATATTGTGGGGTTTCTATTATTTGAATGACCCTCAGCGTTTGCTGAGAAGTTGTGGCCTGTAAAATGACATATCAGACAAAACAACGAGGAAGCAGACAAAGCTGACCACAAAAGACTAACAGACAAACATACTGACACATCTGTGATAACAGATTACCAGACAAAAGTGCCGAAGGCAAAGAAGAGCAAAATTAGCGATGGTTTATGTAGATAAGGTTTATAATTTTGGAGATATGGCCAAAACATGATATGTTGGGGAGGTGAAGGTGCAGCGCCCCCTAGTGGCTATATCCGGAAAATGAAAAATCTGTTTTGAGATATTAGTGAAACACATAAGATGTACCAGTTTTAAAAGGATTCCTGAAAAAAAACTGTGGCCTGTAGAATGCTATATATGAGACGCAAGAACCAGCAAGTAGGCGGATTTGAGGACAACTGACAAACAGACAGACACACTGACAAAGTCATACAAGAATTAGACCAGATGACATTACTAGGTCATGGAGAAGACTCAGGGAAAGAAAATAAGCCATAGTTTCTGTAATTGAGGCTTTGGGTTTTAGAGATATGGTCAATATAATGATATGTGTGTGAGGGTCAGGTGCAGCGCCACCTAGCGGCCCTATCCGGAAAATGAAAAAATAATTGTGAGATATTTTGTAAAATATAATATGCATCAGTTTTCAAATGCTTCTTTAAAAACTGTGGCCTGTAGAATGCTATATGCGAGACGCAAGAATCAGCAAGCAGCCAAATTTGAGGACAACTGACAAACAGACGGACACACTGACAAAGTGACACAAGATTGAGACCAGATGACATTATCAGTTTATGGAAAAGACTCAGAGGGAAAAAATAAGCTATAGTTTATGTGATTGAGGCTTTGGGTTTTAGAGATATGGCCAATGTAATGATATGTGTGTGAGGGTCGTATGCAGCGCCCCCTAGCAGTAATATTCAAAAAATGAAAAAAAGATTTCGAGATACTAGTGTAGGACTTATGATATGTTAGTTTCAAAATGATTCCTGCAATAATGTGGCCTTTGGCGCAAGATGAATGAAATCTCGAAATATCTCTATTCACGAGATTTTTACGAGATACTGCAAGACTTGTTATGAAATCTTGTAGTACTAGTTGAATGCTACCTGATGCAAAAAACTTGATCACTCTAGCTATAAAACTGACAAAGTTAGGAAAATAAGACCCCTTATTTTCGAATATCATGACTTTTCCCCAAAATTTGTAACCATGGTTACGGCAAATTTGAGTCAGCTACACACCAGATGACAGGCCTTGGAATGACGATTAAAATGAGCTATTGTTGAAGTAGATATGACTATTAGTCACAAAGATATGAAGAAAAAACCGTTTTGAGAAGTTTTGATGACCTTGACCTTGACCTTTGATCTATTTTGACCAAAAACAATAGGGCACCTAGAAATTTAATTCTCCATCATCTCTGAAAGTTTCAAGGTGATTGTGGCAAAATTGTGCTTGCCGGAATCAAAGATTTCCGGCAAGCAACAAACAGACAAACAGACATACGCAACTGAGCAATATGCTTGCCGAAATCGAAGATTTCCGGCAAGCAATAAAGTTGTGACTGTGCCTCCAACATGTATGATAATAGACAGGGCCCGGAAAGGCCGTCACGCACCGCTGCACACGCCGGCCGCCCACCGTAGGGACCCTGCCGGCACTTGCGGCGACGGCACGTGACTTCGTGGTTTGGTGAAACACGGCGCGAGATTTGACGAGACTTACAATGCGACCCCTGAATGTGACTGCGAGTGTCCGACGCTATCCGGCGCTGCAGACCATGTGTCTGTGGCGTAAAAAATGACAGAATTATAGGCATTTCTTTGAATGGTCACGTGTTCTCGTTTCACGAGTAAGGATGCAAGATATGACGAGACTTGCGATTGAATGACTAAGAACTAGACGGATGCTGTCTAACGCCGAAAACCAGACCTTTCTATGGCAAATATCTACAGAGATAGAAGCAGGTAAACTTCGTATTTTCAAGTTGTCACGTTTTACCCCAAAATTTGGTAACCATGGTAACGGCAGTACAAAGCTACATGTGCGGAGGAATAAGCCAATGTTCCTAGTTTCAGATACCACAAAAAAAATGGTGTCACGTTTAATATTTTTTGAGATATTGCAGAAAAATGATATGTTACAGTGTTTCAGGTACCACGCCCCCTGGTGGCTATTTCCAAAAAATGAAAAACTGATTTCGAGATATTTATAAAATAACACAAAATATATCAATTTCAAAGCCATTGTTAAAAAAATGCAACCTGTAGGTCATATTTAATGAAATCTCGAAGACTCTCGTTTGACGAGAAACGGTGCGAGATTTTGCAAGATTTTTGATTGGATCACCGAGAACTCACCAAGGGCTACAAGATGCAAAAAAATTGACCTCTCCAGCATAAAAACTGACAGAGTTAGAAGCTGAAAACTGCATATTTTCAAAATTCAAAAGTTTTACCCCAAAAGTAGAGAAATCTGGCAATAGCGCACTTTGGCACCTATGCGCAAAAATAAGCCCATGGACCCCAGTTGAAGGTGCTGTGATGGAAATGGCCCAATGTTTAATAGTTCTGGAGGTATAGCACCAAAACAAATGTTCATGTTTTTTCATCTGCAACGCCCCCTGGCGGCCATTTCCAAAATCTGAAAAAACAATTTCGAGATATTCTTGTGTTACATAAAATATCTCAGAATCAGTACGATTGCTGCAAATTTGAAAAATATCACGAAATTCCATGATTTCTCCCCAAAATTGCGTAACCATGGTAACAGCAAATTTAAGTAAGCTACATGTCAAAAGAAAGGCCAGGTGATGACGAAAAAAATGAGCTATTGCAGAAGTGGATAAGCCTATTTATGGCGAAGTTATAGTGCAAAAACCGTTAACCATACCTGTCGTGAACTTGACCTTTGACCTTTGACCTATTTTAACCAAAAACAATAGGGCACCTAGAAATTATGTTTTTCAACATCCCTGTAAGTTTCAAGGTGATTGTGGCAAAATTGTGGCCAGGAGAGTGCAGACAAACAAACAGACAAACAGACATACGCAACTGAGCAATATGCTTGCCGAAATCGAAGATTTCCGGCAAGCAAAAAACAAAAAAACAAAAAAACAAACAGACAAATGGACATACGCAACTGACCAACATGCTTGCCGGAAATCTTCCGGCAAGCAAAAAACAGACAAATGGACATACGCAACTGACCAACATGCTTGCCGGAAATCTTCCGGCAAGCAACAAACAGACAACCGGACATACGCAACTGACCAACCAACTTGCCGAAATCGAAGATTTCCGGCAAGCAAAAAACAAACAGACAAATGGACATACGCAACTGACCAACCAACTTGCCGAAATCGAAGATTTCCGGCAAGCAACAAACAGACATACGCAACTGACCAATATGCTTGCCGAAATCTTTGATTCCGGCAAGCAAAAAACAATGTTGACAAAGAAAAAAAAAACATATATGTAACCTAAGGTGGCTGGTTGAATGTGTACGGCAGCCGAAAGGTACAAAGTTGAGAAACACTCTTTGCAAAACTCCGGTTCGTCTGACATACATAGATTCAATAGTCATATAGAAGTTTCCAGAAATCCCGTTTTTTTAACAATACATATTTTAAAACATTGTGATTTATGCTGTCAAAAGCCAGGGAAAAATCGACATACAATACATATACTCTTCCTTTTTGTCTGGAAATGTATATTTGTATAACTGCCATGAGTGTGAACATATTGTCAATTGTCCATCTTCCTTTTCGAAACCCTGCTTGCTCCTCTGCTAAAATATGTCTAGCCAGCTTATAAACCTAATATTCATAATTTTACAAAATATTTTACCTGTACAGTTTAATAAAGAAATTCCTCTTTAGTTGTTTACGTCTTCAGTATCGCCACTCGTATACAGAGGCATAATAATAGCTTTGGCCCAGTCCCCTGGATATGTTGAATGTTTAAACATACCGTTAAAAAGTGCATGCAACAATGGCATATATATATATATATATATATATATATATATATATATATATATACATATATATATATATATTTATATATATATATATATATATATATATATATATATATATATATATATATATATGGTGTGCCAAATAATGCGGGATCCCCTATCCTATATTCTATTGCAGAATCTCAATTTAATATAATACTGAAATAGCACTTTCCTGTCGGACGCTACGTAAATTGTTAATGGCAGAAGTTCTTGAATTAACTTAAATATAAAAAAAATTACGTACAGATTTAATATAGGCAAAGACCACACATGAGATCAGAGCTCACCAAGCTACCTTGGGATTCGGTGCGACAACTTAGCAGTAAAGTGATGAATTTTGATAAAACTCAACAGGAATATTAACCAATATATTATCCCACCCAAGTTTGATTTCCGCCAAAATTGATGCATATTTAATGAGGTCAGAGGTCACAATAAGTATGGCGGGCACAAGTATTTAAGGTCAAACAACTATTGACATATTAGATGAATATTTCAAATTTTATTTTGGTACTAGTGCCGTAATCTATCAGACCAAGAGTTCTTATCCTAGTGTAAGTTAAATTTTTTTTGTGCCTTATCATACATATAATCCTTCAAGAAAGGTCATTTTTCTAATCTGGAGTCATGTGTGTTTTAGTTTGAATGTAAAGTTTGGAGATCTATATTTATTTTTTATTTTATTTATTTATATACTTTCTCTTGTACATAAATTATCATGTGTTTGGTCATAAAAAAACAAGATCGTTTTCGGTTCATCATTTTAGTTGCATTAAGACCTTGTTTTGACCCGGCTACTAAACAAGACAGGCGACTATTTAAGGCCAGGCGTCTATTCAAGGAAATACGGTACACAGAATTTTTAATTAGCAAGACAGAAAACATGGTTTTTATCCACAATATTTTTAATTAGTATAACAAAAAGGTGGATTTGTAATATATACAATTTTTCTTTGTCTCTCCTTGTCATGGAGTCAAGGGATAATGTGTAGTTATATGTTTGGCTGTTCGCAAAGACAAAAAAGATAGTCTTCTCCTCCATAGGATGGGCACCTCAGTAAAATGGGCAGTTTGGAAAAGTACCAAGGTGCCAACAATATAGAGGGTTAACTGTATATGCACGTTTTACACCATAGAAACTTTGCAGCATTGCTGCCCTTGGTTTTAATTTGATATGATACCATTTGTGTATTTCTGGTATATCCTAAGTTACAGCAGATTATATCTACTATGGGTTTCCTCTGGAAATGCTATGGGAAGTAAGGACGTAACATATCACATGCTATCTGTGAAATTATTTTTTTATAATATTAACCATTAACAGCTGAATAAATATTATAATGCCTTTAAAAAACTAAATATGTTGAATGGTTTCTTGCCAAGTTACATTTTAAGTGACCTTACTCTTTTCATCTGTTTTTGTTCTTCTCAACATTGAACATTCAACAGACTTTGGGACTCTGCCTACTAAGTGGATTGAATCATTAATTTGACTAGATTGTCATTATTGTCTAGGTCAATGGCAGCCTGCTTTATTTGGTCAGCATAATAATGTCTGATTTGTCCCGAGTTACTGCAGGCACTGCAGGCCGATTCTGTTTATTGTTCTTTCAAGATTGAACTGAAGATTGACTAATTTATTGGTGGTTTTGGTCTCATTTGAGGCCCGAGTGAGTTCTTCAATTGTGTCACATTTTGTCCTGTGCTAAGTTTATGACAGTGGAATGCTCTAGCAAGGTTAAAGCGAACATGTTTGGAATTTGGCAATATGACTGTTTAGCTGACCCGAAGTATTGGGTAGAACTGTAACCTTTAACCATATAATACTCTATAAATACAATGCTGTTAACGATTAGGTTTTATGAGAGGTATAGATGATTGGACTAGGACTGCAGGTGTTGGAATATATATTTTTAACTTGTTTGTTTGTTAGTTTGGTTATTAATATATTTGTTCATTTATTTTATCATTGTTACAGGTGCCCTTTTAATTGTGTGACACGGGCGTGACTCGTGTTGTGGCGCCCGTGTCTGGCCGCATGTTGCACTCTCAGTTTGGTCCGTGCTGGTTGGACTCTCTTTGTCATGCTGGCTTGGGGCTTTCTCGCCTGGCCGAGCCGGGGCGGACTCACGTGCGGAACCTGATATGTTGAGGCAACGCATTCGTTGTTCTGGTATGTTCTTTGAACGTGTGTGCTGTGTTAGATTCTTTGGAATGTTCGGGCAATTGAAGGTTCTCGACTGGATATTAAAAGTTATAAATAGGGGGCTGTGTTTTAGAGCAGGGAGAGAGGTGAGAAAATATTCCAGCGGCCACAGACGTGTGGGACCTATCCGATTATTATCCAGTAATTTCAGGGATTCTACTATTACAAACACTTTACAATTTAGAGCTGCCTGTCTCAAGTTTACTTTCTGGATTGTTACAAGAGCTTTACATTGGACTGTTATTCTCTGAGAGAATTCGTGTGAACTGTTCGCCGGCTTATACATTTTAAAATACTTATCGTTGTGACAGTGGTGGTATTCAGGTAGTGTGCACTTTGTTTATTTTACTGTGTGATTGTATTGGTTTGTTGTTATACCGCTATTATACTGTGTAATTGTATTGATTTAGTGTATTGTAATGTAAGGGTTGTTTTAAGAATAAATTATAGTTATTTAAAAAAAAAAACACTGACTTCTTTATTCATTCCCCTAGGCATTTCACGCTGCCTAGTGTTACAGAATCTGATTTTTTAAAATCTCCTTGACAAAAGTTGTGTTCATCACACCTGCGTGATCTGTTGATATTAGGTTCCGTAACATAAAATTGGGGGCTCGTCCGGGATGGCTTAATAGTTTTCAAAATGTATTAGGCCTTGACCTAGAAACATTGTTTTATCTTACATTGTTTGCAAGATTATATATTGTTCACAGTAAATTTTTTTCAGGATTTATCTCAGTGTTTTTTTGTTATTGTTTTAACATCTTATCATGGCAGATTTCAAACCTGAGACATTTGTTGACGATCCAGACCCTGATCAACTTGAACAGTGGACAAAAGAACAGTTGTTGCGTTTTGGACAGCACTTAGGGCTAGGTGTGAAAAAAAGCTTTGAGAAAGCCTGATATCATTGCTAAAATCATGCAAGATCTAGTTAGAAAAGGTTTAATTGAAGAGAGTGAAGTGGCAATATAAAAAAAAATGACAGCCTTGTTCTGCAATTTGAATTGAAAAATTTGAAAGGCAACATGAGCTATCATTAGAATAGTTAGAATTAGAATAACAAAGAGAAGAAAGTGAAGAGAAGAGAAGAAAGAACATGAAAGGTAAGAAAGAGAAAGACTAGAAAAAGAAAAAGAAATTGAGTTAAAACGACTGGAGTTAGAAAGACTTAAACTAGAACTTAGTCTAAGTGCTGCCCCAACTCACAGTTTTGATGTAACTCGGCACATTGGACTTGTCCAACCTTTTCAAGAAAAAGAGGTTGATAAATATTTCTTACACTTTAAGAAGGTAGCTGAAAATTTAAAATGACCTGAGGAAAATTGGACTATGCTGTTACAAAGTGTATTGACTGGCAAGGCCAGAGAAATTTATACAGAGCTTTCAGTAGAAGCTGCTGTTGACTATGACCTGGTAAAACGGTTAATCCTTAAAGGTTATGAGTTAGTCCCGGAGGCTTACCGCCAGAAATTCAGAAATTGGGAAAAACGCAAAAATCAGACCTACGTCGAATTTGCTTGGACAAAAGAGCAGTTGTTTGATCGCTGGTGTAGTTCTAAAAATGTAATGAAAGATTATGACAATTTGCGCCAGTTGATTTTGCTTGAAGAATTTAAGCCCTGCATTAACGCAGATGTTAAAACTTTTCTTGATGAGAACAGTCCTGAAACACTTGACATTGCTGCTCAATTAGCTGATGATCATTCATCAACACACAAAATGTCCTTAACTAGCAAATTTAACCAGTCATTCACAAACAAGAATGTAAATCAGTATGGTCAAAAGAAGTTTAAAGCGTAGTCACCCAGTACTAGTGGTCCTGATAGTTCAGCAAGGTCCTTTGCTACATCTCAGTCCACGTCCACTGTGTCTAAGTCCAATCAAGGCAAGTCATTTTCCAAGAAAATCTGTAATTGCTGCAAGAAAGAAGGTCATCTTATATCTGACTGCTGGAAACTTGCGAATAACCCAAATAGCAAACCTTCTGGTTATGTTTCAAAGTCTATACATAGCATAGTACAAGAGCCAGGCTCTTTTCATGTAAATAAGGGGTACAACTCCTTTATTGACTCTAAAAAAGTGTTTGGTGCTACGGAGGCCCAAGTGCCGTCTGAATCCAAAGAAGAATCCGTAGCCTGCCGGGTAAAAACCTCAGTAAATTCCTGCGAGAAATTTAATAAGGCTAGGTCCTTTCAAGACACCTGCGAGGAATATTCTCGAAATAAGACTAAGTCCTTTTATGACTCTTTCGAGAATATTTCAAATGAGGCAGGGTCCTCAAGTGATTTTTCCTATTCTTCCCCTATTTTTGAGGGACACTGGTTCAGGCCAGACTCTCATGTTACAAACACTTTGCCATTCCTAATAGGTCCTTTACTGGTGCACATGCACTTGTTAATGGTGTGTTTTCAGACAAGCACACTTCAGTTTCGCTTCACAGTGTACATTTAAAGTCAGATTTGATTTCTGGGAATATTACTGTGGGCATAGGAACTACTTTACCCTTTAAGGAAATTCATTTGCTACTAGGCAATGATGTTGCAGGTGACAAAGTGCAGCCTGTACCTATAGTGACAGAAAAGCCGTCACTTGATCAGGACACTGGTCCGGAAAGTCAGGAAATTCCTAGTTTGTATCCTTCATGTGCTGGAACTAGATCTTTGGCCAAGAAAAACACACATGAGGATAATGGTCCAGATAATAACACTCTGGGAGTCACTAGTGCTTATTCGTAAATGGCGACCACCTGATGTATGTGCTGATGATGAGTGGGCTATCAAACATCAAATAGTAATGCCCAAAAGCTTTCGCAATGAAATTCTAAGCATTCCACATGAGGCTCCTTTGTCTGGCCATTTAGGTATAAATAAAACTTATCAGAAAGTTGGTACACACTTCTATTGGCCTTAACCTCAGGAAAGATGTTGTGCAATATTTTAAATCATGCTATACATGCCAGATGGTATGCAAGCCCAATCAGAATCCTCCCAAGGCCCCACTTAGGCCTATTCCTGCATCCGAGGAACCATTCAGTAGGATTATTGTTGACTGTGTTGGAAAACTGCCCAAAACAAAATCTGGACATGAAACTTGCTGACAATTATGTGCGCATCTACCAGGTTCCCTGAAGAAAATACCATTGCGCAAAATCAATGCCAAAAAGTGTTGTCAAATCTCTGACCAGATTTTTACAGCTTTTGGATTGCCAAAATCCGTCCAGTCTGACCAAGGGTCTAATTTTATGTCTGGCTTATTCTAACAAGTTATGCTTGAGCTAGGTATTAAACAGTACAGCTGTTCGCCATACCATCCTGAAAGTCAGGGCGCCCTCGAGCGTTTTCATCAAACATTAAAAAATATGATTAGGTACTATTGCTATGACACACAGAAAGACTTGGATAAAGGAATCCACCTATTGCTGTTTGCTGCCAGAGAATTCTTTCAAGAGTCCATGGGTTTCAGTCCCTTTGAACTGGTTTTTGGACTCTTTGTTCGCGGTCCATTGAAACTGCTTTAAGAAAAACTCTCTTGTGTAAACCCTGATTCTCTTCGTTTACTGCAGTATGTCTCAGACTTTCGCACTAAATTACACAATGCTTGTGAGATTGTAAAGTCAAATATAAAATCTGCACAAAGTAAAATGAAAACCAAGTATGACAAACACACTGTAAGTAGGACGTTGGAGCTTGGTGAAAGGTCCTTACCTTACTTCCCACCCTTGGCAGACCTCTGCAAGCTAGGTATTTTGGTCCTTATATTGTTGAGAAAGTCAGTGATTTAAATTACATACTGTTGACACCAGATAGGCGTAAGAAGAAACAACTGTGCCATGTTAACATGTTGAAACCGCATTATGACAGAAATAACACATCAGATGTTGTACATAATGTTACTGCTGTAAATTGTACAAACACTGACCCTGACCCAGTTAAAGTAGATACTGATTGTATGTGTGATGTAGAGATTAAGTGTGGTACAGTACCATTTAAAAACTCTAACGTGCTTAACAACCTGGATGCGAAACTGCCACACCTTACCGCACAAGAAGACCTCAAGAATCTGCTGCGGAATTATTAGCATTTGTTTAGTGACATTCCAACGCGAACAAACATATTGTGCCATGACGTCGATGTTGGAGAGGCAAGCGCAGTCAAGCAACATCCTAATAGACTGAAGGACGTGATTCAATATTTGCTGGACAATGATTTTATTGAACCTAGTAACAATAACTGGAGTTCACCATGTATCCTGGTGCCAAAACCTGATGGAAGTTACCGTATCTGCACAGATTATCAAAAAATGAACTCTGTCTCCAAGACTGACACGTTCCCGATTCCGAGGATCGATGATTGTATTGATACAGTCGGTAGCTCTAGATTTGTCTCCAAGTTTGACTTTCTAAAAGGATTCTGGCAAGTTCCGCTGACAGAACAAGCAAAAGAAGTTTCCGCAATTGTGACGCCGCAAGGACTGTACCAGTATAGAGTTATGCCGTTTGCCATGAGGAACTCTCCAGCCACGTTCCAGCGCCTCATTATATGGTTTTCAAGGACATTCAGGGCTGCGACGCATATATTGATGACCTTATCGTGTACAGCGACACCTGGGAGAAACATCTGCAAATACTTCGCGACCTCTTCGAAAGACTCTGTGAAGCACATCTGACCATCAACTTAGTAAAATCTGAATTTTGACATGCACAAGTATCATTTTAGGGTCATATTGAAGGGCAGGGTTAAGTAAAACCTGTTGATGCTCAAATAAGTGCTATTTCTGCATTTCCTAGACCAGAAAACAAAAAGCAAATAATGCGTTTTCTTGGTATGGTTGGAAACTACAGGAAGTTTTGTCCAAATTTTTCTGCTGTGGCTGATTCTTTGACAAATTTGTTAAAGAAGAAACAAAAGTTTGTATGGAATGTTCAGTGTGAAAATGCACTTCAGAATTTGAAAGAAATTCTGCAAAATTCACCAGTTTTAGCAGCTCCAGACTTTTCTGTACCTTTTAAGTTAGCTGTAGATGCTAGTGATACTGCTGCTGGTGCTGTGTTTTTTTGTTATTGTTTTAACATCTTATCATGGCAGATTTCAAACCTGAGACATTTGTTGACGATCCAGACCCTGATCAACTTGAACAGTGGACAAAAGAACAGTTGTTGCGTTTTGGACAGCACTTAGGGCTAGGTGTGAAAAAAAGCTTTGAGAAAGCCTGATATCATTGCTAAAATCATGCAAGATCTAGTTAGAAAAGGTTTAATTGAAGAGAGTGAAGTGGCAATATGAAAAAAAATGACAGCCTTGTTCTGCAATTTGAATTGAAAAATTTGAAAGGCAACATGAGCTATCATTAGAATAGTTAGAATTAGAATAACAAAGAGAAGAAAGTGAAGAGAAGAGAAGAAAGAACATGAAAGGTAAGAAAGAGAAAGACTAGAAAAAGAAAAAGAAATTGAGTTAAAACGACTGGAGTTAGAAAGACTTAAACTAGAACTTAGTCTAAGTGCTGCCCCAACTCACAGTTTTGATGTAACTCGGCACATTGGACTTGTCCAACCTTTTCAAGAAAAAGAAGTTGATAAATATTTCTTACACTTTAAGAAGGTAGCTGAAAATTTAAAATGACCTGAGGAAAATTGGACTATGCTGTTACAAAGTGTATTGACTGGCAAGGCCAGAGAAATTTATACAGAGCTTTCAGTAGAAGCTGCTGTTGACTATGACCTGGTAAAACGGTTAATCCTTAAAGGTTATGAGTTAGTCCCGGAGGCTTACCGCCAGAAATTCAGAAATTGGGAAAAACGCAAAAATCAGACCTACGTCGAATTTGCTTGGACAAAAGAGCAGTTGTTTGATCGCTGGTGTAGTTCTAAAAATGTAATGAAAGATTATGACAATTTGCGCCAGTTGATTTTGCTTGAAGAATTTAAGCCCTGCATTAACGCAGATGTTAAAACTTTTCTTGATGAGAACAGTCCTGAAACACTTGACATTGCTGCTCAATTAGCTGATGATCATTCATCAACACACAAAATGTCCTTAACTAGCAAATTTAACCAGTCATTCACAAACAAGAATGTAAATCAGTATGGTCAAAAGAAGTTTAAAGCGTAGTCACCCAGTACTAGTGGTCCTGATAGTTCAGCAAGGTCCTTTGCTACATCTCAGTCCACGTCCACTGTGTCTAAGTCCAATCAAGGCAAGTCTTTTTCCAAGAAAATCTGTAATTGCTGCAAGAAAGAAGGTCATCTTATATCTGACTGCTGGAAACTTGCGAATAACCCAAATAGCAAACCTTCTGGTTATGTTTCAAAGTCTATACATAGCATAGTACAAGAGCCAGGCTCTTTTCATGTAAATAAGGGGTACAACTCCTTTATTGACTCTAAAAAAGTGTTTGGTGCTACGGAGGCCCAAGTGCCGTCTGAATCCAAAGAAGAATCCGTAGCCTGCCGGGTAAAAACCTCAGTAAATTCCTGCGAGAAATTTAATAAGGCTAGGTCCTTTCAAGACACCTGCGAGGAATATTCTCGAAATAAGACTAAGTCCTTTTATGACTCTTTCGAGAATATTTCAAATGAGGCAGGGTCCTCAAGTGATTTTTCCTATTCTTCCCCTATTTTTGAGGGACACTGGTTCAGGCCAGACTCTCATGTTACAAACACTTTGCCATTCCTAATAGGTCCTTTACTGGTGCACATGCACTTGTTAATGGTGTGTTTTCAGACAAGCACACTTCAGTTTCGCTTCACAGTATACATTTAAAGTCAGATTTGATTTCTGGGAATATTACTGTGGGCATAGGAACTACTTTACCCTTTAAGGAAATTCATTTGCTACTAGGCAATGATGTTGCAGGTGACAAAGTGCAGCCTGTACCTATAGTGACAGAAAAGCCGTCACTTGATCAGGACACTGGTCCGGAAAGTCAGGAAATTCCTAGTTTGTATCCTTCATGTGCTGGAACTAGATCTTTGGCCAAGAAAAACACACATGAGGATAATGGTCCAGATAATAACACTCTGGGAGTCACTAGTGCTTATTCGTAAATGGCGACCACCTGATGTATGTGCTGATGATGAGTGGGCTATCAAACATCAAATAGTAATGCCCAAAAGCTTTCGCAATGAAATTCTAAGCATTCCACATGAGGCTCCTTTGTCTGGCCATTTAGGTATAAATAAAACTTATCAGAAAGTTGGTACACACTTCTATTGGCCTTAACCTCAGGAAAGATGTTGTGCAATATTTTAAATCATGCTATACATGCCAGATGGTATGCAAGCCCAATCAGAATCCTCCCAAGGCCCCACTTAGGCCTATTCCTGCATCCGAGGAACCATTCAGTAGGATTATTGTTGACTGTGTTGGAAAACTGCCCAAAACAAAATCTGGACATGAAACTTGCTGACAATTATGTGCGCATCTACCAGGTTCCCTGAAGAAAATACCATTGCGCAAAATCAATGCCAAAAAGTGTTGTCAAATCTCTGACCAGATTTTTACAGCTTTTGGATTGCCAAAATCCGTCCAGTCTGACCAAGGGTCTAATTTTATGTCTGGCTTATTCTAACAAGTTATGCTTGAGCTAGGTATTAAACAGTACAGCTGTTCGCCATACCATCCTGAAAGTCAGGGCGCCCTCGAGCGTTTTCATCAAACATTAAAAAATATGATTAGGTACTATTGCTATGACACACAGAAAGACTTGGATAAAGGAATCCACCTATTGCTGTTTGCTGCCAGAGAATTCTTTCAAGAGTCCATGGGTTTCAGTCCCTTTGAACTGGTTTTTGGACTCTTTGTTCGCGGTCCATTGAAACTGCTTTAAGAAAAACTCTCTTGTGTAAACCCTGATTCTCTTCGTTTACTGCAGTATGTCTCAGACTTTCGCACTAAATTACACAATGCTTGTGAGATTGTAAAGTCAAATATAAAATCTGCACAAAGTAAAATGAAAACCAAGTATGACAAACACACTGTAAGTAGGCCGTTGGAGCTTGGTGAAAGGTCCTTACCTTACTTCCCACCCTTGGCAGACCTCTGCAAGCTAGGTATTTTGGTCCTTATATTGTTGAGAAAGTCAGTGATTTAAATTACATACTGTTGACACCAGATAGGCGTAAGAAGAAACAACTGTGCCATGTTAACATGTTGAAACCGCATTATGACAGAAATAGCACATCAGATGTTGTACATAATGTTACTGCTGTAAATTGTACAAACACTGACCCTGACCCAGTTAAAGTAGATACTGATTGTATGTGTGATGTAGAGATTAAGTGTGGTACAGTACCATTTAAAAACTCTAACGTGCTTAACAACCTGGATGCGAAACTGCCACACCTTACCGCACAAGAAGACCTCAAGAATCTGCTGCGGAATTATTAGCATTTGTTTAGTGACATTCCAACGCGAACAAACATATTGTGCCATGACGTCGATGTTGGAGAGGCAAGCGCAGTCAAGCAACATCCTAATAGACTGAAGGACGTGATTCAATATTTGCTGGACAATGATTTTATTGAACCTAGTAACAATAACTGGAGTTCACCATGTATCCTGGTGCCAAAACCTGATGGAAGTTACCGTATCTGCACAGATTATCAAAAAATGAACTCTGTCTCCAAGACTGACACGTTCCCGATTCCGAGGATCGATGATTGTATTGATACAGTCGGTAGCTCTAGATTTGTCTCCAAGTTTGACTTTCTAAAAGGATTCTGGCAAGTTCCGCTGACAGAACAAGCAAAAGAAGTTTCCGCAATTGTGACGCCGCAAGGACTGTACCAGTATAGAGTTATGCCGTTTGCCATGAGGAACTCTCCAGCCACGTTCCAGCGCCTCATTATATGGTTTTCAAGGACATTCAGGGCTGCGACGCATATATTGATGACCTTATCGTGTACAGCGACACCTGGGAGAAACATCTGCAAATACTTCGCGACCTCTTCGAAAGACTCTGTGAAGCACATCTGACCATCAACTTAGTAAAATCTGAATTTTGACATGCACAAGTATCATTTTAGGGTCATATTGAAGGGCAGGGTTAAGTAAAACCTGTTGATGCTCAAATAAGTGCTATTTCTGCATTTCCTAGACCAGAAAACAAAAAGCAAATAATGCGTTTTCTTGGTATGGTTGGAAACTACAGGAAGTTTTGTCCATATTTTTCTGCTGTGGCTGATTCTTTGACAAATTTGTTAAAGAAGAAACAAAAGTTTGTATGGAATGTTCAGTGTGAAAATGCACTTCAGAATTTGAAAGAAATTCTGCAAAATTCACCAGTTTTAGCAGCTCCAGACTTTTCTGTACCTTTTAAGTTAGCTGTAGATGCTAGTGATACTGCTGCTGGTGCTGTGTTGTTACAATAAGGCAATGATGGCATAGATCATCCAATTTGTTATTTCTCAAGAAAGTTTAATGGAAACCAGAAAAACTACTCCACTATTGAAAAAGAATGTTTGGCTTTGATTTTTGCATTGCAACATTTTGAAGTGTATGTTACTTCATCAGTCAGGCCTATCATTGTCTTCAGTGATCACAATCCCCTCAAGTTCATGAACAAGTTGAAGTATAACAATCAAAGATTGTTGAGATGGAGTTTGTTCTTACAGGATTACAACCTCGAAATCAAACACATCAAAGGGGAAGGACAATGTATTTGCTGATTGCTTATCGAGATGTTTATGAAATGTTGTGTACAGGATGTTTATGTGATGTTGTAAATAAGATGAATTTTGAGATGTAAAAATTTAGTGATTGTGATCGGAAAACTTTCTTTATTCTTACAGGAGGGGGAGTGTAACAGGTGCCCTTTTTCTTGTGTGACATGGGCGTGACTCGTGTTGTGGCGCCCGTGTCTGGCCTCATGTTGCACTCTCAGTTTGGTCCGTACTGGTTGAACTCTCGTTGTCATGCTGGCTTGGGGCTTTCTTGCCTTGCCTAGCCGATGCAGGCTCACGTGTGGACCCTGATATGTTGAGGCACGGCATCCGTTGTTCTGGTATGTTCTTTGAACGTGTGTGCTGTGTTAAATTCTTTGGAATGTTCGGGCAATGGAAGGTTCTCGGCTGGAGGTGAAAAGTTATAAATAGGGGGCTGTATTTTAGAGCCGGGAGAGAGGTGAAAGAATATTCCAGCGGCCATAGACGTGTGGGACCTATCCGATTATCTAGTAATTTCTGGGATTCTACTATTACTAACACTTTACAATTTAGTGCTGCCTGTCTCAAGTTTACTTTCTGGATTGTTACAAGAGCTTTACATTGGACTGTTATTCTCTGAGAGAATTCGTGTGAACTGTTCGCCGGCGTATAAATTTTAAAGGACTTATCGTTGTGACAGTGGTGGTATCCAGTTGCTGTGCACTTTGTTTATTTACTGTGTGATTGTATTGATTTGTTGTTATACCGCTATTACACTGTGTAATTGTATTGATTTAGTGTCTTGTAATGTTAGGGTTATTTTAAGAATACATTATAGTTATTTTTTAACAAAAAACACTGACTTCTTTATTAATTCCCCTAGACATTTCACGCTGACCAGTGTTACAGAATCTGATGGTTTTTTTATCTCTTGACAAAATTTGTGTTTATCACGCATACGTGATATGTTGATATTAGATTCCGTAACATCATTTATTAATTTATTTTTGTATATCAATCATTAAAGTCAAACGGGTGGAAATATACTAATAGGTGATATCGCTTATGCAGATTACTAAACGATGCATGTAGGTAGAATATGCCTGCTTGCCTGATAAATTGAAGACAAACAACCAGCGCCCCTGGCGTCCAGCCCATTTATTCAATACAGCTGCGTGTGCACAGCGAAGAACGCTTTCAATTACAAATTATCCTGATTTTAATAAAGGCTTGTCTTCAAAGTCGGAATTGTTTGAATTGAAATGAAAACTGTTGCAGTATAATAACTAGAAATGACATATTTCTTAATAACTTTAACTTGCATCAAAGGACTCGCATAATAATTCAGGCCCAAGTACAGTTACAAGTCTTTCATTTACAGATAAACGTCTTGTTTTGCAAGTTTCATTAAGTCTGCCTTGCATCGTACCGACAATTGATTTTAGCCTCATATTTGTTAAAAGATCACATTAAGTAAAAAGAAAAGTAAGTCTATTTGCCAATATTGTGGGATGTTCAGAAAAGACAGAGGTGACCCGTCTGGCTGAATCATGCATTACTGCATAAATGGGCTTCCGGCTATGCCAGCTAGTCTTTTTTTCCTCCATTTACACGAGAAGCTGCATTGGCGATATCCCGCACTGAGTGATTGGCCCTTAAGGTTGAGGTCGAAAGGGCAGTGATAACACGTGCCAGTTCGCTACAATTCAAGGGTGACAGGGGTAATGTTTATGTGTGATTTCAAGCCATGCCACAGTGACTTTTGACCCACTCGGTCATGAATTCAGTTTTCCCCAGAGGAAGAATGTGTGGGGAGATATGCGACCTGAATCTGACTTGCAACTGTGTGATTTTATATGAGCCCTCCCAAGGCTATAGAAAAATGTTAATCTATCAGGAATGTTGGGTTAATAAGAATTAATATTCTTTTAATGTGCACTTAATGGTGATTCTTTAAGTAAAAATGATTATTTAAGTATGACGTTTTGTTAATCTATGAATATGATATATATTTATGATTTGTATCATAAAAGACTAGCTGATAAACTCGGTATACCGGGCTTTTTGCCAGGGTTAGGGAGATAACTAAACTAATATGAGGAATGTTGGGTTAGTTTTTATTTTATTTTAAAGGTTAAAAGAAAATATAGATTTTCAGTGGAATACTGTCATATTAAGATATTTACAAATATATTTTTACATTTATTTTGTGGCGCTGTGGTCACGGCCAGAATTTCGTATACCGGTATGTTTACCTTTAAGACCTGAAGAGTGATGATGTTTACATTTGCGAACCGGAATGGGACGCGGGGGCATTCAGGTTTTCAATGATCTTTGACTGGTTACTGTTGCAGGACGTATAAAAATAAGCTGATGTGAGGAAGACCTGAACGATGAATTTAATGAATGTTTTAAGGAAGGAAACTATTCCTGAAGAAAGATGTTCGGAAATATGCATAGCTCGTTAGTAGCAGAAGCGGACCCAAAGGACGTTGGAACCGTTTTAATCGTTTCAACCAATTTTGACTCCTGGTAACCCCGCCCCTACCCCACTCCCACCCCTTTTCCGGAAATGGGGACCTTGTATTAGGTTTTGTCATATATCCCCCTGGGTTGAACCCCTCCTTTTATTAAAGCGATAGTTATTTGTGTTTATTTTTTCAAATTTATTGACCAAGCACCATTTACTAGTCAATCACTCAAATGATGTGCACATTAAAAATTATTTATCCTCATATCGGCACACGGACACTGCGGGAACAATAACCTTTAAAATGAGGTATCGCACTGTATCCTTCACAACGCCATTTTAAAGAACATTGCGAATAAAGGTGAACCAATTTTTTATAAGTATTAGATATGAGCAAATTAGTGGAAGATTACTTAAATTGATTGTTAAATGAACCTTAACTCTGTGCAACTTTATGAAATATTGCCTTTGAGCAAAAAGTATTTTTAACCTACATGCTAGTTAGGGACACAGCAATGTTTTTTTATAAAATTTGTCATGACCTTAATCTACTTATAAGTATTGTATTTCTCAGTTTTCTCTCTTTTTATAATCTGTATTCTAGAACATCAAATGAAAAACACTAGCACTTAAAATTCGTAAAATAAATGTAACACCTATGTTATCACCGGTGTAGTTCTTTAGATTATCAATAGATAGAATGACTGTCTAATAAGTATACACACTGTATATAATTGTGGATACCCAGAATTACCAAGAAAAACGCATTTTATCAACCAGGATCAATATTCTAATGCAAAATTCCTTTGCGCCTAAGGCACATGCTCGCCGATTGAAGTTGATTTCTAATTCTGAGGATAGGATCCTGTATTTCTATCTGCCTGGGTAATTAAAAAACTACAACAAGTATATAGAGCTATATATATCACTTTAACTCAAACTTTAACAATGATCAAACTAAAAATGATCTCGATAATAAAGATGAATGCATATACAAAGGATGTCAGGGGTGCACACCTGGATATACAGATGATGGCGCTTTAATTCAGTGAACCAAATCTTCTGTACCTTCTCAGTGTTCAAACCCAAGCGTTCTTACCCACGTCTGTCACAGGTTCCCTGACCGCCTTGTAGCCAGATTAATCATTACCAAGGGCAGACAAAGGCAGTTACACCAGGCTACCTTGTTGGTGTTTGTCCACAAAGCCCCGTTCTGAGTTCAACAAGCCGCTGCGTGAATTGGGAGTATAAAACCCCGTAAAACACTCATTCCGGGGTTATTTACGCTTGGATTTACACAAAATGTAAATTTCTTTGACATTTCCACAATATCAGCCTATATGATAAGTTTCAATAACAT
Organism: Sipunculus nudus; assembly: GCA_026874595.1. Lineage (NCBI taxonomy): Eukaryota > Metazoa > Annelida > Sipuncula > Golfingiida > Sipunculidae > Sipunculus > Sipunculus nudus. The sequence continues at coordinate 13,281,565 of CM049321.1, forward strand.
CCGTTATACCTTCCCAGATATGGTGCGGACAAACACACACACACACAATCGAGTGAAAACAGTAACCTTCGCTTCGCGCAGGTTAAATATATCAGGTAACATATGAGGTTGCAGAGGTAATATCTGCATGTCAACTTTATGACTGGGTGATTCAGATAGAACATGCAGATTTTGTCGCCATAGTTGTGCAATTTTTTAATAAAAAAATTTTAAAAAAACTTAAAATTATGTTGTAACTCATCAAAGGAAGTTAAAAAATATGTAGCTCACTCATATTGTATTACACTGATTTTATTTCATTTTAACTACTGGAGCACACCTGAAAATAGGGCCATCTAGATAAAAAAAACCCATAAAACTCAAGGATGGGCGATGTTGCCACTATAAACGTGTCTCTTTTCAAGTATCCTTGGCAGGGTAGTTAATTATCTACTAGGGGGTTTAATGATCAAGTTAGGGAGCCGGACTGATAAACCGCACAATCAGTTGATAGCCAAGAGTGTCACCACCCGTGGCTTTTTTACGTTAGGATTCACAGGTAAATTACTTTACCTTAAAGACATACTGTTGTATGAATGGCGGTTATTCTGAGAAAATTAAACTTCTGGGCAGTGACATTTATTGTGATGTCATCGACGATAGTTTCAATATGGCTGTCACAAAGGGTCATTTCCATACGTTTCGTTAATATTCAACAAAACAGATTTCTGCAGACTCGGATAACCGAATGTTTACAAACCGCAGATAATGGAACCTACGAGGATTTTTTTGAGGGTTTTACGACACCTTACCATCCGTGTTCATTTATATCTTATGAGCCGTTGGTACGAACGTTGCGGCAAATTATCCAAAATCGGAACACACGACTGGGTATTGATGAAGCGACAAATAATTCCTGCCGATGTGAAATGCAAACTAAACCTATCCAAAGCCTGCCCTGCCACCGGCATACGTTTGTTAGTGATGCACCAGAAAACCATCCATTTAAAGACAGTCAAGAGCTTCACGAATTCATAGCGAACTGCAGTGCGCATGCTCCAAAACTAATCTCATTTCCGGGTCGAGTACGGCGAAACAATTCAACCATTGAGGAGAAACTGCCTGTCCCGAATATAGTTCACTATGTCTGGTTCTCCGGTCGTGAAAACTTTACTTTTCTATATTATCTGTCATTTTTAAGTTCCTACAAATATATTGAACCTGATTTCATTTATATCCATGGTGATAGAGAACCCATCGGTGGTTGGTGGAATCAGACTCTCAGAGATGTTCCTAACATTTATTTTGTGTACAAGCCACGACCGGAGTATATTTTCGATAAAAAGATCAAGAAAATAGAACACAGTGCTGATATAGCAAGGTTCGAAATAATCAATGGTAAGTTATCTTTTTTCATCTAAGCGTAAATTTAGTATTAGATGCGTTTGTAGTCGATTGGATTTAGATATGTGTTTATATGTTTCATTTAATTTTAATCCTGTTACAAGTTTTATCTAGCTTAGTTGTTAAATAATACATTTACAAAATTAAAAAAAAAAAGCGTCCGACATGGGGACGCAAACACTGCGCGGAAGATAGTGTTCAAAATTAATTTAAATTGTATTATTCCTGGGAACTTTTTAAGTGAAATATTTTGAAAACACCCTGGACTGTCTGCACATCTTAGTGTAGTCCATCTCTGGACCCTTGTGTCCTATGTTAGACCTGATGGACGGACACGTAGGGTCCATGGCACATCTGCCAAATCATGAGAGCACCATCGTTACAAAATATGTAACGATGGGTTTGGGGTCCTTGGGGTCCTCCGCTGACATGACAGGCCTAATCGCTTACAAAAACTGAACCTGGCTTATCTAGAGAACCGTTACTAACCGTCTACAAGTTTGATTGTACTTTCCTACTTCAAAAATATAATATTTTGATTCTTTTTCCTCACGGATCCTCTAAGACAGGCAGTCTTGACCTGTTTACAATATTGAAGACCTACCGCGGTGCACTGTGGGACGGAATCGCACTCTCCATGCATATGAAAGCCTGCTGTATGTCAGCATTCACTGCAATCGGGCCGGACCCTAAGACCTTGAGATGGTATCCAGCATTCACGACCTCTTTATTGCCAAAAGGAAAAGTCTAATAATAAAAATGACTGGATCTGTTCTTTATCTTAAGGAAAATACCTAGAAATCGATGCCATAAAGATCTATTAGGCTTGCTGCTTTCCCTCATTCAGATGTGGTCAATTTGATTATATTGTATCAATTGGAGTGTTTGTAACATTTCTATCTCTCTCTCTTCCTCTACCTCTCTCTTTCTCGTAAATGACACTGGAAATTTATTTTTTCCTCTCTTGTTAAATGACACTGGAAATGATTTTTTTACTGAAAACTCTACATTATCAAAATCACCTGAAATCGCTTTGTGTGTTTCTTCCTTCAATCCCCCTCCCCCAAGCCATATATAAACATGGAACATATAAAAAATGATTTATCCCGAATAAATATGAAAACATGACATTATAAATTTTTTATCCATAAAAATTCAGCAAAAATAACGACTTATACTGGTAGGAATACACCATTTATTTATACATAGTCTATAATAAGGCATACTCATCTTTGTGGGGATATAAAAATAAGTACAATCAAATGCGCATAAAAGCTAAAAATGTTTGATATATATATATATATATATATATATATATATATATATATATAGAGAGAGAGAGAGAGAGAGAGAGAGAGAGGGAGAGAGAGAGAGAAGGTAGAGTTACCCTCCGTTGTAAAGTGCTCTATGGCCTACAGACTAGGCAAGAGCGGTATAACTCTGAAGAAAAACAACACTGTAATATATATATATATATATATATATATATATATATATTAATTCCATTCATGAGTCTCTCGCTGGATATATATATATATACTCTCACAATAAAAATACCAGATGATCAAATAGTTAAGAAAGGTCGGATACTTTATTAATTGTCACAAGAATTTAAGACTGTCGGCACCGGACTAAACTGCACTGGAGAGGTAAAGTAGACCTATGTTTTACTTTATTCATAATTTATTTTGTAATTTCCGTAAAGAAATGTAAAAAGTCAGGGATATCGTGATTCGGCTCAAGGACATAAATATGTGTATACTGCGTATAATACACATATACCTTAAGTCGCAAAGGGCCATTTATTTAAAAAAAAAAAAATAAAAAAGAGGCTCCCGCTGGTATTCCTGTCTATCGAGGAATTCCTGATACATGTTAGTACTTTAGTACTGGTCATAGAGAAACAAAATATAAGGTAATTCAGGTATAAAATAGATAATTCCTCTTTAAATTTCTATTAAGAAAGCATATGAGGGCCGAAACATGCACTGCATGCATGGAGCACTGTCTGCATGCCGGGCGTGTGCGCATGCCTATAGTAAATATCTATTGTGTCTATTGAAAATCTGGTAAAATGTATTTAAATAACAACTTACTTATACACTACAATATGTAAGAAAATATATTATTTATAAGAACTTTATATATGCATATGCATGTTTATATATAATTAATTGATTTGTATAAATTACATATATATATGTTATAACATATAACATGCATATAATATGCTTGTTTATTAAATAATATGTTATTGTTCACCAAGCACAATCATGATTATTTTATGAAATTTGCGCTAAACAGCGGTACTTGTCTCAGACAAAAATATAAAATACACATAAGTTCTTCATCTTCCATAGCGATTCCACATTCCGCCAAGCATGTCTGTTTTGAAAATACCGCGTGACCGCTTGCGCTTGCCGCTCGTTTTAGCGCATGCCATGATTTAGAATGTATGTCAGCTGTAAAATAAATGCAATCCTTTTATATTTATATAAATGTTATAAGAGAATGTGCTCAGTCCGAAAACTGTTTTGTATGCATGTCATGTTATAAATAAAATGCGCTCCATCAACATTTTTTGTTAAGAACTAGATGTCGTCTACAGCGAAAAGCATGCATGATAATATTAGGCCTATATATATATATATATATATATGAGCTCCTTTCACACACACATGCACACACACATATTTATGTATGTTAAGTGAGAATTAACGCAATAACTGAATTCCTGATAAAGTCTTATGAAAAAGCCTCTCAAATTTATAGAGTTGAGATATATACAATAATATACGGATAATATATACGGATAATAAGTTCATGGTTTTCTTGTAACGTTTATGTTAAACGTTATTGGTTTTAAGTAAAGATTTAAACAGGCCTTTTCATATTTTAAAATAAATACTCCCCGTTCACAGTTACCATAAAAACCAGCTCGTTTCTCTGTGACAATCGATATGCATCTTGTTTATAATCATATTGATTTCTTAAAAAGATTGCGCTCCTGTAACACGACGCTGTCTGAGTTTTTACCTCACTGCGCAGATGTAGGCATGCACAAGACAGCTTACAGACTTGACACATGAGACATAAATATCTCTACCGAAAATAAATTTACTTTTAGGTGAATTCTCTTTAACTTTTCAAAAGTATATAGTCTTTAGATAAACAACATTTTATATTGGACAATGGACCGACCCAGCGGAGTTAGACACAGGCCGGGCCCCGGGCCAGTACATCTGCATGTAATGGTTAAAAAAATGACATTTGCAGAATGTGTATAGTGGTACAATGCAATGTTTGTGTACCTTGTCAAACGTTTAGTCTAAGCCATATATATATATATATATATATATATATATATATATATATATATATATTCTTCGCATTAATAGCAAGTACATTTGTGCATAATTTTGTGTTAATTTTGGATGTAACAATAAGCAGTTTTTGGCTATTTTGATCACACAAATAAGTAAAATCTTAATACAAAACGCCTAAAATAAGATCGTTTATATACAGTCCTGACAAGACATTAGATTGATTAATGAGTTTAGCTGGCAAGCCAGCCCCGTTGACCTAGCGAAGGGTCACACTATCAGCTTTGTTTACAGTTAGTCACTCGCTCTGACGAAGGCTACAGGGGTAGCTGAAAATTTAGCAACAATCTGTACATGTTATCCAAATAATATTATTGTTTGAAATGTTGGCGTTGATGTCTCTCTTCTTTTTGTGTTCATTGACTATATATATATATATATATATATATATATATATATATATATATATATATATATATATTAGGTTTATTAATGGTATACATGGGGAGGGTCTTCCTCCCATATTGAAAAAAAATATAAACTGTTTCCTCGAAGTTATGACCCGGCAGAGTGTTATAACGGAAAGACTCGATCCGTCGGTAAAGAAATTTTGGGTGCTGTCTTAATTATTGAGCATATCACGTACAGGTATGCATTAAGAATTAGAAAGTAACAAACTGTGGTTAATTTTTAAATTTAATAGCTAGGGAATAAAATAATCTGAAAAAATATTAAAATTAATTACAAATATCTAAGAAAAATTAAGTAAAAAAAGAGATGTTCAGCTCAAAGGGGGGGGGGGGGCACACCTCTTGATCCACCACTGTTATACAATATAATCAAATTGACCACATGTGTATGAGGGAAAGCAGCAAGCCTAATAGTTCTTTATGGCATCGATTTCTAGGTATTTTCCTTAAGATAAAGAACAGATCCAGTCATTTTTATTATTAGACTTTTCCTTTTGGCAATAAAGAGGTCGTGAATGCTGGATACCATCTCAAGGTCTTAGGGTCCGGCCCGATTGCAGTGAATGCTGACATACAGCAGGCTTTCATATGCATGGAGAGTGCGATTCCGTCCCACAGTGCACCGCGGTAGGTCTTCCATATTGTAAACAGGTCAAGACTGCCTGTCTTAGAGGATCCGTGAGGAAAAAGAATCAAAATATTATATTTTTGAAGTAGGAAAGTACAATCAAACTTGTAGACGGTTAGTAACGGTTCTCTAGATAAGCCAGGTTCAGTTTTTGTAAGCGATTAGGCCTGTCATGTCAGCGGAGGACCCCAAACCCATCGTTACATATTTTGTAACGATGGTGCTCTCATGATTTGGCAGATGTGCCATGGACCCTACGTGTCCGTCCATCAGGTCTAACATAGGACACAAGGGTCCAGAGATGGACTAATCTTAGTGCTGTCCTTGATTATAAACATAACGAACAACTACCATATAGCCCCCCTTACCTTCCAGGGAAACGGCATTTGGAGTGACGTCATTGTCCTTTTTGACGTCATCACTCAGATGGCCATATCACATGCCACGTCCAAGTGTAAACATATGTGATATAAAAACCAATAAAACACTTATTCAGGGGTTATTTACGCTTGGATTTACACCAAAATTAAAATTTCTTGACATTTTCGCAATACCACCCTACATGATACATTTCAGTAACATCTGTTACACAGTCTCCAGATATGGCGCGGACATACACACTCACCCTCACAGAATCGAGTGAAAACAATAACCCTCGCTTCGCGCAGGGTTAATAAACGTTATAGAAACTTACTTTGTGAAATGAAAGTTTGACCTACGTTAATTGGGAATAGATAAAAAAAATCATTTTTGTAACATTTAGAGACGTTTTCAGTCAGAACATGCAAAGCATAGGTTTTAGGGCAAAACATCTATATACAGGACTAGAAGGGTCCTGTTAAACAGAGAAACAATATATAAATTCTATATCTAAGGTTTTTCTGCCTTTGATAAGGGGCTAAACTCTGTTACAGATTTCATGCTCATATAATAAAAATGAAGAAATACAGTGTACTAATATATCGCTCATATATGTAAGTCAGCCAAAGTAAAAATCCGTGTGATAAAAAATTTCTATTGTCAACTAGCTAAGTATTTCTAACACTGGCAGCTCCAAAATTTCAGGAAAGAATAAAGACAACATGTATGTTTAGAGTAAAACCCTTTCGAAATACCGCCCATGAGGTCACATTTGTACTAGCCAATCGCATCAGACCCACTAGGTGCACTGCTGTTTACTATAATGTCAGTTCTCATGCTGACTCAATTATTTCCTGAATTATCTTATGACAAATTTTCTCTTATAATAGGCTATAAATTTTCCAGCATTTCATCATAATCTACTAAATCTTCCAAAATTTTACTGCAAAATCGTGTTTTCAAAATAATTTTTATTACTGAATAATTATAGTCAATGAACCTCTTATTATTAAAAATATGCCGTTCTTTCATAGATCTGTAAATATTGTATAGGAGTTGCACTTATTGCAGTCGTACAAGTTAAAATCAATTAAACAGACCTTAAGCTGCAGTTTGGAGAATAGATGCTAATGTTAATTTACCGTGTACACCACGGTAAAGTATAGGACTGTGCTCCTATTGTTTAGCCTTTAAAATTCTCATCATATAACGTATAATGATTGCCGAATGTATTTTAGATATATAACAGTATATTAGAGCATGTATATCATGGATTTTACGATTTACAAAATACGTTGTTATTATTAATTGTTATTATATTTTTTCATATATTTTTGTCTAAGGTCCTATAAAATTCCCATTTGGGGGAGGGGGAACCTGGCGGGAGCCTGCAATGTATATCACATATTACTGTTATAGCCGGGACAACCCGACTCAGTATAGGCACTGGTTTTTGGGGTGGTAAGCCTACTTGAGTTGTGATACAAGCAATATCAAGGAATGCATCGTAGTGGTCTTACAATCATATTTTGGTAAACAGCCAATAATATAACATCAGGCTACGAATGATGAATTAATACTAGAGAATACATGTGAACTCAAAACCCAAACTGAAATTCTGTCTCTATGTTAACGGGTCAGTTCCTGTTACGCGTACAAATTGGCTGCGTGCGGGCCATGTTTGTATTCATCCGGTCAAAAATTCTACAAATATGCGGAGGGGTTTACCAATATGCTGAGTTAAAATGGAACTCTTCTCGCTCATGTTTGGTGTTGTTGGAAAGTATACTAAAAAAAATAACGATAAGTCTGGTTTATGTCCATTGACTGTGTACACAGCTGTAGTGCATGAGGCGTCATTTGTGACGAAAATATTTGCATCCTCAAAGAGACTTTAAGTGGGTTTCTCGCTGAAGGATGTAAAGGCACTCTGACAGCCAGTAAGCTGGTCGTAGACACTCTAATGCCACAGGGCTGGACCGGCGCTAACATCACTGTATGAAAACTCTCTTTGCAGATTATGGCGGTATCTACCTCGACACAGATGTATTGGTTGTGAAATCATTCGACCCACTGAGAAAGTTCAACCTAACACTGGGACGAGAAAACCCGAACGCGTTATCAAATGGAATAATAATAGCTCGCCGGGGTGCCCCGTTTTTCCGTATATGGATGGAAACCTATCGGACATTTAAATCGAACGAATGGGGTGCGCATTCAGTGACAATGGCTGGGACGTTGCAGAAAATATTCCCCGCGCTAGTTCACGTGGAAAAAGGGACCCTGATTAGTCCGAATTATAGACAGCGGAAACTTCTATTTGAACTAGGTTACGACTGGTCGAAAAATTACGCTGTTCATATTTGGAAAAGATACCGATTTGTTCCTAATGGTCCGGAAGGAATTAAAAAACTAAACAACACCCTTGGACAACTGATGAGGCACGTATATTTTGGATCGAAAGACCTGATTTTATGAAAGCTCAGAATCCATGACAAGTAGCGCTGCACGGGGACATATGTTGCTTCACATTGCCATAATATATATTCTGATCTTCTTTTTATGTTAATCCATATATCATCATATTTTACAAGCTGATTTGCATTTGTGAATATGTACATGTTTAAAAGAAAAAGAGATAATATTTGGAAAATTAAAACAAAATGTCTCTTCTCAGCAAATATTTTATGTGAAGAGAAAAGGCAAGTTTTCTTTGTTTGGGATTGTTTAGTAAATAGTCTTCTCCTTAAGTAGTCTAATAAATATATAATTATCTTATTTGCATATATAATGAGGAAGGGATCGAATCATGATTATCGTATATTTTTGTGTAAAATGAGTGTGCAGTGCCTGCACCCTGGGAATTCTGATTCCATTGAAATCATTTTCGCACGTTAGGAGGTAAAAATGTGTGTTATAATTAATTTTACAGCTATTTCAGGAAATTTTGATTATTGCTAAAATTTATAAGGGTAAATTTGAGGAAATATGGAATACCGATGAGGTTATCATATTAATAGACGGGACAAAACCCAGGAGGTTTCGATTATCGTCACTACAAAACCTTTCTTAGTTCATCCTAAAGTAATTGTTCCGTGAATTTGATTCCTGCTTTAATTATATTATAAAGAAGTATACTGACATATTGCCTGGGGACAGACAGGGTGATGTACTTGGAGTATAAATATTCCAGATTTAGTGAATATGATATAATATTATGTAAAATTAGGTTTATAGATAAAAATTTGTAATATAACTTATGTAAATTAATTATATTGTCAAATTTGTTATATATCATTCATAACATGTAAAATTATTATATAAATATATGTATCAGATCATTATGATAAAATTAAATAATGATTCACTTTTCTTACTTGTCTATTATCCCCAGACGATTAATCCCCCCCCCCCTAAGAATAGGCCCCTATCTTCAGCAGCAAATACTGACACTTGGTTTCGACACTGGTTTCTTATATTTATCAACTTGAGAAACAATATTTTTCACCAAATATGGGAATATTCAAGGCAAGGCCACTCTCAAAGTAGAAGTCATGATCCCAATTTAAAAATACCTCATCCCATAACTTATATGTATGTATCTGCATAATATGAAGAAAAAAATCTGTCCATTGGTTTTTGACTTATATAATGCTCACAGTACTGTCATGTGGCAATAATGGGGGTATTTAAAGTTGCGAAAACAAAAAAGGACAGAAGGTGGCATCACCAATTTCCGGACATGACAACACTATCCAAGATCTTCGGTCAACTGATTTTTGTATCAATCCATGCAAGATTTCTTGAGATATTTATGATATTATGTGATTTTCACCAGACATGGCAGCATTCAAGGTCAAGGCCACTTTCATTGGAAAGGTCATGACCCCATTTTATAAATACATCATCCCATAACCCATATCTATGTATATGCATAATATGAAAGAAATCTGTTCATTAATATTTGACTTATAATGCTCAAGGAACTTTCAAGTGGCAATGATGGGGGAATTAAACGGCAGGAACACAAGTAAAGGATAATTGGTGGGGTCACCAGTTTCCGGACATGACAACAAGACATGCAAGATTTCTTGAGATATTTAAGAATTTGTGTGATTTTCTCCCAAAAATGGAAGTATCAATGACAGGGTCACTCTCCTACAAAAGGTCACGACCCCATTTTTATAGGCTTCATCTTCTCACCCATATCTATGCACATGTCAAGTTCGGTTAAGATCCGTGAATTATTTTTCCGAGTTATCTCGCCTGAAATCTCTGCGGCGGCAGAGACGGCGGCGCGACCGTGCCTAAACTAATAGTATCCCGATTTTTGTCTGGAGATAAAATTATTTTGTCAATATATGTACTTTTATTATCAGAACATCATGACAAAATCAATATTGATTCACTTACTTAGCCTCAATATATATTAAAGTAAATTCAAGTATCTCCATATATTTAAATCTCATTTACACAGGTAAACATTTACATGTTTAAGAGAAAAAGTGATACCGATTGGAATATATATAAATTTTTAATTTAGTTTGTTGAATTTATAAAGCGCCACATTTAAAGCTATAAAACATTTACAACATGTGTAATGCTAAGCGGAGCTGTGCAGACTAAAATTCACATGAAACATTCACTATGAGGTCAATTTACAAGATCCTAAAACAATTAATATTAGATTAAAACGGAAAATAATAAAATCAAGAACTGATTTAAGACTTCAGAGACTGAAGAGACAAAAACTAAATTACATAAAAAGTGATGACAATAACATTTTATATGGTTGGTGTCTATATTACATATGATAGGCAGTTCTAAATAAATGTGTTTTTTATAAGATTTTAAATGCATTAATACTGTCTTGGCGTTTGATGTGTTCCGGAAGTTTATTAAAAGCGGCAAGCTAATCCACGTATTTCTACTTTTTTATAATTACTTTATATTAGATTGGCTCCCGATCTAGGCGGGAGGTCATGACCTGTGACAGTGATCGTCCGTCTTTATACTCGCTCCTGGGCCTATGTAAGAATAAAGTGGCCCGAATTCAGAATGAATATGAAGTTTCAATGAAAACTCGAAAATCCATGAATTTTGTCATTTTGTAGGCACTGCTATAGATAAAAAGATAAACATCTTTAAATGATCCAGCTGACAAATAAGGTAAATTGAAGAAAACTAGCCCAGATCTTAAGAGTCTTGGCAATATATGCCTCAATAAGTAATGTAAGGCGTACCGGAAACAGACCATATTTGCTTGTTCAAAGTTTTTCTGCGATCGGGGGGGGGGGGGGGGGGGGGGGGCTCGGGTGTCTGTTTGCCGGAGTGATTTAAGCCATTGGAAGGACAAATTTGTCCGTTGTCCTGAATAGTTGGGTGTCCGCCCCAGGGGGGTGTTCGCAGCCTGGGATTTCACTGTATATTGTACTCACGGATATATATATATATATATATATATATATATATATATATATATATGATATGCGTACATGTACTAAATATGCATAAATTTCATCATCCTCAGTAAAATATAGAGTAAATACTTCCTTCCCCCAGCCATAAAGAGGGTAGTGTGTGATTGCGTGTGTGTGTGTGTGTGCACAAACACTAATCGATTTCAACAAACCGTCTCAATTTTATCTTAATATATAACGCGATATTTGCCATGATTTGTGTCAAAGTACACTGCCGTTATTCACGTGTTAATGTTAAAACGATGTTACATCCGTCCGATACCGGTTAAAATAGATTAAGAACGCTGCATAGCCCTAGATTAACTTTTTTATCAGATTTTGTTGTCCATAAACTACCGCTCCGGACATAAAGGTCACTTTGGCACGTCGCGTATTTTTTACTATCAACCTTTAATCCACGACTGAAGAATTTGGAGTAGCCTTGTTCTCAGAGAAACGTACAAAGGAGGCACAGGAAGTGACGTGTGAAGATTTACGAAGTGGAAATAATGGCCATTTGTAATATACCTCTAGGAGCATGAAAGCTTGGCCGCACAACGAGGGTATTCGCGGTGAACAAGCTTGTTGAATGAACTGAAAAGAAAATTAAAGCAAACATACCGTATTCGCTTCAAAGACACTTAGCTGTTTGAGTATATTCTTAAGATTTTACTTTCTTCACCGTAAATATATTTAAATATATTCAAAAATTCGCATTAATTCCTAGTGATTATGAAACTTGATAAAATACTTTTCGTATGTGCGTGTGTGTGCACGTGCGTGTGTTTATATATATATATATATATATATATATATATATATATATATATATGGGTCCGTCCCATCGAACGATATTGAGGTGCACACTGAAAAAAAGTATATATTCTATATATTCTATAACTCCTTGATGATACCATCTATTTTTACGTATTTTGTATGATAAAATGGACAATAAGGTAATAAAGTGATAATATAACACCTATGACATTAAATAATTGATATCTATATAAATCTATATCTATATGATAAAATGGACAATAAGATAATAAAGTGATAATATAACACCTATGACATTAAATAATTGATATCTATATAAAGGGCTAAAATTGCTGATGAATCAAACATATAGATGACTCAATGACTAAATTTTCCGTGTCTAATGTTTACTACATGAAAATCTCTACATGTGCATTTCTTGGCAAATGTCCAACTAGGAATTAACTTTAATCTATCGGTCAAAGCAACTGTGTGATTTGGTTGAGGTGTTAACTTGATAATGTCTGGAGACTATCGCTTATAACTGAGAGTGCCATGTACGAAATTAAGAAATTTATAAATTTTTATATCGATTTATTATCAATAAAACAGAACTTGCAGGTTTATATATATATATATATATATATATATATATATATATATTTAGAATGCTTGTAGCCGTGTTTTTTCACGAGCTTTCGAAGCTTATAGCTTCTTCATCAGGTGTCAAAGGGGGAGGTATAGAAATCGGCTGTTTTTATATATATATATATATATATATATATATATATATATATGTACGTGTGTGTGTGTGTGTGTGTGTGTGTGTGTTAGATAAACAATTTCTGATGACCATAATGCATGGTATGCAATGGACCTGTGATTGGCTACCATGTTGACCCAGATTCCGAGTGTGTCATTGTTATTTACCCATAATGCTAGGTTATGAGTGTCCCGTTTATGTTGAGCTACCCATATATAGCGGGAGCTACACACATATATATCACCCGGAAGAAAGGTAAGCTTGAGAGACTTTCACAACACGGCCATAATTTCATAAAAAAACTGTTAAAAACAATGCGAACCAATGTACACTCGAACATTTTGACAGACCAAATTTCACACATGACTTGACCGTTTATACAGACAAGTCGGACAACAAACACACAGACAGACTTGTGACATCTGATCCATCTAAGGTTATCAACTTATCAGCTTATAAATTAACTGATTCTGAAACTAAATTACTCCCCAAGGGTCTCAAGTTTTGCCCGACTAAATCAATAGATATTATAGCGCTGTGCGGAGATCTAGAAGATTTTTTCTGGAGACTCCGCATGGCAGAATATTTTAGTAGAGGCACAGATGCATCATGCCACTGTCATACAAAATAAGAACGACTATGTTAAAGAAGCGTATCGCCAACTAAATAATCATAAGTATTATAAAAAAACTAGAAAAAGACCCAACCTTACAATATCTGCAAGAGCTAAACGGTCTAATCTCGACATTACCTCAAGAAATACAACACCAAACTAGAATAAGGGTAGTCGACAAGCGACTACGTGTATCCGCCAAAATCAGAGTGGGACTGGTGAAGTGAGGCATGGATTAGTGGCAAAGGGAAATAGAGTTACATGTGTTACATATTAGAATGGATCTCTGCCACATAAACATGATTGTAGGTGGCGCCACCTGTTATTTGAACGAGAAACTATCCAAGATGTATACACATGCAAAATTTCAGGTGGAAAAATCAAACCACTGCAGAGATATGAGTGATTTTATCCCACAGCAGACAAACAGATGGACGCTGTGCAAAAATTGCTGCAGGTGGCACCACCATTTTTGTGTATGTTATAAAGCTATCCAAGGGCTACATTTGTGTAAATTTTTTTTCCTGATTGGTCTAACGAGTCCGGAGATATAAGCATGGGTGTCTACAGCGTGAACGTGGATGTAGGTGGCGCAACCTGTCATAAAATCAAGAAAGCTATGCGGGATGTATACGCATGCCGAATTTCAGGTAATTTGGTCAAACCACTGCAGAGATATGAGTGATTTTAACCCAAGGCAGACAAACAGATGGACGGTGTGCAATAATGGCTGCAGGTGGCGCCACCATTTTTGTATATGTTATACAGCTATCCAAGGGCTACATTTGTGTAATTTTTTTTCCTGAACTGTTCCTGAGAAATGAGCTAGGATGTCTGCAGCGTTGACGTGAATGAGAATGTAGGTTGCGCCACCTGACATAAAATCAAGAAAGCTATCTAGGATGTATAAGCATGCCGAATTTCAGGTGAATTAGTCAAACCACTGTAGAGATATGAGTGACTTTAACCCAAGGCAGATGAACAGATGGACACTGTGCAAACATGGTTGCAGGTGGCGCCACCTTTTTTGTGTATGTTATAAAGCTATGCAAGGGCTACATTTGTGAATTTTTTTAACCTGATCGGTCAAACGGTTCCCGAGATATATGGGTTTATGTGTGGAAACAGATGCACAAACGGACGCTGGGTAGAGAGGAAAGGTCAGAGGTCAAGGCCACTTGGTTAGGCACCAGTTCACATGTGACCCGATAATTTGTGTAAGTTTCGGAAAATCCGTCCAGTAGTCCCAGAGGAGTTCTCCGGAAACGAACGCGGCGGCGGCGGCGGCGGAACCCGGTCAAAAACATAGTATCCACAAAACTTCGTTTTGGCGGATACAATTAACGCATTAATTCCATGTAATCCTAAACCCGGCTACTTCTATACACTTCCCAAAATTCACAAACAAAACAACCCTGGTCGTCCCATCATCTACTGATTGGGTACACTCACTGAAAAAATATCCGGCTTTGTAGAATCATGTTTAAAACCTATAGTCCAAAATTCCAGTAATTACGTTCGAAACACAAGATTTCTTAAACAAACTTAGCCAAATCAACGAAATTCCACCACATTCTATCTAAGCAACTCTTGATGTGAAATCCCTTTACACTTATATCCCCAATTATGACGGGCTTGCCGCATCTTTAAAATTACTCACAAAATTTCATACCGAAAAAGCGACAGCCCCATCAGTCGTAAAAAAACTAGCGGAATTTATTCTCACCCATAATTATTTCAGCTTCAACAATGAGATTAATCTTCAGATGATGGGAACGGCCATGAGTACACGCATAGCGCCAAAATATGCAAACACATTTTATGATTTCAAAGGAAGAAAAATTTCTTGATCAACAAACATCTAAACCTTTACTCTACCTACGTTACATCGACGATATATTTCTTATCTGGCATCATGGTCGTGAAAACCTATTAAAATTTTATAGAGATTTCAATCAAATTCACCCCGACATAAAATTCAAAATGGAGTACTCCGTAGATAAGATTAATTTCCATGACACCACAGTAAAATTAACAGATGGCAACCTACACACATCTATATACCACAAACCAACCGATAGATATAATTATATCCATCCTACTAGTTGCCACCCACCCCATGTGGGTAAATCCATTATTTTAAGCCAAGCCTTAAGATGCAATAGAATATGTTCCGACATATCCGATAGAAATGGAAACATTTCAAAAATACCAAATATTTTAATAATTATGGGGTACAAACAGAAAACAGTAGAAAAACAAATAGGAAAAGCCACTAAAATTTCACGCAGCTCTCTACTCGCTCTCAAAATCAAAATGGAAAACCCTCTCACACCGTTAGTCACAACATATCATCCCCGTATACTAAAACCTCTAAAAAGAATTACTCATGATTTACAACCTTTATTAGAATCAGACGCAACATTAAAACCCCTCTTTCCTGACACACCACTCCTTTTTTTTTTTAAACAACCCCATAATCTACATAAAAAATTAGTACAAAATCAAAGCTTCAGATATGATAACACCAACGGCACATTCCCATGTAAAAGACCGCGCTGCCGCACATGTCCACTCATAGTCCGCAAGGAAACCCTAATTATCCATGGTGCCAAACACACCATTCAGGGACTACTAAAGGTGTAGTCTATGCCATATTATGTAAAATGTGTCCAGGAGTTAACTTTCTGATACAGACTATTTAATCTATCAGTTAATATACCATTTTTATATGGATTATCCCTATTCATAATCATGGACTTGCACAACCAGATCGCCACCACATTAGTCGTCAATCATCATCAACATTAAGCCGATGAGCATAATGAACTTCAAACCTTTATTGTGTCAGAGGACATTAACTTAACATAACCGGGACACTCATCACCTAGCATTATGGGTAAATAAAAATGACACTATCGGAACCTGGGTCAACATGGTACAAATTCAGAGTAGCCAATTACAGATCCATTACACTATACCATGCATTATGGTCATGAGAAATTGTTTATCTAACATATATATATATATACACAGCCGATTTCTATACCTCTCCACTTGACACCTGATGAAGAAGCTATCAGCTTCGAAAGCTTGTGGTTGAATGAAACAGTTATTCAACATTAAGGCGTCTTCATCCTGTTAAATATATATATATATAACTTTAAGCTCACTGTTGCGCAAACCTTCTGGAATGTTCTCTTCTGTCCAGATCTTGCCAATCAATTTATGTAGTTTCTACATTTTCTGCTTTATAGGCTCTTTACTGATGTTATCAATATCCTGCATCCTTTTTTCAGCTAGCAGGCTGCCTTTGCCATCTGTTTTAGTGTAGGTACATCTGTGTCAACGTCCAGATAATGGGTTTCCACTAGTTCTGGGGTGGGAACGCCTTGTAGGCGTTGGCCTATTTAGTAGTTCCTGAAAGTGCTCCTTCCATCGGTCCTACACTTCTTCTTGATCTGTTAAGATAGATCCCTCCTTGCTCTTGTTAGTCTCAGTTAAATTTGGTTGAGAAAATAAATCCACAGAAAGGCTTTATCTTTCATTTATGTTCTCAACTATATATATATATATATATATATATATATATATATATATATATATATTATCCGCAACTATATATATATATATATATATGTGTGTGTGTGTTTGAAATATATGCTCGAATTATTGGACATTCAAGTTGGAGCCCTGAAATAATAAGGCAGAACCTGAAGCGCACTTTGGTACTGTCGGCACTTTGGAGTCTATTTTGTTTTCCACCGACAAATGAAGTGTACGCTACCTCAACTAGTGTTGCCATTGCCAGAGACACCTTGACTTTTGTCAAGTTGCCGGCCCGAGATGAGCCAGTTCAACTCCTGTGGACACCTGCAACAAAGGCTGATGAGCCTTATTTAACAGAGTTGTTAGACTCTGATCCACTTGAAATCCTATTAGAGACACTCAGCTCTGAAAACTTGGCCTAACTACACATGAAACTGGAAGGTAGAGTAAATGGAAAACACGCCCTCCTGCCCTAATGTACAGTGTCACCAAGCGCCCTCGTTTGCTGCCCTTTTCCAGAGATCCATAAAAGGATATTTCATAAAGTCAGTGGAGGTTCAGGTGCAGTGTTTTCTAGACAATCCAAATTATCACAAAAGTGAGTTGGATGAAGTACTCAGGCAGTCACGCAAGGTACGGCAGCCAGAATGTTGTCATAATCTGATTTTGGAACAGATGTTTCCCAGTTAATCCACCTGTTTGATTTAATGTTTGGTAAAGTTGTGGACTTTAATCTCCTGCGTGATCAATATTATGGGGTTCAGCAGTGTCCTGGTGCAAATATTGTCTAGTTGGGTTGATTTTGGAAAAGATGTTTCCAAGTTAATCCACCAGTTTGATTTAATGTTTGGTGAAGTTGTGGACTTTAATCTTCTGCCTATTATATGGCTCAGCAGGGTCCTGGTGCAAATATGGTCCAGTTGGGTTGTAGACCTCAGAAATTATTTCATTTTCCTAAGGGCAGAGGTCTAATTACCCTACTGAGGTAGAACATAGCTTACGGTCCAGATTGTGGTAAGGCCTGCATCCTAGCTACACCAAAGTCAAAGAAGCTTTGCGGATACTTTTAAGAACAGGAAGGACTTTCGATAAGTTGTTTAGTTGTTCCAGGGAGCTGTAGGCAGAGTATACTTGTAATCTTTCTATCCCTGCGCCCGCCACTGTTTCCCCTCCTAGCCAGTCAGAAATAACTAAGCCCCCCCCCCCCCCCCTCAAACGACAAACAAACAAGAATTAGCCCAGGCCTTAAACTCAGAGCTTAAAAAATTAAGATCTGGGAGCAAGAAAAAGCAAATTAGAAGAAAATAGGTACTGACCCTGGTAAATCGCCTACACTTACTCATCCTTCTGATAACCAAGATCGGAGCAGCACTTGTGAGGGTCTTAGCCGCTTATTTTGTAGCCGGTGTAAAAGAACCAGCCACATTCTGCGTGATTGCGTCGCACGTACGCATGTGAACGGTCGGCCGTCAAAATAAAGTCCGCCTGCAGTAGTCGGTGGGGGTCGCAGGGCCCGGTAGAACTTGTAGGTAATGTTTACCTGGTAGGATTAATTGCCAGTGGTACTCCTTCTACATACTTAATCAATTCCGGAATGGTTTTCAAAAGCACTTCACATACTGCCCTATTTTGTTCGTTGACCAAGTATAGGAGGCTGAAGTGTCTGGTGGGAGAAAAATTGAGTATTTCGGTATCGTTGAGCTAGAACTCAACTCCCAATCAGTAAAGAATAAAGTTTTCCCAACTTGAGTGCTACTTGTAAAGATTTCAGCTTTAACATAAACATTCCCTTTGGATTGTATAGCCAGCTCAGGGCAATCAAGGGACCAAACGGCTGAGTAATCTGACCCCTGGGATTTGGCTTGTAAAAAACTTGATCTTTCCAATGGTATGACATCTATACCCAGGTACAGTGATATGCAATAAACGGGTTCTTATACCAGCCAAGCATAGCTGCATATCTGAGGTTACGCGAACATGCATGTTTGGCAAAACTAATGTAGTTACAGAACCTGGGGGTCAGTTACCTACATTCTCTGACTCGCATTGATGACACGTTAGATTTCCTGGTAGGCAGTAAATGCTTCCCCACTCTCGACCTCAAAGACGGCTACTGGCAAGTGGAGGTGGAGGACAATGTTATGACTTCTAATCCCATAGGTCTCGTGAACGCGCCTGCAGTCTTTCAACGCATTATGCAAGAAAATTATGTGTGATTTGCACTTATCTCAATGTCTTCCCTATTTTGATGAAATCATAGTCTAAAGCTCAACTTTTGCGGAGCATATTAAAAGGCTAGAGCCTCAAAAATGCCCGCTTAAAACCAACATCGAGCGAATGTCGTCCCTTTTATACAAAGGTCCGGTATCTAGGCAATGTGGTTTCATCTGATGGCATTCACGCGGACGCTACCGAAGAAGATGCGGTAAAGCAGTGGCCCACACCAAGTACATTAAATGAGGAACCTAGAATATATCAGTTTTGTTCCAATATATTTATTGTCAATGCATTTCCTATGTTTTGTATATTCATATAAAGTTTGGTCAACTGTCTAGTATAAATATACCAGTCCGTTTTGTATTTTGAATGCCTGGAATTCAGACCAGTGGCACGGTAAACTAAGCACGTTTCTCGTCCCCCACCACCCGAACTGCTGTAGGTATATCTTTTCGCTAATCTTTTCGGCTTAAATAATTATCCCGCCAGCCGTTAACTCAGTGGTTATTCCGAACGCGACTAGTAATAAAGTAAGTTTTACGGTGACAGGACCTCTTGTCACATTTTATTAAAAAAATTATTAATAAAGTTTTATGATCTCTTAAGGCATTTTAACTGAATTCATCAGTTAAACTGGTGCTGCCATCTGGCCGCTGAGAATGAAACTGATTAACAAACCACTCTTTCATCCCCGCTGTTCGCATACGGGATGTATTTTGAATACACCCGAAAGGTTCGTGAGAATTCCTTCCCAAACATCACTAATTATTCAGTATTAATAGAAGAGTAAACTTGCTGTTTTCCTTCGTTCATTCCAGACCAATTCCAGCCTAAACATTGCTAATTATTGACTATAAATAATAATGGTTTATGCAAATTCCTTCTCAAACATTACTTTCATTAAGTGTTTATAACAGAATAAATCTGGTATTCTCCTACGTTCATTCAACTTCAAGACCAATAACGCGTAACCAGGCGCATAATCCAAATACTTATCGTTTCTGTTTAAAATGCTGCCGGTGCTGCCATCTGAAAGCCTAGGGTTAAACTTATCCGCCTAACCATTCTGGCTTTCCTTGTCCAGCTTAGACCCATGCGGTCATCTAGCCATTCGGAATAATCACAGGCGCTTGAATTGCTATTGGTGTTAAATATGTTCCTTTTCCTGGTCATTTCCTTATAACTATTAATCATCTGACATTTTCCTGGCGTTTTTTCTCACTATATGGTACATCTCTACATTATTTACTTATAATTGGAGATGGGCTGGCAAGAAGCCCACGTTGTTAGACTCGACAGTCATAGCATAGCAACCGAGTACGCACTATCTGATTGGTTGGTATGTCTACTTCTGGAGTCATCAGATGGTGACACCGCTGACGTAACAATGGTTCAGCCAATCACGCATGTACTCCAAATTTAGCCTGAAACCGATGTGCACAAATTATTCCACAAAATATTCTTGATTCGTCCATTATAATTAAAGCCGATCACAGATCCCAATAAAACCCATAAAAGTATGTCAGCAATGAGGAGGCTAACACTTTCACAGTCTTTCACAGATAACGAAATCTTTTCCGCACATCAGGTGTTGTTTAAAAGTACACAAACTTTATTAACTGTTGGCTTGCCTTATGTTACACGAAAACGAATTTTGTAGGCCATGATTTTTGTTCAGGATTGACAAAAATAGTTGTTTCCTCGTCGGTTTTCCATATAATTAAAATATCGACGAATTTCGATATTGAACGATTTCGCTGGAAACTGCGTGGGGCAAACATGTCTGACAAAATTTTATTTTTAAGCAGGTCGCTTAATAACAGTACTTTACAACATATTAGCCCATAAGGTATATATTGATGCTAAGGACTAAGAATAAGCTAGAATAAGCAATTTATTAACCAGGGTTCTCCTCCTAGCGCCAATTTTTTTAGCATCCCCGACCACCCCGATTGAAAGATACTATATCATAGATTGGTTTCAGCTGATGTCCCATTATGTCTCCCTGTTTGATTTAACCCTATCAAAATAGATCGATGCATTACTTTTATAATTGAATATTCAGGCTCCACATAAAGTTATGTTACCCTAAGATTCCATTTAATTGACCCATCCATAAACTTTATGTGACCTTAATCGCATATTAATCTAATAAATAATCATAACCAGAGCACTTACGACCAACCAATCAAGTTACCGTTGGCAATGTAAACAGTCAATCTTCCGACAAGCGCAAAATTTGCATAATTTGGGTGACTCTCCCAAACAGAACACTTGTTGTCTGTACCATCGCCGTGTCGGCATGTTTTCCGGAATATTTTTTATACCAAGAGACATTATAAAAAGTTAAATATAGGCCCAAGGTTGCAGGAGCCATTCCTCCGACTACCGAGTGAATAATAACGTTTTACCTGGCACGTAATTCGCATGAGACATATAATCCAAAATATGGCGAGACTGCCCCAATTTCATCCCTGGAGAACAGATATTAAGTGATTCAAATTGATGACGTCAGTCATACGTCATCGACCTTCACAAAGTCACTATTGTCTTGTAAACAGCTCTCGCTACCATTCATGGGCATGGGAGACTTTCTGTGTTGGAGCATTTTGGGGGCTCATTGTCATAATTAGGTTTGAAGAGCGGTGCATATGGGCTTTGGTGGTTAGGTCAATTCAAAGCAATATATCCACTGTTCACCCTTTAGGGGAAAACCTTTAAAAATCTTCTTGCCAAAAAAATTTTGAGCCAATTTGTTCAATAAATCACAGAAAAAATCTCTGAAACAATCTCTCTCAAGTTCGTTTGAATGTTTCCAGTTCGTTGAATTTTGATCTGTCAAATGAGTGGTTACCCAGAAAGACCAAGCATAATACCACAGATAAGCAAAGTAAAACTTTTTAATCATTCCGGGGTGCACAAACATGCCTCGTAACTCGGAGGATATATGTTTCAGTGACCTAATGTCAGGTATCTCAGGAGAGTTTTTTATTGACTTCCCTGGATGTTTATTTAGAAGTTTCTAGATCCAGTTGTTATGATTTGGACCTTGTTAATGGACGGATAGACGGACAGACAGACCGACAGATAGAAGAACGAACAGACGACGGACATGATATGATCGCTATAGCCCAGATGAATTTCAGTCAGCTGAGCTGAAAATGTGTCACGTTTGACAAACCACATGATTGAATGACAGGCGAGTTCTGTCCGCTAGAACAACGGCGCCGAGACTAAGGAATGGCTCTGATGTTCGGTGGGGATAAAGATAGATCTCTAACACGATGGTAAAGAATCCTTAAGTAAACATTACAGTGGTCCAGATTCTCTCCAAAGTTTCGTGGATGATTCCATGCATCAAAATCCGTTGATCCTTAGGTTATATCCTCGCAGTATATTTTCTAAGTAAGGGTATATACATATAACAAATCCGATATATATCACCATATATACTCTAAATGTAGTTTTATGTAAATATGAGCCATGAAGACTGATTGCACTAGGCATTTATAAAGCCTACTTGAGTCTTGCTCTTTTTTCTTACGTACATGCCTGATTCCATGAGGGCCACAAAATATTCTTGATACGTCCATTATGATTAAAGCCGATCACAGATCCCAATAAAAACCCCCACAAAAGTATGTCAGCAGTCAGGGTACTTACACCCATAGTCTATCTCACGGATTTCTTGTGTAGCATGAAGACACCGAATGATGGTGTCAAGTGGTACAATTTGTATCTACTGTCTAGCCACATTACGCTCCGTGCTTTCATATTTGAAGCTCTTTTTCGTGCGTCCCCAATGTTACCAAAACCACGCTTCTGGGGTAATCTTAAAAGTTAAAAATAATATTTACTTTTGTCGACAACTTTACATTCAGTGGAATGCCACTGTCATATATCGCTATGTCAAGCTAAATCAGATAAACGACTGGAGAAAAGTGTCCGGAAAATGAATTACGCTGTGCCGTTATAAGTACCAACCCCACGTATTTCGATGGAACGTATATTACCAGTTGTACGCGGTGCACAGTTATTGGAAGAACCACCCGTGTCTGAAACGCTTGAATACGCTGTATCAAGCTGAATCAGTTAAAAGACGGGAGCAAAGTGTCATGAACATGAATTACGCTGTGCTGTTATAAGTTCCAGCCTCCCGTCTTTCGATGGAACCAATGTTACCAGTTGTACGTGGTGACAGTCAATGGAAGAGCCACCCCGTGTTCAGAGGGAATCAATATTACCACTGCACGAGGTGTAAAACCAGTCTTGAGTACAAGATGGAGGAGTCCAAGATCTATGGGTATGCACCAATTCAGGCCAATACAACAAATCACTCCTGATAAAAGGGCACTTATTTATTCTACAAAACCGGGAAAGTATGTTGCGCCACCTGTCTGGTTTACGAGGAAACTTTCCAAGATGGATGGACATGCCAAATTTCAGACCAATATCTTGAACCATTTCTGAGATATGAGCAATTTTCAGCAAAAGCAAATATACTGATGGACGCCACGTGAAAACGACTGCAGACGGCGCCATCCTTCTTGTTTACGAAATATGGGTATTGAGGATCTATGAACATGCACAATACATTGAAAAACCACTAAGACGAACAGATGGCAAATGCACAGATGAACACTATGCAAAAAGTATATTAGGTGGCACCACCAGTCGCAATTATGAGATAGAGAGATCCAAGATCTATGGACATGCAAACTTTCAGCACAATACATTGAGCCATTCCTGAGATATGGGCTGTTATCTAAAAGACATCCAGATTTGTACTGCACAGAAAGGACTGCTAATGGTGCCACCTGTCTTTGTTAGGCACAACAACATAGGTGAAGGAACAACTATGCTGGGTTTCGGAAAGATTGGTCCAAGAGTCTCAGAGGAGTTCTCTGGAAACTAACGCAGAGTTTTTATATCACATTTTTATTTATTCTTGGGGGTATTTACGAGCCCTGTAGCTCGGAGGATATGGGTAACAGAGAATGTATTTCAGATTTCCAGACAGACTTTCCATTGACCTCCTTTGATGTCAAGTTAAAAGATTCAAGGTCCAGCGGTTATGACTTGTGCCCTGTTAACAGAAGACATGCAGCTTCTTTGAAGGTATCAAAAATAGAGGAAAAAAATTCATAAAAATTAGAAAAATACACATGGCGCCACCAGTTTGTAGGAACTGATGGAACACTCCATGATCAATATTCATGCAAAGAATCATGGTGATCAAGGAAGTAATTATTCAGATACTGAAGCTTTTGTATCGATTTTTTTTATTATTCTGAGGGGTATTTTCAAGACCCATAGCTCAGAGGATATGGGTAACAGAGACCTAATTGATGTAAAGTAAGAAGATTCCACTTCAAGGTCTAGCAGTAACGATTTGTGCCCTGTTAACAGATGACAGCTTCTTTGAAGGTATCAAAAACAGAGAAAAAAATTCGTAAACAATTGAAAAATACAGGTGGCACCACCAATTTGCAGCAACTGACGGAACACTCCATGATCAATATTCATGCAAAGAATCATGGTGATCAATGCATTAGTTGTAAAGATAGTGCAGCTTTTGTATCAAAGTTTTAATTATTCTGGGCGTTACTTCTGAGCCCTATAGATCAGAGGATATGAGTAACCGAGTATTAATTTCAGGTTTCAAAGGGGTTTTTCAGGGATCTCTCTGGATGTCAAGTTAGTAGATTCAAGGTGGAATAGTTACAATTTGTGCCTTGTTAATAGAAGAGCACTTCTTTGAAGGTCTCAAAAATAGAAAAAAAACACGTAAACATTCGACAAAATCCATGTGGCACCACCAGTTTGCAGGAATGGATGAAACACTCCATGATGAATACCCATGCAAAAATCATGGTGATCAATGCGGTAGTTAATCAGATACTTGAGTTTTTGTATCAAATCTTTGATTATTCTGAAGGGTACTTATGAGCTACATAGCTCAGAAAATATGGATAACAGAGACCTAATTTCAGGTTTCCAAGGAGATATTTCATGGACCTCTAAGGATGTCAAGTTTGAAGATTCAAGGTCCATCGGTTACGATTAGTGCCCTGTTTACAGATGACAGCTTCTTTGAAATATTCAAAAATAGAGAAAAAAAATCGTAAAAATTAGAAAAAGTACAGGTGGCGCCACCAATTTGCAGGAACTGATGGAACACTCCATGATCAATATTCATGCAAAAAATCATGGTGATCAAGGCAGTAGTTATTCAGGTACTGAAGTTTTTTTAATCAAATTTTTTATTATTCTGGGGGGTACTGACGAGACCCATAGGTCGGAGAATATGGGTAACAGAGACCTAATTTCAAGTTTCCAGGGAGATTTTTTATAGACCTCCCTGGAAGTCAAGTTAGAAGATTCCAGGCCCAGCGGTTACGATTTTTGCCCTGTTAACGGACGGACGGCCGGACGGCAAGACGGCCGGACAGACGGACGACGGACCAAGAGTGATCGCTATAGCTCAGATGTCTTTCAGTCAGCTGAGCTAAAAAAAACAGCCACATGAAACACCGGGGTACCTGGTTTCGTGAGGCCCGCGCGGAATGATTCTTGTGAACAACTGCAATCTCTCGCTATGATTCCGCTTAAAATCTTATTATGGTTCGTGACTGTAGATCTGAGACTATTAACAGATGACGTTTCTCGATCCGGACCATGCGCTGGATCCAAACCAAAATCAAATCGATGCTTCATTGGTCCTTTCCCGAAATGCCCTGAATATTTCACGAGATTCCGTTCATGATTGCGCGAGTTGTGCTTTGAACAATCATATATACACAAACACACATGAACGGGCATGAACGCATACCCTTATGTCAAAATTGAGCGTCAGGTAGTTTAATTGTATTCTCTTCATGTATAATTTAGCGGTGCAGTTTTCATTACATTAGGTGGCAGAAGTATCCATTAGTCTCTTACACAGTAACACCCCCCCGCCCCCCACCCCCACCCGACCCCCAGTTAAGTCGTGGAAGAGGCTAAAGTATCCATCCGCTGATGAAACATGTTGCATGGAGCTTCTAAATCGTTTGTGGTGTCACATTGTTTGCAATGTACGCCTGTCCTTACAAACATCTATATGCAGAAACGATATCATCCAAAGTCCGATCTCAGCAAGGTTATAGGTGTAGTCCATTCACGCCAACTAGGCACAGCGATTTGATTTCACCCATGTAATGCGGTCTTGGTATCAGATCTGTTACAAAGTACACACTTATATACATATACAAGTCTAGGCGTACACTGATGTCCAGCCGTTAACTATTAGTTCTGGTCTCTCCAGTCTAATTGCGTAAGGGGCCACCAAGCCCAGCGACTGCACGATGAGGCTGATGGCTTCCCCTCGACCCCTGCTTAATACCCAATATGGATAAATATAGAGAGATAGAGTGTTTTCTGTTAAAGTATATTCTTCATTTGCACCAGGTCCTTATTTATATTTCTAAGAATAATAGATTATAGGTGGGCTCCTCTGTTCTCTTTATGTACATTTATGCCAAGATACCTTAATTTGCCAGTTATTAATCATTTTTCAATTGATAAATTAAAATTCACATAGTATAATCTAAGTTTATTTCTCATTACAAGTTAATTATAATTCGTGATTACGTCACAATTAGTATTACTGATAAAGTCTTGTGTGAGCTATCGAGCAAGGTATAATTTATTGTTGAGTGTAAAGTAGTCTTTGCATTATATCCATTTTAAGCGTTAACAAGAAACACAACTTTTACTTTGACTGGACCAGATAGCGATATCAGCACCAGCTTTGTAACCCCTGTTTCGTTAAGGTTCTCACTCACGCCTCTAGAATGTATAATTATACAGGGATGGCACCGTAAAAGGGGAAGTCAAGTCAAGTCGGAAGTGTCAAGTCTCAGGTCACAAGGTTCAAGTCTCCAGTAGCCTGCTGTTTCAATATACTTTTAATGTATGTGCATGGTACGCACCTGCACGGCTTTGATATATATTGATTAAACATCGTCTTAACGTCTGCTTGAGTTCGAGTTTGACGAGAGAACCTGCAAGTCGGCAACCCCTAACAGATCTGTTAACCCAAGGGGAAGCTAATGACCCCTTCAGGCTGACACGCATCACCACTGGTCAAAAATATTCACTTAAGGCCATTCATTAACCTGTACTTTAATGTATGTTTTTGTCCAAAAAAAATTATTCACATTTTACATAGGTTTCCAGTAGAACATAATCTAAAGTTTACTTTATATATTTCTGTGACATCTCCCTACGATGAATGATCATGTCACTGGGGTGGTGTAGGGTAATTCAGCCTGTACCACGACTCACTACTGTTAACTCCAGGAATAGGGACCATCTCAAACTAAGTTTACTTGAATGTATGTAAACTTCACATAACATGGCTAACCAAGTGAAAACTTAGTAACATATAGTTGTTAAAATAGATTCTTTAGATGGTCCCCAAATAAAGTAGACCTTCCAGGGCTTCGGGCATACAGGTCTGTACATCTGATCAATATCAAGTTACATCCAAGTGGGGCCAAGCTTCATCCTTCTTGACATGATAGCACTGTACTGATAAATATATGTGTATATTCCTTGTTACGGGGTTACATAAAAGCGGACCGAACTGTCTCGCTGTGATCGAAGCTTACTTTTCTTGCGAAGCGGTTGGTACGCCAGACTTGTGCGCCTACGACATGGGTTCGAATCCGCCAAATATTTCCGCTGAGCAATTTGTCTTCGTAAGAAAATGGGGGCTCGTCCGGGATGACGGTAAACTTTGTGGCCCAGGGAAAAAGCTCACCAAAGTGTGACTGCTTGGATAATTAGTCTTGTTCTGATAGCAGGACGCTCTTAAGAGGGTGTATATTACGGGGTGACATAAAAGCGGACCGAACTGTCTCGCCAGTGAAGCTTGCTTTTCTAGCGAAGCGGTTGGTACCCCGGACTTGTGCGCCACCGTTATGGGTTCTAATCCCGGATCGGCCAAGAATTCCCCCCTGAGCAATTTGTCTTCGTAACATCCTATACTTGTGCTTGTAAAATATCAGGGACAACCAGAACAAGTAAAGCCCCTCATCCCACCACCTCATAAACTCAAAGAGCTATAAGAGGAAAAGTTTCGTTACAACCAGTCACACAGGAGTCACTATGCGCGATGTACATGTATGTTAGTTGTTTGAGTCAGCTTGGTCACCTTGCAGTCTGAGTGAATAAAGGCAGTGAATATTTGCAGAGACAACATATAATTAGGAAAGAAAAATAAATATTATATATATATATAACTTTATTTTATTAAATTTTAATTTGCGTAAATAATTGAAAAATGATCTCTTTATAAATTATAT
Source organism: Sipunculus nudus (assembly GCA_026874595.1). NCBI lineage: Eukaryota > Metazoa > Annelida > Sipuncula > Golfingiida > Sipunculidae > Sipunculus > Sipunculus nudus. Next base: position 13,310,436 of record CM049321.1, read on the forward strand.
TACTACAACATGGCATATTCTTGATTACTCCATGATTCACTATTTTAAGAAACGTTATCTGTCGATAAACGTGAATGTAGGTGGCGCCGCCTGTCTTGAAATCAAGAAAAATATCCAGGATGTATAAGCATGCCAAATTTCAGGTGTACAAGTTAAACCACTGCCGAGATATGAGTGACTTTAGCCCAAGTCAAACTAACAGATGAACTTTGTGCAAAAATAATTGCAGGTGGCGCCACCAGTTTCTTGTATGATAAAGAGCTATGTGATATCTAGACACATGCAAACTTTCAGGAAGAAATGTCAAACCTGTCCGGAGATATAAGCATGAATGTCCGCAGCGTGAATGTGAAAGTCGGTGGCGCCACCTGTCATACGATCAAGAAAGCTATCCAGGATGTATACGCATGCCGAATTTCAGGTGAATTAGTCAAACCACAGCAGAGATTTTAACCCAAGGCAGACAAACAGATGGAGACTGTGCAAACATGGTTGCAAGTGGCGCCACCATTTTTTGTGAATGTTATAAAGCTATCCAAGGGCTACATTTGTACAAAATTGTTTTCCTGATTGGACAAACCGAGTCCGAAGATATGTGGGTTAATGTGTCAAAACAGACGCACAGATATACGCACCAGAGAGAGGAAAGGTCAGAGGTCAACGGCAATCGGTTAGGCTACAGTTCACACGAGGAGTTCTCCGGAAACGAACGCGGCGGCGGAACTCGGTCAAAAACATAGTATTCGCAAAACTTTGTTTTGGTGGATACAATTAAATCTTGCAGGATATCTGATTCACGGTACTTTTTCTTAATCAAAGGGATAATATTCCAATATGACATGCTGTCTTTTTGTTTAAATATTGCAAATGATAGGCATTATTTGGCGCTTTGTTTTTGGAGGTGGCGTGGGATAGGATTTTTAAAGACTTGCAACAGGTCAAAGAATAGTTCAAGTTAACTTTTTGTTTTGTTCTATCACGTTGATTAATGTTCAGTGATCATTTTAAAATTCCTGTATTTTCTTCTTCTGAGGGGTGCAAATAGTTTTACTTTCCTTCTCCAGGGGGGCCCCACTATCACCAAGGAGCAAGTCCGGACTTCATGAGAATCCTCGACTTGTAAAGTCTGCAGGGTTTCCACTGAAATATATATATATATATATATATATATATATATATATATATATTATATATAATTATATATATATATTATATATATATATATTATATATATATATATATATATATATATATATATATATATATATATATATATATATATATATATGCACGAGCTGGCAGCATGCGAGCTGTCAGGTGTTATCAGCCCTCCATCCCTTTAGGGCCCTTTTCCATGCGCGCAGCGTTTCCGCGCACATGGAAAAGCTCAATTCAGCACGTTTTTTTTACAGCGCGCGGAAACGCGCGCCTTTCCGCTCGCATGGAAAAAGGGCCTTACGTTGACCTGGAGGAAGCAATTAATAAAACGTACATACACACATACACTGGTCTTTTGCCTCTACATCATGAAGGTGGATTTCAGTTATGGAAGAAAAGGTCTCAGAATCAGATATCTATATGTAAAACCCAGTCATGGGTACTTTAAGAAGAGGTTAGAACCTACACTGGGGACTTTACTTAAAGAACACTTGAACGCGAGTCGCAGGGCCACCATGAGACTGTGTTGAAGAAATATGAGAAAACGTGAAATATGAGGCACTGGGAGACGGCACACTAAACCGAGTTGCAAAGTTGATTAACGTGGGTTTACAATGCAAAACTGTTCAGTGCACAGAACAGGAGGAATCACAACGGTGTTAAGTGACAATTAATGTAACCATTTGCAAAAGCATTACTTAATGCGGACTTCTTTAAAATAGGTTTAAAAGTTTTGTAGTTATATTGCACAGGTTACGAGAATACTTGAAGTGTGTTCTGAAGGGGTACAAAACACAAGATGCACAGATGACCCATGTACAGGTTTATTGGAAGGCTGTGCCTATCGGCCGTGTATCGCTCACTAAAGACTGCTACTTAAGGCGTTTCCAGGTGAATGACCCAGCAAAACAAGTGATTACAGGTGATGTATATCAAGTCCGAATCATGCAAGAGAATTCGTGTGCTACGACCTGGAATGGGATTCTGCGTTTATACATGGGTAAATATACCATTCCAACATGAAGGCAGTTACCTCTCCCCCACCCAAAATATTTAAAATTTAAAAATTTCATAGTTTAAACCAAATTTAGCAACACATACGAGAGTATGCCTTTCCTAAATAATGATATTAAAAGCTTCTTCTACAATTGATGCCACCTGTAGTGACATTTGTAAATTCTGGATCTGGCCAGCGGCCTTGACAGCAGGATGGTAGCTGGACATAGGGTCAACAGAGTAAGAGTGTAGGTTTTTTACTTGTGGTGTAATTATGCAAGATCATCTTACAAAATAAGCAAATTTGTGGATTTTATGTCCTCCCCTTCCCCCTCTTATTGCCCCCTGCTTGCCTTCTCTAATGTTTTAGTTTTTATTTTCCCCTAAGATTTCTCCCCATGTCATAAGTTTTTGTTGTAAATTGGGAACAAAAAGGGAAATTTTTGTGTTTTGGAGCTGGTGATAGTAAATTTTCAGACAGACACTCCAAAACTAATCCCAAACATGGTATGCATGAGAGCAATCATTTGCCCAAATTTGAATAAATTGGATATTATTCAGGAAAGTTATCACACGGAAACGAAAACCTGACTGACCGACAGACTGACAAACCCAAATCAATGTCAGGGTTCAGCGGAAGCTGGGGACAATTTTAGGGACCTACGCAGGTCTTGGGTTTTTACGACAGTGAACACAACTGCATCATGGGACTCCTGATGGGCATGATCTCTCATTTTTAAGTATCCGTTTCTTATTTCCACAACTAGTACTTGGAAATTCTACCTGTGAAAGAAACTGGAATACACCATGCAATCAAACCAATATAAAATGTATACTAATTTATTGCAAAATTCTTCTCACATCATTATACACATCGACTATTAAGATAAAAACTTTTATATCAGAAATACATGAATGCAGGTGTAAAGACGACCTGCAAAAAGTTTGCATATTCATACTCTTCATATGTGCGTGTGTGCGTCCTGGACCTGCGCCATCGGCAATCAGCAAAAAGTCGTTATTGGCAGTCAATATACATCCTTTTAATCCTGAGTGGCACAGATACAGGGTGCAGTCACAATTTCTTAAATTCCTGACTATTTCATTATTACATTCATTATCACGGAAATAAAACACATTTCTAAATCACGGAAGATAGTTTTAATCGACAGTGGCTGCGGGAAAATATAAAGTCTCTCGTGTGGATGGGGGCCAGCCTAGGCGGCGTGGCCGATGATTCAAGTGCCCTTGGGTACAACATATAAGATAGAGGAAAACGGTGAAAACACGAACTACAATTATGATCATGCGTTGCAGCGATCCTATTGTTTGCAGCACGCCCATGACAGTCTGGTTCGAGCTCGACTGCCATGTTTAACTAGTTACTATGTGAGCATGGTAGACTAAACAGATAAACAGTCCTTCAGAGTTTTAAACTCCTGTACGGGTAAAATATGAGGAAATCAAAATGGCATCCTCTTTCTCAGGAAATCTCTGGCCGTTGGCGAGTGGCCGAGCTACCTTGGACAGCAGATGATCACATTAAAAACCGTGAACCTGAAATACAAACAAACCACATTATAATACAACTGATTTATCCTCTTACATAGTAACAATTACATGGTTCATCTGATTGGTTGGTATTTATGAAGGTTATGTAGAATTCACAAACAATTCATGAGCCATATGGGATTTTTACCTAGAAAGTAACGTGGGAAAGGTGACAGTATCGCAAAATCTCATTCAACTCCTTATGATAGTATTAGCTTTCAGCTTTAATGTATGCAGATTTGATGAGCTTTGCAACCCTGATGTTACCGATGTAATGTCCAAATCACATCCTGCACATAATCACATTTGGTAAAAGTAAACTAAGTTAATGATCTGTGCATTAAAAATTTTGACTCAACATTCAAACCAAGGGTTTCATTTTTAACCACAGCTTTAAAGTATTTCATACATAAACATTGTACGGCTACTGAGGTGTTAAAACAGGGACCCATGGGTCAGGGTACTCGGCTGAACTTTTCTGTGATTGTAATTTTGGAAAATTCAAACAAAAGAAAATGGCTTAGCACTTAGTTAAACATTCCTGTATATATGCATTTGAAAAGCTCCAAGGAAAAACCCCAGAAATTTAGTAGTGTTAAAATATGAACCATTGACTAGATCTTAATCTGTCAACAGTGACAGGATTGCAGGAAATAATCAAACACACATCCCCATCTCATTATATAAATGATTTTGTCAGTTCCAATAAATCTGCCCGTCTATTTATATATATAAAATGAGCTGCATGAACTGCTAGATATATCTATTTTCACTACGAAAAAGATGTTTATCAGTAGACCCAACAGGGGGGGGGGGGGTTATTTCTGGAAATCAAAATAAATTTAACCATCAGTTTTGATAGAAATAACCCCAACTTTTTATAGAGTAAATTCATCTTTAGTTTAATGACAACATTCCAAATCATCTGAAACAAGCAAATTTGTGGAATAAACATCCCCTCCTTTCCACCTCTTGTTATTTTAGGTTCCTGTGATATTCAAGCTTGCCTTCTCAATGTTTCAGTTTTTATTTTCTCTGAATATGCCTAAACATGTCATAGTGCCTGTTTTAGTCTTCACTGTCCCCTGAAGATGTCTGTACGTGTCATTAATTTTATTGTGACTTGTGAAAAAAAGGGAAAATTTTTGTTTGTTTAGGAGATGGTGATAATAAAATTATAAACAGACAAAAAAATAAACAGACACTCAAAAACCAATCCCAACCCAAGGTATGCATGAGAGTAATCACTGACCCAAATCTGAATGTAATCTTACAATATTAAGGAAAGTTATAGCACCGAAACAAAAGACAGAGGGACATACAAACCCAAATCAATGTCCCCCATTCTGCAGAAGCAAGGGACAATAATGAGTAGTATTTTACTATTAATTTTGGAGTATTAAATCAATAAGGCCATCAGGATGTGTGCGCAATATGTTGATGCTGGCCCCCCCTGATCTCACCAAATGCTTATTATTTGCTATAGGCGCAATGAACAGTATTAGAATGAAATGCTGGCAGATGCAATAATTTTTAAACAGAACACCCTATATTGCATGTATATTTTAACATGCCTGGTATGTGAATAGGCCCCTTTTAGTGCTGTACTGCTGACTTTGTCAGGGTATCAGGTAAAACTGTGACGTACCTTGATTTGCTCTCCAGAGGCGATGCCCACTTTCTTGAGGAAGTCGGCGATATTATTTCTCTGGTCACCCTGAAACTGGATCACCTCACCGTACTGGGGGTCATTGACCACAGTTCCGTTGCACGCAAACTCCTGATAGGATGAAACAATGATCAGTGTTAAAAATTACACAAAACTCTTCATTATACAGACCTGTACACTGAACAGGATGAAACAATGTATTGATGCCCCGAACTGCAACCCCACCATTAAACTAATGGATTTTAACCCTCTGAATCAATTCATTTCAGTTATCCTTTTATATGTCCCCCCCCCCCCCCCCCCCCCCCCCCCAGACCTCTGTCAGCTATCAAACGTTAATACATTTGCTCAGTAAGCTGAAAATCATGTCTAGCAGTAATGAAAATTTCAATTTCCTTGTGGATTCCCTCCCCTCCACCCCCATGTTGTCACTTGCACTGACTGCAGCCCCACTCAAATCACTAAGCACATCCCTGGAAATATACTACAAAAGTGATAATTATGATCAATAAGAGTCTAGATTGAGTATCATCCAATAGGAAAACTATTCTACCATTTAGCTAAAGCAACTCCTTGCTTCAGGAAACGGCACTTGCAAGAGATTCATCATTGGCTTGAAATAAAATTAATAGGCATCTGACCAGGGGACTTAACCAATATCAGGCCATCTCTCTTTATTTATTATTCTATTTTGGAAATTATTTATTATTCTATTTTGGAAATAAAGTTCAGATTTAAATTTTCGATGAAGATGAAGAACCAAAGATTTCTGTTGAGAACTCCAACAAATCTGAATGAAGTTCAATGTACTGTTACAGCCCCAAAAACTACCAATAAATAAAGTACAAAATCTGAACCCCCTTTGAGCTCTGACTTCACTTGTTCACGGATGAATCAATTGGTACATGTACCACTGAAGCCACTTTCATATAATCTGCACTTTGATATGTACTGCTCAGTGCCTGACCAAGTCTCTTATCATCAACCCACACCATAACAGTAAACAATGATATAAATACACACCGACCTTTAACTGTCTGAGATTGATGCATGAAACTCAATAACCCCAATATCTCATTCAAACCATTCCGTGTATGAGCCATTTTAATTGCTATGTGACAAACTAACTATAAAATCAGACTTGGCTCAGGAAATATTTTACTTAGCAAAACCTATAAATTTTTGTGTCTTAAGGTAGAACTTTGGGATGAATCACAGATATAACAACTTGCAATATCATCACGAGTAAAAGGTATTATGGCAGATTTTGTACGAGATGCCAGCAAAACTCATAAATTCACCCAATAATAGGATGTATTAAAGCAGAATCTTGTGAAAGATCACATGGATACAATCTTAATAACACTACTTAGCATTTCTTCAAATTCAAATCAAATCTAGGGGCTGAGATTGGTGGTAGGGCCAACCAAGTCTGTTCCTGTCAAAATCATCTTTCCCTAAAAGCCTGAATCTCAACAAGTCTCCAGTTAGCCATTTTAACTATAGGAGAAATGAAATTGTATCAACAATACCTTTGTAGGTCTAACTGTACATATACTAAAAGTGAAATTGATTCGAGGAATTTCCCAACATGCAAAGCAATAATGTGTAACAAACTGTTTCTGGCTGCAATCACTGAACTTTGTAGGGCAATTCTTTCAAATGTCATGTCCTGGGTGAAATAGCTTTTGTGGAATAAAACCCATACTACCATGGTAACACACCTTCTTGCATGCTTTGACAATCCTTTTTAAGTCGTATTCTATAGGGATCCCCTGAACAGTCGTCAGGGTCTTCCGTCCGTTTCGTTGCTGAATTCTTATGTGGATGTTACCGACCTTGCTGGACGATCCCTCATTTATGTCATCGGCAAAGGGATCTGAAAAAGACAAGATCAATATTCAATAATGAAGAGGCATGTTCCAATATCTGATGTCTGTCAACTTCAGATAATCCTATGAACCTTGACCCCGCCACACACAGGCTGTTCATTCTGTTTATAGCTTTATAAACATGGGGGACAACAAAATATTCTTAACACATTCAATAAGGGTACCTGGCACCCAATTTCTCGGAAGGGCATCTTGCAAATGTCACCAATCAAATTCTGCAAAAAAGCAGTCAACCACCTTTCTTTACAAAGATTTCCTGTCTAGAATCTAAACTGCTGTTTACCATCAGCTTGCAGATAAACAATCTCATACATCCATCAAGGACACATTATAAGTACTTTTCCTGACAGGAGTTCCAAGCTGGCTGTAAAAGGTAATACATGATATCACAACTAGACAAGGTACTACTCCAGGCCATCCCCCCCCCCCCCCCCCCCCCGCGACCGAAGATCTCTTTTATACATGTAAATTAACATGAAGGAATTTCAAACCTTCAAGTGAAATACCAAATATCCAGCTACAAAATGTGTAAATACCAGCATGTTCATCACGTACAGGGATACTTACAACAGACAACAGCTTAAAAAACCAAGGCAACAAAAATAAATAGAGGCATACAATTCAACTGTACAACAGTTTAAGGATCACTGAAACCGACTTCAAGAAGACTATTCAGTCAGTCTGGTGCACAGCACACTCCTGGTACGGTCTAGCGCCATTTTGGCCCTCTGACATTAGAGTCTACGACCAGCACACTGACTGCCAAAGTGCCTTTTAACCCTTCAGTGAGGAACATGTGCTCTGTAAGAATGCAAATAATTTCTTAATTTCTGACAACGCCTGTTGCCCTAAAAGTAAGCTGTCAGTTGAGATAAACCACACCAATTATTAGCTTTTTTTTAGTATACTTTCTAATAACACCTAACATCAGCAAGAAAAATTCTGTTTGACTCATCAAGGTAAATCCCACCGCAGAAGGGTTGGGCAGGTAATACCCCTTATTACCCGGGCGGGCAATAAGCCTTAAAAACCACATGCAGGTTTTAATGGGCAATATGATTTGGACTTTTCTAGAAGCATTCTTTTCAATCTCAGAATCGCTGCATAAAATGCATATAACGAAATGAAGAGGAAAAACTACAGTGATTGTCCATGAAATACGTTTTATACCAATAGACGAGCAACATCACAGATATTGATGAAGCACACAAACAAGAAATTGTGTCATGCATCCATGCTATTATGATACATCATGCTTTATGTTCAAACTGTTTTGTCCACAAAAGGCACGATAGCCGGTCACAAGCTTTGCAGCATGTTGTACACAAGTTGATTGCGAATCTTGCATTGTATGTATGAAGCAAAGTTTAAGAATACACATTCTACAGCAGCAGAACTGGCTGGCATTCAGAGGAGATTGAATGCGTAGACACTAGCGCTGAGGTGTCACTGTGGCTTCAACTGTATGGTATCCTATACATTTTCTGCCAATCAGTCGACACTTGGCAGCCAGTAACCATCTTGTGTCAACCAGTTAGCCAGTTTTGTTACACACCCAATAAGTATCGTAACAAGTGCCCCCCCACTCCCCGCATTTGGGAGATCACTTTTAATGAACTATGGGATGAGCCATCCTAACCTCACTTTTCTCCCTAGCCAATATAACATGGGGCAACATTATGCTTCCATTTCTCCCTGCCAAGGGAAAGCAGCATTTGTTCAAAACTGGTTCTACATGTCCACTTGGTAAAAACGGGTTGTCGCATAAATTGTTTCCTAACAAAGGCCAATTAATCATATTTTACAGAGAAATTCTAGTAAATATTTGACTATGCTCATACCTAGAGTTAATTATATTTAGAGGAGGAGGGACCCAAGCGGCAGCAGCCCCCTATACTGAATAAGCTGTTCAACTACAAAATGGTTCCCCATCTATGTGATCGATGGCGCATCACTTGACGCTATAAATGAAGCACAAACGAGCCAACTGGCATCTTTTTCTATACCGGTCAGTCAGTAGTGTGTAGGACTCCCGAGCTAGAGATTGTAGGTTCGATTACCAGCTCAGGGAAATTCTAATATTCACAGGTTGTTCATGTTAGAATTGGTGAAATGTGTAGGGACTTAGAACTGCAGGAACACCCATGAGGTAAAATGGGGAAATGTTTATTTATATATGTTTTTATGTTCTAGAATGCATGACCCACTCTGAACACGCTACTTGGAAGCAATTGTGCCTTGCATTCCCTAAATGCAACCACGTTCATTAGATTTCCTGGTCACAAGTACTTTCACTTGCATGCTTATGGTAATGTACTTGCTATAAAAGAAGATAAACTTACCACAGAATGGGCAGTGACACCAACTGTGGCCCCTGTTTTTGTCTTTCAGTTTGAAGCAGGAAATGATGGAAAGTTGACCAAGTTGCCACCCCACATTTTAAGTGGGCCCAATCATCCATTAAGCATGTTGAATAAACATGAAAAAATAGCTTCTTCCCTTTAAAACAAATCTGTATCTGCCAAAAATTGCCTTGAAACTAATTCCTTACTCCTGCAAACAAGGGTTAAAACAGTGGACTGGGCGCAATCTCAGGTGTAAACATAAACACAGCATGTGGGGCCGTGTGCATCACGAGCCACAACACATGTCAACCAGGGGATGCCCTAAATGACTTGGCCCAAAAAATGTAATACATGTTCCGGCTAGCTGAAACATTGCGTGGGGACGTTCACAATAGGACCTCCGGTCACCCAGCCTTGTTGAGGTAAACGGACAAAGTGAAGGATGTTTAGCAACACGCAGAGCCATATCAGGGTGTTAAACAGCCGACTGCGAGGTACTGAGACTGTGTGCTGGGATGGTTTTGCTGGGAAACTTGAATGAAGCAAAACTGAACTGATAGTGTGAAGTAGGCATAATACTGCGGGTGGGACTATTCACCGAGCTACACCGAGCGATAGCGAGAAACACCGAGCGACAGCTTAGACTGATTGTTTTACCCAAATTTGGGTATTTAAGGTGCCATATTTTACCGTTTACATGGTCATAGACTGTAGTATAGAACAAAACCAAAACTTTCTTTGGCTTTGCACTCTTAACCAAATGCCCAATTTCATGCATTACTTCTGGGTGACAGCGGGAGTACTGACGGGAAGAGAGTTTAGAATTACCATGGACTGAAGGACCAGGATAATTACCTAGATATTCGAACAGGGCAACCTGAAATATTTGTTCAGGGAAACGGGCAGGGGCTTGACTTATCCAGGTTACACGGCGACTATAGTTATCTGATAACTTTAAGACACTAACACACTTGTGCATGATTAGGATCTGGTCCCGCGATGGTTGTGGTTCCAAAGGTTGGAATACCCTCTTTTGGTTTTTACTAATGAGACATTTTTTTTTACATTTTTTTGCATTAACTGTCTGACTAATTCATCACTGTGATTTATCAGAAATACTATGTTTTTAGTGTACGTTGACTTAAAATTCCAAATACCACAATCTTCATGATACTGTGATCGTTTGCCAGATGAACCGTTTTTCACATTCCGACTGTTGTCTATAAGGAATGCGAGGTTATTCTTTGGACCCTTAGGAACCTTTTCAAGTATACATTTAGGTTTTGTCAGACAATCTAAAACTTCCTCATGGTCCAAATGTCTGTCCCACAAGCATTTTACAGCTTTCGACTGTAGAGTAGTTTGTAGCTTGTGTAGGTCAGAGACTGAACTCTGGCTAGGGGTGACAAAGTCATCATCGTCATCGCAATCTGAATTTTGACTGTGGAACATGGGAGAAAGACTTTGCTGTTGATCTGTAAATGTAACTGTTTTACAATTTATATCAGATTTAGACTCCTGAAATATATCCCCATTACTGACAGATGTATCTGACAACGATGTTTCATAATCTACTTTTCTACTATCTGACAACGGCCCTGCTGATTCCAAACCAGGGCTCCCAGTAGAAATAATGGACTCATGATTAAGTTTTTATATATTTGTGAAAATTGCCTCAAAATGTCCTCTTATATTACATATTCAAAATAATTTCCCCTAATATGGGAGGGATACCCCTTCCCATACCCTCCCCATGTACCTGTAATTAACCTTAAATAAAACCACGGTTCATAATTGTAAATAAAAAATATATATATTTTTATACTCTAAAATATAAAACGTATAGCGAAATAATAATAATAAAAATAATTATAATAATATTAATAATAATACTATAAACATAAATACATATACACATATATATAATGCTTAGTTAATAATACCAATAAATATTAACGCCCCTCCCCCCCCCCCCCCCCCCCCCGCCCTTGAATTTCTGGATCCGCCACTGATCATGGCCCCCTCCTTCAATCCTGGCTACGCCCCTTGAGTGAGAGAGAGAGAGGGGGAGAAAGAGACAGACAGACGAACAGACAGAGAAAGAGGGAGAGAGAGAACTGAAGGTCCATCTATAGGCCTATAAGGCCTATGCAAAGTATAAGTATCCTTTATACATAAGAACGGTATCCCTGCAATTACAGAGTCATTTGATCGCCAGATATTCTGCCACACAACGTTTCAATTAGCAACTGACATTCCCATCTGGTGAATCAACGTGACATCTGCATAATCTCTCCTTATCAAGAAACCAGTGGTCGATACATTTATCTTCATGCTTCAATCTCTCATAGGGCTGGAAAATCTCATTGGCAGCACCAATAGAAGTTCATTATGAAAGACTCACTCAACTGCATTGCACAGACTTTCTGGTGTGTGTGCTTTCATCTGCACTACACGTGTCATAAGGGGATATATATATATTTTCTTTGTTCATTTATTGTTAGAAGTGTAGTTTAGTGTTTTTACTGACACATTTTTTTCACATTCATGTTCACATTTTATAATCATAATTTTTCTATATTATATTAGGAATGCGTATATACAAATAAGGGCTATTTATTTAATAAATACAACTGTGTACTTCAGATGGAATGCTGATATGCCATATTATTCATACTGTCGGTGACGACCCTATCTACAAACAATGGAAAAAGAACCATTGTATATATACCCAAATTAAATTATATGCTTTGGTTTATATGGTATTATTCCATTATTAGATTGTATATATATATATATATATATATATATATATATATATATATATATATATATTTATATACATATATTAAATAAATATATAATATATATAATATATATATATATTAAACATCTTTATATAAATAAGTATAAAATGAGTATAAATAATTAATCACAGTTGTAAAGTATATGCTAGCTCCGATCGTGGACTACAAATGTTAATTTGCTTGTATTTGGCCATTTATTTTTATTCACTCCTTGGCGCATTTAATGTCATAAATGCAAACGCATTTTTTATCTTTGATAAGAAATAATTCATTTGTTCTTAATTCAAAATAGAATATGCTTAAAATAGTTCCTGCCACCGCTTGAATAACACTTCGCTGGGACACACTAAAAGCCAGAGACCGAGGTGTGTTTCCTTTAACCTATTTTATACATGATTACGATCCCAGGTCACGGCTCACTCGTGACCAAAATACGTTTAATAGAAGGGGGAGAGTAATGTTTATAAATACACTTGAAATTATGAATTTTCAGTGTAATCTATTCATATTAATATCGAGTTAATATAAAAGCGTTATAAGGATCAAGTATACTCTTTGGTCCCGGGTTTTAGTGTGTACGTACCCTCTTCGTTTAAATGACCACGAAAATGGTAAAATATAAGTGTAAATAGCTAAATATCGGGGCGAGCTACTAAATATTCCAATAACCGAGCAAAAACTAAATACAGTACAGCTTTTGTGCAATTTCCAGTTTTAATTACGTGCGTTGCACGATCTGTGTAAGCTGTCGCTTGGTGTTTCTTGCTGTCACTCTGTGTTTCTTGCTGTCACTCGGTCACTGATCAAGTCCCAAATAGAACTCAAAGGATTGAAAATGAACTGGACAAAAACATATAGGTTTTTTGGTGTAAATTTTTACATTAACCCAAGCATTCCTGCCTAATTCTGGTTTTACTTTCCCCACATTACAAATTTATTAAAGGAATGCAATTCAAAGTAAAAAGAACTATTTGACGGAGGAGTTATCGTTTGGGGAGAAAATATTCTGCATAAAATACCCTCGGTAGTCTATACAAATTAAACGAAACTGAATGGCCCATGTCCAATTTGCACATATTAGAAAAATGGCCGATTTACAGAATAGGAAAAGCTTACATAAAACTGATTAAGTTACAATGGATCATCCGAATCAGTGTAGCAATATTCAAACTGATAACAGGAAACAGGCACTACAAATTAATTTTGGGGCAATTTTACACAATTACATGAACGAAAAACAATTATGAAGACCCAAACCCTTCATGAAAGGTTTGAAACGGACGAAATCGTACAATGGCTACCAGTGGGAAACTGCGACGCTTAACAAGCACAGGCAAGTAAACAATCCGTCAGAAGCATTTAATCATGATTTCCCGGCTTCGAATATAAATACTCACCCCGAGTTGAAAGGTTTTGGATCACGGGTTCTGTCATGCAGAATGTGTAGGTTTCCTCTTGTAAAATATAAAGTTCTCAGCGACTTCGCTGGCCACGGATGGAGAAGGATTCGATATCGAAGTGCAACTGCGCCACAGAGTGATTCACAACAATGGCGGAACAGGGGTTAGTGACGTCAGATTTGGAGTAGGCGATGACGAAAAGAATTTCCGCGGAACAGTTTTTGGAATTTCAAAAGCGTTTAAAAGTAATTAAACTAAATATAAATGACATGTACGGGCAAAATTTCAAGTTTCACTTAAGTACCCAGCATGCAGCCGGAAGTAGCCAGGATTTAATGAGGTCAGCGGGTGCACTTGTACGAAGCCAGATTGGCGGTGGTTTTGAGGAGCGAGAAGAAAATGTAAAGGGCATGTTTTATTAAGATTGCTTCCGAGAAATAAGGTAAATGCCATATTTTGTAATACTGAAATATCTGCAAGATCACAGCTTGCATTTTTAAGGCCATCAACGCTGGCAGAGGCTGTCAGAACCCCGTGGAAGTGAGGTTATTATTGTGACTGAGAGCAAAATTTGGGATCCAAGCTCGCATGCATTTTCTGTCGCCCTCCATGCTCTCGCCTCGGTTGCTTCAATAAATTAAATAAATAATTAGCAGTACTTCGGATCTCAGATCGACTTGCTGCGCCAGAAATCTGCAAGATCTGCGTCCAGCATTGACAATCGGCAAAGGAACGACCGGGCAAAGCGGCAAAACATCAACATGGCCGATATATATGACCCGGCCAGCCCTACACAGTAAGTATAGCACACAGAGAAAACACAAAACTATGAGCATTGAGTTGCCCTGGGCAAACCAATGACAAAACACAATAACCATTATTATTCTCATATTACACACCTGCAGCATTTATAAATGTCATTCCTCTCTGCCTGTTGTAATTTTCCTAAGCTGTCACAGGCAATCACTTCCAGGCAGTGAATGTTACTTGTTTTATTATCCGTGCATTTTCCATTGTCTGCTGTAAAGCCTGTTTTGACTGTGTATTTTGATATTAAATAGTCTTTTGCTATAAGATGCGTTTGTATGACAGGTAAGTGTTCTATTTTGAACTTTATCATTCTGGAAATGATGCAGCAGTTATCAAAATTTATTTCCACAGATATTAGTAGTGTATTCTAGTTCCTTAGTTCTCACTTGAATATTCTGATTGGCCATCTTTTAATTTCTACATCTGTGCTGTTGATATCAATATGTTGGGAGTTCATAATTGTTTTGTCATGGATTATGTGGTATTGCATGGCAAACTAATTTTAAAGCTAATGTTGAATTGCAAAAGTCAACTTACATTTGCATTAAAAAAAATTAAATTGATAAAGTTCTAATTTAAGGAATTAAAATGTTTTCTTAAAATTAGGGCTAACACTTAAAAATTAATGGTAGCAGTTACACTTCTTGCATTTATTGATTTTCTTAATGCTGAATTTAAAAACGGCTAATAGATTGATTAACCATAGATAGGTTAATTTTTTATATTTAAAACAATACTCTTTATTCTTCTATTATTGTATTCCAAATAAACCTGTCGTGCACAAAAGCTGCAGGTCAGTTTTTGGTGTTCTTTAACTGAACCATGAAAGGAAACTGTGAGTCATGTGACTCATTAACAATAAATCAATTTCTTTTACCATTTTGTATTGAATTCACTGGGAAAATTCATGGTAATTAATTATTAAGATGTTGTTTGGGGACTTACAGCCAGCTGAAGGCTTTTCAGGTTTGGGCCTATTTTCTATTTGGAAAACTGTTTTGGTGTTTTTAATAAGCTGAATCAGGGAATTTAAAAGATTAAGAATTTTAAAATGGACTGGGCAGAAAAAAAAACATAATAATAAAGGGCCACTATAATCCCAAAAGTTCATAATTTATTTCCTGTTCAGCGCAAGCTTGTTTGGAATTACTTGTTAGAATGTGAAATAATTGATGAATAGGTTCCTTGGTCATTTAAAAAGATTGCTAAATAATCTATATTGAAAGGGGCAGTGAATGGTTAAGAAAAACTGACTGTGGCATGATAACATTCATAAAAAATTGTGCAAATTTGTTACAAATATCTGGCATATATTATTTTAGGGAGTCATGAGTTGAAAATAATATGTATATCAGTTTATTATATGAAATGATTGTTAAACTAGTAGGATGTTATCAGCATAAATTTCTGAAGATTATTGATGATTGTGTTAAAAGAGCAGTTTTGTTTTCAATTTGTGCAAGAAAGCAATAACACATCAGAAACTAAAATATAATGATAAGTTACTTTTTTATTTGGGCAAAAATGTATTTCAACATTTGCTGCTTCAATTTTTCTCACAGGTGCAAACAATTGGGAACAATAGTGATAAATGGTAGTTTTAACTGTCTGAATATGCATAAATAGATAGAAAAAAAAATTTCTGTAGATGTTGTTTTGTGGATCATGTGTGGTGTTATGAATAATAATATATTAATTATACAGTGGTTAAACTATTTTGTCCCTTTACATAAGGGATTTATGTTTGCAATTTAATTTGTAAATACACTGTGACAGGATAAGGGGGTGCTTTGTTAATTAATAAAATAGAACACTGTTTTTAGACAGCATCAGAGTACAAGCTTTCCTATAAAAAGGGGTCTGGCAGCAACTTCATGCGACAGTTGATGCCATGTTACCCAGGGAATAACATGTTTCTTTGACCTGTGTAATGGACGACTGGGATATATTAAAAATATTAGATTTATTGCAGAGCTTGATTATTAAAAATCGATCTAGCCTGTATTTAGGAAACATACCACAGGGAAAGGTCAAATTACTTCACCATTGATGACAAACGGTTATTTTATTTAATAGCCTATATGAAGCACCAGCACAGTTCACATGTAACTTGTGAAAAGTCAGAGAAAAAAGTTTTTGAATGATGGAATAACTAGAAATGGGGAGTTTGAGTAGATGAGACAATTTGTCATGGGAGTGAACTGTTCATTCTCAGTCTTTTTCCAATGGCAAAGCAAGGCCGAGCATTATGGGGCCAGCCGTAGTTATTCAAATGACAACTTTACCCAGGTGACAACATTGCATCAAACTAATTATTAAGGGTCACTTTTGGACTTGAATTCCTGACTGCAAGCCCTGGGGGCTCGTTATTCAATTGAAATATTTATTTACTTGAAAAAATATTTCATAAAAATTTTTGGTTCCTCATTTAAAATTAAAAAAAAAAGGAAAAATGGCATTCTGGAACACTCAAGTCCTCTGTACCAAAACAGTGTTAGTTAACTAGCGAATAAATATTTTAAACTGTGATAAGTGATTATGTTGTCTGTCAGTAAACCTGGCCTCTAATTTTATGGTAGGAACTTGTAAAATTGCAAATTTCTTGCAAAAAATGGTCCAGGGACATATGTCCCATTGTATGATGAGTATAAACAAAATGGTATATCGTTGTAAATAGAGGTCTGCAATCATCGAACAATTGCAAGGAAAGCCTCCACTATACCCATGACAGTAAATATTCAGCCAGCTCAGTGCTGTGGATGTAAAACTGAAGCACAAGTCATGTGTTTTAGCCATTATTTTAAAATTGTTACTTGGTACCTGCTCTAGAGGATTTGGGTACCTGCTCTAGAGGATTTGGATGAATGTCACATATTCATATTTTGTTGTTGGCCCATGTGCTCAATATTTGATTGTGATACTGAAGTGGAAATATAGCTTTGTCTAGAGTGGAAACATCCACATCATTAGCCAGAGGTCTGTATTGTAAATTATTATTATAATGTTCAGGTGTTTGAAGAGGTATTTACTCTTTTAGTGCTGTGTACTATGTCCCTTGGTTTTCTTTGTTAAGAAACTGAAGATTTATATAATGGTCTTTCAAACAGTGACCATGACCACTTGACTGATTCCAAATTAAAGGTCATGAGTAATCTTTTATTTTCTGCTGTGTGACAGCTATAGCCATCCATTGTTTCCAGACAACATCACAGCCCACACCATTTGGATTATCAAAGTATCATTAGTTGTACCTTTTTTGGTTTTATTGCTGACTTTCACTTTTCCTGTTAATTGCCTCTGGAAAACACCACATATAGTTCCAGCCATGCTTTGGATTCTAATAAGCAATTTATTGATTTTTAGCTGACAACAGTCAACTGAGCTACAGCTGTTGTTATCCTCCGTGTTGGGAGTCCCGTGTTTTGACATACTTTAAGTATTTTGTCACCTGTGCCTCGACTCTTGAAAACTTCCTTTTATAAATTATGTGCCATGGCTTTTTACATGTTTGTTCATTCTTCTATCCTGAACAACCTGCATTTACAAATATTACTTAAAACCAGTGCAGTTTTAGTATAGTTTTAACTGCAGTATTATCACTTTGCCTACAGGGTGTCTTATAATTTGGCAAGGTTTTAATACCAAGAAATAGAAAATGCAATTAAAATTGATACACAATAGTCATCTGTGTTATCTCCTGTACATTATCCATGTCTGTGAGTCATTGAAACTGAAGAGGTAAAAGACATTACTACATAAATTTTATGTAATCTGTAAATTAAAGATGCTCATTAGTTATAGTATTAAGTCCTTTATAGTATCTGCCAGATAATGAATAAAATTTCCACTCGTTCCATATTCTCTTTGGTAATCAGATTTAAGACTTTGTGTGCATATTTAATATTAATGTATTATTATACATAGTTATTATTATACTCTGTGTATGTTAAATTAATCCAGAGTATCACTGTAAAAATCAAACCAAAAAAAATAAAAAAATGGAACCCTCGTGAAATATTGAAAAGCTTTAAAATATAATATAATAGATATGAAGTCATTCAAGGCATTTATCTGACCAATAAGAAGCGAGCTTTCTGAGAGGATGACCAGCTATAAAAACAAATTTAACAGAAAGGACTACATTAAATTTCTGGCCTGCTCTCAAGAAAAAACTTAGTCACAACTTTTCATAAAAAATCCTTTGGAATAGCTTGTAATTTTGTACATCAATCCTTAGTTTTTTATAAATTGCTGAGTCATAGCAATTGATTCTGTTAGGTTGCTTACCAGTAGTGTTGGGAGTCACTTCCTTGATCGTAATCGATCATCCATAACATATCATCAAGTGACAAACTGATGATTGATAATTATTTGCTTTTGAGAATTGTTTGGAATCAGTTGTAATTTCAAGATCAAGCAACAGTAAAGTTGAGTAAACAGTGGCTGACCTCTAGTTGTATTAAAAATTCTGATTTAATTGACACATGCATCCTCATTTGAAATATAGGCCTACATATTGTCTATATTATCTGTTAACCATAAAGCCCACACATGTGTATATAATAAACTAAGGTTTGAATCTATAAGTAAACACAGACTGTTCTGAGCTTAGCAAAAGTGTGATTTCTGGTATGATAACTTCGTGAAAAACTGTTAAATCATTTATGGCAATGCAAGATCCATCATTAAATCGTCTGCATCAGATTACGATCGATTATCTGTCCCAACTCTACCTACCAGTTCTAAAGTTACTTATAGGGACCTAATCACACAACAGGTATTTTAAGTATACATGAAGTGTGGTGTAAAATATTTTGGTATCTGCTAATAATTTGTTTTAAAACATTTGCTTATCAGTTCTCCTTTTCACAGGGGAAATAAACCTGCACTGGGTGCGATATGTGGTGCAACATAAACATAGCTTGCACGCTGGTAGTCATATCGCACAAATCAAGATTTGTCAAGCCTCCAAGGCTGTTTCATCTTTTGTTTTGGAGATGTTGTGCATACACAAGATTGCACCCCTATTCACAAGGGTTTGGGCCAGGTACTTGTACCTAGGTACCTCCACCTGGCCGTAACGAGTAGAAAGAAACCTTGACCTGGACCCAAAGCACATGTACCTGGTATAAGGTAATACAGGTACATATGTGATACTAGATGTGGACACTTGGTTTGGGTCTGTATGTAGGTAGGTGTAACTGCAGTTACCTATCTCAGGCATGGGTCATAACAAAGCATTTATCCCTGCTGCCTTTGAAGCTGTGTGGGCTAGCAGGGCTAGCAAGCTAGTCAGCCTCCAGTCTCTAAACAGGAAGTTCATTGTGGCTTTATCAGCACAAGTATAGGGCAACCAACAAAGGATAGGAACAGGGTTGCCTATATGCCCCATGTACATAGCTGTCTAGTATGTACACAGAACAGGGTTGGGGTCAGGCATCTGTACCTGTGCCTAGGCACAGTTATGTGAATTAGAGGTATGATATTGGTAATGGACACCTTGGGTCAAGTTAGTGTACTGAGCTGTCACCTGGCAGTGTGTAAAACCAATGGATCCCTGACCCTTAAAACAATTTCCCCATTTTCCATTATTTTTACAGACAAAAACACCCCTGTTATGATATAAGAACACAGCAAAACCCCTTTATGTTGCAGGTTGGTAAATAACCAATTCAGCGAAACATTTAAGTACAAAAAAATATTTTGGTGAAGACAGACCTCAACTGCTTAAATTTGATGACTGTTCCATTTTGATGGACCCCGGTAAAAACCACTCATATTTTATTTTATGACTCATTGTTAAAAGAATTAGCACTCGTGTCAAGCATTAAATATACCACTGAAAAAGTAGATTCCCGCCTGGTCACTGTCCTTTGAATAATTCATATCTCATCCCTGTGCCCTTATAGAACCCTGACATGTTCTTCTCCAGTTTCTCGAAACAGTTCATCTGGGCTGCCAATTTATCTACACGCTAAAACCCCGATGTCTCATGTTGCATGTTGAATTTACTGGTATACCACTCAGGGCTTTCAGGAATGCGGGGTTAAGCTTCTCTGATGTTCTGAATCTCTTACAGACACTCGGTTCTGAGGGTCAAAGTGTCCGATGCCGACCATTGCCAGCTGCCATAAAGGAACCTGTCAGCTGTGTGAACACTGTGCTGATAACTGAGGCTAACTTTTCACTAAAAGCAAATATTCATATAATGATTCAATTTCTAATCATTTAATGATATGATAATTACATAAAATGCAAAAAGGATTCAGTTTACATAACCCTTCAAAGTTGGATACATATCATCTCCCCTTGGGATGCCAATAACCCAGATGGGACTCCCAAAGTGTGATTCTGATTTTGTGATATTAAAAAATTAGCGTCAGTGGCCTTAATTCTGGAGCAGAAATGGGCATGTTTTATGTTACTTCTCTGCTAACACTGGCAACCTGTTCTGTGGATCTGAAAGAAACATCACCATGTAATACTCGGATCATCACTGTAGGTGAACAAGATGTTTTGTTGTTTGTCTCTGTCAGCCTCAGGGAACCACTCAAGAGTTGTATTGATTTGTGACCCTGATATATTCATAAACATTTGAGTTTTTCATTGTACATTCTCAGAGGGCATCCTGTATTGTGTACAACTGATTTCACAGTGATAACAAGTTTGAAGAATGCGCCACTGCCATACATTTTTAAGCTAATATCAGCCATATGTGCACAATGCGGGTAGATGTTACATCACATATTTTATTTGATTGGTAGCTTGTGGTATTAGAGACTGTTTCAGAGCATTTGTGCCATTTCCATTACAGTAGGTCCAAATATTCTTTTATCATCAGATGGTTAAATATATATATACCAATATTATTGTGGCCTGACAGGATACTGAGGAATTTGGGTGATTTTTGTGCATGATAATTGATATATTGCATTTTCATATGCATGTTTTAAAGATTTATCTTATTCATGTTGAAAATGGAGACACTACATATAAAATAATTTATTCATTTGTTGTCAACATTCAGCTATGCTCCTCCGGCAGTGGATATGCACTGTTTAAACTTTGGAGCTGGATGCACAATGCGAAGCCACGCTTTCATTGGTCTGATTGCATGTCCTTGCTCTGTATACCTTAGTGGTGTGACCCAGAGTATCTTGCTATAGTATACAAAGCAGAGTTAAATCAAAAGGAGGCCTGGGACAACCGCAGTGTACAAATGATGAGTAAGGAGCATAACATTGAGCTAAAATCTAAAAATTGAATGTTTTATTGGGCGATTTTAAATCTGAACTGTGCTTCATTTACCTTCTGTGAGATTGTGTTGGGCTTAGACACTTTCTTGGATATAATGGGTTTGAATCTCTGCCTGGGAATGGTGAATTGTCAAGATATTTTGGCAGGTAATTAAAACTTGCATATTTTCAGGTTTGGGAATTCCCTTTGAGTCTGTCAGTTCCCGATTCTGGACATTCACTGAAAATCACTGCCTCTATTGTCAGTAGAGCTTCCATGCGGCAAGGGAACACCTTTGCTTATCAATTATTTAAATATGTGCACATCTAGATCTGATGTATAAATGATAAATTCAAACAAAAACAAAGCATTATAGTGTTCTTTATTGAGTGTATATTAATATAATAAGGACATGATCACCAATAATCACGGCAGCCAGTTCAACCGACGTTATAATGCTGATTGCTTAAATTATCCATGAGGTGGCTGAAAAAACTTGTACCCTTGTACAAGACAGCCCCCCCTATTGGCCAAATTATTTTTAGACTAAATTTATCGCCTTGTTCACGCATAAATGAGGTACTTATTGCTACAAGCACCAGGTAATATTTCAGTCAGATGAAAGAAAATTCTGGTATATCATTTGTTGTACTCTCTGAACTCAGCGCGTGACCTCCCGGCCCAGTGACCTTCCACGCACACGCTGTGAGAAATAGCAGAATTTTTCAGGTTTGGCAACACCCAGTCAGTTTGCGCTGGATAAAGTAAAATCTGATTGGCTCTGCATATAAACAAATCTGCAGAACTGGTAGAAGAAATCTGATTGGCCAAGCATGCATGTATACAAACAAAGCCATGCAGGGCAAGCTCGTGCGACACGCAATACAGAAAATATACAGACAGTGGGGGATAACTGACTTCAGGCAAGTCTGTATATAGACTGTGTTGAAAGCTGACGATTGCATCATGTATTACAATGGGGGTGAAAAAAGGTCTGTGATACCAAGCGCTTTCCAGAGCAGTGTAAAGTGACCGGTACCTCGAGGACATCCATTTGTGCTGGTGATACCTGCAATGTGTTTGGTTAAATATAACGCAGGGGGAATTCCATAGAGACAGCACTGTCTGGGGGCCAAACCTGACCGGCAACCACGGTTTAATGCAGCAGGTAGTGTAGCGAATAATTGAGCGAAGCATAGCCGCTGCTTATGGAGCATACATTTGTTGGTGCTTTGCTTTTGATTGAGATCTTCTCAGCACTTTGATATTATTCAAGTTTACATAAGTATCTAAAGTGTGAAGAATATCCTGCTTTGTTATAAAGTGTTACCGATCAGCTAACATGTACCACTGGGTGCACTCAGTATTGTCCCATCATTGTACCTAAATTCGGCAGTTGTACTTAATAACTAATCATTATAGATACATGTGAATCAGGAAAATATTGATTTACTTAGCTCTTAGAACTCTGTTTGAGTCATGTTGTGCTTTGTCTGAGGCCAGTATACATGTTTTTTTGCCAGTCCTATGGTTTAGGTGTGAACTAGCACATATTGTACTTGTACATATATACTTTGTCAGCTATTAGATTAAATATAATTTTATGCACCATGACAGTTAAATGATTGAACATGTATATATATATTATTTCCATTTGATCATAAAAAATAACATTGTTATATTCTACTTCAGCCCCTTTCAGCATGCCAAGTGTGAAATATATTGTTTGCTTGAACTTTTGTATCAAAAGGGCCAGTTTCTCCATTAATGCACTGATTGCTTTGGAATTTGCAATGCATTTTAGTCTTAGATATCTTTTTCTGTTGATCATGAGAAAGTACCACCTACAATTTATTTTCCACCAGGGTTGGGGCCAGGTACATGTGACAGTACCTAGGTACAGGTACTTGAGAAAATTACAGGTACAGGTACTTTAAAAAGTACCTAGGTTCAGGTATATTTTAAAGATATACAAACTAATGAAAATTGCATTAAATTCATCTAGATGTGCAATAATAAGTTATAAAAGAATGGCAGAATATATCAATAAAAAGTATTAAATGATCACTTCCTATGTCATCAGGAAAATTACAGGCCTGGCAAATGTTAATGATTGCCTTTGGTAAATGTGATAAATGAACGAAGCTGATAAAGTTTACAAAGTTATTTATACAGAAATATAAAACTTCATAAAATGTCTATATTTCAAATCAAGTTTTGAGCTTAGGAGTAATGGTTTAAAGTCTCTGGGAGCACCACACTTTAAAGTAAAGAGGCTTAGCAGCTTGACTGAAAGGGAAAATCTTACAATCAATTTTATAGATTAACTTCATGACAATGATACATACAAAATATGAAGTAACAATACACATGTTCATGGCAGAAAGTCACATTGAGGATGTTTTGAGCACCTGTTGGTGTGAGCTGGGACTTTTTTTTCTGTAAAATGGGCAGTTCTGCTTTTGTTTGGCTTATGTTGAGTGTTCAGTTATATAATATGAATTTTCTTTTCTTCTACATTTATCCTACACCAGTTTTCTTTATACATATTAGACAACAGGTATCTACATGGGGCATAAAAGCAACACTGTCCATATCCTTTGCTCTGTACCCTTTATATCTGATAAAGCCACAATAAACTTCCTGTGTAGAGGCTGGAGGTAGCTGGGCCAGCATGCTACTAGCCAAAGTCCAGTCAAGTTCAAAGGCTTCAGAGTTGAAAGCTTAGTAATTACCCCTGCCTGGTTTAGGTAACAGCCCTGACAGCTAGGGATGACCAGACATGGGGTCTATTACAGATGTTCTATTACTATTACTATTACTTTTACTTTCAATTTCTGATATTACTATTACTATTACTATTACCACAGTTTATCTTCTATTACTATTACTATTACTATTACTTGGGTATCTATTACTATTACTATTACTATTACTTAAACTGATGAGTGGATTCTAGACCTTAAGCAGCCATGAGTGCTATAAACTAGCACTACAATCATTTTTAAATAATATAACAAGCACCTATATCATCCAGTTTTAACCTACACAATTTTCTTATACTGTGTCTGTCATTTACAAGAAGCCTAATGATACTGGAGATCTTAATTATTTCAGCTTCTTTAATTATGTTTTTTTTATATTTTGAAAACTCAATGATTATAAGGACGCTGTAAGTCGAAATGATAAGATAATTGTATGAACTCTTGAATACATGTAATTTAAAAGCAACCCATTGTACAGGACCTGGCATACGTAAAATATTGATTTATAATAATATGCATACTTGTACATTTTATATTATTTTCATATATATTTCACATAAATTTATTTTATAGTACATACTTCCATTTAGATTTGATCTTCTTTCTCCTAGTTAATAAATTAAGATTTTCAGTGTAACTAAAAATTGTCTCCAAAGTAATCATAGTATTCATGATTATTGCATATTATTATTTAGTATCAAAACTGACAATTCAGTCCTTTATGTATGTATCAGGAGAGGAATTTATGTAGGGCTGTGTCCTGTTTCCCAATCCTTATAAATATATCCAATAAAAATACTGTTTACTTCAAGATTCTGGACAGATTCTAAACTGGAGACAATAGTACCCATCTTCTCGGGTGTATTATTTTATCACATCTTGAGAGTGAACAGAGAGCTGGTAAACTTTTAAAATAAAGCTAGCATGCATGGCTTTTATTCTTCAGGCATGCCCTTCTTCATTGCGGCAAAACCAGCAAAGGATAATTTAGGAATATAGAGAGTGAATTAAACTTACATCAATTTTACAAAACAAATAAAATATTATATATATCACTTTCACAATAAATTTTGTACATAACAGGATCTAATTATTTGACATCAAAATTTCACATATTAAATAATAAAATATTAACAGTTACTTATATTCTCATATTATATAATCAGATAAATTAATATCGTGAAAAAAATGGTTCATTTAATTTTCAAAATATAAATTAACAATTTAAGATATTGAATGAAGGTCTTCAAAATTGGTACTATGAAATAACAGACAAGTATTAAAAGAATAGTTTTAAAAGAATATGTATATAAATTAACTAGATCATACATGTGCTTGCAGTATGACTTTATCTAAGTGAATTTAGTACTGGTATGGGTTTATATAGCATTGTAGGCTTCAATACTTTATGGGTAGTGAAAACACCATAAGCTTATCATAAACATTTTGGGTCTGCACTGGGTCTGGTTCCATATTATATTTTTCTTGAATGTGTGTTATTGTAATCTGTATGATTAAAATGCAAAGTGGTTTGTGAAAATAAATCAAGGTACATTTCAGAATATGCACATGGATTGATGGATGTGAGATAATAATACACAATAATAATACACGATTTATCTGTCTCTTAGCATTAAACATGCCTCTGTTTATCCATGGTTTACCAATCAAAAGTTCAGATTGTGCCAGGTAACTTATTTGGCTGTGACCTGCTCTGTCCAGTACTCTTATGTAATTAGCACCAGTGGTCACCAGCCATGTGGCAGATGGCCAATGCTTGTCTCAACAATAGGCACATCCTGGGCAATTACTGGACAAGAACTGAGTCTGTTCAGCATTATTTGCTGATATGCTTCATGATCAAGGGGCTCAAAGGAAGTAATAGAAAGTAATATGTATTACTCTATTACTTTGCCTTCTGTTTCTATTACTATTACTATTACAGCTCAAATTTTTGAGTCTATTACTATTACTATTACTATTACATGGAAAAAGCTGTAATAGTCTATTACTATTACTATTACTTATTACTATTACCCCATGTCTGGGGATGACAGCTCAGTACCTTAGTTGACCAAACCAAATTTGTACCTGGAGTACCTTATACCAGGTACAGGTACTTTAGTTCCAGGTACAGGTACAAGGTACTTCTTACTCATAACAGCCAGGTACAGGTACAGGTACTCTCAATTGTGTACCCAGGTACAGGTACAGGTACAAGTACCTTGCCCCAACCCTGTTTTCCTCAAATTTAATGATAATCTTGAGAATTAAATAGAATAAATAGCAGTTATGCCAGTTTAGTTCAGACACCAATCATATCGTATGCATTGATTATAGAATTGAAATAATGTGCTTCAGTGAGGTGATTTCTGTAATCATGCAACATTTTGGCAACACGTGAATAAAACTAAAGAACAAAGGTTTCACAATTATCCTTCCCATTTCAGCAATAACTTGTAAATGGCTGCTTGTTTCTCAATCAGTATGTTAATTGTCGTAAAATATGTTATAGCTTATCTGTTTTATGAGACCAGAAGCATCACTGACAAAAATTATCAGTTTTGTTTTACTCCTACATTATTGACAGTCATGTTTTGCTGTGCTGTCATATTTATTTTTGTTGATACATAACAGAGTGCATTTTAGTCTGACCAAGGTCCTTGGCAGCACACAAGTTTAGAACAATCTGTCATATCTATTCCTTACTGAAATTACAACCAGTTGACAGATTTCACTAGTGAGTGTGCTTTGAATAATATTAGCTCCAACCAAAAAGTTTTTTTACATAAAACAGTGCATGTATTGCTTTGAACTTTGCTATGCATATTTTTCTTGGAAAACCATATCTGTTTTATGTGACCAGTGACTCTGCCCACAATTCTCTCATTGTTTCATTTTCTCAGCCTAAATGGTAGAAGCCATGTCACTGTATCAGCTGAGCAGTCACAAATTTGCATTTCTGTCAGGCCATTAGGTGAATTTATCACTATATCAGTCAACATATTCATCTCATTCTGCAAAATATGAACAAAATTTCTGAGCAATTGAGTCACTGGTGCTTAAGAAGTTGATGTTATTTCTTTTAGTAATGATTTCATTGGCAGGGTGTTGGTTTTTATGAATTGTGTATTCAAGACAAATAACTAGCAGCATAATAAAGATTTACAAATGATACAAATCTGTCAGGGTTGCCTTCTAACATTTCTTTGGTAGGGTCTTCAGGGGATTTTTAATATTGTTATGTAGTGCCTCAACCAGAGATACAAACCTTTTTAGTTGCTAGCGAGATGATAAATTCCATTTTAATGAAGGAAAGATTTTTCTATGAATGCTCATATTTTAGTGCCATGTCATATCAAACAAACCACACAAAGAAGAATATTAAATGAAGATTTAACATGAAGGTGAAGTGTATTTTTTAATTTGTATTATTTTACCCTGCATGTAATTGTTTATATATAAAGGGTTTTTATCATGCTCTGGCTGTGCCTGATGTGGTGTCATAAGATTAGCCTCATCCACCATCAACAAAGCCAGCGCCCCCTACAGAAACAGACAACTTCATTGCCTAACAAATTGTTGATTTTCAAGTTGTGGGTTTGTTATATTCCATCCTGCTGTTGCGTCATAATACTAGCTTCATCCATCATCAACACAGCTAGCGCCCTCTACAGGAACAGTCAGTTTCATGACCAGACAGAATGGTTGTTTTTCTGGTTGTGGGTTTGTTATATTCTGCCCTGCTGTAGTCATAATACTAGCTTCATCCACCATAAACACAGCAAGCGCCCTCTACAGAAACAGGCTTTCATAACCAGACAAAATGGATTTATTTCTAGTTGTGGGTTAGTTATATTCTGCCCTGCTGTAGTCATAATACAAGCTTCATCCATCATTAAAACAGCCAGCGCCCCCTACCCTAGGGGACCAGGCACTTTCATAACAAGAGAAAATGGTTTTATTACTAGTTGTGGGTTTGTTATATTCTCCCCTGCTGTAGTCATAATACTAGCTTCTTCCATCATCAAAACAGCCAGCGCCACCTACAGGAACAGGCACTTTCATTACAGGACAAAATGGTTGTTTTTCTAGCTTCATGCTGGATATTCAGGCCTGGCAGCGCCTACCAGCTTTCACAGATTGATAGTGGGGGCCTTGTATTGATTTTATTTGCTTGTATCTGCCTGGATGGCTGGCTGATGGGAATTCAGCTCCTGCACCTAGCTGACCAGGAACTGTGGCAGTCAGACTCCCAGCTCTACCAGCCTGTCATGTGCTGTGTACCAGGGGTCGAAATGCAGGCCTCTGGTTTCCTGTGGAATTTAAGTATAACATGGGCAGTTTGAATACCTGCTGGAATTCCTGAAAGTGAAGAAATCTAACTTCAGATTCCTCCCATTCTTGTGAAAAGTGTTATGAGTGTGTTCTGATTCCCCCCCCCCCCCAAATCTTAACATATTTGGAATTTTCAGTGCAAATTCTTCTGATTTAAGCACTGTTTACAAAGTTTTAATCAAATTGAAAATGTCATACATGTAATGGTTATTTGGTCATATTTAACATTTTGACCCCTGTTTATGTATTTACATTTTGGTGATTTTCACCCTGCTGACCTTGGGTGGCTCTGAGCTGTACTTCTCAGTCTTTGTCTTTAGTCTTTTCACCCATACTACATTCAGGGCCCAAGAAAAAAATGTTACCTGTGAAGTCTGTTAAATACTTTTGTGATGTTAAGACAGATTGGTCTCTATAGGGTTTCTATAATTTTCTTAGATTATGTCACAGTAGCCTGTGTTATATAGCTGCGAGGTGAAAACACCATGTTGGGCACTTTGTTCTGAGCACTAATCACACAATTTCCATACAGTAGAGATGTATTGTTTGATAACCCAAGCATGGATGTCAGAGTTGGTGTGTATAACTCTTGTTTTCTTGCTGTTACAATGAACATTACCTCGGAATCTTCCTGTTATTATAAGTTTTTTTCATATTTCACCATCTTTCACATTTACTATCTGTATTACTCAACATTTAGTGAACCGGAACTACATAGTAATTGAGAAAGGGAAGGCATTGTTAAGTAAAATATAAGCTTTTGTATGAGGAAACATATTGCTTGTTTTCATCAATATGTATATGAACTTTGAAACTAAAAGCTTTTATGTGCACTTTTAATATTCTTTGTTATTCCAAGCTAATTACATATATTTTCCTTCATGCCAGCATGTCAAAAACTGAAATGATAGCTCCTTTCCCTTAAAGTTCAAGTCTCACCTTATATATCTAACACAGCCATTTCAAATTCAAAATGTCTGTTTATCAAAGTGACCATAACATAAATACCTGTTACAACATTAACCATGTCTGTCTTCATGGGCCTCTTTTGCTCAGGGGTTGAGTGCAGGACTCAAAGCTGAGAGACTGTTAGTTCAAATTACAGCTGAGGTAGTGAGATTTTTTTTTGTCGACCCTTACCCGGGTTGAGTGTTCTTCAGGCTTAATGGGAAGGCAGTACCCAACAGTTGTGTTTCAGTCACAAACAAGTGCACCTTGTGGGGGTTCCTCAAGGTATGACCCAGCAATGGGGATGATTACATGCCCATGGCCTGCAGGTGCAGTAGTTACCAGGCCTGGTTACTACATGGATAAAATATGAGAGGTAGGGTAGGATACTACCCTGTGATATAGTGTGAAACCTGAATGGAATTCTGCAAATGTACATATATTAAGCTAAGTTTGCAAAAAATAATATGGAGGTGGTTTCCTCCAACCACAATATATGTAAAAAAAATGTCTTCATATATATATATATATATATATATATATCCTTCCCAATTTGAGGTCATTGTCTATGCTGTCAGGGGAAACTAGCATGAAAGCCTGCACATAAAATCTAAATTACAGATATCCCTATAATATCATGACAAACAAATATTACTATGAACCAGCAGGCTTTTGCATTGAGGCAGTTTGCTGCGTGGCTGGTGATTATGAAGATTTTGAGCCCTGTCAGTGCTGCTACAGTACTGCTTTAGCTCAGAATGACAGCATTGTGTCTGGAGCTGCAGCTGATTTTCACAAGATGACAAGCTAACAACAGAGTACAATATGCCATCACTCATCATGGTGACTTGGGGTTTCTGTATTACTCGTGAATTTTCACTGACTTACTGGTGTCTCAGCTCTGTCATCTAACTCATAAAATAGCGAAAAAAAAAACCCAATACATTCCAAGCTGCGAACTGATGATATTCACAGACAGATCTAACGATAGTGAACAATATGTCATCAGTCATTATCACAGCATACACTGCTGGGTGGTAAGTTAACTGCTTGTTTCGATGCTTCTCAAAAAAACATTTAAAAAAAAGATCCTCACATTTAAGCTTTGGTCAGCATAGGTGTGATATATCTGTGATTATCCATGCCATTGCAGAAAGAAGTCATGAATGAATTAAAATTGTCACCAGCATACTCAAACTTGAGCTCCGCAGTCACTGAGGTATCACTTTGTGATTGGCTGATGATTGATTATACTTATAACAGATGATCAAACAGATGTTTGAACTTGCCATGCCATGATCGATTGCAAATTTTTGCACGTAATTTGGTAGGCCTGTGAATTGTGGGGGCCCTTAGAATCACTTCAGTTATCAATTTTTTACCTTCAGGTCAATTCTTGATTCAATTCTTACTAACAAAGAAAAATTTTAGACATGAAAAATACAAGACATTTTACTAAAATAGATGTTAGTGAATTTCCCGGTTAAAAGGTCCAAATGGCCGAAAACCGCAAGTACAAGGGCTATGGGTCTCCAAGCAGTGTCGTTCACAAGATCGAGTTCGGCTCTCGAATGGCATGGCTGGGTCTCCGCTGCTGGGATCGGTGGAGGGAATGTGGGTTGCTTCTGGCTTTGTGGCTGTGGATGCTGTAGCTTTCTAAAAAGGTCAACGGCTCAGGATGGACGGTGGCGCCCTCTACGGCTCCCTGCTTGGCGTGGCACTGCGACTGTGGGCTCAGAGAACATGCTTAAGGAGCGCACAAGGCTGAGTTCTTGACCTCAGTAACCTGTAGCTGCTCGATGAGCGTATACCTCTTTTGGCTTGGAATTTTAGCAAAAAAAAAGAAAAATGT
The DNA here is from genome assembly GCA_026874595.1 of Sipunculus nudus. Classification (NCBI taxonomy): domain Eukaryota; kingdom Metazoa; phylum Annelida; class Sipuncula; order Golfingiida; family Sipunculidae; genus Sipunculus; species Sipunculus nudus. The sequence continues at coordinate 13,342,203 of CM049321.1, forward strand.
TGATCTCCCTCGGTTTGTCGCCATAATATATGTTTATGTGGAAGTGGAGTGGGCAAAGAGCGAACGTTAAAAGTATATTTAGGGCACATATGCAATGAGGAGCTTCAACATCACAAACTTGGATGGTACGTGCCAAAATAATAATAATCGACATGAATTGATTCAGAGGTGAAAAATTGATTACAGTTTCATCAAGGGCTTACAGTTCAATGCATCAGTGCATTATTACACCTCTATAATTTAGGCTTTTTGATGAGGAAATGTGTGCTTTTATATACATTATGCAAGTGAACTAGAGAAAAGTCTGAGGTTGCAAAAAAAACTTTATTTCTGACGGACAATATAGACATTTAGGCTACAGAATTATGACACAATTAGCCTGATTGTAGGCCTACATACCTGTTTAGATGATGTACTGGTTTATATGTGGTCAGAAAGTTTTAAACAACCGATTATTTCTGTTAGTGGTTGTTAGAGGTCAACCAATTTATACTGATGATAGATTATGAATTTACAAGTTGCCCAACACTAACATTTACACCTAACAAATTCCAATGTCGATGGCCTGTCTTTATTTCACATCAGCTAAAATTAGGCTAGGAATTAGGCTAAAAAATTTACATGCTCCAGGTGCACCCTTGAAACAAAATCTACATACACCTATAGATTTCAACATTCACCTTGTAATACTTAGGAGAAAATTTGCTTGTTAAAGAGTTTTTGTTGCTGAAAGAATAGAAATGCTAATTCATGATTGTGATGTTTATGAATCGTTATTCTGTTAGCATTTTTTCGGACATCAGAACTTTTGAGCCTATTAAAAAAGTATGTGGAATTATAGTGTCGTGAAGGGTCGCCTCCGAAGATGATCAACACATGATCAGATTAATAAAAGCCACTGAATATGAATATTTCTATTGATTTAGAAATTATTAGGAAAAAATAAGATACTGCACCAACATTTTTTTCATCAAATTGGTTTATAATACGTGCACAGACTATTGCACCTTGTTTCACATACATGAAACATCAGTACAGTGGAGTGCTGATGTATACTTTAGAACATAAAAATCCTGATAGCTTTCATTTTAATGATCATGCTTTGTTTTCTCCTTCAGTGCCAATGAAAATGAGCATTATTTTGCAGACATAGAAACCTTTACTTGATATATTGTGAAGTCGATATTGGACCAGAAATTGGACTTGTACTGGTGCTGTTGCAATATTGCTATCTGAATCTTTATAAGTTGTAAGTGCAGGCAGTGGCCCTAACCTTGAGAAGGAAACAAATACTTGTATACTGGGTAAATACTAAATAGTTAACAACACGGTACTGTAGCCTACAAGATGTAAGTTTATATCAGGTTCATTAAGAAATTCCAGACTGTGCCAACAATCTGACTGTTCAGTGCTATACTCAATCAATGACAGTATCTGAGAAGGCCGGCATGTATATGTCTGTATGGCAGTTTGTGCTACTTGTAAGTTGTATTGACATACAGATGTGGTCTCAATATAGTGTTGCCTAACATCACTCTTGTTGCATTGCAACTGCAAATATTGATAGGGAAGTCAAGGCAAAGATACCAACAGGCAAGAAAATTAGGTGAATTGTTTGTGACAGAGATGTGATAATGGACAATAAACACTGACATATATAGGTATGTGCATGTATATGCATGTGCCTATTTGCATGAAAAAAGAGTTTCCATGTGCACGGATATGCAAATAAATGCTTGAACTGTCATTCTGATATATTTATACAGTGGATAGAGCAGGCCTTCCACAAAAAGATGCTGAAGGGACGTCATTTCACCCTGAATCACTGACTTCATGCTCTCCCTATGTGTGAAATTTGCTCCTGTGGTGATTTCACATACATAGGCGTATATATGCTGACGGACACTTAGAAACGCCCCAGTTAGAAAATCTGTGATTGATTTGTCATGCATATACGTGCACATGGACACACCCCTTCATGGTAACAAGGGGAGGGTGGGCCAATCCTATTGATAGATGCTGTCTTATGGAACTTTAAAAAAATTCTGATGATAGATGGATCTTGAGGTTACGTGCATAGAAGGGAGCCCAGATTGGTGGCTATAATGGATTTCTGGCAGATTTTAAATTCGACACCGTAAACCTTCTTATAGTGACCATACTGTAATAACACTCAGTGCAGTAATCGGCTTCAGTGGCTCAGGGGTAGAGTGCAGGACTCAATGCCGAGAGATTGTGAGTTCGAATCTCAGCTGAGGCGGTGATATTTTTCAAGGTCGGCCCCTACCCAGGATGAACCCTGTGCAGGCTTAATGGGGAGATTGTGCCCTGTAGTCATGTTTCACTCATAAACGAGTGCACCTTTCAGGGGTTCCTTAGTATTATGACACACACCAGGGACCCGCAGGAGCTGTACACCGAGCCTGGTTGACACCATGATAACTGGGTATAAACCCCTGTCACGTATTCCGAACCAGGTGAACAGAGTAATAGTTAAGCAAGCTTTAAAAATTGGAGGCGGTTACCTCCACCAACAAAAAAAAAATTCAGTGCAATATGAAGAGTTGCAAGATATTGCGCATGAAAGGGCATGACTGAAGAACAGATGATGGTTGTTTTCTTATAATGTTGATATTTGTTTAAGCTTGTCCTGGATAAGTGGAAGGTATTACCCAGTTAATAATTATGCTGTTTTAAACTACGGTTCAAGGCTTCTTCATACTATCAAGCTGGCAGCTAAGCTTTGAGAGACCTTGATTCAGGAAGCCACTCTGGCAATAATTTTATGAATAATGAACATGCCTTCAAGTTTTCAGGCCAACTGCCATTCAAATCCAACTAACTAAATGTAAACAATACACTGATCGGTCAGATTCCAGATACCCACTCAGCAGTGTTAAACGTTTGGTCTTAAAATTGCACTAAACTAGCTCTAGCAGTCACATAGAACAACTGCATGAGGCTCATTTGATTGGTTCAATTGCCTTGCTCATTACCTATGAATTGTATGTCAGAACAGCTTGCTGAATCAAGGCCCCTGCAAGCATAGCTGTCAGATCCTTGATACTGTGAAAATTTGGTTCAAGGTAATTTCTTCTTCTTTTGTTTCTTATGTCCCCAGTATGTTGTTTAGAGTGGACATGGGTTTGTGTTTAACTGTGGTATGCACTTTTCCGATTGCTCTCTTGTTTTATTAAAAAATAATAATAATAACAAAATGAACACATGCAGGGTCTACGTGGGGTGGCACCAGGCGTTACGCCAGGCAGTTTTTCCTGCCGCCTGGCACTTGACTGGAAAGAGTCAATGCCCGCCCAGCAGTAATATTTTAAAATTGTTTAAGCCATGAACAAAAATACATGCGTGTAAGCTTATCTCGCGGTGTTTTACTGGTATTACAATTAGTGACCCCTGTCAGATATATCTAAGTGCATGTCTGCCACACTAGATGACATCCAGTGGAGCCCAAAATGAATATTTAATAGAAGGTATTCTTTCAAAATCTGCCGTATTAAGTGGATGTTCATTAATAAAATTTGGTACAAAAAAAGTGAACCTAGCTGCTATGGTAGCGTCACCTTGTATCTGTATTAAAAGACTAATGCTGATATCAGCTTCTATGAAATCACATGACGTGCCAAAGATGTTTGATTGAATATAATTGATGATCGACGTAAATATTCGAATACATTTGTTAGGTCACAGTTCCTTGTGAGGCCAAACTGCCATAGAAAAGTGGAATATGATGTTTTGTATCAGGTTTTAAGCGGAAAAAATGAATACGGTACTTTCTTATACCCATAATTTATATTGAAGTATTCAACAAATCCTGACCGACAGAATCTGAACTGACAGATGAGTTCACCACAGTGTTTTAACTTTTACAATCAAATTTGCTCTCAGTGGCGGCATTGCTGTCGCCATATTGGAAATTAAAAATACTTTTTAGTATTACTAATGATTTATTCATGCAGCTGAAATATCACAAATCACGTCTATAAAAATGAAAGATTAACTTTAAATATCCCGTGCCCCCCCCCCCCCCCCCCCCCCATTTTTCATGTGCATGGCCCGCCCGTCCGGCACTCAAATTATTCTGAGCACATCCCTGCACATGGTACTTCGGGTATATCAAGAGTTGTTGTTAATGTGTATTAAAATGTACATAAATTTACCTGATCCTTCTTAAAGCTGCAGTAGCATTATTGATCCAAATAACAAAAAAATGAAATATATAACTGGCAAGGTACTGTATGACTACTGATTAAAAAAAATATTAAATAAAAAAATCTGTAGCTGTGAGGATGCTGTTTTCAGGCTTTGCAGTGTATTATGGCAGTATTATGGCTGAGCTGAAGAATTTGTGACTGTTATCAAAAGAAACCATATATATATACAGACGGTTATTGGCTGTGATACTTGAAAAGCTCCACACAGTATTAACAGAAGCACATCTGCTCTGTTTGACATGTTTTTCATTTGTCGCTGGAGCCAGGAATATCTGCTGTTTATGATGTGGGAGTCCTTGATATGTAATTGTGAGAGCTACAACATAAATTTTTGTTCTGCTTGTCAGCAGAGACGATTCTTGTCTACTCCTGGACAGGTAGAAGCCATATTTGATTCAGTTGCCATGGCAGCAGTTACATCACCTTAAACACGGGTAACAGGTGTACGTTTATGTGGGAGACAGAAGGCAGTAGGAAAAAGAACAATAATGGAATAATTGGCATAATTAAAACAATAACTTTCAGTGTTTAAAGAATTATGACTTACCAAATTTAAAGATTGCTATGTAGTATAATGGGTTATATAATAACTAACATCACCAAGATTTCTGCATACCCCTCATATGATTTCCTGGTATGAGTAGTTAAAGGGGCCCAGACCCCCATAAAGCATGTTGAATTAACATGAAAAATAGCTTCTTCCTTTTATAATAAGTTTCTACCTGCCAAAGATTTGCCCTGAAACTGTTTGCTTACTCCTGTAATTTGTAAACAAGTGTTAAAACAGTTGACTAGGTGCGATCGCAGGTGTCAACATAAACACAGAGTGTGCATTGCCCGGACCACAACATTTGTTAATCAGGTGATGCCTGACTGACTTGGTGAAAGAAATGTAATACATCTCCGCGCTGGTTGAAACAATGTGTTGCGGCCCACAATTGGACCTCCAGGCACGCTGCCTTATTATGGTAAACAGACGTACGTGGACCGTGTCTACCAACATGCAGAGCCATAACAAGGTGTTAAACAGCTGTTTGCAGGGTACTGAGACTGTGCTTGAATGGTTTTGCTGGGAAAATTTTGAATAAAGCAAAACTGAACTAATTGTGTGAAGGAATAGGCATTATATTGCTCCTGATTATGCCCTTTAAGAGGGTAATGCCAGTAGATTGATTATATTCATGTTTTGTTGTTTTTCTTTGTTATTGATTAAAATAGATTGCAATTCAGTGTTAATGATCATAAAGATTTACTGATTTACTGGGTGGTCAGTGTAATCATCCCCCCCCCCAACTATTTAATAGAGAATAATATCTATATATTGCAAATGAAATATATTAATAAATAGAATTATAAACTGTGGTTCCATTTATGAGTTTACTATGAAATATTATATCTAAACCTGGTTTAGAATGAACTTTGGAAACTTAATATCTTGAAATCTTAAACCTTATACTTAATTGTAATATACTGGTATGTGATTAGGTATATATATATTTGAAATGTGTCATACAGACGCTAAAAAGGTATATATATATATATATATATATATTGAAAAAGTAATAACTAGAATAAACATTTACATGGAATAATCAAAGATTGATCATTGGTTGCCTTTGTCTTTTAATAATCAAGTATGATTTATCAGCTGATTCTGAACAGTAGTTCATAATTGGCTAAAAGTAAATTGCCCTAAAATGTGGTCAACCATCTTTTCTGTTCAGAATATTAATCCATTAAAATTATATTTATGGAAACAAAAATATTAATGGCATTTAATGTGTTTACATTTATTAATGACCAGGTCATAGACACTGAGGAATATTAATTTCATAAATTTTGAATAGACACACGTGTACATGCACATACAACCAAGCTTTACTAATAAAGGTTTAGTGTTATACGCTGAATTAGGACTTGATTTGCAACATCTGGGTTTTTTTGTCTGTATGTGAAATGGTAGTTGCCATAGTTAATAATCTTTTCTCCTCTTAAGGCCTGTGTGGAAGTACATTGCTCATAGCTCTGAAGTTTGACCCATGACTTAAACATATGAAAAAGTAATGAAAGTTGTGAATGTGTGGATCATCTTGAAGGGTAAAGCAGTTTTATCAGTTTTATCAGCGTTTATGGGGAAACCATGTGCTGGAACAGATACTGGTCATATGATTGTGATTTCCATATATGGGTTTTCCCCACATGTGTGTAAAGATTGCATCATGAATATTTATATATAAACTTACACACAAGTCTGGCTGTTGCTCTGTGTGATCATGGTTAATATCTATAGTCCTTGCATTAGCCATGAAAACATGACACTCTGGCCTTCTAAAATAAACTGATAGGGGCCTGTGAGTCATGATGCAAGCCATAATAGAGTACCTATTTAAACTCTAAGGGTTGAATCAAATGTTTGCTGTGTGGTACTGGTAGTATTTGACATCAGAGGCTAATATGGTCATGTTATAATTGCTAAATAATGAAGAAAATATGTTATTACACAAATTCAATTACATTAAATACCTCTTTTCTTCTCTATGGCATCGATTCACACGAAGCTGTCAAGGCTACATTAGGGAGGCAGAGACAAACTTTACCAGGTAAAACCAGCCCCATTATTAATAACTGCTGCATGAATACACGCAAGTCAAACGTGAATGTAATATTTACTATTTTTCACAACCAAAAAAGGTCACTTAAAGTCCTACAACAGGAAAATGACAGATTGACAAGCAGATGAAAATGAAAAAGTACTATCAGAAATGGCGTGCACATCTGCCAATACTAGAAATGATGCAAACCCATTGGCTTGTACTGCAACCTCAAAGTCTTCAGTTAGTTTAAAAATTGACGTTTGGGTGGCAAGCTGCTGCTATCCTTGCATCAGCCAAGCTTCAGGAATTTTTCTTCACCATTCAGTTTATTACTCATTGAAATAATGAACCAACATGGGCATATGCATTGCCAGTCAGAAATCTCGATGATATTGCAAAATCACTTAGCCTTCCACTGAAAAGTTGGAGTGATTTGTTAAGTGGTATGTTTATATATTTTTTTTTAAGTTGTATTTCTTTGAAAAAAAATTTAATATTTTACCATGGTATGGAATTTGTTAGGTAACACACATCAGTACAAAACCTTAAACACGGGCTTTTCTGATATATAAATTTGAGCCTACCAAAGTGGGCTAAGGAAAATTTATGACACTTTCACTATACTGAGTGTGTGGGTTTTGTAGCTGGATATTTGTGAGTCTGAAGAAAGTTTTGAGGTTTGTGGTGAAACTGGACATTCTTACAGATGTTTGAACTTACATCTTACAAATATTTTAATTCAGTATTTGACTTTCCCCAGCCATATATATATAAAACTGATGGTAGATAATTCCATTTAGAAACTACATCATGTATAGTATTTTGATGCTATGGATGTGATTCCAGTTCTTGTGACCAGATACATAGGGAAATGATAATTTAAATCAAAAGTTATGATAGAAATCTTGGGATATCATGTGGCCTTTTGGTTAATAGTTTCAGGACTTTGTTTTTAAAATCATATTCCGTGATTGTATCTTTAAGATAAAAAATGACGGATGATCTATTGTGTCCATCTATATTACTATGCAATATGATGTATAGAATTTTACCTAACATATTGACAGTTAATTCAGTCTAACTTGTACATCTCACTGAAAGGTCAAGGTCATGGCCAGGTTGTTGACACATTTTCATGCAAGGTCAAGTTTTAATGAGCTGTTCGCTGGTTTGAGCCTAAGCGGCACACCACTAGTGGTTAAGTTTAGGGTTCGGACTTTTATCATTTTTCTTTTGAAAAATCATAAATCTCAGGAGACTCCTTTGTATGTATTTTTTTCTGATATTATTTACATATAACAAATTTTACATCCAGAGCACTAATGAGTAATGGCTCGCAGTGGAACTTCCTCATGAATTCAGATAACTGCGTTTCATTGTATTTCATTGATCAAACATTAAAGATTCATATCAGTACGGTGAAACTTTATACAACTTTAGTGGTGCGCCAATTCATATAAGTTCGAAACCTGGTGTCTTGACCTTCATCTTCAAGGTCAAGTCTGCTGAAATGTTCAGTTTTTGTGAACCCCATAACTTTTGAGGTATTTCACATTTTGTCCTCAAATTTTACACACCAGTTTTTTCTGACAAAATTTCATCAGAGTTTGACATGTGGTGACCTTGTCCTTCAAGGTGAAATCTGCTTAAATCTAGAATTGATCTTTGTTTTGAGATTGTGGATATTTTACCCCAAACGTTTTGGAATGGCCCATAGGGGGGAGATATATATACTGAATCTGTTTTTGCGCTGCGAAAACAAAGCCATTCTGGTATTGACACTTGTTTTCTCTAATATTGGATTAAATTGGTTGCATTTTTGATAATCTAACACAAACAATTATTTATGCACTTGCATAGAAATAATATTATCCAGAAGAAATATTCCAGTCTATTGAGAGGTATATAGGAAATACAGGACACAAATTAGTGAACAGCATTAAAATGGAACCTTTTGCAGTAAACAAGTATCAACAGCTCAGTCATTACCTGTCTGTGATATGCATAGGTCAGGCTGAAAATACTCAGTCAATTTTTGTGGGGATATTTTTGTAGCCTTTACCTTGAGACAGGCCTAAAATTACCAATACCAACTAATTGACTTTCCTGGACACAATACCAGTAATCAGAACAGTAAAATTATACCATACTGGTTAACACATATCAGATTACAAATTATTCTGCATTAATGAGTACCATAAATATGCACACTTATATATAACTTACATAGCTGTATTGAAAATAATTTTTTTTACACAATTTTTCTAATGATCAGGCAGATACATAGTTAATGCAAGTTGCCTTTCTCTAATTAATTAGGAAATTGTTAAGCATGAGACACAGATGAGCATACTATTATACTATTAATTAAAAATACTTATTTTTAATACAAGGAAAATTATTTCATTCAAGATCATTCGTAGACCTGTATAGAATAAGTGATGGTTTGGGTTGCTAATGATATGCATCAAAGATAAAGGGTGGTAAATAGATTAAAGACAGCAGTTATATCTGGAACATACATTCTGGTTCAAATTCAAATATTTCAGTCACCATCTTGAAAATGCTATCCCCACATGCCAGGGAGAGAGGCTAAATTGATGTTGGATTGACTGCACTTTGGCTGGTATATTGAGGGGACAGGAACCACAGTTGTCATAAATTATTACAACAACATCTAAGGCTTAACATGAGATTACTTAAGTGAGTGGTTTTAATACAGTGTCAGGGTTTTCCCTACGGTGTTTACTAGCACCTGCAGATCAGAACCCAAACAAAGCCCCATCCGACACACAGCCCAGGCTGACCTACTTACAACTACACACTATTCAATGTCGCAACCACAGACCTCACTCCAGACGCCATATTGTTTATATTCCCAGTCCATCTTCTGTAGTCGGTCTGCCTTCCACATAATGCTGCAGCTATTTGAATGTACAATGTACTCACCTATACACTATACAAGATGAATATATGGTATTGTTAGGTTATATTTATTAATTCACAGGAGAGCCATGTGAGCATACTGTTTATGAGATATATAATTGTATGTATTGCATTGGCTGAGATAAGGCTGGGTAGAATTTAGCATTTTATGTTATATCTTTAGAAAATTACATCTTGTCCAGTGTGATATTAATGGTGACACAACACAAGGTCTAGATGTAATAATAACAAAAATGTCATAGTACTGTTGTGACAGAAGGGATATGTTGGCTATCACAATTATTACTGCTAGAGCAATCATATATCAGTGATTGTCAGTTGTGGCTGATGCGTTAGCATTTTTCTGCCTGCGGGAATAGTTAGGTTAAACATAAATTGAAGCCCAATGAATATAAGTTAATCAGAGTTGTGTGGTTATAGGATTACTACTTTTTTTAATAAAAGCAGATAGTATCAGACACATAACCAAATCCAGTATTGGTGGGTCTTGTAAAGGGAAGGTCAGAAATATTGCAGGGATTGAAAATTTACAAGCTTGCATGGCCGGCAGATTCCAGGTTTCACAAGTTATCAGTGAGTTTACAGGACCAGCTGTTTGAGTGTTGGAAATATGCATGACACAAATCAGTAAAGCATAGAATTAGAAAGGCTAAGTGTGAATGTACTGAATTATTTGCTTAAATGTTAAAGGGGCCTTATCACATATAAAGCTTGTTGAACTGTCAAAAAATAGCTTCTTCTCTTTGAAATAAACTGGTACCTGGCAAAATATTGCCCAGAAACCGTTGCCTTACTTATGCACACAAGTGTTAAAAAAGTGGACCAGGCACAATCACAGGCGTCAGACATAAACACTGCATGGGACTGTGTGCATCGCACGGGCCACAACAGCCATTAATCAGGAAATGCCCTGTCTGACTTGGCCCAAAATATGTTACATGTTCAAGCTGGCTCAGACATTGTCTTGCCGTTTCCCTGGAATGGGAAACACAGAAAATTGGACCTCCGAGGTAAACACACATGTGGATTTTGTTTACTAACATTGCAGAACCATAACAAGGTGTTAAATGGCCGTATGAGAGGTACTGAGACTGTGTTCTGGGATGGTTTTGCTGAGAAACTTTGGATAAAGCAAAACTGAACTGATAGTGTCAAAGTCAAAGCATAAAATTGCTCCTGGTTATGTCCCGTTAAGAGAAAATGACTGAAAACTTACACTGATACTTTTGAGTGAAGAAACTGTCAAGCACAGTTGTATTTTCCGAATAAAATGGGTTTGAAAAGCTTTAAGACAAATCTATCATTATTTGAACACTACCAATTTATAAAATGTTATGTGGAGGTTAGGAAGTCCCTGACTCTGAACTGAGTGATGCGGGTAATCAGTAAGAAAGAAATATTATTGAAATATTGATGAGCAAGTATGCTGCAGGGTATTTTATAGGAAATATTAATGTCTTTCTTCAGGTGGGGGATCATCTTTAGTGATGGTCAAGGGAATGTAAACATATAAATTATGCATTTTAGGAGGTTCCTATATCATAGGAAATAGAGCCATATGCAGGGTTAGTATTTATTTATGTGAGGAATAAAATAAGAAAGAACAAGCAGATATGGTAAAAGCAGTTGAACTCCTGACACAGAGTTTACCTCTTGATTTACCTCCAGTAGATGATGAATAGCTGAAGACAAAGCCTAGTTTTAGTATTGAGCAGCTGTCAATTTTAGCTCAGCTGACTTTCAGTCATGCTGGGCTATAGCGATGGGTCTTTGTCTGTCGTCCTTCCGTCTGTCCGTCAGTTTCACATGCTCTTTACACATCTGGCAGTATCAATACAGTCATTAAGTTCTGAGCTTGTAATTGCAAATTTTTAATTATTTGTATATGTATTACGACTTTATTTAATAGTTCTGATGAAGTACAGTGAACATTATCACCCTGCCAGGGTGTTGATTCTGCCAGATGTGTCAAAATTTTTTTTTTTGGGGGGGGGGGAGGACAGAGTGAACTTTTATTTCACAGTCTATTCATAGTAGAAAAACTAACATTTTTACGGAATAGAATCTTTAAAATATTCAGATTTTATTATTCAGATTTTAATGTATGCAGGAAACCGGTCAGGGAGTGAATTTATTTCAGATACCCAGCAGATATTAAAGCTACCAGTATACAGGCTGGGTCAGCACACAATCAGGAGAAACATCTCCAATGAAAATATTAATTCACAAAAAGTATTCTTTCGTTCACACACATTCAACTCATTTGGGAACATGCTACTCTGTTGCATTGTCAGAATATTTCAAATAAAGGTCACATGACAATTTCTAGATTCATGCTGTGGCCGTAGCTACTTTCACAATTTCACACACAAGCTCTGAGAACGCATATGCTCTGCATAGTTTTTATGGAGAAAATTATTGTGACAGATACATGTTTTGCAAACACAAGGCTGAAGTTGTCAGTTCAAATTACAGGGGCCAAGTCACCAATCTGACCTTTATAAACTAAAGGTAATCCCTTTGAGCTTTCATAAAAATAGCCAAGAAAATGGAACAAAACCACACACAGGCTGCTTGTCTTGCTATATCAACATGTTTATAAAATGTGGGGGGCCCACCAAAAAAATCAAAACAAATTCAACCAGGGCATCTGGCAGCAAGTCAGATATGTCAGAGCTTTGCAAATGACATTTTGCAACAAGTGACCTTTCTATCCTTGCATATATGCAACCTCCCACCTCAGGTTACATGTTTTTCAATATTGCTGTGTTTACAAACATGTTGTTGATAAACAAGTTCACTTATCCTTCAACAAGGCCTTTTAAGAACTTTTCACAACCAAAATTACCCTTATATTATTAATATATACAAAGAGGAAGACAGAAATCACATTTATTTAAAAATTCTTTTTCAAAGGGTAGGTGATAGGGCACCTTTAATTTCTACTATGTGTAAACAAAATTCATGCTCAGGCATAGAATTTATTATCATACTCTGACCTAGCCCTTAAAAACAGTTTCACTCTAACACCTATGTGTTATCAGACACCTTCTTTGAGATTGTATGACTTATTGTTCATACACAGGACTGACCCAGTTCTGCTGAAGCTTGTATAGCCAGCTCCCTTAGAATACAGTATATGCTGCTACCAACTAGGCCTGGCATGTTTGACAAAGCTTTAAGGAACAAAACACACAGACATGCAGCCATATTGATTCCACCAGCCTACATATCTAATATGGCCCTCCCTCCAGCAATGGCTTTGGCTGGTTGGAACTGGTTGTGCTGTGAAGCAGCTGCTGTAACAGCCAGCAATCTAACAAGCCCAGCAAATAATGGCCCCATGCTACTGGGGCCGCCCAAAGCAAGCTGGCAGTGTCTGGTGTGACTGTTAAAGCCTCCCCTGCAAGATGAGTGATAATAGGGGATGAATCTTTGTAGGTCTAATATCTGGGAGTTTTTGTTTATTAAATACAGATGTTTACCTTCTGCTTGTCATCCTTAATTCTCATCTCATCTCTGCATGTCATCCTGCCTTTTTGCGATGATTTTTACCAAGGTGAAAAATCTGCCCATTTGCTATGATTATTGGAAAGCAAAAAATTGCCATAACTTTAATCTTATACCACAGATCTATGAACATAATATGTAAAGAAAGATTTCATGATAAAATAATAAAATCAGTATGGACTCATTCATGTAATATTTCCTGTTACTTATGGAATATCTCCATAAAAAATAATAGAAAGAATCAACATAAATGATAAAAGCTACAGACATATCTTAACACATATAAAAATACCTGTTTACCTGTCAAAATTGCGCCATTTCCAGTTTTAAATGGTTTCAGGATCTCACCACCGTTAGAGTTGTCAATCTCTACACTAAGGGAATCATTATTATATGAATAAATTATGTCAAATATATGTTCACAAATTCTTAATAATTCGACAGAGACACAAGGGAACATCCAATGAGTTGCAATTAATGTTCATTAATGGTAGATAAATTTAAGGATCTGATGTTATTTATAATAACAATACTTAAACATGCAGGATTTATTATTATATATATATATATATGTAAAGGCCCAAATTAGGATCTGGCCCAATTTAAAAATGGGTCAGCCCAGATCAAAATTTTGATTTGGACTGGCCCAGATCAAAATTCTAATCTTACAAGTTTAAAACTGGTCTGGCCCAGATTAGAATTTTGATCTGGGCTGATTTTTCTGGGCTGGCCCAGTTTTAAATTGGGCCAGATTCTAATCTGGGCCTGACATATATATTAAATATCAATATAATCCAACCTCCTTGACGTGACCTCTTATTCAAATAGGTGTTATTTTTGCAATAATTCCCCATTCCTGAATTTGTAAATAAAAAAAAAAGGCAACTACAGTTGAATTGTCTTCTTCCCAAAACAGCTGTCTTCATCACAGTTGATCATATTTTGATAACGTTCAAAATGCAGCATTCAGGAAATGTGTGATTCGTATCTGTGACTGTTCTGAACAATCAGGTAAGGTCTGTGTATTATTATAGTCAAATACATAGTAATGTAATGTGGTAAAAAATATGTTATTATGTCCAGTGGTCATCATTGAAAAAATCGAGGGATTGACTAGGGTTGGGATGATAACTGATATTTGGGATTGTCACGATATCTGACAGGTGCGATAATCGTTTGTTATTAATAATAATAACTTTGTTATTGTGTTATCAAAATCTGTGTTTTTGTCCACAAGTTTAGTACACAAGCATGCCCTTTTAGGATAATTAGCAAAAGATAATTGAATCATCATCTTTCTGATTTCAGAAAATCATTTATTCTCAAGCATATTCGTTATTTTATGAAATTCTAAAAAAGTATATCATAATATAAAAGTTTATGCTTATTGATGTTCAAAATAACGTGTTTGTTAAACAGTCCTATTCTTTTAAAAAATCTGAGAGGTACTTCCAGGGTATCTAATCAGTCCCAGAAACAGGGTGAAAAGTACTGACAGTTGATAGGACTTGAGTTTCTGCACCAGATACGATATTAGTATATTTCTGGATTTTCTCGATAAATTTGTATCATTATCATGATACAAAAAACTGATATGGTCCCATGTAACTGAGAAAAACACTTTGAGAAAAAAGGTACAAATTACAATATTATATTATTAAGGATGTTCTTTAATGTATTTTTTTGTGCAAAGCACACTTGTATTATCACAGACTGAAAGAAAATTGAAGATGAAACAATTTACCAGCATGTCATCAGGTATATTTTTCAATACTGGAGGCCTGACACAGCACAGCAAGCCTCCATTGAAAATAACTGCCAGACTTTCCCCACTGTGACAGGCAGGTGTCATTATCTAGGAGAGCACCTGTCTCAATTGGTTTCCAGTTAGGGCAGTGAATTGTATGGGATTCCTAGATTTAGTTCTGTTCTTCATTCAGAGCAGCTGAGCTGATCTAGTTTAATAATTGTCTTTTTCAGTAGTCTCTATTAAAATTTGCTTGGTGCCATTAACTGTCGTACATGGCATACCTGACGTATGAATTACCGTAAGTTATACTTTGAAATTTAGAGATAGTAACATTTCTGTAAATATTCACCTAAATTATCTTTTATGGTACAATATTTGCAATTGTGTTTCATAATGTAAATTACCTTAAATAATCTAAAATACCATAAATAATGAAAAAGGAGAATAAAACTGGTACTCTGAACAGTTGTTAAAGTTTCCCAGGTCTTGGATTGAGTTTATAATATTGGATTCCTTTAGGGTATCGTATCACTTTACTGCCAGTTAATTGGCACAGTTTTCTGTACTGTCATTTGAACAAAAAAAAAAGGCATGTTTTGATGCATTATAAATAGTGTACTGGCTGACTTTGCTACAGGAGGAACGCTTTTGGGGGACCCAACCTAAATCTTCCAAATATATATAGTAGGTTGTAACTAAACAAATGGGGCAAAGAAACAGAGTAGCAACACCCTTATTTTTAATAAGAAAATTTCATACCCCAAGTGGATGATGAAAAAGTAATACCATAGAGCGTCATTTATCCTTAAAGCTCCAGCAACCGCTTCTTTATTCAGATAAACGATCTTTTGGATAAAAGATTTTACAGGATTCCACATGGTTACCAGCCTGCCATAAAATACCAGATCATATTAGGCGCTAAAAGGCACATATTAATGATGCTAGCCTTGAATAAATGTTGACAATATTTGTCCCCTGTTTCCGCTAAACGGGGGACATTGATTTGGGATTGTCTGTCTGTCAGGTTTACGTTTCTGTGCAATAACTTTCCTAAATGTCTTATTTTATTCAAACTTTGGTCATCAATTGCTCTCATGCATACTTGGTTGGGATTGGTTTTGGAGTGTCTATCTGAAAATTTAATACCACCAGCTCCAAAACAAACAAAAAATGTTCTCTTTTGTTCCAAATTCACAACCAAAATTATGACATATGGAGACATCTTCAGGGGACAATGAAAAAACTAAAACACAGCAACTCTGACATGCAGAGACATCTTCAGGGGAAAATAAAAACTGAAACATATTGAGAAGGCAACTTTGAAGATTACAGGAAGCTAAAATAACAAGAGGCAGGAGCATGGGACATAAATTCCACGAATTTACTTGTTACGTTGTTTTCCATCAGTTAAATTTATATATCATGTAATTAATATATCATGTAATTAATATATCATGTAAAATTTTTAAAAACTATTGCTTATTGATTGCATAATGAACTGACAGACATAATGTTCTGACAGACAAGAATTAATCAAGCTAGTCCAAAATTTACCTTTGCAACAACATCTGTGTTAGATTTTACATTAATGTTTTCAACGTATCTATTGAAATACATTAAAATATTTGCTAAGTGGCCCTGGAATATTAATTTGCAGTACTTGGCTGCTAATCTCAATATATTTGCTTGGAATAAGAAAATCTTTAAAAGTGACTTTTCAGATTTTTGTTCATCATTCTATTTACAGATTAACAGTTCTCAGTATTTAGTTTCGGATAAACACATTTTTGGATAAACAGTGCTCAGGTATATCATGAATGTATCTGTATGTATAACAGATAAGGAAGGGTGTCAGTTCTACCTGTGCAGTTAATAACTTCCTGTTTTGCAAACTGAAACAAATTACATCAGACTATGTAGTGTTTACGCTGACTATGTATAAATATGACCAGGATTGTTCTGGAGTTTTCTCGTGCTACAAAGCTTGTTTGTATTGACACTGACCTAGCTTGCCTGAGACACCAAATGTCCCCATGGTGTTGTAAGGTATAGTTATATATGGTTGTATCACGAAATCAAATATTTAGGTTAAACAGGAGTAAACATAACCAAGTATAATTTAACCTTCTACAGTGAGCAGAAGTTGTATTTTTGTTGCTTTGATTTGTGTCCTGCAACTCAAAATTGTATTTAGATAGTTTGATTGAAAGTGTGGAGGGCTAACATAACACCCAAGGAACACTAATTAATTAAGAGTTAAACTAAATCTTAATCAGTCAAGATCTTTATCATTCACATGAATCAGGGAAAATTTCTGTGACTGTGTCTCATATTTTACATGGATTAATATATATCACACATTAAACTTCCATCAAGATCCTGGTAATATTCTGGATTTTGTTATCCAGCATATCTGTGGAGGTATGTGATCTCTGAGTGCTATCTAATCAAATGATAATTTTGTACTTTGTTATATAAAATGACATATGAGAAAATACAGAATAAGGTATATATCATGAAATTTCCAATAAGTAATGGGATTTCCAGTATAGTTCATGAAATTTACGGTACAGTTACAGTACAGTTGATTGGATTTCAAACATTTGGTGATAGGATTTCCCGAATAGTTCATAGGGTTTCCCAGATAGTTCATTGGATTTACCATATTGTAGTTTTCTCCTTCTTCTTTGTCAGGAAACCAGTATTCATGAAACTTCAATTTAGACAACACACATTTGAGATCAGTCATTAGTGTAAATATTTAAACAACAAAGCTTTTCATCATTTCAAGAACACTCCAGTCGGTCTGTGTTGTGTGATGTGTTCTCTTGGGTTTGTTTTGTTTACAAACATACACCTGGTAGTACTGTATAGATACTCAACTCTGCACTCAAAATATGCTGTCTTAGCATCTAAGGCATCTTAACAGTTGGTGTGTGGTTACGCAAGTACCACCCCAAGATCCAGACGTTCCCTCTCCAGGTATCTCGTTAAGGTTTATCTTATCAACCTTCAGATCACATACAGGTATTTTATGTTTAGTTTAACATCTTCATCATTGTCTGGTTACCTGTCTTTTTTTGTAACCTTAGTCCTGCCTGTATTTGTAATTTTGAAACACAGTAAATTCTCAATTTAAACCTAGAAAGCATGCAGTGACTGCATACTGTGGCTTTTGTTTGGATGGGTTTTCAAATTTGTGATATTTGCGAAAAATGATATTATTGGTAAAGTAAAAAAAGACCATTATTATGATGCTCTACCTGCACAGGTATAGCACAAACAGTTCTGTCATTGCCTCGCTGGCATCTCATGTAAATGTTATCTTTGCCTGTATTTTCTTAAGTCGAAAATGTAAAAAATATTTATCCACAAATCAAATATTCATATTTAAAATGATATCAGTATTATTATTCTAATTGTGTATTATGTGCCAAATATGAACTAGAATTTCCACTGTGTTACACTGTGGTCCTAAACTCAATGTTAAATTATTTTTTACCTAATAATTAACTTGTATAAAATAGTGTATACTTTTTGTTGACAGTATATTATGGTCATGAAAATGAAACCTCACAAAATGCGACAATCAGGAAATTTTAACCCCGCAAATATGAAGCTAACCACGGTGTAACCTTCGTCAATATCTATTGATCCAGAGTATTACCAGGATTCTGGTGTATTGTACATTAGGGTTTGGACAATAACACATATATTTGGGATTATCACGATACCTGACATCTGCAATAATTGTACCATTAAATTCCCTATTATCGTGATATCATGATATGCGTTTTTGGCCACAGTTTTGGAACACACACATGCCCAGTGTTAACACCAAAATATCACCAGGGTGTTTCTAAGTTCAGAAAATCATATATAACTTTTTCAACATTTATTTTAATATGGGTATGTTCAAAATGACAGTGGCTGACAAACTGAAAGAATCACATTCTTTGAAAACTGGCCATTTTTCCCCACTTATAGGTAGCCCTAGAATCATGGCGGATAGTACTGACATTTGTGATATGGCGAAAAGCGCTGGAGTACCCTTGCCAGATACTGATATTACAGTATCATGATATATTGCAATAAAATGTATTTTATTTTCATGATTTAGAAAACTGGTATTGTCCCAGCCCTGTGGTACATCAGCACAGGAAATAAATGTACAATTCAGAAAAGAGAGAAGTCTTAGTCACAGTTTACTCACTTCATGGTTATATTAAAAGGTCATATCTGCCTGCCAGAACAAAAGTGACTCTGTAAATGACACCTGGCCACATTCACTGGGCTTGGAAATTTACTTTGGACATTTGTTAATTAGATTTTAGGTGATTATATTTAGACAGAATAATTTTTGTGCTGGTATCTTGTGACAGGGTAGCATCAACAGAGGAGACCTTCTTTGGCAGTTTAAGACATTGGTTGGTCTGTAGGTTGAGAGGTAATCGTGCAGCTCACTAAAGCCAGGCTCTGTGAAAACCTACACAGACAGTCCTTTGTTATTTCTTCTGCTTGCTGTTTCTACCAGCAGCAGCTTGCTTGAGCAGCCATGACTGCAACTACACAGTAAGGCTACACCTGGAAACCCTGCTAACATGCAAGATGTGTTGAACAGCATTAATGGGCTTTACCCTGATATCATGGTTATATTATAACATTTAAAACTCCAAATAATATATCATACATATTGATACAGATTGTTAGGTTCCTCTTTGCAATAGAAGTAGTCTTTGCTCATAGTCGTGCTTCATTTAAATCATTTTAAACATCGATGCCAGTGAAAAAGGAATTTTATCATATATTTGACAGTAGGGGCACAAAAATAATGAAATGCAACTAATAAAAAAAAATTTTGTTGGTGGAGGTTACCGCCTCTATTTTTAGCTCAGCTGACTTTCAGTCATGCTGGGCTATAGCGATGGGTCTTTGTCCGGCTTCCTTCCGTCTGTCCGTCCGGCCGTTAGCAGGGTACAGATCGTAACCATAGGGGCTAGGGCCATGAACCCTATGCAGTCTTAGAGGTTCTAAAAAGATCTCCTTGCAAACCTGAAATTAGGTCACTGCGACCTATATTCTCAAAGTTATTGGGTGTGTTTGCACCCCCCAGAAATAATTCTTTTAGCCAAAATTTTCATCCCAAACCTTCCATCTTTCACATACAGCTCACCTACCAACAGGGGAAGAACCATAATTATTTTGAGGTCACAAGGTCAAAGGTCAAGGTCACAGAACCAACTTCTTTGAAAAGCCTCAGGATGCATTTTAAGCCAAACCTTTCATCCCAATTCTTTGATCTTTCACATATAGCTCACCTACTGAGTGGGAGAAGAATCCTATAGATGTTGAGGTCACAAGGTCAAAGGTCAGGGTCACAGGATCCACGTCTTTGAAAAGGTTGTGGACACATTTCAAGCTAGACCTTTCATTCCAAACCTTTCAGTACTGATATTGCTTCTCTGCCAACAGGGGAAAAGACCTGTTGATTTTGAGGTCAAAGGTCAAGTTCACAGCACCCTCTTCTTGCGTGGAGTCATTTTCAGCAAACTTTTCAATCTATACTTTCCATCTGTCATATATGGCTTACCTACCAATAGGAGAAGAAGCCTATTGATGTTGAGTTCAAAACGTCAAAGGTCAAGGTCACAATATTGTTCTAAATGCTTGTGAACATATTTCAAGTGAAACTGTTCAACCCAAACCTTCAGTCTTTCACATATGCCACATCTATGCATCACTGAATTTGATTCAAACTTCATATTTATGGGTCTTTTTGCATGAAGAAATAACTAATTGATTTTGAGGTCAGCTGGTCAGGAGATTAAAGGTTGCTGGTCTAAGTTATTCACTCATTGGTTGCCAAGTAATTACACCCGGCCAGATGTAAGTGGTTAGTAGTTACCCATCATTTAGAAAGAATCCAGTTGATATGTTGGCAAAAGGCCAAGGTCATAGGTCAGGGATGTTCACAATAACTTATTTTGTAGACCATCTCTATTTTTCTTGTTTTCTTGTATATATAACCATATGGCACTCACAACTGGTACATCTCACTATGTGCCCATAATTGTCAGTGACACTTGTGATATATGACTCCCTTTTGTATCAGCTCATGGAGTGATAAGGATATATCATTAGTGCATAACAAAAACACTGTTGCCGGAATGCTTTGGCCAGGCATTAAGACTATGAGAGTTAAGTGTTAAGTTTAGCTACTGATTTATAAAATGATGGGAACATTTTGCAGTTTATATCATGGAATCATAGCAATAAACTTAGTTTTCTAGATATCTGAATATTATTATACAAATCATCAGATATACCAGCAAGTGTTTGTTCTGATAATATGTGGGTCTGTACCTGGATTCAGGATGGCTTTATTTGATTACAAGACTCTTAGTGATGCTTTCTGCATTTCTTTTCTTTTAGGTTTTGCAGTTTACCTACCCTGCTGACCCCATTGAATAGCAAGCTGATAATTAAAACAAATTGGACTTTCACTTTTTACATTTGCATGTTCATAAATCTGATATGAGAGCTCTCCAACCTGATCATGCCTTTTGAATTGTTTTGGACATTCATAACTGTTACATTCTTTGAAGCAATTGCTACAAGTTTAGTGTCATATTGGAGGATGTGTGACTTGTCAGAAAACCATTATGTCTGCCAGGTAGCCATTTTAGAAATCCTTTTGCCAGGACAATTTCTGTGATTTTTTTTATGATGTTTGGTCCCTTTTAGAGGATGTTTGTTGTTCAATTTCCGACCTGTCAGAAATCCAATATGGCCACCAGGACGCCATCTTTAAATTCCTTTAGAACATATTATCTCAAGAACTATTAAAGTGAATGCAGTGGGATGTATATTAATGTTATCTTGCATTGGGTCAAAGATTTCTTAATAAATATGACCATCATTTATGAAAGCTCAGTACAGTTGGCTTGTATTGAATAAAAATTAATATGGAAGCACCCGTTTCACAATAATTCTTGCATGGATTTCCTTGATCTTTTGCTATATTTTGATCTTATATGTGGCCTGTGTGGTATTACTTTTGAGACTGACAGGTATCGAGCAAGCTGTGGGATTAGTTCCTGATAGCTCAACAACCATACATTTTGCCTCAGACCATCATTCACTATGTTTTAACCAGACATATATGATAAGAATTTATGGCAATCTAGAAAGGTTAAACAAAATTGGCATATAGGTTCTGCAACAATTTTACTAGAAGTTGTGAATTGCAGCCCATGATGTCGCAGGTCATGCTTGGCAGCTGAGCGTCATGACCCATGGGTCACTTGTTTTTTTTTACAATGCTGCGAAATGTCAGATTAAACTATGCCAAGTGTGTCATAACATCTAAGAGAAGGGGGGGGGGGGAGGGGTGTCATTTTCCTAATCTTCCCATAACTCCTGAGAAATCTGACATTATTTAATTTGGGGGCTGTCACAGTACCATTTATCAGCAACTACATGAACTATATTTGAACAGATAACATATGCTCGTATCTTATAATTGTAGTCAGTTAGTCAGTCTTCATAAATGTTGCATATTCTGTTTCTCATGATCTGTTTGCTGGTTCCTGAGGTATCTTGTCACATATTTTCAAGAATGAAGTCCTCTCAGTTTAATTCAGGATCAGGCCTTGGAGGTTTAGATGTCGCTTGTGTTTGAAATAATCATGACAATTTGAATGGATGGATTGTTTCAATCTGTACCAACTGGATAACACACGCTCAGACTAACATATGGACAAACAGGGACATTTGATATTTCAACCACGCACTTGGTCTTGTTTGTATGCCGAAAATATTCACTGACCCCAGAAAACAAGCTCACTTAGTTTGATCATTTAGATTATGTCCCTTTATATGAGCCATACACTCTTTTTGGAAGGACTGATGTATAAATCAGGGTCTGAATTAAGAAAAATAAGCCAATAATTATGCCAGTGGCAGACACTTTAAAAAAATATTATCAATTGATTCACTCTCAGAATGAGGTAAAGGAATTATGTGAAAATTTGTCGTCAGTAGACACAATTTAGTTTGGCATTATATAGTGTTATATTTATTCTGGTGATGCCCTTGCTCTGATCTGGAGGAAATTAGAACGGGAGGCAGCCATATTGATTGTTGCCATGGGCAACAAGACTGATTAGGGAAAAACAGAGACAGGGACATGCATCTGTGCAAACTAATGGCTGGAAGTTCAATAGGTCACAGCTAAATTTAAAATCTGATTAAACATTGATGGTATTCTCATATATTAAACTTAAGTCTCTTCATATTTCATACATGATTCTAGATTTGCTCCCCCACACCAGAATTTTCTTTGTTATATTTTGGCCAGATAAAGGGAAGTTTTCATATTGCAATAAGAGCTTTTGCAGAAAATGTTTTGTGCAAGGAGTTTCTTGATAGTCTTGTAAGTCATGAACAAGACTATTTGGTCTTCAGACGTCCTGTTAGATTTTGAGCAGAGGACCAGTCTGATTTTTCAAAACTTAAAATTAATCTGTCAAGTCTTGGGTTTCTAAGATAGTTGGCATACATTGACAGGTGCATTCTTGTACATAAATGAAGTTTAAATAATGTATAGTTATAAGTTAATATAAAGCTATAGTGGAAGAAGATATTTTTTATGATCATTTTAGGCAAACTTCCATGTTTCATCTGTGATGCTACTACCAAACCAGGCCAGTTATTTCTTATTTTATGAAGAACAATATGCATGCAATCGCCAAGTAAACCTTTATCAGCCTTCTGCTTCATACTTCAAGTCCTAGCCCTAAACAAATATGTTTATATCAGTTATCAACAGGGGGAAATCAAAATACCAATATGTTAATCACAAAGCAGCCTGTAAAATTTCATATAACTCATGTCATATATTTTGGAAAAATCTCTTCAGCCTAGTGCAGCTACATTAAATACTGTGGTTGTCTTCTTATTTGCGGTGGTTTCAAATTTGCGATATTCGCGGTCGCTCCCTGACCGCGAAATTGAAACCACGCAGTTTTGAATGCATATTTACCAGACCATGATCATTTATTTCAGAAGCTGCCGATAGTTTGCGACAGTTGAGATTTGTCTTCAGCTACGTAGTGATGTCCATCGAGCCTGGTGCATATACGTTAAATGATTCAGGGAGAATGACATGGCCCATTTTAAAATAATATCGGTTGGCTAAGATGCAAAACCCGGGACCCTTGCAGGTGCGTGCTAACGCCGGCGGACGTGCCTGGCAGTTTTTCCTGTACTCCGGCACATGACTGGAAAGTGTCAATACCCGCTGGGCAGTAGGCCTAATATTTAAAATTTACGTGTATGTGTGCCAAGTTAGATGACATCCAGTGCCGCTTAAAATGAATATTGAGTAGAAGGTACTCTTTCACATTGTGCCATATTTAATCATGTTAATAAATGAAATTTGCCACTAAAGTAGTGAACGTAGCCGCTAGGGTTACGCCACCTTGTAACTTTATAAAGGACTTATTCTGTGAAATCATGACGTGCTAAACGATGTATGATTGGCTAGTGATGACGTGAATTTTGAATATATCTGAAAGGTCACAGTTCATTTTGGGGCCAAAGTGCCGTAAAACTGTGGAATATTATGTTTTGCTTCAGATTTCAACTGTGAGAAACTGAATATATTTCCTTCTTCCACCTATATGGAAGTAATTAGCAACATAAACGGCACTCAAATTATTCTGGGCACTCCCTGCCTTTGATACTAAAACGAGGGGGCTACCTACAGGCGTCCCTTTTTGGTTGAGCAGGTGATTACGACTCGACTTTTAATTAACAGGAGTAAGATACCCTTATCAAGACAGTTTCCCTTAACAAACTTAATATACGGTTTTGTAGTAACACGTTGGTTTCTCGACACACCTTAATAACATTTGAGTTGTTTTTAATGAACCTCGGCCCTGAACTAATTACAGCCAGCGGGGTCATTGCTTCCCGCAGGCGTCGGCTCAGCCGTCTGTGAATGTTCGAACAAGCGATATCTGGACAGAGAATAAGAAGACCTAGATAATAGTGAAATCACCATTTAATGAAATTATTTTTGATAATAAAATATACTACTAGACCAATGACAGAGCGCGAAAAAAGGAACCCCGTGAAACTTTTAAAAATATAAAAACCGCGAAAATTCAGCCCCGCCAATATAAAGGCAACCACAGTAGTTGATGAATAATTGGTCTTTTGTGGCTTTTGTCAGACATTCATGGAAACATGATCAATCAACCTGTTAATTTATTCCAAACGCTAACAGATATTTTGGTATTTAATGAAAAACAGGATTCAGCGTTCTGCTGAATATGGTGTCGGCGACGTGAAACAATTAGTGTTTGAGTTAATGAGTGCAAGTTAGTTCCTTGTACATGTGGCACAGTACACCGGTACACATAGTATACAAGTATACATATAAATATGCAGTAAACAGGTACACATAGTATACAAGTATACAGGTACACATAGTATACAGTAGACAGGTACATATAGTTAACATTAGGCAGGTACATGAAGTATATAAGTATACAGGTACACATGTTATACAGTATACAGGTACACATAGTATACAGTAGACAGGTACACATAGTATACAGTAGACAGGTACATAAAGTAAACATTAGGCAGGTACATGTAATATACAAGTATACAGGTACACATGTTATACAGTATACAGGTACACATAGTATACAGTAGACAGGTACATATAGTATACAGTAGACAGGTACACGTAGTAGACAGTAGACAGGTACACATAGTATACAGTAGACCGGTACACATAGTATACAGGTACATATATTATACAGGTACACATAGTAAACAGGTATATATTAATACAGTATATAGTAGACAGGTACATAAATCATGCATTGCTCTGTGGATGCAGGTCGGGCGAACCCAAAATAAACCAAAAATGGGAAGAGAAAGTGGTTCATGTGGAAAGAATCTAGAAAGTAAATTAAAAAAAATTAATTATCTGTGAGTTGACAGCCTGTGTTCAGTGGTCCATATCACAAAATATTAATTAATAGGAAGTAACTTTGATATCTAATTAAATACACAGGTATTACATAAATGCGTGGACAGATCAAGTCAGATATTTTTGCTGTTGGTCATCTAAAGTGCAGACTTCTAATATATATTAATTATGTGAGAAATACATTAATTGTTAAGACATTTTTAGTTATGCTTGAAACTTACACTACAGGCTTGTACCTGACATGTATATACCATTTCAAAATTAATAGTTCACAGTAGTTTGTAGAAGGACAAAACATGTGTTACTCAGTTCCATCCATTAACTGTTCAGTTCCTGGTTCATGTCATGTGATTTCAATTTTGTATTTGCTATCACAGCATCAGTCACAAAATTCCTAGTTAGATGTTCTTTAAATGCTAAAAAATGGAAATTTGACTGGAATTTGAAGAAAATTTATCAATCAGGTAATTCATGATTTTACTAATCATTTCTTCCTATGAATCATGATCGTGTACTTGATATCTTGACATTTGCATGTTTTGTCTCTATGGTAATATAAGATACTTGAGTTGAAGTCTTTGCAAACAATTTTCAAGACTTTACATACAATTTAAATATGAAAAATGATTGTGTTGATATATAGTAAAATGTTCATTCTGTATGATTTGTCAGTCATCTGACATGACCTTTACTATCAGATTTTGACTAATTTTTTATTAGTCATGTTAATTTTTCATGTCTTGATCTAACCCAGATGAGTGACCCTGCTTTGACCTTGACCTTTTCATGTCCTTCATATCTGACCTTATCCTGTGCATGTCTTGTCTTTATTTCAGAATGATAAAAACTTAAATAACTTCAGCACTGACCTGTGTATGTCTTGTCTTTACATGATAATATTGAGAATTGATGTGGACTAGCACCGCTAATGATTGTTCTAGTGTGTCTTGAATATCATATTGTGTCTTTCCAGGATGGATACAAACACCACAGAAGAAAACACAGACACACACACAAAAGGACAGGTTTTAACACCAAGGTCAGCTCTGCGTGCCCTCATCATTAATATGCATGTGACCTTGTGACCCTCAGACTAATACAGTGCATGTTGGTATTGTTTGTTCCGTTGAATTAATGTTTATATTTTTCTTCTTATCCTTACTATGGGACAGTTCATCTTCTTGTTGGAGTTTATGCTTTATTTTAGGGTGATGAATATTCCTTAGCTGGATGTGGTCTGGGTACTCTTTATGTATATTTAAGTCTTTGTATTGTATCTGTGTGAGTACTGATAGTTAACGTATTCTTCTACTATTGGGAGTTGGTTCTTATTTCATACTCGGCCATCTGTTTTAGTCAACTTATAAATGATCAATTTATATAAGGTTCAGCTAAATATTCCCTTGTCTGTGAAACTTTAAATTTATATTGATTGTTTAGTGCTGTATCATATTTTGCAATCTAAACCTCCCAAAAACTTGTCACAAATTCTTAAGTTCAGTCATTCTTGATGGCTTTTCAGGAGAAGTTCATAAAATCTCTTGGATTTGTGTGATATTTTACAATTAGTGAGATCTTTGGGAGTTATTTCAGTTGTTCCTGTGAAATTTCCTTCTTATCATGTAGACAGTCATCAGTCCTAAAGATGCATCAAAGCATTGTGGAGGTCAGTCTGTCTGATAATAAATGGGAAATGAGGGGGGGGGGGGGGTTGGCGAATACTGTGGTTGGCTTCTTATATGTGAGGGTTTTGAATTAGCGATATTCACAACAGGGAAATTATTGTGAAAATTAAAACTGTGTGAATGACTTACTTTATCTACACCGGTATGCCCTCATGTGCACTGCCATTTTCAGATATTTGTCCAGTAGACGGCACCTGCAGGTTTTAAAGTCATAAGGCCGAAAGACTAATATTTTAAAAATAGTATATAGTTCATGTCACATTTAAATCCAAGGTTGATGTTATAAATTCTATCAGATCTTCAATATTATCTGGCTATAAGAAACAAGAATTTTTGCTTGGTCTTGTGAGCCGTTTACACATCTTAGGATACAATATAATAATTAATGGGAGTGTAGGTCACTGTTCCCAAAAATGTAATCCTTGCAAAACAACAAAAAAGTGACAATTTTGGGGGAAAAAACAGCCTCAAATAATATATGAAGCCAACCACTGTAAGTGACTGAGTAGAAATAGATGTACACAAGTGTTATATACAAGTCTCCTCAAAGATATATTTGTGTCATTTTAACCAAAGCAGTCTCTGTTGTATTGTCATACAAGGATAGTGTACATATGTGTACATATAAGTGTCACTGACATCCTCTGTACATAATACTGATAATCTCCGAGTCTTTGAGTCAGTTTGATTGTGTGAATGTGAATACTGTATAACAAAATAATTTACACAGTAGCCAGGTTGATCTTTTTTGTGAGCATTACATTTTCATGAAATTGTGAATCTTGACATTTTACAAATGAGGTGTTTAAGTCATTGCAAATATTTGCAGAGAAAGGACATCTTTTACCTTGCCTCCAGAGATTACCCACTCGATGGAATTTATGAAATGTTAGCATCATTTTTGTGCAATAAAATGTAAGGCCAGTCAAAAAAAAATTATTTTTCTATGTACTGTAAGATCATAAAAATACGGTGAGAGCGGACAGATTTTTGTTGCTGCTCAATGCATTATATGTGAAATTTTGACAGATTGCCTGGAAAATACTAAAATTTGCTCCATTTCTTGAATTGGTTTATAATATGATCCACACAAGATTTAGTCCATTTTCCACATTTAGACCTTTTAAAAAATTCTTTTAGGGAATCTGTGCTACAGCACAAATTAGGAACATCGCCACAGACATAGTTGTTAGTTGCTAAAAAAAATTTTGATCCATGAAAACTTAGAGCGGCTATTCCTTATAACATGTTGTTTGTTTAATTTATGAGAATAAATTTTTGACACATAAAACTTCTTGTGTATCATAATTTATTATTAGCTGAGTAATGAAATTAATATTGTCCTTTGAAAATTTTTTTTTTGTTTATCTCTTGAGTTTACAGCATACTTTTCAGGGGTGGAGGTTTTGTACAGTTTCAGAATCAGATTTCATCACAAAGTATTGATATTCTTAAATCTTTCTTAACATCATCAGCATAGTTAAGTTTCAGTTTATTTAACCACCACTTTAGCATTAACCTTCATATTTATAAGCCTTTTGTATAATACATTGTTAGGCGAGTACCATTCAGAATACCTGGATATTGGTACTGCATGGTACTTGCAAGTTGGTCTGGTACCGGTCCAGGTACAGGTACATGACTTTTGTACAATGCTAAAGCACCAGTACCAATACTGGCATCTTAAAACATTTGAATTAATAACAACTGCATACATTTCACCATGTCTATTTTCAGTTTCATACCTGTACATGGAGTATATTATACCACAGGGCTTGACATTAACTTTTGGAGTAACATCTAGCTTTTACTTTCCCTTCATGAATTTTAACTTGCCATACAAATATTATTGATTGTATTCATGAACACAAAGATCCTTTTTCAAGCCTTTACTTGGAAAAAGGTGAATGTTGGACCCACTTGCCCAGTCAGGCAAGTAGGAGGAGACATCTTGTTGCCCTTCTACTATTTTCCAGAACTTTCACTTGCCTAGGGCAAGGGGTTAACCATTAATGTTGAGCCCTGTACCAGGCACCAGGTGCTTCCTACTAATGACATACAGATACAGGTACTTTTACTTATTTTATAAATGGCTACCTTTGTACATGTAAAGGTACAGTTATCCAGCCCAGTTTGTGGTATAATACCAGCTCTTCCTGAGTTGATTTGATTCTGTATGTGATTAATTAATACCCACTTACTGACTTAGTTACAAGTATTCATATCATCCTTGGCTTGACACAGTCGCATTAAAGGTGGATGTTTCATTCAGTTTCAGATAAAGTGATCATTAAATAACCTGTATAGATACATTTCAGTCATCAGCTTAATATTATGGTATTCCCAATAATTATATCTTCATTAAAAACAATAAAAGTGTAACACCTTTTTTCCATAGCTTAGATATTAAAGCTGAGATAAGATAATAATTTTTCATGATAATATTAGAACAGGTCTTCCAGTCCACAGTTGAGGTTGTAGTCAGTATTAGACAAAGCAATAATTTTTTTATTACAAACAGTACTGGCTTAACATGTTGATTTAGTCAGTATAAGTTTTATGTTGTTGTTTTTTCAGGAGCCACTTTTAAGCAGCATTATGGCTTTGTTGAAATGGCCATAAGCTAGCTCAGCATCTTAAATATTAGATGATCAGGACACTGATCTGTCTTGTGGTTCAGCATGATTTATCAGTTTACTACTTAGGGAGAGTATTAAGATTGTGTAGAGGCTGACATTACATTATCTGTAATCTTGTTTCCTTCCAAGATGTAGTAGTAAAACATTTATTGACTATGAGCTAAGAAATGGATCTGACATAATTATGTAAAAAGTAGGAGCTTGCAGTGTCATGTGGGGTGAAATGGCCGTAGCATGTGGCAACTGGAAATTAATATCACATGGTAATGATGAAAACAGATGCATTATGGGAGATTTCTAGGGTTGAGCAGCTGATGCAAACACTTGGTGGACTGCATCCAAAGAGTTTCTACTGACATTTTCTATGATTCTGTCCATTAGGAGCCATTTCTACTGACATTTTCTATGATTCTGTCCTTTAAGAACCATTTCTACTGACATTTTCTATTATTCAGTCCATTAAGAGCCATTTCTACTGACATTTTCTATGAATCTGTCCATTAAGAGCCAGCGTGTTCTGGTCCATTGTGGAGCTGTAAAGAATATCTTTAGAAGTTTTCTTTATGTTAAAGTGAACCTTTTGTAAAGCTCTCTTTATCACCATAGAGCCATAGACTACCCATTCACAGACCTTGATTCATCTTCATACTACCAAGTCTGTGACATGACTACCCATTCACAGACCTTGATTCATCTTCATACTACCAAGTCTGTGACATGACCACACATTCACAGACCTTGATTCATCTTCATACTACCAAGTCTGTGACATGACTACCCATTCACAGACCTTGATTCATCTTCATACTACCAAGTCTGTGACATGACTACCCATTCACAGACCTTGATTCATCTTCATACTACCAAGTCTGTGACATGACTACCCATTCACAGACCTTGATTCATCTTCATACTACCAAGTCTGTGACATGACTACCCATTCACAGACCTTGATTCATCTTCATACTACCAAGTCTGTGACATGACTACCCATTCACAGACCTTGATTCATCTTCATACTACCAAGTCTGTGACATGACTACCCATTCACAGATCTTGATTCATCTTCATACTACCAAGTCTGTGACATGACTACCCATTCACAGACCTTGATTCATCTTCATACTACCAAGTCTGTGACATGACTACCCATTCACAGACCTTGATTCATCTTCATACTACCAAGTCTGTGACATGACTACCCATTCACAGACCTTGATTCATCTTCATACTACCAAGTCTGTGACATGACTACCCATTCACAGACCTTGATTCATCTTCATACTACCAAGTCTGTGACATGACTACCCATTCACAGACCTTGATTCATCTTCATTCTACCAAGTCTGTGACATGACTACCCATTCACAGACCTTGATTCATCTTCATACTACCAAGTCTGTGACATGACTACCCATTCACAGACCTTGATTCATCTTCATACTACCAAGTCTGTGACATGACTACCCATTCACAGATCTTGATTCATCTTCATACTACCAAGTCTGTGACATGACTACCCATTCACAGACCTTGATTCATCTTCATACTACCAAGTCTGTGACATGACTACCCATTCACAGACCTTGATTCATCTTCATACTACCAAGTCTGTGACATGACTACCCATTCACAGACCTTGATTCATCTTCATACTACCAAGTCTGTGACATGACTACCCATTCACAGACCTTGATTCATCTTCATACTACCAAGTCTGTGACATGACTACCCATTCACAGACCTTGATTCATCTTCATACTACCAAGTCTGTGACATGACTACCCATTCACAGATCTTGATTCATCTTCATACTACCAAGTCTGTGACATGACTACCCATTCACAGACCTTGATTCATCTTCATACTACCAAGTCTGTGACATGACTACCCATTCACAGACCTTGGTTCATCTTCATACTACCAAGTCTGTGACATGACTACCCATTCACAGACCTTGGTTCATCTTCATACTACCAAGTCTGTGACATGACTACCCATTCACAGACCTTGATTCATCTTCATACTACCAAGTCTGTGACATGACTACCCATTCACAGACCTTGATTCATCTTCATTCTACCAAGTCTGTGACATGACTACCCATTCACAGACCTTGATTCATCTTCATACTACCAAGTCTGTGACATGACTACCCATTCACAGACCTTGATTCATCTTCATACTACCAAGTCTGTGACATGACTACCCATTCACAGACCTTGATTCATCTTCATTCTACCAAGTCTGTGACATGACTACCAATTCACAGACCTTGATTCATCTTCATACTACCAAGTCTGTGACATGACTACCCATTCACAGACCTTGATTCATCTTCATACTACCAAGCCTGTGACATGACTACCCATTCACAGACCTTGATTCATCTTCATACTACCAAGCCTGTGACATGACTACCCATTCACAGACCTTGATTCATCTTCATACTACCAAGCCTGTGACATGACTACCCATTCACAGATCTTGGTTCATCTTCATACTACCAAGTCTGTGACATGACTACCCATTCACAGACCTTGCTTCATCTTCATACTACCAAGTGTGTGACATGACTACCCATTCACAGACCTTGATTCATCTTCATACTACCAAGTCTGTGACATGACTACCCATTCACAGACCTTGATTCATCTTCATACTACCAAGTGTGTGACATGACCACACATTCACAGACCTTGATTCATCTGTGACATGACCACACATTCACAGACCTTGATTCATCTTCATACTACCAAGTCTGTGACATGACCACACATTCACAGACCTTGATTCATCTTCATACTACCAAGTCTGTGACATGACTACCCATTCACAGACCTTGGTTCATCTTCATACTACCAAGTCTGTGACATGACTACCCATTCACAGACCTTGATTCATCTTCATTCTACCAAGTCTGTGACATGACTACCCATTCACAGACCTTGATTCATCTTCATACTACCAAGTCTGTGACATGACTACCCATTCACAGACCTTGATTCATCTTCATACT
The DNA here is from genome assembly GCA_026874595.1 of Sipunculus nudus. Taxonomy (NCBI): domain Eukaryota; kingdom Metazoa; phylum Annelida; class Sipuncula; order Golfingiida; family Sipunculidae; genus Sipunculus; species Sipunculus nudus. The sequence continues at coordinate 13,375,583 of CM049321.1, forward strand.
ACCAAGCCTGTGACATGACTACCCATTCACAGACCTTGATTCATCTTCATACTACCAAGCCTGTGACATGACTACCCATTCACAGATCTTGGTTCATCTTCATACTACCAAGTCTGTGACATGACTACCCATTCACAGACCTTGCTTCATCTTCATACTACCAAGTCTGTGACATGACCACCCATTCACAGACCTTGATTCATCTTCATACTACCAAGTGTGTGACATGACTACCCATTCACAGACCTTGATTCATCTTTATACTACCAAGTCTGTGACATGACCACCCATTCACAGACCTTGATTCATCTTCATACTACCAAGTCTGTGACATGACTACCCATTCACAGATCTTGGTTCATCTTCATACTACCAAGTCTGTGACATGACTACCCATTCACAGACCTTGGTTCATCTTCATACTACCAAGTCTGTGACATGACTACCCATTCACAGACCTTGGTTCATCTTCATACTACCAAGTCTGTGACATGACTACCCATTCACAGACCTTGATTCATCTTCATACTACCAAGTCTGTGACATGACTACCCATTCACAGACCTTGATTCATCTTCATACTACCAAGTGTGTGACATGACCACACATTCACAGACCTTGATTCATCTGTGACATGACCACACATTCACAGACCTTGATTCATCTTCATACTACCAAGTCTGTGACATGACCACACATTCACAGACCTTGATTCATCTTCATACTACCAAGTCTGTGACATGACTACCCATTCACAGACCTTGGTTCATCTTCATACTACCAAGTCTGTGACATGACTACCCATTCACAGACCTTAATTTATCTTCATACTACCAAGTCTGTGACATGACTACCCATTCACAGACCTTGATTCATCTTCATACTACCAAGTCTGTGACATGACTACCCATTCACAGACCTTGATTCATCTTCATACTACCAAGTCTGTGACATGACTACCCATTCACAGACCTTGATTCATCTTCATACTACCAAGTCTGTGACATGACTACCCATTCACAGACCTTGATTCATCCTCATACTACCAAGTCTGTGACATGACGACCCATTCACAGACCTTGATTCATCTTCATACTACCAAGTCTGTGACATGACTACCCATTCACAGATCTTGATTCATCTTCATACTACCAAGTCTGTGACATGACTACCCATTCACAGACCTTGATTCATCTTCATACTACCAAGTCTGTGACATGACTACCCATTCACAGACCTTGATTCATCTTCATACTACCAAGTCTGTGACATGACTACCCATTCACAGACTTTGATTCCGTGACCCTTTCTAGCATGTTTCATGAATAACGAACAATACTTCAAGTGTTCGGGCTGAAATTACAACTGTCAGTCAAACCTAACCAATAGAATGTCAACACTTCGCTGTTCCAAGGCTGTCTGAACACGGAAACATACCAGAAACAGGAGAGGCTGGTTTGATTGGTTTGATACTCAATGCCTTCCCGGCATTGATAAACGTTGAACAAAGCATTGCACCAGACATCCCTGTTGAATTGACATACATGGGAAGTTTGATTAGTTCAATTACGTTGTTCATTGTTCATGAGGTAGATGCCAGACTGGGTCACAGGATCAAGGTCTGTGAATGCGGGGTCATGTGACAGACTTGGTCGTATGGAGATAGATCAGGATAAGATGTTATATAAAGACAACACTTCTTTCTAATTGACCTGCTACCAGGAACACTATCTAGTCTGTGACAGTCCATATATCAGTAATATAAGCTGTAAGATGCAAGCTGTTTGATGGTTGTATACTTTGAGTAACCACTCTCTTAGATGCAAGTTGTCATATCTAGATAAGACTTTTCAACATGCATGAAATATTTGTTTGTGTAATATGTCTACTGGTATACATACAAAAAAGGTTTAACTTGTGATATATGTGTCTCTATGTTATGAACTTATGGTAGTGATACAGATGTGGGGTGGGGAGATGTCCCCACACTGTATCACATACGGTTGCTGTGTTTGTGGCAGACAATGTTCCAAGACCAGTTTGATGATAGAAGCCTTTATTCAATAGCAAGCGGTCTGGGACAGTCTCTCTCTCTGAGAGAGCCGCCCAGCCTCCCTGAATCTCTCTGACTCTCAGCGCGCACTACAGATAGTTTTGTTACAGAGCTTTCACATGACATATGAGATGTACATATCCATATTTCTGCATTTCGTCATAAAAGCTAAACCTTATTGGATGACCCAAAGTAGGTCACAATTACATCAGAGTTATAAGTTGACTTAATAAGTTTTGCATGATTTTACTGGATGAAAGTATTCTGGAAAATCCCAAGTTTGACCTGACATACATCCAGTTATAGTCTGACCTACAAGTCCTAATTGGAGGACAGTGCTTATATACACATGCGGAGTCTCATAAAATAACATGTTTTAATTGTGTTCTACCATTCCCTCATAAAGACTAAACACATAAGTCATTCTGTGACACTATTTCTGTTTGTACAGACTTAAAATAGACCTTAATGGTTTGGTGTACTGTTCTCTGATTAAATTGGGAGAGAAGCCTATATGTGTGTGTCTTGATGACTGGTTGTCGGGTGTCATCAATTATGAGAAGTCATTCATTGTTCAGTCTGACATGCCTGAAACTGAGCTTAAATTTGTGAAATATGAAATGTGAAATATTCCTTGAAATATGTGTTAAGTCACAAATATGCACTTTCCTACTCCATAACAGTAGCTTTTGTAAAGTATACATTTGTCACAGTGCACATGGGAATCCAGTTGAATTTGGAACTCACCTACTTGAGATGGGAATTCCAATGTCAAAAGTTGAATTCCCATGCAATCTGGATAACATCTAGTTCACAATGCCAACAGTTGAGATGGGAATTCCCATCTCAACTGGCATTTACTAGTTTACATGGGAATTTCCATCTCAGCTAGTTGAGTTCAAAACTCACCTGGATTCCCATGTTTACTGTGACATATATACTCATTATATAACAGTATTAATACCAGTACCATGAAACAATGAAAATATCACATATTTAAATTAATTTCATCACCTAGCAGTTAACATTCAGGTAGATTCATTCATTTATAGTTGTTTCTAGTATATTCATCTTGTTCTGTAAGCTTATTTTTATCAATATCTGTGATGGCTGTATGTTAGTTTATAGTTGTACATTGTTAATAATAATTGCAGTACTTTATCACATGCCATCATTGTATGGTCTTTATTTTGATTTTATACAGTTTGATTTGCATACATTGCTGCTCTTTGTTACATTTAGTATTAAAAATTTAGAATTACCGTATTTATTCCAGTTTGGCGATCCCTCTTATTTCTTGACCCCAAAAAATATTTTGAAAGTATAATTTCTAAAATGACTCTAATTCCTGGACTGCCGACGATGTTTTCTGTCGACGATGTTAAGGTGAAATGCCTCCGTCTCTCACGGGCACCGCAGTTTGTATCTGACTAGATTCTTATTACACTGGGCATCCACATCAAACTTGCTTCCAATAAAATTTATGAAGATACAAAGATGCGTTTTTCATAATATATAAACATGATAAAGCTTTCAAGAACCAAATGGGTGTCCGTGACGAAGCAAACTCGTGTACCATTCCTGGTACGCACGTGCCTCGTGTGCAATTCATGTGGGATCTTCAGCAATAATATTTACAAAATACTGCAAAGCACGCGTGGAGGAACAACTGTGATACAGGTGGAACTGTCATCTTAGTTAAGTTTAAAAGACCCCGGTTAGTTTTTCGATGGGTGACCGCGTGTACCAAACGCGGCCCGATCGAGGGCAAGTGAGCTAGGACCATTTCCGGTCGTATATATTTTAAAGCGCCTTTACTTTCCTATATTTATTACGTATTATGCAAATAAAAATTATCTGATAATAGGCAGTTATTTTTTATAAAGTCCTCTTCCAACTTGATGCAGCTGCTTGTCCCTTTTCGGCCCGCTGATATCGCCGCTTGGCGAGTTAACTTGAAACAACTGGTGGTTACATGAGTTGCCGTCTATGTTAAGTGATCGTACCTATACACGAAGTAGTGATCATTTTGTAAAGTGATTGAGCTCAGTTTGATTAATCATTTGCGGACTGCGTATAATTCATGTGACGTTTGGAAGCCCGTTTGTAGAAAATACTGTTAAGCTAACAAAACAAACTTATATACGACCGAATTATCACTCAATTCATATGACCGCTCGAGTGTCAGAGCGGCTCTGCATCTCTACGGAAGGTTATCAAACCGTATGCCTCTAATATCTCGACCACCACAAATTCTGCATGAAGATAATTTTCAAATATCCTCCATTATCTCGACCTCTGAGAAAATTAATTATTTTTAAGTGGTCGCCAAATTAGAATAAATACGGTAATTAATTATAGACTAGTGGTATTGTTAGACTGGTGATTTCTTGGTATTTTCTCGTGGTATTTTCTTTTAAAGCATCTTCATATTTGACTTATTCCACACCTGATTTTTATGGCAGGCATCACAATGAGGTAGAGAACAAGTCTGCTGACACTGCAGGTTGAATAACTAACTCAGTGTTGGTACCAGTCAGGGAGACTGATGTTATGACATGAGCTGATTGATGGATTGGCCAGCTAAGCTGACTGAGCCTGATCAGCCTTTGCTATAGCCATTCTGATTCAAATCAACAGTCTGAGATGATTGAGCTGTGTTTCCATTTACACTCCCTGAGCATCTGGATTTGCCACACCTTAATAGTGTAAACAATCAACAGTCACATAAACTAGAAATCTGCATTCTAAGTAATGCAAGCCTCCACCATCTATAGGATAGGGGGTCCCTTTTCTTGGATGCTCCCAAACTGTTTGCATTCACTGATTCAGCACATAGAATAGTGGTTTATTTGTGCATAAGTGACTGAGCATTTGTGCATATTCCATGATGACATTCCTGAATCTGGATCATGTGACAGTTCCACACCTAAATTGTATCAATTCATTATTGGCCCATTTCTTAAATTCCCTGAACATTTCATGGAGTCCTGTTCATGATTGCGTGAGTTATGTTGTGAACACTCAAACATGTACTGACAGGGATGAACATTTACCTCCTGTTAAAGGGAAAAAATATCTCAATAAGATGCACCTATTATCCCAAAATTCCTATTCTGATAAAGGCGGATAAAATCACCACATTCATTTTTTTAGCTCAGCTGACTATAAGTAATCTGAGCTATAGTCGTGGTCCATTGTCCATCGTCCGTCCGTCTGTCCGTTCGTCGGTCCATCCGTCCATAGATGTCGCACGTTTTGAAACCGTAAGACCTAGGAATCCAAAATTTGGCATAATATTAGATGTCCCCAAGATCTCCTACCAAGCCGAAAACTGGGTCTTTGTGACTTCGTTCCTTTGAGAAATTAAGGAAAAACCTCAATTTTTTATTTTCACACTTCAGGACTGCCTAATATCAAAACCACTCATCTGTTTTTCCTCATATTTACCATAAATAATCCTCTATATAGTTCATATGTACCTGCCAGAAATTAGGTCTGTATTATATAATTTAAAAAGGAAATTTGATCACTTAACTCAAGACTTGTTAAAGCTAAGCCCTTTTTTTCCAGTAATATTACTTTTATTAATCAAAATTAAATTGTATACCCAAAATTAGATCAAAATCTTTTATATTTTTCAAAATATTAGCAAAAATAAAAAATTGGTACCTTAAATTTTGCCCAAATTTGACCAAGGCACGTTTTTTTCCTGTAACTACTGTTTATTGAAGCTCCCCAGCTTCAGCTCTAAGTTCCTTAAATTTGTCATACAGTTAGATGTCTCCGAAATCCCCTACCATGCCAATAATTGGTCACTAGGACTTAATTCCTTCAAGATATTAATGAAAAACTTCATTTTTCAATTAAAAACCCATTGTTACACTTTAAGACTGCCTAATATCAAAACCACTGATCTGGCTTTGATCATATATAATATACATATTTTTCTATACATTGGCTATGGACATGCCAGAAATGATGTCAGTATTGCTTAATTTTTTAAGTTATGGGCCCAAACATAATGCACTATTTAAAAAATCAAGAAATATATTTACTCACCTAAGATGAGAATTGCTGAAGCTGGAGACTTTTTTTTCAGGAATATAACTTTATTTAATCAAGATTCAATTGTTTACCAAAAAATTAGATCTGAATTTTGCAAATTGTTCAAGTTATTAGCATAAATAAAAAAACAATACCTTAAATTTTGTCCAACTTTGTCAGTGGCACGTTTTTTCCCTGTAAGCACTGTTGATTTAATTTTCACAACATATATACATAAGGATTTAATCTTTTAAAATCAGAAATTTCAAAGGAATTGATTGAAAAGAGTAGCTTTTATTCAAGTTTTCATACACCATGTTAAGTGTTGTTTACATCTAGCCCACCTAGTAGTACAGCCTTCACTTGCATTATGTAACCCACCCCAGGCAGCTTGCCTTGGCTCAGCTTGGCCACTACTAGCAGGCTTCTCCTCTGCCCTATGCAATGCTACATTTTAGATTTTGTATTTTCCACCAGGGTTACAATGATTAAAGTGCACATTTAATTGTGTTCACAAAGTGGTGTATTGTTATGAAAGTGTGGATGTTCATCAGATAAGTAATTCCTTACTTGAGAAGAGTAAAAACTTCACCAGGTGTGAAATTTACTATTAATTCCAGTAATAAATTATAGCTTAGATTGTAATTAGCATAATGATATTGTTTGTCCCTCATCCAAACAACAGTGTGTATACTTTATTTGAAAAGATGTTTTTATTTTACCAAATTTACTGAATCTTTTATTTTATTTTGGTGAATAAGATTAAGCATGTACTGAAAACTCCAATGTGCAAAACTTTTTAATAGTGATTCAAGGAATAATCTTGTAGATGCCATGTTGTGGCATTATTTTCTTTTAAATTCAGTTTAAACATTTGTGATTTAAAAATAATAAAAATATATGTGTATGCATAATATGACCCCATATGAGCTACACTCTGGATATATAATGATTGCAACCTAGAATTCTAATATTTCAACTTATATTTTCAGTGTTTTTTAACACAAATTTATAAAACTTGTAAAAAAAATTAATCAGATAAAAACTATTTTAATGGAAAAAGTGGATATGCTTAAATAATAGGTTTATATATAAACTTAAATCCATTATTCCCTTGAAAGTGAAATAAAGGTATTAGTCCATTCTGTCCACTAGTCTGTCCATCTGTAAATTTTTCATATGCAATACAGTATCTCAAAACTTTTACTGTTTTTCCTCATGACAGTATTGTCAGAGTATTAGTTTCCAATCATATATTTAGAACTTAACTATAACCAAGTAGGAGGGCCTCTTTCCTCTTATCTTCTCATATGCTTATATAAATGAAAAACATTAAAATAGAATATTTTGCATTTGCAAAAATTTCAGACTTAAGCTGAGCGCTGTGACCCATGGGTCCCTTGTTTAAATTTAACCAAGCACATTCAGGTGTGAGCACCAGATACTTATATAAATAAACATTTTTTGAATGGACACCCAATAACAAAGTGTCCATGGCCGTAGTCAAGAACAAACCTTATAAAAAAGTGTCCACACACTGTCTTACAAACATAAGCAAACATAGTCAAGTGCAAAATGAATAACAAAGTGTCTACCTCAGTCATGCAAACATATCCAAGTTCAGACATATTAGCAGTGTCTACCTCAGTCATGCAAACATATCCAAGTTCAGACATATCAGCAGTGTCTACCTCAGTCATGCAAACATATCCAAGTTAAACTTGTCAAGAAAGTGTCTACCTTCAGTCATGCAAACATAAGCATTGATAGTCAAGTGGAAACTTGTCAACAAAGTGTCTGCCTATAGTCATGCAAACATATCCAAGTTCAAACTTATCAACAAAGTGTCTACCTCAGTCATGTAAACATAAGCAAACATGGTCAGGTTAATGGTAAAGGTAAACAGTTGGTTTTATAGTCTGATATCACTGATGATGTCTGTCTCATCTGACTTAACACCTTGCCTTCCTGGTCTTTTGAGCCTGTTCATTCTTGTAGCTTTTCTCAGCTCCTAAAGTTCAAGCAAATTAACAATATGAGCACATTGGGTATGAATCTAGAAAAATAAAGTCATAGTTAGATACATACACTTAGACACAGGCAGGCCTAGTGGTTTTATTACACTCAATTTTTACATGCATGAAAAAAAAACAGACATTACATATCTTTACACATTAAATCACTTGACCTAAACATGTGCATTATACCTATGAAAACCAACTTATATATGAGATATAGTTATTTTTTAGCTCAGCTGACTTTCAGTCATGCTGGGCTATAGCGATGGGTCTTTGTCCGTCGTCCTTCCGTCTGTCCGTCCGGCCGGCCGTCCGTTAGCAGGGCACAAATCGTAACCGTAGGGGCTAGGGCCATGAACCCTATGCAGTCTTAGAGGTTATAAAAAGATCTCCTTGCAAACCTGAAATTAGGTCACTGCGACCTATATTCTCGAAGTTATGGGGTGTGTTTGCACCCCCCAGAAATCACTCTTTGAGACAAAATTTTCATCCCAAACCTTCCATCTTTCACATACAGCTCACCTACCAACAGGGGAAGAACCATAATTTTTTTTAGGTCAAAAGGTCAAAGGTCAAGGTCACAGGAGCCTTTTCTTTGAAAAGCCTGTGGATGCATTTTAAGCCAACCCTTTCATCCCAATTCTTTGATTTTTCACATATAGCTCACCTACTAAGTTGGAGAAGAATCCTATAGATTTTGAGGTCACAAGGTCAAAGGTCAGGGTCACAGGATCCACTTCTTTGAAAAGGTTGTGGACACATTTCAAGCTAGACTTTTCATTCCAAACCTTCCAGCACTGATATTGCTTCTCTGCCAACAGGGGAAAAGACCTGTTGATTTTGAGGTCAAAGGTCAAGTTCACAGCACCCACTTCTTGCGTGGAGTCATTTTCAGGCAAACTTTTCAATCTGTACCTTCCATCTGTCATATATGGCTTACCTACCAATAAGGGAAGAAGCCTATTGATGTTGAGGTCAAAAAGTCAAAGGTCAAGGTCACAATATTTAATTGTTCTAAATGCTTGTGAGCATATTTCAAGTGTAACTGTTCAACCCAAACCTTCAGTCTTTCACATATGCCACATCTATGCATCACTCAGTTTGACTCAAACTTCATATTTATGGGTCTTTTTGCTTGAATAAATAACTTATTGATTTTGGGGTCAGCTGATCAGCAGGTTAAAGGTTGCAGGTCAAAGTTATTCACCCATTGGTTGCCAAGTAATTACACCAGATTTAAGTGGTTAGTAGTTACCCATCATTTAGAAAGAATCCAGTTGATATATGGGCAAAAGGCCAAGGTCATAGGTCAGGGATGTTCACAATTACTTATTTTATAGACCATCTCTATTTTTCTTGTATATATAACCATCCCACTCCAGCTGGTACATCTCCCTGTGTGGCTGTAATTGTGAGTGACACTGGTGACATATGACTCCCTTTTGTATCAGCCTATTAAGTGATAAGGCTCAGTGATAAGTACCTCGTTACTTCATAACAAAAACACTGTTGTCAGAATGCTTCAGCCAGGCATTAAGACTATGAGAGTATAGTATTAAGGTTTAGCTACTGATTTATAAGATGATGGAAACATTTTGCAGTTTATTTTATGGAATCCTAGCAATAAACTTAGTTTCCTAGATATCTGAATATTTTAATATATATCACCACATATAAAAGCAAGTGTTTGTTCTCATAATATGTGGATGTGTACCTTGATTTAGGATGGCTTTTTGTTTTATTTCAAGACTCTTAGTCATGCTTTCTGCATTTCTTTTCTTTCAGGTTTGGCAGTTTACCTACCCTGCTGACCCCATTGAAAAGCAGAGTGATAATAAAAAATATTGGACTTACACTTTTTACAATTGCATATCTATAAATCTGATATGAGGGCCTGGACATGCCTTTTGAATTATTTTTGGCATTCATTACTGGATAATTTGCCCAAGTTTGGTCTCTTATTGGAGAATGTGGGATATCAAATGTCATACTTGTCAGAAATCCATTATGTCTGCCAGTTAGCCACCTTAGAAATTCTTTCTTCAGTGCAGTTTCAGTAATTTTTCTTTAATGTTTGGTCCAATTTACAGAATGTTTGTTGTCTGATTTCAGACTTGTCAGAAGTCCAATATGGACACCAGGCAACCATCTTTTAATTCCTTTTGATCATTTTATCTCAAGAACAGTTAAAGTGAATGCAGTTGGATGTATATTTATGTAATCTTGTAAAGGATTGGGTCAAATATTTCTGAATAAATATTACCATCATTTATAAAAGTGCAGTACAGTTGGCTTGTATTGAATAAAAATTCACACAGAAGCACCTGTTTCTCAATAATTCTTGCATGTATTTCCTTGATTTTTGCTATATATTTTGATCTTATATTTTCCCTTTGTGGTGTTCCTTTGAGACTGACAGGTTTCAAGCAAGCTGTTGGAATAGTTCCTGATAGCTTAACAATCATGCATTTTCCTCAGACCATCAGTTCACTGTGTTTTAACCAGACATAGGTGATATATATTTCTGTTGTCATAGAAAATTTTCAACAAATTGGTTCTTCAAAATTTGACTGGAAGTTGTGAATCTCAGTCCATGATGTCACAGGTCATGCTTGGCAGCTGAGCGTCATGACCCATGGGTCACTTGTTTATTCAAACCTGCAAATACACACACATCCACCATACAAACATACCATAAACCAAAGAAAAGAAAAAATATATACAGAAACATACATACATATATTTATTTATATACCCAGAGATGTAAGTGTAAATAAACATTTGCTCTGACCTGAATATCACACATATCTTGTTACCAAGGTCACTAATGATAATTTTAGCCACACCTGTCACTCAGGTAGGCTCACCTGTATTCTCACCTGTGCCAGAATGTCATTTATATACATATAGATATATATGAGTAATATACACAAACCACATATCCTGTGTTGTATGGATTCTGTGTACTGTAAAGGTGCACCTGCCCCAGTATTAATGGCATACACTTAGTATTCAATTATGTACAGTGCAAATGTTGGGATCCAATGAAAAAAATAATATATGTCAGTACATACACATAAGCCTTTTGTGATAGGGCACCTAAATTAAACCCCACTTTGAACTGAGTGTAATAGATCCTCCTATATACTGACTCTAAATAATTAAAACATTTTCATAAACAAAATATCACAAAATCTCTAACATGGAGGTGCTGTTTTCACCAGTGTCTCTTGTAAGCACAATTACACAAAAACTGCTGAACTATTTCCATCAAATTTAGCAGAAAGTCATTACATCAGCCCTGTTAAAGTTTGGTGTGCATCCGGATAAAGGAGTGTATCCGGATAAAGGGATATATTCGGATAAAGGAATGTATCCAGATTAAGGGAGTATCTGGATAAAGGGGTGTATCCGGATAACCTGAAAAATGGAATGTCATGTGCACATGCTGCAGTATTTGATATATTTCAGTGGTACTAATGAAAGTTATATTCACTTTTGTGTGTTCTTTTGTGTAACCTTACAGCTGTCTCACTTAATATAACCTGGTGGAAAACATACAGTGACAAAAAACAACCCATGACACCTGTTATTTTCCCAGAATGCTTTTCTTACCATGCTGTATACTCCAGGATGTTTAAAATGAAAATATCAGTCTTGCATAGATTAGGGGTATCATTACATGTGCATGATTTTAATTGATTTATTCTGGAACACATTGCTTTATTTAGCTTGTTAAGTTGAACAGGGCACGTTTGTCGAAGCAAAGGTCTGTGCAACTTTCATTTGAAAATTTCTGAGAAAAATTTGTATGTGCATGGTATGTGGGTCAGGTCAGAGGTCAGAGCCTCATGTTGGATAACTTGTAGCATTGTTCATTTAATATGTCCATTAGCATGTCAGAGGAAACGGGCATATTTAAAACAGGATTTAGCCAGAATGTTGGGAAGCTAAGTTATCTAAGGATGTTTCTTCTTGAAATCAATTTGCCACATCAAAAAAATGACTGTTCGACAGAATTGGCACACATATTATGTCATGCCCAAGCATCGTCTACAGTAGTAATACAAAAGTTAGCTCTGTCAGATTTAAAAGTGGCCTGGATTTCAGCCTCTACAGTGACATGCATAGAAGATGATGGTACATACTGACTAGGGATAGGACGTGTTTGGGATCCCTCATGATTATTCTGGTCAGATCTTGTACGCTTGTATCATTGTATTCCCATACAAAATGGGGATACTATGGTTTAGGCACGGTTGCACCGTCACTTCCGCCGAAATTTTTTCAATCAGGCGAGATAACTTGAGAAAGATTTCACAGAGCCTGTTAATTTTTTACAGGAATATAGATATTGGTGAGAGTACGAAGCCTATTTCAAATTGGGTCATGAGCTGTACCAGGAGAGTGACCTTGAACTTGAATAGGTCCAATTTTGCTGAAAATCACACAAAACAATGAGATATCTCAAGAAATACTCTATGGATAGGTCTGAAAATCAGGTTGCATGTAGATCTTGTATAGCCTTGTCTTGTGTGGGAGACTGGTGGTGTTACCTAGCTATAATCTTTTTGTTTTTCTGCCGTTTAATACCCCTGTCATTGCCACTTGACCATAGTGTCAGCAATATCATTTAAAAACTAATGGACAGATTTCGTACATATTGTGCAGATGAATAGATATAGGCCCAAGCTCTTTGACCAGTTCAAAGAATGTTCACCTTGACCTTGATGTTGAAGGTCAAATCTGCAGAAATATATGATTTTTTGTAAAGTACTGCATATTTTTTCCCTGAAATTTGATACAGTATTTGTTGGAACCACTATCTTTGACAAGTTTGAAGATTGGTGAACTTGATCTTCTTGAACCGCCAAATCTCTGGGGATACTATGGCATCGATGTCAGACATAACCAGTTTTGTATAGATTTTGCGAAACAACTGGATTCATCAGTGGGGAATGAAAAAAAGTCATGTATGAGTTACAAGAAATTATCTGCTAAACCCTACAGGCATCATAAGGCATAGATTGAAAATTTAATGGCCTTTCTGCAACTTATTTATGGCACTGTTCTGTCAGCAATATTTGGTTTTATCGTCCAGCCAGGAAGATGGTTTTGTTAAGATAGACACCTCATGTAAATAATTGATAGGTTTACTCTAGCAACCTGGGGATTTAGTGTTTTGTTTTTAGCTTATTGGAATATGAGCCACTGTATGTATCATTAAATAATGTATCATAGCTGTACCCATGGTATATCATACGTATTTACTGATGCAGTGGGTTTTACATGTATTCAGATAAATTATTTTGTGCACCTCGGGTGCTTTTTAATGCATGAGTCCATGGCTGATTGTTGCTACTGTCCACCAATATGGTAAAAGTCCCTGATGGTGTATGATAACACTTCCTGTTGTATTGACCTAAACATGAACTATGTGTGACCTTTATCGCATATTCATACCAATGAATAATCATGAGCAGAGCAATAAAGTTACCGTTAGCATTCAATTACATGACAAGTGCAAAATTTGCACATTTAAGGCAACTCTCCCAAACAGAACACGTCCGTTCCAGTGCCCCTGTCTGCATGTTTATCCAGGATATTTTATATACAAAGGAGACCATATAAAAAGTTCTACTCCAAAAGTTGCAGGAGCTATACCCGACTACCATGTGAATAATAATGTCTTACCTGACCATGAATGCATATGAGACAAATACTTCAAAATATGGCAGAACACTTCAAAATGATTGAGATATATTCCTATCTAGGAAACAAAGATACAGTAATTCCAGCTGATGACTTAGCAGTCAATGTAACTTCATATGCTTCCACCTTTGTGACATCTTTGTGTCGTTACTTTGGTCTTATAAACAGCTTTTGCAACCTTAGACATGGAACCCCATATGTGGTCGCAGATATAAATCCAAGAAAATCACCAGTGAGCGGCAGGTTTTGGATCTGTTTTGACCGACAGATCAGAAAGTGGCTTCAAAGCAATTCCATTGTGAAACGAATAATCCATCTGCTTAAGTGTGTTGTGAATGCTCCAGACAGGTTTGGACCTATCAGTTGTGTTGAAGTACCTAGTAACAGGGTCATTGTGAATAAGAATAACCAAATTCTTTGTTTTGGGGCATTTTCCTCCAGAGAAAGCCTGTCCCTCACTATTTTGGCTCATGTACATGTGAACACACTATATGGATTGAAAACAATTTGGTCAATCAGCATTACCTGAATTATTTTGAAACAGTTTAGTATGTCAAGGGGGTAAATATCTCACGATATGACATGTATCACAATGTGTCACTCATGATAAAATACACCATATGATGGTTATAAGTAGAGTTAGATATCTCATAATATGGCTACAGTTCACATTCCAAGACACTGCACTGGAGTTAAGTAACGTTTTAGGCCATGCCATTACCTGTATATATATCAAAACCTGAAATCCAGAAGATTTTGTAATGACATTCTTATCAGTTACGTTGGTTGCCTTTTTGTTCACAAGGGTTATAAATTTGTTATATTCAGGAAACAGAAATTATCGCAAAATAAAACCTTTGGGAATAAGAGGTTCCTTCTTCGAAGGCAAAATATTGACATTATAAATAACAATAGATCTTATATATTACTCATAAATTAAAGATGCTATTATAAACTTTACCAGATCTTTCAAATAAACTACCAGTGACAAACAGTAATTTCAGTTAACAATAAAAAAATCTCACATAAAATTTAAGATAATTCATTCATGGAATAATGGGTATACTCTGTGTAGGTGTTTCATTTGGCAAGATTGCTAAAAATGGAACCCTTGCAAAACAATGAAAAATTGAAAATCATGAAATTTAAACCTCGCAAATATGAAGGCAACCACAGTATCACATGGTAGCCCTTCGTCTTTTTTCAATGAACCATGTCTGATGGTCACCAAAAGGCTAAGGACCTATCCTGGAAATACAAATAAACAATATATAGTATTGCATTATGCATCCATTTTGTTTTGGGGTCGTGAAAGCACAGGGCTGGAAATAATACAGCAGTTAATTATGCGTGAGAGAATCTGTGGGTTTAAACCCAGGAATTTCACTTTTGTCAGACTGCAGTTTCTGAGTGAGGTCAGCTTGCACTGAATACAAAGCTTGTTCTTGATTGGTTGCTTTATGCCATGGTTCACAAGCTGGATGCATTAAGTCCATTTAATCAGAATTGTGTTTGAACTGTTCTGGGTTGTCCCTTAATCATCAAAGACATGTCATTACTCAGGGATAGAATAAAAAAATTGAGAGACTGTTTCCAAATTAATCATTTCACTATGTGCTAGCTTTGTTGCCATGGAAACTGAATCACAGGAAGCCATTCTTGATGGTACAGCTGCCAATAGTTCAACCAACATAACAACATTATAGTTATAAATAATGAGAGAGTACCTATTATGTTTGAGTTCAGCTTTTTGAACATGATATGAGCAGTGTTTCCTGACTAAACTTGTTCACGTCAGTACATTATGAGTAGTGTGATAGAAGCATGGGCAGTGATTATAGAGCATCTGAATAATTATTGGGTGTATAAAATTTCCTGTTAAGTATATTTAGTTAGTTCTAGAAACTGTCTAAAATGATAAAAATAATGATATATGCAGTCAGTTAACTGAAAAGAAGGCATCATATTTTGCCATTTCCCATGATTTCTCTGATATTGCAGAAAAGCTAAGGAAATGGCAGAGTTTTAGAGCACCCATCACAATTTGAATCAGCAATGGAAATAGTAGGAACTTGAGGTAAATCATAGGGTTCAGGATATGTTTGCTTATTGTAGGAAATTGTAGACAGTTGTATCAAATCACAGTTATATCAAAAGTGGCTGTAGAGACCTGCTTCTGTGGCTTTGAGGTAGAGCACAGGACTCAAAGCTGGGAGATAGTGAGTTCTAATTTCAGTCAAGGCGGTGAGATTTTTCATGGTCGGCCCCCACCCAGTGTGAGTGCTCTGCAGGCTTAATGGGAAGGTCATGCCCAACGACCATGTTTCATTTGTGTGAGAGTGCCTTACAGGGGTTCCTCGGGTATGACCCAGCAATGGGGACGATTACACACCCAGGGCCCACAGGTGCAGAAGTCACCAGGCCTGGTTAACCCCAGGATATAAAAATGAGAGGAAGTGTGTGATACTGCCCTGTCACCAGAATGGAATTTTGCAGATGTACATATACGCAGTTAAGTTAGCATTAAAAAATGGAGGCGGTTACCTCCACCGAAAATATATTTAAAAAAAGTGGCCGCAGAAAATAATAGAAGGTAGCAGGCAACTGTATTCTATTATAAACAATGACATCTGTGGCAGACAGTCGCAGGGAATAGTGTTGAGTGATGAGTTGTCCTACACCACAACATCCTACAATTCTCTGCAAATGTTTATGATTGTCACCGCAGATTGTAGTGTCAGATTGTGGCAGATCGTAGATCTCAGTGTAGCAAAACGCTGAAGTTAAATTGTACCTTATGAGGTCTGCTTCAATCATTGATGCATGGCAGAGCATGTAAACAAACACACACATTACACTTTAAGTATTGCATTAGAAAATTATGCCCAAACATTACACAGGATATACATCATGGTGGTAATAATACTATTATACTTATGGGGAAGGGGATAGGGGTGGTTGCATCCTTCGGTTTGTCTCTTTGTCTGTAGGTTTGTTTACATTCATGATGATGCAGTGGAAGGGACTGTGATGGTATTGGGGGGGGGGGGGGTCTGCTGATCATTTATATCCAGTTTTCTTGCTAGTTGGTTGTGATAACAGACTTCTGTATTATCATTAGTGTTTACTGACTGAACTCCCGAAGTGGTGGTGTAGTTCCAGGGCCTGAGATGACATCAGGGGTCTGTGAACATTGTGTGATGAGAGTAATTACTGCCAGCCCAGTAATCAGGTTACCAGCCCATCTGTTGATGACAGCACTGGATCTGTGTTTGTTGCTGGCTGCACCAGTCGACTGCAGGCAGTTCCTGGCAGCCTCACCAGTATCTGGTCCAGCATTTACTCTGTGAGCTGTAAATTGAATCAGGTGTCACAGCTGATTGGTTAGACAGGTCACATGACTGACTGGTCACATGACCCCAGCTGATTGAGAATGACCTGGGACCAGTGATATCTGACATGGGGGAACCAGTAATGATGGTGGTAGCTTTCTCTCTCGTGCACATAAATCAATGCTCATATCACAAGATAGTGTTGGGAATCTGTTGTAATTTTATGATCCACCATCAGTAAAAATCTGTTGACCTCTACTGACTGATAACCAAAATACATAGTTTGTTTAGAGTATGGAATTTATTACCATATACAGACCTAAACATCATCTCAACTGATATATCAGCATATTTAATCACTGATATATTGATAATTCTATATCCTATGTGTGTGTTGTTAATTTCTATAGCTATGAAATTATTAGGAACACATGTTTTCTAGAGACTGTGCAAATTTTCTAGAGACTTTAATGAGAGCATACATTTCTTCATCACAAAGCATAAGTTATGTGTAAAATTTTGTAATTGATTATTGCACTGCAAGATCAATGATCAAATCAGTTTGCACAAACCGATCGATCATTGATTATGATCGATCATCAGCCCATCACTAGCACAAGAATAGATGGACTTAATCTGGCATCACAGTGATGTTAAATTTGTGCAAAATAAAATAATTTGTATATTAAGGCTTGGTATTTTGCAGCCTGTTCAAAAGGTCCAATAGATATTGTAAAATATATCTTAAATAGGTATATGGAAGCCAGCTTTGTGACTAATATCATTCAATCTGGTGAATAAAGGGTTACCTAGCTACTGATAGTCAATAATCACAATAAAATGAATATCAGAAGCCGTATAACTGGTAAATGGATTGTATCTCTCTGTATAGAATAATTCTGTAGCCTGATGGTGGCATCTTTTGTATCTCTCTGTATAGAATAATTCTGTAGCCTGATGGTGGCATCTTCCATTGAATGAGGATGTAAGTAGCAACATGAGAAGCATACACATGTCATTATTAGGCCTTTTGGATTTCAAGTTTACCTGCTGGGGGCTGGAATTATCTAAATTCATAATCATTAGTCAAGAAACTAAGACTAAGAGCAAATTTATATCTGAGGTTCATTTTACACTTTGAGGTACCAGCATAGTTTGAACAGAAGACCAGCTCTAAAGTCCATAGCCTTAACCACCGATAGTGTGTTGATTAATGGATCACATCAATGATTGGTCATTTTCTTTCCTAATCAATGATAGTGGAAGCATCTTTGTATAATTGACCATATATGATTATTTATGCATAAGTAAAAATGTTATATTATCTAAAGAAATAAAACTAAATAAGTGTAAAAATAAACATAAATTAACATGCATTCTGTTATTTTATAGTGACCATTTTAAAATTGACCACCTGCCTGCTGTGGTTTACTATACAAACCAGATGACATCTCAGCTTGTTTCTGATATATATACATATATATATATATATATATATATATATATATATATATATATATATATATATATATATATATATATAAAATCATAAAATGAAAACATATATGATTTTTACATGATATTCTGTCACAAATTTTGTGTTGATTTCTTGTTCAATAATTTCTGTGCTGCAATAGGACACATTTTTATAAAGATGTTAAACAACTTAGGTGTTCTTGGCTAAATTGCCCAACAGAAACTGCATATTGCAAAGGGGTATTTTAATTTTATTTGCATGTCCAGTGCGCCAATTGCTGTGGATTATTGTCAGAGCCTTGAATCAGATAACTAAATTAAACTTTTTGGCCTTTAATGCATATAGATTTATTTTCTTTCATTGCAGTGAAGAGCCACCAAGTCCTGAAGCAAATAGAGAGGTTCCTATGGAAACCAGTCCTTCAGAAGTCACCAGCAGCACCCAAAGAGAAAAACGGCAGCAAGGTCTCAATACGAGAGGTCAAGGAAAAACAGTCTCTGTGAAGTTCGATAAAAAGCCAGCACTGATGCCACTCAAAATTCATTTAAACCCAAGCAAGATTTCCCGAAAAGGTGTACCTCAGCCAGTTCCACCACCAGAGAAAACTGAAAAGATCACCAGTCCGCTGGCATTGATCTGTCAGTATGGAGATGAACCATCACAAGAGGATGAAGAAATCAGTGCAAAGGACTCTGAAAACAACAAGGAAGAGGGTACTAGTCATAATGCAAATGATAGTGGTTTTAAAACTGTGAGTCAAGTTAAAACACCAGTAAGTGAAATAACTAAAGATACAGACAATAAAGTATGTGCAGCTCCTGTAAATCCGGTTAAAGCTGTAGTAGATACAGAACCACAGGTGGCAGAGGTAGAATCAGATTCCAAGTTAAAGAAATCAGTAGAACATATTGACTTTACAAATGATAACAATCATGAATGCTCTCAGACTGAAATGGACAGTCATGACAAAGAAAACAATAAGGACCACTCAGCAGGAGTAGTTCGCAGATCTAGAGGTCGTCGAACTTGTGCAGGCAGGCTTAATACTGAATCAGTAGATGTTCCAAAGAGTTGTAATCAAGATAAAAGTGTGAAAGAAAACGCCACGCCAGATTCAAAAGCTAAAAACACTGAGGCTGTAAGTACTAAAACAATGGCTGTTGAAATGATCAGTTTAACAGATATACCACTCCCAGGCTCAATACCACTGCCCCCAGAACCAAAAGATGCATCAAAAGTGACACAGCCTGCTGTAACAATTCCTGTACCAGATGAGATCCCATTACCTGTTGAAAACAGGAGAAGATCAGGTAGAAGAAAGCACAAGCACAAACACAGTCACTCCCACTCTCCAAGGAGTCACGATACTGTAGAACCTGTCACTGAAAGCCCAACATGTCCTCAAGAAGAAGAGCCAGTGCCACCACCTCCACCTCCTGATGAAAGCATCCCACCGCTGCCACCAGATGGAGGGAAGGCATCAGGGGATCAATCAGGAGAATCAGCAAGTAGTGATACAAAAGATATTTCCAAAGGTGTGCTTTCACCTCCAACTGGATATCAGACTCGTGCCACCATTGGAAAACCAAAAGCATTGGGCAAAATTTCCTTCAGCATTAAACCAAAGTTTCAGGTTCTCAGAAAAGGTAGTACTGACCAAGAGGAAGAATTACACAAGGAGCCAGAAATCAAACAGGTTTCCAATTTGAAAATAAAAATAACAAACATTTCCAGACTCAAGGAATTATCTAGTCCTGAAAGAGCAGAGGATAAACAGAAACCCATCAGTGGAGACGTTGTGTTGCCTCCAGTACCAAACGTGGTAGAGTCTAGTTGTGAGCAGAGTGATAAGCCTAAAACAGAGGAAGATGATATGTTTATTTTAAGAAAAGATATTGAGAAAAGGGAACATCATTGTGTAGAATCTGAGACAGCAAAACCTACTGTAAGGACTCGATCTATGTCCAGAGATTCAAAGGACACGCCAGAATCAAAAGAACCAACAGAAAGTAAAGAACCTTCAAAGTTCATGCCACGTGTATTCAAAGTCAAACATGTTAGCAAAATCAAAGGTAAAACACCTGACAAGACTGACACGTTGGTTGAAAAAGAAACTGTCAGAATAAGAAAAAAATCAGAAACCAGAGTCAGCCGGTGGGATCAGCCTAAGTCAGATTTGGCTACAAGGAGAAACAGTGAATCTAGTCCGCTGCAGACAAGAAGTGCTGCTGGGAAAGAAATGCCAGTCACAAAGAAAAAAGTGGAGGAGGAAAAGTTGGCAGCTAAAGTTGAGTTAGGTTTCAAGGGACCAGTAGAGCACCAAATAGTCACTGTTACTTCTGCAATGCATGACAAGAGTTCTGTCAAACTAAAATCAGAAAATGGTTCTGAAGCAGCAGCCCCCCAATCAGCAGAGCAGGTGAAAATTGACCCATCAGAGAAAGCAGATGATTGCAGTGCTTCATCCAACATGGCAGTGGACTCAACTATATATGAAGAGAATGTTGAGGTGAAAGTAGAGGTGGTGCCCATTGAAGCGATAACTCCGTCCATACCAGCAGCTCCAAATTGTGAAATACATGTTCCAGACATTCCCCAACCAACTAGCATAGTACCAGCGTCCACTGCTGCCACAGAGAATTCTCCATTGTCAAAGTCAACTGCCGATGAAAGCTCAGTTGAAGTTTTGAATGAAACTAAGCAGGAGACAAAGATGGATGTAGATGAAAATCAAATTGAACCCCATGTGCTTATTGATACTGATGATTCTCCAGCTTCATCTACTAATACACAACCAGAGGTTGAACCAGACAAACATGCAGTTAATATTACTCCTATTGTTTCTACACCATCTCCAATTAGTGAGGTGCCTGTTAAAGCTGCATGTTCTCAACCAGATGCACATATGAGAGATTTAGAGACCTCTGTAAAATCTGAGGAAAGTTTGATTGAAAGTGCAACCAATAAACCCAAGGAGGTTGAGAGGGTAAATGAAACCAATGCACATTCAGTTGAGGAGGCTTCAGTTGAGAAACCAAGTGAGGTTCCTTGTAAACCAGCAGTTGTTGCCGCAGAAGAAGTGACTGCAAAGGAAGAAGGAAGAGCGACAGACAGGACAGAAGTAATTGAGAATAAGGACAGTCAGGGGATGGACATTGATAGTGAGCCAAATGTGGTAGCTTCTGGTCAAATAGATGAAAAACCAGGAAGAGAAACGGAGGATAAAATTATGGCGAAAACTGAAGTGCATGATGAAAAAGTTGAAAAAGTGACATCAGAAGTAACTCAAGTTGATGAGCAGCAGGTGAAGGCTGAGTCAGAGGCTGAGACAGTGTCATCTACACACCAACCATTGCAAACACCAAGCAAAGAGTCAGCGGAGAGTGTTACTGAGGAAGTTCCAAGCACACCTGATCTCACAGAAAAGCAAACTAGTGCTAAAGGGACCAGACGACGAAGAGGAGGCCGAAGGTTTGAACTAGTTGATACCGATGGTGATGGACCATCCACAAGACGACGTTCCAGTCGATTAAAATCATTGGAAGAAAAGAAAGAGAAAGTTGAGAAGGTTACAGATAATAAAGGCAAAAAGGGCAAAGAAGAAAAAACTGAGAAAAAGGCAGAACGAGAAAATAAGAAAACAAAAGAAGAAGCAAAGGAAAAGAAAATTTTGAGTCCAGACAAGAAAACGTCATCTCCAGAGAAAGTTGAACAGAAAGTTGAACCTGCCCCTGCTGCACCTGAAGTGCCTGAGAAAGTAAAAACGGAAGAAGAGGAGCGAAAACAAAAGGAAGATGTTAAGCCAAGAGGGAAGTTGCATAAAGATTTAGAGTATCGATATTTGAAAGAATTAGAACAGGCAGCAGCCAAAGAGCCAATTGACAAGCCTGAGAAACAAACTGCTACTGCTACTGCTCCTGCTCCAGCTCCAACACCAGCACCAGTGGAGCCACCACCTGTAACTGAACCAAGTACAGACCAGAAGGACCAGAAAGATGCCAAGAAGGAGGAGTGCACAGCTAGTGCTCTTCCTCTTAAATCTCGGTGGTTGCGTTGGAGCGTCGCTGAGGAAGAAAAGGAACCGGTGGTTCCTACTCTCCCCTCACCAGTCATTGTAGTTAAACAGGAAGCAACCCCATCAACAGAAGTTCTTGAAAGTCCTCAGGTGAAAGATCCTGTTGTGCCTGCTCCTACGGAAAAAGAACCAGAGGTGCCCATTGTTCCGACTGAAAATGTACCAAGTGCTGTGTTACCAAATGAGCCTGAACCTAAGCTAGATGAAGTTCCCATGGAACTTTGCACCAATGACTCTGCATCAGAAAATGAGGAACCAATGGAAATTTGTCAACAGGAAAATGTTGAGCCTCGGGAGAGTGAACCTCCATCTTCCGAAGTGGTGGAGAAGAAGAGCACCCCTCAGCTGCCGGAGTTTGAAAAAATTCCAGACAATATTTTCTTATCAGAAAGGTAAGTGATAAATCATTTTAATGTTTTTCTTTCATAAGTTTTTTAGGAGGAAAAAGGCAATTGAGGAAACAGTTTGAATTGCTTTATAATTTCAACATGATAAAGGGTCCCCAAAATCTGGGAATTCAACAGGACGCTTGGCTTAACAAAAGTATTGTTTGTGGAATGTAATTTTTCTGCAGCATTGCTCGTATCATTTGAACCTTGGAACAGAAGTTTGTCATGATAAGTTATGAAATTGTTGTCCACCAGTGCTGCCATCTTTTGATGCATCTTAATAATAAACCTGTGGTCCACTGTTTACATATGTGAACATATTTTAAGAAATGGTGTCAAAATTCTGCAGCAACTTTAGTAATATTATGACTTCCCTTTGTTTCATATAAATCTTTATAAGGAGCCTGTAAGTATACACTTTATATTTGATTCATTTTGATGCAGAAAAAAATCCAAAAGTAGTAAGGAGATTCGGAGAATGGTGTGTGACTGCTCAACGACAAAGGAGGATCGTGAAATGGGTATCCCAGCGTGTGGGGAGGACTGTCTGAATCGCATGCTGATGATTGAATGGTGAGTATCCACAAATAAGATTAATCTTTAATCATCCCTGTGGTCCAGTGGAGGCAGCTCAAGTTTACTCTGAATCAAATATTTGTTCTGTTATACCGTGACTGCATATTCATGTTTTTATATATGCCATTACAAAGCATGAAACCAGATAGACTACCGTCAGCAGAGAATCAATCACAATTCGCTCGTAAATGTCAAGTTGACTGTCAGAGACTACTGTCATCAGAGAATCAATCACATTTGCTCATAAATGACCAGTTGACTGTCAGATACATTGATACGTCAAGACATCCTTTTTAACTCCTGCTAAACAAAAAATCTTGCTGGTTTGTCCTGGTATAGGCATTACAATATCTAGATCCCTGTATATCATATTTTTGTAAATTCTTCTAGATATGAAACCTATGTATTTAAGTGTATAAGTACAGGTTGGTGTATTACTTCATTTTAAACCACTTTGATACCATGTTGTGTTTCTTTGTTACAGTGGGAGCCGCTGTCCTTGTGGTGATTACTGCACCAATAAACGCTTTCAGAGGGTAAGTCTGTATATCTATATATATGTTAACTTTATGGTTACACAAATGACTTCTGCATATTCATTCTGAATGTCATACTGGAATAGTGGTAACTTGATGTATGGTACATACATTAGGCCATAAAATTAAAAAAATGGTCTCTGAGGCACCAGAAGTGACAATTTTAACCCATGCATCAAATCCATGGTTGTCTCTTTGTTCGCCAGGTTTTTGAATTTGTGATATTTGTACAAAGGAAATTATCGCAAAAATAAAACCATGAATGAAATGCCACATCTGCACATGTAATTTATTCTATAGCTTCAATGGCACCTCGCGTATATCGCCCCGATAGCGTCAGTTTTAGCACACACTGTATGTTAAACTTACCTGTAATTCACAGTTTAATATTTTAAATAATATTTATTCTCTGTTATACTGTTGCATGAAGCATTTCCACTTATTTTATAATCCCTTAGCTCTTCGTGCAATTAACAAGATTTTTCATTCATATAAAAAAATTGATATAACAATGGTTATTGAAATTATTTGTATGGTAAATTGCAAGTTCCTCCTGTATGGTAAAACACAAAAATGAAACTTCACAAATATAAAGTCTATTGTTCTTCCATCTATTTTGATTGATCAGTTGAGAATGTTTAATAAACACTTGGGCTATAAATTTCTATTTTAGTTACCTAACAGGTCTAGTCAAGGTGTCTAAAGAAACCAAGAAGAAGTCACTGTTACCCCTGCCTGTATAGATTTCCATTAGATTTCAGGGTTGACATTAGCTTTTGAAAGCTAGCTTTTACTTGACCTACCTGAATTTTTACTTGCCCTACAACAAATCATTGATTGTATTTAAGAACACAAACATCTTTTTTCAGGCCTTTGGATAGGTTTATGATGGAGCCACTATGCCCAGTTGGGCAAGTAGGACATGACTTTTAGTTGCCCTCCTACTATTTTCAGGAACTTTCACTTGCCCAAGGCAAGGGTTTAACCATTTATGTTGAGCCCTGGATTTCAGACAAGTAATGTCGCAGTTTTTTATTTACATTTCAGGTAATAATATCTCACTCAGTTTTCATTTGAAATGTTTACCAAATTTAAACCAGTTACTACAGAAAATGATTCCTTTAGTTTATTGGGAATCTTTAGAATTGGAAAGAAATATAGTTTGTTTGACCTTGGAAAATCTATCTAAAATAACACGTTTTCCCTCGTAACTGGCTCAGTGAATGTCACCATGGTAACTGTTCCCATGGCTACTCATTATGATCAATCCCTAATTTAATGTTATAATGGGCATTGTATTTTAACCTCTTGATGTGTTCAGTGTACTTTGATTTTTCATTTCAGCATCAATTTGCGACTACAACGCCATTCCACACCAAAATGAAAGGCTGGGGTCTGAAACCAGACACTGACCTGGAAAAGTAAGTCTGGCTTTTTAGTCTGTTTACTGTTATTTCAAATGACATAACAAGGAGACTAATTCATTAATCAAACTTTTTATAAAATGTAGAGGCTTGATGAAAGGAAACATATTGGAATGGCTGAGAATTTGGGTATGTGTGTTTATGTATGTAAAAAAAATTCCATTAAGATGTTTATAGTTTTCCTCCTTGTGCTATAGCATATATATTTACTGATAAAACTTTACATAAATGATCACTTAATAATAATCATATGGGGTCTGTTGTTGTTATGTTACTCAAAGTCATGTTTAAAAGAGTTGAAGATGCTAATAATGATATCACAATGATGATGTAACAATCCTATGGTATACTGCGCACTGGAGTAAAAAATAATGGTAGTACAACATACCTACGATGATGAAAAGTTGTTATCAGGTTTTAATGTACTTCTTTGTCGCCAGGGGGCAGTTTGTG
Organism: Sipunculus nudus; assembly: GCA_026874595.1. Taxonomy (NCBI): domain Eukaryota; kingdom Metazoa; phylum Annelida; class Sipuncula; order Golfingiida; family Sipunculidae; genus Sipunculus; species Sipunculus nudus. Next base: position 13,401,675 of record CM049321.1, read on the forward strand.
ATGGAGTATGTTGGGGAGGTTCTGGATTACCGGGAATTCAAGGCACGAACGAAACAGTACGCTAAAGAAAAGAACGAGCACTACTACTTCATGGCTTTGAATGCTGACGAAATCATCGATGCCACGTTTAAAGGCAACATATCACGATTCATCAATCACAGCTGTGACCCGAACTGTGAAACTCAGAAGGTTAGAAAATAAAAAAAATGTAAAGTCTGTAGTAGCTATGCTTTCACGTACCTTGATTCAGTGATCCACTCTGGCATCTATTTCATGAATAATGAATAAGCCTGCATGTGTTCAAGCCAAAATCAATGCTGCAATTCAAATGCAAGGAACACAATCGTGTTAGCAATGCTCTGTTCACACACCATGTAAACAATTAAACATGCATCAGGAACAGGACAGGTTTGAGGCTTTATTTGATTGGTCATAATCTTGACCTCCTCACAAAACTGGATTTTTTTAGGTCGCACATCAAAATTATAGGTATACTTACAGTATATATAGCACTGAATGACTTAAACCACCAGTTATGTGTATGTAGCTTTCTCTAAAACAGAATATGATAATTTCATTGGTGTAGGAGAGGCTATTGCTGAAATAATTTTTTCCTGTTTATGATTAACCCAATATAATGAATAATCTGTCGTGTATTAGTTTTGAATAAGGGAATAAAATTTGTTTATTTTCCAGTGGACAGTGAATGGACAGCTTCGCATCGGTTTCTTCGCAAGAAAGAAAATCAGAAAGGGAGAGGAGCTCACGTTTGATTACCAGTTTGAAAGATATGGGTAAGAAAATTTTATTGACAGTTTTAGACAGCCTTGTTAGACAATGAAGATATCTGATTGAGGAGAAGAATTAATATAGGGCAAAGCCCAGTTTTCTGATCATCATAGCTTTTTCTGCAATAAAATATTGTTTTAACCAAGATGTTTGATTGACAGACAAGATATTTGATTGACAGTTGAGATATTTTATTGACAGGCTCTTTATTATTTTGGTCATTGTCAGTTACCCATCAGAACTGGTTGCACCTTACCAGGTTAATGACAGTCATCCTGTGAGGGTACTTTACACACAAAGGTTTATCCTCATAATACTTAATCTGAATATAAATCTTGTACACAAAGGTTTATCCTCATAATAGTTCATCTGAATATAAATCTTGTAACTTGAGAATTATTGGTAAAAAATGCTACACTCGGCTTATACTTTGTAAATGTTAACCGGTCATTATTTGTTGTGTTTTACAGTAAAGAGGCTCAGAAATGTTACTGCGGTTCATCCAATTGCCGTGGAACCCTAGGAAGTCAGAAAGCCACGCCGCTGAAATCTCACAAATCATCATCATCATCTTCTTCATCCTCATCAACCAAACGAAAAGAGCGACGTGCGAGAGAGTTCAACGACTCCCAGGTAACATCACCGTCATTGTTTATTTCAACTACACCAGCAGAGTTGGCGGAGGTCATGTTTCCCCCTCTGTTTGTTGATTAGTTTTGATCGGCTGTCAATAGTTTGCCCACACAATATATCCAAACGTTCTTAATGGAATTCATTGAAATGTGGAAGAATTAGCCATAGGTCCAAAAAAGGTTATTATATTCGGAAAGGGAGGTTCCAGCCAAATTCACTCCTTTTATTTTCGTGTGTGTTTGGCCATACAATGTAATGTAGTCCTCAATTAATTTCACCGATGTTATTTAGCAGTGCTTGGCCAAGGATCAAATTTCAGGGTGGATAGGTTACAATTAGGGGAACATATTGATGCTGTTCCAGGCAACATTGTTGGCCGAGGTATGTGCTTCGTGACTGCATTTCAGCTTGTACATGTACTCTTATCAAAATGATTCAATCACTGTCTCCTTGTCTGCTGAAGGAGCAACTAGTATAGGGAATCCAGAATCCCCAAAAGTACACAAGTGTTATCTTCAGCTCTAATGCATGAAGTGCTGAGGTCAATGAGTGACTTTAGTTATGCGTTTTGCCAGTAGGTGGTGCTCTTGTACAGTGACATGCAGCATGAGAGGCGAGACAGTTCATGAAGAATTAGAATTAAGATTGGACTGGCAATTACAATTGAGTCTGTGTTATACTGTGTGACAAAGTGTAGCGTGCCTAAATGATGATATACAACGACAGTGGCAGCATTTTGAATTTGTCACAGAGTAATACTGTGGTTGCCTTTTTATTCACGAGGGTTTTAATTTCGGGATATTTGCGAATGGGAAATAATCGCGAAAATGAAGCCCTCTGGAATAATTGGCCAATTGAGTATACCCTTCTAAATTAGTGTAGCCAATACTTGTATGGAAATAGGTTAAAACAGTGAGAAATTTTATAATAAGTTACATCCATGCAGGTATAGGGAAAATGTTCCCTTAAATTCGAACTTAACTACCTGTGCTGTGTGTACGGGCCTATCGTTATATGAGAAGAATATCACAACCTCATGACTTAAATTTCATTTAATAACACACACAGGTTTGGCTTTAGCAAAGATTCGACATAGGTTCTGGTGAGATCGCGAAAATGAAACCCTTGTGAAACAATAAAATGGAGAAATCGCGAAATTTCAGCCTCGCGAATATGAACCCAACCACAGTATATTGATTATTAATACTTGAGGAGCAGAAAATAAGATTCTTACAATAGAAATATGAGATAGCTGTTATTTAATTAATTCTGTCATGGAAATATAGGACTGATGCTTTTGAATAAACTGCATTTTAACATACTGATATTTTCTTATGTGCACTTTGTAAGATTTGTAAATGTAATGAATATAAATGTTATAAAGTGTTTGGAATAGAAATTTTAGTTTTAAATATTTGAAATGGATATGAATGTTTGAAGTTGGAAAAATTTGGAAAACCCTATAGCTTGAAAAATGTTTTATACTTGGGTTCAGCATGCAATAATTGTAACATTTTATGCTCAGCTTGATGAAGAAATAGAGAAAATGAGCCGTCTTGATGGACTGCGAAACAGACCACACGTGCTGGAGTTAGCAAGGCTGATGGTTCGCGCTGAGACTGTGGAGGAACGACTGGCATTGCTTCGCATCATCAGAGTATGTATATAAACTACCATAAAAATCGGGATGATAATACTTTGATATTTTTTAATTTCACCTGTCCAAGGGAAAGGCATTAAAATATGCCTTTCCATTAAAGATGCATCCTACCATCATATCAAACTTTCAGTCACACTCCACACAGTGTAAACTTGATTCTGCCATCTTACATGCCATCCTAAATGTACATTTGCATTCAAAAAGATCTGAATGTTTTCAATAGTTTAACTGTTATATCAGAAACACGATTATGCAGTGAAAAAAAACCCCAGGAAAATATTGGAGAGGAGTACCTTAATGCCAGAAAGTATAAGAAGTTATGGACCATTTTTATTGGAAAATATATAAAAAAAGTTGCCAGTTGGTGGAACACGACCTGTAAAATATTTCGTTTTTGTAGCATGTTTGTTACTATTTATCAGCTACTAATGTAGAAAACATTTAGGTTTTCACCTCCAATGGATTGGTACAAAATGAAAAGTGCCTTTCTATGCATGTGTTTGCCTGTCTTAGACACACAAAGGCTTTATTATGACCCCAGATAAAGGTCAGAGAGAATTTGCCACATTTCAGCTTTAAAAATTGTTAGCATGCATATTTTTCAGTCTTGTATTCATAGGCCTTGGATGGTTTGTTCTAAGTGTTCCAATCCTATAAATTTACGCCACGCTTCTCTGCATATGTGTAAAATTTTACTGCATAAGGCTCTGTGTGTTTAATTTTATGTTGAGAATCACAGTACTTAAGTGCCAAAATATCTAGATAGCCAAAAACTTTACATTTGAGCAGTGTTTCACTGTACACTACGGTGTTGCTTTCAGATTAATATCATAGATGTTTGGAGCAGGATGGGGGCGCCACCTACATTTACTATATTGTTATTCTTTTTCTAGGTGGAGAGGTATTATATTCCCCCTGGTTTGTTGGTATACAGCTACAGTGTAACCTGTCTATCAAGACCACCTGTGTATTAAGACCACCCTGGGGTGAACCTAAAGCATTGACATTGGTTATAGCAGACCTGTCTAAAAAGATTACCTGTGAATTAAGACCACCTTTGGCCAGTCCCATGGGTGGTCTCATAACACAGGTTTCACTGTATAAGCTAAAACTGGGCTGGTGAACAGTGACATTGTGTAGTATGTGTACATAAGAACACAGAAAAGCTCAGAACACAGGAAATTAAGATCCTAGCCTTGGTATCCAGTGCTGTTTTCAACTTATGAAAATTATATATCAGGGTTATTTCTCTTCTTTTTTTTTTAGATTTGAAATTATAATATATCTGGCATCTATAACATTTTGTTTATTTCTGTTTCATCTAGGCCACAAAGGAACCTGCCTGCTTGAGACTGTTTTTGGATTATCATGGACTTGAATTAATGTGGAGTTGGATGGCTGACCTAAATACCCAGCAGGGGGCGCTTGATCTCAAATTACAAATATTAAGGACATTGCGATCCCTGCCGATTAAAAATAAAACTATTTTAACCGACAGCAAAGTGATAAACGTTGTTAAAAAATGGGCCAATCAGATTAAAGACGCTGAGAAGGCAAGTGATAAATCAGAAAGTGGAAATGAGGCTCCCAGTGAGCCATCATCAGCAGCGGGCACGCCTTCCCATACTCCTGCTGTACAGCTCACAAGTGACGATCAGTCATCGCAAAGTGCGCCAAGCACCCCTCAGTTACCGTCCACGCCAAAGACTCCTCTAGGTGACCCCAATGAAAAATTTAGTCTAAAACGTCGGTTAATGCAACGAATGATGGAAGATAGTGGGTCGGACAGTGAACTTTCAGAATCCAGTAGACAATCCGGTCCTCAACTTGCCAGCATAGCTAGTTCTTCACAGCAGAGCGTTACGAGCTCTGAAGGGGTCGAATCAGAGGTCAAGGTCACTAGTGAAGGTGAGGCTAGGGCTCCTGGTGAGACAGATAACCTTGAAACTGACCTTGAGGAAGGTGAAATCAAAGACAAGAACGAGGCATTAGCGAAAGGTGAAGCAAAGGATTCTGGGAAGGATAAAGAAGACTCGAGTAAAGATGAAGAAAGAATAGCATCTGTGGCAAATGACCTACTAGAACAGTGGAAAGACCTGAAGGTAAAAGTTGCTCATCATTTTGACTAGACCTTTCCCACCACACTAGCGACACCTGTTGCTGACGACTAACACTAAGTGTTATGGAAAATTAAATGAACAAAGAAAGATTGTGTTGGTTATATCCCAAATAATGGAAGTAAAAAATAATTTGTTTTGTCCTTTAAGTTAATTAAGGTGAGGGTCCTATCGCAGGCTGTGGTTTTTATCTTGTTTCATTTAACTAGACAAGCAGTGATTGCCCACCGGACTTTGTCTCGGCAGATACCCATTGTGTGCATTGTGTATATTTTTGGAATATGTTTTATTTATTTTGTACTCTCAGAAACATAAAAAAAATTCTTTAAGTGAGCCCCCTTGGGATAGAATGCAAACTTTTGATTGATTAAGTTTTCTCTACTAAAGGTTTGGAATTAAATGGTTACACCAAACTTTTTGAACAATCTGCTGGTCAGAAAAATACCTCTAGGAAACCTTGTTCACATTCCAAGTATTGATGTGAAATTGCATCCTGTAACCAGTGATTGCAGGTGTTATCATAGGCTTGTACCCTAGAACAGTCTGACATCATTTACAAGTGGTCATTAAACCTACTTGGTACAAACATATACATGTGTTCATGTGATGGTTTTTTACCTGTGAATCAATTATTTCTTTTAAGGAAAGTTTCAAAATTCCCAGAAAGTTGGTTGAAGAGAGGAAGAGAACAGAAAGGGAATTAGGTAAGGTCTTTGATGGATGCAATGATTCATGAATGTTCCTAGTAAAGTTGTGTGTGACTTAATGGTCTTCAATGATTGGTTTGCTACAGAAAACATTTTATAAATACATATAAAGAATAAATGGCTTCAGATGAACTGTTAAATCTGTAATAAGAAATAGTCTAAGCCCAAAAAACACCTTAAAATAGAGATCAGTAACACAAGTAAATAATTTTCTCAATTTCTTACCAATTTCCTCAATATGTCATATAATCTGAAATTTCATGAAATGTGTAACTCTTAACCTCTGTACTAAGTATGATTTCTCCATGAATCACATGTGGCTGTTGTGTCAGCAGATTAAAATCTTTACCAACAGTCTCCTGACATAAAAAATGATATATTAATATATTTTTATGAATACACTACTTTTATGTAGAAAAAAATATTTCTCTCTTTCTCTCTCTCTCTCTCTCTCTCTCTCTCTCTCTCTCTTATTAACAGATTGCTGCGTATTGTTTCACAGGCAGATATTCCTTAATGGTCAGCAGTTCAGTAAAACTCCCTTCAGTTTTAACGGAGTTAATATTCTTTATTAGTGGTAGGAATTGGATTTAAAACCATTATCGATGATTGAAAAATAAACCGACCGATGATTGAGCGTGGAGCGTGGTGGCGTAATGGATAGGGCGCTGGACTTGTGACCGCAGGGTCTTGGGTTCGCGTCCCGTTCTGACTGCCGTCTGCGCTAAGACTCTTAGGCAAAGACTTTACCACGAGGGTGCGCTCTCTCGACCCAGGAGTGAATGGGTACTGGTCATGGGAGGCAGGCATATGTAGAACAAATAACCCTCTTGCGCCTGATATGGCAGCTTGGGTTGTATGCTCCCCAGGGAGCCGAGAAAAGCTACAAGAATGAACAGGCCCGAAAGACCAGGAAGGCAAAGTCGGATGAGACTGACACCGTCGGTGATATCAGACTATAAAAACCCTCACCTTTACCTTTATGTACTTTCTATATTACCTTAAAATTTGTTGTATACTAGTAACTTAAATACTGACCCCAGTAAACAGTCCAACATGTACATCGGTATTCATAATGAAACCATCAATCCACCCGCATCCAAGGTCGACTTGCCATTGAAAGATTGTTTGCTGGGCAAGGTTCAATTTTGATGCTGTTCATTACTTTGTGTATCTCTGACAAGACTAAATTCATTGCATGTACATACATAATCATTTTTTTTAATTGATTCTGCAAAAATGCAATTGATTTTGAAAGAAAAAGAACAATCATTGATTTAATTTCATGTGATTAATCGATGGACCACTATACTTTATTGCATATCCTGAATGTACATACAGGTCAGATTGCTATGTGTTACACTATATCTTGCCACTGATATTCCACTGAAAGAAATTACCTTCCTTCTCTTATTTTGTATTTTCATTTCTACCAGTGTAATATTTAGCTAATCTTTCATGATCAGATGCTGTTCCTCCTTAGGAGCAATGAGACTTTTCAATAATATGTACTAGACACATTTACTTCATTTTGAGTTAATAGAATACACCACTGACCATGTATTTATTCCTACGGTTATCTTGTTTTCAGATCGCAGGTATAATAGAGAAAGGGACAGAGACCACAGGGATCGTTACCGTGATGACAGGGATCGTGACAGACATCGTGACAGCAGGGATCGTGACAGGAGATATGACCGTGACTATGACAGATACCGGGATCGAGGTAATGTCAATACCTACTGTACAGTGAAAATATTGTACTTAGTCAAGCTATAGCAAAATCAATGTGTTAGTCTGTCTCACAATTATATCATTTGTGGTTTAAAATTTGTAAAAATTTCAGTATGGAACAGGTCTGCTCAAATGTTCCTCTTTTATCCTACCAGAGGTTTATGGATATTTGAAAATTGGCAGATAATAATATTTGTTACAGATAAGCATTTGTCAGGTATACTCTGCCATGCTGTTAGATCATGAATGTTGTAATTTTGATGGGTCATTTGTTGTAACTGTAGACCGTGACCGTGATCGCAGTGACCGCAAGCGTTACCATGAGGATTCACCCGATCGTCATGGGAGCAAAGAAAGGGAAACGAAGAAGAAAAAGACAGAAGAAAGTAAGGAGGACAAGAAAGATAAAAAAGAAGATGACAAATCTAAACCAAGGTCAGTGAGTGCAATTGACAAAGATGAAATACACGCATTCCTGCTGAAAGGTTCTCAATGCTGAATCGGTATAAACAGATCGTACAAGTTTAAGTATGATATTTGTACTTCATCTGTTTGTCAGTGAAATTTGAAAGAATATAAGAATTTTGGTGATGATGTTTTACTAATTTTCATGTTATTGTCTTGAAATTGTGTTTAAATTAAATATAAAGAATGATTTTTATAGTATATGCTGCTTTGTCAATGTAAATACAATTTAAAGTTATTTGCAAACAGGGAAGTATGAATATAAAATCAGAGTTCTCCAAATGATGTATATCATTTTAGTATTTACAGCTTTTCAGTGGTGCCAAACATTGCAATATGTTCAGAATAAATCTTGAATATAGCATATTACCAGTCTCATATTTCACTTCGTAGGAGGGTGCTGCTGCCTACACCTCCCAAAATGTCCAAGGAGGAACGACGTCAGCTGTTTGAAGCTCAGGTCAAGGCACAAGATGAGATGGCGGAGCTGAAAAAAGCGTATCTTATTCACACGGCCCAGCAGCCCGAAACACCCACCCAAGAGAACGCATATGCACAATATTACGCAGACACCAGTGGAGCAGCATTCCAAGATACTGGATACGCCCAACAGGTGGCGACACCGCCTGTGGTTGATCCTTCGCTTGCGTCTTTAACGCAACAGATGGTCCCTGATTCTAGTATGCAGGCAGCCGCCCTTGCAGCTCAGCAGGTGCTGACCCCTGGTGTTCAGGCGACGCAACAGTATTTAGATCCCCTTACGCAACAACAACAGCAACAACAGCAACAGCAAGTGATGTACCCCACAAATCCATCTTATCAGGTGAGAATGATCTAGATGCTCAGTAGAGCTTTCCAACACACTAGCGAGATCTGTTTGTGGTTACTGACACTGTGCTTTTGGGTCTGATATATAGACAAGTTAAATCTCAAATGACAAAAGTAAAAATCCTTGAATGTTTAAAGTTAATGTTGGGACAGGTCTGTTGGACACAGGCTGGGTGTGTGGGGAACAAGTTTCCACAGGGTGAGATGATATGGGCAAGTTAACCGGGATAGTTTCTGGTAGATCGCACTGCTGTGACCCTGTTGTGAAATAATATTAAATTTCTAAGGATTTATTGGAAAACATAAAAAATGACCCCCTCCTTAAGACACACTTTGCAACATTCCAACGGTCTAGACCAAACAGGCTTTTCTGACAAGTGGCTGTAGAGCAGTTGGGTGACAATGGTTGAGAACCACCACCAATTATGATACAGACTTACAGTGATGAAATAATGTTATTAAAGAAATTTAATAAATCCACAATTTATCTCAGGTCCAGACATCTTACGTTCAACCTCAAACTCAGGCTCAAGCCCCCTCCTCTCAGGTGATCGGCAGCTATCCTCAAGGTCAGACTCAGGTCATCCAAGGTCAGCAGGTCATGTCAACCCAGCCTGTGGTTCAAGGTCAGCCGGTGCTAACAGGTCAACAACAGGTCATACCCAGTCAGCAGGTGATGAATAATCAACAGCAGGTCATGACAGGTCAACAGCAGGTCATGACAGGTCAGCAGGTCATCCAGGGTCAGCAGGTGGTTCAAGGTCAGCAAGTGGTGCAAGGTCAGCAGGTGTATTACGTGACGACACCCCAGGGTACTGTGATACAGCAGGTTTATCAACAGCCAGCCCAGACGCAAGTACAGGGCGTGTCATCGACGCTACAGCAGGTCTGTGTAATGTGTTATTCACCACACATTTAATCAGCATGTCGCGTTTCCTGATCTGCAGCTCAGATACTATCAGTACTTCAAATTAACACAAAATATTTTGCAGTGAGCTTTTAGTAATGTGCTTTCTTTATATGCATGTATTAATGTACGTGTATATATATATAAATGTATGGAAGACTGGAAAAATTGTGGGACAGGCAGTATCATAAGGGGACAAATAATTTGTGAAGGGTACTCATTTTCATGACAGGTATATGGAAATAATGTTTCCTGCCCTGAATGAAGATTGTTCACTTTCTTTAATTGTGATTTTGGTGATAATGATTCAGTGATGGTGGGGATGATGTAGGGGCAGTTTTGCCCCTCCAAAGATTAGAGAGTCTTCCGACTGTGCAGAGAAGCAGCGTCAGTCATAAATATTTTCTGGATTTTCTCATATATTTCTGATGACATCTGCCATGTGCATAAAAATTTCTGCCTTTCTGCAAGAGTGCCTCTAATTGCTCCGTCATAAACAGATGTCGTCCACATATCAATACCTAGATATCTGACAATTCTAGTACAATATTTGAATATGTCACACAATGTATGGGTTCACTGGTGAATTGATACACCCCTAATAATAATGATAACAGTTTGGTTGATGGTGATGATAATTATTTTGTTGGTGATAATGATAAAACTATTGCAGTGATTGTGATAACAGTCCTGGTGGTGTGCATACATGTACTGTGGCTGGTTTCACATTTGGGATTTCTTCATTTTGAACGTTTCACAAGGGTTAAATTTTGGCAATCACACCTAAACCTATAAATCTAAGTAAAGCAGTATTTGTATTTACCTCAGTCATTTCTGTTGTAGTCATTATTTTATGACCCATCTCACAGTCGATATATCCCACATCTTGTGAGAATAATGAATGCATTGTTTGCATGGGCCGGTTCTGAGACCATGCAAAATTTAGATTGCTGATTAATGGGCCATGTTTTTAGAGGTGTAATAACTAATCTGGTGTAAACTTGCAGATGCATTATCCCCAATTGATCATCTAAGTAAATCATCATCATTAACTTAATATGTTTCATATTCATGGTTAATTCCCATTCACAAATATTGCTAACTTGACGTAACCACATTATATTAATATGTTTTCGGCAGCCACAGCAGACGTTACACCTACAACACAGCCTGACAGGACTAGCGCCGACACCCGCAGTAATCGAAGAAGATCCTCCGCCCCCACCCTCACCACCCCCAGCTCCAAAACCCAAACTACCCCCGAACTGGAAGGTTGCTTACACGGCTGATGGAAAGCCATATTACTACCATTCCGTAACGAGACAGACACAGTGGGACGCACCAACATGGGAGGGTGAAGATGATTGCATGGACCTTGGAACGCCTACGCAAGATGAGCTGCCTGTCAAGGTGGGTTATTTGCATGAAATATGCAAATTTCAATTTGTAGCAAACCGGTGAGGTTATGTGATGGTGTGGTGTTGGTCCGGTATCTGCCATTCAGCATCCACTGTATGTTAACCTATGCTATCTCAAAAATGTTAGTGCAAAATTTTGTGGAAGAACCAGTTACATGTCAAACTTCATCAGGTTGAACTTATTTTTTAGCTATATGCATTGACTTAGATTTTATAAAGAAAAAGCTTAAAAAACTTTTAAAAAATCTTCTTTTCTGAACACTGATCAGCCAAAATGTCCAATATTTCACAGAAATGAATCCAGGAACAATCTTTGTCAAATTTTTTCCAGTGTTTCCAGTTTGGTGATTTTTGGCTGAGTTACAGGAAGCTGAACTTCATCATTTGACCAAAAAAGCATACTAAAATTTCAATCTCTGAAACGGCTGGAGCTAACATCATCAAATTTTATGCAAATGTTGGTCACATGAGTCATATTTGAAAAAGAGATATTGGTTGCGCTACCTGCATTGACTTTTATGGTACAGGGGTCATCAGTCATCAGTATATTAACTCATAATTTCTCAGGAACAGCATGAGCTAGCATCACCAAATTGTATGCAAAAAATCAGTCACATGTCAATTGTTGTGGGATTGAGCTTTTTCGTGGCTCCACATGCATTGACTTACATTTTCCGGGGGGATAGCTGAAAAACTTTGAAAATCTTCTCCTCTAAAATCATACAGCCAAATTGTTCTGTATTTCACAGAAATTATCCCAGAGATTACCCCTCAAGTTTGTTCAAATGGTTGGTGTACAATGACTTTTGGCCAAGTTACAGGAATTTCTACTTAGTCATTTGGCATTTGGAAGCAAAAAAAACATTACAATCTCAGAAACAGCAGGAGCTAGCATCACTCAGTTTTGTGCAAATGTTGGTCACATGACTCATATTTGAAATTGAGGTTTTTGTGGCAGCACCTACATCGACCTGTTTTTTACGGGCAAAAACCTGGTTATTTTAGCCTCTTTCAGCTTAAAAATGTTTTATGATAAAACTTTCAAGCTGAATGGTTAAATTTTTCACAAGAATTATCCTAGGATAGGGTTCTTTCAATTGAATAAGAATGGATTGGGCCCATTGATTTTTGGTAGAGTCGTAGAAAGCTGAAGTTGGTCTTGTAGCCATAAGTAAGCCTATTTCAAACTGAGGGTTGCAATAGTCTTCTTCTGCAAAACTGTTGTTTCAACTTCTGTAACATTGCACAAAAATAATTCTTAGGTGGCCTTTGTTCAAGTTTACTGAAATGATGTTTGGCAGAATTATTGGACCTTTAACAGTAAAAGGACTGCATCTTTTATTATTCTAAACATTTTGATAAAATATCTTGCGAATATGTCAGCTTGAAAAAAATATCATTGTAGCCAAAGTCTTTCAGTATGTGTAAAACAGATTAACCAACAGGCTAAGATTGTGTTTGTATCTATAAATAGCTTGGCACCTGCCGACTATTTCAGAATTGGCCAAAGGCCAAAGGTCAGTCTGGATCTATTTATAGCCTTAGCAGACTGGCAACTGTATCAGATTGGGCAACAGGTCAAGAGTTCACTCAGTGCAGTAGCTGCAGCTTGCATTTTTTTCTGGTTCACCTAGGGCAACTGCATTTAGCCGGGGCAACTGACTCAAGAGAAGTTTGATGTATTGGCCTGACATTTTGACTTGTCCATACACCTTTGTTGGCTTTCTCATACACAAGACTGGTGTTGCCACCTACAATGACTTACACAGTTTTGTACGTGCTTATTTCTCAGGAGGGATTTGATATATCAGCCTGAAATTGTGCATGTGTATACATATCAGATAGCTTCGTCATAAACAAAACTAGTGGCCCACCTACAATAATTTTTGCAGTGTATGCTCCTTCATATTTCTCAGGATTGATTCGACATATCAGCCTGAAATTATGCATGTCGATACATCTCAGATAGTTTTGTTGTGTAAAGGACTTGTTGCGCCACCTACAATTGTTTCATGCATCTGTGCACATAACCCAAGAGTGGTTTAAAGTATCTGCCTGAAAAATTTTGCATGTCCATTCATCTTGGATGGCTTTCTCGTCACAAGACTGGTGGCGCCACCTACAATCATATTTTAGTTTTGTGCACCCATGCCAGTGTTTCAGCAGTGATGTTTGTGTAATTGGTGCTTGTACTCGGTTCAAAATGTTTAGTACTTGCATTTGCACATATATATGTCACAAATGTATACATGTTGAAAAGAAACAGTCCAGCATGGAAACATTACATCTGATATTTATATCTCAGGCCTTGCCTTTTGAGGCGAGCGATCGCTCCCGCGCGCCATCGCTCGCCTAAAACAGACTTTAGGAGAGCTAATAATCGCTCTCCTGGCATTCAGAGCCTTCCAAAATTTTTTTTCGGATCTCAAACGATTGGCTCGAAGTCCAGAGTTGGGCAGGTACGGGTACTTGAATTAGAAGACGGTTGCAGCCAAGCAGTGCCGTTACACGTATTGAACAACCTCCCGGTATTTTGATGCAAGACATGTTGTTAGCTGGACGATTTGTTTTCTTGATGGAACCGCCTGACCAACTGAGAGGGTATCGACTTCAACTTGACGAAATGTCGCCTGGTGCCTTGAAATCTGTATGAATTTGTTTAAATTTTTGTAATATTCAATGAAGAAACACGCGAGTCAAAATTATAATTAAGAATTATATACATTGACCGCAAGTCCGGCTCCAATTACAATGGAATATCTGTTAACAGAAGAACGATTTTAACCGGAACTGTCACTTCCGACCGTCACAGATTCTCTTCAGTCCAAAACTTTTATGACATATGAAAACGTGACAACTTAAAGTGAATTTAGTTAATTTCTTGTATTTGTCGTGCGAATAATCTTACACGCTGCCACAACTGCGGAATCCATGACTGCGTCTGGTCTAGACGGAGATCGTCATTAGGCCTACTCAATTGTTTTCTGCGCATGTCTTATGTTCTTTATAATATTCAGAACTTTCTCGGGCGCTATTGGATACATTTGTCACATGCCTTAATTTGAATAGGAATTCCCTCATGTCAATATTCGCATGTGCAAGCCTTAGTCGTCCCGTGACTTCTGTGACCTGTTGTATATTCACGCAACCGACGCTTTCTGCAGTTAGGCCCTATGTCAGTATGTGACATGAATTCCCGCCGTTGAAGAGCAAGTTGCAAAACATGTCAGGCCCGCTTAAAGGGCAAGTTAGGTCTATTTATAATTATTGTTTTCTGAAATGAAGCTTGGCAGTTTCTGCAGTTGACATTTGTCGAACGATATATGAACTGATAATACGCGTTTGTTATAATGGTCAACTGACACATGGCACCACGAAAAAATGTACACTTTGACGCGGCTATCTGATATCTTTATTTAGATTAACAAACGGGGAAACAATTGATTTTTAGAAGTGTTTAGGTACTAGATGCAATATTCGTACAGATTTTTTAAAAATATATATATTTTTTGTATTTTATTGACTGTATCATCGACTTTTTATTGAACCAAGAAGAAGAATGAACAGATCGACATTGGCACGTGTTTTTCCGTCAAACCTACTAAATAATAAAGATTTAGCACAGAGGCCATACATGTCGATTCATATACCATTTGATATACCTATAATTCAACACTTATGGTATTATCTTCTCCTCTTCTTATAATAATTTCTTTCTTATCTTTTTATTTGTTAAGAATTTTCGTATATGTTAAAGGGCCAGTTAACTGAAGTATCCCCGGGACTCATCAATTGATGAGATTTCATGAGTCCCAACTTCAACAAAAATATCTCAAATAAATATTTGTTTGTAAATATTTAATTTTGAATAATGTATTCTGAAATATATGTGTAATAATGCCATCACAACCAAAATATTTTAGTTATTAGTGTATAAAAATACAAATTATGCTGTTAGTAAATGATCATGGAATTTTTTTTTTAACATTTAAATTATGGTTATTAGTTATATATTACAATATAAGTTAATCTGTTGACCTTATGGGTAAACACTTTTCACCTGTTACTGCACAGAAAGGTAAATTATACCCTACTGAACTATATATAATGATATATTCATGAATTAGAGGGGAAATTTTAACTCTTTAATTTCAGGCGAGTGAACCACTCGCCTTAACTCTATGAGGGGAGTGATTTTTCACTCCCGTGCCTTTTTCAAAAGGCAGGGCCTGCATCTCATTGCACAGGTTCACATTAGACATGTAGGCCTTGATTTTATGTACTCTGCATTAAGCCTTTGTTTTATCTCATTATGCATTGCATTTTCCTGTCCACACATCTCCATACAGATGACTTCAGTATCTGTCCAATCCATGAGTTTATAGTTTAAATCTGTGGGTTTATCTTCAGACAAGATCATCAGTTGAAGTAATTCTTATCATGATATGATCAGGTAGCCCTGATATCATATAGCTTTCATAAGGAATAAGTAACAATTATAAAGGCTACCATTGGTGATAAAGCTGTTGCTATGCCTGCTGTCAAACTCAGAGTAGGTCTAATAGGTATTACTAGAGTGCCTACAGGGACCAGGGGCTGAGCCCATGGGCAAGGGGTCTGGGAAGGGCAGCACCCCAGAAGCCAAATGGATCCCTTTAATCTATAACTGGAGCAATGTATTTATATGTTTTGATGTATCACTAAAATTACAGTAACCTTGTAATATTAATTGAATAAAAACACTTTGCTGTGTTGCAGTAAAGTATGTCCTACCAGTAACATTTGATATTTATTATCTGAGGTATCACCCTGAATCTGATGGTTATGCAGCTAAATTTTCTGTGTAGTGGAAGCAGGGTAAGGAAATTGGTACGGATGCATCCAAGAGGCAGTTGGGTTTGAAATCTCCACAAAATCGGTAGGCTAACACATAAATTGGTTGAGTTGGCATGTATGCATACAAACATCAATATGATTGTAACTTTTACAGAGCAAGAAGAAAACCATGATGGCGGCTGCTGATACATCAGAAGCCTCCGAGATGAGCAAAAAGATGAAGGATGCTTTCAGAACAAAGGTATTCTTTACATGTCATAGATTATGACTTCATCAGAAACCAGCTTTCAATATTTAAATTACTTTAAAAGGAAGTTTTAGCAGATTTCTTGTCAGCATGATGATTAACCAACTTAGGATTCTTTCTCTCCATTTGATGCTGACAACTTTTGGATGAAGATTATATATATAATTCTTCTTATTCTGCTTATACTTATTTTATATATATTTTCATTTAATTTTGGTATGATTATAGATTGTAATATGTTATGTAATTTTATATAATTACATATTATTATGATTATATAATAAGCTATTTAATGTTTAATTATAGGAAGTAATAGGAAGTTATCAGAGGTAATCCATATGTGCGGTTTATGATTCAGAAATTTGTTCAGCATTGATGAGGGTATGGTCAATGTACCTTTGTCATTTTCAGATGTCGCAGTTTATTGTGACCTGCCTCAACCCATACAGAAAACCTGATTGTAAACGAGGTCGCATCGTGAGTACGGATGACTTCAAACACCTGGCCAGAAGGGTAAGAAGTAAAGACGTTACTTTAAATTATAGCACACATGATAAATTAAAGTGTCCTTAATTGGTTGTAATTTCATGATCAATCATCAGTAAAAATTGGTTGAACTCTACCGACCGATAATAAGAAATAATTAGTTGTTCAGGAAAATGAAATTTCTGACCATATACAGACCTGAACATTGACTCGACTGATATATAGTCCAAAATGTTGGCTTATATATATAATAATTCTACAGCCAACAAGTTCAGTAAGACATTAAAAGGGAACACTGAATTTTCTACTTTGCGATAGGAATTATGTGAAAGCACACATTTCCTCGTCACAAAGCCAAAATTGTGGGCAAAACTTTGCTATTGATTATGGCAATGAAAGATTGATGATCAGATTGTTTGGACTAACCCAACTGATCATTGATTATAACCAGTCACTGGTCCATCATTTATAATAAATAAGACATAGTAAACATTCTGGTTATTAATGAAAAATGTAAATTAACTGAGGCACACATGCTAATTGGGTGTTTTGAATAGTAGCCTTTATCATGTTCAACGGCTTGCACAATGCTTGAGTGTGAGGGTGCATTAAAGTATGAATATGTGGACCAGTACAAATATTTTAAAATTAATTGTTTTAATAACGATATTGTAATTTGACTCTGGCTTGGACTCAGTTTTCAAAACACTCAGATTCAAAGAAGGTGGACTTGAACTGTGACTTGACCAGATTTCATTTAGACGTGTGTTCAGTGTGGACTTGACTGCAGCACTAGATGGTGAACTTCATCATTGTGGTTGAACCTGTAGTGAATACAACAAGAATACCACATGGATGGTCTATGCTGGAGACATCTTCAGGGGACAATGAAAACTAAAACACAGGCACTATGACATGTGGAGACATCTTCAGGGGAAAATACAAACTAAAAAATATTGAGAAGGCAAAAGGTAGACGACAAGAGACAGAAGGGGGGGGGACATAAATTCCACGAATTTGCTTGTTAATCTTGATCCATGGACTGTTCTATTTTTGCTTTTACCTATTGTAACGTGATGCATAATTTTACTGATTAGGCTAAGATTCCATGTGCAGGATTTAAAGTATATCAAATGTGTATACTTTATATGTACTGGCACTGCAACTTGCATATTTTCTATACTTATATCTGGGTAACCATGCAGAACTGGCAAAAATCACTACATGTAGTGATTCATTTTCCCCCTATACACATTTCACATGCTGGATTTTGGCATATGGAATTTTACCTTATTTATTAAGTCAATAATGATTTATCCATGTTCCTCCTGCTTCATTCCGTGCTTTCCGTGGAATTTTAGCTTAAGCAGATGATGGGTTCTTTGAATCAAGATGTAATGCTTCAATTCTGAGTGATCACTTTGAATGATGGAAGATAAACAATAAATAAATGTGAAAATAGATAATCAAAATATATCATGGATTAAAGTGAAAATATATAATCAGGGATGTTTACAAGAAAAAATCACTGTCAGACACACTTTAAACTGTTCTGTATGGTTAACCTTTAGCCTATTTCAACTGTGACCTTTTAACCTTTGACCTTTCAGTTGACCCACTATGTCCTTGCTAAGGAGCTGAAACATTGCAAACATCCAGAAGATCTAGAGGTCAATGAGAACACAAAATCCAAGGCCAAGGATTACGTCAAGAACTACATGTCTAAACTAGGGGCAGTCTATCATAAAAGTAACTCTCCGTGAAATGTTTGAGTCTTATCAGGTTTTAGTATTACCACTTAATATGAATGCAGGATTCTCTGCTGCATGCCTAGAAAACATGCAAACGTGCAGTTTCTGTTATGGTCTGGTACCAGTCAGGTGAAGGCGAGTATGTGATTAAATATCAGCAAATATCATTCTGACAACCAACAGTTACCAAACGTTAAGGACTGTATTTGGGGCATCTTTAAGACATACATTTACAGATAAAATTTATTCCAAGGTTGCAGTGCAATTTGCAAAGCTGGAGTTTCACCTTAAGCATATTTTTCTAAGATTCAGAAATTATTGTTGATCGGTGTTGAATTTTTGAAACCCTCTGTTTGCAGTAAGATTTTAGCCATTAACTATATAACTGGATCAGAGTTTGTCCTGTGACATATATATATATTAATGAAATATCATACTACAGTACAGAGCTACCATTTTGTTTTTATATCAATAACACAGTATAAGAATTCCACTGATAGGAAGCATTTACACATTATGGAAGAATAGTGATGGTTTGACAGTGAACAGATTCCCAGTTAGGATGATATTTTAGGTAGGGGGTTTTTAGCATTGGTAAATTTTATACTTTGGCATAATTGTTTTTCATACAAAATATTAGTTAAATAAGGGAGTCATAGAAACCACTTTGTCGGTTTATTTCAGATAAATTATTCTCCCGGTGTGGCAGTTATAAACTTGTGTCAAGGGTATTATTTGTCAGTATTGTCATTCTTGCATTTACTATATCCCATCAGTCCAAGAATAAAAATTAATTAACATTTTTCAATAATTTTGCCACATAAAATAATGTTTTCTTAAGCTATATAAAATTATCAGAACATTTTTTATTGAAAATTGATTAATTAAGGAAGGCTCAAGAGTCATTCTGTAGATATAAGTTTTATTTATGATAATATTTTATTCACCTCCTTCTCTTCATAGCCTAAAATATAATTGAAATAAATTGTTCAGTATAAACATTTGAAGAAATTGTTTACTTGTGCTGCCCTCTGGCAGATAATTTGATAACAAAGAGTAATTCATAGCAAAGAAGGCTTGTATGAAGTATAAAGTCATGCCATATTTTATAGCTTGTCATTTCAACATATTGTTATTATTGTCTGCCTTTTGTCCAGATTTTGTTTATTTGAGACTACAGTCTCAAAGGTATATTTTAGTGAACCAAGTAGTCAACATTCCAGTACAGATGCATAAAGTTTTTTGATATCGTTGATTTGTTGACTGCCCTTGTCTTAGATCATGTCAGTGTGCCATTTGTGGAGGGAATTGTCACAATTATTTATTTGTCGCATTTTGTATTATTTATGACAGAGCCAGACTAATCTGTTAGAAACAAAACTAACATTCTGTTGTGTAGCTGTGTACTCCGTCCTTATCCGTTATCACCGTGTATCTTAGATATTTAATTTGTTATAGTCATCTGTAGCAGGGCTTACACTATCAGTAAATTAGCACTGGCCTTAGGGGCTGGTAAACCCAATTAATAACTGGTAAAATAATCCTTTCAACTTACTCTTTTACTCGTATAGTTAACAATTCTGAATTTAAACCTCAGATGTAAGAACCATCTTGAAGAATTTTTAGAAATCATGTCAGGTCAATTGTACAGCATCCTGTTTATAAAATGATGACCGATCATAATTTTTAACAGTATGAAGTACATTTTGTGTTTCTGGTTTTGCTTATGTCAGTAGAATGCTATAATACTCTTGCCTTTAAGTTGCCTACTCGTAAAATTCAGATGCAAGATTAATCAGGAAGTGAATAGTATACAGTTTTATAGGCCCTGGTCAACAGGGTAGGTGTTAATTTCAAACCGACGGCAGGTGTTAATGTCAAGCCCTGCAGTTTGTTTTCTTGTTTATTCAGTCAGATGACTGTCAGTTGATCCTACTGATTTTATCGTACTAATTAGTTGGTAAGTTTAAGCCGAAAGTTTTGCATGCCAGAAATTTATAATTTGTGTCATCTTTAATATGTTTAAATATGTGTGCAATTAGTCTTGAAGAGCTTTTGTTGTCGAGACATGAGTAAAACTTACTCCTAAGTCAGATATGTAATCTAAAAAGATATAGATTAAATACTTCAACAGCCTTCACACAGTAAAATGTATTCAGTAAGCCACACCAAAAAAAATAATTATTCCATGTATTCAATTCCCTTATTTTTCATGTGAATTGGCAGTTTTCACTTTGATTGTTTAAAATAAATCATTATGTATTAATAATGAAAAAAGTTTCATTCATGAAGATATCAGTGAAAACATATTAAACTTTGTGGTTTTCATTTGCATCATTTCAGGAACTGTATCAGACTTTTGTATTCCTTCTGCAGTTTGGCAAAATTTAACATGATTTGTCATGTTCTGTAAGTTTTCAAATAGAAAAATAATCATCTTTCTGACCCATATATTCTGGTGCCAGAGTTCTTAAAACTATTTAATTTACGTGTCATCTTAATGATCTGCAGGCGGATTTATTCCTGTAATTTAGGCCAAAATAAAAAAAAGGTATGGTTCTCAGGCACTTTTTTGCAGAAATCAATGCGGGCGGGCGGTTTTTTAAATTTTAATTTTTGGTATGTTTCGATAAAAATATCAAATGAAAAGTGAAAAGCATGATAATAAAATTTTGCTAAACAAGTAAAAGCACTACATAACAAAGGAAAATGTATGATTTAAATCTTCTTGAAAGAAATGTCCAAGCGGCTGCAGCTCAAAATTGTTAAATTTCTATTGAAAATCAAAATAAAAATTTTTGATGCGGGGGTTTAAAAGTGATGCGGGCGGTGCCTGAGACCATACCTTTATATTTGTTTGGCCTTAGTGTTCTTTTTTTTCCACTTGCGAATAATGAAACTTTTATTTCACGCTTGTCTCAAAGTTAAATTGCAACGATCTGCTCAGTGTTTCTGTGTGTTTTCTCAACAAAAACATTCACTGATTTCGTAGACATGTTCCCTGTTTTATTCACACACTTGTACTTTACAAATCATATGTATGTCGCCTGCAACCAGAAAGTGGCGTTTGTTTTACTATGGAGGTAGAATGATGGAATGAGCACTTGGATCGTGGATCACGTTCGATGTTGCGTGCCATCTTGATAAGAAACATTGCACCTAGATGTGAAAGTACTTTGATCTGACCAATAGGCAGCAGCAATAAAATCTCTGGGACTGGGTGCATGTCCCTTTGGTGCTGGACGTCAATCCCAGAACTCGCTCCATCTAATTCTATCTCCATTGGTTCACCGTTGACGTGATTACAGCAGGGTACCAGACTACTCAATTTGAGGCATTACCACACATCTTCAAGAACACCAGAGGCCTGTTATGTGCTTTTTTGTCAGTAATCTTAAGTGTTAGAGGGATCCAGTGTATCAGAGTACGTGTCTATGTTATTTGGTCAGAGGGTAGGTCGTTAAAGTTTATAGTGACTAATTTGACAGGGAAATGAACTGTTCGTTAATTATAAGGGGTATGCATGCAGTGCTGTTGCACCAAATTTTATTACAATTAGTTATAATAGTTATAACAATTATAATTAATAATAAATACAAATATAATTATTTTAGTTTTTAAGAAGTGTTTAAGTCTGAACACTGAGAGAGTGTTAAATATTATGTTACTCCCACACCTGAGCACCTGATTGGCCAGATATC
Source organism: Sipunculus nudus (assembly GCA_026874595.1). NCBI lineage: Eukaryota > Metazoa > Annelida > Sipuncula > Golfingiida > Sipunculidae > Sipunculus > Sipunculus nudus. The sequence goes on from CM049321.1 coordinate 13,423,954, forward strand.
ACATGATCCATTTTAAACCAATCAGCTTTGATATAATCTATATCTACCAATCAGCAGTGAGAAGATTCTAATAATTCTGATTTCTGATTGGCCAGATGTTGAATGGTACAATTTTAGACCAATCAGCTGTGAGATAATAAGGTCAGTTTTAGGCCTAGAACCTGTAATTATTCATAAGCTCTGACCAGTGATGTGTCAGCAGTATGTCACAGCAGATCAGTTTAACAGAAAGAGTGAGGCCTGTTTCACTTGTTAATTGCAAAGAATGACCATTATGTTGATGAGATATGATTACATATAACGAAGTGAGAGATAAATTATGATAATGAGAAGGATTATGGGGTGGAGGTTGGTTGTCTTCACCCGGTTATTTTGCAGCTTCTGCTGCGTCCATGTAAACACTGTATATTTTGTACGATAAGCCTAATTTTATACTTGAGGTCTGTATGTACTGTAAATTGGATTAATTTTAATGTAGGAGAGAACCTTAGAGGTCATGAGTAAGTTTTAGTGAAGCTGTGAAGCTTTTTGTACATGTATGACTGAGTAAAACTATAAACCTGTACCCATGGCTTGTGTTTTTTTGTATTGGATGTCTGGTGACGTCACCTGTGTGCTTGTCCTGTTCATAGGCTCAAAAGTCACTCCCTTTTTTTGAGGATTTCTTGAAAATGACGCTAATAACTCGTTTTATACTCATTTTTTTTCAGCAGCACTTTTTCCGATATACACCATTTCCTCTGCTGTAACAGTCCAGTTAGAACAAGAATGGGAAATTTGGCAATTTTAGTGTGTGTGTGTGTGTGCAACTGTCCAGCATGTGTCACAACATGTGGAAAATGTCCTTATCTTAATGAAGGGGGATGTGCGCCATGAATGTTTCTGACTTGGAGGGGGGGGGAGATATGTCTATATATATACACAATTCTGGTATGCGAAGCGTACCCTTATTCAGTATGCAAATTTTATTCTTTTTTTCACTCTTTATTTCAAAGAAGTCTCCTCTTTTTTCAGAGCACATGCTCTTTTTTTCGGTCATTTACCTTTGACAGGCCTGAACAAGCAACATTAGATATTTCAGTCTGTTTGAATTTGTTTCAGGAACATGTTGTTATTAAAGACAGACACTAGTACTGAGGCATCAGTATTGTGCCGTAAGGCATATTTTCACATTTGTAACATCAGTAAGATAGAAGGTATTTTAAGATGCTGCAGAGAAGTTAGTTCATGCCTCTATCATTTCTAAACTGGACTAATGTAATGTAGTACTCCCTTTTTGCCCCCCCCCCCTCCCCGCGGAATGGGGGACATTGATTTTGGTTTGTCTGTCTGTTCTTCTGTCTGTCCGTCCGTCAGGATATCGTTTTGTGCGATAACTTTTCTAAATATTATTCAAATTCATTAAAATTTGGGTCAATGATTGCTCTCATGTATACCTTATTTGGGAATGGTTTTGGGAATTTCACCAAAAAAATATAACATGTGGAGACATCTTCAGGGGACAATGAAAACTAAAACACAGGCACTATGACACGTGGAGACATCTTCAGGGGAAAATAAAAACTAAAATAGATTGAGGAGGCCAGCATAAAGACCACAGGAAGCTAAAATGATAAGAGGTGGAAGCGGAGGAAATAAATTCCACGAATTTGCTTGTTGGTCTTCCTTCTGTTCTCATCCAGAATGTGGTGGCGTGCATGGTGACTTGCATGAGAAATCTGAGCACATATCACCTGTGCTCCATGCTCTTCATCGGTTGCCAGTGTGTCAAAAGATACACTTTAAAAGTTCTGGTCCTGGTATTCAAGGTGAAAAGCCTATTGGCTCAGCTGTACTATCTGCAGTAGCTCATTCAACCATATATAAAATCAAATTTTGAGCTTCGCTTTTCCCACCATGATCTCTTTGTTGTTCCATATACAAGGTCATCGATCATATGCATGTGAGCTTCTGGTGTCGTGTAGTTGGTCTCAAACTTGGAATGACTTTCCTCGGTACCCGTGATCACAATCTGTGATCAGGTCTGTCATCTTTTAAATCTTTTATGAAAACTCATTTTTTCGTAGAGTTTTACAAATATTGTGGTCTTTTTTTTACTGATTATTTTTTTTAAATATGATTTTATTTGCCGCTTTTCAAACATGTACAGCGGTGTATTGCACGGTTTCTAATAGATTTATGGTTAATAAATTATAAATAAAATAAAAATAAATTATTATTGTGCATGGAAACAAAAAAGGCATTGATACACAGATATAGAGCTACATTTTCCCTTTAACTGCTAACATTAATAACATTTATTATGGTAAAATAATTTATTTTATTTACAAGAAAGTTTTAGTTTACCACTAAAGTAATAATTGAACCGTTAGCTGAAGTGAAAGTAATTTAAAGGGTTCTTCCAGTTCGCAGGCCTCTTTTGACGTCACAAGAATGTTGTAGGACACTCATTGTCAACACAGTTCCAGGCAGTGACGCATGAGCCGCTTTTCCCTATTTTTGGAAATGTCTCTAGAATTAAGGGTGTTTTTGCTACCAAATTAAAAACGTTTCTTTGGTTGTGTGAACAATTTTAACATTTAAAAATTTTGGTGTCTCTTCGGTAAAAGACAAGTCCTCTAAGCTACTGCAAATATTCCCTATTGGAAAATCATAAGTTAAAAATGATATTGCAATGTAAAGTAAAGCCCAGCAAACTTTGCAGTGGCCTCTTTTCTGGTTGTGTCAATGTGAAGGGATGTCGACTTATATGTACTTTAAACGTTATTATGGTAGTTGTGATGCAGGAGACCTCGAGATCGAGGTTTTAAAACGTTCCGGAATGATCGCTTGCAATTTGGAAGATACCGGCCTAGGCTGCCATCTGACGACTACTGGAGAAACTAATCTGACAAGGTCCGGGGTGGTTTTCCTGGATATTGTTTTAACGATTATTTACAGTTGCATATCACAATAAAATTTGATATGTTGATGTTTCTTGGGCCATGTCGGTATCAGACTTTGACTGTTGGACGAGGATAATGTTAAAAGTATGACAATTCATACATTAAATGTTACCTTATTTATGTAACAAACGTATTTTCTGACTATAGCCAGATCCACATAAAACATATTAACTCTTTAACCTTTCATAAAATAAAAGTTTTGCCCAGAAAACGCACATCCCACCGAAAACGGGTAATTTGTCTTGCTTCTAACATGTGCACACCCAGGAAAATAATCCGAACAGAATTGTGTTTTGAAATGTCCCTGAATGACCGCTTGCAATTTGGGGGATACCGGCCTAGGCTGCCATCTGGCAATCATTGGAGGAACTAATCAGACAGGGTCCGGTGTGCGTTTACCGAGGTGTATTTCTAAAGATTACTTCCACAGTGATATATCACAATAGAAAGTGATATGTTTGTAGCTGGCTTTAACTGCTGGATGAGAATGATGTTAATAATATGACAAATCATACATTGAATGTTAAATTATACAGTTTTCTCATCGGATTGTTTCTTTGTATGGGGATCGTAAATTTCAATTAGCTTCAAGTTAGCCAGATATGTAGCATTTATTACGAAAATTGTATTATAAAATATAAAATCTACATTATAATTGGCGGTGGTGGCACTTCATCTTTGTCACTCAACTTCTCTGTGACCAAACCTCGGAAATGGTCTTGAAAGGATGGGAACAATGCCAAGTGTCGCCCAAGGGGGTCATTTCCTCTGTTATATTCCGAGGAATTTTAACATTATTTCGGGGGGGGGGGGGCACTTGCTACCCTGCACTTCGAGAAGCGATTTCAAGCATATATATATTCTTGCAGGGCCGTGGGATTTAAAAGTTCTATACAATCATATTAAAAATTTCCAGGCATTACATGGAAAATGCGCCTAGTAATGGACCTTTCAAAAAACAATTTGATTGCCTGTGTTGTCCGAAAATACTAGCTTTCCGCAAAGCAAAACAAATGCAAGTTATGATGTTTCATGTCGCCATGCGTATATTTATTATATATGCTAGACATGCAGATGTACCAGACTGAAAGAGATGACAAATTAAAGTGCATTAGATGAGCGTAAACACCAGCAGATGACTGCATGGGAATTGATTTAAAGCCGTGTTACCTGCACCTCAATTTTATCAACAATTCGACCATTTATACCGCTGAATAATTGTGGGTGGATATTAGACATTGCATCAATAAATTTTAAGGATGAACCTTATTAAATAAATGAACGGATTAGTTCTTTCTGAAAATGTTCAGTTCCATGATCACTCTTAAACTTTGGTTAATCCCCCTAATTCTACAAAGTATCAATTACCACGTACAAAGTTCTTTTAGGCATTATTAGCTAACTCCCATATGTATATTTAATTGTGTATTCAGAGTCAGGTCTATGCCTCGCACAAATCCACAATGTGGAACGCAACATCTGTAGATTTTGATATTTCTTTACAATGAACTGTAATCAACAGAAAACAAAACACAACATCATATTAATAATAATAAACCATCATATTTATTGCTCAAAGCAAATGTATTCAAAGCACCCTATCTATTGGTTTAGAGTCTTGGGTGACTTAGGCAAGAAACAGAGCAAAAGAAAGAGAGAGAAAAATAAAGGAGCCACCATTGTTTACAAATATATTTATATCAAATTATTACCAGGTGGGCTATCATTGTCAACTTAATTTATGTAAATCATGCCACATGATTCAACCAATAGGAACGCTTGCATGCCTGATGGGAAGAAATATATAAAGTCACGTGATTTGCTAAAATGCACCCTGACAAGTTGTGAATCAATTGATCTCTGGTTAGCGCAATAAACATTTTATCATGTCATTTCTTTAATCCAATGACAGCCATAATTACGTCAAAAACGACTTAAACAAATTGCACATCATGGACCTATGATCCTTTTTGTTCCACCGGGACTGGATTAATAGACATAAGTAAATTTTGCATGAGAAAATGAAGTTGGAACCAAAATACATTATGGACTATATTAAGCGTCTTGTATGTATATCCAAATGCAGGATCAATGAAAAAAAATTACGTGCTGTGCGGTCCATGGAATTTTTGTGCTTTAATTCCTGGGCTTTAAACTACTAGGCAGTATTTCTTAATTATTAAAAAAAACATAAAATATACAAGGATTAATTATGGCAATTTTGAGTGTCTTTTGGACAGCAGTTCTCAAGTTAATATTCTATACTGCATGCAGGTTTCATAAATATATTCTGGGCTGCAGAATTTATGAATATATTCAATTAAAATATACACAGAATTAATGAATATGGGTAGTGGGCCATGATATGACTTTTGTGAGGAATAATAGATTTTGTCTTTAGTTTTTAATAACAGAAACAGATAGTAGAACTGTGATGGACGTTTACATCTAGTTTATACATCTATTGGTGATGGCAGTAAATATAATGAAAACAAGAGGCATGGATTTAGAATGATTTAAGTGATTGTATGATAATCACACATTATGAACTGTTTTAACATACTTTGTGACAAATGAAAGATGACTGATGATGAACCGTTTATAATGCTTGTGTTTTTGTGTGTGTTTACAGATCATGACTGTGAGCATACATATATAAAATTCTATGTATCAGGTTATGTGTAAAGAAAATATCACACATACATATATAAATTATCATGATGTAATCGTCACATTTGCAGGTAAGTTATAGTACATAATTAACACTCTGTTACTAACATTAATTATTCACTTATATAGGGAGATAGTGAACTTTACATCATGTAAAGATTACTTTTTTACAAGATATCACTGTAATAGATTCGAATTAATGATTGCACAAATTTTGTATTTAGCATAATTCCAAACACTTTAAAAGGTAAATAAAAAATACAACTCCCACTCTGTAAATTTTGGCTTCAGAGTCAATATAACGATCTTTTTTATGTGGCCTTTCAGGCTGGCTTGGGAGACTGAACGTATCGCAGTGTTAGTTTCTTACAAATATTTTAACCATAAATCTACTAATAAGTACCTATATATGTGTATGCATACTGTAACAGAAGCTTCACAGGTGACCATGTTATTCCTACCTCCTGCACAAAAGAGTAAACCATAAAAACTTTCTAGGTCTTCTTATTAGCCAAGATGCAAACTGTGATACAAGCCAGCCTTTTCTTCCCACAAACTGGTCTGTTTATCCTTTTTTATATTATTTGTTAATATTACTTTGACTTAACAAGGAATTTGAATGAAATAAATCTATCTCTTGTGATTTTTTTCTCTTTAAATCACCATAGAATTAATAGAGAAATCACTTTGAACACTGGCCAATCACTAACTAGAATAGTGAGTTAACAGGTGTGTTTAATGAGACCTGCAGGCAGTTTGAATGTTTAATTTTAATTGCTAACACAAATGTAACTTGCAATTTGACAGACTTTAGATGCTGCTATTAACAAATACACAAACAATACAATAAATATATATCATCAAGTTCCCCATACCCACACCAGGTGGCACTCTCTGAAGATTCTATGAATCACTATCTTCAGTCTAACCAATTTATGTGAAATGGATACAGAAAAATGTTTTGCAAACATTCCACTTCTGTTGAATTTCAAGTAAAAAAAAAAATGAGAGAGAAAAAGACAGAGTTCAATGACTAAATTAGAACTAATTCAGACAGAAAATACATGCTCTAGCAGTTATTAATTCAGCAATGGACCAGTCTACAGGTAGAATTTAATAAAAAATAGCTGCAATAATGGATCTTCAAATATTGGAGAGCCATACTGGGGATAATGGAACATAATTTCAAAATTAGATCTGGGAGCAAGTCTTATTTAGTTTGAACAAAAAGTATAAAAATGTTTGTGGTGCCACCTGGTGTTAGTTTTGGGAACCAAATGACTGACATATAAATATGTTAATTATACGTTTATTAGACCATGTGAGGGCCTTCCGGCCCAGCATTCAGGAGAACACAGTGTGTGTGTTGATGTAAGTGTGTGGGTTGCGGAACGAGCTGAAAATGTGACAGCGTCAAGGATTCACTGTTTAATAGTTTGACAATATCATCACGGCCAATGTTTTTAAGAGCTTTGATTAAGACGCCGACTGTAGCGTTTTCGCTCTTTCCCCACTCTAGGATGAGATAGTATATCGGAGCCTGCGATTCTTGTTCAGCTCGGAGCTCAAAACTAGCAATTCTTGAGTTGTTGTAGCCTGCAATAAGAAGAAATATGAATATTATTAGTGTTGTGCCATTAACTGATTATATCAATGATAGGTCATTTTCTTTTTAATATTGAATAATTTGGTTGCATTTTTGCATAATCAAGCACCAATAATGAGGCCAACAAAAATAAAAGGTATGGTTCTAAGGCACCGCCTGCATCAATTTTAAACCCCTGCATCAAAGTTTTTTATTTAGATTTTGCATAGATTAGAAACTTTCCAATTTCGAGCTCCAGCTGCTTGGACATTTCTTTCAAGAAGATAAAAATATTTATCATATTATCATGTTTTTCCCTGATCATATGACATTTTTATCAAAACATACAAAAAAAAGGTAAAAATAAAATAATTGCCCGCCTGCATTGATATCTGAAAAAAAGTGCCTGATAACCAAACCTTATTTTTTTGCCTTAAATCTGCATACACAAAAAGAAGTTTATAGGGGGGGGGGGGAGAATATTCTTATCCTGTCAGAGATACTGTGGTTGCCTTTTTGTTCGCGAGGGTTTTATTTTCGCGATATTCGCGAATGGGAAATAATCGAGAAAATGAAACCCTCAGGTATAATCGGCCAATTGAGAATGTCCTTCTTATTTAGTGTAATCAATACTTGTATGGTAATAGGTTAAAACAGAGAGAATTTTTTAAATAAATTTATAGGGAAATGTAAGCCTTAAATTTGAACGAAACCACCTATGCTGTGTGTGGGGGCCTATCATTATATAAGAAAATGTCACAAACTCATGACTTATTCTCATTTTATAATACACACAGGTATATGGCTTTGCCAAAGATTTGATATAGGTTCTTGTGAGATTATGAAAATGAAACCCTCGCAAAATATTAAAAATGGAAAAATCGCGAAATTTCAGCCTTGCAAATATGAAGCCAACCACAGTATAAGTAAGATGGGATATAAAGTAGTGAATAGCATTAAAATTGAACCTTGTGCAACCAACAAGTGTCCACAACCAGACTGTAGTCTTGATCTTTCAGCAAGATGTACAAGTCTGACTCAGTTTTATTTGGTGTGTATTTTAGGTTTAATTATATACAGCAGATTTTCACAGTTATATAGAGGGTATATTAAATAAAAGTTTTAATTAAATAAACAATCATCTGTAAGTTTTCTTCTTTGAATCATCAAACATGATTTTAAAACCAATTACTACCACTAAATATTACTGAACAATGAAATCAAATCATTCATTTTTGGATATTCAATGAATTTATATCACAATATATAATTGACAAGAATTGTAGCTGGTGGCCACATGATTTGGGAATACAGTGTCATCTGTGCTAGAAGTGAGGTAATTTGATAGACAAAAAGTTGTTTTTCTTTGATGGTTTGGTTTTATCAATATAAGAAATATGAAAAGTAATTTTTTTTTCCTCTTTGTCCACATCCTTAATTAATACCTGTATGCACATTATTATGGAGTGGTACCTGTCAGAAAGACCATCTGTCTATTAAGACCACCCTTGGGTGAACCAAAAGCATTCACATTGGGAAAAAGTGTCCTGTCTAGTAAGATAACATGAGAATTATGACCACTTTTGGCCAGTCCCATGGGTGGTCTCATAACACAGGTTTCACTGTATCACTGAAATTGATTATAATCAGAGATAAAAGAATCCTATTTTATTCTCTTTTTTTAATATGGTCATATTGGTTTGTAAATCTAGAAATAGCTGGCAGCACTACCCTATCTTTCAGCTTTGCAAAAACTTCAATAAAGTTAATTTAAATGCACCATTTCTTTGAGACACTTTTATTAGGAGAGAGGGAGAGAGATAGAGAGAGAGAGAGAGAGAGAGAGAGAGAGAAGGGGAGAGAGAGCAAGAGAAAGAAAGAGAGAGAGAGAGAAGGAAAGAGAGATGGAGAGAGAGGGGGTAGGAGAGAGAGGGAGAGGAGAGGGGGGAGAGACAGAGAGAGAGAAAGAGAGATTGAGAGAAAGAGAGAGGAAGAGAAAGAGAGGGGAAAAAAAAGAGAAAGAGAGATGTGGGAGGGGGAGAGGGAAAGAGAGAGAGGGAGGGAGGGAAGGAGAGAGAGAAAGAGAAAGAGAGAGAGAGAGAGAGAGAGAGAGAGAGAGAGAGGGAGAGAGAGAGAGAAAGAAGGGAGAGAGGGAGAGGGAGAGAGGGTAGGGGGAAGGGCTGACAAAATAATACTGTGGCACAATTCTGCTATTTATATAGACAGACGTCTGCATTTGGCATTATTTATTTTCTCTATGTCACAGATCAAAGAAAAATATACAGAAAATCTGAAATATTTATAAAGTCTCAGAAAATCAAGGGGGAAAGTTTCCTCTAATTAGGTAACCTTTTCAAAGAGTATTAAATTACAGCCTAAGCTCCCCTGCTTACAACCTATATGGAGATATCTCCTCCATATTTATGCAGTTAATTACGTCAAAATAATGACTGTCAATAAATCTGACTGTATACCGATTTGACATTTAACCCTTTAGAGTACAGACCGTGGATGGTGCATACTTCACTCTAAATGTAAGACTGTGCATGTCACAGATAGGATGTGGTTTTATGACGTCATATTACCACAGTGATGACGTTGTTGTTGGCAATTAAGTCAACCTTTCCCCACATCCTAAATCAGGCCTGTCAATCATACTGAGATTTAACCCTTTTCTGTTTTTTTTTTCTGTTTCTGTTTTTAATTTTAGATTCTGAGCAAATTATGAAACGTTATATTAATATTACAGGTAATTATCATACTCAGCTTTCATTGTATCTCGACTAAATTTTCAACAGTTTCTACACATCCAGTGAGTTTGCTTTAGATGAATGGAAAACTTTAGAACTGAAAATAAATATGTGACATGTTTGATATTAAAAATGTGGGAGTTTCACATGTCAGTATGGTTCTGACCAGCCCTTTCACCAGTTAATTTGACACATTTTTATTTAAGCTACTTATCTGACTTTCACTTTAAGATATAATTATAAAAGTACAAGTATACTAACATTTTCTTTGCTTAATAAAATTTTTTTTTATTTCATGATATAAGGGTATTTTACAGTGGGCCTAAAATTTAATACTTATACTCCAGAATAAGGGCACTGCAAAGCGGAGCTTTATAACATTTGGTGTATCACATAGTGTGAATATCAGGAGGGCAGTTCTATGACCTTGACCTTGACCTTTAAAGATTTTTTCATCTATGATCATTGAGTATGTGCGGCATATGTAAAAGGGGTAAAGGTTTGTGGTCTTTTTTAAAGAAATGGGTCCTGCAGCCTTGACCGTTGACCCTATGACCTCAAAATCGATAGTTTGTCATTATGGGTAGCTGAGGTTTATGTGAAAAATAATAGATGTTGGTCAAATGGTTTAGCTTAAAATGTGTCCACAAGCAAATTCTAGACAGACGGATGGACGCACGCACATTGAGTGGAGTCATTACTATATCCACTCCTGCAACTTCGTTGAGAGGGGACAATTACTAATTGTAACACTTTGTTTGGTAATTTATTGCCAGGGTACCTCACACATGTTTCACCTATAAGGGATAAAAATCTTGCAGGAACCAGGGTTTTGTGGGGAAAAAAATGCAGAGAAAATGTTAGGCAGAATTTTTGTAATTATTTAATTAGACTTCTAATTTGCATTATTATAAAATCAGCTTTAGATTGTTTTTGGACATAAAGGATTTCATATATAAAGAATTATCATAATAACTTAGCCTATGATAGTATTCCAAATTCTCTTACCAAGTATTAACAGTCATTATAAGAGAAAAAAACAACTTGTGTTATTATGATTCAGCTGAATTTCCATGTGTTTTTTCCGGTCAAACAGGTGCATCTGTAACAGGTATCATAAACTACACATGAAATTCATCCATTACCATTTTATTCTAATACAGCCACCAGAGTTGAAAGCCATAACATCTATACAACACTCACATAATGTGGAATCCGCTCTCTGTGAAGTGGGTATTATTGCCACAGCAAAAAAACTGCACGCTCATTTTAAATAGATCCATAATGTTGGTGTGAGTGTGACTTTTGAATAACAGGTCCTTCAAAGCTGCCGTGCAGACCATGGGAACATGCTACCATAAAGTATCTGTAAAAACTGGTCTGTGCGAGAAACAAAACTGGTGTATTAATTACAGAGTACGAGGTTATGCTTCACTTGAAAGCTTACTGCGTGTGAAAAAATAGCTACCATAAAATTTGTAAATGCTTCATCCTAAACAGAACATGTTCTCTTGTACAGGCAGCCTGTAAGGACATTCCTAAAAATGTCTGATTTATCATTGCTTATATACTGTTCAGTTGTCTTTCCAATTTGTAGAAATTCTTTAATTATTTTTTTTTTTATTTAAGATTTTGGAGTTGAAATTTTATGATAAGAGGTCATTTCCTACCATTTTTAGCAGTTCTACAAAAATCAATGTAACTATTAGTGAAATGCTTCAGTGACAAGTTAATTTAAAATATAAGCATGAGAAAAGATATGAATGGGACATAACAGTATGCTATTGTTTTCAGCACTAAACTATAGTAAATATAGATCTCTTGTTAATATATAAAAGAGATAAGTTACAATAGGTGAATTTTATATTCCAAATAATTGGATCATAGTGACCTAGTTTTATAGAAATAAGTAAAGGATTGCTTAGTTTTATATTTAAAATAAAGTAGATCATATATCGACCTTGTTTAACATAACTTAGATCACAATTGCTTATTTTCTTATTTAAAATTAATCAGATCACAAAGAACCAGCTTAATATATCTGAGGTCACAATGGCCTAGTTCCTATACATCAAATAAATTAGGTCACTGTGACCTAGTTTTTAATGTGATGTACATACCTAACTCCCTGGCCAGCTGGTCCCAGCTTCCAGGTTCTCCTTTGGTTGGTGAGACAAAACATTCCTCCATCACTTTCTTCTTCATGGCGGGAAGATCACGAATTCTAGTGCTGCTACTTACTGTAAATAAACAAACAATTTAAATAAAATATTTAAATATATAAATAGATGACAGTGATATAAATATCATTTTCTGTTATAAATTCTTTTGATGCTCTATAGACAGTAAATAAACAAAAAAATACACAAATAAACACCTTTATATATATATATATATATATATATATATATATATATATATATATATATATATATATATAATTATCAATATCTCATTGATTTTTGTAAGAAAATAATAATTTTTATTCCTGAATTGCTGCAGAATGTAATTTGGTATAATTGCCTGGGCCAAAATTATAACTTAATTTCTTATTATTTTATTGCAGAAAAAACAACAATTAAGGATCAGAAAGCAGGGCTTCCTTCTATATTGTATCCCAATATCTGGGTTAATGTCAATTTTTCTTCAATTTTTTTTTATTAATTATTAACACATCCTGTTTTTTATTCATGTTATACTTAGTTATGAACCACAGCAAATGTGTGTGAAAATCTTAATCTAATTCTTTAATATATCAATCATATCATTTTCGTAATCCTCAAAGCCTGATTACTATTTTGTTGTTGTGACAATTAAGTTTCTAAAAAGAATGAAAAATGTCTTATATGCTTAATGAACATTCCTTTGTAGTCTGCCCTGAAGGCATGCTGTTTTCAAGTCTTGATTATTTGTGTGGTCGCTCAAACAGTCATCTTCTCAAATGGAAAAGATTTCTTAATCAGAAAATACGTTTCCCAAGTCACCCTGAGACTCCCATTATGTCCGCATAAGCTGACTGCTAATGAACCACAAATCAAAATATTTCTTTTTCCACGCCAGTAGCCATAAATTTATAAAAATCACAGTTACCATAAATATTTCATAAAATCACAAGTGCCATAAATATTTCATAAACCCTTCAAGCCATATCTGTGATGATTAATGGTGCTATGTCCCAGGCCAGAGCAGCAAAAAATATTACATTAAGAAATGATCCTGGCTCCTGTTAAAGAAAAATATCGGAATAACTCCTGTCTCATCTGACAAGTTTTGATCGAGGAGGCAAGTTCTATGAATGCAGTCGTCAAAGCCGAAACAGATTCTGTTTCAACTTCAAGGGGCTGGAACAGGAATGGCCGCTAGTCTCCGACAGATATCCCGTTTGAGATTACATACATCCATCATGTAGCGTCTGCAAGGACTGACGCAAAATCGGTCATTTAGATAAAAACTCTGGCAGGATAACGACTTCAAAGGTTTGTGGGCTGAGTCACCGAGGCTCCAAATTACACTGGTTAAGTGTTAATCCATTTTATTGACCAGTTTCCATAACATGTTAAAGAATAAAGTGTCAGCTTTCTTTTTCACAACTATCGGAATTGATAGATGGTGGTTGAAACAAGAAACCAGCTGCCCCGGGAAATCTTCGATACTGTTTCTATTCTTACAGGAATTTTACAAAGGGTGCAGCACATTGACTATCTGCTGGCTTGGAAACTGTCCATATAAGTGTAGGATTACATATGAAAGAAATTCAGTAAAAAAGCTTGCAGTGTCTAAGGCAAAATGGGAAAACACACCTGATGTATTCTGGGCTATAGATTATACACATAAGAAAACGCAGGTAACTAAATGTTCCTGAGATCACATGACAGCTGTGTCCTTTAGATCACATGACAGCAATACCCCTGAGGTCATGTGATCCAAGGGTCATATGACAGCAATGTTTGAGGGATCACTTACATGATGACTTATGTGCTGTTATGTCACATTTGATGTTAATTAATGTATATTTATATCATAATCATATCAATCGACAGTTATAATTATATCACATTACCACAGTACATAAAAAATAAACTAATTACAATGATATTCACTTATCACTGTGATAAATAGTTATCACTGTGGAATGGGACATATCCTAGTTCTAACAAGTACATGTGGTTTTGATATGATACAGCTACTATATATGTATCCCTGGGCTAGAGAAACAAAAGTGGAACCTGATTAAAAGACCAACTGTCTAATTAAACCCCTTGTCTATTAAATAAGACTACCTTTGAGAGAACTGAAAGCATACATTTTGATTAAAACTGACCTATCAAATAAGACCATCTGTGAATTAAGACCACTTTGGTCATTCCCTTGGGTGGCCTCATAACACAGGTTTCACTGTATATATATCAATGTTGTAAATATGTGTTGCCTTTAAGGCATTAATGCAACAATCTATCATAGAGAATACCCAGCTAAATCCAAATACATCCTGTTATTTAAGTGTGGTTTAAATAACACACAATTTTGATCATCATGTGTTCTTTTGGTTTACATTAATTTATATAAACCAATACAGTCCTCGCACATTGGCTTGTATTGAATCCAGTGTCACTTCCCATGACTAACAGCTGGCCAAAGTGCCATTAACAGACTATAAGTTAATTACAAATTAATTGATTCATGGCCACATATCTCAGAGCTGTGTGTCCCTCAGAGCTATGGATCCCTGGTTTAGATCATTTTGAAGCAAACAAGGGCGAATATAAGGAAAAGTTTGGAGCCTCCAACATAGCCCCTATTTATACCAGAAAATTGTGTCATGACAGTTCAATTGTAATCCATACAATTCTAGACAATATCTGCCTCTTGCCCTCTACAGCTGGAAGTAACAATTAACTCATGGGCATTATTATTCTCTAGAACCTAAACATTTTATCTTAACTAAATGCTGACACTTTAAATCCCTTGTCAAATGCATAGAAAAGCTCAAAGACTTAATATGAGACAAAATATCAGTCTTAATTACCATATGATTACTAGAATAGTGGAACCTGTCTGAAAGACCACCTATTTTATCTGACCACCTATCTATTAAGACCTCATTTGGCTGATGGAAGCATTCACATTGGTCATTACTGACTTGTCTTATAAGACCACCTGTGAATTATGATCACTTTTGGCCAGTCCCATGGGTAGTCTCTTAACACAGGTTTCACTGTATCTTATGCCTTATTTAATAGATCATGCAGTTAGGTCATTAAGAACATTCATTAGTCATACATTTGGTCATTCCTTGTAACCTTAATTTTGGTTCAATAAAAAAATTTAAACTTCATTTTAAGCATGAAAGAAACATTGGTGAGGAAAAACAACAAAAAAATCCCTGTTGTGAGATATTCTCATGTAGATTGATATTAGCCTGTTAAATATTGGATGCTACCATAACTGGTACTCATATTAAACTCACCTTGTTCTCACCTGCAAAACTAATAATTGAGGATGACAACCAACCTGTAATTGTTTTGGGAGACTCGAACTAAAATACTGAGAAAATATAAATACTCAGTCCCTTAATTACTAAAATGGTTAATTTGGATTCTCTTTTTCCAATTTATAGTGAAATCACTTGTTTAAATTTCATTTTATTGACTCTACACTACTGCCCTCTGCAGGCCAAGTACTTAACTTCCAAACACAAAAGGTCACCGACCTGTTAAATGACCAAAGTAAATAAAACCAAAGCTCAAAAACAGCAGCCATTTAGGTGTTCATGTTGTATTTAAACATCTGCCACAAAGCCAGTGTGAGGTTGTTTACCTGGAGGCTGCGACATGATTGAGCTTTCAGCAAATATACCATGTTGGCTCCAGCTGCTACAAAGTTTCTGTTCCTCCCAAACAAGGAAGTAATTGACTTGAAAGAACGAACTATTCTTTAAAAGTGCCACCATTTTTCCTGTTAATAAACAAATCGGGGGTTTACTGATCAATCAACACTGATGAGTATATTAGAAACAGTTGTTAGTGGAAGATTTTGTCAGTGTTATCTAAATTGATTCTTATCGACACTAACAATTAGTTTTCAATTACAAGGAAATGGACCTGGGTGATGGAATTTTTACAAACTCCAGCAAAGAAGCAGTCGTGTCGTCAATCAAATGACACCTGTTCTGTGCCACACCAAAGTGGGAGCGCAGGCTGCTTATGGGACAACTAACGGAGGGATCACAAAAATCCAATAAGGATAGGATTAATATTCTTACAAGGTGAACTGATTCTCTTTCATCTTATGCCAAGAGGGCAACGCGCAGGATGACAAGAACGAAAAACATCCACAATTGACAACTGTACTGGCAACCACCTGCCAAACTCGGCTGTAATGGCTGCTAATCATGCAATAGGTTGAGAGTCATCTCTGACCTGTACTGGTGACTAAGCTACGTAGAAGTAAAACACTGCGTCTAATTTGTCCCTGTGTTTTTAATGAATCTGTTGCATGATTTATACGTTCCCTGCATGCGTGTGGTCCGCCGGGAACTCTGTCGATGATTGCGGAGGTAATTTCTTTTGATGCACTTCTTACTTAATATGAATGCCCAGATTTTTTTTCGCAATAACTGTCTACTCACAGTGATAATGTATTGGGTACTCCAAATGGAGTTTATTCTATTTTATGAAGAATGGGAGGGCTCGGTGTTCTTTGGATGGTTTATGTCTTTCTTTATGTCCCAAGAAGTTACGTCGTGTGTGTGGTGTTTTTTGTAAATATTTGTCTTTCCTGAGGGAGGGCAGAGGAATTTTCAATGACTGATATCTATTCTTACTTGTACTTGAATACATTTAGTTATCTGTATTCTAAAAATTCTAAATATTAATTGTTGAAATCAGCATATCCATATATATAAACTGATGTTTTTATATTTGATTTGTTGATAATTACATTGGCCAATCGGATCATGGCAAAAATTTTCTAAACCAATCAGGATGCAATTGAAAACTAGAATACAGGTATTCGACAAATGACTAGGTGTATCTGCCGAAATCAGAGTGGGACGGGTGAAATGAGGCATAGATTGAGTACCAAGGGGAAATAGAGTGAGGTGTGTTGCATATTAGTATGGATGTCTGCAGCCGAAATGTGTATGTAGGTTTTGCCGCCTACCACAAAATCCAGAAAGCTATCAAAGTTGTATACAAATACAAAAAGTCAAACCACTGCTGAGATATGAGTGCCACGGCAGACAAACAGACAGACGCTGTGCAAAAATGGTTGCAGGTGGCGCCACCAGCTTTGCTTATGATAAAGAGCTATGTCAAATCTATACACATGCAAATTTTGGCCCAATTGGTCAAACAGTTCCTGAGATATAAGCCTTGATGTCTGCAGTGTAAACATAAAGGTAGGTGGTGCCACCTGCCGCAAAATCCAGAAAGCTATCCAGGATGTATAAACTTGCAAAATTTTAGGCCGATAAGTCAAACCAGTGCAGAGATATGAGTGATTTTATCTACGGCAGACGAACAGATGAATGCTGTGCAAACAATGGTTGCAGGTGGCACCACCAGTTTTGCGTATGATAAAGAGCTATGTGAGATCTATATACATGCAAAATTTTGGCCCAATCGGTCAAATGGTCCCCGAGATATGAGCTTGGATTTCTGCAGCGTAAACGTGAATGTAGGTGGTGCCACCTGTCATAAAATCAATAAAGCTGTCCAGGATGTATACACATGTAAAATTTCAGGTGGATAAGTCCAACCAATACAGAGATATGAGTGATTTTATCCCAGGCAGATGAACAGATGGACACTGTGCAAAAATGGTTGCAGGTGACGCCACCATTTTTTATGTATGTTATAAAGCTATCCAAGGGCTACGTTTGTGCAAAAAAATTTTCCAGATCGTTCAAACGGTTACTAAGGAATG
This sequence comes from Sipunculus nudus, assembly GCA_026874595.1. Classification (NCBI taxonomy): domain Eukaryota; kingdom Metazoa; phylum Annelida; class Sipuncula; order Golfingiida; family Sipunculidae; genus Sipunculus; species Sipunculus nudus. The sequence continues at coordinate 13,441,830 of CM049321.1, forward strand.
TGGGTTAATGTGTCATAACAGACGCACAGTGGACGCAGAGCATAGAGGAAAGGTCAGATGTCAAAACAAAATCCGGGCGCAGCAGTTCACATGTGACCCGAACATAATCCAGGGTTTCATAAATTTCCACCCAGCGGTAATAGAGGAGTTCTCCGGAAACCTACGCGGCAGCGGTGGCCGCGGCGTCCAGCTGAAAACATAGTATCCACAATAGGCCTACTCTGTTTTGGCGGATACAATTATATTAGCCAATAAAGTTGCGGCAGAAAGTGATCTTAGCCCATAAGATCACAGCAAAAGATGATCTTACTCAATCAGACTGCAGCAAAATTATAATCTTAATTGGCAAATCACAATGTTTGAAACAGTATCAGGATGGTGGAAAAGATGGTCTCTGGCTGACAGTCATTTATCACCAAATCTCAAAAGACTGTGGGAAAAATCCTACATCAAAACAACACCAAATGATTAGTTTAAAATCACCAAAATAGTCAAAAGACCTGACCAGATTTGATATAAATGTTTACAATCAGGCCGAAACTGATGATACTGCCAGTCCCTTGGTAAGCACTTAGCTAAAGAAACAAGAGTGTTGCCCTTGTTATTAAGCTTTGTCAGCACTTAACTTCATCCATCTCCTTATCACCCTGGGACCCTAGATACTAAGTTACTTGCCTAAAAGCCATAGGGTTGAAGCTTGTTATACTTGATAGAGGCCAATCTTATGCTCTCACTATGCTGGCTAGTGGACTAGTTCACCTAAAGGGCAGCTTACTTTATTACAGTGCTTTAATGGGTTAGTCCACCTACAGCAGAGAAGGAGAGAATAAGTAAGATTAAATGGAACATCCTACAAGCTCACTAGATTAAATGATTATCTTAAAGTCACTAGCTTATGGTTTAAATTAATCTTAAACAATACAATAGCAATATAATAGCCACAGAACTTATAAGTCAATCTGTTTATAGAAAAAGATAGTTCTAACTAATAAAAACACCTAATCTTGAATAAATTTTAACTCTGAACTTTAAGGATCAATAACTGGATCCAGTCTGCAATGCATATATATATATATATATATATATATATATATATATATATATATATATATATATATATATATATATATATATATATATATATATATGATTGAAATGCCATATTATTACAGGCATATCTAAAGTTGTGAAATGAAAGGAATTCAAACTATCTGTGGGCTTAATGCTCAAAATATTTAGCATACAAAATTACCTTACAATCCATAGATAAAAGGACAACATGTGAACAGCATAAAAAAAAATAACATTTCTAATAATGTAATAGCAGACATTGGTATTGAGACCTGGTTATGTGCGTGACAGTCTGCTGGTATAATAAGATGATGATTATGAATGAGTATAATTTTGCTTGAACTAAAGCTACAAACGTCCATTGTACAAAGCACCCATATGGATAATAGCAATTAATTTTACAAAACAGAAAAGGCAAAATATACAGCTGTGTATAAAGTTACAGCACCATGTGCAATACCAGCATTAACCTATCTGGCTGTGTGTATACTTTGATGATTTATGGGCATTTATGTAGGGGCCTACGTTCATACACAGATCAGTAACCAATATAATTGAGTTGTGGTTGACATGCAGATATCAATTACTGCATACTGGTATTTTTATTTCACAGATTTTATCATGAAGGATTTTGGTTTACTGCCAGTCCTTGGGTAAATGAGAGAATTAAAGAACAGACAGTTGTGGAAGCTACTATGAGTTCACACTGGTTAACAGGGATCTTGTACCTAACATGCTAGAATCTAGCTGAATAATTGATACTATTAAGAGTGCAGATAGGCACACAGCAACTACAAGTTTCACCCTTGTGGATATATACGTTTGTACCCTAGAACCCTTGGAACAGAGTGAACATATAACTTAATCTTTTGCTCTCTTGACAGGATCGACACAGGCATAGGGTGTCCACTAGTGATCAATATAGTGAGATATCCTATAATTTACATGACATTTCATCTGTACGTGATGTTTAGTTTGATTTATATAATTACATAACCGATTGCCTAACTCTAAAATGAATGTATTTATAAAAAGTATTTAAGTTAAACCTCCTGTTATTTAACTAATACAGATATACCACACAATAAAAAATAAAAAAAATTAAATCAAAATTTATTAACTAATTTTTCTGGGAACAAATTTGGAAGAAATCACATTCATAATTAAAAGCATATTCTTATATTATTCATGCATTCTCACTTTTCCTATTTTCAGAAACACAAGTATATGCATGAGTAAAGCTCATTTTGAAGGGATCTTTTGTCTACTAAAAATATATAATTTCTCTGTTTAATTTTTCAAGAACTCCAGCTTTGTCTGAGTAACAAACATGCTGTGCTGGCGTTTCAAGTTTACATTTTCTATTCTTCAAGGTCTTTTGTGAAAATTAAGACGAAACACTTCAAAGACTAAGAGTAGCTGACAAGAAAATATAAGGCCTGCTGTTAATACAGATCACCAGTCTGCAGGTGTCGGGAAAGACAGTCAGTCCAGAAACGTCTGAGACAGGAATGGTAAAAAACACGCACTTGTAGAGATTTACAAGCGTACATGTGACACTGGCATGCAAGCAGTAAAGTTCATCACGTCAAGTTCTTTGTCCAAGCAGCCATTGGCCCGTCCCACGGAAAATGTTTGTAAGAGACTGGTGCCTTTCTCATTCCAGGAAAATTATACAATCCCTTAATGCACAGCTTTCCTGCTTGTATGAATAAATAAAATCTATAAAAGTTTCCTCAGTTTTTCAGACATTTTTCCTTTGGTACTTAATCTGTCAGAAGAATTCTCATTAAATGTTCATACATTCAGCAAATTTTGTACTTAGGAGTGTTTTATTAACAAGGGTTGATGGGGGTATCTATCTGCCTGTTCTTTATTATATAAAGAAGAGGGGTAAATGTAACACTTATAGGATTTAGAACATTTACAAATGTCAATAACAGTTAAGTTCTTTATGTTATTCCATTATTAATTATCAGGATCAAAATATAAAACTGCGCTAATTGAATATATGAAGGTGATATATTTAAAAAATTATTATTTTATTAATTATAACACTAATCTAGTTCATGTGATGATAAATCAACAACTATCCAAATGTAAATAAAGGTTAGACATTTTAAAAATGATTATTTTATTAATTATAACACTAATCTAGTTAAGTAATGATAAATCAACAACTAGAATACGGCTAGTGGACAAGCCACTACGTGTATCCGCCTAAATCAGAGTGGAACGGGTGAAGTGAGGCATGGATTGAGTGGCAAGGGGAAATAGAGTGAAGTGTTGCATATTAGCATGGATGTCTGCAGCCAAATGGTGTATGTAGGTTGCGCCACCTACCACAAAATCCAGAAAGCCGTCCAAGTTGTATACATATGCAAAATTTGAGGCAGATAAGTCAAACCACTATATGTTTATGAGTGATTTTAGCCCGTGGCAGACAAACAGATGGACGCTGTGCAAATATGGTTGAAGGTGGCGCCACCAGTTTTGCGTATGCTAAAGAGCTATGAGAGAACTATACACATGCAAAACTTTGGCCCAATCGGTCAAACGGTTCCCAAGATATGAGCTTGGATGTCTGCTGCATAAACTAGAAGGCAGGTGGCGCCACCTGTCATAAAATCAAGAGAGCTGTCCGGGATGTATAAACCTGCAAAATTTTAGGCAGATATGTCAAACCACTGCCGAGATATGAGTGATTTTATCCCATGGCAGACAAACAGACGAGAGCTGTGCAAAAAAAGCTGCAGGTGGCACCACCAGTTTTGCGTATGATACAGAGCTATGTAAGATCTATACACATGCAAAATTTTGGCCAAATCGGTCAAACAGTTCCCGAGATATGAGCTTGGATGTCTGCAGCGTAAAGGTGAATGTAGGTGGCGCCACCTATCATAAAATCAGAAAAGCTATCCAGGATGTATACGCATGCCAAATTTCAGGTGAATTAGTCAAATCACTGCAGAGATATGAGTGATTTTAACCCAAGGCAGACAAACAGATGGACACTGTGCAAACATGGTTGCAGGTGGCGCCACCATTTTTTGTGTATGTTATAAAGCTTTCCAAGGGCTACATTTGTGCAAAAAATTTTTCCTGGTCCGTCAAACGGTTCCCGAGATATGTAGGTTTATGTGTGGAAACAGACGCACAAACAGACGCAGAGCGCAGAGGAAAGGTCAGAGGTCAAAACAAAATCGGGGCACAGCAGTTCACATGTGACCCGAACATAATCCCGGGTTTCGTAAAATTCCGCCCAGCGGTTACGGAGGAGTTCTCCGGACACCTACGCGGCTGCGGCGGCGACGTGCAGCTGAAAACAGTATCCGCAAAACTCTGTTTTGGCAGATACAATTATCCAAAAGGTATAAATAAAGGTGAGGGATTTTAAAACAATTTTATTATTATTACACTTATCTTGTTTATGTCAATTGATTAATCAATTATTATTTATATATGTGATCAGTCCATTATCTGATGGTTGCTAGGGTAACTGACATTCTTACTGATAATGGGATTATCCTACATCAAGAACTGTCACTCTGCCCTCCTGTTTGGTGAGTGAGCAGTTGATCCATCTGATCCACTAGGAAGTCAAGGTGCTGGCAGATGTACCACCCTGTATACTGTGGTTGACTTCGCATTGGAAAGGCTGAAATTTCCCGATTTCTCCATTCTTAATGTTTTGCAAGGGTTTCAGTTTTGTGATCTCACCAGAACCTTTATCAAATCTTTGGTAAAGCCATTTTTATAAAATGAGAATAAGTCATGAGTTTGTGATATTCTACTCATATAGCAATGGTCCCGTACACACAGCACAGGTAGTTTAGTTCAAATATACAGGAACATTTTCCCTATACCTTCATGGATGTAATTTATTATTTCTCACTGTTCTAACCTATTCCCATACAAGTACTGGTTACACTAAGCAAGAAGGACATACTCAATTGGCCAATGATTCCTGAGGGTTTAATTTTTGTGGTTATTTCCCATTTCTGAATATCCTGAAATTAAAACCCTTGCGAACAAGGCAACCACAGTATATGAATCTGCTGGTGATAATTAAGTGTTCTCTGGTGCCACTCAGACTTGTAATAAATGTGGAGGTCAGCAGAGATCATGTGCTCTCTCAAGCCAGAGGGAAAGCCATGTCATGTTGTGCTCTGCCTTACCACTGCCATTTGCTGCTGTTGAATGTATAGGTACACAAACAACAAAGCCTTTCTCTCTCTGCACACGCACTATATGACAAGAGGCTGATGCTCATGCAGGTGTTCATTGTACTTGTTTCCTACAAAATTTTCACCTAGCTTCCAAGGGAAACTGGGTGCTGCCACATTTCCTACAAAATCCAGCTTGAAAGGGTGAATTTAGCCAATTATACTTCACTTTAGTAAGCATAACACCTCATGCAGTCTCTCAAGAACAAAACAAGGAGATGGAGCCAAAATGCACAGCACTTTAGAAACATGGCATGGATACAGTGGAGAGTCTATACAAAATGTATAATGCTTATATGCTAGTACGCTCTTTACACAGCGCTTTAACTATAGGCCTACTTCCTATGTCGTAAGCGCTGTTTGCTATGACCTCGTATCCTGAATTGGAACACCAGAGGGGAGCACTGTATTTTTGTCCAATCAGATGAGACCTTGTGCTGGAAGACAGAGCCAAGCGAGGAATACATGGAGCAAATCATGCTCATTTTGTTTTGAGTGACAGCTCATCGCCACAGAAACCGTCTGAACAGGCCACAGGCTCAGAGAGAATTGCCCCAGACATGGTTTGCTTATGGCCAGGGGCACATAGGATCTGCCCGGCCGGTGAGCTGTAATTCAAATGTAACATAACAACAAAAGCTGCGTGCATACCGCGCTGGCTGGTTTCAGTTCTGCAGACAACAGATACATGTCTACGCTAACACAGTCATAATGTCATAATCGAATCAGTCGATGATGCGAGAATACAGAGGGAGTAATTAAAAGTCCACTGTAAACTGATTTAAAGCGGCGCTTGAAGCGCAGCTATGGGCGGAGCCAGGATGCCTGTCGAATGTTTGTTTATTGGCATCTGGTTGGCTGCTTGTCATATCATACGCACATTTCTTTCAGCGGACAACGAACCGCCATCTGGTGTCTAAATATATCATAAACGGTCAAAGCTGGCAGCGTGAAAATCAGTTGCTTCTTTAGAAGTGCAAGATTTCCGCTGCCTCGGGAGCATAATATGATAGCATTATAACCAGGGACTAAGTATTTGATAAAAAGACACTACATAACCTCTGAGATTCACTCACATGTCTTAAATAAAGGTCATGACTTTTGGATTATTCCAAACTCCCTGCACAGAAAACTTGAAACTACAGAAGGATTAATATATAATTATTAATAACTAATACTATGGCAGTCACATTATTTGGTACTCCTTATCCTTATTTCACTCACAGTGCCACCAACAGGAAATGGATCTATCCTTCTTTTATTTAAAAAATTATCATATTTCACTGTTAAAATTAGCTATTCACCCATTTTCAACAGAATTTATGTGATATCTGGCTTTATAACTTTGCATACATAATAACAAATTCTAAGAGTTCCTGTTAAGAAAAATAAAATTCTTAAAATCCCTCTGTGACATAAGGATGTAGGAACTTGTTTATCTACAAGCTGTCAGAAAAACACAACAATGCTGACAAATTTAAGGAAAAACCTTGTAACCTGAGGTCTTTCAAGCTGGTTTTATGGGTGGAAGTTTAAAGGTCACTCTAGTTCCAAAACACCCATTGCCAAACTCTGGATCATCTGAATAGATGTCCTTGTTGAACCTGTTTAGATTATTCTTATGGGTTCCCTCACATGTTATAAACACTTGTATATAAACAACTGCCTGTGTGCAGTGGAATTGATTTTTTATGGGTACATTTTTATAAAAAATTTTATAAAATCTTTAAATAGTTGTCTTTAGTTAATTTGCATCATATATTGGAACAGACCTCTTTAAATTATGGGATAAAAACAATATGAACATATAAGCAATAAACTTGAATTTTGACCTCTTATGGTGCCTTTAAATGGAAGCTAGGAAGATCCATCGACAAAAAAAAACAAGTGACCCATGGGTCGTGACGCTCAGCTGACAAGCATGACCTGTATTTAAAGCCTGATGGTATACCATATGGTATCTGACCATACTTGGAAGATGGAAGGTTTGGGATGAAAAGTCTGACTTGAAATGCATCCACAACTTTTTTCAGGAAGCTGGTCCTGTGACATTGACCTTTGACCCTAAGACCTAAATATCAAAAGGTTTGTTCCTCTATTGACATGTAAGGTTTGGGATGATTATTTTGGCTATATGTATTAATTCTGGGAGGTGCAAACACACCCCGTAACTGAGAGAATATAGGAATATGGAAAGTATAGATTGAAAAGTTTGCCTGAAAATGACTCCACACAAGAAGAGGGTGCTGTGAACTTGACCTTTGACCTCAAAATCAACAGGTCTTTTCCCCTATTGGCAGAGAAGCAATATCAGTGCTGAAAGGTTTGGAATGAAAGGTCTAGCTTGAAACCTTTTCAAAGAAGTGGATCCTGTGACCCTGACTTTTGACCTTGTGACCTCAACATCTATAGGATTCTTCTCCCACTTAGTAGGTGAGCTATATGTGAAAGATCAAAGAATTGGGATGAAAGGTTTGGATTAATGCATCCACAGGCTTTTCAAAGAAGTTGGTTCTGTGACTTTGACCTTTGACCTTGTGACCTCAAAATAATTATGGTTCTTCCCCTGATGGCAGGTGAGCTGTATGTGAAAGATGGAAGGTTTGGGATGAAAATTTTGGCTAAAAGAATTATTTCTGGGGGGTGCAAACACACCCCATAACTTTGAGAATATAGGTCGCAGTGACCTAATTTCAGGTTTGCGAGGAGATCTTTTTAGAACCTCTTAGACTGCATAGGGTTCATGGCCCTAGCCCCTAGGGTTACAATTTGTGCCTTGCTAACGGACGGACAGCCGGCCAGGCGGCCGGCCGGACGGCCGGAGGGACAGATGGAAGGACAACGGACAAAGACCAATCGGTATAGCCCAGCATGACTGAAAGTCAGCTGAGCTAAAAATAACTCAAACAGCAAGGTCACCTTGTCAGGACTTCACAGACATGAGAACCATGAATCCATTTGTTCGATAATTTGCCGCATACAACCCAGAACATCAAAGGCAATCGTTCTCAGCAAGGAGACCACTGATACTGCTATGAAGTATTGGTATATGGCATGGGAAACTTAAAATTCCTGACTATCGTTCGATTAATATTGCAGGGACCAGTCAGTATCTATATTCTTCCCTCATACACAAAACCCTGGGCTGAGTGCATTGGGATATATATATTGCAGTACTTTAAGAATATCCTGCCATGGTTTTTTATATTCGTCTGTCAAGTTGAACACATGAGATGAATTGAGATGAGATGCACCTATCCGCACAAGGGCGGCATCATAACTTTTCCATCATAAAACTCTTGGGAAATAAAATTTATGTGACATCTGCATGTGACTTTTGACACGGTCATGCCATTTTCTGATCAATCTTGTAAAATTCTTCACAAAGAACGTATAAAAACCAAGTGTTGCATTACACAGGAATTAATTTCTATTGCCCTTACATAACAGATCAGTCTTTTTCATGGATTTTCCAATAAAATGTTTTTAATGGTACCGAAGGTCAGTTTATACATTAAAGGAATGCGATGATTCACCTAGTTCATTTTTGTGTGGACATAAATCTGGTTTGATCAAAGCAGCCAAAGTATTTAGATTTATTTGTTTATTAATGAGAAAACCCGGTGATAAACTATACGATCCGTCTGTTGCATGTCAAGCCAGCTTTGATCTTTTACTCTAATCGTCTGCTCTGGCAACCACAAATGATACAATGATCGATTGACTGGGGCATCAATCAGTTAATGATTTTTTTTTTCTCTCAACAGGCTCAGGGATCAATTAGTAAAGAGTAAATTTGGGAGATGAATAAAAAATGATTTTTTTTACAACAGGGTTTAGGAACAATAATCCTATTTTACTTGAATATATAACAGAATAAAAGAGTCAATTGAGATTCAGGGTTTTATAATGCCGAATTGCATTTGTAGCTTACTTTAAACTTTAAACAGACTCAATAAAAAGGACAGCCATATATTTATCTGCACTGTAAATCTAATACTTAAATGTTGATTAATCATTACCTATTCTATAATTTCCTTATATTATACAGACAAAATAATAATTGTCAGCATTTTTTTCACATGCTGATCCCCAGCAGATGATAAAGCTTGCTATCCTACTGGATTTGTTAGGAATCTGAAAAAATCTCAATGAGACATACAGCATTCCTCCTGGAGGTATTGATCTGGGGGTCCATTTGTCTGAGGAAAATTAGTTTAAGCATGGACCACAAGCCTGGCCCAGTCGTAAATATACACCTCCAGCCATAACACAGAGGACACTTGAGTCTCATAAATGACGTGGGCCTGACTGAATGAGTTTAACATATTCTCTTGAAGAAATATACACTCCTTGTACAAGGGTAATCCTACATCCTACTATGATATGAGGATTTGGGTGTGGTTAAAACAAAGCGTTATTCCACACTTAACTTTGTCGATAAACATCCCCTTACCACCAAACTTGCTCTCTGCATGCAGATAGATTCTCACCTGGACCTAGGTCTTCACAGGACTATCATGTCACATCCCTGTGCTCTAGCTGACAGGTTATGGGTGCTGCCAATTTGCTTATACAAATTAAAACTAAGATGTCACAGGTCCCATATCAATATTGTGGGTATAATGCTAGTTTATACAACTAGAAAATGGGGACCTGTTGGGTCTGGTTGCAGAGGAAGGGTATATTTCCATGTAGTGTTTCACCAGAGCCTGAAGGTTGCTGTAACTCCCCAACCCGTAAGGTAGCGACTTCTTATGGTTGATACAAAACCAATTATTTATGTCCTTGTGGTAAAGACCCAAATGAAGGTCAACAATGGTGAGGTGGAGAGTGGTGTGATGCTGTGCGACGGATCTGAGATGTTAAGCTGCCGGGAATTCAATTGTGTACAACTGGAAGGGCCAAATTGGTGTACATTCTGTAAGTTAATTACGGCATCTGACTGACGCTGATAGCAAAACTGGCCCACTCACTGTCATGGTCTGTTTCTGCTTGAATTCTGGGACAAACAAACATACAGACAGGACAATTTTAGTAGTATATAGAAAGTTAATTCAACACAACCACTGCTTTAAAGTCAGCTAGGGTTTGCTGCATATAACCCCAGGGAGTTGACAGGCAGCCAAGGCAGGATGTTTAGACCAATGAGAGCAGATCACTGTTGATATAACCAGTTCTGCTTAAAATAATCCCAATATCCACTACATTTATAAAATAAGTGTGAAACCAACCAAAATTGGATGTGAATAACTTAGTACTACGAGTTCACTAAATTACGGAGAAAATATTCCTCAAACCTAAATATTATCAGGTTTTCCTAAAATTATCCCAATAACCAAAAATAATCAGTTGATATGTTAGGTTTCATTGAAAATCGTCCAATTATCTCGAATTACCCACATGAAAGACAAAGCAAACATAGGTGAAAACACAACCTCTAAAGTAGATGTAATAAATACTGCTGATTCACTGGCGAGACTGTACATGTGAGGTAGACCAACGAGCACTTTATACAGATCACCCGAGCACTGTATATAGATTAACGTTTATTCAGATTAGCCAATTCCAGAACCAGACAAACTGGGTTTCTCGGGCCTCACCTGATTTTGGCCGAGTGGTGCCCAGCATGGTAACTAAAACCACTTGAATTCCCAATTGGGAACAAACAGATCGCAAATTGAATGCCGGTTGGCGGGGCGGCACCAGTGAAATGAACATACAGAACCATTGCTGATCAGGAATTAATTGCAGTGTAATTGGCTTGACAGAACATATGTTCAATCGTATGGTGCATTTCAGGGATCATTAAATACATATCAACTTATACAGGAAATGGAAGCCAGCAGAATTCCTAAAAAAATATTTTAAAATGAAGGCACTAAGTGAATTAGGTAGGGTGACATGGGCTACCCCAGTCAAAACCTTTTTATTTAGGTATGGCTTTGGCTATGTATGGTTATCATAGGGTGTGGGGAACAAAGAACAATTTTTAAATGAATTAGTCAAAGAGTAAAGGATTACTCAAATCAAGAGTGGTCATTTGAAATTGGAAGCAGTAACAGGTTAAAATGGTATAAAGAATATAAAACAAGTGTAACATTAGGATACTATTTGAGTATTATTAAATCAAAGTTTCTGAGAATGCTGCTAGCTAGATTTAGTTGTGCTAATTATAAATTAAGAGGAGAGGAGAGAAGATATAATGGTGAGATGTCACAAGAGAGAATATTTAGATATTGTGAAACAAATGGTATAATAGAAGTAGAAGATGAATTTGTTTTAAATACATGATATTTTAATGTATAATAGTTTTCATGTCAAATATTTGTGTGTAAAATCTTTTTTTTATAAATTAAAAAATCACTTAAAACTCTGTATAAAAAATATAAAATCAGATTATATGATGATATGTACATAAAGTAAATAAATTTAAATACAGTTAAAATATGAGCCTTAGACCAAATAAAGCTTTAAAAGTCAAAGTTAACACAGTTCTGTTTGGCATCAACTTTAAGGTTGCTTGAAATGTTTTACCTTCAAAACAGTACCCCTTTATGCCTTTATAGCCTATATTCAATTCATGTACCTTTTTATTATATTTTAATGGAAGTAACTGCCTCTATTTTTTATGCTGTTTTATTTAATTCTTAATCTGAGTATGTATCTGCAGATTTCCATTTTGGTTCGAGATTTTGTGACATAGCGGTAGGACTTGCTTCCTATCATGGTATTTTGTATCCTGGTGTCCCAGTCTCGGTGTCTACCACACCTGTTGGTCCTGGGTGGGTAATTGTCCCCACTGCTGGGTCTTAACACCAAGGAAACCCCAAAGAACCACATGTCTGTGAGTATTACACGACTGTGGGGAACATGCATCCTTCCTATTTAGCATGCAGAGCACTCATCCTTTTTTGGGACTGACTGTGAAAAATCTCACTGCTCCTAGGCTGAGATCTGAACTCAAGACATAATGGCTCTGATTCATAGCTCTGCTTTATCTCTAGACCACATAAGCTTATTCTCCTGCAACTTTCAAGTGAAAATAAAATTCAATTTACAACTTCAGAGGAAAAACAGACCCAGTAAAGTGGAATCCTTTCTTTTTTCTCTATACCCTGAGGAATTCTAGATCACCAAATCCTGCAAGTGACGTGCGAGCTGTGGAAATCTATTTTGTTTAATTTGATAGCTTTACCGTATAAAAGCAGATTACAAGCCAAACCACGGCTAAAACGTCAAATGAGGTGTCCCTAATGGGTAGCTAATCTAACGCAACCTTATAAATGCTGACACTGCAACCCATGTCTGTTCCCATGTTGTTTATCTAACGGCTGTTCTGTAAAAACCATGATACCATGGACAGCTTACATCCTATATTCATTATAAAAACTCTCATCCAAATGCCAGCAGGTTTTCAGTCTAATGACAGAATCAACTTGTGCTCGATAAAACCGCCGAGCCAGGAACGGAGGAAATTTCTCTGCTGGTTTCAGCTAATATACCACCTCTAGGGCTCAGCTATCCGGGGATGTCATTTGTATTAATGTCAGGGACATTGGGCAAAAAGGTTTGATTGGGACCATGAAATGCTTTTAGTCGGTTGGCGAGGAGTGCTGACGTGATCATCACTTGAAATCAGGTATCTGTCTTCCTCAGAATAGGAATACCTCTGACCCCGTCTTACTCTCCATAAGGTTAAACATATCGGGTTCATTCTGTAATCTGCACATCACCAAGGTAGTCCCTGTCAGGTTAAAGATGTCGTCCCTGTCATCATCCCTGTGCCTTATAACTAGCATGTTTTTGGTGACAAAATCTGAGCACTTCTTTTTGTTTGAAAGTAATGCCTGACACTTGACCTTTGATTAAACGTACACCTTGTTTGCATATCTTTTTTGACAGTAAAACATGCAGTTATTTCCCCTCTCAAATGTTCCTGGGGAAACAAATGCACACATGTAGACCCAAATGATAAGTGGTCTTTGAATTGTCAGAAAAAAAGAGAAACCTTTCCTTTTTGGGCACCCTTGAAATATGGGCACCACTCTGTTTTGATCACTTCTTATTATGAGTACCTTCATATTTTTTATGAACACATCTCTAATACAGACAACTTTATTAGATCAATTAGAAAACCTCTCTATTAGAGACAATTTTCTATGAGAGCACATCACTTTAACAATTATCTCTATTAGAAAACTTCTCCATTAAAAACTCTATTAGAACAATGGGAACACCTCTCTATTACAGACAATTATCTACTAGAGCAATGGGAACACCTCTCTATTACAGACAATTCTCTACTAGAGCAATGGGAACACCTCTCTATTACAGACAATTCTCTACTAGAGCAATGGGAACACCTCTCTATTACAGGCAATTATCTACTAGAGCAATGGGAACACCTCTCTATTACAGACAATTCTCGACTAGAGCAATGGGAACACCTCTCTATTACAGACAATTCTCTACTAGAACAATGGGAACACCTCTCTATTACAGACAATTCTCTACTAGAGCAATGGGAACACCTCTCTATTACAGACAATTCTCTACTAGAGCAATGGGAACACCTCTCTATTACAGACAATTCTCTACTAGAGCAATGGGAACACCTCTCTATTACAGACAATTCTCTACTAGAGCAATGGGAACACCTCTCTATTACAGACAATTCTCTACTAGAGCAATGGGAACACCTCTCTATTACAGATAATTCTCTACTAGAGCAATGGGAACACCTCTCTATTACAGACAATTCTCTACTAGAGCAATGGGAACACCTCTCTATTACAGACAATTCTCTACTAGAGCAATGGGAACACCTCTCTATTACAGACAATTCTCTACTAGAGCAATGGGAACACCTCTCTATTACAGACAATTCTCTACTAGAGCAATGGGAACACCTCGCTATTACAGACAATTTTCTATAAAAGCACCTCTCTTTTACAGACATCTTTCTATTAGAAAATCCCTCTATTAGAGACACATTTCTAATAAACAAGTCTCTATAACATACCTCTCTCAACAATCTCTCTATTACAAACACTCACCTATTACCACTCTATATCAGGCACCTAGCTCTCTATGGAAGCACCTCTTTATTACAGAATCCTCTATAAGAGTGACTCTCTAATAGATACATCTCTTAATAGGAACACTTCTCTATTAGAGACACCCCTCTATTAGAGTGCCATTCTATTACTTACATCTCTCTATTACAGACACCTCTCTAACAAAATACATATCTGTTACAGACACCTCCCTACAAGAGAATCTCTCAATTACATTACAGTTCTCATTTATATACACCTCTCTATTATGGCCACCTTTCTTTTATTGACACTTCTCTATTATGGACACCTCTCCTTGAAGGACACGGCTCCATTGTGGATATATTTCTGTTAAAGGAACCCATCTATATTAACATCACCTCTCTAATACAAACACCTGTTGTCATATGGACACCTGAGGTGGACCTGGATATGAGAACTAATAAAAATCTGTTACCTCTCTAATATGTGCAACTTTCTGTTACAGGCAAATTTTAATGCAATTTTTAATAAAGTGTCAAGTGGATTTATGAAGTATACAGCTTGTTGTTATAACAAGAATACTGAACAAACACTTTGACATCATATACACAGAGATATATAATTTATATATATATATATATATATCAATATTACAACACACAAGCACACACAAACAAGCACATCATGCCATGTATATATCATTTTACTAATTTTCTCCAACTAATGCAGATCATTATTCACATTACTGGTGCTGATGGCATGCGAGGAAACTCAGCTGATAAACAGGCCACATCTGTCACTAATTACCCCCCTCCAACACAGTTAACCTTCACGGTAATAACCCCCAAATTACCCCGCTTATCAACAAGTACTATTAACATATGTGAGAATTCCCACAGTGGTCATAAAGTTGGCCCTAAGAGGTGAATGTCACAGCTGTGCTGGTATATATAAGCCATAAATTTAGTCACCGGCTGCTGTTACCTCCTACTGAGGGTGATGTGAATGGCCACAAGTGACCACTTGTCATGTGAGGTTATCATTAATGTCAAATGACCCCTACCCCTCATCCCTGGATTTACTCCAGTGCCCCTCCAAAACACGCCCCCTTCAGGGCATTACTCGAGTTAACATCTGTGGACAGGACAATTAGTTTTTGTAGTGCATGAGATGGCTAATTAATTATGCTATTAACCTATGAACTTGTCAGCCGTTGCTCACAAAAGGGAAAAGTAAGCTTATTTTATGTGATAAAAATGCCAAATTAAGGTTTTCCCAATTATGTTATTACATGAATATCAACTTTAATAGTTAATACTTGCAAATTATTTATTAACATTTTTTAAATAATTGACATCACTTTTACCAATACTTTTTTATATGTATTATTTTGCAATACTTCCAGCTCTTTATTAATGTAATAGATACTGAAGTTCGTTCAAACTGTTATCTATATATACCAGTAATTAAAGAATCATTGAAATCACAAAATGTATATCTATAGATGTCTGTCTGTCTATCTCTATATTTCTGTCTAGCTGTCTCTGTCTTTCATTCTGTCTGTTTTTCTGTCTGCATTAATCATAACACATCCACATATGTCTGCCTTTCTGATTCACTCAATCACAAACGCATACACACAAGCTGGTCTAGCTGTCACACATACTAGTAATCAAAAACATCCGTCTGTCTGTGTACTGTTTGCATTCCTCTCTGTCTGTCTGTCTCTCTCTCTAAATTCAGTGAAAAAAATGCCCGATATACCTGGTCTGATCGTCCTTGTTTATCTCGCAATCACAATCAAGCAAACACACACACATACATGACTACATTTCTGTATGTATGTCCATTGTTTGCTTAATCATACACATATAGCCCTTGTTCTTGTTGGTCTCTGTTATTAATTCAGTGAAAAAAATGCCCAACATACCTGGGTTTGATCGTCCTTGTTTATCTCTCAACACATTCATGCATACACACATGGTCCAACCATCTGATTGTGTACCTCTGAGCTATACAAATATGCAATAATTGATATTTAACTGTTATCTATACCACATTTTTTTTCTAAAACATAAACACATACACACTACCATATATTTATAAGTCTATATGATGTTTTCAATCACAATTAACATTCTGCAGGGGCAGATACAGGATCTTAGGGAAGGGGGGGGGTGGAGTTCAATACTCTGGAGCTGGTCGTCCTAAACACCGGAATACCGCAGAATACCCCGGAATACTGCCTAAATACCACTATCATTGTCAAAATACCCTATAATTAAGACCATCATGAACAAACACACAGGTACACACATAACTGCCTGTTTCCTCCTCCGACCCTCTCTCACCCCGATCACCAAGACATCTACACAGACACACACAACACACCTCTCTCTCCTGCTGGCTCTGTTGAGTGTACCCAACCCTTAATTTGCCAACCCTAACATTACCCTCAGCTGAGAATGGCACAAGTCAAGCTAAATGATCTTTCACCGCAGGCCCAAGTTGTAAATCCCATGGAACGGTTAACCATATACTTTACGAGTCAGGTTTACAAGGCTCTAGCCCAGTGCATGGTCGTTTGTGTGTGATAAGGACCAATAAACACCAGGCCCGAACTCGTTTAACCTGGGCCAGGTCTGCTGGCACCACGCAATACAACACGACATAACTGCAGCGTTCTGATAGTGTTGTATCGTTGATTCTTTGATCTGGAACAAAATTGATGGACTCATGTCATCCCGCTCTGAGATTATCCTTGCTACGAGGGACCAGGTCTGCTAAAAGTCACTTGTCAAAGAGTGCCTCCTTTTCTTATCACATCCACATTAAAGTGGGGACTCTGAATCGGTATTTACCGGCACGTCCACGGACTTATGTACCAACCAATGATACCACAGTATCTACTTTATCCTCTCTTACAAGACTTCAAAGCACGACCTTTACTGTGACCTTGGATGAGAGCTACAATAGCCGGCAGGAAGTGGGATAATCCCCAGCTATAGAACGTCGGAGAAAGTTTATCTCGCTAAACCTGAGTAATGCCACAGAGATGGGTCCATTTTGAGTGATTTTCCTTTAAATGATTCGTCTGCCATTGATCGGCTGTTTCAATCATACAAATCTCGTGTGTATAATCAAATCTGTGTAGTGACAAATACAATGGACTTAAGCTGGTATAGTGTGCTTATAGTCCTTGTGAAAATAACAGAAAGACAATATAACACTATGGGAAATAATCAAGAAAAAAATTCAAGTATACAAATAATACTACATAAAGGTAGGGTTTTGACCATGCAGGTATTTTTTTTTTGCTGGAAGCTAGTTGCCCATCCTTATTATATATAAACTTTTTCAATTTTTGAAATCAAATGTTTTTTTATTACTTGTCAGGAAAAGTTATGTTTTAACTCATGTCTGTTTTTTTAATAAGTTTTAATTAGTTTTTGTCTGTTTATTTGCTGGTTGATATGTTTATATGTCAAGTAATATGCAAAAGCTTGTGAACTTATTTACAGGAGATGAAACGTTGTAGAGGAATGGGATATGCACCATGATCAGATTATAGTTTGACACAGATCTGGATAAAGTTGCAGAGGTACATGCTCTATTGAAAGCCATCTTAGTAAATAAGAATTAATTAGTTTGAGGGGAAAATAATCATAGACCCTTGTCTGTTGGGCCAATATTAACCACCAATCAGTCAGACAGACAGACAAACAGAGAGACAGATAGACAGACTGACAAGAATGTATCACTGACAGTTGATGGCCAAAGTTTCCACTAACATTTTGACCCAATTTGTAGACTCCTTAGGCAGTGGTTATACACAGCAGTTAATCCAGATCTCCTTTGCTTTAAATTAAAGGGGCCTATTCACCAACCTTTATATAAATAAAGTTTGTGATTTTCTTGTTTACTCTGTGTTATATAATTGATCTAGGGGTAACTCCTGTTAAGAAAAGTACTCTGTGTTATATAATTGATCTAGGGGTAACTCCTGTTAAGAAAAGTACTCTGTGTTATATAATTGATCTAGGGGTAACTCCTGTTAAGAAAAGTTCTTATAACGCCATTGTGTTGGATGTATGAGTATGTTTACAAACAAGTTGTTAGTAAACAAAGCAATGTAGACAAGTGGAAAAAATATGTAACTTAAGGTGGTTGGCTACATATATACAGAAACTGAAAGTTCATTAGCTTTTAAATGCCCATTTGGAAAACTTTGTTTCATCTGACTTTCCACCAGATGTCCCAGTTGAATGTGTTTTAATTATTTTGTCGAGCCCCCACATACTGTAAACATGTGGATATATGCAAAACAAACAGCCTGTGTGTGGTTGGATTAGTGCTTTCTTACATATTTTTATGAAAGGTTCAAAGGATTACCCTTATTTGACAGACATCAAATGCAAGATTGGGCCCCTTTAACCAATGCTTGGTAAAGAAAGTTTATTTTTATGGTTTCACCACCAGGAGTGGCACAGGGCCAAGAATTGTATCCAGACCAATAAGTGCAGGGTATTTCATTTTGCATCCAACTCTTAAACCTGTCATACCCCACTGTAATTAGTTTGATTACAAATTCTTGGTGCTGTGCCAGGCCTTGTGATGATACCCTGCAAAACTTGCACTAAACTATTCAAAGCTGTGTTTAAAGCAAAGGAGTCATACAATGACAAAAGTGTATATATATTTTATATATATATATATATATATATAAATATATATATATATATATATATATATATATATATATATATATATATATATATCTGCTCTATAATGAATGTACCCAATTATGAGCTTTTTGTGTTGAGTGTTCTGGCAATGTTTTGGTCGAGTATTTTGACAGGAGCAATCATGTTAAAAACTGCAATATTATAAAATTTAATAATGATTACAAGAACACCAATTCAGATAGCTGTACATTAAGGTGAAAATGTGTGTGGTCTGAGCGTCTCAATTCTGATGTGATGGACATTAAATACACAGACGCATAAATGAATTAAGGACATGACTTACCTGATTTTAGATCCGAGTCTACATAAACTCCACTGTCAGAACCCTGTTTTTTGTTTGAGAATTCGGCCTCTCTATTGCCATGGGAACCTTTTGGTTGCCGTTTATTGGTTGTCTCCGGTGATTTTTTCTTCCAGTGTTTTATGACGACATAGACTAGAAGACCAACGATGACAGCACCCATGATGGCACAGTATAACGGTATAATGTCACGATCATGTTCTGATGTTGATCCCTTGTTAACACGCTTTGTATAAAACAGATAACTTGGCGGTGTGGAGGGGAGTGGCCTAAGATCTGCAGTAAAAAAAGTAAAATTGTATTAAAAAATTTGAATAATGGTTGTTTTAAATGTTTAAATTTTGTCACAGTAGGGTTCCTTGCATGTTAATAGCCATTACAAATTAGGGGGCGGATTACGGGAATGGATCCGGTTACTACTTACATAGAATTATTAATACCCTATAATGTACATAAATCTGGAGGAAAATGAGACTTCAGTTTAGTGTAAAAGAACAGAAAGAAAAATAAACATTTATTAGATATAAACTTTTGGAGACAAATATCCTGTAATTGTTGTTTTCATCTGACTGTGAGTTTTCTAGTTTGCTAGTTTGCTAGAAAATATATCATGCATAAATCGCAATCTATTAATGCCAGGTACTTACAGCCACAAATCTGCAAGCAAATAAAATACAATTTTGAATTAAATTAATATTCCATAGGTAAACAAATGGCCACAAGCCCCTGAAATATATCAATGTACATTATTTTTATATTCATGAATGTCAGATCATTGGTAAACACAAGCAGTATACACATAATTTTGATAAGAGACCTGTAACAAACAGGTTTCAGTGTGTGCACAAAATGGCAAGCCCCATGAGTGGTTTAGAGAAACTGGGAGAAATAAACCTATCAGGGTTGATAAGATTGCTGGGATGCAATACCGAAGTACTCTGAATTATGACAACATGTCCAGGCAAAAATCTATTAAATTTGCAGAGAGAGTTTGGTACATGGCAAGGGGACCTGTTTCAGCAATATTTATAGTGGAATAACACTTTATATGGACCACACTCAAATCCTAAAATTATATTAGCTAGGAACAGAAGTGTTCACATTTCTACGAGATAAGGCTATCTCATTCAGAAATCACTTTTTATGATCAATGCCTGAAATATGGAAAGGTCATGAAAATCCAGACATTGTTATTCACAGCAAATACTGCGGTTGCCTTTTTATTTGCAAGGGTTTTAATTTCACGATATTCCCAAATGTTAAATAATCACGAATATGAACCCTCCGGAATAAGATGCCCCATCAACTAAGATGACCTTTAAAACAACCTCATCAGCAAACTAATTTGTTCCTGGTTTTAAAACTGGCCCATGCATTAGCCGTACACACAGACTGTGATACATATCGACTGTGATACAAGTCCTAATTTAATGACTGAACCAGAAATTTGTTAGGTATTGTAGGTTTCTTCTTTTAAACTTTAAATCAATAAAGATCCTGCTATACAGGCTTTGGTGCAATCATGAAAATGAAACCCTCACAAAACATTCAAAATGAAGAAAACGTGAAATTTCAACCTCGCCAAAAATAAAGCCAACCACAGTATACAAGAGCACAGCTAGATTCTTACATCTAACAAATTCACCCAATCACAGTTCTTGATTAATTCTGTGAGTGTTCTGCATTGTGTGCTGCACTTTAATAACACAATAACTGCAGCACACTGGTCACAATTTTCACTGGGCCAATCTTCACAAATAATTTACTCCAAGTCAGTTCTCTACAGACTAGCAAAACAGAAAAAAAACTTCCTGCACAGTATATCCTGGTTCCAGGGCCTGTTTGTTTTCATTACATAATGGCCCAGGATCAGGAATAACCTACTTAAAATTCAAATATCAGGAATATTTTTTTCCAAATTCTGGGACAAAATATTAGGATGATACAGGATTTCTCAAGGTAACATGATGTCACAAAATGATATAAAATGTCTCAAAATGGTACAAAATGTCACAAAATGTAATAAAATGATACAAAATGTCAAAAATTGTAACAAAATGATAAAAAATGTCACAAAATTATACCAAATGTCACAGTATGATATAATGTCACAAAAGGATACTGACTCTCACAAAATGTTGTGTTAGAAAATAATAATGCCACAATATGTTGTAATGCCACAAAATCTTATAAAACATGTAACAAAATGTTGTGAGGTGATAAATTGTCTGGTTATCTAATATCACAAAATACTGTGATGTCACAAAGTTGTATAGAATGTTTCAAAAGGTAACATTCTGATGTAAAGGAATGGTACAGAATATCATAAAATAAATGTCATAGGATATCATGAAATGTCATTAATGGCTTTACAAATAGTTAAAAAAATTGATTTGGATAACTTCTTTTTGCAAACATATCTGTTTTACGTCATTTATTTGAAATGTTAAACTAGGGGAAAAAGAAAAAAATCTTAGACATTTTAAAACAAATAAAATCAAATGGCAAATTGTAGCTGATTTTGTAAATCATATAGGGAATGGAAAATTCTTCTTTTGGTTAAGTAATTAATTGGTAAATATATCCTAAATAGATTAGATAAGAGAATATGGTACATTTGTTAAATATCACATGGTAAAGGGATTATATTTTATTTAGTTACATATTAAGTTGTTCACTAATAGGTTTGACAAAGCTGTATGAATCATAAATATACAAGTCAGATACTGGTTAAGTCTGTTGTGACCATTTCCACTAACCTCGCATTAACTTTCATACAAAATCTTAAGGTCCCACAGTTATTCTGCACTCAGAGTGCAAACAATTTAATAAAAGCTCACCAGAAGACATAAAAATTTTATCAGCCATTTTTTCTGAAAGCCCTTTTAGAACTAGCACGGGAGAGACATATTCACGAGTCCCATCATAAAACGAGCCACAGTTTTGATGAGGAGTTTCATTATCGTCAGCAGAGTAATTAAGTACCTGCACCTTGCTACGCTTGATGATTTTATTGTTCCCGCCCTGACAAGTAGTATTTAACCTTATCACCCTTGGATATAAATGGAATAGCCCAAAACAAAGGCAGACGGTGCTCATTCAAGCTTGACAAGGGATGAAAAGATCGGTGAAATAAACCTGGGGTTTATGTTGGTGATATAAGCACTTGCAGTAATAGGGTGCACCGGTTTGAACATAGCTTTTAATGGGCCATCATGTATAATAATCACAACCAAATCTTACAATCATAGTCATCTGTTACAAATTTAATCCCATGCCTTCACTCAGGAGCAAACAAAGCTGCAATTGACTGATTTTCTTGAAGGGGTTAAACATAGCTAGCCTAGTGGTTACTGCACAAGTTGGGCCTCTGAGCTCTTAGTTCCAAATTTAGAACCCCAGCAGAAGAATAAAACAGAGGTGTCCGAGGCATAACTGAAAAAGTATAAACGCACCTCCTGGGGTGGGGAAGGTTAAATTTTTTGGAAATAAACCCTTCATACTGAATTTATTTACAGATCATTCTGATGAAATATTAATTATGAAATTTTAAAACACTGCACCAGGAATATAAAAATGTGAGGAAAACCCCTTTTTTATATTTTCTTTTTTTTAAGTAAAGCCTTTATCAGACAAAAAAAGTGGCATGACCATTGGCCTTGTTGCCTCCGACAGAATATATTTTTAAGACTATATATTAAAATCTAAAAATATTTCAGAACTGCTTTTAAATTCAGTGCACAGAGAACCTAGTTAACAACTATAAAAGACTTACAGAAATAATTATCAAATTGATCTTGTTCATCTTAATTCTATAGGGAGCGCTACCTACAAGTCATTGACACACTAAAAAAATAAAAATAAAAAAGTGAGATATGGTATAAACTGAAGTTTAAAAAAAAAACAAGAAAACTGAAACATCAGCATCAGCAAAGGTGGCCGCTTTCTTATAAGAAAAGCTATGAATAACAACTCATCCATATGGTACCTGGCACCGGGGATCAAACTGGTCATCTCAATGTGTTCCACTTCACCACACAAAGGAATATTAGAAATTTCTACACAAAATTCCCAAGATACCTCGAGTGCCCCTAGTCCAAAGCATGATGTCACATTTTCCCCCTCCCCCCCCCCCCCTCACACCATCACATCTGGATGTGCTAGGCCTCTCATCAAGCCATCTTTCTCTTTTATTTGAGGTTGCCGGAGTTTGACAGCCATGCTAGTCAGCCAGTTCCGTCACTGTCAGACACAATACTGGTCGCGTTGATTGATGGGAGCTGCGTTTTATGATTCAGCCCAAGATAACAGAGAAACAGAGACTACTGTACTCTTTGATGTAGCAAGCCCTACATGGATCCTGACCTTTGACCTGCTCCCCGCATAACGTTCATTTATCAACAGATCAGTTGGTGAAATATGTCCTTCACATGTGCTTGTATGTATCATGTATGTTCACTCATCCATATAATATATGGTCTTGTTTCCATTGCCAAGAAAGGTTATATATATTAATATATATATATATATATATATATATATATATATATATATATATATTAAACTAAAAATATTGCTTAAAATATATGTCTACTTATATGGCATTGTAAAAATTGTCTAATTGCTTTAAACTTTTCTGATAATGAGATTTAGAAAAAAATTAGAATATTTTTTTTATCACATTATTTTTATTACTTACTTATACAGTCCTATTTTACTGCTATCTGCTGCGGTTGGCATCGTTATTTTTATAACAGGGGATTAAAAATAATCTGAAAAATTGACAGAACAGGAACAGATTACACAAAATGTTAAAATAAAATTTTTCAGAAGAGAAACTCCACATATATCCTTAACAAATCAGTGAAGATTCAATCTTCATCCAATTTTGGCTATGAATGATTATTGATCATCACCATGGCAACAACCTTCTTGAATCCTTTAGTGATATCATAAAAAATAACGGAAAGATAAAAGCAGGTCTATAAGAAAACTCCATATTTATATCTTTAACAAATTTGTGAATTTTCTAGTTACCTAATTTCGGATATTATATACTTTAGGCTTGGCATGATTAATGATCATTGCCATGGCAACCATACTGAATCCATTAGTGATATCATAAAAAAAAGAGAATGATAAAAACAGGTCTATAAGGTAATGAAAACAAGTCTTGTTATGGGCTTTGAGGTGCTCTGCAACGCAACAAAGAAAAGATGCAGTTTAAAGCTGGCAACTTATAAACTTGAGAAGGAATAAGCAAACGCAGATGTGGCTCTGAACGAGAGTCGTGAAAGAACCGGGAGATAGATCATTGCAAAGCTATCTTTGAATCCATGTTGGAGTCATTTGAATAAGGAACACCTGGCTCTGGCACTAACACAAAAATAAAATCCCGAGCCAGGAAGTAAAACCATGGCGGAGAAAACGATGCTAATACAGAACAGAGAAAAACGTTGAGATATAGACCAGCTAAAACCTTACCCCACATGTTGAATGGATGTCACTGTTTTCTCTGTTTGTCCGTGGATCGGAAGAACAAGATCCCGGGCTGTCGTTATTGTACAGACAGTCCTGTTATGATAGGACTGACATTAATGATCCACGTCTGGTTAATATTCAGATTTTATTATCATACATTATGGGAGCCCCGCAGCCCTTCTGCCGGGAAGCCCAATCTGGAGGCTGTGACAAGCTGTAGTTGTCAACTTGCGAAGCCTGTGTAGCCGCCTGATAACAGGCACTGTTTGTAATCATGTTGGACCACGGATCAATACAGGTCTTCAAGAATAATGCTATTGTCTCCCTTATCCACATTAGTGCCCCGATTTTATCTTTGTTAAATCCAGCACTTCTCTCTCTCCATTCCCCATGGAATTACTTTGTAGCCTAATGTATTAGCCTGGCAGCCTCACAAAATCATCTCTCTTCCTATGGCTCAGCTGAGATGATAGCCTTAACCTGATTCTAGGACTCAGTATGTAGCCTATCAGTTTTATAGTAATGGTTATCTATAGTGAGAGTAATTTTTCTTGCTGTCTCTGAAGGACTGGGGATAACTGGATAACTAACACTGTTTTAAATCAAGGCTCTTGACTATAAGGAATTAAGAATCAACTAACCTGGTTTATTAATTCTTTTATTTACTAAAAGTGGTTCAATATATAATTTTTGTTCTAATTATTTTTTATTACAATATTATGATATTTGAATTTACAATTAATCAATTCCAAATGCTCTAACTCTTTTATAAAAATTTAATGGACCTTGTCTTTAACTTGGGTGTGATTAGGAACTTATAAAAGCAAAGCAAACTGAAGGTTTTGAGTAGAAACCTTTTTAAATTAAATTTTATAAGTGGTTTGGACTTTTCTAAAAAATTCTAATATGTAAATAATTTATATCCTGAACCTTCAACTTAAAAATGACCTTGGATGAAAAATATTTGATATTGTGGTAAGGGATGAGGGGTGGGGGTAATTTACAAGTAACTTATATTTTACAGATAAGTCCACAAATCCTGAGGGTAGGGGAGGGGGTTCAGCCATAAAATATGGGAAAAAGGCAGTGCAAAAAAAGAAAAACGTTTAAACCTTTCTTTAAGCTTAACCCCTCCTATACACACACACCCCACCCCCACCCCCTGATCTACCCATTAGCTTGTGCTACATGTATATATCCATTCATAATAAGCCTGGCTAAGACCAATTAAATGAGTTGTTACATGAGTGTTATGTGATCCTGTTATCTGTAAAGTCATTATAAATCCATTCAGAGGTTAATCATCAATTACAATTTAATCAAGGGCTTGCAATTCTATGCATCATTATTTCAATGCATTGTTACACCCCTAATTTTTGGTAAATTTTGATTGAACTTTGGGGTAATGTGGATTTTAGGGACAGGTATTGAGTAATGGATTGTTCCCAGCTCTTTTCTTATCTGAAACCTGAAAATGGCTTAATTAATATTTACACAATGTTCTTATAATATGGTTACCCTAATCTTCTAGTTACCTTGCAAACAACAGACCATGCACTACTATTAAGTGAACACATTTTTATTACATGTTTACGACAGTTCCAGTCCTAGGGAGTGAAATTCTAAATAGGTTTGCAGAGGGAAGCAAGTGCCACTTATAGTCGCCTATTGTGATACTGCTGGAGGGATATACACACAAACATACACAGATATATTTTTTGTTTGGCTGCATGTAACCTGCTGGGCCCCCTACCATAAGGATGAACTCCAAAAATAAAAATTTAAATATACAAAAAATTGGCACTGTGGTGATCATACCCTGGCAACCAAGTATTGGCAGCCCATAGCAACACTGCGAATGGGCTAAGAAGTTTTACGATAAACCTACAATAACCATAATGCTGACATTAATTTCTGAATTTTTTTCTGCGATTTTACTTTCAGTTTCTGGTCAGTCCACCTGCTGTGACTGACAAATAAATAAATGTTCCTTCATTCCCATGGAAACGTCTGCTTTATTTAGCATATAATGGAATAATTCATGGCATTCCTGCCTGAAAATCATTTAGTATTTCATGTGCATGTCAAAACAGCTGCTTGGATGGTCCTCGTGAAAAATGTTATCATTATGGTCCAATAAACGGGAGCGCTCGCTTGGTTTATGAAGCTGTCACTTCTCTGACTGGCTGTCGTAAGTGAATCATTTTTAACGTCCATCTCGTTTAGAATTTAACGAGCCCACTGCAAAGCTATTAATTTTGTTCGAAGGAAACAGCTTCCTCTGCAAACCTAATCTTTTACATGGAAACTACAATTTTCCACAATCTAGGTCTTTCAAATTAACACACACAAACACACACACATGTTGAACTCAAAAAGGCCCCACCATAGAGAATAATATTTTATCTGTGTGATAAAAAAAATAATTGTCTCTGCTGTTTCTAACATTATGGTAACTGTAATTCTTCTACAAATAGAGTTAAACACCAATTCTGCACGACAATCATGATGCAAATCTTTACAGTCAAAGAGCCAACTGAAAAAAAAAAATTAATTTTTTTTTTTTTTTAAAATTAAATAAGGCCAAAAAAAATTAAAGGTATGGTTCTCAGGCACCGCCCTCATCAATTTTAAACCCCTGCATCAAAACTTTTTATTTTGATTTTCAATAAAAACTTTCCAATATTGAGCTGCTGCCGCTCCAACATTTCTTTCAAAAAAGATAAAACCACACAATTTCCTTTGTTTTGTAGTGCTTTTACTTATTTAGCAAAATGAAACTGTTATTTTCATGCTTTTCCCTTATCATTTGACATTTTTATCGAAACATACCAAAAAATTTAAAATAAAAAAAGCGCCCGCCCGCATTGATTTATGAAAAAAAGTGCCTGAGAACCATACCCTGTTTTTATTTTGGCCTAACTCTTCCATCTACCGTAATTATGTTTTAATTTAAGTTTACAAATCAACAAAAAGGCATGTATGGAAATTTGTATCTAAACTGAATTCCACACTCATGTCCAGTTGTTCTTCTCAATGTTTTTGTCCATTCTTGTCAGTTAGAAATTAAAAACAGCAGAAAGGACTGGCAGAAAGGAGTGGAGAGTATATGTATTTAGGGTAAATCAGTGACTTTCAATGTAAAGAATATTTATGTTACCAATTGCTGTTTCATGATTACACTTACAAGTGTCTCATATGGCAACCCTGGAAAATGATGTCACTGAGAATATTGCCTTTCATTTGTACAGAGACATTCCAAAGACATTACAGCAACACCTAAAGTCACTTGTTCTTAACAAAAACCTTTCTGAAATGAGACCGTTCCTTCTTCAGGGAACATTACTTTTGTGGGTGCGAGTGGTAAAAGTCATGAAAATGTCACCAGCTTTGTAATATATATTTTGTTTGTATATTTGTCACAGGAAGTTTATGCAAAGTATTTTTTTCTCCAGCTTATTACATTTGTTTACAGATCCATCAGTCCTGGTGATCCAGAGGTTAACATGTCTGACAACCAAGCCATTACACTGGGAGGTGTGGGTTCAAATCTGACTGCAGGATGTAGGGTTTGGCTCAAACCAGACTTTCACCCAAAGTCTTCAAATAAGTGAGGACATTTTCTGAGTGTGATACCTTCTGGTATCAGAAATTCCACAGTCTTGACAAGGCCATGGTTGATTAGCTACCTCACTGAAGGACTGGAAGTGACATGTAATTGTGGAATAAGTAAAACCAGTCTTTCCGGGAGGAAACAGTGGTATACCTGTGTATTTAAACCAGGGTTGGCCGGTCCAGGGTGTCACATGGGATACAACTCTGACAAGAAGATGCTGAACTGGCAAATTCCAGATGGGAGGACAAAAGAGAGATTTCTAGATAAGATTAGTTAAATCTGCGTATATTAAAATAGAGGCAGTTTCATCCACACACAAAAAATAATTCGTGAGAGCAGTTCTTTAGCTAATACCTATAATAGTTGTCTTGCTTCTGGGATCTTCCTAAATTTGTATAAAAACAAGTGACCCATGGGTCTTGATGCTCAGCTGAATGATATGCTGGTGAAAATGATGTTTTCAGGATGCAGTTTGCATAATGTAGGCTGCCATGTCATTATCCAGGAGATTTTAGGAGGACTTTCATGGATATCAATTCCAATGATTTATATGCCCTGTAGGACATACAATTTTCCATTGTTGAGGGACTTGCACCATTGCTTTAATTTGGCAGTCTCAAAAACCAGGTAAAATGTGGAAAAAATACAAACCAATACAGACGGTGCCAGTAGTCATTATTTATCACCTGATAAAACAAAAGACTGATTGCTAGAAATCAGATGACTTACAGTCAGCCGAGCTAAAAATCCTGAAATCCAATTATCTTTAGAAATAACACAGTCCAGGGTTTGGATAGTCTCAGCAAACTGTGCTATCGGCCCAGGTTTGATCCCCGGGCATGGCTATCAAGAGATTGTAGTCACCCATCCAAGGCTGGTTGTTTTCTTTGAGTTCTCTGCATGGTCTTATAAATATTAATAATAATAAGTATCAATTGATTATACTTACCAACACAGACTGTATCTTGTTCTTTCTTGCATTTTTGGAACATAATTTGATTGTGTCCACATATTTTACAAACACGACATCCATACGGACTAGCCTGATCCGAGTAGGATCCATCTGGACAGAGTTGACACACAGTGTCTCGAGAACCTCGGCACATTATTTTTGCGCCCCAACCAACGTCACAAGACGAACATCGTCTACACTTTTTTAAACTCTCATCATAAAAATAATGAGGCTTACATTGGCATTTTGTGTCACTTGTCAGGTTACAGTAACCTACACGTTCGGCGTTTGGACCACACGTACTACAGCGTAAGCATCCGTCTTCATGACTGTGTGTAGGAGAATATGTCTGTCCAAAAATACACGACTTGCATTCTGTGTTATTTAGTTCCGTACACCCACCAACCACCCCTGTACCGGGTGGACACTTTGTGCAACAGTTCTTTCCGTTTAGGTTGTATTTATCACTAGGACAGCGAAGCGTAGCCGTCATCTGCAAATACAGAAAGAAAAAATATGTTATTAATCATAAAGATTACTACTTCATATAATGTATGCTGATAATTTCCCTGATCTGTTTGAACAAAGATGCAACTGTCATCTTCAACATAGGATTCATATATATATATCGCCGATTGTTCCAGATCAGATCTGGGCCTTGACATATATAAACAGGGGAGAGGTATGGTAGGAGATTAAACAACCCTTGGCTGTTTTCACCTAAAGCCTTTGAATTTGTACATTACAGAACCAGATATACCATGCTGAATGTAACCCAAAAGTGCCTGATTATATATATAGAATAATACGGTCATTTTTTGCATTTTCTCACCTGGCACATGAGGTCAAAGTCAAGGCTATGCCAAGGTCATTAAAATAATATTTAATATACTTGTATATCTAATCCTGTGATGTGAGAAGTGAAGGTCAAGATCTTAAAGAATGAAGGTCAAATAGAATGAGTCACGTATTAACAAACTTGACCACAAAGATTATACTCATTAACTGACTGTTTCTTTTATTATGACTATATTTTTCTCATTCTCTGTAGTAACTGCTTGCATGGACCAGTGGTCCTAAATAAGATACACTGACCTCATGGGTCAGAGGTCAAAGGTAAAGTCAATATTTGCTGAGGATAAGAAGGACCATGAAACAAAATTAATCAGTGTTCTTGATCTTTTGTTTTCAACACAACAACTAGAATACGGGTAGTCGACAAGCGACTACTTGTATCCGCCTAAATCAGAGTGGAACGGGTGAAGTGTTGCATATTAGCATGGATGTCTGCAGCCAAATTGTGTATGTAGGTTGCGCTACCTACCAAAAAATCCAGAAAGCTCTATACACATGCAAAACTTTGGCCCAATCGGTCAAACGGTTCCCAAGATATGAGCTTGGATATCTGCTGCATAAACTAGAATGCAGGTGGCGCCACCTGTCATAAAATCAAGAGAGCTGTTGGGGATGTATAAACTTGCAAAATTTTAGGCAGATATGTCAAACCACTGCCGAGATATGAGTGATTTTATCACATGGCAGACAAACAGATGGGAGCTGTGCAAACATGGCTGCAGGTGGCGCCACCAGTTTTGCATATGATAAGAGCTATGTGAGATTTATACACATGCAAAATTTTGGCCCAATCAGTCAAACGTTTCCCGAGATATGAGCTTGGATGTCTGCAGTAAACTTGATTGTAGGTGGTGCCACCTGTCCTAAAATCAGAAAAGCTATCCAGGATGTATAAGCATGCCGAATTTCAGGTGAATTAGTCAAACCACTGCAGAGATATGAGTGATTTTAACCCAAGGCAGACGAACAGATGGACACTGTGCAAACATGGTTGCAGGTGGTGCCACCATTTTCGATGTATGTTATAAAGCTCTCCAAGGGCTACATTTGTGCAAAAAAATTTTCCTGATCGGTCAAACGGTTCCTGAGATATGAGCTTGGATGTCTGCAGCGTAAACGTGAATGTAGGTGGCGCCACCTGTCATAAAATCAGAAAAGCTATCCAGGATGTATACGCATGCCAAATTTCAGGTGAATTAGTCAAGTCAGTGCAGAGATATGAGTGATTTTAACCCAAGGCAGACGAACAGATGGACACTGTGCAAACATGGTTGCAGGTGGCCCCACCATTTTTGGTGTATGTTATAAAGCTCTCCAAGGGCTACATTTGTGCAAAAGAATTTTCCTGATCAGTCAAACGGTTCCCGAGATATGAGCTTGGATGTCTGCAGCGTAAACGTGAATGTAGGTGGCGCCACCTGTCATAAAATCAGAAAAGCTATCCAGGATGTTTACGCATGCCGAATTTCAGGTGAATTAGTCAAGTCACTGCAGAGATATGAGTGATTTTAACCCAAGGCAGACGAACAGATGGACACTGTGCAAACATGGTTGCAGGTGGCGCCACCATTTTTTATGTATGTTATAAAGCTCTCCGAGGGCTACATTTGTGCAAAAACATTTTCCTGATTGGTCAAACGGTTCCCGAGATATGTGGGTTTATGTGTGGAAACAGACGCACAAACGGATGCAGAGCGCAAAGGAAAGGTCAGAGGTCAAAACAAAATCGGGGCGCAGCAGTTCACATGTGACCCGAACATAATCCCGGGTTTGGAAAATTCCGCCCAGCGGTTACGGAGGAGTTCTCCGGACACCTACGCGGCGGCGGCGGCGGCGTGCAGCTGAAAACATATAGTATCCGCAAAACTCTGTTTTGGCGGATACAATTATAGATTATGAACTAGAATATGGGTAGTCGACAAGCAACTACGTGTATCCACCGAAATCAGAGTGGGATGGGTGAAGTGAGGCATGGATTGAGTAACAAGGGGAAATAGAGTGAGGTGTGTTGCATATTAGCTAGGATGTCTGCAGCCCAAATGTGTATGTAGGTTGTGCTACCTACCACAAAATGCAGAAAGCTATCAAAGTTGCTACAAATGCAAAAAGTCAAACCAGTGCTGAGATATGAGTGATTTTATCCCACGGCAGACAAAGAGATGGATGTTGTGCAAAAATGGTTGCAGGTGGCGCCCCCAGTTTTGCGTATGATAAAGAGCTATGTGGGATCTACACACATGCAAAATTTTGGCCCAATCGGCCAAATGGTTCCTGAGATTTGAGCTCGGATGTTTGTAGCATAAACGTGAATGTAGGTGGTGCCACCTGTCATAAAATCAAGAAAGCTCTCCAGGATGTATACACATGCAACATTTCAGGTGGATAAGTCCAACCAATGCAGAGATATGAGTGATTTTATCCCAAGGCAGATGAACAGATGGACACTGTGCAAAAATGGTTGCAGGTGGCGCCACCATTTTTTTTTGTATGTTATAAAGCTATCCAAGGGCTACAATTGTGCAAAATTTTTTTTCTGTATGGTCAAACGGTTCCCGAGATATATGGGTAAATGTGTTATAACAGAGGCACAGATGGACGTAGAGCACAGAGGAAAGGTCAGAGGTCAAAATAGGGGTGCAGCAGTTCACATGTGACCCGAACATAATCCCGGGTTTCGTAAAATTCCGCCCAGCGGTTATGGAGGAGTTCTCCGGACACCTACGTGGCGGCGGCGTCAGGCTGAAAACATTTGGCAGATACAATTACCATTTATTCTTAGCTTAATTAGTAAGAAACCTTGGCCCTTTGGAAGGTGACCTTGACCTGGAACCAATCAAAGTTAAAACATTTATATTTATTTTTTAAGAAACTTATTTAGATCTATGAAGGCTGATAGACAAACTAATTAAGCAAGTCATTAAATTAATTATAAGCTTTTATTTATTCCACAAGTAATCTATCCCATGGTACAATATCACCATGATGGCCATACTGAATACAGAAATTTTGTTTGGTAGATCCCATAATGCACTGCCACCATTACAACTAATTAACAGATTAATTGAGCGACAATCCGGTATCTTTCATTCGCCGGCAATTAGATATCCCACAATCCTTTGCACTACATAATGAGGCTGAGTATGAAAGACACTTTATGGCACAAACTGATCACGGAGGCCATTGGTTTCCTTAACTTAATTTAGGCTTCAAAAGAACGGAGGATTTGCGACAAAACAATTAGCACTTAATGAATTGCTCCAAAGCCCAGGAGCAGACTCATAATACAATTAACACATTCCTTTGATCATAGTAATTATAATAAAAACATGAACAGTTAAAAGTCACTCTAAAAATAAGTCTCCATCTCCTATATCATTCTCTAGTGCTAGTCATCTAGTTTTAACTCCTACCTTTACGAAAAAGTGGTTATTTCAAAGAGAGGGACACACCTGTCCCAACAAATTAGACCATAATCTGATCAAAGACTTTATCTACTCTAGCATGTTAATCACTCATCTCTAAATAAAACGAACCTAACTGATTAAACGCTGGTGATTAAATACACACACACTGTAGACAGGTTTTAAAAACATTTTGAGTATCTATTGAATCTTTTATTATGTAATGTAATGATCAATTGAATTACATACACACATATACAGTAGATCTTTGGTGTTACTTACAATGTACACATGCATGCAGACACTATCAGCATGTACAGGTAGACCTGGGTCTTGATAAGTTATATGCCCTGTACAGTTATTAACACTCACCTTTGGGACTGACCAATGTGGTTGTAATTTGGATATGGTCGTTATAATGAAATTCTAAGTTACCTGAATAATATATTCCGGACCATGAAAAGTTGCTGTAATTATATGGTGGTCACAGTTGTGGGTGTTCATAAGGTTGGGTTCCACAATACACACACTGATTGACACCTTGACAGCTAGGGTTTGAAATCTTTTTGTTACAGGCCAGCTGGGCTTGCAGTTTCCAAATTTAACAGGCAAACTAGGAAATTTTTGGTCCCATATATTTGTTGTTTTTTATGCATCAAGTGTGTCATTTTGTTTTAATCAAATTAAAGTGAAGGACAGAAAGATGAAGGTATAATCTAAGTAAACATATATACATGTAAATTCTAAGTAAAATGGAAAGTTTTATGCTAATGTCTAAATATTCATTGAACAGTAATAACTTTTTTATGAATGTTTGGATTTAGGCTTAAATTTTGTTTTTACTTGATAAATTATTAATAATATTTTTTTCACTTTATTCTTAAAAAGTTATAACTGTCATTGGCTTCAGGTTATGGGATCATTTAAGATTCATAAGGCTACATAAGCTACAAAACAGATGGATTTATACAGGCCTGTGTAGAATGTTTCTTTTCAAAATAAATTCCTGAGCTGATGAACAGTGGACGGAGGCCTGCAGGCCCCATAACATTTTAAACCCTGCTTAATAAGGGTAAAAGCTACGTCATATTAATTTACTGTACACAGTACTGCACACACGCACACAAATACAAACAAACAGCCAAGTCAGAAATAAGGTTATACCCTACAAGTCATTAATATATTGTACGCTCACACACACACCTGGATAAGGTTACACAGTATACAAGCTGTTCACCACAAGGTACCTACATAGTAAGATCTGGGTACAGGTTTATATGTAACACATGTATGCTAGAAACACAAACACACACACACACACATACTGGCTGAGGTTTGGTTTAAGTTACAAAATATATAAACACAACAAACTACTGAAATATACATACATAACATATATTTTAACATTCACATAACATATATTTTAACCAGCATAGCATTATATGATTATCATCAGACACACACATATACACACATGGTGAGTTCTGGATGACATACAGGCTTTTTTAACAGACACACACAAACACAACTAAGTATGTGGTCTTGAATGTAATAATGATCAACTACAATTTCAAAGTTAACACATACATGTATACATACACAGAATAAAGACCCAATAAAGTTTATATAAACTACAAGTTATTCACATTAACACACACACACATTCTAATAAGTAATTATAAGGATGGGTCATTTATAAACTTTAAATGACTGAATAAGGTTTTGCATTGACAAGTTATTAATTATAAAGAATTGTTCATTTGTGCCTGTGTGTCTTTGGAAAGTACTAGTTAATAAACATTTGAAAATAATTATGAACATGACACCATAAACAGTGAAAAAAAATGTATGTATTCACAAACCTTAGGTGAACCTGCGAAGGATATACTTCTGCGACTCACAGCTTGTTCTTTTTATCTTATCCACCTGAAGTGTATATATAATATATACACAGTACACAATGAGAACCTGCTGGTTGACACTCTCTGATAAAGGAGACCCAAAAGTTCCCATGCAGAGTTCAGCTGGGATCTAAGGAAACTTTGCACACTCACTCACAGTGAGACTGGACTGTAGGACAGCTGCATGCAAGTAAGGTTGGTTTTATCCGGAAAGCGTTCAGTTCACGCCCTCGCCAGAGCACCAACGACTGCATCAACCAACATCAGTCGACTGAAGCTTTAACCGTCGGCAGACTGGTGGTGTGGGATATAAAGCCTGGGCTTCTGTGCATTTTATTTCTATCTCTGATCTTTCTGTAGGAACTGAGATCAAACACACCCATCAAAATGTTGCGGGTCCATAGGCTTTATGACAGGACCGGTAGTTCAGTCCTGGCGCGTTGGGTACCGGGGCTATATGGGATATGCTACACTGAGTATATAGCCCCCCTTATGACTTGCTTTTCTTTTCCCTGCTGCCGAATCCAAGCCACTCATCTCTCGCATCCCCTTTGATTAGAGATGGAGGTCAGGAAATTTGTGATCTCGCTTTCGTGAATTTCACACTCCCTGGCCACTGGTCAACCCCTAGTGCCCTCCAGACATTAAAGTGTTACTCCCAGCCTGGGCCCTGCATATGGCTCTCATTACAGCTAACATTTCACATGGGACACACGCGTCACTTTCTGACATATTCAATTAGTGCCCTCTTTGCGTGATAGTTATGTGATCTGTCTTGCGGGAGATTCTATCAATGATGGTAGGATTATCCCTTCTTGCCAGAACCAAAGCAAACAGTGAAGCAGCCAATTTTTTTTTTTTTAAAGTAAGCCACACCAATATTACTTTGCAGCTGTCTGTATCAAACCGCTCTCTGTGCTAAACCTTGGCTTTTTCATCATACAGACTTGTTTAACAAGTAACAGAGCACAAGTGACAATATTATATATATATATATATATATATATATGTGCATACTCATATTAAATAATAAAAATTAATTTTTGAAAAGTAGATTTAAGAAAAAAAATTTAAAATATTATATTTATTGAATATTTTTTATAGATTCATGAATAAAAATTTTAATTTACAGAAATTTATTCAAATATATATATCAAATTTAATTATTTTTTTTAATTTTGCTCAATAAGATTCTTACACACTTTCTTTGCCATTTTCATATTTTATATCAGAAATATCACTAAAGTTTAAATATAAACTTATACCCTGAATGAATTATTCCATAACATACTTAAATTTTTATAAATTTATATTTAAAATTTATTCAACTATTTGGATTTTACCACACACAATAATAATAACAAAAATAATACTTTTTTATAATAATAAGAAGAAGAATAAGAAGAAAAATTAGCATTAGATTTTATTTATGGTATTACTTCTGCTCCTTGTACTAAAGTGAAAATGATACCATATCATAATAATAATAATAATAATGATAATAATAATATTTACAGTTTTGTTTAATCTAACTAGCTATATATTAGGCATTGTCTTCTGTAGGCATATTGCATGTATTAAAATCACATTTGAAGAGACAACTGCAAATGTACAAAATATCACCACAAGTAATATGCACAGATAAGTGCTGCTGAAATAAAAGATTAAATGAAAAATTTCAAATTAAATTCCAGTCCACTATTTTCAATTACAAAACAACAAAATAATTTGTTTCAAGTTATGACAGCTCTAATTGGTGAAAGGTTGGATGGTTGGAATTCCATCTGCAAGAGTAATTACCTAAATCGCCTTCAAGGCAATTTAAGGATACCTTATTGTGATTCAACTACCATACAATGTAGACTTTAATTTAAAAAGGTTGGGGGTACAACTTAGCAGTTAAGGCAGTGGATTTACAGTTTTATTGTTTTATCTTATTTGTTGGCGGTAACTGCCACCATTTTTTAATGCTGGCTTATCTAAGTATATAAACTTCTGCAGAATGCTACTCCGGTTTCAGACTATAAGTGACAGCCAGAGCAGTTTCACACGCTTCCACTCATTTTATATCCTGGTGTTAACCAGGCCTGGTGACAACTGCACCTGCAGGCTCTGGGTGTGTAATCATCCCCATTACTAGGTCATACCACTGAGGAACCTCCAAAAGGTGCACTCGTTCATGAGTGAAGCATGGCTGTCAGGCACAACCTTCCTATACTTAGCCTGCACAGCGCTCACTCTGGGTGGGAGCCGACCGTGTAAAATCTCACCACCTCTACTGAGATTTGAACTCACAATCTCCCAGCTTTGAGTCCTGTGCCCTACCCCTGAGCCACAGAAGTTGGATTTACTCTTTGTTATTAAATGTAATATTAATATTATTAGTGGTATACCCATATATGACATGAAACCTGTGTCATCCTGGTTTCAGTGTGTAAGCAAAATGGCAAGCCCCATGAGCAGTTTAGAAACTGGGAGAATTAAACCTGTCAGGGATCAATAAGGTTGCAGGGATGTGACATGAAAGTACAATGAGGACAGCGCCCAGGTGAGAATCTATCTGCAGAGAGAGTTTGGTGGAAAGGGGACATGTAACAGTAATGTTTAGAGTGGTTAAACACTTTTTTTAACCATGCCCTATTCTCCAATTAGGGTAGGAATAATAGAAGGTTAAAAGATAAATAAGTGCATTGGTTTAACACTTTTTTTAACTACACCTATTCTCCAATTATGGTAGGAATAGAAGAAGGTTAAAAGAGAATGACGTCCATTGTTGGAGAGATTTCTGTTCTAAATTCAATAGCTGTTATAATCTGCAGTACCAACCATATAGTTCTGCAGAGTGAATGTCTTATTTTATTTTCTGTAAAAGCATGAACCTATGAAGATGGAGGGTATTTGCTGGTGATTTTTCTATGGATTTTCTGGGTAAAAACATAATTGTTTTTGTGATGTTTATTAAGGTAGAATTATGTGGGAATATCTGGTTAAGGGTGTGACATACACACACTAACGATCGGACTGATGGATCTATATATCACGGAGCAACCAAGAGTGTGTGTACACAATTGCCCTCACAAATCAACGTGGACAATTTATCATAATACTGTGATGGGCGAGTGACACATTACGCTTTGATATAGCGCTGGCAGTGAAGGCATTATATGCATTAGCTGAAGCCTCTTGAGCCGTGAACAAACAAGCGTGGCGTTCCCTAGATAATTATAGTATCCTCTGCTGGTCCAATCCAGCCAGCACAAACGTCTGTCAAAGTCAACTCAACTTATGAATTGCGTGTGATTTTGATTAATTTTGCACTTTTGACAAATGTGCCTGTAGGGTCGCCTTTCATGTCTCCTTGCCCAGGATATGATGTCATCTACTGCCGATGCACTATCCGGGTGATCAGTTCTGTTGTTAATTAAAGTCAAATTAACAAGATCCCAGTAGGAGTTCTAGGTGCAAGGCCTTCACCATGTCAATGTCATTGTAATGGGCAGAGGCATTAAAATTGTATCACTGGGATTTGATATATATTGGCAAGGAAATATTGACACAATATTATTTTTTTTAATTTTTGCCAAGCACATCATCCTTCTGCTAACCACAGGTTAAAAACAATCAACAATTATTCATATAATGGATATCACATATATGTTATATAAATCCTTAATTAGGTACAAGATTCAACACAGGGGACAACATACATTATTTTTTTTTATTTTGTGCACATACAAACTGTGGATATATAATATAAGAAAACAAGTGTTAGGACAACAAAAATAGGGTTTGGTTCTCAGGCATTTTTTTTTTCAGAAATCACTGGGGGTGGGCAATTTTTTATTTTTTAACTTTTTTCTATATTTCGATAAAAATGTCATATTATCAGGGAAAAGCATGATAAAAATTTTTTTTGCTGAACAGGTAAAAGCACTACTTAATAAAGGAAATTTTATCAAAATTGTATTATTTCATCTTCTTAAATAAATGTCTGAGTGGCTAGAGCTCTAATCTGGTGAGTTTCTATTGAAAATCAATATAAAAATGTTGATGTGGTGGGTTAAAATGATGTGGGCGTTGCCTGAGAACCATACCTTTTATATTTTTTTGGCTTTACTGTTATACATTATAAACCAGAACTATACAGACTTTAAGTCATTAACTTCTAAAAGGACTTGCCCAGTATGGCAAGTAACAGAGATCTAACTTTTACTTGGTCTACATGAACTATTACTCACTTGTCTTACAAAAATCAGTGATCAGAACCACAAACACAAAAATTATTTTCCACATGATTATTTTGTAAAAGGTAAACATGTTCAAACATATGTTTGTTAATTATGTTTTTTTTCAGTATTTGTACGGATAAATAAACAGGTAATTTAGGAAAGTAGTATCACAATATGACTTTATTTCTCCAAGAAAGAAAATGGCAAACTGAAGATTTGTTAAAATTCAGGCCTTTGGGTTAAGGTTTAGAGCCAAGTTGGACAAGTAGGAGCCCACTCTTTGTTGCCCTTTCTGGAAGTTTTACTTGCCAAGGACAAGCAATCAACCATTAATGTAAAGCCCTTCAAACACAAACATTTATGTCCTTATTAATGCAACTACCACCAGTTATTTAAGTGAACTTCCAATCAGATCCCCATTTCTTAATTAGCCCAGTGATTGTATATACTGACTTTTGTGTGAATTTAAACAAAAGTCCATTGTTTGTTGGTGTTTTTTATTTCATCATGTCCTAGGTAGGCCACAACAGTATGAAATATCATTTTAGTAAATACTCCAAAGGTTAATTTAAATTAGGTCTAATTTTTTTGCCATATAGTACACCCTATCAATTAAGTTAGGGGCAGATCGAGCTTCATTTGTGAGGCACTACCCCTCCCCGCCCCACCACTTCCCCCAAGCTCAATATGTGTATTGCAAAAACTGTTATTTAAAACCTATATTTGCACTACAGGTCAGTTCTGCCCCCCAGATAAAAGGCAGCCTCTGAAACCCGAGAATGACTCCAACCATGATATACAAAAAATTTCTATCTCACAATGGTTATGTATCAATAAAACAAAACGCATACTTTCATGAACCAGATTAACTCCTAAGTACATAGCTTTCACCCTTGTCTGCTAGAAAACTCAGATATAAATAATCTCTTATACAATTAGGTGGTGTTAGCAAACCTCCACTAACACAGCTCCACTAACAAAAATGTGATACAAACCAGATGCTTGCATTCACTATTTTTTGTATGGTAAATAACAAAGTTTTTTTTCTCACATTCACC
Source organism: Sipunculus nudus (assembly GCA_026874595.1). Taxonomy (NCBI): domain Eukaryota; kingdom Metazoa; phylum Annelida; class Sipuncula; order Golfingiida; family Sipunculidae; genus Sipunculus; species Sipunculus nudus. Next base: position 13,482,707 of record CM049321.1, read on the forward strand.
ATTTCACATTAGACATGTGGAGATCAGTTTGTCAAAACATTGTCACTGTGATAATCTAAGGGATGCTCATGTTGTGACATCATCAGCTGTAAGCACTGGTCATGCTGGGTAGGTTCCTCTGTCACTGTCATGCACTTACACTTAAATACAGCATGCACATCTATATTATAAACTGACAATGGTGGTACTGAAACTCCTCTGTGGCCAAGCTTGGATAATTTGTTTCCTTAGTCTTGAGGTGTAGGGAATGATGCTGATGTGTCCTAAGGGGGGTCAATTATTCATATTTCCCCATGAAACCTGAAAATTTGACATTATTTCACCAAGGGTCTATCACAGCACCTACTATCAGATACTACACATTTGTCAGTGGACTCAGCCCATGTCAGCTCACTCCATGGAAAACCTGCCTGCCAGCGAAATACAGTGGATTGACCTATACCAATGTGAGAATGGGTAATACTTTTAGTACATATGAACAAGGTAATTATATGCTATATTTACTGAGATACTGTCTCTGAAGCCTCTTGTTGTTGCTGAGAAATATTCATGGAAAATGATATCAAGTTTTGCAGTCCACAATATTTTTGTCATGAAAATCGCATATAACAAGACCACAGGTATGTTTTTTGTGGCCATGCTGCTAACAGAAATGGACAACAGTGTTTTGTTATTCTAACAATGAATAATACAACAAAATTTATTGTATTTTAGTAAATTTAGATTTTTTATGTTAAATGAAGCCCACAAGAAGGCTCCATCGGTATGTGTGGCCCTTGGGGAGAAAAGTTTTTACTGCATGGATATTCTATAATTCACAACAGTGTGGTTTCTAAAATTATTTTGGCTCCTTCTCTGTGGATACAGGTTCAATCTCCGTCAACCTATCTCTTCAGATACATAACTTGCTTCCAGGGAATGTCTTCCGAGTGTATTTTCATGTCATACTTTCATAATGTTAATGCAGAGTAATTAAACATGAGCAGGATCAAGCCTACAGGGAGCTCTGCTTTTGTATTTGTAATTTTGAAACTAGAAGGACCAGCCTTAACCTGTCTAAAGGAGTTCCAATTTGGTAACTGGTAAATTTACCTTATAAATTCATGGGTATAGAGTGAAATCAAAAGTTTAAGGCATCTGTAATGTATAAAAGGAATATAAATACCCAACACCTATACTGAACCAAGGTATCACAGAAAATGGAAAAATTATCGAATGAAGTGCTTACTGAGTGATCTGTATTAATGTTTTATCAATGAAAAAAAAAAAAGTCTCATTCAACAGCGGTCTAACTCCCATGGACTCCTCTGTGTACAAAAAAATATATATCTCTGGTTCCCCTACATCATTGCCATTTCACAAAAATATATTTAATTTAATTTAAATCTTATCAGATAAAATTGTGAACTTGAAATTATGTGCATTATGTCAATGTGGTAATCCGGTTAAACTTTATAATGAATGTAGAGATTAATTATTATTCTTTTTTAATTATGACAGGAAATATTCCCTGTTTTCATGTCACCCAGGATGTTAATACAGAAAACGTTAACGAGATGTCTGTCATTAATTGATAGTACACTGCACATTCAGCTTCCATTTAGCAGTGTTACCATGCGCTTAGAGTGATATTAACTTTTAAATATGGATGGCAGCACCCTCATATTTAAATGTCACATGATCAATAAAGCGCTATAAAGATAATTGTGAGATCGTAATTTATGAAATGCCGTTGTTATGAATACACTCAACTCAAAGAACCCACAAAGAAAGTTAGTCGTTTACGATCAAGTCTCTTGTTTATGAACGAAAAAATTTGGATTGAGCGATGAAATATTTATGTCACTTCTGAAGGCTAACAGATTAAAGGCAGACAGGCAATAAACAGTTTAAAATGCGCCCCAAAAGTGGTACAAAAATATGAATGTAATTTCAACTGGATGGGTATCCACCCCTTTATAACCAAATTAAACTCTCCTTCGGAAAAGAAAGAATAGATCCATTATAATTTGATGGGGGTGTCAGGGTATTAATATCAGTTATGAATGGTAGAGAAGAGGCCGATAAAATATATTGAAGCTTTTCAGAAGCATTATCAGACTTGTTTCACTCGCTACCATAATTCACCTAAAGACAAAATTCTCGTAAAGTTCCCATCGGCCATGTTTCATTTCTGGATCAGTTTCCTGGCGGAGAAATAACTAAGATTTCTTAAGCATGGTGCCCAGCATTAAATATGAGAAATGTTTTATATGCATTCTCGTTACATTACTACAGTACACATAAAACCAGCAGTCCACTCCTTAAGTACTAATTGACTCTCGAACGTGATTGCCCAAGTGCACTACGTTGAAAGAACACAGAATACCACACAGACGGATGCTATTGTCCGCTTTGAGAAAAAAGACCGCTAGCAACATTAATGGATCGATGTAGATGGTTCCACCATACATGATGGCAATAGCATCGGCAAAATAAAATATACAGGAACTCTGAATTGTCCCAAAGCGGCATTTAGTCTCAAAGAATACACACACGAATTAGTCATTTTATAGCCAACATAAGCGTCATAAAATAACTATAAGGTCTCCCTTTATTGTACATGTCTTCAATGCGCTTGGTTACAATTGCCGTCTTTATTGACCATACAGAATTGCAGCTGTCCCACAATGCTTCACAAGTCTAACTTGTCTTTATTTGTGCCTTTTGGCGACTTTGAGATAATAATTGACAAGCTGGGTCTAAAACAGCGACACAGCTCAGAGGATCTTGCGAAAATTCTGTCCAAACACTGAAATCAACGCTGAAACCGACAACAAAGGAATGTGCAGCTTTGACTGCAAATTAAACCAGGGATATTAAATCCCCATATATAACTGGTATATGTAGACTGCTATGTTCAACCAAACATCAAATGTGTGGGGCAAGACTAGATTCTCAAAGTCCTTTGGTGTTCCCCCAAATACTAGCCTGAGCTCTTATTAAATACCTGTTTAAGTTAAACATGTGTGCTTTAACTAATGAATGTAATTACTTCCTTGCATCAATCACCTATTACCATTTGTAAATGCATACTATTGTGAGTGCAGTTAGTCTAAGTTGCAATGCTTTTTTCCCCAGCCCCTCCAATAAAGGCCTTCTTTAAATAAACACCCATCCCCCACTTGAAAGCTTAATCAGATAAAGTCGGCCTCTCATGACAGTTACCACCAGCTGTGACTTTCACTGTTACATTTGAACAGAGAGATTTGTTTGAAAATCAACATACTGCTATGTGTGTATATCCTTCTAAGTAATCATATCAGTTTCAATAAACACCTCTCTTTAATAATAGCCTGCTGTGGTCTGGCAATGATGAACAAATTAGCACTGATGAAACATGATAAATCATTGTCAAGTCCCAGGTTTCCTTCTTCAGTAATCAGCTCTGATGATGTTATCTGCTATTTTCATATGATCCAAATCCCTAATATAATGGCCTAACCTGAAAAAAATTGGCTGGTTCAGTTAATTAATTACCATTAGGAAGAGAATTCTTTTTACATCTTTTTTACTTACTTTGATAGAAACTGGGAAACTAAACTTTGAATTCTGAAAGAAATCTGCATCCTGACTGGCACCAGGGTTATGATGTTACATGGTATCAATTAAGGATTGTGTTAATCATAAATGGAGGCATATTATATATTCTGCCGGTCACAAAGGCTATACCCAGCCTAACAAAAGGGTAAAATAAATTTGAGAAAAGTAATAGTTGTAAGAGTGGAACAACTGAGAGGTATTATTTATATTTTCAGTGCTGCCCCCCTGGGTTTAACAGAAAAAAGTATTAAATCTTACAAGAGTAAAAAAGTAAAATTGTCTGAAAAAAATGTATGAAAAAGTACAAATCAATGGCAAATAGTGCAATTTTTGTACAATTTTACAACATGTGATACTTCTAAACAAGCTTCAGGTATGAAAGTATATATATATATATTCAAGTATTCCATATATCCAGTGATTTTGTAAAACACTGACAAGACGGCAGAAAAAAATCATCGCTAATAAAATGCTACCAAGATGAAATATTGACAGAGCATGACTACTGCACTCAACCAGTTCAGGTAAAAACTATAATCACCAACCGAAGATAATGATTTTAGAAAAAAAAATTATAAAAAGGAGATACCCCTGAAAAAGAATGAAAAAAGTATTAAAAGGTTTCTTGCTTGAAAAAAATTATGTTACTTTTAAAAAAGGATAGAGTGGCAGCACTGTATTTCTTTCAGAGAGTACTTGTATGTAACCATCAAATCTTTTTCACCTTGCACTATCTGAGATGGGGGGAAAAAAGTTCCCAATATGAGATTACTGCTTGCTGCATAAAGATGACAGATTAAGTTGTATGGTACCTAGATAAGCTTGAATAATAATCCTGACCTATATATACAGAGCTGTAATATATAGTTAACGTCAGCTATTCACTCACCCTATCTATATATACAGTACTTGTGTAATTTAATTCTGTCTTACTCTCCATACACATATCTATGAACTGTAAGTAATTCCTATTCTGAAAAATTTGTATATTGTCTCAGTAACGGATGAATGAGCTTTTTTATCTACAAGCTCTTAGAAAACACAGCAATGTTGACAAACAAAAAACATGTAACCCAAGGTGGTTGGTTGTATATATTTTAAGCTAAAAAGGTCACTATATAGTTGCAAAACTCTCTATGGATTGACCAGGGGCAAATCTAGGATTTAGGAAAAGGGGGGGGGGGATCCACCCCAGGGGGACTAGTGTTAAAACCTCCAAAAATGTCCCCAGGTCCCAAAAAAAGGGGGGGGGGGAGTCCAGGCCAAAAAAAAATTGTCTGAAACCGTAACAAAAGGTTGCTGCAGCTGAAAGGGGGGGGGGGGGGGAGTGCTGGACCCCTGGACCATCCCTCTTGATCCACTTCTGCTGACGTAATGTAAACTGTCCTTTTTGAATGTGGATAATTTTGCTGTATGGGTGCCTCACATGTTATAGATATTTAGATATATAAACCAAACAAATAGGCTGTGCTGTAGGATAGGGATTTTCTGGTCTAATTTAATAAAAGGTTCAAGGGATTAATCTTAAGTTAATAGACCCCAGATATTGGAATAAGCCTGATATAATGAAAATGAAAGGTTACAGAAGACTTTATGTCCAAGAAATTAAAACATTATATAGCCTTAGTTCTCAACTGGTCCTAACAGAACCATTTTGCGGTCCTTAAATGGGTACATCTCTCAGTGGTTATATAGAGGTCCTGAAAACATCAACACAGTCATCAAGGTTACAAAATGGTTCTAGGAAAATAAACTTCTCTCTGCATAGCTCTGTAACAGGATGTTTAGTTATAAATACGTCAGAATCTGAGCCTTAAATATTTTGCAGCATTTCGGCTTTAAACAATTTAGCCCTCTTTTTTTTTTTAATTAAAAAAAGATATGAAATATTTAAAAATTGAAACTTATGTGCAAATTTAATAAAAATCAAATAATTTTTTTTTTACATTTTTAGTTGTTCCAAAAATAATGTATCTGAAATGATATTTTTCTCTCCTTGCTGCCAGATATACCATGGTGATAGACAGCTGTACTTGTTAGCTGCATGTCAATCTATAGGTGTTAACCTATGAACATTTTGGCAGCTCTTACAAATAAGTGAAGTATTGTGGTTTTAGTGATTCTGATTAAACATAACGGGCTTATTCAGAAACCTGCACCTCATACACAAACCTCTGATCATATATATTTAATCTCCACTTCCTTCAAAAACAGGAAACAAAGCCGTTATTTTGTAATGAACAGAAAGTTGCTTGTCGTAATAAGTCTGTTTTCTTGCGCAAAACATCGAACGGGCTGTGCAGGTGTTAAAATATTAACTCTAGTGATAAAGTATTAACCATTAACTAAGCATTCCTGTTTCCTAATCAGGAAAACCTATCACTAGCAATATACTTCCTTATTAATACTGTTGTCATGGCAACCTCTGTAGAGATACGAATCGGTGGTGAGGGTGATATCGGGGGTCACTCAGACAACTGAGATTCGCAAATCTCTCTCTTTCTGTCTCATAAACATCCTTCCTTTGGATCACTCTTAAAAACAAAACCTGTTAATCTCAGTTAACAGGACAATAGCCTATACATGAAAGAGTGCTATTTATAATTTTTATTGAGCATTTATTATACTTATACAAAATATTGATATTACTTCATATATTCCTGTATATAAGAAGATATATAAAATAAACAACAAAATATCTTAAAATAAAGCTATTAAATGTAGATTTATGTCAAGATCAAGATTTTGATGGAGAGAAGAAGAAAGAGAAATAGAGGGAGTTGGAGAGAGAGAAAGAGAAAGAGACAGATAGACAGATACAGACAGTGAGAGATATTATATTGCTTTCTGATACAATTACTTGCACAGAGTTCAAAATAAGTGTGACCTCTGTTTTAGAGTTATGTCCTGAAAGTTTTTATACAGGTTAGGTCCATCACCTTTTCCACTGAATGAAGATAACCATAAACAAACAGAATGATATGCCATTTTTTTTATGCCACCTGTATTTCAGATTTTATATGTACTGGGTGAAAAAAAAACAACAAGTAAAAACATGACGTTAAAGGGGCCTAATCACCTATATATCATGTTGAATTAACACCAAAAAATACCTTCTACCCTTTAAAATAAATCTGCACCTGCCAAAGTTTTGCCTGGAAACCATTTGCTTACTCCTGTAAATGAGTGATAAGGTGTGATCACAGGAGTCAACATAAACACAGCACATGAGGCAGTGTGCATCACAGAGCCACAACACGTCAATCAGGAGATGCCTTGACTGACTTGGCCCAAAAAATGAAATACATGTTCCCTCTGGCTGAAACACTGCATGTGGCTGCTCACAATTGGTTCTCTGGTCACACAGACTTGTTATGGTAAACAGATACACATGGACTGTGTTTACCAACACGCAGAGCAATAACAAGGAGTTATGCAAGGTGCTGAGACTGTGTGCAGTAATGCTTTGGCAAGGAAACATTTGTATAAAGCAAAACTGAACTGCGGAGTGAAGAATAGGCATAATATTGCGCCTGATTATGTTCCTTTAAAGATACATATTCATTTGCAATACTAGGTGCATCAGAAATATACTGTGGTCGGCTTCATATTCGAGGGGTTATGATTTCGCTATTTTTCACTAATGAGCGTTTCTTGAGGGTTCCATATTCACTATGCCATCATGTAATAACGTGAAATGGATATAACCATCATTTGATTAATTATACTGAATAATACGAGCACAAAATCATTACAATTGTATGTGGACCCTAAGGAAGACAGAATAAGTGGAAATTATATTTCGTTTTTAACAACTAATTTGAAAATTCAGATATAAGGCCAAAAAAAAAAAATAAAAGGTATGGTTCTCAGGCACTTCCCACATCAATTTTAACCCCCGGCATCAAAATTTTTATTTTGATTTTCATCTTTCAAGAAGATAAAATACTACAATTTTGATCAGATTTCCTTTGTTATGAAGTGCTTTTACCTGTTTAGCATAAAAATTCTGTTATTTTCATGCTTTTTCCTGATCATCTGACATTTTTATGGAAACATGCAAAAAAAGGTTAAAAATCAAATATCTCCCACACACACTGATCTCTGAAAAAAAGAGCCTGAGGACCATACCTTTTTTTCACCCAATGTATAATATAATTCTTTGACTTGCTGGTAGTATACATGATCTATCTGTATCCTTATTCCCTAATCCACTGGTTCCTCTTTTTCATGAAGGTTTCATTTTCTGGATACTTTATCTTCTGCAAAAATAGCAATTTTTAAACCCTCACAAACAAAAAGGCAACAACAGCAGTTTGCTAGCAAACCCATCATGCAAATATCCAACATCCCAAAAAGTCCAATGTCATCACTTTTCATGGATCTAGCTATGAACATTTCCTTAAATTTCCTAACAAGTTTCCTTATTTCAAATTACAAAAGTTTAGGTTTCATGCCTCAAATTTCTTAACCTGTTATACACCTTCAACACAATTAAAATTTATGATTTTTTAAATATTTTATTTATATATAAAACTTTATGAATATTTTATAAATTTTAATGGGTATCAAATTTCAATGACCTTTTCTGGATTTAAACTTCCAAATTAAAATTCATGACATTTGAAGTACTTACATAATCATTTTTTCAAGTTTTTTTTTTTGACTTGCTAAAATTTTTAACAGCTTACAAACCATGACCCAGGTGTCCATGTACTCTGGCCAAGAACAAACGAAAACTTAGAAATCTGCAATGACAGCGTGAGTTGAGGCACGTCTGGAGACTAGTTTTATACACACTTGACTGTAGTAGCACAGCCCTGATAACCCGGCCAGACTGACGCAGTGCTGCTAGATGTGCTGACAGGCTCCTCTCAGTACTGCAGCTGAGTTATGATACACTGCCAGCCAGATAATGTCAGTGAGAACAGTGCTGGATAACCCTTATATCATAACAATACCTGTGTGTGTGATACACCATGTCCTACTGTAATGTGATGATTTGGGTGTGGTCCAAAAAAGCATTATTTTCGACTCTAAATTTTGCCAAAACACATCCACCTTCCACTAAATGCTCTCCACAGATAGATCATTGCCTGGACTCTGTGCCCTTGTTGAAACCTGACTGGTTTATTTATTCTAGTTTCTCAAAACTTCTCATGGGGGCTGCCATCTTGTATACACAATAAACCTGGATGTAGCAATTTTCAACAAAAGCACTCAATCCATAAGTCACACTCAAACACTTTTAACTTTAATAAAGCAGTTGCATCTTATATTCCTTAGAAAACCTGGAAACTTAAGTGAATATTTCAACCCCTGAAAAATCTACAGAGCTAAACTAAATGAACTGATATGATTTGTGAGGTAAGCAAACATATACACATATTCATATTATATACCAGTAACCACAAGGTAACAGCTGGAGTCAGGTCACCAGTAAATCACTGGATGCTGTCACTGTTAATTAACCTGTGTACACCTGGGGTGATGACTTCACACCTTCCTGTTGCATCAGGTAATATATTCTTTCTGCAAGAGCTGCCATGTAGGTCTAAGGTAAAATGTGGAGTAATCTGGTATCAGGATATGCCCAACAAAACAGATCCAAAAGTTCTATAGGAATTTCAAAGAAAGAAGGGGAAATTCCGAATTACTGAACAACTGACTAACATTAGGCAAAACCAATGACAATATTAGCAAGGTAAACATGTTACAGAATTCCATGATATTTTGAATTGTCCAGTGGGGATGATGATGACGATGATGATGAGGTTAATGTTGGTGGTGATGATGATAACGATGACGCCGATGATGATAAAGAAGATGATGATGACAGTGGTGGTGGTGGTGGTGGTGGTGATGATGATGATAGTGATGATGGTGATAGTGATCATGATTAAGACGATAGTGATGATGATAGTGATGATGGTGATAGTGATAATGATTATGATTATAGTGATGATGATAGTGATGATAGTGATGATGATAGTGGTGGTGGTGGTGATGATGATGATAGTGATGATGGTGATAGTGATAATGATTATGATGATAGTGATGATGATAGTGATGATAGTGATGGTGATAGTGGTGGTGGTGGTGATGATGATAGTGATGATGATGATGATGATGATGATGATGATAGTGATTATAATGATTGGGGTGACAATAGTGGTGACCGTGATGATGAGGTTAATTATGATTTTGGTGGTGGTGGTGGTGGTGATGTTGATGGTGGTTATGATGATGATGAGGTTCATGAAGACAATGATAATGAAGTCAAAAATGATAATTATGATGGTTATGGTGGTGACAATGATCATCATGATGATTACAATGATGATGATTATATTGACGATGATGATGGTTATAATGATGTTGACGATGATGGAATGGTTGATGATCATGATTATCTGTCATGCACAGACTCATTGTAAAAGTAATAATACTAATGTAAGTGAATGTGACTGAGATAATGGTGATGATTTAGTTAATGTCCATGGAGCTTACATCAGAAAGATTCATGGTTACGGCTGGCATATGTTTTAATGTTGATGGTTTTAGCCCCATAAAATATTCAGTCATTTCTATTAAGAAAGTAAAAAATAATGGATTTTATAAACAAAGATGACCATATAATTTTGACATTACATGGTGATCATGATAGCAGATCAACCCACCCAGAATGAATATTATTTAATGAGTATCTTCCACGCATAAGAGGTCTCTGATAGATCAGTGTTTCTACAGAACTCACCAGAGCAACACCTGGTAAAGTGCATACCTCTGCTGAGGCAAAACAGTTAATCCAACTGGATGCATGCCTTCATCCAGATAAGCAACAATTATTACCAGGGTCTCCACTGACCCATGTTCTATCCTACTGCAGTGTTTCATGGATACTTTTTTGCTAATTTAGGCAAAATTCTGCATGCTATGAGAAAAAAAAAACAAATCAACAAACAAACAACAGACAGAGTGAAAACATAACCTCCATAAAATTCACAAATTTAAATCTTTAATTTTTTATTTTTTGCCCCCTTGATGACAAAATCAGGATATCATAAGTTTCAAAACACATTCCAAAGTTAGAGCTATGCAAGGTTTCGGGACAGTAACAGACAAGTTTTAATTCTCGTTTGTCAACAAGAACACATCACAGCTTTCAGTCCTGCAGAGATATCAGATGTTTACAAAATCTGAGAAGTGGCTTGCACTGTTGGCAGGAGAACAAAAGCTGTCAACCGCAAAATATAGCTGCAGCTCTAGGTGTTATCAACCAGAAGAAAACAACTCCAGTGCAGCATACTAGTTTTTTTGACCTCTTGTGACCTCTGAGAGAGAAGAAAGTACCAGTGTGGATACAACTTTACTGCCGTTACCATTTTTTACGACCTACCGCTTTCTACACATCTGGCTTGCTTCAAGTACAATGTTAATTGCTAGGTTTTCTTACCAAAGTTTCTTCTGCTAGAAAACTCTACACCAATGTCAGATAAAAGTAGCATATGTTTCAAAGTGTCGAAAATTTGCAGATTTGTGACTTGCTGTATTTTTCCTGAGATTGATTGCATGTCTAGCTTTTCACCACTCTCTTGATGCTGGGTCCATAAATGTTTCATCTGCCCCAAGATGAAAATATGATTATATTGTTTTGCATGGGATGCCTTTATAACATACTTTAAAAAATGCTTTTCTTTTTACATCATGTGGTAAACTTTGTATAAGCTTGTTCAGGGTGAAACAAATAATTGATGCACTGAATTGCAACCCCTTTAATTGTAATAAATTTTTAATTGCTGAATCTATTCATTTTGATCATTTTTTTTCACGTATCAACCAAAAAAAGCCTGTGTTTGATGTGAAATTTGAAGAAGCACAATGCAATGCCAAGTCTTATTTATAGTACAGGGGTGTGTTGCAATAAGGTGACTTAAGTCATGTAGGTGACTTAAGCCTGGGGGCACCTGTGTGTCACTATGGTAACAATTATGACGTCACAATTGTCACAATGGTATTTAGGCCCGCAACTGGGCTTAAGTCCAGTAAAATGTTATTGCAACAGGCCCCAGGTGTCTTAGTTCTTATTTAAATGCTCACCTGTAGACTGTTGAACTTGTGTTGCAAATATGGTGGCAATAAACTAAGGAGAGCTTCATTGTTCCTTTACTTGCTAATATTTTCCAACATCTATTGCTGAATTAATGTTTGCTCTTTTTTGAACAGAGTTTGAAGTTTATTTCTTAAATAATAACTGGATCTAGAATTGAATGGAAGGTGTATGAATCAATTATCAAATCAATTCTAATTTAAGTCCCCTCACAATTCACATGTCTAATAGCCTGGAACTCAAATTTGTGATATTCATGTGAAATAAAAATAATCCCTTGTAAACAAGTCCTGTACCCCATCAGCACAGCTGAGTTGTCAATTATACAAGCTTAAACTGGTTATGTCATCTAGCTTTCCTGACTAATGAGTTGTGCATTAAACACTGTCCACTCATTTGCCACCTACAACTTCCTTGACCCCCCTGCAGGCAGTGGTTGAAGGAAATGGATTATTAGAAGGGATGTAACATGACCGCTGAATAAGGAGTGTCAGAACTGATTTCCAGCTTTACCTCTCGTATAAATATAAATGACTATTTGTCCTAACAGACTGCCTGTAGTAATAATAAGCTGCCTTTTCTCCAATAGAAACCAGGGAAATCAGATTGTTTGACTAATTTTCATACTTATTATATTCTTACTTTCTGGTGAGATAGTGACATTGAGACCTTCTTTAAAATGAGGGACCCATTGGTCGATCTCAACGCTCAGCTGAATTTGTCTATAAGGATATTTTTCAAGAAATTCTTAAGAATGAGGGTTCTGTGGCCTTAACCAATGACCTTGTGACCAAAAAATCTGGTGACTTATTCTCCTTGAACTTGCAGCATTTAGATAATTGTAACAATCTTTTAAAAAAAAATGGTGGGTCCAGTGACCTTGATCTCTGACCATGCAGGTACCTCAAAATCTACAGATTTCTTGCCATGTATGAAAGATGGAAAGTTTGGGATGAAAAGTTTTTTTAAAAGTCTTTCTAAAGTTGTGGCTAATGTGACTTTCATCTTTGACCTCTGGACAGAGAAAATCAAAATGTTTCTTACTTATGTGGTGGGTCATAAATAAATCAGGTTTGAACCCAATCTGTGTATCCAAACCAAAATTATCATCCATAAACTAATTTGTGAATGGATGGGCCATGCGACCTTGACCTTTGATCCTATGACCCCAAAATCGTAAAGAATCTTCCTCTATTGGCAAGTGAACATAAACTTTACATGTTGGCTGTACATATTGACTGTCACAGTCTGTTAGTTACATAACTGTGACTGATCAATGTGACAGACAGCTGAGTTTACAATCTGCAGCCCCTTCCTGCAGAGTGGAAAAACAGGCACTGACTGTATCAGCCGGTATCCAGCGAGAAGAAAATTGCCTCCCAGCAAAATGCGATCAACCGAGGTGCCACACAGGACAAACGGTACACCTCCAAGTGGTTCACTGTCGTTAGTGTCAGACACGCTATCAATACTATAAAAACTACTGGCTGTTACTGTACATGTATCAGCCCTCAAGTCTTTGTGCCCCTCACATTAGTCAGTAAAGTGCTGCTAACACCAGCGTTTAAATTTAAAGCCTCTTCCGTACCAGACTCAAACTTAGTTCTGATTGGCTGATGCTGAGGCCACAGCCTCGGGCAGTTCAAACATCTGAGGGGTTGCCCCTGATTTACAAAGACAGCCATACTGGTTACTAAAAGCAGAAGACTTTTACCCCCAAGGCTCCTAAGCCCATCACTGTCTTCATTGATCCCCACCCTACTATATGTGAGGAAAATCTTATTTTCCAATCCCATATTTTACAAAGGTATTATAGATAACAGAACAGCGTTTTTTTTTATAATCGTGTATATATATATATATATATATATATATATATATATATATATATATATATATATATATATATATATAATTATATATTTCATGGCTAAGATATCTGATATATATCATGATATCTCAATTTCTGATATGAAAATAATTAAGTGTTATTTTTTTATACAAATGTATTAATATTCTTTAGCCTATAACACCAATGGCCTATATATAGGACAAGAAATATGTGGTTGAAAGCTGTCTATTATTGTGAGTTGCCTATTTTCAATAAAAAACCTAATTTTTCTTCAAAAAATTATAAATGTATAATTGGCTTTTATTTGCAGAATAATTATTAAAAAGTATATTCTTTAAAATATTGGGTGGTGGCTCTTTAAATGCTAATTAGTGTTACATATTCACAAACAGAAAATGTCCTGATTTTGAAACTTTTTCTTCGGAATCCTCTTGATTCTGTTAGTAAACCTCTTCTTCATTTTGCATATTAAAAAAATATACACACTTCATTTTGAATTAATTTTGTATTCTGTTAGGTAAATTATAATCAAGAAATATTTAATTATCCAGCACAAATACCATTTTACAAATATACAAAAATATTACATATTATAAACATAGGACAGGGACTTGGGAGTAAATATTTCACTGAGGAAGATAAATTATTCTTTTCTGTAATCAAAAATAATTCATTTACATTTATACTGGTGCATGATGCTCTGTGAGTACACACTTTGGCATGACTGGTATTAATACTGTTACAATCTCCTTTATCTTTTGCTACTTAAGCATGTAAGGCCACAGAGACCAGCACCTGGGTTAATTTATCATAGGCACACTTAATAATTACCTTGTTGGCTATCAATTACACTTTCCTGTCAAGAAGTATAAGAAAGACTCTCCATCAAATACGCTACTACAACAACGATATGTACACCTACAGCTGGGTCGTCTCGGCTGCAGTTTTTTGGAATACATTGGACTCATTGGCATTCTTTTGAAAAGCTCACAGCCCCCTGTAACCGAACTGTAAAGGATAATATATTAGATTAAGAAAAAACTAGTACAAAGCGTGTTTCTTAACAATGTTATGATTTACCTATGCTGTATATAGCTAGCCCTCTCATCTCCTAATAAATAAAGATTGAATCCAGCGTAAGCGTGCTTTCCGCCTCGTTTGAATTGATTTATATCTATTCTTTGTGTAATAAATAACATTATAAAAGTACTAATTGGTCTATTCAGTCCATGCCTGTGTGATCAGCTGAACTTATCCCTACAATTAACACTACATTCTCCAAGGTTTCACAGTGATTGCATTAAAACCAATAACACTATTAGCAATAATGAATATATATATCGCAATTCTTACCACATATGTTAACTTATATTTTGTTCTTAAATCGTACTTTTACTGCATTCTTTGTGTGTATGTCTATAGGTACGTACTTATGTGTTTAAGAATGTGTGTAAATGTTTGAAATGATGCCAATACTATTGCAGTGCAAGGTCATTAGAAAATTTTATGAATATATAAAAAGTACTGCTTAGTTCTTTTATGAAATAATGATGAGTGACTTTAGCAGGTACACATAAATTAAACTTTATGAGAAACTGATAATATTTAAACAAGAAATATTTACAATCTTAAGAAATGTTGGTTTGTGCTAAATATTAATAAATTATGAACATATTGTGTAACAAATAGAAACACAGGTATTAAAAAAATCTTGGAGTATAAATAATTTCTACAGTAGCTCCCAACAGGGCCTGATGTGTTGAACTGCGCTGTTGCAGGCAAGCTTGCCAGACCCTGCTATGACCCAGGCCTGGGCATGCAGCCTGAAATGACTATCCACAGCAGTAGATAATGAATTACTAATAGTTTCAGGTCACACCAGATACCATTCCAGTCAACCAGTAAATCACAACTAACACCAGAATCCAGCAGTGTCTGGCCCCTTGAGAACTGTCCCCTGCTGAGGGGGCCAGGTGGTTGATTTCAAGGTCATTATCAACCACCATTCATAGTCTTGTTTCACTGACTTAGTTAATTTCAGGTCACATATTTTACTCTCCGGTTAATTTCATTGCCCTTGTCAATTTCAGGTCACATGTTTGACTCACTGAATAATTTCGCAGACCTAGTTAATTTCAGTTCACAAATTTAACTAACGGGTTAATTTCATTGCCCTCGTCAATTTCAGGCCACACATTTAACTCCCTTGTTTATTTCACTTCCCATTATTAATTTCCTGTGGGGGGGGGGGGGGGGAATTGAAATCCCTTTTTTTATTTGTGAAAGGAAATTATGATAAAATCATATTTGATGATGGAATGATAGAAAACGACATATGGTTAATTATTAACTGATTATTTTTTGTACCATCTGTATTACCGTGAAATATGTATATAAACATACAAATTATATCTAAAATATGACTGAGTGAATATGATCTGACATGTTCATCATGCTGAACGGTCAAGGTAATGGCCAGGTTGTTGTAACTTATTCGTAGCACAAGGTTAAGTTATGAATTTTGCTGTTTTGTGCTTTGCATGTCTCTGACACAGTCAGAATATTTTACCAGGATAATAGGATTTCTTTGGATGTGCATATATAATCGTTTTTGATGGATTATGCAAAATTGCAAATGATTTAACAGATTTTGACAGAAAATGACCAATCATCAATTTAATCAATCAATTGGCACACCACTAACTTTAATTACTTGTCAATTTCAGGTGACATATTTGATCCCTGGTTAAATTTACTGCCCTTACAAATTTCAAGTCAAATATTTAACTCCCTTCTAAATTTCAGGTCACATATTTTAGTCTTTGGTTGAATTCACATAACATTTTTAATTTCATGTTCATTTCAGTGCCCTTGTTTATTTCAGGGCCCATGAATATAATATGGTTTATTTAATTCCCTGGTTAATTGCTTTCCCCTTGTCAGTTTAAACTCCCTGCATGGTTAATGTCAGGTCACATATTTTAGTCTCTTGTTGATCTCAGGTCACATATCCTCCATATTTTAATCACCCTAATTAATTTGCATTCATCAATTTCAGTTCTGATGTTTAAATCTAAAAGATTTCTCTATTCCTGGCAGATTTACCGCAAAATAAATAACTCAATAAGTATTAAAGGTTGATGCCCTAATTTCTTACATGTAAAATATCCTATATTTGCACAGCCATTTTTATAATGTTTGGTCCTGTACATCATGAATAACTTTTTTTATTTATAATTTAAGACTATTTTTGTAAGTCCCATATCAGTATCACTGATCTGCTTAATTCAAGGCACACAGTCAACTATATGACTTAAACTTACTGCCCATGTACCGGGTTAGTAACTGCGCTCTAGCTGTCTTTCAGGTCACACAGAGTAAACTTCCGTGTTTATTTCATGTCCTTGATTACTTTCAACTCAAATATTTAACAACATGGGGACTTTCACTGCTTTATCCATTAATATTTCTGGTCATAAAAAAGGTTAAGCTCAGATTCAGTATGTTCCACATGTAGTGGGCCAGTAAGTTCAGATGATGATCAATAACAAAGTAATCAACTTGAGATATGTCTCCTCTCCCTATATGGGCCTTGCATCCCCAAATCTGAGGAAAAAATATGGACCACTTCAGTGGTCTGTTACTTAACTATGACAACAGAGGCAGGTCAAGAATTTTGGAAGGGGGGGGGGGTTATATTTACGGTTATTAGCACCCTAAATCTGCAACAATTTGCAAAGATCTACAAGGAAACTGCTTCCTCATGCCTAAACACAACAAAAATAAACTTGCACCAGGGATGATCAGTGGCATGAAAGAAAACATTAACATAGCAGAAGATTATACACATTGTAGCAACTGACTAAGTTCCTTTGGATCAAAATCATCAGACTCATCAATGTAATCAATTCATTATGAATTATTGGAGAACAGATTTCTTGATATATCTCTTGATATATAGTCTTGCAGGCTCTGGTGGGATATGGAAATAAACTCAACATCACTTAAATTTCAGATATTAGATAGCACTGAAAAGCAAAATCAGCATAAATAATAGTAATCAAATTTCAAAAGAACCCACAATTTTTTAAACTGAAAAACATACAAGTTTTCTCGGGGTATGGAAATTTGATAATTCTCTTTTTCAAGGGGGGGGGGGAAGGTTGTTTGTAGGGGTGATCCCAAGTAATAAGAATGTTCATACACTTTCAAATGATAAAGAAATTCACAACTATACAAAGCCATATTATAATTACTAAGCAAGTAAAGGGGGGGGGGGTCAGGGGTGACTCTGTAAATTAAAATATTCATATGTTTGAAAATTCTTAATAAAATCAACGATAAATATAAAATTATCTAAAATATCAAATATATGCACTAAGCATTTAATTGGATAAAAGTTTAATCTGTGTTAGGGGCGTGTACTCTCTAAGTGCTATTCAGTTTATCCTTTTATCTTTATTGACATCTTTAATAGGCAACATTAATTATGGTTAGTAAATAACAAATATCACTGACCCCTTCCCATACATCCCATAATGTTATTGATTTCACAGCTATACTTTCCCATACAAGGCTGCTTGGGGCAGCCCTCTCTGCAGTAACTATTTTTAGATTTTCAATTATACTTGCCACTTTTTTTCACACACTGTTTTAACAATGTGGACAGCTAGTCGAGGTTTTATCAAAGGCTCGCTAGATAACAGCTGCAGAAGAATGCAAACTAATTGATTTCCCCGCCAAGCATGCTCGATCGTCAAACCCTTCACTTACGAACCCAAAGTGACTTGTCAAGTCAATGCATTAGACCAGGCAGTCCCACATAGCTGGCATGAAATAGAGGCGGTATTTGTATGAATAAATATCAGTGGTAATAATCGGCTGTAAAATCATATTCAATGATTGAGAGATAAAAAAATGACCAATGATTGATTAATAATCAATTATTTTATGTACCATCTGTACTACCATGGAATCTGCTGTAAATTAGAATTATACCCAAAATACTAACCAAATTAAGTCTAACTCCTTGATGCTGAAAGGTAAAGGTAAGGACTATTTATATATCAAAGTTTTATATTATTACCTGCTTCTGTGGCTTAGGGGTAGAGCACAGAACTCAAACCCGGGAGATCATGAGTTAAAATCTCAGCTGCGGTGGTGAGATTTTTCACAGTCGGCCCCTACCCAGAATGAGCGCTCTGCATCCTTAATGGGAAGTGTTTCACTCACAAACAAGTGCTCCTTTGGGGGGTCCTGGGTGGTATAACCCAGTAATGGGGTTAATTACACACCCAGAGCCCCAAGTTGCAGTAATCACTGGGCCTGGTTAACACCAGGATTTACAATATGAGGATGCTTGTGATACTGCCCTGTCATGTAGTCTGAAACCTGAATGGAATTCTGCAGATGTACATATACTTATATTTGTGAAAAACAGAAACCCTTGAGAAACACTGAGAAAGTGGATGTTACATAATTTAAAAGAAAAGCTGATGAGACCCTAAGTACCCTAGGATAGCCACCAGGCAAGAACTTATTTGTGATGAGACTTTGATGACAAGGAGACATACATATCAATAAAGTTTACAGTGGAACAACGCTTTTTCTGGACCACACCCTAATGCTCAAATTATAGTAATGTACCAAAAGGTGGACCATTATAGATGTGCTTATAGCCCTGTGCAAACAAGAGGGCTTAAAATCACGTATCATATAGATTCCTATATCCTCATTAAAAAGACAGTGACCATGAGGCCATACACACTTATATATACTTTTAAATCTGAAGTAAAAAAAAAGAAGAAAAAAACTGAAAGAAAAACTGCTTTATTTGCATATTACTGTAGCAAAGATACTAAACTGAAACCTCTGTTTTGCTGTATGTATTGTTTATAAGCACCACAATTTTTCCAAACCAATACTCTTTTTTTCTAAAACTAACTGAAATCCAGCCCCCCCCCCCCCCCCCCCAAGTTTTTCTCTGTATCTTTGCCGGGCCGCCTGTCTTTTTCACATGGGAACATGCTGGGAACCTGTCATTTCTCTCCCATTCTTAATCAGCTGACCAAACCCCTCGGGTCTCTCCCCCGGACTGGTGCTTTCACGTCAACGTAAACTATTTTCCCCTTGTTTGTATTTAAAAAAACACCCTCTCCAAATACTGACGACTTGAATCCGCATTATTGACGAATGAATGGGTTATCACCTGTTAAGGCCTAGAGCTTTTATTTGCTCTGCATACCTCCTCCTTTTCTTCTCTCGCTCATTTTACTTGGTGGAGTGTAGTGCTAATATTGACTTTCTGCTGTTGTAGTAACCTTTGACCTCTGAGGCAATAGACCTTTTATGCGTTAGTCAAACATAATTTTCTCAGGAAGGGGTATACATGTTTGCATACATTAATGACCTAAAGACCTGCATTTCTATCTATTAGTAGAACAAGAGAGTACTTCCCTATGGCTAAACATTCCACTCTCACTACCAAGTTTATCAGCGTCTAAAACTATTACACCTCGTCAGCAATACACAATAATCGTAATGGTAAACAGCATACCTTGTGACAGGAACACACAGGCTCTGTTTACCTCAATAATAAAGCCAGCGGTGGGTTTACCTTCACTTCAAATCTTTTAGTACCCTTAGAAGATTATGGATATTTTCTCTTTTATAATTTCAAGGTAATATGTTTTTGTGGCACTGTTGTGTTCTCTTCCTACCCTTTAATATTTAAGAAAACAACTAGATGTAGACGCCCAGCATCTTGTGTTATCTGCTGACACACTAGGAATGAATTAAGGTTTAAGGTTTATGGTATGGTATCATATTTGATTAAATAAATTATTCCACCTTGCAACAGTTTTATTCAATTTTTTTTTTTTATATACCAGAAAGTACTACTTGCATAGTTGGAATATATATATGTCGAGGCCCAGATTAGAATCTTGCCCAATTTAAAACTGGGCCAGCCCGGATCAAAATTTTGATTTGGACCGACCCAGATCAAAATTCTAATCTGGGCCAGACCAGTTTAAAACTGGGCCAGCCCAGATTAAAATTTTGATCTGGGTCGGTCCAGACTAAAATCCTGTGGTGAAGCCTTCAGGATTTAATTCTGGTCTGGACTGATTTGAAACTGGGCCAGCCCAGATTAGAATTTTGATCTGGGCCAGTCAAGTTAACAATCCTGTGGTGGACTGATTTTAAATTGGACCAGCCCAGATCAGAATCCTAATCTACTCCTAGGCTGGCTTCAATTACACTATATTTAACTAGCTGGCCTTTCATCAATTCAAAAAATTTGTAAAACATTGTAAGACTGTAAGTTAATAATAATTAATCTTTTATGAATTTATTTCATATTCTATGAAAATATCATTTTTTAGATCCTGTCATATTTATTTTGTAATTCCACCTCTTATGTGAAATGTCTAATATATAATTATAAGATAATCATGTTAAACATTGGTATTTTACAGCTAAACACTACAAATATAGCTTGCAGAACATGTGCATTAATTCAACAAACTAAAACAAAATTTAATCAATAAAGATTATTATATATGTTACTCAGTGTTAAGCTTGTGATCCAAGACATGTAAATTCAAAATTTATTTGTTATGTGAAGTTATTTATCATATATCATATATAAGTTGGGTTTTTTTGTCGGTGATCTGCCCCCAGCCCCCCCCCCCCCAGTCACCCATTAAAAAGTTTGCACTTATTGTAACATTGGACCTAGAACATATAACGTACTACATATTAAGGAAAGAAGGCCCTGAAACATCTATTTAGATAGAACAGTGGGAACAATATTCACCAACTCAGCATTTTAACCATTGAAGGTAGAGAATATTTGTATTGCAGCTTTGAACTATCTTCAATTCACATTAGTTATCAGTGAAAGTTATTAACTCGAAAGTGAAAACTCCACCATGTTTGTCACCCTCTGATTCTGAATTAAAATTCTAAATCCAATTTTCACTCATGTTCACCTCTATTTTTGAGCATGACAAATGACAACAATTATATCATTTTCTCAGCTGTGGATTTTCTGCTATTGAAAATTACAGAAATGGTATCACAAACCTCTCCCTAGCCCCATGTTAGGGCACAATGTCATGCTGATCGTCCAGATGAGCATCAAGACTGATAAATAACTTTTGTTCACTTATAGATAGGTAAAGCTGGTATTTAATTATGCATTTATATATTTAATATTACACATGGAATTTTGATATTCAGAACAGAAAATGATCTCAGTTAAGTTGAAAATTTTGATATTAAGTCAAGTAGATGTCTCAGAACTGACACATATTCTAAACTGTGATTAATTATGGTAGTTCGTTTAGGTGAAGTTCAAATGTGAACTTGTATGCTTGAAGAATAGATGAAACCAAAGAAGCACATCACATTTGTTCATTAGCTTTTTCCTCACTAAAATATTTGAAATGATCTTGTTCATTATCTGTTTTGTTCCCTTCAAAATGGTGTATCTGGAAAAAAATGTTTACTGTATGATAAATCTGATTTAAGATGATAAAATTCAAGCTAGCCTAAGATTAGATTAGGATTCTGATCTGGTTAGGCCCAGTTTAAAATCAGTCCACCACAGGATTGTAATCTTGACTAGCCCAGATTAAAATTTTGATCTGGGCCAGCCCAGTTTAAAATCAGTCCACCACAGGATAATAAACTTAACCAGCCCAGATCAAAATTCTAATCTGGGCCAGCCCGGTTTAAAATCAGTCCAGCCCAGATTTAAATCCTGAAGTCTTCACCACAGGATTTTAATCTGGACCGACCCAGATCAAAATTTTAATCTAGGCTGGCCAAGCTTAAAACTGGTCTGGCCCAGATTAGAATTTTGATCTAGGCCGGTCCAAATCAAAATTTTGATCTGGGCTGGCCCAGTTTTAAATTGGGCCAGATTCTAATCTGGGCCTCGACATATATATAGAAATAAACTTTTATTTTCAGGACTACCACATAGATTTCACACCATAATTGATTAATTTTAATAAATATACTAAAGGTTGAACTTTTAATTCTGATGAACTTGCTAGGACTTCATAAGTTTAATCTGATAAACCTGTTGTTAACATTAGGCTGATGCAAATTCTAGAAATTATACTAAAGAAAAAATAAGGCCAAACAAAAAACTGTTCAAATATTTTGTTTTTGTAATTACTATTCGAGACAATATGTGGAATTTTTCCTAAGTTGCTGGAAAACATAAAAATTTGGTTCAACCATTGAAATGGTGTATATATTAAACAACAAAAATGACTACATTTTTCATACCTTTAAGAAATCTTTTAATAAACAGAGGCAGGAGCTCAAAACTAGCAACAATACTGGGGACCGCATGGTCCTCTTTTGTAAATAAAAAAAATAAATCCACACAAGTAAAAAAAAACATAAAAATCATGAACTGTCAATCAGTAAAACAGTTAAATTTATTTTTTTGTGTGGCCTAACTGATCAACAGATCCCAGCATACAATTCTGTATGACAAGCTCTGACAAAGTGGAACCAGTCTTAAGGACCACCTATCTAATAAGACCACTTGTCTATCAATATGTAATAAGACCATCTGTCTATTAAGACCAACTATCTTATAAGACCATCTTTCTATTGAGACCATCTGTGTAATAAGACCACTTGTCTATTAAGACCATCTGTGTAATAAGACCACTTGTCTATTGAGACCATCTGTGTAATAAGACCACTTGTCTATTAAGACCATCTAGATCTGTGTAAGAAGACAAGTGGTCTTATAAGACCTTATCTGAGTGAACATGCAGAGAGCACTCACATGAGTTAACACTAACCTGTCTAATAAGACAACAAGGAAGTTTAATTAGACAAGTTATGGATTAATGAGACCACCTGTTAATTTAGACCACTTTGAACCAGTCCCATTGGTGGTCTTATAACACAGGTTTTACTGTACACGCCAATAATTGAATGGTCACTCACTGCACAATCACTCAGTCTCGCTGCCAATGGTCATGAAACTTACAAGTGTCACTGCTACATGTAGATTATCATGTTTTGTTAGACTGGTTCTCATGTTACCTTCCTCTTGGATATCCTGTTTGATATCACACTATAACATGTGTATTATCTGGTATCTCAATTCATCCTCTCTGTATTATATTACTACTGTAACAGGAATTATTTTTTTTTCTTTTACATGCTAATAAAATACATGATCTACTTCTTTTTTTTTTGGGGGGGGGGGGCAAATTGTATTTATTAGTGAGAAATTGAATAGCTGGTATGTATACAAGAAAGACTCATTTCATCAGGACAATTATAAAATTTATAATGTTAGGTCATCAAAATGATACATTTATGTGCAACATTTACTGCATAAATTTATCATCCAAAGCATACATATAAAATAATAAAGCCACGTATATTTTAAGGAAATCTGATAATAATAAGAGAAATCTTTTAATATATTCACTCTATATCACAAATTTTATTATTTTTACAATTTTCTTTAACACACGCAGATTTCACTCAAAAGCCTATCAATATGCCTATAAGTGGCCTGTTAATTACACATCAAAATTAAGTTAATTATAAAAATAATTAGCCTGACTGACGTATGATTTTCCTGATACTTATGTTATAATTTTCAAACTTCTGTTTACATCTCCCTAATACCTTGTTTATATTTCCTACCTACATACATCTCAGCTAGAGACAACAACAAAAAAAGTTTTGAGCTGTACATGCTGCCCCCTATTGGCTAAATCCCGCATAGAGCGGCTGCCATAGTTTTTACTGCATCTGTTTGTTTACACAGCATCTTCTACCTCACACAGGTGTGAACTTATCACAACTGAACAAACATTACAGGTGAGATGATGCATTCAGAGTTGTTTTCTTTGTTGTTTTTTATATAAGAGTAAGGAAATAAGATCTGCCTTTGCATGTTTTATCTAATGTTAGTACCTCTTGCCTTGTTCACCCAAACTGAGAGTAGTTCTTAGTTGTTTTACATAATACAGGAATTTGGAGTAACTCCCTGGTTCAGGAAAGTCACAAATTGTGATATATAATTATATAGGTGTGTGTGTGTTTGAGTATCAGGGGAGAGAGACAGAGATTATTAGGAGAACTCGAGAGCTCATTTGCATATGCAAATTATATTAAAGGATGTCCTGCCAAACGATCAGTGACCCAGGCACTAATTAATGTGTCAAGGAACCAATTAAGTAGTTCAAAATCTTGTTCAATTAAATAAACCTAATCAATTTAACAATGTAACATAACAAGGATAAAATAGTCTGTTTCTGAGAATTTCATGACAGATTTTCAATTTAGAAAATACAACATCATGCAACGTGCATATATGTATATATACGAGCAAGATAAGTTAATATGGAATTTTATGATATCACTGCCAATGTTTAACATTTGCACTACTATTCCCTCCAAGAGTTAAGTCCTTTTCACAAAAGGGTCTTAAATAGGCCATTATTCCCTGGGCAGAAGTTCTTTAGTCAAGATGAAAACTGTCTCGTTTCCCATGTGGAAGTGGCCCTGGCTTGGGTTTTCACTCACAAAGCAAAGGAATAAAGGGTCGGAGTGTTTGATTATTTAAAAGACGCCACCTTCATATTAACCCGAGTGCCTGTACAGTGTTAATGGTCGATCACAGTCAATTGGCGGGGCTTTTGTAGTTGGCCAAAACATATCCTCCTCGACAGCACTTAAGAGAATAGTTCTTGTTAAAGGACCAGTGATATTTGCCTTCTTCCACCGTACTGGGACAGACAAGTGGTCCGCTGTTTGCCAAAGTCGTTAAGGGGAGCGGTGGAGTGTTGTAAAATGGGTATTAGGTTTTCTGCGCCAATCCACATTGCCTTGTTAATGCCATAAGATATCCCATACCATGTTTTCTTTAAACTCTGATCTGGTTGCCTTATTTAAATTAATTTTTTGACACAATGTAAATCATTTTTCAGGTCACATATAGGACACAGTCTCTATTTATAACTTTTGGCCTAATCATGGGTCATTTGATTTATGCTGAGATTAAATTTTTGCCATGTCTTTTGTCTGATTTTTTGTTAAGCTTTCAAATCACATTAGTACTTAACTAAGGAAAGTGACGCCTGAGTATGCAGATTTATTATCTTTCATCTATAAATAGAGTTTCTTTCTCTCAACATGGCAGGTATATGTAGTTAATTTCCCTTTCAGATATAAATCATTTTGTTTCATTTGATAAGATCAATGTCCTGAGAGTATCTGACCAAATTTTATACTTCTGTATTCTACTGTGGCATTCTCTCTCTCTCCCTCTCTCTCTCTCTCTCTCTCTCTCTCTCTGTCTGGGCTTTTCTGTATGTGTATACATCTGTATGTTTTTGTTGGTGCCTTTTTGTCTCTTTCTTTTCCTTACTTTCCCTTGTCAATTTAATTTCAAACCCTCCCTCCTTCCTTCTTTATCTCCTTGATCCCCATGCATTACTCTCTCTCTCTTCTCTCTCAATCTTTCTCTCTCTCTCTTTCTTCTCTCTCTCTCTCTCTCTCTCTCTCTCTTCTCTCTCTCTCTCTCTCTCTCTCTCTCTGCATGTTCTAAGTCTGGTTCGAAGTCTTTCTGATGTTCCTCAATCGCTCTCTGTCCCTCTTGATAGCATATTTGTGTCTGTGTGTCCCCTCCACCCTCTCTCTCTCTCTTTCTCTCTCTCTATTTATGTCTGGTTGTGTGCATGTCTTTGTGTGTATATGTGGGTTTCAGTCATTTGGCAGTATGTATTTCTTTTACATGGATAAAGTTTTATCCCCCACCTCTCTGAAAACATTAAAAGAGGAATATAATTAATGATCCCTGTAATGCCCGCTTTTAGCACTGGTCATCAGACATATATTTCAAAGCAACATGGGAAGTCTCAATCAATGAATACATTGGTGCACGGTTCAATGACCGCCGCATTATTCCGAAAGTCGTAAAAATTCTCACACCACTGATCCAAAGTGGATTTGTCAACCAGTATAGAAGGGAGAAATGGATAGACTGACAGGATAACTAGAAGTCGGTGGTTTGAGAGGTGTGAGAGCACAAACCGTGATCGTTCACTGTCCAGCTGATGGACAACCGTCTATTCAATTTAAGAAACTGACATGTCTCGTATGAATTAGATGTGTCAGATCACTATAACTGGGCTTCATAACTGTGATGGCAGGGTTTTTCTTTTGAAGCACTCGAAAAGATTTAAACATAATTTCACATCTAATCATTCCTTTAATGCACAGAAATATAATTATTTCACTGAAATATAAATCAATATTCTAGTGGTGTGTCAATTGATTAATTATATGGATCATTGGTCATTTTCTTTCATAATCAACTAAATTTGTTGCACTTCACATAATTATCACTAACAATTATGTATGCACAGGCAAATATATTATCCAGAAAAAATATTAATTTAATCCTGTTGAAATACTTGGAAAGATAGGATACAAAGTAATGAATAGCATATAAACTGAACCTTTAGCAGTGAACAATTAAATGTCCATCTTTTACCTTTACCTTATAGTGTGACATACATTAGTTAAACTGAATTCACTTGATCAACATCTAGCTATAACCCTATTGAACAGATTTCACGTCTATATAATGGGGACATAAAATAATTGATTAATAATCAATTAGGGCTGAAACAGGTACAAAATTTTGGACTCGAGTACCCGATAGGCATTACCCGACTCGGACTCAAGTAATCGTTACCATTGCAACGCTGTGAAGATAAAACGAACATCTGTTTTCCGATGCAAAATATGCATAAATTTGACTTAGTGACGGCTTAACTTTATCGCAACGAAGGAATAGATATATGTCATAATAAGACCTCGGTTAATTTGACTAGCATATGTTTAGAGCCAATTTTGGACTCGAGTACTCGGTAAGTATTACCCGGACTCAAGTACTCGAGTACTCCTTTCAGCCCTATATCATCAAACATAATTTTAAAAACATGTCCTATAACTAAAATACAGTACTGTGATATATATATATCATTCACCCAGATATATCAGCAAGTCAGAGATATAAAAATCAGCTTAAAATATTACACATTCTACCAATTACATTTGGAATTAGGTAACTTATTTTTTAAAGTTTTAAAATTTTTCACCTGACCACATACCATATTTATTTAAATATACCATAAAATGCTTTAAGTATAACATTTAAAGATACATTTTTGTGATATATTTCTACAGTTATGTCGCCATTTGTTTAATTTTTTAAAAATAAATATTCAATAATATTTTTTTTGGTTTTACATTTTTAGCCTATGCATTTAATTCAATTTAATTGACCAGGTAAGCATTTTCAACCACTTTCAATGCAATGGTATCTATCTTCACTAAACCTTTCTGGAAATTAGCCAGAACACGTACATTGCATCAGTAATAGTTATTTTGGATCGAGTCGTTTATATAACCGTCTGCTCTATCTGTTTTATGATATATCTCCTGCACAATGTATTTTGTGAGTTCTGCTCAGTAAAGCAAACGGGATGATGGGATATGCAACGAGGTCATCAGGTGCAGGATGATAGGTTGGCTTTATAAGATCTGGTGGTTATGGTATTAGCACGACTGCTCGCAGCTACATGTGACCACAAAATCCTGCAGTTTAACATGTGATACACACATTAACTGGGTGCTGATGATCTGTCCAATGCCTGCCAGTGCTGTTTATTCCAAAACCACACATGCAGCAGTCATCCATAAAACAACATATAAGCAACATTTGCAGTAAATACCATAAACACACCAGTATGTTCCCACACTCAAGTACTTTGCTGATAAAAAGTTTATTCCCTTCAATGTTATCACTATTTCCCATAGGAAATGGTTTCACTGATTTTATTTCAGATGACAGGGCTTAAACGACCTATTTATAAGTACAAGTGTTAATAATAAGATATATTTTTGTCTCAGGAAAACTTTATAAATCAAAATGAATAATAAATCTGTCACAGCAAATTGTTAGTATGAGTTGCAATGAAAGCAGATAAATACAGGTATGCTTATAAATTTTCACATCTGAATGGACTCTTGTGACATTTTCAGGCGATTCTAGGAATGGGCCTGGGAAGAATCAATTAGACTATGGTGTGGATCTGGCACATGATCTGGATTCTGTAACATTACCAAGGAATAGAGTCACATGAATATATGGGCTGAATAAGTGAAAGCAAACACATGGCAGAGGCTTGCATTCCTTAGAATGCAGATTTCTGGGGTTTTTTTTTCATACGATAGGACAATGGCCTGTTTGTAGCACATATATATATTACTGATGGAAGATTAACAGGTGCAGATTCAATGTGGCACAGGTGGTGTATAACCCCCTTCCCCCAACCTAAAGAATATGGTTAACAGAACAAAACATGCTCAAAGTAGGGGGGGGGGTGGGATGGAATTTCAGATCAAAAGTAAAATGTTTGGATAAAGTGGAGAATAAGAATGCTTTCTCCTTAATTAACTGTAGAAAAAATGTAAATAATGCTTTAATTCAAGGATAAATCAACGTAAAAATATGAAGATTATATCATATATGAATTTTTTATGTACTTGGCACAATAAGTTTTTTTACAATAAGTAATTTCATAATTAAGTTTCTATATAGGTCTGATGAGGGACTGCTATTATTTTCTTAACAAAATGATCAGGACATATTCACACCACAGTCTATCATGAAGTAGTTTAAAATCAACAGACACAATAAAAATTCACACAGTACATTACTCAAGATGTTCAGGATAGTGTAAAAGTATGTACTTTATTGCAACTTTTGTAAGATTTCAGGGACACATGCGGGGGGCATTTAAAATGTTTTAAGGCCTTATAAAGATTATGATATTTCAGTGCACTCAGGAATGGAAATTCATGATACATACCAAGGAAAGAGTCCCAACATTTATTTTGACTATATCTTTTTTAATTTTTGCCACAATGTGGAAGGGGGTCCCCCATCAGGGGGTTTCCAACTTCTCTCCCTCTCTCTCATATATATATATATATATATATATATATATATATATATATATATATATATGGATTTCTGTAAGCATACAGCCCTGATGTGCATACATGTGTGTGTGGGGCCAGACGTGACTCATATCATGTCAGAGATATTGTACACGTACATGTAGTTAATTATATAGCAATGACCTCATCAGGCCCCCCTTTCTCTTAGCCCTACCATCATATAAATTACATGTGTGCTACTAAATTAAGCTTCCGTGAAGGGTACCCATTGACTTTTAGAGGTACATGTACTTTGTTCAACTTGAGTTTATACTGAATCATTGTCAGAGAACACATCAGGTATTATTTACAACTAGAAGCAAACCAATACTATAACTTGCAAAGAATTGAGTTTATAAAACTAGTCATGTGCCAGTCAATTGATTATATTGATGTTTGGTCATTTTCTTGCATAATCAATTAAACTGGTTGCATATTTGCATAATCAGTCACAAATGATTTTGTGCATATCAAAAGAAATATTATTCTAAATATGAAATATTCTCATTTTGTCAGAGATATAAGAAAGATGGGGTACAAAAACAGCAAAAAGCAATTCAACTTAACTGTAGGATCAATAAGTGTCAACAAAGCAGCCGTTTCCTTGACCTTTAAATAAGACTGAATTTAATTTGTCAATAGCTCAGGAAAAAACCAGCAAATAAAGCATATTTCACGGTAATATAAAATTTATATAAAATAATTGATTAATAATCGTTCATGGGTCGTTTTTCATCTTCAAGTCATCTAACATGGAGACTACAACCGGCCCCTACCAGTACAACTACTGGTAGTTAAAACATTCAAATTTAATTAGGGAAAACAGGTTTAAAAATGGGGTTAAAAACACCTGGAGATTGTAGTTTGTTAGTTAATGTAATAAAACTGATAAACCGGCACCATCACTTCTTGAATTAACAAAAGAAAGTTTCAAAGTATAGAAATAAAACTGGCACTGCAGTGCATATATACTACCACTCTTCCATTTAAACAAAATATAAGCATTTCATGTCATTGAAATCTAATGGGAGCCTCTTGGTGAACAATAATGTGTGACTGATGGTGTTGCAAAGCGTACTCGAGTCAGAGTCATTTAAAATGAGAACTCTCTGAAATCAGGCCCTACTTGAGTACTCATACAGGCTTTCATTATTGGTCATCTGAGCAGTTACTCATGTATTTATCAATTATGTCCATGAAACTTATAATGTGTGTTTCTAATGTATCCTGCAGCACCCATACATATATATGCCATTCCACCTTAAGTTAAACCATTATAATTAATATGCATGCTAGTAGCACAAATGTCATTTCATGATTTTAAAAATTTTAATGATCTCCTGTAGATTGTCATCAAGGTACTCATGATCCAGTACTTGAGTCTTAGTCAGTTTCCCCCTATGCAGTACTCAAGAACAAAAACGGCTGATACAGGGGTGTATTCAGGATATTAGGAAAAGGAAGAGTCAAACTTAGGAGAACAAATGAAAAAACCCTAAAAAAAATGTCCCCAGATCTGGAAAAGGGGTCCAGGCAACTTAAACAAAGGTGCAAATGGCTGTAGCTGAATGAAAAGGGGGGGTCTAGACCACCCATCCCCATCCCCCACTGCTTCTGTGAACAGAACTATGTTACTCTTTCTGCGCCAGTAACTGATATGTTACTGCTCCAAAGTGATATCATAATGATGTAACTAAAAACTAACAAGTCATCAGTATCATCAACTTAAACGTGTTAAACCCCAGTTAAGAATCACGTTAAACCCCTGTTAAGAATCGTCCAAATTTTCTCTAGTGTTAAGAACTAACACCAACATGAGCTAAAGCACACCCCTGTGGCTCAAGTAGTGTTGTCATTATGCAAGTATTTCTACAATGTTTACGGTAATCGACAACATCTGACCCAGCGAGAACACATCGAACCTGTTGCTACATTACAGGCAGGTGTTAACAATCATCAGACCTCGCCCACTCCCCCCTGGGAGTAGGTTTTATGACGGAAGTAAAATAGATTCATAGATTCACGGGTAGCCAAGATACAGTTAATACCTCTCCATGTCCCGTCAAGAGGGTCATTAACCAGATTTTACATCGTCTAGTAACGATGCTAAGTTGGACTGCAGGAGTTTTCTGAACAATGACTTGCATGTGACATATATGTGTGTGCAATGTATGTATAGTATACATGTAGTTCCCTTTCTGGATTGATCAGCATTGGTCGGAATATTCTTCAGTTAACAGTTCTTAATTGTTTCGAAAATAATAATTACTGATAATTAATTCTTAGCTAATTGATCATTAATTATCTTATTATATAAGAACTCAAAATTCTTATTTGTGTGTATCAGTCCCTCTCTCTCACTCTCTCACATACACACAAACATAATGAATAAGAATTGATGTGAGAGATGGACAGACTAACATACAAGTAACACTGAATTTTCAGACAGGTCATATCTCTTTGCATATGTATTTACATAGGTAATAAAGCTTTAAAATGATTTGTTATAACAATCTTAGTGTTCTAATGCCCATTTTAACTGTTTAAACAACATAAGAAGGTTAATAGTGTAAAGTTCACATTAAAATTAACAAGTAGCTGTGGAGACTTATAAAGAGAGAGAGAGAGAGAGAGAGAGAGGGAGAGAGAGAGAAAGTGTGTGAGAGAGAGGACTGTAATGATATTATTGAGAAAATTTATTATTTTTACATATTTGCTTGTGTGTGTAAGAGAGAGAGAGAATGAAGGACAGAGAAGATACCCATAGTAATATAATTGAGAAAAGGAGATTATTTTTTTTTTCAAGAATGTGAGAGAGAAAAGACCAAAGTGAAATAACTGAGAAAAAAAAGAGATATTTTCTTATGAGAGAGAGAGAGAAAGAATAATAAAATGTAAAGAAGACTGATGATTAAGATATAAATATACATGTGGGGAAAGGATTTTTTGGATGCTAGAGTATATGTGACAGCGAGAGAGAGGGGTGGGAGGGGCAGAGAGAATATATATTGGCAAAGTGGGGGACAGACTTACCAATTACATAATTATGGAAAGAGACCATATGATAATGATTTAATATATATTTAATATATTTAATGTAAGACATGATAAATTATCCAGTAAAGTATAAAATAATCAGATGAATTATCCTGGTCTTGTTCCATAAAGTGTTGGCAGCACCTATGAAAGGATACAATTAAATTGTGTGGTTTTCTGCATTTGATTGTGTGTGTGTGTGAGAGAGAGAGAGAGAGAGAGAGGATTTTGACAGATAATTCAATAAATACATGTATGTAGTAGTTGAAACTGGAGAAACATTTATTCAGGTATAGAGAAACTTGTATGTGTGTAGTAACGCATGATCCTGAGAGAGAGAGAGAGAGAGAGAGAGAGACTATATATATGTGTGCTTGAGAGAGAGATGACTATTATTATATTGTTGAGAAAAGGGGACACATTCCATGTGTATATGTGTGTGTGTGAGAGAGAGAGAGGGGGGGGGGAAGAAGGTGGTATTACATGTTCGGATCTGGCTGTGTACTTTATGTCACAATGATGAACACATCTAGGAAGTAATCTGTTATGCAAAAAGTTTCCTTATTTTGTTTTCACTATAATAACTAAACCCCCACCACTAAGCCAAAATTAAACTAATGATATCCACAGACTCCATATTGAATAATCAGGAAAAAAAGTATTTAAAAGCAAGGTTAAATAACATTTGTAATGCACGAAAGTTATGGAAAGTGCGTTGTTTCGGGGAATAAAGTATCATTAACTCGGAACAACTCTAATATATCC
This sequence comes from Sipunculus nudus, assembly GCA_026874595.1. Taxonomy (NCBI): domain Eukaryota; kingdom Metazoa; phylum Annelida; class Sipuncula; order Golfingiida; family Sipunculidae; genus Sipunculus; species Sipunculus nudus. The sequence continues at coordinate 13,516,120 of CM049321.1, forward strand.
CATATAGACACAACAAGCCCTGTATCACTTACAAAATAAACAGTTACACTGGAGTCTTGTTACGATAGTCTAAACTGTGAAATGATATGATGCCAGCCATACAACAGGCTCGTAATGCAGTGTTGTACCAAGTGTTAAATGTACGTGACACTACACAAACTTACCTTGATCATAAGGGCCACCCACAGGGCTACAAGCAGGGGTGCTATGTAATCCGGCTTCATACCACCAACATAACTTGACTGAGCGAGACAGTGTGTACATTTCAACTCATCTATTTCGTGCACGGCTTGTTGATATCAGCCCGCTGGCACCACGTGGGGCCTTATCAGCCGCGCGCTGATTGGATACCCTTGTTTACTTCTAGGACAATTATTCCTTATATGGCGCGCCTTTGATGTTTGCCGCTTTGGTTTACGACCGCGCGCTTGATGCCTCTCTTAGGTGTCGCCATCTGGCGTTAAGTGAACGACACATGACAGCCCGCCAAAAGTGACCTGCTCAGAAAAGGTGACATGAAATCAACCACGGCGTCTGTGAAGTGAAACCTGTTTACGTCAAAGCAAGAATTCACCGGGGAGGGGGGGGGGGGGGGGGTTAATATGAACAAATTACTTACTATTATATGTAGTATAATCTAGGATAATATTGTATTTTTTTCGTTTCACAAAATTTCATTAGATTTTTTTTTTTATTCATTATAGTTTATAGCTGCAGCTCAGCTACAAGAGACTGCCTTTGGTCTGATATAATTATCTGATGGTACGGTTAATTTATTCGTTCAGAATATTGAGAAAGGGGGGGGGTGCAAAAGCAGATCCAGGGGGAGGGCCCCCCCCTTTTTTTTTTTCATTCACCCCAACGTTTTTTTCAAGAGGTTCAGACGAAATTTTGCGACCTGGACCCCCCTTTTCGGGCCTGTTGGCCTTTTTTCAGGGTTTTCATTAGTCCTCCTGTGTTGGACCCCCTCCCCCTTTTTTCCTTAAATCCTGGATCCGCCCCTGATGTGCCCCCCCCCCCCCCGTTATTTGTATTGTAGAGATAGTAGCTCCCTCTGCCGCCTGCTTCTTACACTACTGTAAAGAGTATCAAATTTAGTACAGAACAGTAATTTTTAATTAAATGTTTGAGTTTAAAAGATTATAATTTTTATTGTCTCAAACTTTGTGATAATATATTTTGTTAAAATCTGCCATGCATTTTATCTGGTGAATCAAGACCTTGTATATGAAAAGGTCGAAAACCCATATGGTGTATAAGAGCTCTGCGATTTGAATGTTTTTAAAGTTCTGTTTACATGAGAAAGTCATCCAGATGATCTGACACGGTCAGGGGCGTCAATACTGGGAGGGGGGGGGGGGGGTCGGAGAGGGGGGGGGCTACTTTTTAGCAACGGGAGATTAGCAATGATATCATCCCCGGCGGCTTTGGGGGGGGGGGGGGGCGTACTTTTTAGCTACAGGAGATTAGCAATGATATCATCCCCGGCGGCTGTTCAGGGAATACGATTGGGATTTAAAATATATTAATAGTCAGAATAATAGACTTTAGTTGGATTTCTTTATTTCTGATTTTACTGTAAAATATATATATATATTTTTAAAAATGTATATATAAACTTAGCTGTTTGAAATGGGTCACACAGACAACATATATATATATATATATATATATATATATATATAAAATTGATAAAAGTGATATTTCAATGTTAACATTTTTATATAAAATTGTGTCTTACTCGCCAATGAATCATCCCCCAACCCATGATGATTTATTGATGCAACTGGACACGGTGGAAAGATCGTCTTAATATCGTCAACAAGTCAAAAATTTGTCATTTTTATACCTACCTCGTCACAGAAATGTTTTATTGACAGTTTAGTTCATCATTCAGAAAAAAAACAGCATTTTAACTAACCTGTCAATCCCCATGGGGGGATGAACCGAATCACATGTTTTTACCCTGAGAAACTAACACATTCTTCAGTTCAGTTCTTAATTAGTGCAAGCCAGAGGGTCCGCCTTCTTCGGTGTTAAACATTACACACTTGACATTAGGCATTAAAATCACTTTTTATGCATGAAAAAATGGTAAAGAATAATAACAGAGGGAGGGAAAAAATTCAGATCAAGATGTGGATTCATTATATTCATCTTTTTCTTTAAATTCATATTTCAGTCAGCCAACCAGGACAAATTAATCTCCTCAAATAATTTTTGGCCGTTTTTTTTAATTAGTGTTTCAGTATGTTACACAAGCTTCTGAAGGATATTTCTTACACAATACAGGCATAAAACTATAAAATATTTTCACATATGTTTTAAAACTTATTATCTGAAACAATCTTTTTTCTTTATCTATAATATCTTATTCAAAAAAGCAGTTACAGGCTTTTTAAAACCAAGAATCGTTATTTAATTTGTCAAAGAATTTAAGAATTATTGTTTTTTGGTAAAAAAAAAAATGAAAATTTGCTAACAATTTTAAATTCTTTAGACCAGCAACAAATAATATATATAAATATATATATATATATATATATATATATATACATATATATATATATATATATATATATATATATATATATATATATATAACATTTAATATAGAATATTCTGAGGGTTTAAAAAATGTATATGTCGATGGGGCTTAGAGATATTTCAAAATATATTCAAACAGTGGTTTGACAAAAGTTGATATTAAGACCTTAAAAACGAAAACATTGCAAATTTTCATCCCCCCGAGATAAATTCAGGTAAGCAAATCTTTTTTTTTTTTTTACAACTATTATATTTTATGGAGTTTATTAATTTAAGGTTTCCTCTCTTATATTCTGGAAAATACTAAATATACGTCAAGCATAAAAGGACATAATTTATACAGGCCAACTTTTTTATATTCACACCTGGATTTATAGTATTTACGCTGATTCACACAGTTACACTCTTTTTTTAATGAAATTGATTTTTGCAAGATTCCAAGGTTTCCTTGTTTAAAATATCTGAAATAAAAGTAAAAATCCGCTCGGAGTAGGTTAGTATGTGTTGTTCCCGGGTTTACCGACTTTGTTTAAAAGTTTAATTTGTATTTTGCATAATCGCTTTCTGTATGAGAAGGCCTATACATAATAAATATGGCAGTAAATTAAGTTGTACTCCTCGTGCACGCAGCGCTCGCATTCTAATCCTGTATATAAACCATTTAATTTAGTTTCGTCAGCGGATCATGCAGCTATAGGTAGCCCATCAGAATGTACTCCTCAATTGCTTTTTCGTAACTGATGCAATGTGGAGTCCATAGATAGCCCCTGCAGTTAACTATAGATATAGCAACATGTATATATATAGGATTTAACAGATTTCCATTGATTAATGATCAGTACATCTATGTGTATTGAATATTGGAAGTGAAAATGTGTACATAACATAGTACAATGCAGGACTGTCGAAGAATGCAAGATGTCTACCGGGCTGTTTGTGCTTCAATTTTCTCTGGACAAGTAAATCAATTATTCATGCATGTTACAGTTGCTTCATGCTTTCCAGAATGGTTAATTTTGATACACAGGGCTTTCAACATACAACAATGTGAACATTGGTATGTTACAACACTGGGAAATATTTTCATTCATAATCCCAATTAACCCTGTGGTTGGCCGGCGACGCAACAGACTTTTGAAAACTGTTGCGTCGCCGTCGTTGGCTACGGACCAGGCAGCTTTGACAATCTTTACTATTGAGAATAGCACACATATGAGACTGATAGGTTGCGCCATCTATATGTATTTTCTAAACTAAAATTTATACATGTATGTCAAACCCAATCGGTCAAGACCAAATCTTGGTCGGGATACGGTCCGTGCAAAATCCCGATCTTCAATTAATAACAAAGAGAACAAATTGCTGTCTAATAAATTCAAGTTTATGGCTAACCATACCCCTAATCCAGCTCATAACTCTATCTACATGCTAACATTATGTCCACAAGGCCCTTTCTAATTATTTTATCAATGTAAAATTGTTTATATTTATTAGATATTTTTTGTTTGTTTTGGACACAGTATTAAATTATTTTGATTCATAATGCATGTAGGTAATGTTGAAACTTACTGTTGAAGCATACTGTAATTATCATTTATCTTTTGGCAGTATTATCGATGATTTAAATTTTGTATATTTTGTAACTTAATTAAACAATACACTTCATGACTTTCAAAGTACATAAATAATTCAACTTGAAATAATATAATTCTTTCATATTTAAAAACATATAAACTGCTGTTTTATTTAATATGGCAAGAAAAAGTTTCACTGATCAAGTATATTATTTTAATATACATATTATTTTTTTAACAATATTTTCGTTCTACAAAATACCGGACAACACAAAATGCCGGACCGCCTACCCTTGGACCGGACCGGCCCGGACCTCATCTTCTGAAATATTTTTTTTTTGTTTTTGTAATTGCAGAATTTTTTTCATATGAAGTTTCAACCCGTTGCCCTTGTTTTGAAAAATGTGTGTTTGCAGGTAGCTTAAACAAGTAAAGGCTGCTTAACCACAATGAATATATACTATAACCACTTGCAGAAACTTTGTCTCGAGCAAGATGTTCTATATTTACTTCAGACAGAGAATTTAAGGTTCTGTGAAAGGGGTTGGTGTGGTCACAGGTGCTTGAATTGCTATTAGTGTAGATTTCGGTTAAATTTGTTACTTTTCTGCTTCATTACATTATAGCTATTACTTATCTGACATTTACCTAGCGTTTTTCGCACTATATAGTCCATCTCTTTATTATTTACTTAATATTTGAGATGGCTGTCGGGTCTGACAACGGGGGCTTCTTGCCAGCATATCTCAAATATTAATACCCAGAATAAGTCACTTTACCCAGAATATGCCAGTAATAACATATAAATTTCGCAAGTCAGGCAGGCAAATATCTGGGTTTAATGATAGACAGTATTTTTTTATCACATGAAAATAAACAAAACATGATCTACAAATGTGTTGTTATTGATGAATCCGAACACTCAGTGTTAATTGTCACCGACAGATGTCGCTAGTGAGGCGGAATACCGGTTAGTCTGTCCGCTTAATTAAACTTCAATGCAACATTTAAAATTGTTAATGTTATTATATTTCTCAGTTGTAATGCTTAAGGGGCCTTTTCCATGCGCGCGTTTCCGCCCCTGATGAATTACAAGCTGTTTGTAAACACGGTACACGTGCCCATGTTGACAACTGGAAAAACATATACACGCGTCCAACGGTGGCTGATTACCCATGTGCGGAAGTTGAAGGTTCAGATTTGTTGTCGACATGAGCATCATAAGCAAAGCCGAAGTATAGTTATTAACCACCATGCAATGTCCTTGTTAGACCTACATTTAACGAGCCCCCACGTTAGAAACACGTGGATATAAACAAATTCTACAGCCTGTGCACCGTGGGATCGGCGATCTTTTGCTTATTCTTTTTAAAGGTCCATGAAATTATCTTTTATTAAATACCCCCGGGACACGGGCACCTGACGTGAAAATTCAGAATAAATCGGTAGTTTTTCCAAATGTAAACGATATATGCATCCTCCGAGTAACCTATACGGCAGATAGGCCTATGGAATACCTATTTTGGGCCAAGTCAGTCAGGGCATATCCTGATTGCTCGGTGTTGTGGCCCGGGCGATGAACACAGTCCAACGCGCTGCTTATGTTGACGCCTGTGATCTCGCCCAGTCCACTTTTTTAATGGCAAGTAGTACACGGAGTCTGGAGTCTGGTAATGTCTGTCTAGTTCTCGAGTCCATAATTTTGGTTCTGGACAATGGCCCTAACAGTGGCACCATCTGTGTGTGGGAATTTGAACAAATCTGCGCAGGAGACACCAGTGTGGTGATGAATTACAATTTGATCATGCAGTAGTTACGTATCTGACACTCCCTGTTCATCTTTCTTTTTCCCTTTCAACAACATTTAATTTTGAAGAAAATTATGCGTTTATTTTTTGCACGTAAAAAAATGATTCTTATACAAATAAAATTTTATAAGTAAATTTCAAACATGACGGAAACGTGAATGATGGACAAACGTACAAAAAGTGCAGGGTGTATTTTCACGTGTATTATTATAAGCCTACTAATAATTTACAACTAATGCTAAAATGCTAATTTTACACTTTTTGTAATATCTACCATTCACAATAACAACGCAAGAGATATCTTACTCGAAATTATTTTATTAAGTAACAACTGAATTATACATTTTATATATTAATATTACACTGTAGCAATTTATAAAACAATGAACTATAAATGTAAATTTAATTTAAAAATAATTCTTTGAAAAGACGATCTATGTGTACAAAATGTTTTGCCACTATCTAGATATTTAGAGTTCATTAAGAATTATATCACTCGAGGGTGAACTATTTGGTATTTCTGACAGCTCTGATTACTGATTGCACACGCAAAAGGAAGCACGATTAATAGTAACACAATGTAAAATGCAAAAGGTAAAATATGGTATAAACACTACATGCATATATTATATATTTGGGGTGATTAATAAAAAAAAAATATTCCGAACTTGAGAAGTTTATATTTTTTTAAGTACTGTATGTAAGTTGATGGTATAGTTAGTGTGTAGAAAGATATTTATTATTTGAATATATCTGTGAAATTTCATTGGTCTAGGAGGTGAACTTCCTGATTTATGATATGAATAAATTTGCATATTGAAATTTGCTATATCCAATGCTATGCACTGCACGATGCCCACGGCGGTGTCTTTGTACAGCTTATTGGGTAAAGCTTTGATGGAAGTTTGCTCCGGGGTGACTAGATACATTCTTTGAATTCCAAAAACAAAACAATTATCCGTTCAGTTGATTTCGATACCTTGCTGTGTACAGAATGTTTTTTTTTCTTTGCTCTGCTGATAAGGAACTGATCAAGTCTCTCTTCCTGGAAAAGGGATCAATGGGCCACGCATAGCAAAAGAATTTTGAGGGAAAGGGTGGAATCTACGTTATGTGAACAGGGTAATCAAGCTTTTTTTTTAAGAACTGGTTCAGTTGATCTGGAAGATGAGATTGGCAGGCCAAGGACTGCAAGAACTGAGGACAACCAGGATTACACTGAAGAGACCATTCTTTCTCAACAGGACAATCCGGGTACCCAAGAGTCACAGAGGAAATTGCCAGTTATTTGGAGATAAGTCCATCATAAGAGCATCTTTAGACAACAGACGATGAAGAAGGTGGTATCATACACGCCTTACACGCACTCTTCAAAACGTTGCCTACCCATTTCAATAGAAAATGAGTTTACATGCGCTTGTAGCACAGTAATATGTTCCCATGGCCATAAACATCGAAGCAGACGATGTAAAGTAGCTCTGTCTGTCTTGAAATGAAAACCATATTGGTCACCATATAGGAAACATTACACTGCCGGCATTCGCTCTGGAGCTAATTGCACTATATTGCACTACCTTCTTTTGTGCTCATTGCTTCTTTTTGCACTATTTGAGATGAGTTTCCTGGGTCAGGTCGATTCTGAACAAAAATGACCTCCCCTCGGATTGGTCGGGATCATTCTTGACCCTGTGACACGTACCCTGGTTGAAATAATCAGCAAACAGTGCTGTCGTTAGTAGTGGTTAAATGGAATGACTTTTGAACGAATGTAATGTGATCACCTTAAAATAAACTGACAAACTTTTAATGACAAACTTAATCACAAATTGTTACCGGTAAAGTCATCACACCTGTACAAATATAACCTGTATCCATATAACATTTGATACCGACCGCCAGGTGCAACATGCAGTACCCAGCACTGGATATAACAAATTTCACTATGTGAATTCTTGTCATAAATCAGGAAAAAGAACTCCTGGACCAAAGAAATTTTATATAATATAAATCGTCCTTCTACGCACCAACTGTCAACACATTACATACTGTATTTATAAAATTATTAACCCCCAAAGTTCTGAACGTTTTTATTGAATCACACGATATATATATATATATATATATATATATATATATTAATTAAAACCTCGAAATTACGACCACACTGGAATCTTGTGGTCGCATTTTCGAGATTTTCTTCGGTCTTCTAAGGGAGATCATATTTAAATAGCAATAAAGAATCGGGACCGTGAGGCATTTCTCTCTCTCTCTCTCTCTCTCTCTCTCTCTCTCTCTCATATGTATGTATGAAAGAAAATTAAAATTTTTTCATTTCAATCACTGTTTGCAATATATTTTCATTTGATTACAGAATTGCAACAGAGTTCAATCAGGTTTTTCTACAATCACAGTCTGCTACAAGTTTTTAACATATGTCTTCTTAGGACACTTCTTTTGACGAAAAAAATGCCACACAGCTTACACGAGAAAGGTTTGTCTCCAGTGTGTGACCTCATGTGATCTTTCAGGGTACTCCCCTGAGTGAAACATTTGCCACACAAATTACAAGTGAATGGTTTTTCACCAGTGTGCGTTCTCAGGTGGCACTGAAGGTTACTGAACTGACCAAAACATTTGCCACACCGATCACAAGCATATGGTTTTTCTCCAGTGTGAGTTCTCATGTGAGCCCTATGAGTGCTGCCATGAGAGAAACGTTTGCCACATACATCACACGTGAAAGGTTTTTCACCAGTGTGAATCCTCGTAGGGCTAATTAACCCGGATTTGAGAGTAAAAGATTTGCCACACAGTTCACATGAAAACGGTTTCTCTCCCAGGTGCAACATGATGTGGGATTTCAATCCTGTTTGGTTTGTAAAACAGTTACCACATAACTCACATTTGAAAGGTTTTTCTCCGGAATGTGATTTTAAATGTGATGTCAAGTTCCATTGTGCAGAAAACCTTTTGCTACAGTGTTCACATTTGAAAGGTTTCCCATTCGTGTGCATCCTCATATGTCTAATCAGGTCTGACTTTACACAGAAACGTTTGTCACAATGCTCACAGTTGATATCACTGCTGGTACTGTGTTTTTTAAGATGTGTATTAAGTGTAGTCCGAGTTATATAACGGTTACCACAGTGATCACATTCAAAAGGTTTTTCTCCAGTATGTGTTCTCTCGTGTGAAATTAAGTCACCTTGCATCAAGAACCTTTTGTCGCAGTTTTCACATTTGTAAGGTTTGTCACCGTTATGTGCCCTGATGTGCATCTTTAGATAACTCTGATAGGCAAAAGATTTGCCACAGTATTCACATGCATAAGGTTTCTCTCCAGTATGTGTGAACATATGTTCATTCAAATAACGCTGAATAGTGAAACATTTGCCACAAACTTCACATTTAAAAGGCTTCTCACCTGTGTGGGTACGTATATGAACCTTATAATATTCACCCTGAGAATAACTCTTCCCACAATACTCACAGACATATGGTTTTTCTCCAGTGTGTGTCATGATGTGCCTTTTCAAATTATTCTTATAATGGAAACATTTCCCACATTCCACACATTCGAAAGGTTTTTCCCCAGTGTGAATTCTCATGTGGGCTTTCAACGAGCCTTTTTCAGTGAAGCATTTACCACACTGCTCACATTTAAATGGTTTTTCACCAGTATGTGTTCTAATGTGATTTTTCAAACTCTGTTGTGTAGTGAAACTTTTGCTACAAAGTTCACATATATTCTCCTTTTTTCGCATTCTTCTGTTTGTCTGTATAGTAGGTTTAGCCTTCTTACTACTTCCTCTAATACCAACTATATTTCCAACAATATCAATCTTTGTATCTAGCACTTCATCCAAACCACGTGGCATCATATCTGCCATAAAAGCTTGATCTAAAACACCAGCAGCTCCAACAACTGGATATACAACATTTATGGAACCAGGAGTAATGTCTTCACTTATTCTGTAGGCTATGGTAGTAGATGATAGGGTTTCATAAACAGCAGCTGTGTCTACTCCCTTGAATATTCCATTTTCATGAAGTCCGGATTAATGTTTTCGCTTAATCTTTTCCTTAACATAGCTGTTATATCAGCACCATCAAAAAAGCCAGTTGCTTCTCCTACAGGATATTCACCCTTTATTGTTGGATGAATTTGCTCTTCTGAATGTTGTTCCTCTTCTGGATGTTGTTCCTCTTCTGGATGTTGTTCTTCTGGATGTGGTACTTCATCTGAGTAACCGGGAACAACTCTAGCTGTAGCCATAAATTTATCTTTTTGATTTTGGGGACTGCAAATCTTAAATGAGGAGTAGCTGATAATGGTCTCAGCACTGGATGGACTGTCTGCTGCAGAGTGACTGAACTGTGGATAAAGCACATTTAATGATCCCAATGGTGTCACATTGGAGGTCATCATAGAACCTCTTTCTCCTGTTTGGAGATAACAGGTTTCCTCCCTAACTACACAATGCCCCTCTTCATTCCCTACACTGTTTGTCGGAAGTTCTGTTTTTATAACATTTAGATCTAATGCTGTTTGAGATTCATCAGATATCTGAGATCGTATTATAACCATATTTGCACATTCTTCATTAAACTTTTCAGGCACAGGAGTGCCATCCTGTATGTAACCTGTGTCACTCTCAAATCTACATGATACCTCACATCTCACAAAGCCTGCATCACATGACTTGGACATGCTTGTATCTAGTTCACAATTTGGAGGATTCATTTGCTGATCCAAGTTCTTCTCTTTTTTAATATACAGCTTGAGTTCTGGTGTCAAACGGGAACTTGGGTCCATATTGATTATCTCAGAGTAAATCTATCTGTTAACAACAGAATAACAGTCATTTTAGACAAACAAGTGCAAACAACTACATATTTAAAGTTTTACATCAGTATATTTTGCACTGGAATACATATTTAGATCACAAACTATTGGCCAATGGATGAGATTAATATAATACTAATAAAATTAATATAAACAATCGTGAATTGATTTAAACAATCATCAGTTGATTTTTCACCACAAGCATGGTATACGGTAAGTTAGATACATGTATACCTGTAATGACCTGTCAGTGGTGGATCCAGAGGGGGCTGTAACACTTCTCATGTTAACTATTTATTTTCCTGTTTATTTGTGATTGATTTTCATTTTACATATTTCTTTTTTGGACTCTTTTTTTTCATGGACTCTGCTGGGTCATAACACTGAGGAAACCCCTCCCTCCCATAACCTCTCCCATGTACTTGCCATTAACTTTAAGAAAAACAAATATTTATGATTTTCTTAGCCAAGTATTGGCGCCGACCCCGTTCAGGAATTTTGGATCTGCCACTGCCTGTCATTGGTTAATGTCCATTGATATGCTGTTCCTCACTGGTACTGGGTAAAAACTGTATACCTTGGTACCAGAGTAACTGAACCAATTTTAAAGCATAATATTATTCATAGTACACAAATTAAATCAGCATGCAGTAGGTTTTTACCTGCTATATGAATTATACATGGCTAAACGGTTCTCAAACCAATTCACGTATTTGAATACCAAATTGTTAATCGGTATGTCTCTTTGAGTTGCTTGGAGATGCACAGCTAATAATTAATGATCACAGAATTCATTAAAACATGTCATGAGATGCATAACAGGTCAAAGGCAAATAAATTTGATGTAATGGAGACTTAATGGACAATTTTTTGAGCAAGGAAAAATAGACCTTTCCATGAGTGTGCACACTGTGCATTTAACAGCAGTTTGCTGCATTCGGATTCTGCCTGGGGACTATCTAAAACGCGGAGAATCCGCGGAGAGATGGAGAATTCGTGCAGAATTTGCAGAGAGTTTATTTATGCAATGATATTTTTAAATACACTTTAAAATCACTGAAATCTCCAACTCTATTAATCTTAACATATTTGTGCACTGTTAAATGACCGGAATAATTAAAACAATTGTACATTATTTAGAATTTTATGCTTAACAATGTAGACTCACCGCCGGATGAATTTGTTACGCAAAATGTAACAAACGTCTGAGTCACCATGCAGCTGGCACTGACAGATCCTAAGAGGAAACCGCAACACTCTTTAATTAAAATTCCAACAGTTTATTGTTCAAACCATAACAAAACCATGCAGGTGTTTACAGGTGGTGAACGAAATATATAATATAATAAATAAATCATACGTTTACCTTCATCTATTGATAGATAAAAAACACTATCACCATTAATAGTGTATAGGCCTAGACCCAATTTACGTGACATGCACAAATAAAAGTTGAAACACAGATATTCGACTTTATACACAAACAAAGATTGCACCTTTAAGCTAATGAATCAACTTGGCATAAGAATTATATAAAAGAAAAGAAAAAATAGTAAATATATATTAATTGTGATCACAGTTAAAGAATTATATTTTTATTAGTCTGTACAAAAAACACCACAATTCTTTCTGGTCATAACATTACATAGTACAATAATGATAAAAGAAATAAAAAATATAGCAAAATTTATGTACAGATATATGCAGTAAAAGTACAAGAACTTATTTGTACAATCTTCACAAAACCATTTCATTAATTTTTTTTCGTTATTTTTAGACAAATGCACATATTAAATGAAACCACTTATTACATTTTTTTATCACACTCAATCATGTCTTCGAATACATCTCCCAACCCAAATTCACATTCAATCCCAATGGTTACAGTTGTATTAAATTTAGGCTTTGGTATTCTACTAGTAGGAGAAAGTTTTTTTTAGGAAATGGTGTAAAAAAATAATGCCTGAACTGAAACAAGAAACTAATTGTTTTTACAATTATCACTGTTTAAAATTTTCATTTTTTTAATTTCTGGAATTGCAAAAAGTCTACAGTCGCCTGATGCTATTCGTTGTCTCTGGCATGGCAGAAATGAAATCTTATCGGAGAAGAACTTGCTTGTCCGAACAACTGAGAGCTGAATTTTACGTGAATGTACAGATTTTTAATTATTTCGGTCATTTAACAGTGAACAAATATGTTACGAGTAATATAGTTGGAGATTTTAAGTGAGTCCAGACCCCCTCCTTTTTAAGACCAACAATCACTTTTCAGGGTTTGAACATTAATTTTTCCGGCCTGGACCCCTCCTTTTTTGGGTCAGTCAGAGGTCCTTTTTTTTCAGGTTTTCTTATTGGACCGTCCCCTTTCAAAAATCCCGTTTCCGCCAAGATTTAGGATGCAATTATATCCTGTCAATCTGGTTAAAAATGCAGCATCTGTTCCAAGAAAACACCTTTAGGTTTCACTGATATACGTTTAATACGTTAACCTGAGATAATTTGCTTTATTGAGATAGCGCAGACCTCATTCTTGTTCCTCCTGAAGTAAAATTTGGGCGATAATAGATGATGTTGGTATTAAAATTTAGAAAAACCATGTAATTCTCGGAACATCACCAAAACCCAGTGGCACAGAAGAAACATCGGACATGATAGAAAAGCTAATAAACATATATATTCAAATGGTCTAGCCTTTCATGTTGCAGGGTAACGTACATTTCAGCTTAGCCTTTGAATATGACAACAGCCTGTACACGTGTTTGTAAGCTATTGTTTGTTTAAATTTTTAGTTAACTCTTAAGAAATTTTTTCAATAAGTGTAGATTTTTAATGTAAGCTTGTATATTTTATGTAACTGTATTTCTAAGCATAATTTGTCATGTGTTATGAGTTATCCTCGGTAACTTTTATATGTATGTTGCACGTGTTTGAACTTTACCTAATAAACTCTAACTCTAAAGCGCAAATAAAATACACGCACTGCTGGATTAAAGATAACCAGATTGCCGGAAACCTCCTTAGTTTGGCCCCAGAGAGAAAGAAATTTTTTTTGGAGGATGAGATTTAAGTGGTGGAGACGAAATTAAAATTCTTTTCAATTAAATGTTTCTAAAATTGAAAGTCTTTTTAAGGGAATGAAGTGAGAAAAATGTTAGAGACATCGGGACACGTTTGAACATGATTGAACTAATTGTTTCTTTAAGATGGTGGACAACTGGACATCGACGTAACATCAAGATGATATCAGGTCATATCAGACATTTTGTATATTGATATTTTATATAACCTAGTGTGATGCAATGCTCTCTTGGTGTTCTGTAACGTGATTAATAATTAACATGCATTCATACAAGTTAAAATTTCACTTTAATAATGATAGAATACGAATTTAATTTCTTAATTGGAGTTCGTTTTGCAGATCAAAGTGTTATTAGCTGTCTCTTATGAGTGCGATCACAACATATATGAACATGTCTTTTGGAAACGTGTTTCGGCAAAGAATTGTCATTACAGCTGCTTCTTCGTATTTATAACAGACTGAATAAATATTCTGAACTAACAAGGAAGTAAGGTTTATCGGGCACACCTTTTCCTTTTAAATGACTAGCTTTTTTTCGTACACAGTACTTAAATTTAGTCAACTAATAGCCAAAACGGATAACCTGTAATGCCGTTTTCCTAACTTGTTCATTTTCTGACCTTGATATATATATTTATAACAATATTTTGTTCTGAAAATCAATTTTCTTGGTAAATATTTCATATCCATAAAAAGTGGCCACGGGATAAATGTAAATTAGGAATGGATGAAAAAATGCCTATTATTACAATCTTTAGAGGTTGGTTCTCATCTGTTTTGGGGCGAGTTGCATGTTAAACCCCCTCCTGGGGAAATGGAATGGTCATAATCTATATTGGAGGCCTACCAGGTTCCGGAAAAAAATATTAGAATTTTGTGGGAACTATAAAACAAAAACATAGGGGTTTACCAGACCTTTGCCAGAATGCATGGTAGAAAAACATGGGAGGTTTTTCACAGCACATTTGTGTTACATTTGGATACTTACCAGTCAGGTACAATCACAACATTCCGCACTTTTTTTATTCCTTACATACCAAACTATATCCTATTAATAATCTCATTAGCTTTCAGAAAATTTATACTTAAAGGGGTCCCAAAGCAGACCGCTATAATTAACAACATACAGCAGAAGTACGACAACAAATGGTTATTCCTGCACCTTCATTCTACTTCCCAATCTCCTGCTGATAGCCTGATACGGCCTGTTTTATGTATTTTGTATACTGATACGGCCTGTTTTATGTATTGTGTATACTGATACGGCCTGTTTTATGTATCGTGTAATGTTTTCATGTTAAATCATGCCGCCTCCAATGAGAGCGGTCCCGGCAAGTAGACCAGAATGCATGCGAATAATCATTCTAGATAAACATAATCGGAATATTACCAGGATTCTGATTAAATTTTGTGTTTATATCGGTACAAGAAATAAATGAGACAATTAATGTCTAGAATTTCCAACTACATAATTGTATTTCAGGTCGGAGTTGCCCATCAGAAGGAAAACAAAGATATACAAATAACTCTTATTTTGCAAAAATTATATGGTTCCCCAGATTTTACCGAAGAATCTGTAAATGGTTCATCAGATTTTACCCTCCCCCCCCCCCCCAAAAAAAAAAAAAAACAGTAAAGGGTTTCTTCGGATTTTACCAAAGAACTTTAAAATGGTTCCTCAGATTTTACCAAAGAACCTGAAAATGGTTTCTCAGATTTTACTGAAGAACCTGAAAATGGTTCCTCAGATTTTACCGAAGAACCTGAAAATGGATCCTCAGGTTTAACCAAAGAAGCTGAAAATGGTTCCCTAGATTTAACCAAAGAACTTGAAAATGGTTCCTTAGATTATACTAAAGAACCTGAAGATAGTTCCTCAGATTTTACCGAAGAATCTGAAAATGGGTTCTCAGATTTTACCAAAAAAAAAAACAGTGAAGGGTTCCTCAGATTTTACCAAAAAAACCTGAAAATGGTTCCTTAGATTTTACAGAAGAATCTGAAAATGGTTCCTTAGATTTTACCAAAGAACCTGAAAATAGTTCCTCAGATTTTACCGAAGAACCTGAAAATGATTCCTCATGCAGATTTTACCGAAGAATCTGAAAATGGTTCCTCATATTTTACAAAAAAAACAGTGAAGGGTTCCCCAGATTTTACCTAAGAACCTGAAAATGGTTCCTCAGATTTTACCAAACAACCTGAAAATAGTTCCTCAGATTTTACCGAACAACCTGAAAATGATTCCTTAGATTTTACCGAAGAACCTGAAAATGGGCCTTAGATTTTACCGAAGAACCTGTAAATGGTTCCTCAGATTTTACCGGAGAACCTGAAAATGTTTCCTCGGATTTTACCAGAGAACCTGAAAAAGGTTCCTCGGATATTACCGAGGAACCTGAAAATGGTTCCTCGCATTTTACTGAAGAACCTGAAAATTGTTCCTTAGATTTTACCGAAGAACATAAAAATAGTTCCTCAGTTTTTACTTAAGAACCTGAAAATGTTTCCTCAGATTTTACCGAAGAAAGTGAAAATGGTTCCTCGAATTATACCGAAGATGGTTGGGTCACTTTATCTTTAAGGGTGGGCCATTGGCGGATCCAGAAATTCGACAAGGGGGGGGGGGGGGGGGGCTTATACTGAGTTGGTGGATGATGGAAAAGAAGTTCCTAAATTATGCATTTAATCTGTTTTGTAAATTTAATATATATATATATTTATTAATGTATTATAATAATTAATAAAATATAATATATTTTGAGCCTTTGTAAATAATAATATTAGATTTTAATAAAAAAAATTATAAAAAATACATGGGGGAGGTTTCTGTCCCCCCCCCCCCCCCCAACTACTATTCTCTAAAATGTCTTAGCATGATATAATCAACCTTTAGTGGGGTTCTAAATTAAATATTTATATTTCTTCAAATTTGGTTCATGAACTGTCAATAGGTTGCAGCATATTGATGTCAGTGGTGGAGATACCACTCCACGTTTATAACCACCAGAGAACGAGTTCGAGTACAGGTATCAGTAGAGGAGCCATGGGATTTTTTCACGGTCGACCCGTACCCAGGCCATGCCTCAATCCTCGGTGTTATGACCCAGCAGAGTGTAATAACGAAAAAGACTCCCTCTCTCATTATAGAAACATTTGGGTGCTGTCTTAGGCCCCTTTTCCATGCGCGCGGAAACGCGCGCCGAAAAAATCGCGCAAGTGTAAATCAGGTATACCTTTTCCATGCAGGCGGCCGCGCGCGTGTGAAATGAACATCGTGCGATGCGCGATTTTTCAGCGCGCGTTTCCGCGCGCGGAAAAATCGCACCAGTGTAAATCCTGTGTCCCTTTTCCATGCACGCGGAAACGCGCGCGGGTGAGCCTGCTTGTGGAGGTCAAAGACGCGAATGCAGTCTGATTGACGACGCCCCAGCATAGGCCTCTATCATGCATGGCGACAAGTCATACTTAACTGCTGTTCTGCTTGTCTACTTTAATTCATGGTTATATATATATATATTATATAAACATATATATGTGCGGCGAGGGTGTTAAATATCTTATTACCGACTGCGGTAGTTAATAATCTTCTTATATATAGCCTAAATACGACCCCCCGCCCTCCTGTCAATAGCACACTACCGTAACAAGTGACCCATGGGTCATGACGCTCAGCTGCCAAGCATGACCTGCGACATCATGGGCTGCAATTCACAACTTCTACTAAAATTGTTGCAGAACCTATAATCCAATTTTGTTTAAACTTTCTACATTGCCATAAATTCTTATCATATATGTCTGGTTAAAACATAGTGAATGATGGTCTGAGGCAAAATGTATGGTTGTTGAGCTATCAGGAACTAATCCCACAGCTTGCTCGATACCTGTCAGTCTCAAAAGGAATACCACACAGGCCACATATAAGATCAAAATATAGCAAAAGATCAAGGAAATCCATGCAAGAATTATTGTGAAACGGGTGCTTCCATATTAATTTTTATTCAATACAAGCCAACTGTACTGAGCTTTCATAAATGATGGTCATATTTATTAAGAAATCTTTGACCCAATGCAAGATTACATTAATATACATCCCACTGCATTCACTTTAATAGTTCTTGAGATAATATGTTCTAAAGGAATTTAAAGATGGCGTCCTGGTGGCCATATTGGATTTCTGACAGGTCGGAAATTGAACAACAAACATTCTCTAAAAGGGACTAAACATCATAAAAAATCACAGAAACTGTCCTGGCAAAAGGATTTCTAAAATGGCTACCTGGCAGACATAATGGTTTTCTGACAAGTCACACATCCTCCAATAAGACACTTAACTTGTAGCAATTGCTACAAAAAAATGTAACAGTTATGAATGTCTAAAACAATTCAAAAGGCATGATCAGGTTGGAGAGCTCTCATATCAGATTTATGAACATGCAAATGTAAAAAGTGCAAGTCCAATTTGTTTTAATTATCAGCTTGCTATTCAATGGGATCAGCAGGGAAGGTAAACTGCAAAACCTAAAAGAAAAGAAATGCAGAAAGCATCACTAAGAGTCTTGTAATCAAATAAAGCCATCCTAAATCCAGGTACAGACCCAAATATTATCAGAACAAACACTTGCTGGTATATCTGATGATTTGTATAATAATATTCAGATATCTAGAAAACTAAGTTTATTGCTATGATTCCATGATATAAACTGCAAAATGTTCCCATCATTTTATAAATCAGTAGCTAAACTTAACACTTAACTCTCAAAGTCTTAATGCCTGGCCAAAGCATTCCGTCAACAGTTTTTGTTATGCACTAATGATATATCCTTGTCACTCCATGAGCTGATACAAAAGGGAGTCATATATCACAAGTGTCACTGACAATTATGGGCACATAGTGAGATGTACCAGTTGTGAGTGCCATATGGTTATATATACAAGAAAACAAGAAAAATAGAGATGGTCTACAAAATAAGTTATTGTGAACATCCCTGACCTATGACCTTGGCCTTTTGCCAACATATCAACTGGATTCTTTCTAAATGATGGGTAACTACTAACCACTTACATTTGGCCGGGTGTAATTACTTGGCAACCAATGTGTGAATAACCTGCAACCTTTAACCTCCTGACCAGCTGACCTCAAAATCAATTAGTTATTTCTTCATGCAAAAAGACCCATAAATATGAAGTTTGAATCAAATTCAGTGATGCATAGATGTGGCATATGGGAAAGACTGAAGGTTTGGGTTGAACAGTTTCACTTGAAATATGTTCACAAGCATTTAGAAGAATATTGTGACCTTGACCTTTGACTTTTGAGCTCAACATCAATAAGCTTCTTCTCCTATTGGTAGGTAAGCCATATATGACAGATGGAAAGTACAGATTGAAAAGTTTGCTGAAAATGACTCTACACAAGAAGAGGGTGTTGTGAACTTGACCTTTGACCTCAAAATCAACAAGTCTTTTCCCCTGTTGGCAGAGAAGCGATATCAGTGCTGAAAGGTTTGGAATGAAAGGTCTAGCTTGAAATGTGTCCACAACCTATTCAAAGAAGTTGATCCTGTGACCCTGACCTTTGACCTTGTGACCTCAACATCTATAGGATTCTTCTCCCACTTAGTAGGTGAGCTATATGTGAAAGATCAAAGAATTGGGATGAAAGGTTTGGCTTAAAATGCATCCTGAGGCTTTTCAAAGAAGTTGGTTCTGTGACCTTGACCTTTGACCTTGTGACCTCAAAATAATTATGGTTCTTCACCTGTTGGTAGGAGAGCTGTATGTGAAAGATGGAAGGTTTAGGATGAAAATTTTGGCTAAAAGAATTATTTCTGGGGGGTGCAAACACACCCTATAACTTCGAGAATATAGGTCGCAGTGACCTAATTTTAGGTTTGCAAGGAGATCTTTTAGAACCTCTAAGACTGCATAGGGTTCATGGCCCTAGCCCCTATGGTTATGATTTGTGCCCTGCTAACGGACGGACGGCCGGCCGTCCGGCCGGACGGACAGACGGAAGGACGCCGGACAAAGACCCATCGCTATAGCCCAGCATGACTGAAAGTCAGCTGAGCTAATAAAAACTATACGTTCCTGCAAATATAATGAAATTTTAAAAGTATACATGCATAAACTGAACACACACAATCTTGACATGATGCCAGGAAGGCTGTTGGACGGGAATACCTTGTAAAACAGGTCACGCGAAGGGGGAATTCTGCGAAAACGCGCGCGTTTCCGCGCAAATGGAAAAGCTCAATTCAGCGCGATTTTTTCAGCGCGCGGAAACGCGCGCGTTTCCGCGCGCATGGAAAAGGGGCCTTAACGGGGCAAATCACACTGCTGTTCATAAATATCCTCAACTTATGAATAAGATAGTTATAAACTGTTGTTAACTTAATAATCTATATGTTAATGATTAAAACAGAAATATGAAAAATGAAAATTAATCACTAATAAATAGGAAAGAATATAAATAAAATAAGAGATGAAACAGCTCAACGCGCTGCGGGCGCCGCCCTCTGGATCCGCCACTGTGGGGGATGACTCGCTGGGGTGGGAGGGCATTTTAATTAGGACAATTTTTTTAATAAACACCCACACAAACACATAAAATCCGAGAAGTTCTACAATCAGTGTAATACATGAAATAAAGAGGCCTCACACATGTTAAGTGTCAGCATCAAACAATGAAACAAACGAACAGCGCTGTCCAAAACACAATTGGGATTAATGGATTTTCTGCACATTCTAAAATGTCCATCATTTAAGCATCAGCTGCTCACCGGACGAGTGTCATGACCGACGGGTCTCTTGGAATATTACAATACACCTTGGAACTAAGAAAGACACTCATCCAACTATTAATAAATATCAGTAAAATAAGTCTAGTTTTGAAGTATATATGTGATAAATACAAAATCAGGTGTCCCCTGAAGAGTCTTAATTAAAACTACCAAGCACATGTATAAGTACAAAGCACATTTGACTTTTGTGTTTAGGTACAAGAATCAAGTACAAGTATCAGACTGAAAACGACCAGAGTATAATGAACAGAGCATTATTGTATGAATGTCTGAAACCCTCTTAACGGTCAAACATAGACCAATTAAATACAGCATGCAGATGGTTACGCCCCCCACTCAGCGGTTATACACTGCAGTCGTACCAATCTCCTGTCTCGTAACCGCTGCTTTGTACAGGAAGGTTCTCTGGGTTCGAACACCTGGGATTGTGCAGTGCAAAGAATTGTAATCAGACCAATGTTTAAAATTTGGAGCTGGATGCACAATGGGATACAACGCTCTCATTGGTCTGATTAGAATTCTTTGCTCTGTGCCGACCCTGTTGTTCGAACCCAGAGCACCTTGGAATGCAAAGCAGCGGTTACACAAGAGGGGAACTGGGACGACTGCTTTGTATATCGAGCGCATGAGGAGCGTAGAAGATCATGAAACGTTGACTTATTTGAAAATACATTGGATTGTACAACCAGTTATAATGACTAATGAGAAGCACTCTCTTTGGCTCAGAAGATGGTGACTGCTACCACTCGATTGTCCACGTGCAATACAGCAAGATGATGGTGAAACTTTGACCAGTCAGAATACAGCATGATGGCAGTGAAAACATTAATAAGTTAAAACATAGCATGGTGAGGGTGTAATCATTAGTAGGTTAAAATACAGCAAGATTACCGTGAAACCATGAGAAGTTAAAATATGGCATGAGGGTTAAAACATGAATAGGTTAGAACACAGCAAGCTGATGGTTAAAACACGAGTAGGTTTAAATACAGCAAGATGATGGTAAAAACATGAGTAGGTTAAAACACAGCAAGATGATAGTAAAAACATGAGTACGTTAAAATACAGCAAGATGATAGTAAAAACATGAGTACGTTAAAATACAGCAAGATGATAGTAAAAACACGAGTATGTTAATTTACTGCAAGATGATGGTGAAAACATAAGTAGGTTAAACACAGCAAGATGATGGTGAAAACATGAGTAGGTTAAAATACAGCAAGATGATGATGAAAACATGAGTAGGTTAAAATACAGCAAGATGATGGTAAAAACATAAGTAGGTTAAAATACAGCATGGTATTGAAAACATGAGTTAGTTAAAACCCAGGAAGATGATGGTGAAACTATGGATAAGTTAAAGTTAACATGATGATGGATGCTTTTTGTTGTTTAAATTCAAACTTTGAAAGCAAAATTTAAAATGGCACTTAAGTTATTAAGATTATGTTACTTTTGCCTGGAGATGTTTTCATATTTTACCTTGTTAACACAGTTCACATTTTTAACAGCCGTCTCAGCCTCTTTTTTTATAAATCAGTGTCAAAAGGCTCACAAAAAAAGGGGTTAGTCACAGCTACACACACTTCTTCTTAAGTCTTCAAACCACAATTTTCATATAACATTTTCCACAACGCTGAGAATAGAAAGTATTGCTCAAGTGTGTGATCACTAATCTTGTGAAGTCCTTATGGTATTCCCATATATAATATATATGAGAAAGGTTATCCCTTGTATGGATGTAGGCCTCAAAAATGCTAGAATCAGAGATATGTAATTTGCATTACTGTCCAAGCCTTAAAGGTTACTCTTCCAATATATAAATTATAATTCGTGAATGTCTCACTTTTAAGGAAAAAGTTTTATCAATTCCTCACATGACATCGGTTTGACGCAATCATATCTTGTATTTTTTTTCTTTGTATGGTTCAACAGTTTATTTTTTTAAACTGATATATAAGGCCAAAAATTAGGTATGGTTCTCAGGCACTGCCAGCTTCAATTTTAATCCCCCGCATCAACAATTTTGATTAAAATAATACAATTTTTAGAAAATTTCCTTTGTTATGAAGTGCTTTTACATGTATAACCAAAAATATCTGTTACTTTCAAGCTTTTCTCTGATCATATCACATTTTAACATTTCTATCCAAACATACAAAAAATGTTAAAAAATCGTCTGCCCACATTGATTAATGAAAGAATGTGCCTGAGAACCAAACCTTATTTTTTTTTGCAGAAATTATAGTTTTTGAATGTCTTATTAAGTTGCAACAATTCCTCACATGACATGGGTTTGCCAAAATCATATCTTGCAATTTTTTCTTTGTAAGGTTCAACAGGTTATTTCTTTTAACTGATATTTAAATTATGGTTTGTGAAGGTCTAATTTTAATAAAAAGTTGCAAAAAACCTCACATGACATGGATTGCCACAATCATATCTTGCAAATTATTTTCTTTATATGGTTCAACATGTAATTTCTTTTAAGTAATATATAAATTATCGTTTTTGAATGTCTAATTTTAACGAAAAAGTTGCAACAATTTCGCAAATGACAAGGGTTTGCCACAATCATATCTTGCAGCGGTTTTTCTTGATATGGACCAGCAGGTTATTTCTTTTCATGAAGAATTTGCCACAGTCCACACATGAGAAAGGTTTTTCTCCAGTGTGTGTCCTCATGTGATCTTTCAGGGTATGTCCTTGAGTGAAACATTTGCCGCACAGGTCACATATGTAAGGTTTTTCACCAGTATGTGACCTCCTGTGGCAACGCAGAGTACTTTGCTTGCCAAAACTTTTGCCACATTGGTCACAGGAAAAAGGTTTTTCTCCGGTGTGGACTCTCAAATGAGATCTGTAACTGCCTGAACTGGAAAAACCTTTGTCACAATGCTCGCATTTGTAGGGTTTTTCACCAGTGTGTATCCTCATGTGGCTGATAAGCCCAGACTTTTGAGTGAAACTTTTGCCGCAATGTTCACAAGAAAATGATCTCTCTCCGGTGTGAATCATGATATGGGTCTTTAACCCAGTTTGGTTCTTGTAACATTTGTCACATTGTTCACACTTGTATGGTTTTTCCTCTGAATGCGAATTCATGTGTGACGTCAAGAACCATCTGGTCACAAAACGTTTGTCGCAAATTTCACATTTGAATGGCTTACCACCAGTGTGGATCCTTAAATGTTTTGTCAGGTCTGATTTTACACAGAAACACTGACCACAGTACTCACATTTGAATACATTGCTTGCACTGTACTTCTTCAGATGGTTATTCAAGGTGCACTGAGACACGTAACCATTCCCACAGTGTTCACACACAAATGGTTTTTCTCCTGTGTGTGACCTCTGGTGTGCGACCAAGTCAAGTTGCAAAAGAAAACTTTTGTCACAAATATCACATTTATATGGTTTATCTTCAACGTGTGTCCTCATGTGAATCTTCAAATAACTCATACATGTGAAAGATTTACCACAACAGTCACAGACAAAGGTTTTTTCTCCAGTGTGTGTGATCATATGAGCTTTGAGACGACACTGTTGGGAAAAACATTTTCCACACTGTGCACATTTAAATGGTTTTTCTCCTGTGTGTTTACGTACATGGATTTTCAGATTTTCACGCTGTGTAAAACTGTTCCCACAATATTCACAAACATATGGTTTTTCTTGTGTGTGTGTTCTGATGTGTATTGTCAGGTTACTTCTGTACTGAAAACGTTTCCCACATTCAATACATTCAAATGGTCTTTCACCAGTATGTATCTTCATATGCTTCTTCAGTGAGCCCTTTTCTGTGAAGCAATTCCCACACTGCTCACATGTATATGGCTTTTCCCCATTATGTATTCTAATGTGATTTTTTAAACCGTTTCCTGTAGTGAAACTTTTATTACACAATTCACATATATACTGCTTTTTCTCTCTTTTTCTGTTTGTCTGTATTTTACTGTTAGCATTCGTCTTTCCATTTTTATTAGCTTTATTTCCTCTGACTATATTACCAACATTATCAGCACCTGTGTCAATTCCATCAACCAAACCATTATGCATCATACTTTCCATAAATGCTGCATCCAAAGAAGCACTCACTCCAACGACTGGGTAAAGAACATCAACTGGATTAGAAGCTACATCTTCACCTATTCTGTAAGGTATAGTGATAGACTTTTGGGCACTATGAGGAGAAGCTGTGTCTTCTTCCACTGGACATTCCATCTTTATGAAATCATGATTTAAATTTTCACTTAATCTTTTCCGTAACATAGCTGTTATGTCAGCGCCATCAAAAAAGCCTGTTGCTTCTCCAATTGGGTATTCCTTCTTTATTGTTAGATGAAGTTCCTGTTCTGAATGTTGATCCTCTTCTGGATGTTGTTCCTGTTCTGGATGTTGTTCCTCTTCTGGATGTGGTACTTCATCTGAATCACCAGGTACAACTCTAGCTGTAGCCATAACATTTTCTTTTTCAGTTTGTGGATTGCATATCTTATATAGTGAGTAGCTGGCAGTGTTCTCTTCTCTAGAAGGACTTTCTCCTTCCAACTGAATGGCACTCTGACCAGGTTCTTTACAAGGTTTATCCACTGATGGCATTTTGGAGGTCAAAACATATTCTCTCTCTTGTGTGTTGGGATCACAAGTTCCATCCCTTATCACATTGTCCCCTAAGCTTTCTTCTGAGTGTTCTGTTTTAATAAGATTTGAATCAAATGCTTCATAAGATTCATCAGATCTCTGAGGTTGTATTGTAATCATATTTGCACTTTCTCCATTAAAAATGTCAGATCCTGAAGTACCCTTCTGTATGTTATCAATATTATCCTCAGACCTACATAAAATCTCAGATTTCACAAACCCTGCACTACATAACTGGGACATATGTGTATCTACATCTTCCTCCGTCTCTGAATCCTCATTTCCTTCAATATTGTGATATACTGAAGATCCTAGATTTGGAGGATCCATTGGCTCCTGCTCCCTTTTAACATACAGCTCCAGGTCAGGTGTCACTGATGAACTTGGTTCCATCCCAATCTATTACCCTCTGTAATTAAATCAAATGAAAAATAATATATAAATGTCAAGCATAAACAAGAACATATATCAAATTCATCATATTAATGTCCCCTGTCTCCTTTTTTTTTGTCCCCTGCTTGCCCTATTGATATGTTTTAGTTTTTTTGTCCCCTGAAGATGTCTCCACATGTCCTAATTTTGGTTGTGAAATAGAAAAAAAATTCATTTTTTGTTTGTTTTGGAGCTGGTGAGAATTTATTTCCAGACAGACACTCCAAAACCTGAGAACAATCACTGACCTAAATTTAAATGAAATTGGATAATATTTATGAAGATGTGATGGACGGACAGACAGCAAACAGACAAACCCAATCAATGTCCCCCTTTCCAAGAAAGCCGGAGATAATATTCAAGCATAAACAAGAACATACATAAAAAATTTACTTGAGATTAATTCTGCATTGAGTTACACCTTTTGATCATTACCAGTTCTATTGACATGAAATATCACTGCAGGCAAGAAAGAGAATTTGGAACCCTTCGTACTTGAACAGCAAGATTTACAGGACGTTGGGGCTGCAATCTCAGTGTGGAGTAAAAATACAAGAGTTAAATTTACCTGATGTAAAATAGCACAGGTAAAATACCAGAAGTACAGAGTACCAGAGGTTAAGATGAAAGAGGTAAAATGCAAGATTTGTCACCTATTACTGTGGGTTTAATGATCTATTTACTGTGTAGAATACATAAATTATCGTTAATTGAAACATAGATCAATGTTGCTTTTTTAATTAGCAGTAAGTGACCAAAATCCTCTAAGACAAATAAGCGCTCTTTAATCTCAACTTTTGTTGTGACAATACATTATCCCTTCCCAATTCTATAGAAACAAGGGACCCATGGGTCACTTTTAATGCAGTACATATTCATACTGGTATTCAAATACATTTGCAAAGTATTCACACCATGTCTAGTATTTATTCAGTTTTAGCCAAACAATGATGTTGAGAATCCAGAATATACAAAATTCACAAATTTAAATAATGATCATAAGTACCTGGTTTTATGGTTTTTATTTATATTAAAAAAAATAAATGTAATATATTCACTTTTGACTACTTTCACATCAATCTACACACTAGACACAGTAGGAATCTAGATTAATATTATCAACTGCGTCTTTGTCTATCATTAATTTCCTTCATATGATAATGATTAGTAATGAATAATATGATTTATTTTTTTTTATCATTAAAGTTTAACTGAAAAAAAACATAGGTGACTGCATGGTGTTATTTGGAACAACATTGACATTCTATCCATCCATACAAGATTCTTACATCATCAGTAACTGCAAGTTAATTTTCTGTTACTCATCAACTAACAAATTCCTTTTCTATTAATTTTTATTTAATTTATTATAAAAACCCAATACAAAATTATTAATTTATTGTTTATTGTTATGTTGTTTTTCAAAACAACTACTAGATGAGTTGGGTTGGACATCTGGATCAACTGTGGCTGGGCATTAGCTGCCTGGCTGTCCCAGTGTATGCTTCCCTCAAGCATGCATAATCTGATGAAAGGTCAACAAGGTCAACATACAGGTGACTGAAAAGGGGCTGGATTGAGCCTGGGTCTGACATGGTCTCATAAAAACATTAATAAAAGCTGCAATATTTGGCCAGTTTCCTTCAGCTTTCTAAACTACAAAGATGAAATCCTTATGTGTGCATGATATGAAAATTATATCAACAGTGCTCTCAGGAAACAAACTTGCCATGGTCAAACATGGGCAAAATTTAAGGCACTTATTTTATATTTATACTAATAACTTATAAAATTTGAAAAATTCAGAACTAATTTTTGGTATTCAATTGAATCTTGATTAAATAATGTTACATCCCGGGCAAAAAATCTCTAGCTTCAGCAATCCTCTTGTTAAGGGAGTAAATATATTTCTTGATTTTTTACAAAGTGCATTATGTTTGGGCCAATAACTTCTAACAATTACGCAATACTGACATCATTTCTGGCATGTGCATAGCGAATGTATAGAAAAATATGTATATTATATATGATCAAAGTCAGATCAGTGGTTTTGATATTAGGCAGTCTTATAGTGTAACAATGGGTTTTTAATGGAAAAATGAAGTTTTTCATTAATATTTCGAAGGAATTAAGTCCTAGTGATCAAATTCTTGGCATGGTAGGGGATTTTGGAGACATCTAACTGTATGCCAAATTTAAGGAACTTAGAGCTGAAGCTGGGGAGCTGAGCTCTAGCAAACTGCATAACACTAGCTTGATGTAAACAAGATGTGACATGGTGCTTGAAAACTTGAATAAAATCTACAGTTTTTGATCTTCTGGTTTCAAATTTTTGGTGTTAACAGACAAAATGCTAACAAAAACATGCTGTGAAAATTAACTCTACAGTACTTACAGGAAAAAAACGTGCCAATGTCAAACTTGGGCATAATTTAAGTTACCAATTTTATATTTTTGCCAATATTTAAAAAATTTAACAGATTTTGATCTAATTTTTGGTATACAATTAAATTTTGATCAATTAAAGTTGTATTACAGAAAAAAAGTCCCTACCTTTAACACTTTTGGTCTTAAGTGACCAAATATCTTTCCTAATTTTTTTACAAAGTCCATTATGTTTGGGCCCATAACTTTTTAAAATTAAATAAAACTGACTAAATTTCTGGCATGTAAATAGGAACTATATATAGAAATATTTATGGTAAATATGAAGAAAACCAGATGAGTGGTTTTGATATTAGGCAGTCCTGAAGTGTAAAAATAGGTTTTTAATAAAAAATTGAGGTTTTTCCTTAATATCTCGAAGGAACGAAGTCTTATTGACCCAATTTTCAGCATGGTAGGAGATTTTGGGGACATCTAACTGTATGGCGAATTTCAGATTCGTAGGTCCAATTATGTCAAAACGTGCCAGTCTTACGGATGGACATCCGGATGGACGGACGGACAGACCGACGACGGACAATGGACCACTACTATAGCTCAGATGACTTATTGTCAGCTGAGCTAAAAATTATTCCTCTGATTATGGCCCATAAGGTAGTATTATATAATGAATATTTATTTATGCATATATATTTGTACAGTATTTGATCAAATACATCAAATATTGAGATCAAATACAATAAAAATACAAATATTATCATTTTGCATATCACAAATACAAACACAAATACAATTAAACACTTTGACTGTATTTAAATACAAATACAAACATGTATTTGACCCCAACCCTGATTATGGAATTGACTTTAAATCTTGTACAAAACAGTTTCTGTAATGTAAGTAACACTTAACATTTAACATATCTTTATTTGCCTCTCGTAATGAAAACATGTTCATGTACCGTACTATGTTTTGTCATATGTTTTTGCATTAACAATCTGAGTAAAAAGGTACCTCAGCAAATTAAATTTTCCAGCTTTTTAGCATTTAGTATCGCTTCAGGTGCTTCAAATATGCATCAGTTCTGTTCCTTTAAGTGTGCACTGCCATTCTCTTTAAATTACCTGTCATCAATGGAAAATTTTATAAACTAGGTTACAATTACAAATTGTAATGTTGATAAATATCTTTTTTTATCAGAACATTCTAAAATAACTGAGGTTTCCCTTTTAATATGTGTAAACAATTGACAGCAACCACAATGTCCCAAGACATGCATAAAATCAAAGAGCGTTATAAAAGTATGGTTTTCAGGCACTTTTTTTCAGAAATCAGTGCAGGCAGGCACTATTATATATTTGAACTTTTTTTGTATGTTTTGATAAAAATGTCATATGATCAGGGAGAAAGTTGAAAATAACATAATCTTATGACAGGTGATAAGCACTACATAAAAAATGAAATCATATCAATATTGTATTTTTTTAATCTTCTTGAAAGTTGAAAATCAAAATATAAATTTTTGATGTGGGGGGGGGGGGGGGGTGGGTGGGTTAAAATGACACGTGTGGTGCCTGAGAACCATACCTTTTATTTTATTTGGCCAAACCCTCATCATGGTAAAGCATGGAAGTATAACTTTAAGGAGAACCTACTGGGAGCACAGGGCCTTGGGAGATATTGCTTGTGTGTCTTGATGAGGACCCTCACACCCCTCCTCCTGAAATATAGTGTATTCAAACTTTCAAAGTACGGGAAAAATCCATATGATGAGTTTAACAAGAATAAGGTTGATTTTTCAATGCAAAAACAGATATGTATTCCTTCCCTATGGGCCTTCCATCCCCAAATTTGAGGAAAAGAATACAGACTACTTCAAAAGTCACAGCATTCACAAATAGTTTCTATTCCTGCTGATTTGACCTTGAAGATGAAGGTCAAGGTCACTGGTATTTGATTGATTCATAGATATTGGTCAAATCATTTCAAGAGTCAATTAAATGAAAGTATTCTGGGTGGTTCAAAAGTTATAGCAGTCACAAATAATTTCTAATCCGGCTGATTTGGCCTTGCAGATGCAGGTCAAGGTCACCAGTTTTTGAACTTGTAAAAGAACTTGGTTGAAACAATTAAATATGTGTATGCAAGATTTGAAATTTTATGGACTACATCAAAGATGCAGGAGCCTCTCATGATCATATATTTGTAAAACTATTTGTATTTCAACCATGTGGAAGTAATATGTGTTTTAAATACCCTTACCAAGATTACATGAAGCCCTGTAAAATATGAATAAGGAACAAAGTGGAGATGAGCTATTGTATAATAATACACATTTAATTTATTAAATGAAATAAAATGCTGTTAAAAATTAGAATTGTATATTTTCAAATGAGCATAAACTATCTAATAAGTATATACCAGTATTGTACTCTGTAAAATATACTAATTGTGGCCTGAAACCATTTAATCATGCAACAAAAAGGTTATACCAGAGATATTTTTAATAAACAAAAAATTCTGTAAATGTAATTAATAATTTAAAGATTAAATTCCAGGAAAGTTTGCCCCAATTCTTAACTGAGCAAACCAGTGGCAATGGTATGCATGGAAAGAGATATAAATATAATGCTCCACACTTTTATTATAGCAACGCATCACACTGTGGGCACAATTAAAATATGTACTTTAATCATTGCAACCCCTTGTGATACAATACAAAATCCATATTGTAGCAAAAGTAAAGAATAAGAGTGAATTAAATTGAAAGATTATAACATTTATCTAGTTTATGCATCCTGTTCAGGAGTTGGGGGTCTGCAGAGAGGAAGCCAGGCCAAGCTGGACTAAGGGGATGCCTAGCTAATTATAGGCTAAACTGCCTGGAGTGTTGATTACAAAACACAAATGAGGGCTCCATCACCCACTACACACCACTGTTAAACTGGGCTGGCCAGATGTAAACAAACTTTGAAATGGTGTGATTTGGTGTGTAAAAACTTGAATAAAAGGTACTCTTTTCAATCAATTCCTTTGAAATTTCATATTTTAAAAGATAAATCCTTATTTATACATGCTGTGAAAATTAAATCAACCATGCATACCTGGAAAAAAATATGCTTTGGCCAACGCTGGACAAAAATTAAGGTACTGATTCTTTATTTATGCTTATAACTATACAAAATTGTAAAATTCAGATATAATTTTGGGTATACAATTGAACTTTGATTAAATAAAGTTATATCCCTGACAAAAAGTCCCTAGCTTCAGCAATTCTCATGCCACAGACTGAGAACTGACGCAGTCTGGTCAATCATCGGCTGCAATGTGAACAGTGAGCAGTGCATTTCGGCTGCTGGGTCCCTCATCACTAAGTGCTTAAACCTCAGTTGTTTACTGTTTATAGTTTTCCCTATATTTTACTGAGGGACATGCACTGATTATTTTTGAGATGCATATAGTTTCTCTGTGATTTCAGTGAGATACAATGATTTTTTTTACAGATGCTGTGATGATTCTTTAAGGCAGCAGATAACGTCAACGTACATGATTTTTTTATTATTATTTATTTTATCAAATGTGTATAAAGGTCAATGTGTATAGCCTGTTTGTTTCTGTTTGACTTTAAGGGAGTGAGCAGGTATGTTTAAAATGGAGTTTTAAATATATATGTTAGTTATAAACAAAATATTAAAAAGTGATACCTGTGAAAAATTAGTCTTTATAGAAATGACAGGAACAGAAGAAAAATACTAGCAGCACTGAAAATTTCTTGTGCAATGAAAGTTTCTTAAAAGTAAAATGAAAAGTTAAATATTATGTATTTTTTTTTTACCGACAGGCATATATGCACTAAGTGATGAGAGGCCAGCGTCTGATAGTGATAGGGTTGACCAGAAAGAGTCAGTACCGGTCTGTGGCTCACTTTAGGCAAGTTTTGCTGGCGGCCGAAATCGCCTGCCACTGACCGCTGGCATCCCCCCCCCCCCCCCCCCCCCCCCCCGTTGTAGGAAGGACGGCCATATTATTTAATAAGATTAGGCCTTGGTTTGCACACCATGGCCAGTGGAGCGTTTTCAGTAGTTGTAGCCCTTTGTTTAAGCCTGCCGCTTTATTACTCATCTCATTGTAGTTTCTGTCGTTTTCTACAACCTTTCCTGAGTCATGCTGAGTGACGCCTGGAATTTCTGAGTCCCTCAGCTAAATTTCTTGATACCCCTTTTTTTCATTTTTTCTATTTTTAAGGTAGACCTACAGTGTGTGCTGAAATGCTCAAGAAAAGCTCAAATTTACCTGATGCGATGTACCTCCGATTAAAAATCTGCATATCTGGTCGATAATAGAGCAAAAGGGTGTTAAAATTTGGATAGATTATGTAAGTTCTCGGAATACAGCCTAAAACTCAGAAACACCACAGAAAAACCGGAGATGACAGAAATCTCCCCAGTACAGTACTTGGGGTGGTGCCAGGTGGGTTTGTTGTAGATGTGATGAAGCAAATTGATGTGTGGTTATTTTTTTCAATTTCAAATTAAAAAAATGTATTTCTTAAAAAATAATGAAATATAATACTGCAATTTTTATTGAACCAAAATTTAAAATTTCAGTTTTATGGTGGATAGAAAGATGATTGATAAAAAACTGTCATGTTGTTTGAACCAGTTTTTACAATTTTTAGCGTATAATTGTCATGCAGGCAGTATTCCGTCTTTATCTCCATTTTTTTAATTATTGATTGATTTATAAATGTTTTATTTTTAATTAACCAAAGACAGAAGTTGAATATTGAAACACGCGATTTGTAAGTTTTAGCAAAATAAATCTTTGACTAAACTAGAATCACATCATGCAGCTGAGATTTTTTACAAATCAATTAGGCTGATGCGCGTGGGAGTTATAGAAGAGGGGGTCGCCGGGGAGTGACTGCCCTAAGCCGAATGGATGAGTAAGTCGCCCTGTTTTCAAGTCAGCAATAAATTCGTTTTGGCACAACATCCTACAATATTAATCTTTAATTGTCAGCCAAATGGTATTCTCGTCCCCGCTTATACATGCGGGTCTGTGTTGATTCGCACCTTTTTGAGAAATGCATATACCGTCTAACCTCTTTCATTCGCCAACCTTGGGACTGGAGGAATTTTCGGCGGTAAGCGAGGGTGGCGGTTGATCGAGGGGTTTAAATGGGATGTACAGGGTGGCTAAAATCGGGCCATGCATTTCTTAGGCTCGTCTTTAACTAGTCATATTAAAATAAAAGTCTTCTACATTTATATAACTTAATTCACATAGAAAGAAAAAAATACAAAGAACTATAGATAAATACAGTGTGTACAATTTCTTAACAAAGATAAACATGTATTTTAATTATATCCGGTCAAAATATAAAATTCTCCTGGTGCCGTTTCACTTCCATCCGAGAGTGGCCCGAAGTATTATGTAATGGAGCATTATTTGCCAACATGTGACTGAAGAGCTGTATTCTTTGGTCCATTCTGTAAAATGTTTCAATATCGGACTGTTTGCTGTAGTTTCAGCTGTCGAAATATCATGTGACGGTCTTCATGGCCTACCGGACTTCGGCGGATGTGTGCGGAAGTGGGTGAACTATTCCTCAGGTCCAGAGGTCGGACGGGCTGTATCATCGTAGTCTGTCACTACATATTTCCAAGATATCTTGATCGTTCAGAGATTGCGCTGTTCCTTTATTCTGATCGGCATTGACGAATTCCTGATAAATATGCGTGCACTGTAGTCGATCCCGAGACAATACGTCACTCCTTGTAGAAGCGGAAGGATTCTGTTTGCTTCTGGACCGCCGTGCCGATCTGTTTCATTTGGCTTGTCAACACTGGGGATAAATCCTGCGCGTTTCCAACAATTGCCGATAGTGGCGCTGCTGACGGAATCCAAGGCACGCGCTTCGTCGTGCGAACTGCGTCACTAAGGCCAATTCCCCTTGGTTTGCTGTTGTCTGTACACGATATACGCCGCTTGACCTTGTACCCCTGTTAACTGCTCCTAACTACTAATCTGGTTTGCCTCATTAAATGACACATATCAAAACAACTCTCGGTGTGAAATTAACACCGGTCACTCAGCTGATGACAGCTGTCAAGAAACAACTTTCAAGGGTGTTAGGTCTTAATTAATCAATGGCACCGGCTACTTGATCTTTAAGCAGTGAGGCGTGACATGTTGTAAACACAGACGTGGCCAGGTCAGCTGAGACCAAAAGAAAAGACCCCAGTTTAACGAATTACTTCCGACTTGACATAAGCTGGAATCTGGAAGATGGATCAAGGGAATGTGGCACATTTGGGAAAAAATGCACCTGGCGGATGGCGGTTGGCGAGGTAAATAAGTAGTAAGGAAATCGGGACTTTGTCATTTGTTGGCGGTAGGCGAGGTTGGCGGATGAACAAGGGGCGAATGAAAGAGGTTAGACTGTACAGGTATATATATATGTGCCGTGCATGGATATCCAGATCCTGGCTACCACCACAATATTTTTTCTATTGATGTTTAAAGTGGAGAAACAATCACAACCGGTAGTTTGTATGGACATTCAATAAACACAGACTGTAATAATATTTGCGGCAAGAGAATAATTGCCAAATTTCAATGGGCACCCTTTTGTGGAACTTAGGGTCTATAGGGCAAGACCTATTCTTGACACTGATTATTGGATGAGGATGACAGTGACCACTGACCACACAACAAGAACGATATACATGTATGTTGGTATCAGCCTTCTTTATTCCAGGTATATGCATGGCTCTATTAATAATTTAGAAGTTATAATCAGTGTTGAGGAAACTCCAGGCATTTTACGAATTAATTTAATTACCTCCGCCAAGCGGCGGGGTTATGTTTTGGTGGGGTTCGTTTGTCTGTGTGTTTGACTGTCAGCAACAATACTCAAAAAAAGTTATTAACGGATTTTAATGACATTTTTAGGATAGCTCGGCAATGATACAAGGAACCAGTGATTAAATTTTGGAGGTGGTTCATGCGTAAATAACCTCGGAATGAGTGCAGGTTTTATGGGGTGTTACAGCACATTTGTTTACACTAGGGACGTTGCAGGTGACGATATGGCCATCTTTGGAGTGCGAGTCGTGACGTAACAGACGTGACGTAACAGAGGACAATGACGTCACTTCACGTGCTGTTTCCCTGAAAGGTGTCGGTAAGTCAACGTACAGCATGGAAGCCAGTTTTAAAAGGAAAAATGATACATTTCTGACAATGCCATATGGGGGTAATGAGCTGCCTTAGCGGAGGTCTGCGCTCTCTGAGCTTATTTCTAGTTGATTTATGCTGATAAGAATAAACAAGTTTGTGGACGTTGTGTTGCCGTCATCAGATCTTCAAATCTACATTGTTCATGTTCCCATACCAAGGTGTGTAAAGTGTCATTTCTGAACGCCCGATGCAATTATCTAAAGAGATTAGCGAAAATGTATGATTTTTTCCGGAGAATAACGATATGCACATGCATTCTCTGAGAATAAACATTACCCAGAGACTGTGTATCATTCATCGTGTAAAAACTACTGAATTATTCTTGATTTATTCTTAATTCATAACTTCAGTCATACGCAAAAAGCCACTGTAATGGCCGTCCACATCCGTATTATTGTAATGCAATCGTGTTCACAGCCTGTAATCGTAAAATTTGGATGTACACGAGCGAGAAAATTCGCACACAAAAATAAGCACAATAGCTTTATTTTGGTCTAATTGTGCACCTAATGTGAGTGAGTGCCATTAATAATGCTGACGCTGTAGGGGCGGATCCAGGATTTAGTGAAAGGAGAGGTCCAACCCAAGAGGACTAATGATAAAACAAAAAAAGGTACCCGGGGCCGGAAAATGGGGGTCCAGGCCGCAAAAACAAAATTGCCTGGAACCCTTAAAAAAAGGTTGCTGCGGCTGGAAAAGGGGACAGGAGAGCAGCCATTGATCCCGGCCTGCTGCTGGATGGTCCTACAGTGGAAGCAGCAGCAAATCTGGCCGTTACTATGGTATGAAGCCAGTCAATGATCGGTAAACATTATTTTACAAGGCAACACCTGTTTTTTTATATATATCTATTGTATAACACGTTTTGTTCCATAGTCGGGATGATATATATATATATATATATATATATATATATATATATATATATATATATATATATATATATATATATATAAAAGAATCAACCAACTTCAATATCCGTCTAACATTTTAAGCTCACAACAAGAGAAAAAGTTTACATTTTAATCATTTTTTAATCATTTAGTGTATGGTAACGTCTCCCTCAATGTTACATGCAAAGAAGGTGTGTGTGGGGGGGGGGGGCATGCTGTGGCGCCCCAAGGCTACGCCTCTGTTTGATGCCATAGGTTAAATGTATGCATGGCAGCAGCCCCTTCAATCAAATTCAAAAAGTCATTAAAAATTAATATTAGTTGCACAAACTATTTATCATTTGAAACTTTGTGTAGTGTTCTTTCTGGTAGTATTTACATTTATGAAATTAACGTTCATTTTCATATGACATTTAAATAATTTTGAAACTTTCAGTTTCATAGAAATTATTATATTTTATTATCAGCAACAACTGAAAAAGAGCTAGGGCATATAGGAATCAGACAGGTGTGCTTGTATATATTAATATATATATATATATATATATATATATATATATATATATATATGATGTTTATAAAATGAGGAATATTGAGAAAGCATACTCTCGTTAAACCTTTTACAGGTCTCACTGAATACCCTAACAATCCAAATAGACGCAAAACAGATGGTCACTTAAACGGACCGTAACTAGACCCAAAGGTGTTTCATGCACAATTGCGGTTTGTTTTTTTTTTACTAAATTGCCAAAAATGAAGTCGTCGAGAGAACAAGTCAAATCTCAATTGGAGTTTGTAGCTTCTTAAGACTACAATGCTGGGAAAGAATGCTCGTGCATGGTAGAAGAGCTGTCTTTTTATGGGAGTTGCGCCCTAATATTATGACAAGCAACGGCAACAAAATCGCTCACAGACCGATTCGAAAAATCGCTGGATAATCGTACCGCATTGTCATTACTTTGCCATTCCCGTGTTAGACTCCAATGATCTTTTTCCATTTTCCCGTAGCGCATTCTCTTTGTTATATTGTCGTTGCCGGATAAACGGTACACGTAAAGATATTTGACATTTGTAGATAAATAAACAGCATTGATATTGTCATCTTGCAAGAACTGCTTCAAATAGTTACGCATAAATGCACATAGACATATTAATATACCCTCTTAACATTAGACTGCGAGTGATGAATTAACACAAAAGAATACACAAACCAAAGTGGAACTTAATCTCGATGGTATTTTCTGGAAGACGACAGAGTATTGTAAACTAGTGATACGCCGTAGTTGTAGTCACCGGTGCATAGGATCCATAATAGAATCTCTTGGCACGTTGTTTTAACAGCTGTCTGAAATCTATAGATAAAAAAATGCAACGATCTGTGTCCATCTGTGTAAATCAATAAATCAATGAATCACACGAAAGATATTTTTTCCCATGCAGGAAGTAGCGATCCTTAATATAAGTATGAGTGACTCTCTGTGTGTTTCCATGCACCTCGCCGAAGTCTCACAACAAGACAGACATGAATCGGAGAATTTTAACCACGAGATCATTTTTGCTTATTCTGATTGCCTCAGTAGCAAGTCTGTTACTGATATCCCGAAAGATGAAACAATATGGTTTAGTGAGTTTATCTAAAAGACCTAGGAGTTTCCAGTTTACCCAATATGGAAAAAAGAAGTTGCACTCATGTAAACCGGAAATGTCAAAAGAGGCACATGTCGAGCCATGCACCCCTGACAGGATGGTCAGTAAAGAATTTGGAATGGAACTTTGAGACGGCAGCAAAGCAGTTCATGATTTTATGAAGCGATGTAGAGCCCCAAAGCTGATCTCATTTCCCCCTGCGGTTAGTGAAAATCTGACAAGGGACCACGAGCAGTTTCCAGTTCCTAATATTGTCCATTATGTTTGGTATAATGGCAATGCAAACTTTACATTTCTGAGTTATATGTCTTTTTTAAGTGTCGTCAAATACATGAAAGCTGATTATATTTATTTGCATGGAGATACAGACCCCACAGGACATTGGTGGAAACAGACGCTCCAGGATGTGGCCAATATATACTTTGTGTACAGAGTACGTACAACTCATATATGTTGGAAGAAGATTGAACATGTGTAACACTGCTGAGATATAGCAAGACAAGATATCATCTACGGTAAAAAAAAACAAACTTTTTTATCTTCATAGTTGTTTCTCCAGCAATACTAATGACTACAGTTTGAGAGTTAGAAGAAAAATGTTTTGAATATCCAAACTAAAACTAGATGCAATATCTCACCCTGTGCTTAAGAGAGCTATGTTTATAAATTCTTATCATTAGCCAATACATTGCCGTGTCATATGGCTGGTCGGTAGGAGCTACCTCCATTATGCTTAAACCGAGGACGACAATTTCTAAGGTTTGCTGACTCATACCCTTATCATCCTACATAGAGATTTCAGATGTGTTAATTAGTTCTTAATATTGTTGTCATGAATTATAACTGTATATGAAAAGTAATTGTGTCTTATAGGCTGACGATTGTTTACAAGGACAAATCAGCATTTAGCAACACCTCTTATATTAGACTTAAATTGGTTTCAATCATATAATATTGTAACCCCGCGTCTGACGAGAACAGATACGAAATTTGTGGAACGTGGAATTATATCACGTTAAGCACATTAAATGCTACAAGATACAATAAACACGCTCTAGCTTCGAAAGTGAAAAAAAAGTTATAAACATATATCCGAATTTCATGAATTTTCCAAAGAAATACCTCATAATGGTAACCGCTAAATGATGCCATAATACGTAAGGTAAAAGTTGATAAAATGACTAATGAAATTACAAAGGTTAATTTGGGTACGATTATGTTTCACATGCCTATAAGGAAAACTCCGTTTTCAGGTTTTTTGCTGACCGTGATATCGTCCTTAGACCGATTGTGATCAAACCCATCAGAATCCGAGGATTATTAGATATACACTAATCTAATAATTTTCAAATTGATTAGTGTAAAATGAGACCTGTGTATGTAACAAAGATACGGCACTAAACGACATGCCTGATTTTTAATGATTAACTATAGAAATGAAGCTACTCTTATATGAGTAACTCCCTTACTTTCATTGTCCAAGTATATAACGTTTATGCATTACTCAGTCGTTTAACTGGCAAGTAAGAGGTTCTGGTGTCTATAACCAAGACCGGACAGAGGACACAGGGAACGAGATCCGAAATACCTTGGCCCAGGTGAACAAAAAGGTATGCCAGCAGAGTTTATACATACCTATATATCGCCTTCAGAAATATGGGAATAAACGAAAAGCAAATTAATTTCGCTATTAAGCCTGATTTTGTCACTTTTTATAATTTTCATTATCATCCACCCTTGATACCCGCCAATTCTGAAAAATATCGCTTTTACATACCTGAGTATCTCCTTGAAACACTAATTACCCTTATCTGATAATTTGCTGAATCTATAATTGTCCCAAAAGCTTTGGCCAGTGCATATCACTCTCTTCAAAATGGTCCTCATGGTTGCGTGCCCATGCTGCGCTCGCCTACTTGTCAGTATGAAATGTGAAGTTTATCTGTTCATGCTGTGAATGAGTGCCCCTGACAGGAAGTGATGAATATTTTGATTTTCGACAATTCTGAGGGTGCGCACATTATAGAGGTTTCACGTTATATTCGTATGGGTCAGGAAATCTCGTGTTTTTTTAAATAAAGGAGTTTTTCCGGTCAAAGTAATAACTAAAAAACGTTCTGGTTATTTCATTTCTTGTTGTGTGAGACAGAGAAATAAGAAATACAAGGTCAAATGAAAAATTATATTAAACTATAGGTTAATGGCTAATAGTTGCTGCAGAATTCATAAGGGCATACAGGACGGGTCCATACATCCATAAAATAAATGTGTTTATTTCAGAGTACGGCGGTGTCTACCTCGACATGGATCTATTTGTGGTGAAACCGTTTAGGCCACTGTTCAAATATGACGTCACAATAGGACGGGAGAGCCCCACTGGTTTATGTCCCGCCATCATAGTTGGACGCCAAAGAGCTCCGTTTATTCGCTTATGGCGGGAAACATATCGAACGTACGACCCAAGTGAATGGGGATATCATGCAGTTCTGATGCCATCGTCTCTCCAGAAGATTTATCCGACGCTGATTCACGTGGATGTAGGTCATCTCATCAGCCCTGATAATGATCACCGTGACCAGATCTATCAGAAAGGCTATGATTGGTCGAAGAACTACGCCGTATATATTTTTAAGAGGAACCGAAAATTGCCGACAAATCCAGAAGGAATGAAAAAGCTAGACAGCCTTCTTGGGGAACTGATGAGATACATTTATTATGGGTCAAAAGAATTGCTTTAAATATATCTTCCCCAGGAGGTGTAATGTTTTTATCCTAGCTGGAGGGCTAGAGTTAAAATTTAAAAGGTAATCTAAATCACCATAATCTGCATTTTGATATACCTTTCCGTTTCACTAGCGACACCTGTCGGAGATATCTAACATGTATGATTCGGGATTAGCAGTATACACGTCCACGACAGTACATGACAAAAGCGGTTGTGTTTTGGGCCCTGGTGCAGTGAAATAACTTGTAGCGACTTGACAACCGTGAGTTCCTATATACAAAACAGGGTTCATCTTGAAGCTCTATATGTGTGGAACGTATATATATCAGACAATCCATGCTACATACGTTAACAAAATAATGAATTTAATTCCTTTTATTTCTGGTCATATTACAAAGATATGTAGTATACTAGCTACAGTATAACTGCATCCTACCTCCTCTTTATTAATATTATGCACCTGAATACTTAATATTTTCGCCTCGTCTGTCTGTTTGCATGCGGAAGTCAGATGACCCGAACCCTGCAGGCCCAGACCCTGCTCAAACACGCGCAGTGCGCATGGTCGTTGAAAGGGTCTATTTAAAGGATTCCTTTCTTTGAGCCATTTAGTGGCATTAGGGGTCGACTTTGTTACACAGAGTTGAGCTTAATCGTGATCGAAACATGGAATTGGTGAATACAGACACATTCCTGTATAGAATACATGATTAATTTTTGATCAAAAGAAAAAAGCATGAAAAAGCTTTCTTTATTAACATATGACAAGAAATTGAATATAAATAAAACAAGTAATAATGTTAAACGAGTTATTCATAATAAACTGAGTTCTTGGACGTCTGTCATAAATATTATTCTAGAAAATAGATTTGTTTTTTTTTTTTTTTGGGGGGGGGGGGGGGAGGGGCAAATCATATGTTACCCCCGCCCCCAACTTTTCCATGTAAACAAACTTAACAAAACTGGACTTAATCAGACTGGTGTAAACAGTTTTCTTTGAATCAGCTCTTTAAACCAGTAAAAAAATCACTGGAGTCCCCTTAGAACTACAGGTGGCATTATATGATAAAACTGCACTGATGTCAATGCTTTATAAATTATATTGGTCTACTATTGGGCCCCCTTATATATGGTTTCGCCGCCTATGTTATATATATATATATATATATATATATATATATATATATATATATATATATATATATTTATATATTGGCCCAAGGGACGAGGTCAATGTAACCTTTCTTTGAGAAACTATGTAATTCCATCAGTTTGCATGAAAATCCATTGAATTTCTTCTCAATCTACATGCCTCAAATGAAAACAACTGGGACTTCATTTCTTAATTGAGTGTGGTTAGTAATATATAGGTCAGTATTGTGTAATTTTGATAGGTAAGTAAATTGAATGTAATGCAATTAATTTTAAGTGAGAATGGTTGGAAATATACTTGTGTGCTTAACATTTAATCTGATAACCTTAAAGATTTGGAATACAACATTTTTTTGCTGAGAGTGTCAGTTTTCGGTAAATTAATTGTTTATGACAATGTTAATTTGATAATTAAAATTTAAACTTCATGTACGTCTAAAAATGTAATATCCATTGCCTCTCAGGGTGGCCTATATATATTTGTTTCGTGCTTCATAGATAACCATGCACGCCTATGCATGGTTTTGAGTAAAATTAAAACCATTAACGGATCTGCTGTTTTATAAGGGTTTTAAGAAGAATATGTCATGGTATGAATATTATATATTTGGCACATTATTCTGTAAATATTTAATATTTGGTAATTTTTTTGTGTAGTGCAGCATGTGATTAAAAGTAGGAAACTGGTAAAAAACTGCACTAAAAATGCATATTTTGTATTTTATTTTTTCATAATTTTCCACCCCCTTTCAGGCGCTAGCACGCCCTCAAACTCACCACACTTCCAGAATGCTTCCCCCTTTAAAAAAACTCAAAATTACACACACACACACACACACACATATACTGTACCACCATCATCTTTTAAATTTCTAAATATGTATTTGCCCCCCCCCCCAACTTTGATCTGTTTCCCACGCCTCTCGTTTTGGTCAATATATAGTCAGGTCCGTTAAGGCTTTTTGGTCCCCTAGGGTCCTTTTTATTCCCTCAGTAGTGTCGGTATCTTG
The DNA here is from genome assembly GCA_026874595.1 of Sipunculus nudus. NCBI lineage: Eukaryota > Metazoa > Annelida > Sipuncula > Golfingiida > Sipunculidae > Sipunculus > Sipunculus nudus. The sequence continues at coordinate 13,558,915 of CM049321.1, forward strand.
TAAATTATAAACATTGGGCTGATGCGGTCGTGACAGTGGAGTGTGAACATTTTCGACTATGAAGCTAGGGTCCTATAAGCATTTTAACAAGTTTGTAACAACATTTTCAGACACGTCATGTCATATGCACAACAAAAATGACAAAGAATACTACCAACACTTAAGAAATACTATATAAGTGTCAACAAACGATCCGGCTCATCAGGTGTTTAATTGGCGTAGCTATATTGCTTGGTGATCTTTGTCAACGGAAATTTGATTGGCTGCCAGTCATTATGTATTTCACCGGATGCCGACCCGCCACCTGAGGTCTAAATCCATCAAAAGCCGTCGCTTTAGGGGGCGGTTTAATCGGAGCTACTATAGAAGTGTTGGAGTTCCATTGCGTAGGAGCATAGGTGTTAGATAATTACAATATACAAGTAGCAATGCTACATCGTATAATCTGCTCCTAGCATGACTTTGGCAGGGCTGCCAGGGACCTCAGTCAACTCTACGTCAAGCATGATTGACAGAATGACGAAAAAATGTAACCAAGTAAACACTCAACTGTTATTTCTGAAATTTTAAAGTACAAAATGAACGTGTCTTTAATGGTCAGCTAAAAATGACCAAGTAGATATATTTTTCAACACGTATATGACATTCGTTAGCTTATTGGCTTATTTGAGTCAAAATTGAATTATATTTTCTTTCACTTTACCCATCAAAATAAAAGCCGTAGATATACAATGTATAATGCTTCAAAATATTTAAATCTTAAGGAATTGCTTGCTGTTCATGGAACCTCTGAAATGTCAAGAAAAGGACTTTAAACACAATTCAGGTGGATAAATTTACCAATATGCTGAGTTATATACACATCCAAACGTTTATCCGGCAATGGCATCGACAACGACAACGTCAATGAGTTTTGAGTGTACACATTGTTAACCCCGTAAAATTTGTAATCGGAGGCCAAATCGCACGAGTTTTATTCGAGACAACAGTTCTCTACATAACCATTTTGTTTTATAATTTTAGCCGATATTGTGAAATTTCGGGACACCTCAGTAGTCTTAAAACTAAAATGCTGGGAAAGGATTCCCATGGATTGTAGTATTGACGTCATATTATAGGAATGGCGCCCCACGATAATGTCCGAAAATGGCAAAAGATCGCCGATTCGAAAAATAGACGGAAAGTCTTGCTGTGGCGTTCGCATTTGTACACTCCAATGCATTCTTACGACCGAGTTTTTTTGGGTTTTTTTTTTGCCGTTGCCGCATAATCGTTGTTAGATTATCCTTGCCGGAAAAAACGGATGAATGTATACATGACTTTATATATGGATGTTTTTTGCACATTGGTTGGTTTATGTTTTAAGTGGCAACGTACTGACTGATAAGCACAACGACTGGCGCAAGTTGTATAGGCCTTTGAATAAAGAACACTGAAAGTATTTGACACAAGCTCATTTGATATTTGTAAATAAATAAATGGAATTAATAATATCATCTTGCAAGATCTACATCAAATAGTTCCGGGTCAATGCACCGCGACATATCAATATACCCTTTCATGATTAAGCTCGAGTGGTGAATTAACGCAAAAGAATACATGTGAGCTCACAAACCAAAGCGGAAATCAATCTTGATTGCATTTTCTGGTGGACCAAAGATTATTATACACTAGTTGTACGTTGTAGCTGTAGTCATGAATGTCATCAAGGGAGAGGTTACAAAACACCGGTTCCTAACAACACCTTGTGGTACCCCTTTCGTCATATCAAGCCAGCTGCTAATGTGTCTGACGGTTTCACAATCTGCGGGCGAGATGAAAGATAGTCTAACATGAGGGCACATGAGGCTCCTTGGAAATGCCGTAGCTTTGCAATAATGAGTTGAAGGGGTAGGCAGTCGAAAGCCTTGCTCAGGTCCAACAGTAGGGCCCCAGCATAATGGCGGCCCGAGGGTTGTAGTTATTTACATAACTGTGCATATAATAACCATGATGTTTGCAGGGATTTATTTATTACATTCTGGTGGACTGTGTACACTGGTTTCTCAAAATAGAGTCAATACAGACCAGATAATAATTTGTGTGAAAATTTATTGAAATATAGACGTGTTGAGATCACAATAAATATGTCAGCAAAAGGAGGCGATCCCACATGGGAATAATGCACGAGTTGTTTGAGGTTGGTTTGTTTGGATCCATATTGGAAGAAATTTGACACAAAAAATGCTACAGATACTGTTGTAAACTACCATGTGATACATGGAGCAAACGAGACCACTGAAAGACATAAGTCATAAAGCAATGAATCACTGTTGAGTTCTAAATGTTCATACTTTGTACATTTCGTGTGTCTGTTATACTATCCGTTATCAATAAAACTTTTAAAGTGATTCATCCACATTTCATTCATGTGAATGTAATTAAAGGTGCATCAGTTTTACTTTGATCTGGTTTAAACTGAATTAAACCCAATTAAAATCATTGTCCTGCAAGGATTAAGCCAGACACGACTCGGATAGGCACTGGCTAAACTGATTGATCCTACGATATGAATGATATCAGTTGGGTTTGTTTTCTTTCGCTTTTCAGTTGACTAGATATCAGCTAACATTTTTATGTTTAATGGAATACGACGGGTTTGTTAGTTAAGCCGGCTTTCCTGCACTCAAATGATAAGAAACCACTAATCAGCAATTTGCAATCATGTGTTTTACATTTTGTTCAAAATAATAGAAACATGCTAAGAATTCTGGGGTTTTTTTTCTTGCAATTGACAAGAAATTCAATATAAATTATTCAAAGTATAAGTTAAACGAGTTATGATAAACCTCCCGTCGTCCACAAAGTAATGGGGAAAATCATAAACCTCCCTTCGTCTACAAACAAGGAAAAATTATAACCCTCCCTTCATCCCAAAAAAGGGAAAATTATATCCCTCCCTTCATCCACAAAAAAGGGAGAAATTATAACCCTCCCTTCGTCCACAAAAAAGGGGGAAAATTATAAACCTCCCTTCTTTCACTAAAAAAGGAAAAATTTTAACCCTCCCTTCCTCTAAAAAAAAAAAGGAAAATTATAACCCTGACTTTGTCCACAAAAAAGGGGAAAATTATAACCCTCTCTTCATTCACAAATACTCTATCCATGTAGAATTTTGCTTTTAATATATGAAACATAAGAAGAGATGACGGAGCTTTTAATTAGTAGAACTTAACAAATACTCGTCGGATTTGAATCTTTTTCTCTGCCCTCTTATTCACCGTGAAATATTTTACCCTGAAGGTGTCGTCGGCGGGTCCACGGAAATGGTGAGCGTCCGTCCGTCGAAAATAATTTGACAATTCGTCACTATGCACTCATGCCATGTCCAACATCTACAGGTAAAGTTCGAATATGGATGGCCATGATGCATTTTTTTCAGGGTCACAGAGGCAATCACGCTATACAATGGTGGCGTCTTAAAAAGATGTGAAAAGTGGTACTATGAAGGAAAATAAGTTAAAATGGTTAGTAATTATAAATATTTAGGGGGAATTTTTACAAGTTTTCTTAAATGGTCAAGAATGAAAATAACATTTAGCAAATCAAACCAATAAAGCTGTCACAATGATTAAAAAATTTATTGGTAAATATAAATATTTAACAGTGGAACAGTCTTTTCCTTTTTACTTTTTGACAGAATGGTGCTACCAGTTTTATGTTATGGCAGTGAATTATGGGGCCATGAAAACTGTGCCACTATTGAATCAGTGCAGAACAAATTTTGCAAATACATTCTTAAAATTAATTCTTCATCACCAACTGCTGCTGCACTTGGTGAATGTGGACGATGGCCTTTGAAAATTCATTATGTATTCAGATGCATCAAGTAATGGACCAAAATATTAAGAATGACACCAAATAGGTATCCCTCCCAGTTATATGGTAAATTATGTCGCCTTGATGAACTGGGAAGGAAAACTTGGGCTACGAAAGTTAATAATTTATTATTTTCATTAGGTTTTGGTTACACTTGGATATTGCAGGATTTAGGGGATACACAATTGTTTCTGTCAGAGCTACACCAAAGATTAAAAGATATTTATTTGCAAGAATGGTCGAATAACATTTCAAATAATAAACGTTTAGAATCATACTCCGTGTTTAAATCACTCTTAACCAGGGAAATGTATTTAAATGTTGTAAAAAATAATCATAAAACCAGTTTATCTAGATTAAGATGTTCATCACATAATTTGCAAATTAAAAAAGGAAGACATGATAAGATACACTGGACTGAGAGAAATTGTACCTATTGTTTAAAACATGGTGAAAATTTAGTTGAAACTGAATATCATTTCATAATGAAGTGTCCATTATATAATGATTTGAGAGACCATTTTCTTTTAAATTATGTAAATTTTCTTTTGTTTCACTTATGTCAAATAAAAATCCTTTTGTTAATAATAATCTAGCAGCTTTTGTATATTATGCTTTTAAAAGAAGAAATGATCAAGTATAAGTCAATATTAAGGTATTTAAAATGGTTCTTATTTAATATTGATATTAATTAAACTAAAACCTTTTTTGGAAAAGGATTTATCATTTTTAAAAATCTGAGCACTTAAATATTAATTGCATACAAAAACACCTGTTTATGAATTATACTATAGAAATGACCTCTTTGTGAAAAATATGTTGATATTATTGAATGCATGTACTTAAAGTTTATTTGTTAAAATGGGGTTTTTTTATATTCATCACTCATTGATACTGTATCATGCATGCACTTATGGAAAAATGGGCCTGGGGCCTTATATTTTCTGAATAAAATATTCATTCATTCATTCACTCTATGCAATCCTCCCGTGCGGGACCCTCAAGTCTGAGGCTAAAAATCTTCTGGTAGTGCCTATGACCTATGAATGGAGGGTTTTGTCCAATGAGGCACCATGCAGTGATATTTTACAGCTAACAGATGATACGAGCCACCACTACACTTGAACAGTTTAAAATGGACTGGAGACATACCTTTTTGGAGATGCTTATGACCTATAAATTTCAAAACTTAACCAGTGGATAAAGTGGTGACTATAAACATAACACGTGTTTCTCAACTTATCTGACTGGTATATTTTTATAACCATTAAGTCATCTAATAATCGTTTTAATCTCGGACTTGCATAAATTACCTTTCACAGGATTAACTTTTATTATCACACTTCTTATTTATCCGCGCTTGTGAGCAGTTCTCTGGATGAGCACTTTATAAATATGCAATAATAATAAAAATAATAATAATAATCCCATATTCGGCAAAAATAATTTAACATTTAAGCACTTCTTTATTCTTGAAGCAGGAAATGTTGCTGTTTTATGAAACAAAGAAGAGTCCTGAGATTGGACAATAGGGAGACTGAAATGAAACTAAAGCAATTCGTTTATTGAATAAATACATAACCATTTCCTTATTGGATTTCACCCCGACCCTCACAAATCCATCCTTTCAGTATCCTCTCCTATTGTGAAGCCGCGGTTGACTTCTTTTCCACCACGTCCGAATCTATAATTTACTGAGACACTCTTTATAAAACTAAATCATTATTATACCTTAAACCAAATCTTACAAATCTTGAACGGATGATGAAATTCATCTTCATAGTACCAAGTCTGTGGCAGCAACGCTTTTCCCAGGTCCAATACTTGGTATAGTATGACGATGCTGAAACTTTGCAAGTGTTCTTCTCGGAAAAAAAATTATTTTTTCATGCAAATATGTTTTCTAACACTACATTCACCTGTTCATGTATTCAGCATAATCATGAACTATCCGTATAATGGGTTAGAAATTCGCCAGTGAGAATATGTCCTTTTGAGTAGGAATGTGCCTTGCCGAATTGTATGTTACTATACATAAAAATAAAATGGCAATATTTATAGAACACTGTATAACGTATATGGTGTATTCAAGTAAACTGTCCATTAGTGGTGGGAGTCGGTTCCTTTTTTATAATCGATCATCAGTTTGGGCAAACCGATCGATGATCGATTATTAATCGGTTCAGACAAATATAAAGAAATGTGCAATTATCTGTAAAACTACTCTCTTAACCCAGCCCGCATGTCTTAGTAGTTCTACCTGACGAAAAGAAGTTTTTGCCTTTTTTATATATATTCATATTATTACTAAGATATGCCATTCAAAGTTTCATTTTAATTAATTATAATAATCAAGAATTAAACCACAGTCCAGGACTTGCTGGCCCTCATGAATATTCCCGCGTATATCATGTTAACTTTACCACCAGCAAGGACTTTCATTTTATAACAATTATGATGACTGTCGACTGCTTTCTAAACAAGCCTGCCAGAAAAATTACAGGCCCATATAATTTTAGGTAAAAATTAAAAAAAAGAACTTGAAAGCTAAAAATATAATTACTCATGCGACAGCGGCAGCAGCACCTGCCATCAGTTGAGCAGATTATTTCTAAGAGAATCTCGCAAAATTTGCATATAGACCTGGAGAATGATGGAGCATTTAAACGCCGTACCGCCCATATTTTGGAATGAAAACTCTCCTCTAATTCTACAGCTCCCTGCCAGTTCACAGAGGTTTAATAAGTCCTCCGTTCTCTCATCTACCGAGTCATACTCAGTCATATACGGAGGTTATTTTGGAACACAGACTCATTATATGAAGCGCGGAATGTTGTAAGAAATGGAAGAATAATTTTTGCCTATAACATAAAGACATTATGGTAAAAACAATCATGAGTATGATGTAATCGATAGTTGCCTATCGTAATCGAGCACTTGAAAGTGGCAGCAAACCGAATGACTTTCGAAAAAACTCGATGATCGGCCCAACACAACTGACCATAACATATTCCTTATTTTCTGGGGATAGTGGTCATTTACTTTAAATGTGTAGACATTTATGCAGACGATTTAGTTATTAGTAAAGGGGGAGGGAGCATTTCCATTCGGAAAGGTATGTGTATATATGGGGGAAATACGGCCCGAGGTCTGAACGTCTGAATGACCAAAGGGCGTTCCAGTCTATTGTATTTCTCGGGTCCTCTTGAAAAAAAGTGGGCTTACTGTGAGAGAATAAGGAAGGGGGTCAGCATAAGATAAAGAATTTGATTATATCCATGGTGAAATTTATATGAAAGGCCATATGAAGTATGCAAGATAGCAAAAAAAAAAGAAATTCATAAAATTATGAACGCTAAAGGGGGGGGGGGGCACGTGCATCCTGTGCTCCCCTCTGGATCCGCCTATGAATTGACGCTACCACTTCCATGATAGCCAGGGACAAACCAGATATGTTCCACGGATCATCTTTTCTTGTCTGGATTACTTGAACTTCATCCAGATTGGAGCATTATGTTCCAATATTAGACTGACTTGATGGAAGACTGGGATTGGGGAACCTAGGTACAGGGGAATATATGTACTTTCCCGGGCTTATTTTGCACGACCACGTGCTAATTGTGCTAATATAATACAGCAGATGTTTGATGGTTCAAAGAACAGGGGATTGGTAACTGAGGTTGCCCTGGTGCCTGAATGCATTAACACATCGTAATTCTCTAATCCCAGAAAGACTTGATAGATGATAGACACATCAATCACCAAACCAGCCTGAAAGATTTATCAAGTAGGTCTATATCTACTGAACAGGTCACCTGAACAAGTCATGGGTCATGACGCTCAGCCGATTGACATGTTGATAATATGTCCTTGCACAGACAAGGATGGCATCAGTGTTCATGCATATTATTTTTATCAAGACCCATAAGCACAACAAATTTGATAACAATCCAACCAGCCTTTCATGAGAAATCTGGCAATTTGTGTGTATTTCGCATTATTTCTGGGGTGCTCAAGCATATCCCAAAACTCTGAGAATATAGGTCATTTTGACCCAATTTCAGGTTTCTTGGGAGAACTTTTGAGGAACTCTCAGGATGTCAAGTTAGAAGATTCTGGGCCCCATGGTTATGTTTGTGCCCAACCTTGGTATCAAATGTTCAATCATTCTATGGGATACTTCTGTGCCCCATAGCTCGGACAATATGGGTGTCAGAGACATAATTTCAGGTTTCCAAGGAGATTTTTTATGGGCCTCCCAGCATAGTGGTTACGATTTGTGCCCTATTAACGGATGATGGCATCTTTTAAGGTCTCAAAAATATAGGAAAAAAATAGTAAAAAAAAAATCATAAAAAACAGGTGGCGCCACCAGTTTGTAGAAACTTATAAAACACTCCATGATCAATATCCATGCAAAGAATCATGGTGATCAATGCATTAGTTGTTCAGATATTTGAGCTTTTGTATTAAATTTTTCATTATTCTGGAGGGTTCTTCGGAGCCACATAGCTGGAATAATATGGGTAACAGAGACCTAATTCCAGGTTTCCAAGAAGACTTTTCATGGACCTCTCTGAATTTTAAGTGAGAAGATTCCAGGTCCAGCAGTTACGATTTGTGCCCTGTTAACAGATGACGGCATCTTTTGCGGTCTCAAAAATAAAGAAAAAAAATCGTAAAAAAAATCTAAAAAATACAGGTGGCGCCACCAGTCTGTAGAAAATGATGAAACACTCCATGTGCAATAACCATGCAAAGAATCATGATGATCAATGCATTAGTTGTTCAGATATTTGAGCTTTTGTATCAAATTTTTCATTATTCTGGGGGGTACTTCGGAGCCCCATAGCTTGAAAAATATGGGTAACAGAGACTTATTTCCAGGTTTCCGTGGAGACTTTTTATAGGTCTCTCAATGTGTCAAGAATGACGATTCTAGGTCTAGTCTTTAAGATGTGTGCCCTGTTAACAGATGTTCACATTTTAAAGGTCTCAAAAATAGAGAAAAAAAATCGTAAAAATCGAAAAACACAGGTGGCGCCACCAGTCTGCAGGAAATGATGGAACATCTCAAGATCAATATGTATGCCAAAACTCATGACCATCAGTGTTGTATATTGAAGTTTTTGTATGAAAATTTTGACTATTCTAGGGGGTACTTTGGGGCCCCATAGCTCAAAGGGTATGGGTAACAGAGACCTAATATCTGGTTTCCAAGGAGATTTTTCATGGACCTCTCAGAATGTCAAGTTACAAGATTCTAGGTCCAGCGGTTACGATTTGTGCCTGGTTAACGAACAGACGGACATACGGACAGACGGACAGCTAGGCAGACAGACAGACGGACGACGGACAATATAAGACATATTTATCCAACTGTTCTTATAATAATAATAATAATAATAATAATAACAATAATAATAGTATTGTATCAGTCATAATGATTCGAGTCCGAAAGCATGCAAATCTGTGGCAAGACAGTGGCGAGGACCTACATGACAAACCTTCAAGTAATCATCAATTACAGTGTAACAAAACTTAAAGTTATCATTAATTGGATTGTAACAAATCTTAAAGTAATCATCAGTTAGAGTGTAACAAATCTTAAAATAATCATCAATCAGAGTGAAACAAATCTTAAAATAATCATCAATCAGAGTGTAACAAAACTTTAGCAATCATCAATTAGAGTGTAACAAAACTTTAAGCAATCATCAATTAGAGTAAGTGTAACAAAACTTAAAGTAATGATCAGTTAGAGTGTAACAATCTTGAAGTAATCATCAATCAGAATGTAACAAAACTTAAAGTAATCATAAATCAGAGTGTAACATAACTTAAAGTAATCATCAATTAGAGTGTAACAATCTTAAAGTAATCATCATTTAGAGTGTAACAAAACTTAAAGTAATCATCAATTAGAATGTAACAAAACGTAAAGTAACCATCAATCAGAGTGTAACCAAACTTAAAGTAATCATCAATTCGAATGTAACAAAACTTAAAGTAATCATCATTTAGAGTGTACAGCAACTTAAAGTAACCATTAATCAGAGTGTAACAAAACTTAAAGTAATCATAAATCAGAGTGTAACATAACTTAAAGTAATCATCAATTAGAGTGTAACAAAACTTAAAGTAATCATCAATGAGAATGTAACAAAACTTAAGTAAACATCAATTAGAGTGTATACAGCAAAGCATGGCCTCTTGATGGTTATTTCATAAACTAGGTATAATGGTTGTATTTTGTCGTAGCACAAGCCTATGAAAACAGGTGCTTGATAGTAATATAGGTTCCGTGGACATCATGCATTAATCTTGACTTTGGCTAGATTTCCAAGAAAATAATTGCAGTGAAATTGTAATTATTGGCAAATTAAAAAAAAATTAGTTTTAGCCCTGATCTGAAAATTACGAAATACACATATACATAAGATAAGACAAGGCAAGATAAGATAAATGTAATAAGTCCATAAAACTTACAAAAATTCGTTTCTCCGTTGACGCAATACATACAGACCAGAGACTGCATAGAGACTATAGACTAAAATGACAAGAGCGCAATACACTAAGACTAAAGACAAATACATGCAGCCATCACTAGAAAATGAATATATACATCAGTTACTTCATTAATGAAACAAATATTATGAGATGGTGACACAGTGACATTCATGGAATTAGTATGGAAGTTGGCACAAAGGATGCGGCATGACTGTGGGTTTTACGTGCTTGGTTCATCCGTCTCTTACCAGATGGCAGCAGCTCCTATTGCACGTACATTGGATGACTGTCATCACGTGCACTTTTTTACTTTTACAAGAACTCTCTTTTGATAGATATCCTCGAAATTGTTTAACTAGGTAAACCTATCTCTCATTCAACTACGTTTCTAACTCGGTTTATTAGTATATGCACTATTGTACATTAAAACAAAAAAGCAACACTTTCATTATTGAGGTTTAAAAAATTCATGATCATATTATCAGCAGGGAGTTCTCTAACCTCCCTTGAAACATACATCCTCCTTCAAGATTTCTGCGTCTGTGCAATGTCTTCTTTGATGGTTTACAAGTATATATAGTTGTTATCAATTTCAACACCTTTATTTTCAACGAAGACCAAGTTAGGTACATTACATATCTTTCTGAAATCAAACACTACTTTCACATTTTTTTCGACATTAAACAGAAGATTGTGGTTCATACACCGTTCAGTGATATGTGCAATATATATATATATATATATATATATATGTGTGTGTGTGTGTATATATATATATATAATAGTGTATATATATAATTATACATATGTATATGTATGTATAAGTGCTGGGAATCAGTTGTAATATCATTGACGATCATCAGTAAAATCGGTTAACCTCAACCGACCGATAATAAGAAATAATTGGTTGTTTAGAAGTTTGATCTTTCGTTTGAACATAGCTATATCTTAGGCCTAAATGCGTACTAAAGTTGAAAGGTTACTAGCTGCAAAACGCCTTTTGCAAAACTCGTTACGTCATACTTGCCGCCAGAAGTTCTTGTTGAATGTGCTTAGATTATATTAACTCCATGGCCGATATATAGATGGCTCTGTCTATTGTATGATGATGACGTACATAATCAGACGCTGATCCTTTTTAGCCGCCCCAATCTTTTTGAAGGGTTTCAGACCAATTTTTGCGGCCTAGACCACCCCCACCCCCTTTTTCAGGTTTTTATCATTATTTTTCCTGAGTTTGACCCCTCCTTTACCTAAATCCTGTATCCGCCCCTGATAATGAAAATAATATATTATTCTATCTCCCCTAGTTTATTATTATTTTTATTATATATATATATATAAATATATATATATAGATGGATAGATAGATTTGAAATCCTGGTCAGCATTTGAAATTGCATGTAAACTATACAGTTTCAAAAAAAGATATTTCTTGGGACAATTAACATTCGAATATTTTTTGTGAATAAGTATTGAGATTATTTTCCGTCAAACCTCAGGGATATTGAAGCATACCCGTTGATAAACCAATTGCCCATTAATGTTGGCACAAACAGGGGCGCAATTTCTTTTAAAAGATATTAATGTGTGTGTGTGTGTTGGGGGGGGGGCTCCAACGGCTAAGCACCCGCCCCCCCCCCCCCCCACACACCAGCCCTTTCAACAGGGGATACCATATTTAACTTACCCTCACACTTTCTCAATAAAACAATGTATAGCGTTACAATTTGTGTCAACAGAACAATGGGACAATTAACATTGGAATATTTTTTTGTGAATTAGAATAGAGATTATTTTCCGTCAAACCTCAAGGATATTGAAGCATACCTGTTGATAAACCAATTGCCCATTAATGTTGGCACCAACAGGGGCGCAATTTCTTTTTAAAGATTTCAATGTGCGTGTGTGTGTGTGTGGGGGGGGGGGGGGGTGGGGGGCACGAAAGGCTCCGCCCCCGCCCCCCCCCCCCCATACACACACCAGCCTTTTCAACAGGGGATACCACATTTAACTTACCCTCACACTTTCCCAATAAAACAATGTATAACGTTACAATTTATGTCAACAGAACCGAATTCCTAACGGGAAGCAAGTACAGTATAGAACCTCAAATATCCGAATGGTTTGGGGGACATAAAATTTATTCGGATAATTGAGGTTATGGATATGCGAGGTCTGACATTTTTTTAAGAAGCATACTGCTAGTACATAGAGCATTTCATTTTTAACGTTTCATTACTAAAATGTTAATCCTGGCATACAACAACGTTATCCTATTTTCCTTTCAAAAGCAGAGAAACATTTAATCGTGATAAATTTTGCTTCCTATTTTCGAATAAAAGGGATACGGAAATTCGAGGCTCTACTGCACATGTATATTCATGCATGGAAGCGACTCCGAGTCGACTACTGAGTGTGCATGCATGTGCATCTTGGCCTATAGGCCGAGGCTATTGGGGGTCCCCCTCGTGCGGGATGTGATTTCAACGACTACCATTCTAAATCTAAGCAGTTGGATTTAGGTTTAATCATGCCATACTATCAGTCATTTTGCAAGGTAATTAAACAATTTCTGAAAGATCGCAATTTATTGATATTTGAGAACTTTGCAAAACTATGACATTCTAATTGATTAATTAATTAATTGTTCTTATACATCATATTATATGGGGGGGGGGGGGGGCGCTCATGATGACGCAAAACAACTAACTTTCTTGGAGTTCATTTAATTGTGAATTATTAAATTGATTGTTATCCGCCTCTGACCGTGCTGTTGTTAGTGTTATTCTAAAAATAAGGTAGGCCTCATTGGCCTAGCTATTTAAGTATAACAAGTAATTTAATAACTAATTAAAGTTATTAACATATTATTTTCGATAACATGTTTTAATTTTTTTTTAAATATATTACTTTTCATGAAACAATAAAGTAATTGTTATCGGTATGATTTGGCCCACTTTTAAAATGAAGCTGTTATTATATTTACATGTACCCATGCAATTCCTTTAAAATTAAGTTCTCTTTCTAGTCCGCCCCCCCCCCCCCCTCTCTCTCTCTCTCTCTCTCTCTCTCTATATATATATATATATATATATATTGAATATAATACAAATATTAGACACAAAGATACCGGCCGGCCATTCCATGTGTCCTGCCTGGTGCTTTTCCCTGTTAGGCCTACAGCCCTAACCGCACAAGTTGCAATTAACGACAGTAAATTACCCGATCACAGTCAATGTATACATGCGAGTGTTGCTTTAATATTTTTTTATCACATTTGATTAAATAAATTCATGTATAAAATGCAAAAGTAATAAAAGTATCTGTGTTTCGTTTTGGAAATTCGAATTACCACACGAATATCTTCGAATGGAACCATGTCGGTTGTGTTTGTAAACGTGGTCTTGTGAGGTGACAGGTCATAGGTCACTGGTGTCATGTATATTCATGACTGGGTCACGAAGCCCATGCCACTTCTTGTTTGCTGTACTGCATATACTGTAGCCCCACATCAAGTTTTCCTGTGCGTTCAGCGTATTTATATCTGATAAAATGCGAAATGTTGGTGAAGTACATTTGAATCTGTGATGACCAAAAGATTGATTTGGGTTCACTTTGTTCGGGCCAGAGTTGAAACGTGATGAAATGGCCCCCCACGTTATTGCATTTGTCGCCCTGCAAAAATAATGGATCTGACATAAAAGTTTTTGACTAAATTGAGATGTGAAATAGCTAAAAAGACCTAAATTTCAGCCTTATGTTAAGGTGTTTTTATGGTGTGATATTGGTAATTTTAATAGAGCCCCGCGTCCGGAAACGTCTGGCGGGAGATTTCACGAGATGTGGCAAATACAAACGCTGCCGGCATATGGTAGCCGAATCACCTACTGCGGAACCATATCCGCTACCGGTTACATGATTATTGAACCAACAATACCATATGATGTTGTCTGTATTTCGATCCGTTACATCGATTGCAATTTCGAAATTCAAAATTAATTCTAAACACTTTAAATGGTGGAAAAAATATCCCCTGAAGCTGCCTAAAACCCCATGTTCGCTCATTCGACCCTTTCCCGAGAAAGTAATTTCTGATTGGTTCATTTTGTAGGAACTAAGGTAAAGAATGCAACGTTGACCAATCAGAGGCGCGTTTACATTTGGCAATTGCCGAAACCGCATTACCAAGTAGTTCCAAGTGGTATTTCGCCGCTGGGACCTCACATGGAAGAAGAGTTGAGCTGAACAAAAAGTTCATTGACAGTAATAAAAATTCAGTTTTACATTTTAGGTACACCGCAGAACTACAGTAGACCGGTTTCCACCAGGCATCGTGAATCATGGATCTGGTGACAATCTTAGAGAAAACAATTTCACCCGGTAAGTCCAAAGTTGAGATTCAATGAATGGGGCGCCCGCCGGCAAACTTGTCAAATTTTGACAGCCGAGCTCATGTCAGGCAGGCTGTCATAGAACTTGGTGCAGTTAGGACTCTGTTTCTAATACAGCAGCGGCTTCCCAACTTTACTTGTTATTTATACATAAATAAGTTTTGATTTCACACGTATACGTTTTGTGTTACACAGGTCGTGTTTTTGCGGCGCAGTAAACTTTGATGTGATTTAATATGCAATCTTTGTCTAACCCAATTCGCATGTTTCTTCTGTCAGAATTGGAACTACGGCACTCGTAAAGTGAAAATAAACCAGCCGGCTGGTTTATGTCAATTTTTCTCCTCTGTTATAGCTTGTCAACACAGTAGTTAAACCTGCAAAGGTGGTTACCACTGGGATCATTGTGTTGAATGCTTTATTTTTATGTTTTTAAATAAATTTAATAAAATGCATCAACAGTAAAAATGCTGATTTTTTTCCTTCTTTATTCAGGAAAGAGGTTTAACTGTGATTACATATGTGAAAAAGCTGAATTTTTGGTACCACTCCAGCAGTGTGACCATTAAAAAGTTGACCCAGTTGTGTGAATTGGGCCTTGTGCTGTTTTACATACTGGCTTTTCATAAAGAGGCCTGACTGAGACTTCATTTATCTAGTGGACTGTCCAACTTGATAGTTGCACCAATGAAAATTACACAATGGGGGACCCAGGGTCCACACTCAGCCTTGAATATGATGGGGGTAATCATGTGGCTGACCTTTCTGGTAGACCAGGAGGAACTTGTGTATGATTTGATACGGCTAAGATGCTGCTTAAACTATAGTCACTCTACCTATCCCTCCTATATTTCACAGGTGTCATGGTCAAATAATAAATGATGTGGCAGCATTTTATTGTGGGGACAGTGGTGTAATGGTTAAGGTGCCGGGCTCATGATCAAGAGGTCGTGAGTTTCAATCCTGGTCAGACCTCCACCGTGCTAAGACCCATAGGCAAGGTCCCAACTGCAAGTGTGCCTCTTTCCACCCAACAGTAGAAATGGGTACCAGTAAATACTGGGAAGGTAATCTGCGATGGACTAGTGTCCCCTCCAGCAGGAGTTTTAACTCCCAAGTCACTTCACGCTACCGAAACTGAGATAAGCTACGGCCTGATGAGCCATTAGGCTCAGGTGTAAAAGCCCAGCAGACTTTACGTTTTTTACAGCTTTTTATCAAGAAGATTAGAGCTGTCACAGCCATGTTGTCAGGGTATGACAGGCATCGAGATTTACCATTTGCCTGGGCAGCCTGGAGAATGATGCATCATACACACCATCAGGTGATTGTCCCAACTTTAGGAACAACTGTGAGACCCAAGGAAGCTTAACTTTTTAAAGATTATGTACAGTTAAGGTACTAAAGCAGGAATTTCACTGAAATTTCTTGTTCATTCGAATACATGTACATCAACATTTTCTGCCCTGATTGCAAAAGTTTCCTTGTCATACACAATGTTTGATTTTACAGGAATATTGTTCTCACGGTTTCTTGAAGTTTTTTTTTTGCACCAGGTATCAAACTCGATACTTGTGTCATATAATTTTCAGTTAGAAAATATGTGGCTACATTATGTTCCTTATAAATATAGGGTTATATCTTTAAGTTTGTAATAAATTTTCTGCCCGAACCAATATTCACCTTACTTTATTTAAGGCAATATTTATTTCGAGTCTTTCATATCTATGAGGTCAAAGACAGTTGCTGTGGCACGTGACAAAAGATAAACATGGAGAGGCGGTAGAGCATGGCTTGCAGAAAATTAACAGGAGAGGAAGTTGCAGCTGTTTTTTAAAAAAGTACTCCCACAACATATATTTTTGGTCTTTATCAGATTTTCATCGAGTTTTGATAAGGTGTTTCTATTTTGCTCAATTTTCTCCCCCTGTTAGGCACATCTCTAGTATTACCTATGCTGCACTTTTCACAAAGATAATACCCGTAAAAACCTGAATTATCAGAACCTGACACTGCTTGTGATGCTTATTCATTTCTATCCCTGCTTTTTCTAAGGAGGGTTTTCTATGCAGGCTTAATTGGGAGACTGTTCCAAACAGTTGTGTTTCAGTCATGAACAAGTGTGCCTTTCGGGGATTCCTCAACGTATTGGTACATCAATGGGGATATGAATAATGACACACCCAGAACCCATAGGAATGGTACACCAATGGTCAATCTCATGTAAGCCCCTGTCACAGTCTGAAACTGGAATGGAATTCAGCATATGTACATAGGACTAAGTTACGCAAGCATTACAGAAAATGGTTTTAAAAAATACTTTGCTGGGAGTGTTTACTACCATAATATCTCATCTGATATGCCACACATGCCCTTGAATTCATATAATTTCAGATAATACAACAGTAGTAATTTTGACTACTGTGTACCGTGCACATTTGTTACACTGGGTTTAAATTAGCCATCAGGGTTTAGGCTTCGATTCAGTTCTCAATCCAGTTATTACTTCAGTAGTTATTTCACTCCTTTTGAATACAAACAGTTTTACATTCATGGATGATGATTGTTTTTAGGGAGTTCAGGAACCATCCAGCTTTTCCATTTTGATACACCCGTCTATGACGGGACATATTTATGTATACCCACCGTTCGTCAATTCACTTATAAGTGTCACCGCTATTACTTACCAGGGCTTTGATGGATTTTCACGAAACTCACCATAACTACTCAACAATAGATAATTGCCTGAGTTTGGTTTTAGGCAGAATCCACGCATATTTAAGGAGGTTGGAGGTCATAAGGCTACTTTGACGTGTCACCGTGGTGACTGATCAGGAATATGATGAATTTTGATGAAACTCAACAGAAATATTAATCAATATAATATCTCGCCTAAGTTTGATTCCCCGCAATTTAATAAGGTCAGAGGTCACTGGTCTTTGGTGGTGGTGTGATGACTTTAACAAAATTATTATGGATATTCATGAAACTCAGTATAAATATAAATCAATACAGTTTCTCACTTGAATTAATTTTTTCAGCAAAATTCACATATATTTCCTGAGTTCAGAGGTCACAGGACGTAATATGGGCGTGTTATGCATGTTTGCACTCTTTGTTTATTTATTTTATTTTACAAGTGGAACAGTCTACAGGCGTTCATTTTGACCAGATGCTGGGCACATAAGCTTAACATTTGCCTTGAATTTGTTGCCTGCTGCACCAAAATTGACATCTTAAACAGACCTTCTGGTTGAAAATGAAAAAGAAATGATAAACAAAACTAATCATTCAGAAAGTAAGATTCTATTACAATTTACTTTGATGCATAATTACATCCCTTATATCTTGGTATATATAAAGGTATTATATACAGGTTTATCCTAATATTTTGTAGACAAGGATGAATTGGAGACTGCCAAGAACTACTTAGAACAAGCAGCACAGCAGAATCTGGTGAGTTTATTTTTTTCCTGAATGCACATGGGCCCTTATTATCCCCTTGCAATGAAGTTGCAGGAGGGGATATAGTAACGCTTCTGTTCGTGCGCCCGTCCCTCATTCCGTCCGTCCATGATAACCTTTTGGATCAATTTTAAGCAAAACTGTTTCACCTAAACCTTTCATCTTTCACATATGGCTCACCCACACATTGATGAAGAACCATTTTGATTTTGAGGTCAAGGCCACTGACCCACTTATTAAAAAAGCTTGTTAATCGATTTTAAGCAAAATGCTTAAACTAAACCTTTCATCTTTCATATGGCTCACCCACACATGGATGAAGAACCCTATTGAGTTCAAGGTCTACGGTCAAGATCAAAGACCTTCCCCATCATTTTTACACTTGTTCAATACACCCCATATATGATTATGCTCCCGTGTGAGGGGATTCCCTTGATTATTTAAAATGAAACCACTTGAAAATACTGTGCTTCAGTAAATAAATCTTTTGATGTTTGCATTAAGCAAAGATTCCACATAAATTAATATTGACTAAATAAATAAGGTAGGATTCCATGTGTCATGCATAATGTGGATCCAGGAAAACAAATTGCAACATGAAGTGATTTTGTCGTTTCTGCATGGTATCTAGGAAAGACTTGACAGCAAATTTAAATGTTGCTGTGCTGATGCATATGAAATCTCTTAAAATGCATTCCGAGTACAGTCGAGCCCACTTTGTGTCATATCGGTTAATAGAAAATCCCGTTTATTGTCACATAAATCTGAAACCATTTCCTATATAAACAATGGTAAATCTGACCGTTTAATATCATGGAATATTGTCATAATCCCACTTATTGTCATGCTTAGAACCCTTGGCAATGATACCAGATCGCAGTTAATATCACATCAGGCGCCAACACGGCAATCAACGAGGCCAAGAGCCTGTAATCGGTCAGGCATATCAAACAATCACAAACTTCACCTGTGTGCGACAGGCAATGCAGTGATGCATGCAGGTCACTCCCCGTCACTTAGCTAATTTACGTCTTAAGATACCACGGTAATCCACATCATTGCGTTTCTTCGCACGTTAACAACCGAAGTTTGTCATCACATGTCATACATAATGAACTCCTGGCCTTTGCAAGGCCGTGGTTTACACCTCGGTGACGTTTCGTAGAGATGATATGAAGCACGAGCACTAAACGTTGCTAACGACCGGAAATCCCCTTTTAGGGTCCACGAAAAGCTGGAGGTTTTGTGAGCACTGGAGGAGATACCCGGTCGAAAACCTCAATCACGGCGAAACTTCAGAAAGTTGACAATTGCATGACCATGCCGGCTCCCCCAACAATCCTGTCATAAAGACGATCATGGAAGTTTGAGTCATTAACAAGATATCCAGAAATTAAGGCGCAATAGTCGAGGAAATAATTATCTAGTAAAATAGTTTGCCTACGCATAACGTTATAACTGTGCCCCATATTTCCAGACATTTGACCTCATGACCCAGACGCTACGACTCTTTCTGTTGGCAAGTGGGATTTTGTCTGTTATTGCAGCATGCGGCACAAAACTTACAGAAAATAAATTGTCAGGTGCGCATAAACATAATTTGATATGCCATTTTGCAATAAAAATATTCATAAACGATTCTGTTTCCTTTAATTGGCGATTTATTTAATATAATTAGAGATATAATGCTTCTTCTATGACTCAAAAGGACATCAATGTTGAAGCCCGCATAATGTCACATCCTGGTTATTATCATTATTTAAGCATGCACCACCGGCATGACAATAAGCGGGCTTGACTGTATATGGAATCCTAACTTTAGTCTTAATAAGATTATGGATGATTCTTTCTTCTTGTATTTAAACTGTGTAGGAAGGTTGAAATACTGAGAGAAAAATATATTTAAAAAAATGTCAAACACTGCCATTATGAATTTATAATCTTTATTGTGTAGGTGAACACACTTGTCATGGTTCATTAACCCATCCCAGATCACCTCCAGAACAGAGCAACCCTTAAATATCGATCAGTAGCTGTATTAAAATGAAACAGTTACATCAGTGGAACAGAATCATTTGAATTAAATTTTTTATTTATGATCCAGATGCCCTCCGAAATTTAATGCTTTGTTCCTTTATTTTTTAACCCTTCACAAAATGACCAGTATCTGCTTATATACTGGAGTCAAGATAAAGCATTTGAGTGTGTTGTTTAAATACAGGAGTCAAGATAAAGCATTTGAGTATGTTGTTTGAATGCAAATTCTTATACGTAAGGGTTAATATTTGTAGAGCCATAAAAAAAATGGTTGGCCGGGTTGTTTGTTGTCAGTTTTTTTTTTCACCTTGCACGTTTTTATATATAATATTTATTCGTACAAATCAGAGAGTTGTACAATATGTTTTGTGCTTCAAAATACAACAGTCAGTGCTGTGCAAAATATATTATGAAAAAAATGCACTCCGTTCAGCTTGTAAAAAAAAATCATTTAGGTACCACTGATGTTGTACATATTGAATGTTAAATTTAGGTCAATATTCAATTTGATTATATTGTTAATTTTAGTTGAGCCAAAAGTTGGTGTAAAATGTGCCAAAAGTCATGTCTCAGTCTTCATCAGTGTTTGAACAAAATTAGACTGAACATAAAATAAATGAAAAAAAAAAGAATATTACTTACACTCATTTTAGTTTTACTTCCAAAAAGTCATAACAATTTAATTTGTGATAAGAGTATGAACCATGTCATTGTCTGCTAAAACATTTTTCTTGTGACTTGAAGCCTGCATTGTTACGAGAGCTGTCAGAAATCCTGAAGAATGGGGGAAACAGCCCGGTGGCACGGATGCAATCTGGTCTCCAACTCAAGAACTCCATTTACTCCAAGGAACCTACACTGCGAATACAGTACCAACAAAGATGGCTGACATTTGCAGAGACAGATCGTTTGTTCATAAAGAAAAATGTAAGTCTGCTTTCAGTTGGCTCTTCCATTAAAGAAATGTAAATCTTTTGACCCAATGTGCATCTGCACTCGTGTATCTCTACTGTAAAAGTATAATTTGGCCATGGTCCTAAAAAAGCATTGTTCCACTTAATTTTGCCCATACACCTTGCCATCAAACTCTGCAGATAAATTCTCCTCTGGATGGTGTTTTCTGAGTACATTGGGTCACATCCCCATGCCCCTAAAAAACACCTGACAGATTTATTTCTCCCATTTTCTCAAAACTACTCATGGGGGCTGCCATTTTGTGTTCACACTTAAACCTGGATGTCAAATGTTGAAGTAATGGGTATACTGCTGGTGAACAAACATGTTGCTCAGTGGAGGGCAGACTTTCAGTAGTGCTTCCACTATAATTTTTAGCTCAGCTGACTATAAGTCATCTGAGCTATAGTAGTGGTCCATTGTCCGTCGTCAGTCTGTCCGTCCGTCCGTCCGGATGTCCATCCATAAGACTGGCACGTTTCGACATAATTGGACCTACGAATCTGAAATTCGCCATACAGTTAGATGTCCCCAAAATCTCCTACCATGCTGAAAATTGGGTCAATAGGACTTCGTTCCTTCAAGATATTAAGGAAAAACCTCAATTTTTTATTAGAAATCTATTTTCACACTTCAGGACTGCCTAATATCAAAACCACTCATCTGGTTTTCTTCATATTTACCATAAATATTCCTATATATAGTTCCTATGTACATGCCAGAAATTAAGTCAGTATTATTTAATTTAAAAAAAGTTATGGGCCAAAACATAATGGAAAGATATTTGGTCACTTAAGACCAAAAGTGTTAAAGGTAGGGACTTTTTCTCTTTAATACAACTTTAATTGATCAAAATTTAATTGTATACCAAAAATTAGATCAAAATATGTAAAAATTTTTTGAATATTGGCAAAAATATAAAATTGGTACCTTTAATTTTGCCCAAGTTTGACCATGGCACGTTTTTTTTCCTGTAAGTTCTGTGGAGTTAATTTTCACAGCATGTTTTTGTAAACATTTTGTCTGTTAAC
The DNA here is from genome assembly GCA_026874595.1 of Sipunculus nudus. Taxonomy (NCBI): domain Eukaryota; kingdom Metazoa; phylum Annelida; class Sipuncula; order Golfingiida; family Sipunculidae; genus Sipunculus; species Sipunculus nudus. The sequence continues at coordinate 13,581,164 of CM049321.1, forward strand.
ACCAAAAATTTTAAACCAGTTGATCAAAAACTGTAGATTTTTAAAGTTTTCAAGCAACATGTCACATATTGTTTACATCAAGCTAGTGTTATGCAGTTTGCTAGAGCTCAGCTCCCCAGCTTCAGCTCTAAGTTCCTTCAATTTGGCATCCAGTTAGATGTCTCCAAAATCCCCTACCATGCCAAGAATTTGATCACTAGTACTTAATTCCTTCGAAATATTAATGAAAAACTTCATTTTTCCATTAAAAACCCATTGTTACATTGTTAGACTGCCTAATATCAAAACCACTGATCTGACTTTGATCATATATAATATACATATTCTTCTATACATTTGCTATGCACATGCCAGAAATGATGTCAGTATTGGGTAATTGTTTTAAGTTATGGGCCCAAACATAATGCACTTTTTAAAAAATCAAGAAATATATTTACTCCCTTAACAAGAGGATGGCTGAAGCAAGAGATTTTGTCAGGGATGTAACATTATTTAATCAAGATTCAATTGAATACCAAAAATTATTTCTGAATTTTTCAAATTTATAAGTTATAAGTATAAATATAAAACTGCTGCGCCCCGATTTTGTTTTGACCTCTGACCTTTCCTTTGCGCTCTGCGTCCGTTTGTGCGTCTGTTTCCACACATAAACCCACATATCTCGGGAAACGTTTGACCGATCAGGAAAATTTTTTTGCACAGATGTAGCCCTCGGAGAGCTATATAACATACACCAAAAATGGTGGCGCCACCTGCAACCATGTTTGCACAGTGTCCATCTGTTCGTCTGCCTTGGGTTAAAATCACTCATATCTCTGCAGTGACTTGACTAATTCACCTGAAATTGGGCATGCGTGAACATCCTGGATAGCTTTTCTGATTTTATGACAGGTGGCGCCACCTACATTCACATTTACGCTGCAGACATCCAAGCTCATATCTCGGGAACCGTTCGACCGATCAGGAAAATTCTTTTGCACAAATGTAGCCCTTGGAGAGCTTTATAACATACACCAAAAATGGTGGCGCCACCTGCAACCATGTTTGCACAGTGTCCATCTGTTCGTCTGCCTTGGGTTAAAATCACTCATATCTCTGCAGTGACTTGACTAATTCACCTGAAATTGGGCATGCGTATACATCCTGGATAGCTTTTCTGATTTTATGACAGGTGGCGCCACCTACATTCACGTTTACGCTGCAGACATCCAAGCTCATATCTCGGGAACCGTTTGACCGATCAGGAAAATTCTTTTGCACAAATGTAGCCCTTGGAGAGCTTTATAACATACACCAAAAATGGTGGCGCTGCCTGCAACCATGTTTGCACAGTGTCCATCTGTTTGTCTGCCTTGGGTTAAAATCACTCATATCTCTGCAGTGGTCTGACTAATTCACCTGAAATTCGGCATGCTTATACATCCTGGATAGCTTTTCTGATTTTATGACAGGTGGCGCCACCTACAATCAAGTTTACGCTGCAAACATCCAAGCTCATATCTAGGGAACCGTTTGACCGATTGGGCCAAAGTTTTGCATGTGTATAGAGCTTTCTGGATTTTTTCGTAGGTAGCGCAACCTACATACACAATTTGGCTGCAGACATCCATGCTAATATGCAACACTTCACCCGTTCCACTCTGATTTAGGCGGATACAAGTAGTCGCTTGTCGACTACCCGTATTCTAGTTATCATATCATGCACACATAAGGATTTCATCTTTGTAGTTTAGAAAGCTGAAAGAAATTGACCAAATATTGTAGCTTTTATCCATGTTTTTATGAGACCATGTCAGACCCAGGCTCAATCCAGCCCCTCTTCAGTCACCTGTATGTTGACCTTGTTGACCTTTCATCAGATTATGCATGCTTGAGCGAAGCGTACACTGGGGCAGCCAGGCAGCTAATGCCCAGCCACAGTTGATCCAGGTGTCCAACCCAACTCATCTAGTAGTTGTTTTGAAAAACAACATAACAATAAACAATAAATTAATAATTTTGTTTTGGTTTTTTATAACAAATTAAATAAAAATTAATAGAAAAGGAATTTGTTAGTTGATGAGTTACAGAAAATTAACTTGCAGTTACTGATGATGTAAGAATCTTGTTTGGATGGATAGAATGTCAATGTTATTCCAAATAACACCATGCAGTCACCTATGGTATTTTTCAGTTAAATTTTAATGATAAAAAAAAAATAAATCATATTATTCATTACTAATCATTAGGGATCATATGAAGGAAATTAATGAGAGACAAAGATGCAGTTGATAATATTAATCTAGATTCCTACTGTGTCTAGTGTGTAGATTGATGTGAAAGTAGTCCAAAGTGAATATATTACATTTATTATTTTTAATGTAAATAAAAGCCGTAAAACCAGGTACTTACGATCATTATTTAAATTTGTGAATTTTGTATATTCTGGATTCTCAACATCATTGTTTGGCTAAAACTGAATAAATACTAGACATGGTGTGAATGCTTTGCAAATGTATTTGAATACGAATATGAATATGTACTGCATTCAAAAATTTTATTGCATAAGAATGGGAATTCAGGTAAAAAATGAAAGTATTTGAATACCAGTGCAGATACTTTCAAAATGTATTCATGAATGCATTCATGAATTATATTCTATAATATTATTTCAATAATCATTCAGTTATATTTTATTTTAAAAAATCATGATTTTCTTATTTTTTCTTAATAAAAATTATATTGGCACAATATTTGTTATTAAATTTTAATAAATTGTTAAACTCTTTTATTATATGTGCTGCTTATAAGTTATATGGCCAAGTCAAAATCTGTGTGACAATAGCACTCCATTTGTTAATAAAATAAATGAAATCAATCCTCTTCCCTGTCTCCAAAGATACTATCAAAATCATACATAAGCTAAACACCAACAACTCATAATAAAGCTTATATTTATTACCACACAAAACCAGCATGTGCCTCTTTCCCAAAAAATATATTTTATCATATATAACAGCTGAGCGCCGTGACCCATGGGTCCCTTGTTTAAGTAACATAGCTTAATGTAACTTAACATTATTTTGCTAGATACTGGAGAGACTGGGCACTGAGACGACCCGTCCCAGTCCAGTGTAACTTGACATTATTTTTGCTAGGTATTGGAAACTCTGGGTACAGAGACTACCCGTCCCAGCTCAGCAGCTCAGTGTGTGGCATACATTGCTTGTGCTGAGCTTCCACAGAGACAGTGGCCTGACCTGATCAAGATCCTCGTACAGAATGTGACAAACCCAGCTAGCACGGAAATGATGAAGGAATCTACCCTCGAGGCCATCGGTTACATCTGCCAGGACATTGTGAGTTAAAAATGTTTCTGTTATATTATAATATAACTGCAAATAATGTGGAGCGTATTGGCATTATTGTTAGTCAACTAGACTTGTGACTGTAAAATTGTGGCTTCGCGTCGCGGTCTGACTGCTGTCTGCACTAAGACTCCTAGCCATACTCTTTTCCACATGTGTGGGCTCTCTTTGCCCAGGAGTGTTTCGGTACTGGTCAAACATGGGAGCCAGGCAAATGTAGGATGAATGACCTTCTAGCACCATTTGTGGCTGCCTGGTTGTATGCTGCAAAAATGAACAGACCTGAAAGACCAGGAAGGCAAAGTGTAAACGGATGACTGACATCGTTGTTGATATTGGACTATAAACTGTACCATTACCCTTTGCCTCACAAAGGATGTTTTATACACCCACAAGCAGTAGCTTTGTTTTTACTTGATGGGTGATGATAAGAAAATACATGACCTGATACTCTTAAATCTCACCAAAACAGTTACCTAATGCATATTAAGTATAAGTACTTAGCCATTTTTGTGAGATTGTCTTGTTATTTATTACAAGTCATGAAATTACTAAACGGGCTAAATCAGTCATCAGAGGTGATTATTTTTTTGTGGCTATATGGTATATAATGTTGTCAGGCATGATTTTACGTTATTTGGTCAATATAAACAATTGTATGTTAATAAGAAATAGGCCAAAAGGAGAAGTTTAATATACAGCTTTTGTGTGGTCATAATTAGTGTTGGGATTGGTGATCGATTATATTAAATGATTGGTAGGCTGGTGCATATGATCTGATGATCCATCTTGCAATGCCATAATCGATTACTGTTTTTCTGAAAGGTTAGGCTTTTTAAATGACGGAAGGTACACTTTCATAAAATTTATGTGAACAAACTTTTAAACAGTTTGTGTTTATACTAATACTAATAGATTCACACGTAAGGTGACTTTAGACACATGTAGGCTATTGAGTTATCAGATATATATTAAGCCAATATGTAGGCCTGTATATATATATATATATATATATATATATATATATATATATATATATATATATATAAATTAAGAGTAGGTACAGGTCTATATTTCATAATTCTAGAAGTATATGTTTGCTGGTGATTGAAGAATTTGATCATAAAATTTCAACTTACTCCCTACACTCCTCAAATGCGACTAATAATCGACCATCAGTTGCTTATAATATGCTGTCATAATGATATCATATATTGTCATTATGATATCAGTGAAGGTGGCAGCTATGAGTAAGGAAAGCTAATTTAAATACTGATGGTTCTTCTGGCATCATCCACCTGTTGAAATTATTTGCAATTAGGGTTGGGATGAAATCTGGTATATAAGGAGCATCACTTTGTCTAAGAGCTGCAATAATCATATCCTTAACTTACCAGAGATTAATGTTTATTAAAGACACAAATTGTGATGTGGTATTCAGCAAGAAAGGTAGCATTAAATTGAGTTATTTTTTACTGGAAGGTTGGAATATCTGAATTCAGAAATTATATATTGTTCACCGTTTCTGGGGCTTATGGGTTTTTGAGGGGTTGGGATATAAACCCTGTTGGGGGTATATGTATTTTCTTTTATTTTTTACATAACAGGATCCAGAGATTCTGCAGACTCAGAGTAATGACATTCTGACCGCTATCGTTCACGGAATGAAAAAGGAGGAACCAAGCAACCATGTCCGCCTCTCTGCCACCAATGCACTCCTCAACTCTCTAGAATTCACCAGGGCAAACTTTGAAAAAGACGTGAGTTGGCATAAAATATTGTTTTCTTTTGTGCAATATCCAGTTCTCAGAGCAGTATAGTTGCTGACAAGTAATAATACCAACATTTCTCGAAAGGCTGAGATCAAGCAGTTCAAAGGTGTCTTTATAATAGGCCTGTTAATTGTGAAGGCCCTATGAATTGATTCGGTTATCAGTTCTTTATCTTAGGTTCCATTCTCGATTAAATTCTTCAGTAGTAAATGTCATACTTTTAAAAAAATAAAACGGAATACTTCACCAAACTGGATGTTAGCTAATTTTAGCATGTAAAAGAAACATGTTGCTCTCAGGACTGTTTGTCACAGCCATTAATATTTTTGTTTAAGTGGTTTTCAAGGGAACGTTCAAACCAGATAACACGTTTACAGCTTTGACATCGCAAAGTGCTTCATCACCTTTTTAAGTGTTAAGTTACCTGTCCTCAGCAGTACACAAAAAGCATTCAACGAATATATAAATGGAAGCTTTTTTATCTAAAACATACAAAAAATAGATATACTCAAGACTGGACAGTACAAAAAGGAAAGCAACCAGAATAAACTTTTTTGAATTTATAACCAAGATGGTTCAAAGAATACAGAACTACATAGGGGCTGTGAATTAGTGGAAATTAACCTGGAAATTGGAATTTAAGCTGTAAGTTGGAATTTTAACTGTAAGTTGGCATTTAAACTGTAAGTTGGAATTTACAATTTTAGCTGTAAATTGATCTCAAGGATTTGCAGAACTAGGTCAACGCCTCTTCTTAGATAGATAAAAAGTCCAATATTGAGTTCGGATCCCATAATTGTATATTTTTGTGATATCCTTCTGCATTCACTCTTGTTGACAAGGCCTATGCCATACTATTTTGCAACTTGCTATTTCAGTTGATTCTGGATTAGAAAAAATTGATAGATCACCACGAGCACCATTGTACAGAGCATCCTTTGATTATATTTTAATGCAGGAGTGTTTCTTTTGCAGAACGAGCGCCATTTTATCATGCAAGTGGTGTGTGAAGCCACTCAGTCCCTCGACACGCAGGTCAAGGTGGCAGCACTGCAGTGTCTTGTGCGCATCATGTCGCTATATTACCAGTATATGGAACACTATATGGGCCCAGCATTATTTGCAGTAAGTGCAGAAAATTTTGATTTTCTGGTGAATGTGTTGCATAATCTCATTGACATAAGCACCTCCAAAAGATGGCTTAAAATGGAAGAGTTGAGTTTTTTTATTATTTTCTTCATAATCCCTATTATGGTTTCCTCTTTTTCTTTGTTAAATGTGACTGCATGTGAATAATTCTTATCTTTTTTGGCAGGTTGCATATCTGCCAAATCAAACTATACAAATTTAATCATGTTTACAAAATCTGATAAGGTTTGTAAGATTTTAAAAACTAATTTTAATTACGACCTCTCAAAGTAACTAATTATAATATGTTATTCTTACAATGTGAATTCCCTAATCTGATTACAAGTAATTTCATAAAGGATGGCAGCACATTGAATGGCATCACAGGAAATCATAAGCCTCCAGTAATGGATAGTTCAGGCTTTGACATAGGCAGATGTAAAGGTTTGACCACAGAACAGGTCAAGCCAAAAAATCTTTAAGAGTTGATAAAAAATCCTTAGTGCTTAAGATGGGTTTCAATGTGCACGTATATATGCATGAACTGGCAGACTTATACATTTGTTCAGTTGATCCTGCAGGCCTTTCACAAAGAGATGAAGTGATGTCATTTTACCCTGAGTTCATGCCAACCCTATGTTTTTTCACACGTATACTCACATACACATATATGGTGACGAACAAAGGGACCCCCCCCCCCCCCCCAGTAACAAAATTATATTAGCAATTTTTCATGCACATGGAACTTTGCAAGGACTGTCTACACATTTGTGATTTTCCTTAATTAGTACTCGGCTTGAAAAGCAGTGCCCTTTAGTGATCACATTGTGTTTGCTAAACTGTTGCTCTATGACCACTTGACATGTACCTGTTCAGAAAGCTTAAAATATTCTCTACATTATTGTTAGTGAAATCCTTGGGGTTCCCAAACTTTTTTGAAAATATTATAACAGTTTAAAATGTTTAACTTTAAATCAATATTTATCAGTACATAAGTATATATTATCACTTTTTTCAGCAATTTGTGATTTAAAACATTCCATTTTCACTACATGGAGGTACAAACATGCATATTTTTATTCTTTGACTATCTTATATGGGAAGCTTTATATAAGTGAAAATTAAAAAAAAGAAGTTATTTTTGTACATCTAAAACTTAACATCCCAAATAAAATAAACATAAGGGTTTTTAGTTACATTTTAGCATGATGGCATGAGATATTCCTTAGCTGTTTCAGGTATGATGGAATAATTGAAATTTTAGTCATACATGTGAAATTCAGTAATATATTTAAAATCTAAATAAATGGACCATTCCCAGAGAACTTACTTTTCCATATACCAGCAGATAAAGCCCATTCCCAGCTTTTATAAATATGTACATGTCAAAGGGTCCTGGACCAGAAGTTTGTAAAATATTAGGGAAAAGCTGAAACATTCAATGTTTATGCATGCCCATTGACAGTTCTGAGTCCTTAATTGTTCTATAAATTTGTTTTTGTTACTTATTCTGGCTGCTGTAGACTAAAAAGACATGCAAGCAGGCAAGTAATGTGTGCCTGTGTCTGAAATGTTAACAAAATCTCCATTCCTTTCAGATTACAATGGAAGCCATGCGTAGCAATATTGATGAGGTGGCACTCCAGGGCATTGAGTTTTGGTCCAATGTGTGTGATGAAGAGGTTGATCTAGCAATAGAGGCTGCCGAAGTGAGTATATTTTATTGAACTTCTGTACACATTTAAAAGTCTACCGTTTGCACATATTTAAAGCCTGTTATTCAGCTACTTTTTTCTGCTGAATATCTGATTTCTGGCTAACTCTAGGCAACTCTAATAAACTAGGCAATTCCTGTTTACAAATTTTCTTGTTATGCCCCTGTTATGGATGTAGATCTTAAGATCTACAAGCTGTTAGTGAACATCGTGTATATGCGCCAGTGTTGATAAACAACCATCATGAAACTTGAGGTGGTTGGTTGCAGATGAGCGGAAGTTGAACAGTCACTAGTTGTCAAACGCCCTTTGCAGATCTCTGGTTTGTTTGACTGGCCACCAGGTGTCCTTCCCTGAGTGTTTGTATTGTTTTGGCAGGCACCTGACTTGTTATAAACATGTAGCTGAAAGCTCTGTTGCTGCAAACTTAATGATGATTGATGTTGACCAGTATCCAGCATGCACATTTATTTTTATGTGCTGTATAATCTGGCTGATCTGTCATCCATTTATTAGTCAGATTTGCCAGCAACTTTAACCATACAATGTAATGCCTTGTCATTTTGTTAATTTTTCGCTGAATTTTATGCAGTTAGCTACTGGGTGCTGTGTTGTTATAATGTATCATTCAGTCCTTTCATGGCCATGATAGATAGTAGTCATCACTATATGCTATATTGACTATCAGTCATGCTGAGGCGACCATTAGTACTTTTATGTATGGTTAAATAAATGGTGTCAGTTTAACCTTTTAGGACTTAGACAGTTGACCAATTTATTTGCAGTATTTCAGTATTTCACATTACTTTTACAAATAATATATATATTAAAGTATACGTTAAATTATAATTTCTTTATTTTAGGCACAAGAACAAGGTCGTCCACCAGAGAGGACGAGTCGTTTCTATGCGAAAGGTGCACTACAGTACCTCGTCCCGATTCTTACCCTCTCACTCACCAAACAGGTACATCACACAAATCTTACCCTCTCACTCTACAAATAGGTACGTCAAACAAATCTTACCATCTCACTCACTAAACATGTACATCACACAAATCTTACCCTCTCACTCACGAAACAGGTACAGCACACAAATCTGTCCCTGCCACCATTACTGGGGGGTGTATGGGTTATTGAAAACCTTAGAAGTGCTTGGGCAAGTGGGTCCATTATGAACCTTAATCCAAAGGCCTGAAAAAGGATCTTTGTGGTCTTTAAATACAATCAGTGATACTTGCATGGCAAGTAAAAATTCATGTAGGGCAAGTAAAAGCTGGATGTTACTTGCCCAACTGGGAAAGTACTTTCAAAATGTCAACGTCAAGCCATGCTTGTATATAAATGAGGGAGATAATTTTTTATCATTATCAGGAAGAGTTTGACGATGATGATGAGTGGAACCCATGCAAGGCAGCTGGTGTCTGTTTGATGCTGATGGCCAATTGCTGCGAAGATGACATCCTGTCTCATGTACTGCCATTTGTTAAAGACAACATCAAGTCCCCCGATTGGAAGCTCCGAGATGCAGCTGTCATGGCCTTCGGTAACATTAGCTTTACTCTCTGACATTGTGTATAATCTAAATCACTTTTTTTTTAACTATGTATAAAAGAGCTTATTGTTGTCCCCCTCTTCTGTGGAACAGGGGACATTTATTTCAGTTGTTGTCTGTCCGTCCGTCAGGTTCTTTTCATGCGAAAACTTTCCTAATTATTATCCAATATCATTCATATTTGGGTCAGTGATTGCTCTCATGCATACCTTGTTTTGGATTGGTTTTGGAATGTCTGTCTGAAAATTAATTATCACCAGCTCCAAAACAAAACAAAAATTTCCCTTTTGGTCCCAATACACAAAAAAAAATGACGTGGAGACATCGTCATGGGACATTAAAAATTAAAACAAAGGCACTGTGACTTGTTGATACATCTTCAGGGGAAAAAAAACTTAAACCTATTGAGAAGGCAAGCATGAAGATCACAGAAAGCTAAAATAACAAGAGACAGAAGCTCTGGGAAATAAATTCCACAAATTTGCTTGTTCCATATTATTTCCACCAAAGTGATTCATTTGAGAGTATCTGTTCATGTCCTCAGTGCTGGATTATTCATTTCAGTTTATACCCATATACAACAGGAAACACTAGTTCAGCTGACTAAAAGTCATCAGAGTTCAGTGATGCTTCCTGTTCAGCCATGATGACTCAATGTGACATCGATGGAATGATCCATCTGTTAAAATCTCACATTGCAATTGATAGAAATAGAATTTTCTAACTGAACATCTAGTGAACGTCTAGGGAAATCTCTGTGGAAACCAATGTGTATTGTTCCATGTCAGCATTGTTACTTGTAGATCTCTGGCACATTACATGGTAAATAGGCTTGAAATCTTGGCCTGCTCTGTCAAATTTGATGGTTCACAGAGGGCTAAGGGAAAAAATAATTATCAAAAGGACTGAATTAAATGCATCCATTATTAAATGCCTTGTTACAAATCAAAAAGGGCTCCACTTATTTTTGCGCTTGATCTTATGTATATGAGCTTTTGTGTTTTCTCAGGGTCCATTTTGGAAGGCCCCGATGGCAACAAACTCAAGGGAATTGTAGAACAAGCTATGCCTATGCTGATTGAGCTGTTGAAGGATACGTCGGTAGTTGTGAGAGACACGGCAGCATGGACTGTCGGTCGAGTTTGTGATATCATACCAGAGGCTGTGCTGTCTGAGCAGTACCTGGGACCTCTGCTTGGCAGCATGGTTGAAGGACTAACAGCCGAACCTCGTGTAGCGTCTAATGTATGCTGGGTAAGTTTTAATAGTAGTGATGGACTGATGATCGATAGTAATCTGTGAGCAGTTTGGTTGATGCAAACAATCTGATGATGGATCTTGCAGTGCCATAATGGATTTCAAATGTTTGCACACAACTTAGGCTTTGTGGTGAGGAAAGGTGTAATTTTCCGTACATTAGAGAAAAGTCTAATTTCTTTAAAATTTATCTAATTTTTCTTTAAAAAATTTGACATAATTAGCCTGAATGTAGGCAGTTGAAATGATGAACTGGTCTGTATTATTGAGCTATATTTTGTCCAAAAGTTAATACTTCTAAGAAACCAATTATGTTCAATTATTGGTCGATAGAGGTCAACAGATTTTTACTGATGATGGATCATAAAGTTACAACAGATTCCCAACACTGTTTCAAAGTGTACCATTAGACAGCTGTGTGCTTATTTACATTGTACTTACTAATTGATTATTAAATGATGAGTTGTTTAACTTTATGATTAATGGAATAGGTTGCATTTATATGTAGTTGACCAATAAGTGTGTGCACATGCCAAAAAATCCTGTATCTTTGAACAGTTTCTTAAGTCTGTCAGAAGAAACACAAGTAATACCCCTTTTCACACACAAAAAATTAAAAGATTTGGGCAAAGTGGTTTGACCCATATTGTGTTCACATGAGCATTCAGCACCAATGCATGAGTTGTGAAAAAATGTAACAACATGCTGACACAAGCATTGGCACTTGGGCTGTGACGTAGTTGCGGCTAGGAAACTAGGTCTAAACCGTTTAAAGCGAATTGAGCATTCACACGACACTTTACCAAAGCAGATAAAAGATTCGCATTCAGAAAGGATTGAAACCACCTCTTGAACTTGGTCCAGAACATTATTACAGCAAAACCATTTGCAAAATGAATGCTCAATCGCATTCAAAACAGTTTGAAACCGGTTTGCATTTGCTGAGTGAAAGTGGTATAAGGTGAAAACAAAGGAGCAACATTTAAAGAATGTTATCACAGTGATCTTCTCTTAATTCTTAAAATATCAGATGTTGTCCAAGTATTCATACTAGGATATATGGTGATACTGAATCAATATTTTGCTTTGTTTCATAGTATATTTGTTCCCTGGTTTATGCCATTACAGCCGTATTTATAGTTCGAACATACGCAGGTTGATAATCAGTGCCACTGGTTGCCTCCTCTGTGTAACAGATTCCCTCTCTGAGTAACTGTATAATGTATCTTGATTTCTGATGCAGTGTTTTTGTTAGTGAAATATAACACAAAGAGTTTTCTTGAAATTTTAATGGAACTTAGAGCTGATCCTTTTTTTTGTGCAGTAAAATTACCATAAATTTTCAGATTGAAATCATCATTGCCACATATATAGCCTCTCTGAATCAGCTTGGTGTTACACTCCCTGCGCAGCAGTTACACACTGCATTAATTCTATAGATATCTCTCTTAACTGTAAACTGTTTTGTTTAGCAAGTTGCTCTTGTTTCACCACCAGGGCTGGCACTGTGTAAAGAATTGTATTCAGGCCAATGAGAGCACAGTATCCCACTGTACATGCAACTCCCCCAAGTTTTAAACCCACAACACCCTTCTTTCATTAGTCTGAACCTAGGCCCTGTGCCACCCTTGGTATTGAGACCCTGAAAAACCAGCTCAGCAAAGCAGCGGTTCAAGCAAAGGAGACCCAGAATGACTGGAATTTATAAGGAGAGTAAATTTGTGTGTGCACATTTTATTCTCTCAGGGAGCAGTTAGTTAATGTTTGTCATGCTGAACTGATGGTTGTTTAATAGATATGTATTACCAGGTACCTGAAATTTTCACACATTAAAATGCTATCTGCACCATGATTTGCATAGTTTCAGGATGCATAACTTTTTCTTCCTTTTCAGGCCTTCTCCAGCCTGGCGGAGGCAGCCTACGATGCTGCAGATGTCGCTGATGAAGCTACAGAACCAGAAACTTACTGCCTGTCCAAATTCTTTGAACCAGTCATACAGAAACTGCTAGAGACAACAGACAGGTAGGCCAGAAAAGTATATCATCTCTTATCTCCTGAGGGGTGTAATATGTTTTTGTGTTTGCATTGGTTTGGCAGGTTTGTCTATCAGCTACTTCATATATAAATAGTTTTTCACAGATTTTGATGAAATAAAATGAGGGTAATGCCCAATGAACAATCCATTAAATATTGGATTTTAACCGGATCACTACCTGAATCCAGGAATTTCTTAAAATCTCTTTACCATTGCAAGGGATGGCAATTTCTTTGTTCTGGTGGAGGACAAGGTTGTTATCGTATGCCAGTACTAAGGGAACCTCCACTGTAAATTTCCAACTGGTTTGAAATTTTCCTCCATGTGCAATATCCCCCCTTTGTTCTGGTGGGCAGGGCCTTCCTGTGTTGCAGCCATTGCTTTGATGAACTGTGGCACACATTTCTCTCGGCATTGATTTATTTTTCAGAATGAAATCTGATTAGTACAAAAAACAAAAGTTTGATCAGGATTCTGTTGGTATTCTGGGTCTGTGAACAGTGCTGATTAGTCACTAAGCACTTTCTAGTCTCCGACCTTGTGTTCATTGTTTATAATTTTGTAATCATTGAGACAACCAAAAATTATAAGTTTACAGGTATCATGTAAAGGCTTCTAGCTAATGGTTTTGTTGCCTTGCTATTTAAAATAGCATTGCTCCTTGCCAGATTTACCAGTAAGTATGTTTTCCTTACAGGACCGACGGCAACCAGAACAACTTAAGGAGTGCAGCATATGAAGCTTTAATGGAATTGGTAAAAAATAGTCCTAAGGTACGTGTTGTTATGTGCTTGCTAAAGAGGTTTAAGATGTAAGATATGGTGTACCATGGAACAGATATCTATAGGGTTATTTGACTTATTTTCTACAGCCTTTTGTGTAAAAATGTGTCCTTGTCTAGCCCAATATGAGTTTCATGGGACAGCTGTTTGACTCTATTTAACTGTGTCTTGTAGGACTGCTTTATCACTGTGTTTTACTGTGTTTTGTAAGACTGCTATTTGCCTTTTTTTTGTGTTTTGTAGGACTGCTTTTTGACTGTACTGTGTTTTGTATGACTGCTATATGACTGTATTTTACTGTGTTTTGTAGGAATGCTATTAGACTGTATTTTAGTGTGTTTTGTAAGACTGCTATATGATGCATTTTACTGCATTTTGTAGGACTGCTATTTGACTGTACATTACGGTGTTTTGTATGACTGCTATATGACTGTTTTTTACTGTGTTTTGTAAGACTGCTATTTGACTGTATTTTGTGTGTTTTGTAGGACTGCTATATAACTGTATTTTTGTGTGTTTTGTAGAACTGCTATATGACTGTATTTTACTTTGTTTTGTAGGAATGCTATTTGACTGTATTTAAGTGTTTTGTATGACTTCTATTTGATTGTATTTTACTGTGTTTTGTAGGACTGCTATATGACTGTACAGAAAACAACAATGGTGATCCTAGAGAGACTGCAGCGGGTTCTGCAGATGGAGGTAAGGATCAGCCATTATTTAATATTAAGAAAATGAATTTTATATAAATATGTGTGTTTGTGTGTAAAAACTGTTACATCTCCTTCAAAGGCCACCATAATGGACAAGATTCGTATTGAATTACAAGTCATTACAGAAAATGAATTATAAGTAGTATTGAAAGTGCTCTTGTATTTATATGGTCATTCACCATAAAATCCAGTAGCATGTGACAGATCGTAACCCTGTGTATAGATAATATGACATCTTCAGAGAAATCATACTGGAGCTGTCAGTGGATTTCTATTAAGATATTATTAATCAATATTGTTTGAACACAAGATATTTATATTTGATAAATATGCTGTCAGTTCTGTAAATCAATCTAGACTTGTGTTACTGTGATGTCCATGTTTCCAAGAATGCAGCGTAATTTAAAAAACCAATCTTGGAACAAATATGTGTTCTTGTTTCTTGTAACGGTATAGTAAGTAGTCTACAGAGCTTGACGTGGTAAGGAGTATATTGAGTTGTTTTTCTAACATTTTCTGCTTAACATTTATTTCTTATTTTACTTCAGGGACAAATCCAATCAACTTCAGACCGTGTTCAGTTTAACGATCTACAGTCATTGCTGTGCGCCACGCTACAGGTAAACTGCCAGACATAGGTTTTAGTAGAAGATTGTTTTTTTTTTTTAATTAAAAAGGTAGCCACCTCAATATTTTGTAATGCTTATGTTACCAGAGGTCTTCAAAAAAAGATCCCTATCTTATATTTATACATACCTAGATAAATATATATATATATATATATATACACACACAAACACACACAGATGAATGCTGTTTTCACGAAAGGGCCAGGAGGCAAGCATTTTGTTCAGAAAAACAAACTTTTGGATAAACAGTCAGGGATCTGGGGGGCAAGTCTGTTTGACAGTACCCAGGAAACACTTATTTTCTTTTATATCTGCATGATGGACAATTCTATATACATATAAAAGTATTGGATTCATTGCAGAGCATCATTGGTAAAAGTCCATCTAACCTGTTTTTAGAAAACAAGCTTGCCCTTTTTTCAATAAATTCACCAGATGACATGGCAGTTGGTAATGACTGATTAATTTCTTTAACACCCACAGGTTGTGTTAGTGCAATACAAGTGTAAAAAGTAAAAGCAAAAGGATATTAAGTTTTTTTTAGATCTAACATAGATTTAATCATGAATCCCTAGTCTGCTTTGCATATTTGCTTTGCATTATGGGTAAAACTGGTGTAAACACCAGGGTCCAGCATTTTGTTGACTTATTTGGATATAGCAGGGTCACTGTATAGAGGTAGCTTGTATTTGAATATGATGATCTGATATCTAAATCTTATAAAGATCTGACATATTAGAATTACAAAGACCAACTCCAGGTTATTTAAATACATGATACATGAAATCAAGTGAATCATAACTAAACATATCCAAGTTATGCCTTTACTGAATGTGAAAATTATATCCAGCTGCCTGTTTGTAGCCATGGCCAGCACCAGTAATTTATGATAACTCATTTTATAGGATTCTCTGACAGCCCTTTTCCCTTGATGTGAGTGCTGCCCCCTGGAGGGTTAAACCAAACTACTTGAATCCTTCTTGAGAAGCTCATACATGAAATGGTCACTGAAAAAAACCCAGGAACGAGGACAAAAATTGTTGTGTATATCTAATCTTGTTTTTATATTTAGACATAATCCAACCCTTATCCTGTACCAGGATTATTATTAAAATTTCATTCTCCATTTCCATTCTTCTGCTTATGGTGACAGATGTAATCATTTCACATTTTGTCTCTTTACAGAGTGTACTGAGGAAAGTTACACCAGCCGATGCACCTCAAATTTCCGACCCCATCATGACGGCATTGTTACAGATGTTGAGCAGTTCCAGTGGAAAATCTGGTGGAGTACAGGAAGATGCCCTGTTAGCTGTTTCTGTTCTGGTTGAGGGTAAGTGAAAGCACCCTCTTTTCATACGTTAACAATATAAAAACTGCGATTTATATACACACATAAAATGGAAATGAATGATTAATCAGTATGAAATTTTAATGGTATTTAAACTGCTTACTTTATAACTTTGAATTGGGGAATATAAAAGGAATCCCTATTGTCATGCGTGAAATGATTTATAATATTTCAAGAACTTGCCTTTAAAAAAAATTAATGCTTTTCATGTATTGTTAAATGGGAATTATTCACAGGTGGACTATTGGTCCTTGGGGCCTTTTTGTTGATTTTCTAGCTCATCAGTTTCCATTAATATAAGGCCCTGGAGAATTTTAGTAGATAAAAGGTTTAAACAAAACAATTTTATGAAATGATTAGTGAACTGTTGTTACAGTGCTGGGGGAGAACTTCCTGAAGTACATGGAAGCTTTCAAGCCATTCCTTGCTGTTGGTCTCAAGAACCATGAAGAATATCAGGTGAGACCCGCATCTTGCAGACACGGCGTAATTCACAGGTTGTGGAGGAAACAGGGCAAATGGTTGAACCTGTATGAAGGCCCACCTGTCTGTTAAGACCACCCTTGGGTGAACCAAAAGCATACACTTTGGTTATAACTGACCATTATAATAAGACCATCTGTGATTTAAGACCACTTTCCGCTAGTCCCATAGGTCGGTCAGACTGATAACCAAAAAGCACTGTAAAGGACCAAAAAGCACTAAAACTGCTCCAGTATTCTCACCTATTTCTACTTGTTAATGGTGTGAAAGTAAATATTTTGTCGAATTAGGTACATATATTTACGTAATTGTCAAAATAATCTGCCCAATATCACCACCATTATCAACTGTCACTGGCATCATCCAGTGCCTGTATGCACTGCTGACAACTGGTGGCCACTTTACAGACTAAATCACCACGTAACTGATCACAGTTGTCAGTTTTTCGATTATATTGACAATCTGACACATTTTTGCAAGCTTATATGTACCAGATTCAATCAAACATACTATTTAAGACCACTTGAAAGCAAATGATAATCTGTGCGCTTTTGGTCCTTTTTGGTGCTTTTCGGTTTTAAGTCTGACCCCCATAGGTGACAGGTTTCACTGTTTAAGAAGGATAGAATCTGATAGAATCCCCTCTTTATGGTAACTGCTGCCATTCATTTCCTGTGCCTTGCACAAATTACTGTAAAATCTCCACTTAAAACCGTACTTCCGATTAAAACCGAACCCAGACTCTGCCGAAATTCCAGGTGAGACACTGCGAGGGGCTTAAATACTAAGAACCTCCCTTTAAAACTGCACCAACTTTTGCTATGGAATGATTTGACATAAGACACAATCAAGCTATCATCTAGAAATCAACACGTGTAGGTTGCAATTCGGCCATTCCTGGCCACTATAAAATTCCTTGGGCATTTTATTTAAACACATCAAAACTTTTTTTTGCAGGGTCACTTAAGCATGAAGTTTGGGAAGACGTAAGGGCCGGTGAACCTTTGCCTGCTTATAAAGATTTTATATACCGTGCTGTATTCTTGTTTGCTACTGATTTGCCATTATATTTAAGAAAAAAATATTCTGCTGATCCATTTCAAGTCACTGTAAATTTTAAATTGGAAAAGTAATATTTTGAAATCTTAATTTATGATGAAAATTCCATTTTCTGGAATTACTCTGAAGATTCAAATCATTTTCATACCTGTTACTTCGGTATTATCATTGTCACATCGTACGTTGACATCGCTCCATGTCACAATTTGCTGGTGCATTTGAAAACATCGCTGGTCAACTTAACTAATTATCAAAGTAACTGAAGTTACCTTGTCCAGTACGTATGTATAGGAAACATGAAGCATGAAACGAGTGATTTTAAAGTAAAATTAAAGTGGCCAGTCAGGGTAAGCAGGTTTTATTCCTGAAGAAAGTTTCCGTGTGGGGAGCCATTTTGTCAAGGCAGTGTTCACGCAAGGCATGCTGGGACGAAAAAGGTGGCTGTTATTTTTACCACCCACTGCGTACAGCCGTTCAGAATATTCTTATCAGAATACCGGGGCGTTTCAGCAAATGGCAGCACTCAAAACTTGATTTTAAAACGATCATCTGCCATTGTGTTACTCTTTATGATGTCAGCTTTTTATTCATTTTACGTTTAAAACAAATAATCGTTGCTAAATAATGCCGAAAATGGGTTTAAAGTAGGCTTTTATTTCAATTTTGCTTGACCATGCCCAACAAAGTGGGCCGCTGTGTGTACCAGGAGGGGTGTTGTAAACATATTATTTGGTGACAATTACCAAGATTTTTATAACAAGTTATATATTGCACGAAAACTAATCAGCAATATTTAATTTATAAATAACAAATAATCGTAAATAATACATTTACACACGGCTCCCATGCATGCAAGACTGCTGCTGAGAACGGCCTTCGAAAGTCGCAATATTATCGCCCACACGCCGGCCCAAAAACGATGTCTGTCAGAAAGATATTCAGGAAACCCTTCTAGTATAAACCGCACCAGGCTTTCAGGAAATCAACCTGATTTTAAGATTTTGAATTTCTTTATTAAACCGCAGTTTTAAGTGGAGATTTTACGGTAGCCATCAGTCACATATCCCATGGGAGACATACTTGTATTAGGTCAGAATTCAAACAAACATAAGGAGAGATGGTGAAAAATGATGAATTGTGGGGCAGCCCGTATAGAATAAATTGTGTTTCTGTTACAGGTGTGCCTGGCGGCGGTGGGATTGACGGGCGACATCTGTCGAGCGTTGAATAAGGAGGTGCTGCCGTTCTGTGATGATCTGATGATGGTACTACTGGAGAACCTCGGGGTGAGGCCACACTGTATTAAATAAATGTACATCTGTCATCTGATCAGCTTGTCCTGATATTATGACAAACAGTCACATGGCAGTTGATTCCTGTAAACTGTTAATACCAGCAGTTTTATTCCTGTTTTTGGCAACATCACACTTTTTTATCCCTGTTGAAGTTGATTTACTTAAAATCTGTGTATTTGTTTGTTTATATTATCCTACTGACATGTATATATGAAATAAACCAGAAACCATTTGTTGAAACACAGGTCAATATAAAATGAACAAGAACCTATTTGTTGAAACAGGTTTGATTGGTTAGGTGACTGTATTCATGGGTGTATATCTTCACAAGTATTCTTTTTTAGCTCAGCTGACTGAAAGTCATCTGAGCTATAGCGATCACTCTTTGTCCGTCGTCCGTCTGTCTGTCTGTCCGTCTGTTCGTCAGTCCGTTAACCAGGCACAAATCGTAACTGCTAGAACTGGAATCTTCTTACTTGACATCCTGGGAGGTCCATGAAAAATCTCCTTGGAAACCAGAAATTAGGTCTCTGTTACCCATATCGTCGAGCTATGGGGCCCCAAAGTACCCCCCAGAAAAGTCCAAAATTTCATACAAAAACTTCAATATCTCATTAACTACTTGACTGATGGTCATGATTTTGGCATACATATTGATCATGAGATGTTCCATCACTTCCTGCAGACTGGTGGCGCCACCTGTATTGTTCAATTTTTTGCGAATTTTTTTCTCTATTTTTGAGACCTTTCAAAATGAAAACATCTGTTAACAAGGCACAAATCGTAAAGACTGGACCTAGAATCTTCATTCTTAACACACTGAGAGACCTATGAAAAGTCTCCATTGAAACCAGAAATAAGGTCTCTGTTACCCATATTCTTCAAGCTATGGAGCCCCAAAGTACCCCCAAGAAAATTAAAAAATTTCATACAAAAACTTCAATATCTCATTAACTACTTGACTGATGGTCATGATTTGTGGCATAACTATTGATCATGAGATGTGTCATCACTTCCTGCAGACTGGTGGTGCCACCTTTATTGTTCGATTTTTTACGATTTTTTCCTCTATTTTTGAGACCTTTAAGGATGCTGTCATCTGTTAGCATGGCACAAATCGTAACGACTGGACCTAGAATCTTCATTCTTGACACACTGAGGGGTCCATGAAAAATATCCTTGGAAACCAGAAATTAGGTCTCTGTTAACCATATCCTTCGAGCTATTGGGCCCCAAAGTACCCCCCCCCCCCCAGAGTAGTCAAAAATTTCATACAAAAACTTCAATTTCTCAATAACTACATCACTGATGGTCATGATTTTTTGGCATACATATTGATTATGAAATGTTCCATCAGTTCCTGCAGACTTGTGGCGCCACCTGTATTGTTTGATTTTTTACGATTTTTTTCCTCTATTTTTGAGACCTTTAAGGATGCTGTCATCTGTTAACGTGGCACAAATCAAAACGACTGGACCTAGAATCTTCATTCTCGACACACTGAGAGACCTATGAAAAGTCTCCATGGAAACCAAAATTAGGTCTCTGTTACCCATATCCTTCGAGCTATGGGGCCCCAAAGTACCCCCCCAGAGTAGTCAAAAATTTCATACAAAAACTTCAATATCTCAATAACTACATCACTGATGGTCATGATTTTTGGCATACATATTGATTATGAGATGTTCCATCAGTTCCTGCAGACTGGTGGCGCCACCTATGTTATCTATCAAGAGGGGACAAATTGCAACAACTGGACCTAGAAACTTCATTCTTGTCATGCAAGGAGGCCTATGAAGAGTGCCTGTGGAAACTTGAAATTAGGTCTCTGTTACCCATATCCTTCAAGCTATAGGACTCTGGAGTATCCCTCAGAATAATGGACAATTTGATACAAAAGCTGAAGTATCTGAACAACTAATACGGAGATCATCATGATTCTTTGCATGGATATTGACCATTAAGTGTTTTTAGCTCAGCTGACTGTAAGTCATCTGAAGTATCCCTCAGAAAAATGGACAATTTGATACAAAAGCTCAAGTATCTAAACAACTATTGCAGTGATCACCATGATTCTTTGCATGGATATTGATCATGGAATGTGTCATCAGTTTCTGCAGTATGGTGGCGCCACCTGTATTTCTTTTATTTTTACGAATTTTTTTCTCTATTTTTGAGACCTCATAAGATGCGCTCATCTGTTAACATGGCACAAATCGTAACAACTGGACCTAGAATCTTCTCTCTTGACATGCTGAGAGGCCCATGAAAGGTTTCCTTAAAAACTTGAAATTAGGTCTCTGTTACCCATAACCTCTGAGCTATGGGGCTCCGAAGTACCCCCCAGAATAATGGAAAATTTGATACAAAAGCTCATGTATCTGAACAATTATTATATTGATCACCATGATTCTTTGCATGGATATTGATCATGAAATGTTTCATCAGTTTCTGCATTCTGGTGGCGCCACCTGTATTTTTTCAATTTTTAGCTCAGCTGACTGAAAGTCATCTGAGCTGTAGGGATCACCTTTTGTCCGTCGTCCGTCCGGCCATCCAGGTGTCTGTCTGTTAACAGGGCACAAATCGTAACCGCTAGACCGGGAATCTTCTTACTTGAAATCCTGGGACGTCTATGGAAATTCTTCTTGTAAACCTGAAATTAGGTCACTGTGACCTATATTCTTCGAGCTATGGGGTTCTGAAGTACCCCCCAGAATAATGCAAAATTTAATACAAAAGCTCAAGTATCTGAACAACTAATGCATTAATCACCATGATTCTTTGCATGGATATTGATCATGGAGTGTTTCATCAATTTCTGGAGATTGGTGGCGCCACCTATATTTTTTTATTTTTTACGATTTTTTTTCTCTTCTTTTGTGATCTTTATACATTTGGTCATCTGTAAACAGGGCACAAATCATAATGACTGGACCTAGAATCTTCTGTCCTCACCTCCAGGGAAGCCCATAAAAGGTCTACATGGAAACCCGAAATAAGGTCCCTGTTACCCATATTCTGTGAGCTATGGGGCTCCGAAGTACCCCCCAGAATAAAGATTTGGTCATCTGTTAACAGAGCACAAATTATAATGACTGGACCTAGAATCTCCTTTCTTGATATGCTGGGAGGCCCCTGAAAAGTCTCCTTGTGCACCTGAAATTACATCTCTGTTACCCATATCCTTCATCCTATGCGGCTTTGAAATACCCCCCAGAATAAACATTTGGATTTGTTAACAGGGCACAAATCATAATAACTGGACCTAGAATTTTATTTTTTGACATGCTGGGAGACCCCTGAAAAGTCATCTTGTAAACCTTGAAAATAGGTGTCTGTTACCCATATCCTTCATGCTACAGAGCTCCATAGTACCCCAATGAATATTGGATGATTTTATACAAAAGGTCAAGTTTGGAAAAAGTATTTCATTCAAATTTGACATTCAGATGATAAAATTACTTTTGTCAATGTCTTCCTGGTCAGCTGAGCGTCATGACCCCTGGGTCACTTGTTGGGAAATAACTGCACACCATAATATGCAGAATTTGTTACAAGAAACATTAACATTTAATACTGATGTATGAAGTCTGTTTATCATGCTTTAATCATATTAATCATGTGCTCTTTTAGGCATCCACTAAAACTAAATATTACCTTGCTTTTCAGAATGATAATGTTCACCGAGCTGTCAAGCCACAAATCTTATCTGTGTTTGGTGATATTGCTCTGGCCATTGGTCCACATTTCACAAAATATTTGGAGGTTGTGTTAAATACACTACACCAGGCTTCCCAAGCACAAGTAGATAAGGTGAGGATTTTTTTTAAAGTTATTAAAATTTTTTTAAAATGTAATTTAACTTTTTAATCTACCATGGGTTTTGAATTTGGAAACATTACTTGTACTTGGATTCATTGGATCTGTGCCAGTATTGCTTTGCTTCAGAAATGTACATTATAATTGTTCCAAAATTTCGTTAAATAACACCATCTGGCAACAAAGAAATTTTGAAAATATCTCTTTTAATGGCCGTTATATATCCCTGTTTCAGTTACAGATGTTCAGTCCATGATCTTACCATCTATTGTCTTATCTTTTCACAATGAGGTAGCATAAGATAAAAGTATCAGTCAATCAACATATAAGCAATTAATGAAAGTTCACAGAAACTTCTTTGGAAAGAACGGGGACATTGATTTAGGTTTATCTGTCTGTCCGTCAGGATTTTTTAAGTGCCTTAACTTTCTTAAATATTATCTGATTTCATTCAAATTTGGGTCACTTATTGCTCTCATACAAACCTTGGTTAGGATTGGTTTTGGACTATCTGTCTGAAAATTTATTCTCACCAGCACCAAAACAATATTATTAAATTTAGGTCCTATTTCACAACCAAAATTATCACGTTGAGACATCTAAAACACAGCCAATATGACATGTGGAGACATCTTCTGGCCAACATAAAAACTAAAACACATAGATAAGGCAAGCATGAACAACAGCAAGAGGCAGAAGTGGGGGACATAAATTCAACAAATTTGCTTGTTCATAATAATGTTAGAAGCACCAGTGGTGATTAATAATTGTTAGTGTTGTGTCGATTATTTGATTGCAAAGATATCATAAACTTTGGGAAAATCTCTGAAGGGGAATCAGGGACAAGTTTGAGGAGTAAGATCACATTTGTCAAATATAACTACATGATTTATGAAGTCTATAAATAAGTTATGATGACTTATTACTGTAGGCTGCTAATTTTTATCAGTGGAGGGGTATGGCTTTGCGAAACACTTGAGTTTCAGAATTGGCAGAGGTACTTCAAATGTTTGCGACAGGACTGTAAATGTTGAAAAGTATTTACTTGAAATACATACATGACTGCGCTCCCGAGGCAGCGGAAATCTTACGCTTCTAAAGAAGCAACTGATTTTCACGCTGCCAGCTTTGACCGTTTATGATATATTTAGACACCAGATGGCGGTTCGTTGTCCGCTGAAAAACATGTGCGTATGATGTGACAAGCAGCCAACCAGATGCCAATAAACAAACACTCGACAGGCATCCTGGCTCCACCCATTGCTGCGCTTCAAGCGCCATTTGAAGACAGATAACAGTCGAATTTTAATTGCTCCCTCTGCATTCTGGCATCATCGACTGATTCAATTCTGACAGTAGCGTAGCCATGAATCTGTTGTCTGCAGAACTGAAACCAGCCAGCGAGGTGTGCACGCAGCCTTTGTTGTTACGTTTCATTTGAATTACAGCTCACTGGCCGGGCATCACATGTGGCCAAGGCCCTAAGCAAACCACGTCTGCAGCAATTCTGTCCGACCCTCTGGCCTGTTCAGACGGTTACCAGGACGATAAGCTGTCACTCAAAACAAAATGAACATGATTGGCTCCGTGTATTCCTCGCTTGGCCCTGTCTTCTAGCACAAGGTCTCATCTGATTGGACAAAAATACAGTGCTCCCCTCTGATGTAGCAATTCAGGATAAGAGGTCATAACAAACAGCTCTTACCATATAGGCATTAGGCCTATAATTAAAGCGCTGTGTGAAGAGTGTAATACATGACATAATTGATTAATAATTAATCATCAGTTACTTTTAATCCCATGATTAAAAGACCAATTACAAAGACTGTTTAGGATCCTTCCTATACAAGCACCCAGTTTAATGCTGTGAAATAATTTTTTGTACAGACTGATTACGATATGGTTGACTACCTGAACGAGCTGCGAGAAGGCTGTTTAGAGGCTTACACAGGCATTGTACAGGGGCTGAAGGGTGACAACAGCCAACAGATCAACGGTGAGTCAACAGAACTGTAGAAGCTGCTCAGAATTTAAGCAGAATTCTATTTTAAAAGCCTGCCATCTGGTTACGATTCTGAGGTGTCTCGACACAGTGTGATAGGAACCTCAGTGAATCTGCTGTGGGTCTCCTCCGGAGAACTCAATAGATCTTGGACTTCTCCATCTTGTACTCAAGACTGGTGACTCCATCTGGAATTGTTTTTCCTGTGGTGTCTATCTGGTCATTTGTTATTGGTGAAAATTGCTCATATCTCAGTAGTGGTTCAATGTATTGATCTGAAATTTGGCAAGTCCATCCATCTTTGAAAGTTTTCTTGTAAATCAGACAGGTGGCGCCACCTTCCTTCCTGCTTTCATTGAATAAATTAATGCCTTTTCTCAGAGTTTTAGAGGACTTAATTCAGAAGTGGTGTGACATATGGGCCTGGTATTGAACATGTCTGGAATTATAAGTGTCATATTTGAAGCATGATGATGCTACTCAGCTCTTTTCGTGTGGCTTCCTACTGTAAACTGTTTCACAGGAAAATTTTGCCTACCAATGATCATGGTTTCATAGTTCATGTTTAAGCAAACTTCTGCCAATTTCCACTAATAATTTCTCGCAATTTCTTGGAGGTTATTCATATTTGGCCGTGTCCACTCACTCTTATTTCCCTTTACCCCTCTGTCCATCCCTCACTTCACCCGTACGACTCTGATTTTGACGCCTTGCAGTGCAATCTGCGTCCCTTCAGTGGTCACTCTTGAAAGAATCCACAATATTCACATACCATGAAACAGTTGTGCCAAATTTGAAGGGATTGCCAGAATACTTTTAATACTAAGGCAGGGTATCGCCTAAAAATTTCTTATTTAGATGTGAGGTACACATAGCAATACAAATTTTTCTATTTTGATTGTATCATTCTACAAGAAATGTGTTTTCTGGTCAATGTAAAACTTCTTCCTTTTTCTGTGTGTAAATATTTTGGTACCAATAGTCATCAAGCAGAAATTCAAATCTGGTCCACCAAGCAGACGATCAAATTTTCACTATTATGTCTACCACACCTAATAGAATATTTCCTACTGAACCACCTGAGGTATCTCTGTAGACACGGTACCAGCCTTTTACTAATCCCAACACATTTAGGTGTCCAAATTTGAAGTTTAAAACTAAATTTTACTACAATAAATAAATAAATCACATTCAGTCACATCAAAATATGAAAGATTATTGTTATATGAAAATTATATCGAGAATGCAATATGCGAATCATCACATTGCAGTGTACCAGTATATCGATAATATCACCCACTCCTATTTTATACATATTAGACTGGAGACAAGTGGTACTTTTAAGTGATAATTTGATTAAATTTTTCAGAAACTAGGAGCCTGTTTTCTAACACAAATGGGCGTGGTTATTCAGTTGATATATGGATGTGTGATCTTGGGCACTATGAAAATAAATAATGAGGGTCATATAGATTAAGTTTGCATGTGAATAAATAAGTTTTAATATCATCGAAGAATGTTCTTTTTTTCAGCGGATGTCAACATTATCCAGCCGTATCTTCAGCCCATGCTTCAGTTTGTAGAAGTGATCTCGATGGACGAGGACCGCAGTGACGGTGTAGTCGCAGCTTCTTGTGGACTCCTAGGGTGAGTCGTCTGGCTTCTCTTGTTTATTATTTTCAAATCTTTACACCAGAACAACCATAGGTGCTGAAATTTGATTAAAGGTATAAATAAGGATATCCAGACCCTTAAAAGTGCATTATTATACTAGCGGTAATGCCATAATTTTGACATGCAGCCTGTGGCATTTGGGTTTTAGTGTGTATGCAAAATGGCGGCCCCTATGAACAGTTTTGCGAAACTGGGAGAAATAAAGCTGTTAGGGTTTGAAGAGGATGCAGGGATGTGACATGCAAGTACTTCAAAGACTGGGTCCTATCAGAGTCTCTCGCGGAGAGGGTTTTTGGTAAAGTTTAGAGCAGGATAACACTTTCTTTTACCACTCCTAAAAATATCAAATGATAGTAGGAGATGTGATTTATTACTTTGATTGAGGTTGTGTTCATATTAGTTCTAGGGAAACAGTAAGAGCATTATCAAAAAGGTTCAGAATATTTTCTTTTAAGAAAAATAGCATGTTATCAGCCATATATTGTCACTGGCACCATTTACTCACACAGCATGTCCAATACTGCGGAGTTCATTCATTTGTTTGAAAGATCATCTTACATGAAAGGATAGTAGTAACACTAGCAGTTTATTTGCTTGTATCTTTTTACTGGTCAGTGGATGGATCTTTTTCAGACATTGTTCTTATTGCAGTTATGAATTGAAAGTTCAGGATTAACACATTTTGTTTACTACCTCTAATGCATTTTTGCTTTCTTCTGATCTGGTTCATACATATATGTAAAACAGGGGTCATAATAATGTCTTTTTCACCTTTCTCAGACAGGCATTCATGTGCACGGAAAGGCATTTTTGATTTTGTACCAATCCGTTGGAAACTTGAATGCCTGGATGTTTTATACATTAATAGCTGATAAGTATTAACAAACATGACACAAAAATGAAATATTTTTCAGATGGTGTTTCATCAACTACCTATATTTCTAATATATATTTTCCTATAAAAATAGTCCATAATTTTCTTGTACTTTCCAGCATTTAGGTACTCCTGTCCATTTTTATTTTCACCGCACATCATGTTTCTGATACAACAGTTTTACTGTTGAAAACATTCAGTTTGTTTGCATGCAAGGGTGCATGTAGGTTGGCATTTAAGATGGCAGAATCAGGTTTACACTGAGCGAAGTGTGACTGAAAGTTTGATATGATGGTAGGATGCATCTTTAGTGGAACCGCAATTTTTTGTGTGGAAAGCAAACATGTATTAATGCCTTTCTGCTAGAAAGGTGACAATTTTAAAGTATTGTGTTTCCGGTTTCCTGTTGCCAGAATCAATAAAAGACTGAAGTGATAGTCAACCCATGTAAAGACCAATTTAATTGGTTGTGAAATTTAATGTTTTTCAGTGATCTTTGCACCACCTTTGGGGCAAATTTCCTACCATACATAGACACTAAGGAGTCTATTCATGAAATGTTGACCGGCGGTCGACGCTCCAAAACCACAAAGACGAAAACCTTGGCCACCTGGGCTACCAGAGAAATAAGGAAGCTGAAGAATACGGCTACATCTTCTTGGTATGTCAAACTCACTTCAAGAACATACCTTTGGTCAATTCTGATTTTTCAGTTCCAACATTTATAAACTTTAATTCCAATTCAAGAGCATTAAATGAAATCACTTGATGGTCAGAAGTTTTATTGGCTAATTAGAAGATACACAAAATTCAGCTGAGAAAAATTCATGTTGCATTTAGTTCCCTGTTTTCCTTTAAGCATCAAATTACTGGCATTTGTGTTGATCAGCATTGTGTATCTGCAAAATGAGCTATGGCAAAATGATTAACTTCTTAAAAGCTACTACACTATTTCAGTTATAGCAGTTATACACGGCATTCATTCCAGATCTATTTCACTTTAAATGCTGCTCTGTTGGCAAGATTTTTGGTTTTCGCCACCAAGAATTGTAATCAGACCAGAGAGCCAGGTGTCACATTGTGCACCCAACTCTGTTTTCAATCTTTGACACTCCGCTGTCATCAGTTAGATAACAATTCTGGGCCCTGTGCTAGGCCTGGTGGCAAAACCCTGATACCCTGTTACACAAAGCATTGGTTAAAGGCAGAGTGCCACTATAAATACCAGGGGGTGTTACTGGGCAACATGGAGTTTAACAAAATATCTGCAACTGTTCACTTGGGCTTTGACTGTATTCTGAATTTTAGCTGGGAAAGAAGATGTTACCATAGCCGGATTTCGGCAGACATGTTCCTAGTACTGCGAAATAACTGAAATAAATTTTCTTGATAAATATATGGTTTCTTCAAGAAAATGCATTATATGTGCCCATGCCAGTCCCAGTTAAAATTTAGTGGGGGAGGTTGTTGCAAAACTTAGTTTTACTTGAAATCTGAAGTTCGTGTTTTCTTTATTTTTTACATGATATCTAAAGTTTGTGTTTTCTTTATTATTTCAGAAACTGGGAAAGAAAACCAAAGAGAGGCTGAAGCCTTCTGGACTGTCCAATCAAGGCTGGCTTAATTACGCGTAATAAGGCTGGCGTTTGGCCCTTTTCGTCTCGCATGATAGCGTGAGTGGAAGAGAGAGTGAGAGAGCATAGCAAACTCATCTCGTTATAAGCCCATCATAAGCTGGATATCATCCTCAGGCCCATCATGGTTACACGCTCCGCTCCGGCCACAGAATGAGAGAACGAGTGATGAAGAACATTAGTCTTGTGCAAATGTGAAGATGTGAAGAGTGCAAGGGGATAATAATCAATCGGCTTAGCATCTGCATATATGAAATCACCTGAATTTTTATAGATAATAAGTGTTTTGTTGGTTACCATAGAGACAGGCAAGAACAAAATTGTTTCCATGTCATCTTGGTTGTGTTCATGGTTGCCATAACAACTAGCAGGATCATTAAATTGTCAGTTTCACCATGGTTTTGTTCTTGGTTGCCATAGTAGCAGAAAGATAGTATGATGTCATCTTACTTACAACCACTTGTTACTGAGCCATCTCGTAATCCGAGAGTTCTTACACTGGTTGGTGATGAGCAACATTTCCAACCAGAAACAGGAACCTTGATAATGAATCTTAAACTCAGTTGCTCAGTTAGGTTTTTAAGTGAGAATGATTTAGGTTCATTTAGCTATTTGATAATTTACCTGGAATTTCTTAAATCTGTTGTTAAAATATTGCATGTTTAATGTAAAATTTGATATGAAAGTTCAGATCATGGAAAGCTAAGTTAAATGCTGTGCTGCATGCTATCAGGAAAATTTAAAATTCAACAAATGTAGAGTTCTTTTATGTTTAAAATTGTGGCAATGGCTCCAGGTCACAGCTGGTGTTAATTACTGACATTGATCATGGGACACATTTATACATATCAGTATCACATATACAGAATTAAGAAACCTGTGTGTAATAACATGGTTGAGTTCCTGCCCTGTCATATCAGAACAAAACAGATGCTACATAGCTTTTTCAGTCTTTGATTGATTGTAAATTGCGAAGCCATTCCCCGCCTGCCGCTTTGAATGAAGCCGAGAGATCGTGAGTGTAAGAGGTGCCTGCATCATGCATTTATCTTCAAGTAAGAAGCTTTCCCCACCAGGGGGAGCTAGTCATGCCAATATTTATGGCAATCTCATGTATGTGTTCTTTAAAGGTCAAGGTCAAATTGCCAAAAGTTGTTGAGGTCAAGGTCAAATAATCTTGAAGGGCATTTTCAAGGTCAATGATACATGAAAGGTCATGACCACACTCCTGGACCTCTGAAGGAGCAGCTTTTCCTAAGAAATCGCTTAAAACGTTTCAGTGTCAGGATGATTGGTCTTTGTCCATATTGGATACCACTGTTCTAAAAACAAGAGATCGTTCATTAGGTTGAACATTGAAGTTTAACTCCTTTTATGAATGACCTTGACCTTTGAAGAGCTCATGCGATCATTACCAAGTCTACCAGTATGTTAGTGTGCTTTCAGTATTTTGCTGTTGATTGTTTGAAATATCTATGTAACATGTAAACTGAAGAACCGCTACATGTATTTAGTTGATTTGTATCATTTGGTGTATTTTATACAGGTTTGTTTGCATTGGGTCAGCTGTTTCAGTTCTGGAAATTAGCCTTTGCAGTTTTAGGAAAATGGAACTCTGTTCCAATTTGAATATTGGTTAAATTGTATAAAAAATGGTTTGTTTTGCAAGCAGTCTGTGATATTGTCATGGTATCTAAATCGAATAGAATGCTGAGAGAATTCTGCAAAACGGTTCTGTTATCTTGTTGTCCCCAAATCATATGATTTTAATATTATAATAACATTTGTCCCCCCTGTTGATTTCTGAAAAAGAGTTCCTGAGAAACCCAAACTTTTTCTGGTAAAATGGTAGAGGTTATCCATTTTGTGTAATTGACTGTGACGGGACACGACCACACTTGAGTGAATATAGAAAAAAAATGATTGATGAAGCAAACCTAAATGTTAGATATTAATGATAAACCTGAAAATTTGGCGGTCCGTGTTCGCTAAATCAAGGTACCATATTACTGGCGGGGGGGGGGGGGGGGGGGCGGGGAAAGGTGCATGTATTGGGAAAACGGTCGTTGACAGCAGCTGGTCGCTGATCCGGAGGTCGCCCACACTAGGGCCCACTGCATATGCACAGAAGTCCTGTGGAGTGGGATCTGGGGTGATTGATCGGTTTCACTGTGCCTGTTAAAGTCCTCTCAAATGATATTTTGTTCCTGTAAATCTGGTTGCTTAAAATACAGATTATGCTTGCAAAACAAACCGTATTTTTTTTTATAAATGAAAGTCCTTCATGGACTTTAATGTGTTGCAATATTAATTACTGTGCAAGATTCCATATGCTTTTTATAAAAATGTTGGATATAATTTGATCCCAGTATGAAAATAGTCTTTGTACACTGGAAGCACAACATAAATACTTAGTATAACATCTGGTTTGACTCCCCCCGTACAAATTATACTGTGATGTCATTGAAAAAAATGCACAGTCATGAGGTCATATTTACTTCTAGTATAATTATATTATAGCTGAAGAAACATCCGTTTTAAGGATAGCACTATTTGATTTTAATTTGGAAAGTGTTTTTGTGGAAATTTAAAATCAGTGCATGCGAAATGATGCTTATAATAAACAAATTCACCCTGACCTGTATTCTGATGTGCATGTCCACTCTCATCACAGTATGACTTGTCCTCGTGACCTCTTGGATCTTTCATAACTTGGTTTCCCGTGAAACATTTAAAAAAATATATTAACTCACCAAGTATTGGTTTAAATATAGCGTGCATGATCAAACATGAATATTTATGAAAGGTCAAAGAGGTCAAGAGCTACGTGCCATGTGCACAAATCATTCAGGCTGTGTCTGTATTGTTAGTATCTTAAGTATAGTTCAACTTCTGCACCAGGGAACCGTTTACTGGTAGTTGTGTCACAAAAGTTTTGTCCATAGAGTAATGCCTGGGTATCACCCCCCCACCCCCGAATGTACCTATGGTTCTAGTTGTTGACAAAATTTTGGCTTTTGTAATTATATAAAAAAAAAAAACAGATTTCCTCCCTTGTACAGTATAACTGTTCGTATCTGGCGGTTTAGTTGCGTACCTGCGCTGGGAATTGTCGATTGCTCAATCTGTGTTGTTTCTTGGTTACTATAGTTATAAAAAAGAAAGTTGCCATTTCTTTAAGATATACCCATCTTTTCTCAGGCAGTGAACAAAGAACGTTGATTCCAAAGATAATCAACTTTAATGTGATTATGAAAGTCGGGTAATAGCCAGGAGTCCTCTTCTGGATGTTGATGGTGGTGCTGCCCTCTACAGACTGTAGTTTGAGGTTCCTTGGAGCAGAAGTTGACATAGTCATGTGCATTTTTCATTGTTTATCGGTAGTTTTTCATAAAACTATTGTAGCCCCGCATGAAAGGCTGTGTGTGTGTATTTCCTAGTGTAAGTTCTGCAATGTTTCCCATGCCCTAATTTCTGTACTTCCAACCACCTAATTATAATATATATATATATATAATATATATATATATATATAATATATATATATATATATAACGGAACCCCCTTGGTAATAATAGTTGTTTTTACGACGTAGTTCTGTTTTTCACTTTATTTAATATAAATGCTGCCTTTCATTTTCAAATATATCGTTTCATTGAGGGGTTCTACTAAAATGCCTATTAAATATATCATCTCATATCTCTCCAACGTGATGAAAAAAATATAAAAAAATTTTCTAACCCATAACCATGCACATGAAAACAAACATTTTAATTTCTAACCCTTAAAATACGCACACACACACATTACACACTTATTTTTCAGGATAGTTCATTTATATAAAATATAGATCGCTATCTTGGATAACGCTGTATAAATCCCACCCATTTTATTATCCGCGATACCACCCTTAAGTTCTGCCACCTTGTTGCGATATCATGTTAACGTGTGGTAGTCGCAGGGGGGCAAATAAAACCAGGAACTTCGTCGGTTTCCATGCTGTTTGATGTATTAGTTAATATTGTATTGCATGTTGATTGTGCTGTTTCTTCCTTCACAATTTTTCAGTATTAGTTCCAGAATAACACGGACTTATTTTTTAAGTTAATGGCCAAAAAACCATGAAGGGATGCAGATGTACTCAATCTGTCGTAAACCTTTGTGTGTTTGCCGGCACATCAGCTATCTATTATATATACTCACTAATAGGTGAATAATTGAGACACTGGTTCTGTATGTTTGTGTATATATATCATGTTTTATATATATGAAAAACTGTGTAATATAGGAAAATAATATTACAAGGAAAACGAATTTTGCTGAATATGGAACTATTCCTTATGATTTGAATACATGAAGTTATTTCCTTCAAAGTTGTTCATCGTTGTCAATTTACCATGTATTTCATGAATTTTCGTGAGTACAGGTAGCGTTGAGAGTTCAACTTACAAGTGCGTCTTATTACGTCACATTTAGCAACTCGTCTCTTCACTTATGACGCACCTCGCCCAAGGAAACTTGCAGATAATTGACCTTTTCCACGCGCATGCGCACTGCTTGGTTCTGGTCCTTTGAGCCAACATTGCGGGTTTTGTCAAATGAAAGCAAATACATTCCACAGGCATAGACAGAAATCCCACCTCTAACGCTAAGATCCGGTTCTGTTTATGTTAATCATTTGAGGTATAGCAGTTAAGTTTCTTTTGAGTTGATAAAGCTTACCCGAACTGTTAGTGTTAGTCGTAGCCAACAGATGTGTCTAGTGTGTTGCTGGAAAAGGTCTGCAGAGTCTCCACCCATTTTGTCAGCACCTGTCGCAATGCATGGTTAAGGAAACTACGTACAAAAGAATATTGCCTCTGCGTCAGGATATCGATTAGATCCCAATATTTGATGATAATTTGTGCTATGAAAATTTGCCTTTCGTTTTTAGCTCAGCTGACTATGTCTTCTGAGCTATAGTCGTGGTCCGTCGTCTGTCCGTCCGTCCGTCCGTAGATGTGGCACGTTTTGAAACCGTAAGACCTAGGAATCCAAAATTCGGCATAATGTTAGATGTCCCCAAGATCTCCTACCAAGCGGAAAACTGGGTCTTTGCGACTTCGTCCTTTGAAAAATTAAGGAAAAACCTCAATTTTTTTATTAAAAACCTATTTTCACACTTCAGGACGGCCTCGTATCAAAACCACTCATCGGTTTTTTCCCTCATATTTACCATAAATATTCCTCTATATATTTCCTATGCACATGCCAGAAATTGTCTGTATTATATAATTTTAAAAAGTTATAGGCCCAAACATAATGCATTTTGTAAAAAAAAACAGGAAAGATATTTGTTCACTTAACACAAAACATGTTAAAGCTATGGACTTTTTTCCAGTAATATAACTTTAATTAATCTAAATTAAATTGTATACCCAAAATTAGATCAAAATCTTTTAATCTTTTTTTTCCTGTAAGTACTGTGGATTTAATTTTCACAGCATGTTTTTGTTAGCATTTTGTCTGTTAACACCAAAAATTTGAAACCAGTTTATCAAAACTAGATTTTATTCAAGTTTTCAAGCACCATGTATTATATTGTTTACATCTTGCAAGAAATCAGCTCCCCAGCTTCAGCTCTCAGTTCCTAAAATTTGGTATACAATTAGATGTTTCCAAAATCCCCTACCATGCCAAGAATTTGGTCACTAGGACTTAATACCTTCGAGATATTAATGAAAAACTTCATTTTTCCATTAAAAACCAATTGTTACACTTCAAGACTGCCTAATATCAAAACCACTGATCTGACTGTAATCATATATGATATACATATTTTTCTATACATTCTCTATGCACATGCCAAAAATGATGTCAGTATTGCGTAATTGTTTTAAGTTATGGGCCCAAACATAATGCACTTTGTAAAAAATCAAGAAATATATTTACTCCCTTAACAAGGGGATTGCTGAAGCTAGAGATTTTTTGTCAGGGATGTAACATTATTTAATCAAGATTCAATTAAATACCCAAAATTAGTTCTGAATTTTTAAAATTTTTTAAGTTATTAGTATAAATATAAAATTAGTACCTTAAATTTTGCCCAACTTTGACCATGGCACGTTTGTTTCCTGTGAGCACTGTTGATATAATTTTCATATCATGCACACAAGGATTTCAGCTTTGTAGTTTAGAAAGCTGACAGAAATTGGCCAAAAATTGTAGCTTTTATTAATGTTTTTATGATGCCATGTCAGACCTTGGCTCTCTCCAGCCCCTCTTGAGTCACCTGTATGTTGACCTTGTTGAACTTTCAGCAAATTATGCATGCTTGAGGCGAAACATACACTCGGGCAACCAGGCAGCTTATGGACAGCCACAGTTGATCCAGGTGTCCAACCCAACTCATCTAGTAGTTTTGACCAACAACATAACAATAAACAATAAATTAATAAATTTTTATTGGTTTTTAAATAACAAATTAAAGAAAAATAGAAAAGGAATTTGTTAGTGTATAATAACAGGAAATTAACTTGCAGTTACTGATGATATAAGAATCTTGTATTGATGGATAGAATGTCACATATTCCAAATAACACCATGCAGTCACCTATAGTATTTCTCAGTTCAATTTTAATGATAAAAATGTAAATCATATTATTCATTACTAATCATTAGGGATCATATGAAGGAAATTAATGATAGACAAAGATGCAGTTGATAATATTAATCTAGATTTCTACTGTGTCTAGTGTGTACATTGATGTGAAATTAGTCCAAAATGAATATATTACATTTATTTTTTTTTAATATAAATAAAAGCCATAAAACTAGATACTTATGATCATTATTTAATGTGTGAATTTGGTATATTCTGGATTCTTAACTTCATTGTTTGGTGAAAACTGAATAAATACCAGACATGGTGCGAATACTTTGCAATTGTATTTAAATACGAATATGAATATGTACTCCATTATAAATTTTTTTGCATAAAGAATGGGAATGTACCACATAATTTTCTCTCTGGAATGAGTCTGTTTACAGTATTATATTTCTTTAATAAATATATTTTTACAAATATATATGTACAAATTATAAACCAAACTCTAGATCAAGCGGTAATGGTTCAACCTTAAAATCAAAAGACCCCCGTCGCTAATAACCCTGGCCCCTTTGCCCTTAACTGCTTTATAGTAGGGATCTGTATATAATAGCGCCTCCTTTATGCTGACGGTGAATGCTGGATCACAAGTTCGTGCAGTTTAACACTCTCCTTTAAATATACCGGGGTCCCATGGATATTATAAAAACATTGTCAGTCAAGATTTGCCCTCATGGGGCCGTCATCTCATGAGGAGGGATCTAGTGAGTCGTAATGTATAATTAATAAATGTGATTGGAATAATCGCCGCTGCCCTGGTGTTCGTACTGTTCTCTTATTGTCGCATAATTATGGAACAGAAATTAATCTACTGATGGCGCCCCCTGGTGGAACTGACTCAACTTTATCGCGTGTCCACTTTCTATGCAGTTGCGTCCCCTTATAATACGAGTAAAATCCGTAACTATTTACATATTCTCTCCACAGTAAGACGGAAACCATTTGCGTTGCACCCCCCTCCCCTAAAACACAACAAAACTGGCGGATTAAGGAGGACAAATGACAAAGCCTAAAAAAGGTCCCAAGGCAGAGTGGAAGTTCCGACCGCCAAAATTGGTTTGAAACCCATGATTAAAGGTTGCAGCGGCTAGAAATGGGAGGAGGGGGGGGGGGGGGGAGGGTCCGGACCCCTTGGAGCCCTCCTCTGGATCTGCTTCTGGCTATTACCATAAACATTCAGCTGATAAATTCTGTCCCCATAGTCTATAGACCACTCCTTGAAGCTGAGCGATCCCCCAAAAGAGCATAAGTAAAATGATTTTAACTGGTTCAGGTATTTTTAAACTCCAGTTGTAACAAAATCTTCCTTAATTGTGCTTTAACTTTTGTACACAAATCGGCCACCAGATGTCAGTACTGATTGTTTGCAAAGTTCATTTTTAGCCGGAGTTGACACTGCTGATATTAAATACACTTATCCTTTAAGAATTCGGTCAAGGAAAATGTGTGATCAATTTTAAGAATAAAAATGGGAATATTAAGTTGAGGCCTAGGCGGGCGCCCCTAAGTAATCTCTTTTTCTGTCCGTCCGTCCGTCCGTCCACTCTCTTTCGCGTTTTATCTGAAGACTAGTTCAAGCATTTGTGAAGATTGACATCCATGAGAGGATGTGCACTATGGAGTTTCAGAAAAAAAATCAAATCCAAAATGGCCACCAGTTCGCAATTTTCTTGCACATTGACTCAAGAATTTTTCAAGCATTTGCCTGGAAAGTTGTACCGAAGGTTCACACCAAAGAGAGACTGCGTGCTACTGAATTTCAGACCCATATGGCCACAAAGCTACAATTTGGAGGAAAAGGTTTTTTAAGGTTACCAAGCATTTCTAGTTATCGTAAAAATTTTACCAAAGATTGCCCTCCCCCCCCCCCCCCATGAGAGGGTTTGCGCTATAGAATTTCAGACCCAGTAAATCCAATATGGCCGCCAAGCAGGGATCTTGGGATTCTATGTGCACGCATTTCCTAAAAAGCTACTCAAGCAATTTGCTACGAACAAAAATTAATGAATATTGACACCCATGATAGGATGGAAACCAGTGGCTTCAATTTATCTTCAAAGGTGAGGGGATTCCTCGCAGGGGTAGGAAGGTAGTCAAAGTTAGCACATCTTTTTTTGTAAACACACACACACTAGATATATATATATATAGTGTCTGTATGACACATTTTAAATATATAACAATTAACCATAAGGTTTCAGAAAATAAGGCATTAGGTTTCAAGCATAGGTTTATTCTAAACCAGATTTAGATATATAACATTAACTCATAAATGGAACCAATTTCTATAATTCATTTTATAAGTTTATTTCATTTCCAATATATAAATAGTATTTTCTGGATAGCAGGTTGGATGAATACATTAACCGACCCCCCCACCCCCCCCCCTTTTGCTTGAAAAAAATGGGGAGATATAAACCCCCATAACCCCTTCCCCCTATTTTTACGCCCCTGATAAAAATTATCGAATTCCTGACCAACTTGAAATTCAGTATGGCCGCCAAATGATACTCAGTTATTTTGGAGAAAACTGCATAATCAACCTGGCTAGAGATAATTGGAAGGAAATCTGACAAATACCTGTCAAACTGATTAGGTTTGAAAGTTGAGCAAATATAGGCCCGCTAAATAGAATGTCTACTGCTTTAGTTACAATTCTCATTGCTGTCAGTTTTCGTTTATTTTTTGTAATTTTTAGCCGACGCCAAGTATATATACGTTTATATACACACATACACTTTGCCAAGCAAATCTGACCAATCGTCACCTCACAGTTCAGGGCACGTTCATGATCCACATGACATTATGCTGAAGTGACAGTCACACGAAGGTCCCAGCAGGGGGCGCCTCTTGTTAAGCTAAAGTAACGCCCATACCACTGGCTCAATCAGTTTGACCCTTTTTTTAGTCTAGTCTACGCCACTAACAGTGGCGTAGAATTATCTTCAGGGATGGCGATGGGGCGGGGGAGACTCGCGGGGGTGGAAGGGTCATTAAAAGTTGGGACAAAATTTGTGTATAAAGCTATAAATATTGAAATATTAGATTTTTTACTAGGTATATGTATATAAATAAAATTATATATATATATATATATATATATTTGTTTTTCTTCAGTGTTATATATATATATATATATATATATATATATATATATATATATATATATATATATATATAACTGAAGAAAAACAACACTAAATTCACAACAGTCTGTTTCACGGGATGCTACCCGATCATCAGGTGAATGTGGTTAGAATGAAGCTAATGGCATTGTTTAAAGGCCGAGACTTTCCGAGATTACGAGATTATGCTTTGTGCGTATCGGGGGGGAGTATGTGAAATACTGACACTGATCCTATTGTCCTCGGGGGTACACGTGCGATACACGTGCGATACTGGAACAAATATTTCAAACCATGCCGTTAGCTTCATTCCAACCACATTCATCTGGTGATCCGGTCGCATCCCGTGAAACAGACTGTTATGAAATTACAGTGTTTTCGTGCTCATTCTATGGCACTCATTAGGTTCAGGTTCATGTTTGGGTGCGTATGTGAGTTTACAAACCAACACAACTCAGTCACCTGATGAGTGCCGCAGAGTGAGCACGAAGTGACAGTTATTGTAGTGAAAGTTATATGTTAATGTATTTAGCAGCTTATAGCAGCTCTACTTTTTATGTATCGAGCACTTTGACTTTTGAATGGCTACCAAACCCTTTCAGTAATATATATATATATATATATATATATATATATATATATATATATATATATATATATATATATCATAGGCTTTTGAGCATTTTCAAAAGTGTGCACGCTGGGGGCGTATTCGGGGGGGGGGGGGGGCTACCACAATCACACACACACACACACACATATATATATATATATATATATATATATATATATGGATTTTGAGTGTTTTTAAAAGTGTGGGAAGCATTCTGCAAGTGTAATGAGTTTGAGGGCGTGTTAGAGCCTGAAAGGGGGTTGGGTGTTGGAGGGGGTATCACCCTCACACGGTTTGGAAAATTTTGAGGAAAATAAAACATAAAATATGCATTTTCAATGCAGTTTCCTACCTTTTATCACATGCTGCAAACCACAAAAACATTACCAAATATTAAATATTTAATAACATAATCATGTGCCAAATTGATTATATTCATACCCTGATATATTCTTCTTCGTACCCTTATAAAACTGCGTTCCATTATTGGGTTTTTAATTTGACTCAAAACCATGCATAGGCATGCATGGTTACCTATGAAGCACGAAACAAATATATAGACCCACTGAGAGGCAATTGATATACTATTTTCAGACTTAAATGAAGTTTAAGTATTAGTTATCAGATAAATATTATCGAGAGGGAGAGGGCTTTCTACCAAACTAAAAATCTGGAAAATAGACAAAAAAGCGCTTAATACCAAACAACAGAGCCAGATTCCGCGTCATGATTATATTAAAATAACTGCAGATTGTGCCGTTACAGGGTAAATTTTCAAGAAAGAAATTTTCTGCACTTTGGGAGAGAGCCCACTCCTATGATCTCCTTCTGATAATCATAACCCCCCCCCCCCCCCCCAAAAAAAAAAAAAAAAAATCTGAAATCCTGTATCCGCCCCTGCTCGTGCACATGTCCTTTCTTTGTTATAACTCTGACAGGATTAGAATATTATATCCTGAATAATAGGACTTTGCACATGCGAACATAATCACTTATAATCGATTATGCAAAAAGAAAATGCAACCCAATTTACATCCAAAATTATCAATGAGGCATAAGCGGTTTTTTGGTACGTACTTGCACATGACACGTGTCTGCTATTTTGCCAATAGTCAATTAAAAAAATGCTGATTCTTCTGTTTGTACAGTAAGCTGGCAAAGTACCCAAAACGATAAATACGTTACTGGTGCCCATCACAAAATCTAACCTTGAGTTGTCAATAACAGCGGATCTAGGTTAAATGAACGCGGCGCTACCGTCAGCCATACAAAAAATAGCCTTAAAATGAATAGGGAGGTCCTTATACCAATGGGACTCCTTATGCTAAACAAAAAAATGTTTACTTCAGCCCTCCTGTCTCCACTCTATGAATATCTTGTAGGTTACGAACAATAATCTTTAAAAAATATTGATCAGGTTATTTCATACGCCTTTGTTGAGTGTTTACACGCCTCGGGCAGCGACAGGTACGGTTATATGAGCACGCATAGAGCAGTGAAAACGGACAGAGCAACCTGTCAACGTTTTATTTCCTGTATGTCTACTTGTCAATGCCCTATTTGTATCCATACAATGTGAAATTATAAAATTTCAATACATCATTGCCCTAGAATGCATTGCAAGTGCACTACGTCTATGCTTTTGGGGTCGAGAAATTCATTTTGTAAAGGTTTCAAGTATGTATAGTGACTCTGTGAATGAACTCTGGTTCTCACTTTGCTAATTTTGCTTTTGTTGACTAGCACTTCGAACAACAAACATAATTTGTTGAGTTCTGCACAGAAGTTGCATACTTTGTGATTGTAATTAAATATAAATTTCATTTTCTGGGCTAGGTTTGTCTCTTTTGTCATGCATTTTGATGCTTGAATTGTAAAAGTTTTTTTTGCAACACTTCATATTTCACCAATTTAATTTTACTTTATTTGTATGCTTTTAAAATGTGATTTGGAAAGAAACTTTCTTGTCAAAATTTGGAATAAATTAGGAAATTGATATGTGCCTGAACACTTATCATTAGGGTATTTAGTTTTTTCAATATTCAAAACCTACATACATGTAATAGGTTTTATGATCAATTTAACTTTCATGTAAATCTCTGTTAGTTCAATTGAGAAATATCAAATGCATAAATCTAACTGTGCAAATGTATGATATACATGTTAATTTTGAGTATTTGAGCTCTTGTGTCTGTTTCAATGAAATGAAATAAACAGTCGAGTACCTTCGATGGAGCCTCAGGTTTGATCATCAATATTTAAGTTAGAGTGGGTTGTTGTGGCCCGTCGCCCGTCCAAGGTCGGTCGTCATCTTCGTGTCTTTTTCGTTGAAGGGTACACTAGATTAGACGTTCTAAAATGTCCTTAAGATATACCCTGTCTGATTGATCCATTTGGAACGAAATTGTATATGTTCAAATACTTGGCAAATATTCACGTATCCAACGGCGCCAAAACACCATAAGTAATAAGTATTCTACAATACAGAACCTGTGTAACTCCGTGAGACCGTGACAAGTGTATGTCACCGCTTGCATGGGCAATATGAACGGGTTTTTATGTACGAGTTTAGATTACAGAATAAATTCATATGACGGAACATCTCTCGCTATGGAGCGCCACGCACATCTTCAATCAAATAAACGTAACAACTTTTGACATTTATAACTGAATTATGAATACATCTGACGACATAGAATTACTAGACATTATTTTCTGGCACCAAGTGAAGACTTTATCATATTTAGATTTTATTGTCCCGATTTGAGTCGTCATTACTATAGGCCAAAGAGCTTCACAGACTACAAAGGACATAGAATGATTCATCCTTAAATTTTTAATGAAGATTCGCCATGAAATGAATGATATTAAGAATTACTTAGTTGTTATATATCAATGAAAGTATATCGGTATAGCCATGTGCATTTTTAGATGTACCATTTACCATTTCTAACAAAGAGTGTTCTTCCGGTGTGTGTGTGTGTGTGTATATATATATATATATACTAGTATATATATATTATAATTTATAAATAAAATTGGAAATGGCAATAATTCAATATACAGATTAATATATTAAACAGGATGTATACGTATGACATATATATTCGTGACCTCATATCTTGTCCGATATTTACATCATCATTGCAGGACGCACACTTTACGTCAAGATAAAGCTGAGCTGAATCGTGGATGATCCTCTTAATCAAGATTAACTCTTGACCCTCAGACAGATGGACGATGATAAATCCCTCAGAGAATGTGGTTTTGTTTACATACCCAGCAGTAAGCAATCGCCTTATCAGAAAAAAAGGATTACCCGTCTCGTGAAGGGGGTGGGGCAGACATGTTGTCAATTCGTCACGTGGTATTGTATGACCGATAAATAACGATAGCTGTACACATACAACGGTGTTTTTTTAAATTACATTTTCGAATATTTTTTTTTTACATTTTTACGGAGCAAATACTTTTTTTTTCATTCAAAGCTATCTTTTAGGTGACATACCTAGCTTATCCTCTACAACAAAAAATAAAAAT
The DNA here is from genome assembly GCA_026874595.1 of Sipunculus nudus. Taxonomy (NCBI): domain Eukaryota; kingdom Metazoa; phylum Annelida; class Sipuncula; order Golfingiida; family Sipunculidae; genus Sipunculus; species Sipunculus nudus. Next base: position 13,624,216 of record CM049321.1, read on the forward strand.
CAACCAAAAAAACATTAATTTAAAATTGATATTAGAGCCATGACGTATATATCATTTTAAGCCTAGTGTATTCATTTTTTATAGTACCAGTATTGATGAAATTCACATTCATTTTCATGTGTACTTTTAAATTTTTTCATAGTTTTGAATTTTTAATGGTACACAATATTTAAGCAACCAGTAACAGGAAATCACATTTTAGTGGGCTAATATCAAATAACATGTACATGACAGTGTCCCAATGCCATTTTAAATTTTTCTACCATTTTTCTGTCATTTTTATACATGAAATTTATCTTTTATGTTCAATCAAGATTAAAAAAAAAATGAATTAGGTTTTTGACGCTTCAGGTGTATAAAACAATATTAGTTAAAGAGAGGGAAAAGTTATGGCTGAGTTTAAGAGAAGACCGCATTTTAATGACCTCGATACTGCCATACTGTTATCCTTCAGTCACAACCTGACTGGAATATGTACAACTAGAAAGCACTCACGGAGCGTATACCTCCACCAAGGGCAACAAAAAAAGACTCGTACTACATTCGCTTATTCATTGGTATCCGCAACAAAAGTTATTTAGGTCTTCGTGGAAATCGGTGCAGCTATATTGCGCTTAATCCTGTAAAGAAACAAACAGAACTAACAAACTAACAAACCAACCAACCAACAAGGAAAAAGACAGACACCAGTAAAAACCAAAACCCATGAACCGTACAACAGCTGTTCATGCTCATCACAGCACTGAGAAAAATTAATCATATATTTTTAGCGTCGTGTGCAATAAAATTGTAAGTATAAAAAATGAATATATTAACATCTAAGCGGTTATTAATAAATAAAGATGTACAAACACAACAATAATAAAGTTTCTGTCTATACCGCCTTAGTCTGCACGCATATCAGACAAAGCAAAGGCGTAACCAGGATTCTGAAAAGAGGGGATCCCGGATTTGTAGGCGCATCCCCTAGGCACGCACCTATATATATATATATATATATATATATATATATATATATATATATATTATAATCAAATATTTTCCACATACTGAAAACACATGCCACCCGTCGGATATTCAGATCTTCATTTTCACTTTTATTGCCATACGAGTCCGATAAAAATTACATGTATATTTTCCCATTGCACATGTTAGTACAAGGAATAGTAATTAATATATGTATGGTTTCTGTATTCCCTGTATTTAACACAACCAGTGTCCTAGCGCCTTATCCGCCCTCTGACATTACGACCAGATTACAGGCTGTCAGAGTGCCTTTACATCTAGGTCTGACAAACGCATTGTAAGGCCGCAAGAGGATGCAAATATTTCCGTCATTTTTGACAACGCCTCATGGCCTACAGGTACACTGTTTGTTGACATAAACCAGACTAATTGTTTGCATTTTATGTGTACTTTCTAACAACACTAAAAATGAGCGAGAATAGTTCCGTTTTAACCCCTCCGCATGTTTGTTGAATTTGACCGCATGAATGCAGGCATGGCTCGCACGGGTTACTGTAGGCAGCCAACTCGTACACGATACAGGATATGACTCGTTACCATAGACACGGGGTTTCAGTTTAGGTTGTGGGTTCACGTGTATTTTCTTGTGTTAATTCATCATTCGTCGCATAGTGTTAAGATTATGGGCTGTTTGTTATGGGTTGTGCCTCCGCCAAGTTAACACATTCCAACTTGATCCGTCTTTTATCCGGACCAGCACCAAGATTATTCAGGTCTTCGTGCATAAGTGACTTTACATTTTTGAATATCACTTGATAATATTCCTGAATCTAGTTTATTTCCACACCGAAATCTAATCGACTCTTCATGGGTTCATTCCAGAAATGGCCCAGAAATTTCATTAGATTCCGTTCATGTTTGCGTGTGTTATGCAGCGAACAAACACACACACACACACACACGGACGGACATGAACGCATACCCTCTTGACGGAAGCAACAAACAAACATACAGACACGGTTGACAACATTACCACTTGCTTGAGGTACTCATATGCTGTGTCTTACCAGAGTGCGTATACAGGGAACTTAATCAGAATACAGAATATAAATACTACATCTTTAAAATAGCACAAGATTATAGAAACCATACAGCAACTTCTTATGGAAAATCCACAGCAGGTCCCAGTGTTTCCAAGCGAGATATTGATCACCACCGTTCGAGGAAGGATAAATAAATCCGGGAAGTTAATGAGGATTAGTGAACTCAAAATGCACGAAAATCCCACAAGCTGCCCCCGGAAACAGCGCGGCCTGGTCCCGACACGGTGCATGGAGGCCAAGGCTTAACATATGCAGGTTTAGCAAAGGCTATGATATCACTGGTCAATCATAAGTCGTGGAATGATACCTGATAGTCAAATACACAGGGAGTGGCACAGTGACCTTGATGTCTAGAGAGGCAATGGACTAGTTAATCTGATAATAGATGGACACGCACCTTTTTTGATCCATTATAACTGATATCGGACGAATGTAACTCTAGCGTTTTATAAAACATCAGCACGTGAATAACGGCAGTGTACTTTGACACCAATCATTATGACAAATACCGAGTAATATATTTCAGATAAAATGGTGACGGTTTGTTTGAATCGATCTTTGTACACACACGCACCCTCACACACACACTGCACTCTGTTGGGTTTGGGGAAGGGAGTATTTATCGATATATTTTACTGTGGATGTTGTAATATATACATATTTAGTACATGTGCGCACACACACACACACACACATATATATATATAGTTGAGTAAAGTTGACTTTCTGTAGACTAACTTGTTTTAATCAGAGATTTCAGGTGACACAGTATCCTTCTTGAGGTGTGTTAAGTAAACCTTATGATAAGTGTCCGCTAATCTTATCTGAAGAAAGATATCCGAAGGCTCTTACCCCTGAAGTACGTTAGTCTTCAAAAAGGCGTCATCTTTTATTTTTATTTTCTCAATTGAACTAAGATAGACTAACACGGCTAAACCTCATTTACATATATGTGTATATATGTGTGCATGTGTATATGCATAAATATGTGTCTGTGTTTCTAAAGGGGCCCGAGAGGGGGTGGGTGTAAGACGTTTATTTTTATTTTCTCAACTGAACTAAGATAGACTAACACGGCTAAACCTCATTTACATATACGTGTATATATGTGTGCATGTGTATATGCATAAATATGTGTCTGTGTTTCTAAAGGGGCCCGAGAGGGGGTGTGTGTAAGACGGGTTTTCCCCCTCAAAAGGCTTTGAAAATATTGCAAAAAAAAAAATAAAACAAAATATGCATTTCTAATGCAGTATTTTGACCAATTTCCTACATTTAACCACATGTTGAATTTACAGAATCATGTGTGTTAAACAGATAATATTTATACCTTAATATAGTCTTGCTTAATCTAAATAAACTTTCAGTTCCGTAACTGGGTTTTTAATTTTACCCAAAACCATAGGCATGCATGGGGTGAAGCACTAAACAAATTAAGGCCTATTGAAAGGCAAAAGATATACCTTTTTGAAACTTAAATTAAGTTTAGTTGTAATTATCAAAAAAAAAATATATTACCGTAAACAATTAATTTACAGAAAACTGACTCAATTTCATTCATATATAATTATACACATTGAGCAATTAAAATATTGTTATATTTCAAAGAAAACTTCTCTGTAAGGTTATCAGTTATAAATATTAAACATACAAGTTTATTTCCAAAAATAAATGGCATTATATTTATTTCCCTTACCTCTAGAAATCACATAATACTGACCTATATTAATAAACACATTCACTTAAGGAATGATGTCCAAGTTGTTCTCACATAAGACATGCATGTATTCCATGCAAATTGATGGAAATTGCGTCATTTCTCATAGAGAAAGGTCAAATTGACCTCCCCCGTTGGGCCAAAAGAACGCGCAACCCCCCCCCCCCCCGGGGGCTATAAAAGCCTATTTTTTTACATGAGTATATACATATGTGTGTGTATATTAGAAATTTGTTTATATTTATATATATGAGTGTGTGTATAGGTGTTTATATAGGTGTGTAGGTGTATATATAGATAAAAACTTTCTCATTAAAACAATTCCCTTTATTCCCTTAAGTTTCATGGCAGGATAAGGTGTCTTCCTCAAAAAACATACTGCATATATAGCTTACATCAGTACAATGTACTTGTAAAAAATACACAAAATAGTATAAATACGTAAATATATTACTGTGCACATGATTTGAAGAGCTATATGTAAGCTCAGACGGAACATGATCGCCTTGTACCATGCAGTTCATAAAGCTATATACAGGGGGCGCATGCAGCGAGTGCACATACACAACTAAGAATGTTTAGTTTAATTAATTTGATATGGACTCTTCTATCACGCTTATGTCAAAAGGAAAAAGCACCCGCTCATGGGCCTGTGGATATCTGGACGACGTAAATTAATTTAACGCAGACATTGTGTTAAATGTGTAAGAATGCAACTATTACAGTGGGCAAAGTCAGGGGACATGTATACGGTTAATATATATATATATATATATATATATATATATATATATATGTATATATATATATATATTACAACATCTTTCAGGGTAGCCTTTTCAGAATATAATTCTGTTTACAGAAAGACCCTGTAATACATAAAGAAATCACAATAAAATATATTGAGTAAGTCAGTGAGTCCATGAAACTAAAATGACATCATACAATCACAGAATATTAAGCGAACTCGCTGTGATGTAAACACAGCTAAAATTGAAGTACAGATGAGGTTAAATACAAATAAACAATCATATAGTGTACAATCTAAATGAAATGTGTATATAAAAGTATACATAAAATGCGCATACGTACGGTCATGAAAACTAGATGACGCTCAAGTATTAGTATTTATCAGCTACACAAGTAGAAAAAGAAGGAAATTATTCTACATTATATAATATGTAAAGAAATGTGAGCGCGCCAGCCTTTTAAAGCTCTTTAGATTGTTGGCATTAGTTTAAAGGCTATGCACGTATTGACCAGTCACCTGGTGCCTATATATATGGTCATTCCACGCCGCTAAATATGGAATCCTTTCTCATGTATGTGTTATCTTGTAAAGTGAAAAATTTTCTTAACCCGTCCCACAAAGATCTGTTGTAATTTGCCACTACAGTCGAACCTCTATAATGTGGGCACCCTTGGAACTGGACCAAAGTGCCAACTTTATAGAGGTGCCCACTATATGGAGGTAACGGCCAGCACATAAGATTGCTGCCCCCTAGTATGATATATTGCTATAATTACTCATGTTTTGAGATTACTGAATTAACTAATTTCATGTATATCTCTCTTTATTTAATGATAAGTTTTTCAGTGAAATTTTATTTCTAATTATTTCTAACATTTTCTAACAAAATTATTTCTAACAAAATATGCGAATACTAAAAAGTTATATGAAAAAATTGCAAAAAAACGTCTTTTCGTACATAAGGATCACGATGAGATTTTTTTTTGTTCATGTGTATGCACTGGTATTTGTGTAATTTTACCCAACTAAAGAGCAGCTGTCATAAGTTATATACATGCATGTGTGTTTTTACAGATTAATATATCCCATCAAGCCTGCATTTATATATATATATATAACACATACTGGAGGTTTTCTTAATCAAGGAAATGTTGCTTCTTTATTATATATTGCGCCCAATTATTTAGCTGTTATGCTTTTTTGTAATTTACTTAGTATTTCCTGCCTGCCAAGCATTGTTTAGGAGTATACAACGGATGAGTGAAAAAATTTTCAAATAAAATTACCAATTATCATAATGTGAAAATTTTTACTTTTGAGTCTACATTTACGTTTCGACCAGACATTGCCCATGTTTTTACACTTCTAAATATTTTATATTATATATATATATATATATATATTATAATTTGCACTTTATCAGTATCAAATACAGTTTCTGATTCTAGCTCCCCATGTTGAAAAATGTTCACTTGTACACCTCTAAGTTTGATTCATTTGTTTTGATTTTTATAATCAAAATAATTAATAATTAATATTATCTTGATAGCTTTAAAAGCACTATAAAAAGGCTTACAAAATTGATATAATGAGATCGTGCAACCTTGAAAATCCGTGAAGTGCCCACATTAGCTCTCGAAAACTGCCCACTTTACAGAATATAGAGGTGCCAACATTAGCTAAACATATAATAAAGAGAAGAAAACACGGGACTGCCCAAAAGTGCCCACTTTATAGAGGTGCCCACTTTATAGAGATACCCACTAGGAGAGGTTCCACTGTATATTTATATATTGCCAAAATTAAGCTGCGGTTAAAGAATGTAACATATGCTCAATTGCCCAAAAATTAAATCAAGAACATTCCTTGAAAATTTAAACGATGTTTTGATCAATTTAACTTTTAAGGTCAAGGTCATTCATCACAAGCACCAGAGGACGTATTCTAAAGCTACTGATTGTTTGTCAAGTGTAATGAATATCCTAAAGCTTTTCCCTCTTATATTAGGGCTTTATAAACATCCTTTTCCACTTTAGTATCAAATTCCCTAATAAGATTAAAGGTTGAAAATATATATTTATCCGTATCTATCCATGCATAGGCCTACACATAATTATATATATATTTATATATATATATATATGTATATAAAGTGTCACACAATGAAATATAGAAGAAAAGTACGTGTATGGTATAAATATATATATATATATATATATATATATATATACATACATACATACATATATAAACAGGCACACAATTAACTTAATAAGAAAAACACGTTTATGGTTTATATATATATATAAATATATATATATAAATATATATATATATATTTATAAGGCACACAATGAAATATAATTGAAGAGGAAGTTAATGGTATATGTTATATACGGAGTTGAACATTTTAATTTGTGCAGATGCAATTTTATATATCACAAATGTGGCTAGTTGTGTTTCCCAATATAATAATAAGCCCCGACTGGTTATATAATCAAGTCCTTCGATCCAAAATAAACGTACCTCATCAGTTCTCCAAGAGTGTTTTTCAGGTTTTTAATGCCTTCCGGACCATCAGGAACAAATCCATGCCTTTTCCAAATATGAACAGCGTAATTTTTCGACCAGTCGTAGCCTAGTTTAAATAAGAGTTTTCGCTGTTTATAATTCGGACTAATAAGGGTCCCTTTCTCCACGTGAACTAGCGCGGGGAATATTTTCTCTAACGTTCCAGCCATTGTCACTGAATGTTCACCCCATTCGCTCGGATTAAAAGTTCGATAGGTTTCCATCCAAATACGGAAAAACGGGGCACCCCGGCGAGCTATTATTATTCCGTTTGATAACGCGTTAGGATTTTCTCGCCCCAGTGTTAGGTTGAACTTTCTCAGTGGGTCGAATGATTTCACAACCAATACATCTGTGTCGAGGTAGATACCACCATAATCTGCAAAGAGAGTTTTCATACAGTGATGTGTGATATATACACATACCAGAATTAGCCAATGTTTATAAATCAATATTATTTCTCTGTATGACCGGACCTTTTTAGACCCTGTGGATGATTTTTTCCCTAAAACCTATTTTCTATGGTTTGGCAGAAAACCTCTCTGAACGTTACAAATATACTTTTTTTTATCAATTCCCAACGTTTCATAATTTAATTTCACAAGGTAGACTTCTATAACGTTCATTTTACTCCAATAAAGACGCTTCTCTTTGTTAAATATTTTCTTATTAAAACACATTAAAGCTCAGTCTAATATGTTTTGGACATATGTTGTTTTCTTAATTAAAGTGTATATAGTATACACAACATAATGCCTGTTTTGTCCAGAAATGGGTTTATGCTAAACTTTTTATAAATATGTTATTTAACAAAAAAGCCAGATGAAACTTGCAACAGAAATAAAATTTCTGGAACATATATACACACATGTCATAATTAAGGGCTTTCAGGAACGCGGGAATAAGCGTCACAGACGCGTGATACCAGTTTGGGTTCTCGCCGCTATCAACCCCAAATTGGCCCACCGGACGAGCGGTTTCAGGCTGCGCTACCTCAAGATCAAAGTGAGCTCCACTTGCACTAAAGTTCTTGAACTTTACAACAATTTTTCATTTTAGATTTTGTGTAAAACTATTTTTTACTAGTTTTTGTTGCAAGCTGAGGCTGATTTCAAATAAATAATGCAATGTGTCGTGTGTTTATTTTTTCATAATTAAATGAATAATGATAAAAGATACCGGTAATAAAATATTTATTTGATTTGATGCAGACCCTTTACTATTAGCCACGGACCCCCAGGACTCTCCAAAATCCCATGACCTCTCAAAAAAATTATCCCGGGAGTCCAGGACTCACGCAAAATTTGGCCTTTAGAAAGTCTGTAGTATATAAATCCCCCAAAATCGTATATGCCTATAAAATATGTTAATTTCTCTATAATTTTGTTTAACATTTCCTCAGTAATGCTTGTAATGGGGATGATAATTTTTTTTCTATATTTAATTTTGGATCCACATCGGCTTTCTTAGCTCACCAAATTGAAAAATCATCGGCGAAAATTTCCTTTTTCTTTTAATATTTCTGCATGCTTGTGTCTACGCTTTATATCTCTAACAGACTACTTCTCAAATCTGATATATACTTGAAGGTATATAAGCGGACTTAGATGAAATTTTGTGGACGGTTAGGGTTCCATCCAATCAACAATCTATATTATTTTGGAGGTAATTTTAAAAACCCAATTATTTATTTAAATTCAATATTTATATACCATTGTGACAAAGGGCAATCCTTTTGTGCAAGGGAAAACCGCTCTATTCATAGGTATAAGGGCCAGCATTTGGTTACAACTGACCAGCTCATTGTGCTACAGAGGAAAATTAGATTATAGGAGTTCTTGCATGACTGAGGTATCAAAGGGCATAGGAAAGCAAACATCAATTATATATAAAAAATACACAAAGATGAAAAAAAAAACTTACCATTGATAATTTCGAACCTTGCTATATCAGCACTGTGTTGTATATGCTTGATTTTTTTACCGAAAATATACTCCGGTCGTGTCTTGTACACAAAATAAATGTTAGGAACATCTCTGAGAGTTTGATTCCACCAATCACCGATGGGTTCTCCATCGCCATGGATATAAATAAAATCAGGTTCAATATATTTATGAGTACTTAAAAATGACAGATAATATAGAAAAGTAAAGTTTTCACCACCGGAGAACCAGACGTAGTGAACTATGTTCGGGACAGGCAATTCCTCATCAATGGTAGTATTGTTTCGCCGTACCGTACCTGGAAATGAGATTAACTTTGGAGCATGTGCACTGCAGTTCGCCATGAATTCGTGAACCTCTTGACTGTCTTTAAATGGATGGTTTTCTGGTGCATCACTAACAAATGTATGCCGGTGGCAGGGCAGGCTTTGGATAGGTTTTGGTTGCGTTTCACATCGGCAGGAGTTATCAGAAGCTTCATTGATACTCAGTCGTATGTTGTTTTGATTTTGGATAATTTCCCCCAACGTTCGTACCAACGGCTCCAAAGACACAAATGAACACGGATGGTCAGGTGTCGTAAAACCCGCAATAAAATCCTCGTAAGTTCCGTGATCAACTTTTTGTAAACACTCAGTTATTTTATCGTTGATTTGAGTCTGCAAATCTCTGTACTGTGGAATATTAACGAAGCTTTTGGAAATGAACGTTTGTGGCCGCCATATTGAAACTAAAGTCGATGAAATCACAACAAAGATCACTGCCCAGAAGCATAATTTAAATGGTTTTATTTCTGCTCCCAGAATGACCGCCATACTAACAACAGTATGTCTTTTATATAGTATGATTTACCCGTGAAACCAAACCTATAAGAAAAGCACAGGTGGTGACCCACTCCAAGCTATCAACTGATTGTGCGGTCTGGCAGTCAGGCACGCTCATTTTATCGTCAAAGATCCACGTAGATTAATAGTTAACCTACTAAGAATACTATAACACAGACACGTTTATATCAGCACCATGAAAGAGTATTTTTTTTCCAGATGGTCCATTTTTTCCAAGTGCATATGCTGACCAAAAGTAATAGATATAATAGCTCCCCACCGGCCCATTGGCTTCATTGAAACATATGGTGTGTTATCGCTGACATTTATTATTAGAAGGTCTATCATCGTTCCTATCTCTTGATGATTAAGTTCCCAATGGTTTGCTCATTATAACACATCTGTCCGGTATAGGATTTATCTCAGACATTTACCCTTTCTTCGATGCTCTTCCTTGTACACTCGTGGATACCACTCCAACTAAAACAGGAGGAAGAAAAAGTTACTTATGGCCTGTGGGTAATGTTGCTCAGCTGATATCACTTAGTACATTATGGCAAGGTATATTAGATCTGGGTTCGCGTTTTTTTCTATAAATTGCGTATATCGTTTTCATATATTGACATTTCCCGATATTTCACCAAACGGGACTGTAACTGATTCATTGTAGAAGAACTAAGGTTTTTGTTTCTATTTTAGACAATGGGTTGGGATTAGTTGCATGTGTTAACCTCACCTCAGGTCGTTTAGCAGGAACAGTATAAGTGGGCTTGGCAGACCGTATATGATCAAAGTTCTGCCGGGGAAATTTGCCATATTTCCTCTGTGAAATAAACCGATCATGCATATACTTTTATGGTGTCATTATATTTAATTTTAATAACAAAATAAGAAGGCCAAAAAACAAGGTTGGGTTCTCATGTTTGATTAACATGTCAAATGATCAGGGAAAAGCATGATAGTAATAGAATTTTCTTGCTAAACAGGTAAAAGAACTACATAACAAAGGAAATCTTAACAACATTGCAATACTTTATCTTTGGAAAATGGCTGAGCAAAATTGATAAGTTTCAATTGAAAATCAAATAATTTTTTATGCGGGAGGTTAAAAAATAATAATGATAATAATAATAATATAACATGTGTGTGTGTGTGTTAGAAAACGCACCGATATCCTGTAAATTGATATTATGAAAATAACGCACATACCACTGACACATATCGCAGTATATTGCAGAATGAAAATTGTATATAGACGATACTTAGACCTAGTATTGAACCAGAACTTTAGTTCTCACAAAATGAAAACGAAAAAAGAGACTCGCGAAACCTCGGCTGACTGTAATAACTAAGTCCAAAACATTTCCAAAGGCATGTTTGGTTGATCGCTGCTGGTTAATTAAAATATTAAATTTTAAAGATATAACTAACTATTTTATTTTCTCATTCAAATATTTTGGCTACATGAATTTTTACCGTAGGAAAAAATAAGAGAATTACATGAATTACAAATTGTCAGCGTTTCCGCTCACATCAAAGTTAGGTCATATTTTCAAGTTGGCACAATTGTAAAAAAAAAAACCTATATCTCTATATATATAAAATCAATCAAAAGTTGGTTTGAAATTCATAATAGACCCTATAAAGTATACATTATTTTAAACCTGGTACAGTGTTCTTTCTTATGGTATACAGATTTTATAACTTCATTCATGTTAACATAATTTTGTTACATTTAAAATCAATCATATAAAGTTAAAGGTATAAACTGTTTTAAGTCCCAATGATTTTAGTCACGCATATATACTATATTGAATCACACGACCAATCTTGTTGATTCAAAGGGTAATTTAATGTTTCAAGTTTGTTCGTTCACAAGTATCGTAAGTAATTTCATTTGCTCTTCAACGTTGTGTATCATATTCTTCGCTCTCTGACAGTCTGTCGCCCTTAACTTAGGAAAAAATGTATTTCGTATGACCAAAACTGAAACCGAGGCGCTCTGTTAAAACAAGAGAAAGACACTAAAAGAACATATTTTGAAAGTTCTAAACTGAGAATATCTTTCATGCAATTGTGATCGTGACCCTTGGTCTTCTTGCACCAAACCAATGGTGTTCACTTTAGATGGGTCACATATATATAACTTTTGTAGCTCTTGGCTTCTATGACTTTAATTTATATACAGAGTTTACATCGGATAAATAATTAAACATGGACCAGACAACCTCGAAACACCGTCAGCAGTATAGACCAAGTTCACCATCAGGTCTACTTTATAACTCAGATTTTACCCGCTTTTACCTAGAATGCAGCGCCCTTGGTAAAACATGCACAAATGTGCAAAATGTTACAAGAATCTCTCGAGTAATAGCTGAGAAAAGTAGCTAAAAGTTCACATGAAATGGAATGACAAATGTTGACACTCATATTGAAGCATGTTCCCATTATAAATGGACTTGTGTCCGCTGACCCATATATAATTTTACCCTTGACTAGATAGGTACCTAAAATGCATGGATATTTGAAGACACAATTGTTTTCATATATAATATAATAAGCAATAATATTATTATTTTTTTTAAATTGATGAATATATAAACATGAATATAAGTATTAATATTTGACCAGTTTTTTACTGACTACAAAAAATTATCACCATTTATAATGCAAATCTCCAATATGAAAATTTGACTAGTAATCAAAATTACTATATTTTCACTAGAATAAAGAAGATACAGAATAATGATATATTAAAAGGTAAAAAATACTGAGAAGTACCTTCAGAATTTTGTACATGAAAACATGAAGCAAAGAATAAAAACTTAAACTGGTTATTTACTGACCTGAAGATAAAAAATATCACAGTTTTGTAGTAAAAAGTCTCTGGTTCTACAATTTGACTAGTAATCACTTATAATATTTGTACTATAAGGCCGTTTGGTCCACTTATCTTGTGTACAATTACATGTACATAAATATGTCAACCTTGTCCCTTGCAGTAAAAGGGGAAACTTTAACGGGGCCGACCCATGTAAGCAATAATTACTTACCATATATAGCAGAAAAGCAATGGATCGTGATATCACATGATTCAGGTCAGATTGACTTAAGTTCCAGTTGTTTTGGAGATTCCTTATTAACCTGTAACTATGTCAAACCTGAGTAGTGTGTGTATAAACATAATAATGTGACCTGAATTAGGGCTGACGACCGGCAGAACGATGGTGGCCCAGGAAGTATAAGATAAGGATACCGTAGTCCTATCACAGTCATACACCAAATTACAGTGTCTCTGATAAATAAAAAAAACCCCGACCATTGGTCAGTCCATGCATTTGTTACTCAGTAGTATGCAAGATAATTGGTCGCTTTGTTAATAATTGATTAAATTGGTTTTATTTTCGAGTAATTTAATATCACAGAGATTATATATACAGTAATCAGTATCCATATGCAAAGAAGCCATATCATATTCCGACTACACAAAATCTATAAATATTTTCAAAACACTTGGAAGAGGAGACTCAATGTAATAACCAGATTAACATCTAACCTAAAGTATCGGACCAAAAATGTCAAAATCCCAGCCGTATAGACCTGACCTATTAAACGTTCTTTATTCAAATATATGTTATAAGAGATAAACCAACTTATTGAATTATCTAATCTACTATAACAAAACATCGATTTTTTTATGACAGGCGTGTTTGGTAAATACCAGGGTTTGCACACCCTTCCCAGAGGGAAAGGGAGGGAAGAAATACTTTCTTCCGGGAAGAAATATGTACTTTCTTCGCACCATTTCTTCCCATGGAAGAAATACAGTCACAACATACATGTCATTTTTGTTTTTCAACAGATATTTTTGCCTTTCAGTACAAATCAGGGGCGATTGTTTTTACAAAATTTAAAATGTAAAAGATGTGCAAACAAACCATTTGGATGTCTAATAAATCGACAGGGATGTGATTGATGGGCTCAGTGGGTTAGTCTTTAGTTGAACAATTAAGATGAACACCGTCAAAGGGGTGGAATGTGGTTTGTACAGTTTGAACATTCTTTAGTTAAGTATAAAAGGTCACCTAAACTAGAGTATACACGCTGCAGGGGTGTTTTGTACAGTAGGGCTAGCCTTAAACTGAGTAATTATACTTTGAATGAAATTGGATAATCATTTCAATTTAATTTGGTTCAGCAGAAGCATACACTGTTTGTGAAATCACTGACTGTTGAGAATACTGCTTATTTATTTGTCCAGTAATGAGCAGATCTAACCTGTCGATACGAAACACTGGGACCTCTCCCAAATGTCTGCTCTAAAAATATCTACCCTTCATTCTCCCAAAAAAATTACTATAAGAAGTAAGGTGAATCCCAAAATGTCTAAAGGCTTCTACTACTAATCTAATTATTATTATTTTTATTCTTAAAGATCACGTTTAAGGATCAAAGGCTATTAAACTTCTTTAACAAAGATTTTATTCTATTATTTAGCATTGTGAACATGTGGGAATCCATTCAGCTATGATTGATTGTCAAACTTTAAGGTTGCGAGTGGCTTCATTAATTAATTATTGGTACTAACTGGTTAATTAATAATTATATGTTTATCATATATACCTAGGAATTTAAGGAATGTGAAACAACTGAAAATCACCCTATTACTAGTAGATCATATCCAGCAGATATTTTGGGCCATAACCCTAATCAGTGAACAGAGATTTTGCATGGGTAAACCCCCCCTCCAAAAAAAAAAAGTAACTGGCAGTAGATATTTTTGGAGTAGATGTTTTTGGCATCAATCCAAAACACTGATCCCAAAACACTGATGGAACTGATCTGTCTCAGCCTTAATCATAGTGTCAGTATAACTGCTCTCATACTGCCAGTTCTATCTATTTAATAAATTAAATTCAATAAAATTCAGTGTATAAATAATGAATAACAATGTGTAAATAATGAATAATTGTAAAACATTATTGTGATTATATGTTAAATGTGTGTATATGTTTAATAAGAGTTTGTGGAAAATGTCAACAGTTTCTTCCCTAACTTCCTTTTCTTCCAAGAAACTTCCTTTTCTTCCCGGAAATTCCCCTAACTTCCCTGGGAAGGGAAGAAATGCCTATCTTCCCGGAAGATTGCCAACCCTGGTAAATACAGTAATTCGTTATCTTGAAGAAGGCAACAGCAAGAAATTTATTGTTTATTATATGCATGTATGTCGATGTATTGTGGTGTTTATACTTGTTCCTTTATACATGAAGTCTATAGGTTCATACATAACAAATATAACATAATGTGGATCGTTTTTGTGTGTTTCATTAATAGCAGCAACCCCATATAGCAATCTGTGTACTGGTGCTGAAAACGTATGCATAGCATGTATATATTACCAACAGATAGATGAATTTGACTGGTATGTTCTCATACACACATATTCACACTTGTCCTGACAACACCCACACTGACACAATATGTCGAAGATATGACACATTATATATATATATATATATATATATATATATATATATATATATATATATATATATATACATATAGCGCTGAGGAAACTTTCCAATCAGACATGAATTGGCAAATATACAAATCTGCGGTCCGGCTCCTATGTATACAGAAACCTGTCTGTCTAAGTGATTACTTTTAATATAGCAATAAATACTTACCCTTTTGTGAATATAGTAAGATATCATTTTGGAAAGTAGGAATACGAAGTACATCGTAATCTCTGACATAGATGACTTCCATATTTTAATTTACATTGCACACGCCCCATACATGTATGTTGTACACTCACCAAACATGTTTCATATTAGTGAATCACTTCCCTGTTGGTGAAACAAAACTCACATTGACCGAGCTTTTATATCCTCTTGATTACATCTAATTTGGTGAATATATCTGCAAAGGCTGTTGTCTGTCAGTATGTTTTCGGATGATCACACACATAATACAAGAACACACTGTCCATAATTGCGAGTATATGTGCATTGGTAGTTCGCCCTGTGTGAAGTTGTGCATATATAACGCGTTAACGTTGAACCTGCAAGACAGGTAATAAACCATAAGGAAATTGACTGTAACAAGGCTGGTTATTTATAATATCCATAAAGATAATTGATTAGTCCTCCTTGGCTTCAATTAACCATGCCATAGTGGCGGCCCTCCGTTTTTTTTTTTTTTTTTTTGCCTTTTTTAGAAATTGATTCATGGCAGCATCCACGTTACGACCCGACTAGACTCAACAGGTTAAAATCGTTTAGTTGATTCACGTCGGAATGTGTACGCGTGAAAACTAGAGTTGGTACCAGTCTGCGTCATTATCTAGTACCTGGCAGTGTCAGAAAAAAATATCTGGTCCAGCCGAGTCGCGTCGTCAGAATCACAGTCACCAACCAATCACAGCGACGTCCCTGGCCACGTGAGTACCCAGGTCATGTGATCATCCAGCCCAAAATTCCAAGGTGACATTGTGCGCATATCATATGAATACATTTGTATAAGCTTGTATAGCTAGTGTCCCTTGTGCAATGGCAAATGCATGTTCTCGAATCTAGAATGTTTACTATACATACGAGGTATTTAATAATATTGTTTAGATTTAAATTAAATCAAACTAAAAATCTTGAGCAAGGCGATTTGGGAAACCTGAATTAGCGATATATATATATATATATATATATATATATATATATATATATATATATATATGTATATATATATATGCATTATATATATATAAATATATATATATATATATATATATATATATATATATATATATAGAGAGAGAGAGAGAGAGAGAGAGAGAGAGAGATGTGACAGGATGTGACTGATGTATAGTCACTATTTCGGTACTGTGACAGGTTGTGCGCGATATGGTCACTGTTACAATTCATGTGATAGGATTGTCACCACAAATTTAGTAATGTTACAAGTCGGAACAAATAATTTTTAACTAGATAATATTTCTCTGATTTTACATGTTATAATACTGTTATTAGTCCCGTTGTAACGCTTGGTATCACTTGTAATATTGGTCTAAGTTGATACATTAGAGGCCAAAGGCATGTTCAGCTGTGCGCGTTGCTTTTGCTTCGGTATAGGGGACAGTCTCAAACGCTGAACACCTTTTTTTACTCAGATGCGTCAATTTGGACCTCGTAATTAACTATAATGTTTACGTTGATCGGAAACATAATTACTTCTATGTACCGAGAAATTTTTTTTTTGTATCCAGCGGTGTTTAAACATAATTGCAGTTGTTTCATACAGTGTTCTGTATATTTGTTTAAATTCCGAGTTTAAATATCAATAGCATATGACTTGTCTTGCCGCCAAAATGATTAACCAACGTCACTTGGCAGCAGTTAGTCAATGTGTTACGTTGCGTTTTTCAGGTATGTGTTTATATTATCCATACATTGACATTCCGTACATTCCCGTCCCTTTCTGAAGTGGACATTTTTTGTGTAAATAAATAAACGGATGAACCCGTCCCTAAAATCCTTGATCCGCCTGTATGTGTCATAAACAAAACGGTCATGCAGGCATAATACTCAAGGCTACTCGTATACATATACACGATATAAACGGTTTGGCTTTTGGGAACCGGGTCCCCTTCTAGGTTATACTCTCTATAAGTGAACAGTATTTATACTTTGATTTGTTGGCTTTCAGCTGTTATTGATATTGTATTCGTGATTTTTATATAAAGTACATAGAAGTTATGAAACTCATTTAAGATTTATTAGTAACCCATAGATTTATCGTCACCGATAAAGATCTAGACCGATACCAGAACAATTAATGAATGACAGCACATGTTTTGTAATAACGGTGAACAATTTTGAAGTCGGCGATGAGTTCCAATTAAGTCTTTCTATTTCTATTTGTACTATTTCTGTATCGCATTTTAGCAACAAGAGTGAATATTAATTATACCAGAAGTATTAGCTCTGTTTTGCTTTCCATCACCAAGTGTATATTCTGATACTTGTCATATCATTTTGGTATGCACCCAAATACCGAATGTAGGCCCTATATTATGACATAGTATCATCCATTATAGTGAATTACATTTCAATGCATAGAGTGTCTAATATATCATGTGCCATATTTTTCTTGATCGTAATTATATTTTATTCTTAACAGAACCTCAAGCAACATGATAATTATCCTGAACATCAGCAACCAGCGGCTAGCAATTAAACTGGCTTATGTCAACACCAGCTTTAACAGTCTAACAATCTGCACACAGACCTTTGAACATATTGCACAAAAGACCTGCTTTGCTCGCAATAGTCCATTTTTTTTGTTCATGCGCGTTCTGGCCCTATATATGTGCACTGAAGCTGTGTATCTATATGCAATCATGCATGCAGCTCTTCTACTTAAGAATTAGTGTCACAGATGTTTTATAATTTAAAATGTCCATGCACCCATGTAACCTGGTGCTTCATACAATGTATATGTTGGAGCCCGTTTGGGGATCTGGCCCATCTGCCGATGGGCTTGGCCCATATGAGGATCCGTTAGTGGCTGCCCATCTGCAGATGGACAGCCCAATAACGGATTTGATACCATGCACTTTCTGGCCCATCTGCATATGGGCTTGGCCCAATAACCGATTTTAGTTTTTGTTAGTAATACGTTATTGTTTTATTATCTTGATGACTTTTGTACTCAGACAAACATTTCTCAGAACTTAAATGTGTTAATTGAAACATAAATCACTATCACAGCCTTACATCAATAATTTTATCATCAAAATTATATAGATGTGCATAGAAAACTACATAGATGTGCATTCAGTGTTACAAAACCCTATTTAATAACTTTTCACACAAAATTCTTAATTAGTCTACATTGCATTCGTGTGATGTTAAGAGTTTAATGAGGTTCACTTTTTACCAAAGAGTAATTACAGCTGTTGCGAAAATATCTCATTTACATTACTACATAGATGTGACTACCATGGTACAATACAATTTTACTAATGAGTAATTATATATGGTACAAAATTAGTTTGGCAGGTGGGCGGGCCAGATCCCCAAACGTGCTCCAATATATACATTTTCATGAGCCAATGAACCAATCAGTCAATGTATAGTCTTGTTAAGAGCGGAATTAGGGGAGTGGGACGCAGGGGCGCAATTTCCCCTTTTAACAAGTGACCCAGAGGTCATGAAGCTCAGCTGTCTAGAAAGACATTCACAAAAGGAATTTTAACATCTGAATGCCAAATTTTGTAGGTGGTATCTAAAAATCAACTGAAGCATAGCTCCAAGGATATCGGTAACAGAGACCTACGTTCAGGTTTCCAAGGACATTTTTCATGGACCTTCCAGGATGTCAAGTTAGAAGATCCTTGGTGAAATGGTTACGATTTGTGCCTTATTAATTGGCGACCACATCTTTGAAGGTCTCACTAAAATTTTTTTAAAGAAAATGCGGAAAATATTTTGAAAAAAAAATCCAGGTGTTACCACCAGTGTGGAGGAACTGATGAAACACTCCATGATGAATGTGCATACAGAGAATCATGGTGATCAATGCATTAGTTGTTCAGAAATTAGAGATTTTGTATCAATTGTTTAATTATACTGAGGGATATTTACAAGCCCTATAGCTCTAAGGATATGGATAACAGAGACCTAATATCAGGTTTCCAAGGGTTTTTCATTGACAATTCCGGATGTCAAATAAGAAGATTCTAGGTTGAATGCTTGCGGTTTGTAACCTGTTAACGGACGACTGCATCTTTAAACAGAAGGTCTTAAAAATAAAGAAAAAAAATGCGTAAAAATTGAAATTCCACGTGGTACCCTGTCGTCAGGAAATGATGAAACAGTACATGATGAATATGCATGCAAAGAATCATGGTGATCAATGCATTAGTTGTTTAGATATTGGAGCTTTTTTAACAAATTTTTAATTATTCTAGGGGGTAATTCTGAGCCCCATTACTTCGAGTATATAGGTAACAGAGAACTAGTTTAAGGAAAATAAGTAACAGAGACTTAATTTCAGGTTTCCTAGGAGATTTTTCATGGACCTCCCTGGATGTCAAATTAGAAGATTCCAGGTCCAGCGGTTACGATTTGTGCTTAGTAACGCACAGACGGACAGACAGACTGCGAGGGGGATATCTTGACCTTTCGGGGGGGGGGGGGGGGTACCTTGCAATTAAGTTCTGACAACGCCCGGGGTGTAATCTGAAATTATTCTAGATAACCGGGGGGAGGGGGGGGGGGGGGTACCTGAAATGGGGTAATCTGGAGTCTTTACACCGGGCGGGACTAAGTCTTAATAATGTGCACTAAACGAACCAGAATCTGAGAGTGTATTTATATTTAGCAGAACGTGTAGGGAATGGTCCGTGCCCTGTTTCATATGTAACATGAGCAGACATTGCTCGTCAAAGGCGCAGTCAACGAGAAACATGTATGTTATTAACACTGCCAGGTCAGACGCAACTCATATGACATTTAGAAAAAACACAAAAACTTATTTTCCGAAAGCTGATATACATGATGAAAATAATATTTTACTGCAATTTTCAATTGGCAGCCACCGCGGAACCATCTAAAACATTATGGTTTAGTGAGTGATAGATGACTAATTAATTAGTAACTAATAAGATGAAAAGACTTCAAGTTTCTTGTTAAAATATCTGTTATGGCATATCATATACCGTATTTCCTGCATCGCCCTGTTTCGTGTAGACCATATCAAGTATAGACATCATTAGACACACCTCAAATTAATTTGTTTAGGTTACAACCTCTGAATTAGCCGAAACCTTACGCTAGAAATTTTGGACTCTTTTAAACATGAAGGTTGTAGGAGTCTGACTAGTTTGAAGCTTTCGATATAATCAGAAATTATTCATATATATATATATATATATATATATATATATATATATATATATATAATATCATATATATGCGTTTACAGTAGGGATGGGGGTAATGAGAGAGCGAGAGAATATAACCGTTATCACGATTATAGATGAAGGAATTAAGGGATTTTGATGAAGCAAAAACATCAATAATTAATTTTTAATTAATCCAGAAGCATATCAAAATAATATCAGACCCATAAAATAGATGCCTATTAAACCCGGTAGAGTTTTCTTTTGCATAGAATCTATATATGTACATATATATAAATATATATATATATATATATATCAATTTTCGTATTGATTTTAATATTATTAAATAAATAAACATTTCAAAAGTTATATTTTTTCTGTTACTTCCTTTTATTCAAATTGTAAATAACAAGAACATTATAAGTGAAGCATTCGTTCAGCAATGGACATTTTTACATATAACCCATCGAATGTTGTTTGAAGTTTTCCGAATAAGAGTTTAATTTCAAGTGAAACGACGACAGTTATATATTTACAGTCTTTAATCATTATATATACATAATTTACATATACATCCGTATATAATGTATATTCTAGTATATATATATATATATATATATATATATATATATATATATATATATATATATACATATGGGGAGGGAGAGAGGTACTTTACAATTCCGCATTATATATAAAATGAACCAATATCTCTGAAATTGATAAAGCTTACCATGTTTTACTCCATTATCTTGGGCGTTAGATCTTTACATGGACTGTACACAGCCAGGCGGATGTTTTTGTGAACTGTAAAAAAAAGTAAAATCATCCAAGATAACTAAACTGAAGCAGCAGCCGCGTGTATCCCCAGACTCTTCTAACACAAGCTGGTCGTGCATTAACCTTTATCAGATATGCACGGAAACATTTATATCCGCGTCCATATTGACCTCGTTTTGAATGTGCTGAGTATAAAAAAGCACGTGCTTTAGTTTAGCGCTGACTGGAACGCGACACCAAAAGGCCTTTGGTTTCTATATACAAAAATATGTTCCCAATGTAATATGACACCATGACAAAAAGTCTAGCAGTGTTGCGGTAGACGTAACACATTGCATGGTTAAGACTCCTATTTGCCCTGTGTTCACCAAATTGGATTTTGATTCGGTGCCAAAGTGGCAGGGCACATTCCACTCTCTTGTGGTATCGGGTCCATGCATGCAGTGAGTTAGAATTACGGGTTTCATTAAATGTACATGTACATAAAGGGTCTAACAGGAACCTCCCTTTCTTTTCTTTTTTTTTTCACTCGCCCCTCTTAAACAGGGCGTATTATGGTATGCCTATGGCGGTCTGCCCTTCCGTCTGTCGCTGAAATTACTTATCAGGGACCCAATGGATTTTTACGAAACTCACCATTACTACTTACTAACAGATATTCTCACCCTCGTTCGATTATAGGCAAAATCCACGCATATTTAATGAAATCACCATACTATTTTGTGCATGGTGTCGCCCGCGATAACTTTGATGAAACGCAACAGAAATATTAACCAGTATTATATCTCGCCTAAGTCGGATTCTTGGCATATTCGATGCATATTTAATGAGGTAAAAGGTCACCAGACCTTGGGGGCACTTTCTTGACTTACCAAAAATCTTATAGATTTTCATGAGGTTCATTATAAATATTTAACAATTAAATCTCTCACCTGTATTAATTTCTATGCAAAACACAACTGTTTTTAAATCACAAGACATAGTCTACGACGGGCGAATGGTGCAGCATTGCGGTGCTCCTGTTGAGATACTGTAATCAAATTCGATCTTGCATTGTCAATATAATGGTCCGTTCAATTTTTGTCAGGCGTCGAGAAAAATGTCGCAGCAGTAGTTTAAAAGGTAAATTTTCAAATTAGACCTTTCAAAATGTTCAGACTCTAACCATATTAAACAGTATGCTCTTAGGCAAATCTAACAAACCTCATAAATTAAGGAAATAATTTCATACAGGACTCTTAATTCAATTTATGACACACTTCGCACAGAATCGGACTCACAAGAGTACGACTCTGCTATAGTTATAAGGTTTGTGGGCTTTGGAATCTAAGGCCCACAATGCACCGGGGCTTCTACATACACAAATGGCGTAGGTATAGATTTAGTGAAGCGCGTAATGTAGTCCGTTCGAAAATGTTGGATAAAAATTGGTTCAAGGAATATTGCGTAAATATGTATGTTTGTGTGATAAGGACTACACGGAATAAGTACATTCTTGTAAGCATGCACAGGTGAAATGTAAACAGAATATGTTTCCTTGAAATGTTATATATATTGATTTGAAAAGTTTGACAGTATAGACAAGTAGTCCCGGTCGTCAAAAATGCCTTTTGAGCAAAAACGAACTCAAACAGAAAGGGGTATGGCAAAACGTTTTCCTTTGTTAGCTAAAATACACAATTATTTGCACATGGCTTTGCACACTGACCACTGATTGAACTACCGGGTTCATTAGCGTATTTCTGGCTCGGCATATGGTTAATTACCATAAACAGATGTAGGGTTATAACTGGGTGATGTGGACAAGTTATAATGAGGTACGCAGAAACCAGATCTAGATTTGTTTTGCTACTTTGTGATTTATTGATATCCCGTATGTATGTGACACAGTCAACAAAACCGCAAAAATTAAGTGCGGGTCTACTCCAAATGGATACAGACACAATCGACATTAACCTGCCATGCAGCATTAATGTGTTTTATTACTGGGCTGAAACCCTTTTAAAACAGCCCTGCAAGGTTGTCTTAGCCTGGCTCCCCGCCCATAAATCAGCCCCCTACGTTCAACAAATATTAATCCGAAGTTGCAACTGGCTACACTTCTTAATTATGCAGTTATGGGCTGAAGCCATTTATGATCTAATTCGTTTAACCGCTGCTTTTATAGAAAAGTTTTCGGGGTTTCTACAGCAGAGCTGGAAGGGGCCAAGAAATGCAATCAGACCGGATAATGCGAATCGCGGGTTTGCCACTAGGTGTAACAGGCACAATGCGATACAAGGCTTTTCCCTTGCAGTCACTCGATTGGAGGGCTATAGTTTCATTGTAGTGTTTATACGACAACATCTACACAGTGGAATATATCTAAAAGTCAACGAAATTCGGGGGATATCAGCTCTCCCCTCACTAATGTATGTGCTCAGCTGAACGATGTAAATAGTGTTTTTCATATTAATACTAGCTAACGTGCTGGGCGAACATCGGGAACGGGGCACATTGTTACGTTCCCGCCACGTCTCATACCATATCACGCGCGTATCACAAAGACACATGAGCCCTACCCTGAGTGTCACACCGCGCATGCACGAGCCTGCTTCTCCCTCCAAACTGATAACAAATTAGATATAGTTGCTCGTGACAATAGAAACAGCTGTAGGACGAGACATCCAGCACAGAGACACCCGTTCATAATACATTGATTATCCAGAGACACCCATTCACTACGCTTCGGCCTTTAGAAATCAGTTCGGCAAAGTCAAAACAAAAGGCCTCACTCACACCTCCTGGGGGTCTTCCGTTGCTGGCCTAAAACACGGAACGCGGAACAGGGTTTAATATAAAAATTTTACAAAGCGCATATGTTGAAATACGTTTATTACTATATATTATGTCATGAAACATTCACCATAATAAAGTTATGACACTTTTTATATCTTTGTTCCGTTCCATTCCGTAAATTAGGCCCCTGTTCCGCGTTCCATGTTCCGTTCCGATCCGTGTTTTAGGCCAGCCCCGGAAGACCCCCCCTCCCCCCCAGGAGGTGTGAGTGAGGCCTTTTCTTATGACTTTGCCGAACTGATTACAAAAGGCCGAAGGGTAGTGAATGAGAGACACCCTGACTAAGAAATAGTCATCCCAGATACACTCTGATCCGTAGAAAGTCGTCTTGGAGATCCCTTAACCAAGAGGCAAACGTGACAGAGTCAAGCTGGCCAAGAGACAGTCGTAACAGTGTCACAATGACCATGAGACAGTCGTAACAGTGTAACCATGCCTCAAAGACAGTCGTAACAGTGTCACCATGACCCAGAGACAGTCATAACAGTGTCACTGTTACCCAGAGACAGTCGTAACAGTGTCACCGTGACCCAGAGACAGTCATAACAGTGTCACTGTTACCCAGAGACAGTCGTGAGAGTGTCACCATGCCCCAGTGACAATCGTGACATTGTTACCATGACCCAGAGACAGTCGTAACAGTGTCACCATAACTGAGAGACAGTCGTGACAGTGTCACCATGGCCCAGAGACAGTCGACAAAGAGACAACTTTACCCAAAGACAGTCGTAACGGAGACAACCTGACTGGTAGACAGTTGTCCCAGAAAGAGCTTAAGACAGATACGTTCGTTCCAGAGACACCCTCAGCGAGACACAGTCGTCCTAATGGGCAATAACCCAGAGACAACCTGAACAGAGTCAGCCTGGCAGGGGGACAGTCCACCTGGAGCGGTGATGTAGAACTCGAATCCTGATTGAAGTCCACTTTTTTTCAGGGACCTGTACTTGCGGGTCCTACACAAGAACATCAGGCTTAGTCCATCTGGAAGACTCTGTAACGAAGCTGGGTTCAAATGTAACTTCGCACATTTAAATGCAAATGTAAATGTGATTAAGAATTATAAAATGCAAATGCAATAAAAGATATCAAAGTAAAAGGCAAATGCAGTTGCAAATTCACTTAAAATGCATTTGCATTTGAACTCTGTTTGATTACAAAACATACAATTGGAGTCGGCTTTCCGTAAATTTTATAGATATATTCACATATGGTGAATTTTCATAAAAGACATACGAGTCAGTAACATAAACTTTTGTTTATTTTTGCCTTGAATATGTATAAATAGTGTATTGTATCAACATATTTTATGGATTGTTGAAATTATGCATCAATGTATAATACCCACATGGAAATCCACATTCAAATGAAAGCATCAGTAACTATTTAAATGAGGTGCCCATTTCCATTTATTAATGATCAGTACATCAATGTGTATTGAATATTTGACCATTGAAAAAAAACATTACTGTACTATCCACAGCACTTTTCTGCATCCAGGAAGTGAAAATATGTTCATAATAGTACACAGACCTGATGCATTATACAGGAGTGCCGCCACATGGGAAACGACGCCGGGCTGTGTAAACCTCAATTCTCTCTGGACAAATAAAACCATTACTGATGTTACAGGGGCTTCATGCTTTCCAGATAAGTTATTTAAGATTACAGGCCTTTTAACAAACAACTTTATGTAAACATTGGTGTTTTACTACCATAGAAAATATTTGTATTCAATTTCCTTTCTTAAAGTATTAGATCATTTCGTACTATAATCTCAACAAACCCTTTGGTTGGCCGGCGACGCTTCAAACTAACAAAACTGTAGCGTTGCCGTCGCCGGCTATACACCAACAGGAATATCCATTCTCCCATCAGCTAGCGCACTGCATTTGTGTAACAATTTACATCTGATGCCCATTACATTTATTGTACATGAGCATCTCAAACTGAGCATCTGTCAAATTAGCACGACCAGACGGAATATATTTTTCCAGCCGCGCCGAAGACCCTCTCAAAAGGGGTTGAAGATGCAGTGTGATGCAGAGATATCTACGTGACCGTTTTGCAAGGCCAGACATCCGGTCCTCATTATCCTTGCAATGGGATTTGCACTACGGTTAATGCAGTTTTCATTTAGGTATAGGCATCAACCTCCGAGGATTATTGTTCATTTCTTCTCTCCATAAAGGAAAAAAGACATGGGCGCTTTTTTTTTGGAGGTGGCTGTGTTGTGTCCCTGGCTGTAGTTCCATTCGGGATGAGTTTTGTCAAATCTGATTTGACCAGCTCCGCTTCCGCTTACACTTCCACTTCCACTTCCGTCCAGAAAGGAGGCACCGAAGGAGTTTAAAATGAGGATCTAGTACTGCTGTCCGCAGGTACACCACCTTATCTTCAAAAGATGTGACCTGTAACTGTTGAGTGAGCTACTTATATCCTGACTTTTCCATCAATTAGAGTGATTATGTACCCTGCATGCTTGCTAGCATTGGTCACATACAATGACCTGTACAACCAGCTCAGTGTCATGCCATTTTTAGTCATCACAGAACTGCTCAAAAGCCTTTTGAACCATAAAGTTTGGAATGTCTGCTCTACACAAAACAGATAATGCAGATAATCCAGAGGCAATCGTCCCGGAGTCATCATGGTCCAGAGGCAATCGTCCCTGAGCCTTCATGGTCCAGAGGCAATCGTCCATGAGTCATTATGGTCCAGAGGCAATCGTCCCGGAGTCATCATGGTCCAGAGGCACTCGTCCCGTAGTCATCATGGTCCAGAGGCAATCGTCCCGGAGTCATCATGGTCCAGAGGCACTCGTCCCGGAGTCATCATGGTCCCGGAGTCATCATCCTCCAGAGGCAATCGTCCCGTAGTCATCATCGTCTCGAAGTCATCATGATCCAGAGCAATCTTCCCGAAGTCATCATCATCTCGAAGTCATCATCGTGTAAAGGCAATCGTTCCGAAGTCATCATCGTCTAGAGGCAATCATCCCGAAGTCATCATAGTCTAGAGGCAATCGTCCCGAAGTCATCATCGTCTCGAAGTCATCATCGTCCAAAGGCAATCATCCCGAAGTCATCATCGTCTAGAGGCAATCGTCCCGAAGTCATCATCGTCTCGAAGTCATCATCATCCAGAGGCAATCGTCCCGAAGTCATCATCATCTCGAAGTCATCATCGTCCAGAGGCAATCGTCCCGAAGTCATCATCATCTCGAAGTCATCATCGTCCAGAGGCAATCGTCCCGGAATTATTATGGTCCAGAGGCAATCGTCCACTGGAGTCATCATGGTATAGGGACACTCGTTCCGTAATCATCATGATCATATTAATTAGTCCATGATTATACATTTAAGCCAGGCTCTTAAAATCAGACGTTTATTTGACATGATTCATATAGGTATTCTAAGTGCTAATCGTCTTATAAATTTATATACCAGTACGGCAATAACGCTGATCATATATTTGGCCAATTTCATTTGTGAACCGGTAACATATTAGACCTACTTGTCAAAATGCATACACCGTCCTATATCTCACAACGAGATAAGGTAGTAATAAAAATATTGCTGGATTAAGGATGTGCTTGTTATTTTCTTGTCAAGCCATTTAAATCAGCAACCACATGTCAGCATTAGATATGTTATCTAAGATAGCGGCAGAGCATCCTTTAACCGTGAGCAGACAAAGTGGCTTGCATTTTCTAAGCTTAGCTCTTTACAAAGCGCTTTATCTATAGGGCTACTACCTATATCGTAAGGCGTTGTTTGTTATGACCTCGTATCCTGAATTGCAACACCAGAGGGGAGCACTGTATTTTTGTCCAATCAGATGAGACCTTGTGCTGGAAGACAAAGCCAAGCGAGGAATACACGGAGCCAATCATATTCATTTCTTTTTGAGTGACAGCTCATCCCCCAGCGTAACCCTCTGAACAGGCCACAGGCTCAGAGAGAATAGGCCCTGACGTGGTTTGCTTAGGGCCTTGGGCACATAGGATGCTCGGCCGGTGAGCTGTAATTCAAACGAAACGTAACAACAAAGGCTGCGTGCACACCTGGTTTCAGTTCTGCAGGCAACAGATTCATGGCTACGCTAACACAGTCATAATGTCATAATCGAATCGGTCCATGATGCGAGAATGCAAAGGGAGCAATTTAGATTAGACCGGAAACTCATCAAGCGGCGCTTGAAGCGCAGCAATGGGCGGAGCCAGGATGCCTGTCGAGTGTTTGTTTATTGGCATCTGGTTGGCTGCTTGTCACATCATACGCACGTTAATTTCAGTGGACAACGAACCGCCATCTGGTGTCTAAATATATCATAAACGGTCAAAGCTGGCAGCGTGAAAATCAGTTGCTTCTTTAGAAGCGCAAGATTTCCGCTGCCTCGGGAGCGTATTTCTAAGCGTGGAGATAAAAACTTGTTTATGTTATATTGCAAGTCTGTTATCTATGTTTTTATATTTAAAATGGCGTACAGCTTACGCAGTCCATCCGCGTGACACAAAATAAGTAAATAAAATTGTCGTTTTAGAGATGTTTATTCTTAGGCTTTACAATGTCATATAACCATATTGAGATTATAATTATTGTATTGTAAAGGAGGGCTATACGTAGAGTAAAAGTAAGGGTAGTGCATTAAATAGATATAACTAATATATTAATATATAGATATATTAATACTCTGTACACAATACACTGATAGACTAAAACAATATTTCGGCCTTCTGACATTAGAAAGTCTACGATGAGGATGCAAGTATTTTCATCATTTTTGTCAACGCTTCATGGACCTACAATTACGCTGTCATTTTTCATAAACCAGACTAATCGTTAACTTTAAAAAAAAAAATCTTTCTAATACACTTACTTACGTCCGTTTTAACTCAGCATATTGGTAAATCCTCTGCATGTTTGTTACATTTATAAGCATGAATACAAGCATGGCTCGCACGGGTTACTGTACGATAGCCAACTTGTAGGCAATAGAGAAATGACTCTATAGAAACTGATTTTCATTTTGTTTTGTAAGTTCACATGCATTATTTTTCCTTAATTCATCACTAATGTTAAAACTGTCGACTGTTTACCACGAAATCAATGCAAAAAGATGGATGGACGTTGTAGTTCATTTCCCCGTATGGCTTGAATGATGACTAAGTTTAGGCTTATATATATACATATACATATATATATATATATATATATATATATATATATATATATATATATATATATATATAAATAATAACTAACCATATTGTCGTGGTCACGAGTTGTCATTCCTTGCATAAGTTACATTCATACAATCAGTCCTTGCCCGTTTCAGTCATGGTACAGGACAATTAACGATGATGCCCTGTATGGGCGTGGTAACTGTTTCACAAGGCATTGCTCCACTTATATAGGAAATTCCGGGAATGTGCATGCATGCGGACGTCGTGTCACGGGTTGCTCGTACAATTGAGGTGCGGCCCTCCGTGTTAGGCCCCTACAGTCGGTGGTGACATCCCAGCTGCTCGATGTTCAGATAGACGATTTGAACGATTTTGTGTCAGCTGGACGATGTTCGCATAGACGACGACCAGTTTGACGATATCCAAAAAGACGAGCACTGGTTGATACTCAGGTTTATAATATACAATCTCGTTGAGTGCATCTCGCTACGACGACATGTTTGGTGTTGATAACATAATCTATTACTTAAAACTGTGCCAATAAATATTTAATTGTGTTTGTCTGTTTGCATAACACTTGATAGTAGTGAAAAGAGAGGGGAAGAGACGGCATTTTGGACGGCAATGTGATATATATATATATATATATATATATATATATATATATATATATATATTTATATGTATAATATGAATATATATTAAACAATTTAATGTAAATATATATGAAATAAATATATGATTAGAAAGGACTCATTACAAGTAGGACAGTAATACGAAATGTAAAGAGATTGTCGTTCTTCAATAGTTTATGATCAAAGGCCTAGCTTTTGATGTAATTAAAGTTGTGATAACTATAACCTGAGTCCACCTCATTCCCCGCTTGATAATTGAGCAGATCTCTTATGAACAAACATTTTGTCATAAACAATTGTCGTACAATGAGAGAGAGAGAGAGAGAGAGAGAGAGAGAGAGAAAGGTAGGAAAGAGAGAAAGAATGAGAGAAAGAAGAAAGGAAGCGTCACATGCACCACTTTATTCAATATATATCTGTTGTCACTGCGGAAAAAAATATGCATTTCCCGTATACAGCTTTCTATGACCCCTGCAAGTAAGAACAAATATTACACGGAATAGAGGACCATAAAAACCAGAGTGATAATATTAATATTAGAACTACCATTTCACAGATTTCACAATAATAATACTTGGTCAATGTATCCGCATAAATTGTTCAATTTTCCCCCATGTATAGTCGATCGGAGCGATTAACTTGACAACAAACATGAAGTCAAGTGAATATGATCATGATTAATTAGAACAAATCTGTTTGAGAATAAAATGAAATAATCTTTGACACTGACAATATTTTTATATTGTGCATAGTTGGATTGGGAGTGACCTTGGCTTTACACCTGCATGTCTGCGGGTAACATTACAGTTTAGTGAATACGGTGTTGTCACCGTAAACAATTCAAGACACTTGTTTCTTCGCTATACATGTGATTGTATTTGGCACATTTTGTCAACAATAATCTTCATAATAACAGTTTAATATACAGTAAAATGAATTATTATCTATTATTGACATATGCTTAAATATTCCCTTGGTCTCTAAACCTTTCTTAACAGCCAATAGTAAGAATCGCTTGACTGGGCTCGTCTTTCTGGGAATTGACCAGCTGGGCTTGTCTTTCTATGAATCGTCCAGCTGAACGCGTCTCTCTAGGAATCGTCCAGCTGAACTCTGATATGTAGCTAATATGTAATCCAGTCGGTCATTTCCAATATGCGAAGCAAGTGTACGAAGTACGCAGCTTTTTCACTTGACCAGGAGTTTGTGCATAGTATTCAGAGATAATCATGGCCAAAACATTCGAGGACAAACAATGAAATATCGAAAAATATATCAATTAAGTTATACCGGTGTTCTGGAATATTTCACGAAAAACACCATTAAATCAATAAACCTGAATTTCATAATCCTCAAGCGATCGCAAGCTGTATATATAATCACGATTATATATAGAATTGTTAAAAACATACACATGCCTTACCTTCGGGGAATATTTTTCACCGTTGGAAAGGCGAGAGCAAAACATGGAAACCTTCGGTTGCACCCTTGATTATACATGTATTATCAAATGCCACGTACTAAACTGATTCAGTCACAATCATGTGATGCTTAATTGTGAAGGCCTATCGGCTGTCGATAATGAAAACAGTTGAAATAATACCGCGGATTGGATAAAAGCACACTCTGCGTCAAGTGTCGTGTACACGCGTAATAACAAAACCTTGTTTACAAATGGCAAAGCCAGTTACATAAACTCCCAAGCTATCTGCGCAGTGTTTTCTTTATTATTTATGTCTGTTTTACTTATTATGCTGACATGGTATTTAATATTTTGATATCTATCCGTGGGGTACATTTATAAATAAGTTAGATCCTATGGGCTGATCCACGGAACTGAATACTGCTATTTATAAACTCAAAAGAAGATCTACATTGACCTACAAAATATTCACTTATTTATATGATAAAAAAATACATGTCATATTTGACTGATGCATATAACAAATCAACCTGGCCAAATTAACTCAGGAATACACGGTGATGTTTTCTTATTGCGTGATACGTAATATATAGGCGACACGAAGGCGGTAAAGTGACTCACAAACACGTGGTTATGAAACGGGCATGTTGACTAGAACTAGTGATATAGAGGCGCACCAGAATACTGTTTCATACACAAACATATTTATAACCACACACACAAACATACATATAAATATATGTTGACATTTGGCTTCTGATTGTTGGTTTATAGTATGGCGTCCGACTGCGGACATACATGTTTTAGTTCACTTCCGGTGACTACCAAACCTTCTTAAGTATACCATAGGGAGGAGAAATGGAGTGTAACTTATGTCATAGAATATTTAGTGATATAGTAGAACATTTATTCATCAGTTGTCAGAGCTTGGTTAATTTGAGAGTACAGTTGTGGCGAAATATGGAAGAGATAATAGGGTATGAACTAAGATGTATTTTGGGTAGTATGGACAACAGAGACATTTTAGACATTCTACTTGGAGCAGAATGGCAAGAATGAGAAAGAAATGATGTGAGGTATAGTGCCTTTATTTGTGAAATTGCAAGTTATGTAACAGCGGGATGAGAAATTTTAGATCCATATGGATAATGAGTTTGTATTGTCAGTATAATTAATTATGTTTATGCATCGTGCACCTGGCTTATGTTTCGTTTGGTTTCACAAAACTGTATTTTGTTAATTTTTCATTATTACAAGCATGTATTGAACTCCTTCTATGTGAAGGGAAATAAAGATCAATCAATCAATCAATCAATCTACCTCCAGATTTAATTCAATTTCTAGTATGGCATGAAGCATGAACATATATATATATATATATATATATATGTGTGTGTGTGTGTGTGTGTGTGTGTGTGTGTGTGTGTATGTGAGGGCGTGTGTGTGTGTGTGTGCGTGTTCAAAACAGAAGCGTTCCAACTTTTATTGCTGTGTATATATTTTACTAATTGACAAAGCGGGTAAACGTCCTTGGACAATTTTTGAGACCGTGTGGGTTAATTCGGTCATCAATCGTTGTTTGAAGGCTCACCTTTGATCGTGTTGGATTTGTTCATTGCACCCATGCCGTAGTCACATAAGCGACCCACAGGGTGACGATTTTAAGTAATCTATTTTTTAAGTTCATATAATGCCCAATAAATATATATATTATATTTACCTTGAACAATAACCTTTCAAATGTACATAATCTCCTACGTTTCATCCATTTAATTTTTATTTTTCAATAGTTTTACTTAACTTAAGAAAGGCGATTTAAATGCCAAAACTTATATTAAGCAACAGGGTGTGTGTTTTTTATGGTGTGTGTCACTCCTGACCAACATGTTTTCTTTGATAAAGCGACAGAAAGTCTGACGCGTGTGCGAAGGGTGACGGGTTCGATCCCGCGACTGTTTGTGTTTGAGTTTGTGTTTCTCCTATTCCATAACCCCCCCCCCCCCACACACACACAGACACTAGATAAGTCTGAAGTATGAAACTTATTTACATGCTCGAAGTGGGGAACACGCTTTCAATATGAATATGAATTTTAATATGAATTTAAGATATTTTAACTTATTTTTTATTTCATAACTCAATCGATCACATGCAAAACAAGTCACATGTGACGGCTGTTGAAATCGAGCTTTGTTTGCGAAGTAATTGATACCGGGACTATTCAAAGAAAAGCATAATTGTGGTGAACAACTAAGCCAAACAAAACTTGATCCATCTGGATAGAATTAGGCTGGGGGGGGGGGGGGGGGGGGCTGGCCATCACACATTGCTGATCTTAATGTTTAAAATGGATCCGCTTTCATTGATCGCCAAGATGGCTTGCGTTCATTGCCTATCGTGTGTTTGTGTGTGTGTTTGTTCACAACAGAACTCAAACAATCTTGAATGGAATCTCATTAAATAAATCAGGACAAATCTAGATTTTGGTGTGGACCCGGCACATAATTCGGATCCAGGAACGTCATCAAGGAATATTTATCAATGTACAGTCGCTTTTGCACATGTTTTGATATCCCCCGCAAGGGGGTGGACCTTATAGTACGTGTCATTGCCATTTATTGTTTACAGTAGCTGGCAAATGAAAATGATATAATGTCAGGCCAAGGACGCTTCATCTGACAGGGTCAGCAGGGTACATCATTTTCCACTATATAGACCTCAGCCAAATGATCTGGCAACATGGAAAACACTGCGTAACTCTTTACACAGCACGCAGCCCGAAATCATGTACATTTTGGTAGGATTAATGAGTTGAAAACGCCCGAATTGGATATGAGTATAACTGGACATGAATTTTATGCTATTTAATCTTCTTATGAAAACAAATGAATTAATGTTTAGAGTGTCAGAGCTTGATGTTATTACAAATTAATTTTCATCAAAACATTTCTAGAAAAAAATCTGTTTATTTTTATAACATGATTATGCCGGGGGTTATCCAATCGGCGGGTGGTCTTAAAGTATTTTGTCAGGGAGACGACATACTGGTATGGCTGGTCTACATAACCGAATAATTGAACACGTTTTTTGGTTCCAGAATTAGAAGATGTTCAGTACTCATGGTAGTTATATAAAGGATAGACCAGACAGGCAGACAAGAATGAAAAACACCCTTACTCAAGTCCATATATATATATATATATATATATATATATATATATATATATATATATATATGTAATGTGATGAAAAGTTCATCCGTTATCTTAAAAACCAGATCATATACTTTCGAATAATAGACATATCCTCAACAATAATGGAATATTATATACTGTACATTAATATTTACTATCTATAACCACGTGACATTCGTGTCATGTGTTAATATATAAGACCCGCATATACAGACACTAAAGCAGTTATAATTATAAATCAATTAGTAACTTGAATTAGATATTTGTATTAGACTGGAAGCAATATTAGAATTATATTGAGGTACCTGTGAAACTCTCAGTTTATGAAAGCTTTTAGTTTTATAAAAAAATAAATAAATATTTATTTATAATATATTTTACAGGCAAATTAAAAAAAAAATAAAAGTGCAGTTATATATATATATTATACAGTTGTATATAGTCATAATTTGTTGCAAAAACTGTGCAATATATATACATATATATATATATTTATATATATATATATACATACATTTATACATACATACATGGCCATGAACCCTGTATGTCACTTAAAGTTATGCTCATAATCTAAAGTGGAGGCAGGTCCCCATGAACAGGCTATCATTGTGATAATACTGCGGGACCCACTAGTCAATAAGTTGAGGTATAAACGAGCTCAGAGGGTCAGAGGTCAATGTCGCAGCCAGAACAAGCTAAGCATTGTCATGTTTATCAGCATGTCACTTGTGCAGTGCTGGTCCCAGTCTGGTTCTGTGAACAGTGTATCAGCACAGCACATGATATAATTCATAACAAGCCATTAACACTACACTGAATAATCTGACACTAATTATTAAAATATAAGTGTATGCCAAAATAATTGTGCATCCGATTAATACATATTATTGCTGTAAAATTCAGTTCGTATTTTTAATTTTAAAATTGTATAATACAGTATACATACGCACACACTAACACACACCACATGCGCTCGAATCCTTATTATTATCTTTTTAAGAATCTAGATTAAAAATGACACATCTGCAGGTACACACGCACTCGAACCACACTTGACGTGGCCCTTTTTTTTTGTCAAGTGTGTGTGTTTGTGTGTTGGGCGAGGGGTGCTGGTGAGGTTCATGAACATATACTGATGAAAATTCGCTTTGTTATGTAAAATTGAAATAATATATCCTATTTACGTAAAAAAAATGTGTCAGCATGCAACAGTATAACAAATTCATAACAACAAATTCATCAGAAATATTATTTACACTTGTTAAATGTAATTCGGGTCAGTTTGTTATGAAAAATGTCATTAAAGTTAAACTCATATTTATCTAAATAGTTAATGAAATGATGGCCTTGAGATTTCATCTGCATGTTGATTTTTGATTGTGTATTATTGATAAAAGACGTGTGTTGCCACCTTTATCATAAATCTTTGCACAATTGTAATTGGAATGTTGAGACTGACAAACAGCATTGTGCTGGGAGTTTTAGCTGTGTAAAATCATTTTTCGCATTTTTTTCCTACAAATGAAATAATGTACCACATTTGCACTTCAACAATGTTAGTACATCCACTGTTTTAAAGAATCGGTCCAATTCTTTAGTCAGGCCATGCACTAACACTTGTTAAATTTCTCTTAAGATTGTATATTTGAATAATTCCAAAAATTCCTTTATTATAGTACTGAATTTCCTTGACTCATTTGTTATTACGTTGTTATCTTTGTATGCATTACAGTTGATATGATACCACTGGAACCGGGGAGTACATGTGTACTGTTTATTAACCTTCACAAAGGATTACTTGTTATGTTATGATAAACTGAGGTCATGTGACAAGTTTTGCTGGCCAATCATCTAAGGCCGCATGAAGCCATGACCTGCTAACAAAATAAAGGTCGCTGTTGTTTCCTAGTTTGACATCTGGCTTTAACAATATACACGTCATATTTTTCCTGCCCAAACCAACTAACTACTGCTGCATTTAAACATTGCTATTTACTCCAAAAACACGTTTGCAGAATTTAATTTGTACACGTTCTATCGTTTAAATTTTAGTATTATAATACCCAATATTTCAGCTCCATATGTTACGATTGGTACAACAATTATATTAAACAATTCAACAGCAGTTTCAGGTGGCAACATATTACATTTATACTGTATACTATATATTCTACTCGATGCTTTCTCTGCCTGTGTTGACAAAGTGCTAGGTGCTAAGTTCCATGATAATCTGCTAGAAAACATTATTCCAAGATATTTATAGCTTGGAGTAACCACAATTTCTTTCCCACCATGCATAAAATCATCTTTTTTCCTTTCTATATATGCCTTCCAATTCTAAATATTACTGCTTTTGTTTTTCACCAAGTTCACTACCATGCCCCACCTGGAGCAAGAAAGCTCTAATATACCATTTGTTTTTGTAAGTGTCAAACAAGTTCATCTGCATATAACATCAACTGCAGATTGATACAGTTCTCATATATATATATATATATATATATATATATATATATATATATATATATTATATATATACTCTGGCATAGTGACATTTATAGTTCTTCGATTAATTCATTCATAAACATCACAAACATGAACGGGCTGACCACACAGCCTTGCCGTGTTCCTACCAAGCATTCTACGACTCTGTCAGACCTTATATTTTAATACACGATTTTAAGTTTCTATATATACATTATACGGAGCATAGCTGCCATTTTCCAATGTAAGACTATAATCATCAGCATATACCAAAGAAGACTATGCGATATTCGGTCGAACGCTTTGCTAAAGTCGACAAATAAACAGTAGCACCGACCCTTTTCTCTTGTAACTTACTTCTGCACAACACTGTCTAATGAGAATATATGCTCCATCGTTTAACGATTTTGTCTATATCCTGCATGTTTTTCATAAAATTTGTCATTTTCTTCTGCCAATTTAACAAGGCGATTATTTAAAATTCTTATAAATATTTTTGAAGTAACACTCATTAAGGATATACCTCTATAGTTATTCAAATCTGAATATGACCATCATTTATACAATGGTACCAATACAACATGGCTTCATTTTAATCGAAATGATCATTTATCCATAATACAATTAACAATTTTCTTCAATACCAGAACTGATGAATTGGTGCCATTTTTATACAGTTCAACGACCACACCATCAATGCACCAGGTGCTTTACCACTGTTTTATAATTTTATACTTTCAGTAGTTGCTATTTCAGTATTTAGATCATTAGGTACATTTATGTTACACAAGTCACAGTTTACTTTATGTTCATTTAAATATGGAGTCACCGTTTCAGTTTGTTCTTTATAAACCGGATTCTCTGAATTAAGTAATTGTTAAAAATGCTCATACAATTGAATTGGCTTGATAACATTACAACTCTTATTTCCTGTTGAATTTATTTGTGTCACTGTTTTCCAGTTAACTGCAGGATCTTTACTGGATTCTGACAATTTATGATAATTTTTATCTTCATATAGATACTTTTTTTTCTTAAACAACTCTATAAAATTCTTCTTTAACCTCAGATACTCATCCAAATATACTTTATTTCTGTTTTTTTCTATATACTCTCAATCTTTTATCTCTATTCTGTTTTAACACATATAATTCTTCATCCCACCAAAGTACTCATGTAATGTTTTTTGTTACCTTACATTTCTTATACATTTGGCCAGCACTTGTACACAATATACTTTCTAACATAGCTACCGTTCGGCCAATTTCACCGTTTTCTAATCTTATGCATACATCATTCATTTCTTCAATAGTTTCAGGTTTGTGTAAGTTTTGTTTAAATTCCTCTGTATATTTATTAGACCAATAGACAAGGGTATATGTATGCACAGTTGAAGTTATCTCACCAACATCCTTTGGATTAGAATATATATATATATATGAGACAAACAATTTATACCCCGGAATATAATCTTGCCTAGCCCATGTCATACCCCGGGAATAGTTTGGGCCAGACCAGATTATACCCGGGTACACAATCAAGGGGACTATTCTGGCCTGCTACCCTGATTTCCAGTTAGGCAAGGCCTACACAAAGGTTATGGTAAAATTCCGAGCTAAAATAAACTATCTCAAAAAAAATCTTCAGGTCTTATCACGACAGCGCGCAGTGAACATGGAATTCACTGTTTTCAAGATGGAGCAAACTAGGAATAAAACACAGCAGTAAAGCACTCATGAGCCACTTCATCCCTCATATATGCAAGACCGCTTGACTTTTACCATGCAAGTTTCTGATCCCGTGCGCGTCTTTTCTGCGAAGGGTTGACTTTTAAGGAGTCTTTAGTGCCAACCACATACGGGTATCTTCTGTAGAAGTAAGGTAAATAGATCCGACAATTTAAAGTGGTCATTGTTAAGAGAAAGCTAATACAAGTTCTTACTCAGTGGCGTCAATTTATCTACAAGGATGGGGGGGGAGGGGGGGGGGGGTTAAGACGGTTTGATGGATATATCCCCGTTTCTCATCAAGCTGTGCTGATGTATTGCTTCATGAGATGTTGACCACTTAACTAAACCACTCATCACAGTCTTGCCCTACTCAAAAAATGTATGTATGTTAACTTATTAAAGGCACACTAACACAGCAGTTATCGTGATTAAACAGTCCTCTTCGGAAGTAACCTATAAACATATCTTAATAATATATATTTGGTATTAACAAGTATGTAACCATTCTTCATCATATAATTCACATAATTTTTATGCAACTTTAAATGTTTCATTTACCAGTAACCCAAAAACGTCCATTATTGGTTCTAAATAACTCATAAGCAAATATGTAGTTACAAGAGATGTAAATTAGTATTCATATTTAATTTTGTTATATCAGTATCCATATAACTATATTTCAGCTGCATGATTGTGATTAACCCTCACCAGTCTGTGTTATTCAGTCATATGACGTCATTAGTATCCGTCATATATAGCTTAAGAAAGAAGAAACATATACCTTTCACTCAAAAGTGCCAAGTGAAACTATATGAGCATTTTTGTTTCATGATTATATAAGATATATGAAACAAATGACTATTTTATATCGTTTCAGTCATTCTGTCCAACAAACTGACTCATAGTATTATCAGTTTGTAAATTGCCCGATTTTTCAGTCATTTTATAAGCTGCCTGAGCGAATCAAATTTACAAAT
The DNA here is from genome assembly GCA_026874595.1 of Sipunculus nudus. Classification (NCBI taxonomy): domain Eukaryota; kingdom Metazoa; phylum Annelida; class Sipuncula; order Golfingiida; family Sipunculidae; genus Sipunculus; species Sipunculus nudus. The sequence goes on from CM049321.1 coordinate 13,664,246, forward strand.
TGACTGACTTTACAAACTGACTGTTACTGAACACAATATGCGTGGATAAACATTGTAAATCTGACCTGCAAATGCCAAGCTGCATATTATCCATGCGGGTCAGACAAATTTGTACCTGCAGCCAGCAATAATAATTACCTAATACTTATTCTCTTTACTATATACAGAACAAACCCGCAGTAATCTGCATACGTCCACGGCTGTTCAATTTCTGATAATTAGCATTTAATATAACTAATATCTGCTCAATATCCATTTCGCCCAAGTGTTCGTTAATTAACTGAATTGCGGGTAAACCACGGAATAAATATCCATTTGAAAAGAACACGGCTTAACTTAATTAATTCGCTTTCGCGTGATCTATGGATTCCATATGAATGATATGGACAAACGTATCTAACATGTCATGTTATCTGTTTAGCATTAATATGTTCATTCTTTTGCTCTCTCATGCACACACTTATGCTTTCTTGCATATATTTATATATATTTATATATATACAATTATATGTAAATGTACATTATATATATATATATATATATATATATATATATATATATATATATATATACAACATAAATAATGCCCAAATTCATTCTCAGAAAAAAATCCTTTCTTTTAAGCTTGAATTTAAATATATGAGTATCCATTTGAGTCCGCCATGCCTAAATATCTGGTTTTGCATGCATGTACAATATCAGCGTAGTATTTAAGTATTGGAAGTTTATATGGGCGTTAAGTGCAGTGGCACAATCTTATACTGATTATAACTCTTTTACAATTATACTGAGAGCGATTGACAAGCATGCCCCAAAACTTGTGCTGTGGAAATGCAGCTTTCTTGATTGCTAATGTTTATATTTCCATGGGAAAACAAATATGTTTTTAAGACTTGATGTGTTAGCATTGCATCAGGGGAGATCCTCCGAAACTATAGCAACATTTTGGCCCTCTGACACTGGAGAATCTGTGACCAGCATATTGTGTGTCAGAGTGCCGTTACATCCTTCAGTGAGGAACGCATTTTAAACCTCTATGACATTGCAAATATTTTCGTCATATATGACAACGCCCCATGGCCTACAAGTACGCTGTTACTTGACAAATACCAGACCTATCGTTAGCTTTTTATAGTTAAGTATATTATCCACTAACACCTATCAAGAACGAGAAAAGTTTTGTTTTAACCTAGCATATTGTTACATCTATTGAATGTTAAATTATTTAATTTCTGACTGCTTAAATACAAGCATGGCTCGCACGGCTTACTTGACGCAGCCAACTTGTACGCGATACCGGAAATGACTCTTTACCATAGAGACGGAGTTTCAGTAATTTTCATGTAATTTTTGTTAATTCATCATTCGTAGCCTAATGTTAGAGTATGGGCTGTTTAACAAGATATGAATGCAACATAATAAAAGGCCACTGTGGGTTATCATGGGTTATGTAAAATATGGATAACCCTTAGTTTTATTTAAATAAATATTAAAAAATACAGGACTGAGAAAAAAACTCTTTATTGTCTCAGGAATGTCTTTTCGAAAGAAACCATATACCTACTATTTGCCAACATTATACAATTTTTTTATAGTCATCTTCAGCGTCTAGTATAAAAACATGCTATAAAAACTATTGATCTCATGTTTATATCTACTATATTATATTATGTTTATATTATATATATAATTATATTATATACATATATAATATATATTTACGAACCCAACAGTGCTCTGTTTGCAGGGATGCTTAGACACCTTTCCGTAGCGTTATTGAAATAATATTGAGTTAATGATATAATCTAATTTAATAGTGAAAAGTGTTAGATTTTATGATATATAAACTTAAATAAGCGCGGGGGTGATCTTAACAGGGTAACCTAAAATTAGGTTCAGGCTAAAACCCGCGGGTAATCTGTGCTTGATTTCAGATGGGGGGGGAGGGGGGGGAGGTAAAACTCTAATGGGGATAACCTGAAGTCTTTACACTGACCTACAGATGAACCACTTGATAAACATAAATGAATATATAAAGTACCAAGATGCAGGGGATTCTGGCTGGCCATTATTCTCAAAGATACCAAGTCACATATATGTCACATTTTTTCTGTCAGGATGTGTAGCCTCATTACTAACATTCGGATTAGTGACGTTACTCTCAAGAAGTGGTGCACGAATTCACTTACCTATTAAGCCCGGAGTTACACACGTGTAAGGCGGAACAAGCTTAGCCGCAGCTATATATACAATATCACTACTGTTACAGAGAATGTGGCTCAACGCAACCCCAGGCTGAATACTCACACAGGGACATACGCCGTCTACCAAGCCTGTGTACTGAGATAACTTTTTTTTACGTAACAGGAGGGATTATGGGTAATATACTACATAGTCAAGGAAACTGAGTGTACTACTGTGTTAGTCTCCAGTGCAGGATTCTTTCACTTTCATTCTCATCCCCCAGTCACTGATACAGTCAACTGAGGGTAAGGGTAAACACTTTTTTCTTCTTCTGAGCATGCGCACTGCGTGTAGGGGTCGTCTGCCGAGATTGTGTCTAGTCAGTCATCATTGTGGATATTGTCAAAACAAACAAGATAATACGCCAGACACAGTCACTTAGCCAGGAACATCGCCTTTAAGGATAAGATAGTAGTTTGTTATTGTATCCACCGGCTCTTGAATTGCTTTAAGTGTAGATTTAGGCTAAATATGTCTCTTTTCTGGGTCATTTGCTAAAAAACTATTACTTATCTGAAATTTTCCTTGCCATGGCATAGCAACCGAGGACGCGCTTTCTGATTGGTTGATATGTCTACTACTGGAGTCTTCACATGGTGACACAACGCTGACGTAACAATGGTTCAGCCAATCACGCATGTACTTTAAATTTAGCCTGACACCGATGTGCCATGGCCGTCGGGTCTAAAAACGGGGGTTTCTAGCCTGCCTATCTCAAATATTAAGTAAAGCATTAAGACATTTACCATATAGTGCGAAAAACGCTAGGAAAATGTCAGAAAAGTAATAGTTAAAAGGAAATGACCAAGAAAAGTAACAAATTTAACCGAAATCTACACTATGCGCAATTCAGGCGCCTGTGTTGTATCGATTTGGATATGAGAAATACAGTCTTTCGTTATCAATCTAACTGACCATAATACATATTATCAGTCAACAGTTGTCTCCAGTGCAGTGAAAAGGAAGCATCATAATTATATTAATATCCCTTTGCGTTAAGATTTATAAAATGAAGTATGTAAAATCCTTCAATAAATCAAAAAGGTTAACGCAAAATTGTGATGACCTGAATTCAGTCAGTGATACGTGTTTTGTTCTCTTTGCTATTCAAGCTTAACTTATCCCTTCCAGTCATTGGAGAACAGCCCACAATAACCGACTATTTGCTCCTATAAGACCTATAGCTATATGCTGGCCTATAGGACGATGGAGTAGCAGGATTAGTAATTGTAGCAAATTCTTAAACAAAGTCTGGGGGTAACGGACACAAAGTGCAGTCCTCTATTATCGTCCAAAGCTCAACTTTATATATATATATATATATGTATATATATATATATATATATATATATATATATATATATATATATATATATAAAATTATCATTACAGACCCGGTGAAAGCGGTAAAGTGCTCTATACGACTGAGGTAGAGCTATATTCTACATGTAAAACACGTTAGTGTGTCTTACCCATTGCAACTCTGAGTTTCACGCCAGAGGGTATAACTGTGTTTACCCTTACCCATCCGCATGAAGCGTTTACAGTACGGTCCTCGTTGCAAGATGCAAAGCCACTCTGGCGCTAGAACGCTGATTGAAGACTCTCTAATTCATAGGACCGAAAAAGGCGCTCTATCTCGGTCCTTCAAGAAAATGGCCAGGGTAATGCCGTTCACTTTTCATTCCCCAGTGGCAGCACCGTGAGGGTCTGCAGTCTCTGAATGCCTTGTTAATTATCAAGAAATCAAGTCTTTTGATCCAAAATAGATGTACCTCATCAATTCTCCAAGCGTATTATTAAGCTTTTCAATCCCTTCTGGTCCCTTTGGAACGTATCCATGTCTTTTCCAAACATGAACTGCATAATTGTTTGTCCAGTTATAGCTTTTCTGGAAGAGCTGTTTCCGGTTTTCATAGTTTGGGCTAACTAAAGTTCCATCTTCAACGTGAACCAGCTGTGGAAACAGTGTCTGTAACGTGCCAGCCATTAGGACGGAGTGAATTCCCCATTCGTTTGGGTCAAACGTTCGATACGTTTCCATCCATACCCGAAAGAAGGGTTCTCCACGGGTACCTACTATTATACCGTTTGATAAAGCTTTCCGACTTTCCCTTGCTAGTGTCAGCTGGAACTTTCTCAAGGGGTTGAAAGACTTCACTACAAGTACATCTGTGTCCAGATAAATACCCCCGTAATCTGAAAAAAATGAACGACATGTTATTAACCTTGCATGAACCAAAGGAGGAATATCGCTTCGTTTATATTGCCGTGGTCTTTATGCTGAACTAGGGACCCATGGGCCTTTACGTTCAGCTGAATTTCTCTATAAGGATATTTTTATGAGCTTTTTTTCAAAATGTGGGTCCTGTGATCAGTTTGAAGCCAACCTGCCTACCCAACCTGTAGTTATCATCCATAAACTAATTTGTGAATGGATAGGCCCTGTGACCCTGACCTTTGACTTAGTGACCCCATAACAAAAGGAAACTTCCCCTATGGGCAGGTGAGCCACATATGGAAGACGGAAGGTTTGCGATGAAAAGTTGGGCGTTAATGCATCCACAACCTATCTACATTAGTGGGTTCTGTGACCTTTACGTTTAACCTCATGACCCCAAAACAAAAGGTTTCTTACATTATAGGTGGATCATATATAAGTCAAGATTTAAGACAATATTTCAATCAAAACTGCAGTTGTCTTCCGGAAACCAATTTGTGGACACATAGCAACTGTGACCTTGACCTTGTGACCCTATTGGCAAGTAAGTTATATGTGCAAGATGGAAGGTTGTGCTTATAATTCATCCACAATCTTTATAAATAAGTGGGTCCTCTGACCTTGACCTGATGACAACAAGATCAATAGAATTCTTGCGTTAGAGGTGTGGCATATTATATACAGTAGAACGCCTGTATTACGGTCACCATCGGGACTGGATGAAAGTGGCCTGAATACAGGAGTGGCCGTTATACAGGACTTGACCAGGAAAAGGGGGTTAAAATGTAACACGAAACCAAGTTCAAATCTTTATTACAATCAACAAAATAAACGTATATACAGAGTATTAGTATAATTATTGTTATCAATAAAAAATAAAATATTTACAATCACATCAACCCTATCTATAACAATACCAACAATATATACAAATATAGTGTTTGCTATTAAATTACAAACAGATTGTATATCCATAATATTTGTATAAATTTGTTGAACCACTGCCACATGACATCGTTCAGTTTATCATTCCCTGTAGATACACACTGTCTTTATCTACTGGCATTTGCGTTTTCTTGATACTGTTCCACGATCTCTCGCTTCCTCTTAAGTATGTTTTAAACTTGAGTTCGGCCGACACCATGGATTTCTGCTAGCTGTCGGCTGCTTTTCCCGTCACTCTTCCTGATCAGATCTACCTTTTCTTTGGGGGCAAGTTCATGTTTTTTCTTGGTCGCCATATTGGTCAAAGTGATTGGGACAGAATATACGTAACATTTTATACATGTTACAATGTTTATTTTTCCTTCATAATTATTCATATATGAGTAAATTGTGCGATGTGTGCCGTACTGTTTTCGTTTGATGTACGTGTTCACAAGGACATTAAAGAAAGTTTAAAAATCCACAGTTTGCCTACGTTTTTTGATGACATAATCATCGGGACCCGCTGGTTGTCATTCGTTAATTAAATGACAAACACCCTGTTTAAGATCCGGCTCCGACGACTGATTCACAAATATAAACGCAGGTGGGAACACATGCCTTACTATTGTGCATACGTATGAGGCTGTGTGGGGGTAGTACGACGCTAGTTACGTATCAAACTACTCAGTCTCGGTCGAATGGTTACCTTTACCCAGGCACTCATTAACAGACAGGAATATGTGAGAGCGGACAATTGTGTAATGATACTGAGGTCAAAAGTGGCCGCTCGATTTGTTGAGCCCATGTCACGGAGTCACTGCCCCTGACCGTAATTGAGGCGTTTCCCGGCCTGCGGGACCGAGAAACCTGGCCGTAATACGGAATAGAGGAGTGACCGTAATTGACAACAAAATGATTATGAAATATAACGGTCGAAAATTCGGGACCGGAAAATCTGACCGTTATAGACGTATTGACCGTTATTGAGGCGTGGCCGTTAGCAGGCGTTTTACTGTATAGTTTTCTGGAACTTACAAAAGTAGTCGTGGTCAATATTCATGCTATAATCTATGCTATAATTATCAGGATACTGGAGGTTTTAAATTTTTTATTATTCTGGGGGTTACTTACGAGCCCCTTAGCTCGGAGGATATACGTGACAGTGACCTTATTTCAGGTTTCCATGGAGATTTTTTATTGACCTCCTTTGATATTCAGTAATAAATTTCTAGGGTTAGCGGTTACAAATTGTGCCTTGCTTATGGACGGACAGCAGAACAACGACTGACGATGCGCCATTCCTATACCTGAGTTGACTTTCACTCAGCTGAGCTAAAACGAAGTGGCTTATAGGTCATGACGGTCAGCTGAATAACAGGTGACACATGTATTAATTGTTGATGTTATGATGATAGATCTGCTGAAAAATATTTGTTAAGTAACCTTTAAACAGGTAGAATGACTTCGAGTGTGCGCAAAATCATGCTCTAAAAGTTTCTTTGTCGAATTGCTGCAATTTTTGCCAAATAGCTCTTAGAATATAGGTCACCATAACCTAATTTTAGGTTTCCCATGACCTCCCTGGGTGTACTGTTAGAGGTTTTTCGGTGTAACGGTTACGGTTTGCGCAATATGTCTGACTTTTGGATGCTCATAATCATATTTCTGTCCAATCGCTCGCAGAAAATAGGTAAACATGTCCTAGTTTTAGGGTTCCATGGAGATTTGTCCAGAATCTGCCTGGAAGTTGCGTTAGAAAATTTTAGGCCGAACGGATACAATTTGTGCCCATCTGAGTTTCAGGTGGCTAAAATCATGTTTTTTCCCTATAGCAATTTGCAATGACTTAGTCGTGTCCACACCAACTGAGTCCGAGTGCAAGTCGTTACTAACTAAATATGCCCTTGAACTCTGATGAGAGAACATCTGTCTATGTTATTCTGGAAAAAGATATCGACCATGGTTTGTATAATTGTAAGTCCACTGAAAGTCCATGCAATATGATGTGCATTCAATGATGTGCTAACCCATAAGACGTTAAACTACGCCGGTCCCTGGTTCGATCTCCCCCAGAACCTCAAAGTCAAAAGTCAAAATCTAAATGGAACCTTAGAGGTTCGCTTTAATATCCTAATTTGAGATGACGATTCCTGGATTATTCCTGATTCAATGCATATAATATATGAATTCAAGAGGATGGATAACGTCATGCATTTTAAGCTATGGATGGTCACTTTTATTCCTTTCAATAGGAAATACCGCCAAGTGCTTCTGATATGTTACTTATAAATAAAACTTTACAAGTGATTTGTTCATACAACAATATACTCACTTTAAAAACAGTATGGTGATTTCTACTCCTATCTGGAAGGCCACTACAATATCTTTACAGCTCTATAGTCAGAGAAAGTTTTTGTCTATTCCCTATCTTTTCCTAGGTTTCCCCATCTCCTATGTTCTCCGTTTCCTATGTTCCCCGGTCACTCTTGTCTGTAGAGGTAATTAACGTCAATATGACATTCGATGAAGAAGGGGCTGCTAGGATATCCTTTACAAATTTACAATTTGATTTTTATTATGCAATGCATTTTCAATTTCGAAAGGTTTCAGAATCCAGTTATTACTCAAGTCCATATGAAGCAAATCTGTTTTTGTCCTCAAACAATTACCACTACAAGTATGGGTTCAGATGTGTTAATTTACAAACTAAACTTAATATTATATTTGTATACTTCATATACCTTAATTATACCTAAATGTATAACAAAACTTATAGATCTTTTGAACGTAGATACCGGGGGAACATAGGTACCGGGGAACATTAGTAGATTCCGGGGGAGAATGTATACCGAGGGACATAGAAACAGAAGAACATAGATACCGGAGGAAGTTAGATAACGGGGAACATAGATACCGAGGAAACATAGAAAACGGGGCAACATCTATAACAGGGAGAACATAGATACCTGGGAACATGTAGCTACCGGTGCACACATACACTGGGGAACATAGATACCGGGAAACATAGAAACCAGGGAACATAGATTACGGGACATATAGAAACCGTGGAATATAGATTCCGGGGAATATAGAAACCGTGGAACATAGGGATGATTCAATGCGAGAACTATCAGCATGTAATTGAAATGATAGAATGACTTACCGTAGATTACTTCATATCTTGCTATATCAGCGCTATGCTGGATCCACTTAATCTTCTTCCCAAAAATATACATAGGTCTTTGTTTGTAAACAAAGTAAATGTTAGCAACGTCCTTGAGTGTCTGATTCCACCAATCACCGGTCGGTTCCTTATCACCATGGAGATAAATAAAATCAGGTTTGATAAATTTATGAACACCTAAAAATGACAGGTAATATAAAAATGTAAAACTTTCTCCGCCACTGAACCAAATATAGTGAACGATGTTGGGCACCGGCAAACTCTTGTCCGCATAGCGGTGATTGTTCCCCGAGGTCCCCGGAAATGAAATGAGTTTTGGAGAATGTGCATTGCAGTACATTAGGAATTCATGAACCGCTTCGCCATTGGAAAACTGATACACATGAGGTCCACCCCGAACAACAGTTTGGCGATAACAAGAACTTTCTCCACAGGGTTTCGCATGACCAGTCGTCGTGGAACCAGACACATTATTGTTTTGCTCAACTTCACAATCTCTCCTCACCAATGGTCCGAACCAAAGTGAAGAACACGCGTGGTTTGGAGTGTGAAACAACGTAAGAAATTCACTATACGTCCCATTTACTGATGACGTCAAACATTCGGTTATCTTGTGGTTGATCTTATGCACAACGTGCCACTCCGGAATGTGTGACGTCATATTCCCCTGTGTCCACATCAGTATACTCATTGTCAGAAAAATAATAAAGATAATAAGCCAGAGACATGGCTTACACGATTTTCCATTTTCAGATTTGTTCGCCATTATCACATAATATAGGTTCATATATGTGTATTAATTTGAATCTTGATCTATATAGATTACTCCTTCTTGTAAGATGACAGAATATAACAAATGAGCGCTGCCCGGTTGTCCAGCAAATCTGACAAAAAGCATTATTTCAAGGTATTATCTTAGCAGGAACCGAGGGAGGTCTCTTTTTTTTGGCAACTCTACAGGCACCTATTCACATAACAGGTATATTTAATATACAGCAGGGTGTTTTTCATTCGTTGGTATCTGTCGATATTCCGCTCTAAAAACCGTCCGCTTACTTCTGTTCACGATTTAAAATAAACTTGCACCTAGCGAAATAACTGGCGCAAACCATAAACGTAGTGCGCACGCCTCCTGGTTGCCATACCGTGAAACTTCACAAATTAATACTTCTTTTTTCCAGCTTTCAGTCTGTGTTTCTTCTTTCATGTTTATTCTCTTTTTTTCAGGAGCTGTCAGTCGCGCATGCGCAAGATCGGACATCTGGTCACGCAGTCTTGGTATTTGCAATGAGACACGCTCGGACCATGTTTACTTACACGCAGGACCACAACAACGAATATGACTGATGATTTTTTTTAGCTAGAGTGACCGAATAACTAGTGACAAAACACATAGTACCGCGAATGTTTATGTACTTGTAAACAAGCCCGTAGTAAGCCTTCGCAATGACCAGATTGTAAAGATGAAAGCAAGATATAGACATACTTCCCTTCTTGCATTGTATACAATCATCTATGTCATCCGGTGAACCATGCATAGCGCCGTTCAACCAGTAAAATATCGGTATTTCAACCAGAATTCCGTTGAACGAGCAGGTCCCTGACTTTGTTTCTTTGGTATGCGCTCATATCCTTGGATAATCTGCATGGTGTGACGTCTGAACTGAGACAGTATAAGCAGTGCACCAAGTTCATCTCAGAACTAGGGCACGTGCTAGTGTACGTTAACTACACGTTGGCCTGTTGGTACATCTGTATATTGTTGTCAGCGTGCCCCCAGAATCAGGTTATCATATTTTTTATAAATCATTAGTATATAAACGTACAGGTATAATATGTAAGTAATCGGATTCGATAATAATGCCAACGCCCAGGTCATGTTCTCTCATATTATACCAGATCGCTGTAGCTTTTTAAATATGTCAGGTTTAATTTTAAGCATTTCTTCTCCGAGCATGTATATCATATAAAAGCGGGAAACAAAAAAAATGTTTTCTGAATGTATCACCTTTTATTTGTTTAAAATAACATGCAATTACCCCATGTGTCATGACGCTCAGCTTAAAAGTATATGAGCTCTGCCATTATTGACTACCATTCACAAATTTTAGACCATTTGATGAAGAAATTGTATATTCTGAAAACTTTTAGGATAACATTATTCCATTTACATGCAGTTACTTTTTATATAAAATATCTATTGAGCGCGTTGAAAATTAAACAAATATACTTAAGATGTGTGTGTGTGTGTGTGTGTATCTCCTAAGTTTCTGCTTAATTGATTACAGATAGAAGGATCAATGATAAATGAGCGGACATATAAAATCGACAAATCAAGAAAAATCACATTTGATGTTATTTGGCAATCTATAAACCACAGGAAAAGCATCAACATTAATTAAAATACAGGTGGTGCCACTAGTTTCATATAAACTATAACCTATATACAAGATAAGCATTCGTAACAAATTTCATGGCATTCCATGCATTAATTATTGAGATATGGGAGGTTTGTGGGAAATTTTCCCGCATTGGTGCAATTTACTTAATATGTATTTCTTAGGATATAGGTGGGCTGATTTTGTTCATGATTTCACATGCGCACTTCGGTATATATGTGGACATGAGGACCGTAACGCTGTAATTACACCATGAGGTACTGGCTATCATACTCCGTCACTAAAGCTCATCGTGGTAGTGTTCATAGACTTTACTTTGATAAGAAATTTGAGAGGGACAATCGAGAAAGGTACAGACAGAGGTATCCCGCCCCCCGTTCGCCTCCGTGAGATAAGGACACCAGCTCAAAATCTCCGGACATCTCCGCTCTTTTTCTGCACGGCAAAATCCCTCTCACTGAATACCATGATTTTCATTTATTCCACCACATATTATGGAAAATATATTCATTATATGCATTTTTTTGCTACAACAGCATTATATTATTAATAATTTAAATTTTATTTAAACATTCAAAATATGGCTAACACTTATGGCATTTCAATAATGTAATTTGTACAGATGGTACAATTAAAATCCTTAAAGTCTCAATATGAGTATTTGAATGATTTTTTGGGGGGAAATATGACGAAACTTTAAACTGATTGACAGAATTATTTTGAAATTAATAGAATTAAAATTAACATGTCCCACTACCCCCCCCCCCCCCCCCCCGAATCAAAGCCCATGGTTGTCATGCTGAGCTTAACACCATGACGCTACGATTTCAATATTATTTAGTGGGGTGTTACGATATATTGTCATACGATGCTTATTACGATATTTAACTCACGATACAATGAACGATACGATATAAGATATATATATATATATATATATATATATATATTTATATATATATATATGAGCATAATATTAGAGATCAGATTCCCCCACTCTTTAGAAATATTGAATGGTGGGACAGGCCCTTTTATTGGTTTGATCGCACGGCAGCTTGCCAATCAGATGCCGCGATACAGTAATGTTTCACTTCATCCACCATGTACTGGAGATTGCTCTTTAAATAACAAATTTTCCGATGAACGCCCATATATATCGTCAAAGGACATTTGACGATACCCGACCGATACATCCTTTAAACTTGTACAATATTTCAATATACAAATTATCAGTGCATGGGTGAAACATCGCAGCAAATAATAAAATAAATTGTTCATATAAAAGTGTTTAGCAGTGATCCATGATACAGATTAATTAGTGCACCGTCCTCGCACTCCGTAATATCCGCGGCTCGCATTATATTCAGGCATCCTATACAGCTGGAAGAGACTGCTGCATCGCCAGAAGAGACACAATGTACCCAAGGACCTAACTGGTGCTTAATGCCGAAATAAAAGTTTTTAATAGAAATGAATATAAGATATTAGAATATAAGGTTTCATTGTATTCATTTGTAGATAAACTTTCTATTCAAAACCTTTCCATTCACTTCCGTCTTCCGGTACACTTTCTAGGTCACGGCATTTGAGTTATCATGGTGGCTAAGATGGAATATTATATATTATATATATATACATTATTTACGTTTATATTTTATATAATTTGTATACACACACACACACACATATATATATATATATATATATATATATATATATATATATATATATATATATAACAATTGTATAATAAATGCATAGCTTATTAAACATGAAGACAGAACGCCGATACACCGTGACTTAAGGTCGCTCTGTATACGTCACGATTATACTGTGACGATATCGACAAGCTGTGGACACCTATTACTTCAAGTAGTCAAACTCATGCCCAAAGCTTAAAAGAAAACCATTTTATTCACAACCTAAAGTAATATATCTGATAATTTTTTGTCTACTGTTCAGTCGATGACCCATATATACATGGTTACCCAAGGTGAAAATATTCCAAACATACTTACCTGTGCACACTGCTGTTCGCTTGAATATGCTTGGGTTACCTTTCAATTACAGCTTAACATGATAAGCAAACACTATTGTTTCTTGGTAGCCTCTGACTAGTAATTCATGGATAACCTCGTCTAGAAAATTTAGGAACAGACAATTGCCGTGCTTTTAACGTCAAGTGCTGTCTCTTTGGTGACACAAGGGGTGTCATTCCAAATGGACAGCTCTCAGATAGACGGGTCGGATTTTTTCGATCCCATCTGAACGGGTCCCATTTTGACGGATCCCACCTGGGAAGGTCACAATCAGACGCTTTATCAATAACATATGGAATAAAGATATAACGAAAGCTAATTGCGTCTACTAGAAATGGGACTGTTCCAATTGGGAACGACTAACTGAGTCCCTCCCAACTGGCCCCTGTCAAACTGACAAGTAATGGCACAGGGGATATGCTTAGTATTCTTGATAAATATGGTTTGACAGAGCATGCATAATGCTCTTTTTTACAACACGGTCCTCCACGGGTAAAAAGCAGGCGCTTAGCCAATGTTGCGAGGCAGGGGGCATGCCAATTTTGCATGTAACATTGAGGTTAAATTTACCAGACGCTAGGATAATTATAGTATAACAATACTTCAAAACGTGAACCTGTCAGTTAAGATGCATTACCGTGCACTTTCATATGCCACTATTCATACAAATAGAAATCTTTCTAGGGGCATAATTTCTGAATTAGTCATGAGATACCTAAAGAACTGGAGATAACAAATCGTGCACCCCGAACTAGCGATAAACATGTTTATTGTAACTGACATGTTTTCACCCATCTTCAATTTTTATTAGCGCTCTGGCAACTGTGTCTCTTATTTTGAGTATTAAATCACGCAAGTATATTGAAATAATGCCCTGATCCTTGGTAGTGTCTTTTAATTTTCCATCTCTCTCTCTCTCTCTCTCTCTCTCTCTCTCTCTCTCTCTCTATATATATATATATATATATATATATATATATATATATATATACAAAGAGAGAGAGAGACAGAGACAGAGAGATGAATGAAAAGCCATGCTGGTTCGTTGTACGAAGAAATGGAACATGAATAAACAGAAAAGTAGTGACGTCATTTCGCTGTTCTATAAAAGTGTGCAAATACACAGAGGGGTCGGGTATCTGCTGTAGCTCAGTGAATAGAGCAAGCGACCGGCAATCGTAAGGTCATGGGTTCGATTCCCATCGGCAGTGAACCGACTTTTCTGGTTATTCAGGTTCCATTTTTATATATATGAGTGAGTATGTAAGTATCTTCTAATACTTATAAAAGGAATCACGTTTGTTCGCAATGTTCTCTAAAACCGCGCTGTGTACAATAATGTGCCATACATCATTTTAAAGGTTATTATCCCCGCAGTGACATAGGCGATATGAAAATAAATAATTTTTAATATACATATAATTTTGAGTGATTTTTCCGTTTTTTTACCGAGCACAGCCGAACTGCCTACGACAATCACCGGAATGTGTGCATCGTGGTCACTTAACCTCTTACACTAAGGACTATTGTTCATATGAATAACGGTTGCTTTCAATGAGGGATTTGGCCCACGTGCGTGGTCATTAAAAGAGAAAAACACGTTATTCGTTTTATGAAATGGAGAGTTCAACCCAGGAGGATTAATGACAAAACCTAATTAAGGTCTCAATTTCAGGAACAGGCGTGGGGTGGGGTGGAGTGGTGTCTGGGGTTTCAGGCCTCAAAATTTGTCTGCTACGATGAAAAAAAAAAACATTTCGGCGGTTGAAAATGAATACGGTCCCTCTGCATGGAGTCCCGTTTGGTCCGCTTCTGCTACTTACGAGGTATGCATATTTCTGTTTCTTTCTTCAGGAACAGTTTCCTTGCAACGTACATTTGATAAATCTTTAATGTGTTCCTAAATCAACCTAATTTTTATACGTCCACCGGTAGAATCCAGTCAAATATCATCGAAAACCTGAATGCCCCCGCGTTTCATTCCGGATCGCAATGTCAACACCATCACTGGCCAGGTCATCAAGGTAAACATACCGGGGTATAAATTTCTTGCCACGAGGACAGAACCACAAAATAAATGTTAAAAATACTGGAGCGACTGCAGGATCACTCACGCACTGTCTCCACCAGATTATGAGTTACCAGATTATGATGTTAAGGATTCATGTAATATAAAAGTAATTGGCAAAATTAAGATACAAGCAGCTGTACATAGAAACGTTTTCTGTTCACAGAAGTGTTGTGCCTCAGAGCGGTGCATGAGTTATTCTGCAGTCGTGCCAAAATGTTTATACATATCTTATATACATATCTTACAGTTTCCCACTGAATACCTATATTTTCTGTTAACTTTTAGAATAAAAAAAAAATGAGCCAACATTTCTTATCTCAGTTAATAAATCTCCCCAACCCTGGTAATATGCCCGGTATACCGGGTCTATCAGCTAGTTAAAATAACAGCAAGATGATGCATGTGTTTTATACTGTGAGTGGCCCCTTCACCCATTACCGGGAAAACTGCAAATAAAGAAGGGAGATTTCCCTTTAATGAAGAGATGACCAAGGTGTTCCCATGGGGTTTCAGTCCAAAAAGGATCTATTTCATGTTTGATATATATAAATATATATATATATATATATATATATATATATATATATATATATATATATATATTAATTATATAGGCCTTACCAGGAATAACCTTTGCGAACTACATATGAAAGATATTTCGGCATCCGCTCTCCGTCAGTGAATACTCGATACGGACACGCACTCAGTGATCGCTCGCTGTGTTCTGGTCACGCGTGTCAGCAATCCGTGCTTTGTCAACGGCACCACCTGCGGCCGGAGTTTGCTTAGTTAGCCCATGCAAGCTGTTGCAAAGTGGAATTCGTTGGCGTGAATGTAATAATACCAAAGCAAAGAAGTGTTGGCCTGTATACTGAGATAAGCTTTGGGTACGAATTAATAAGTGACAGGGGTGCAAATTATTAAGCGACAGGGGTAATAAAAAAATAAGCTGTCAGGTTTTAATGGTACACAGTGGCATGTCAGTGTTTAGCTTGCTAACACAATAAGGACCCGTTGAGCCACTTCTGAGCAGTTCTAACATTGCCTGTGGAATTCGCGTATAATCTGGTATGATTAACTCAAGCCAGCGGGTCTTACTGTAAAGCTTGCAACAGCTGAGAAACATTTTCTGTACAACAGCCGCCCGAGGGAATCCTTGTGGCTGCTGTGACGTGTAGCAGTGTAACACACACGAAAAGAAAAAAAATGCAGAGATTGCACTTAATGATCCTGCTCAGCCTGTGTCTGTTGAAAACCTTTAATACATATAATTTAGAATGATGTCTGTAAATCTTTATGATGTATATTAATATATATATATATATATATATATATATATATATAAACTAGGAATGTGCATACTCGGGACTGCAAGCCTCCGCCATGTGGGCTGTCCTTAATGTGGGGTACTCCAGGTGCTTTCATTCACTTTTTGGCAAATATTCCCAATGTTCATTGGTGTCCATGTTCCCAAATAAGTGTTTGCGCGTTTACTTATTCGGCCCATACTCTTTTCAATCGGGACTATATGTGACTGCTCATTCATCGAAGTCCTTCCTGCATGGGTCCGGACCATGAGTCCTGCCCACACCAAAATGTAATCGATTCCACATTGACCTAATCCAGATTTGGCCTAAAAATTTCATGAGATGAACAAACACACAGACACACAGGCAAACAGACGCATACACACACTTACATTCGCACACACACGAACGGGAATGAAAGCATAGCCTCCATGCGCAAACAATAATAATTTCGTGCCACAAATCTGTATCAAAAATACCTGCATGAAACCATTCTCAGATTTCTGCCATTTCAACTTATACAGACTTAGACTAAAACCCGGATGTTGCAAGTCTGGTGATGGAGAACAAAGTGCAGAGAATGTAAAATACTCACGGGTGGGGTCCGCTGGTAAAACATGATATGGATTTTCTTGTTCAGAAACACTGAGTTTTTCATAATGACAATCATGTTCCGCAATGTTTGCAGTCTTCTTTAGAATGAGGGGTTTGACGATATCCTAGAATGATATGACCGTGGTTGCCAGGGTAACAGACAAGCATATCAGATGGATTCTTGAGAACATTTTATTTCCACAAAGAGAGAACCTATACGCTAACTGGCGGAGACCACACAGCTTGACACATTTCTATAAGCCGCTCATTGCGACGAAACGCCATCCACCGCCGAGGAATTGCGGCCCCGATCTAAGGAAGTTAACTGACATCATTGGACCAATAATAGTAGCTACCCCCCCCAACGATTTATGTATGACTTCATAAAGATTACTGTTAAATCGCTTTCCCCGTGGTTTTGGTGAAATCCCAAGGCCATTTTCTTCATTAGAATATCGAAATGGAAATATACCCACATTGACGAGGGACACATTTCCTGTACATATGAAACCATTTGCTTGAATAATTGGTGTATCCAGTTTCGATTGGTTCAAGCGATGTTCTTTTCAATATGCAAGATAATACTCGTAACGTTCTACATATAATAAACATAATAGTGATTAAGCAAAACAGATCAGGACTTTCCTATAAAAGGTATCTTTTGCTTATTTCGGGTGGCATCATTTGAAAGAACTTTACGACTCATGAAAAGAAAATTTTTTTCGTATACTGGGGTTGGCTCCATAACCGACAGGTTGATTATCAACGATGTTCATGTTTTAAGAGCTACATTTCCGCAATCTTACCATACAATAACCTTCAATATCAAATAGAATAGTATACATCCATTATATATCATATTATGTAATATACGGAAATAAAACTAATTTGACCAGGAACCAAGCCAGCACACAGAACAAATGGAAATGCTGATTGAGCCTCGTAAGATAAATTGATAAATCTGGTATAACTATGACATCTTTTGTTATTTTTAGATAACATAAAGAGTTTTCCCCCAGAGTATAGAAGATAACGATGACGCTGCAGGAAAAAAAGACTTTAAACCTTGGTAGATGAGGCATATTATCACGAACGTTTAATTTTCGCGATAATTCCCGTTTCGTGAAAATCGCGAATTTGAAATCCGCAACAACAACAACGAAATCAGACAATGCTGATTTTTATCGTCCCCGCAAGTTTTAGTGTAAAGGCACTTTTTTCCTCCCCTGAGCGAGAGCATTTTTGTGAACAGATTATACGTCAGCAGAGTCAATTTTGAAATTGATTATACCAGATGTTTGCAAATTCTAGCGATCGTTTGAAGTATGATGCCCGCAACTGAACGGTAAAGTGGGAGAGCTTTTCTGAGGTGGTCTGTGGTATGGCCAGTGGCGTCAATTTATCTTCTTGGGGGGGGGGGGGGGGGAGGGGGTTGACTTGCAGACACACAAACACCACCACACCCTCACCATCACACAGCACACACATAGACCAAACACACTCTCTCTCTCACACCTTCACACATACACAAACACACATATGTATCTATATATACATTTTTAGTGTCTGTATGACACATTTCAAATATATTAGTGTCTGTATATATGATACATTCCAGATTTATGTATATACCATTTCAAATATGTATCAAGGTATACAAATATATTATAAGGTTTTTAAAAATAAGGTATTTTTTTCAGTGTAAGTTAAAACTATAAACTCGGTTGAGATATATAATATTTCAGTTAACTCAGAAATGGAACAAAATTCTATAATGCTAATTATTAATATAGTTCATTTTCAATATATTTTATCTGAAATGTGGGTGGGTGGATGTTACAGAGACCATTCCCCTTGCCAAAGAGAGAAGGGGCGGATATAGACCCCAACACACTCCCCCCCCCCCCCCCCTCCTTTATTTACGCCCCCGGGTATGGCCGTAATAGTTATAGCCCTGACCCATACAGGCAAGGTATACTCCAAAAGGGGCTTGTCGTTGGTATTATAGGGTAACTCCATGATAGGGGTAACTGATAACAAGAAATTTACTTGTATGTATTGTTCATGATATAGCTAGGCGACTCTATGCCCTGTACAGATGCATAAAAAAACTCAAGAACGTGCTTGTTACACGCTGTATGTGCTTGGTATGTGTCCCTTTCCGTTCGGCCATAAATTCTCCAGTAAGTGCTCGTCGCAGGTGATATATGACGTCAATGATAGGGTAACCCTTGCTTTCTGGTCAGGAAGACTACAGTAAGTGTTTTTTATATGATTTACGATATACCCTTGACATGAATTACTCTAACGCTTCGGGCAAGCAATATTCTCGTAAGTGCTTTTTAAAGATAGTTATACGGTCTGTCTGTTTTATAGGTTTCCTTAACTTGAAAAGCGGACCCCCTTAAGCCCCCCCCTTTCAGCCGCCGCAACATTCTTTTACGGGTTTCAAACCAAATTTTGGGTCCTGGACGTCCCCCCCTCCCTTTTACCCGGGCCTAGGGACTTTATTTTTAGCTTTTGTCATTAGTCCTCCTGGACTGGGCCCTTCTGTTCCTTAATCGTGGATCCGCCTATACTTTAAGTGCTTCTCATATGTGGTACATGGTAAGTGTTCGTGATATGGGTAACCCTAAACCATTTTGGTATGGAATAGTCCATTAGGTGCTTGTAGTAGTTTATATTTTGCTCATGCACGGTGTAGTTAACTCTAAGCCCTACATAGATGGAACACTCAAAAAGTGGCTTAATATGCTATGTCGGTGTTAAAGGCAAGCATTACCCTTACTCAGGTAATCACTTGCCTTAGGTAGTATATGTCCGTGGTACAGGTAAGCCTAACCAAAGAGGTATGGAATACTTCAGTAATTCTTGTCACAGGTAGTACAGGGTAGTTCATGATAATGGTAGCCTTAAAATATTTAGAGGAAGGAATAATCCAGACAGAGCTTGTCACAGGCTTAGTATGTGGTATGTCCATGCGATGGGCAACCTTACGATTCCGGTCATGCTGTATTTTTGTAAGTGATTGTCATAGGTTGTATTTTGTAAATAATTATAACCCTACCCCTTCGGACATATAATAGCCCAATGAGTGATTGTTACAGGAAATATACTGTCACTGATGTGTGTAATACCAACCAATGGCAATGAGGCATGGAGTTCTCATGAAAGTGCTTGTCACAAGCAGTATATCGTAAATGATTGATATAGATAACCCTAACCCAAATGACATTGAATACTCGAGAAAGTAATTGTTATAAGTCTTATTATCCTTGATTCCCAGTGTACGCTAAACCCCCCTCCCCACACACACACCCAATATCTTTCAGGTAACTTAATCCAGTAAGTACTCGTCCTGGAGAGCTTATCGTATACTAGTATCATGAATACTGAAAAGCACTAGGCAGTTAATTGATTTTTAACACTTGAGTAAATGTACCCTATAATCGTTTAATGCATGGAATAATCCATTGAGCGGTTGTCACAAGAAGTATATATTTGTGTACAGGTGACTGCAAACCTTACAGCCATGGAACAATCAAGAAATGCATTTAGGCATGAATTACTCCAATAGGTGGTTGTCAAAGGTATTATACGGTATATGTAATTGGTATGGGTAATTACAGGTACTTGAAATTTCATACCTGTGAACATGTAATTGACGCAAGCATGACGTCCATTTCCAGTATCCTAAATATACCTTGAGAACATTAGACCAGGTACCAATACTTTAGTACCAGGTACGGGTACCGGCTATCTCATATACCCTTTAGGATTTTGCAAACTTTCAATGTTATTAGCTTTAATTTAGAAAATCACCAAATATTCCTGATAACTTTGAATGACGCACATTTCCGTAATTCATATAAGACATTTTCAGTTTAATTTGCATACCTAATGGATTTAATCTGACAAATTCTGAATTTTTTAGTATCAGGCTTAAGATTAACGATTAATAAGCATTTTTAAGTATATGTCGAAAGATGGCTTCACAGTACGCGGCGCTCAGACCTGCTCTGACCATGCAGGCATTTATATTTTCTATTTACAAAGATACCCCCCCCCTCCCCCCACATATACCCAACCAATTTATCGATGATATCTTTAATTATGAAGGAGCAACGACTAAACAAACCTTCGTGCACGTTGTTTTTAAATATGTACACATCAATTATGTTTATAAACAAAATTAATGATATTAATAAATTAATGATTAATTTCCATTTGGGATATATTGCTAATGTTCGTTGAATTAGAAATGTTTTGCCACAGTGTCTATTATTTCTAACTTTCTGAAACATATTTACGAAATAGTGGTTTACATCTAAGGAAAATAGGAGGTATATAACAGAAGGAAACGGGTCGTATTTTTGATACATTTTTATTACCCGAAAAATTACAAATCACCACATATGACATTGACATATTTATTTATACAAATACATTTAAAAAATGACATAAAAGGAAAGACAACAAGTCTTCCCCTGAATGGCACTTGTATATGAAATTCTCAAATAAATAATGTATTCTGACTAGTTATCTCAATCTGAAAGTTATTCCACTTGTTATCATGCAGGTATATCATTCTTTCCTCTCATGGGTGAATTATTTTCTTCAGTTTGGAAAATTTGCTTAACATAATACTGAAAGGAAGAAAATACGAGGAACACGTTTTTATATTTCCACATCGAGGTATATATGTTTAAGAAAAATATTAACATTAACAAGCGCATTGACTTAGTAATGTTACATAGCTCTATATGGATTCTGTGTGATCTAACCATATTTCAAATTCCACCAGCTCTTTTAAAAGTTTGGCTTAAAATGCATCCATAATATTTCTAAATAAGTGGCGCACCAGTCTTCAGGAACTGAAGAAACCAGTCATAATCAATAAACACACCAGGCATTAGGACACTAGATGAAACCACAGTCGGGAAACTAACATAATTGTTGTCATTTGACGGTCTAAAAAAAACAGAAAAAAATCGTAAAAATTAGAATAAAAATGCAAGTCGCAACACCATTGGAAGTTTTGTATCAAATTTTAATTATTCGGGGGGGGGGGGGGGGGGTACTTACAAGCCCATAG
The DNA here is from genome assembly GCA_026874595.1 of Sipunculus nudus. Lineage (NCBI taxonomy): Eukaryota > Metazoa > Annelida > Sipuncula > Golfingiida > Sipunculidae > Sipunculus > Sipunculus nudus. Next base: position 13,686,327 of record CM049321.1, read on the forward strand.
GTTTCCAAGGAGGATTTTTATTGATCTCCCCGGATATTCAGTTACAGGTTTCAAGGTCCAACGGTGTCACCACGTACCAGTCTAACAGACAGACAGACAGACTGACGGACGACGGACGCATACCGATCACTACAGATCAGTTGACCTACAGTCAGCTGAGCTATAAACAATCATTGTTCGTTAAGAGCACAGGGGTATGCCCTGAGAGGAGTAGAAGGAGGTACACAAGGCACAAATCTGACACAGTTTGGGGACTTATTGACTGTTTAATTAAGAAACAGTACCTTGGGGAACGCTTTCTAGTGGACACGCCCAAAACGGTAAATCATAGGACAAAGAAAGCGTACAAGAATCATGTGAATTTAATGGGAATACCTGATATAATCCAGTCGCCAATAAGGAAGGCCAGTTCAATCATATCGAGAAAAGTGGATATAAGGATGGGTGGGTCAAGGAGAAAAGCAAACATACAGCTGACCGGAAGCGGTGTGATTAGTGACTATACTGATGTGTGATTCACCAGCCCTGTGCATAACAAAGACAAAGCATTATAAGACTCGATGTATTAAATAATTTGAAAAAGTAGGACATTCCTGTGACCTCGGGTAGTTTTATGTGTAATTGAGCTGTATGTGAAAGATGGACGGTTTGGATGAATACTTTGGCTTAAAAATGCGTCTACCAGCCTTTTATGGTAGTGGGACTTGTGACCTTGGCCTTTGACCGCATGACCTCAAGAATGACAAGAGGTTTCATATGAGGGTGGTGGAGATTAACACAGATTTGGTCAAATGGTTTGGCGTAAGATGGACAAACAAGCCTATTTTGTAGGTCAGCCTAGCGGAAGAACAGACGCACGAACGGGGTTGTTACTATCTACCCCACCAACTTTATTGTGATGGGATAATAAAAGGTCTTACGAGGGGGGGGGGGGGGGGGGCACCCGAATACAAGCGAGTACCCAGGCGTGCTGGATTCCGTTTATGCGTTAATAGAATTAACTTCTCAATTAACATTTATGATATGGACCCTATTCAGTTGACCGGTTTCCTGTTTATCACATGCAGCGTCACTTTGCAAACTATATAAGAAAACAATATACGTGATATGTAGTGTTTTATATTGTGCGGTTAGGACTTATGACCCGGCAGGCCAAGTGAAAGCTGGAGCAAGGCTCCTAAATAAATGATTTTGTCTACACCATTTATATGGAAACAAATCTTGATTAGAATAATTAGATTTTATAATCATTTTTCTCATTCGTTATAAACGTATTCAAAATACTTAGTGATTTATTGATATTTGATCTTGATTTATTGATCTTGAATAAATACTTAACAATTTCCTGTGCTGATAACCTAATACAGGTAGAATGTATAGTCTCAAAGTGCATAGAATATCTGGGACAAGATATATATATCCTGAGAACCAACCTGTTATAAGCACTTTTTTTTGAAGGGTGGTAAGGCAAATGCTCAAACTATAACAATAATATACCGAAGAGTTGACGGGGCTAAAAACACAAATGATCCTCGAAAAATAGGTACAGGGATTCCGTATAAAAATAATCTGCTGTTTTGAATGAACCAGCACCGATTACACATTGTCTGTGTTATACTTTTGTTATTTACTTTGATCAACACACACACACACACACACACACACACACATATATATATATATATATATATACACATAATAATATATATACTGTGGAGTCAGATTTTATTTACGTGGTTTTTGTGGGTAAAGGTAATCAACAAATGCATGATTCAGACGATTAACAAATTATAGGAGTCACTGGACAGCAGCTGGCGCCGACTTCATCTATACTTATTATCGCTGGCTGATGGGTTTTGAATAAACGTATGTAAAATTGTTTATTACTATTAAATGAATGCCTAATTGTTAAATATTCTTAATATGTGCTTAATAACTTTTCCTTTAAATCACAATATTACTATGTGATTTATAAATATTCTCTTGTCCTTTCCTTTATTTCCCCTAATATCGCACAAACACGGTCCCCTTAAACTAAGATTAATGTTTAGGTCTTCAATAAACCATATCAAACTTTACTTTAAACCGAAAATATATCCCAACATGTCCTTTTTTTCAACATTTCGGATGAAATATTTAATTCTGACCGGACAATAACGGTGCACACGTGCCAAATGTTCATAGCCACGATTACAGCGGCACGGCGTTTCATTGGCTTAGACAAGGGCCATGTAAACTCATGCAATACCGCTGGGATGCGCATATAAATCACACTGCTTCCGAATATTGCCGACTACACTTGCGTACATAAAAGTGAGCCATTGATAAGATACACGGCACTTATTATATTTATCATTGATAGTTGTAAATAGATGTTAGCCGTACGATAGCGTCACAGAAAACTAGTATGCAAATTATGCCCGACTGAATTCCTGTCTGGTCGGCCCTTCAAGCCGTTTCTAATTATTAATAAAAAAAACTCCTCCGGCACCTTGATTTCCGAACGAACCTCTTGTCTCGCGGTCCTTTAATCCATGATTTACAAGCGCTTCATGCGACTAACGCCATGTATACTTGATTAAAGAATAAACTTTCTTGTGGACGATCCTGTTTAATTTTCCCCCAATCAAGTGAGGGTTCACGTTTTCTGTGCAGGGTGCAATAACTAAGAGACGATGAACCGATGTTTAAAGTGTTTCGCGACGATTCAGTTTTCGCTATCTCCCAACACAAAACACCTACACGCAGAGTATAATCGTTATTAGGTAAATTAATTGTATCAAATATTTTGCACACAAATTCATATTAAAATAAATATTGGAAATTGAAAGGACAAATCGAAAGATATGATATCATTAGAAATATTAACCTTTGAATATACACAATCTATATTATTAATTATGTCAGCCTTTTACTTTTCAGCTTGGATGATAGGGCCTCTTTTTTACGAAGGTTTTATTTTCGCGATAATTCCTCCCTCGCGAAAATCGCAAATTTGAAACCCTGGCGAACAAAAAGGCAACAACAGTATATATATATATATATATATATATATATATATATATATATGTACAGTCGAACCTCTATAATTTTGGCATCCTAGGGTCTGGGCAAAACCGCCCACTTTATAGAGGTGCCCACTATATGGAAGTAATAGTTCTGTTTTCAATGCTGCCACCTACTTTGAAATATTACCATAGTTACTCCTGTTTAAGCATACGTCATTTAGTTGGTGCTTGTTTTTTTCCGTCTTTGAATAAGAAGGTTAACAAGTAAACAATAATTGATTATATATATATATATATATATATATATATATATATATATATATATATACATGTATATATATATATATATATACATATAAAAATAGACATATGTGTATAATAACATAAATCGATGGACATAACCTATAAGCATTGATCCTGTTATTCAAAGCTGTCCATTCAAACCAGTTTAAAGCTATTTTAATACCCAATGCATCCTTAGATATACCAAACTGCACTGTTCTACGGACTTTTTTTTTATTGAAACAATAACATAACATCTTGTTAACGGTTACAAACATAAAAACATACAATTACATACATAGGTGCTTGTAACACATACATGTTGCATAGACAGAAATACAGGAACACAAAAACATAAATTACAAACCTAATAAACATAACATGCTTAAATTACATATCTACACACCGATGAAATTTCATTAAAGATATATTGAAGGTTTCAGTTATTGTCAGCCGATATATAAACAAATAATTTATAGTGCCCCATTTTTTCCTATGAGAAGCAGTTTTACTATTTTTGGCAGCAATTTTTTTCTCAGTGTTATAGATCTGTTCAATATATAATTTTAAACTAGTGAAAACCGGTTTTGCAAGTGTATATATATCTCTTTATTAGAAGGAACAGCATAACATTCAAGCGGTTATTGGTCTTGTTAAAAATTACAGTTATTTTATTATTTTTTTCTTCATTGACCATGATATGAAATCTTGACAGCCAGTTCTTCATTTGGGAAATTAGGTTTTGTGTTTCTCTACACTCATAAACAGATGTAACAAAGTTTCCTCTTCAGACATGCATTAAGAGCAAAGTGTGTTTTTTTTCTGATAAGATATAAAAAAGGGTTTAAGGCTATGCGTCTGTGAAGTAATTTAAACTTGAACATTCTTAAATCTTCTGATATTGTTATGTTTTTTATGTTCTTTAAGGCCTCAAATAGAAGATCATGGTAGTCACCTAGTCTCTATTCCATAGTAATTCCAACTAATTCTTTATATACTTTATATGTAACCCTTTTCATCTCAATGATTCTTTCAAGACTTGATTTATATGCTAGATTTGAATGAAGTTCATTCATGGTTACCATTTTCCTCCAATGAGATGGAATTGCATCTATAATGCTCATGTATTGCATTTTATTTATACTTATATGAAAATTTTCTTTTAATTCAGTGTGGGATAAAATAGATATTTATTTCCAATTTGCTTAGTGATGTCTTAAATACATATTATTTCGCATGCTATATGCAAAGTTTTGTTATAAACAATATTATTGTCTACTTTAATATGGGAAATAAAGAATATTACTTCTGATAATATTTGATAACATTAATTTACATATTATAGTTATATTTCCCCCATATCTCAAGTATTTCTTTCAAGAATGTATGGCATTTATTCTTGAAGTAACTGAAATCTTGTGATTTTAAGTTGCATTTGAATATAAACGGGCCTAATTTTTTGAGCTGCACATTAACTATTTGTCTCCATCCATCATTAATTGGTCCAGAAACAAATCTTTTGACCCATCCAATTTTTAATGCTGCCATTTTGGATTTTAAATGAGTCATACTTAGCCCCCCTTTATTTAATGGTGCAATAAAGGTTGATCTTTTTTATTTTTTCCTGCTTTCCCCATATATAAACTTAAACAACAAATATTCCATTTCTTTAACATAACTTAGTGGAGGATTTGGCAGAACTTGTAAGGCATATGTTAACTGTGACAAGATATGAGTTTTTATGATAGCTATTTTACCTGATAGTGTCATTGATCTTGTCGACCATATATTTATAGTTGATTTTATTTTACTCACAATTTCCTTGTAACTGATATCTTCATTATCTGCCAATCTGGATGTAAGTAAATACCCAGAATTTTAATCGGATCTGTACACCATTTCAGTCCCAAATTCTGTATATCCTGATATACATTATTAATTTCATCATCTATTACTGGAATAATTACAGTTTTGTCTAAATTTATCTTAAGGCCTGATATTTCCTGAAAATGTTTAAATGTTGAAATAGCTTCCTTTATTAAATGTTAACCCCTGGTCAACTAGGGACCCAAGGGTATCGACGCTCAGCTGCATTTTTCTATAAGGATATATGTTTATGAGGTTTTCCAAAATATTGGTCCTGTGATCAGTTTGAAGCCAACCTGTCTATCCAAACTGGAGTTATCATCCATAAACTAATTTGTGAATGGATAGGCCCTGTGACCTAAACCTTTGACCTTATGACCCCAAAATCAAAAGGAAACTTCCCCTATTGGCAGGTGCACCACATGTTGATGATGGAAGGATTGAGATGAAAAGTTTGGCTTAAAATGCACCCACCATCTTTCTAAAGTATAGGGTCCTGTGACCTTGACCTTTGATCTCATGACCTCAGAATCAACAGTTCTTCATTTAGTGGTGGGCCATATATAAGTCAAGTTTGAAACCAATATTTCAAACCAAACTGGTGTTATCATCTGGAAACTAATATGTGGATTGATGCCCCCATGACCTTGACCTTGTGACCCTAAAATCCATAAGTTACTGCCACTATTGGCAGGTGAGCAACATCTGGAAAATAGAATGTTTGGGACAGAAAGTTTGGCTAAAAATACATCAACAATCTTATTAAAGAAGTGGGTCCTGTGACCTTGACCTTTGGACTTATGATCCAAAAATCAAAAGGGTTCTTACATTATTGGTGGGTCATATATAAGTCAAAATTGAAACCAATATGTCAATCCGAACTGGAGTTATCATCCAGAAACAAATAAGTGGACAGATGGGCCCCTGTGACCATGACCTTTCACCATGGACCCCAAAATCAATCAGTTTCTTCCCCTATTGGCAGCTCAGCTAAATGTACAAGATGGAAGGTTTTGGATGTAAAGATGGCTTAAAATGCATCCACAATCTTTCTAAATAAGTGGGTACTGTGACCTTGACCTTTGACCTCATGATACCAAAATTGAACAGAATCTTCCCCTATTGTCAGGTTTTCAATATCTTGAAAATGGAAGGTTTCGGATGAAAAGTTTGCCTTCAAATGCATATGCATTCTTTTTAAATAAATGATTCCTGTGACAAGGACCTTTGACCGTTTGACCCCAAAATCCACACGGTTCTTACTTTAGTGGTGAGTAATATATAAGGTAAATTTGAAACAAATATGTCAAACTAAACTGGAGTTATCATCTGAAAACTAATTTGTTAACAGATGGCCCCTGTGACCTTGACCTTTGACCTTGTGACCCCAAATTCATTTATGCTCTCCCCATACTGCAAGCCAGCTAAATGTGCAAAATTGAATGTTTGGGATGAAAAGCTTGGCTTAAAATGCAGCCATAATCATTTTAAAAAGTGAGTCCTGTGACCTTGACCTTTGACCTCATCACCCCAAAATCATATAGGTTCTTGCTTTAGTGGTGAGCCATATGCAAGTCAGTTTGAAATCCATATGTCAATACAACCTGGAGTTATCATCTTGAAACAAATTTGTGTGGATGGACGGATGGACAGACAGACAGACAAACAGACAGACAGACAGGGTAATAACTATATGGCATCCACTTGTGATCAATAAACACACTAGGTTTTGGGACACTAGATGTAATTACAGCTGAGAAACTGACATGATTGTTGTCATTTTACAGTAAAAAAATGAAAAAAATATTCGTTAAAATAACAAAAACTACAGGTGGCGCCACCACTTTTAGGGATCTCACAAAACTAGTTATGGTCAATATTCAAGGCAAGATTCATGACAATCCATGCATTAATTATCAAGATATTGGAGGTTTTGTATTATTTTTGATTATTCTGGGGGGATACTTTCAAGCCCCATAGCTCGTAGGATATAGGTCGCAGTGACCTACTTTCAGGTTTCCAATATTCACTTAGAAGTTTCTAGGTCAGCAGTTACGATTTGTGCCCTGCTAACGGAGGACCGGACGCCCGAACGGACGACGGACAAAGCGCCATTCCTATACTTCAGTTGACTTACAGTCAGCTGAGCTAAAAATAGAGCGGTATCATCAGCATATTGAATTATTTTGTGTTCTTTCCCTCCAACAGTAATCCCACTAATTTTTTTTAATTATTCCGAATTTTAATTGCTAATAATTCTGAAGCTAAAATAAATAATTATTGAGACAAAGGGCATCCTTGTCCAACGCGACGAGTTATTGTGAAATAATCTGATGCCCAACCTATGCTTATTATACAACTGCTGATATCAGAATAGAGAATATTTATCCATTTTTAAATGTATTTCCGAAATTAAATAAATCTAAAGTTTATTCAAATGGGTCCATTCTAAAAAATCGAAAGCTTTTTCAAACTCTATAGATATAAAGTAGCTTTCTATATTGTGTCTTTGTGAATAGGCAAATAAGTCTGTCATTTTTTAAATATTTTCTCCAATGTATCTTTTTTTTAATAATCCTGTTTAGTCTTCACTAAGTAATTTTTCTAATACATTTTTAAGTCTGTTAGCTAGAGTTTTAGCGATAATCTTATAATCAGTATTTAAAATCGAAAGGGGACGCCAATTCTTTAAAAGTAGTGTATCTTTTCTTTTCTTAGGAATTAAACAAAGAATGCCTTGTCGCATAGTAGATGGTAGAATGCACATGTTAAAGGAATGAGTTATTGCATTTATATAATTTTCTTTTATTTCTTCCCAAAAGACTCTGTAAAATTCTGCAGGGAGACCATCAGGTCCAGGTGTTTTATTGAGCTAAAGTGATTTTAGCGTTGTAAATATTTCTGTAGAAGTAAATTCACGGTCGCAACCTTGATTATCATCAGTATAGACAGTGTTTTAATGTTTTCAAGTGATATGAAATTCTCTCTCTGATTTTCGTTTGTACCTTTAGAAGTATACAAAGACTGATAAAATCTTACATGTTCCCGCAGGATGTCTTTTGTATTTGTCAGAATTTTACCATTTTCGTCTTTTAGTCTGATGATAGATTTATATTCGTAGTTTCTCTGTTCCAAATTAAAAAAAATATATATATTTAGTTGGTTTATTACCTTCATTATACCATTTGCATCTACATCTGACAATGGCGCCTGTAGTTTCTTCCCCAATAAATTTCTTGTGTTTATTAACCGTAATTTCCCATTTAATTTTATCTTCTGTGCTATTGGTTAAATTATACTAACATTGTGCCTTTTGCATTTCTCTTTCCAATGTTAACATTTTATTATTATGTTTTTCTTTTTATTTGCAGCAAAGGATATAGTTTCTCTTCTAACTTGACATTTTATGGTGTCCCATAACAGTGATGGATTGGCATCTATATTATTCAGTATAGTAGATTTAATATAGTTCTTCATTTGTTTAACATAATTTTCATCTTCAAGAAGGGTGCAATTAAGTTTCCAGTAACCTGGTCCTCTTTTTTTGCTTAAACTTAAAGTAATGTATATTAATGAGTGATTTGTTTATATGCTGGTTGGATATCATAACAGTTTATATAGTTACAGAGATTATCACTGATCAAAAAGTAATCAAGACGCGAGAACACTGGTTTTGGATTATACCTATGCCATGAATATTTTAGTATTCCAGGGTGTTGTGCTCGCCCTATATGTCTGTTAACTGTGCATGTTCTACCCTCTGTGAGATTATTCCTCTTGATTTTCCATGTGATTGCTGATTTCCTCCTTCTTTATCTACAGTTGGATCCATCACCACATTAAGGTCACCAGCAATTATTAATTCATCTGTCTCTATTTCATATAATATATTGATCAAACTGATGAAAAACTCTGGTTCATCTTGGTTAGGTCCATATAGATTACCTAAAGTGACATTATGTATATTTATTTTGTATTTACTATTATAAATCTGCCATGTTCATCTGATATAGTATTTTTAACCTGGATCCTCGCTTTATTTTTAATCAAAATACATCCTACGGACTTTTTCTGAGACAAGCAACTCTAGGATCTTTGAAAAGGTAAACCTTTAGGTCTATGCTATACCTGTACATTACACTTTGGGTTTGACAGTTTATAAGTGGATATCAACAGTAAATATGACCCAGAATGCATGCGAATGACCAGTGTCTGGTGTTGATCATAAAGTGTAACTGCTAAATAAGCACTGCACTGGGCCAGGGGGACTTTACCCTTTTACCTTATCTCAAAGTACCAAGTAATTGGGTGAATGAGCAGGGCGTACACTCATGGTATTATTTATAGTTCTTCTTTGCTTTGCTGACAAAAGAAAGTCAGGTGTCAGTCAGATCAAAGCAAGGTGGGCCAATTAGTCCAATATGAATGGCTACTGAGTGGTGCATTCACTGCTGGCTATAAATTATCAAAGGAACAGCCAGTTGGGGCTTGAGGTCTGACTGGACGGAGCATGTGCAGCCACACTAATGAAGACTAATTAGTATGCATGTATCCCATGCCTAGCCCTGAGTCAAGTGGGGTATTATTATGACTATGCAATCAGACAGTAATACACCCCTGACCTTTGTTCATCTGTTTTATCATTATCATTAATAGTTGAATATAAATTGATAATAATTAATAATTGATAAATAACAGTTATCCTGATTGTTTATAATTATACATTCACAATAGAAATGCGAAAGTTTAAATAGGAAAATGAAGTGCCCACATTAGCTTGAAAAAAGTGCCTACTTTAAGAGGTGCCTACATTAGCTAAACATAAGAAAGAGAAGAAAAAAAATGGGACTGCCCAAAAGGGCCCACTTTATAGAGGGGCCCACTTAATGGAGGTGCCCACCAAGACAGGTTCGACTGTATACTAGTATATTTCGGGAGTATCCGTGAGTATCCGGGTACATTTGTGTGTTGAGATTCGGCGGAACCTGAGGCAAACTAACTGGATCATGCGACCAGATTTTTGGACCCAAAATAAATATATCTCATTAATTCTCCCAGGAGGTTATCCAGCTTCTTGATACCTTCAACATCTGTAGGCACCTTCCCGTGCCTCTTCCAAACATGGACGGCGTAGTTTTTTGACCAATCATAACCTTTCTGGAAGAGCTTCTTCCTGTCATTATAGTTGGGGCTGACCAGAGTTCCTTCCTCCACGTGAACCAGGGTCGGGTAAATCTTCTGTAGCGTCCCCGCCGTCGTGACTGAATGTTGTCCCCATTCGTTCGGATTAAATGTCCGGTATGTTTCTATCCATACACGGAAAAACGGAGCGCCCCGGCGAGCTATTATTATTCCGTTTGATAAGGCGCTCGGACTCTCCCGTCCAAGGGTAAATTCGAATTTTCTGAGCGGGTCGAACGACTTCACCACCAGAACATCGGTGTCGAGGTAGATGCCTCCGTAATCTGAAACGACAAAGAGTGTGCTCAGTTACAGGGGCTTATTCCGATATCTGGCGTCACCTAAAGCGACTTATTCCGATATCTGGCGTCAATTAAGGGGCCCTAATCCGATATCTTGCGTCAATTAAAGGTACCTATTCCGATATCTGGCGTCAATTAAAGGTACTTATTCCGATATCTTGCGTCAGTTAAAGGGGCCAATTCTGATATCTGGTGTCAATTAAAGGGGCCTATTACGATATCTGGTGTCAATTAAAGGGGCCTATTACGATATCTGGCGTCAACTAAAGCGGCTTATTCCGATATCTGGCGTCAACTAAAGCGGCTTATTCCGATATCTAGCGTCAATTAAAGGGACCAAATCCGATATCTGGCGTCAATTAAAGGTACCTATTTCGATATCTGGCGTCAATTAAAGGTACCTATTCCGATATCTGGTGTCAATTAAAGGGGCTTATCCCGATATCAGGCTTCAATTAAAGGCACCTATTCCGATATCTTGCGTCAGTTAAAGGGGCCTATTCTGATATCTAGCGTCAATTAAGGGGACATGGTCCGATATCTGACATCAATTAAAGGGGCATATTCCGATATCTGGCGTCAATTAAAGGGACCTATTCCGATATCTGGCGTTTATTAAAGGGACCTTTTCCGATATCTGGTGTCAATTAAGGGGACATGGTCCGATATCCGGCATCAATTAAAGGGGCCTATTCCGATATCCGCGTCAATTAGAGGAACTAATTCCGATGTCTTACATATATTAACTAACCTTTTATAAGACTAGATGTGTCGGAACGACACGAATTCCCCCGCCCGGGGCAAATTAGAAACATTTGTAAAATTTTGAAAATTTTTTTTAAGTTCAGGAGGTGTCGTATGGTCAAAAGTAGGTCAACAAGGGCAAAATGCAAACTCAATCTGTAACAGGTCATTATCAAGCAACACACCAAAAATCATGCCGGTATATGCAGGCATTGTGAAAAAAAGTCCATACATGTGCATTTTCCATAAAAATTTCTGTCTTTCATGAAATTTTCTATGTTTAGGAGCCGTAAAACAATCAAAAGTAGGTCAACCAGGACGAAACGCGAACTTGATCTGTAACTGTCATTATCTGCCCACACATAAAAAATCAGGGTGGTATCTGCAGGCATTGAGGAAAAAAAGTCAGTACATATGCATTTGTTATGAAAATTTCTATTTTTCATGAAACTTTCTATGTTCAGGAGCAGTCAAATGGTCAAAAGTAGGTCAACTGGGACAAAACAGTCTCGATCTGTAACTGGTCATTATCTGCCTACACACCAAAAATCAGGCCCGTATCTGCAGGCACTGCGAAAAAAAGTCCATACATGTGCACTTTTTATGAAATTTTCTATGTTAGAGCACTGTCAAACGGTCAAAAGTAGGTCAACTGGGACAAAATGTGAACTCGATCTGTAACTGGTCATTATCTGCCCACACACCAAAAATAAGGCGAATATCTGCAGGTATTGCGAAGAAAAGTCTGTACAAATGTATTTGTCATGAAAATTTATATTTTACATGAAATTTTCTATGTTCAGGAGCCGTAAAACAGTCAAAAGTATGTCAACTGGGACGAAACGTGAACTCGACCTGTAACTGGTCAATATCTGCCCACACACCAAAAAATCAGGCCAATATCTGCAGGCATTGCGAAAAAAGTCTGTACATGTGTATCTGTCATGAAATTTCATATTTTTCATGAAATTTTCTATGTTCAGGAGCCGTAAAACGGTCAAAATTAGGTCAACCGGGACGAAACCCGAACTTGATCTGTAACTGGTCTATATCTGCCCACACACCAAAAATCAGGCCAATATCTGCAGGCATTGCGAAAAAAAGTCCGTACATGTGTATCTGTCATGAAAATTTCTATTTTTCATGAAATTTTCTAAGTTAAGGAGGCGTAAAACGTTCAAAAGTAGGTCAACCGGGACGAAACGCGAAGTCGATCTGTAACTCGTCTATATCTGCCCACACACAAAAAATCAGGCCAATATCTGCAGGCATTGCGAAAAAAAAGTCCGTACAACTGTTTGATTTCGGAATGACGGAAGGACGGAAGGACGGACATGGGTAAAACTATATGCCCCGACCACTTTGTGGCGGGGGCATAAAAACACCGATCCCACCGTACACTGGCTGTTCGTTTTGTCATATCCACGTGTTTATACAGTGGGGGTGGCCCCCGCTAAATTATCTAAACATCCAACGAGGATATATGGAGTTATGTCAGATGAACCAGAGTTCCGTAAAGGGTGCTTTGTAACCGGCGACCGTTCCGCTTCTGAAAAGAATATATATGAAAAGAACCACCTTAGGTTACGTTTTTTTTTACTGTCTGTCAACACTGGTACGAATACGATGATTACTAACAGATTGTTTACAAACAGGCTCTTACACCCGTCACAAAGGCGTTATGAAAATTTTCCTGAACAGGAACTACCGGTAGTTCATTAAAATTGAGGCAGGGTAATATATATATATATATATATATATATATATATATATATATTATATATATATATATAAAAAGTAGATGAATATCCGGCTTTAATAGTTATCCATTATATAGAATAATGGAATCATATACTGTCGGACAGAGACTGGTAAGACTAAACAAGTCTCATTTCCAGTGAATTTTATGAAATGTTATTAATTAATACGATTGAAGAATGTATAACATTCATAATATGTATATATATGTGTGTGTGTCTATGGGTTTGTGTATATAAATATGTATAATGTACCTATGTGTTTATGTGTACGGGTATATATGTGTATGTAGGTGTCACAGTGTACATGGGAATCCAGTTGCGCTCCGAACTCTATCTGAGATTGGAATCCCTAATTCAACCAGATTAGATGGAAATTTCCATGTAACTGGTGAACATCCAGTTATCCATTTATAACATCCATATATTTGGAGTTCCAAACTGAACTGGATTCCCATGAAATATTTTCACTAATATATGATATCTATGCTTGAATATGAATCACGAGTTAGCAAAAAAAAATCATTATTTATACATGTATTTTAAATTGATATAACATGTACATGGATATAAGCTGTTGAATTCACTAGAACATATGCGGTTTTACTCGCTTTCGGTTAACACGCGAAGGTGCAAACATCAGACCCATATACAGTAAAAACACCCGACTGCGGACAACCTCTAAAAGAGCCCGGTGTGGCCGCCATTTTGCGCCGTCGCCAGTCGAGTTAAGATCAAGCCGAACCGAGTTTATCAAGAGGCGCTGTCAATATTTCATTAGGCCGAAGTGAGCCGATTTTGTGCAGCTCAGTTTGGCTTGATGACAAATAATACCAAAAAAAAAGGGAAAATCTTTAACAATTAAAAATGCCCGTAACAAATAATCAAGTTCTGTTATTTTTTTTTGTTTCTTATCGCGCTGAAAAGAAGAGGTGTGATTGTTTAAATATGAAAGTGTTGGCTTATGAAATTACCCACATAAATTATACTCCATATTTAATCACAAACTAGTTAAATGTAATATTGACGCAATATGTCACACGTAATAAACATAACCTGTTTAAATTAAATGGGTACATTATAACATCGTCAAACGAAGAGGTTTCAGGTGAGTGTAAGCCCGCCGACATTTTGCAAGCCAAGTCGAGCCACGAAATTCGGTTTACTACAAAAATCAGCCATCTTTTTGTCCAAACCAGCCGAATTGTATGGCTAACACGGCTCCGAGCTCTAGGATACACCCCATGGCGGTCACCTCGAGTAAAGAAAAAATCGTCTGGTCCCGTGACTGTCCGCTATAGAGAGTTTCAAGGTATCTTCTGCAAGAGCTCGACGCTATAACAAACAGAAGTACAGGTATTACAGAATCCTCCTTTTACAGTCGTTGAAGAATTATAAAAACCATAGATTCAATTTTTTTTTACATAGAGTTGTTTTGTGTGTGATGTATGTGATAATGTTATTAAAGACATTGCCCAGGAGGTTACATAAATGGAGATACGACTCTGCCAGCACTCACGTGTGAGCTCCTTGACATTCCCGCATGTTTTTTTCGGGATGATTATTTTATGAATATTTTATAATGCTGTTTGGTCTAAAGTAGATATACAGATATTCCGCCGATTTTGTGTAAAGTAGTAATATATCATGTAAAGAGTATTAACTTTGCAACTCTTTTGCGTTAATTCTGCTGAAGAACCATGGTTTGCGTCTTTCCGGTGCTGCTGAACGGTACATTCCTCAGTGCCAATGGTATACTTTCTTACTGTATATGGCTGCGTTCAGTGTTTGTTAGACAACAATGACGTCACAATAATCGGTCGCGCATCACCTACAATTGACTGACGTCATCAGTTTGCCTGGCTTGTTCATTATCAGTTCTCCGGACATGAAAAAGTCTTAAACGCTGTGACCTGTTTTGTCATATTTTGGATCATTTGTCCCTTACAAAATCAAAGCAAGGTAAGGCATTACTTTTTTTACACAGGCAGTCAGCGGAATAGCTCCTGCAACCGTTGGACCAGAAAAGTTTACACTGATTCACTTGTATTAAAAATTAATCCGGAAAAACATGCGGACACGGGTACTGGGACGGACTTCACCAGTTCACGCATAAAAAGCAGCCATGGATTTTGCGTCATGAATCAATTTCTTAAAATATTTATGCATGTGAGTCAACTTGCATTCCCGGCATACTTTTACCCTAATAACCTGTATCCGCCCCCTGTATTAACGTTTACGATGTTGAACTAACTGGAGTTTTTTTGTTTCATTATTTATAATGGTATGGCAGCTGTACGTGATGTTCAAACAAAGCGACACTCAACAGAGGACTGTGATTTGATACCAGGGTCACGTGATACACATTAATCTGTGATTGGCTCATGGTCCGCACGTGGGATAGGCCTAGTCAGAGTAACCAAAAAATATAAGTATCTCCAATTGGTCTATGGATTGGCTTATCCTCTGCACGAGTACCCGTATGACTGATATGAATAAAATGATAAGCATGTGTTCATGCAATAATGACGTCACCAAGGCAAGAATTTACGGTCAAACATGTAGGGTCGACTGTGTGTCTGAATACTTAACCCAGTTTGCATCAGCGTGTATGTCAGAGCGTACTTTTTAACAGTACATATATCCAGCTGTGTCAGAGTATGGCCGGGTTTGTATATATAACGCCCATATATTACTATGTTAGGATTTCCATCAAGATTTTAGATAACATTCCATGCAAGTGTCAAACTCTCTTACTCACATGCACTTATCAGCTAGTTAAAATACATCCTAGTTTGACCTAAATTTACTTGCTGTTCGACAAAGGACCATGTTCGCGTATATACTTTTGTTGTTTATTTCGGCCTGAGGTTGAAGAGCGAACACTCTCCATGACATCAATGTACAATGAACAATCTCCGACGCAACAGCAAAATCAGTGACGAAATATCTGAAGTGCTGGGTAAGTGAAGCAACAAGACAACTACCCATAGGGCAATTACCCCCCGGACAATTACCCCTAAGAGAAGTACCCCCTGGTAAATTATACCCTAAGACAATTACCCCCGGCAATTACCTCCCCCCCCCCCGTTAAACCTAATTATATATATATGTGTGTGTGCGCGTGTGTGTAGAATATACTGTTTAATGTATACACTTTACAAAAAAAAATAAAGTTCCGTTATATGTATAAAATGATAGGAATTAAAACAAACGTGTTAAAACTATAAAAAGGATTAAATTATGTATCATGTTATCATGAATTTTTTACTGTGATGATGCATTTGTATAAAGAGACTTTGAAGTTAGTCTAATTAGTGTCAGATAATGTAAGATAACGGCTGCTTTTAATGCTCTGGACCTTATATTTTACGGATATATTGGATTATTTGAGAGCCGTTTTTGGCCATCTTGGCCATCTAATGAACATTTGATGTTATCATTTTTCTTTAGATATACACTTCCTGTCTCAAATATATAAGCTTTAAATATATTTCATACCATGTTTTTTCCCCTATGAGTAAACATGTGTTTTATGAGCCAAGGTAGAAATACACATTAGAAGCAAACTATCAACATGTAAAAATATCGCTCATCATATTATTCTCAAATTCAACTATTACATCAGTTGATAAAGCAAGATATGAAAATATTACGGTAACCTAACTGTAAACACGTAAAAACAACGCATATGTGTTGTTGTGGTCAGAGCAAAAGTGAAAAGTACCACAAGGGAATCAGTTATCATGTGTATACTTGCTGTAATACAGAAAAAGGAAAGTGCATAAATGCATAAGTTTTAGTGAGTTTATGTATTATCTATTGCCCTGCAGTCACCGCACAGTTTGGAGTATAATGAATAAAAGACGTATCATTAATACATAAAAATGTTCAGAATCCATACTGTATACTGCGTACATAACTATATATATTTCATATATCCTGGTCCACCAGACTTCAGCAGAAAATCTACAAAAATGAAGTTGCTATACAGAAACGAGTCATAAGCCTAACAATCATGGATGAACCCAAAACCATACCAAGCAAATAATTTTAGTAAGACATTTAAAATCAGTATAAGAGATGTATTTCTTACAAAATCAACCACTGATGAAGGTCAAGGGCAGTGGTACATGCACACAAACTGCATTTCGAAGCTTTCAATTGGTTGTTTCGGTTTGTAAAGATACTCAAGAAATGTAACTCTCAGAGTGAGGCTGGCAACTCATGAAAGACACCATATCACATTCACATGGCCACAAGATCCTAAATAATCAGAAGGTCGCAAGATAGAATAAATGGTACTTGTCGAGAGGATTTTCATCCGGTATTTGAAAATAATCTAATGGTTAGAAAATAATCTATAGAAAAGCGGATGTTGTATCAATTGGATGATAACTCACCGTTTATGATTTCATATCTTGCAATATCAGCGCTGTGAAAGACCTGCGTAATTTTCTTCCCAAAAATTTGCGTAGGTCTCTGTTTAAACACAAAATAAACGTTGGGTATATCCTTTAGTGTCTGGCTCCACCATGGCCCGTTTGGTTCGTTATCTCCATGTAAATATATAGCATCAGGCTTGATATATTTATAAACACCTAAAAACGACAGATAAATAAGGAATGTAAACTTTTCTCCATTCCCAAACCAAACATAGTGGACTATATTTGGGACTGGTATTGTATCCCCTTTCACCGTCTTATTTTGCGTTGTCCGTCCTGGGAATGAAACCAATTTTGGAGCATGCCAACCGCAACGCTTCATAAATTCATGAACGGTTTGGCCGCTTTTCATTGTATTATCGCCGGATACATTCTCAAGTAGCCTGTCACTATGACATTGTTGAGAATTAAGTTCTTTACCTGAGAAAGCTGGGTCATCTGAAATGGAACTACAATTGTTGTTTTTCTCGAGAATTTTTCTCATTGTATTCACCAACGCCTCTAAACTAATGAGGGAACAAGGGTGACTCGGTGTATTGAATGCCACCATAAAATCCGCATATGTTTTTGTATCCGCCTTTTGTAAACATTCGTATATTTTACGATTGACCTCGTTCTGTAAATCAGTGCTTTGTATTGCTTCATGTCCACTTTTATGCACGGAACTTTGGGGACGCTGTATTAATACCATCACAGTTGAAAAAACAGCCAGCATAACCGCCAAGAAACAAACTTGAAGAGGTCTACTTTCCCTCAGTCTGCTCCGTGACGCCCGATCGGCCATGTTAGTGTGGTTGCATGTGTACACGGATCTAATCAAACCTCCCGGGCATATGGCCAGATTTTAACGCAATTATCAATATAAAACAAAGCTTGCCTTGTAATGAATGAGCTGCGTGCGCACTGCGCAGTTGAAGCGGTCACATTTAATCCTCTCAGTTAATACATAACACCACAGTTTATGTAGTCCAGGGCAAGCAAAAGTGCGTTGAAATACTAATGTTTATCAAGCCGTCATTGAATATATGACTCTCGGAGGTAGCTCTGTAGTGTATTTTTTTTCTAGTATGTAAACCGAACTAAGGCAAAGATAACATGACAATGAGTAACCTATAATAGTATTTTTACAGGATGGTTTCCATGAATAAATACCGCCCGCGAAACCTCTGAGCAGATTGAAGACCTTGGGCTTTACAAGCTGTGATCAAAAGGCCCTTGGAAAGAATTACAAATTAATTGACTAGGTTTTTCAACACCCGCCTTATACATTATTTATTGCTTTCAGTTATTGCATAATTTTTAAAAACGTTCTGGAGGGGCCCTTGAAAAAATAATCGATGCGCATCCGCGCCCTGAAAAAGGGTTAATTTTACTATCTTCAAAATATCGAAATCAGGTTTACTTTGGTCTACAAGTAAATGTTATTTCTGCCTTGGATAACACATGTATAAACCTATTAGGTCAATGCTTGATTTGTGTCGCGGATCTTCTTTTTAATGGGCATTGCTACTACACTGATACTGTTATTTTGACTTAATAAATCTATCTAGCCATTATCACAAATATAGGTTTAAAATATTGAAAACTATATATATCACGTGATGCTGCAAAGGTTGATTGATCATGAATGTGCGTTAGATGACTAGCTGAATTTATATTTTATTTACTATAATATTTCCAGTTACAATATTTTCCTATTTTATCATTTGAAGCACTCTTCCAAAATATATTCCAATGAATTTGTTTATTTATAACTCAATCTGTAACATTTGTTTATCTGTCGTTTCGAATGAACGTTTCTGTGCAACACGCCATCTGTCGGTTAATGTGTTTACTTAATAGAAATGTTACGACTTCACGCAGATTTCCCCTTCTTGCGAAACACCCGTATATCTTTGCCAGGAACCCTGGATTCTTAGCATGTCCTGGGGCATTCAGCATTTTCTGTAATGAACTGTGATGCCATCTTTCAAGAGCTATGGTTACCTAAACCCTTCTATACCGCTCTCCCAGACCTTACCACTCTCACAAACCCCTTTAGGGTACAAATTGTAAATCTTCCCTACCAAACGACCTTTCACATTTGCAAATAAAACGACAATCCTTGCAATATATATATATATATATGTGTGAGTGTGCGTGTGTGTGTGTATACATGTATATATATATATATATTATGTAAATGTATTATACATCAGTATTATGTCAGCATTTTGATAATGTCTTATTAGCGGAATGCCAAGAACAGATGCACTATATCTATCACGAAAAATGATTTGTTGCACATAAAAACGTGTTTTCGTTCCACTGCAATTATCACGGCTGAAGCTGTTATGTTATTATGTGTTGGAGTACTCATGCGGCCATGGTCTGCGGGGTGGGAACAGGGGAACAAGGTTGATTCCGATGAGCTCTGCGTGGAAAGTAGTGTCACAGCCTTTTCTGTTCATTAATGTAACTCATTTACTAATAGGCATCAGATTTTCATTCCTTTCACTGTGACCCAGCCAGAAAGTAAAAAGTGGATAGTACTAAGGAATACATCTAGAAGAGTGATACATTAACCGTTGTGATTTTATGGTTTTCATATTTTCCTGGTTTACAATTCACGGGAACAGATAGATGAACAAATTTTAGAATAATGATTTTTATTTATCTGTACATATCAAAATATCATTTATACATAGTCAATGCTCTGATTTGGTTCTGCCTGACTTTTGCTATATGCATGTAAATAATATAGATAGGTAGGTAGATTTTAATAGTCCATGCTGTTTCACATAATCTATCTCCATACATATGCCATTAATTATACTTTATAAAAAAACATTAAAAAAAATACATTCACTTGACAGAAGGCTAAAAAACTAGACTTGAAAGGGACATTTCACAAAGATCTTTAGTTTTTTACCATCAGTTCCTTGACTAATTTACATAGAATATACCAAATTGATCATATGTCTCTACTGGTTACAGGAACTAACTTTTTATATTATCAAAGCCTGAAATCTGAATGTCATCTACTTACTTCACTCTTTCTTGGGGTCCTCTGTAATGACGTCCATAGATAGCTTTAAGGCCCGTAGATTACATCAATGCAACACAATAAAAGAGTCATACAGATATACATAACCGCCTATAGGCCTACAGCACAGGAATATTTAGTTCATGTATATTCTTTGGGTCTCCATATCCTTTGTTTTTATATGCAATGTATTAATCCAATACAGTATCAGTATATTTTAACTCTGAATTCACAACATATGTGTAGTTTCACTACGTACATAACACATTGGTTAATGTATCGGATTTGTAAAAAAAAATTGAGGATATAACCCCAATAAAGTACGGAGTTGTCAATGTGTTGAACGTAAAATAAAATAAATATTTTGTTTCATAACCCCTACCTTATCTTTTTTAAAATTTTCTCTCCAATTATGTAAAGTCTGGTGGAGGAAAGGTGTCTTACAATAAAGTATTAATTCTGCCTCGCCCTGCAAATGGACTTACATTATCTATGGCATGCAAACTCATCACTATCTAATTAGAAGGGACATTCTTTTTAGATGACCGCTAACTTAGTGCTTTAACTTGACAGCCATTTGTTGGTTATGCCCCTGTAAAAGTACAGTATATTTTCTCTGTTTCTTATTGGTCATAGATACAGCAAAACTTAATCTACTTTATATAAAGGCATTCATATCGACAGACATTCGTTATTTTATTTCAGAACACTTTTAAACTGTTATAGAAGAGACATGTTTACCCTTAGCTTTATTAGTCTTCATTAAGTTACTGACTTGCTGATGGCAAGATTCTCATTAATATTAGTTACTACTGCCCCAGTGTATAGTTTGTGGCACGCTGTGCCTACCAATAACAAGAGGGAATGTGTATCTGTGTAGCAGTCAGCACCTGCCTCGGCACTACTTTACTTGATATGTAAATTGATCATGCACGGGCAATTGCCAGCATCCTGTGGTTTGATTGACATATAATATAAACCTCAGTTTATAAACTGTAATATAAATTCTTTCGGGACAGTAAATGCGAGCTCAAGGGCCTTTAACTTTATTATGGCAAGAGTCGCTGAATATTACCTTCTTTACAGGTCGGCTACATAATTTGTTCATATCAGAAGTATCTTTTGAACTTTTACTTTGTTTTCCATATGCTTTTAACAAACTTTCTGTGTAAGAAGCCACAATATGACTGGTAATGCGTCGTCTTGTTTGCCTCATCCGTCCTGTGAATGAAACCAAATTTGGAGCATGCGCACTGCAACGGATCATAACGTCATGAACGGTATAGCTGCTATTCTCTGAGTATAATCATTGATCGCATTCTCAAGTATACAGCCTGTAATCAGAACATCTGAAATGGAACTACAAATAAAGTGTATTGTTATTTGGATAACACTTACAAGTAGATAGCTGGCTGACTTTATATAATATTTTAATATAAAATATTTTCCTATTTCACCATTTTGAAATAATAATACATTAGTGAAATAAATATTCCTATATGACGCCGCACCATACCGTAATATGAAACTGACAATGGATTTACTTATCGCAAACCTTTCATTCAAGCCTATCCGAAGGTGAGCGGGTGCATGCATATCATGCAGTGAGAGCGAGGGATTTCTTCTTGACCGTGCGCTGATGTTTATTTTGCAATGCACATGCTATGTACTGAATAGGGACAAAAAAATGCAAAAGGCAGATATAGGCAGGTTTTTGAGTGAGAGACGAGGATGACTTCCGTTTTATACAGACTGTAGTTTTTTTTTATTATGAAAATGATACCTGACATACATACATGTAACATATATAACACAGTACAATGATTCATGACATAACAAATTACAAGACAATAACAATTGAATCCAGAACGTGTTATACACTGTTTAGATGACATTGAAAAACAAGTTAACAATAATAAAGTATAATAGTTTTACATCTGCAAGGTCGCAGTTTACTTTTATTTGTCCATATTTGCAAATAGAAAAAATTATATATATATATATATATATATATATATATATATATATATACATAAAAAATAACAAAATACTGCTATGTGTTTAAGATTGGACCATTTATTATTTCGTTGGTAGAGTGTACCTCTTTTGATTGCTATCATTCTTTCTATTAAATATACTTAAATATACATTTATGAATTGCAAAAAAAACCTTGAAGTCTGGTTTCTTCTTGTAACATCTGCAATTATATATATATATATATATATATATATATATATATATATATATATATATATATTTATTTATTTATTTTTTTACAACAAGAGAAAGCATATTCAGCCGTACATATTTACTGTTACCGAGTAGCACATTGCTGTTTGATGGTTTAATGGTCACTGTTAGGGTTAGGGTTATGTCCATCCATAATATCACTGTAAATGGGCATTCGCAACAGATGTATGTAACAGTTTCTTCTTCTCCTTTACAGAATGTGCATATGCTTGTATAACTTATATGTATTTTATGTAGAAAGGGTTTAAAGTAAGTTTTCTATGTAATATATAATATTGTAACATTCGTTACAAACTGTAGTTTATGAATGAGATGTTTAAAGTCTTTTATATCTTATACATTCCACATTTTCTACCTTAATCTTTGTAAAAATTTATATTAAAAAATAATATCCTTGTTCCTGCTTATAATATTTATATACTTATAAATACTAATAAAGCAGTAAAACTTATGTTTAATATGTTGATATGGAGTCACTATTAATATCAGTTTCTGTAAATTGACAGACGGGCGTGCGCCATTTTAATACCATATTCTCAGACGCTGCGGATATATATACAGACGGTTTTGATCCATTTTAGAAGGGCGACCAAATATCGGATGTCAATAAATGGGTCTGGCCATAAAGGTTAATTAAATAACTTAACATATTAGGTCTAAATCCATTATATTTTCTTTATGTAAAAAAGGGTTCCATCAATGTTTCAGATAATTACAGATGCAGTTCACTTATAAATACTGTAAGTTACTCACAAAAATTCTTAATGAAAGATAAATAAAATGGGCTGAATGCATCAGTATATTTCTTGAAGAACAGGCAGGTTTCAGATTACATTAGATAATGTTTACTTTTATTGTCATTAATTGAAACATCCTAACAAAGAAAAAGGAAGATTTTATGATATATATATATATATATATATATATATATATATATATATATATATATATACTAAATTATCAGAGTATTACACATATATACTAAGTTATCAGAGTATTACACATTGAAGTTCAATACATCACAGTGAAAGTGATGGTCGTAGGGTCCCTTAGTTTTACTAAAACTAACTGTATACCATAATTATTATGTTATATGTGATTCCGAAAGAGTAGTGCTGCTGACATACGTGAGTAGGAAACCAGCTGAAAGGCAGATTGTATTTTTTACATCTTATTTTTAAAAAAATGAATTTAAAAGTTATCATGTTTGACGCCATCTGTCGGTTACGATGTCAAACAAATATTGGTTTTATAACTAAAAATGTATCACCCCTTCTTAAGAACACCTTATTGTCACTGGTATCCTCAGCATGTCCAGGGGTCTCCGATAATTTTCGATTTTTACCCACTGGTTCAGCCTCTCTATTCATTTATTCGTTCTTTTCTTGCATTTTGAAAATTCCTTTCAACACTTTCATATTCGCAGTCATCTAATCAAGTTATACAATTACATCATATAATTCTCCCTTGACCGTCAAATACTAACGGTCAAATAGCTTACCAGGTTCTTCGATCGTCCTCTAAGTCGGTTTACATAACAAGTCTTTAAATTGTTAACTATTTATTTCTGCCTAGGAATGTTTCTGCTGTTTCATTTAGTTCTTCCTTGGACTTTATCCTTGTAACGTCAGTCATTTTGCTCTTCCATTGCTTCTTAGCATTGATTTTATCACTAAGTCATTGTTAATCATGTTGTTCTATAACGCTGCTGTATTATACACTAACCTGATTATTTATACTTCCTCATCTGATATAGTTTTAATCTCACTTTCGTATCTACAAACATAAGATCGCTTCCTAGATCCGCATCTCCTTTTGTTCTTGTGATAGGTAAAGAGTTCTTGCACTTTCCATTTATTTTTCGATTTGATCGCAACTGTGGTTTCAGTGTCCTGAAAACCTCTTATATTTGTTGGTCATGACTCGTTGTGTCAATTTCTGAAGACTGATGGTGCTATGAGAATCTCATATGTAGTTTCATCTAGGCTCCTGAAGGCCGGTGTGCTTAAACCCCCCCCCCTCCGTGGCAGACATATTGTTTTCAGCGTTTGTCGCTGTCGTCATCAGCTTTCCTCCGTAGGCTATCATATGAACGCAATCACTTTTGAAGCGCTGCATATATTCCCCTGAAATTTGGAGGAGTTTGACAACTGGTGGCCTTGACCTTGATCTTCGGGTTTAAATCAGCCGAAATGTTACCTTTTTGAACCCCATAACTTTTTGAAGTACTGTCTATTTTTTTCTTCTTAAATTTGATACATATGTTGTGTTTGCCAAATACTCGGAGGAAATGGAAAAGGGATGAGCTTGACCGGTATCTTCAAGATGAATATAAATAAATGGCTGAATAATAGTTAATCATCTTGGGATTTCTTGCGCATGTGATAACTTTCGAAGTATTACACATTTTCCCTCAAGTGACCTTGACCTTGATCTCAAATCTGCAGATATATATGATTATTATGACCCCTATAACTTCTGAAATGTTTTTTTAGTTGCTTTGTCATATTCTCGGTGGAGTAGGATAACTAGAGGTTTTGACCTTGATCTACCACTAATGAAATATCATGTTTATCATATGATCATCTACATTCTCATTCAAAAGACTGCGCCACCAACAAGCAATGGACCTATCTTTTTGTATAAAAATAAGCGATAATATATAACTCTTTTAATGCAATTACTTGCATAGCAATTAATCCACACACAATTTAAAAGGGATGAACTCCCTGGGATGGGCTACGGGCACTCAAACGCTCCCTGAACTTTGGGATTTTACTAGCATAAAAGCAGTTCACATATCTCTGACCGACTCCAGCGGGTTCACCATAATCGCATCCTATGTTAGCTCTGTGACAGATAACTGCGCCATTATCTCATCAGATTATAAGATGTCTCACGTGGACCTGAGTACACAAAATCACACGCGTCTGGCCGACCAGCCGTCAAGGGATCTGTCTTATTCTCACGCTGCTCCTCTGTGGCCACGCCTCCGAAAGCCTCCCTCTCGGTCTTAAAGTATCAGGAACGATGCCAATGGTGGCCTAAGGGGGGTTATTTTCCACACTTTCCCCCATATATACTGAAAAATTTGACATTGTTTTTTATAGGGCCCAGACAGCGTTACCTATCTAACACTATCTCAAGTTATACTGAAGGGAGCAAAATAATAAAAAAAATATGTTTCTTGGTGACAATTGTCGTTCTTACATTAACGGAGGACGCAGAATCGTATCTGCAATGGTGAAACCAATATGGCGCAATACCGGGATCAATCGAAAAATAGGCAAAATAAAGTTGACAGAAGACGGATAAAGAGACATGGATGTGGGGTTATTTAAGAATCCATTACATTTTTCACATTAATACAAGTAAAATATTTTAACGTACGGTTCTTTTTGTGATGATTCCACTTATGCTTCTTCCATTCTTTATATCAGACATTTTAAAGTGTTCTAATGATCGTTAATTATCGTTTTCTTCATTTTAAGTAAAGCAAAAAGTAGTAAAAAGGACAAAGCCAATTGTACAAATTTTGTGCGTACACAATTTCATTTATTTGGACTATCATTCCCTTTTTTTCTTCCTGAAAACCTAATTGTCTTTGTGGAAAAAAAATATTATGAGTAATAATAGTTGGCATTTGTACGATAAACTTAATTATTACAGTTTATACTAGTGTTATGTAGCCACCGATCTATATGAATAAGTTATCCCAAAGTCACCTTTCAAGGGGTAATATGTTCCTGTATGACAGCTCAGATCTATATGCCATGACTGACGGGTATAGCTGGGAGGCAAAAACTGTATCTGCCTCTCAACACTATCAACTGATCATCTACATAGAGACCACAACCCTGGAAATACGGTTTAAGGGTTTAGGTAAATGGGCACCCCCAACCCATAAAAATCGTCCACATATCTCCGAAAGCAGCATATTTGGGGGTTAAACCCATTTAAACGGCATATATAAATATATGGCTCGGGTCATAAATGACCCCACTTGGTCGCTTGAGGAATAACACAACTACCTGCTTCCCTCATTAATATAAAACTGCTAGATAACAAACGTCAGACAGGTCTCCCCGAAGCCCCTTAACTGCTCCTGAACTGTGTACGTTGGCGTTACTCATTTACTGGATTAAATATGGCCGCTTCAACTGCGCAGACGTACCTCATGGCCAAGGGGTTCGTCTTTACGGGTACATGGGAATAATACCGGTTGCCAGAGTAGTTTAACTTGTTCATGGAATACATACGGGGACACGAGTATGGCCGATCGCCCGTCAGGAACCAAGCCACTAAAATTGTGTTTCCGGGCAGTCATCCTGGTTGTCATTCTATCCGTGCTGGTATTAATATGGCGTCCCCAAATTTTCTTGAACAAAGATGGAGTAAACATGTTACAGCACACAGATCTACAGAACGAGATCAATGATAAAATATCCGAATGTTTACAAAAGGCGGAGACAAAAACATACGAGGATTTTATGCTTGATTTCAATACACCAAATCACCCTTGTTCCCTCATTAGTTTAGAACCGTTGGTGGGCACATTGAGAAAAATGCTCCAGAAAAACAACTATTTCCAGTCATCTATGGACAGTCCCGTTACTTCCAACCAAGAACGCAATTGTGACCCATGTCATAGGTACAAGCTGCTTTGGGTTGGTCGAGAAGATAATAAATTAAAGAATGGCCAAACTGTTCATGAGTTTATGATGCGTTGCAGTGCGCAAGCGCCAAAACTGGTTTCAGTCCCAGGACGGGCAAGGATTCAAAACAAAGTGACCACAGATGAAGCATTACCAGTTCCAAATATTGTTCACTATGTCTGGTACGGCAAAAACGCAAAGTTTACATTCCTGAATTATCTGTCATTTTTAGGTGTTCATAAATATATCAAGCCTGATGCTATATACTTACATGGAGATACGGAACCAAAAGGAGAATGGTGGACCCAGACACTAAAGGATGTACATAACGTTTATTTTGTGTATAAACGGAGACCTACGTATATATTTGGGAAGAAAATTATAAAGGTCGAACACAGCGCCGACATTGCAAGATATGAAATCATCTATGGTAGGTAACTCACATACTTTAACTTCTGCCTGTTTTTGGGTAAACCTCTCAATTCAGTGCCTATTTGATTTTCTGACAGATTTATTTAATTGCTGGTCAGTATTAAGTTGCTTTGCCACAATGATATATGTATGCATAAATCCATATTTTGGTTTATATGTTTTTAAATATTCAAATGCCAAATCATTTTGAAATTATAAGGCTGTATATATAGAGATGATATAGTAATCTCTTCCTATTTTCCAGCCCTTAATTTTACGAAATAATATTTATATAACTATCATGCATTTTTCTAACTGAACTCGAAAGTCTACCTGGTATCCTGTTGATGACGGCAGTTTTATCTGTCTGAAAACCCGTCAGAGTGGCAGATCCATTCATGCCAAAATTCAAGCAAAACTCTTTCAGAAGAAATAAAATCGGTTGTTAATTTCGACAAAGTCGGAACGCTTACATGTATCAGTCACTAAACTTTATATATGTTTATATTGTTTCTACTGACACCTTCTCTATTATTGCTCAGCTTGCCGGTAAAATCTACATTCGTGTTTAATGAATTTGAGATCGCACGTCTTCCGTGATTGACTAGCAGTCAACAGGAAACTTTAACGGTCGCCATGGCAATTTATTTAATCGACATTCACATGATCACATGTTATAACTAAAAAAAAATTAAGACATTACTGGTTCTGTACAGTGATATCATTTTAATATTATGGAAGCTCATTCCAGTGAAATTTTCGGTGTGAATGCCATTACAGTTTGAAGTAGGCTTTATCGATCCGCCGAACACCCCAGTAGAAGTCGGTTGGTTTACCTGCCGTACAGCTTTCGAACAACCGATTTCGTCTAGCCGATCCGAGTATCGGTCTGTATTTTAATACAAGCATTGACGGCAAATATTCTGATAAGGACAGTAACAATTAATCGATGTATCGATGATTGGTCGTTTTCTTTCACAATGGATAAAATTAATTACCGTGTTTGCATAACCGTTCACAAACGTTTACTGATGTAAATGCAAAGAAATTACCAGCCAGAGAGGAAAGTTTTATTCAAGTCAGAGGAAGACTGGGCACTTTTTAACTTAAAATAATCGATTAATCGATTGTTGCTCGTATGTTTTCTTTCAATCATGGAACATGATTTTAAGCAAATTTGAAGAACGTTCCCGTCCAACCTAACTGGCAAAATCTGGCTCACCAAGCAAACTCATGTATGTCGCCTAACAATGATGTCATTGTTAAATGGGTCACAATTAGCAAAAAAAAAAAAACTTATGGCCCGTCCCCATGACCCTGACCTACAACAAAATATGTTGTATTTTATATGCTGAAGTAATATTTCGGAAAAAAAGAACATATTTTCGGTTCCTTCTTTATAATTTCGGGAAATCAATGTTCAGAAAACGAAATTTGAAACGGCGTTCTAATATGTTCTTTGTGTAGATTTAGCAGAATATGGGGGCAAATACCTTGACACATGTATGCTGTTGATCGTTAAGTCAACATAATTTCATATATATATTTATATAAATATATATATATTCATATTTACATTATATTTATAACATACTACGCAGGAATACTGAAATATGTATAAAAGTATAAAATACATGTATATATTGTAGAATATGGGGGCATATACCTTGACACGGATGTACTGGTCGTGAAGTCTTTCGACCCTCTGAGAAAGTTCAACTTCACACTGGCACGGGCGGACGTGAATGTGTTATCTAACGGGATAATAATAGGTCACCGGGGTGCTCCGTTTTTCCGGATGTGGATCGAAGCTTACCGGACGTTTGATCCCGACGAATGGGGACAACATTCAGTTATCATGGCGGGAACGCTACAGAAGATTTACCCGACCCTGGTTCACGTGGAGGAAGGAACTCTGGTCAGCCCCAACTATAATGACAGGGAGAAGCTCTTCCAGAAAGGCTATGATTGGTCAAAAAACTACGCCGTACACATTTATAAGAGAAACCGGAAAGTGCCGACAGATCCAGAAGGAATAAAAAAGCTGGACACACTCCTGGGGGAACTGATGAGATATATTTATTTTGGATCAAAAGATCTGGTAACAAAATAACATCCTTATCCACATCACATTTTCATCCCACATTTTTTTCAGTCTGGTCCGACGTTATCAGTATCAGGTTTTAAGGTTTAGTGTTTGTTATATTCAGGAACTTTATTTACATATATTCATACATATTCTTTTACGTAGTGCGTAATATATTGTTAATATATTATCTTTTTTGTTGTCAAAAGATCTGTAAAAATATTTTTAATACTCTTAATGGCCTCTTTTCTATTATTACATTGCCACAAGATTCGGTAAACGTAATACCAAGTGTTTTAAAGGATCGCATCCTGAAGCATATAGACTTGGACCTGATATGATTGGAGGTACCAGTCTAATGCCATTTACTCAATACAGACATGACAAAAATCTAGCAATCCATATTTTAATTAATATTTCCTCTATGTTTGGTACCGAATGTGTCATGAATTCTTAGATTGTTTTAAGGTAGGTTTGTCAAAGGGGATAATCCCGTGGCCGTGGTAAGACTTTGTTATATCTTTATATAATGGGATTTAGGATACTTGGCCTTAATTGTGTGAGATAAACTCTACGTCTGATCTATCTCTGTCGTTCCTTGAAGGTCCAAGCTGACTTTGTCCAAGCGCTTTACTGACCAAAATATTGTTTTGTCTGGTATTGCTATCTTTAGTAAGGACCTCCTTTAATATAAAGACTGCATTCAGGACCTGAACATAAAATAAGATGGTCCCCTTCATTTAAAAGTCGTATATCGTAAAAGAAACCAAACCTACAGTGTTTTTAATAATAATATACTAGTTGAGATTAGGATCAATATAATTATAACCACGCCTCGGAAATACCTGTTTTTTTGTCTTCAGATGTCGCGGCCGATGCCAAGTGTGTCCTAAGGGGGTCATTTTTGCAAATTTGTCAATAAATCATGGGAAATCAGGCGTCTTTCAGAAACTACTGAGTGTTTTGTGCATGGTGTATATGTGCGTGTTCATTTTGGACCGATTTATATCCTATCGCTGTTACAGACCTGGCACACGCGTTAGAACCATGTTATCAATTGCTTGCCCGGCCCCTGCTGTAAATATGCACAGATCTTTATCACTAAAGTAGATAACTCCTTGGAGGGCGCCCTCGTTCAGGGACAGAGGAACTTAACCCGAAGCCATTGTGTGTCCTAAGGATTGGTGTAAGAAGATTGGATATAAGAGACTAGACGCAGTTAAAGGGAACGCAATTTGGAATGCTAAATATATTAATCAGGTAGTAATATTATTTATTTTTTTAATCGATATATTTTTATATATTATCTAGAGAGTCGAGTGGTAAAATGCTCTCCGCTGGCGACTCGGGATCGATCCCCGGTGTAGCTTTGATTTCCGAGTTTCTTCGGGTCCCTCCGCTAACCACTATACCGAACGAAAACACCCTAGCCATGAGGAGGGCCTAATATTAGTTATAACAACAATTTGTACAATCCATATAAAAAATAAAGTTTAAAGATATATTATCTGTCATTCCATCATTATATTCTCGATATAAGTATGTAGGTGTAGCTATAACTGTGTCATATTCGTATTATTTTACGCACCTGTATAAAAGGGGGTGGGTTTCTGTGTCTGTGGCTTCTGTGACTTCAGGAGTTTCAATGGCGTCATGACCAGATACTCAAATGTAATGAGCTTGAATCTGCAGTTTTCTGCTGTGACATGGACGGCTAACAGAAGCGGATCCAAACGGGCAAGGCCCCCTTTTTTCAGTCGCTTTTACATGTATAAGGGTTTCAGACCAATTTTGTTCGGCCTGGACCCCCATTTCCGGACCAGGGACCCTTCTTTTTGGCTTTGTTATTAGTCATCACGCGATTTTAGTTGTTAATCACAAAGGGTGAAATTCTTGAATACTGGAATTTGTAGAGGTAATATTTATCTCTCTTTGTAGTGAACTGTTTTCAATGAATCTTTAATAAAGTGACTTAAAGTTAAAGACATACGATATTGCTCAATAATATTATTGTTAGATGAACCATTAGTGGTTCGCTTTAGCATCTTAATTGCAGGTGAATTCTCTGATTTCCAGATTGCTTAATGTTAAAAGTATATCATATTTATTGATTTGTTATTGACATTCTCATACAATGCCACAAACAAGCCATGGTCCGATCCTTTATACCAAAAATAAAAATCATATATTACTCTTATAGCGCACCTATACTTTGTTAGAGATTAACCAATACACAATGTTCAAGGGAATAACATGCGGAGAGGTACTAATAGCACTCAGACTCCACCTGAACTGGGGGATTATACATTTACTAGCAAAACAACAGTTAAAATACTATGACCGACTCCAGCGCGTACCCCATATTCGCATGGTAGGTAAGGTTCATCAGATATAAATATGTTCGGAGTGGACCCGAGTACACACTAAAGCACGAGTCTTACCGACTTGCCGTCAAGGAATATATAATATTCTCCCGTTGATTGGTTTTTAAGTGTTGGGAACGCTGCCAAAGGTGGCCTAAGGGGGTCATTTTCCATATATCCTGAGGTATTTGACATTGCTTAGAGAAGGAGCTGTTGCAGGGTAGCCTATCGGAAACTACGTCAGCTCTCTCAAATTATATTGAAGGGAGCAAGTCGATTAAAAATATGTATCAGGCGCCATTGTTGTTGTTCTTTCTTCATCTCGATCAAGTTAATATGGCGGACGTTAAAATATTCATCTGCATTGGTGAACCTAATATGGCACAATACAGATATTTACAGACCGAGATCAATGAGAAAGTATAACAATGTTTATAGAAAACAGATAAGGAAAAATACGTGTGTGAATTTATCCCAGGCTGGAACCAGGGTAGAATCCAACACTAATTTGACCTAATGATATATATATATATATATATATATATATATATATATATATATATAACTTTATGTGTATTTAATCGCACGATCTGTAGCAGTGACAACCCGACTCAGTAGGCAGTTTGATTATTTGGCTTGTAAGGCTACTCGAGTCGTGATACAAGTAATATCAAGGATTGTATCGCAGTGGTCTTGCACCAGGTTGCATTCATATTGTGGTAAACGGTCCATAATCTCAATATTATGCCAAAATGATAAATTAACACAATGGTATACATATGAGCTCACAACCCAAACTGAAACACCGTCTCTGTGGATACGGGTCATTTCCTTTTAGATGCAAGCTGCCTGCGTCCTGTAACCCCATGCGGGCCATGCATGTGTTCATGTGCACATAAAATCAACAAACTTACCGAGGGGCTTACCATGGTGCTGGATTAAAACGGATTATTTTTCGCTCATGTTTGGTTTTATTAGAAATTACACCAAAAATCCTAACGATTGGTCTGGTTTATGTTGATTGACAGTAGGCCATGAACCGTCGGAAATGACAAAAATATTTTTTATCTTCATAAGGGTTTATAGTGCGTTCCCCGGACCTAGATGTAAAGACAAAGACACTCCGGCGCAAGTAATCTGGTCGTAATGCCAAAGGGTAGATATGGCGCTACACGACCTAATACTCCTACCAGGAACCCGAGAATCAAGCTTTCCTGTCCGGCACAATTTCAGTCTTCAGTAACAGGGATTCAGCTGGCATTAACAATGCTGGTCCTATTAGCTTTGAATGAAGGGATCTCCCATGGACAAAGGAATCGCCCTGTGTCACGATGGTATATAATTTGTGGCATTAATACATTGAATATCAATAAAATGAATATATTTTAAATTGATGTCGATCCAGATTATGTTAAAATTTAATGGATTATTCCTTGCATGGGAGTTTCCCTAACCCTCAAATACATTTCATTAAAAAAACCTGTGATTGTGTTGAACAGCTAACAGGTTATCCAACCAACCAGGAAAGCAAGCGAAAAAACAAGAAACCATAATGAGATATAGCAATGTCGCATAGGCCCCAGAAGCATAAAACAAATGGTGCATATATAAGGCGCGTTGTGAAAACACTGCCAACCAAAGTGTACTCTTTCCACAATGGCCTATCAGGGGTCGTAATACTTTAAAATTTTCACCTTTCCAAAGGAAAAGCATTTATACAGGTTTTCTGCAGAAAAAAATATGCCTCCTAATGAAAAAGATGCTTCCTATCATCATATCAAGCTTTCAGTCGCACTTAACCCGATTCTCCATCTTACATGCCTTCATACATGAACCCTTACATGTAAAAGAATCGAATGTTTTCAATAGTAGTATAGTGTAATATCAGAAACACGATCGAAAAGTAAAAAACAAAGGAAAACAGGAGATGTGGGTCTAAATGCAGAAACGTATAGGAAATTATAGGGAGTTTGCATGGGAGTTGCCCTAACCCACAAATACCTGTAAATTATTTCATTTTTTATGTCATGTTTGTTACTGCTTATCAGCTACTGTTGTGGAAAACATCTGTGTTTCCCAATCCCTCGGATTCCTCGAAAATGAAAAAAATGCCTTTCCGTGCATCTTCTCAGATAGACGGAAAGGCGTTAGTTCGACCCCTGCCTATGTAAATCACCTGATGCAAAGTTTATACTTATTCCAGAAATGATGATACAATCCTTCTACAGTTCCGTAACTGCTCAATCAATCTCTTTTTTACTTTATCGGGCTGGCGTAGTGGGGGGGGGGGGGGGGGAGCGGGGGCGGGGGTGCTTTAGGGGCTTAAAAGAAATAAGGACTCTAAGCGTTGAACTGTTATCTTTTTTTTTCACTTATGATGGGCCGGTCCCACCAAACAAACATCACCCTTACAAAGTCCAGGTCAAAGATGTTGAGAAATAAGCATTTTGATATTCTGTTTATGTCTTTTTGTAAATAATAATAAAAAAATAATTTCCCACGTTACTGGGCGTTAAAATATTTTGTGGAAAAAATTTCTAAACCATCGCTTCCGCCATTAACGTAGAAAGATTCGGCTTTTTCCTCACATATGATAGCCCCGTCCCTTCAAACTTTCATCACCCTTTCAAGGTCAAGGAAATCCAAGGTCAAAGACATTGAGAAATGAGCATTTCGATAATCTATTTATGTCTTTTTGTAATTCATAAAAAAAGTTGGAAAATTTATCATATTTGTAGTGGGCGTTAAAAAATCTGTCGATATAATTTCTTAACCATCGCTCCCGCCATTAACGTTAAAAGATTCGGTTTTTCCTTACTTATGATAGCCCCGTCCCTTCAAACTTTCATCACCCTTTCAAGGACAAGGAAATCCAAGGTCAAAGACGTTGAGAAAGGAGCATTTTGATATTTTATTGATGTCTTTTTCTAATTCATAAAAAAGTTGGATAATTTCCTATATTTGTAATAGGCGTTAAAAAAATCTGTCCACATGATTTCCTAACCATCGCTCCCGCCATTAACGTGGACCGATTCGGCTACTTTGTACTCTGACAACTTGGCTTGAATTGCATGATCAAATATTATAAATTTATAATTTTGAAAATGATCCTATATTCGACGGACCAAATCTCCGGGGTTAAAAAAGAATATTTATTCTTTTTAACTTAAGGATAGCCTTATTGTTCAGTTAAAATATGCATGGTCATTTCTTATAATGACTGGATGAGTACGCATTGCTTACGAACTGGGATTAGAAACTGTTCATATCCGCTAAAATCGTCAGACGGAAACCTATTCAGAACTAATTAGTGTTGCCGCTGGTGAAAAGCGAGGCACACGTAACTTGTTTACTGACACATTAATTAAATAATGCGATTACGTAAATATGTATGAACCAACGTGCTTGAATTTGTATAAGAAAAGAAACAATTTAAAAACGCTCAGACGTATACATGCAGGAGATCGGAGATTTCATTTGAAATGTTTGAAAGCATGATGTAGACTTAATTAAGGAATCACAGACATTCGAAAGTTATTTAAGCCACAAGCTATTAAAATTAATGTGAATATATAAAAATGGAAATTTAGAAGAGAAATTCGAGTATAGTACTCCTATGAGGAACCCGTATTCCTTTG
This sequence comes from Sipunculus nudus, assembly GCA_026874595.1. Classification (NCBI taxonomy): domain Eukaryota; kingdom Metazoa; phylum Annelida; class Sipuncula; order Golfingiida; family Sipunculidae; genus Sipunculus; species Sipunculus nudus. The sequence continues at coordinate 13,722,341 of CM049321.1, forward strand.
GTCATGCTGTTAAATACATTTGAAAACTTGTGTATTTGAGTCTTCATCTTATGACTAACCCATCATGCTAGATCATTTTGTTCTTTTGTTATGAAGTCTCCGTCTCTCCTTAATTCCTTCTCTTGGGACTTTTTCATATGCTTAGTCAATTATACCTCGCCCAGGATGTATGCTGTATTTATCGAGGTTTATCTGTTAGCAACTTTACTCAAAAGTCATGAACGTATTTCGTGAAATTTTGTTGAAGGTCCCCAAACATCTTGTTCGTACATGTATGGATCTACAAAACATCTTAGTAAAATTCTGTAAAGGATCCTTTATTATTGTCAAAGAAAAACGAGACCGTCCATATATATATATATATACATATATATACATATATATATATAAAAGGTTCAGTTACCCTCCGTATAAAAATGCTCTATGGCCTACAGATTAGGCCAGAGCGGTATAACACTGGAGAAAAACAACACTGTAAATTCACAACAGTCTGTTTCACGGGATGTGACCCGACCATCAGGTGAATGGGGTTAGAATCTAACACCCCATTCACCTGATGGTCGGGTCGCATCCCTTGAATCAAACTGTTGTGAATTTACAGTGTTGCTTTTTTCCTGTGTTTTATATATATATATATATATATATATATATATATATATATATATATATATATAAACACCAACGTCTTTCTCAGCAGCTGCACCCTTTTATGTAGGATTATGATCGTGTAATGATCTACAAGTCCCCGACCATCCCCATCCCTCACCCCTCCACCACTCGCGAAATCCTGGATTCCGCCTCTGACTAGTTCCCCTAAACGTGATTACCGAAAAGTAACATTTGTCCATACTAGCACAAAGGTATGTAGCATTATGTAATGTCTCAGATATAGTTAAAGATTCTATGTTGTTACGATCCGACAGTTACAGAACAGCGAAGGAACGGTATCTTGCAGGGCACAAGGTCTCACGACTTGACCAGAGGGCGTGGCATGATAGGCGATAGGGTACCAGACTTGGTTAAATACATAATCGTGTTTATGAAATAAGCTGATGTATTGGATCAAACAGGTGTCGTCAATACTGTTTGTGTCAGATCATAGCTCCGTGTCGGCCCTCTGACATTAGAGAGTCCACTACCAGCGTACTGACTGTCAAGTTAGGCTTTACCAGCCCAATATACTAATAAATGCCCACTGAGTCATGTTGTCACGGCTAGTTATATCAGAGAATTTGAACCTTACACTTTGTTCATAAAAGGTGATATTACACTATAATTGTTATGTACGTAAAGTGCTGCCACCAGTTGTCAGAGACTAGTACCAAAGCTCTCTAATAAACATGGTGATAGTGCATCGACACTTGTTTTGGTCTTTTCAACATTATGCAAAAGGATTATTTGCATGACTTGGGGGATTAGCCATTGTTGCATGTTGACATAATACATGAGTCCAAAGTGATCGAGAGTCACAAGTTTTATTCATTTACTGATCATCCAAGTGAGGCGGTGACTGGGTCAAATGTAAGGTCAAACATGATTATGTCCGTAACTGCCAGCAGGGTTGATTCATTTTGCACAGTAGACCTTAATATTGTGCGGAGGTTGATGTGGATGTTGTATGTCTGGCCAACGCCCGCCGTGGATCCATTACATGGTGTCAGAACGCAGAAATAATTAATTTGGATGTTCTGTTATCAATGGTTTTGCAGACGTTTTCCACACAGGCTGAATGCCTTCTACTTTTCAAGACACAGAGCTTTGGTGAGTACAACCTCTCACGACACCTGAAACAATATGGCGGACGCAGCGTTCCGACCCCCAGCGTTCCCTTCGCACGATTTATATGCTTGTGGTGCGTGGCGAGATTATAAAGATGACTTTGACAATCACTTCATGGCAGCTGGTCTGCATAATGCGTCGAATGAACGCAAGACTGCTGTCTTATTTTTAGACTGGGTACGAACTGCCATTAAATATTCAAAACGTTTCAGTTCAAGGGAGTTGGCGATAAAAGATTATGTTACAGTATTACAGAAATATGTTGAACATTTTGAGCCAAAAGGGTCATATAACAGAACATGAGAAAGTTTGAAGGATGTGTGCAAGAACCCTATGAAACAATTTGTGAATATGTGGAAAGGTTAAAGGACAATGGACAGCATTGTGATTATGGGACTTCACTTAATCAACAGATGTATAAACAAATATCCATTGGTGTGAGATAAAAAACTCAGAGATACACTGTGGGCAGAAGACATCACTCTAGATCAGATAATAGCAAAATGTCATCTGTATAAGCAGAGGCAAGGGTCTACTGTGATTGACGCAAAACTATCAGCAGACATTCACGTATTAACATGACCAACTGCTGAACCAAGAAAAAAGGTTGTGGCTGTTCAGAGTTGTGTCGAGGTAGATCATCCGTGCCACGTCAAGGTCGTGGTCGCTTCAAGTAGCCCAACAGTCGATGATGCCAGCAGTGGGTAGGCATGACCACCATAGCGTCGCGAGCAGGACACAACAAGGTTACCAACTGTGACCATTTACTTACTGTGGAGCTTATCATACATCCAGAAAATGCGCTGTATATCGGAAACTTAACCAGCATTGCCATATTAAAAGTCACTTTGCCCAGGTTTGTGAAAGGCAAACAGCCGCAGTTTATGATACTGCAATTATCACTGCTGACTGTTTCGACTCTGTTCCTGAATTTACATATGATGACAATGATAATAATGTAAATGATGTTTTTTATTTTAACATAATAATGTTCATGATAATGCGACAATATTTTTAGGCTTACAAGTATTGTCCATTGCATAAAGTCAGAGTGTAATATGGTGAATTATACACACATGTAAGGTCAAATTAAAAACAAAATAAAAAAAAGTCAACTTCATGCTTGACACTTGAGCTAACTTTGAGTGTTTTGTCAAAACCCTGTTATGACACATTACCAAACAACCCCAACTGGATGCATAGAACCACACAAATTTATAGTTTTGGTTATCAAACAGTAGCTCCCATTGGCAGAGCGATTCCTGATTGTATGCATAATGAAAAGCAGAACCAGATAGAGTGTGAGGTAGTTGTTTATAACATTCCATACCTATTACGTCTTGCAGACTGTATCAGATTTGATTAGGTTAGATTTGTCAATGCCAACAGGAAAGAGAATCCTTCGCAGTATGTTGTAAACAGTGTGGCAAGGAAGTTAATATTGTGCATGGGAAAGACCCTGATCAGTGGAACAACAGTGTAAATACCTGTAATTATGCCAGTGCTAGTGATATTGTTCAAGAGTATTGTGATGTATTCAGTAGTCTTAGCAAAGTGCCAGTTGAAGTGTCATTGGACATAGATACAACTGCGACCCCTGAAGTCCTCCCATAGACCAATTCCAATTGCCTTGAAAGCAAAGGTACAGGAGAAACTAGTTCATAATGAAGAAAATCTCTGTAGGTACCCCCACTCAATGGTGTAGTGAACTACATGTTGTCCCTAAGAAATACTCATCTGTACGTATTACAATTGGACCTGGAGATTCATGTGGCTCTAGAGAGTGCCATCCGACCAATACGGTGGAGGACGTAGCACAGAGAAGTGCAGGTGGTTGGTATACATTACTGTTCTTCATGCAAACCAGGGATATTTTCAGTTAATGAAAGATGAACATTCAAGAGTTAATATTGGCCTTAATACTCCATTGGGGGGGGGGCAGGTACAATAGATTACCCATGGGAATAACTTCTGCATCTGGATTATTCCAACGTGTTTTTGATTTTCTCATTGTATCTGACACACCTGAGGAACACAATAATGTGCTGTGTCAGACACTCCAGAGGGCAGGAGGAAACAATGTTATTTTCTCTAAGTCAAATATGGTGGTCAGAATTTCATTGAAAAGGGCCCAGAAATGTACCCTGATAGAATAAGGGCCATTGTAGAAATGCAAGAGCCAACTTGTATTGAGCAGGTACACATTTGTTCTGACCTCGCTTACTGAGCAATTAAAAAGCCTTACAGAGGAATCATATGAGAGTTTGTTTATTTGGCATTTTGATAAAATGCACACAGATGCATTACAAAATATTATACTTGCTATGAGCACAGCTCCAGGCCTGAAATATAACAGTCTCAGAGAATCAGTTGTTATATCATGTGATGCAACTCAGTCAGGTCTTGGTTGCGTATTGTTACAAGATAACAAACCTGTACACTATGGGCCTATGGCACTCACAGATACTGAAAACTGAGAAAGAGCTTTTAGCTTTTGGGTTTGCAATGAATAAACATCATACTTATGTGTATGGACGGAGTGGCATCACAGTGGAAACTGATTATTTGGCTCTATGCGGATAATGGAGATCTTCGGGCGAAGCCTCTTTATCAAGTTCCAAATAGACTTAAGAAAATGAGGATGCAATTTCAAGGTTATGATTTCATGTTAGTTGCAAAACGAGGTACAGAGATACCAGAAGCAGAAAGGCTTAGCTGAGTCTACATCAGTGACAAGAAACAAGCTCTCACTGTTTCTGTTTTATTAGAGAAAGTCGCTTCGAGGCAACCTCTCAAAACGAGGAAGTAAAAGAAGAGACCTGCTGAAGATAGTACATTAAAGCAAGCAAGTTATACAACGTGTAAGTTCACAGCTAGGTGGCCAAAACACAGGTCACAGGTTGACTGGACATAGAGAAAATACGATACGATATAGGGAATATACTGAATGTGATAGATGGAATATAATACAAGGGACAGAGAGTTGTAATTCCAGAGTCAATGAGAACAGAAGCAATATAAATATTTCCTGCTGCGCATCAAGGGATGGTTAAGTCTAGATAATTTCCTAGAGATCTTATGTTTTTGCCAGGTGTCAACAAGAAAATTAAAGATATTTTGTCTAGATGTAGTAAATGTCAGGAGAGAAGAAAAATGCAACCCTAAGAATCATTGTTGCCAACCCAAGTACCCACAAGGCCATTGGAACATGTTAGTGAAGATCTGTTTGACTGTTTGCGTCATAAGTGGCTCATCTGTGATAACTATTTTTCTAAGTATTTTTAAGATTGAGCGGATGGACATTGGTACCCAGAGTGGTAAAATTATCAGACAGGAATAGAAATGCTTTAGTTCCCATGGTATTACAGAGCAGGTAACAAGTGATAATGGCCATCCTTGGAATGTTGCGGAATGGAAGAAGTTTGCTGATGATTATGCCTTTGTACAAGGTACAATCTCTCCAACATGTTCAGTCTAATGGTTTGTAAAGAAAACAGTGAATAAAGCCAAAGAGCTGCTGATAAAATTTTATGAGACCGGATCTGATCCATACATAGCTTTGATGAACATAAGAAACACCCCAAGGGATGAATTGACGGGATCACAAACACCAAGGTTGTTTGCAAGAAGAACCAGACAAAAGTTGCTAGCTGCGAATGAGAAACTGGTGCCAGAAGTCAAAGTATTGAACCCAGTATTCAAACGGCTGCAGGAGCAAAGACGTGGCAGAGTTGAGCATTATTTTGATAGACATTCCAGGCCTCTAAAACCACTTAGACCAGGATACACAATTAGAGTCAGGGTAGAAAATACTTTGCATCCAGCTTTATTGTTGCCCTAAGATTCAAACACGTTAGAATACGAGACACTTATAACAAATACAGGACAAAACATATACAGACAGAATGATACTGAACATGATAACAGTACAAAAACTGCAGGTGGACGACAAAGGTTAATAAATCAAGTTCTTCAACTAGTTAAGCTGGAGCATTTACACTAACAGATATGTCAAGTTCACCAGTCGGTGATAAGACAAAACCTCAGCATCACCACACACGTGCCAGAAAAGGCCACAAACCAAAACTTTATACTAAATCAGCCCAGAAGGCTAGGGGGACTACGAGGTCTGGGAGAATTTCAACACCTCCAGCAATGTTGGGTGATTGCAATGTAGGGTGATTTTGTTAAGTAGCAGGTATATTTCATCGTTTGCAAGATATCTTTTTCTTTCCATAACATTTTGTTTTCAGTGAAACTGTTGCTTATAGCTTGAATACTGTGGTTGCCTTTTTGATCGCGAGGGTTTTAATTTCGCGATATTCGCGAATGGGAAATGAAACCCTCGGGAATAATCGGCCAATTGAGAATGTCCTTCTATATAGTGTAATCAATACTAATATGGTAATAGGTTAAAACAGAGAGAATTTTTTTTAATAAATTACATCCTTGCAGGTATAGGGAAATGTAAGCCTTAAATTTGAACTAAACCACCAATGCTGTGTGTGCGGGCCTATCATTATATAAGAAAATGTCACAAACTCATGACTTATTCTCATTTTATAATACACACAGGTATATGGCTTTGCCAAAGATTTGATATAGGTTCTTGTGAGATCGCGAATATGAAACCCTTGCAAAACATTAAAAATGGAAAAATCGCGAAATTTCAGCCTCGCGAATATGAAGCCAACCACAGTATATCATAGACCATGTGCACACTTTATATCTCTATTAAACAAGACGACGCTATATGTAGGGATTTGTTTGCTATACACTTGCTACAGCATATATATCGTAAGATTATTTCTGTTCTGTGTAAGCAACAATCCAGATGCCTTCTTACAATGTTTTTTATTCCTAGTCTCAATCTTTTACGTCATGATATAGTGATTTCACATGTTAAACAAATTCTGAATATCGTATTTCCTCTTTCTTAGTCTATCTTAGAATGATCTGAATTCTTCTCTGTAGCCGTGCTTAAATATTTGCCAAGGATAACATCCATATGTTTGATATTACCAGTTAATTGATATGCATTGTTTTTTAAAGACAAGAGGTCGTTATGTATGTACAGTACTGCCACCTGTTGTCAGGAACATGTACCAACGCTCTCTATGAAGCAGTCCGCTAACTCTCAAATGTGGTTGTTGCATGTCTGGCCCACGCATTGTCTTCTGCCATGAATGAGACTGGCCTCTGCCATCTCAGTCATTGGCCTTATATAAGGCAAATTTTCTGTGATGCGAACCTCACAAGGGTCGCATATAATGACAGAATGAATATTTAATATATGAACCATTTAGGCTTTGGACTTACTGCGACGGAAACCTCAAATGATATATGCACAAAAGCTGCCCACATATTTTGTTATATGACGCAGTATTCATATTTTACGGCGGTCATAACAGTCATAATAAGTCATTATTCACTTTTCCTTTCACGCTTGATTGCAGACGGTCTCTGATTGGTTCACTCTAGTAAACACTACCGTTAGGAGCTTGAAACATCGAGATTGGTCCGTGTGCCAAACAATGTAGCCAGCGTTTAAGAGAATCAAAGACAAGGTAAAAACGACGATAGAGAACCAGTTTAAAACATTCAGTGTCAACATCCGTCCTTGAAAGCACATTCTGACCCCTCGATACATGGCGGAACACGGAAGCAAGACCCTTCGTTTACCTTTATTGTGTGGGAGTTTTCACGCAAGTGTGAAGTATGTAGTCAAGTAGCATGCGTCATGATATCTGGACAATGAATTCAAATTGAAACTTGGGTGTAATAGTTCCTGGCAACATCCACAAAAACCAACAACGTGAGAGTTTTGTATACGGAAGGGTCATTTATTGTCACACAAACATTTAGAAACTTGTAACCTCGTGTAACCATGTAACAGTGGATCCACTCTTTCTTCCTTAGAGCGGGTAGCTTTTAAACCACTATAACCTTGAGTCTTAAAAGTTGTGACCATTCAAACCTCTCCAACTCGTAAAACTGAAAAGATACATAAAGATATACTTTAAGTTACACAGTAAACATACTTGAAGATGACAAAACTTTACAATATTAGGAATCTTTACTTCACAATATAATATTGTTAATTAAGCTATATGCAATTAAATCTTCTGTAATATACAACTTTAAGTTGACAAATAAACGATTATACTCAATGATAAATAATACTAGAATATGTCAAATAATAAACTTAACATACACATAAAATAATGCACTTACAATTACAGAGTTGAAAAACTTATACCGTGTAAACATCTAAGCTTTCAATTCAGTCCTGTCATCTGTCTATATTTATAAAACAAAACAGCGTTGACAAGACAAACCGTACGGTAGCAACATCTATGGACAGGATCGTAAACTATTACGGAGTAACCTTTAACATAGACGAACGACGAGCAAACTTTTAATTACGACATTTACGACTTCAGAAACAACTAAAAACACTGGAAAGATCAAAATTACTAATAGAAAGATAAAATTACTACTTCACTTATTCCTGAAAGAACTGCTTTAAGTCTCTAGGGTATCGTTAACATGTATTTAGAAACTCCCGGAAAGGGGGGGGGGGAACGTATGGCTTGACAAGGGGAACTACGAAGTTTATATCCTAAATAAAGCTATCTAATACATCCTAAGTAGTAAGAGAAAACGTTAACCTCTTTGGTTACCCTGGATGTTCCTTGCGGGAGTTATGTTCTTGTTAAACGATCAGATCTAGGCAGCCCCTTGCTTGTGGACTGCCGAAATGGTCAAAATGGCGAACTATCTAGCCAAAAGTAGACCACGTGACCTTTCACGGGTACCACTCGTTGAAATACCGTAAATATAAGTTCACAAAATCCCGCCTTGCAACTACATGTATATGTGCATTAAATTAAGTTTCTTTTCGGTTGTTTGTTTTTTATTGTGCGCGTTTGTCTGCATATTAATTATTGTTTTACTTACTCGCGACATTGTATCACGGAAAGGAATATCAACAAGACCATGACAAGCCCGCGCCCCTTCGGGGATCGATAAAAATAATAACACAACTACCTGCAACACACATAAATACAAAAAGTGCTTGATAACAAGTAGCAGGAAGATCTACCTCAAGTCATTTTATCTGTTCCTGTATTGTGAACGTTGGAGTTACTCGTTAACTTGAAGTCCATAAACTGATATATAAGATATGACCGCCAAAACTGGGCATGCATCTCTCGTTAGGTCAGCTTTGTGCTTTGGTGTAGGCGGGAATCATCCAACATGCAAAGTAATTTTATGGTGTCTGTGTGTGCATACGGTAACACGAGTATGGCCGACCGGCCGTCAGGTAATAAACCTCTGCAAGTATGTTTTTTGGCGGTATTGCTTGCTGTTTTTTCAACTGTGATGGTATTAATACAGCTTGCACAAAGGTCCGTGCACAAAGGTGGAGATGAAGCAGTACAAAGCACATATTTGCAGAACGAGATCAATGACAAAATATCCGAATGCTTACGGAAGGCTGGTAAAGAAACATACGAGGGCTTTATTGTGGCTTTTAATACACCAAATCATCCTTGTTCACTCATTAGTTTACAACCGTTGGTGAGCACATTGAGAAAAATGCTCCTGAAAAACTATTACCAGTCATCTATAGACAATTCCGTCATTTCGAACCCAGAACCCAATTGTGACCCATGTCATAGGTCTAAGCTGCTTTGGGTTGGCCCTGGAGATAACCAATTAAAAACTGGTCAAGCCGTTCACGAATTGATGATGCGTTGTAGTGCACATGCGCCAAAACTGGTTTCAGTCCCAGGACGGGCAAGGAGTCCAAACAAAGTGACCACAGACGAGGCATTACCAGTCCCAAATATAGTTCACTATGTCTGGTACGGCAAGAACGCAGAGTTTACATTCCTGACTTACCTGTCATTTTTAGGTGTTCATAAATATATCAAGCCTGAAGCTATATACTTACATGGAGATACGGAACCAAACGGAGAATGGTGGACCCAGACACTAAAGGATGTACATAACGTTTATTTTGTGTATAAACAGAGACCTACGTATATATTTGGGAAGAAAATTACACAGGTCGAACACAGCGCCGACATTGCAAGATATGAAATTATCTATGGTAGGTAACTCTTGCATTGGTGAACCAATTTATCTTCTGTCAACTGGTTTTAGGGTTTACTTTTCGATTCTGTGCATATTTTTGATAGTATTTAATAATATTTTTACAATTTATAAATACACGCACACTTCCATATTTTAGCTTATGATTTTAGGGAACGCCTAGTTCACTACCTGACGTACAAGCTTCTACGGCCTGTTTGCCTCAAAATTTTGTGCAAAATCTGAAAGTGTTTTGTATTACCTGGTTTCTTCAGGTCCCTCCGCTAAACACTAAACCGAACGAAAACACCCTAGCTATGGGGAGTGTCTAATATTAGTTATAATAACAATTTGTACAATCCATATAAAAAATAAAGTTTAAAGATATATTATCTGTCATTCCATCATTATATTCACGATATAAGTATGTAGGTGTAGCTATGTCTGTGTCATATTCGTATTATTTTACGCACTTGTATAAAAGGGGGTGGACCTCTGTGTCTGTGGCTTCTGTGACTTCAGGAGTCTCAATGACGTCATGACCAGATACTCGGATGTAATGGTCTTGAATCTGTAGTTTTCTGCTGTGACATGGACGGCTAACAGAAGCGGATCCAAAGGGGCAGGGTTCCCCCCCCCCCTTTTTTTCAGCCGCTTATACATTTATCAGGGTTTCAGACCAATTTTGTTCGGCCTGGACCCCCATTTCCGGACCAGGGACCCTTCTGTAGGGCTTTGTTATTAGTCATCATGGGTTGGGTCCCCCCTTTTTTCTAACTCCTGGTTCCTCCCCTGGCTCAATTATAAAAGAAACTATACATAAAGACTTCACTGAATTCAATAAATGGAATTCTCGCTGTTCAGAATATTCAACATAAAAATCAATATAACACGTATATTGAGTGTGGCGTTAATTCTTATCAGTGGCCTTGTATCGTATGTTTATTGAGTTAACTGACATGGGAATGTGTGACGCTTAATTTTTGTGAAAGTTTAACGATCCAAAATTTACGTAAAATTTTTATGTGTTTTATGTGCTAACACCCTAAAGGTTAAATACCGTCATTCATAGAGTCAACAATTTATCTGGAGAACATATATACAAAATACCAATGAGGAATAAGACCTTATGAAAATCAATCTGGCATCAACCATGCATGACCCGGGGACGGAATCACAGAGCTAACTTAATGATATATCCAGCGAGCTATTTGCAAATTACGTTTCACAAAAGGCTAGAGACAACATAATTTAACCTCAACAATATATGACCTAGTTACAAGGCTCATTGAGGACCCACGGCGCTAAGTTAGTGATTCATCTAAGAGGCGATTTTAGTTGTTTATCACAGCTGGTGAAATTCTTGAATACTGGAATTTGTAGAAGTAATAAAAATCTCTCCTCGCAGTGAACTCTGGTCAATGAATCTTTAGTGACTAATAGTTAAAGACGTATGATATTGAGTAATAATATTTTACTCGTATTCATATTCTGGCATCTTAATGGCAGGTTATTTCTTTGTTATCCAGATTATTTAATAATCACATGGCATCATATTTATTGTTTGGTTATTGACATTCTCATTCAATAGACGTTGCCACTAACCAGCCATGGTCCGATCCTTTCTTTTTAAATACAAAAATATTATATTACTCTTAAAGTGCACCTATACTTTGTTAGAAATTAAGCTATACACAATGTTAAAGGTAAGAACATGCGGAGAAATACAAAGCACTCAGACTCTACCTGAACTCGGGGAAATATACATTTTCTAGCAAAACACGAGTTCACATACCTATGACCGACTCCAGCGAGTACCCCATAATCGCATGGTATAGGTCAGTTTTTTTATCTCGTTAGATATAAATATATTTAGAGTGGACCTAAGTACACACTATAGCACGAGTCTGGCCGACCAGCCGTCAATGAATATATATTATTCTCCCGTTGTTTGGTCTTGAAATGTCGGGAACGCTGCCAACGGTGGCTTTAGTGGGTCATTTTCCATATATCCTGAAGTATTTATCATTACTCAATGAAGGGATTGTTGTAGGCAGCCTATCGGAAACTACGTCAACTGTCTCAAGTTATATTGTAGGGAGCTAATAGATTAAATATATGTATCATGGACCTAATATGGCACAATAGAGATATTTGCAGACAGAGATTAATGAGAAAGTATAATAATGTTAATACTCCTACCAGGAATTCCCAAATCAAACTTCCCTGTTCCGCACAATATCAGTCTTCAATAACAGGGATTCACCTGGCATAAGCAAATGCTGGCCCTATTACCTATCAATGGAGGGATCTTCCATTGACAAAGGAATCGCCCTGTGTCACGATGGTATATAATTCGTGGAATTAATATATTCTATATCAATAAAATGAATATATATTAAATATGATGGCGATCCAGATTACGTTAAAATTTAATGGTTTGTTCCTTGCGTGGGAGTTACCCTAACCCACAAATACATTTCATAAAAAAACCCTGATTGCGTTGAACGGCTAACAGGTAATCCAACCAAACAGGAAAGCAAGCAGAAAACATGATACCTTTATGAGAAATAACAATGTTTGCATAGGACCTTTCCGGAAGTGTTAAACCCTGAAGTATAAAATATATCGTGCATATATCAGGCGCGTTGCGAAAACACTGCCAATCAATAAGTAGTCTTTCCTCATAGGCCTACCAGGGATCGTAATACTTTGAAACTTTCACCTTCCAGCATTAATACAGGTTTGCCTTTTCGTAGAAGAATTTTTCTTTCCGCAAAATATGCATGCTATCATCATATCAAGCTTTCAGTTACACTTTGCTAGTGTAAACCCGATTCAACATCTTACATGCCATTCTACCTGAACACTTGCATGTGAAGAGAACTGAATGTTTTCAATGGTAGCACTGTTATTCAGAAACAGGACCGTACAGTAAAAAACAAAAGAAAATATAGAAAATGAGGTGGTAAATGCCGGAACGTCTAGGAAATTATAGGGAAATATATGGAGTCGGCGACGCACCACCTGTAAAATATTTCATTTTTTTGGGACGTTTGTTACCACTCATAAGCTACTGATGTGGAACACATCGGTGTTCACCATTCCAATGGATTGGTGGAAAATGAAAAAAAATGCCTTTCCATGCATGGGTTTGCTTGTCTCAGATAGGCGGTAACGCGCTAGTTCGACCCCTGCCCATGTTAATCACCTAATGCAAAGGTCAAACTTACCTCAGCAATGATTGAAACAGTTCTTCTGCTCACTTACCCTCGGTTTTTACTTTATCGGGCTGGCGTAAGTACTCTTTTGTGAAGTATATGTGCACAACAGCTGCGACCGAGTTATACAATTTGTGAATTTGTCAATACACTTGCAGTGGCGGATCCGGGAGGGGGGGGGGGGGGAGGGGCTTTGGTGGCTTAAGAGAAATAAGGATTCTAAGTGTTGAACTGTTATTTTTTTCACTTATGATAGCCCCAAACAAACATCACCCTTTCAAGGTCAATAAATCCAAGGTCAAAGACGTTGAGATTGTTGATGGGTGTTAAAATATTCGGTCGACATGATTTCTTAACCAATGCTCCCGCCATTAACGTGGAATGTTTCGGATACTTTGCACTTGGACAACTAAGCTTGACTTGAATGATTGAATATTATGTATTTTTAAAACGAGCATTTATTCAACTGGCAATAACTTTGGGGAAAATACAATATTTATTCTTTTTAACTTAAGGATAGCATTATCGTTCAGTTAAAATATGCATGGTCATTTTTTATAATGACTGGAGGAGTAAGTATTTGGAACTGGGATTAGGACTACTCAAATCCGCTGAAATCGTCAGACGGAAACCTATTCAGAACTAATTCGTGTTGCCCCTGGTGAAAAGATAGACTATTCAAAACGGCACACGAACACTTGTTAACTGACATATTTATTAAAAGATGAAGATCACATATATAGGTTTGAACCAACGTGCATGAATATGTATCAGACAAGATCCATTTTAAATACGCTCAGACGGAGATCGGAGATTTCGTTTGAACTGCATGAAGGCAAGATATAGATTTACTTAAGGAATCTCAAAGATGCGAAAGTTAGATTAGCAACTAGTTATTCAAATGAATGTGGATTATATCAAAATGGACATTCAGCAGAGAAATTCGAGTATTATACCCCTCGATGGGGCCATTTTATTCATTTGTAATGCCGTTAAACACACTTGAAAATTTGTGTATTTGTGTCTTCATCTTATGTTGTGTTACGATAAATGATGAAGGAAAGGATTAGATTTTGCTCATGTCTCAAATTTATCACTATTTGATATAATAAAATGAGATTTATATACCCAAGTCTTATTTTGGTCTAAAAATCAGAAGACAAAAAATAGTGCTAGGTCTATGATTGTGTACTTATCTACAAGCCCCCGACCATCCCCATCCCCCACCCACCCCCCCCCCCCCCCTTTCCGAAATCATGGATTCCGCCCCTGACTAGTCCCCCTAAACGTGATTACCTAAAAGTTACATCTGTGTATACTGGCACAAAGGTATGTGGCATTATGTAATGTCTCCGATTTAATAAAACATTTTATGTTGTTAGGAGCAGACGGAGAACAGCGAATGAACGGTATCACGGCTAGTTAAATCCTATTATGGCACATTACCAAAAAAAAAAAAAAACAAATGGATGCATAGTAACACACAGATTTATTTTGTGTTTGGGTGAGCAAACTGTAATTCCCATTGGCAGAGCTGTTCCTGATTGTATGTATAATAATGCGAAAACATCAAGAGAAAATTACGGAAAACATTTTATTCTATGTTTGGCGACATTTCACAAAACTTGTGCAAAAATTAGTGTGCAAGTGTGTGCGTGTGTATATTAATTTGACAGAAGCCGAAGAACATAAGCTATACATATTCCTCAAATAATAAATTTAAGCATGTTCCTCAATTATTACACCCGCCAAACAATTCCCCAAACCAACACCACAACATTACCATCACAACACCTTATATTTATACCCCTGACTCAGTATGACCGACTCGTATTTATAATTCCGAGATTTCTTTCTTTACCTTGTTTATTGCCTGTATTAAATAAAGTTTAAGTTTCCGATCACCAAGCGGTGTACTGAAGTGTAACAGGTCTTTGTTGAACAGAGCCATTATTGGCTCCCTATGAGCAAGAAATGGTCTGTATGTATGTATAAACCTGCAGTACCATTCTCTGCTCGCCAAATCCTGCAAACCCTTATTGACAGTTTCAAATTTTTCCTGTGTGCAAAATCCCTAGGTCTCGGTATTAAAGATGAAAATATCAAAATTGCTTTTGGATTTATCTTGTGACACTGGTAAACAAGGGCCTTGTAGTGAGATAAAATATCCTTCACCTCGTGAGACCAGATATTGTTTGTACCTAAGTGAAACAATATAATATGAAAATTTTCCACTTTGACCTGGCTTGTGTGAATTTAAAACCCTATATCGGAAATCCGAGCTCCTCTGCAAACCTGCACACATGTATATCCCACATGGACATTTCTACATATGGAGTCGGAAATAATCGTAGTATTCACTTCATCTGCAACAAACAAAAATATATTAAGATACCGCAGCCCCATCTGTCCGAACTCACACACTGGCGTAAAGTTAGCCCAAGTTTACATATTCATGATATTTTGTTTTAGCTTGTCTGCCAAACGCAACTTGTCTGAATTGGAACAAGCTATATATTATTTGTGTACCTCACTCTTCCAGTCTCCTTGCAACTGTATTAATTCTGCGGGTACCTCACACCGGAAAGCCAGTGTGGCGCCCCCCCCCCCCCCCCCCCCGCCTAAATAAAATTTTCTGGAATTTCGCCCACGCTCGCCAAACGCGCTGTAAGCGCTTTTATCCAATAAATATAGTTCCAGAATTTGGCGTTTGGCCCTTCAGTGAATGCAAATGCGGGAGTGGCGGGTCCATTCCTGACCCTTTTGAACAACTTATTTATATGTAAAACCGGACATAACAGTGGCAATTCCAGTTGCCTTTGCCCGAACCGATTGGTTTTTGACCATTTCAATATGACCCGGTACCTGTCCCCCTCAAAGATAAAATCTCCGCGCTTCAGCACATTTGAATCCCTTCCAAGCATCGATGATTCCGGTATTAAATTTTATTTTCTCAAAAATAAGAAAAAAAAAACACCAAGAAACTACACCATAAAGCCAAGTTCTTATTCACGGAAAGATCCAGCCTGCCATAGATTCGTAATAAAATATCGGGAGTCATCGGACTGGCCTTTTTGGGGGTATGCTGTTTTTGTCGTTCAATACCTTTCAATAATAATTTAAACCCAAACCACTGATACGGATTAACATCATAACCGTTTGCTTTCTGCAGTATAACCACCCCACTAACATTATTTTTTATCGCTTGTACCGATTTAGATGATCTGCTCAAAAACTGTACATAAAGCCTTAAAGTCTGTTCTACCACTGGGAAGGCTAAACATTTAAATATATACAGAAAGAAAAGAAAGCTCTCCACTGAGCTAGGACATTCTTTGTTGTCCCCCGTGCCAATCCCCACAGCTTGACTATAATGTGTTTCCTTCTTCAGCCGTTTGAGCTGAACTGCAACAAACGCAAAATCTTACTGAAACATCACCTTCAATGACTACCAAAAATTTGAAAACCTAAGCAACTCTTTACCAATCATCCTTCTCTTAAGCTTCTGTGTGAACGGTATTCGTTTAAATTTCCTTCTGAAGCTGCCCCCAATATTCAATCTCGAAAGCAAGTCCGGAATCCTATTTCTAGAACCCTCTATGTAAACCGCCTTCAACTCAAATTCATTCAACGCTGCTATGAACGTATTTTCTCTCACGCACGCTGACATAAAATGATTAGATGACCTAACAGAGTTCACAACCTGTACTGAAGCTAGATTATCACAGTTTATTACAATTCAACTTACAGTTAAACTGCTGCCCCATAACTTTGAGGCGAGCATGACTGCATACAATTCTAAACCATTTAAATGACCTACCATTTTTAGCCACAAAATTATTATAAGTAATATATCTAAATGAACCGCCCGTTTGCAACAAATTTACCAATAAATACAATAAATATATATCTATAAATATATATATATATATCTGCTTTTATTTTGCGTAATCCAAAACGATATAACTAATTCCAGTTGCAAAAGCTGAACAAAATACGGTACCTGACCTTCTTCGATGTTAAGTGTTAGGAGGCAAACGGGCGACTCACGCAATTTCTAAACCTTTCCCTACCCGCGGTTTCTTTTCCGCGGGGACGTCAGTTGGGGATTAACAAACACCTATGACGCTGTTGTAAGGGACCTTTCAATGTTTAAACCACGAAATATTGTGACGCCAAAACATTAATTACACCCGGACATCCTCAACCATGTATGAGTAATGCTCACCAACGCACTTCGGTAGGATGTGCAACAAACCATGTTTGAGCACCAACGCATGTGTTCCTCGCTCAATTATCAGATGTAATATATTTTATTTTGAATATTCACAATTGATCGCAGCACCAGATAGAGTGTGATGTAGTTGATTTTTACATTCCGTACCTATTATGTCTTGCAGACTGTATCAGATTTGATTAGGTTAGATTTGTCAATGCTAACAGCAAAGAGAATCCTTCGCAGTATGTTGTAAATAGTGTGGACAAGGAAGTTAATATTTTGCATGAGATAGACCCTAATTAGTGGAACAACAGTGTAAAAACCTGTTATTATGCCAGTGCTAGAGATATTTTTCAAGAGTATTGTGATGTATCTTAGTCTTGGCAAGGTGCCAGTAGAAGTGTCCTTGGACATGATACAACTGCGATTCGATTGCCTTGAGAGCAAAGGTACAGGAGAAACTTGATGAACTAGTGTCATTGTGCATAATGAAGAAAATCCCTGTTGGTACCCCCACTCAATGGTGTAGTGAACTGCATGTTGTCCCTAAGAAAATCTGATCTGTACAAATTACAATTGATCCTGGAGATTTATGTGGCTCTAGAGAGTGCATCCTACCAGCTCGTGGGATATTTCACTTAATTTTAGATGAACATTCAAGAGTTAATATTGGCTTTAATACTCCATTGGGGGGGGGGGATACAGGTACAATAGATTACCCATGGGAATAACTTCCGCATCTAAATTATTCCAACGTGTCTTTGGTGATATATTCTCAGGTATTCAGGGTTATGAGATGATTATGGATGATTTACTCATTGTATCTGACACACTTGAGGAACACAATAGTGTCCTGTGTCAGACACTATAGAGAGCAAGAGAAAACAATGTAACTTTCTCTAAGAAAAAAAATTTAGTTGTGTACTGAATCAGTCAAATATGGTGGTCACTGAAAATGGCCCTGAAATGGACCCTGATAGAATAAGGGCCATTATAGGGATGCCAGAGCCAACTTTTGGTGAGCAGGTACACACATTGATGGGCATTGTTACATTTGTTCTCACTTACTGAGCCACTAAGAAGCCTTATATAGAAATCACATGAGAGGGGGGTTTATTTGGTACCCTGATGAAATGCATAGAGAGGAGTTTTACAGAATATAATACTTGCTATGAGCACAGCTCCAGTTTTGAAATTTTACAGTCCCAGAGAATCAGTAGTAATATCATGTGATGCGAGTCAGTCAGGTCATGTTTGTGTATGTTACAGGATAACAAACCTTTACACTATGTGCCCAGGGCACTAACAGATGCTGAATATGCCTATGCCCAAATTGAGTAAGGGCTAATAGTTTTTGTGTTTGCAATGAATATATTTCATACTTATGTGAATGGACGGAATGACATCCCAGTGGAAACTGATTATTTGCATCTACCGCGGATGATGTAATGGAGAACGGCAGGAGAAGCCTCTTTATCAAGTTCCTGTTAGACTTTAGGAAATGAGGATGCAAATACAAGGTTATGATTTCATGTTAGTTGCCAAACGAGGTACAAAGATACCAGAAGCAGATACGCCTAACACAGTCTACACCAGTGACAAAGAACAATCTCTCACTTTTTGTTCTGTTTCAGTAGAGGAAGTCGCTTCCAGTCAAACTCTCAGATATGAGGAGATAAAAGAAGAGACCTGCTGAAGATAGTACAATAGAGCAAGTTATACAACCCGTGTAAGTTCACAGCTAGAGTGGCCAAAACACAGATTACAGGTTGACTGGACATTGAAAACAGACTATGATATACGGGATAAACTGAATGTGATAGATGGAATAAAGCACAAGAGACACAGAGTTGTTATTCTAGAGTCAATGAGAACAGAAGCATTATAACTATATCATGCTGCACATCAAGGGGTGGTTAAGTCTAGACAATTTCCTAGAGATCTTAAGTTTTGGCCAGGTGTCAACAAGAAAATTGAAGATATTTTGTCTAGATGTAGTAAATGTCAGGAGAGAAGAAAAATGCAACCCTAAGAATCATTGTTGCCAACTCCAGTACCCACAAGGCCATTGCACCATGTTAATGAAGATCTATTTGACTGTTTGTGTCATAAATGGCTCATCTGTGTTAACTACTATTCTGAATATTTTGAGGTTGAGCGGATGGACAATGGTACCCATAGTATTGAAATTATCAGACAGGGAAAGAAATGGTTTAGTACCCATGTTATTCCAGACCAGATAACAAGTGATCACAGTCTTCCCTGGAATGATGCGGAATGGAAGAAGTTAGCTGATGATAATGCCTTTGTAAAAAACACAATCTCTCCAACACATCCACAGTTTAATGATTTAGTCGAGGAAGCAGTGGCTATAGGCAAGAAGATGCTGATCAAATGTTATGAGACCGGATCAGATCCATACTTTGCTTTGAAGAACATTAGAAATACTATACTGGATCGATGAAGTAACGGGATCGCTGGCACAAAGGTTGTTTGCAAGAGGAACCAGAACAAAGTTGCCAACTGTGAATGAGAAACTGATGCCAGAAGTCAAAGCACCGAACCAAATATTCAAACGACTGCAGGAGCAAACTAAGCAGTATTTTGATAGAAATTGCAGGCCTCTTAAACCACTTAGACCAGGAGACACAATCAGAGTAAGAGTAGAAAATTCTTGGCAACCAGCTTTATTGTTGACCCAAGATACTTGGCAACCAGTTTTGTTGTTGCCCCAAAGTCAAACCTTTCTCCGAGGTCATTCACAGTAAAAATGTGGTAGTCATACGTAGGAACTGGAGACACTTATTCAACCATCTTCAGATGATAACATCTGAGACACCTTAAAAGGAGAATAAAGCGGTGAATTTAGATCTGTAGATGTTATGGCAACTTTGTATGTATGTAGTAAGATGGCAGCCAGTGATAGCGCCAACAGGTTTAAGTCACAAATATATCTGAGAGTACATTTTAGTCAACATCCCATGTATGCCCTTTGTTGGGATTCTAGGCTCTGTGTCTATAAAAGGGAGAAAACCCTTCAATATATCGGGTATCTCATGTTTTAAACATAAAATTCTGTTATGATAAGGTAATTGCATAAAATCCCAGTTTTAATATGTCTATATCTCTTATAAACAGGACCGGTACAAAACACATTGTCGCCCCTAGGTATACATTGTTACTGCTTCTGCCATGGCGATTATGAGCAGTACGACCCATGTCTTCTTAGACCAAATACACATATATAACTCAAGCAAAATGCACTTACAGTTGCCAATATGTTGCAGTTGTATTGAAAATAAGATACTTTTGCCATGGTGAATGTCATCGAAACCGTCAAACTAATAATAAATTCCTCTTCCAGAAAATACGATTGTAGCCCGTCCGCTCCCTTCTGTCAGGGGCCAAATCTGGGGAATCCCCTTCCCAGACCATGCCTTCCCGGGTCCAGTTTGGTCTCTTCTTGTCCTGTACCATGACTCAGTCATAGACGCTAAATAAAGGAAAGTATCTGCAGCGCAAACCTCAACCATGGTCGCGCGAAATGAAAGGAAAAACCCAAAAATTCTGAACCGTTTAGACAGGGTAATATACTGCGATGGAAAGACCAAATGGTATATGACATTTTGATCGCTAAAAAACAACTTCATATAACGCAGTATTTATCATAATTACCTAGAATATGAGTCTAGCATATTATCTTGTTACTTTTAGTACTAACCCCCCCCCCCCCCCCCCCCGATACATGGGACCTCCTTTCATGTGTACAATGATGGAGGTTTCAAGGGAGTTTCGAAGTACACACTTAAGTTGTGTGTCTTATGATATATTTATTAAAGCTATATTTGACCTCTTGTATGTAATTTTTGCACCATATAAAACTTGTTTTTTTGTCGTTCCTTGTCGCTCCTAGATTTAGCGGGCACCTACAGAAACATCACTGGCTCGCTCGTCCTCGACATTGTATGGATGGAACTTGTGTAGGCCAAGGAATGTCACCACAAGGTCTCTTCTGTAAAAGAAATCTGTCCGTTTTCCACGAACATGTGGCTTATACACTGATTAAAATATGTTTAAGCTAACATCATCACCCTTGATGTTTTGCTCAACCAGGCGACGCAATACTCTGGTATATTTTCCCCAGATTGTGTTAAACTCAACTGATGCCACAACAATACCACCAGGTGTGTTCTGGTTTTGACGTCACAGACGCCTTTGGCAGGAAGCTGTCGTTTGACTTGCGCCCCTCAGCCGGGGGGATTACAGGTCTTTTGATTCAAATTTTAAGGGGTAGGTCCGCAAAGCTGGATTTTATAATACCATATTCAATACATATACATGTTCATGAATATAACTCAAGTAGTATTTCATTTTATTTTTTTTTTTCATGGAAATAGGCCTTTAAGTTGGAGCACCTGCAATATCAGATATGTCAAGATCACCAGTTGGTGATAAGACAAACACTCGGCATGACAACACACATGCCAGCAAAAGCCACAAACCAATACCTTATACTGAACCAGCGCAGAAGGCTAGGGAGATTTCTAGGTCTGGGAGGGTTTTCATACCTCCAGCTAGGTGGGGGATTTTGTTAAGTAGCAGGTATACTCATTGTTTGTAAGGTATCTTACTTTCCATAACACTTTTTTCTTTAGTGAAACAGTTGCTCGAAGCTTTAATGTACCATTGACCATGTGCACACTTTATATTTTTTTATTTAAGCAAGACAACACTATTTGTAAGGATTTATGTTTTGCTATACGCTCTTTCTGTTCTGTGTAAACTATAATCCAGTTGCCTTCTTACAATGTTTTTTTTTTATTCCTTTCTCAATCTTTTACGCCATGATGTTTTTATTTCATAGATTAAACACATTCTTATTCAGAATATCTGTCTTATTTCCTCCTTCTTAGTCTTTCTAAGCCAGATTTGAATTCTTCTCTGTAGCCGTGTTTAAATATTTGCTTGTGATAATATCCATATGTTAGATATGACCAAAGTTAACTTTTACGTATTGTTTGACAAGAGGGCGTTATGTACGTACAGTGCTGCCACCTGTTGTCAGAGACATGTACCAAAGCTCTCTATAAAGAAGTCGACTAAACGCTCACATGTGGTTAATGCGTGTCTAGCCCGCGCCTTGTCCTGTACCTTGACTGAGACTGGCCTCCGCCGTCTCAGTCATGGGTCTTATATCAGGCAAATTGTCTACAGTGCGAACCTCACAAGGGTCGCATATAATGATTTTAAGTAATTTAGACTAAAAACGATGGAAACCTCAAATCATATATGACATTAAAGCTGCCCACATTTTTTTTTATGTCGCAGTATTCATAATTTACGTCAGTTAGTAGTATGTTGAAGAATGTATACTCAAGTAGCATGTATCATGATAACCAATAAAACCAAATTGGAACATATGCGTGTTTTATGTGTATTAATTAAGTATCTTTTCGGTTGTTCAGTTTTTTTATACGCGTGTCTGCAGATAAATAATTGGTTCCCTCAACCACGACAACTACCTGCAACCCATAAATACAACGAGTGCTTGGCAAAGAATATCAGGAAGATCTACCTCAAGCCATTTTATCTGTTCCTGTACGGTGAACGTTAGAGTGACTTATTGACTGGAATCAACTGAAAAATCAGTTATTACCGCCGCAACTGCGCACGCATCTCTCGTTGGTGGCCAGCTTTGTGTTTAGGTATAGGCGGGAATTGTCCTGCATGGAAAAGTAATTTTATTTTTCCGTGTGTGCACACGGTGGCACGAGTATGGCCGTCCGGCCGTCAGGTAACGCACTTCTGAAAGTATGTTTCTTGGCGATTATGCTGATTGTTTTTTCCACTATGATGGTGTTAATACATTTTCCGCAAAGGTCCGTGCTTAAAAGTGGAGTTGAAAAGGTACATTGCCCAGATATAAAGAACGAGATCAATGACAAAATATTCAAATGCTTACAGATGGCGGATAAAGAAACGTACAAGGACTTTATGGTGGCTTTCAATACACCAAATCACCCTTGTTCCCTCATTAGTTTAGAACCGTTAGTGAGCACATTGAGAAAAATGCTCCAGAAAAACAGCATTTTTCCGTCAACCACGGACAGTTCCGTTACTTCGAATCCAGAACGCAATTGTGACCCATGTCATAGGTACAAACTGCTTCGGGTTGGTCCCGAAGATAATCAATTAAAAAACGGTCAAACCGTTCATGAAATCATGATGCGTTGCAGTTCGCATGCGCCAAAACTGGTTTCAGTCCCAGGACGGGCAAGGATTCAAAACAAAGTGACCACAGACGAGGCATTACCAGTCCCAAATATAGTTCACTATGTCTGGTACGGCAAGAACGCAGAGTTTACATTCCTGACTTACCTGTCATTTTTAGGTGTACATAAATATATCAAACCTGATGCTATATACATACATGGAGATACGGAACCAAACGGAGAATGGTGGACCCAGACACTTAAGGATGTAAATAACGTCTATTTTGTGTATAAACAGAGACCTACGTATATTTTTGGGAAGAAAATAACACAGGTCGAACACAGCGCTGACATTGCAAGATATGAAATCATCTATGGTAGGTAACTCTTGCATTGACGAACCAATTTATCTTCTGTCAACTGGTTTTAGGGTTTACTTTTCGATTCTGTGCATATTTTGATATTATTTTAATAGTATTTTTACAGGTTATAAATATACGCACACATCCATGTTTCAGCGTATGATTTTTAAGTATTCAAATTGCCAATTCAATTTAAATTAATTTTTAATTCATTAAATTCATCATACGTATATATATATATATAATGTGTGTGTTTTACATATAAAAAAAAGCAAATCGACAAATTATTTATTTCATGGTATTTCCCAGCTTGTAATATACGAAATGATTTATAAATAACTATGAGATATTTTTTAAATTGAACTCGGAAATCTGCCGGGCATCCTGTTGCCTGGATTTATAGATATTTCTTTTATTTTCATTTAATTTCTCTGTGAGGGTAGGGTAATGTAGTCGAGTCCACACCACCCGATTCCGATTGCATATCCGAGCCCAGGCTCAGGATCCTTGAGTCTGAGTTATTTGGACAAGGAGTCCAAGTTCGAATCCGAATACAAGCCTCATATTCAAAGAAAATAAAAAATTAATTAAAATATTATCATGTAATTTACATGTCTACACATGATTTTCACTTAAATGTTTAATTACCATCACCTCCCTGTTCAGCGCTTGACTAAGTAAAGTTTGGTGTATAGTCTTATTTTTTAATAATTTTATCAGTTCGCACATGTATTTAGTCTTATTATTAATAATTGTATTAGTTCGCACTTGTATGAACTTGTTTATAGTATATCACAGTGTGTTTTTTTCCAGACTCGAAATTCACTCGGTCTGAATTCTCGAGTCCTGAATACGAGTCCGAGTCAAGATGCCTCCAGTCCAAGTGTGAGTCCGAGTCCCTATAACAGACTGGACTGACAGAAACACTCTGACAATTGAGATTATATATACTTTCTAAGTATAGATGTTTATGACGGAAGATTGGACCGGAGATCTACAAAACTTATCTACAAATGTTTGACCGCTTACATGTATCTGTCTCATCATATATAAGACATAGTACTGAGTGAAAACAAAGACATAGTACAAACACAGTAGTAGGAATAAGAAAATAAAATGAAGTAGTAATATCATATTCTGATTTATCTTTGCATTAAACAATCTAATGGCCTTCGGTACAAATGAATTAAAGTACCTGTTCATTCTGCTTTTTAGAGACTGCAGCCTTCGGCCTGATTTTAGCCAGACAATATAATCACTGAGATCGCTTTTACCGTCAGCCATTTTTTATCTTAGTCATAACTTTTTAATTAATAATATTTATTAGTTCTTCTGCTATTTTTCTTATTCCTTCAATTTTCTGTTTGTTCTTAATGGTTAGATTTCCGCACCATCATATAACAGCGTACGATATGACATTACTGGCTGATAAGATATTAATGGTTGTGTACAGGTATGTCATTGTACATTTCATCCATGGACGACCATAGCAGTACAGTTATCGGCCTGACCGCCAACATAATTCACATTGGGCTCTATCGATCCATCGAACACACCTGTAGCGCGCAGTCGGCCGGTGTATGCCGGTTCACAATCTAACCATCCGATTGAAGTAGTGGTCCATATTTTTATAGAATCATGGACGGCATGCGAAGATAAAAGACAGATATAAAAGTAACGGTTACCAAACATGGTAGTTACAAACGCTACTGCCAAACTCAACTTGCAAAGTCATGCTCCCCATCAATACTTTAAAGTGGCAGGACTGGTCCCCCCACCTGACCTGACTTTGTTTCAGGTTTTCCTTTGCATTGAACAATCTAATGCTTTAATACCCCCTAAAGTGTACATTTTCTGAAAGCTAAGAAAATTTTCTATAGTTTGGTGATAACAAACTTTGTTTCTGAGGGACAGGTTTGAATTTGTAAGAATTCTAATTTAATTTTAATATTTAACAAAAAAAAGATTATTCCAGCACAACTAAAGCAGATACAGAAAATCTTCTTAAATAAATGGAGAATTTAGATAATAATCCCCAGGCGATTTTTTGTTTAGCGAGTTAAGTTTAAAAATTACGATTTTACAGAGTATTTAATTTTGAAATCTTCACAAATCATTTAATTTTTTACTTTTACCTTAATAAAGTCCGTCAAATTAGGTATAGGCGTATAATAAAAAAACACTTTTTAGAAGACATAATAACAATTACATATATTAAAGATGGTATGTTTCGGACAAGTACTTACTGAGAAATAACGCTCTAAAGATAAGGTGCTCAGGTGAAATGATGTTTCGAGAAAATGGCCAAAAACTATATTCGTAGAGATCATTCGTCCTACACACGTAACTAACCACAACTTCATGTTGACAGTCACATTAATTTGGTCAAGACGGTGGTTCTTATCAAACCATGCTATAATAACATGTATTAATTGACTATTTTGCTTGAAAAATGTATTAAAACGATAAAAGTTGACCTGTCACACCAGCGACTTGTCAAACGCCACGTGCATGTACTTCAGTAGGCGGAGCTTACAGTTTTGGCCGATTGCCAAGGTGCGCTGAGCACCCGACAACCGTGACCCGCGGCTGAACAGGTGCATAGCCGGGCCTAATAGGTAACCGCGTGTTTACACAGGAACAAGGGGAGCGGGATCTATGGCCATTCAAGGAGAATGAAGCTTGATTTACTTTTCACGGTTTACATACAATATAGGTATTTGAGAGTTGACAATAGAGACGAGTTTATAACGACCATACAAATCTCGCATATACATACAGGTCATATGTGAAATCTGGACTTATTGTTTATTGGAGGGTTGAATAGGAAGACGATGGTTTGTAACATTCATACATCATGCACACACATTCAAGTCACAGAAGGAGCCCGATTATCTTATAAGAAGATGGAATCTATAAATGGCAACAAATTAAACAATCAACGTAGTGATAACTGACCTCGTGATAACTGTTTGTACAGTAATTTGTGTACATTAGTAATTAGTCACTAGATCTTTCTCGTTGAATGCACTTATGCGAAGGTGCATCTAAATGAAATAGTATGTTGTTACAACAGCGGCTAACAATGGCGCGTTTAGTTGATAACACTGCCAAAGTCGATAGCTGTCGGCCTCTGGTTTTCCTTCATGCGTAAACGTAGAGATGCCGTCATCTGACGATTCATCGTCGCTGGCCATCAGTTTGATCACGGAAGTAGGTTCGGCTCGCTGAGACTTCTTGATATCATTCAACTGCTGCAGTTTTTCAAGTGGCATTCGGGATTTGCGTCGTCGGCCCATCGTAGTATCGTCTGGTATTGGTGTTATATTTATTTGTTGCGGTGTTGACAGTATGAATATCATAGACGTTATTGTTGGGATATGAAGCAGCTTATTATAAAGTAATTTTAGGTATCTGTCGATAGGCTCAGGATACAGCAGAAATAACATGATGTCAAGTGAAAATTTGTGTTTCGGCGTAACATACCCGAAAAAAAAAGACAGAAAGGCCAATGACACTAACAGATCATCACAAGGACGGGTTTGTTTGCACACTAATTAGCTAGAGTTAGGGTTGCTCTCCAACGCTTATCAGTTGTATGCTCTGCTAATTAGATTGGGCTATCAAACGTCGACCGTCAGTTCTTGCCACCTCGTGCACGGAGGTACTTGGCCCATGCATTAATTAAAAACTTGCACCTCGCGATTGGCTGAATGATCCAGGTGAGGGCTGGGGGCAGAGTGATTGACAGGCCTGTGGCAGGGCTGGAGTTAGTTAACAAACACCCTGTCAACACATCTTGGTGTTTACTGAATAGAAATAACCCTTTTCTACAAAATGTTACCGGCGACCCAAAATGGGTGCAGGTGCATTAGATCCGCCCAGTATTCAATATTACGTATTCCTTTTATTGAAAAAAACACCAATTTTTAGGATTTTGACCAGTCCTGCTACCTTAATTTTGTCTCACATAATGATGTCATACATAAGGGCGCAGTTACACCTGATCTACGAATACACGCGCCGGCCACTATAGTCCGTTTCACCACCTGCTGTCCACCTGTTTTTTGTTGATGATTTTCTTAAAAGTTTAAATTTTTCAATAATTTCAAAGAAAATTACATATGGAAGTGACAACCTAATATGGAAATTACGAATTTAACAATAAATCTGCTGTTTATGTTTCACAACATTTAAGTCTCTTCATCATGATCTGGCAGATATGATGTGTCCCTCCATAAGTAACCATCTCTGTTTTAGCTAGTTATGTTTACATGAGATCGTCCAATCAGCAGCTGTCAGTTGAGGCTGTTTTTGTATGTGACCAATGACCTTGACCGCCATAATGGGGTCTCATATATTGTAAAATGTAGACTGATTTCACATATTTTAATAATAATTCTGTTTCTTTAATAAGGTGTAAGGAAGGTATTTATTTATCTTGTTGAAAATTAGGTCCTTTTATAATCTACTCTCCACTGTAATTGTTTCCCTCGAAATGTAATTGATAAAATTTTCATAGCAAAAACCAGATGGACATGAGGGGATGAAATGGACTATAGTTACGGGCTACCGACGGTCATGGCGACGGACTGCGACTATTTGGCATAAAACCAGATGCAGTCACATAAGAAGAAGATCACACGACATCAGTGACCACCTGTGACCAGTCGTGCATCTTGTTGCAGCGTAAAGCCTTGGTCCCAACTAGCCGCTGTAACATTCGACATTGATCGGGAGTTCCGGTCTAAATGGAGCCGTTATTACATTCATTCTCAGTGCCATATACTACACCCCTTTTATCCTATTATGAAGAAAAACCATGTAATAAAACTTAGAAATAAACATTATCATAAGACAATAAAATGGTCCCTTACGCTGCATGAACACTCCAGGTTTGTGGATTCTTGTATGAATGTACATAATTAAGAATATTTTTACAATTGCCTTGGTATCAGAGTCTTAATTAATTTAAACAGTCTCTCTAGTTATGAAAGTTAACCGAAAGTGTTTCACTTAAATGTTATTGTCCGGTGTTCACTGTTTTACTGTTTTAAGTAGCGCACGTTATTGTCTCTCGGTTTTGTATTTCCACTCACTAGATGTATGCAAGGTATGAAAATAATATGTCGAGTAAACATTAAATAATGAAACTGTGCTTAGCAAATAGTAAACCAAAGTTCTTATACATACTTACGACTACTCCATCACAAAGTCCTTAAATTGTCCTGGCAACGTTTTCTCTCTGCGAAGCAATATATTTCTTTACATGAGTCTTAGTCCTCTGCATCCTGGTTCTATCATCAGTTCGAACTACAACACTGTTTCCCTGTGTGACTATCACCTCCAGCGGGTTCTGATGGTACGGAGTGGAGAGTTTATTTGATTTCTTCTGCTCAACCAATACTCTGTCTCCTATCTGAATATCTCTCTAAATTTACTGCACCTCTTTGTGTGTCAGCGTATAGTTTCCCTCTCATTTTCATGTCAGTGTCTCTGTCACTGCATCATTCATCTCTATATCTCTCTACTCTTGTAATTTGGTTCTGCATTTACGACCATACAATAACTCTGCTAGCGCAACTAACGTTGTAGAGTAGGGCGTTGTTCTATACGCAACTAGAAATTTTCTTATTTCTTTCTTGAAGTCTTTGTTCTCTGCCTCATATATTTTAAGAAACTTTAAAAACGATCTGTTCTGACGTATTCCTACGCAACAGTGCAGAACACTGAAGGTCGGTCACCGGGTTTTGCTGTCAACGGTCTTGATAACGGATCCGCAATGTCCCCTTTGCCAGGTGCGTATCTCACATTGAAATTTAATGGCAACATCCGCAATAGCCACCTCTCGCGCGTTCTTTGATTCACGAGTTTCCTTTATCACTTCCACCTTCTCCTCGTCAGGACCGATACCTTTCACCGACTAAATGTGGCCAACAAACCTGATACGCGACCTGCGATAAACGCATTTCTGTTCATTCAACGTAAGTCCGGACTCTAAAAGTCGCTTTAAAACTTGGTCAAGCCGCTGGTCGTGTTCCACATAAGAACGACCATGTATCACGATATCGTCGGAAATATTACTAACGCCATCTATCTATTCCCTGTAACACCTCCTGTATCACTCTTGGATACAATTCCGGGGCCGAACTGGCTCCAAACATGAGTCTTTTGTAGCAATATAACCCTTTATGTGTGACGAAAGTAGTGATTTCGCGAGCTTTGTCCGTTAGTTCGATCTAATGATAACCGCACTTGAGGTCTAGTTTCCTGAAAACACATCCATGGCTGAGATCCTGCATGATTTCGTCGATTGTGGGTATAGGGAAATATATATAGATATTCACGAAATTCAAATCCCATCCTCGTCGCCACTTGTAACACGACTAACTGAAGATTAAACCAGGTGGAAAAGATTAATGATCAAAACATTGAATGCTGAAATATGTATAAAAGTATAAAATACATGTATATATTGTAGAATACGGGGGCATATACCTTGATACGGATGTACTGGTCGTGAAGTCTTTCGACCCTCTGAGAAAGTTCAACTTCACACTGGCACGGGCGAACGTGAATGTGTTGTCTAACGGGATAATGATAGGTCAACGGGGTGCTCCGTTTTTCCGAATGTGGATCGAAGCTTACCGGACGTTTGATCCCAACGAATGGGGACAACATTCAGTTATCATGGCGGGAACGCTACAGAAGATTTACCCGACCCTGGTTCACGTGGAGGAAGGAACTCTGATCAGCCCCAACTATAATGACAGGGAGAAGATATTCCAGAAAGGTTATGATTGGTCAAAAAACTACGCCGTACACATTTATAAGAGGAACCGGAAAGTGCCGACAGATCCAGAAGGAATAAAAAAGCTGGACACACTTCTGGGGGAACTGATGAGATACATTTATTTTGGATCAAAAGATCTATTCACATTATAACACTCATATCCACATTACATTTTCAAACCACATTTTTTAGCCTGGATCAAAAGATCTGATCAAGTGAGCCATGTCTCTCAGGATTTCTTGTGATTAACAGATATCCCAGATATTATGAAATATACTTTTCTTATTAAATGAATAGCCTGAATATGTTTGAGTGGCAATGCTTGTGCTACTTTTTAACGATCTGACAAAACAATGTGTAGTTTGAATAATACTCCCTTAATATTGTGGGTTTCATGAGGTGACTTATCAGATAAAACAATTATAGGGTATTCATAGTTATCGTAACTAAGTATATGTACATCTGCAGCATTCCATGATTCCGGTCTCGAACTAAATGACAGGGCAGTATCAACAAGTTCCTCTCATTTTTATACACTTGTTTTAACCATGCCCGGTGACTGCTGCACCTGCGGGTTCTGGATGTATAATCGTCCCCATTGCTGAGACATAACAAAAAGGAACCCCCAAAAAACTCACTCGTTAGTTAATGAAACACGGCCGTTTGGTACGACCTCTCCATTAAGCATGCAGAGCGCCCACCATGGGTGGGGGCCGACCGTGAAAAAGCTCACCGCCTCGGCTGAGATTCGATCTAACCCTAAGCCACTGAGGCCCGCTAACATGACCAACCCACTAACACGACCAACTCACTAACACGACCAACCCACTAACACGACCAACCAACTAACATGACCAACCCACTGACACGACCAACCCACTATAACACGTCCGACCAACTAACATGACCAACCCACTGACATGACCAACCCACTATAACACGTCCAATCCACTAACACGTCCAACCCACTAACATGACCAACCCACTGACACGACCAACCCACTGACACGACCACTTTGGAAAGTGGTTGTGTTAGCGAGATTTCATTCTGTATATATTGCAAAGGCCCTGATTGGAATTTGGTCTAGTTTAACACGGAGCGGCCCAGATTGCAATTGTAATCTAGACCGATCCACATCAAAATTTTAATCAGTTCAGATTAAAATATTGATTTGGGCCAGTCCAGTTTACAGTCCTGTGCTGCAGAATTCAGGATTGAAATCTGGTCTGGTCAGATTTTAAACTGGACCAGTCCACATTGGAATCCTTTGAATCCTTATCTACCCCTTGGCTGGCCTGATTCAGTATCATAGAGAAATTTATATTAAACCCATAGTTTTAACTTCTGCTATATTGCAGTTGTTAAATAGGTACCCTCTGAATTTTGCCAACAGGAAAATCCTTTACACATGAATCTTATAGTAATAATAAAAATTATAAATATATAGATGTCAAATGAATTTTGCGAAATGCAGTCATCAAATGCAGTTATATGTGATTAATGTAGTGCATGTAGATTTTAAAATTAATATGTCCTAAATGTAGAAATCACATAGGAATTTGTAAAGAGTAGGTTAAATGATTTATTCGTTCACTGTTCTTGATATTTGAACATAAATAAGACATAACTGATTAAATACGACCATTTATATGCAGTGTAATTCAATGTAGACAGTTCCGTGCAAAGTAAAGTTGAGCTTGCATTCTGGTATCAAATTTGAAGAATCACCCTTTTTGGCCTTTTAAGCTGATTACCAAAGCAAACACTTTCCGAAGCATGCTTTTTTACTAGGTTAGCGTTAACATAACCCGAAAGCTAAAAAAATGCTCCTTGCATTGTACGTATTATTAGGATTCCCTGATATCTGCTGATTTTATATAGGTTACGAAATGTTAATTTTAAATATTTTATACTTTTCTGATCCATAAAGTGTTAAGAAATTCCATTTTTAACACATAGGCGTGTAAATAATAAATATGCTCCGAAAAGTGTCCCTTTCTAATCGTTTGCTTATATGTGTGTATTTTGAACAAATTTTCTGGAACGTAATTTTTTCAGATAAAATACAAATTAAATTATTTTCTTTGAATCTCTATTACGTTGGATGAGACTGACATCATCAGTGAGTTCAGACCATCAACCCAGTCTTTACCTAACAAACGTGGTGGTCTAAGGTAAAATGCGATTGCTGAGCTATCAGTATGATGACGATTTTTTTTTGTATGAATCTATACTCTGTCCATAGTGTATCCTTCCCTACATAGCATATTTATTTATTTTTGAGATGTAAAAGATATTCTTCTTATATTGTAAAGATTTTGCTTCAGGTTATCCGCGCAATTTAACAAATTAAGAATTTTCATGCTTCTAACCGATGTTTCCTTTTTTTATGTAACTTTCCTTTGTTTGGGATTTAAATGTTAAGTCCTCTCAAAACAATATATCAGATTACCTTGTTTTGTTAATTTTTATTTCATAATTCTTTTACATTTTATGAAAGATATAGAGATCGCATATGACAATCCAAATTAAAAATAATTTTGAAGAATTTTTCACAGAGTTTCTCATGATAAAAATAATTTAAAATCATTTAAAACAATCATACTTACCTTTATTCTATAGCAAATTAATAGACTTAATGTTGGTAAAATGTTGATGGGCAATATTAAGTTATATAAAATAAACTGGTGAAAAATGAGCAATAATTGGGCCTTTAACAAAATATAAACCCCAGTGTACATGTTGCCGGAGTGAAAAAAAATCGTGAGAATTTTTTAGATATGCTTTTGTACTCTTTTTCATGGTCGGATAAGATTGAAACAGGACGCTCCATTTGCGAGAGTTATTCATCTTTGCCCGACGAACAAGAGGCTTCTATAGATCCCCTTCCATCCAATAATTCTGCGCTTTTTTTCTAGATATGATCGAAGTGCTAAAAAAATCAGCAACCTCTTGTGGGTAAAAATAACGAAGAGTTTAATGTTACATCATATTTAGGAATAAGATTTGAAAAAAAAAAAAATTAAAATCAGATCGTGCATCTCTTGCGTCGAATTTATTTGATTTTTTACTTACTCTGCGTCCTGTGACTTACTCTGCGTCCTGTGACTTATTCTGCGTTCTGTGATTTACTCTGCGTCCTCTGACTTAACCTGCGTCCTTTGACTTACTTTGTGTCCTCTGACTTACTCTTTGTCCTGTGACTTACTCTGCGTTCTCTGACTTACTCTGAGTCCTCTGAATTACTCTGCGTCCTCTGACTTACTCTGCGTCCTCTGAATTACTCTGCGTCCTCTGAATTGCTCTGCGTCCTCTGACTTACTCTTCGTCCTGACTTACTCTGTGTCCTCTGACTGACTCTGCGTCCTCTGACTGACTCTGCGTCCTCTGACTGACTCTGCGTCCTCTGACTGACTCTGCTTCTCTGACGTACTCTGCGTCCTCTTAATTACTCTGCGTCCTCTGACTTCCTCTGCGTCCTCTGACTTACTCTGCGTCCTCTGACTTACTCTGCGTCCTCTGACTGACTCTGCGTCCTTATTAATGACACGTAGGTTATTCATGTTCAGATAACATTCTTAGAATGCCTCCGTGACCGATGTATGAACAGGATTATCTACAGGCTGTTAATACATACGCCATTGTTGATAAACAGAGAAAAAAAACAGATAACCATAGGTCGCTGGCTGGATATATGTTCGGAAGTTAACAGGTAACTAGTTAGAAATGCCCTTTGCAATAGGCTGGTTCGTCTGACTAACACCAGGTGTCCTTGTTGAATGTATATGTTTGTAATATCTGGCGGGCTCCCAACATGTTGTAATTACGTATTAAAACAAATAAACCATACGGTGGGATCATCGATGTTTGGTATATATTTTTTCAAAGGTTCAAAAGATTAGTTTCGGTAAAAATTCGTCAGATATCTCAATAGGCCCCTCTAAGCATATCCTGTCTTTTATATTATAAAGTGTGGTCAACATGCAAATACAATTTAATTGAAACTGTGGTCGCTTTTGTTATAACAGACAAAACAATGGGGTCCGCGATGTTGCAACAGTACCAGTTAAAAAAAATCTTATAACACATTACAAGCCTGATGGCCCATCACTGCTTGTCACGTGGTCATGGGAATATTAAAATCGCACTCCATTTGTCTGACCATGGTACTCCACGTAATATGGACATATAAATCAATAAAACTCATTTTGCTCCCATAAGGCAAACACGGCCGAATATAGTGCTAAGATCTTAAACAAAACGACCCACTTGAACTCCCTCGTCGACGGTTGATACAAACTGGCGATCATAGTGTTGAGACGTTTAATATATTGGTTGATATTATGCAGATATATGCAAGTTACCGCCCCATTCAAAATGCACGTATCACATACACTTAATCACATTACATCGGAATCCATCATTTTGACTTAGGAGTATGTTATTATTAATTTCTCTTTCACTCTCTCTCTCTCTCTCTCTCTCTCTCTCTCTCTCTCTCTCTCTCTCTCTAGAATGTGTAACTATGACTCTTAATGTCATGCTTTTCCTAAATGTAAGTGCCACATATATACTTATCTGCTGCAAATTATTTTATTAATGTGAATGCTGGATAATCTCGCATAATAGTAAACTATTGCGATGATTAAATATACACGTGAAGGACTGTTTGTGTGCAAGAGGGATGAACCTGCAAAATTTTAAGCCGAGATACCACTTCACTGCTGAGAATAAGTGCATCAATATATTCTATAAATACGAAATGGCAGTTAGCGCCACCTGTCTGGTCTACAACAAAGCTTTCCAAGACGATAGATGCAAAATTTCAGGTTGATACATCCATCAACTAGTGAGATATAAGCGAATTTCATTCAAAGCAAACGGACGGATGGGCGCCACGCGGAAGGAATTGTTTCTATGCTTATCTTATATACCTCCACAACATTCATCACGGGGAATGTTACACAAGAATTCAATGACAGCCTAACGCATCATGAGTTAATTTCTCATAACAAGCCCCCCGTTTTCTTAAATGGGGATTTTAATGCCCGCATTGGTAATAAGCATGATATAGCAGATGATGAGGCAATACCAGAGAGAGAGAGAGAGAGAGAGAGGGAGAGAGAGAGAGAGAGAGAGAGCAGTTATAGATGTACAGTTTAAAATGGCTAGCCTTTATTATATTTTCTCAATGACTGTCGTCTATGCGTACTGAATGCATGCAGGTGTTTGAAATCATCAGCCAGCGATAAGTATACGTGTATATCATGGTGTGGAGTTCCCGTTGTAGACTAAATTGATTGCACAATATGAATTCTTCAAAAATATATGCAATTTTACAGTTTACACAGTGTTAGAATTAAATAATCAGTTTAACTTTCCACCTGCAACAACATCTGAAGTGTCGGATCATTCAGTTTTGGTTTGTGATATTTTCCAGGCGAGCTTCATTACGTTAAGGAAAGCTGATGTAAATGTTGCTGTTGTTAAAGAGCCCTGTCGTGTTTAGCGGAAAATATTTGATTTCCCAAAAATTCCTGACAATCTGTTTGATGTACCTCAATATTAAGATACTTTGCGCTTGTCTATTGAGCAATTATATAATTAACAAATAAAACATGAAAATTCAGTAATTGTATAGACACATTTTGAGGGGGGGAGGGGTACGAATTAAGAGCTTTCAGAATGAATTAGATAAAATATATGAAGATATTGTGCAATGTATAAATAATGAAATTATGTGGAAAATACCAATCGGTTTGCCAACCAATATAAATCTAAAAGAAAACAAAAATTTACGGGTCAATTTTGGAAATATAACCTTCTGCAATATGGTTTTATTAATAAACGACTGATACAATATATTCTTGAAAGTTTACAAGCTGATAACCAGAGATGCATGTAGGCCTTTGAATGAAAGCCAATATCTCCGTGAAATACGTACAACTGAAACAGGTTAGGAAAATCATGTAATAAATTCGCTTCAGGACTTCAGGCACCCATTTTATATATTTAAAATTCGTCAGAAGGGATTCATGTATTTTTATTTATAACTGACAACAAGCAAAATTCACAACTTTTGCCAGTCCAGTGGATTCCCCTACATAAAATAATTTAAATTCGTTAAGGGATTTTTAGGTATCTGGTATAAAGACATCAAAGAAAAAGCAACCAATATGTATGTGAACATAATACCGCACAAAATCAGCCACAGAAGATAATAAATAGTTTTATGATTGTCCGCCAGGTGACTCTAGGTACAACCCAACATTTCTGACCGGTCTTTGCAATGGCCTCATTTAGCTGATGCAAGGATTATTGCTTTATAAGTAGGCTAATTGAATGGCTCATAAAACAACATTTTTTAAATAAAATGATGGATAACATAATGGTGTCATAATTTCAGATATGAAAGAGTTCATCTTTTACGTTTAACTCATTATGATCCAATTCATAGAGACTCCAAGACTAATTTCTGGCTCCGCTTTGAAACAAATGTGCCAGGTATTTGCCAATTTGTTAACTAACTTAATGAATTTAATACTGTAAATTTTTTTTGTTGCAGAAATTATGAGCATTCTTTCAAAATTTGAACATACGCATGTTTATCAGATGTTTCTTATTCCATAACAAAAATCATTCAAGTGCATGTAATTTGCCTTGAAACGATTCTAACCAATACGCGTATTATGTGGCCTAGATCTACACCCTCGACTGTATTTTAGCCAAAGAACGACCAGAGTCGAATGAAAATTCCCTGTATGTGAGTGGACTTTTGATTGCGCTCTACTCTGGATGTACATTTTCCAGGCCATTCCAATAATAAACAAAATACAAAAACGTCGTTACCAGAAACTGCGGGCAGCTTTACCAGAAAGTGTATTCGGGCACTGTGCCTTTATCTTGTTGGAATAAATGGCAAATAAATAAATACTTGTTTTCCTGTGAGAAAAGGGGAATTTTTACTAAAATGGTCCCCTGGGCGATGCTATGTTTCTGATGTCGATCCCTGTGTTTTACTGTTACTGTTGTGTTTATAAACCTGAGGGGATTGTGGGAAATGACTTACATGTATACAGGGCTTTACAGAACCCCGAGAAGGCAAGCAGACTTCAAGTGAGGCCAACGAAGAAGGAATCAAGAGTGGTCAAAGGAGAACAAGGAATGCCGAAAGAGTAGCCAACCCCCCCCCCCCCCCCCCCCCCCCCGGAGAAAAATCCAGACATTGCAATTTTCTGTAAAAACTACAAATCCATTCTAAAGTTCATATTGGATTAATAAAACTTGTAAACTGTTTGCTTGCAAGGCTATCACCTTGACGGATAAATCTCTGGTGTGATAATCCAGCTAGCAAAACAGTATTACACATAAGTTTATTTACTAAGACAGAAATACTAATATGGCGTGTAATTAACCTTTACTCTTATAGCAAAGCCAACAGGTGTTCATGCAACTGCCCCATTATCCACCCCCCCCCCCCCCGAAGACTTTCAAATTTCAGCTTTTTTTTATTACAATTATAAACAAAGGCACGTGACAGTCACGACAGCATTGGGCAGTTGAATATTTAAACCACTGTTGAATATTCATATTCTTTTAATAATGAAAATATTCAAGGTAGATTAACCGAATGAAAGCCACAACGTTTACGCGATTCTTAAACTGACTCTGATTGGTTCATATTAAATAAGGCCGCCGAAGTCACGCGAGTTTGCATGCAACTGATTGGCTCACGCGACTGAATGGGGGAAAGGGGAGCTCATCTACAATACACCAAGTCCTCACAACATGCAGAACTAGAATAGCCAGGAGTAATTTGTTATCAGATTTATTATTCATATAATATGCACATATCAGTCTTAACGATACAAGAGGTTGTCCATCATCGAGGGACAAACATAATTTATCTTGATTATGAAAAATAAAATTAAACATACAGTGACTATAGAAGTGCCATTCAAGTTGCCTGAATGCAGCATCTGACGTCTCATATATATATAAGCCTGTAATATTATATAACTATTTCATATATATATACTTACATATTTATATAAATTTTTTTTACCAACTACTATATATATATATATATATATATATATATATATATATATATATATATATATATATACTAACTTATATAAATAGTTTGTATATACGAGCCTTGGATTCCAGGTCATTTTATTCAAATCGATCACTGATTGTGCATAAATTCATCTTTGTGGAGAACTGACAGAAATAAATTCTTCCTAAATCGGAGATTTGCTTTCTGTTAAACCGACGAACAAAAAAAGTGTACAGTGCATTAAAAAAACGTTGCTCACAGTGAACTGGTTACACGTCTAAACATTGTTTTCCCCTCTCACAGAAATAAATAAAAACACAGATCAGGCAAGTACAGGGTGTGGACTGCGAATTCATAAACCAACGTCATTTACTGTATGACAGTGCAACTGTTACTTCTGTTGAGAAAACCAGTGATCCTCAAAGCAGTGCCACCTGGTGGTGGCAAAAGAAATTAAAATAAGCTTCCAAGCTCCAACAAAAATGTTGTGTTCCAACGTATTTCCATTGGATTAATATCCACACACGCACACAAAACGTAATCCCATTTCCTGTTGTTTTATTTTTGATCATGAGAACTTCGTTTTTTTCTCATTTAAATATATCCCACAATGCTTTCCATCATAAACTTGGGAAAGACACCTTTTAACAATCAGTGCAGTACATGTCAATAAAAGATATGCTAATAAGATGGGATCAGAGGTCAACGTGAATACTGTCTAGAGTTTTCAAGACTGCTTAAAATACAACAACAGAAGAGAATTATCTATTTGAGCCAAACGTGATAAACTGAGCCAGATAATGTTCGTAGCACCAACGAATCAAATTATGAGCCATTTTCAAACTATTTTTTCAGGTGGAACTAATATAACATAATACATATGGAAGGTTTGACACTACACGTGGTTATGATATTAAACTGTTCATTTTTTTATTAACCTTCGTAACGATCTATGTTTAGTAGCTTTTAAATTTTTTTCTCAAACCTTAACTTGTATATTATAGGCCTACCGTTAAAGTGCTGAAGAAATATAAGTCTAGTCCAGCACGAAGATAGTCCTAAAAATTATAATGACATATTTTGACAAGTGATGATGAACAAAAGTTTGCAGACCAACCACGCAACAGAAAGATAGCGGGCATTCAAAACGGATCTATACGATCAATGAATCCGGAATTTTTCCACAATAGAGAGGAGTACAAGTCTTCATGGGGACTGTATAAGAAGGGTACAAGTCTTCACGGACCACCACTCCAACAAGCCCATTTTGGACAATGAATAAGGGGTTTATTTTAATAGAGAGGACCTGAGAGGTGCATGTATCAGAAAGGTTACAAAACTTTCGATGTATATAAAGAAACTAATGTTTAATCCTTTGATATATAGAACAAACCGTGTTCCTATATGACCTTATCTGTATCAACATTTGTTATTAAATATATTCGAACGTTCGGGCGAGTTCCCCGTAAGCCCCATCTCTCGTGCTCGCTCTCCCTTCCGTGGAATTGATACATACGCCGCATAATAATATGCATTTAGTTCCCGTGTTAACCAAGGTGGCGTCAGTTCCATTTTACTAAATCAAATAACGCCAAGAGCATCTGAACCTTAACCCTTATTTCATCTGATTATCAATCAAAGTGATAAAAGCTGGACCCCCCCCCCCCCCCCCCTTTTTTTTTTTTAGCCGAAACAACCTTTTTAAGGTTTTCAAACCAAAATGTGATACCTGGACCCCCTCCTTTCCGGACCTGAGGACATTTTTAGGTTTTCTTTTAGTCTTTCTGGGTTGGACCCTCCCCTTTCCAAAATCCTGGATGCGCCTCTGTTGTAGGCCTACACACGCCTGACTTGCCGAGCTTTATATGCTATTGATGTATTTATTATATTAATAAACCTTTCAAACAGACAGACCTTTTGGGTATTCAATTGAATCTTGATTAAATAATGTTACATCCCTGACAAAAAATCTCTAGCTTCAGCAATCCTCTTTTAAGGGAGTAAATATATTTCTTGATTTTTTAAAAAGTGCATTATGTTTGGGCCCATAACATAAAACAATTCAAAATACTGACATCATTTCTGGCATGTGCATAGAGAATGTATAGAAAAATATGTATATTATATATGATTAAAGTCAGATCAGTGGTTTTGATATTACGCACTCTTTGAAGTGTAACAATGGGTTTTCAATGGAAAAATGAAGTTTTTCATTAATATCTCGAAAGCATTATGTCCTAGTGACCAAATTCTTGGCATGGTAGGGGATTTTTGAGACATCTAATTGTATGCCAAATTTTAGGAACTAAGAGCTGAAGCTGGGGAGCTGAGCTCTTGCAAACTTCATGACACTAGCTTGATGTAAACAATATGTTACATGGTGCTTGAAAACTTGAATAAAATCTACCGTTTTTGATCAACTGGTTTCAAATTTTTGGTGTTAACAGACAAAATGCTAACAAAAACATGCTGTGAAAATTAAATCCACAGTACTATTAGGAAAAAAACGTGCCATGGTCAAAGTTGGGCAAAATTTAAGGCACCAATTTTTTATTGTTGTTAATATTTAAAAAAAAAAATTAAAGATTTTGATCTAATTTTGGGTATACAATTTAATTTTGATTAATTAAAGTTATATTACTGGAAAAAAAGTCCTTAGCTTTAACATGTTTTGTGTTAAGTGATCAAATATCTTTCCTGATATTTTTAAAAGTGCCTTATGTTTGGGCCCATAACTTTTTTAAATTATATAATACGCACAATTTCTGGCATGTACACAGGAACTATATAGAGGAATATTTATGGTAAATATGAGGAAAAACAGATGAGTGGTTTTGATATTAGGCAGTCCTGAAGTGTGAAAATAGGTTTTTAATAAAAATTTGAGGTTTTCCCTTAATTTCTCAAAGGAACGAAGTCGCAAAGACCCAGTTTTCGGCTTGGTAGGAGATCTTGGGGACATCTAACATTATGCCGAATTTTGGATTCCTAGGTCTTACGGTTTCAAAACGTACCACATCTACGGACGGACGGACGGACGGCAAGACGACGGACAATGGACCACGACTATAGCTCAGATGACTTATAGTCAGCTGAGCTAAAACCTAAAACAGCCAGGAGTAATTTGTTATCAGATTTATTATTCATATAATATGCACATATCAGTCTTCACGATACAAGAGGTTGTCCATCATCGGGGAAAACAAACATAATTTATCTTGATTATGAAAAATAAAATTAAACAAACAGTGACTAAAGAAGTGCCATTCAAGTTGCCTGAATGCAGCATCTGACGTCTCATATATATATAAGCCTGTAATATTATATAACTATTTCATATATATATACTTACATATTTATATAAATTTTATTTACCAACTACTATATATATATTTATATATATATATATATATATATTACTCGATTATGTAAATAGTTTGGATATACGAGCCTTGGATTCCAGGTCATTTCATTCAAATCGATCACTGATTGTACATGAATTCATCTTTGTGGAGAACTGACAGAAATAAATTAAACATACAGTGACTAAAGAAGTACCATTTAAGTTGCCTGAATGCATCATCTGACGTCTCATATATATATATATATATTCACTTTATATAAATAGTCTGTATAAACGAGCCTTGGATTCCAGGTCATTTCATTCAATTCGATCACTGATTGTGCATAAATTCATTTTTGTGGAGAACTGACAGAAATAAATACTTCCTAAATCGGAGATTTGCTTTCTGTTAAACCGACGAACATAAAGTGTACAGTGCATTAAAAAAAACATTGCTCACAGTGACCTGGGTACACGTCTAAACATTGTTTTCCCCTCTCACAGAAATAAAT
Organism: Sipunculus nudus; assembly: GCA_026874595.1. Taxonomy (NCBI): domain Eukaryota; kingdom Metazoa; phylum Annelida; class Sipuncula; order Golfingiida; family Sipunculidae; genus Sipunculus; species Sipunculus nudus. The sequence goes on from CM049321.1 coordinate 13,764,945, forward strand.
AAAAACACGGATCAGGCAAGTACAGGGTGTGGACTTCGAATTCATAAACCAACGTCATTTGCTGTATGACAGTGCAACTGTTACTTCTGTTGAGAAAACCAGTGATCCTCAAAGCAGTGCCACCCGGTGGTGGCAAAAGAAATTAAAATAAGCTCACAAGCTCCAACAAAAACCTCTTTCCAACGTATTTTCATTGGATTAATATCCACACACGCACACAAAACGTAATCCCATTTCCTGTTATTTTATTTTTGATCATGAGAACTTCGTTTTTTCTCATTTAAATATATCCCACGCTTTCCATCATAAACTTGGGAAAGAAACCTTTTAACAATCAGTGCAGTATTTGTCAATAAAAGATATGCCAATAAGATGGGATCAGAGGTCAACGAGTTTACAAGACTGCTTAATATAAAACAACAGAAGAGAATTATCTATTTGAGCCAAACGTGATAAACTGAGCCAGATACTGTTCGTAGCACCAACGAATCAAATTATGGGCCATTTTCAAACTATTTTTTTCAGGTGGAAACTAATATAACATGTTACATTTGGAAGGTTTCAGAATATACGTGGTTTTGATAACTGGTTATTTATTTGGAACCTTCGTAACGATTTATGGTTGGTAGCTCTTTTACTTTTTTTTCTCAAACCTAAACTTGTAATTTATAGGTATATATTTAAGGTACTGGAGAAATATAGGTCAACTTGAGCACTAAAATGGCCCTGATAATTATAATTACATATTTTGGTAAGTGATGATGAACACAATTTTTGCAGACCAACCACGAAAAATAAAGATAGCGAACATTTAAACCGGATCTATACGCGTATACGGACAATGAATCGGGAATTTGTCCATAATAGAGAGGTGTACAAGTCTTCATGGGGCCTGTATAAGAAGGGTACAAGTCTTCACGGACCACCACTCCAACAAGCCCATTTTGGACAATGAAACTTTCGATGTATATAAATAAACTAGTGGTTAATCCTTTGATATATAGAACAAACCGTGTTCCTATATGACCTATCTGTATCAACATTTGTTATTAAATATATAATCGAACGTTCGGGCGAGTTCCCCGTAAGCCCTCTCTCTCGTGCTCTCTCTCCTTTCCGTGGAATAGATATATACGCCGCATATTAAATAATATGCATTTAGTTCCCATGTTAACCAAGGTGGCGTCAGTTCCATTTTACTCAATCAAATAACGCCAAGAGCATCTGAACCGTTACCCTTATTTCAACTGATTATCAATCAAAGTAATAAAAAGCTGCCCCCCCCCCCTTTTTTTTTTTTTTTGAGCCGAAACAACCTTTTCAAGGTTTTCAAACCAAATTTTGATACCAAGTTTTCATCGGTTGGACCCTCCCCTTTCCAAATCCTGGATCGGCCTCTGCTGTAGGCCTACACACGCCTGACTTGCCGAGCTTTATATGCTATTGATGTATTTATTATATTAATAAACCTTTTCAACAGACAGACCTAGTTTTCTATCTACCATTTATTATGAGTATTTGATAACAACCAAGTCCACTTTCATCCGCACAGTTACTGTATGTGATACAGGTTCGGACATCCCCAGTCCCACAGCGTATCAATAGAATAATGAACACAGTATTTTATTTATTTTTTTCATACAATTGCATTATAAAACATACATGTACTGTGGTCAACACTATATCTTATCTTAGTGACAGGATATGCCAACACATAGACACAGTGTAATATTTTGATTATATAGCACGTAGGCCTATCCACAAGATGATTTACATGAAACCTAGTTTTGACAGTAGTTTTATTGGCCTAAGTGACGATTCTGAGTGTTAAACATTTATAACTAAGTCAGATGGCAAGTCCTGAGAGGGTGGTCACGTGACAGAAGCAGTTGCAAGAGTGGATTACTCTGAACTGTTATATGTACAATGAAAAAGACTTACAGAACCTACACAGTACGTAATAATTCAATGACGATGTCATGACCAATATGAAATCGTTTCTTCCTATAATTTTTCCTTCAGTAAAATGACCAAGTTCATGAATGGTTTGTAATGATAAAACATAATAATAATATACCGTTATTATGACCTACTATATTACTATATATATATATATATATATATATATATATATATATATATATATATATAAACACTATTCTCACAAATCGTACTAATAACAAATAATAATTTCATCTTACCAAGCATATCTTAAAGAACCCCTTCTCAAATGGTTTGAAAGCATCTTGTGTACATAAAGATTCCAGTGCAAACTTTATTGAGGAATTCCTTGTAATATTTACCTTATATCATTTATTACCTACATCCACTGAAACATCATAAAACTGATGGTGCTGAGATGATTACAAAAACATAAATGGTTGATCAACTTTGTGCTTCAAGGGCAAGATAATTGATTCCTGAATACTCGGCATATAAAACCACTGTCTAATTAATATATTAAATAATATTTCCAATCATCTATGATGGCCCTAATTAAATAAACATAATTAAACATCCAGGGCCCAACACTTCATGGGGTCATTGTTCCCTTGCACTATCCGACCCTGATCACATGACATACAATAGTCACATGACTAGGTCACGTGACTTTCTCAAGGGTGAACAGACATTTGCCTGCAGTACGCTTGGGACTGCAAGTTGAATATTATCGGCTCTGATGATAACCAATAAACCTATCAACAGCTCTGAAAGAAGTATAATCGAAATCAAATACAGTTTCCATAATCTAACATGGTAAATTGAGTACGTTTTAAAGTTATTCCTAGGTAATATACATAGGGAAAAAAATTTAAAGGTACATGAGGAATCATGTATTTCAAATAAACTACATGTAACTGAATCTGAAACATGTAGCCATTTTCTTTTCATAATCCTGTACTTTTTCTTGTTGTAAAACGCAAGTTACTTAGTCGGCACAGAGTCAGGTGCAGTATTTCAAATATTTTTACAGAATATCTTGTTATAATCAATATAAAAATCTTTGTTCCTCAGACCCATCATTATCCATATCATTATAATTACTGGAGAAATTTACTCAATCCCCCCCCCCCCCCCCCCCACCGTCTGTTCAAATGCATTTACTTTTGTCCTGGTAATCTGACAAGATCTGGTAATCTGACAAGATATCGTCTTACGTTCTATGGTTAACTTCATATGTGCATGGTTAAAATTTTGCTTTATTAATTTTTCAATGTTTTTGTGATCTCACCATGCATTAACCTAACAAAAAGCATATCCAGTATAATATAACTTCAATTTTTTTTCCCAAGTACATTAAAAGCTAGGTCCCTATAGAACCTAATAGGCTTTCGCAGTAGTGAATTACCTTACATTATTAAAGTGGGGCTGAGGTACCATTCATTTATAAATATCATGATCTATAAATAAATTTTAAAATTATATATACCTAACTATTTAATTTTTGAGGGTGCTAACTGACAGACTGAACTCTACATGAAGACAACAGTCATTTGTCAAGCTCTCTTTCGACCGATGGCCAGGTGCATCTTGGGAATACTTTGGCTGAGGATTCTGAGTTTCATATTTTCTGTAAGCGCACGAGGACACATCACATAATGGCTCACAGTGAAATAACATAAAATAAGGTAACATCTTGACAAAAAAGAACATACATTAGAACTATTATATATGTGTGTACAACTTATTTTTCACCTTTTCTGTATCTCCAAGACACCTAAGAGATAAAGTGATTCAGAAGAAAAAATCATAGTCTCGTTCACCCAGACTCCAGCCAAATAATACCTGAATTATCCAGCTAATAAAAAAAGTGACACCTGTTAAAACGGTCCCCAATATTTTGCAGTGCCAAGTTGACATTAGCAAGTACAAATTATGAATATTCATGAGTAACAACATTTCTTCTATCCCCTCTCATCCCTCTCAAAGGAGTGTTGCCATGGTGATATGGGATACAAGTCCATTCTCTCAGCCAACAGGAAGGTCAGAAAGTGGTATGAATATGCATGAGCAAATATAGCTCCTCCTGATCCACTGCCTTATTAGGAAGAATATCCTGCTCAATTAACCACTTTGACAGCTACAGCTCTTACTGAATATTCATGAAGAACACTCAAGTCGCACCATTTCCATATAAGGAGATATAATATTAGCCGCATGAGAAGACTGGGGTCTATAATCGAGCATCATAATCCTCAGTTAATGCGTAACCATGGCGACATCCACTCACAAAATATCCTACCCTCCTTTAGCTCACATTCCGTCCAGTACACAAACTAAACAAGTATATCGTCTCTACGTCCGGCTTGGTATTAGCTGGAGTTGTATAGTCCTGTGGCGAAGCGTCTTGTCCAGAGGCGCGCTATTCTGTCGTGTTCCTCTCTATTCTGCAGGTACTGTTGCGCTATACTCCCCACGAGGGGGTCATTAGGGTTGCAGTCTGTTAAGAGTGAACATATTGAGAGGAGTACCTTGGAGATAGTCAGAGCGGGACTCCAGTTGTCTTTCAGAATATCCAGGCAGATCACTCCTTGGCTGTTGATATTACAGTGGTAGATTCTCGTCTTGAAGGTCACCTGAAGGCCATTATATATAATCATGTCAATATTATCACATTTCATGAGAAGAACACTGAAATAGATAATTTCTTCTTCTGCGCTGAAGGTCACTTAAGAGTTAATAAAAATCATGAATATTCAAATTATCATTAACAATTATGACCATTATTTCAATGAAAACAATAATTAATCATTTGATTCTTTCTGAAATGTCATCTGAAGAATAAATTTAATCCAGGAACTGCATGTAAAATAATAACTTCCTCACTTTGCCTAAATGGTTAACTGAAACTGTGAAAGTCACAGAAATTTGCAATGAATGACAGTATTCTTGTATGAATTATTTTAATGATAGAGCAGAGCGCAATAAGAAGGTAATGTATAGTGTAACAAAGGAATTGGGTGCAATCCTGTGTGCTTAGATTTGCCAGTTACCATCCAATACAGGAGAACACTTTTTGGCAATAGGCAGCAAAGTAGATGTAGCACATAATGAAAGTTTTCCAAAGATGAGAGAGAGAGAGAAGAGAGAGAGAGAGAAATATTTTATTCAACATAAAAGTAATGTAACCATAAAAATATATTCAACGTCATTTTTTTGTTTTTATTATGTTCGGAGACTGTTGTTAAGCATTTTAATCAGCTGACACAACAGTCACCTGTGACATGTGGAGAAATTGTACATACTATTGAGGTTAAGTGTTATACATTTCATAAAAATGTAAGATTATATGATTTAATGAGGAAACTGGTGAGAAACTGGGAAGATTATCAACTTGAGTTTCTGAAATAACAGTTTATTATCTATTTAAATTGTTTTATTTTATTTTTCAAAAAAGGGTAATGGCTAAAGTACTGTCCAGAATATTAAAATAGTATTTGATAGCAGTGATACTGAATATGTAACTGTGAAACAGAGGAAGTGACTACATTTGATACAAAGAAAGTGATAATATTCTTAACAATAATTACTTAAATACAAATAGGCATTTCAATCACTGATCATTGATTGGACTCCTACGATATCAATTTTATCAATTCAATATCAATTTTATCAATATCAATTCTTTCTGGTGGTGACTTGAAGGCCCATGAAAATTAACATTATTTAAATGAATTATAAAATGAAATATATAATAACTTTAATCATAGTAAAGTGATTTCCTTCAATGGAAAGGTCACCAAATGTTCAGTGTAAAATTTATCATTTTTTTTATTATTTCTTTCATCACGACATGTTTTTGATAAAATATATCGTGTATTATTTCTAAATCTATGTGAATTTTGCAGAGAATTAAATTCAGGTGAGAAACTGTATTGGTTAATATTTAAGAGTTTCATGAATATCCATCAGATATTTGTTAAGTCATCACATCAACAAGTCTGGTGACCTCTGACCTCATTAAATATGCATGGATTTTACCTTTAATTGAATTCAAGCGAGATAATATATTTCACGAAAATCCATAAAAGCCCTGTTTAGTGATCACTGCGACTCTGAAAGTTAAAAGGCAAAGAACAGACAGACAGACTGGGTATACCATAACAGGTCACGTCACAGACGGGCGAATAAAAATGACAAACTAACCTTTGGGGGTTTGAATGGATAATCTGATGTGAAATGAATGTCAAGAAAGAAGACGCCACCCTCGTATACGGAGCCTGGAGGTCCCAGGATTGTTGATACCCACTCATACAAATTGTCTCCTTTAGGTCCGGCACTGAAACGAAGAAGGAGGTCATTAAATGTCAAATCAATGAAAGAAAAATTCTCAACAAGAAAAGCTTAAGGAGAACCACTGATCCATTTGCTTATGAAACACAGTGAAGCTAGAATTCAATTTAAGCATAAATTTTCAGTACTAAAATGTGTATGTAGCTGGAAATCAAGACACCAGAGATTCTACTGATACATTTGCATATCAGTTATGTCTGCAGCCAAACTGGGCGTATCATAAAGCATGGTACTTCATGATCTGAGAAGTCATCTGCCAATGGAATACCCTATCATAGAGAAACAGGAGAATACCATATCACAGGAGCTCCAAAATGATAAATATCTCCTCAAAATCAAAATAATTTTTTCCATGCACAGTGCCTCAGAAACCACTTGTCTTTGGGCTTACTGCTGCAAATAATGCCCCTGGTAAAATTACTTGTCATTTTAAGTGCCAGACAGGTAAAATAATCAAATATTGCCCTCCTAAGGTCAACTCGATCATTATCATTTTTTCAATGATGTTTAAAAGTACAGAGAACATGTTTTTTTTTTATCTTTAGTGATAAGTAAAACATATGCTTGCACTAAGTGACCTCAGGCTTATTACATCAGCTACTGATAGTAAAATTGATCAAATCTGGATCAACCTTCATTTTTATAAACATTATCAATTACTACAAATAAAATTCACTTGCAAATTATCCTACCTCACTCATTAAACAGTCAGAATTTTCAGGAATAGTTTTTATTTGAGAGAACAAATATAAATAATACTTTTATTAAAATAGCATATTCATCCCTATATCTCTGCCAACATACATTGACATCTGGTGGACAAAATTAGAACTAAATCAGTGGTCCCGCTTGAACCACTCAGCATCTGTTCTGTGTACCATCAATGAAGCAATCCAACATCTGATTTATGTCAAGTTTCTTGTAAACAGAATCCAGAATGCAGCGCCATCTGCTGCTAAACAATATACGAATTTAACACTGCACACGAATGCAGCACCACCTGCTGGAAAAATAAGGTACCACTTTCACACCAGCCCCTTGAATAAGGTGCCACCTGCTGGTGGCTTCACAGACTAACTTCAAAGCACCCGGGACTTTGATGATGTCTTGTATGTCAATCAAAAAATCCTTGATGGATGAACCACAGGAATCCCTTACCAACCACATAATACACTTGTGTGCTAACAGAGCCCACAGAAACTGATAGCCTACTTCATACAAGTAATGAATGCCCCACGTTTCTCTAAACAGGATTTCTGTAACCCCTGCCACCAGATTTACACATAGCAGCAAATAACAAATTCATTTCTCTTACACATCTGCATTTAGCCATTTTAATGGACTAAACTGTTAAATAAAATTTAAATAATTTACACCTTACACTGTAATCTCCAAATGAATTATCTAAGCAATTAACTTAAGAGTGAGATTGAGTATTAACAAATTTTTTGTCGACATGAAGTTAGCAAACATATGGATGGTGCTGAAACAGATTCCATAAAAATTCTAGATTTACAGATAATAGAAAACTTAACTGAACTAATTAGAATTAATCATTGATCAGTTTCTTTTAACCAATGATTGATTATGAAATGGAAACCGACTCCAACCATTTATATTAACATCAGAATACGGACAAAATCAGTCAAGTGCACTCTACCCCTGGGAAATTAATAAGCAGACCCTTCCACTGTTTGGACAGGGCCATTAACATACATTAGGGGGTTACTAGTCCTTCAGTAAACACTGGAGCAAGCATCTGTTATTTACATACAGAGGACCATTATACAGTAGAGAACCCCTCCCACTGCTCAACAATCAAACACCAATTACTGGTTACTAGAGCTCACAGGAGCTGAGAGTGGTACAGGTCGCATATTTTGAATGTGAGCACTCAAGCGCTGTCTTGAAGCCATGTTCACATAACACCTGTATTGCCTTTATACAGTAACAAATACATTTTTAATAGCTCCAAATCAATGTTCTGTTATGATTATCTTGTATCAACTAATGTTTATTATATTAGATACTGCTTCCGTAATGCATATACAATGGGGTATATTTATATGCATGTACTATAACTGCAGACCTGATAAGTGAATTGAATACCTTATCAAATAAGGTAACAAAACACACAGCATGATCATCATGACCATAAGTGTATTAAATACGGTATGATCAATTCAGTATAGGAGCAACCATATTTGACACAACTTATGTGTGTGAAAACGCTGAACTTGACTCCCCACCCCAGTGTTAATACAATTGTGTGGCGGACATCCTACTATGAAAAATTTGAAGTGAAAGAAAACACCAAAATAGGAATTTCAAAATTCTGTTTTCTGATAATACTTTAAGCTATTTTTAAACATAACATTAATCTGGTAATGCTTGTGAACAAGATCCATGACACTTAACATCATAATTAATGTGCATAAAATACTTAGGGAGGTAGACTGTAGTGTAGACTGTAGTAATTTTTAATTCTTTAAGTTCACTAACAAGCCGGAACATCAGTGCCAGTATCAGTGAGGTGTAATGTCACTGTGTAATACATTATTATATAACACAATTATGTACAAATGCCCTGCAGCCTAAATCAATAACATGCTCGCAGGGTGCCCTTCATTTAAGCTGTTAATAAGTCAAATTATGAAGGGTTCAAAGGTCATCCTCAGGTCACACTGAATGACCTATTATAGTGAGCATTAACATTGAAATTAAGAACTTATAGGTGTGATGCAAACAGACTATGGATTTCACCTGTGAACCTCTTGAGTAAATTTACAATAATAAACACAATTTTAATTCTTATGTTTTTAAGGTATTCTTTATTATCCAAAAAAAACACAGAAAATGTTAATTCAGTATGCTAATGAAATTTTACTCTTCTAGAGTTCCATTAATTTTCCCATCACTACTAAGGACCCTATATTAGAGGTTATATATTATAAATAACTGCAGCAACTCCAACCTTTGTTAGGAGAGCCAATAAACCCAACATGACCGTTCCTCAATCAGTCATGCAAGTGACAAGCACAAAGGCTCTAAACTTTTTCAGGGACTATTAAACCAAGGTGGTCAATAAAAAATTTACTGTGACACGGGTGGTTAATATTATCAATTGCTTAAATCAATTAGATCTTTATCAGTAATTAATGATAAACAAGCACAGATGGTAATCAATTCCACCAACAAAAACATGCTCCTCCTCATCCGTTTATAATATCACCACATTCTGGCAAATCATCAGCTTCCTTTGGCTCCACTCGCTGACAAACATTTGTTCAGTCAAGTGAAACCAACCATGAAGTGATAGCGACAGACTCTTGTTTAACCAATGGTCTTTGAAAAGGGGAACAGTGGAGTGAGGAGCAAAAACTCGACAGAATCAAGCAGGCTCGGAGGCATATCAGTCTCTCCCAAGGTCACCTCAAGGTCAATCTGGATCAATACATACAGCAGACATACCATCTGTATCTAGTCGTGGCTAAGTCTGTCGCGAGCCCGGATTACATGCGATCTAATGTTTTGACATTTTGTATCATATACAGAGCTAGGGTGTATATAAAGAAAGCTCTTGGAATTTCTGACTTAACAATACTGATGTATTGAATCACTGGCTGAACAGTATCTAAAATGACACTATCTTTAGTTTCTCAGGACTACAACTTAACAACCGCAAGTTGTCCACAACAATGACCAACCTAAGCACATGTGGATTTGGTGATCTAGACAAAATTAGAAGTGATCGTTACTAATTTCGGGTACCAGGACTATGTTAATTATCCATGACTGGCCAGGATTTGGCGATTGACTACCATATTTATATTTTCAGGGTTGAGTATCTAGAGAAACAATTTTGTAGGGAAACAATATTGTTCTCACGATATTCAGCCCTCATACCTTTGATATAAATTATCAGCACATGATAAAATATCAATATTGTTATGTAAGGAATCTAATCTTTGAAATTTAATAAAATTGCCACACCTTAACGAAACACAACTGAGGTTAAGCAAACACAGGCTGAAGTGACAGTCTTGAGGATGCCAGCTAAGAGTTTACATGTTTCAATTGTACTCAATTTGCAATGAAATATTTTTGTTGCAATATTTTCTTCCTGATACAGATAAAGCAAATAAAAAAGAAAAATAATTAGCTCTACCAGTAACTAATAAATGGAGATTGTATATTAATTTTTAGTTGGATATCAATTCTTGTATTAGATATCATAATTGTATTGATTCTCCCCAGAGGTCACAGTCATCATCCTGGGCCATGAATAAGAATTCCTGTTCCCTTCATTTGACCCCAAAAATTATATCAATACATTAATATATTGCACAAGCACTAATTTAATAGTTGTCACCATTTTTATACAGACTATATATGGTTTCTTCACATTCCTGTTATAAACACTGAATAATTTTTTGGACTATAAATGATAAAATGCACCAGATAACAGATTATAGGGCAAAGATGATTTTCAATGAAGGACAATGCTAATGCTTTTATCATTTCTCCCACAGTGTGACCACAAGTTTTATAGATTTTATTACAGGAGACGGGTCTTCATGAAATCCAAAGTTACCCTCACTCTTAGTCACTGAACCAGATTCTCACACATTCCTTCCAGATGTATATTTTCTTAAGAAAATTCAGATTTTCATTTCTTCATTACTATCTCATTGAAAAGATGGTGTCAAGGAAATTGATCACTAGTATGAACAATTATAAATGACAGGAAAAATATACTGACAGTGGGAAGAATAATTGCTATTCAGTGCCACCTCTTACCAAAAAGAGCCAGGAATTCTTTTTAAATATTTCATTCTATTTTGCGCAAGGGTTTCCGTTCCTTATTCAACTGTCAACTGCTGGATGTCTCAAGTGTTGAACATTTAAATATATATCACAAAATGTCTATGGGTACTCCACAGCTTAAAGGAATTTTAGAAAGAAACATCCAGGTGTGTATTGTTCACCTGCTGGGTAGAAATAACACGGAAGTACGATCAAGACAGCTTATTATTTTGGTGTATGTATAGTAATAAGCCGCTCTTACATGGTAGAGTCCCAATACAGAGACGAGACAACATAACCATAAAACATGAATAAAAACAAGAGTAATAACAAAGCACATCACTGCCGAGAACTGATAGTGCCATCACCGGGAGAAATCAATTTACCTCTCTCCCTGCAGTGCAGTAAGAAAACCTCCCAACAGATACGCGAAAGTGAACTACATCGGACCATGCTGCCACCCAGTGGTGGAAAGTCAAACTAATCAGAATGGCACTTGGTGAGCGAGTACCTCTGCCAGGATTCCCAACAATTTCAGGATTTCAATTTCTTGGTATTTTATCTGTTTTAAGTCATAAAAGTTTATTCCTCATTTTTTTTTTGCACAGCCTCTTATACATGCCAATTAACAGGGTTATTTTTTATACCATAAATATCTGGCGTAAGTCTGTTTGAGAAAAATTATAATGAGATCTTTGATAACAGGATAGAGGATGCCGTGAGAGACAGTTATTAAAGTGAAAATCAACCTTCTTTTTAAGAAAAATTTCAATATTAAAGAATTAAAGCATTTACAAGGCCTCTAAAAAATTTGGTAACAATTTCCACAGGTTTTAAAGCCCATGGGGGATGCATAGTCTTTTTATCCTGCATTATTGACAATCATTCAATAGTTACAGTTTTATTGGATGTTGAGCAATGAAAAAAAGAAAATAGGGAAAAATAGAAAATAACATTTTAAATGCTGGACATTATTGGCAACTAATGGAAACAAATTGTACACATGACACTGTAGACATTCACTCAGATTGATATTTTGTGAATTTTGTGGGTGAATCAGGAAACAAACTGCTATCCAGCTTCAAGACCAACAACCACAGAACACACATTTTTACTGAAAATGCAAACACTACAGTAAAACAAAAGGAGAAAAATACTGAACTTGATTAAAAAGCTTAAACTTTGGGATTGACTTTAGAATCAAGCTATATTTTAACCCAGGCCTCATGGGGTCAAACTGTATGATCATTTGATTTTAGCCATACCAGGATATTCCATACCTATTAAAGTATTGTCATTTCCATTTATATCAGTAAATACTTCACCTGCTTGCACCTTACTGTTCCCTATCCTTCACTTAGTTCCTTTAACCAATATGTAGTCTTGATTCTAAAGTCGCTCCAGAATCAGCCACTAGTTTTATTCAACTACCAAATACTTCCTGTAGGTAAAACTACAAGAGCCCCTCAGAACACACACCTCTGTCAATACCTGTCTGACCTCTGACCCCAAAGCCAGCACCAGGTATTTGGGAGGTTTGCACTCAGTGACCTGAGTGCACTCACATGACCTGAGCTGGTGAATGGAAATAGCCTTGTCAGAGCCTTTACAAATATATGCCTGTCCAACCTCCTGAACATCAACTTAACAGGACATTTTGGTATCAGGAAATTTAAGTCACACACACAAACACACACTAACTTTACCTTTAGCAGCCTTTAAAGAAAGTCTCCTGACTCAAGGGTTTATATCTGCGTTTATCACCGGTCGTTTAACTCTATCCCCATAAAACAATTCACCCTCTTCAGCATGAAAACTATTAATTTCATGTATATACAATTCTCCAGTAGCAACCGATTCTATAATCGCTCCAACTGAGGTAACAATCAGCCTTAACCAGGTCATGTGATAACATGTCTAGCTCCTGGTAATTTACGTTTTGTTAATTAGCTAATTGGCCACATGTTATCTAGTTGAGCAGGTAAGGTCATGCCACTGGCATTTGTTGGGATTTAATATTTGTTTCAAGTGTATCCAGTGTGTCAGTGGTAACTGTTGGTACTGTATACATGTGTATTCACATTCAGAAATGCTCAATTAGACACCACAGAAGGAGTCAAATCATTAGAGGTGGTAGATAGTCGGTGAGTAGGAAACGAGAAGACAGCAGGAAGGAGGGAGTTGAGGAACATACTGCTGCCTTTTTATTTGTGAGGGTTTTAATTTCTCAAATATTCTTGAATATGAAAAAATCGCGAATATAAAACCCCGGGGGAATAATGCCCCATCAACTAAGATGAACTAGAGGGTTGAAGCATCTGCAAAAACATTAGTTATGCAGTAATCGCATGAGATATATATCAACTGTGACCCGGTCAAAGGTGAATGAGTGAACCTGAAATGAGTGAAGTATTGCAGGATTTGTTCTTAATTTAAAATCAGTACAAATACAGCTGTACTTAGGTTGTAAAGATTCTGGTGCAATCACAAAAAAAGAAACTCTAACGAACCACTCAAAATGAAGAAATCGCAAAATTTCAGCCTCGTGAATATAAATCCAACCACAGTATCTTTAAAGAAACCGAATAAATACCATAGTCAGTAAGCCATATCTTTATTTGCTAGAAGATCAGTCAATTGGGACAAGAACGTTCAAGCAAGGAACCAGGTTTTTATACGAGTAACAGAAATACCTTAAACCATTTTTAACTATCAGTAAGTGTTCTATAGTTTACGAGCTTAAGAGAAGAAACTAAGCCAAACCCTTGTGCTGACCAAGTAACCCACTCACTTGGTTATTGGTTAAAATATGGTTAACATATGTTACATTCGTCTTAGAAATTCATCTAAATCATTATTCATTGAAGTGGGAAGTAAGCACAAAATATACATATACACATTTATAAAAGGTGCACATGAACAAATGTATTCTTGTTGAGATAACACGCGCAAAAGAAAGTGTCACTGACTGTAAGGCACCCATTTCGAGCAAGGCCCCTATTTCTCACTGCACTCTGAAGAAAGCTTAAAATCATTCACGCTTTTTAATTAAATATACAGAAAATAATGCAAACTCCTCTGGGAGACACTTATAAGTAACACTGCATGGCTTTGGTGACAGCCACAAAATTAGAGAAACCTGTATCTACTTATAGACATTAAATGCTATACACTTAATGATAATTATATAAGTGATTACGCTAGGAATAAAAAGAAAGCATACAGTAATACACAATTTTCTTCAGCTACACATAAATCATTACACCAAACTCAACCAATTCCTGAAAGTGTAAAGACCTCATCATCAGGCATGCATCAATGTCACACTCTTCTGCAAGCAGAACACATAAATCATTACACTTCTCTTTACAAGACACACATAAACCATTACACACCTTTCATATAAAATACACATAAATCATTACACACCCCCACAATGGTACACCTAAAACATTACACTTCTCTTTACAAGACAAACATAAATCATTACACACCTTTCATATTAACATACACATAACATTTTAACTCTTAGCGATGTACATGGTAAAGACCACATTCCTGTTTGGTGTATGCTGAACACTGGCTGCTGGGACTATTTCCTGTACATTTATTGTGGATGACTTCATATTTGCAAGGTTAAATATTTGAGCTGGGACTATTTCCTATACTTTCATTGTGGTTGGCTTTGTATTCACAAGGTTAAATATTTGAGCTTTTTTCTTCTTCAGTGTTTCGGGAGGAGTTCATTTTTACGATTTACCATATACAGTAAATTATACATATGTATATATAACCATTATTATTTAATCATGTAATATGTCGCAAAATCATATAAACCCACCTAAGGGGAGTTAAAGGAAACACTGAACAGTTTGTAACTCTTCATTCAATTGTTGCTGATATAAAAATATTGATATTTTTATCTAAAATATTCGTCTTTGAATTACAGGTCACTTGCTGTTCACCTGTACAGGTGTGGTGTCTTATTCAAGAAGGTTTCGTTGTCGCGATAATTGCCCCTTCACATATATCACAAATTTGAAACCCTGGCAAACTCAAAGCAAACCACAGTAAATAAAGCATGATAGACAGAACTACATTACACACATTATTGAACAATAACTTAAACTTTAGTGCTTTGATTCAAGCAAATGACCAATACGTATCATGTACCGCTCTGATATTTACTGCACTACAAATTACACCTGAATATTTTTTTGTAGACTGATACCAAACTCTATATCCATCTCTACAAACTAAACAATATTTTAGGAGGTATTCAAGCCATTTCACCTACCTCTTTAGGAGACACACATAAAACATTACACAATGCAAAGTGCTAGTCTACATGGTACCTGTAGGACATTAATCTCTCTTGAAAGAGCCATGAATAAAACATTACACAAATCTCACAGAACAAAACAGAATATTCCCTTCAGAAAGTGAAAACATATAATGCTGGTTAATGTATCAGTCCAAATGCACTGAATATATGAAATGCTATACCATATTAAACCATGCTTGTATGGTAAGGACTTGTCATGTGACCTTGGTCATGTGATTTGTCATGTGACAGGTCAGCAGACATGGATAAGAGCTGTATATCCCATTCTCTTATATTACTGCCCTGCTGTGAGTTTACATATAAACATACACTGCCAGGGCTTGAGCAGGGCTGGCTCAGCTTACTAACCCTTCCTTTCAGCTGTAAACCAAGTAATATAAGAATGAGACATCAGTCTGGTATCATAAAGAACTGATACTGACAGCTAAAGATGGAACTGGACCTGCCAGCTTGTCAGGGCTCCATTGACAACTCCCGACATCAGTAAATATGCATCTACAGTTCAAAATACACTCCTTCCGAGTGATTTACTGTAACGCCAATGCCAGCAGATGTATTCAGTTCCCAGTGGTTCTGAAGGTACACTGCCAGCCACGCTCCAGCGCTGGGGTTTGTCTGGCAGCCGGCAGTTTATTTATGACCCACTCATGAGGCAATGTAAACAAAAGCCACTGAGAACAGCAGAGCCAAAAAGCTACAGTCTCTTTGTTGTCCTATAAACATATTATCAATTACCTGTATGTTTAACTATAGGTGTTATTAACATTAACATAACAATGTGTTAGAAAATACAATAACTAGTGTGATTAATACATCAGCTATATGGATTACCTGTGCTGTTTTATCATGACCCTGTGTGCACTACACCAATACCTCATGTGATTACCTGAACAGATTATTAATTATCTACAGGTGAGAATAATTA
Organism: Sipunculus nudus; assembly: GCA_026874595.1. Classification (NCBI taxonomy): domain Eukaryota; kingdom Metazoa; phylum Annelida; class Sipuncula; order Golfingiida; family Sipunculidae; genus Sipunculus; species Sipunculus nudus. The sequence goes on from CM049321.1 coordinate 13,781,315, forward strand.
TTTATTAAATGATCCTGTCTTAAACATGAGGAAATGTCATTTTTTAAACAAAAGTCAGCATGATTCTAAAGGCTTTTTTACACAAATTTTCATATCTCATTAGATATACTTAGATATATAATTAGCTACTTTTGTGATAAGTGTTCCTTAAAACAAAAAAAATTAGATCATAACTGCACATTCTATTTCATACCCTCTAGAGATCTTTATCTTATCACACACTAGTGAAACCTTAAAGCTCCAGAGAAGAAAGGATTTCCTGTAAACCAAAAGGTGCGACTCCGTTAAAGTCAAAGCATTGTATTTCAGCCACTGGTAATCTTGAGAAGACTCTAGTGAAGCTCTGTCTTTTCTGTCATATGGGCCTCTGGCCGGGTCTGACCCCAATTCATGAGAGCTTGAACCACTGAGAGGTTTATTATATAACCTTAGTGTCAGTGCAGTAATCATCCAACATTGATGCCACCACTGTCATTATCAAGCGGGAACCCCACCTGCTAGCAGCGTACCCATAATGCCTTGTTCATTATGTGCCACTAATCAGGCCCTACACATAATCACATATCTGTCTTGTTCAGCGAGATCAATAGCTGTGATTCACTTTCGTTGAGGTGGATCTCTCTTATAAACGCTGCACACCGCCTTCCCATTCAGCCAAAACCAGCGTGTCACGACCTCTAATTCATTTGCTATTGCTGATGTATTAATAACAATCACTATTCACTGATTAGCTGTTTGTGGGAAAACAACTGCCATGTTTTGGTTGTATAATATTCACAGCTGCAGCATATGTTACTGGAGCGAATGCATCAATACCTACAGATGTAACTGGATCTTGACACAGATCACAAGCTTCCAACTTGATTTTACTACTAGTCAACATAACATCCTTTTTTAATCTACATAAATTTACATCATAAGGATAACTTGAACTAAAGAGTGGTTCCAGTTAGGCCAAAAAAGAAATGAATAAGGTTTCTCGGGCACTTTTTTTTAAATAATGTGGGTGGGTGGATTTTTATTTAATTATTTCACTTTGAAAATAATGTAAAATATCATTAATTTAATCTCAGGTACTGGAATAGAAATGACAAGTTAATGAAGTAATGAATAAAATAGGAGATAATAAACGATGTATAGGTCAAATTTGTCAATAGTTTTAGAGGATCTTTGAAATATGTGACATTTTTATTCCTTTTACCTGTAATTTTAACAAAGCAGATAATATAATACTGCAGGTGTCAAATTCTTGCAGTGACCCCAGTGAAATGCATTACCTTTTTGTTGTGAATCTAGCTCAGGAGGTTGTTTCAAAAGGTTTCCAATACAGATCAAATTGTCCGCTCTGGTAAAGTGTCAGGTGAATGCTCAATTTGTTTCAAAACAGTTTAAACCTAGATTTCATCTAAATAATAAAAAATTTATTCATTTCAAGGGTTTAAATATTCATATCATTTTAAGTACTGTCATTGGTTTTGTTTCAATATTGCTTAACATTAAAATTTCATTATAAAGTACTGGGTAACAATTGAGAAAGAATGAAATATTCAAACTCATTAAAATTTTCTATTTTTTTCACAATACCTTAAACTGCTACTAAAGTCAACAACAAAATTTAGCAATAAAAACATCAGGATATGCAGTCAGACCTTAATCTCTAGAGGGTAACGGTAATAAAGAATGCTTTAATCAGGGCCTATTTATTGAAACCACAGACATTTTACAATGTCTATTTTTTTACCACAGATCAGATTAAAAGGCAGTTTTACTGTATCTGACTGGTGCTTAAGTACAAATTTTTCATTTCAAGATATTTTCAGCACTGAAGAATTAGAAAATGAATTTGAACATAAAATAAGGGAATCCCAAGGGGTCCTAACCCATCAGCCTGAAAATTCTAAATGCAAGTGAGAGAAATCATCCTCAATGGAGACATATATAAAGTGCAGCTTTTTCACTTTAAAAAACATGCGGCCTCTCACTATAACGGAAATGCATCCTTTGTGGTCAGTATCTCCAAAGAGCTATTAAAAAGTCACATCAATTCGGTATGGTGTCATGCCTCAACCACATACAGAGCAATCAACCCCTAACTATGGATTTATTGGGTTGTATAGTGGCAGACAAAAAATCTGCACAACAATATGTGATTACAAGCAACTCTGTAAAATAACGTAAAAAAAAACTTAATGTTGTCCATGTTGGCTTCTTTCATGCTTCTCCCGCTGCTGACTTCATATTAGATCAATCGTTAAACAAGATGACTGTACTCGGCTGGCTACAATCAATCGGCCAATGATATGGCCTTAATACAAAGAGATTTTCCTCCAAGCCACTGTACTGCATTACCCATTATAATAACTCATGAAAGTATTGTGTTTAATCAAGGAACGGCACTTGGTGAAATTGTAATTTAGCTTTGTTCTGTTTGTATAATATCTTAATAAATTATCATGAGAAATTTTAATGTTTTTATCTTTGAAGTAAAACCTGAAGTAAATCTTTACTTAAATTTGATTAAAAAATAATTATTTAATATAATATTATTCCGTTCAAACAACTGAATTAAATATTTCATCTTATTTGCCTTGTCTAATGCAAATTTTAAAACACTGAAACAAATATAAAATTGGTTAAAACTCTCATTACAGTGACCAATCAATGAGTCCCTGACCAAGATTAATATCATTAACAGCCACAGATCTTGTTTACTGGTATGCACCTTGACCACACAACCATTGGTTACTGAATTAAGTAATGACTTGACCTCTGACCTGACCTCTGACTCAAATGAACAGGTATACAAGCTCAGATATATACACATCTACAGATTATTTACTTGTGTACACCTGAATGAATACCTTGTATTTATAATCAAGTTTACAGATACATATATACACATGTAATGACTACTGAATTCTTACACTTTTACCTCACCTTTGACCCGACCTCTGCTGTGACATTTGACCTGTATGCACACCTGAAGAGGCTCAGAAATACAGAGCATGTAGTAGAGCAGATAAAGAGCTATCACACCATTAGTCACACCTGGACTGCTGATAATTAGACACAGATGCAGCAACAGGTGTGCTCTCCTCAGCTTCAGCATCAACCAAATGTGATGTGATATTGCAAGCCTGTGAACTGTGAGGAGACTAAGAATCAATTCAATTACAGACTGTGCTCTACCCCTGAGCCACAGAAGCAGGTTGAGAGTTGTCTTGTATCCTGCATTAGCTGTCAATCAGTGATGCATGAGACAATTTAATTACAGTATTTACTACATGTAGGGGTGTAGCAGTACATCAAATAATTGATGCATTGAATTGCAATCCCGCTATTAAATTTTAATTGATCCATAACCTCTGAATCAATTGGTTTTATTATCTTATGCATACACCACAGTAAAACACTCAGGGAGCTCTCACTTTTGATTGAGCACACTGTGATGTCCAGATTATTTACTGTCTATGCAGTGCTAAAGATTAAGTTTCATCGCGCATTAATAAAGTGCCCCACTCACACAGAAACTAAATGACTGTGATAAAAAGATGGCAATTCACATTTTCCGCTAAAATTAATTAACATCCATTGTGATTTAATATTTATTTTTTATTTTATCCAAAATTAAATCTGAAATTTAATACTGTAGTAATAAATGAATCAAGAATCTAACCAAATTTAAAGAATTGATTGACTTGATTCATAGGCCCCTTAATTCACAGGCCAAATGACATGGTCTACATGAATAATTTATGTACACTATCATGTATGTTATGTAAACTATGCTGTTTATCCTAACATGAGAAGAAAACTTTGAGTAGGTGGGTAGACTACCTCTATTAGAAAGTACTGTGATTGTTAACAATAATCAAATTCATAAACAAATTGACCTCACCACCAGCGGCCTTATGCTTCACCCTTTTAACCTAATTATACTAATCAGCCCCCAGTATGCTTCCACACAGAAATCCTTCCATGCCCATGGTTGTGAGAGCTCTTTACAAGAAAATAGTGACATCACAAAGGTTGATGACATATGTCACATTGACTGCCGTCATCAGCTGCACTTGCAACATCTCTGTTCTCTAGTTATGAATATATCGCAGTCATTGTGAAATGTATGGCCATATTTTTTATTATTTGTCTCATACAAATAACGTGCCAGATAAGACATTCTTATTCAACTTAGAGCCGACGGAATGACTCCTGCAACCTTTGGCCAAGAACTTTTTATACTGTCTCCTATGTAAATAAAATATCCCGGAAAACATGCCAACACAGGTACTGGTGCAGACTCCAAGTGTTCTGTTTTGGAGAGTTGCCAACATTTTGCAAATTTTGTACTTGTGGGATGATTGACAGTTTACTTTGCCCACGATCACTTGATTGGTAACTTGCAACTGCTCTGCTCAAGATCATTGATTAAATGAATATGCGATTAAGGTCACAGAGTTCATTAATAGGTCAATTGGAAAGCAATAACTGATTACCAATTTGTATTTAAGATCCCTCACAAATCCCAGATGTTTTAAATAAGATTCGAGGTGATCAGAAAATTAATCTGTATATGAGCATCCAGTAAAATATTACTGCAAATTTATCTAGCCCCTAGCCTTTAAAAGTGTAAAATATATGTCTGTAGCACAAAAAAAGCAAGACAAATAATAACATATCATCTCTATCATATATTTATCATACCTACCACAAAATAAACAATTGCAAATGCAGGCTATGGCTTGTACTAACACCCAAATATCTGAATAATAGATTCAGTATTAATCTGTAAGTTGTCTACCAGTCGTCTCTACAGCCGGCATTATATTTTTTTCCACAGAGACATACAAATCAATATAAACTAATGACACAGTCCCGGGCTCCTGAAATGCAGGTCTTTTAAAACTCAATGAATAATGCAAGAATCACAACAATCAGCCATCTTAACCGACGTACATCATGTATACAGTTTATATTTGACAGAGCGGCCGTTCCCACAGTAGGCACCAGACACCAAGTGTAACTGACAGACCAGCCGGTGCCTCACTAGTCTGTGATGACCCATCAACTTCTCCATGACCTTGAGTGTTGCCCTCAGCGAGATGTTTTGTTAGTCATCAGGGTATTCGGAGCTGGTGCTAGTGGATACAGTGGTTCATGGTGTACCAGTGCCCGCTGGCCTCGCTGGCCTGATTTCCTTTGTCTGATTCCCTATCTGTTACTCTTAAATATTGAGCAGCAGATTCCTAATGAATTTGTAGCATTTACCGTGATGCTAGGAGTGCTTCAGAAGAGTTGCAATTTCATAATGATCAGCGTTTCAACAAGAAGAAAACTGAAGAGTCTCAGATGCTCTATGTAAAAATTTTGGGCATCACATGGGAACTTGGGATTGCAGATCTGTGTCAAATTTTAAAGGGTTGAGTAAAGTATTTCATTTTTTATGTCATTTTCAAATCATGAGATACAATTAAATATTTGTCATTATATGACTATTTGGTTAGAGTTAAATCCTAGGGTACAGTGTTTTCACAATGTACTGTTTCTTGAGGTAGACGGTAGTGGTATGTGACTGTTACAAATGCAGACTTTGATCTAACAGCCTGTAATTTCATGTTAGGTTGGACGCCATGAAATCCTTGGATCAGGCATATGAGTGAGATGTGGAGCGTCACAGATGCTTAGCCCAGCTTACCTGATATAAATGACACCTGAACATATATAATCATTCCAGGTATCATGAAAAACTACTAGGTTTTACTGAAAAAACTTGTGGAATCATCCCACACAATCTGACAGTAATTACACTGTCAATACAGTAGTCACGCAAAAAGTGGCTTCTTGTGCCTCAGCTCACTAGGATAATTAACTACGGATACACACTCAGTAAATTAATACGCTCACTGCTTTATGTAGTGTGCAAATTAAATATTATTTATGACACAGCAGTACAAAATGCCCTGATACAAAACAAACTATGACAACATGATTGCTATTCTGTGGATATGACACTTTAATTTTGTTAACTGAATTTTTTCTAGATGCATATTTTGATTATACTGTTATTATCAAGATTCTTTTTTTTTTTTTTTGGGGGGGGGGGATTTTAATTATCAAGATGACTACAATTAAGCAGTCCTCATAAGAGGCAATTTTTTTTCATAGATCTTTTCCTAATAACCTTAGCTGTCTTAGGCAAAAAATTTCTAAGATTCGCTGCAACTGTCCTAACCAGTTTCTAGATATAATAGCACACACTGCAACATATATGACCTCCTCCTAAGTCATAGGCCCACCGTTACCTGTCATAGTCAGCAATATACATTTCAATACTGTGTCAGACTGAAACAGTTGTTTGTAATAAATATCAGTTGTCTACATTTTTCTGCAATGATGTAACATTGTGATTTTGTACTCTATGAGATTTCCTAAGATAGGCCACTTTCCATCCACAATTACTAAATATGCGTGGATGATACTCAAAATTAATAGAACTCAGTCCAGATAATCTGTTTGTTAGTAGTTATGGTGAGTTTTGTGAAAATCCATCGAAGCCCCAGTAAGTTACTGTAGCGACACTTAAAGTTAACGGACTGACAAACAGTGGGTATATATATACCATACCACTCCTATCTTATGACGTGTGTATATAAATTCAGATTATGATTGAGTGATGAAAAATATGGGAAATTATAGCAGAATATGGTCTAAATTCTGGAAAACATAGCAGATTATGGTCTAAATACTGGAAAATATAGGAGATTATGGTCTAAATGGTGGATAATATGGGATAATAAAGGATATTTTAGTCTAAATGCTTGAAATTATAGGAGAACATAGGAGATTATGATCTAAATGCTGGATAATATGCGAAAATATGGGGGAGATTTTGGTCTAAATGTGTGAAAATATGGGAAAATATAGGTGATAATGGTCAAAAGCGGGATAATATGGGAAAATATAGATTATAGTCTAAATGCTGGAAAATATGGGTAAATTTAGATCATAGTTTTAATACTGGAAAATATTGGAGATACAAGATTCAGTTAGAGCCCTGGAACTCTCACCGTGTTAGATCTGCTTGATACAAGTACATCTTTGTATCTCTCATAAATCAATCAACGCTTTTTATTTATATGCAGGTGACCCCACCACACAGGTGGGCATATCACTTACAATTACCACCTATTATGCTCATAACACGTGTAAGTTCAATGACCATATTCATTATAGTAAGGTAGGGAAACAAGGGTTTTAATAAGATTACTTGAGACTTGACATGTTTGGTTACCAAGCACACCTTGCCACCTCCTCAGTGCTAACATCCTTTCGGCATATTTTTCCTGACCTAGTTCATATTTACATATGTATTTATTTGACGTTATAGGTAAACAGGGGTTGCGGTCAATCGTTTACTTATCTCAGCACATGAAGATATCAATGGTATACTTCGGTAACTTCTTTAGATCAGGATCGGTTTTTTGTGTTTAAGTGACAGATGTCGTTATTTTTCACAACTAGTTGAACTCCTTACCACAACGCTAACAGTACAGGGAGCAAAACCTGGCTACCTCAGTCAATATTTATTACCACTTAAGTTCCGTTTATTGTACTGAAAGGTCACTAAGTGCAGTCATTCCACCCACGATTAACTTGATACAGGGTTCACACACTTGCCAATGAGCAGAATTACATTACTTTCACATGACTTTTAAAGGGCTCTCTAAAAAGTTAAACACTATACTTTATAATGCTAACACTGGATCAAGGCCCATGTCATTTTAGAACTGCCTCATTAGAATCCTGTTTTGATGTCATTTAGCCGTTAAGATAAAGCAATATAAATCCATTCATAAACCATATATTTCTTATTCTAGTATAAAAAGATAAAAAAGGAAATAAATGAAACACTCAAACTTTAAGGCAAGCAAATTTACTGATTCCTTTTTTGCTTTTTTTAACATTTTTAAAAATTAGGTATTTTTTTCAATAAATCTTAATTATGTACACTTGATAAAACATGTTACTCTTTAAAGGTATCATTTCTGGTTGAAACCCCTATATCTAAATCCAATACAATAAATTCAATAGTCAATAATTTCAATAATATTTTGAATAAAAACTTAAAATTTCAGTTTTAGGGTAGATAGAATCATGATAGTGGAAAAACAATTTTATTTTAGATAAAGTCATGTAGTTTAATATTAGTCCATTAAAAAGCAGATTATTGTTACACGGTGCTTATAATAGTGTACCTTTTAAAAAATCAAATTTTTTTAAACGTTACAAAATCATTTGAAAATGAGTGAAAAAACATTTTAAAATATGTAAACTAACAGAAAGATCACTGTACCAGGTTTAAAATAATGTATACCTCATGGGGTCTTATATGAATATAAACTACTTTTGGACTGAATTTAGATATAGAGGTTTCAAACAGTAATGATACATACCTTAAAGCTCCTAATTGGTAAACAACCACTGTAACAATTAAGTGAGTCTACTGCCAAAGTTTCACAAAACCACTTAATTAAGATAAGTACAATGGCCTGCAGTTGATAAAACTAAATATTCACACCCCTAAAACTTAAGGAGCTTTCAGGGTGTTTTAATGCATGTACTTTCCTGCTAATGTTAGTGGATTAAAAAAAAAAGACTTTTTTGACAGTGTCTTTCAGCTGATGTTTATTTCTTCACGAGTATCCAAAATTTTGTTCATTCTTTTTTATGTTTTTTTTAGTCCTGTATTTCTTAAAATAAATATTTATTAGTTAAGTGTAGCAGTTTTCATAAAAGAAAAGTTGTTGCATATTTTTTTTTAAACTATGAATTTAAAGTAATGTCCTGTCTGAAAGAACACAAAGATCCTTCTTCATGGCTTTGGGAAAAGTTCATGTTGGACCCACTTGCCCAGTCAGGCAAGTGGGAGGGGACTTTTAGTTGCCCTACTGATATTTTCTGGTACGTTCACTTGCTCTGGGCAAGCGGTTACCCGTAAATGTCGAGCCCTGTAAATCAAACAGAGGTGACTGATTTAAAAGATATACCTTAGCAGCCTAACTGCTAATGACCAGACTTGGGCAGTGACTTGAGTTCCTTGAACATTGCTAAGTGGAGCAAAGAAAAAAACGCAAGACCACGGCTGCTACGTTGACTAAAGGCTACATCAGAGACATTGATTTCTGATAAACTGCAAAGCATTCACGGTTATTATACATGTAATCATAAAATTTACGCTTCTCTTTTTCATGAAAATGTCCATAAAACAAGCCAGGGCACAATGTGAAAAGTTATTGTAACATCAGAACAAAAAAACAACCTTCTTTTCTTATGTTTGATCAGATGATGAAAGGTTTACCACAGACCAGTGGAAGTGGATTTTTTATTAGTGCAAGTTACATTATTACTCTTTGCATCATTAATACAGTTTCTTACTGTTTGATCAGAGAAGGGATCATAGACAGCTGATGAGGTTATATAGCTAGGTATGATTGACACAAACTATCACATTCCTCATGCTTAAACAGGAATATCCTGTTAGGTGGTTATTAATGAAGTGATGAAATTTGTATATTTTGTGATGTTAGAAGATGCCCTCTTAACATTGACATATTTTAATATGTCCCACTACCATGGACGTGTACATCTGTCATGGAACTATGAAACGTAAAATAACATGTTTCATTGTCTGAAAATATAACTGACATCCAGAAAACATTGAATAATAGAGAGTCGTGACACTGTACACTTATAAGAAACCTGGTGTTCTTGTAAGAAAACGGATGTGATAACAAAATAAGTCGCTGGTTATTAAGACTCCGATTTCAAACTTGGTTATTATGTAATACGAGTAGTATGATCATTGTGATGATTGTGCCTGATGGTGGTAATTTTTTCAACGTGAATGGGGGCAGCACAGTCAGTGAAAATAAATCAGGCATTCTTCAGTTTAAACAGTTTAGCAAGAAGCTGCCATTTAACCACTGAAGTGTAACAGTACTGCGTTACTCCCAAAATTACTTTTTTGTAAATAATTTTGTCATGTCTTGTTTGAAAGGGTACAATTAATTTATAACAGCCAGACAAGTATCATGTAATAAACTGTCAGGAGATGCTGATAGTATAATTTTCAAGTTTTGCAGGCACCTTTTATCCACAAATCTCAATGATAAATGTCACACATTTATTTTGGTAAAAAAAATAGGGCAATCAGCTGGTGTTCTTTAAGTGCCACCCACAGGCATTTGTAGAATGTGTTCCACAGTTCCACTGTATGCAGAATCACCATAAATTGCTTGATATAGTTTTAAACTGGTTTGATTCATATGAACAACTGTATGTACATGCTCATACAAATGCTCAACTGGAATGATTTCTCTGCAATGCACATACAAACCTCTATTAAAGTCACATCATCCTCCTACAGCCAACGTGTGAAGGTTTGGGACCACAACCAAAATCTGTGATCATCATATCTGACAGCTATGACCATTGTATCAATTGCTACCCTATTATCATGATAATCATGCATGATATGTGTTTTTCCATAGATTTGGTGTAAAAACATGCAATTTTAGGATTATTTACCCGATGATTTAAAAGGCATCACCTGGCAGGGTCTTTCTTTGTGTAGAATATCATTATTTTCCAGAATAACATTAATTTTAATGAATGGCATGAAATACACAGAAGCAACCAGTTTAATATAAAAAATATGGGAGTCGGTATTTTTAATTTAAAGGATTCAACAAAATGACTCAATGCCATTTTCCTCATTATATAAAACTAATATGTCTTGTGAAGACTTATGGAATGTCATCAAATGTATGTATTTTTCTGCACAAACTGATTGCACTTTGGAAAACCAGCCTTGTATCATACTCTGACAGTAGTATAAGAGCTCCTTTGATCAATCCTATATCACGCATCATGAACAAGCATTAGTTGACTGTACTGTAAAACAGAGTGTATGATCTAACTTGTTACCAAGTGCCTGGTGAACCACTACTGAGTAACCGTAGCAACCGTACCAATCATACTTACATAGTGACAGACATACGTGTGTGTAGCAAAATAATATGGACCATCTTTGCTTCTGTAAAGTTTCATTTTCCATACTTTTCTTTTCTGAGAGTTTTACTCTTGCAATAAATATTACATGTTTAATTCATCTGTGCTAAACAACAAGGCCAAGAAATACACTTGATAAGACAGTTATCTGGTGTGTACTTATATACCCACACTCTTATAAAAGTGTGGACCTTTAACCACACAGTAATTTATGTGACAACTAGATTATTACACTTATGTTGAATACCTCACTGAGACCATCATTTATGAATGCTTGTGATATATATGTCGAGGCCCAGATTAGAATCTGGCCCAATTTAAAACTGGGCTAGCCCAGATCAAAATTTTGATTTGGACCGGTCCAGATCAAAATTCTAATCTGGGCCAGACCAGTTTTAAACTGGGCCAGCCCAGATTAAAATTTTGATTTGGGCCGGTCCAGATTAAAATTTTGATCTGGGCTAGTCAGGATTACAATCCTGTGGTGGACTGATTTTAAACTGGGCTGGCCCAGATCAAAAGTTTAATCTGGGCTAGTCAAGATTACAATCCTGTGATGGACTGATTTTAAACTGGGCCTAACCAGATCAGAATCCTAATCTACTCTTAGGCTAGCTTGATTTTTATCATCTTAAATCATATAATACAGTAAACATTTATTCCAGATACACCATTTTGAAGGGCACAAAACACATAATGAACAAGATCATTTCAATTTTAGTGAGGAAAAAGCTAATGAACAAATGCAATGTGAAAAAGCTAATGAACAAATGCAATGTGCTTCTTTGGTTTCATGTATTCTTCAAGCATACAAGTTTACATTTAAACTTCACCTAAACCAACTACCATAATTAATCACAGTTTAGAATATGTGTCAGTTCTGCAACATCTACTTGACTTAATATCAAAATTATCAATTTAACTGAGATAATTTTCTGTTCTGAATATCAAAATTTCATGTGTAATATTAAATATTTACATGCATAATTAAATATCAGCTTTATCCATTTATAAGTGAACAAAAGTAATTTATCAGTCTTGATGCTCATTTGGGTGAGCAGCATGACATTGTGTCCTAACATGGGGCTAGGGAGAGGTTTGTGATACCATAACTGTAATTTTCAATAACAGAAAATCAACAGCTGAGAGAATGATATGATTGTTGTCATTTGTCAGTCTCAAAAATAGAGGTAAACATGAGTGAAAATTGGATTTAGAATTTTTATTCAGAGGGTGACACACATTGTGGAGTTTTCATTTTGGAGTTAATAACTTAAAAAAAAGCTAATCTATTAACTGATAACTAATGTAAATTGAATATAGTTAAAAGCTGCAATACAAATATTCTCTACTTCAATAGTTAAAATTGCTGAGTTGGTGAATATTGTTCCCACTGTTCTATCTGTATAGATGTCTCAGGGCCTTTTTTCCTTAATATGTAGTACGTTATAAGTTCTAGGTCCAATGTCACAATAAGTGCAAATTTTTTAATGGGTGACTGGAAGGGGGGGGGGGAGATCACAGACAAAAAACCCCAACTAATGATAAATGATAAATAACATAACAAATAAAATTTTGAATTTACAGGTCTTGGATCACAAGCTTAATTTATTGATTAAACTTTGTTTTAGTTTGTTGAATTAATGCATATGTTATGCAAGCTATATTTGTAGTTTTTAGCTGTAAAATACCAATGTTTAACATGATTATCTTATAATTATAAAAATATTAAAAAATATTAAAATATAAATATGACAGGATCCAACAAATGATATTTTCATAGAATATAAAATAAATTCATTAAATATTAATTATTATTGACTTACAGTCTCAAAATGTTTTACAAATTCTTTGAATTGATGAAAGGCCAGCTGGTTAAATATAGTGTAATTGAAGCCAGCCAAGGAGTAGATTAGGATTCTGATCTGGGCAGGTCCAGTTTAAATTCAGTCCACCATAGGATTGTTAACTTGACCGGCCCAGATCAAAATTCTAATCTGGGCTGGCCCAGTTTCAAATCAGTCCAGACCAGATTTTAATCCTGAAGGCTTCGCCACAGGATTTTAATCTGGACCGGCCCAGATCAAAATTTTAATCTGGGCTGGCCCAGTTTAAAACTGGTCTGGCCCAGATTAGAATTTTGATCTGGTCCGGTACTGTCAGTTTTAAATTGGGCCAGATTCTAATCTGGGCCTCGACATATATATTTTTTACTAATTTTTACAAGATATCACAGTATTCTACTTTCAGATGATATATTAACAGTTTGTATAGAATTGTATAAAAATCCCTACTTTCTGTAGATATATACAAACTATGAAACCACTGCTGAACTAGGAAAACCATTGCTGAAACTCATAATAATATAAATTTAATAAAACATAAACTTCACTAACAATTATTTCAGTACGTTTGTAATGTACCCTGTCTGTATTTGTTTATGTACATCCAGTGTGTTTTTCATGTATAGAGGTGTGTTCTATGTGTATTGTATCATGATGTAATACTATTTGTATTATATGTTCAATTACTGTATTTGTACGATAAGTTCAATAAAAAAAAAGAAGAAAAAGGAAACACAGATTAACTGTTTTTTTTTACTGGATATTCTCTACTGATTTTGTTTCAACAGAAAACCTGAATATGGTTTTCAGAAAAAGGTATTTGACATTATCACATACTTTGTGTGAAAAGAGCTTAATAAATGAAAGATGAAGAAATATGCCTTGACTGTCTTTCTCCAAGCTGAGCTCTTGCTCTTCTTTACAACATGCGCTGAGTCAGACAGACACCAGCATATTCAAGATTGCTCCGGTTACTGTGGGATACCACAAGTGAACCTGGAATCTAAATGGCATCTTGAAGTTTCTATCCTGCACATGACCACAGGTTAAGTGGTCTGTGGTCTGTACAATATAAGTTTATTTTTTACCATGGCCACGTGTCTTTTCAAGGATTTGTATGAAATAGTGTTTAACAAATCAAGCCCTTGTCTAATCAGATATAACATTCATATACTATTAATCTTCATAAGGAGAGCTCCCTGACCTAGAACACAGGCATGATCAGATTAAGGAACGTGATAATCACATAGGATAAAGACTTAAAATGTTATAAATGAAATTGGCTTTTTTATATTTCAAGATTTCCATGCCTGCTTTCTCCAGGATTGCATTCTCACTAATACTGGGGCAAATTTCATAATTCCACAACTTAGATTGACAAATATTATAAACAGTTTTTTTAATAAAGTCACCCAACACTGATGACAAGATTGCCACATTCCTGAAACTAAATTCTAAATAAAGAAACAAACCATTTTTGTACAGACAAGTTTCTCAGGGTTTTAAAAGGTACAACCACCCAAACTATATAAACTTTTTATAATACTGGTCAGTCTGCCGTAGAAAATGGTACACCCTATAAGGATTCCTAAGTTGGCCATAAGGAAATCCAACTGACTTGGGTCTTAATGAAACATCTGGTCTAAATGAAACATTGCGTCTTTATGAAACATTTGTCTTTATGAAACATTGGGTCTTTATGAAACATCAGGTCTCTATGAAACATCAGGTCTTAATGAAACACAGGAAATCTTTATGAAACATCAGATCTTTATGAAACATAGGGAGTCTTTATGAAACATCAGGTCTTTTATGAAACATAGGGAGTCTTTTATGAAACGTCAGGTCTTTATGAAACATTGGGTCTTTATGAAAAAACCTGTCTTTATGAAACATAGTCTCTTTATGAAACATTAAGAGTCTTTATGAAACATCAGGTCTTTATGAAAAATCAGGTCTTTATGAAACACTGTGTCTTTATGAAACACCAGGTCTTTATGAAACATCAGGCCTTTATGAAACATCAGGTCTTTATGAAACATCAGACCTTTATGAAACATAGGAAATCTTTATGAAACATCAGATCTTTATGAAACATAGGGAGTCTTTATGAAACATCAGGTCTTTATGAGACATAGGGAATATTTATCAAACATCAGGTCTTTATGAAACATCAGGTCTTTATTAAACATCTGGTCTGTATGAAATATTTGGTCTTTTTGAAACAACCGGTCTTTATGATACATCAAATAAATCAGGCATACCCTCCTGAAACAGGGCTCCATTTGACTTTACTCTATCTGTCTGGGTCTTCCTATACAGAGGACCAGACAGTCCATTGTTTGTCTAACTGCTGAGTCCACAGGGGTAAGTCTCTGTCTCGAGTTTTGCATAAAACACAATGAATAACCCAGTACAGATCAAACAAAATAGTTCTGAATCTTCATTAATGGTATTCCTGCTGTGTGATATGACCAAAACATATGACAAACTAATTTTATTTTTTCATCAATGTTCCAACCATACAGAACAAAGTATAATGTACATTAAAAAGAGTAATGTTGCCAAAATACAGGTAACCATAAGATCTATTGGCCAAAGTATTTAAACATATGTAAAATGATCATAATCTATCAATTGTTAAAATGTAAATTTTGTGTTATTTAATACAGAACCTCCTTTCTTTAAACACTTTATTCTGAAAAAAAAAAAAATCTAAGAGCTCTCAGCTGAAGGTTTTCCTGGAAATTAGGCAAAGTTTTTTTTTTTTTACACTTGATTTGATCGTCTACACAACCTTGTTCACAAAGAATAAAATAATACCTTGTCTAGACGCTGGTGGAACGCTGGTTATAATGACATAAACAAGTTAGTGCTTGAGACTAGATGATCATAAAGAAATCAACAGAATCCAATGAAAGGTTCTAAAGGTATTGAAACAGAATATAATTATGATTAAATATATATGGGACCATGTTTTTTTTCTATGCAGGACTTTTTAATCCAAACTATCAGTCAATGAAATCAGGTTGGTACATATTTATAGTGAGTTTCATGATAATCCATCAGTCATCACTGTTACGCCAAAATCTGGTGACTTTTGACCTCATTAAACATGCATGATTTCACTGAGAATCAACTTCTGACACAATTTTAGTAAATACTTAGAATATCACGAAAATCCATCAAATCTCTGGTAAGTCACCATGGCAACACTAAAGTCTGGTGAACTCTGACCCTCATTAAATATGCATGGATTTTCCCCGAGAATCAACAAAAAAAAGCAGCGAATCTGTCAAGTCCCAGATAATTTATCGCTTGACACACAAGATGTACAGATGGACACTTTATCTTAGACAGGTTTATTAACGCACTAGTATTTCATGAGTATTTCGCTTGATGAAATAGCTGCATCAGTCACTGCATGAGCATATCATTGATATTACAGGCAGCACACACAGATTCCATAGTACACACTCCTGCCACCTGTCAGTTGTACAGATCAGAATCGGAATCATGTACAATATTGGTCTACCAGTGTGACTGACACACAAGGCCTGGAGTACAGAGACTCCCTACTTACAAGAACATTGACCTTCCGTCTCCTTACCAATATCCCGACTTTAACAACGCTATATTTAGTCCTCTTTCTTCAGGAACTTGGGTCTTGTGTGTGTACAAAGAAGAATAACACTAAAACCCTGCTCTTCCAGAGGCAGTCTTAATTATTCATTCATCATATGGATAAAGAACTCTAGAGATGGAAGTGACTGCATTCAGCTGCTTATTGCTACTGTAGATTTCACATGAATATTTGCCTCTGCCAGAAGGGTATGTCTTCATTCCTGTTTGTGTGTTTATATTTGTGTATTTGTGCACAACATAACTCAATGTTTTCATGAAATTCTGAGGGCATTTCAGGAATTGGCCATTGAAGTATCAGTTACTTAGATTTTGGTGTAGATCCAGTACATGATCCAGATCCAGGAACATCATCAAGGAATATTCACAAATGTACAGTCACTTATGCATAAATGAACCTGGGAATATGAACCGAATGGGTGAATGGTAGAGGCTTGCATTTGTTATAGTCCATTTTACCATCTGCTGTCCATCTGTTTTTCGTAGATGATTTACTTAAAAGTTTATATTTTTCAATATTTTCCAAGTAAACAACAGATGGAAGTGACAACCTAATATGGCAGTTAAGAATTTTACAATAAATCCCCCGTTTATGTTTCACAACATTTTAGTCACTTTATCATGATCTGGCAGATTTGGTGTGTCCCTCCATAAGTAGCCATCTTTGTTTTATCTGGTTATATTTTTTAGAGTGTTTACATGACATCATCCAATCAGCAGCTGTCAGCTGAGGCTGTTTTTGCATGTGACCAATGACCCTGACTGCCATAAGTGGGTCTGATATGTTGTAAAATGTTGACTGATTTCTCATATTTTCAGAAAAATTTTGTTACTCAAATATGGCATAAGGTAGGAATTTAGTACCTAGTTGAAAATTAGGTTCTGTAATCCTCTCCTCTACAATAAAATTGATTCCCTTAAAATGTACCTAATAAAAATTTTTATATAAAAAAACAGGTGGACATGAGGGGATGAAACAGACTATAGAATGCATATTTCTAGTCATGAACCGTGACTGTGTCCAGTATGCAATCATGTTAGCCTAATCTGAAATTCCAGCATATACATAATATTGATGCAAGTCTGATGAAAACCCACCATTAAACTGATATGCAAATATCAAACAACTGAAGTATCTTTATGCAACTGCGCAAAACTCACCTCTGAGAGCAATATATAGATTCTATTCTACTACTGAAATTTATAATACACTAATATCTGATTAACAAAGGCAAAGAAAAGTGTTAGGAATTGTTTTTTTATCATGTTTAATACTAAAATAAAGACAAAAGGTGTTATATGATTAATTATCAATTGATTATTTCATGTTACTTATGTCGCCTGCATCATGGACAATTCTAACACCAACACTGATAATGAATATGAATTGTATGAGGTGTATTTAATGTAATATATTCAAGTCAAAAGCATTTAATTATTATCTGCTGCACAATGTTTGTTTCAACAATGGTTGCCCATTTATGTCCTATAATACATCATCTGTATTTAACTTTATCATTTCTCAAGATTTTCTCAAATTTTGATCTCTTCATATGAACACATATTTTACATGTAAATGTTTATCATCATCAAATGTATAAAAATACAACCAATTTAATAATATATTAATTATGAAGTACAATGAATAATCATCAATAAAACAAATTAAGCTGCACAACACTAACACAATTATACATTTATCTGGATATTATGGTTAATGATCATCTCTCCACACAATGCAGAGCCCCCTACAGGAGATTATCCACACATTTAAATCAAGTTTGAACTACTCAAGTATAAAGTATAAAGAAGCACATATGCTTGTATAATAATGAAGGGCTATTGCTCCTAACCTTCCCACGATCCTTTGTGTTCCACTAAACAAATCAATAAATGTAGACTCTGCACAGAACCAGTACCTTGTCCTGACATGTGTTTACATCTTTAAACCTGCTTATCATCCTCTCCGTGCAGATTGCTTGCAATGAAAATTTACCATGGCCATGAAACAGGTCTATATGAACAATGCCTGTATTGTGTCACTGCATGGAGAGTGCTTAATCAAGCAGCCACTAGCATATTTGTTTATGCTTGGAGTGGTTTTGCTAGTTTATGTGAGACAAGTATTTTTTGCTCAACCACATGACCTGTGAGCACTGAATTGTGACACATTTGTTCATTATCTGAGTGATCATACCTGTGTACATGTAAGGCCACCTCTGTATGAATCAACGTGATAATGCTAGTGTCAAGTGCAGGGCAGATTACAAGTTATCTATGACTATATACTTCATTCAATACAGAGTCACGGCTTTCTGATAATTCTTTTACTATTAAAGTATTTTATAGAGATTGTATTGTTTGTTGAACTATAAATGATTATGGTAAAAAAATCAACCGATGCATTATTTCAAGTGCTCTATTTATAATTTTTTAACAACTGACTGACACAATATAGCTACTCAGAATTTCATGTTTTGTATTTCAATGGGCCTAACGTTGATATAATCAGCAGACAACATCGATCCTTGTCATTTATCGTGTATCAGAATTGTATGTAACAGTAAGGTATTGTGCTCTATATACATAGGAGCCTCTTATATAAAACTACACTTGGTAATTATGTTTTACGATGGCAGGTGCAAGCAGAGCCCATCAAATCATATTAAACCATTTCATGGTAACTTGTTAATAACTGGAACCATGTGGAACGAATGGCCAAGCATGGTACTACTAAGACATAGGGGTCATATTTGTTAGTACAGGTAGATAGGGCTCTGTACTTGGACCCTGGCCACCTGAGCTACCAGATGGATCTGCTTGGTAGATTTCATTTTAATTATCCAATAGGAATGTCAGGGAACAAACTTTTTTTTTTCAAAGGACTAATCAGGAGGATGCGTGGCTTTTACAACTTACTTACCCCCTCTCTAACTGCCTCCGGATTATTAGAACCTTTCACACACATGAGCTCATGTATACCATATTTGATGCAAAGACCACCCTGGGTGCTCTCAAAATTGAATTTTATCAAATATATTTTGTACCCCAAAAAATGCCCCTCCTTCCACTGTGCTATTCTAGGCTAAGATGCGACCTTTTTGTGAGAGGATTTTGAGGAAATTTTTATTCACTAATTTAGTTAATATTTACTTTCCTTAGCCAATATTTATGGGCTTTGAACCCCCTTACATAATTTCACGCCATCAAAATCATCAAGCAAAGTGGCAAAATAAGTGATCATAAGCACTGTCAAAGGTGTTTTTAGGTAAAAATGGCTCACACCTCCTGTTTTCTCAAAGATATCTCTAAAAAATCCGGGGGGGGGGGGGGGGGGGGGGGGGGGGGGGGCTTATTACATGGAATGCAGTATATTATATTTAACCTAATACAAAGCAGTTGTGCCAAAAACAGCCAGCACAAAGCCACAGTATCAGATATTCAACCAAGATAGTGCTCAGCTATATGTCCCCCCCCCCCCCCCTTTGCTGAATATTTTGTGTTAATTGGATGTATTGACATTTGATCTGAGCTGCACACTAGGGAGGTATTCATGACAAATATATATTTTAGTCATCCAAAAGGCATTATGAGTAAGACCTT
Organism: Sipunculus nudus; assembly: GCA_026874595.1. Classification (NCBI taxonomy): domain Eukaryota; kingdom Metazoa; phylum Annelida; class Sipuncula; order Golfingiida; family Sipunculidae; genus Sipunculus; species Sipunculus nudus. The sequence goes on from CM049321.1 coordinate 13,801,471, forward strand.
TTTACCCCCCCCACCCCCCCCCCCCCCCCCACCCCAAATATTGAGGGACACATGGATGGGCAATTCTTGCTGCCCTGAACCTGTCCTTCCTACATTAACAACCATCAGCCTCAGCATCACTGCTGTCAGTATATACTCTGTTACATCATTTATTGTATATCTTCCTATCTGCATCTACAGAACCTGAGTACAACAATGCTTAATGTACAGGGCCATAATGTACAAAATTCAAGACTCGAAGAGTCTGGATATCTCAAGTTTCATCCTCAGACTATTTATTCAACAAGCTCTAGAAAAAGAGGAATGGATTTTTTTTTCAGCTCTCAATAGTTTAAGACAAAACACTTCATGAATATAAACTCCCCAAAACACAATTTTTTACAACCAATGCCTTGACATTAATGCAGTTCAATTTAAATTTACCCTGGATTAAATATGTCATGTAAATTCCACTGAAATGACACTGAAAAGACCATAATAATAATTTCATAAATATCAAGTGGTACTGATGTGGTAAATCTATGAATTTTTCATCTGAATAAAAAATCCTGGTTGCTATTCCACTGTTATCATTAAATATGCAGTAAAAAAAAAATCTTGTTTTCAGACAAGGAAGTTTTTATTATATTCCCTGCCAGTAGATGTCAGCACCATTGTTACATAATAAATTTTGTAGACATGTCAGGCAAATACTTAATTATTAAGAGCACAACTAATAAATGTGTTATTATACTCCTCACGCCTGGCCTGACTGTGGTGAAGCCATCAATAGCTTCTTAATCATCAAGCTAGCATTTTAATGAATAAACCAGGTTGATCTTAATGCACCAAATACAGTAATTGTGTGTTATAGAGGCCTTTTTTTGCTAGGCTTATTTTACCATTTTTAATGCATTATTTCCAAAATTGTATTATTCTATAATATGGAGATATGTATACTTATATAAGAATAAGGCTTACAGAGTTTGATAACAAATATGTTTGTTATGTAATGAGCAAAAAAGCTCAAATGTAGGTTGTTTTCTGGGTGACATCATCAACGTCATGCATAACGTTATGTCGGAAGATGAAAATATGAGCCAATAAATTTGACTTAGGAGACACAATGACTTTCAGATAACACCACTTTTCATTATTTTTTTTAAACTATACATCTGTATATTACAGAATATTACTTTTGATAATAATCTGCGTTAAACATTGTAAGTTAGGCCATTGAAAAAAAAAACCCTCTAAAATACACAATTACCCTAAGTACAATACCTGCATAAAATAATATTAAACAACCAAAGATCCTAGGCAAATACATACATCCATTTAAATAACACCTGCTTAATAAACACAGACAGCAATCCACTAGTCTCGAAAACTTACATAAATTAATGAATCCTTATTTATGGAAACCTAGAAATCACATAAAATAATTATAGTAAAATAATAATAAGAACTGAGACAGAAATGGCCTGGATATTTTAAATGAAATTTAGGGGAAAATAACACCAAATAGCATTTAAGTCCAATTTGCCATCTGCTGTCAACCTGTTTTTTGTAGATTATTTTCTTTAAAGTTTATAATTTTCAGTTACTGGCAATAAAACTACATATGGAGGTGACAACCTAATATGACAATTAACAATTTTACAATAAATCCCCAGTTTACTTTTCACAACATTTTTGTCTCTTCACAATGATCTGGCAGATATGTTTTAGATGGTTATATTTTTTAGAGTATTTACATGACTTCACCCAATCAGAAGCTGTCAACTGAAGCTGTTTTTGCATGTGACCGATGACCTTGACCGCCATAAGTGGGTCTGATATGTTGTAAAATGTAGGCTGATTTCTCATATTTTCAAATAATTCTGTTTCTTAAATAAGGTGTAAGGTAGGTATATAATTACCTTGTTGAAAATTAGGACTTTAATCCTCTACACTACACTAAAATTGTTTCGTTTTAATCTAACTAATAACGATTTTCATAGAAAAAAACAAGTGGATTGGAGGGGATGAAACAGACTATAACAATTATAATACGTATCTGAAGGATGAAGAAAGAAATGTTCACAAAGAACCACTTTGAGAATGAAAGATTGTACAGAAAAACTACATTTTAAATGGACAAGCCAGACAGAGTGCTGTACCAGGCTTGAACTAACCGCGGTGGTAGTAGCTATGGTATACATTATGCGCCAGCCTTGGTATGAAGAGTGCTGGGCTGGAGACAGAAATGACACAACAGGCTGTAAACTTTTTCTACTTTACACCCACAAGATCAGATTCCTGGGAGTACAGATTGTCAAACTTACGGAACTCAAAAATGACTGGGGCACCTGCATCTTGTAAATAAAAATTCCTGCTGTTGAGACTAACATATATAAAGTCTTGAAGCTGTGTACCCTAATGATCCTACAAAACACTGCCATCAAAATGATAAAAAAGACACTCTGCAATTGTGTTGAACAATGTGTGGGTTAATTGGTCAGCACAAGGGCTGGGGTTAGCTCTTTCTCTTCAGCTGGTGAACTTGAGAACACTTCTTGATGGCTTAATAATGATAATGGTTTATTACTGTTAGACATATAAAACAGAGGTCGTGGCTTAAGATGGTTCTTGTCCTAAATAACTGATCTTCTGACAAATAAAGCTGTTTCTTACTGACTATGGTTCTTACTAAGTTTCCTTAAAGGTGTATTCCTCCACTCTGCTGTCTCCTTCCTGCTGTCTACTTGTCTCCTCTGTCTACTCACTGACTACACTGACTACACACTATCTCTGTTGACTCGCTGCAATGTCCCACTATTTGGCTATCTATAACATTGATATACATAGACCAAACCAACAATTACCATAGAGCCAATGGACATACTTTAAACAATATGTAAATCCTTTTTTCTAAATATATTGGAGGTAAATTCCTCCCTTTTTTAATGCTGGCTTAACTATTTTTATGTATATCTGCAAGACTCCATTCCCCTTTTGGACTACATGACAGGTATCACATGCTTCCTCTCCTTTTATATCATGGTGTTAACCAGGCCCAGTGACTACTGCACCAGGGGTCCCTGGGTGCATAATTGTCCCCATTGTTGGATCATACTGATGAGGAACACCCAAAATGCACACTTGTTTGTAAGTGAGACACGGCCATTGGGAAGGCCTTCCCATTAAGCCTGTAGAGTGCTCACCCTGGGTAGAGGCTGTGAAAATCTCATCTCTTTTGCAGGGATTTGAACTCAAAATCTCCTGGATTTGAGTCCTGTGCTCTACTTCTGAGCCATATAGAAAGAAGTCAGTCAACTATATAAATCCTTATGACTGCCCATGGCATGAACTGACCTGTTCAATTGGTTTTAAAGGGAGGCTAATGAGCTAATTTACAAAACTTTATTACTATAAGACAACTAATAACCTGCTTTAAAGACCATGACATAAGCTTCAGATTACACCTTGTGACATGAAAAAATAACACCTTCAAGGTACAATCAAATAATTTTAAAAATCTGTTGCATATATGTCAAGAGCACAGCAGTGTGGGGAGAGGTTTGATTGTGATCTGACCACAGAGTGACCAATTAGGGGCAATAAGACTCTCTCCTGGTAGCTGGTCATTTACCAACAAAACTGCCTCTGGGCAATGAGCTTGACCCATGTCACAGGGGTCCCCTGACTCTGGATGTGCACACAATGCTCAACACATGGTGTGTGCACACAACCTATACCTCATGGGACTGTGACCATAAACTTACCCTGTAGATACTGACATTAACCATAAAGAAAGTTATACTGTACAATTAAGGGTTAGTTTACAAAGTGCCTGCTGTGCTCCTACAATTACTGTGAGAATGTGTAATTGCCATGGCGATACAGATTCTAATATCCGTTTTGGTAAAACTGCTTTTATTTTTTAAATTCTAAAGTTTATTACTTGAGTGAGAACTGAATCAAGAATTGAATCGAATGTAAAGAATCGATAACTGAATCAATTCTAATGGCCCTTACAATTCAGAGGATTAATCAACACAGTTTGTAATATTAGGACAAGAGTCTTTTTCACATTTCAGCTGAGAACAGACATCCATTGTAATCCAGAAAAGCACACAATCAGGAAGTGTCCTGGAAATATTTTTCCTCCACAATTTTTGCTATGTATTTTGAGACTTAATGATGCAAGTATGCAAGAGAGACTGGCTGAGGGCATTCATTAAGTCATCAAACACAGGAAATTCTGCGCTATTTTGGTGCGATGCTTGATACCATTCAAGTCCTCGCTCTGTTTTACAATTCACTTGGGGTGCTTACTTTCTGGTAACCATGGTTACAGCATCTGGTGAGTCACACTTACCACGAGGGTCCTAGACGACCATAGACAAGAAGAGATCCGCCCCTAGCAAATCATGTCAGTGACATTTTTGTAACTGTTAGTCTTTTGAAAACGCGCAACTGATCTGGAGATCTCAACAAGCATGACACCTTCAGATCCCTGACAGATCCCCAATGTAACCATGTCAGTGACGTTAATGTAATCATTAGTCCTAAAATACATGCAAATGATACAGAGATCACAAAAAAGCTAAAACTCTTGAGGTCCCTGACATAAATATCCCCGGCAATCATGCGAGTGACATTCACGTAAATGTAAGTCTTTAAATATGCAGAACTGATCTGGAGACCACAAGCAAGAGCTATGGAGGTCCCCCACATATATCCTTGGCAATCATGTCAGCCTAGAGATTATAACACTAGCTCTATATATGTAAATCTAGATATCAATTATAACACCAGCTCTAGATCACTCTAGAGATTATAACCAAAGCTCTATATCAGTCTAGAGACTACAAGTAAAAACACCAGGTCTATGTCAGTCTAGAGATAACGCTTCCAGCTCTATGTCAGTCTCAAGGTTATAAACACAAGCTCCATGTAATTCTAGAGATGATAACACTAGCTATATATATATATATATATATATATATATATATATATATATATTATGGGGCATTCTAGATATTCTAACGCCAGCTATATATGTCAATTTATAACAGAGGAACAGCTCTATGTAAATCTAAAGACAATAAACAGTAGTGGAAGGAAGTTGTCTAAAAATCGTAAAAAAAAACAACTGATGATTGATTATTAATCAATTACTTTATGTGCTTTCTACATTACCGTGAAATCTGCTGTATGATAGTACCTACATTACTGATCCCAGAAAAAGTGTGACATGTACACTGGTATTTATAGTGAAACCATCAATCCACCCTCATTAAAGGAGGACTTGCTGTAGGATGCTTGTTCGCTGCGCAAGGTTCCGTTTTGATGCGGTTCATTACTTTGCATTTGTATATCTCTGACAGGATTAGATTCTTTGCATGTGCATACATAGAAGTTTTAATTGATTATGCAAAAATGCAATCGATTTAATCGATTTGGAAAGAAAATGGCCAATTATCTATTTAACTGATTAATTGGCACACCACTAATAAAAAGCTATATATGAATACAAAGATTACAACACTGGAAATGTATCTACCCCTAAAAATTTAGAGAAAATGATTAATTACATATCTTGATTATTTCTTAAGAGAGATCTCTCTGGCAACACATCAGTAGTTAAGGTAAAGATTATTTTCTAAATACAGCTAACAGATTTATTTCAATCTGAAATTTGGAGAAAACTGACCCATTCACCACAACCCATATGCTCCAGCTTTTAACCTAATTAAGATGAGCCCCCAAAAAACTTCTATACAGGTCTTCCATGCCTTTGGCTGCAAGAGCTGTTTACAAGACAATAGTGACGTCACAAAGGTTGATGACGTATGACGTCACATTGACTGACGTCATCAACTGGAATCACTGTCCTCCATTGATGAATCCAATCGCAGTCATTGTGAACTGTCTTGCCATATTTTGGATTATTTAGTTATTATTCCCTCGGTAGTGGGAGGAATGGCTCCTGCAATCCATGGCCTAGAACATTTTATAATGTCTCCTTTGTATAAAAAAATATCCCAGAAAACATGCCCACAAGGGTACTGTTTCAGACTACACGTGTTCTGTTTGGCAGAGCTCTGCCAAATTACGCAAATTACTTTGCTCAGATGATCGACGGTTTACAATGCCAATGGTCACCTGATTGGTTGCTCGTTAGTCCAATGCTTATGATTATTCATTAAATGAATATGCTATTAAGGTCACATAAAGGTCAATTATAACCATTTTCAGATTTTGCTGATCTAGTCACCATTCCCACAAACTGCTATATTTAGGATGTGATTACAATGTAACAGGATTGTTTCTGCTGAAATGCAAACTGACATCTGGGAAAAACTTGTCTGTGAAGTAACAGGGGAAATTAAACATGTAAAAGGAAAGGATCTGCAGGATTTTTTTTGCATCATTTTGTGGTTTATCACAAATCATGACCGGGCTCAAGCAAATGATAACCAACACATAAAACACATAAAATGCTTATTATGCTTGTGTTTGGCAAATGCTGGCATTCATTTCCTGGAAGATTAAGTTCCTGTTTCCTCTTACATGTCATTGCATAATTGAAGGTTGGTGGATATATCTCACTATTAAAGCTGATTTTACAACGCACCAAAGGTCTATATTATAAATCACAAATTACATATAATTTAATTATAATTTGAGGACTTGGGTGTGGTCCAAAATAGTTATTCTGCTCCAAACTTTAAAGGGGCCCAATCACCTACAAAACATGTTGAATTAACACGTTAAACATTAGCTTTTTCCCTTTCCAATAAATCTGTACCTTGCTTTGAAATGTTTAGCTCACTCCTGTAAATGAGTGTTAAAAACAGTGGACCAGGCACGATCATAGGTGTCCATGCAACACAGCGCTTGGGCCATGTGCATCTTAGGGCCACAAAACGTGTCAATCAGGAGATGCCCTGACTGACTTGGTTCCTAAAATATGATACATGTTCCTGCCAGCTAAAACACCACTTCTTGCAGCTCACAATTGGACCTCCGGTCACGTGGCTTTGTTATGGTGAACAGACACACGTGGATTGTGTTTACCAACATGCAGAGCCGTAACAAGGTGTTAAACATCCGTGGGAGGTACTGAGTCAGTGTGCTGGGATGGTTTTGTTGGGAAACTTTTGTATAAGCAAAACTGAACTGACAGTGTAACAGAACAGGCATAAGATTGCTCCTGATTATGTCCATACAAATCCCCTTGCCATAAAACTTTATCCGCATATAGATTCTCCCCTGAATGTTGTTGTTGGAGTACTTTTATGCGAAATCTCTGGGCCCTTATCAAACCCTGATGGATTAATTTATCCCGGTTTCTAAAAACCCCTCATGGGGCTGCCAATTTGTGTATACCCTAAAACCAGGATATCAAATGTCACATGTTGTAATTATGGGTATACAGCTAGTAAAATTATTATCTGGTAAATAATGGGAAATAATCAAAATTTATATTGGATATGAGCAGCCCTTGTTAATTTTTTTTTAAATTCAATAATGAACACAAAATACATGAAAATTTTCCAATTTTCAGGCTGAGACACAAATACACTTGCTTTGAGTTTCTTAAATGTTGCCTATGAACAGCACAAAACAGAGTTTTTGTTACTTTTAAAGCTACCTGACGGACACAAGATGGTATCTTTCAAGGGACCAAGGCAAGAATTCCATTTAGTAATATTAGCAGGACATCCATTTTTCAACATGCTCCATGTGACATCCAGTTTTTAGTGTGTACAAAAAATGGCAGCCCCCAGGATTGGTTTCGAGAAACTGGGAGAAATAAACCCTTTTGGGTATGATAAGGGCATGGGATGCAACATTTCATCAGCAGAGTGTTTGGTAGCAAGGGATCATGTGTCAGCAAATTTTAGATCTGAATAATTCTTTTTTGGACCATGACCAAACCCTCACATTTTAGTAGGATTACTAAGGACTTGGTGCTCATTCATATTAACAATCTTGTGATTATTTAAAACAATCTGAAACTAAAAGTTATCTTAATAAATGGATATATTATGTTTTTCTAACACTAACAAAAACGTCATATGGGAAGTATTAAGTATTATTATCTTTTAGTTCCTCCGACTACAAACACAGCAGGATAACCCTATAACTAGACCGTATTAAATCAATATCAGCGATGTACATCAATAGATAAACAAAGCAGGGATCATCCTGTGAATAATATTCTCTTAAACAAAAATACGGTATTCACCAAATATTTGTGGTTTGTATGCTGGAGAAAATTAATGTATATATATGGTTATGCGGGCAATTTGATTGCTAATAAAGAAGCATGTTGTCACAATTGTATTTTATGTTCATTGTATTCCTTAATTCAAACGAAGAGTCATCTGTGTTAATTAATATAAATTTATTGTACCATGTGAAGAATATTTTAAACAAATGATAGTTTCTGCTGAAAAGTTTATAAAAACCAAATAATAGTGTAATCAACTTCAATTACATAATTACCCTGTAAATAGTGTAACTAACTATGAAGAAGATCAAATACAATTAAACTGTAAAGTGTTTGTACTTATTTGCAGATAAATTAACTACAATCACAGTGTAACTTGTGTAATCAGTTATCTACAAAGGTATGTTTACAACACAAAAGAAAAGTTAATAACACATTAAATTTAGAGGCACAGTGAAATATTGGAATAGTGATTAAAAATTTAAATTACCTTTAAATACCCTTTGTTTACAAAGTCAACAGTGTCATCCAACTGTTACTAAATAATAAATTATCTAAAGTATTATTACAATAACAATATATGTTATTTAATGTACGACTTTGATTTCTTAGTGTTATCCTGCTGCTAGTGTTATCTTTAAATCCTAAACAAACTTTAAATAGCGTTATAAAATACCTGCAGACAGATTACAGATTAGTAATCATATATGGCTGAACTGTAAAAATACAACAATTTACAATTGTTACACTTTACAATTACACTGTAAATAGTAAAACCAATGACTTGCATGCAGGTTTACTGCAATTACACTGTACCTCAGATTTAAATAAAATATAGATTAAAACACTTAATCTCTACCTCAGGCTTCTCAAGCCAAGCCACACTCTTTGATCTTGGCAATACAAATCACGTCTTATATATATATATATAATGCCTCTACCTCTAAAAATACTGTGGATCTAGACCATATGCAGAGCAATTAAGAGGAAAAAGACCAGAGATCAACACATTAACAGATAAGCAGGGGGACAGGCAAAGTGACAAATGAAACAAACATACAAACAGACCGACAGAGAGACTGACCAAAACACACAAATTGTGGCAAACAAAACATGGCTGAATATAAAGCCTCATTTAAAATACACAGCAGTTGCAAGTATCAAGTCCAGATCATGCACATGATCATTATGTATAGGTTAACAGGGTTTTATGACAAATAATGTGGTAATACATTTGTACTAGTTTGTGTACTGTAATTCACTGTTGAATTATTTCTGTACAGGTTTAATTCTCACCACAGCTCTCTGGAAGAACCTTATCCCCCAAAACAAGTCTGGTCACCTGCTCTATTATGGCCACAAGTAGTCTGGACACTTCCTCTAACAAGGTCTTTTATGCCCTGTTTTCCTGTGACTAAATAGCACGTAATGACATTGATATCAGCAAGGTGGGGCCTCCACCGAGAGACACAATGCTCCTGTTCCACTAAAGGCTTTTTACAGCCTTGCGTGGAGAGTGATATCATCACTCAGGGCTGATCAAAATGAGGCTTTTGATTGGAGGTTGAAGAGGACCAAAAAAATCCTCCGAGCAACTGAAAATGGCTGGTTGGTCTGTGAGCAAAATAGGGTTAAATGATATGACATGCATTTCCTTTTCTGATCTGTGCAAAAAAAAATGACCTAGGGAACATTAATTTTATTTTTTTCCCCTCATATAAAGCAATACTGACGAAAGGGAACATGGATCATTATTAAACACGCTGCTAAAAGGTGTCACGTTTTATGGGAGAAATGAGAGTAAAATATTTCAAACATTAACATAGCTGTGGATGGATTAATAAAATGAATCTGATGATAAATTCACTTTTGATGATAAAAATTCCAGTGTTTTATTAAGAAGAACATCAGGTGCAAATTTTATCGCATAATGCCAGACAAATTACATACAAGTAATGTCATTTAAAGGAAGATAATTCTATTAATTTTTTGGGGGTTAACATCATCATATTATTTCATTGTGATGAAATGCAGCCTTTTATAAAACAGAAATTATGTAACATTTTGTACAAAACTTATGGCCTTTAGAGTTAATCAATTCCAAAGAAGTAACTTAAATTTCAAAAAGGTTGCATGATCCAACAAAGCCAATGCTATAGGGCCCCACCTTATTCACCTTCATCACATATTTCATCAACCAAGCCTAATAAATAATCTCTTCATAATTAGGAAACAAAAATGACCTATAATTAATCTGACTTCTGAGCAGAGTACAAGACTACACGTCTACAGACATGAAGAGCAGGGTACAAGACTACAAGTGCACAGACATGAGGGCATTACATGTTTCTCCTATTGCTGGCTGGAATTTCAGTTGAACTTTAAGGTTCACCAGTGCCTTGTTTTGGAGTTGCAACTAATGAATGCTCATATATACTGTGGATTCAATATTTTTTGTTGCGCTCTTATTTTTGAGGAATTTGTGGGTAACTTCAATCCACTGAATTAAAAACTAAACGATCATTCAGAGAAGTCTATCAAGGTATTACCACACATCGTTACCCATTTTTCAGATAAGTCAGCCGATATGTTAGTTGTTGAGCTATTGAGCTGAATACTTGCAAAGGGTTTCCATGAAACTGACATATGATTCAATGAAGAGCCACTCAAAAGTTATATTGTTTGCTTATTAATTTGAAACAAGGTACAACTATTTAAACGATTAATTTACAAAAGTTTTAAACCCAAGAATAGTGTTTCATGTAAAAACGACAACATTTTAAACCCACAATATTTTCTGAATCCACGGTATATAGATGGCAATACATGGCAATTCAACAGATTTGTTAAACAGTTCAAACACATTTCTTTACTTTTTCCCCTCATTCACATAAACTCAAATACTTAATAAAACATTAGTAAACTAAAAATTTTTTTAAATGTGGCATTTATAAACTGGGCTATGCATGTCGTCTGACACTACCCTAAAAAATGTGTACGTAGAGGAGCATGGAGACAGACTGCAGTCACGCTTGTAGATCATAATGGTTTAGACCACATCCTGGCCTGGTTTCTAAACATTTTGGTTTATCTGGTCAGGAAATGTTTTTTTTTCACTGTGAGCACACAAATCACTGTAAAACCATTTTTCAAAAATGGTTTGTGTTTGTCATGTGTCCGCAGTATAATACAAGTAAGCATTCAGTGTGGTTGGTACTAAAGTAATCGATGCTTCAACGAAACTTCAAAGATACCATTAGACCACAGGTTATTATCACACACACGGAGCGTCACAGCGGGAGTCACACAAAACATCTGTCACCGAGGTACCTGGACTTGTGTCACGCTAAATACACATGCTTGCATCCTAATGAAGTTCAAGCCAGGGGTGAATATAAGTGGTAGGAATTTGTTGTAAAATCATGTTCGATGACTGAAAGAGAAAAACGACAGTTGCTTGATTTTATTAATCATTTGATTTGATTTACCTTCTATATAAGCATGACATACAGGGCTCAACATTAACTTTTGAAAGTACTTGTTGAGTGGGCAAGTAACATCTAGCTTTTACTTGCCTTACATGAATTTTTACTTGCCCTACAAATATCATTGATTGTATTTAAGAACACAAACATCCTTTTTCAGGCCTATGGATAAAGGTTTATGTTGGACCCAATTGACTGGGCAAGTAGGAGGTGACTTAGTTGCCCTCCCTCTATTTTCTGGAACTTTCACTTGCCCCAGGCAAGCGGTTAACCATTATTGTTGAGCCCTGACATATGCAGCAAATATTACTCTTATTATATTGACTGATTAAATTCAGTCTGGTTTGAACATCATGCTGAAAGGCCAAGGTTAGGGTTAGATTGTATAAACTTGTTTGTTGCACAAGATTCAGTTTTAATGCTGTCAGATTAGAATATTTTTTTTCTGGGTAATATGACTTTTGTTTGTGATAGATTATTTAAAAATGCAACTCATTAATCAATTATGAAAGAAAACAACCAAGCATCATTAAAATCAAATTGGAACAAAACTGGTCAATATGTAGTATGAAGCTGATGGGTTAAAATTTAACTGCTTGCCCAGGGCAAGTAAAAGTAGAAAAATATGGCAGTAGAACAACCAAAATATTATTAACAAACACGCATCTGAAAATTTATTTTTTTATTTTTTATTTTTTTTGTTGGAGATAACTGCCCCGTATTTTTTTAATGCTAGCTTAATTAAGTTTATGTGGATCTGTAGAATTCCATTCCTGTTTCGGACTCCGTGACAGGGCAGTATCACCTGCTTCCTCTCATTTTATGTACTGGTGTTAACCAGGCCTGGTGGCTACTGCACCTGCGGGACCTGGGTGTGTAGTTGTCCCCATTGCAGGGTCATATCACCGAGGTACCCTGAAAGGTGCACTCATTTGTGAGTGACACGCGGCCCGTGGGCACAGCCTTCCCATTAAGCCTGCAGAGTGCTCACCCTGGGTGGGGGCTGACCGTGAAAAATATCACCGTCTCGGCTGACATTTGAACTCACAATCTCCCGGCTTTGAGTCCTGTTCACTACCCCTGAGCCACAGAAGCAGGTGTGGCAGAACAATGCATTCTGATGCACAATAATCATGTGGATCACCTTTTTTGTGTTTGTGGCTGTGATCACTGTTTTTTGTGGGACAAGTAAAAAATACATGTAGTGCAAGTAAAGGCTGTTACCTTACTGGGCAATCCTTTCAAAAAGTTGACGTTGAGCCGTGAATCATTGCATTAAAATTAAAAGAGTAAAACCTCGGCAGAACCTCGAATATTAAAGCCAGCCATGCATTCACCTAGGTAACTTTTCTACAGAATTTGTGTGATTTGTGGCATACTCATATTAATGAACTCCAGGTAATTCCTGTCAAGAAAAGTTCATATAATGTCTCTGTGTGAGATGTATGAGCTTGTTAATCCACAAACTGTCAATAAAAACATTAACAAACATGTTCATAATTGGAAAAACTATGTAACCTAGGGTGGTTGGTTGATTATTGTGCAAAAGTTTAAAGGTCACTCAATGCAAGACTCGGGTTCGTGTGTCTTGAATCCAGATGTAATGGTTGAACGTGTTACAATTATTCTGGTGGGCCCCCTACATGTTATGAACATGGATATAAGCAAAACAAACAGCATGTCTGCAGTGAGATTGGCTTTTTCTGGCTTATTTTTAAAATATTATGAAAGCTTCAATGGATTATCTTTAGTATATAGCCATCCCATGTACATCATAACAGGCTACTTTCACTCAAATGTTTTTACTACACTATAGTGTAGTACTTTTGAAGTATACATTAATCCTATCCAAAAACCTTGAAGGCTCAACAAATCATCATTTTCATCACAGTTTCTTTCATTCTCAGTCAATAGACAGCACCCTCTACAGGCCATGGAGCTGCATATTTAGATGTGCCCATTCTTTTACAAGGCCTATTGGGTATGCATGAAATGCAGTGTTCTCTCCTGTAAATATAATGGTATTTGCCAAGATTTTGTTCTGGAACCATTTCCTTACACCTGTACACAGTAGAAATAAACCTTTCATGGGTGCTATCAGTGGCATGAAAGAAACTATAAACAAAGCCACTATTATCATAAATCAAGATGGGGACTAAAGGCAAAAATTTACAAAATCTGTAATTTTTTTATTAAATTTAAAAAATATGTGGAATTAATAACTGAGGTACCAGTACATAGTATTATTACTTCCACATATTTTGTTTAAATGCTTCATTTTCCTATAAATAATGTCTTGATGCAGCTTATTTCAGGTGTTTCACTAAATGCACCTGAGTGATTAAAATCTTTTATCACAACAGCAATACTCCAGCTGAGAAGCTTATTTTTTAAGCTGGGTGATCATCAGGCTGTACCATATCCCCTGTAACCTGGTTCCACCACAACAGCCAAGACTATGGTATCATTGATTAGGTCTGTGAATTGCGATGAGCCTTGAAATCTATTTGATAATCAATACTTACATGTTTGATTCAATTCTCGAATCAGTTATTTCCTTTGTGGTTAATTAAAAGTCTCTGTTTAATTCAAAGAAAATATTTTTACACCATGGATGTTAATTTTAAGCAAATAGAGGAACAATGTACATAATGCTCCTCAGTATATCAACTCCATTTTTTTCTATGCGACCGGGACTCTTGAAACTAAGATTAAGGGCAAATACACAACAAATACCCTTGGCAACGTTGTGCACTACTTTAAATTTGAGAGCTCACAAATTCCTTTTAGGTGGTATACTATATATGCAAAAATAATAATAATCGAAATGAACCGATTTGGAGGTAAAGAATCAATTACAATTAAACTGAGGGGTTACAATTGAATACATTGATTATTCGATGCATTTTTCCACCCCTATAACAGATAGTGCTGGAATTTCACAGTCACGCATGATGCATACCGAGACACAGAACCTAGCTCTACCAATCTCCACAAATTTTTTTTTTTTTTTTAATGGAAGGGTTAAATTTTTTAGATTCTCACTTTTCAGTATGATATGAATGATGTTTTCCTAACCCATCCCAAAAAGTCAACAAAGCTTGTTCTGAACCCTTTGCATAAATTTGCTGACAAACAAACTGAGGATAAAGTATAATACATCTCATCACCTCGGGGAGGTGTAATTACCTGGAGGATAATGTAAGTAAATAAAGTATACAAATACTTGAAAGATTACTGGTATGAAAGGAGAAACTATAGTAAGTGTACAAATGAGTAAATGTACTGTATTATAATTAATTGTTTAAAAAGCAGGCAAACAAGTCTTGACTAACCAGGACACATAGGTGACACACTGCCTGTTTGGAAGGGAATTTTATCTAAATATAAGGCAAAAAAAAAAAGGTATGGTTCTCAGGGACTTTGTTTCAGAAATCAGTGCAAGTCGGCAATATTTTATTTTTGACCTTTTTTATATGTTTCCATAAAAATGTCATATGATCAGAAAAACCATGAAAGTAACAGAAATTTATGGCTAAACTGGTAAAAGCAACAAATAACAAAGGAAATCTTATCAAAATTGTATTATTTTATCTCCTCGAAAGATGAAAATCAAAATAAATTTTTTTTATGTGGGGGGGTTAAAATTGATGCAGGCGTTGCCTGAAAACCATACCTTTTACTTTTTTTTGGCCTGAGTTAAAGATTTTTGTTGGATACATCTGCCTGTCATGCAGGTAAGCTGGAGGAGACCTTTGGTTTCCCTATCACTTTTTTTCAAAAATTTTACTTGCCCAGGGGAAGCAATTCAATGTTAATGTTGAACCCTGATTATCCTTCCTGGAATGTCACAAATTTATACAATACAAAGCAGCAGGCTGTTATTAAACAACTCGCATTGTAATTTCCTTATTCAGGGTCGTTTAAGGGTGGGCCCTGGGGCCTTAGCCAACATTTTTCCTGAAAGGCCCCCTGAACTCAGTCAGATGGGCCCAAAAGGCCCACTTTTTTGGGCCCACTAAATCCTTGCATAGGAATATAAATTTACATGGTACCCCAAGTACATGGTAATTTCTTTGATAACTCTTACAAACGATCTGATGAATTTTAATTATAAAATAAATAATCAGCCTAATTACTTATATGCTCAGTGTCAATAGTGTGATACAAATATGTGCACTCGGAACCTCTGGTATTTACTTAAATTAATTTAAATTTAATTAGATTTTATTTGAACAGATCCTGGAAATATATTTTAATTATTTTGTGATAATCTTTGGTTTTGCATTGGGTCTTTTTTTGTACCCAGTAGAACCTTCTCTTGCAGGAAAAAGGCCCACCATTTTAAGTTTTGTGGGCCTTTTAAGGCCCATTAATTTAAAATCATAAACAGAACCTTGTTATTAAAACGTACCTTGATTAAAGGTCAGTATACTACATAGGTGGATTTACAAGGTAGTACTGCCTCTTGAATGAGGAACTGCCCAAGCTTTAGTATTTTAGGTTTATTTGCAAAGGGCCTGGAATAATAGAAATTGTTACCTGTCATTTTACAAACAGAGCAAATATCTCCGGGTTCTATTGAGATTTAATTTTTTTTGCGCCAGAGGCTCTGGTCAGAAAGAAAATTGTGACTTTCATTTCCAGAGGCCAAAGCCTTAAACCTCAAGGCAGCTTCCAATGATTGTTCACGCAAAATTAATCTGACATAGTGTTAGCTAGGAATGTAATATCATTATCCTTACTTAAAGAACAAGAAGGCATTACACGCACAGATACAAACAAACCACAAAATGACAATCAGAGACATATTAAATGAAAAAAGTATCAACCAATTTTGAAAAATTTAAAAAGAACATGCCAGATAAATTAATGACTAGCCAAAGTATGATTTAGTGAAACACAAACATCATTAGCCCTGATCAATTTAATCATGCATTCATCCCTCTAAGTACTAGTTGCAAGACGAATAATTTTTAAACTGGGCTCAATGAAAGAAACACGATCTACAGCAGGGTGGCATGTAGCGATTTTGAACTGACGTTCACAGATTCGTTGTGAGACAGCAACCATGATTCTGAGCCAAATGTCGGAGGCCTGACCATCATCCCCGTGGTGGGATCCGTGCCCGATTTGACGGAGATATTGATTTTTAAGGGCAGCCTGCAGCTAGCATTATACACAGAGCAGCTCTGGCAATGATGGGAAAAATGTGAACATGCAGCCACTGGATAATACATTTGTTGACATTCAAAACGTCTTCATCAAGCCCCTTATCATTTTGTATATTTTTTTTTCGTTTCTGCTGTTTAAGGCACTGTCTCCCCCTGGGGGTTACCGATGTTTACGGGCTTTTCATTATGACTAAGACGCAACAAGACCAAGCAGCTGCCCGTAATGAAGGCCTCGCTCCGTTAGGATTCATGGGACCATGATTGAAGCCTTTCTTAATCATTGTAATGTGGACAAGCATGTGGTACGCTGGATGGAGTCCCCCTCACCGCTCAACTACAAAACCAACTTCTACTTGAGGCATTACTACCACCTAGACAACGTCTACTGACCTCGTGGTTAAGGTACTAGGCAGGGTCTGTGATTAAGGCACACTGTGGGACATGGTTTGGCATTTAAGGCAGTGAGTGGGACATGGTCTGATGGTTAAAGGCACTGACTGGGATTAGGCCTGGAGGTTAGGGTGTTATGTAGGAAATGGCCTGAAGGTTAAGGCATCAGGTAGGTAAAGCACTGGGTGGGATATCATTAAGGCACTGGAGGTCAAGGCACTGAGTGGGATCAGGACCAGAGGTTCAGGCATTTCATGTAGGACACTGCCTGGTGAATGAGACACAATGCTTAACATGGTGTTATCTTCAAAAGATTTTCAGTCCTCATAGGATCACTGCATGGAAGTAGCCTATTTCAGCTTGCCTGTTATGTGAGCCTTCACCTATGGGATTTACTTATATGTCAGAGAATTATGAGGTCAATGTTTTATGAACAAATGAGCATTTGATATATATCTTTTTAACAACTCATATAATAGAAGTGACATCTTTTGGATACTTGAACAATAGGTCTACTGCAACCCAACACTCCTGTACCTGTATGATCCAACAAGTCATTTTATTAAGTATTTAAAAATACAAAAAAATAAGAAATTATCACTTCATTTTTAATGTACGCTTCTATCACACTATTTCATTGCTAATCACAGAGCTCATGTGAATCACCTCAAAACTAATTAATACTTTTTAGATCTAATCACTAAGCAGGCAGTCAATGCTTAACCCTTCATACATGTTAACATGAGCACTATTAGCAAAAAATATGGAGGTGTCATCATAACAGCACAAATGAGCGGGTGCAGTGAAGCATGACATTACACTGCCTGACCGTCCATGTGGAACCACTCATTGGTGGCACAAACCCGCGATGGTGTTGTTAAATTGACAACATGCTTTTGTTATCAGTGTAAAGTAGGCAGGGGCTTTGTATGATTATGTTTTCATACAAGATTTAACTGATGATAAGTTTCTAGAATTTCAAAGATAAAAGGCAAATAGGTATGACGTGTGAATTAGTAATTATCACAACTTAATCACCCCTTTGTTTCCTGGCAATCTTTTATACTGCTTTCTTGCAACATGACTGCAATCCATTCACCTTCTGCAGAGCTTGACATGATGTTTTGAGAGTACTTGCCCAGCTGGGCTAGAAACATCTAGTTTTTACTTGCCCCACATGACTTTTTACTTGCCCTTGAAAAATCAGTGATTATATCCTCAAGTGGATTCAACATGATTGTGTTGCATTTTTTACTGCATGTTTGAAAATAAAAATATTTAAATGTTTATTGTAAGTAAAATTGTTTTGTATTTGTACATTTAAACATAAAAGTAATTAAAAAAAAGGTGGAATTATCAATGTGGGGGGATGAGACAGAAAGTACTCTAAGGACAGCCCTAGGCCAGATTCTATCTGCAGAGACACTTTGGTGGCAATGGGAAGCGTTCCAAGGGAACAAATTTGGAACATTATAATACCCAAATCCTCAAATTATAGGTGGAAAATTAAGCTACCGCTAAAATTCCTAAATAGTGTATGTAAGGAATTAGGTAGGAGGAAAGTGGAATACGTGTTGAAAACTCTAATGTAACAATTCGTTTTACTAGATACGCATTCCACATGCCGGATCCACACATAAGGAATTTCACCTTATTTATTGAGTCAAAACCAATTTTCTCTGCATTCCGCATGATAAATTCCACATTCTTCACATAAGGAATGTCAGGATTAATTATCCAACATAGTTCAAATATTAATAATGAATGTTATTTCTGCTGAAAGGATGAACTACTCTCTGAATATACCCATAAGGTTCCAACTTATGTAATGCATATCACCTCTGATGTCATTGATTCAATAAATGACAGAGTCATGTTTAGAATGTGTCTATCACAGACCCAATGACCCTTACACCATAATATGCTTATCAACATTCTCTTTGAACCATATCTACAACTAATCCACATTTGTGTTCATCAATGCCACAGTACAGGTCTATACCTGCCCAGACCATATAACTGGAGCTACCACTTCTCACAGGTATAAATAGCTAACTAAAAGGGAGCAGGGTGCCAGTCTCCAGGTATAAAGACTGTTTCTATTTCTATAGACTGGTGCTCATCTAATCACTCATTCAGGAGATGGGCAATTGAATCCCCAGGTGGCATTTAACAGAAAATAACTCCACACACTAACATATGTTGTATTAATGATGAATGAATACAATCTTTGCATGGAAGACAATTTCATAATCAAATGATCAGAAAAAATAAATATAAGGGCCAAAAATTAAAGGTACTGATCTCAGGCACTGGCTGCATCAATTTTAACCCCCTGCATCAAACATTTTTTTTCATCTTTCAAAAAGATAAAATAATACAAATTTGATACAATTTCCTTTGTCATGTAGTGCTTTTTCCTGTTTAGCAAAAGAAACCTGCTATTTTCATGCTTCTCCCTGACCACATGACATTTTTATCATAACATACAAAAAAAGGTAAATAATAAAATACCGACCACCCTCAGTGACTTCTGAAAAAAAAGTGCCTGAGAACCAAATCTTTTTATTTTTCTTGCCTAAGCTGTTATACATAAATCTCAGAGGAAATGCTACCAGGACAGCCATTAAAATGAACAAACTTCTGAACTTCCCTTGTCACTAAAGGCTAATTTAGATACACATTTTGAGGGGACTTTAAATTGATTCAATTAATCGATTTTTAACCATCAATTTGATGCACAATTCAACAATTACTTAAGTGGTTAATGACAGATTTTCTTGTAAATTAAAATGTAATACCAAAATGGATGTTAATTTAATTAGCAAGCATTGGAGAAATGTACTTTGCCCTATGTTTATCAGCACTGGTTTTGTTTCTATGTTATGCTGTACCAGTGTGAGTTGAAAATATCTTAAGCAAATACACAATAAACAGTATTGACAACGCAGTATGATCCATCACAAGTTGACGGCTCACTGAGAATTTTTGGGCGATGCAAGCATAAAATAATACTTAAAATAAATTTATTCAGAGGGTATGCATTGATTACAATTTGATCGAGGTGTTGCAATGCAATGCATCAAATATTCAGTTATAGTTATTCCCACCATACAGTAGATGAGATTTATTTACTGCATACCCCTCAAATTCTCACATTATTTTGATTAGTAACATGATACTAACTGCATGAACTGATATCACATCAATTTATAAATATTAAGATTAGAAAAATGACAACGCATATGAGTTGGAAGATCCATCCATCAGTGTACAAACAATTTTGGTTCACTGAATTTGACTTGAAAAAAGAGATTTGTATTTTCAACTATGGTTTTACCAGTTCTCCAGGATCTTTCAGTAAATTTGAGAACACTAGCCCAAAACGTCTTAATTTTTCTAGGATTTCCATATAGCCTTTTCAGGCCTGGAGTTTAATACTGCCATACCCAGGACATTCCAAGAAGTCAAGAACAAATATGCGGTCCATGTTATTCATGCTGCGGAGCCATATAACGAGGATCATCTGATCATGACACTAGATATTTCTGATCTTGCGTCAGGACTCACCAAATTCCAATTAGCGAGTTCTTTGTCCTGGTGTTGCAAACATTTTCCTCAAACCATTTTGCACGACTACTAATTCAGTGTTTGGTAAAAGACGGCTTAGAATATTTTAAAAAGATTTGGGATTAATTTTTTTCCCCTGAGTGATTGGCTAAAATTGATTACCATTTCATGTTCATTTTCCTTATATCCAGATATCCCCTGGTCACTTCAGGGCAAGTATTAGGACTGTAATGATGCGTATGTGCACCCAGAGTCCAAGATATCGTGATACAGAGTTAAATATTGTATTAATATCCTCAGATATCTGTATATCAATACTTGGCACTATATGATCAACCAGCAAAGGACCTCCAGCATTTTAAAACTAGAATGAGGGTGTTTGCTCCCCTCCCTATGGGGCTCCCATCCCCAAATCTGATGGAAAAATTAGGACTACCAGTACTTCAAAAGTCACATCATTCACAAATAATTTCTATTCCAGCTGATTTGACTTTTGAGATGAAAATCAAGGTCACTGGTTTCAAAACACTTCCATGATTTTTCCACAAATATTTCACATCAAATTTTAAGAAATAATATTTAGTGGTTCAAAAGTAATATTGTACACAAAATTTTTCCAATTCTGCTGATTTGACCTTTTAGATGAAGATCAAGGTCACCAGTTTCCAAACTCGTCAATGAAATTGGTTGAAACAATTAGTGTTTCAAATTTGATGTAAAAAATATGCATTACTTCAAAAGTTATGGGGATCACAAAAATTTCTATTTTGGCTTACTCGACCTTGATGATGAAGGTCAAGGTCACTGGTTTTTGCACTGGTCAAGGATATAGGTAGAAACAATTTAAATTTTAAATTTCATGAAAAAATTGTCTAGAAATTCAAAAGTTATCACGTTCACAAGAAATGGCACAGAAGCTGATGATTACACTGATGACAATGACAAGACCAAACACTATAAGGATCCCCCCATGGGAGGGGAGGCATAATAATGATTAGCATATAAAGCAAAACATCACTGGCCATATTAGCATAAATCATCAAATTGACATCTGATATTGACTAGCCAAATCAAGCAGATTAAGAATAGGTCCATGGCCTGTTGATATCAGACACTCTTTACATATGAAATAAATTAAAGTAACATATATCAATGCGAGATAAAATATCATTATCTGAAAGAAAAAACTATCAGGAGTATATTTTTGCACTGATGACTAGTTCTTGCACAAGCCTGAAACTGCATAATTGAATCTCCTGACACAGGTGTAACTATGTGCACTATTGGCTGCATATTTTACCCTGTGTAAATTTACCTATTTTATTTCTATATATGTTGTATTTTTTATATATATGTGCTGCCATGAAAGAACATGAACAAGAAGACAATAAATTCACATGGAACCAATAAAAATACCAGGTGGTCGCTATACAAGTCTCCCTAAACACAGGTTTGACTCAGCACATCACAAAGGGGGTGGGATTTTTTATTCCTGTGCACACGTGGGTTTTCAACAAAGACTGGATCATGCAAGGAAAGCAAACAGGAAGCAGACGATTTAACATGAAACCATCGCCCAACACTTCCCAGTTATTTAACAATACACCTCAGTGTGTACAGTGCAGCTCACACACATCACAGACGCCAGATCAGTTCACAGTCAGCAGAACTACCAAAATAACACTTTCAAGGTTTACGTTATGGCTAAGTGAACAACCTTGTTGAAAATAGGCCTGGCATGATCTATTGATGAATCAATAGACAAACGAGATCTGATATAATTACCAATAACTCTGGCTTGAATCAATACCACAAATAATATACAGCAGAATCTTATTTTATTTACAGAAGCTGACCGGTTAAGGCTGGAACAACACACTGATTAATCAATGCACTGAATTGAAGGCCAGTAAATAACTGATCTGGGATTGAAATAACCAATTTCAATTATTGCATTTACTGTAATTTTCCTTTCTTTATCTCCATCTTATATCTGAAGAAGATCATCAATAAACATGTCATACATGATATATTTATCAGTACTAAGGACAAAATAAAAAAAAGGTTTGGTTCTCAGGCACTTTTTTTTAGAAATCAATGCAGGCAGTTTTTTTATTTTTAATTTTTTTGTATGTTTTGATTAAAATGTCAAATGAAAAGGGAAAAGCATTAAAATAATAGATTTATTTTGCTAAACAAGTAACAACACTACAAAACAAAGGAAATTGTATGATTTTTTCTTTTTGAAAGAAATGTCTGAGTGGCCGCAGCTCGAAATTGGTGAGTTTCTATTGAAAATCAAAATAAAAATTTTTGATGCAGGGGTTTAAAATTGATGCAGGCAGTGCCTGAGAACCATACCTTTTATTTTTTTTGGCCTAAGCAATATTTTTATATAGGCTGTAATGAACCACTTAGCAACACTACGCAAAATATTGTAACAATACTGTCAGATGTCTGTCAACCAATATCTTAACAATAAATTGTCATTAAACTAAACTTCTGACTTACCAGTAATTAACAACCTCTGGTGCTAAATAAAAGCAAGCCGATGAGCGCATGCAAGGTGAAACATCACTATCTAGAAACCTGCAAGCTGGTATCTGATTGGCTAAAGGCATCAGATTAAGAACATGGCGAGCTTTGAATATGTTTTAACCCAAGATACAGATATCAGCAACAAAAATAAAAGGCATAGTTCTCAGGCACCACCTGCGTCAATTTTAAACCCCCGCTTCAAAATTTTTTATTTTGATTTTCAATAGAAACTTACCAATTTTGAGCTCCAGCCACTTGTACATTTCTTTCAAAAAGATATAATCAAACAATTTTGATAAAATTTCCTTTGTAATGTAGTGCTTTTACTTGTTCAGCAAAATAAATATGTTAATATTATGTTTTTCCCTTATTCATTTCACATTTATCAAAACATACAAAAACAAGGGACCTATGGGTCACTACGCACAGCTGTTATATATGATAAAAAAATATTATTTAGAAATGAGGCACATGCTGGTTTTGTGTGGTAATAAATATAAGCTGTATTATGAGTTGTTGTTGTTTAGCTTATGTAATATTCTGATAGTACCTTTGGAGACAGGGAAGAGGATTGATTTCATTTATTTTATTAACAAATGGAGTACTATTGTCACACAGATTTTGACTTGGCCATATAACTTATAAGCAGAACATATAATATAAGAGTTTAACTATTTATTAAAAAAAATACAAATATTGTCCCAAATATATTTTTTATTAAAAATAATAAGAGAATCATATGATTTTTTAAAATGAAATATAACTGATATGATTATTAAAATAATATTAAAGAATATATTCATGAATGCATTCATGAATACATTTTGAAAGTATTTGCACAAGTATTCATATATTTTCATTTTTACCTGAATTCCCATTCTCTATGCAAGAAATTTTATAATGGAGTACAAAATCATATTTGTATTTAAATACAATTACAAAGTATTTGCACCATGTCTGGATTTTATTCAGTTTTTTACCAAACAATGATGTTGAGAATCCAGAATATACAAAATTCACACATTTAAATAATGATCATAAGTACCTAGTTTTTAGGGCTTTTATTTATATTAAAAAATAACAGTAAAAAATTCATTTTGGACTAATTTCACATCAATGTACACACTAGACACAGCAGGAATCTAGATTAATAATATCAACTGCATCTTTGTCTAATTTCCTTCATATGATCCCTAATGATTAGTAATGAATAATATGATTTACTTCTTTATCATTAAAATTGAACTGAAAAATGCCATAGGTGACTGCATGGTGTTATTTGGAATATGTAATATTCTACCCATCGATACAAGATTCTTATATCATCAGTAACTGCGAGTTAATTTCCTGTTATTATAAACTAACAAATTCCTTTTCTATTTTTCTTTAATTTGTTATTAAAAACCAATAAAAATTTATTAATTTATTGTTTTTTGTTATGTTCTTGGTTAAAACTACTAGATGAGTTGGGTTGGACACCTGGATCAACTGTGGCTTGCCATAAGCTGCCTAGATTCCATGTATGCCTCGCCTCAAGCGTGCATAATTTGATGAAGGGTCAACAAGGTCAACATACAGGTGACTCAAGAGGGGCTGGAGAGAGCCAAAGTCTGACAGGGTCTCATAAAAAAACATTAATAAAAGCTACAATTTTTGGCCAATTTCTTTCAGCTTTCTAAACTAAAAAGCTGAAATGCTTATGTGTGCATGATATGAAAATTATATCAACAGTGCTCACGGGAAACAAACGTGCCATGGTCACAGTTGGGCAAAATTTAAGGTACTAATTTTATATTTATACTAGATATAATTTGAAAAATTCAGAACTAATTTTGGGTATTCAATTGAATCTTGATTAAATAATGTTACATCCCTGACAAAAAAATCTCTAGCTTCAGCAATGCTCATGTTAAGGGAGTAAATATATTTCTTGATTTTTTACAAAGTGCATTATGTTTGGGCCCATAACTTAAAACAATTACACAATACTGACATCATTCTGGCATGTGCATAGAGAATGAAAAATATGTATATTATTTATGATTAAAGTCAGATCAGTGGTTTTGATATTAGGCAGTTTTGAAGTGTAACAATGGGTTTTTAATGGAAAAATGAAGTTTTTCATTAATATCTCGAATGTCATAGTGACCAAATTCTTGGCATGGTAGGGCATTTTGGAGACATCTAACTGTATGCCGAATTTAAGGAACTTAGAGCTGAAGCTGGGGAGCTGAGCTCTTGCAAACTGCATAACACTAGCTTGATGTTAACAATATGTTACATGGTGCTTGAAAACTTGATTAAAATCTACAGTTTTTGATCAACTGGTTTCAAATTTTTGGTGTTAACAGTTGAAATGCTAACAAAAACATGCTGTGAAAATTAAATCCACAGTACTTACAGGAAAAAAACGTGCCATGGTCAAAGTTGGGCAAAATTTAAGGTACCAATTTTTTATTTTTATTAATATTTTAAAAAATTTAAAAGATTTTCATCTAATTTTGGGTATGCAATTTAATTTTGATATATTAAAGTTATATTACTGGAAAAAAGGTCCATAGCATTAACATTTTTTGTGTTAAGTGATCAAATATCTTTTCTGATTTTTTACAAAATGCATTATGTTTGGGCCCATAACTTTTTTAAATTAAATAATACAGACATAATTTCTGGCTTGTACATAGGAACTATATAGAGGAATATTTATGGTAAATATGAGGTAAAACAGATGAGTGGTTTTGATATTAGGCAGTCCTGAAGTGTGAAAATAGGTTTTTAATAAAAAATTGAGGTTTTTCCTTAATTTCTCAAAGGAACGAAGTTGCAAACACCCAGTTTTCGGCTTGGTAGGAGATCTTGGGGACATCTAACATTATGCCGAATTTTGGATTCCTAGGTCTTACGGTTTCAAAACGTGCCACATCTACGGACGGACGGACGGACGGACGGACGGACAGACGGACGGACGACGGACAATGGACCACGACTATAGCTCAGATGACTTATAGTCAGCTGAGCTAAAAATTAAAAATAAAAAAAAAAACGCCAGCATTGATTTCTAAAAAAAAGTGCTTGAGAACCAAACCTTATTTTTTTGCCTAATACTATTTACATATACAAAAGTACAATATAATGTGTGAAAACTCTTCCTGTTTAAACTCCTCCTGAAAAGCCTCTTTAGTCTATTGTTTAAGTCCTGTGAAGTATCCCTATGTCCTCCATGGGATGTTTGTGCAGTAATGCATTTAAGATGATATAATTACAACATGGTCTAATCAAATCCTTGGGCACATCCTGGCAGAAAAAGCATCTCCAACAGAATATATACAATGTTTGCAATAACTGATATGAGATTTTTTTTCTAAAAACTGTAACTGATAAACAAATTACTTAGTGATCAACAGGCAGATTGACCAGACCTGAACCTTCATCCTCAATGGAACGATGCTGATACTAGAGTGATTATACTTAAATAGCATATAAATCTTCATTAAAATGAACCACCTAAAGCTAGTGTCCATAGGCAGAGATACCAGTCATACAGAGGGGTCAAAAGCAGATGTTTCCTTGTTCCAGTTGGTATATAACTATATATATACCATCTTTGTAGCAAACTGACTTAATGATACACCATATTTTCTGCATATCATGGATTTTGTGCACAGTGTTTTTAAATATGTTAAGCATAATTTAACTGGTAGATTTAAAATTGTAGATAAAATAAAATAGAGATGATCAGTCTAGCCTATCAGTTTCTTCATTTAAACAATACACCCACTGTGAAACTTGTGATAGGTCTTGATTCCAAGATTAGATCACAGCACTCTTGGTATAAACACATGACAGTGGTGATCAGTGCTGCTTGCTGGGCCTGCAACCAACCTTCAAACTCTGGAGCAGCCATTGTCTACATGCAATAAATCTGAAGTGTTCACACAAGTGTTCACCTGCTGCAACACACTAGTTTCCAGTCTGTTCAAAATTCTTAGTTAAGCTAACAGACAGATATAGAACTTTTTAAAATCCTTAAACAGACTGGACAATATCTAATATTTGGCATCTTGTAGTAAACTTCAACAAATAAAAGAAAACTGTAGCTCTCCCTTGCTTTGTCGCCACCATTTATGTTTCTTTGCAAGCTTAGTGGTCATCCAACTTACATTTAAAATAGATTTAGGCCACATGCAAGATAATAAGTTTATACATGTATTGCAAACTGCTCCAGCAAGTTTGAGAGCTCACAGAGAACTTTGGAATAGCATATCAGCAAAATAGTAATCGGAAAGAATTGATTCGGAGGTTAATAATCGATTACAATTTAAACGAGGGCTTGCAATTCAATACCTAATTTTTTCTATGCATTGAACATTTCACCCCTGGCTGTCATGTCCTGGGAAAAACATGTTCCTTCAAGGTATAGTGGGGCAGGGTTATAAACTTGGTTATTCTTTGAGCACTGTGTCTTAAATAAGGCTAAACTGTTCCAAACTACTTTGCATATTGCCATATGTATAATAAATCATCACATGTTCTGCCTGGCGATACACAACCCTCTTCATTGCCTTATCCTTGTGCATCCTCTGTTGACCCTGTGTCTAGTAAGATAAATATAGTTTCACCCAAGAAATTGTGAATGAACCATGAGATTGGTTAAACCAATCATTTGACGATACATAAGAATACTAGGTTGTGCATAATATATTGATACGGCAGCACTGCAGAACCAGTAAAGCTTCATTAATGACAGCATTTATTAACAGTAAAGTGTGGGGGAGGGCGGTGCCTTAATATTTCCAGCATTACAAAACATAATTATTAAGCCTTCTGGATTTCTAGTTTTACATCAAATTACATGCACAGGACTATAAATTACCTGGAAGTCATTAACACCAGTCTCAAGTAAAGCCTTCTGGTTCATTCAAAATATCAACATTTTGATTGGGAGGCACCAGCGGAGATCAAACTGTTGTATCACACTTGTGACAGTTAACATCCCCTAGTGAGGACTGTCACTTAAATTTATTGCCGAATGACCAGATATTTTCTTTATTTTTTTACAGGAATGCTGGAATAAATCTTTTTAATAAAATATAATTAATAACAATATATTGTCTCACTTATCAAACTCCTGACTGAGTGATCCCCTCTGCTGTGTAGGTTTACATACCTGTCACAGTTCAACAACCCCCTCCCCGGTCACCTCCAGTACAAAGCTGACCGCTCATTCTGATCATCAGCTCTATTATATAATGAAATAGCTGTATCAATACCATAGGATCCTTTGAATTAAAGTTCTCTTCATTGAAATCCAGCTCACCTCCAAAATTTAATGGACTGTTCATTTTGTGTTGTCCTAACCCTACACAAACTATCAACAAAATCTGTTCAGGACTTTATGGGGAAATTTGCTGATTGACAAAACAAAGGATTAACAACGACTGATGGTGTATAATTATATTTTAAAATCTTAATGATAAGAATCAGACCTGCAAAACCCATTATTTTCCAAAATCCCCATCATTTTGAATCCATGCTAAGTTTTCAGAATATGTATATGGCAAGGGGTCTCAGAACATTAGCAAGTAAAATATTCAAGAAAATCTGAAACAATGCTGACACATTTAGAACATTAACAACAACTTACAGCATTAGGGATTTGTTGTAAAATGATGCTGGATAATTGAGAGAAAGAAAAGAACTGTGATCAATTATTAATCGTTTTAGGTACCTTCTATATTACAGTGATATCTTTTGTATGGAATCATACATAGAATAATGACCAGGTGACAAGAGTTAAAATTTCACATAATGCTTAAAGTCAGTTTGACTTTGACATCAGGCTTGAGTCCAGGTAATGGGCAGGTTGTTGAAACTTGTTCATACTTCAGAGGGACCGTCCATTTTTGTCAACATTTATGGGGAAAAACCTCCAAGTTCTACTGGGTTGGAGGCTGTGTTCTACTTTGGCTGGGCTAAAATGTTGACATTTTGCAGAGCTGAGAACTTTAAAAATTGTCTATCTTAATTCTCATTTAATCATCTAGCTTGACCCATAATCTTATCACCAAAGTCAAAATCCAGCTTGTTGGCAATTAGCAAGCCCAGCATAGCTAGCATGTAATGTCCTGGCCTCAGAGTTCTGCACGTGCATTGAGCACAGGTCCTCCTAAACACCAAAAACACCAGTGTTTTGGGTACTTGTGACGAAACACCACGAAACACCTTTTGAATTCGAATTTAAAGCAAAACACTGGCATCAGTTAATAAATTATCATCTGTTGCATATGTCAATGCAGAATTGTGCCACTATTCTGTAAAATAAAAGAAAGCAATAGTGTTTTGAACAACTGAGAAGTGCTCTGCTTGTTTGCGACTTGCGTCACTAGGGGGCAGCGTCATAGCTTGCATAAACGGCTGCCGTGTCCGCCGTTGAACCAACCATGGCACGAAGCACTCGTTCTTATCTTTATTTCATAAATTTATAACACAAAATTGCAGAGATATATCCATCAAATGATTATTTATCGATTGGTGTTACGTTTTGGGTTCAGGTTTGAACTTAAGTGGGTGTTTCATGGTGTTTCATCACAGATTTAGGGGGACCGTTGAGCACTGCATGTGTAATGGTCAGTTTATAAAGTGTACTACCTGTGTACACAGATCTGTTGGTGCAGGCAAGCGTGATTCAGCCAGATACTCATTAGCACTGATGAAACTGATAATCCCCACGTTGTTACTATAAGCTATGAACTCTTAATTAATCAATATGATCATTGAATAAATACAAACTTACAACTGTTTGGTACCAGAATGTATGATAATTTCAAGGAAACTTGCAAAATTTGGTGTTTATCAATGACTGAAAGACCCTGTGAAAGTTTTCCTTATATCATCTTACAAGGCAGTTGATTCAAGATCAAATTCTAATGCAAACCATGCCTAATGTGCAATTTATGTCTTTTCATGCTTTTTCATATAAATATGTCATAACAATTTTAAAACACAACTTGTACAGGCTATCTATCTATCTGTAATGTAGATATTGGTGTAGACCTCTGATATTGATTTAGACCAACAGTACATAAATATAACTTATCCTATGGTACCAATATTTTGTTGTTTCTTGTACATGGGGTCATATCAACATTTTAATGTTCTACTTCGGGGGGGGGGGGGGGGTAAAAAAATAGAACTTTTTGTTCTACCCTGTAAATGTTGACAAAAAAATGGACAGTTCTTAAAATGCAATATATTATAGTTAGTGATCAATTATGCAGAAATGCAAGCAACTTTATCAATTGTGAAAGAAAACAACCAATCAACGATATAATTGATTAATTGGATCACCACTAAACATAAACCACTCCACAGCATGCCTTACTGTTATATATATCCCTGTACATGAAAACAGAGGTGAAGGTGGCTGAACCATAGCCACGCACAAACAGAACAAACCGACTGAGTCATCAACTGTTGCGCCATAACTAGTTGTTATAAAGTTTCTGTATTCCCTGAGACCAGAACACTTCCCCTCATCACTCTTAGTTACTCATCCTTCCTCTCATGAAATAACCTGGTGAAACCCACAACGTCCAGGCTGCAACATGTTACATGAGAGGTCACACTTGTTGAAAATGTACAATCTTAGCAAACAGTCCACTCAGAAAACATTATCATGAGAGAAGTTTATGTTCATGATTAAGTTTTTAGCAATAGCCACATTTTATGAAAAAAAAATCTTGTTCTAAGACAGAGTCTGAATAATCCATGGCAGTTAGTCTATTTTTTTAAATTAAATTTGAGAGGTTCACAAATTGTTAAAAAAGTAACCTCTTAGTAAACAACTAACTTAGTTACCAATGCATGTTCATGAAAAAAAAAGCAATAGTCAGGATTCTTGTTTATGAATATCCAAACTTCATGAAAAAACATCTCGACAGAATTTCCATAATTCATGAGTTTGTCGATTTTTTAAATATTTAAACTTATCTCCAGCAACTAGTACAACCAAACTGACACTTATTTGAAAGGATATGCACTAATTAACCTCTCCCTTTCCTTATGGTATATAATTTCATCTGAAAGAAATCTGATTGAAAAGGAAAGTGATTGTACATGCTGAAATGGTCGGCCCTCATCTTCCATTACTGGTGTGGGTCATCCTTTTTACATTTACTTTGTATTTATATCTAATTAAGACTGTGTTTCTATAACACATGGTGTGAAAGATCCATAGAGGAGGAACTACATCAATAACTCCCCTTAAAACCCCCCTCCCCCAACCGGCCCACCCCCGCAGACTATATGGAGTGGCATCTGGATCAATCAATAACAAAATTTGGAAAATATGTGCAACTCTCTTTTGAGAGTTTTAGTGGGAATCTATTGAAATTTCATGATCAATCATCTGTTAGAATCGTTTGACCTCCACAGACTGAAAATTGGAATGAATCAGTTGTTTTAGAGCTGAAAATTTTGACCGTATAGAGTTACTGGTGCAGACCTGTTCCTTGTTGCAACTAGAATACAGGCCTAGTTTTCTGATATTTATACTTAATAATTCTCCAGTCTGTATGAAATGTGCAGGCCTGCAGAAGGTAAATGACTTAAACAAAGATTAAGCGCTGCTGAAAAAAAAGTAGACGTCTTAGAAATAAAGAGTGGAATAAATTAAAATTACTGTGTATTCCCCATTTTTATCACAGGCTGAATAAAGAAGTCTTTGCATTGCTCAATTGTTAATATATATATATATATATATATATATATATATATATATATATATATATATATATATATATATAAATGCATATCGATGCATATCATTCCCAAAGTCAGATATATACACATGGCACACATCCCAATTCACAAAGATGATGGCATTATCCATGTTGTGACACATGCTGGACATTTGCACACAAAAAAATGTGAAATGTCCCATTCTTGTTCCAAATGGCCTTTAAAAGCATGAGAAAAATAGTATACATATCAGAATTCTTTCATGAAAAAAGTGCTGCTGTAAAATAAAAGAGTGAAAAAAAAAGAGTTGTTAGCATCATTTTCAGGAAATCCCCCCCCAAAAATAAGAGTGATTTGGCAGGGCTGATGTGTAAAGTAACCTTGGGCGTTACGTTATAACTTAAAGTTATAAAGTTAAAGTTATAACACAACAAAACTTTACAGAATTTACTTGCATGAATTAAATGAAAGCGTATATTTCCTCATCTCAAAGCCTATGTTACTTGCAAAACAATGTTACCAATTATGGCACAGCAACATCCATGATCAGATCATTTCGCACCAACTGATTATAATCCATCATTGGTCCATCACTATCTGAGAGTAAATTTATCAATTACCTATGCATCTTCTATCTATTGCTCCATCTATCCAACTTCAGTATCTAACTTCTAAAGGCAGGATTTGAAAATTTTACCTAACACCTTGGTAAAACCTATTTTACCTATGCTGGGTAAAATAGGCTTTACCCAGGTATTACCCAAGATTTCTAGGTTTTACTTAATTCCTTTTGATTAGAGTGATCTGCTCAGCTAAACATGAGTGCGAGTGTCAAATAGCTTCTTTCAGACAGGGGTGGTGTGGTCAGAGCCAGTTGGCTTGCTACCAATAATCACAAAATGTGTATATCACTTCAGCAGACCAATCAGAAAGAAACCTTAGATTGGGTCCTGCCTGAAGACAGCACATAAACATGGAAACCTCTTAATATAATATGCTGGGCAAAACAGTAGTTAAAACATGGGTAAAATTGTTTAATCCAGGTTTTACCCACAAGGTCAGGTAAATTAAAGTTCTACCCAGTCAAATGCAACTCTGTATGAAGGTCCTTTCACCATGGTAACAGTAAAGTAGCCATCCAAAAAGAAAATAACATTTCTTGACATTATTCAGCGCTCAACATTAATGGTAAACCACTTGCCCTGGACAAGTATAAGTTCCAGAAAATGGTGGTAGGGCAATCAAGATTGGACTCGTACATGCCCATCTGGAAGAGTGGGTCCAACATAAAACCTCAATCTAATAAAGCCTGAATCCTATCTTATCTTCATTAGGCCATTTTCCCTTTTGCAAAAGTGAAATCATATTGTAATACCAGTTTTAATTACCTCTATGTTAATCTGTGCAAATACTAAAGAGAAATATTATAATTAAGTAAATTAAGTAAACATTTTAACATTGCAAAATAGTAACATACATTTTGTATCTGTGGCATTTGATTACTGATGTTTAGAGGACAAGTAAAAATTTATGCATGACAAAAAAAAAAAAAACGTGAACTTCCTTGCCTAGTGGGCAAGTAGGTTCAAAAGTTAATTTTGAGCCTTGTGTTTAATATGTGTACTTTAAATAACGAGGACCACAGCTCTCTTAAAAGTCTGAATGATAGCTCTAACCTGAGTAAGTCCTAGGCCTTTAAATGATGTGCCAAAACTGCCAGTCAATAAATTAAACTTAAAGGGGCCCAACCATCTATAAAGCATGTCGAGTTAACACCAAAAATGTCTTACTCCCTTTAATATAAATCTGTACCTGCCAAAATATTGCCTTGAAACCGTTTGCTTACTCCTGTAAATGAGTGTTAAAAACAGTAAACCGGGCGCGATTGCAGGTGTCAACATAAACACAGTGCGTCGGGTCCCGTGCTGCGTAGAGCCACAACACGTGCCAATCAGGAGCTGCCCGGACAGATTTGGCTCAATAATGTAATACATGTTCCTGCTGGCTGAAACACAGCATGTTGCCTCTCTTAATAGAACCTCCTGTCACGCAGCCTTGTTGTGGTAAACAGACTGTGTTTACCAACTCACAGGGCCATAACAAGGTGTTAAACAGTAGTATGCGAGGAAATTAGAATGTGTGCTGGAATGGTTTTGCTGGGAAACTTTTGTATAAGGCAAACTGAACTGATAGTGTAAAAGAATAGGAAAAATATTGCTCCTAATTATGTCCCTTTAAGTAAATGACACAGAACACTGAGTAAAAGACATATGTTCTTGTCAATGGTGTGTTAAGCTATCAACACCAGCAAATCTGAAAGAACTTCAGATGTTAATATAAGTACACTGAGCACTTTAAAATAGCAGTACCAGTATACTTGAGGTAAGCATCAAGCTAAATTGTCTCATGTTCTGTGAAGTCCCTGCATATAAATACTGTTGTTGGCCTCTTACATCCATTTCGCGATTTTCCACTTTCTTCAGCATTTCATGAGGATTCACAATTTCACCATAACCTACACTGAAATTATTTGAAATGTTTGATATCACTTACAACAGCAGTCTTTGATTTATACAGGTGACACACATGATCTGTTATTATTCAATATTGGTAAATCTATCTTTTGCTATTAGACTTTCATTAGGACCTCTTTATATCCACAAAGGTTTTATTTTTGAGATATTTCCCCATTCGCAAATAACACAAATTTGAAAACCTCACACACAAAAAGACAACCACAGTATTTTCATAGCTGCATGCATTTGCGCGTGCACACACACACACACACACATACTAGAATGAGAGAGAGAGAGATAAAGAGGGAGAACTCTAGTTTTTTTTCATATTTCTCTTTCTCTTCATTTGTGTGTGTGTATATATATAAATATATATATATATATATATATATATAATGTACATATATATTTACACACACATATATAAACCATACATATACAAATGCATGATGCATATATATGTACATGTATACATACATGTATACGGTAATGTATTCATTGATTATTTATACAAACTTGCCTGAAAATATATGATAGTAAGAAAAACTGACAATAGACCATAATACATTCTTTGGGTGTAATCACATTCCTTCACACATTGATAAAGTTTTGGTTCTGGAAGATTTCATAAATACCCGGTCTGACACCCAAGTGTGTGTAACCAACCACATCGCATATCTCTGGTCCAAATACCAGCTCAATACAAAGGTCGTATTTGACAGTACACCAGTTGACAAACACCTCATAGACAATATCAAATTGTTTACCTGCAGTTCGGGGGTGGGTCCAATGTGATCTCAGCCAGTTCTTTCTGGATTCTGTGAAAAGAACACACAGAGAGGAGATTGAGTTATCACAGGGGGATTACAACCATAAAACAGATAGAACAATTTGACTCGGGCCTGTGGGGCCATTTCAACATGGCGTGCATGCGTTTTACCCGTGACCTCGACTCACCAAACAAATATGCCACAGATAACCAAAACTGCTGAATTTACCACAAAATGGCACCCACAGTATGAAAGTAGGACCAAAATTGATCTTAAAACCACTAAAAACATTATTATAAACCTTCCAGATTTAGCGTACAACAGTTCAGAAGCTTATATGCAAATGAGCTAGGTCGCGCTCAGAGCAGGCGCTTGGTATAATAAATACACACAGACATTTAATAGCTCTCAACTCGACATGCTAGATAATAACAACCCTCTAGCGGTTTTTATTCGCTACAAGCTTACATTTTGTGCTATGTATAATAAATATACCTCTTTAGGCTTGTACTGTTGGCCTTGGCAGTCTTGGGGGCTGCTTTTGAAGCAGGAGTTGGGGAGGGGGTAGACTCTCCCTCCGCTCCCCTGGACCGTCTCCCGCGACCACCACCTCTCCCGCTAGCGTTCGCAGTCCCACTTGTACTAGTTGAAGCAGACATTTCCCCTATAAGACACAACACAAAATGCAGAAAACCTTGTTTAGTATTGTATATGTCGGTCAGATGACTTGGAGGAAGGGGATCTTGGTTTGACAGCCGCTTGTCAGAATCTCCGAGATGTATCCTGCACAATCCCCGATATCACAACGGCATGTGAATTATTTAAAGATTGATCCGGCTTTGTTCATGGCAAATTGAATCGATAAAATTGGCCATCCGGAATTTCAATAACTACCTGTTGCCTCTGTGTATCAATTAATATCCAATGCTGAGACCCTTTTTAATGACTCGTAATTAAGTAAAGGAAAGCAGCCTTGGCTTACATAGGTCCTGGCACGCGTCGCTTGTACGTACATTCATATAGGCTGGTCGAGGCCAATTCCGCTAACAAAGGCACTAACATCTATCTCTGATTTCGGCCGCTAAATCCATCAAATTTCACAACAGACATGTCAGGCTGGTAGCCTGAGTGAGAATCTTACCTGATCTGATCCTAGTGACACAAAATAAGGAGGAATTCCTGGAATAAACCTAGCAAGTGTTACTGAATATACTCCGCAAATAGCGAACGTGTGGACAGACTGAATGCAGCTGTTACACCAACCTCCCCTCATCAGCTGTCAAGCAGTTAACTGAAAGGAAAACGTACTTGCTGCTGCATGCGGTATTTTATTTTGGTCTTCAGCAAGATATAGTTGATTAAGTTATATTATGATCGAAATGAGGTGTGTTTCATTCAATTATGTTTAACATGGATGAGATCTCGCTGCTTGACACGTGCGCTGACTTCAACGGGAGGCGAAAGGAACAGCCTAAATCTTATCGCATAGCCCGAGTGTTTTGCCACCAGGTTTGTGGCAAGTCAACCTGTGACATCTCTTGAAGCAGATGTTAGACGCAAATATCCCCCATTTTCCCACACAATGCAGGATATAAAGGACCTCGCATAAATGAGTGCTTACGGCATAAGCACAAGTAATTGTGATACAAAATAGCTGAGAAGTTCTGGGGAACGTAAAATAAATTGTTACAGGGAATAAAGTGACCGTTCTGGAGTGAGAGCTAATTAAATCTCACTCAGAGGAATGTGTTTTACAGCTATTTATATCTAATTAACTTGATTTATCTAGCATGAGTTGTTCTTTTCAACTGCCTTTAGTATTATGCATTGGTTTATATGCAGCCAATTTGGGCTATATGATATAACCTATCCCATTGTGTGTGTGTGTGTTGGGGGGGGGGGGGGGGGATGAGGGTGTGTGCATGTGAAGAAATTTTCGATATTTCCTCTTTCACCATGGATGAATCTGGATTTACAAAAAAGATTCTTGACTCAATAGGCTAATGTCAACTGATTATATGTATTGATTTTCTGGTGTTAATATGTTGTATACGAAGAAATTAAAACGAACTTATAATATTTACCTTTAATTTATTGTTATATTTATACAATGTTCAAAAATTTTAATTTAAAGATAAATTCCGCTTCGGTGCTACAAACAGAGCATTCATACACGCTTGCACGAGTAGATTTAGTTAACTAATTGACTTATAGTTAAGTGCAGGTGTATGCTTCATATATAAGTTCACATGCAGGCCGAATCCGGGATTTAGAAAAGAAGGGGGGGGGGGGGCAGGCATCCAGGACTAACAAGAAGTCCTGTGGTCCGGGAAAATGGAATCCTGGCTGGAAAAAAAATTGGTTTGAAATCCTACTAGAGAGGTTGTTGCCGCTTAAAGAGGGGGGGGGGGGGGGGGGCGCTTTTGCTCCAACCCTGCTTCATAACACATAAACTCAAAAAAAACTTTTATATAAACTACATAAAATATGCATTGCAATTAGTTATTTTCATTCAGCATTTATTAACTGTATTATTTTCAGGGGCGGATTAAAAGGGGCCCCCTCTTTTATTACCAGAAAAACATGAGAGATAGAAAAATATACGCTTAACAGCGTAAAACAGCGCGCCTTATTTTGGTTCTGGTATTGTATATACTTCCCTATGTCTGCGAGAGTTATATATACATAGTCTATATAGACCTACACATCCTGTACACTCGTCTCTAACACTTGTCTTTT
This sequence comes from Sipunculus nudus, assembly GCA_026874595.1. NCBI lineage: Eukaryota > Metazoa > Annelida > Sipuncula > Golfingiida > Sipunculidae > Sipunculus > Sipunculus nudus. The sequence continues at coordinate 13,839,598 of CM049321.1, forward strand.
TGAAGAGGTTAGTGACATCCCCCCCCCCCCCTTTTTTTTTTTTTTCTAAGATCCCGTAACCGCCTCTGAACTATATAAATGAAACACACTTAAACCAGCGGGCAGCGCCCGACAAGTTAAATTAAGTTTAAACACGTTTTTATACTGCATTATGTCATATTGAAATAATGAATATACAGTATCATGCAATTAATCTTCAGAGATATATATAATAAATAAAAGTACCGTTCTGAAAATCAACATGCTAAGCTAAGATTAGCACCTGACAGGCGTGGCGATGACCCATGTTATATATCTTTATACAGGTACGCCAACAGGTGTTTGAACGAAGCACGCGCGTGGAGTTTTCTCTCCATTTATACCGTCTCCTCTTGCTGCTGCATGGGCGACCAAACTCAAGTATATATTAGGGTCTTTTCAAGCCCTTTTGATCCTTATATATATATATATATATATATATATATATATATAAAGAGAGAGAGAGAGAGAGAGACAGAGACAGAGAGACAGAGAGAGAGAGAGAGAGAGCGAGATAAAGAGAGAGCTCATGGGACGCTGTCCCTGAGCCCATGCAGTTCCGTGAAGATATAAGCTGTATAAATGACAGGAATAAATAGAAGATAAAACCACACAGAATAGTAAGAAAAGGATTAATAAAAATGAAAATTATAACTTAGTTTCTCAACAATCTTTCTTTATGTCTCGATTTCTAGTATAATTAAGAAAAGAAACCCTATAACTTAAAAAATATAGAATTATTAATTCTAAAATACACATAGATGTGGTAAACTTGCTTTATAATATATACTGAACAACGATACCATTATAAGTCCATATTTTGTAAATCAATGAAAATATTTATCCCCATGCAGCATATATATATATATATATATATATATGTATATATATATATATATATATATATATATATATCCATATATAGATATAGTAGTGGTTTACCAATTAATCGATTATATTGATAATCGTTTTCTTTTATAATCGATTAATTCGGTTGCATTTTTAATAATCGGTTATAAAAGATTATATATGTACATCCAAAGAAGTCATATTATCCCGAAAAATTGTGTTTTTCTTTGGGAGATATAAGAAAGGCTGCATGGGCACAAAACAGCAATCAGCATTAAAAACTAACTTTGTGCAACGAATAGGTGTCAACAACCAGGCCACCACCTTTGCCTTTCAGCGTGATGTACAACTTCCCACACTTTAGACTGAACTTACTCGATCAATATTTTAAGAATTATTTTATATAGAGAGCATATTTCACGGTTATATATATGGTACATAAAATAATCGATATATATTTATTATTCAACTGTTTTATGTCACTTCCTCTGTATAAGTCAGTTATCACGTAAAGAGCTATGGATAAATCATGGTATCAATGTATAATCATATATTTATATACACGTGTCTTCCATGTTTAATTCATATTCTGCTGTATGTCCTATTTCTGTCAACCTCTTGAGTGCACTGCATATACAAATATTACGTTGCATGGCATGCATGGTTATATATTTTCATGTTATCATTCTTATGTAAAAACAAACATGCAAGTGACTGGCAGGGGTGTCATCAGTGACCATGCACTGAGGCGTGAGTTCCTCGGCCACGGTTTACCCAACCAAATAAGATGGCCAACCTCGGTTATTCCCAACCAATGTACTTTGGTTGAAATCAACCAAAACAAATTTGCTAAATCAGGTAAGAAATTGGAACACATATTAGCTCTTTAAAAAAGATTGCGGCGGCTGAAAGAAGGGGGAGGGGGGATAGGATTCGCTGCCATGGATCCGCTTCCGATCAGGAACACTTTGTGTGGTGCCAGGCTAACCATTATAGTTAGTGCATGCGTGACCAGCGATTGGTTGAAATAAACAGTGTTGGACCCAATGCACCACGCAGACCTTGACTAAGAAAATTTGCCATGAATGCTGGAGAAGTGGGCGAAACTCTCCGTGCACAGAGTCGGATTATATAGTCAGAAGGCACTGTCATATATATAGAGCGGCCGCTTCTATATAAGATTAAAATATTTAAAAATTTGTCCCTAAAGGAGCGATGCAGAGAAGTATTTAGCATGCAGGTATAAAAAATGTTCTGAATTCTTTACGATCTATATAGAAAATAAATTGAAATCAGCGTTTATGATTTTAGTCGATGGCATGGAAATTCGAATATGTATATATATATTTATATGGGTGTGTGTATGTATACCACTGCATGACCGCGGGTACTGAGTCGCATGCAGACTCGTGCTCTCTCTCTCTCTTTCTTCCTCCCTCCTAATCTCTCTCTCTCTCTCTCTCTGTTTCTCTTTTCCTCTCCCGCTCTCTCTCTCTCTCTCTCTCTCTCTCTCTCTCTCTCTCTCTCTCCTTAAAATTATCCAAAGCAAGGAAAGTAGAAGCTTTCTGAGATTCTTTCATTGAAAAAACAGTTACTTTATGGTCAGTTTTTACCTTTATTTTACAAATGCGTATTATTACTAATGATGTTAAAACAGATTGTACATAGATACAAACTTCAGGTTTTGTTCAGTCATTACAGTAACTGCTTCTTTTTAACTTATTTTGATGCAAATTTATCTTTTATTTTCTTGAGCTGCAAATGTCCGAACAGGTGCTGAACAATATTTGACATTTGCGAACCTTAAAGGGAATAAAATGCTAACTTTATGACTTCCGGGCTTTTTTATAATTATATCTTAAAGTTGACACATTATATATTTTGACCTCACTTTGACTTTAACAATAAAGTGATTTAATGATGAATGCTTATTATTCATCGACTGGACTGAGGCACTGGACTGGACTGTATATATAGCTCCCTCAGTCTTCTCTCTCTCTCTCTCTCTCTCTCTCTCTGCGGGTATATATAGGCATATCTGGCTGCCTCTTATTATTAAACTAATATCATTTATATATATATATATATAAATATATATATATATATTTATTTAAACTCTGTGTTTATCTCTGGTGTATATGGAAATTTGTGCATATGTTGTGTATAAGTTTTTTTTCTTTCGCTCTCGCTGTATTTTACAGAATTTTTACTTCGTCAAATTCCCCTCTATATTAAATACGGAGATGATATCGTCTCCTCTCCTAAATACTCTGACAAATCAGAAGATTTTCTCCTTGTTTCTCTCTCTCTCTCTCTCACTCTCTCTCTCTCATCTTCTATAATATCCCTCTCTTATTTTCTGCCATGCATTTTGTGTATATAGGGCGAGTATAAAGGTGTTTATAGACTGCAGGGACGGAGCAGGAATTAGAACAACCCAGTGTTCCATTTATATAGGAGTTAAAAGAAGTTCCTATAAAAAGCATGCACCGAACAGTGTTATCCTACATTTAATCGGGTTGTGCAAACGGAAAGACTATATATATTATATATGACTTCGCATAATCATATATATACATGCACTTGAGTACCCATGGCTTCAAGCTGCCTAGCTCGATCTGAGTACCATGCAGGTATTGGGCAGCAATTTCTGTTTGTATCTCTCTCTCTCTGTCTCTCTCTCTCTCTGTATCTCTCTCTCTCTCTCTCTCTCTCTCTCTCTCTCTCTCTCTCTCTCTCTCAGCACAAACTATAAATCACCAACGTTTGCTTTCATTCATAACAGTCACACAGGTATCAATAGTGCTATATCACATAATGTCATGCATGGTAAATGCAAATACCAATATATATGGTATATGAGGTTCTCCCTGTCTCTCTCTCTCTCTCTCTCTCTCACACACACACACACATACACACACACGCATATACACATACATACATACACCACAAACTAAGCTATATTATAACATCTAACTTGAATTCACAGTAGCCACTTTATATTACTGTTTATCAAATGCTGAGGGAAATTTTAATAGGCCGGTTTTTTATATATATGAGCTATTATTATATGTACAGCTTTATTTATATATATATATATATATATATATATATATATATATATATATATATACACAATATGTTGTTTTGTTACACGTGAGCCAGTATTTATCAATCAGGATCGTATCCCGGGTGGGGGGGGGGGGACCTTGCACACCCCGAAAATAATGGCTTTAAAAAAGCTTCATTTCAATTATACTATATAACATTTAGTAAATGGAGTGATTATAGAATATATACCTACCGGAAAAATGACATGAAGAAAATGATGTTCATGCTAAAGATATATATAGGGGAGATATATTTTGTGGGAATAATAGGTAAAAACAGCTTTGATTTGTTCATATCGGGAAAATCTCGGATATTCTCGGAAAAACTCGGAAACATGGTAATTCTGGGAAAATAATGATATAACCCTATAAGAAATGTGATATTTGACCACATAAACTATAAAAACTGTGCAATTTGACTTATAAGTCTTATATGTATATATATTTATATGTGTGTGTGTGTGTGTGTGTGTGGCCATATCGCTGAATTAACTGCCTGCATGCATTACAAATGGCAAGAAAACGTTAATCTTGATTTGCAGATTGGCGTCCATGTTTGAAGGACCAAATGTTGAAAAAAAAATTATCCGTTAGGAAATTTGATTTGTTGCTCACATTCTCATATATATAGTTTCTTTCATACACAGGAAGGCAGATTACAAATTATATATATGTAAATCCGCAAGTCACACGTCATATGTACTTTTCGACATTAACCTTCGGGAGTAAATCCAGTAGGCACCTATTCTATAATCATACCAAGCAAATTACCTGTTATTTTATTATTATACATGCTATAAAAATATTCTTTTGAAAAGCCGTTCATTTTTGTTGTTTCATGGAGTCGTCACCAGAAACGCTCCTTTAAAGAAATCATGGATGCCTCCCTGTTACACCGTATTGATCATGTCATAATAAGTATGCATGGCCTGGCGGGCATTCATGAACAGCTGCCCGTAAGTTACGTAAAGGAATGGGACCAAAGCCGCCCGCATCCGCGGCGAGACGGGATATTATATAATGACACAGACTGGGTACAATGCATGGAATTGCGCTGAATTGCCACTCGCAGTCAATATGTTGCGCGCCATCTTCGAAACTAACATATTTTAATTAAAGGCACATAAACTTTGCAATGTAATATATTTATTATCTCATGCTATATATTAAAGTCATTTCGAGAGTTTCCAAGGACCAAGCAAAACCGTCTCGGCACATGGATCTACTATCGCAAAGTCACCTGTTTTATTCGTTAATATGGTTCTCTGTGTGTGCATGTCTAAGTGTAAACACAACCCACATGTATCTCTTTACAATTACAAGACATTGCAAAATGGGTTTGCTCATATCCAAGATGGATGAGACCCGTTTAGTGATCCCCAATAACTGGGAATCAGATTTCCTTCTTAAGGATGGGTCAGGTCCTTTTACTGACCCCGTATATAAATATGTCTAGGGATTACGTGTTTCTACTTGGCACTGGCCCCATCTACATCTATATGTACATACATATTGATTAGCAATGGTTATATATAATGGGGGGGGGGGGGGGGGGGTTAAGGGTTTCAGATTATTTTTTTTGCGGCCTGGACCCCCTCCCGCGTTTCCGGATGTGATGACCTTAATTGCATGCCCCAGGTTATGTCATTACTCCTCCTTGGTTGGACCCCTCCTTTTCCTAAATCCTGGATCCGCCCCTGCTCGGGCGAAATATCTCATGTATCACGGCATCAATATAGTGTTATGTTCTCGGACGATAGACGGTCAGTGGCCTAAAAACAATTTTTAATAATAAGGAATAATCAATAAAAATATGTTTATTGACATAATAATGCATAGAAAAAAAACAGGGGCGGATCCGGATTTTTTTCAGCTAGGGGGGCTAGAATAAGAAAATCTTTCTAAATTGATACAGATAAAGTGCAAATTATAAATATATATATATATATATATATATATATATATATATATATATATATATATATAATTTAATAGTTTTAGAGTGGAAAAACACAAGCTATTTTTCTATTTCGTGGATTCTCAGCGATAACTGAAAATCGCCCAAATACCCACCAGCTTGAACTATAATATTAGAAATATTCATCTATATTTTTTTTAAAATACAGACATTACGACGGCATGTATATATATACAGATAATATATATGACGTTGTATAGTATATAAAGTATAACTTTGGCAATAGACGGAGACGTGAATCCCTTCGTGCTTTCTTATCCGATGGGGTAGGGTGTGGGACAGGTACATTGCAGGAAGCTTTAATTTATATCACTTACTGAAGATGACAACATTTTGGCTCCTTTCCTGGACTATTTATATATGAACTCTCACCCAGTTGTCGCAGGCTAAATATAAAACTACTGGGATTACGAGCTCACTTAATACCATCATGATGCAGAACGGTATAATATTTATTATAATTGTATATATATATATATATATATATATATATATATATATATATATATATATATATATATATCAGGACCTGGTATATAACAAGAAAGATGTGACTCATCCAGCTAATTTCAAAAGTCCTTTTGGTATCAAAACTTTCCTGATATTATCAATTTAATAAAAAATTTATAGGATTTACCTGGATTTACTTTCCAAAGTTACTCTTAAATAAATGCATTCAATATACACTGACTTTTTCATCTCACACTTGATTTGAATATTCCATTGAATGAGGTTTATCAAATCGATTTCACATTAATCATGCAGAATAACCTGTGACTTGATGATTCATGCACGAATCTATACTAGCTAAAATTATATATATATATAATTGAATAAAAAAAATAAATGTTAAGGACCTTAAGTTTTAATGTTAGGTCTGGATATTTTACTGCATGCTTTGTCCTCTGAGCGATCTCTGCTTTCTGTTCAGAATGGGATGTCGAGTCTTGCCTTTATCATTATATATACAGGGACTTGTCATGAAATCATTTAAACATATATCAACGATTATTATATAATTGACAAAATATGAATCTTGCCACTTTTCTTGACATGCTTTTTTTCATAGATTGGAAAACTTGTGCATTTTGACCTAAATAAATATGAAAGCAAAAAAAAAAAAAAAAAAAAAAAAAACTGGTCTGCGGCTTCTCTGAATTTAATATATGAAAATATCCAAAGTACTTGCACCCTCCTGAATATATACTCGTGTATGAGGTTTGACTGAGAGGATATATATACTAAGCAACTTAAAAATGACAAAAGCAAACTAATTTTGCGCAAAAATAAGAAAGAAGCAACATTTCTTTCATAATGAAATGATCTATTTTGGATTACAAATGGAGACTTGACCGAATGTATGTTTCTGAAAAATATAGCCATGCGTAAGCCTATGACAGCTGGATATTATATATATATATATATATATATATATATATATATATATATATATATATGGGTAAAGCTACATATACAACTGTATATATATACCACTCTAAACACACATGAACAGAAAAGATTCATATATCATATTTTTCCTCTTATATATATGAACAGACAAAGGGTATACGTCATGGTATTCGCACATTTTGAGTCCTCGGAGCTTGGGGGGGGGGGGGGGGGGGGTCGAACGCAATTACCCCATCCCTCTATATAGCCTATACGCCCATTCAATTAACTCTTTACATGTTATTAATGACGAGGCAATAAGTTTTCAGTGCTTACATTTGAAATCATAAAAAAACAAAGATGACGCATGCATATACTTATATATTGTATGCTGTGTTTAACTGAAGTGTAATGCATTATCATTTATAGTTAAAATCAATCAAGAGTGTATTTGCCCTAGATAAGGCGAGGTGAAGGAAAGCTCGATATCAAATTCAATATATAATTTTTAACGTCAACAAGCAAAGATGTCAAAGGCTTAAGGGTCTGAAACATTTCACAAGAACGGCGAAATTAATTTCAGAGAAATAATTTATAGACAAATGTTTACGTCTGCATCCATGCATTTTGGGTATATCCAACTTATTTTTCTTAAAACGCAAATATATGTATAAGCATAGTATAGACACATATACTTTTTGCCAAATTTGGTGTCTTTTCTTTTTCATATTTTTTTTATTGAATTGGTGGGTTGCTCAATGGTACATGGTCATCATAGATGAAAATAATGCAAATAACATAAGAATACAACGCACAAAAATATGTATATCTCTGATCAAAATGATAACTGTGGATCTGCCACTGAAAACAAATATGCACCCAATGTATAGGGTTATATTTACTAATTTTATAATGATTATTTGTCAGTAATTAATTTGTAGAAAAAAAAATAAGCTGGTTATATATACAGAGATCGCGCCCATGCCGCGGGCGGTCATTGTTATAAAGGAATAAGTGCATATGAACAACACTGCTCGGGTAATCTGCATGCATTGTGTTTTCTCCCGCGCTGCCCCGCAGAGAATTTCTCGATGCACGCACCGGACAATATAATAAGTTGAGACCGGAGCAAAAGGCCATGCTGATGGTTACCCTTGCCCTATTTAAATCCCCGGGTTTAATGCAGGCTATACACGTTTATGTTTATATATATATATATATATATATATATATATATATATATATATATATATACTTGACATTATAGAGGAAGTAAAGCTCTTCGGCCAGTAGTTATGAATCACCTAACACACAAACGTACGATGGCTAGTTTAGGACACTGAATTGTTTAATGTTTTATTATTTCGAGATAATTACTTAGAGATCTCGACAATTTTACTGACACCGTTTGTAGTGATATAAATTAACCATTTGATGATTAACTGGCGAAGGCAAACAGTGTACACACTGTCTATCTGTCTATATCTATGTATCAATGTATCTCTCTCTCTCTCTCTCTCTCTCTCTCTCTCTCTCTCTATATATATATATATATATATATATATATATATATATATATAGATGCTTGTTATCAAATTCTTGATATCGCAGTGTACTAGGATTGCCCAATCAAATTTTCGTGTGTTATGCTAACTGTTACTTTTCAGTTATAAGGGATTACCTGGTCAGCTGCTTAATAAGTACTGCCCTTAAGACCAATGAATATCGCGCCTTTACTCAAAGACAAAGGAATCGTCCGATGTCACTTTATAGTATATAACCCTTTGATTTAAAAATAGACTTATTGGGTTTAGAATACCTCCCAAACTTGTCTGTTCTTTGTTTGATGTTTGTCACCCTAACTCTCCACAAATTCCAATAAAATCTGGGCATGTTTTAACCTTTTGCTATATAAGTTCACGACCTTTAATTTGTGATTCCTATGGGTCCTAAATTCAATTAAGTAGCAGTGTATCTCGGTTACTTGGAAGTGCATCAAACAATTTGATGAAGTAACGAAAGTATTCATTGATCCCACATAAAGGTCATGTCATGATGGGGGCTTAGTGGGCGCAGGCGTAATCAGCCCGCTCAAATCTAAGGAAGGAAAAGATGGCGCTCGAGCCCGTAGATGAGGAAGTCGGGGATCCCTGCCCTATATATAGTGCTTTTCAGCAACGGTATTTAAGTGATATTTGAGTGATATCTAAGAGAATGTTCAACTATCAGGCCGAACGATTTTGACACATTTAAAGGAGAAAAGAATGGAAAGCTAAAATCTTAATATATTAGGTTAAATCAATGCAACCGGCTTCTGTGGCTCAGGGGTAGAGCACAGGGCTCAAGCCGAAAGATCGTTAGTTCGGATCTCAGCCAAGGCGGTAAATTTTGCATGGTCGGCCTCTACTCAGGGTGAACGCTCTGCATGCTTAATGGGGAGACTGTGCCCAACAGTCGTGTTTCATTCACAAACGAGTGCGCCTTTCGGGGGTTCCTCTGTGTTATGACCCAGCAACGGGGATGACACACACCCAGGACCCGCTGGAGTGATATACACCGAGCCTGCATGATTAACGCCAGAATGATCGCGTGTAAGCCCCTGTCACGTATAGTCCGGACCCGGAATGGAATTCTGCAGATGTACATAATAGTTAAGCATGCAAGCATTAAAAAAATTGGATGCATTTACTTCCACCAAAAGATCTTAAAGCAAAGGTTGAATCAATGCCAAATTAATGTCAAAACAAGGCTGCATGCTAATAGTGGATGTGATCTTATGCTCTCTTTCTGCACAAGATTTGGAAGGACTATGTAACGAATTTTTGTCTATTTAATGCTTGCGTTAAGATTTGTATTGAGTTGTATATTTTATTCTGTTGTAGGTGTTAACGGATGTAATCTGTCATGTAATCTTTAACAGTCGTTGGGTCGCCCCTGAAATCTTGTCGATGAATTTTAGTGGTGGTCTCTATTCCGCACCTCCTCCTGGCAGTTAAATCTCTCGAAGTATCAGCTACAAATGGTGGCATTTTTAATTAACTGCTTTCCTATTTAAAAGAAGTATTATAAATATATATATATATATATATATATATATATATATATATATATATATGTATATATATATATATTCCGCATTTTCAAAGTGGAAGCCATATAACGCTCTGATGAGTACTGTGCCCTTTTCTCCAGATTATAATACAATTACAGACAAACGTTATGGTTTCTGAAGTTTTTATTCTCCAGAGCGGTAGTATATAACTTTATGTTTAACAGCTCTGTGTGACTGCCCGTGATATATGGCATGGTATATGCCAAACATATATCTAAAAAGTTAAGTCAAATATGGATCAATTCCAGTTGTTGTTTATTTGTAATGAATCTTTCTTGGGTCCTGATCTTTCTGCTCATCACTAATTGTCCACTAATTACATAACAGCTTACATGCATACGTATAACTTGGTTGCTATAACCACAACTGTGGGGTGCCCCCTGTAAGTCACCGTTTCGCGTTGTTTTTTTCCCGCGTGGTTTCCATTACTGTTTAAATCACATAATTGACATCGGCGGCCTTGAAGGTTACCCCATGCTGCTTTAGTTGCACTTAATTATTCTTTTAAAAGGGGTGTTGCAAAAACATGCATTAATTATTACCTCGCCTGGAAGTAAAATGGTTTCATTTTCGTTGGTTGGCTGGTTGTTTAAAGGGACATAATTAGGAGCAATATTTTACCTACTTTTCCACACTAACAGTTCAGTTTTGCTTTATACAAAAGTTTACCAGCAAAAACATTCCAGCACACAGGCTCAGTACCTCGCATACGGCGGTTTAGCACCTTGTTATGGCTCTGCGCATTGATAAACACAGTGCACGTCTCTTTGTTTACCAACAGAATCCCGCGTGACCGGAGGTCCGATTGTGAGCCGCAACACGGGATGTTTCAGCCAGTTGAAACGTATTTCATTTTTTTTGGACCAAGAAGTCAGAAAATCTCCAGAATGACACGTGTTGTAGCCCTGCAATGTATGCGCTGTGTCTATGTTTACACCTGTGATCACGCCCGGTGCACTGTTTTTAAAACTCGTTTACCGGAGTAAGCAAACGGTTTCAGGGCAAAAGTTTGGCAGGTACCAATTCATTTTTAAAGGAAGAGGCTATTTTTCATGTTAATTCATCATGTTTTATAGGTGATTTAATATTCTGATACCAAATCATGAGCGGAGGGTCAGGGCAGCACCCATGGGATAGTCCATTAACTTTTGGAGACGGTCTGGGTCACCGTGATATATACTTTTAAGTAACCGTTACGAGATGTACACTTTTTTGATCTGGGCTCAGGTCTAGAGCCATTCACTGATACAACCGGCCTTCATTATAGCTTGCAGAGCTGACTTTTGTTACAACCAAGGGATCAGTTAGCCGTGACACAAATTTTTCTGGGTTTGCATATTGATTCTTTTTAGAGCAATCGGTACGCATAATGATTTTGTTAGAGCAATCGAATAAGCAAAAAAAAAAAAAAAAATTGTCAGAGCCATAGATAATCTGATTGACTCTTGTCAGAGCCATAGATAATCTGATTGAATCTTGTCAGAGCCATCGGTAATGACATTGATTCTGATCAGGGTCATCGATAATCACAATGAATATTGTCAGAGCCATCGATAATGACATTGATTCTGATCAGGGTCATCGATAATCACAATGAATATTGTCAGAGGCCAGAGCCATCAATAATCAGATTAATTTTTGTCAGAACAATGGATAATTACATTAATTCTTGTCAGAGCCTTCGATTATCACATTGATTCCGGTCAGATCTATCGATAATCCTATATATCCTCGTCAGAGCGACCGATACTCGTATTGATTCTTATCAGAGTCATTGATAATCTGTTGATTCTTGTCAGAGACATCGATGATCACATTGATTCAGCGACGATCGATATAGCTGAAGTACCAGTAGAATTAGAACTGTAGTCTGAACCTACATGTGTATCTCCGCCAGAATTCTATTTAAACTTCGCGGTGTGTCCCGCAGTGTTTACCGACTCAATCCTCGTTCGATTCTGGCTAGGTCAGCTCTGGACAAAACCCCGCATACCAATGAATGGGCCATGAGTCCGCGGCTTTATAGTATAAGTCAAAGCAAACAGGCGGATGGACGCCAAGCAAAACCATTGCAGAAGGCTCCACCAGTCTTGAATATGAGATGAAGTTATCTAAGATCTATAGACATGCTCAGTTTCAGGCAAATACGACAAATCGCTCCTGAGAAAAGGGCATTTATTTATACTATGAAAACGGTATGTTAGGTGGCGCGACCTGTCTGGTTTATACGAGAAAACTCTCCAAGATGGAAGGACATGCCACATATAAGACCAAAACATTGAACCACTCCTGAGATATGAGCAATTTTCACCCAAACTTAAGGCACAGATGGACGCCACGCAAAAACGATGTCAGATGGCGACATCAGTCTTTAATAGGAAATGGCGATATCCAATATTGGACGCGCAACATTTTAACTCAATATATTGAACCACTCTTGAGATATGGGCTTTTATATATATATAAAAAAAAAACACACACACACAGATTCACACTGCACAATACAGACTGCAGGTGGCGCCACTAGCCAAATGCATGGGTGAGCGAATAACTATGCCGGTTTTCGGAAAGAACAGTCCAAGGCTCCCAGAGGAGTTCTCCTTAAACGTTCGCGGCGGTGGCGACGGAAAACGTGTGAAAACAGTATCCGCAAAACTCTGTCTCGGCTGATACAATGAATGATCCTCGGCCGAGAAAATGGGATTCCCCTTAACTCACAGTTTTACAGAATCATTTGAATTAAAACATTTCATGATGATTCAGATTATCTCCAACATTTAATGGATTATCCCTTGAGTGTTACCCTAAAGATCCACAAAAATGAATAAAATCCATGATTTTTTTTAATATATAATTGCTAAAAGAAAAACGAACCGGGGGGGGGGGGGGGAGGGGGGAATTGTAGTACCTACAGGAAATAAAAAAACTCTGCAAAGCTGTGAACTTTTGGAAGGTGAGTCCGGATGTGTGGTGTTGAGAGCGTGTACACGCTGTCCGAGACTACTTGTCTGTGTGAAGGCCCTACTCACAATCCACCCGTTGACATACCAGTCATAAAAGTAGCGGATCCGGAGGAAAGGGGGGGGGGGGGGGGTTCCAGTGTGGTCTTAACACCCCCAAACGGCACCAACCCCTGTCAGCCGCAGCAACTTTTTTAAGGGTTAACATCAAGTTGTGTGGTAATGAACCCCCTGTTCCTGACCTGAGCGCCCTTATCTCATTAGTATGCCTTGTTTGATCCCCCCTCAATTTTCCATAAACCTGAATCCGCCCCCTGTGGACAAAACGTAAGGTAAAACATTTGCTGTTCAGTAGCGGACGTTTCCATATCTACAGAATGTCTATACAGAGAGCGCGGCCTTTACGATAGTTTCCGTGTACGTATGTAAGACCATCGAGTGTGGGTATAGATGCAAAAGTCTCTTGACCTTAATTCTTGTGCAAATAACATGTGGGCAAGAGTCCCTCTATTTCCGATGTAAGCTAAATATGCAAAGTATTCACTCTTTCCACACGTACCATAACCACTCCCTCCCCTCTCTCTCTCTCTCTCTCTCTCTCTATATATATATATATATATATATACTGTATATATATATATATAATATATTCTTGTTATTATGTCATCATTTGTCCAATACCAATAAGCCAGTTGTTAGTTTAAGTGTGTTAACTCTCTTGCCCAGCTCATGCACGCCATGCAGGATATAGGATCGAGCACAGAAGGTCGATCTGTACTTGAGTACAGTATATCTCAAGTATACCTCAGAATGTGACAAGTTCATGTACAGGTATATGCAAGTACAATAATTTCAAAGTATACAAGTATATTTTTGACACAAGTACAGAGGAAACTTACTTGAGTACAAGTAGTACAAAAGGGGCGTATTTGGAGGAGGGACAGCCGGCGTGCGCAACTGTTTTACCACCATTAATTCCGGGGAAATAGAATAATATACTGTAGACTCGCTTACCACCGAAAAACGGCTCACAAACGGGGGCGTCGATAATGGGGGAACGGGGGTATATATCCCTCCACTTTTAGCAAGGTGGGGGATGATCAATCTAATCACCCCCTTGCTTTTCATAGAAAAAAATATTTTATATTTATATATTGGAAAAGAAATATTAATTAATAATTAGAATTATTTGTCCATTGATGAAGTTACCAGGGTTGCGGCGATCATACTAAATGTAATCAATTACAATTACGATTACTTATAAAATGTGTGATTACAGTTACGATTACGGTTACGATTACATTGAAATATCAATGTAATTAATTACGATTACAATTGCTTTTAGAAGTAAGATCATGATTACAATCGTAATTACAAGTTTGCAATAATGAACAAATAACACAAAAAATGTGTGATATTCTTTATTAATGTGTCACTTAAAAACTAATGGGCTTTGAAGTTAAGCTGGAATCAGCGCACTCTCATATATAAATGATCAGTTGATATGCTGGTTACTTTTAATAAACATGAGTGTCCGAAACTATGGTTGTAGTTAAGTTGAGAAGATTGTTACATTTACCAAAATGTAATGCATTGGTCTGTTCAGTTCCTTTGATTCTTCCATTTTCTGGGGAGAGTTTACTGTTTATAGAAGTACTAAAACAAATCTAAGTTCTCTGATTATTTAGACACGGTGTTGTACGATTGTATCTGGTCATAGTGTTGCATGTTTAGACTGTTCAGAATAGTATACCTATATATATACATGCTGCCAGTCTCACATGTTACATAACCTGGCCCAGAGTAAAGCACCAGCACGATTACCTGTGATCTTATTACAGCCACTACATGAGCTGCAACTGGTTATTTCACAAGCTGGACACAGCTTTACATAACCCTGAAAGCCTGAGATGTTCTCCTCATGGACCTGTCAAAGACCAATGGCTTGTTTAGAGCACTGCATGGGCTAACAGTATGCTACAAGAGGCTATGTTCTTTCGACATCTGTCTCTGTGTGCAATGTGCATCTCCTCGACCCAGAGCTTGACTCGATCTGTCGTTCCATACCATTCCCCCCTTTCAGTTAATAAGAGGATCACTACTTAACAGGATTAACCTGACCACTGACCGCACCTTTGGCAAATATATGGTGTGACATGTTGTAAGCCATTACTCTCCTCAAGCTAGTTCAGCTAGTGGCTCTGGGCATTTATCCCTTTGTCCTTGAGTTTTGTTTTATATTTCAGTGTATTTGCATATAAATGAAAGAGATGGGGTCGCACCTGCTTAATTTAACCATTTAAATGTAAAAACTGATCGTTTCAGGTATGGTATGTTGTTATATGCATTTATGCCATGTAAGCCACTGAACGTGTGAATAGTTTGTGTGGATAAGATGATGTACAAAGCTAGATACCTGTTTATGGTTATGTATGGACAATAAATCATGTCTAAGTTTACACATATACTGAGGTGATTTGTAAGTGAGGTAACTGGCAGGGGAGTAATATCTGGCTCATTATTACTGTTTATTTTTGCAACACCAATTACACAAGTGAGTATAGCGAAGAGCTTTATAGCGAGCACTTAATCATGGTCGTTTAGTGACCACACAAAAATGATAGAAATTTATTTTAATTATCTGTTTTTTTTTTGTTTTAAGTGATATAAATAAATACAATTTTAAAGAGAAATAGTGAAAAATAATTTGAGAGTAATCTATGATTACCATTACTTTTCCAATGTAGGCCTAATTGACTACGGTTACAATTACTCTGCCCCAAAAGCCAAATGTAAATGATTACAATTACATTTACATTTTAATTTGAATTTTGATCGATTGTAATCGATTACGATTACTAATTACGATTGGCCCCAACTCTAGAGTTTACTGCGAAATATTATTATGTTTCCAGGATTGGTTAATTCTAATTTTCTAAAACTTTATACTTAAAATTCCCTATACTTTTGCAAGTTAGAGTTTTGTATATATTCTATTAGCACTAACTGCACACTGTGCCAGGGGGTTGATTCCCCTCTTTCCAAGATCCGCCCTGTACAAGTACAGATATTTCAAATTTAATTCAATTAATTCATTTTATTTGATTGGATTATGAACATCTGCAAGATAGCGCATCTTGGTAGCGCATGTCTTGAACTAGAAATCAACCATATGACCGAGTCATATGAAATAAATGATCATATGTAAAACAGTACTGAGCAATTCTAGCAATCATGAGGTCAACAGGTCCTGTGTGAAGCAGGTGTGTAAATATTTCTTTTGTCTATAAATAATAAAAATGCCTGTACTTGACTAGGGCTTGAATTGTGGCTTAGTTTTAAGTACATTGGTGACAAGTACATTTACTGTACATGGCTTAATGTGCTAAGTGCAGGTACAAGCAAACACCAGCGGTTTTATACCAGAAACAAGTTCCAAAGTGCGGACTCTTGCAGCGTACACGAGAGCCCCCTGGTGTTGATTGATGTAATCTGCTGACGGTTGGCGTGACTCGGCGAGCACGTGGTCTGACGTCATTGGTTCCGGTCGGAAAACCCCTTCATTCTATTCTTGGAAACCACAATACATCACACAAAGAACGCATAATACAGAGCTCACACACTGCACTCTGTTGGGCTGTGACCGTGGTGTGCCGAGGTACATTTTATGTGTCCCGTTTCCTGGACAAGCCGACATACGGGGAAGATACACTCAGATAAGGGCCTTAAATGGATTACTGGCGGAATAATTAATTCGTGATTCTATACATACTTTTAATTATTTGTTGATTGCACACTTTATTTTGATTGAGTGTTAATTTTTAAGAAACGTGTTTATATGATTTTTAGACGTATGTGCTTGCCAATATCTTGGTAATACAAAGCACACTTTTTAAAAGATTATCTGGATATGCTTGGGTACGTTTCATTTATATCTGCCTAGTCGTGTGGCCAAGTTTACGGTGCTTAGATGTTGCGTTTTTCTTTATTATTAATTTAAAAAAATGTACAGCGTTTTTTTTGGTGCTTAAATGTTCTCATGAACCCGTAACTAAGCCCACCAGTAAAATATATATATATATATATGTATATATATATATATATATATATATATATATATATATATATTCTATATTTCTGTTGTTTTATGTTTATCATGTTATTGAATAAATATATGCTGCAGTACCTTTTGTGACCAAAAGTCATTTTATATGCCATGTATGCGAATGACATTTTCACTAGATATTGTGGGCAAGCGCTTGGAGTAAAAAATTTGATAAACACCATTAAAGAGACAAGAGTGGACATATCAATAACTTAAAAATAAAGATTAAATGTTTAGTATACCTAAAATTATCAGTAAGGTTTTAATTGATATGTTTTTTTATCAGTGAAAAGTTTTTTTTAATGGTCTTTAACATTTTAAATGAATATAAAATCAATCAATAATATATGTATTCGTCCGACCTTAGTCACATTGGCGTCAATTAATCTTCAAGGGGGGGGGGGGGGGGTTAAGGGGGATTGGTTTTCCATGTGTGTATATATATATATATTTATGTGTGTTTTGTAAATATTAGTGGTGTGCCGATTAATCGATTTAATCGATTATTGACCATTTTCTTTCAAAATCGATTAAATCGATGGATTGTTTTTTTGCATTATCGATTAAAACGAGTATGTATGTATATGTGCAAAGAATCTTATCGTGTCAGGGATATACAAAGTAACGAGCAGCATCAAAACGGAAGCTTGTGCAGCCACCAGTCATCCGACGGCAAGTTGACTTTGGATACGGGTGGACTGATGGTTTCAGTATGAATACCGATGTACATGATATACACTATTTATTTGGGTCAATATTTTATTTACTAGTGTTAAGCAAATTTCAAGGAAATGAAGAAAGTACATACAATAATCGATTAATAATCGATCATCGGTCGTTTATATTTTTAAATCATCGATTATGATTTTAAAACCAATTCCTACCTTTTATATATATATATATATATATATATATTTATATATATATATATATATATATATATATATATATATATATATATATATATAGAGAGAGAGAGAGAGAGAGAGAGAGAGAGAGAGAGAGAGAGAGAGAGAGATGAGATATTGTATATGAAAACACACGTTTTATCGAATATAATATTTTCAATTTGAAATTTCTATTTAATGTCAAACCTGTGTGACAAGGACAACATGCAGTTCAGGAAAAAATGCGTCTGTCCTGGCAAGACCGGCTTTACTGCATCTTCAAAATGTGTCGTTTTCTTGTTTTGACAGTCGTTCTCTGCATTGTGTGGTAGTAGGCCGAACTCTCTCTACTGACATCTGGTGTCTAATTGTGGAACTACTATCAGGGAACTTTCACGTCAGAACATCTCATATTTCAGAGGTTATCCATAAGTATTCTTTTAAAACTGATAATTTTACCCGCGAAAACAAAAATGACAGGGTGTTATTTGAGCCCGGGTTTGTGTAGTTGTGCGTGTGTGTTGTGTGTGTATGTGTGTGTGTCCGATTTAATTTTGCTTAAAGATGGGTCATTGGCTTAAGAAGAAAACATAAGTTTTGGACGGATCAGTATTTCAAAAATGCGTATCTGGATCGGGATCCAACCGAATACCCTCCGATTTGTTTTCTGTCTCCCTTGGGTTTCCGTTCAGTATCTCAAAAACGGCATCGACCGGCCCCCAAAAATATATATGTATATAAATAAAATATAAATTTATATTTTTCTTCTAAAGACTATGGACCACTCTTAAAGAAAATTTCATCAAAATTAAACGAGGTGTTTTTCAGACGTTAACAGATGTTGGCGTATACAGTGATGGCAGCTGGTATGCTTTCTATGACTGGGATCTTATTCTTTTTAAGCCTTGGTGGAGGCCACATTGAGCACTGCTTACTGATTGACGATGTATTAAGCCCTCCTAACGCTCTAGTTAGACGGGTCTTAGACCGGTTCCCTTGGCGCTCCCTAATCGTAAATTTTGATTTGAAGACGCAGATGCCACAAAGCCAAGCAGCGAGTCGTTTCAGCCACAAGCGTACCCAGGGGGGCAAGTAAGAGAAGGACATGAGGAAACCAGAAAGCAGCAGCAACCACAGATACAACGCAGAAGCCGGAACATCCGTAGACAGGCACAACAGCCCAGACCATGCCCGCGGGGTATGCCCGCCAAGAACCCGCCGCTCGGACACTCCGAGCTGGTATCGTCTCATCAGCACATTGTACACTGCTATGCCTGTTCCACTCGTCTGCATCCTACTGTCGTTTGTGGATGAGGGCACGGTCATCCCCAGAGCGTTCCTGCGGCTCCTACTTATACCTAAATATGCCAGTCTGGTCCTTTTTAAAGACAACGAAATAAATGATACTCGCTCTTTAATAGTATTACGGACAGGATCTTTTCGTTACAGAGGCAACCAGGGGCGGATACACAATGCAGAAAAAAACCCAGAAGGGGGGGGGGGGGGGGTCAACAAGTGTACCGGGAATGTTAAAAGACTATATATATAATGGTGCCTTTCCAAACATGTGGGCACCCGCACGGGTAAAATCCAACAAATTTTGTCCCTTTTCCATACATGAGGGTCCCGCGCGGGTCCGGCGTTCAGATCCAGCAGTGTTCGATTTCTGCGGGGGCCCGCATGCGGGTGCCTCCTGCTGTATACAAGTTGCTGGTATTTGAGCTGCCTTTGGAAAAGATAAAAGAGCTGACAGTGCTATTGTTACAGGGTGACATAAAAGCGGACCGAACTGTCTCGCTAGTGAAGCATGCTTTTCTAGCGAAGCGGTTGGTACGCCGGGCTTGTGCGCCACCGACATGGGTTCGAATCCGGGATCGGCCCGATATTATCCCCTGAACAATTTGTCATTCGTAACACTATAAGGTTGAATAAAAGAATATACGACAAGATTTCATCGGCCCGGAAGCCAACTGTTAGTAAAGTGTGGCCGTCTAAGCCTGGCTGGTGAGATACCCGCCTCAAGCCTTGCCTTGCTTATATAAAATGTTTAAACTGAATATTGGTTTAAAATACTAAGTAAACCTTAAGAAATCATGATTATTAGTACAACACATGAATCTCTAGAACTTCACTGCTGAATCGACAATGTTCACGGGTATGTGCCAATAGCTCTCAAACAACTTCTTGTTTTTTTTTTTTTTAAGAAAAATAAGAAAAAAAACCCAACATTTTTTTTCTTTCAGGATTTGGGTTCAGTTTATGCAGAATTTATGTTAATACTGTTTACCGGCAAGTACGTTATATTATAATAAAATGAGATTTGGAATACGTTTTCTTGACATGAACATAGAGTTCTACATGCAGGACGCACTGTTCACAGCGCCCTCTGCTGTACTTTCCGCACAATAATGTTTTCTGTTGGTTATTAAGACTGTGATTATGTTGATCATCAGGGCGTTCACAAATGTCCACATTGTTCGCGTTATGAAACCTTTCCGTGTGCTTTATCTTTGTTGAAGAAAATTTAGGCTGTAATTACTAATTGCTAATTATTTAAGTGAAATAAGACCAACTAATTTCTCCGGAGCATGAACTCTAAATTTTTTCAAAACCAATGAACAAAAACATATGCACACTAACTGTAAGGACATTTCATTTAAGGCCTTACAAGTTTTATAATATCAATTTATTGTTATCACATGATTCAGAGCGTCTGTGTGAGGTCAAAAATTAAGTGTACTCTCCCCCAAAACTTTTGATTGCATTTTTACACCAGATTTTCATACCTCCGTTAGGAGTTAACTTTAGCCTCGGTTTGTCTGTCAGCAAATTTACGCAAACAGTTCTAAGGATATGTTAATGATATTTTGTAGAGGGTTAGGAGAAACCCCAAGGAACAATTAATCAAATTTTGGAGGTAATCAGGATCACTATAAAAAATAATTTAAAGGATCATGTCACATGGTCAGGGTTATTTCATTATAATATTGCTAATGAGCTTCAATAGCCGGTGGCCTTGTACTGGAGGCAGCCTAGGATGGAGTTATATGTGGACTTTCAAAGCAAAATCTCATCCTGACGGGTTTTCATGCCTCCGACAATATTTTGATGCCAATATGTTAATTTGATTTGTTTGATATCGATGTCTCACTACACTAGCGACATCTGCTGGCGATAAATAACACTAATGACATAAAAAAGAAAACATTCTTTTTATATCTCGAATATACCAACAGTAATATATATATATATATATATATGGCAACATTTATCAGCACCATTCAACAGAACCCCCTATCCTGGATTACAGGGCCGTGTTAAGGTATGTTTCCATGTGCGCATATATGCGTATGTGCGTATATGCGTGAAAAATAGTTTTGTTTCCATGTGCGTGTGTATGCGTATAAGCGTGAACTGTCAGACTAATATTTTTGTACAGTGGATAGAGCAGGCCTTCCACAAAAAGATGGTGAAATGACGTTATTTTACCCCGAATCCCCGAGTTCACGCAGACCCATTGCATGAAAATCGCTCCTGTGGCTCCATATACGCACATACGCATATACGCTGACGGACACATGGAAACACCCAAGTTACAAAATCATATTTTTCACGCATATACGCATATACCCCCACATGGAAACACACCTTAACGCAGTGCACATGATCGTGGATTTTTTTGTTTGTTTCTGTTTTTTTTTGGGTGTGGCTCAAGGAGAACATAAGTTATAAGACGACAAATGTAATAAGATGTACACTAGTGAGCCTGGAGTTTTGTTTTGATTTTGTTCCTAGTTGTACGTTTGTCAGGGAATCTTCATTTCATTTCTACACATCGCAAGAGCAAAAAAAATCTCGCAAAGTGAATGAACAAAGCCAAGAACAGTTTTGTTGAAGCAAATTTTTATGAAGTATTGAGGACACATGGAAAACACTTTTATATCAATATAATCGGATGATATTTAGCAGTATGTACTACAATGCACCACTTACATATAAACATAAAGATGGATGAAGTTTATATAAAAAGCCTACAAATTAGCATGTTTATACGTGGTACACATTAACATGAATGTATGTTTCAATATGTACAAGGCAATCTCATATACTGTTTAAATAATGTACTTATTTTACAACAAACCCATATGATATATGATATATAACATATTGTATATTATATAATGTGTTATGCGGTAAATGTTTAATGCGTACAACAATATAGATTTACCAATAGCGTTATAATTGGAATATAAACACCTTACACGATATTTATATACCAAAAGTAAAGAACTGGATAATAGTAGGAGTTAATGCATTTTAAGAGTGTAGTAAGAAGGGGCCTTACCTGCTAAACACAAAACGACAACTGATCAGTTCTCTAAGTCACGAGACAGAGGCTTGGTATGTTCGTGCTGGTCCGTGTCATTGTCCGAATAGAAACGATAGAAATAACAGAAAACCGGTTCTCTGAGTGAAAAGCAATAGAGAACCAAGCAATCAAACTAAGACAACTGCGAAGCAGTTCGTTGACAAATGACTAGATAAATACCTAATAATATCATTAACCTATCTTCGGAGCCGTTACCCCCATATAATCACGGATATAAGTATTTGTTAGATCCTTAAATTGATTAAAGTGGTCTGCATGCATCATTTTATAATCGATTATTAATTGATGAAAGGAGGTCATTATATCCATTAAATAACATTTCCAATCCTGAAAGAGATAAAAGGATGGTTGAACAAAATCATAAAGCAACAACAATTCATGAACAACATTAAAACTGATTGCATGCTAGCAGCGGATGTGTGAAAACCCTGGCAGTTTTCTTTACCCCACAGCGTAACCGTAAGCATGCGTCCTTTTGCCGCGTTACTAAAGTTACCATTTACTATGATAAACTGATGAATCGAGTCTTATACACCTAAACAGTAGACTTTACGGAAAAATTAGCAGGTACATAAAATAATCGATTAATAATCGTTCATCTTTCAATCACCTAGTATGATTTTATAGTTAGTTCCTATCATTGCACTATAAGTCGTCACCACTCTAGATGTACATGAGTAAGAGGAAATTTTCATCAAATTCACATTAACAGAAAGGTATATAAATTACGGCCCTTCACATAAATATAGCTAATTTTTTTGTAATTCACAGGAATAACAGGTTTTTACAAACCCTGGCTAAACAATAATACGTTCCAGAAGATTGTCTATACCGCCCTTTAATTAATGGGTTAATGCATAGTCAAAATCAGGTTTGTTAAGTTGAAATATGGAAGAGGATATTCACAAACACAAATTAAGTCCGAAGTTGTTGCTCCAGTAAGACGTCTTCGTCTACCTAGGAGGAGGAACAGAGGAAAGAGAGGATGATTAAGACTCAGACAAAGAAAACAAATAGGCAGCTAGACAGAGGAGACTTTAAACAGACAGGCATAAGTCATGGAAATTTAACTTTACTAACAAAACATGAGAAATGTGGTGTTACATGAAGAAATAAATATTCAATCAGTTGAATAAAAAGAACTTGCCGAATGGAACTGCCTCATAATGACAAAAAAACCCATCCAGTTGGACGGCTTGCATTGTATAACTTTGGTTCATAAACGTATACATAGTGAAGCTCCAGAATACTTAAAATCAGTTATTAGAGTAAGATCTATCAATCGACAAGGCTAAGATCGGGTGACATCAGTTATCAGTTGGAGGTACCAATACATGAATCGCAACACCTGTGCTGGTCGTAGTTTTAGTGTAGCTTGACCACTTATATGGAATTCGCTCACTGAAATTTTGCGCAACATCAATGACTTTGACAATTTTAAGCGTTCACTAAAACCTTTTATTCTGAAAAATTTTAAAGATTTTATACAAATCTTATTGCAAATATTACATCTTAATATTACTTTTAGAATGGTTTTATCCTGTGTAAATTATACTGTATTTTGAATGATTTGCACTACTGTTGTAAGGCGCCTCCGAACAGTTAAACTGAAGGACTGCAATATATAATAAGTGCTATTATCTTAGTCTTTTTCTTAAATCTGAATCGCGAATATCCACGTGGGAGGATGTACTCTATCGCAATACACGAAAGTTTGGGAAAGTTAGGAAGGTACCTGTGTAACACAACATCGTGAATCGATGGCTGACAAATAGGAAATTTCTAAAACATGCTCCCAGGTCCCTGCTACACTGTCCAAGGGAACGCGCGCCCGAGCACGAGGCTATCAAATTTTCAAAACATTACCACGCCCCGTTGTTTTTCGCAGTAAGGACTTAAACATTAGGAGCAGCTTGAAGACCGCGGGTTTGTTTTTCTTCGGATTATTTTCAGAGAAAGATTCCAGAAGATACGTCTACTTGACGTGTGTAAATTATCGGATTGGATAACTTAAAGATTGATTAGGTATTTTCATAATCAACCTGTATATTTCACTACAATTTGATCGAACAGATTAAGTTTGTTTCCTCTGATGTTATCTTTTCAAATATTATTGTTTTTTTAATAATTCGTTCCCTTGTCAAATCTGAAATTATAAAAAGAAATGTAAGTTTTACAATACATTTTTGTAATAAATGATAATCTTTCATTACAATTTACTCGAACTGATCAATGTGGTTTTCTTTGAGTTTATTTCTTTTTTTTTCTTTTTCTTTTCATTTTTCCTTTGAATTGTCTGAAGGCAGAAAAAGGATTCAGAATAGGGTTCAAAGCCGAATTGATAGGTAATATTAATAAAGCCATCCACACTGACACAACTGGATCAATAGAAACACCTCCAAGGGATAAAAACGCGGCCACCACAAAAGGCACCCAGCAGAGAAAATCAGTGGCTACAATCATCACAAACCGCTGTGCCAATTCTATTTCTTTGTCCGTAGCGATGCGCCTCGCCTCTAATCTTTTCTCATTTGCAGACCAATATATATACACATACCGGTAAGTAAAGAAAAGAAATAAGAAACCGACCATATTGAAGAGCAAGAAAATGAAAGTGGAAGATTCCCATCCCTCAACCTTCCCTGCCGTCAAATTAATCAACATACAGACGCCGTTCTTTATATAGGTTTTGCCAAAGTATGACAAACCCAACACAGGAAGGGCGCTTAATAGGGAAAATATTGTCCAACCACAAACCATGATGACTACTGCTATTTTGAATGATAACGTCCTTGCCCTGACAGAAAATACTATTGCTGCCAAGCGGTCAGCGGCAATGACTAAGAGCATGAACACTGACATTTCACTTGACAAGGTCGAGAGAAAGCCAGCAAGTTTACATATTCGACTAGCGCGCCACTCCACGGCATAAAGAAAATATTCACCACGGTATTTTACATCCGCTGTAGCTATTATCAACAGGTAAACACCCATCAGCAAATCCGACACTGTCAGGTTAACGATAAGGAGCGATGTAACCTGAGCTCCTTCAGTGATCAGCCGTCCGATAATAACCGCTAGGTTTCCCCCAACAGAAGTCACTCCTAACACCCAAAACAGAACCTGCAAGATTGAACTGGCCATGAGCTCATCGCAGGAAGAAAATGCATCACCTTGGGGACTGCAATGTTTGACATGTTTGGCTAAACAGCAGAATTTAAAGTGATCAGTGCGTATTTCATCTGGTGGAGTATAACGAAATGTGTCATGGGCACGTGTTTTAACAAATTTCCTTGAAGATAGAGACCCCGCAATCTTACGAGTCCAGTTCATGTTAGAGAAGACATTCTTGAAATCGAATTATTAACAAGAGGTAAAATAGTAATGCTCTTGAGGCTTCGGAAGCAAGCATCTGCAACGGAACTTATTTTTAGATTATCTAAGTGTACATACCTGATTGCAGTTAAACCTTCAAAGGCGTCCTCTGATCAAAATTGTGAAACAAGTATTTCTGAAGATGAGTAAATGAAATATTTCTTGATAATAATAGTTGCAATGATCTGACATCAAAGGGTATGTTTGATAATGTGTCATTCGACTGTACTGTACAAGTTAAGGACATACCTGTGCAAGTACACCCCGACGGACATGTTTTAAAAGAACAACCCGCTTCATCATCAGAGGACTCCTTACAATGTACAAATCCATCACAAACCAAAGACTGGTCCATACATATCCCTTCTTTGCTGCATTTAAATAAGCCAGGACAGCTCAAGGATGTACATTGTGACTCATCCTGACCGTCTGGACAGTCACGCGTTCCATCACATATCTTATATTAGGGTATACAGTAGGATTCTGGACATTTGAACATGTTTGGGCACTCAAATGACCTACAGTTACGTAGATGTTATCCGTCAGGACAAGACGCCATATAGCCGTACGGATCTTCGTCATATATACAGGCTACGTGGCGTTCAAAACAAAGCACGTTGTCGAGACGACACCGGGTGAGAGTTCCATTCCTATGAGGGCAATACGGCTCGATGTTAGTTTTCATTTTTACATATGGATATGTACCTGTATACTCCTTCCACTCGCCTCTCCTCATATCTTCAATCCGTAAATGTTCGTCCTCTTGCAAATGTCCGCCACAGTCTTCCCTCATATTATTCAGCAAAGCCTTTGGTATACATTCACCAGAGTAACATTTAAATGTTTCACATACTCTGTTATATCTATAGTTACTCTTCTCATCAGAAGAATCGATACAGTCGACCACATAGTCCCCAAATTTCTTCTTTTCCAAACATTGACCATTATCACAGTGATGGTAACCTGAAGGACACCTAGCAAACGTGCAGTTTGTTTCGTCTGAGTCGTCAGAGCAGTCATTCTGGAAGTCACAGTATTTCGAATATGGGATACACTGGCCATTTTGACAGCTGAACTTCCCATCACACGTACAGTTTATTTCATCCTCACCTTCCAGACACTGCTGCTTCCTGTCACAACAGTGAATTTCAGAGATGCAGGTTCCATCGTTACATCTGAACTGGTTGAGTCCACAAAGAGACTGCGCCCGTGTTAGCGGACGTTCGCAGATAACATTAATTGCATGAAATCTTGTAAAATCCCATGGTGTCGACTCGATTTCCCATTGATATGAAGTCAAGTTGAATCTGAACTGATTGCAATCACCGACCCAGATATTCCCATATTCAGACCTATGAAGCCAGACATCTAATAGTTCTAGCGGAAATTAGTTGGGTTCAAAACCATGCGACCAATTTCCTTTCTGCACATTTCCTGTGCTACGGGACATGCAATGCTTTGGTTGATTGGAGCAATAGAACTTACAAGTTTATAACAGGTGCCGTGTTTTTCAGTGTATCCGAAAGGTCATCTTCTCGTGCTGATGATGATACTTGTCAAGTTACCAGCCTTTTTAAGAGTCGTTTTCATGCCATCAGATATGTTATCTTTCTTTGTTTTATTTCCTGTCAACGAGCCATTGGATTTTGCTAAGAGATATTCACATATAAAATAGGAATCTGGATATGGAAAATCGCAAGGAATACGGATCCAATATGTTGGCATTGAAGGTGACATCATCAACATCGCTGTACATCTAACGAAAGGATCATTGTTAGGTTGTTTTAATGAATAAGTAGCAAATGTTATGCCCTTCCCAAAGAAAGCCTCCGGGAGAACTTGTTCAGCAGTAAGCTCTGGTCTATACCATTCATTGAACGGTGCAGGGCTGCCGTCGGTCCAACGTTCACCCTGATGAAATGAAAGTAAATCTGTAATTAATATTGATTATGGAATTATCCGCAAATGATTGAAACATATAACATTTTTACAGTTCATTTTTTCATATAAATATTCATTTATATACAAAAGCGTTGCTTGCATTATTCCGACTAAAGCCTTTCTTGTAAAGCACGATTGTTGTACGGAGAAGGATTGGAAGATGGCACAGTTGGAATATAGTTGTTATATATATATATATATATATATATATTTCCCGATAATGTATATTCAATCCTATAGGTACACAAGCACATTCAAGGTGGTATTCATAAGCTCTTCATCGCATTTGTTTACAGGTGAGTTGCAAATTACTCTCATACAGAGACAATGGTTTTCCATAAAACATATTTTCAAGTAATGTATTACAATTTGTAAAATGCCTTTCTCATTAAAGGTTTAACAGGATAGTTTGAGGTCTCCATATATATTAAGGCTGAATCAAGTGACAAAAAGCTATTAACATGATGTAATATAACGAGTATGCCGGTGGCTGAAGATGTTTTACCTTGTCTGTAGATTTTAATCCTATATAAATGGCTTGTTGTCTCGGCCTTCTCTGCATAATGTATTGCAGCATCCATTTACGTTTAAACATTCCTTTAATAAATGACATTTCGGATTCGCTGCCAATACTTAGAAGTCGACCTCCTGTCCTTTTACAAATTTCGTTTGCCTTGTTCCAGGTGACATTGTCGATCTGTCGATTTCTATAAAGTTTATAACATGAATTTTTAAATTTATAAGTATAAGAAAACCTGTCAGAACATTTAATTGAATCCACATTTCTAAACGGCACCTCGTCTTCCTTCAGCGCATACTCGAATTTGAACCAATCAGGGCTCGTTCCTGAGAATCGTATTATGACAAGGTAGCTCCATACTGAAAAATATTGAAAAGGATACGAGTTAGACTTAATCCTTATTGATGCTGTTGGTAAAGTTCTAGGCTGGGATGGGTACGCCATTTCTTCGATAGTAAAAGTCAAAGTGTGAGGACTCCAGCATCCATCTAAACAATTTATAGAAACTGAGTAATGATGATTTTCAAATAAATGCAAAGGTGCCCTTAATTTTATGAAGTATCCCCTTGGACCTTTCTGGTTAACCGTGACACGCACTGCATTAAAAATTTTCAACATGCCAGTTTCTTCACGAATTTCCTCTTGAATGAATTCCGGTATTTCGGTACTTATCCCTATCAGATACCCTCTAGGTGTGATTCCGCATGTACATTCATCTTTATAATCTCCAATCAAGTCTGCGAAGTATAGATATGATTTGTAATCATGTCTAACTATACAACCATCTATTTCATTGTATATAGGGACATTATACGTAATTCGGTTTGTAGGAGTTCGTAGTCTGAGATGAAAGTATGAAAGAATCTGTACCATCACATGGCTCGTAGGAAGGTAATGCCTGGACATAAAAACAGCTTCCCCTGTTAAATTCCAATATCCTATTGCCAAAGTATGAATAATTTAACCCACGTGTCACCATGTGTTTAGTTATATTCAGATCGAATATGCCAGGGCATCTGCTAACAATTGCTCTGTATGAAAGTAGTGTTCCATTTGTTGGTCCGTATGAGTAAAAGAGCACTTTTGGTGTATTTGTTGAGGAGTGGATGACAACCCTTGAGCGTTTTATGCTGTCCTTGGCAGTGAAAAAGTTATTTGCGTAATTCGTCTTATACATTGTGGTGTATATTTGAAGAAAGGCTTATATCCTCACGTATAAAGTGTTTATCATTGTACAATTGTTTCTCCCTCCAACCTTCATAGTAAGCACTGAAATTATGAATGTCGCATGCCCGGGATTGCTTAATGCGCACAGACAGCTGAAACCCAAGGGACTTGACGTGTTCCTTTTCAATCACTTTCTTTCTGGAAGTATGGATTGTGATGCCAGCACTGGAAGGTCCATCGTATAAGGTAACAGTAAATATATTTCCATGGTGGCATGTAGTGTTTAGACGCCAGGTGATATTTATAATCTGTAATTCTTCAACGCGAATATGCCACTCTTAGATAAAATTATCTTTTTCAACAATGCTTGGCGATGTTCATGGTACTCCAAATGATCCTTTATTATCCGTCAGTTTTATGGGTGTGGACGTTCTTAAATCATCCCCAAGTACTGCTTGGTAACTTATTCTGAATCCTGTGTTGGACAAAGAATTTTTTATATTTAATTGTATGGACACATTGTTCGAGTATGTAACAATTGACCAAGGTGTTCTTCTCCCACAGAAAACAAGTGGTACCCCTGTGGGATGGTTATACACAATCAAAGAGTCACATATACAGCTATGGCGACAATACTGCAGATTCATATAAATTTATACTAATTTGGTGTCCATCATCAGCATGAATGGTCCACTGACAGCTGTATTTCTCCCCACTGTTTAATGTTTCAAAAGCAAAAGTTCCACAAGAAGAGGTAAGGTGACCCCTTGAACCACAATCTGAATCGCTGTATCCAAGTCCACAGACGGGAAACACACTTGCTCTCTTGTCAGTGATCAAATACGGCCAGCTACCCCGGCTTACAAATAACTTGAAGGTTTCATATTTGCACTGGTTGTTCTCTCTATTATAAGAGCTACAAAGTGTCATTTCATAGCTATCTATTCCAGGAGGTAGTTCGGACTTTGACAACATTTTCCTGATGGATTCGTTCACTGATGCGAGTTGCTGCAGCACAGATGGTTTGATTGCTAAGATACCGTTACCTTGCCTGACCATACTCAAATTATTTTCATTAGTAATCCCAGCTCTGATTAAGGGCATTCCTGTCCCAACGCTTCCTTTCATTGACAAAAATAGGGCCAGCAATGCCAGCATGGTCGCCATTGTTACACAAGTAATGTTGTTGATGCTTTCTGCGAATAAAAAAAATTAAAATTAGATTATATGTAACGCGGTAAATGTACATAAATATTTATCAAATATGCTTCATGATGGGGAAAGATTCTATCTGAAAATTTCTGGCAAACCAATAATTAATAGCATTAATGTTTGCATGTAATGCGAACGTAGAATTTGTGCATTCCAAACAATATATTCTTATACTCAACATCAGCATTAAATAAATTATGCTATGAAAGTCCCATATATAAAGTAGGCCGATTCAATCAAATATAACGCATATATTGTGTGCTTCAATTTCGAGCATACATATATGGTGTAAAGTTATTCATTGTACACTTAACTTAACTAATAATAGATAGAATTATTGTATTACTAAGTTTGTAAGAGTTGTACTCTTATTCCATTTATTTTGGTGCAGGGTATATAAAATAATTTCATTTCAGGGCACTATTATCATTACGACATCAGGCAACTCCATCGAAATTATATGTTATGGCTTATAACAAGAACATAAAAAGTAACACAAGAATAAAAAAAAAAAAAAAAACACGCTGAGCACTAACTTATGTTCATCCATCAAACAGCATGCTTTTGTAAGCATAAATCATTTTGAGTAACTAAAGTTTATCAATCAGTGCTATGACGTTTGAAAAATGCAATAAAAATTTTAGTACACCTCTCAGCTTATGTAAAAGATAAAATATTTGAAGAAAAATCCCATATCGATAGAGAC
Source organism: Sipunculus nudus (assembly GCA_026874595.1). Taxonomy (NCBI): domain Eukaryota; kingdom Metazoa; phylum Annelida; class Sipuncula; order Golfingiida; family Sipunculidae; genus Sipunculus; species Sipunculus nudus. The sequence continues at coordinate 13,871,317 of CM049321.1, forward strand.
CCATTTCTGAAGTACTCCAACATTCAGGTGTACCCGCTCAACAGGCAACGCTGTCGCTACTTGGTGGTGATTACAGATATTACCTAATCACGCACACACTTTTACACAAAAGTAACAGAGCTTTTGTCAGTGTAAATCTACATCACTATGAACACCGTGGCTTTAACATTTAAATCATGTCAATAATACTAGAGCTTATTAAAATTAAGGTATTTGGAGATATGATTACTATATTTACTTGTGCCATTATTTACGGCAGCATCCTTGACAACTAATCCCACCAAATTCCCTAAGCTGCCTCCATTACTATTACTTATATAAACAAAATTATTAGGGTCCACGGTACCATCACTGCTCGGGTATTCACTTTGCTTGACCTTTCCATAACATCTGGATTTAATCTTTATGTGCTCGGAGAATAAAAACCGACCTTTCATTTTATTACTAAGCACACGGCAAACCCGCGGTCATATTTACCAATGAATGCCGCATAACAGTTTGAATAGACTTGTGCTATTTGTTACATATGGTTAATAGCAAATTGATATCCATAAACAACCAAAATAACAATTTTTATACTAGCGTGCTGAAACAATTGATATCCCTGCACCACTAGTTATCGCTTCTCCAGGTGACGAGAGCTATTTACCTTTTGGTAAACCATTGTCTATTTTTACAGGTTACTGAACGTTGGTTTTCACCAAATACCATGATAAGAGATTTCTTTCGATTAAAAAATGATCTCAAGCTATATTCCGAGCAAATATTAATCAATTATTGTAAACCAATGGATTAGGCAGACAGGAGACAGGAGACGTGTCATCCCCTTGAGTTGGATTTCCAGTGTAAATAGGCCCAACTTGGGCTCCTTTGTCAGAACTTCTAATTTCGAGAAGAAGATCATTAATCGAAAGCATATACAAATGGAGAGAAAAGCCTTCCTTGTCTCATAGATTGTTTCACGTCAACCATGTTCTTAAATGACCCATGTATAACACAGCGCTCTGCATATTAGTGTAAGCATTTAACAATAGATTCCATAACCGCCCAGGTATACAACATTTTTATAGTTTCCTGAAGACGCCTTTATGCCAGACAACATCAAAGGCAGACTGACTGTCCGAAAAACACGAATACAGGTTAGAAGAACCATCAACATAATAATGAACAGTCTCTTGTAAAGTTAAACTTGCATCAATTGAAGACTGGCCTTTTTAGTAAGCAAATTGTTATGGGTCTCGGAAATGAATTCCTTGTATGTATTGTCAAACCAATTCTCTAGAAAAGTTTATAGACACAGGACAGCAGTGTTATGCCCCTGTCATTTCAAGGAGAGGATTTATTACTCGTTCGTATTTAGGTATTGTGACTACATTGCCCTTCTTCATTTTACCGGGTAATTTTTTATGGATTGAAAATAAGTATAACAATTTACATAAATAGAGCGCTAACGTTTTACCACCATATTTAATAAGTTTATTTGTAAGTTTGTCAAAGCCACTGGCCTTGCCGGTTTTCAAGGTTCTAATAGCAGTTCCAATTTTAGCCATCACAACCGGTTTATCGAATGTGTGGTTATAATGATTTCCCAACTCTGTTGAAATATTGTTAAATTCGTCATCATAACTAGCACAAAAGTATGTCGATTTAAGAGGGCAATATATACTTTCAAAATAATCAGACCACCCATCAGCTACAAGTCGCGGTTCATTTAGCACCTGCCCTTCATTAAACATAATTTCTGCGGGAACATTCTGCTTTTATGTTCTTTTGAATTAAATGTTTTTCCGAAATCTATTTATATCAATATCTGCATTTTTTAAACTTGTTAAAAAATCATGCTCCTCATTTGCAACCCTTTGTCTTATTTTTCGACGTAAGCCCCTTTTGCCTTTTATATTCACGGTACAATACATTAGAGAAATCTCACGAACGACCACCCGCTAACCAACTAGCACTTTTTTCTCATTTCGTCATGTAATGGTTTAAGGTGTTGCTTCCACCCTGGTTTAAATGATAAACAAATTTCTAATCTTACAATCTCATTGAACTGCTACCATGTCATGACGGTATTGACAAAGAGTCTTACCTTTCCTTCAACCGTTGTGTTTAGACATTGGCTATTTGGGATTTTGAAAGTCTGTTCAAGTTTAATCTCTGCTGGTCGTAATCCCTTGACCATTGCAGCTCGTTGATTTCACGGTCAGTCGTCATCATTAGAGGTAAGTGATCGGACACTGTATCCTCCAAGTCACTTAAGATGACACCCCGATTAATAAGATGAAAATCATCACTTGGGCCCAACATGTGGTCTATCAATGATCGGTTTCTCCAGAATCATAGGGATAAAAGAATACTCAACCCCCTCGTCATAAAATTCATGCATGACTGATCTAAACGGACATTCTTTCATAAACTGGCACAACTCACGGACACGATGTCCTTTGGTGTTATCAACTTATGAAAGTAAACAAAGAGTATCAACCCACTGTATGGTACTGGTGGAATTGCTAAATTTTCCTGGAAGTAAATACTCGGGTCTTTTCTACAAGGTCAGTAAACATTGAATATATATGAGCTTGAACCTGTTAGTGATTTAACGCACAGTCCAATCACCATATCTCCCATATCTGGGCGAGAGATAAGATTAACTGAACCTCCCAAAGCCCTACGAAACAAAAAAGCGACCCCCCCCTTCCCCGTCTGTAAGGATTAAAGGGTCTAATGCGTTACAAGACACAGCAATGACGCATAAGATGGAATAATACTTTCCAGAAAACATTGGTTATCCTCAAATAACCGATTTTCAGATATTTCAAGAATATCAATATCAAGTTCTTCCACAAGATTGCTGAAAAAAGCTGCACTAGGCATAATGCCGCTAGCATTTAAACATGCAATATTTAGTGACATATTCATAACCACAACGTTTCACAACACTCCGTGATGCTATATGTAATTAGAAAAACATCAAGAATCCGATATTTATGTTAATGTGTCTTATGTGAAAAAACAAACTTTGATGATGTTTCTTGGGATCGTCATATCTAAACCGGTCACTGACTTAACAATTGCTAATTAAACAATTGCTAATTTATTCTTCACAATTAAATTTACATTATATTTAATCACAGTGAGAATTACTCTGAGGATAAACATTCTAAAGATCGAAAAAGTAAATATATGAAATTAAATTCTTAAGATTATTCCTGAATTTTATGAAAACGTTTTTACCTGCTAACAGTGTATGAAAGTATAGTGCCATCCTTGTTTCCATTGGGAAAATAAAGGCGAAACCACTATGTTTAATAACTTTAGCTCTAAGAATATGAAATACGAACAGTGGATAAAATATAAAAATAATATGGTGTTTTTTTTCTGGTAATTCTAATGTTTATGTTAATATCAGTGCAAAAAAAAATAAATAAATAAAAATAATAATCTCTCCGAAAATTCTCCGGCTCTCCGTGAATTGTACGACTTTTAGACAGACTTGTTTAGCAACCTTCGTCTGTTGGGCTCGTTAATGGCAGTGTCTTTAGTAGTACCAGCGGTACTATATAGATCACCTATTTATCATTCATAAGCCTTTAACTATTTATATATACCTTATATACATTTAAACTGCCTCGTTATATTTAATTACAACAGACTAATGTCATCTCTCGCCGAGTGTAAGGCAAAAACACGTGGTAAAACACTAAATTAAGGTATGAAGTGAGCATATGTGTCTACCGGTGCTTATGAATTTAAAAAGTAAATATGATCACTAAACCTAATTATAGACAATCTTGGTAGTGAATCTATTTTAAATCCCTGTTAATTATTTTGAATTTTACGAGTTTATCTAGTTAACCAATTCTTTTGATCCAAAGTAAGCATATCTCATCACTTCGCCCAAAGCTGTATCTAGTGTTTTAGTTTCTTCCGGATTTTTGGGTACTTTTCCCCATCTTTTATATACATGCACTGCGTAGAGAGTATCCCACTTAAACCCCTTTCTGAAGAGTACTTTTAGCTCCACCCACTGAGGTCCATGAAATCCAGGCTGCACATGGATCATACGCGGCAGGAGTTGTTGTAGTTTCCCAGGCATTATGGTAGAATGGCCGACCCAGCGGAGGGGGTTAAAGGTACGATATGACTCCATCCAAATTTTCAAAAACGGAGCACAACGACGTGCAATTATCAGACCGCATTCCAAGTTGGTTCCCCCTCCACGACCCATTGTCATATCGTACTTCAGCAAAGGTAGGAAGGGCTTTACAGGTATTACGTCAGTGTCCATGTAAATCCCTCCATAATCTGAAATAAATGGAAGTAAACGGTACTCACCATAGTTTTTATTTGGTTATTATAAATCTGATAGATATGTTGGTAATTTTATCATTTTAACACACCAGTAAAATAAACAGGTATGTTTCGGCTGAATAAAATCGGCCTGTGTGGTAAAAATCGATGAATTTAATGGATGAAGGCATTTTAGGTATATTTGTCTGATGACATGGTAAATCCTTTTGAATAGAATCAATGCAAACATGCTTAATTAAAACGATGGCTTATAGGATAAAAGAATAATATAAATATCTGTAATTACTACAATGAATCTCAATCTTCTCTTTCTCATTTTCTTCAGCTGTAGTAATAACTACATGTGACATATTACCCTGCAGGCCAATACAGTGACCCAACCTAATTTTAACAAGCCCAATATGTATCGGTACGTACAATTACGTAAAAATAAAATTTTACCATAGAGTATCTGGAATCTTGCAATATCAGCACTGTGTTCAATATGAAGTATTTTGGTACCAAATATGTGAGTCTGTCGTTTCTTGTACACAAAATAAACATTTGGCACATGTTTGCGCGTTTCCTTCCACCATTGACTCTCCGGTTCCTTGTCACCATGTAAGTAGATTGCTTCCGGTTTTAGAATTCTCTCGGTGCCCACGAACGACACATAGCACAGGAATGTAAAATTTTTCACGCCACCAGTGAACCACACGTAATGCACAATATTAGGTACTACCAGTGTTTGGTTTGAATCATTAGTTTTAAGGGCTGGCTCCCTCCGAAATGAAACGAGTCTGGCGGCCGTTCCTTTACAATTCTCGATGAATTCATTCATTGATTTGACATCTTTTAATATGACTTCTGCGGGTTCTTTGTCCTTCCCGTTTGGCATGTGACATGGTTTACAGACAAAATACTTCAGAGCTCTGCAAAAATGTTCGGAAACCACAACGCTCCGTCTCTCAGAGGATGAAGATGCCTTATCACATGCAGTAGTTTTTAATGTCTTAGATACCCATGCCAATTCGGTGGCAGAACAGAATTGACCATCCAAGTTCTCTAAAGGATGTCCTTTGATCAAGGCTTTGGTAACTTCGTTTGCACATATCAAGAAATGGCCATCCCTAAACTGATCAATACCACGCTTTAGTTGCACAAACATTTCTTCAACAAACCTCCTCTGTTGATACATCATCGTACCAATACATATAAAGAGTAGGAAATAACACGCCTTCCTCAACTTTGTATGTTCCATTGTGACAATATTCCTATTGATAACGCTGAAAGTTACATGACACATATGTTATCAACTGTGTTTGTCAAAGATATTTCCCTTTTATTATTTCAAATCAATAATAAGTATTTGTGAGTCGTAATTGTGATAATCTTACCCTGCAACATAACATAACATTGACTTTGTGCCGTATCCCTTGCATATTTAAACTCAACATGTGATCGTGAATCTTTTTTTATGAAAATTCTACTTTTAATGCTTCAATTAACAAAATATATTTATACTCATATATTTGGTTGAATTACATCATCTAGTTAGAACAAACGAACACTTTCCTTTATAAAAAGTGAGGTTCCCACATCATCATATCTGTTGAAAACCCATTTAAAGGGTTTCAGGGTTGTCTTAAACCTATTTATGACAGAGCTGCATTCATTATAGGGAATCTCCACAAAGGGGTCCTCGAGTTTTGTGTCACACCTACCCAATGTGCGAAAGATATCGAATCATAATATATATACATATATATATATATATATATATATATATATATATATATATTATCCATTTAGGGAAATCAAATACATTAGAGACAAATATTTATCGAAAAAATAATGAGATTTCCAACGAATGTGCTGTCAACATTGAGTAACAGAAGAATGAATTCCTAATGAGCAAGTCATCTCTCGATACTTCGCAACAAAGGTGCAAGGTGGATGCATATAACTGATAATACTAGAAGTAGAAAGAAATTGCTGAACCTCTCCGTACTGCAATTTAGCGAATGAACAGTTAAGTTCAATCTTTAGGTATTTTAAGGCCCTATATTGTGAAGTGTTTGCGAGTTGACATGTGGTACAGGCTGTGAGTTCATGATCTGAATAGACCTACACATATGCAGACATCCAAAAAGAATATCCTTCCCCTTTTGAACAAGAAAGAGAACACCATTAATAACCAGAAAGTTGTGTATTTGAACAAAAGAAGATTAAGCATCTGCTTAAGACATATGCTACCAGTGATTCAGCAGGCCCAACAAAACATGGAAAAAGCGAATAATTGTACAAAGAATAAAGCTCGATATATCCATTAAGCCAAAACAGGGAATTTTAAAGGTTGGTATTCCTCTGAAACGTTGGATATATAAGTTAAGTAGTGATGGACATTTACCGGTCAGATCGTATTTAGGAACAAAATAGATATCAGTTTATGAAAGTTGATCACCTGTTTTGAAGGTTCGAGAAAAATACCGACTCTTCCCTGTTTGCGCACCTCGCATCTGTCCATTAATATACAACCGAAACCATGTATTACTAGATTTCATTCTGAAATGAATATTGTCGTCTACTATAAATATGCAAATAGTTTGAAAAAGAATATCTTCCTGGTTATCAATATTCCATGGGACAGGACAGCGAACTTTTAACACCTGCTAGTGCACTAAAAGTATTGAGCACAGGGTCGATCCTTTCCAAAATATCAATCATTTATCTAATATTGTGTCCATTCAAATGTGACATTCCGTACCGAACTATGTGACTCAACTTAATTAACAATATTTTCAGGGGCCAATGAACTGAACATGTACACCTGCAGGGTCCAACCATTTGGTTAATGTCTCAATGAACATCCATTTATATCACATTATTGCTACTTTTAACATACAAATATCGTTGTGTTTGCAGCAAAGAGACAGGGAGGAGTCACACAGAAAACGTTTATAACGTTTAAATGTTTACATCTATAACGAAAACTACGAAAGTATTGATATCACAGTCTAACTAATAGGTCAATGCAAGAACAAATTAACATGGTGATGGAGTAGAAATCTTTGAATTTATGGGGGACAATGAAATGTATATTTAATGATTAAATGCAAATTAATAGTGATATAATATATAAGCACCGCAGGTCTGGTGTATAGGGGTTCATGCTTTCTGAACTTTATGTTTGTCGAATCAACTTGATCCTTAGCGATAGCACTTGTTACACCTTATACAAAGTAGCCAGGCTGTTATTTAATTCCTAATCCTATCATACACATTCCGAGGGAAATGTCACAGAACATGCTTCTCGAACGGAGTCGCCCACTTTATTGAGTTAATTCGCACGTTTTCATGAGTCCAGCTACATGTGGCTAAAAGGGGTTTGTTTATTTTTTTCTAGGACGTCTCGAGAAATCAGTTTCAGGACCTTTCGGGAATAGGAAAATGAAAAAATGATTTAGACTTTGGTGTGGACTCGGCACGTGACGCGGGTTCAGGAGCGTCAGTAAGGAATATTCACCAATGTACATACCTAGGACTATACCTAGGAATATGGGCCGAATAAATGAATACAAACACATGACGGAGCCTTGCATTCCCCAAAACGTACATTTCTAGTTTAATTTGTTCTCTCTTAAAAGGAAACAAACAAACAAAAAAAAATAATAATAAATCGATTCAACACGAGAGGCTTCATCTGCAGCTTACGTTACCCTCAGGCCATATACCCGTAATTTACAGCAGTTACTTGAATACTGGGTAAAATACAAGATTCACTCGGCAAGCATTTGAAATCGTCAAAAAAGTGTGATAAGCAAAATATTAAAATTCCGACAGGCTTACTGTATTGAAATAATTAAACTAAAGTCATAATAATTTGGTGACCTGTAAATACCAAATAGTAAAATAAAACCATCAATAGGAGAGTGTTTTCAGATCCAATCTTTACCTTCGGACAGGCACTGTGATTACAAGCTAACATTCCACCTGTAATTTCAGATGTGGCTTCACTCCTTCAATTTCAAAACATGACCGGTCTGATTTAATTAGTGTATATACTTGTGGTATATTATTGGAAAGAGAAATAGGCTTTATCAGGGGACGCGTTCGACTAAGCGTCCAGGCAACTATTGTAGATGCAGTGTAACTGGATATCAACTGCAAAAATTTCAAAATGAATCCCTGATTAACTCAGAATTAACCTTGCGTCCTGCGGTCGATGGTATGATTACCCTTCATCAAGCAATCAAGCAACTGTTTCAGAGGTGTTTTAGAATCCGAACTGTTGTTTATAAAAAGGCAGCTTCAGCTCTGGTGCATTACAGAAGACAGCACCACTTCATATGGAATTTGAAAGAGGCCATTTACATCGTACTCAGAGCCACAACAAATGAAACGAAACATCTCTTTCATACTCCTTGCATATGGTGCCACTTGAAAGTACATTTACCTAATTATTGATTCAACTGAACCTTAGTTATATATATATATATATATATATATATATATATATATATTTAATTATGAATATATATTAAAAGGGATTTTGCGTAAAATGAAAGGCATAAACATAGACATATTTATTTGATATAGCGCTGTTTACACATAACTGTTTCAAGGGCGCTTTACAAGATATGTGGCATTTTCTTATATCCAGATATGACAACTAATAGAATATAATCCCTGACTTTTTTAAAATCAGTTTAACTAAGTCGTAATATTTAATATAAAGTAGTCAGTAATGTTGTTCCAAAGATCGTCGAACAGATCAGGGACTGACCTTGGTCAGTTCCCAAATAGATACCTGCACCAGTTTTTGATACACACTTCCTCTCCTGCTTTTGCTCCTCTGAAAAGTCAGGCCAAGTGAGCAGAAAATCCAAGATAGATGAAACCATTTTTCTTATGTCTATAATTTATTTCATACAGTGTTGCACCGTTCAATAAGAATAAGAAAGACCAAACTGAGCAAACACAAATTATGTAAACGGTCATAGAACTTATAGAACTTCAATAGTTTCAAAGTATCTCTTAGTTTTTAAGGATCTACATGAGACCATCATAACGAGCTATTTCAGTCATGAATGAAAAGTGGTGAAGACTCATACCTGGGGATTTACCAAATCTATAGCAGATTTCTTTGTGTCCGGGTATAACATTGTCCCCAAGGCTAGCTGCAAAGGCTGCAGGCTCAGAAAAAAAGAGAATGACTTCCCATCGGGGTAAACATGTTGTCTGTTATAGTTTTTTTCATATGATATATAATGCTATCGCTCAGAATTCAGATCCAAAGTACAAATTTGTTTCAGTTTTATTCCAAAGTCTGCGAGTGAATGAATTGTACACGATGAGAAACAAAGACTGACTATAACATCGTTTGACATACACGTTACTATATAACGGTATAGTTGATATACTGAACTGCTTTCCATTATGAATGCCAAAATAAGTTTCCGTCCATTTTCAATCTGTTTCGTCGTATAAAAACACACAGTAATGTGTTATACTATGTTATATAGCTAAATTGAAGTCATGAAGTCGGCATGTATATTTTCAGTGAATATGTAGTTTTGTATTTTTAATTGTAAGCAGAGATCCATAACGGGATTCGGAATCATACTTGAATGAAGAAAATAATGCACAAATGATTGATTTAATATAAAGACACAGGCCTTGTAGAGAATACGTTGTAGTATTACAGTTGTCATTGTAGTTCATGACCGGTTCCTCTTGAATATTGCATCTGATTAAGGATATATCATCAAACAATGTACATGGTAAAGACTGATAATAGTGTTCGTTTACAAATTAAGGAACTATGAACTGACAGAGGTATTCCTTATGGAATTCAGAATGAGCCTGTGTTAGTGAAAGCCTGTGAGTAGTGACAGCCTGTGAGTGCATTGTCGTGCTTCTCCAGTCCAGGTGATCACATTTCTAAAGCAGGTAAATATGTAAACATGGAATATGTAAGCATACTGGTATTTTATAATCCGATAGTTGGCAATCATTATTTAAACTTATTTAGCTGTAAGCGAAAGTAAACATACCCTTACATGTTAATCATGGTAAATTATGATCACCATCAACATAAGATGCCAGTCACTTATTCCTATTCCAGTCCCATTTATTACCAATTATGATCATTCCTTTGTGATTGGTTAATGGTAAAAAGCAACAACATGCCTCGTCTTAACAATTTTGGAAAGTTTCAGTAAGCTTGCAAATGTACTCACAATCCAATCGGACTTTTGGTACAAATTGTATTAGAGGAAAGGTTGACACAATGTAAACTTGTCTTTTATGCAACTTGTAGCGTTCATAAGCAAGTGAGTATTAGAATTAAACCAACTCGGCTGCAAAAAATGTGTTATGTCCTGTTGTTATAATGCATATGCATGGTCATTTTTCAGCAGAAGAGTTTAGTGGAAGATTAATTTTTGCACCCTAAGAGTTCAGATGAGCAGTTCGATGGAAATGTTTTTTATATTTGCAAATAAAATAGCTAAAGCACTGAATCAAGGGCAATCGTCAGAGAACTAAATTGATGAATTTTGTTATGATACCCAACTGACATGGCTAACTGAAAAATTTAAAGGGTTTCCATGTCAAAGCGTGTCATCTTCATCTAAGGATAGGAGGCGTCTGCTATCACAACTGTTATGCATGGTCAAATCAAACGCTCGGCGGGGGAAACGTAAAGTTAAAAGAATCACAGTGCAATGAGCGAATTCATCCAGTATCCAGTCCACGATTGGTCTCATTTCAGAAACAGCATACATTGGAGACTAAGGTATCAATCCGAAAATATGCTGTGTCCAATTTGTACACTATGTGTGGTTCAGCGGTAACACTAAACAGGCTCACATTCTTGAGTTATGTGTCCTTTCTGCATATATGCGGGGAACTGTCGGTTTTTCAGACTAATCTATTGGATTCTTTGCTACCATTGCGCATAGCCCAGCACAACGCGCACTCAGCATCCACTCATCTTGCTACTATTATGCGTTCAAAGGCTATTGAGCGCAAAGTGCGCGGTAGCAAATAGCAGTCGCACAGTAGCATTTGCTACCCTTGCGCATTGCTTGCCACATCACGCAATGAGCTGGCACTGGACTTGCTACCTTCAAAGACAGACTGGCTCGTACGCGCAAACTGCGCGGTAGCAAATCAGAACTGCGAGGTAGCAAATGGCTGTCATTGCTACCCATGTGGCCTATGCACAGACCGCGCGGTAGCAAGTAAGACCTGCGCTCTAGCAAGTGGCTGTCATTGCTATCATGGCGGCTAGTGTTGCAAAATCTGCTTCTGTTGACATAGTGCAAGTCTTTGCTGCCAGAGGTCGCTCGGACAGGACCACTCAAAGCAATATGCGCGGTAGCAATTAACTGTCGTAAAGTAGCAAACAGATCTGCGCGGTAGCAAATGCCATGGCCATATTCAGCTGGCAATGTGCAATGTGCGCGGTAGCAAACAGATCTGCGCGGTAGCAAGTTGCTGTCAGCTCCTATGCATGGGGACTATGTCTTTGCGATCGCAAAATCTGCTACTGTTAACGTAGTGCAAGTCTTTACTGTCAGAGGTCGCTCGGACACGACCACTCAAAGCAATATGCGCGGTAGCAATTAACTGTCCCCAAGTAGCAAACAGATCTGCGCGGTAGCAAATTCCATGGTCATATTCAGCTGGCAATGCGCAATGTGCGCGGTAGCAAACAAACCTGCGCGGTAGCAAGTTGCTGTCAGCTCCTATGCATGGGGACTATGTCTTTGCGATCGCAAAATCTGCTACTGTTAACGTAGTGCAAGTCTTTACTGTCAGAGGTCGCTCGGACACGACCACTCAAAGCAATATGCGCGGTAGCAATTAACTGTCGCAAAGTAGCAAACAGATCTGCGCGGTAGCAAATGCCATGGGTCATATTCAGCTGGCAATGCGCAATGTGCGCGGTAGCAAACAGATCTGCGCGGTAATTAGTTGCTGTCAGCTCCTGTGCATGGGGACTATGTCTTTGCGATCGCAAAATCTGCTACTGTTAACGTAGTGCAAGTCTTTCCTGTCAGAGGTCGCTCGGACACGACTACTCATAGCAATATATTCGCGGTAGCAATTAACTGTCGCAAAGTAGCAAACAAATCTGCGCGGTAGCAAATGCCATGGGTCATATTCAGCTGGCAATGCGCAATGTGCGCGGTTGCAAACAGATCTGCGCGGTAGCAAATTGCTGTCAGCTCCTATGCCTGGGGACTATGTCTTTGCGATCGCAAAATCTGCTACTATTAACGTAGTGCAAGTCTTTCCTCTCAGAGGTCGCTCGGACACGACTACTCATAGCAATATATTCGCGGTAGCAATTAACTGTCGCAAAGTAGCAAACAGATCTGCGCGGTAGCAAATGCCATGGGTCATATTCAACTGCGATCGCAATGCGCAATGTGCGATGTAGCAAACAGACCTGCGCGGTAGGAAGTTGTTGTTGCCTGCTACCATGTGGACTATGAATTTGCGATCGCAAAATCTGCCATTGTTGACGTAGTGCAAGTCTTTGCTGCCAGAGGTCGCTCGGACAAGACCACTCAGACCAATATGCGCGGTAGCAATTAACTGTCGCAAAGTAGCAAATAGATTTGCGCGGTAGCAAGTGCCATCGACCATATTTAGCTGCGATTGCAATGCGCAATGTGCGCGGTAGCAAATCAGATTTGCGCGCTAGCGAGAACCCATGAAGCTATCTATTGCGATCGAAACTTTTGCTGCTATCGTTTCAGTGCAAGTCTTTGTAGCCATAGGTCGCCCGGATAGGCCTGCAACAAGCTTTGCAATAGGCGATTAAGGAATTAGTAGTCGCAGGTGTTACGGGCCATATAAATTAGCGACAGCAAAGTGAAATGTGCGCGGTAGCAAAACAGACCTGCGAAATAACAAGTGCTTGTTACTGACTAATCATAGACATAATTCTGGAATAATTTATGCTTCAGTTCATTGAATTTTTTTTATTCAAATAATCATTAATGATATATTAATATTTAATTTTGAAAAACACTTGTTCCAAACCTTTGTCGCCTTCCTTACAAAATCTTCGTGGTTTGAACATTTTTATATTAACAGGATTATAATGTAGCCATTGGCTAATAGACATGCTCTCCTGTAAACATGTATAACATGTTAACAATGACGATCACAACATATATACATTTAAGCATAAGGTGACATTTAAGCATAAGGTGACATATAAGCACGTGATAAAATATATACACCATAATATAGGCGACAAATAATCTTACAGACTGACTAAACATAAACAGACGTGAAAACAATACATTAAGGATAACCGTTAACTATATTCTGCACTAGAAGCGGGTTCAAGAAATAAGTAGTGAGGCACTGTGGTATATATACATTGTATCATTTAAAAAAGTTTAGTTTGTGTAATAAACCGTGTTAAGACTATGTGTATCTTATCTCTTAGAAAGTCTGATGCGGCATTTCTCCCATGTAATATGAATTCTTTTCAATTTTCGTTTCCAGTTTTGGTTGTTGGATCAAGTCTGATACAGAAATTTACATCGTATTTTTCTTCGTCAAATGCTGTTTTAATGAACGAGGACATGTCGGATCGACATCGGTTGTACCTTGAACATTGTAATTAATAATACGTGACAAACACTTATTGGAGTATTTCATGCCCGAAGGGATTCGGTAACCCGTATCCCGGATATAGCATATATTTAATGTGACAAACACTTATTGGAGTATTTCATGCGCTAGGGGTTAGGGTAACCCGTATCCCGGATATAGCATATATTAAATGTGACAAACACTTATTGGAGTATTTTATGCCCGAAGGGTTAGGGTAACCTGTATCCCGGTTAAAGGATACATTAATAGTGACAAACATTTACTGAAGTATTTCATGTCCGAAGCCTAAGTGTCACCCGTATCCAGGATATACCATATATTATTAGTGACAAACACTTACTCGTGTATTCATGCCTGAAGGGTTAGGGTAACCCGTGTCCCAGATATAGCATATATTATTAGTGACAAATAACTACTGAGTATTTCATGCAGAAAGGGTTAGGGAAATCTGTATTCCGGATATACCATTTATTAATAGTGACCAACACTGAGTAAACACTTACTGGTGTATTTAATGCTCAAAGGATTAAGGTCAGGGGCATTTCATTCCCGAAGGGTTAGGGTAACCCGTATCCCGGGTATAGCAGAAATTAATAGTGACAGACACTTACAGGAGTATTTCATGCCCGAAGGGTTAGGGTAACCCGTAACCTAGATATAGCATATATTAATAGTGACAAACACGTACAGAGGTATTTCATTCCCGAAGGGTTAGGGTAACCCGTATCCCTGATATATCATATATTAATAGTGACAAACACTTACTGGAGTATTTCATGCCTGAAGGGTTAGGGTAACCCGTATCCCGGATATTGCATATATTAATAGTGACAAACACTAACTGGAGTATTTCATGCCCGAAGGGATAGCTTAACCCGTGTCACGGATATAGCATAAATGAATTGTGACAAACACTTACTGGAATATTTCAGTGACAAACACTTACTTGAGAATTTCAGGTCCGAAGGGTTTGGGTAACCCGTATCCCGCATTCACCGTATATTAATAGTGAAAAAAGACTTACTGGAGTATTTCAAGACTAAAGGCTTAGTGTAACCCGTATCCCGGGTATAGCATATATTAACTCTGACAAACGCTTACTCCAGTATTTCATGCCCGAAGGGTTAGGGTAACTCGTATCCCGGGTATAGCAGAAATTAATAGTGACAGACACTTACAGGAGTATTTCATACCCGAAGGGTTAGGGTAACCCGTAACCTGGATATAGCATATATTAATAGTGACAAACACGTACAGGGGTATTTCATTCCCGAAGAGTTAGGGTAACCCGTATCCCTGATATATCATATATTAATAGTGACAAACACTTACTGGAGTATTTCATGCCCGAAGGGATAGCGTAACCAGTGTCACGGATATAGCATAAATGAATTGTGACAAACACTTACTGGAATATTTCAGTGACAAACACTTACTTGAGAATTTCAGGTCCGAAGGGTTTGGGTAACCCGTATCCCGCATTCACCGTATAATAATAGTGAAAAAGACTTATTGGAGTATTTCAAGACTAGAGGCTTAGTGTAACCCGTATCCCGGATTTAGCATATATTAACTCTGACAAACGCTTACTCCAGTATTTCATGCCCGAAGGGTTAGGGTAACTCGTATCCCGGGTATAGCAGAAATTAATAGTGACAGACACTTACAGGAGTATTTCATACCCGAAGGGTTAGGGTAACCCGTAACCTGGATATAGCATATATTAATAGTGACAAACACGTACAGGGGTATTTCATTCCCGAAGAGTTAGGGTAACCCGTATCCCTGATATATCATATATTAATAGTGACAAACACTTACTGGAGTATTTCATGCCCGAAGGGATAGCGTAACCAGTGTCACGGATATAGCATAAATGAATTGTGACAAACACTTACTGGAATATTTCAGTGACAAACACTTACTTGAGAATTTCAGGTCCGAAGGGTTTGGGTAACCCGTATCCCGCATTCACCGTATAATAATAGTGAAAAAGACTTATTGGAGTATTTCAAGACTAGAGGCTTAGTGTAACCCGTATCCCGGATTTAGCATATATTAACTCTGACAAACGCTTACTCCAGTATTTCATGTCCGAAAGGTTAGGGTAACCCATATCCCGGATGTAGCATATATCAATAGTGACAAACACGTATTGGAGTAATTCACGCCCGAAGGGTTAGGGTAGCCGGTATCCCGGATATAGCACATATTAATAATGACAAACAATTATTGGAGTATTTCATGCCCGAAGAGTAAGGGTAACCCGTATTCTGGATATAGCATATATTAATAGTGACAAACACTTTCTGGAGTATTTCATGCCCGAAGGGTTAGGGTAACCCGTATCCCGAATATAGCATATATTAGTAGTGACAAACACTTACTGGGGTATTACATACCCTAAGGGTTAGGGTAACCCGTATCCCGGATATAGCATATATTAATAGAGACAAACACTAACTGGAGTATTTCATGCCCGAAGGGTTAGTGTAACCCGTATCCAGGATTTAGCATAAATTAATAGTGACAAACACTTACAGGAGTATTTCATGCCCGAAGGGTTAGGGTAACCCGTAACCTGGATATAGCATATATTAATAGTGACAAACACGTACAGGGGTATTCATTCCTGAAGGGTTAGGGTAACCCGTGTCCCTGATATATCATGTATTAATAGTGACAAACACTTACTGGAGTATTTCATGCCCGAAGGGTTAGGGTAACCCGTATCCCGGATATAGTAGAAATTAATAGTGACAGACACCTACAGGAGTATTTCATGCCCGAAGGGTTAGGGTAACCCGTATCCTGGATATAGCATATATTAATAGTGACAAACACTTACAGGAGTATGTCATGCCCGAAGGGTTAGGGTAACCCATATCCCCGTGACAAAGACTTACTGAATATTTCAAGACTACAGGCTTAGTGTCATCCATATCCCGGATATAGCATATATTAATAGTGACCAACACTGAGTAAACACTTACTGGTGTATTTAATGCTCGGAGGAGTAAGGTCACCCGCATCCCGGATATTCCATATATTAAAAGTAACAAACACTTCCTATATTATTTCATGCCCGCAGGGATCGGGTAACCCGTATCCCGGATATAGCATATATTAATAGAGAGAAACACTCCAGTATTTCATGGCAAAAGGGTAAGGGTAACCCGTATCTTGGATACAGTATATATTAAGAGCGACAAACACTTACAGGGGCATTTCATTCCCGTAGGGTTAGGGTAACCCGTATCCCGGGTATGGCAGAAATTAATAGTGACAGACACTTACAGGAGTATTTCATACCCGAAGGGTTAGGGTAACCCGTAACCTGGATATAGCATATATTAATAGTGACAAACACGTACAGGGGTATTTCATTCCCGAAGGGTTAGGGTAACCCGTATCCCTGATATATCATATATTAATAGTGACAAACACTTACTGGAGTATTTCATGCCCGAAGGGATAGCGTAACCAGTGTCACGGATATAGCATAAATGAATTGTGACAAACACTTACTGGAATATTTCAGTGACAAACACTTACTTGAGAATTTCAGGTCCGAAGGGTTTGGGTAACCCGTATCCCGCATTCACCGTATAATAATAGTGAAAAAGACTTATTGGAGTATTTCAAGACTAGAGGCTTAGTGTAACCCGTATCCCGGATTTAGCATATATTAACTCTGACAAACGCTTACTCCAGTATTTCATGCCCGAAAGGTTACGGTAACCCATATCCCGGATGTAGCATATATCAATAGTGACAAACACGTATTGGAGTAATTCACGCCCGAAGGGTTAGGGTAGCCGTTATCCCGGATATAGCACATATTAATAATGACAAACAATTATTGGAGTATTTCATGCCCGAAGAGTAAGGGTAACCCGTATTCTGGATATAGCATATATTAATAGTGACAAACACTTTCTGGAGTATTTCATGCCCGAAGGGTTAGGGTAACCCGTATCCCGAATATAGCATATATTAGTAGTGACAAACACTTACTGGGGTATTACATACCCTAAGGGTTAGGGTAACCCGTATCCCGAATATAGCATATATTAATAGAGACAAACACTAACTGGAGTATTTCATGCCCGAAGGGTTAGTGTAACCCGTATCCAGGATTTAGCATAAATTAATAGTGACAAACACTTACAGGAGTATTTCATGTCCGAAGGGTTAGGGTAACCCGTAACCTGGATATAGCATATATTAATAGTGACAAACACGTACAGGGGTATTCATTCCTGAAGGGTTAGGGTAACCCGTGTCCCTGATATACCATGTATTAATAGTGACAAACACTTACTGGAGTATTTCATGCCCGAAGGGTTAGGGTAACCCGTATCCCGGATATAGTAGAAATTAATAGTGACAGACACCTACAGGAGTATTTCATGCCCGAAGGGTTAGGGTAACCCGTATCCTGGATATAGCATATATTAAAAGTGACAAACACTTACAGGAGTATGTCATGCCCGAAGGGTTAGGGTTACCCATATCCCCGTGACAAAGACTTACTGAATATTTCAAGACTACAGGCTTAGTGTCATCCATATCCCGGATATAGCATATATTAATAGTGACCAACACTGAGTAAACACTTACTGGTGTATTTAATGCTCGGAGGAGTAAGGTCACCCGCATCCCGGATATTCCATATATTAAAAGTAACAAACACTTCCTATATTATTTCATGCCCGCAGGGATCGGGTAACCCGTATCCCGGATATAGCATATATTAATAGAGAGAAACACTCCAGTATTTCATGGCAAAAGGGTAAGGGTAACCCGTATCTTGGATACAGTATATATTAAGAGCGACAAACACTTACAGGGGCATTTCATTCCCGAAGGGTTAGGGTAACCCGTATCCCGGGTATGGCAGAAATTAATAGTGACAGACACTTACAGGAGTATTTCATACCCGAAGGGTTAGGGTAACCCGTAACCTGGATATAGCATATATTAATAGTGACAAACACGTACAGGGGTATTTCATTCCCGAAGGGTTGGGGTAACCCGTATCCCTGATATATCATATATTAATAGTGACAAACACTTACTGGAGTATTTCATGCCTGAAGGGTTAGGGTAACCCGTATCCCGGATATTGCATATATTAATAGTGACAAACACTTACTGGATTATTTCATGTCCGAAGGGATAGCGTAACCCGTGTCACGGATATAGCATAAATGAATTGTGACAAACACTTACTGGAATATTTCAGCGACAAACACTTACTTGAGAATTTCAGGTCCGAAGGGTTTGGGTAACCCGTATCCCGCATTCACCGTATATTAATAGTGAAAAAGACTTACTGGAGTATTTCAAGACTAGAGGCTAAGTGTAACCCGTATTCCGGATATAGCATATATTAACTCTGACAAACGCTTACTCCAGTATTTCATGCCCGAAGGGTTAGGGTAACCCATATCCCGGATGTAGCATATATCAATAGTGACAAACACGTACTGGAGTAATTCACGCCCGAAGGGTTAGGGTAGCCGGTATCCCGGATATAGCACATATTAATAATGACAAACAATTATTGGAGTATTTCATGCCCGAAGAGTTAGGGTAACCCGTATTCTGGATATAGCATATATTAATAGTGACAAACACTTACTGGAATATTTCATGCCCAAAGGGTTAGGGTAACCCGTATTCCAAATATAGCATATATTATTAGTGGCGAACACTTACTGGATTATTTCATGCCCGAAGGGTTAGGGTAACCCGTATCTCAGATAGAGCATACATTAATAGTGACAAACACTTACTGGAGTTCATACCCGAAGGGTTAGGGTAACCCGTATCCCGAATATAGCATATATTAGTAGTGACAAACACTTACTGGGGTATTACATACCCGAAGGGTTAGGGTAACCCGTATCCCGGATATAGCATATATTAATAGAGACAAACACTAACTGGAGTATTTCATGCCCGAAGGGTTAGGATAACCGGTATCCAGGATTTAGCTAAATTAATAGTGACAAACACTTACAGGAATATTTCATGCCCGAAGGGTTAGGGTAACCCGTAACCTGGATATAGCATATATTAATAGTGACACACACGTACAGGGGAATTTCATTCCTGAAGGGTTAGGGTAACTCGTGTCCCTGATATATCATATATTAATAGTGACAAACACTTACTGGAGTGTTTCATGCCCGAAGGGTAAGGGTAACCCGTATCCCGGATATAGCAGAAATTAATAGTGACAGACACAGGAGTATGTCATGCCCGAAGGGTTAGGGTAACCCATATCCCCGTGACAAAGACTTACTGAATATTAAAAGACTACAGGCTTAGTGTCATCCATATCCCGGATATAGCATATATTAATAGTGACAAACACTAACTGGAGTATTTCATGCCCGAAGGGTTAGGGTAACCCGTATCCCGGATATAGCCGAAATTAATAGTGACAGACACTTACAGGAGTATTTCATGTCAAAAGGGTAAGGGTAACCCGTAACCTGGATATAGCATATATTAATAGTGACAAACACGTACAGGGGTATTTCATTCCCGAAGGGTTAGGGTAACCCGTATCCCTGATATATCATATATTAATAGTGACAAACACTTACTGGATTATTTCATGCCCGAAGGGTTAGGGTAACCCGTATCCCGGATATTGCATATATTAGTAGTGACAAACACTTACTGGAGTATTTTATGCCCGAAGGGACAGCGTAACCCGTGTCACGGATATAGCATATATGAATTGTGACAAACACTTACTGGAATATTTCAGTGACAAACACTTACTTGAAAATTTCAGGTCCGAAGGGTTTGGGTAACCCGTATCCCGCATTCACCATATATTAATAGTGAAAAAGACTTATTTGAGTATTTCAAGACTAAAGGCTTAGTGTAACCCGTATCCCGGATATAGCATATATTAACTCTGACAAACGCTTACTCCAGTATTTCATGCCCGAAGGGTTATGGTAACCCTTATTCCGGATGTAGCATATATCAATAGTGACAAACACGTACTGGAGTAGCTCAGGCCCGAAGGGTTAGGGTAGCCGGTTTTCCGGATATAGCACATATTAATAATGACAAACAATCATTGGAGTATTTCATGCCCGAAGAGTTAGGGTAACCCGAATTCTGGATATAGCATATATTAATAGTGACAAACACTTTCTGGAGTATTTAAAGCCCGAAGGGTGACGGTAACCCGTATCCCGGAAAGAGCATTTATTAATAGTGACAAACACTTAATGGAACATTTCATGCCCGAAGGGTTAGGGTAACCCGTATTCCGGATATAGCATATATTATTAGTGGCAAACACGTACTGGATTATTTCATGCCCGAAGGGTTAGGGTAACCCGTATCTCAGATATAGCAAACAATAATAGTGACAAACACCTACTGGAGTATTTCATACCCGAGGCGTTAGGGTAACCCGTATCCCGAATATAGCATATATTAGTAGTGACAAACACTTTCTGGAGTATTTAAAGCCCGAAGGGTGACGGTAACCCGTATCCCGGAAAGAGCATTTATTAATAGTGACAAACACTTAATGGAACATTTCATGCCCGAAGGGTTAGGGTAACCCGTATTCCGGATATAGCATATATTATTAGTGGCAAACACGTACTGGATTATTTCATGCCCGAAGGGTTAGGGTAACCCGTATCTCAGATATAGCAAACAATAATAGTGACAAACACCTACTGGAGTATTTCATACCCGAGGCGTTAGGGTAACCCGTATCCCGAATATAGCATATATTAGTAGTGACAAACACTTACTGGGGTATTACATACCCGAATGGGTTAGGATAACCCGTATCCCGGATATAGCATATATTAAGAGTGACAAACACAAACTGGAGTATTTCATGCCCGAAGGGTTAGGGTAACCCGTATCCCGGATATGGCATATATTAATAGTGACAAACAGTTATTGGAATATTTCATACCCGAACGGTTAGGGTAACCCTTATCCTGGATATAGCATATATGAATAGTGACAAACACTTACAGGAGTATTTCACGCCCGAAGGGTTAAGGTAACCCGTATCCCGGATATAGCATATATTATTAATGGCAAACACGTACTGGAGTATTTCATTCCCGAAGGGTTAGGGTAACTCGTATCCCGGATATAGCATATATTAATAGTGACAAACACTTACTGGAGTATTTCATACCCGAAGGGTTAGGGTAACCCGTATCCCGGATATAGCATATATTAAAAGTGACAAACACTAACTGGAGTATTTCATGCCCGAAGGGTTAGGGTAACCCGTATCCCGGATATAGCAGAAATTAATAGTGACAAACATTACTGGAGTATTTCATGCCCGAAGGGTTAAGGTAACCCGTAACCTGGATGTAGCATATATTAATAGTGACAAACACTTACAGGAGTAAGTCATGCCTGAAGGGTAAGGGTAACCCGTATCCCGGATATAGCATATATGACTAGTGACAAACACTTACAGGAGTATTTCATGCCCGAAGGGTTAAGGTAATCCGTATTCTTGACAAAGCATATATTAATAGTGACAAATACTTACAGGAGTATATCATGTCCGAAGGGTTAGGGTAACCCGTTTCCAAGATATACCGTATATTTATAGTGACAAACACTTACTGGGGTATTTCATGCACAAAGGGTTAGGGTAACCAGTATCCCGGATATTGCATATATTAATAGTGACAAACACTTACTGGAATATTTCATGCCCGAAGGGTTAAGGTAATCCGTATTCTTTACAAAGCATATATTAATAGTGACAAATACTTACAGGAGTATGTCATGTCCGAAGGGTTAGGGTAACCCGTTTCCCAGATATACCGTATATTTATAGTGACAAACACTTACTGGGGTATTTCATGCACAAAGGGTTAGGGTAACCAGTATCCCGGATATTGCATATATTAATAGTGACAAACACTTACTGGAATATTTTATTCCCGGAGGGTAAAACTAAACCGTATCCCGGATATACCATATATTCATAGTGACAAACACTTATTGGAGTAATTCATGCCCGAAGGGCTAGGGCAACCCGTTTCCCGGACATACCATATATTGATAATTACAAACACTTACTCGAGTATTTCATATAAAGAGTGTAAGGGTTACTCGTATCCCGGATAAAGCATACACTGATAGTGACTATCAAATACTGGATTATTTCATGCCCTAAGGGTGAGAGTAACCCGTACGCCGGATATAGCATATATTATTATTGACAAACACTTACGGGAGTATTTCATGTCCGAAAGGTTAGGGTAATCGTATCCCGGATTAGCATATATTAAATGTGACAAACACTTATTGGAGTATTTCATGCCCGAAGGGTTTCAAACACTACTGGATTATTTCATGCTCGAAGTGTTAGGGTTTCCCGTATCCCGGATATAGCATATATTAATAGTGACAAACACTTACTGGAGTATTTCATGTCCGAAGTGTCAGGGTAACACGTATCCCGGATTTAGCAAATATTAATAGTAACAAACACTTACTGGAGTATTTCATGCCCGAAGGTTTAGGGTAACCCGTATCCAGGATATACTATAAATTATTTATGACAAAGACTTACTGAAGTATTTCATGCCGAAAGGTTAGGTTAACCCGTATCCCGGATATAACACATATAAATAGTGACAAACACTTACTGGAGAATTTCATGTCCGAAGGGTTAGGGTAACCCGTATCCAGGATATACCATATATTATTAGTGACAAACACTTACTGGAGTATTTCCTGCCCTAAATGTTAGGGTAACCCGTTTCACGGATATAGTAAGAAAGACATCTTGTAAAATATCACCAGTGTCACGCGCTCACTTAAGTATTCAATGCCCGAAGGGTCAGGGTTACACATATCACGGATATAGTAGGAGATCTGTGAAACGCAATTACTGGAGATAGGCGGGAAGCAACCCGTAGCGGCAGTCTTGACACTTTTTATGGTAGCAAATACCTGCTATTTGCGCGGGCAATTCATCGGAACCCTCTGTCAGGCCGCTCTCATATCCACTCCCTCTGGCGTCAGTCTTGGCACCTTTAACGGTAGCAAATAGCTTCTATTTGCGCGTGCGATTCATGGGGCCCCCTCGGCCTCTGGCAGCCCGCTCTGATATCCACTCCCCCTGGCGGCAGTCTTGATAATTTTTATGGTAGCAATAGCTGCTATTTGAGCTTGCTACTCATGGGGGCCCCTCTGTTAGGCCGCTCTCATAACCACTCCCCCTGGAGGCAGTCTTGGCACCTTTTAAGGTAGCAAATAGCTGCTATTTGCGCGTGCGATTCATGGGGCCCCCTCAGGCAGCCCGCTCTGTGTCCACTCCACCTGGCGGCAGTCTTGACACTTTTAATGGTAGCAAATAGCTGGTTTTTGCGCTTGCGACTCATGGGGGCCTCTCTGTCATGCCGCTCTCATATCCACTCCTCCTGGCGGCAGTCTTAACACCTGTTTAGGTAGCAAATAGCTGCTAATTGCGCCTGCGACTCATGGGGGCCCCTCTGGCAGGCCGCTCTCATATCTACTCCCCCTGCCGGCAGTCATGATACTTTTTTATGGTAGCAAATAGCTGCTATTTGCGCGTGCGCTTTACTGGGGGCCTCTCTGCCAGGCCGCTCTGATATCCACTCCCCATGGCGGCAGTCGTGACCCTTTTTATGGTAGCAAATAGCTGCTATTTGCGCTTGCGAATCATGGGGGCCTCTCTGTCAGGTCGCTCTCATATCCACTCCCCCTGGCAGCAGTCTTGGCACCTTTTCTGGTAGCAAATAGCTGCTTTTTGCGCTTGCGATTCATGGGGACCCCTCTGCCAGGCCTCTGAGATCTCCAATCCCACTGGTGGCAGTCTTAACACTTTTTCTGGTAGCAAATAGCTGCTATTTGCGCGTGCGATTCATAGGGCCTCTGTGGCAGTCCTGTCTCTAGTTCACTGTATTTGGCGGTAGTCTTAACACTCAATGCGATGATACCAGAAATTTTACCCCCTCCTAAATTTTTTTGGGTAGCAAATAGCTTCTATTTGCGCGTGCGATTCTTGGGGGCCCCTCTGTCTGGCCGCACTCATGTCCACTCCCCCTGGCGGCAGTCATAACGCTCAATGCTAAACTACTATAAATTATTCCCCCTCCTAATTTTTTAGGGTAGCAAATAGCTGCTATTTGCGCGTGCGACTCATGGGGGCCCCTCTGTCTGTCCACTCTCATGTCCACTCCCCCTGGCGGCAGTCTTGACACCTTTTATGGTAGCAAATAGCTGCTATTTGCGCTTGCGACTCGTGGGGACCCCTCTGCCAGGCCGCTGAGATCTCCTCTCCCCCTGGCGGCAGTCTTGACAACTTTTATGGTAGCAAATAGCTGCTATTTGCGCGTGCGACTCATTGGGACCCCTCCGTAGGTTGCTGAGCTATCCACTCCCCCTGGTGGTAGTCTTGACAGCTCTTATGGTAGCAAATAGCTGCTATTTGCGCGTGCGACTCATGGGGCACCTCTGTCTGTCCACTCTCATGTCCACTCCCCCTGGCGGCAGTCTTGACACCTTTTATGGTAGCAAATAGCTGCTATTTGCGCTTGCGACTCGTGGGGACCCCTGTGCCAGGCCGCTGAGATCTCCTCTCCCCCTGGCGGCAGTCTTCACACCTTTTATGGTAACAAATAGCTGCTATTTGCGCGTGCGACTCATTGGGACCCCTCCGCAGGAGGCTGATCTATCCACTCCCCCTGGCGGTAGTCTTGACAGCTTTTATGGTAGCATATAGCTGCTATTTGCGCGTGCGATTCATAGGGCCCCTGTGGCAGTCCTGTCTCTAGTCTACTCCCCCTGGCGGCAATCTTAATTCTCAATGCGATTCTACCAAAAATTTTACCCCCTCCTAAATTTTTTAAGGTAGCAAATAGCTGCTATTTGCGCGTGCGATTCATGGGGGCCCCTCTGTCTGACCCGCACTCATGTCCACTCCCCCTGGCGGCAGTTATAACGCTCAATGCGTTGCTACTATAAATTTTACCCCCTCCTAATTTTTTAGGGTAGCAAATAGCTGCTATTTGCGCGTGCGACTCATGGGGCCCCTCTGTCTGTCCACTCTCATGTCCACTCCCCCTGGCGGCAGTCTTGACATATTTTATGGAAGCAAATAGCTGCTATTTGCGCTTGCGACTCGTGGGGACCCCTCTGCCAGGCCGCTGAGATCTCCTCTCCCCCTGGCGGCAGTCTTGACAACTTTTATGGTAGCAAATAGCTGCTATTTGCGCGTGTGACTCATTGGGACCCCTCCGCAGGTTGCTGATCTATCCACTCCCCCTGGCGGTAGTCTTGACAGCTTTTATGGTAGCAAATAGCTGCTATTTGCGCGTGCGATTCATAGGGCCCCTGTGGCAGTCCTGTCTCTAGTCTACTCCCCCTGGCGGCAATCTTAATTCTCAATGCGATGCTACAAAAAATTTTACCCCCTCCTAAATTTTTTAAGGTAGCAAATAGCTGCTAATTGCGCTTGCGATTCATGGGGACCCCTCTGTCTGCCCGCACTCATGTCCACTCCCCCTGGCGGCAGTTATAACGCTCAATGCGATGCTACTATAAATTTTACCCCCTCCTAATTTTTTAGGGTAGCAAATAGCTGCTATTTGCGCGTGCGACTCATGGGGCCCCTCTGTCTGTCCACTCTCGTGTCCAATCCCCCTGGCGGCAGTCTTGACATATTTTATGGAAGCAAATAGCTGCTATTTGCGCTGGCGACTCGTAGGGACCCCTCTGCCAGGCCGCTGAGATCTCCTCTACCCCTGGCGGCAGTCTTGACAACTTTTATGCTAGCAAATAGCTGCTATTTGCGCTTGCGATTCATGTGGCCCCTGTGGCAGGCCTCTCAGATCTCCACTCCCCCTAGTGGCAGTCTTAACACCTTTTCTGGTAGCAAATAGCTGCTATTTGCGCTTGCGACTCATGGTGAGCCCTACGCAGGTTGCTAAGATATCCACTCCCCCTGGCGGCAGTCTTGACACCTTTTATGGAAGCAAATAGCTGCTAATTGCGCGTGCGATTCATATGGCCTCTGTTGCATTCCTGTCTCTAGTTCACTGCCCCTGGCGGCAATCTTAACACTCAATGCGATGCTACTATAAATTTTACCCCCTCCTAATTTTTTAGGGTAGCAAATAGCTGCTATTTGCGCGTGCGACTCATGGGGGCCCCTTCTGTCTGTCCACTCTCATGTCCACTCCCCCTGGCGGCAGTCTTGACAGCTTTTATGGTAGCAAATAGCTGCTATTTGCTCTTGCGACTCGTGGGGACCCCTCTGCCAGGCCGCTGAGATCTCCTCTCCCCCTGGCGGCAGTCTTGACAACTTTTATGTTAGGAAATAGCTGCTTTTTGCGCGTGCGACTCATTGGGACCCCTCCGCAGGTTGCTGAACTATCCACTCCCCCTGGTGGTAGTCTTGACAGCTTTTATGGTAGCAAATAGCTGCTATTTGCTCGTGCGACTCATGGGGGCCCCTCTGTCTGTCCACTCTCATGTCCACTCCCCCTGGCGGCAGTCTTGACACCTTTTACGGTAGCAAATAGCTGCTATTTGCGCTTGCGACTCGTGGGGACCCCTGTGCCAGGCCGCTGAGATCTCCTCTCCCCCTGGCGGCAGTCTTCACAACTTTTATGGTAGCAAATAGCTGCTATTTTCGCGTGCGACTCATTGGGACCCCTCCGCAGGTTGCTGATCTATCCAGTCCCCTTGGCGGTAGTCTTGACAGCTTTTATGGTAGCAAATAGCTGCTATTTGCGCGTGCGATTCATAGGGCCCCTGTGGCAGTCCTGTCTCTAGTCTACTCCCCCTGGCGGCAATCGTAACTCTCAATGCGATGCTACTATAAATTTTACCCCCTCCTACTTTTTTAGGGTAACAAATAGCTGCTATTTGCGCGTGCGATTCATAGGGCCCCTGTGGCAGTCCTGTCTCTAGTCTACTCCCCCTGGCGGCAGTAATAACACTCAATGCGATGCTACTATAAATTTTACCCCCTCCTACTTTTTTAGGGTAACAAATAGCTGCTATTTGCGCGTGCGACTCATGGGGCCCCTCTGGCTGTCCACTCTCATGTCCACTCCCCCTGGCGGCAGTCTTGACATATTTTATGGAAGCAAATAGCTGCTATTTGCGCTTGCGACTCGTGGGGACCCCTCTGCCAGGCCGCTGAGATCTCCTCTCCCCCTGGCGGCAGTCTTGACAAATTTTATGGTAGCAAATAGCAGCTATTTGCGCGTGCGACTCATTGGGACCCCTCCGCAGGTTGCTGATCTATCCACTCCCCCTGGCGGTAGTCTTGACAGCTTTTATGGTAGCAAATAGCTGCTATTTGCGCGTGCGATTCATAGGGCCTCTGTGGCAGTCCTGTCTCTAGTCTACTCCCCCTGGCGGCAATCTTAATTCTCAATGCGATGCTACCAAAAATTTTACCCCCCTAAATTTTTTAAGGTAGCAAATAGCTGCTATTTGCGCTTGCGATTCATGGGGGCCCCTCTGTCTGCCCGCACTCATGTCCACTCCCCCTGGCGGCAGGTATAACGCTCAATGCGATGCTACTATAAATTTTACCCCCTCCTAATTTTTTAGGGTAGCAAATAGCTGCTATTTGCGCGTGCGACTCATGGGGCCCCTCTGTCTGTCCACTCTCATGTCCAATCCCCCTGGCGGCAGTCTTGACATATTTTATGGAAGCAAATAGCTGCTATTTGCGCTTGCGACTCGTAGGGACCCCTCTGCCAGGCCGCTGAGATCTCCTCTACCCCTGGCGGCAGTCTTGACAACTTTTATGCTAGCAAATAGCTGCTATTTGCGCTTGCGATTCATGTGGCCCCTGTGGCAGGCCTCTCAGATCTCCAATCCCCCTAGTGGCAGTCTGAACACCTTTTCTGGTAGCAAATAGCTGCTATTTGCGCTTGCGACTCATGGTGAGCCCTACGCAGGTTGCTGAGATATCCACTCCCCTTGGCGGTAGTATTGACAGCTTTTATGGTAGCAAATAGCTGCTATTTGCGCGTGCGATTCATAGGGCCCCTGTGGCAGTTCTGTCTCTAGTCTACTCCCCCTGGCGGCAATCTTAACTCTCAATGCGATGCTACCAAAAACTTTACCCCCTCCTAAATTTTTTAGGGTAGCAAATAGCTGCTATTTGCGCGTGCGATTCATGGGGGCCCCTCTGTCTGCCCGCACTCATGTCCACTCCTCTGGCGGCAGTAATAACACTCAATGCGATGCTACTATAAATTTTACCCCCTCCTACTTTTTAGGGTAACAAATAGCTGCTATTTGCGCGTGCGACTCATAGGGCCCCTCTGGCTGTCCACTCTCATGTCCACTCCCCCTGGCGGCAGTCTTGACATATTTCATGGAAGCAAATAGCTGCTATTTGCGCTTGCGACTCGTGGGGACCCCTCTGCCAGGCCGCTGAGATCTCCTCTCCCCCTGGCGGCAGTCTTGACAAATTTTATGGTAGCAAATAGCTGCTATTTGCGCGTGCGACTCATTGGGACTCCTCCGCAGGTTGCTGATCTATCCACTCCCCCTGGCGGTAGTCTTGACAGCTTTTATGGTAGCAAATAGCTGCTATTTGCGCGTGCGATTCATAGGGCCCCTGTGGCAGTCCTGTCTCTAGTCTACTCCCCCTGGCGGCAATCTTAATTCTCAATGCGATGCTACCAAAAATTTTACCCCCTCCTAAATTTTTTAAGGTAGCAAATAGCTGCTATTTGCGCTTGCGATTCATGGGGGCCCCTCTGTCTGCCCGCACTCATGTCCACTCCCCCTGGCGGCAGTTATAACGCTCAATGCGATGCTACTATAAATTTTACCCCCTCCTAATTTTTTAGGGTAGCAAATAGCTGCTATTTGCGCGTGCGACTCATGGGGCCCCTCTGTCTGTCCACTCTCATGTCCAATCCCCCTGGCGGCAGTCTTGACATATTTTATGGAAGCAAATAGATGCTATTTGCGCTTGCGACTCGTAGGGACCCCTCTGCCAGGCCGCTGAGATCTCCTCTACCCCTGGCGGCAGTCTTGACAACTTTTATGCTAGCAAATAGCTGCTATTTGCGCTTGCGATTCATGTGGCCCCTGTGGCAGGCCTCTCAGATCTCCACTCCCCCTAGTGACAGTCTTAACACCTTTTCTGGTAGCAAATAGCTGCTATT
This sequence comes from Sipunculus nudus, assembly GCA_026874595.1. Taxonomy (NCBI): domain Eukaryota; kingdom Metazoa; phylum Annelida; class Sipuncula; order Golfingiida; family Sipunculidae; genus Sipunculus; species Sipunculus nudus. The sequence goes on from CM049321.1 coordinate 13,901,457, forward strand.
TGCGCTTGCGACTCATGGTGAGCCCTACGCAGGTTGCTAAGATATCCACTCCCCTTGGCGGTAGTCTTTACAGCTTTAATGGTAGCAAATAGCTGCTATTTGCGCGTGCGATTCATAGGGCCCCTGTGGCAGTCCTGTCTCTAGTCTACTCCCCCTGGCGGCAATCTTAACTCTCAATGCGATGCTACCAAAAACTTTACCCCCTCCTAAATTTTTTAGGGTAGCAAGTAGCTGCTATTTGCGCGTGCGATTCATGGGGGCCCCTCTGTCTGCCCGCACTCATGTCCACTCCCCTGGCGGCAGTAATAACACTCAATGCGATGCTACTATAAATTTTACCCCCTCCTACTTTTTTAGGGTAACAAATAGCTGCTATTTGCGCGTGCGACTCATGGGGCCCCTCTGGCTGTCCACTCTCATGTCCACTCCCCCTGGCGGCAGTCTTGACATATTTTATGGAAGCAAATAGCTGCTATTTGCGCTTGCGACTCGTGGGGACCCCTCTGCCAGGCCGCTGAGATCTCCTCTCCCCCTGGCGGCAGTCTTGACAAATTTTATGGTAGCAAATAGCTGCTATTTGCGCGTGCGACTCATTGGGACCCCTCCGCAGGTTGCTGATCTGTCCACTCCCCCTGGCGGTAGTCTTGACAGCTTTTATGGTAGCAAATAGCTGCTATTTGCGCGTGCGATTCATAGGGCCCCTGTGGCAGTCCTGTCTCTAGTCTACTCCCCCTGGCGGCAATCTTAATTCTGAATGCGATGCTACCAAAAATTTTACCCCCTCCTAAATTTTTTAAGGTAGCAAATAGCTGCTATTTGCGCTTGCGATTCATGGGGGCCCCTCTGTCTGCCCGCACTCATGTCCACTCCCCCTGGCGGCAGTTATAACGCTCAATGCGATGCTACTATAAATTTTACCCCCTCCTAATTTTTTAGGGTAGCAAATAGCTGCTATTTGCTCGTGCGACTCATGGGGCCCCTCTGTCTGTCCACTCTCATGTCCAATCCCCCTGGCGGCAGTCTTGACATATTTTATGGAAGCAAATAGCTGCTATTTGCGCTTGCGACTCGTAGGGACCCCTCTGCCAGGCCGCTGAGATCTCCTCTACCCCTGGCGGCAGTCTTGACAACTTTTATGCTAGCAAATAGCTGCTATTTGCGCTTGCGATTCATGTGGCCCCTGTGGCAGGCCTCTCAGATCTCCACTCCCCCTAGTGGCAGTCTTAACACCTTTTCTGGTAGCAAATAGCTGCTATTTGCGCTTGCGACTCATGGTGAGCCCTACGCAGGTTGCTAAGATATCCACTCCCCCTGGCGGCAGTCTTGACACCTTTTATGGAAGCAAATAGCTGCTAATTGCGCGTGCGATTCATATGGCCTCTGTTGCATTCCTGTCTCTAGTTCACTGCCCCTGGCGGCAATCTTAACACTCAATGCGATGCTACTATAAATTTTACCCCCTCCTAATTTTTTAGGGTAGCAAATAGCTGCTATTTGCGCGTGCGACTCATGGGGGCCCCTTCTGTCTGTCCACTCTCATGTCCACTCCCCCTGGCGGCAGTCTTGACAGCTTTTATGGTAGCAAATAACTGCTATTTGCTCTTGCGACTCGTGGGGACCCCTCTGCCAGGCCGCTGAGATCTCCTCTCCCCCTGGCGGCAGTCTTGACAACTTTTATGTTAGGAAATAGCTGCTTTTTGCGCGTGCGACTCATTGGGACCCCTCCGCAGGTTGCTGAGCTATCCACTCCCCCTTGTGGTAGTCTGGACATCTTTTTTGGTAGCAAATAGCTGCTATTTGCGCGTGCGACTCATGGGGGCCCCTCTGTCTGTCCACTCTCATGTCCACTCCCCCTGGCGGCAGTCTTGACACCTTTTACGGTAGCAAATAGCTGCTATTTGCGCTTGCGACTCGTGGGGACCCCTCTGCCAGGCCGCTGAGATCTCCTCTCCCCCTGGCGGCAGTCTTCAAAACTTTTATGGTAGCAAATAGCTGCTATTTGCGCGTGCGACTCATTGGGACCCCTCCGCAGGTTGCTGATCTATCCACTCCCCCTGGCGGTAGTCTTGACAGCTTTTATGGTAGCAAATAGCTGCTATTTGCGCGTGCGATTCATAGGGCCCCTGTGGCAGTCCTGTCTCTAGTCTACTCCCCCTGGCGGCAATCTTAACTCTCAATGCGATGCTACCAAAAATTTTACCCCCTCCTAAATTTTTTAGGGTAGCAAATAGCTGCTATTTGCGCGTGCGATTCATGAGGGCCCCTCTGTCTGCCCGCACTCATGTCCACTCCCCTGGCGGCAGTAATAACACTCAATGCGATGCTACTATAAATTTTACCCCCTCCTACTTTTTTAGGGTAACAAATAGCTGCTATTTGCGCGTGCGACTCATGGGGCCCCTGTGGCTGTCCACTCTCATGTCCACTCCCCATGGTGGCAGTCTTGACATATTTTATGGAAGCAAATAGCTGCTATTTGCGCTTGCGACTCGTCGGGACCCCTCTGCCAGGTCGCTGAGATCTTCTCTCCCCCTGGCGGCAGTCTTGACAACTTTTATGGTAGCAAAAGCTGCTATTTGCGCGTGCGATTCATGGGCCCCTGTGGCAGGCCTCGCAGATCTCCACTCCCCCTAGTGGCAGTCTTAACACCTTTTCTGGTAGCAAATAGCTGCTCTTTGCGCTTGCGACTCATGGTGACCCCTCCGAAGGTTGCTCAGATATCTACTCCCCCTGGCGGCAGTCTTGACAGCTTTTATGGTAGCAAATAGCTGCTATTTGCGCGTGCGATTCATAGGGCCCCTGTGGTAGTCCTGACTCTAGTCGACTCCCCCTGGCGGCAATCTTAACTCTCAATGCGATGCTACCACAGATTTTACTCCCTCCTTAATTTTTTAGGGTTACAAATCGCTGCTATTTGCGCGTGCGATTCATGGGGCCCCTCTGTCTGCCCGCTCTCATGTAAACTCCCCCTGGCGGCAGTTTTAACACTCAATGCGATGCTACTATATATTTAACCCCTCCTAAATTTTTTAGGGTAGCAAATAGCTGCTATTTGCGCGTTCGACTTATGGGGGCCCCTCTGTCTGTCCACTCTCATGTCGACTCACCTTGGCGGCAATCTTGACACCTTTTATGGTAGCAAATAGCTGCTATTTGCGCTTGCGACTCGTTGGGACCCCTCTGCCAGGCCGCTGAGATCTCCTGTCCCCCTGGCGGCAGTCATGAGAACTTTTATGGTAGCAAATAGCTGCTATTTGCGCGTGCGATTCATGGGCCCCCTGTGGCAGGCCTCTCAGATTTCCACTCCCCCTGGCGGTAGTCTTGACAGCTTTTATGATACCAAATAGCTGCTATTTGCACGTGCGATTCATAGGGCTCCTGTGGCAGTCCTGTCTCTAGTCCACTCCCCCTGGCGGCAGTTTTAACACTCAATGCGATGCTACTATATATTTAACCCCTCCTAAAATTTTTAGGGTAGCAAATAGCTGCTATTTGCATGTGCGATTCATGGGGGCCCCTTTGTCTGCCCGCTCTCATGTCCACTCCCCCTGACGGCAGTCTTAACACTCAATGCGATGATACCAGAAATTTTACCCCCTCCTAAATTTTGTAGGGTAGTACATAGCTGCTATTTGCGCGTGCGATTCATGGGGCCCCTCTGTCTGCCAGCACTCATGTCCACTCCCCCTGGTGGCAGTCATAACGCTCAATGCGAGGCTACTATAAATTTTACCCCCTCCTAATTTTTTAGGGTAGCAAATAGCTGCTATTTGCGCGTGCGACTTATGGGCACCCCTCTGTCTGTCCACTCTCATGTCCACTCCCCCTGGCGGCAGTCTTGACAGCTTTTATGGTAGCAAATAGCTGCTATTTGCGCTTGCAACTCGTCGGGACCCCTCTGCCAGGCCGCTGAGATCTCCTGCCCCCCTTTCGGCAGTCTTGACAACTTTTAGGGTACCTAATAGCTGCTATTTGCACGTGCGATTCATGGGGGCCCCTTTGTCTGCCCGCTCTCATGTCCACTCCCCCTGGCGGCAGTCTTAACACTCAATGCGATGATACCAGAAATTTTACCCCCTCCTAAATTTTGTAGGGTAGCACATAGCTGCTATTTGCGCGTGCGATTCATGGGGCCCCTATGTCTGCCAGCACTCATGTCCACTCCCCCTGGTGGCAGTCATAACGCTCAATGCGAGGCTACTATAAATTTTACCCCCTCCTAATTTTTTAGGGTAGCAAATAGCTGCTATTTGCTCGTGCGACTTATGAGGGCCCCTCTGTCTGTCCACTCTCATGTCCACTCCCCCTGGCGGCAGTCTTGACACCTTTTATGGTAGCAAATATCTGCTATTTGCGCTTGCGACTCGTCGGGACCCCTCTGTCAGGCCGCTGAGATCTCCTCTCCCCCTGGCGGCAGTCTTGACAACTTTTATGGTAGCAAAAAGCTGCTATTTGCGCGTGCGATTCATGGGCCCCCTGTGGCAGGCCTCTCAGATCTCCACTCCCCCTGGTTGCAGTCTTAACACCTTTCCTGGTAGCAAATAGGTGCTATTTGCGCTTGCGACTCACGGGGACCCCTCTGCAGGTTGCTGAGCTATCCACTCCCCCTGCCGGTAGTCTTGACAGCTTTTATGGTACCAAATAGCTGCTATTTGCGCGTGCGATTCATAGGGCCCCTGTGGCAGTCCTGTCTCTAGTCCACTCTCCCTGGCGGCAATCTTAACACTCAATGCGATGCTACTATATATTTAACCCCTCCTTAATTTTTTAGGGTAGCAAATAGCTGCTATTTGCGCGTGCGATTCATTGGGCCCCTCTGTCTGCCCACTCTCATGTACACTCCCCCTGGCGGCAGTCTTAACACTCAATGCGATGCTACTATATATATAACCCCATCCCTATTTTTTTTAAGGGTAGCAAATAGCAGCTTTTTGCGCGTGCCATTCATGGGGCCCCTGTGGCTGGCCGCTAACATGCCACTCCCCCTGCCGGCAAGCTTAACATCAATGCGATGCTTCCATAAATTTATCCCCTCCCAGTTTTTTTAGGTACTACAGGCTGCAAAAATTCCCCCCCCCCCCGCCGGCACTAATGAGAAACTGACTGCGAAAAATCGAAAAGTCCCATAAGCTTAACTACAGGCCGCTTCCGAAAACCGACAGTTCCCCGCCTATCTCCAGTGTACCAATGTGGCACCAAAACAGTACGCATAGAACATAGTGATGACATTGCGAGATACGAAATCTTATATTGTTATTACTATTATTATTATTAGGGCCCCGCTTGACAAGCGGTGCCCTATAGTGATCACCGTGTCAGTCCGTCCTTCCGTCCTTCCGTCAGTGACACTTACTTTCGCGCGCGATAACTCAACAACAACATACTTCAGCATTCCCAAATTCACAGGGATGATTGGTCCAAATGTCAGAAATAATATATTAGCTAGTTACATATAAGAAATATTAAAAAAAATGATCCCTCACTGCCTACTGTATTTAGGAATGATTTCAACATCAATTATTTGAAGGAAATGACCAAGTAAGCAACATTTTTACAACAACAAAAAATAAATAAAATTACACAGCAAGTTGCTCAACCTACAAACCATAACGGATCTCTTCTGAATCATGTCTGGGCAAATAGCGGCATACCTGTTTGCAACATCATAACACTGGGACCATATTATAGTGACCATGTTCAAATTAACTGTGATCTGGTCCAAAAAATGAAGATGAGTTCTCAGCACAAAGGTTTGTGTCTTTTCCGCCTGATATTCCTCACATTTGTTTCATAAACACTGAATCACTCATACCCTTCCAATCCTAAAACAGGTAATTTGCAGAGACCTTGTCTGTTCTTCACACCTGAACAACACCAGGTCTTCATAAACTTTTCTTACTACTGTTTTCAAGTAACATCTAAATACACCATTTCTCACTGCTTGGTCCGCTGAGGACCATGTTCCAATTACATCTAGTTATTATTGTTATTATTAAAATACTTTATATATTTTAATGTATGAAAACATATATCTTTTTATTTTTAATTATGAACCATGGTTTCATTAAAGTTAGTTACAGGTACATGAGGAGGATATGAGAGGGGGTATCCCCCTCCCATTTTCGGATTTTTTTTGGAATATGCAATGTAAAGAGGACATTTTGAGGCAATTTTCACAAAAGATGAGTATTTCCAGTTCCTGAAAAACTGTTCCCTTATGTATATGCGTAATGTAGTCAAACGGTAGAGAGGTTCAATATCCAATATTTATATTTCTCCAAAATGAGGATATAAAATGTCAAGTCAGTGGCGCAAAGGCGCGTTTACGTCAATAACTTGGAAAATATTATCTTTTAAATGTAATGCTCGGAATAAAATAACTGACATGTTGAAGTCTTATGTTAAACTTTGCATTTTACCGAAGGATTAATTAATTAAAGTATACAGCGACGTCTTATATATGAAACAGTTTTTGTTGTGGAAAACATAATATAATGAGATATTTGATGAATACTCATTTTTATGTAAAATAAGATTTGGGATTAGGAGGTGATAATCTCCAAAATGAAAATGGTCATTGCTGCAGTCGTGTCTATTTGAGGAATTCGTATACTGAATCTTATAAATTATTGTGACTAATACAATGCATGCTCTGATATGCTCTAGAAAATACGAATATATAAAACTGACATATATATATAAACACACATATATATATATATATATATATATATATATATATATATATATAAATTCAAGTCTGGGAATCGCCTTTATAACACAGCTCAGGTACTGAAACCATTCTATTAAACAACCAATTATGTTAACATGATGTTCTTTCAATACCCCAGCAGTGGCCATCGAGGCCCAAGGGGTTATCAAAGTGCACAATAGAAAAGGTATGCTGCCGTGAATACATCACTATAAAGAACAGAAAACTGTACAAAGTGACAGCGACAGCTATATTTAAATGCAATTTTAATTGTATACGCCAAAACAGAGTTCTGCGGATACTATGTTTTCATCCTACCGCCGCCGCCGCATAGGTTTCCGGAGAACTCCTCCGTAACCACCGAACGGAATTTACGAAACTCGGAATTATGATCCGGTCACATGTGAACTGCTGCGCTCTCATTTTGGTTTTATCTCTGACTTTCCTTTCTGCACAGCGTTCATCTGTGCGTCTGTTTTTAAACATAAATTCACATAACTTGGGGCCCGTTTGACCAATCGGGCTGAAATTTTGCACGAATGTAGCTCCTGGATAGTTTTATTTCATACACAAATTTGGTGGCGCCACCTACAACCATTTTTGCGGAGGTCCATCTGTTCGCCTGCCTTGGGTTAAATCACTTATATATCTGCAGTGGTTTGCCTTATCCGCCTAAAATTTTGCATGTGTATACATCTCGGATAGAGTAATATAACAGGTAGCGACACCTATAATCATGTTTACGCTCCAGACATCCATGCTAATAACTCAGGACAGGTTTGACAAGTCAGCCTAAAATTTTTCACGTTTAAAGATCTGACATAGCTCCTTATCATACGTAAAACTGGAAGCGCCATCTGCAACCACTTTGCACAGCGTCCATCTGTTTGTCTGAGGTAAAAAAATACTCCTATTTCTGCAGTGGTTTGTTATATCTGCCTAAATATAGCTCTTTATCATACACAAAACCGGTGGCGCCACCTGGAACTGTTTTTGCTTGGTGCCCATCTGTTTGTCTGTCTGGGGTAAAAAGCACTTGAAATTTTGCATCTATATACATCTTGGATAGATTTCTTGTGTATATGACAGGTGGCGCCACCTATCATCATGTTATCGCTGCAGAAATCCATGCTGATATCTCAAGACTGGTAAGCTTTATGAGAAGTGTAAGGATGGGATTTTGATAATAGCAACATATATTTCAGTGTTTACATTTGAATGACCATTATACGTGGTTTTCATACCGTATAACTGAGCATCTGTATGAAATTGTCTGTCTGGCCCAGTCCGAAATATGTCTGCATTTTAGAGGGTTGACTACATTCATGCATATATGCATTGAACGTTTTTATCCGGAGTTATTCCGTAGGCTATTTTTTTATATAATAATATTTGTTATTCTTACTAATTACTTAAAGTTGTTACTTTATGTAACAGAGTTATGATTGGAAAATGCCAGGGGCTAGTTCACCCTTCAACAAGAGGTCGTTTCTGCTCAAAACAATCCTCTTCCAGTGAGGCAGTGTGTGGCGGCCAGGACTGCTTGTCACAACATTAAAATCAAAATGTGTTATATTTTAAGGAAACAACTTCTGTTTACAATTCACATGAGTATGCTAACTAAATGTTATTTATTCCATTTATATTATTTAAGTCCTTACAGAAAAACACCCATATTTATAATAATTTGCCTTGAAACAACTCTTGTCTAACAAATTTGAACGAACTCCACGACCTCTTTGCTACATTTATACCTACACCGCTGGTGTATTTAGAAGCCATGGTGCATGTATGTGAGACTATGACGACCACAAACTGAAAACAGCAAAGTCTCACAGTTATGGGTCCGATTCAGCTCAGTGTGGTGCCAGTTAAAACGTCGTAAAGGACGGTCGGAATATAGTGTGTCTGTCTGGAATTTCCATGCTCCATTAAAGGAGGCTGATTATACGGAAGAAACTAGAAAGACTTAAACTACTGTTTCCACTAGGAAGTCTGGTATACAGTGTGATAGATCCTTGTGCTTATTGTCATGCGAACATGTACTATTAGCTCCGCTCATGCTTTATAAGTAGAATCAAACCATCTAAATTTATTTTGGATCTTTTTTCGATAATTTCATTCTATAAACCAGATGAGAAATGTAAATATTCAGTTGAGCAGTCTCCGAAGACTACATACACTTCGCTTATGGTTTCATAGCTGCGAATGTTAAGGGGGGGGGGGGGGGACGATACAAACCCCCCTCACTACGAAGAATGTTTGCAGTGTTTCCCAAATTAAATTATTCTAATCCCCTTTACCGGTTGGAGGATGGGCATCGATCCTTTGGTGTACTAGTCAACTGCTCCCTCCCAAAAATCCAAGATCCTCCCGTGCTGTTGATAACACATTAAAATGCCAACATTCTGGAAACAGGAATTCTGGAAATCGAATTGTATTTAAAAGTTACTTTAACGATTTCAGATGAAAATTACATAAACCTTACATTTTTTTTTCTCTACACATGCATATTCACTCAGCAAATACTTAGCAAAGGAAAAACACACTTTGATACGGGCAAACATTTATTACAGTTTACTTATCAAGACAGCTTTACTTATCAAGCCTTCATAGCATATCACAAATGTAGTAATATATTCCGATGATAAAATAAATTGTTCTCTCTTACAGTCAAGCGTGAGGGGACTATGACCCCTATCTATCTATCTATCTATCTATCTATCTATCTGACTATGACCCCTATCTATGTATCTATCTATCTATCTATCTTATATATATAGCCTATTCTATTTACATGCCATTTTCAACTTTGATTTACACATCATTTGATTTTCGCTTATATCATCACATGCATAATTACGTCTTAAGCATTATATCTTAACAGTATAAACAGCATGTTTTAATTATATATCTTATATAAGCAAAACAGCATAATATTAAGTCTGCGATTCACGAGTGATAAAGTGTTGATAAAACCAAGATACAATACGGGATATCGCTAATACCAATACTCTCGTGTGTGGAGGCAGTAAATGACTGGCTGCATAAACAAGGGACCCATGGGTCACGGCGCTCAGCTGAAGTATGACATTTTTGCAAATGCAAAATATTCTATTGTAATGTTTTTCATTTATATAAGAATATGAGAAGCTAAGAGGAAAGGGGCCCTCCTACTTGGTTATAGTAAAGTTCTAAATATATGATTGCAAACTAATACTCTGACAAGACTGTCATGAAGAAAAACAGTAAACGTTTTGAGATACAGTGATGCATATGAAAATTTACAGATGGACAGGCAAGTGGATAGAATGGAATAATACCTTTATTTCACTTTCAAAGGAATAATGCATTTAAGTTTATATATAAGCCTATTTTTTTAGCATATCCACTTTTTCCATTAAAAGTTTTCATCTGAATCACTTTTTTATTTACAAGTTTTATAAATTTTTAATAAAAAAACTGAAAATACAAGTTAAAATATTAGAATTGTTGCAAAAGTTGCTATCATTATATATCAAGAGTACAAAAACTGAAATATAAGTTAAAATATTAGAATTTTTGCAATCATTATATATACAGGGTGTAGCTCATATTGGGTCATATTATGCATACACATATATTTAATTATTTTTAAATCACAAATGTTTAAACAGAATTTAAAAGAAAATAATGCCACAAGATGGCATCTACAAGATAATTCCTTGAATCACTAATAAAAAGTTTTGTACATTGGAGTTTTCAGTACATGCTTAATTTTATTCACTGAAATAAAATAAAAGATTCAGTGAATTTGATAAAATTCTTTCAAATAAAGTATACACACTAATGGTTGAATGAGGGACAAACAATATCATTGTGCTAATTACTATCCCAGCTTAAATGTATTACTGGAATTAATAGTCAATTTCACACGTGGTGAAGTTTTTACTCTTCTGAAGTAAGGAATTACTTATCTGATGAACATCCACACCTTCATAGCAATACACCACGTTGTGAACACAATTAAATGTGCACTTTAATCATTGTAACCCTGGTGGTACAAAACAAAATTTAAAATGTAGCATAGCCTATAATAAGAATGAATCGAATACAGAAAATAATAACATATTAACAATAATCATCTTGTTTATGCACGAGCTGGTGGGGGGGGGGGGGGGGGGTGGTGGAGTGCAGGGCAGAGGGGAAGCCTGCTGGTAGTGGCCAAGCTGAGCCAAGGCAAGCTGCCTGGGGTGGGTTACATAATGCAAGTGAAGGCTATACTACTAGGTGGGCAAGATGTAAACAACACTTGACATGGTATATGAAAACTTGAATAAAAGCTACCCTTTTCCATCAATTCCTTTGAAATTTCAGGTTTTAAAAGATTATATCCTTATGTTTATATGCTGTGAAAATTAAATCAGTGCTTACAGGGGAAAAACGTGCCATTGCCAAAGTTGGACAAAATTTAAGGTATTGATTTTTTATTCATGCTAATAACTAGAAAAATTTGCAACATTCAGATCTAATTTTGGGTAAACAATTGAATTTTGATTAAATAAAGTTATATTCCTGAAAAAAAGTCTCTTGCATCAGCAATTCTCATGTTAGGTGAGTAAATATATTTCCTGATTTTTTTAAAATTGCATTATATTTTGGCACATAACTTCAAAATAAGACCCAACACTGACCTAATTTTTTGTATGTGAATAGAAAATGTATGGAAAAGTATGAATACTAAATATGATCAAAAACAGATCAGTGGTTTTGATATTAGGCAGCCTTGAAGTGTAACAATGGCTTTTCTTATGGAAAACGGAGGTTTTTCTTTAATATCTCAAAGGAACGAAGTCCTAATGACCAAATTTTCGGCATGGTAGGAGATTTTGGGGACATCTAATGGTATGCAAAATTTTGGAATCGTAGGTCGAACGGTTACAAAACGTGCCCTGTTAACGGTCGGACGGCCGGACGGACGAACAAAGGACAAAGGACCACGACTAAAGCTCAGATTACTTATAGTCAGCTGAGCTAAAAACTGCAGGAAAACAACTAGCTCCCCCTAGCGTCCAGCTTGACCGGCACATTCATTCAACACAGCATTGTGGGCATTGGGCATAGTGTTTTTAAGTGCTGATCGTCCTGATACTTATCATTTTTCCAGTAATTATGCTGTGTTAAAACATATTACAGAAACAGGAAAATACATCAGAAATTGTTGCATTTGGCACGGTTTGCATTTGAATTTGATCTTGACTCAACTTCCATGTAGGATGATTTAAGTGAAACGTATACACAAGGTCTTTCAGTCATTGATAAAAACGTCAAATTGTGCAAGTTGCCTTGAAATTGTCGTACCTTCTGCTACCAAATTGTTGTAACCTCCTATTTATTAAATTATCATATTAACTAATTAGAGTCCATAGCCCATATAATCTAACAAAGTTGGGCTTGTCAGTTCCGTTCGTGCTAATGAGAGTCCGGCTGAATCACGCTTGCCTGTACATACGGGCTTCCTGCTGCGTCAGCAGACGATTTTCTCCTCTATCTGCACGAGAATAGCGATATCTTATATTACATTTTCTATGACTATTGCAATATTTCACCATTTATAATTATAACTTTTACTTTTTCTATTACAGGGGTATATTTTGCTGTTATTACTGTTACTATTTCTATTTCTGGGGTAAATATTACTATTATAACTATTACCTTGACTATTACTTCAATCCATGATATTACTTTAACTAACTGTTACTATTACTATTACTTTCAATTCCCGATGTTAGTCTTTCTATTACTATTACTATTGCAACACTTTACCATCTATTACTAGTACGATTGCTGTTACAGGGGTATTTATTACCAATATTACTCATACTATAACTTGTTAAATATGGTGAATAAATCAGTGGTTTTTATAAGATGGAAAGACTGAAATTACTAACTGTTATATTTAATACACTAATTTGTGACATAATATGCCTTTCAGTTGGTGAAACATAATTTACTTATCATGATCATTCATGGTATCCAGTTATAAACAATATTTTTTCCTTGTGGATGTGTGTGGTATTGCAATCTGCGTTGTTAGAATATTAACAAGTTGGTAATATTCAAGTCTTAGAAAGCGGATACACTTCAGCATATGCATATGGATGCCTGATTGTTAAATATGATGTACATGTTACAATGTCAATATACTATTAATTTCTCCCTTATCACATGCAATGTCTCTGTTCATCTTTTTTTCATTCATCTAGTACAGGAAAGAGCAAGGAAGCTTATTTAGCTTAACCTGCCGTGTCCAGTGCTCCTGTGTAACTGACACCAATGCTTTTCACCTTTACTGTAGCTGGACCATTCTTGCCTTGACAATAGGCAAGTACAGCATTATTTAATTAAATTGTTAATGACCTAATAGGAAATGACAGGTAATTGAAGTGACATGTATTTCTCTCAGTTTACCTTCTGTAGATTTTACACGAAAAAAAAATGTAATAGTCTATTACTATGACCAATAACCATTTCCTCATGTCTGACCCTCCCTGATAGTGAACTAAACACGACTTTGTAACATCTAGTAACCCTTTTGTACGATGCAGTGAACAGCCTATTAACCCACATATAATCGCATGGGGCTCTTGCTACCGGACACACGAGATAGTGTCATATCAAGTTAAGTCACTGTCATTAAATCAATGTTTAACCACTGGTTCTTGTGGCCTGTTTTGTGCTGATTACATGCGTGCTTATCCTTTTTGAAGTCATTGCATATGGGAACATAAGCATTACTGCAGCTTTTTCCTGAATATAACTGTTTTTAAATGGAACGCTTCCCTTCTTCGCTTATTCCTTATGAGCCATGGTAAACGGGCACAGCAGATTGTAATCGAGAACTCTTCTGGAACTTCCTTTTTAATTATAACATCAAACGCATCCAACAATTCATTGATAGCATCAAGCACAGTGACTACCAATCAATTTATGTTGTATCAGCAAAATTATTCCAGGCCTAATGTGTATAGCATCTAAAATCCAAGAGGTTTAATCAAAGCACATATAATCATTATCGAGTGATGCCTGTCATCATCCCTACATAGGCAGTGACAGTAACGGGCCATTGACCCATCATTATGTATAAACGTTTGTTTCCCCTTTTATTTCAGTAACATTATATTGTATGCTGTGTTGCCTCCTGGTTCCGCAAATGGTTATTTTGACAATGTACCAACGTTGGACAAATGATTCAAATTATTTCAAGCAGGATACATACTAATACTCTATACACAATGCAAAAAGGCTCGCTTTTATGCACCGTATAACAACCCAAGAAGACCGTGAGTAAGTTAGGGACTATAATGTCTATCTTGGCAAGTTTCTCTTCCTTTTCTTACGTTTTTTCTTTATCTGACGCAGAGCAGAGAATGTGTATAAATATGGGTTCAGAGCGGAGTTTATTGGTAGAATTAATACTGCCAACCACACAGAGATAGTAGGGTTGATAGAAATTCCACCTAGCAACAGAAATGACGTAACAACAATTGGTACCCAACAGAGGAAATCTGTGAACACAATGAGCACGAAACGTTCGGCTAATTTAATTTCTTTGTCATCTGCAACCCGATTTGCTTCTTTCCTTGTTTTCCAGAGATAATAATTAATGTAAGTATATGCAAATAATAGCAAAATGCAACCAATAACGTTGAAGAGCAAGAACAAGAAAGTTATGTATTCCCAACCCTGTAATTTGCCTGCCGTTATGTTAAACAAAAGACATGATCCATTTTGCACATACGTATTACCAAAATATGGCAGCCCGAGCAACGGAATAGCGCTCAATATCGAAAATAAAACCCAACCAAGTAACAAGGCCAAAGATGCTTTCTTAAAGGATAACCTATGTCTGGAAATAGGGAACACGAGTGACACAAAACGATCAGCGGTTATCATTATAAGCATGAAGACAGACATTTCACTTGATAATGTTGAAAGAAATCCTGCAGCCTTACACATTCCACTTTCAAGCCATTCATTAGCAACTGAAACGTATCTTCCCCGGTACAACATATCTGCGGAGGCCATAAGCAGAAGGTACATACCCATAAGACTATCTGATATTGCCAAATTTATAATCAAAATTGAGTCTACCTTCTTCCTTTTTCTCATGACACGTATGGAAATGACGGCTATGTTACCAAATAAAGCTACTATACCCTGAATCCAAATAAGAACTCGCAAGGTCTTGTTTTCGATTAAATCACCAGAAGAAGAAATATCGTCCCCTTTTGGTGTACAGTCGGGCACATGTCTGGCAAGGCAGCAAAATTTAAAATGATCGGTATGTAATTCTTTAAGGCTGAGATTATCAAACGTCTCTGCGGGTACTTCCTTTACTAGGTTTTGGCAAATACTTAACCGTTTAAGATTCCCTAGCTCTTTCCAGGTAGCGGCAGAAATATATGAGATATCATTGTTATCAAGAGATAAACGTTCCAGCTTCTGGAGTCCGAAAAAACTATTGTCAGCTATTTCTTTAATTTTGAGATCATCAAGGGAAAGATACCTTATTGAAGATAAACCATAAAATGCGGATTCACCGATTGCTTGAATTGGATTACCGGATAAGTGAAGATGTTGTAAACTATTCAATCCTGAAAACATGCCTTTTCTTATTGCCGTCAAAAAATTATCTCGGAGGTCCAGAAGCAACAAGTTCCTGAGGTTATCAAAGAGGAATAAATCTATTGAGTGTAGATACAAGTTTGCTAACTTTAAACTCCCCAAATTGACAAAATTTTCAAACCAGAGCCTTACGGGCCGATTGGAAGTTGTTTTCACCCACAGTGATCTTATGTCGAATGGCATGTTTGGCAGCGTCTGATTGCCGGGGTCTGTTCACGTTATCGTTCTATTTTCGCAATCACATTCCAAAGGACATTTCTTAAAAGCACAGGCCCCTTCATCATCAAAGGAATCTTTACAGTGTACAATTCCATCGCAGACCAGTGACTGGTCAAGACATATACCTTCTTTGCTACATTTAAATAAACCAGGGCAACTTATGGTTTTACAGCCATTCTCATCGTGACCCTCGGGGCAGTCAACTATTCCATCACATATTTTATGGTACGGTATACAGTAAGATTCTGGACACTTAAATATGTGTGGACACTCAAAAGACCTACAGTTTCGAAGATGTTCCCCGTCAGGACAGGAAGCCATATAGCCGTACGGGTCGTCGTCATATATACAGGCTAAGTGGCGTTCAAAACAAAGTACGTGGTCGAGGCGACAACGAGTGAGCGATCCATTACCATAAGAGCAATAAGGGTTCATGTTAACAACATCGTCAAACCTTATGTTTTCATCCTCTTGCAAATGTCCGCTGCAGTCTTCTCTCATATTATTCAATAGAGCCCTTGGTATACATTCACCAGAATAACATCTAAATGTTTCACATGAACTGTTATATTTATATTTACCCTTCTCATCAGAGGAATCCAAACAGTCAATCACAAAATCCCCAAATTTTCTCTTTTCCAAACACTGGCCATTATCACATTGGAGGTAACCGGAAGGACACACAGCAAACGTACAGTTTATTTCGTCTGAGTTGTCAGAGCAGTCTCTCAGGAAGTCACAGTATTTTGAATAGGGGATGCATTCACCATTTTCGCATCTGAACATTCCGTCACACGTACAGTTACTTTCATCCTCATCATTCAGGCATTGCCGTTTCCCGTCGCATCGGTGAACTCCGGAGATGCAGGTACCATCGTTACACCTGAATTGGTTAGGTCCACAAACACGGTGCACATTTGTGAGTCGGCTTTCGCAGAGTACATTTATCACTTGATCATTGTTAACACGTCGGTGTTTTGGTACAGCCTCCCATTTTTCTGCTGTCATATTGAATTGGAGCTGGTCGCAGTGGCCGAGCCATATGTTACCGTATTCAGACTTGTGAAGCCACACATCTAAAAGTTCCATGGGGAAGTGTGTTAAATTTAAAACTGTATGACCAAGTTCCTCTCTGCACATTTTCTTTGCTACAGAACATTTAATTGTTTGGTTGACCGGACCAGAACTGCTGACAAGTTTATAACAGTTGTCCTTATTTGCTGTGTACCCAAAAGGACATCGTTTATTGCTCGTAACGATACTCGTCAAGTTACCAGATTTTACTAGAATAGTTCTCATGTCATTAGACATGCTATCCCTCTCTGAAGTATTGTCTGTCAATTGGTCAGTGACGTTTCTGGCTGGATACTCGCACACATAAGAAGAATAAGGGGATGGATACTCGCAAGGAATACGAATCCACTGTGTCGGCATGGAAGGTGACATTACAATCATTGCCGTACATTTCATGAAGGGGTCATTACTTGGTTGATTAACAGAGGGTAATGCAAAACTTACACTCTCCCCAAAAACTTCATCTCGAAGTATCTGTTCATTTGTAAGGTTTGTCCTTTTCCACTCAGTGAAAGTTGCCGGCTTACCGTCATTCCAGCGATCACCCTGGAAGGCATCAAGATATGCATAAATATCTACACTAACTTTGATTCCCTGAAGGATTTAGAAATATCTGGTATCAATCAGATGATGATAACATAATTGCGTCTCAATTATGTTTTCTAAGATAACGAAAATAGATAGATGTTTAAATCTTCAGAAATTTTTTTCACATGAGAACCATGTAAAGCACATGTATGGGCTCTATCGCATTTGGCTTTTTAGCCTGGGTATATATACATGCGCAACGAGTTTATCATTTAGCATATATAAATATGGCTTCACTGTGATTATAAGCAAGCTCATCACTGGTTCAAATGTTTTAATTAAAACATGTGGAAATGTTGGGTGACCTATAACATACCAAAACCAGGTAATTCATGGGTGGGCTTTTTTATCGAAATGATTTTACTATTTGCCTTAACATACACCAGTCAATAAATAGCGAAATTGCACGTTTTTTGTCTCTTGCTTCACCTGATATCCGCAAAGCAGAACATTTAGAATAAACATGTAAGGAAATGCCGGAAACGCGCACCCCAAAATCTCATATTTCTATTATAGTATTAAGACACTGGAAAGTAGAACAAACTTTCGAGATTAACCATGATTATAAATTCAATACAACTCGGGTACAGTAGACTGGCTTATGGACAAAATGGTGTCTGCTCCCTCAAAATAGGTCATAGTTTCAATTTAATTTTGCATGTGTCAGGTATTATGGTGGGATCAACAGTTCAAGACTGTTCATGATGGTATTACATGTTGCGTAGTTTTGTCAGGCGTTTGAACCTGTTTGCCAAGCATCATAAAATGGAGTTCTCAGTAAGTCAAACGGGTCACTTGAGAGTGATAGCATGTCTTGCAAATTATCCCACACATGTAATGCGTTTCAATGAGACCACATGAGAAATAGAGGGCGTAATCCCAGACCAGAGAGTGCATATATAAATGTTTATATTTCGTTTCATTAAAATGATTGTTTAAAGTGGAGGCATACTTGTTATGTTGTGAACTTGCTTGAGTCAGCAGTGTCTCAATGAACAAGGATAATCTCACGCTAAAGGGTGAGTAACAGATGGTCCTGGAAGTCATATTGGGCCACGTTAATATGGGAGGTGCAATAGAAAATAAATGATCAAATTACTAGTCTGACGAAACATCTGTTACAACGAGAATTTACTCTGATCTTCTGGAATAAGGTTAACACGTGGCTAGGTTCCTAGAAATGCAAGCCCTTTGGAGTTCTGTGGATTGAGCGAAATCGAAGATCCCTTACCCCGGTGAGAGACCAGACACAAACTGATGTTTTCCTTATAATTAAGACTTTAACTTATATTGAAATTGTTAGACGTGTATAAATTACTCTCATGCATGCATCGTGCATATTAAATCGAGCAAATCGAGTCTGTATAACGAATAAAGAAACAACTGAGGTATTGTCATGTTAAACTGTTATCAGACATGCCTGATTTATCGGCCATTTTCCACCCTTTTTGGGGAAAAAAAATGTTTTATGAGACTATGATTCCGCGAATTTTCTGGATTTAAGGCCTATTTTTCTAGAAACTTGTTGATAGCAAATTTACATTTTCAAGTTTACTTTGTCTCGAAATGTTCAAGTTGTAAAGCGTTTTGTAGTTTTTCGAGAACGTCTGTGAGCAAACAATTCACAATTAGGTATGTTACTATTTATGTATACAAAAGACCGAAGATCAGTTGGGGCTAAAGAACAAGAGCGTGTGTCACTGAAAGAATGGCGAAGAAACCCTATTCAAATTAAAACTTAATAATGCAACAAATTTACTGCTGGTTCTGAATATATTAAATATACATAAGACTAGTAAAGCACGTTTACAACAAAGATGACTTAAGGTCGGTTTGAAAAATGACTGAAGTTAAGATTGGAAATGAAAGCTAAGTTTGAAGCTAAATGGAATAACCGAAATTAAAATACATGTATTACATCTCAAAGAACAAAGGAAAAAGTGAAAAAAAAAACATTTACTGTTTATTTTTTTACCCTTTTTCAGGATTTCTAGTATTATCGTACTGACACGTTTGTTGAGCGTTATCTATTTCCATGTATATCTTTTTGTTAGCGACACCAGATAAACATATTGTTTGCATTTGGAATAAACAGTTCATTATTTGAATAAGGCTTGCTCACCTTGTCTGTAGCTTTGAGTCCTACGTATAGAGTGTGTTTAAAAAAAACGAGAGAGGAAGCCCATCTTTCTTATCTGTAATCCATCGCCGCTTGAGCATTCCTTTTATAAATGACAGTTCCTCCTCGTTCCCAATCCCAAGTAGCCTACCACCTTTTTTTTCACAATTTTCGTTTGCCTTAGTCCAGGTTATGGGGTGCATTTTTATATCGTTGTGAAATATATAACACGACTCTCTAAATCTTACTATATTAAACGAAATACTGTTAGAGCAGCTCCCCAAGCTGGATTCCGGAAATGGTTCCAAGTCTTTTTCGAGTCTATATTCCAACTGCAATGGAACTTTAAATCCCAGTAGCGTGACCTCTGTCTTAACGCTGTAACTCCATGCTGTTGAATATCGATATGGCAATAAATTACAATTCAGCAGGACAGCGTTTCCACGACTAGTCTCTTGTGTGATATACACTCTATCATCTATGGCTCTTTCTTCATATATTCTTAGTTTTACACGTATATTGTACTTTCTGCACTTAGATATAGACAAAGACAATGTGAAATGGTGATTTTTGTATAAATGCAAAGGTGCTCTTAACTCTATTAAATGCACATATGGTTGACCTATGGTAACCACCACATGCTTGACAGGATAAAGCAACAGATAGTTTTGGCTAAGAGACACACTTTGGAATTTCGGTATTATACTGTTGATTTCCAATAAATATCCCATTGCATTTACATCGCAAATGCACATTAAAGTCACTTCACTGTTTCTGTAACCAAAGATACCACCCTTAACTACCTCAACATATTTGAATATACAGTTTTTGTAGTCTGCGTTCAAAGCCCACACAGCAGGTAAGAACAATTTTGTTTTGTAGTAGTATTTTAAGAACATGACCTGATAAACTACTCTCGTGTATCTACATGGTCCATCCGATGGTAAGCTTTGCATCTGGAAACAGGTTTCTATTTCCGGGCTAATCGTTATTCTATTCTTTTCTTGTGATACACCTAGAGGTATCATTTTTTCCGGAAACTTGAAATCAAATATGCCGAAGCATGGACTCGCAGATATGTTAAAGCTGATTGTTGTCCTGCTTGTCGGTCCGTAGGAGTAGAAAATGACTTTCAGTGAATTTGTAGTCGAATGAATATTTGCACCTTTAAAGAACTTGTTTGAGAATTCGGTCCCACAGAAAGGTCCGTATTTATCACTGCTGATATTATCTCCGTTGAAAATTATAAACCCTTCATTGGAGCAGTTATCTATATTCGGCCCTTTAAATTTGTATTCTTGAACACTGAGAGACAAGTATAAGTCTGAAGACTTAAAATGATAGAAAGCGAAAACAGGTAAGGTCATTCTGGCCGTCAAAAGATGTATAGTACGCGGTTCCTTTACCACCAATGTGTCAAAAGTTTGCTCAAAAGGTTCCAAAAATCCTTCGTAGGATGCATCAAACGAATCAATATTGCAGGATCGTGGCTGTGTTATCCGAACATGCAGCTGAAATCCAAAAGAAATTAATTTGTCATGATTAAAATTGTTCTGTTGGCTCCATGCCGAATGGTTGACCAAAAGTATGCCAGCGCTAAACGGCCCATCATATACACTAACGGTAATTATTTTCCCGTTTGAACATGTGCTGTTTAAGCGCCAGGTTAATTTTATCTTCATGATCTCTACAAGACGAATATGCCAGTCATATATAATATCATGCTTCTCAATTCTGTTTGGTCGAGTTGGTGGAATTTGAAATGATCCAGTCATGTCTGTAGTTTTCTTCGGTGGGGACGTTCTTAAATCTGTTCCCCGTACTGCTTTGTAACTTATTGTGAAACCTTTGTTTGGTAAAGAGTCTAAGAAATCAACTTTTATTCGCAGTTTATTGGAACAAGAATTGTTGACCAGGCTCTTCTCTTCCCGCAGAGAGTGTACGGTATTTTGGTTCCGTTAACCGAGTCGTAAATGACCAGGGCATCACACAAGCAACTCTCACCACAGTAACGTATGTCCATTTCTTGCAAGTAAAGGAAAATCTTTTCCCCTTTTCTGACTTTAATTTCCCATTTACACTTTTTTCTTCTTCCACTAGATGAGATGTTATATGCAATCGTTCCACGATTAGATGTCATTATTTTCATGGAACCACAGCCTGATCCAAATCCATTTCCACCAACGGGTATGATGATTGCTTTCTTTTCTGTGTTGACGTATGGCCAGTTGTGCATGCTTACGGGAAACTTGTGGTGTTTAGATTTACATTGTTTTCTATGCTTAAAATAGAAAACACACATTCTTATATCGTACATATTTTTGTCAGGCTGCATTTGCAACTTTTGCAACCTGGTTAACAAAGAATCATTCACTGATGGCAGAAAACCCAGAGAAGATGGTTTGATTGTTAGTTCGTGGACAACTTCCCTTCTGTTGATCGTGCACTTTATGAAGGAACCATTTTTTTGGTCATTCTCGTCAGTCCTGGACCATTTCTTCTCTGTTGGGAGGAACCCTGCCGTTGACAAAGCCAGAGCCAGCAATAACACTGTGCTCGCCACCATATTCGAGCAATTCAGGTTCAACCTATAAAAGTGTTATAAATAAAAGTATATAAGTGCACTGCAATATATCATGTTTCATTCTACTTTAAGATTTTACTTCCTGTACTCAAAACCTAGTTTGATATTATTTGCAGGCTTCTCAGGAAGTGTTGTAAAACAAACAATCATATTTTGTATGACCTTGTAAGGGGAAGGCTGGAGCATGTTTTTTATTTGAATAAACGCAAAATGATACCCCATCTGCGCGTCCAGAATCTGCTACAATACTCATTTTACATACTTAGAGGAAATCTCTGTCAACTGTACTAGAGCCACATATGAATTAGCTAGACCGTAATAGATCAACAGACACCTATCATCGTCGGAGTTATGTTGTAACCTATTCTTCTGACACTATTAGTATGCATCACACCAACCGATTTGCCAACATGTTTAAATACCCAACCGTGGCTTGAACTAAGAGGTTCGTTCATATCACTATCCATCACACGTTGCTGATCGCTTGTTTGATAAAAGGAAATACATAGTTCTAGGAAACATATCCACCTTACATAAATGATTAGGTCATAGTAACATCAAATGCTACCTCCAGTGGTAAATAGAAATAAAAAAGGATATAAATTTAATACTGAACATACTCAAGTGTTAAAGTTTCTATTTAATTGCGATAATTGAACAGGGAATCATTAAAACGGTATTTTAGGTTGATTGTTTATCATATATTTTAAATCATGATACTATGGTGAATTCTGAAGTGGATATTCTTTATCCGTACAACACACACACACACTCCCACACACGCACACACACACACACACACACATATATATATGGCAGAAACATAATGTTCTGAGGAATGTGCAGGAATCTAAGCTTTTCATATTTTAGTATTAGGAGCAACACTACCAAAATAAGTTAACAAGAAAAGCAACTACACAAAAGGTAATTTCACTGTAAATATATTCGTTTTTAAATTCAAGAAGGAAACAATATAATTAGAGATTATAAAAGTAATTAAAGCCGACGGACCACTGATACAAGTTTCTGGAGTAAGCTGTATTGCTAAAATATTTGTACTTGAGATTTTTAAACATAGTTATACCTTATATGTTAACTATAATATATTTACTCGGTTTCTCTTATGACAAACAAAATTTGTGTGCTAGCTGTATTATATTTTGTTCCATTAACGATACTCATCAGAGAATTTTCAAAGGCGCTGATATAAACTTGCATTGTTCACCCCACATGTTTATATCGTTTCAGATATGATAACACTAACGGTACATTCTCATGTAAAAGACCGCGCTGTCGCACATGCCTACTCATAGTCCGCAAGGAAACCCTAATTATCCATGGTGCCAAACACATTATTCAGGGACACTTTGACTGCACCAGTAAAGGTGTAGTCTATGCCATACTATGTAAAATATGTCCAGGAGTTATTTATATAGGCGAAACCAGCCTTATGCTAAGTCTCAGAATAAATAGCCACAGACAGTCCATTAATGCGCTAGACACTAACTTACCGGTCGGAGAACATTTTTCTCAACTGTAACACTCGCCAGAATGCATGCATATTTGCGTTCTAAAGGGCCACCTTACCGACACACGACAACGACAGATATGGGAACTAAAATTGATTGACAAATTTGACACCATAAGGGAAGAATTAAATCGCGATGCCGGTTTCATGGCACACTACAGACATTGAGACCTACCATAATATTAATAGCACCGAACGACCCTTCCATATGGATAATGACGTGACGTCATTCCTCATGCATACGTGCACATTCCCGCCACTGATACCGCCGTGTTATGAGATCACCTCTCAGGCTTACTCACAATTATAATATCAAGTTTGGACAAACGTCATCATCTTATACGTAAACTTTCTGATACAGATTATTTAATATATCATTTCATACACCATATATATATGGATTATCTCGATTCATAATCATGGACTTGCACAACCAGATCACCACCACATTAGTCGTCAATCATCATCAACCATAAGCCGATGAGCATAATGAACTTTAAACCTTTATTGTGTCAGAGAACACGAACTCAACATAACCCGGACACTAATAACCTAGCATTATGGGTAAATAACAATGACACATCGGTACCTGGGTCAACATGATACAAATTCAGAGTAGTCAATCACAGATCCATTACACTATATCATGCATTATGGTCATTAGTAATTGTTTATCTTACATATATATACAGCCAATTTCTATACCTTTCCACTTGACACCTGATGAAGAAGCTATAAGCTTCGAAAGCTCGTGGTTGATTAAAATAGTTAGTCAACATTAAGGCGTTTTCATCCTGTTATCTATCTATCTATCTATATATATATATATATATATATGTATATCCATTTACATAAACATACATATATTCACACACATATATATACATATACCGCTCTGGACTAGTCTGTAGGCCATAGAGCACTTTACATCGGAGGGTAACACTACCTTCTACTATATATATATATATATATATATATATATATAAAAGGACTGAACCAAGGCAATGGCTATCTGTCCCATTGCAAAAAAGACTTAATTTCAGTGGCAGTGGTTCATTTTGGCGTGTCTGAATTTTCGCACTTTTGTCAGAAACAATATATGCGCAGTTCAAATTTTTGGATAAAGCAGCATTTATAGGTAATCTATTTTGTATCAAATTAAAATATTTATAAGAGACAGGTTGCAGCGCAACCTACAACCTCCGCGTGACCGAGTAGATTCTACGGGCGACTAATCGAGTTCTGGGACCGCAAGGAGTAAACTATACATAATTAACCGGGACTAATCACGTTTAATGATGCAATGGTACTGCAACACCCACGTTGTTTGATATATGAGTAAGTTGTAGAATTGCTCAACAACAATAAAAACAGTGATTACTAACTAGAAGCAGCAAGCGATGTGTGAACAACAAACAAAGCTGACAACAATTGCTAATGGCTCTCAGCTCCGTCCTGCTTCAATGCCATGGTGAGGGAGATTCTAAAGGTTTTAAAAGGCTCCTTGTTTCACAGTTGGTTCTTCAAATCACTGTAAATGGGAAGGTATTTTAGCTGAGATTTTACTTGTTATGAACTCTTATGGCAACATGACAACTCTAACACCCTGGTTGAAGAAGCCTCAACTCAAGCTTCCCTGCAAAGAGAGAATAAAGGACCAACGTGAATGTACGTCAGGCGAGAACTCTATAGTCGTCCGAACGATCGCATCAAAACAACGCGGGTTCTTAATTCACCTCAAATTTGGCTCCCGCGAAAAGGGCGAAAATTAAACCCCGCTACCAAAACCACTTTCACAGTATTAAGCTGACGTCTCACTCGTCACCACCTCGTAATGTTGAATATATGTCCATGTCTAGGCAAAAAATACGAGTGTACTGTGCAAACGTTCTTAAGTCAACTATCCCAGTACTTTAAAATGACCTGTGACATATCTGTATGGCAACAACACCTGATATATTTACACCTGCCAGTATACTTCAGTCATGTTATTTCTTCCATGAAACAAGAATTGTTCCCACAGATGAAATAGATCCGACAGCAATTTTGTCTGAATTATTTTATATATTTATGTAATATTCGTCTTTTTTAAGATATAGATTTGCATGCATGCAAGCATCAACATGTACTAGATATGTGTGACAAACTCGGTCTTGACACTACAAAATTTAGGCAATCCGAAGAAAATTCTTAGAGAATTTTTTTATGAAACTTTATTCTTTGGAAGCAAGCCTTCTTAAAAACATCATAGACTTGGATATAAAGCAGAGAAGCATGATTTGGACAACCAGGTCTTGACAAGTTCTGAAGAGTATTTAGAATCTCGTATCGGTAAACTGACCTTGGTATACAACAAATGTGTTTGCAGTTGCCTATCATCATCATTTCGTAAACAGATATCCAAATTACAGCTCAGATATTTGTACGTTTTCCCAAACGTCACCTGTGTTTCACCCATTACAAGCTAAGGTAGTCCCAAAGAACATGTCTTACCTTTACCCATTATGTGCAGACACACAGTCTTTGTCTTATTAAATTTAAATTTATCTGATATTCCGTAACTGAACGTTAAACTAATCAGTTTTTGTAAACCTTTTACAGAGAGTGCAATTAGTGCTGCGTTATCTGCGTGCATTAGATGATTAATGGCTGTTCTACTAATGCAAGATCAAATTACCTGTTTGTTTAAAATACGGCCTTTATGATAATTTTGGAAAAAAATTGTGTATCAGATTCTTTTAACTGTTAATCTAGCACAATGAAAGCAAACAAACATATGTGACCCAGATTCCCGATAAAACCTCAAAACTTCTTTTAACAAGCATTCACACAATTAATTAACGTGGTCTCGTCTTAAACCAAATTGCTTACCTGACAGCTGAAGGTCTGATTTAATAATGCAGAGAAAGCAATAAGCCTGAAATTTCCCTTGTCATTTGTACTTTTTGTTTTATCTATCATTACCGGTACCAAGATACTACCTCTAGCATGTATATATAGACAATCAGCGGATTTATTAGAGCGTCTCCAGCAATAATAAAATGCTTGCATGCCGAATCATCTGGATATGATTTGCCAGATTCCAGTTCTGAGTTGCCCGTAGTATTTTGCTCTCACCTAAGATAACATTTTCACTATATGTGGCATTATTAAGATGATTTTAAATTGCATCATCATGGTTTTCATTTGAGAAAAGATGTTTATATGGCGACTCCCACATATGCAGGATTTCATTATCGCCTAAAATGCCCCAACTGTTGTCCTGTATTGCAGGGGTGTAGTTCTCTGACGGTCAACATCTCCCCAATATTTTATTTGGTTTCCAGAGCACATGGTCCTTCCAAAAGAGTCTGCTTTAGTAAGGTTTGCCGAGGTTTTCATGACGCACCCAATACCTTAATAGCAATATAATTTGTAATTTATTGGTTAGATTTATAATTGCACTTCACGTATGGTAAATTCATTCCTCGGCATACTTAGAAGAATTGCCTTAGGCCCGTTGATCGTTATTTGTATTTGAACAAATAAATCAACAAGGCCTTTTTAAAGCAACGTGAGTAGTAATCTTAACGATTAAAAGTTAAACTGTACAACTTATTGGTTAAACGCTTAAATATGGATATACTCCGTACTAAATATCTAGACGCTGCATTAATTTTATATCTCCAACTTTTAAACCTGAGATACTTCATTATGTTGTTAAGACAAGCAGCGAAGGGCATATGGGACGACAGCAGTGTATTGGCACTGGGTGAGGACTTTAATATATGGATAACATCTAAGGGCGGCCAATAAGTCTCGCAAGTTTTTTCCCCGGATCCGAACATTGGTGTTGGTACTACAGTGTGACTTGCTATTGTAGAACATATACTCCTGTTTACCACCTCTGCTGCGTACCACCTCTTTGAAATAACATTTTACAAAACGTTATTTTTATATGGTTGCTTACCTTTCATTCATATCTATTTTCCCTGTCCCAGTTTTTTTTCTTTAAAACTTAAAGTTTGCCTTCTCTAAAAAAACATCTGTATGATCTCAGTGGTTTTAAGTGGCAAACGGGAAATTAAATGCCCAACAGATAATCTCTTAAGCGGTTGCTTCAGTTTTTGAATGTTCTTTTTGTGATATATGTTGGAATATCAACATATGTCATTTGAACATGACTTAATTATGATACATGGTGACTTGTTTATGATAAATTGGGATGACCTGCAGTATAAACATCAGGATTTCATTTGCAAGGACCATCACTTGCAAAAACCTAATTTGTAAAAATATTTTATTGTGTATACATTATATAGTATATTCTCACAAAAGTAAATGAGCACATATAGTAATAAGGATTTCATGAGAAGGAGCCTTTGTAATATATTTATGACGATCTGTTAAACCACAAAGTATATATATATATATATATATATATATATATATATTGACACATATAAAAATATGATGATGAAATTATATCAAACAAACCCTATTAATGGTTGCAGCCATGTATATAATCAAACTGATATTTGATATTTCAAGGTATAGTCCCTTTTTGTAATGCAATATATTCACTGTCGAAGGTCATTTCAGACTGTGAATGTCGGGTTGTTAAGACAGGATGTTGATTGTAGCCAGCATACGGCTCTTAAGAGATAAATTGTGAAGTCAACAAAACTACATGACCACATGACTGTGTTACGAAAACAAATTGCTCAGGGGAAAACTTTGGGTCGATCCGGGATTCGAACCCATATCGATGGCGCACATGTCCGGCGTTCCAACCGCTTCACCAGAAAAGCAAGGTTCACTAGCGAGACAGTTCGGTCCGCTTTTATGTCACCCCGTAACAACTGTTCTGAATAGAATTGGAATTTAATGGAAAATTATAAGAATTTAAAATTGGGTTCAAATTGATCATATTAAAAATATTGAACTTTACACACTCAGCAGTATTCAGTTGAATTGGTTAACAGTTCTCAAGGTTTCTTATTCGCTGCTCATCAGATATCATCTGTTGGCAACATTACTCAAAAAATTATAAACGGATTTTGATGAAAGTTCTGGATAACTCGGTAATGATACAAGGATCAATTGATTATGGGGTTTTATAGCACATATGTTTACATGGGGACGCAGCATGTGACAATACGGAAATCATTGGATGGCGAGTGGTGTCGTAACAGTCGTGGGGACATGCAATTACGTCACTCCACGTGTACGTGCTGTTTCCCTGAAAGTGCAGGTAAATCAACGTACAGCATTGGGGCCATGTTTTTTGTTCGTTGTGTTTATAGTAAAAAGGAGCAATAACACGATATCCAAAGGCATTTTTCAATGATATCAATTAAAATATTCTCAGGAATAATTAAGGTTTAATAAATATTCCAATGCACCAACCTTTGAATATTATCTTCGGCGCAGGGTTTGCGTCCCCAAGCGGCGGGAATAATGTTTTTACCTGCGTTGGTTTGTTTGCCTGTTTGTTTGTATACATAAATACGTCTAAAGGGGATATGCTAATAATCAATATTTAGA
Source organism: Sipunculus nudus (assembly GCA_026874595.1). Taxonomy (NCBI): domain Eukaryota; kingdom Metazoa; phylum Annelida; class Sipuncula; order Golfingiida; family Sipunculidae; genus Sipunculus; species Sipunculus nudus. Next base: position 13,930,474 of record CM049321.1, read on the forward strand.
CACTCTGAGCCGCCCCAAGTGGATTTCGGAGCTGTGTTGATTGGCCAATCTGCACTCTGAACAGAAAGGATTTATTTACCGTTTAAACGGTGTAGTTAGAGTGCTAACACATATTTACTAGTACCGGTCATTAAATGTGGAATAGTTAACCTGTCCGGATTTAAATAAGACAAATCATATTCATAATGTGACCAGATTGCCATTTGCGCAAAGACTAAAGTGTAGTGACAGATAAATATCATCTAAAAGCGTCACTAAGCAAGTTGTTTTTAAAGCTATCATAGGGACACGACTAAATTATGATAAAAATACATTAAATAACGATATACACGGCCTTTACTTACAATAACATTAGAAAGGTTATTTTATAGATGAGTCATGTCTGTTTTTTTTCTATGCTTTGGAAAGTAATAATCCCATTTACCAAGAAATAATTAGTCATAATTTTGCATGGAACAAAACCTGCTGACACCAGCTCAGGCAATTAGATCAGCACAGAAGCTATAGTTACTCAGTCATAATTTTGTATGCAACAAATAAATACCTTGGGCTTAATAAATGGCTAAAACCTGTTGACACCAGCTCTACCAGTACTGAAGTTACTCACTTGATCACTTGCCCACTGTGTTTTAATTGCTGGCCCCATTGAACACGTTTTTATGTGATAATCCATGTGTAATTTAATTTCAAAGAAGCATACGATGGATATTTGAATGAGAAATTATACTTGTATGGCAAATTACCTAATCATCTATGCTTGATATTGCAAAATGACATTTAAATGTGTGTTTAAAATTAACAACAATACTGGATAATCAAAGAAAAACATCCAGCAAGACTAACTCATCAATGTATAATAGTTCATATTACACCATATTATTCAGCTGCACTATACAATTACCCACTTGTGAGCAGCGCACCTTATTGCTCGAAATTACCGAATACATCTGTTTAATAAGCCATTAAGGTTCCAACTATCAGCGCTCACCTACGCGCGTGTTATAGCAGTTAAAGTATCGACATGAAAGACTTTAAAAAGCCCTGTTGCAATTAGAAATTTTGTAATTAAGTCTCAGACGAAATTTATTTCGGAATACAGCGGAACCTCTCCTTACGGGCACCTCGGTACTGAGGGCACCTCCTATTTATGGCCACTTATGGGCAGTCCCTTGACAGTTGGTCCCGAAATCTATAACGTCCTACGAAGGCCACCCATTGCGGGCAAATGTCCAGTCCCGTCAGAGTCCTTAATTCGGAGATTCTACTGTATTGAGATCTGCAAAACATATGCCAGGGACTCCCCATCTCTCAAGATCAAGAGAGAGGGATACATTAATCTCAATTGATGGATATATATATCACTAGACTCATACCGACAACCCATAACTATACAAAAAAGATCGCCTGTAATAAAATATATAACACAACAAAAAAAAAGACACCCACATATCCGTGTAATAGACCACGAGGCCTATCATGTCTCCTAATCTTACAGGAAGACAATAAATATAATAAATAAATAGTACCACGTCAATGGACATTTAATTGCAAAACAAAAGGAGTGGTTTACTGAATCATACGCACACTAAAAAACTAGCTGATACTCAGCCTAAGTCTAAAACGGCAAACTAAAGAGACATAAACACACCAACAGGGGAACATTTTTCGAAACAGGACACACAGCTAATAATATAGAATTATGTATAATCCAAGGTAATCTTGACAATACAAAAGAACGACAGATTTGGGGAATAATACTAATTGTAAAGTTTAATTGCATAAGTGAACAGAGGTAACTGATATCTTGCCCGTTACAGACACTGAACAAAGATAGATAGTGACCGCTCATTAGCACCAAACGACACAACAACCTTGACGTGACATTATGATAAAGAATCTACACTAATGTCCCACCAAAACCTCTAAAGTGTGAGAACTTCCTTAATCTTACATTCTTTATACTTTACTATGATCAGTCACTCATACAGCCATTCAAATATATTATATTTATTATAATACTAATAATTATATATATATTCTTATTTTACTAACATATTTTAAAGTCGGTATACATGTTTTAACTATATGATCGGCCTTATGACATATACAATCAGCCCATATTGAAGCTGGAATCACATTAATATAATCATGCATAAAGATAACAGTCATGGCAACGAGTACACCAGTCCAACATTTAGAATTATCGGACTGTAACAATCAACATTGACACCCTGCATATATCTGATCATACGGTCCTCATATCTTACCTGAAGAAGGAAACTGTCTTATCCGAAAGCTCAGATTATTAATACATTACTCTATATTGTTTCACTTATTTTCTCAACTAAACTAACGCTCAAGTCCCCATTAGGGACTGTAAATAAAATAAACGACAATCAAAATTTATATTTATCCTTTGATCTACTTGTAAGTTTTCTGTCCCAATTTATACCTAGACTATCGTTCTTATTTCTTCTTTTGTTGTTGAAATTAATATTAATAGTAAGATGCTGTATTGTATGTAGTTTTGTACCGTGTACATTGATTTTATTCTTGTATTTTTTAATACAGTTAATACATTTAATTTTGTTGTCTATTTTTTACAGATGATGTAATAAAATTATATATTACTTAAGTATCATATATTAATACTTGATATATTAGCAATATATTAATGATATATTAATTTATTAAATTATTATCAATTTCTGACATGTATATACACGTTTTGTTGTATGGATACAAATTTATAGGTAGTAAAGCTGTGTTCTTTTTGGTTTATCTTCACTTCACATGAACTACACAAATACGTTTCTTTAAAAGGCTTGACAAAACTTTACAAACTCATGTTTCAGTTTATGACAGAGTAACAATCGGTGGGGATTTGAATATTTCTCTCATTTCATTTAATATTATAACTTTTCATAGCAAAGTGATCTGTGCAAAACTAAAAAGTTTTATAGTACCAAACCAGGAAAGAGGTCCTTAAATAAAATAAATCTCCACAAACATAGAATTAACCAGTTTTACTGCAGACTCGGTTTTCGTTGCACCTTTCCTCTCTCCCGCCCTGAGTTAGTATGGATTGCCGAGGCTGACAGACGTTGTAGAGGTTGATGCCGTTCGCCAGGGTAGTGTGCGAAGCGAGTACATCTGTCTCTCTCAAAGAGAGATGAATCATAGCCTTAATGGAGCCGTTGTAGCGGTGTTCGTGTACCAGCAGACATTTATAGTTTTCCATTGGACCAGTGTGCTTTTATAATTTGTTACTATAATTTTCAGAGAACTAGTATCTGTCGACCCGTATATGCCAGACCCAGACTATGCTTACACAACATGTTTTTGGCTCAGCTGACTGTAATTCATCTGGGCTATAGCGATCACTACTTTGTCCGGCGTCCGTCCGGCCGCCTGGCCATCCGGCAGTCCGGCCGTTAAGAGGGCAGAAATCGTAACCGTTAAACTTAGAAACTATTAACTTTAAATCCAGAGAGGTCATAGAAAATCTCCTTGGAAACCTGACATTAGGTCATATATTCATAACATATATTCTTGACCTGTTGGCCGAAAACATGACTTTCAGCACCCAGACATTCGGAGCGCAAATTGCATCCATTAGGCCCAAAATCTTCTAGCGTCATATTCAGGGAGGTCCTTAGCAAATTTCCTTGGAAACAGGAAATTAGGTCATCGTGACCTATACTCTGCGACCTATAAGAAAATGTCATAAGCGTCCCCTGAATGTCAGATGGATACAAATTGTATCTGTAATATTAGAATCGTCTAACTGGACATCCTGGGAGGTTCTAAGCAAATCTCTCTGGAAACCTGAAAATAGGTCATGTTGACCTCTATACAGTGATCTACAGGCCGAAAACATGATTTTGAGCACCAAGACAGTGGAACAAATTGTATGTTTAAGGCCTAGAATCTTCTAATGTAAGATTCAGAGAGGTCCTTCACTATTATCCATGGAAACATGAAATAAGGTCAATGTGACCTTTATTCTGTGAGCTACAGTGAAAAATGTCATTTGAGCACCCCGAATGTCAAATGCGCAAAAAACGTATCTGCTGGCCTACAATCGTCTAACCCTACATCCAGGGAGGTTCTGGGATTGTAAACTGAAATTAGGTCATGGTGACCTATATTCTGCGAGTTACGGACCAAAACTTTTATTAAGAATTCCCAGACAGACAGGGTACAAATTATATCCGTTTTCTTGAAATCTTTTAACATATCATCCATTGAAGTCTCAGATCTCCTTCGAAACCTGAAATTAGGTCATGGTGACGTAAATTCTATGAGCTACTGCCAAAAAATACAAATCTGAGCACCCAGACAGTCACACAGGGCACAAAACTTAACTGTTGGATCCAGGACCACACTACTGTAAAATCGAGGGAGGTCCATTGCAAACCTCCATTTAATCTTGAAATTAGGTCACTGTGACATATATTCTGTTAGCTATAGGAAAAAATAACATGATTTTAGTACTATGAAAGTATGAAACTTTCTAACTTAAAATTCAAGGTCTTGGGCAAACCTTCTTCAACACGCTCATGCCCTATATTCTGTGAGGTACCAGAGGAAAACAAACCTAATTTTGAGCACTCAGAAAGTCAGTCGTGGATAAAATCTAAAATGTTGGATCCAGAATCGTGATTAAAATGTATCCTTGGAAACAAAAATAAGGTCACTATGACTATATTCTGTGAGCAATGTGATAGAACATAATTTTAATACCCTATTTGCCAGACGGGTACAGATGGTAGCAGTTGGACCTAGAAACTTCTAATTTAAGTAAAATATTCTTAGAAAACACTAAATAAGGTCAATGTGACCCATTTTTTTTTTAGATGTTAGCACCAGATGATTAAGATTGACAATCGTTTTAGTTGGACGACATAGGCCTAAGCATCTAGGGAGTTCTTGGTAAAATCTTTTTGGAAACCCTAGATAAAGTCGTTGTATCCTATTTTCTAAGGCCTATGTACAAAACGCCTAATTTTGGATTCTATTCCACCATTCTTTTATAACTAAGTTGTTGCTCGAGAGGGTTTATATGAGTCTATCAGCATATATAACAGCCAGGATAACAATACATGTCATATCTGATCAGACTTTCCCTTCAAATGAAAAAAAAAAAATTATTCTATGTGACAAAAACACGTTTTCCTTACAAAATGAAATATGTGCATCTCATTGTAAATTCCACAATCTGAGAAACTTAACGTACAGATGCCCAAGACTGCAATTCCTGTCATGTATCCTAGCAACACAGTCACTGGGCACTATGAACTAGTACAATGACCCTAGTGGTACTGTTTATGTAAACATGACAGGTTGTTAGATTATACTAGATGAGGGTCATGGAATACTGAAGTACATTTTCCTTTAACTTGATGAAAGGGACGTTATATTTTACAGTTTAGTTTGTTTAGGGGTCAGCCAATTTGGAACAACCTCGTTATCTAACAAGAAAGGGTTGTTCTGGTTAGCAAGCCATTAAACACAGAGCCATAAAACTCAGTCTGAAGTGGACGATTGTTATGCGTCCGTCCCGGGTATTTCTAAAAAGAGTTACAATCCGTTCTTAAGATAGTAATAATGTCAGTTAACAGGATGAAATAGACCACTTTTAGAAAGATGTGTCGACATTGTTTTATAAGCTCTCATGCTAAAATAGTTCAACGATTTGTAAACATATTTATAACTTGTATGTCAACAATATAACATTTACTTCATCTGAATAATTATTTACCCCAGGTTATTCAAATATTTGTCAATGTATTTTGTGAAGCACTTGAAAAAAATATGTTAAAGTTGAATAAATAAACAGTTGTATTAAAATACATAACTCCTGCTTTCCATTATATAGCAGAAGGTACTAAGTAAAGGTCAGTCATCTGAATGGGGTATTCTTTAAGCAGGTGACCCGCAAGGCTATGTCTAGGGACCGTTATTGTTTTAGTTTTCGATATTTGTGAGGGGATTAGCAGTAACTGTTTGCTGTAAATGAAAATTCTCAGTGTTCTCTAATCTAATAAAGATCTAACAAAAAAATCAGTCGGCAAGACATACGTCATTATAAATGCTTGACCATGGGAAACTCAAGTATTCCTCTCAGTCCGCATCATAAAAAAAAGGTTCATTATCACATATAATTACCTATCATGGAAGGAATATATCAACTCTATTCATGAGAAGGCACTTACTAGATTAAACATTTTATGAACCTTAGAATATAAACTGGATCGTAAGTCGATCGAACAAATCTATATTTTGAGGCATCACGTATTTTAAGTGATGGAATAAAGACTTCGTCGCACAGTTCACTTCTTTGATGGGGTGGGAACTATTGTCCTCCTGTCGAATTCAAAACAAATTTGAAATGTTTTATAACATCATCAATGGTACTTCTACACCGCAACCTTATATCCTTGCTGCGTCAATGCTCAAGAAAGATCTGATAGGTCTCTCCACAGAAATCGTTCACATTATTTATTGTCGGACAGACACATGTAATCGCTCATTCTCTCTCCACTGTGGCCACTTTCCTGGATAATACTACACCAGAAATCCTTTAATTATCTTTGTGAGAGGCATGTTAACCTTTTACATGCCAAACATCGTACGGGATGCATTAGTTTTAAGTATGCTCTATTTAAATGGATTAAGCTGAGGAGAATAAATGCATGTGTGGTGATAACTGTGAAAGTGAAAAGCATTTTCTTGAATATTCATTGAATATTCAACAGCGACAAAAACTTATGAACTCTTTGATGGCTATACCGTGCATCAGGAATATATCATTCTTGTATCCATCACCAGTGCTATATCTGAAAACAAACGTCTCTTCTTTGTACATGAATATTTTGTATCTACTAAAGGATTTTAAGTCTATTGATTTGTTTATTTTAGAAATTGTGTTGTACAATGTCCATTCACAACATCATTAAAGTATATTGAATATTGCATAATATAATACATGAACTATTTTATGTTGATGTCAGACTGATATTTGATATTTGATAATAGGCTCCCTTTTTATAATACCAATACATTCCCTGTCGATGGTCATTTCAGGCTGTGTCAGGTTGCAAAGTAAGGATGGTGACCATGGAAAGGCTTTCGGCTTTTAAGAGATATAAGGAAGAGCACATTTGAATTAAATTGGATTTGAAATGGAAAATAATAGGCATTGGTATTTGGATTAATTGATCATATTTAAAATCAAGAAAATGAAAGGTACTCAGGAATTCAACCGAATAGAGGGATCAGCTATCAGGGTTTCTTAAAAGCGACTCATCAGATGTTACGCTTGTCTTAGAGTACCTCACTATGTTAAAGTATTTTATTATAATTATTATATACTATTATTGCATTATTACGGTAAAAAAATAACACTTTCGTATTGGATTTATGTTTTAGGTTTTATTTTGATATGTACGTATTAAGCGGAAACATAGGTGTATTTACGTATGTCCGCATAGGATATTTTTGCAAGCAATCCTAATATTTCATAAAGAATTAACAAGGAGTTGGTCGGAGTATATTAGTCCCATCATTAGTTACTATTCCTATACCACATTGACTAAATAATAAAATGTTTCTCAGTATTAATGTGAAACAGTGTGTTCGCTGATTGAAAACACGTTCGGGAGCAGTCAGGTTAAGTCATAAATATTTCGGAATGACTTTACATGATATAAGCAAGTCGTTGTGACAGGTACGACACGTACCACTTGTGCTCGTTTAGTTAATGCCAAAGATGGTGCATGAATATTTCGAAAAGGGTATATGCTACTTCATAGAATTAAGAGCCTTGTTAAATGGCCAATCTGCTCTGTGAACAGAAAGCGCTTTGGTGTACTAATTAATCTGTTTAATTACTGTGCTCATATTTAATTATAAGTACAGGATATTAAAACGTGTAATCTTTTACTAGTCGGAATTTAAATATGATGAATCACAATGTGACCATATTGAAAATGATGCGAACATATCAACTGCAAGAGCATGAGGTAAATTGATTTAATAGCTATTTTCGGACACGATTATGTTATAATACAAATGCAACTAATCACCATATACACGAGCTTCACTTAATATAACATTATTGTGAATCAGTCATGTACCCTTTGTTTATTTTATTTGGAAAGTAATTGACCTATCTATGTGATCTTAATCGCATATTCATTCAAAGTATAATCATTAGCATCTGACTAACGATCAACCAATCAGTTGACCTTAAACATTGTAAAGCGCCAATCATCTGACAAAAACAAGATTTTGCATAATTTGACAGAGCTCTGTCAAACAAAACACGTGTATCTGTAAGTAATACCAGTACCCATGTCAGCATTTTTTCCTTGATATTTCTTTTTATACAAAGGACACAGTATAAAAAGTTCTAGGCTATAAGTAGGGAGCCATTCCTCCGACTACTGAGTGAATAATGTCTTACCTGGCACGTAATTCGTATGAGACAAATAATCCAAAATATTGCAAGACATGACTCATAATGACTGCGATATAGTAAACAATGGTCAGGCGATACCAGTTGATGACGTCAGTCAATAAGGCGTAATGCGCCATCGATCTTTGTGACGTCATTATTATGTTCAAAGCAGCTCTTGCTACCATGGGCATGGAAGACCTTCTGTGTAGGAGCGTTTTGGGGGCTCATTATAATAATAAGTTAAAAGGGCGGAGCATTTGGGCTGTTGTGGATCCCGGGGGAGGACGGCCTCACCAGGGAAGTACTGATCAAACTGCCGGAGGAAGGGCTGGAAGCGCTCACGACAGTGTTCAATGCGTGTCTAAAACTGGGGTACTTCCCGAGGGCATGGAAAAGAGCTAGCGTGATCATGATCCCGAAGCCGGGAAAAGATCGCTCGCTACCGAAAAGCTACCGACCCATCAGCCTACTGCCAATTCTAGGAAAAGTGCTGGAACGGATAATAGCTGGCAGGATCAGTGGACACCTGGAAAAAAGCGGGGTACTTTAACCCGAATCAGAGCGGGTTCCGTGAAGGTAGGTCAACAAATGACCAACTATTCAGGCTGACACAGGCGGTAGGGCAATGCCTGCAGCGATCTTGTGATACTATAGGTGTATTCCTAGACGTCGAGAAAGCCTTCGACGCAGTATGGCGGGATGGTCTAAGGTACAAGATCGCAACGCAGGCTAAACTGCCGGCTCGCATCGTGAGGATTCTCTCATCCTTCCTAAGAGATAGGAAGCTATGGGTCAGAGTAGGTGACGCTAAGTCGCACGAGATCGAACCCGCTGCTGGCACACCACAGGGCTCAGCTCTCAGCCCGCTGCTCTACGTCATATACGTCAACGACATGCCTAGCCTGTCCGAGAAAGGGTGAGTCCGCACGGGGGCGACGAGCCAATTTGCGGATGATACTGCGCTATGGACACATAGCAAGAGAGCAGCACCCAGGCTACAGGCAGGTCTAGATGAAGTGACCGAGTGGTGCGCCAGATGGCGGGTAAGAGTCAATGCGACAAAAACGCAGGCTTGCAAGTTCGGTAGGCACCTGAAAGGCAGTAAGGCCGACAAAGCGCCAGAACTGAAATTGGCCGGAGAACCAATTCAATTCACAGACCAGGTAAAATTCCTGGGGCTGACGGTTGATAAGAGACTCACATGGGCGGCTCATATAAAGGATATCGAACAGAGGGTCAAAGCGAGACTAAACTGCTTAAGAGTGCTAAAAGCAGGGACAGGGGGCATGTCAACCCAAAGTTTGATATACCTTTATAAAGCCTATATCAGACCGGTTATGATGTACGGCTGCATAGCCCTGATCTCAGCCAAAGAGCACCACATTAAGACACTTCAACGGCTTCAAAACAGAGCCTTAAGGACGGCCTTGAGACTCCCGCCTCGAACCCGAGTATCTGTGCTTCACGAGAAGGCAGAAATAGAATATGTGAAAGACCACATTCTGAGGTTGAGCAAAGGCTATGTCGAAAAGGTGAAGCAAGAGAAGTTCTATAAAGACCTCAAAATGTGGCTCGACTGGCAAAAAATCAGTGGCAAACGGAACCCCAGTATCATCACCCCACTAGAAAAAGTGGGGGAGGGGTAGAAAGGCTCCGGGCTCTGCAGCGCCCGACTGCAAAAGCAAAATACGGGCCGTCCATCGGATGAGGACGTAAAATGGCGGTCCCGTGTCCAGAAGGGGATGGGCACGTAAAAGATCCCATACTGTTTTTCGATAGAAGAGTAGGCCAGCCCGTTGCCGGCAGTATGGAACCAGGCCCTAAAGAGCCAGCCGTTTGGTGGATAAAAGTTGAGGGGATCCCGAAAGGATCAGGGACAAGGCTCAGAGACGTAAAAACCGGGGGTCCGGTCAGGACCAGCAGGGACAAGGCTCAAGCATGATGGCACAAGAACCAGTAAAGGCTCCAGAAAAGGCTCCGATCGAACGAACACGGTACCTGGTCGAAAGGGACAAGGCTCAGGGCAGGACTCACGGTAGTCCAGGGGTAGGCCGGTGACGCTCGGACATAACTGGCTGGTTGCTAGGCTCAGGCTCCCGGGTTTACTTGGGGGATTCCCCGGTGGTGGTCGGTCAGCGAGGGCGGGCCGGACCTGGCTGGCTGGCGTGTCAGTTCTGGCGACCTCAGTGCAAAGAGGGGGGTACCCGAAGAGGCAAAACTGCGGCGTAAAAACCCTAGTTATTGCCTGAGCGGTGTAACGGACATGGTCATGGCTGTTGTGGATAGGTCAATAAAACGATAAACCAAGACCCAGAATACGATACTTTTTAAAAGTATGTTGACAATAGTAGTCATACTTGTGTACAGACAAAATAATAACCCTAGGGTTTGGTTAATAGCTAAAACCAATTGACAGCAGCTCGGGAAATAAAATCAGCTCAAAATCTGAGGTTACACACTAGATAACTTGTCCATTGTGGTTTCATTTTATTTCCCCACTGAGCATATCCAGTAATTGACCTATCCATGAACTCTATGTGACCTTAATTGCATATTCATTCAATGAATAATCATAAGCATTGGACGAACGAGCAACCAATCAGGTGACCGTAAACATTGTAAAGCGTCAATCATCTGAAAAAAAAAACTTTTGCATAATTTGACAGACCTCTGCCAAACAAAACACGTGTATCTGTTTACAAGTATTACTAGTACCCATGTCAGCATGTTTTCCGGGATATTTCTTTTATACAAAGGAGACAGTATAAAAAGTTCTAGGCTATAGGTCGCAGGAGCCATTCCTCCGACTACCGAGTGAATAATGTCTTACCTGGCACGTAATTCGTATGAGACAAATAATCCGAAATATGGCAGGACAGTCCACAATGACTGCGATATATTCATCAACATAGAACACAAATTCTAGTTGATGACGTCAGTCAATGCCACATACGTCATAGACCTTTGCGCTGTCATTATTTATGTGTAAACAATACCATAGGCATGGTATTCTTTCTTTGATCGAGCGTTTTGTGATCTCATTATAATTATTAGGTAAAAAGGGCGGAGCATATGGGCTGTTGTGGAAAGGTCCACCTGACTATCATGACGTGTATTAAAGTTCTAAATGAGCATACCCTGAATGTTTGATTAAGAAATGATACCCGTATGCCAAATTATTATTTTTTGCTTGTTATTACACATTGACATAGGCTTAATAAGAAAAGTAATTCTGGATAGTTTTTGACAAAACATCTATCGCATTGCATCGAGATTATCGCATATATATATATATATAATAGTCTGCAGCTTACCATCATACTCAGCTACACTGAACATTTATTCACATGTAAACAGCCCACCATATTTTTAAATTAGCCATTAAGATTTTAACTACCGCCGCTTGCCTACTGGCAAATTGTAACAGTTCCAGTAATGACTTCAAAAACTTAAAAATAGCCTTGTTAAATGGAATTATATAACTATGTCTCACAGGTAATTTCTTTCGTGAGAGTTGGATCCACAAATCATACTTTAGATTCAAATAATATCATGTGCTATAAATTTCGAGGTTGTTTGTGCAAAACGCACATCTGGGGTATTTCAACTCCTGGAAACAGATTGCAAATGATAGCAAATCGTAGTTTATTATTATAGTCCGTTCCACCAACCGTGACAGTAGTTTTTTTCGCGATATTTTTAATCAGAACCAAAACAAAACAAAGATTTTTGGTAAGGAGTTAAATTTGAACGCGACCTAATTTTCTGACAGGTAAAATGCCACATACCCGAGATGAATAGCCTATAATGATCAAAATTCAAAATCAAGGAGAAACTCTGCAGGCGTTTACGACATTTGTGCCTGGTCAACTGATTTGATTCTGCCTCGCACGCGCGTGACGTCATAAGCGGTGTTCCATTCAGCAGGTGGGAGGTTCCCGCTGTTTGGCGATGTGGAGTGGTCAATCAATAATAAAATGCAGCAGTACATGACTGTCATTAGTTACATGTATATAGCACGTGTCTACGACTGTACATTGTTTCAGAGTCAGAGGAGATCCTTTTTAAGTTTGAGAATACAAGACGCTTAATTTTTTTAATTAACAATAAAATTATTTTGATATCTCGGCTAAAAAGTGTCGTATTCATCATAAAAGAACGCGATTTCTAAATAAAGTGTGCCCCCCCCCCCCATCCCATTTTAGATATAGATGAAAGGGTAATATCCTTTTGAATGGTCATAAGCGATGCTTAGTCCGTTCCACCAACCGTAACACTAGGTTTTTTTGGGGTTTTCTTCTCACCCTGGATTTATAATGTGTGTTCATAGCGGTACGGCGAATGCTGAGAAAACGACCTAATTTTGTGTGAAGTTAGCGAAAATAAATGAAAAACAACTAACATCACGACGCCGAGTTATTGTTTTTCTTTATGTGAGAACTGCAATGCCAACTCTGCGCTGTATGTGAAAAATTTACCGTCATAATGGAATGACGTAACCGTGACGTCACGGTCGTCGCGTGAAATTTCCTGAATACACGTTATGAAGGAGCCAGCCGGTGGCATCGTGGTCAGCAGCTCTTCCATTTTATAATACTGTATATGGCCGATTTTTAAATTGATAGTGTACGGTACACAGAGCCGTGGGCATGGCTATGCCCGAAGCTTCATTCATGTAACTGGTGATATATGCGTGAAAACTGGTCAGAATATTCGCCTAACTTTTTACCGCTTTGTGTGTACTTGCCTTGAACATTGGCGATCCCATTCCAAGGTTGAGACTACCCCGCACACTTTAGATTATTTTACTAAAGATTTATCCTAGTCCGTACACGTTGGTTTGGACTAAATTCAGGCAGAAATATAACCATTTGTTCAAAATTAACATTTCACACAAATTGCTTTTTTGTCATAATCACTGGATATGTGTCCCATGAAAAAAGGGTAGTGCATGGTAATGAATACATGTATATGTTTCTGGGATCGCCAATAAATTCAGATTTGGCCTAAACGCAAGAATTTAAATCCATTTCCAAGGAAAATCGTACAAAAATCAACGCAAGGCAGGCTTTGTAAAATGTTAATCAAATACTGTGTTTGCGACAGCTATTATTAGTATTAAATGAACTTTGCCAGAAAATGTAATGTACATATATTCAAATGACTTTGTGAGGGCGAGCAGAGTTCACTGAAAAAAAATGACCGAGCTTGAAACTGACACGAATGGACTGCGCGACCCTCGCTTTTGTTGGAGAAAGAGAAGGGGGAAACGCTATTTTTTTTGGCAAGTAGTAAAAAAAGAGATTCATATTTATTAACATATTCCATTCGGAAACAGAATGTATGACAGCAATGAGTAATTATTGGAAAATAATCATTAAGATGTTTCTATTCAATAATAAACAAGATAAATAATATTCACTGACAATATGTGTTTACATCTATTATGTATATTTTTTCATTGAAATGGTGTGAGAAATTGTTAAAAAATTAATTCACAATCTTTTTAGGCTGTAAAGATGCATTACATCAGAACATAACAAATACTTGTAAGTTGTATTAACGAAGTGAACTGTGTTAACTTTCAATGATGAAATTATAAAAAATAAAACAAATACTTCTTAAAACATTTATGGTTATTAACCTCATGAAGATAATATTTGGATGTATCACAGTGTTTTTTTTACCCAACAAATACAACAGATATGTCACAAATGGAACATCACTTGTTATTTATAAATTAACAATCCTCCTTGACACATAAACAATTTACTTATATTATCACATGCATGAGTGTCTGACTCTGGGTTTTGTAAGGAAGATATATCGCCTTAACTTAAAAAAATATCGCCTTAACTTAAAGAACAGCACATTTTCTATAATTATGCACATATATAAAGTAAAACAGATAATTTGCACACACACCCCTCACACACACACATGTTTATATACAGTGGCGAATCCAGGGGGGGGGGGGGTGCAACAATCTTTTTTCAGGATTTTAAACCAATTTTTCTGGCCCGTAACCCCGACATTCTTTAGCAAGGGGACCTTTTTATAGGCTTTCTTTAATATTAGTCTTCCTGGGGTTCGACCCTCCCCTTTACAAACCCCTGATTCGCCCCTGAAATATATATATATATATATATATATATATATATATATATATATATGTGCACTTGTCCCACCACATCTTTTAAAACAATACAAAAGATTTAGGACCTTCATCAATAATATCTATATCATACGTGCATTAATATTTCTTCTTGTACACACATCTTTCTTCCTGTGTATAAACAGGAGGCTTCCTATTAAAAACATCAATATACATGCAATATTTAGTAATAATTTTAAATTCAGTTTTATTCAATAATTTTTCTCAGTATATTAAATTTTATTTAACATACATTATATATGATAAACCACGTTGTGATGTTCATACATCTGTGATTTTACTTGCCCTTCAAAAATTTATTATTTAAATACTTGTATTGACACTAGTTTGATTATTATTATTATTAATTTAAATGTATTAGATGATTTGTCAAAACTAACTTTCAAAAATTAAAAAAATCTCTGCTTGAGCGATACATATTTAGCAAGACTTCCTTTATTGTTTATAAAAAATAAGTTATGCCCCCCCATGACAGCATGTGTCGCTTTAACCTGTATGGAAGCAGCACTTTTAACGTTGTCATCTTTTATTTTTTGTTGAAACTGCATCCTAGGTCTTAAACAAATATTTTAATAACCGTTACTTTGTTCTTTTTCAAATTTGTTCTGCTCGACTTGAACAAGTTGTCAATTTTAACCAACCGTTCAGGTGTCATGGCTGATGCGAGGGGTCAGCTGATTCGTTGTCTGACACGGGCCGTATCGAACAGAAATAGGCGCAAATTCATCACACTTCTCAGTTTTATATTAAAAACTTTTGTAGCCTTCATATGTACACTTGAAACCTAAGGGTGCGTTCTTGGTAAAATTAATACTGTTTGAAGTCTGGTGCGATATACGGCTGAAGTGTCCAATCCACGTGAATAAACAGCAAGCTTTCTTGGTTAAAAGTCCTACCTAGCAACCGTATCCAAGGTGGGCGGAGCTAACTCGTCGATGCCGTCACGTCGATTTACAGGTAAAGTAATTCGCACATTTATATTATGAACCAATGGCATTCATAAAATAGTTTTTTTTCCTTACTTGAATATTCATCAGCTAGCGATAATAATTATAGATTAGGTCGACCACCAGGTGCCGTCTCTGACCATGTGAATTTATGATCGTCGGATCATGAATTCGATGATTACCTTGAACCACGAAAACCACGAAGATAAAAGCCCAACTAATATTTCTGAATCCACGACAATCTATATGTTATATACTCTCTCAAAATATTATATATATATATATAATATATATTACATATATATATATATATATATATATATATATATATATATATATATATATATATATATATACTGTGGAAGTTGTTTGTTAGCGGGGTTATAATTTTCGCTCTTTTAGCGGGAGCTAAAAAAAGAAAACGCGTTAATTCGATGCGATCGTTCGGAAGATTACAGCGTTCTCGCCTGCCACACAGTCAAGTGGGCTTGATAATCCCTCCATGCATGGTCGCTTGAGTTCAGGTTTCTTCAACCAGAATGTTACAGTAATCATATTATCATAGGAGTTCATAGCAAGTGATTTTTTCGAGAGAGACTACTCTCATTTATATTGATTTGGAGAGATAACTGTGAAACAATAAGTAGCATTTTAAGACACCCCATGCAAGCCCATCACATAGCTTTGAAATGCGACTGAACTTAGAGCGACCTGCGACTGTTGTCAGATCCGTTTGTTGTTTGGACATTGCTGACTGCTTCTTGTTAGTATAATCACAGTCGTTTTTGTAGAGAAATTCTACAATTTCCCCAGATGTCAAACAACGTAGCTGGTTGCAATATACCAATGCACCATCAAACGTGATTGGTACTGATCAGTTACGTATTGTTCACACCTTGCGGTCAGGGTATTCGACCAGTCGCCCGTGGCATGAAAGCGGTCACGCGAAGGTTGTTAGGTGGGATGTAGATTACGCTACAAACCTGTCTTTTATAAATATTTGATACACAATTTATTACCTCACATATGGATTTGCGCCAAAATTCGAACTGCGCTAATGTTATAAAATGAAAAAATGCGCGAAAATTCAGACACGCCAAATTAATCACTTCCACAGTATATATATATAAGTCAGCGTGTAACTTCCAGATTTTTTTATCTGGGTGTATCTTTTCTCAACTAGCTCCCTTAAATTTGAATGTGTTACTTCTAAAATGAATACTAGTAAACTTCACATAAACACGTGCATATCTGGCATTTTTGCAATGTCACACTCTGCTTTGTAACAAAGCAAAAGAGTTAAGACTTCTTTCAATATATGGTCCGTTCCTACACTTCATATCATATCAAAGTTTATTACCTACATTTTAAAATACCTCATAGCAAGTCAAAAGTGATACGGAAAATATCCTCACAATCAAATGTTTTCGGTAATAATGCATAGGAGCAACTTTATTTACAGACATTTGCGAGATATAGTGTTTCTTTTATTTTTCTTAATTGGATATATGGTAACTTTTTCATATCTGAGTTTTCTGTTTAGTATAGCAAACGAGAAAGGTTCTAAAGTACCAAATCACTAAGGGATCCCTGTTGAACGAACTTTAAATAAAACAAATCTCCAAAATGTAGAAATCACCTGTGTTTTACCTCAGAGTGCCTCTTCCTTGCACCTCTCTTAAACACCCTGAGCTGATTTTAGTATAGAAAGCAGTTTGACAGACCTTGTAGATGTTGATGCCGTTTACCAGGGTGGTGCGCGACGCGAGTACATGTCTCTCTGAACGAGAGCTGTGTTTTATAGCCTTCCAGCAGGCCTTAATAGTTTCCCATTGGATATGTGTGCATTTAATAATTTGTTACTATACTTGCCAGAGAACTTTTATCTCTCAACGCTTAAACGGATGCTATGCTTGCACAACAGATTTTTAAAAGACTAGAGATTAGCTTTGCTCAGCGATCAGTTTTAACAAATATATAAACCATAGGTGTGTGAACTATGAGATGCTATGTTGTAATTACACACTTAAGAAGAATGGAGTCATTTATATAATGTATGGACACCTTTCGGTTGAAAAAGAGCTTTACATGGATACGGAAAGTAGAGTATGTACACGATGTATCGCATGCAATCACGTTTTAAGATTTTTTCCAAAATTGGATCGTTAGGTGTTTATCACGAGTATCTTCTGTTAAACAGCTTTGCCAAGTTTGGATATTTCAAATGTTTTGTATTTTCTAGACAAATTTTAATTGTCTTCGCAGGTTTATCATATAGTTCTAAACAGCACAAACATAGGGTATTTAAAATTGATATCTCTCTGATCGACGAGGTGTTGAAGTCAAGCCAAGTAAAAATGTTTTTCAAACTTCTTTTAGAATTGTTTTATAATTTAGAATTGAAATGGGCGAAAGAAAAGGGGTTTAGTATACAAAATAATCAGATAAGTACCATGATAACCTCAATAGTTTTAACGTAATGATAATATAGTAATAATAAGAATAGCATACTTAATAATTTACTTATAATTATCCGGGAATGTAATCTTGAACTATACTTTCTGTCACTAGTTTCCTTATCCACACACAATTATATAAGAACAACTTATTATTACTCCATTTGTGAGTATACCTTCATTCAAAACAAAACGCACTGCACCTAATAACTAACAAAAAACATGACATATACAGGTAGAATGACGATGATATTTATGGGAATAAATCCAAATAGGACAAATAGGACAAAGTACCTGATGAGATCAGGCGAAAGGTTAACGCATGTACTTGAAGATCAGTTGCAGAAAAGTGTCATATGCGAAAACTCCACAAACACTTCTCCACTTCTCACTTGCAACATAGACTTGCTTGTGGACAAAACTAATAGAAAAGGTTGTCCTCAATTTGAGCCAACTAGATCTTTAGCTGAATGATTACACAAAGAACAAATTTAAAAGGCATTGAATAGGAAAAAAGATCTGAGTGGCTCAGAAGTTCTTAAAACTAATCATATTGCACCCTGATCGACACGACTAAAGCGGGTGTTTGCTTTGGAAGGACAATTTTTACTCAAATCAGCTTAAATTAAACTTTGTCTACTGAATTTGTTACTTCTATATGAGTTACGGGGGTATGCTTACAGATAACGCTTGCTCAATATAAAGCATTTATTAGTTTCCAATCATCTGTGAACACAAAATGTGAATGCAAAGTTGGTTACCATCTCTGTTTCCGAAGTGTCAATAGTTTCTGGGTGTCTTCTCTTTACACATCCGAGCACCAAGCCACATACCAGCTAAAAATGCCATTCCCTTACGTAAAAAAGCAACGATATAACGGCAGATGGGTTTTCCAAACAGTCATTTTTATTTAGTAACGCAATCAACGTATCATGTTTACGGAGTTGACTACCACAGTATATAAATGACCATCTAATCAAACAGTTTTCATGAGTTTAGGTTACTGTTCCTGTGTCGATGGGAGAATGTCTTAGGACTTCCGGACAGCTTTTCAAATGGTATTTTACAAGTTATTTTATAAAAACATATCCGCCCCTCTATTTGCTTTTATTTTACTTATTTTGGAGAAATAGGGAATTATATAGAAATCAACCTAACTATTTACCTTCATACAGTATACTTTAGGGGCAAAAGGAATTATATAGAAATAACGTTAATACTTGTCATTATACTGTATACTTTCGACGGAAAGGTAATTATATAGAAATTACGAACTACATGTATTTGCCTTTATACAGTAAACTTTGGAGAAAAAGGGATTTATATAAAAATTACGTTACAGTCTGCATTTATACTGTATACTTTGGAGGAAAAAGGTTTATACAGAAATAACGTTACTACTTGCTTTTATACTGTACACTTTGGAGGAAAAGGGAATGTAATTACGTTACTACCTACCTTTATAGTGTATAATTTAGAGGCAAAGGGAATTAAAGAGAAATTACGTTACTATTTGCCTGTATACTGTATACATTAGAGAAAGGGAGATTATTTAGAAATTACGTAACTACTTGTCTTTATATGCTATTCTTTAGAGGAAAAGGGATATATAGGAAAAAAAGTTACTACTTTCCTTTAGACTGTACGCTTTGGAGGAAAAGGGAATTGTTTAGAAATTAAGGTACTATTACCTTTATAGTGTATACTTTACATTCGTAATTATAGAGAAACAACATTACTGCTTGTCTTTATACTGTACACCTTAGATACAAAGTGAAATATATAGAAATTACGTTATTATTTGCCTTTATACTGTATACATTAGAGGAAAATGAGAAATTACATAACTACTTGTCTTTATACACTATTCTGTAGAGGAGAAGGGATTATATAGAAATAACGTTTCTACTTGCCTGTATACACGTTTCGTTGCCAAAATATATCGACGAATATGTTATTTATTTCGAAAGTATTATTTATTCTTAACCAAATACTTGAGAATTACACACATGCACACATATATATATTTTTTATATATGTGTGTGTATAGTTCCAGGATCCAAACAGCCTGCCTATTTCGGAAATAAGCCTGGTTTATACAGCTGTTAATTTATAATCAAATTCACCGTGAATTACTCCGTCCCACTAGTGGGCCACTACCTTGAAACATTTCATTCTGCTGATGTCCTTTCGAACTCTTCAGAACTCTTCAGACACGGTTCTGAAGAGTGCCGTACAACGATACCAAACTAATTAGTAAACATTAGTAAACATCCTTACACATTATATATATATATATATATATATATATATATATATATATACATTAAGGTTCAATACATCACAGTGAAAGTGCTCTACCGTACGAGGAGCATTAAAAATATTATACTATGTGTATAGTTAGCTTGATTTCATGATGTACTACAGTACTGTTACGTGGGTTCAGCTTGCCAGCCGGCCCACTCCTCAGATACAAATTCATTCTTTTAGGTACTATATGATGGTTTACAAATGCCACGTCCTATTACAGAACTTATAAACTGATTTAAAACTGTGCTGGTATTCTTAACACAAAAACCCTATTACAAATCCAATGTGAAAATATTACTTATATGCGATAGGTATAAAACTTATCACCACTATGAAACATTATATAATATAACATTCATTTAATCCTTACATTTAATATATATATGTGTGTGTGTGTGAGTGTGTGCTGATTTTTCATTGCATATCCGACGGCACAAGGAACGAACATCAGGTGTCGGACAGAACACTATCGTTCAATATCTTGAAAATATAGTTACCGAAATAATATGAATTATTTCTTGTAATTAGCTCTGTTGTGGATGTCGAATGAATCAACGCATGCTGTTACGTTTACACCTTTATTGATGACACACACGCTTATCACGCACGTCGCGCATAGGGCGAAAACGATGGAAGGCCCGACTTGGTGAAACTATAAAAACAGAATATATTATGGTAATACATAAAGTGTGACAGAATACATAGACTGGGATGCATAAATTGTTATCTATCAAATATATCTTCAGATATCCGTGATTACAGAAAATCACAACTGTACGTGTAAGCATCCTACAAATTTAACAGATAATTTAATTTATGGATATATCTATGAATACACGGTTAATATTATTCATATGGGAAATGCCATCACTTACAGCATAATGCGATCGCAGGGCCGTCAACCGATCAAGGCACAGAATGGGTCCAGTTATTATGTAGCTGAAACCGACACACAGATATACAGCGCTACTAAACTTTTTTAACTCATATTTTACATATTCAAAGAGCCATAGCGGTATCAACACAATAGGGTTTGTCCAAGATATCTCCTCGTTATAAGAATGAATAACCAACTAAACATGTGGAATAATCTTTGCTCTTAGACAATTCATTCAGACCATGGCGGTATCTACATAATAGGGTCAGTCCGAGACCCTCTTCTCGATATACAAATACCTCGATATGCGAGTGAATTACCAACCACGCTTATGAGTTAAGAATAGTCACAATATCTCCATACAGAAGATTAATCAACAAAACTTATAAAAGGAGAAAACATACTCGCAAGGCAAGCACCGTAAACAAAGTTTGGCCACGTGTGTGAAAGGAAGATATGGTTTAGGCTTCATATTACGTCTCGGTATTTTCAGACATTTATATAGCATAGTAAAAAAGATGATACAGGATAGTAACCAAATATGCCACTTCCAAGTCCATAGTCTTTATCCAAACATGCATGGTGTCAATTAAAATAAACAACAAGCAAATTCATGGAATCTATGTCCTTTATTCTGCCTCCTGTTGTCCTTCGTGCTTGCCTTCTCACTCCTCAGTATCTGTTTTAGCTTTTGTTTTGGCCTGAAGATGTCTCCACATGTCAATTTTTTTTGTGTGAATTGGGACCAAAAGTTTCTTTTTGTTTTTGTTTTGGTGCTCAGAGCTGGTGAGAATAAATTTTCAGACAGACACTCTAAAACCAATCCCAACGAAGGTATGCATGCAATTAGTGACCCAAATGTGATTGAAATTGGATAATACTAGGTGAGTTATCGCATGGAAATGTAAACCAAACGGAAGCACAGACAGACGGACGGACAGACGGACAAACTCAATTCAATGTCCCCCGTTCCAAGGAAGCAGGGGACAAAAAGTGCGCAATAACCGACCCTGACATCCCTAATGCGCCACCTAGTGGCATGTATATTCCATACAACTGGCATACTAGTAGTGATATCTGAAGTAAATTAGGCAACACAAACATGACTGTGCTTTAAACCAATTAATACGGCAACACATGGAGATTTACTGACATAAACGGCCTATGTCAATAACAAGCTCCGCAACTATTATAAACAGCAGTCCAGCCCACCAAACGTAAAAACAAATAGCGGAAATAAAAGTTCCTGCAGTTTCTAGATATAATTGTCTTCCACGGACCACAAACTGCATAATATATATATATATATATATATATATATATATATATATATATATATATATATATATGGACGATACTGATATAAGAGAACGTACCACCACATGTAAGAACATACCCCCCTGGTCCCCCAACACAACCTTAACGAACCCAGTCACCCAAGCTTAATCCAGCCTATTAAGACGGACTATAAACACGTATCTGATAATTTCAGTATTCATGCGTCTGAGGAGTAAGCACAGCTAAAAGCTACCCTTACAAAACTTTACAGTCGTACAATATCTTTAAGTTAAACTAACTTGTATGGTTATTAAAGGTAGAGTTACCCTCCGGTGTTAAGTGCCCTATTGCCTACAGACTAGGCCAGAGAGATATAATACTGAAGAAAACCAACACTACATGTTAATTCACGACAGACTATTTCACCGGAGGCGACCCGGTCTTCAGATGAATGTTGAGAGAATATATATATATATATATATATATATATATGTGTGTGTGTGTGTGTGTGTGTGTGTGTGTGTGTGTGTGTGTGTGCCCACATACACTTTCTCAGCTTATGTTATAAATTGACATTTAATACAATACTTGAATAAATGCCAAATTTATAATTTTTGATTCTGAAATAAAATAAGTGCTAAAACAACCACAGGCTGATTCTGAGGTGAAATTCCCCGATGAGCAGACAAAAGTTAAATTTTTATTTTAAATAAAAATGGACTCAATTAAACTTAAAGTATTGGATTTCAATACCTTGCAGATATTACTTGTATTAGAGGGTGTAAGAAGAAAACGATTTCTTTGGTATAGGTGCATTTTATTCGGGATTCAACTTAGAACTGCAAGCTAGAAAACAAAGGATATCTACATTTCTCCAACCAAATTAAAAAATGTGGGCTCAACGCCTATTTGGTTTAATCTATACTTAACTTTTAATGATAATTACATACATAATTATCTTATCATTCGTAAATACTGTAAATGGTAACATAGCACTATTTTACTCGGTTCTCTTGACGATTTGGTTGTACACAACGTCCGTCATTGAAAAATATACCAAATGTGGGTTCTTCATATATAGGCCTAACCATGCATACACTGTACAGCTGGAGCAATGCGTTAGGTATACGGAACACACACTTTCTCACCAACAATTTTAGAATCAGTTCCTAATTCATACAGAATTCTACCATAGTTTATATTAAAATTTATCTGTGCAATCTTTGTGGCTCAGAAAGTCACATGCATGGGCGCTCTTTGGTATTAAGAGGTGAAGGGACTCGGAGAACCGGGAGAAAATCATTGACCTTTGACGGGCAACTGCAACTGCAACCCACTGTCATAGCAACACAGGGAAACGATCGCACCCCGGTTCGCCAACGGAGAGAGTCGAGCGTTTTATCATTTCCATTGGGGGCGGGGGGGGGGGGGCGGGGAATAAAAACCGCCAAAAATATTACCGTTTGGTACCAGTCTACGTGGATGGGGGAATCCCAAAGGCGTTACCTTCTGGGAATGACCTACGGGAATCCTGTGAAACGTCATAATGTCACGTGACCAGTTAAACATGGCGACTCCCTGTAACCACGAGCCGATGTCTGAAGATTCCGAGACCGATTCAGGCATGGAGACAGCCGAAAATGGAGAAATATTGCCGTTGACAGAGGAACAGTTGAGTGATGTTTAAAACAAATTACATATGTGTATGGGCAAAGTCCAAACAATCGGACACGCGGGCATTGAAAATCACCGTTGATCGAGTTGTCCTTCCGTAAATTTCCCCTCAATGATATCGACAGAAAAAGGTCTTTTTTTCTCCTCATGATTAAGCGGCAGTGATGTCAGCAAATACTGCGGCTTCTTTTCCTTGTTGCATATTTGTTTATTACAGAATATTAACTGCGATGAACCACTGATTTAAAGATCGTTGAATTGTGTGTGTTTTTTTACCGCCTTGCTCGCCTTGTGTAAGCGCCAAGCACATTGTTTCCAGGACGTTACATCAGGTATAATAATTTGATCGGTTGTTAGGGATGCCGTTTCGTGATTAAGACTCCACTGGAAGGTCTGACATTTCCATAAAACTTGAGCTCCCAGATTGGCCTTTGCAATTATATTGATGTACAGTTATGGATTTAATGGACCTATTTAGTCTACATAACACCGGTCTCACTTATTTGATGAAAGAGCATGAAAGAAGATGAAAGAGGGTTTAAATTAACAGTTAAAATAATTCTTTACTTCAAAATTCCTTAATGTACCAATATTATTACCTGTTTTATCAATAATATACCTGAGGTAACAAAATAATAAATTATATTCAGTGGTAGTAAGTTTAGTTTCAGCCAGGTTGTCTCAATTATACCCCTCGTTTTGTATAGACTGGTACGCTACCACCACAGATGCTTGTTATATCCCCATTACAAGAATATATATATAAATTATATCCCCCAAGAAGAGAACTGTTCTATGAACTGTACATATGCTGTGCTGAAACATATAAATATGATAACAGATATATCTTTTTATATTTTTATGTATATAAGGAGAGATGGAACACCAATATATGGTATGGCACACCATACACAGCATAATGGCGCTTCATATACATCTATAATTTAATTTTAAGAGTATATGATAAAAAAATTGAAGCAATATTTAATATACACTACCGGTATACTGAAAAATAAATACAGTGAAACCTTGTTGTGTCCAACTCTCTTAACTGGAATACACCGCTTATGTCGAAGTTACTGACTCGATATTACGGAAAAATCTAAATAAAGTATTATCAAATAAAACCCGCTTGTGTCGAACCTCGGATGTGTCGAAGTTTTCTGAGGGTCCCTTCAATTTGACACAACGAGGTTTCACTGTATATGATATACATTATAAATATAGAAACTATGGACACTATATATAAGCACCTAACCATGCAAAGATAAGAAATATTATATCTTAAGAGAATAACATGCATACAGCTTATAAGCTATGCAATGTTCTTTTTAGTCTTGCAGACACACACACTGAGAGTATGTTAGCAGGTTTGGCCAGTGACTTTCTTTATGTGGCAGGGTACCAGTCTGAATAAAAGATAGGGGACATAATTCAGATGTATACTGAAGGTGTATTAAAAGTAAATAGATCTCAAGAGAATTGATTTATAATTACCAGATATGTAAGTTATACAGTAAATAATGGTAAAATATGAATTTAAGTAAATATTAATTATTACCAGTTATTTTAACTATCTTTCATCTCCTTTCATCTTCTTTCATCAAATTAGTGAGACCCCATAACACCGTGAAGTGGTTGGACTATTTACCTAAAGGTTGTAGGTTCGCGTCATGATCTGACCACTGTCTGCGCTAAGACTCCTTGGCAAAGTCTTCACCACAAGTGTTCGCTCTCTTAACTCAGGAGTGAATGGGTGCTGGTCATGGGAGGAAGGAAAATGTAGAACGAAATAACCTTCCAACACCTTATATGGCTGCTTTGGTTGTATGCCCCCAGGGAGCAGAGAAAAGCTACAAGCATGAACAGGCCCAAAAGACCAGGAAGGCAAAGTGAAAAGTCAGATGAGACAGACAGCATCACTGATATCAGACTACTTAGCCCTACCTTTTTTACCTTTAATGACTAAATAAATTAATATACCCAAGAAACCCTGGTTGTACAAAGTAAGAATAAACAAATGAAACACCTAGAATTGAAATTAAGTGAATGATAAATATGACACACAATTGTTAAAAAGCCGTTTGCAGTGCCTAAAATTTGCCTTGACCCCCAAAAATGGAGGTATAACCTGCCTAAAACTGCCATTAACTGCCTAAAACCTTAGTAACTTTCACATATGATGTGCAGTTTAACTATGTTTTATTGTTACACGGCTAAAAATATAAAAGTTAATAGTGAAGAACATTTTATTCAAACTAATAATTAAACCATGTTAAGAAAAAGGAACAGATGAAAACAACACAACTTCAAGTTTTCCATATAAACACAGTTTTCTGTCAGTTTGAGCTTGTGTCCTAAATCATGTTTTGAGGTCTCCCACCTCTGCATGCTATTATGTAATGTTACTGTGATATTAAGTACAAACAGACAATGCTATTGCCAATAAAAGAATGACCATACTTTTTCTGAGGGTTTATATTTTGTGATATACTGTGACAAGGTTGGGTTTTATCCGAATAAAACTTGTTTAATTCAGGACAATGGATAAAACTGGGTTTTATCTGGTTTAATCCAGTTTTTAATTTTATAAATTATTTAACAGATCTTTAATGTTAGCTGTATATTAAAAATATGAAAATATCTTCTACATTATCTTATGGTTGCGCTACAAACCGTTCTTTTATATAATCGTTTAAATATTGTAATAATTTGATTCAAAATTAATTACCTAAAATACTGATTTGCATGGAAATATGAAGTGTGCTATTGCTGTAAAATGAAAAAAAAGAGCATAATTCAGTCACTGCAAATTAACCACTTCCACATTACATGAAAGAAGAGTTATCCTAGAAAGAGTAAGTTGTCCTATCTAACAATGATGGACAGTCATGAAGTCTCAGTAATGTATTTTTTATGTCATGGATACCTGTAGCTTTAAAAGCATAAGATTAATTTTATAAATTATTTAACAGATCTTTAATGTTAGCTGTATATTAAAAATATGAAAATATCTTCTACATTATCTTATAATGAACAAGAACTTCAACTAGTTGTTCATTCCCTTAGGTCATCCCTGGTCAAATTTTAAATTAAGATTTTGACCACACACTTATTGGCCATGGAACACCATGGAACTGAAGAATTGGTAAATTTATCGCACTGAATAATTTGCAAACAACAGAATATTAATATTCATTTTTAGGCCAGGCTCAACCTGAAGGCCTGAGAAACCTACATTTCATGGCCAGGGGCCCTGACTGCATCACTCAGTGAGTAATAAGTTTGACACAAGAAATGTTTCCAGCACAAAAGGCTCAGATTGCATCATCCTAGTCATGTATGAAAGTTCACATAATTATCCGCTAAGGTAGTAGGAAACAGCAGTGGGATATGACCACAGTTGTTCTTATGACCAAATCACCCTAATAAATAGTAATCAATCTAATCAACCATGCCCTCCCTCTCTGATACCCTGCCTTAGTAGGGGGCTACTGGAGACTATTACATCATTCCAGGTAGAAGGGCATTCATCAGGACCCAAAACATGAAAGGGTCCTGATAATGACATTTTCTTGGTCTCTGAAACCATGTACCACACATACATGGTCTCATACACCTTCACAGGATATTAGAAGACCGCATGTCCCCAGTCAACAGGAAATTATGCATTACTATTAAACTAATATTTGAAACCGTCCAGCAGCTCAGGAAAGCCTTCTGATCACATAACCCCAGTCTTTTGATAGGTTTATAAATTAATAAGTCATAAATTTAAACTTATATAGGTTTAGTCACTTTTGGTGCCTAAAAGTAAAACATGCTTAAAACCTGTTATAGGTGGGGCAGTTTTAACCAGGTTATAACCTATGGTTAAACCTTCCTTCTTAAAACTTGCAAACCCTGATGTCTATATCTTCATAAAATTACTAGGTATATATGATATACATAATTGTTAATAAAATGGTTAGTACCAGAAATTAATCAAACTACTCACAACCTTAAACTTTGATAATCTTTCATAGCTGAATGGACTGCATCATGTTGACAGTGTTAAATTATTAACCAAAATCTTTGACAAAGAAGGTGAAAGTGTATATAGCCTTTGATACTAAACTTTGTTAATTAAAAATAATTGAGGTGACAGATTAATAATAGATGCCTGTAGAATTTGCAGTTATTTTGTGGTGTAGACATTTAAAAAGTAGACTTTTAGGAAGACCCCAGTTTTTGTATGGGCAGGTTAAATCGGGACAAATAAATTAGCAATCTAGTCAACATTCAGTAAATTCTCAAACCGTGTACACATCATCTTAATCCAGCCAATCTAATTTGAAGTAATTATTTAATTAAAATAAGTGTAATTACTCAGCTAACCCCACTGTACAAAACTTGCCCTGGAGTTTGTATGCTGTAGTAGAGATGACTTTTTATACTAAGCTAAACACTTAACCAGTGATCACCGTCACACCCAGTCACAGTCATAACAAGTTAGTTTCTTAGACAAGGGGGGGGGGGGGTGTCCTTTACATTAATAAAGGTTGTTAAAACAATCCCTCTGGTTTGTACTGATACAAGCAAAAATATCATTAAAAAAATGACATGTATGTTGTGACTGCATTCCTTCCCAGGGAAAGAAATGGTGGAAAGAAAATATTTTCTTCCCTTCACTCTGGGAAGATTGGGCCGACTGCTGAAAGCTTTTTGCCCCACGGCATACTAGTGTTTGCTGAAATTTAGTCTTCAGGGTTGGGTTAATAGAAAATCTAATTGTATTTGAATATATCAGTAATTAATGACATAATTTCATGTAATTGAAAATAATTTGTAATTTAAGATCTTTTAAGTTACAAGAAACAGTAATTAATTACTTTTAAAAATATCCTTTAATAAAAGTCAGACAAACAAACTTGAATATTGCAATAAATAAGTCAATACTGCTGATGCCTAGTGGGGCCTGTGCCAGTAGGTATCACAGTGCAAAAATTCAAATTGATTTTCTGAACTCCATTTTGTTACCAAATAAAGTCCAGATTATTACAAGGTATAAAGTTATTATTTGAAGTTTCTATCACAAATAATAAAAAAGTAATGAACCATTGAAACACCCCCAAAATGACCCCAAAATGGGGCGATTTTGCAGAAAACAACAAATTGTGATTTCAAGAGCCTATATAATTATAACTTTGCAAAAATGATGTCTTTGGAGGGTGTAATTTGATTAATATTATAATTTATATACTTGTACATGCCTATTTTTTTCAGAGTATAACCTCGGGTATTTTTAAAGTTACTTGTTCTTTTTTTAAAGTGTCAAATAGGTGAAAATTGGGATTTGGAGACTTTTCATCAAATTGTGCACACTATTTTAGCTCAGCTGACTTTCAGTCATGCTGGGCTATAGTGATGTCCGCCTGTCCGTTAGCAGGGCACAAATCGTAACCGTAGGGGCTAGGACCATGAACCCTATGCAGTCTTAGAGGTTCTAAAAAGATCTTGCAAACCTGAAATTAGGTCACTGCAACCCATATTCTCGAAGTTATGGGATGTGTTTGCACCCCCCAGAAATAATTCTTTTAGCCAAAATTTTCATCCCAAACCTTCCATCTTTCACATACAGCTCACCTACCAACAGGGGAAGAACCATAATTATTTTGAGGTCACAAGGTCAAAGGTCAAGGTCACAGAACCAACTTCTTTGAAAAGCCTGTGGATGCATTTTAAGCCAAACCTTTCATCCCAATTCTTTGATCTTTCACATATAGCTCACCTACTAAGTGGGAGAAGAATCCTATAGATGTTGAGGTCACAAGGTCAAAGGTCAGGGTCACAGGATCCACTTCTTTGAAAAGGTTGTGGACACATTTCAAGCTAGACCTTTTATTCCAAACCTTTCAGCACTGATATCACTTCTCTGCCAACAGGGGAAAAGACCTGTTGATTTGGAGGTCAAAGGTCAAGTTCACAGCACCCTCTTCTTGCGTGGAGTCATTTTCAGGCAAACTTTTCAATCTATACTTTCCATCTGTCATATATGGCTTACCAACCAATAGGGGAAGAAGCCTATTGATGTTGAGTTCAAAAGGTCAAAGGTCATGGTCACAATATTGTTCTAAATGCTTGTGAACATATTTCAAGTGAAACTTTTCAACCCAAACCTTCAGTCTTTCACATATGCCACATCTATGCATCACTGAGTGTGATTCAAACTTCATATTTATGGGTCTTTTTGCATGAAGAAATAACTAATTGATTTTGAGCTCAGCTGGTCAGGAGGTTAAAGGTTGCAGGTCTAAGTTATTCACTCATTTGTTGCCGAGTAATTACACCCAGCCAGATGTAAGTGGTTAGAAGTTACCCATCATTTAGAAAGAATCCAGTTGATATGTGGGCAAAAGGCCAAAGTCATAGGTCAGGGATGTTCACAATTATTTTGTAGACCATCTCTATTTTTCTTGTACATGTAACCATTGCACTCCAACTTGTACATCTCACTGTGTGGCTGTAATTGTGATTGATGCTGGTGACATATGACTCTCTTTTGTATCAGCCTGTTAAGTGATAAGGCTGAGTGATAAATACCTCGTTACTGCATAACAAAAACACTGTTGCCGGAATGCTTCAGCCAGGCATTAAGACTGAGAGTATAGTATTAAGGTTTAGCTACTGATTTATTAGATGATGGGAACATATTGCAGTTTATTTTATGGAATCATAGCAAAAAAACTTAGTTTCCTAGATATCTGAATATATTTTTATATAAATCAGCAGATATAAAAGCAAATGTTTGTTCTCATAATATGTGGATGTGTACCTGGATTTAGGATGTCTTTTTTTTTATTACAAGACTTTTAGTCATGCTTTCTGCATTTCTTTTCTTTTAGGTTTTGCAGTTTACCTATTCTGCTGATCCCATTGAAAAGCAGAGTGATAATAAAAAATATTGGACTTACACTTTTTACATTTGCATATCTATAAATCTAATATGAGGGCCTGAAAATGCCTTTTGAATTGTTTTGGACATTCATTACTGTAACATCCTTTGGAGAATTTGCTACAAGTTTGGTCTCTTATTGGAGGATGTGTGATATTAAATGTCAGACTTGTCAGAAATCCATTATGTCTGCCAGTTAGCCACCTTAGAAATCCTTTTGTCAATGCAGTTTCAGTGATTTTTAGCTCAGCTGACTTTTAGTCATGCTATGCTATAGCGATAGGTCTTTGTCCGTCGTCCTTCCGTCTGGCCAGCTGTCTGGCCATTAGCAGGGCACAAATTGTAACTGTAAGGGTTAGATACATGAACCCTATGCAGTCTTAGAGGTTCTAAACAGATCTCCTTGCAGATCTGAAATTAGGTCACTGTTACGGGTGTGTTTGCACCTCCCAGAATTAATTCTTATAGCCAAAATAATCATCCTAAACCTTACATGTCAATAGAGGAACAAACCTTTTGATATTTCGGTCTTAGGGTCAAAGGTCAATGTCACAGGACCACCTTCTTGAAAAAAGTTGTGGATGCATTTCAAGTCAGACTTTTCATCCCAAACCTTCCATCTTCCAAGTATGGATCATTAACCAACAGGGGAAGAACATTATTTATTGTTCGGTCTCAAGGTTAGATGTGAAAGTCACAGGACCCACTTCTTAGAAAACCATTTTGGACGAACTTTGAGCTAAACCTTTCATCCCAAACCTTCGTCAAGTGGTAAGATTGATGCATCGGTGTTATTAATAAATCAAACAACATCTACCTTGCAACTGATTAGTATATACAGATCACCACAATCTAAACAGACAGACCTTCTTTCAAAACTTGAAGAGCTTTTAACATTTGTGGACACACAAAAACCATTGTTAGATATGGGAGATTTCAACATTGATGTCAGTAATAAAAAAAAAATACTTGTGTATTGGATGATCTCTCACATCTTCTTCAGTGTCAGCAGCTTATGACGGAAAACACAAATGATCATGGCAGTATTATTGATCTTGTGTTTTCAAACTTCCCTAATACATCAACTTCTGCAATAGAGAGTTCCTGGTCTGATCACAAAATCCTGTTTACTGTTGTTCCTAAAAATGTTTTCCAGTTTCACTCAGTTAATTGATATAAGGCCTTCACTAAAATAGTAATCTAACAGTTCACATATAATGTTATAGTTATGCAATTATTGTTATGCTTGCCCTTTGATACCATAGCAGGACAGGTGTTGGGGAAGGCTTTAAATACAGGTCATGCTTGTCAGCTGAGCGTCATGACCCATGGGTCACTTGTTTTAATATGTCTAACTTATTAATCTGAAAAGGAATAATGTACACTCATGGTTACACTTCCTTTATTATAATATGAAAATCATCATTCACATCACCATATAAATGAGTTTTTCCCACAAAAATATATGAATTATATTCATTTATTGAAAAAATAATCACATATTTTGACCTGTCTCCAAAATATATTCAAAAGCATAGCTACATATTCACCCGAGCAATATATACTCATTACTAAGCTGGAATAAATTGTTTTGAGATCAATTAAAATTCATTTTCAATAATAAAAAAGTATATAAAAACTATCTAAGGAAGAAAAATTTTGATTTTATCACAGTTTCCCCAAACTTTTCACGAACTGCCAGGGTTTCACATGAGCTGTTTGTTGACAGTTTAACCATAACAAGGTTTCTAGTGAAAGTTTGCATATTTAAATAACAAGCTTGGTAGGCTGGCCAGTATGAAAGGGATGTCAAGGCCAGGTAGCTTTTGCTGAATCTATTGAATGTTAATTCAGTTTGATGATTTTTTTTTTTGGGGGGGGGGATAAATTGCTGGAAAAATGGTAACATTATTATGAATTGATCTATTTTAATCGTTTTCAGAAAAGCTATAGAGGCTGAGAAGAGGAAGGAGGCTGGGAACGAACAGTACAAAATGAAAAATTACGGAGCAGCCTTGAATTTCTACACAGAGGCAATTGGTAATATGAAATGCATGGATAAATATTTGTTACCCATTGCTTCAGTCTGTACTTCATTGATTCATTCTTTTTCAAGAAAAGAACTATTTTTATTATAACTTTCCACACCCCTTCACAGGTTTTACCCAGCACCTGTGTAAAACCCAGGGTACCTGGGTAAAACCCTGGCTGGGTAAAATAGATTTTACCCAAGATTTACCCAGGATTCCTGAACTTGCCTGTATTTTCAATTGATTAGAGTAATATGCTCTGCACAGAGAAACATTACAGGTAAACATGTTAGTGGTTGATGGCTTTTTAGGACACAGTTATGAGGTCAAAGCCACTTGGCTTGCTACTAATATTCACAAAATGTGTGTTTCACTTCTGTTGACCAATCAGATAGATATTGAGCTTGGGTTACCAGTTCCACACACTTGCCATAACTTTGCAGCAAAGCACATGCCACTTTATTATGTGTTTATTTATTTATTTATCCATATTCTATAGTCGGCTTTTTCACAAGGTTTTCAAATTAGCAATATTCGCAAAAGAGAAATTTTTGTGAACATTTAACCTTCATGCCCAAACTACACTGATGAAGATGTCGCATTGACATGTCGTGTATAATATCTAAGCCTTTAGCATTGCAAGGCAAAACGTAGTGACATTATTAATATTAACAAATTTCTGTTTATAATCTGTGTGTCAAAGACTGATTTTATAAATAATGACGCATCTTTTACATTATCTGCATATAATTAACAAGAAGAACCAGTTCTTCAGTTTTCCCCTTGCTCTTTCTCATATAGAAAATAGTTTTGTGAGCATATTAAATAATTCATACAATAAAGAATTTTGTCCAAAAAAAAATAAATTTTTTGTCAAAATTTACATTTTGTCTAGTTTACTGTATGGTGAGATCGTGAAAATCGAAGCCTTGTGAAAGACTACTAAATTGGTAATCACAAAATATTACCCCGACGCAATTGAAGCCAACTTCCATACTTTAGGACCCAGCATGGGCCAGAATACTGAAGCTGACACTCTTCAAAGTTTTCAGCCATCTGCTTGTCAACTCATCAACCTGAAGCTTGCTCAACAAATACATCAGATCAGCCTGCCCCATCCAGTATCAGTTTGGTCTGCCTGGCATGAGCAGTCCCTGTTGGCTGTGGATTAGATCCTGTCCTGAGCATCACCGCTTTACTACATGGCAACTTTATTGAGTCTATCCAAATGTGTACAGTTTGTAAAAAATTCATAACACTTTAACATATACATGGACCCAAGATGTATTGTATCAGCTATATGCCAATATAAATCATTATTGATCCACATCGGTTGGTTTAATCGTTCGTGTAAAATCGTAAATTTTGTATAAATTATTTAGTATACCATGCTCAGTCATTTTACTAATCATTTCCCACTGATGTTTGTCATTTGTAGAAATTTGTCCAACCTGCGCTGCCTACTATGGGAACCGTGCTGCCACCTACATGATGCTGAGTAAATATGCTGAGGCTCTGGAAGATGCTCGAATGTCAGTACAGCTGGATCCAACTTTCACCAAGGTAAGTGTGGGATGGGTGGGATGATGTCAAAGAGATTTTATAGACAGAGATGTTGAATATATATCTCCCCAGGATAAGGGGAAAATATAAATGAAATAGAAGGAGCTTGCCTGATCAACATATATATATATATATATATATATATATATATATATATATATATATATATTAATGTTATTCTACAAAATTTGGAAAAAATTGACCTTAGTCTAAACTGTTAAAATGTTACACATTTGTTAAATTCATTCTATTGATGTCAATTTTAGATAAAAAAAAATCTAGCAAAAGCACCAGTACTTCTGTTTTTAATACACAAATTGCTTTGAAAGTTGTTGCTCGTTTAAATCATGTCATGTTTTATATATTTAAAAAAAAATTAGGGATATTTACGAGAAGCAAAATGCCACTCGGCAATGGGAAACACAGCTGCCTCCATCCATATGTATGAAAAAGTTCTACAGAACGAACCAAACAACAAAACAGCCAAAAATGAGGTGGGTATCTCTATGACATCAGTATTGAAAGATTGCATGGTTTATATGTGTAACATCTGAGGTTGCTGGAGTTGGCCCAGATTCCACCAATTATGGTATCATTATGACAACCACATTGACTCAGGTTTACCTCTTTGACTTTACCTTACAGGCCTTTAATGGCTTTATACACTTCAAACAGATTCTGATGCTCCTTATAATTGTCCCCAACACTCAGAACGGGGGGCTTTATGTTTGTCTGTCTATTTTTTTCTGGGTCCATCAGGTTTTTCTTTTCATGCAATAACTTCGCTAAATATTTTCTGATTTCATTAAAATTTGGGATAGTGATTATGCTCATGAAAACCTTGGTTGGGATTGTTTTGGAGTGTCTGTCTGAAAATTTATTCTCACCAGCTCAAAAACAAAAAAATAAATTTTTGTTCCAAATTGACAACCAAAAATTATGACGTGGAGACATCAGGGGCAAAGAAAACTAAAACACACCCACTATGACATGTGGAGATACCTTCAGGCGAAAATACAAACTAAAACATTGATAGGGCAAGCATAACAGACAACAAGGGGCAGAAGTGGGGGACAAATTCCATGAATTTGCTTGTATTAAAGCTGCTATCCGTTTCTTTACCAAATTTCCAGCATTTACTTAAGAGTGGGTATGCTTGACCTCGTGTAATCTAGTAAAAATGAGGGAGATAATTATACTGATGATTGCTTATGATGAAAACTAAAAGCGATTTGTTATTATTCAAATAAAGGGCTCTAGAAAATGCCAAACTGTCTGTATGTTGGTGGACGTGGTTAGCAGGTTCCCTAAAGTGGTTGCTGCTGCTCATCCAACTTCCGTTCTTAACCTCTGGGCACGTTATTCTGTGGCTAACCTAGGATGGCATCTTGGATCTCTCTGTGCTTGGCTAGGTGAAGCATCTCCAGTACGATCCGCAGGCTTTGCTTCAGTTTCTCCTTACAATATTTGAAGGCCAAAGTTCTTGAAACAAACTGTTTCCTCTTCTTTTGTGGTTGGTGAGGAAGCCGATGCAGGTCGTAAAAGGACTAACTTAACCGGCTCGCGGTCTGGCTTTTCATGCATTGCTGCTTATACTGGTGTACCTTCCATAAGCAGTGGTTACACTGTGCTCAACTGTTCGCTCCACAAATCGACGTTTGTCTGTCAGGTTTGGCCACCAGATGGTGCCTTCTCGGTGGATTTCCATCCTGCATTACATTTTTAACCACCCCCTGTTGGAATACACAGGGTGCAATTGTAACCTTTCAGGAAAGTCTCTATACTAACTTGCTGGTATGGCCTGAGGTCAGTTAATTATCCCCCCCCCCTGTTTACAAACTTCCTCTCTTGCAGTGCTGCGCAACAAGCTTTTTATGGATGCAGCCATTTTTTTTAAACGCTAAGCGAATCAGGTTTTGTTTTATGAGGTATGAATTGGGCAGTCACCATTGTTTACACGCTGATCCAATAAGATTTTATTTACCCAATGTCAAATTGGTGGGTGACTGGCAGCTTGCCGAACCTGTAGAATCCCTCCATTTGTCACAGCATGTGAGTGGAAGGTTCCCAGGAGGTCAAGTGCAGTGTTCAGAGGGTATTACGGGTGATGAAAACTAAGATTTTATATGTAGTGCATGCTGGTGGAATAGATGTTCAAGCTGTTGGCACAGAGTAGGCATGCTGTTGCTCTCTGGCCCGCTGATGACTTCTCTTTTTGCCCCTCAGCAGGGCAGGGTAGAGCTGTGTTGGAAGGTGCTTGGCTTTACTGTCTCCCCGGTCAAAGTTGAGGAATACTGTTGTTTTATGTTGGTCTTGCAGCAGCTGCAATTAAATCTTGTTTACACGATAACTCAAAAAATATCTTGCAGATCTTTACCAAACTTGACATGTGCATAGATACAGATGAGAGGATGAAGCCTGTTTGAAATTAGGTCATGACCTTAACTAGGAGAGTGAAATTGACCTTTAATAGGTCCATTCGGAGAAATCAAATTCTTAAATATCTTAAGAAATCTTGAAAGGATTGATAAAAAAATCAAGTTGGCCGATAGGGTTGTCATGTACCAGAAACTGCCTTTTAATACCCCCATCATTGCCACTTGACAGTACTGTGAGCATTATATGTAAAAAACTGCTGAACAATCACTTAGTCACACAACACTTTTAACATCACATTCATATACAACCATTATTTGTATAGTTTTTGGATCAGATGCATCAGACATGTAATTCAAAGACAAACTCTAACCCACAGACTAAAAAAAAAACACCCAGTTTCACCGTATTTTAATGCAATTATATATTTGACCCCATAGGGTCCCATTTTGTTCACATAGGCCCCAGTCAAACACTGATAACCAGTTTCAGTTCTATGAAAACCAGTTTCCAGGGGTTTTACTGTGCATTTATAAGTGGACAGTAATAGTTAATAGACAAAATATGCATGACATTATAATTAGTTGTGTAAAATTTTGGTCAATGAAAATGTTACAACAGTGAGAGATGTGTTGGCTGCCTGATGATCTTGATAGGGCATTATTTTGATTCTTTTTGTAATGTTAATCCATAATCATTATTTTGTTCTGTCTTTATTTAACAGCTCACAATTGCTCAAGCCCTGGCGCACAGCGAATCTAGTGCAGCTAAAGAAATAGAAAAAGGAGACTTCAGAAAGGTGAGTAGTTTAAATGTCAAAAGCAGGGGTGTCAAAACCAATACCATACCTGTTAAATCACTCTTTATATTATATGCCCATATAAGACGTGTTGCATTAAGGTATTGGCAGTGGCCATCAGTCTGTTAACTTTAGTGTAACAGCAGTAACTTTTTTGGAATTTGTTGGATTTATAAAAGAAGTTATTCATTTTGTGGAGATTTAGGGAAATTGACCATTTATGACACTTTTCTTAATTTTTTTCAGGGGCATTCTTTTCTCTTTTTTTTTTAATGTTTTACCTTTTTTAAAGTTTAAATTGTCACATAGTTTGTTTAGACTTGAATGGGGCACATTTTTACAATTTTTTTTCTGTTTTTAGCTCAGCTGACTGTAAGTCATCTGAGCTTTAGCAATCACTCTTTGTCCGTCGTCCGCCCGTCCGTCTGTCTGTCCGTCTGTCTGTCTGTCTGTCCCTGCGTCCGTTAACCAGGCACAAGTCGTAACTGCTTGACCTGGAATCTTCTAACTTTACATCCAGAGAGGTTCATGAAAAATCTCCTTGGAAACCTGGAATTAGGTCTCTGTTACCCTTATCCTTCAAGCTATGGGGCTCTGTAGTACCCCCCAGAATAATGAAAAATTTGATACAAAAGCTGAAGTATCTGAACAACTAATGCATTGATCACCATGATTCTGTGCACAAATATTGATCATGGAGTGTTTCATCAGTTTCTGCAGACTGGTGGTGCCACCTGTATTTTTTCGATTCTATACAATTTTTTTTTCTCTATTTTTGAGACCTTAAAAGATGTGGTCATCTGTTAACAGGGCACAAATCGTAACTGCTGGACCTGGAATCTTCTTACTTTACATCCAGAGAGGTCCTTGAAAAGTCTCCATGGAAACCTGAAATTAGGTCTGTGTTACCCATATTCTTCAAGCTATGGGGCTCCGAAGTACTCCCCAGAATAATGAATTATGAATAGTTTGTTCTAGGAATCCCTCCTGTAGACAATGAGGAACATTTGTTCCTGCCTGGAAATGATACATTTCTTAATACATCTTTCAGTCCTTGCCAGCAATTACATTTTCGGACAGGCGCCTTTGCCTTACACAGCTACAAGGGCTCAATCACATGATCAAGAATGTTCCAACTAATGAAAATCACTAATTTGTAGAATTTTGCGTTTAATATTCATTGGCCGTTCATTGGATTTGTCTGGAGATAGATGAATTGAGAGAATATGAAAAGATTGTTGTTTAATCTCTATTACATGGGCTTTTATTTAAGTAAAAAATGGGTTTAAAGACAACAGTTTTTGTAATAAGCATTGGCCACAGGATATGGGGATATTGGGGTCAAGAGGGTGCAGTTAGTGAAAGACTTACTCATTTGCCCATTGAAGGGAAAGTCCCACTGACTAAATTTTGGCATGGTGTTAAAAATGCATTACGCTTCTGAAGGATGTTTATGGCAAAGGTAGCCTTTGCCTGCTCGGGAAGGGAATGGGTTTGATTGCATATATTGTAGCTTCCTGTAGCAGACGTCAGTTTATTAATCATGTTAATATTCAGACTGGTGTAACGATCTTAAATTTATATTGTGACCTTTCATAAAATGTTTGCAGTTTGTTTTGAAATTGAAAAAAAGATTATAGCAATTAGGTTCATCATTAGCGGTCAGTTGTTGAAGTGATAGAGTAAAATAGGGTTACATTGAGTTGTAAAGGAGGTTTACTGCTGCCCTGATTCATTCATTGTGATATAAAGTAAAAAACTGTATCTGTATTGTTAGATGTCCTGTATTAATGCATTGACAATATATGACTTCGCAACTGTGGCTTTTAATAATATTCACCTGCCTTCATGTAAGGCAAAACAATATTGGCCAGAAATCAGTTAATTGGTATTTGGTTGGTTGATCACAGCATTAAACCAACTATGGAGGCCTTTTCATAAGGCTAAAAAAAATTAAATGTCTGGTTCTTAGGCACCGTCCGCATCAATTTTAACTCTCCGCATCAAAAATTTGGATTTTGATTTTCATCTTTCAAGAAGATAGGATAATACAATTTTGATAAGATTTCCTTTGTTATGCAGTGCTTTTACCTGTTTAGCAAAAAAAAAAAATGTTATTTTCACGCTTTTCCCTGATCATATGACATTTTATCAAAACATACAAAAATGGTAACAAATAAAATATCACCCGCAGCACTGATTTTTGAAAAATAGTGCCTTAGATTCATACTATTTTTTGGGGGACTCACTTAAATTAGTTAAATTTTTAAAATTTTGGCAGATATGAATATGTATTTATACATATGTATTTGTACAGTATTTGATCAAATACATCAAATATTGAGATCAAATGCAAATACAAATACAAATATAATCATTTTCCACATCACATATACAAATATAAAAACAAATACATACCTCAACTGTATTTAAATACAAATATGAAATACGTATATGACCCCCACCCTGTTCATTACTGATTATTCCTGAAGTCCAGTTATGTGTATAGTATTGTGTGTCGTACACTCACTGAAGTATTGCAATATAACATAAGGTAATGTATCCTTAAATCCCCATTTGAATTGTATTTGCAGGCTGTGTGGTACCTGAATAAATGTATAGACCAGGCGCCTACATGTCAAAAATACAAAATCCTCAAAGCCGAAGGCCTAGTCTTACTGAAGAGATACGACGAAGCTTTAGAGATAACAGTGTAAGTAGAGATGTTTAATGCAAAAAATTGACCAATAAGGGTTAGTCTTACTGGAGAGATACGACGAAGCTTTAGAGATAACTGTAAGTAGAGATGTTTTAATTAAAAAAAATGACCAATAAGGGCTAGTCTTACTGAAGAGATATGACAAAGCTCTTCTAGATATTACAATGTAAGATGAGATGTTTAATGCCAAAGATTGACCAATAAGGCCTAGTCTTACTGAAGAGATACTACAAAGCTTTAGAGATAACAGTGTAAGTGGAGAACTAGAGATGTTGTGAAGGTTAATCCATTACATCAGTGATTGGTTGTTTTCTTTCAAAATTGATTAAATTGGTTGCATCTTTGTATAATGGATCACAAATGATTAAACAAATATTTGCAAGAGTCATATTATATTAAAAAAAAAGTGGCAAATAACATGAAAAAATAAACTTTCAGCAGCAGACAATCGTCAACAACTGGCTGTTATGCCAGTGACGTTTCAGCTGACATGAGACATTTTAACTTGCGATCTGTAACTCTGTAATTCTGTAAGACCCTGCAGGTCTGTTTTTTGTTTGTCTACCATCCGAACAGGGGCAAGACCTCATGATGTTTATGATTACTATGATAACATGATTAACAAGTCTTTTAGTGAATAGTGACCTATGCAGCATATTGTGTAGAAATATAGAATTTACTTAACATTATTCCTAATAATTGATCATCATTGATTTTGTTTTCAATATTCAAACATGGTTATAGAACACATTCCAACCATTTTATTTTTATGCAAAAGATAATAGCTCATTCCATCTCAACTCAACTAATATAGAAATATGTCCCTGCAGCATCAGATTGTGGTAAAATTCTCTATATATATGTGCATTTACATCTATAAAAAACTGTAAGAACAGCAAAGAATAAACACTGCAATAGTTTCCTGACCACAGTCCGTGCCAGGGTGGGGGCTACTCAACCTTTTTGATTTTCTCAGCATTTTCAAACATTCTTGATTATGGCAATTTTGGAGCTACAATATTCAAAATCACAGAACGCATGTTTAGTATAAAAATTGAGTTGTTATAAATTCAGAGGTAATATTAAAGTTTGACTATTTGACCTACTTATGATTGAAGTATAAAATTTTCAAACACAAACATAACAGAGTATTCTGGAATTTTAATTCCAGCAAGATAGTATTTGAAAATTGGTTTGACATAGATAATGGCATTGACTTGACCTTTATTTTATGTGTGTTACAGTGATATTCTTCAGCTGGATAGTATGAACGCAGATGCCCTCTATGTTAGAGGTTTGTGCTTGTACTATCAGGACAATATAGAGAAAGCGTACCAGCATTTCCAGAAAGTGTTACGCCTGGCACCAGATCACACTAAAGCCAGGAATGCCTTCAGGGTGAGTGTTCATAATGCTCTAAAAGCAGTTGTTACATAATAAAGAGAAGAAAAAATGGGACTGCCCAAAAGTGCCCACTTTATAGAGGTGCCCTATGTATGGAGGTGCCCACTAAGAGATTACTCCAATTTGGCTGGTTTAAACTTTGCCACCTAAAATTAAATCATTTTGGTGAATATTTAAGTTACGTTTTTGGTAAGATTTCTTGATTTCAGATCGAAGGGTGGTAAAATTACAGTAAACATTATTATAGATTCATGAAATATAATAGAAAATGGGTGATTATTCAGCCATGTTTTAATACAAATTCTGAAATTCAGATCAAAGGGTGATATTCTGCTGTTTAGCATTCTTTGTAAATTTTATTTATGTAAAATAAATTAGTTCTTGCTTGAAATATTATGAAGAATTAATAAAATGTGATATTCCTCAATTTTGACACTGTGCCCTCATACCATTCAAAACTTTGCTCATAGATGACCTTGTATGAATTATGGCTTATTCCTTCCATATTTAATAACAAAATGGTATATAGCATACAAAAGTAAGCATTTTACATAAATGGTACTGAGGGTCACAGTTTACCAGAACACTACTCGTGAATCTGACAAATATTTGTGACCTAAGGTTATGTCTGTTTATCCCACAATTTCACAAGACAAGACACTAATACTTTTAATCTGTGTTATATCAGTTTGGAAGAATAGATAGTATGTAGAAGCTATTTGTCAAATGTTAACAAGCGAGATCCTTAAAACTGTTAATAAAACATAATAAACTTTTATTAAGTTTTGAAAGTTTAAGGGAATTGTATAATCATGTTATTGTGTTTATTCCTGGGGAATGTTTAAAGTGTATTGCTTTTTATCGCAGAAAGCCAAATTGTTACAAGCAAAGAAGGAGGAGGGTAACACAGCGTTCCGCAGTGGACGACTGGAAGAAGCGTACAACTTATACACAGATGCCCTTAACATTGATCCTCACAACATATTTGTCAACTCTAAAATCTACTGCAATAGAGCCACAGTTCTATCCAAGGTAATTCCAGATGAAGATTGTTGGATATTATTTTCAGACAGTAAATAAATTGACGGTCTCTGATCAAAGCTCCCATAATGAATTTTGTACATGGAACGTGTGTCACAGATTAACTAATGCCAC
Organism: Sipunculus nudus; assembly: GCA_026874595.1. Lineage (NCBI taxonomy): Eukaryota > Metazoa > Annelida > Sipuncula > Golfingiida > Sipunculidae > Sipunculus > Sipunculus nudus. Next base: position 13,973,635 of record CM049321.1, read on the forward strand.
CATGTAGGGGTAATAATTAGTGGTGGGAGTCAGTTTCTTTTTCATAATCGATCATCGGTTTGAGCAAACCGATCGATGATCGATTATTAATCAGTTCAGACAAATATAAAGAAATATGCAATTATCAGTGAAACTGTACTTTCTTAACCAAGCCCGCATGTCTTAGTAATTCTACCTTAAGAAAAGAAATTTTTGCCTTTTTTTTATATTTTCCTATTATCAGTAGTATATGCTTTTCAAAATTTCCTTTTTAATTATTTATAATAATCAAGAATTAAACCACAATCCAGGACATCTACTTGTTTCATAGATGTGGAGAATTTATGGAGCATTTTAACGCCATACCGCCCATATTGTGCAATGTACATCTCGTTACAAAACTCCCTGCTAATTCTGTAGCTCCCTGCCAGTTCACAGAGGTTTATCAAGTCCTCCGTTCTTGCATCTACCGTGTTATACTCAGTTACATACGGAAGTTATTTGGGAATAAAGACCCATAATGTGAAGTGTGAAATGTTGTAAAAAATCGAAGAATAATTCAATAAGAAGTCAATAACCCATTGAGCTAAATTATTTAGATGTTGCACCTTTGTGTGCATTGGGCCATTTGCTTTTCTTCACAGGTGAGGTATCTTCACTCAGCAAGGTACCCTCAGCAAGGTGTTTACATTCTGTAAATTTGGATCAGTTTGTATTAGCTCGGTGGGTTATTGACAGCTAGCCACTGAGCATTTATGGTGCACACATTCCTCAGATCAAATGTTATTATTCTGACACAAAATGATCTGACTTTTGAACTTTTAATGATTATTTTTTTTTGTATTATGCCATTGGAACAATAACTCAAGAGTCTGACCACAAACATCTAGTAAGGTTTCAAAAACTTAGGGCTATGTGAAAGCCCTCTATGGGATGAAAGGGAATGGCACCCACACTGTGATTTCTATATTGGATGCTTACAATCAAGTTTAACAATTCAGTGATTCATATGAACTTTTCAATCTAAATATAAAAAATTATTTATGTGCAATCTACACCTGTATTGTGTTTAATTGATGCAACTGATGGGTCTCTTGTACAGTTTTATTATTGTACTTTGTTTTTTTGTAGCTGAAGAAGACTGATGAGGCTATCAGTGACTGTTCCCAGGCCATTAAGCTTGATGATACATACCTGAAAGCTTACATGAGGAGGGCACGATGGTTAGTATTAGCAACTCTCATGCTTTACATTCAAATTATGAGGCATAAACAGACTTGGTATGAAGAAGCTAGTTGTTAAGACATTGATATGAATGTCCCAAGTTTGATCCTGATAGAACCAGAGATGGGGAGATGGGTGACGAAAATCTCAGTCAAGTTCCAGTTTGAAATATAACAAGTACTGTAGGCCCTGCTTTGAGTGACCAACCTTTCTGCTGTAGAAACATGGTTTATAATTGTTGGTGGTTGTTTAATCTGGAGCTGTCAAAATTGGTAAATATTTGCAATTTAATACAGTTTCAAGAGTCAGGGTAATCTGAGTGATAATCAGAGAAATTATCAAATTATTGTGAACAGTACTGGTAGTGTTATATTTCTTTTACGCTTCATTAAACTTTGAAATAAAGATTGCTGTTTTCATAAAATATGTTATTCACCAAACTTTTCATATACAAAAAGTAAGTTGACCATCCATGTCAGTCGACTTTTCACAGTCATTTGCTTACTGAAACAGTCGTACTTGTAATATAAGTCGCAGCTGGGGGCCCTGAAGAACAAAATTCAGTGCAGAACCTGTGACCAGCAGATGGCTGCTTGTCTAAAACGGCTGTTGTTTTTGCTCATTCTTAAATCACATGTAAACAGAAAAACCATTGTTATATGATATGATTATTAACTAAGCACCCAAATTCACTTTGATGATCATTGGAGACAACAGTCTCCCAAAGCATTTTTGTGACACCTGATTGACTCCCCAGTGTACCCTGGTGGTAAAAAACCTAACCAGAAGTGCTCAAAGGGGTGGCCATTTGCAATTTCCAGTTCAGAAGTGCAGTAAATGAGCAGCCAGTTCCCTTTTAATCTTCCTTATTGCTGTCATCCAACAACACTTCCGATGTGTAAACAAAACATGTTTCTCATATCATTAGACCCTCGAGTTGACAGTGTATTTTAGTAAAATAAAGTGAGATACTGTCAAACACGATCCATGAAGTCACGCAAAATTAGATATTGTGTTACTAAAAATAGAACCTGAATGCGGTTTCATTTTCATTGATTCAAACTAGGTGAAGTGTATTTGGTACATCTAGATAGTTACGACAGGGCAAATTCCGTCTTGGTCTATCAAATGAAGTTTTATATTCAGTGTGCAATATAACCCCCCCCCCCCCCCCCACCCACTAGATCTGAATAGCTTTCTCACTATTTTTAGCATGTTCAGCAATTATACCAGTCACGTGAAAATTTACCCACAAAAATTAAAATAAGGAATCAACAGTTCTCAATCCATAGTGAATTTCGTGAAAGTATAAAAAATATAACCTTCTGTTTGTGACTATCATACATGTTTAATAATCTTTATTTTGAAATTTCTACATTGAACTTCTTTTAAATCTTAAATTTCCAGAATTTATTTCTACATACTTTCACTTATAAATTGTTACATTAATGTATGGTGTTTTATGTAAATATAGTTACATGGACACAGAGCAATATGAAGAAGCTGTGAGAGACTATGAAAAAATATACCAGATGGATCGCACACGAAACAACAAAGAAATGTTACAGAATGCCAAACTAGAACTGAAGAAAAGCAAAAGGAAAGATTACTACAAGATTCTCGGTGTCAGCAAGACAGCTGGTGAAGACGAGATTAAGAAGGCCTACAAGAAACGAGCCTTGCTCCACCATCCAGGTGTGTATGATTGGGGGTTTAACAATGCATCAAATATTAATATAAATCAATACATTAAACTGAAACCCCTTCATTAAATTGTAATCAATTCTGAGCCTCCAAAATTATTCATTTTGATTATTATTTTTTTGCACATACCACTTCGAATCCCTCTATGAGGTGTCATTTATGAGGAAGCTTGCTGCGTCATCAAGAAATTTTATAAAGAATATGGCCAAGTCTGCACTGTAAAATTTGCTTGTTTTTTTGCTCACCAGTTGACACCCACACTAGCAAAGAAACAAAAATGGTGGGAAAAAAAGAACGGAGAGATCACTATATCATTCCTTTACTCTAAAAAATGAAAGAACATCCATTGTGGTGAAATATTTACTCTTTCTAAAATAAAAGTCTGAAATTTATTTATGAAAGAATAATTGAACCGAGAATCAATTGGAAGACAAAGAATTGTTAGTTAAATTGATTCAAAGGCCTCTCACAATTCACAGGTCTTGTGTACATATATTATTTTTATTACATAGTGAACAAATTTTGTGTCAAAATCAAAGGAACCAACAGAAAATCTGTGGTTTGAACATTTAATTTAAACAGGATTACAAGCCACATTGGCTAATAGAGCAGCTCTCCTGAACTGAGGTTCAACAGAAATATGTCTTTACTTTATAAATTTTTATGTTTCATGACTTTTATTTTGTGAGGTCAGTCAACTGTGTATATACAAAAGGTTCCTTACAAAGACTCATTTTGCTGAAATATAACTTTCCAGAGTGTTTTTATATGTCTATCTGTGACGGGACATATCATGGTATACCAACCATCCATCCGTCTGTCCGTCCATTAACTTTTAGTGTCGATGCGATAACTTACAGGGACTTTGATAAATTTTCATGGAACTCATTATACCTATTAAGTAACCAGTAGATTATCTTGCCCGACTTTGATTATGAGCAAAGTCCGCTCATATTTAATAAGGCCAGAGGTCACTCGCTACTTTGTGGTGTCGCTGCAATAACTTACTCGGAATATGATGGATTTTTATAAAACTCAGCAGAAATATTAATTAATAGAATAGAAATACAAATAAGTTTGAATTCCTCATATCTAATGAGGCCAGAGGTCACCAGACTTTGTGGCACCACCCAGACTTACCAAAAATCTGATGGATTTTCATATAATTCCTGATGAGTATTAACCAATACAGTTTCTCACCTGACTTACATTCTCAGTGTAATCATGCATATTTAATGAGGTCAGAGGTCACAAAACATGCAACAGGCGTATGATACACCATTTACGTTGCTCTTGTTGTTTATCTATTCAACATTTTAACAAATGGTATTCTTGATGAACAGAAGCTCACTTTAGGGGCTTCTCTGTAGGATGGTCTAGTCGGACTACCAGTAAACTACTTTTTGTAAGGCCAAAAAAAATAAAAGGTATGGTTCTTGGGCACCGCCCGCATCAATTTTAAACCCCAGCATCAAAAATTTTTATTTTGATTTTCAATAGAAACTCAACAATTTTGTGTTGCAACCGCTCGGACATTTCTTTCAAGGAGATAAAATCATACAATTACCTTTTTTATGTAGGGCTTTTACTTGTTTAGCAAAATAAATCTGTTATTATCATGCTTTTCCCTAATCATTTGTCATTTTTATCAAAACATAACAAAAAATTAAAAATAAAAAAACGCCTGCCCACATTGATTTCTGAAAAAAAGTGCCTGAGAACCATACCTTTTTTTTATTTTGGCCTAAGTTAAGTATTTTGATTTTTAATTTGACATGTGACAGTGACATGTAATAATTACAGAAGTCATATGCTTTACAATTGGCCATAAAATTGAAATATATGCTGCAATCTGGTATATATTATCAGATTTCACTTTGTCCATCCCTCTGTTCAACCAGTGAGATGTCAGCGGGGCACATTCTGCAACCTTTACAGTTACGTTTCAGTTTATTTTATGTTTATGACATTGTGATGTCTTCAAATATATTTGATATTGAGTCACTCTCACATCATCAACCTGATATATTGACATAACCCATATTATTATTTGAACTTTATTCATACCAGTAAGGTCTCCACCTGTTTCTGCGACTGTACCTAGCAAAGTGAAAACATAAACTGAACTTACAGTTGAAATTACAATGACACTGTTGTTTATATTGTCTCGGATCAAAATGACACTGTTGTTTATATTGTCTCGGATCAAAAGTTATGGTTTGTTAAATTAAAAAAAAAAAACATACATTTGAAATTAGGAAGAAAAAAATTGATATTTGTCAGTTGGCTTTTACTCAGCATGGAGAGTGTGGGTTCATAAAGCTTACAATAAATTTCACATTACTCTCCACGCAGATCGCCATGCCCATGCAACAGATGAGGTCAAGAAGGAAGAAGAGAAGAAATTCAAAGAAATCGGTGAAGCCTATACAGTACTCTCCGATCAGAAGAAGAAAATGAGATACGACTCTGGTCAGGATCTGGATGACATGGACGGAGGCTTTTCAGGTAAGGCATCACCAGCGGTCTGTTTGTCACAAATATTTTTCGTGCTTGTGTACAAAGGTTGTTTTTAATGTCACATGGTTCATTTGAATGCTAATGTTCCAATTAAATTCAGTGCAAATCTGAATGTGATTAAGTATTATGATTACGTACAGTAGAGCATAGTTATCCAAAAAGCTCAGGGGTCAAGGTTTTTTGTTAAGATAAAAGATTGTTCAGATAAATGTTTCTACAGGATTCAGCATGATGTCCTACCTGCGGCACTGGCCTTTTCCAGAGAAGATGGATGTAATTAATGTCATTTAAACCTAGTCCAAAATAAATGTTTGAAACAACCTTGTTTAAGCTTTCCAAGCAAGTTTTCCATCAATTTAATCAAATTATCATGTAAAATACATTGAAATTATTGCTTATTGGCCCAGAAAAATCATGATTCAATTCAGTGTTGCATATATTTTCATTGTTTAGATTTCAGATTAACGACTTAAATTTGGGTTCTCAGTTTTCAGTATCAGATAACAATTTTTTCCGATAAATGGTGTTCGGATTAAAGATGCTCTACTGTATTATGAACAATGTTCATGTTATTCAGATGCCAATATGAATGCAATAAGATATTATGGCAATGCCAGTGCCCATGCAGGGCTGCTAATTACTCTTATATTTTTCCTTTATTTTCTCATGAAACTAGGCTCCCATAATTTCATATATTTTCAAAAATTCAGGCCATGATCTCCTATATTTCGTATATTTTCTTGCACTGCACCATCATATTTTGATAAAACTTTTATAATAACTGATATATAAACCTGTTGTTGTTGACAACATGCAGCTCTCTTGTAGTGCTGCATGTCCATGTTATTGATGCTGTCATACCAGATTTCAGTTTAAATCTGTATACATGTATTGTAATGAATAACTTAGTTGATGGATAGGGTGAAAGATTGAATAGTTGTGACATGCTTCTCAATAAATATTTTTTTGATAATTTTTCTGAGGTTGCACTTTATAAATACATTTTCATTTGAAAATTTGATGTACCAAGCTGTGCAATTAAAAGTACATACAGTGGAATATGATATGTTGTGCGGATTCATTGTCACAGGTTATCAGCTGAGCTACATATCATTGTTCACTTGGTTTTTTAAATGCTTCATACATCATGAAGTTGTAATCTATATCTCTTTTTTGAAATACATATTGTTTAGGATGAAATAGAAAAGTATAGACTTGATAACTTCTCATTGTAGATATTGACCCTAACAGCATCTTCCAAGCATTTTTCGGTGGTCCTGGTGGATTTTCGTATGGCGGTGGCCCGGGTATGGGAGGAAATTTTGGTGGAGCTAGTGGAGGATTTCCAGGAGGATTTACGTTCCAGTTTGGATAAATTGCAAAAAAAAAATATGATTAGGAAATAACACCTTAGCAAAGGAATCAAACTGTACAAATCTGGTCCGTGGATGAAAATCTTTTTCCCTACCCTCCGACTGGTGCAGTCATAACAGTTTTGAGCGATGATTGAACTGCTGCAATGGCTAGTTTATGCTATTATCTTTAATGCATTCTAAAGGTTTGCCAAATCATTTGTTAGCAGAAATGCCACTTTCAAATGTACATCTTAATTTATGCACCTGCATTGGGTGCCATTGGTGCTCATGCAATCATCAGAACAGTTTACCAATTTACATGTTATGTTAATTACACTGTGTAACGATCATGTGGGTCAGGACCAGCATTTCTGAACACTGAAACCGAGCCAGATGTATAAGTCGTAAGCTTAGTTGATTTTTTGCCCCATTTAACTATTTATATATTTGTAGGTGTTTTAATTTACCTGATGTCTATGTCAGCTTTTCACAAAGGTCCGTTTTCCCCTTTTTATTTCCCTATTGCAAAAAGAAAGATGACATTGCATTTATTATAGGTTCTAGGAAGGGAATACAGATGGATTTGTTATAATTTTATTTTAATATATTTGATTATTTAAATGCCTGTCAGTGTAATTTAGCCTTTTTTTGGACTGTTAATTAGGAATTGGTACCAAAGAACACCATGTAACTATGAATACATGACTTAAGCCCCGTTCCCACTTTCACGAATTTGACGCCGAATCGCCACGAACTTACATCATTAAAATTCGTAGAGACGTCGTGGGAGTGTCGTAGATGATGTCTTAAACATTCGGTAATGTTCGTAGCGAGGTCTTGAGCACTCAGAATTTGTGGCGCTATTTTTGAAATGTTCAAAAATTAAGCTTTGTCGTCACAAGTCGTAGCTAAGTCGTAACAGTTTCTTGGTAAGTCGTATGAGAGTCTTCATAATTCTTGTAAATTCGTGATGTAAAACAATGTCACGAATGCTCACGAAGGACAATGACATCGACACGACTCAACACGACTACAATACGACTACCACAAGAACCTCTCAAGAGAGAGTCACGTTCATAAAGCCCCTTCCTACTTTCACGAATTTGGTGACGAATCATCAAGAACTGACATCATAATGTGACGGAAAATTTTATTTTCTTGGTGATTTTTAACTTCTTACAAACCAATGAGGAATAAGGTTTAGAAGTAAGAACACTGTGTAGATTTGTAAATTTGCTTTAAAGAAGATTTGTATTGTGGTTATTGGTTCCAACTAAATTTGAACTAAAATAATTTGAAGAAGCTGAATCAAATTACGTTTCCTTTGTAATTTGTTACTTCTTGTAAACAAACAAGGAAGTTTTTGCACTGAAAAAAACATGTAGTTTCGTAAATTTGTTTTAAAGAAATTTTTTATCGTGGATATTGGTTGACAAAATAAATTTGAACCAAAACAGTTTTAAGAAGCTGAATATATTATACAGTTTCGTCATACTTAAACATATGGTCAATATAATAAATTATGAATTTCCTATTTTACTATGGGAGAATAAACTGAGCCTAACACAAATTGATATTAACAGAATCTTATATCACATTGAGAGCTGAATCAATAAGATATTTTAACCAATATTTTGCGAATACAGATATTTTACATCCGATTAAGACGGTCGTCTACTTGGACTTAAAGAAGTTAACGTCGTATTTGCCACCACATAAATAAGTCGTAATTGTCTAATCACTCAAACAAATAAGACATATATTATCAGTGTTTTAAACTAGATAACTTTTGTCAAATTAAAATATCTGGAGAAGTTGAGTAAAGTGTTGTTATGGTGTCCTTTTACTAATATCGGCTTCTTTGTGACATTACAATAGCTATATATCACATGTATAGCTATCTAACAATCCGTAGCAAAATTGAATGATCGTAGGAGTATCGTCCACAAGTCGCAGACCAATCGTGGAAATATCTTACCAGTATCTTAGACGTCGTTACGGAGCCGTGAACATTCTTAAAAGTGTCCTGTCATATCGTGCTGGCTTCGTGTCACTGTCGTAGCCAATCGTACTGGCATCGTACTCCTTTCGTACAATATCGTGGTCGTGATGGAATTTTTATCACCCGACAGGCCGATTGGCCACGAATCGCCACGAATTCAACATCGTGGCGAATCGGCGTCAAATTCGTGGAAGTGGGAACGGGGCTTTAGAGAACATCTTGTCATGCTAAACAAACAGCTATATAAGAATATATTCATATTAATTTCTACTGCTGTGATTAGTGTTTTATATATATATATATATATATATATATATATATATATATATATATATATATATATATATATATATATATACAGGTATATTCCAGTTAGGATCAGGGTTAAAAGAGAGGCACATGCAGGAGAGGTTTACTGTTTGCACAGAGGGGCTAATGCCCAAATGACGGCACAAACAGGGGCATCAATACAGGGGGGAAAGGGGTATAAATCCCACCCTCAACTTTCTAGCAAGGGGGATGGTCAGTGTAATCAGTGTAATTCCAAGTAAAATATTTATATATTGGAAATGAAATATATCAATAATCATATCAATGATATATATATATATCCAAACAGGTTGTCCAAACCTTGATTACCCTCCCATGAGTGCAAGTCCCCCCCCCCCCCCCCCCGCCTTTGTAGATAAATTGACGTCACTGGTCACAACTCAGTCAGGCTGCGCTACACCCCTTATGCCGTGTTCTCTTTGCATTCCTTCCAATATTTGATTTCAATCAACCACTGCTTCCACTTGCATTATATTACGTTTTGCTGTAGACCATCAAGGTATTGATACAAGGTCAAGAATTGATACATTGCCAAGTTTTTCTCTGCTTAGCATAGTCCCATGAATACAATGCTTTCCTGGTGGTGATCCCTGCAAGTGAAAAGAGAGTTTAAACCCTCAAACCACTTTGGATCAGTGGTTGTGTGATATCACTACCGGTGAGTGATAATGATGAGATGTCATCTGGTGAGAAAGGTGAAACAAAGGATTGATGGAAGAGACAAGTCTACTTCCAACCATTCATGTAATAATTAATTCCGCATCAGTCAGTTTGTTCATGGTCCTGCATAGACTATGGATCTTCTAGATCTTGTAATACTTGTCAGGAACACCATGTGACCTGCTGCTGTCAGGTTTAAAGTTTTTATTGTACATTTAAATACGCACAAGTAAGAAATAAGAAATGTCACCCAAAATGTAGAGCTCGGTCCATGTGTCTGCATAAACTGTATATATAGATACAGCCCCACCCTGTCTTGTTGCAGTCAGTAGGACAGGATAAATACTTCAATACATTGTATTTGACAAAAACAGGTTTTGTATAGTCATTAATTTAATTACAAACTTTTGCAGAACTATCACCCTATGTCTCCTACATGTGTGATATATTTTTTCTTAAGTAAGTTTACTATAACTAGGTTTTACTATACAAACATATATAATTATATATATATATATATTATATATATGTATATTATATATAACGTTGTGTATATGCACGGAATGCTGTACCACTGACCTGTTTGTCTTTGATGTAAAAATCTGTGCAAAGTTATACAAATAATATTAACACATACATTGTGTACATTAAATGATTGCCGAGAATCAGTTTTTGAGTTCAAATTATTTTTCTTTAGTTCGCAAGAAAAATTAACAGAACACTTCACAAAAATAAAGAGGACCGGAGAATCACCATTGGATTCTAGGTAAAATGATAAACATAATTATCAGTCTGCCATTTCACGCATATACGCGCACATGGAAACACAGCTTGAAGGTGCAAAGGAACGGCTTGACAATTCCAACGTTCTGCCTGAATCCAGCGTTACGGAATATAAGACAAGCCTTTATTTTTCTAGCAAGCATGAAATTTTTATGGCAAGCATTTACAGCATAGGTAGTAAGCACAGCACAGGTATTTGTTCAGTAACCATGACAATCTTACATCACTGGGTGTATATATTTGTACATGATCACACAGTAAAAGCAAATCAGAGACATTTTGCATAATCACGCATGAGTAAAAGCAAATAACAGACATTTTACAAATAACAGAGAATCTATTCTACACCTAAACTGGTTTAATGAATCAATAAATGAATGTATCATTCTATATATCACATTAGCTTTCACATTGCTGATTAGTGAGATACTTAATTGTCCTAAAGTCTTACTATATCTAGCTGTTTGGCACCGTTTGACTCGTAGCCTTTTTCCTTACCTTCGGGTGTTAAAAAGCCTAAAAGCGCGTGAGAAGGATCAGCCATGATAGCCTTTGCTTTCCGTGTGACATTACAACAGTAGAGCTCATACAACATTTTTAGTTCACTCTGTGAACTTATGCCATGGCGCAGCGTCCGCCGTCCACTGTCCACTGTCAACCGTCCACCGTCTGTTACCAAATATCTCAACAGCCACAGCAGCTACCTTCATGAAACTTTGCAGAATTATTGATCATGGGATGGAGATGCAAAAATAAGCTTTTGGTGGCGCCACCTATGTTGACCTACTTTCTGCGGGACGAAATGGTCTTTTCAACTTCTTCCAAGATAAGTCATAAATTATTATCAGTCAGGTCATTTTCAAGATGGCGTCTCTACGGAACTTCAAATCGTGTCTAGCGCAAAATATGACAACTTGATGTGTTTCCATACAGGATGTATTGTCTGATACCAAATATCTGAGGAACTGCTGCAGCCTTCAGTTTCAAATTTCACAGGAATATTGATCATGTGACTGCTGAATGATTTTGACCTGCAGGTGGCGCCACCTGTGTTGACCTACTTTCTACAGGCTGTAATGATCTTTTCTGCTTTTTCCAAGATATGTCATAAAGTATTAATATTTTGGTCTTCATATCATAGTCAGCAGTTCCTTATAGGAAGGAGAATAATTTGAGAATAAATTCAGTCAAGTCTTTTTCAAGATGGCATCTTTACAGAACTTCAAATTCTGTCGATTGCAAATATGACAACTTGATGTGTTTCTATATACATGATGTATTGTCTGTTACCAAATATCTGAGGAACTGCTGCAACCTTGAGTTTCAAATTTCACAGGAATATTGATCATGTGACTGCTGAATGATTTTGACCCGCAGGTGGCGCCACCTGTGTTGACCTACTTTCTACAGGCTGTAATGATCTTTTCTGCTTTTTCAAAGATATGTCATAAAGTATTAATATTTTGGTCTTCATATCATAGTCAGCAGTTCCTTAGAGGAAGGGGAATAATTGTATCCGCCAAAACAGAGTTTTGCGGATACTATGTTTTCAGCTGCACGCCGCCGCCACCGCCGCCGCGTAGGTGTCCGGAGTACTCCTCCGTAACCGCTGGGCCGAATTTTACGAAACCCGGGATTACGTTCGGGTCACATGTGAACTGCTGCGCCCCGATTTTGTTTTGACCTCTGACCTTTCCTCTGCACTCTGCGTTCGTTTGTGCGTCTATTTCCACACATAAACCCACATATCTCGGGAACCGTTTGACCGATCAGGAAAATTTTTTTTGCACAAATGTAGCCCTTGGAGAGCTTTATAACATACTCAAAAAATGGTGGCGCCACCTACAACCATGTTTGCACAGTGTCCATCTGTTCGTCTGCCTTGGGTTAAAATCACTCATATCTCTGGAGTGACTAGACTCATTCACCTGAAATTCGGCATGCGTAAACATCCTGGAAAGCTTTTCTGATTTTATGACAGTTGGCGCCACCTACATTCACGTTTACACTGCAGACATCCAAGCTCATATCTCGGGAACCGTTTGACCGATCAGGAAAATTTTTTTTGCACAAATGTAGCCCTTGGAGAGCTTTATAACATACACAAAAAATGGTGGCGCCACCTACAACCATGTTTGCACAGTGTCCATCTGTTCATCTGCCTTGGGTTAAAATCACTCATATCTCTGCAGTGACTTGACTAATTCACCTGAAATTCGGCATGCGTATACATCCTAGATAGCTTTTCTGATTTTATGACAGGTGGCGCCACCTACATTCACGTTTACGCTGCAGACATCCAAGCTCATATCTCGGGAACCGTTTGACCGATCAGGAAATTTTTTTTGCACAAATGTAGCCCTTGAAGAGCTTTATAACATACACAAAAAGTGGTGGCGCCACCTGCAACCATGTTTGCACAGTGTCCATCTGTTCATCTGCCTTGGGTTAAAATCACTCATATCTCTGCAGTGACTCGACTAATTCACCTGAAATTCGGCATGCGTATACATCCTGGATAGCTTTTCTGATTTTATGACAGGTGGCGCCACCTACATTCACGTTTACGCTGCAGACATCCAAGCTCATATCTCGGGAACCGTTTGACCGATTGGGCCAAAATTTTGCATGTGTATAGATCTCACATAGCTCTTTATCATACGCAAAACTGGTGGCGCCACCTGCAGCCATTTTTACACAGCTCCTGTCTGTTTGTCTACCATGGGATAAAATCACTCATATCTCGGCAGTGGTTTGACATATCTGCCTAAAATTTTGCAGGTTTATACATCCCCGACAGCTCTCTTGATTTATGACAGGTGGCACCACCTGCATTCTAGTTTATGCAGCAGACATCCAAGCTCATATCTTGGGAACCGTTTGACCGATTGGGCCAAAGTTTTGCATGTGTATAGTTCTCACATAGCTCTTTATTATACGCAAAACTGGTGGCGTCACCTGCAACCATTTTTGCTCAGCGTCCATCTGTTTGTCTGCCACGGGCTAAAATCACTCCTATACATGTAGTGGTTTGACTTATCTGCCTTAAATTTTGCATATGTATACAACTTGGATGGCTTTCTGGATTTTGTGGTAAGGGGGGCAACCTACATACACAATTTGGCTGCAGACATCCATGCTAATATACAACACTTCACTCTATTTCCCCTTGCCACTCGATCCATGCCTCACTTCACCCGTTCCACTCTGATTTAGGCGAATACACGTAGTCTCTTGTCGACTACCCGTATTCTAGTTTGAGTATAAATTCAGTCATTTTCAAGATGGCATATCTACGGAACTTCAAATTGTGACAATTGCAAAATTTGACAACTTGATGTGTTTCCAAACATGATGTATTGTCTGTTATCAAATATCTTAGGTACTGCTGCAGCCTTCAGTTTCAAATTTCACAGGAATATTGATCATGTGACTGCTTAATGATTTTGACCTGCAGGTGGCGTTACTTTCAGCAGGCTGTATTGGTCTTTTCTGCTTTTATCCATAATATGTCATTAAGTATTTATTTGTTATAATCTGCTAAAATAGAGTCTCCTCTGAGACTCTTGGACTGATCTTTCTGAAACATTTTTTTAATCACCTGCCAAAATGAACAGTAATTCACAGAGTGAACATTAGACCCCTGGGTCTCTTTTTTTCATTCCTTAGGCCCAATTTTTTACTCAAACGATTCTTTCAAGTACTTTTTGACTGGACACTGCAATTTCCAAACCAGCCCGCAGTACAAAACAAAAGTACAGACTGTATTACTGATATGTAGAACCCTGCATGGGCAACAGCTTTCTTTGTAAAGGAAGGGAGGGATCCTCATGATGCCAGTACACGTGCTCACAACGCCCCCGTACACAAGATGGCACAATTAAAAAAATATATTAAAAGGACTGAGTAGAAGCAAGCTTTCCTCGGATATACCGAACATGTGAGACAATAACCCAATATTTGACGCCATCTTGATAAAACATCTTTAATAGGCGAGGGTGATAGTTAAGTTTCCACTTCAAAGGAATAAAGCGCCAACGTATAAACATAGCATTTGTGAGATATTTACAGAGAAGTTATAGTTGTATCACCAGACAAAGTCAGGGATTCTATGGTTTAAGCATCCCCCCTCCTGCCGCAGAAAAGTTTTGTCTGAAAGTAAAATATATATATTTCATTGATCTTTATCGATCTTTACATATATACATAGGTATTGGTGAGAGACCTATTTAAGATGAGGCCATGACCTTTACCAGGAGAGTGACCTTGACCTTGAATAGCTCAATTTTTTTTATGAAAATCACACAAAATCTTAAATATCTCAAGAAAGATTGCAAAGATTGATTCAGAATTTAAGCTGACCAACGATCTTGGACAGCTTTATCTTGTATGGAAAGCTGGTGACGCCACCTATTATCCTTTTCTTGTTTTCGCGCGTTTTTTACCCCGATCATTCTCACATGATCGTGCTGACAGTATAAAAAATTACAAAATTATTAGATTTATTTCATATTATGCATATGCATCGCAGAAAATCTTGAATATCCAAAAAAAGAATGCACGGATTCTTCGAATAAAATCATGCTTACCAAAGATCTTGGATAGCTTTGTCCCAATCAAGAGACTGGTATCACCACTTCGTATTCTTTCCTTGTTTTATTGCCCCTTGTACCTTGATAATTCTCACTTGATAGTACTGATAGCATTATAAGTAAAAAAGCTAATGGACAGATTTCTTTCGTATTATGCACATGCACAGATATGGGTTAGAGGATGAAGTCTTTGTAAATTGGGCGTCATGGCATATTAAGAGTTGACTTGACCTTGAATATTTTAATATATGATGAATAAAAGCAAAAACAATGTTTCTTATTTTGGCAGATGTATTTTTTTTTAAATCAAAGTGAAAGGTGTTGGATGATAAGCTGTCGAAAGAGTTGACCTTTACCTTAACGATCAAGGCCAAATCTGCCGATGCATAGAATTTTTGTAACTGTCCTTAAGTTTTTCTAAAAAAAAAAAAAAAAAAAAAAAAAAACCAAAACAGGGTCCCTGCGACTTTGTTATTTTATGAATTAAGGAAAAACCTTGATTTTCTTTAAAAGCTAATGTTACTCTTCAGGACGGCCAAATATCAAAACAACTGATCTATTTTTGATCATATTTAGCATAAATATTTCTCTATATATGTCCTATGAACTTGCAAGAAATTAGGTCAGTTTTGTGTTATTTCTTGAAGTTAAGGGGCCGAACATAATGCACTCATGTTAAAAAAAATCATGGAAGGATATTCACTCACTTAACATGATAGGTTTTGAAGTTAGAGACTTTTTTTCCAGATATATACCGTTATTTAATCAAGATTCAATTTTATATCCAAAATTAGATCTGAATTTTGTAAATCTTTAAGTTACTAGCATAAATAAAAATCAGTACCTCAAATTTTGCTCAACTTTGACCATGGCACGTTTATCCCCCCTGTAAGTACTATAGATTATTCTTTTACTGCATGTACACTTAAATATTTAATCGATTTAAAATATGAAATTTGAAAATAAACTAGTATGTTCTTCACCTGAGGACCTCCTCTTAAATCAACCTCCTGGATGTACTCTATCCACTTTCAAAGTTTTGTGCTTTTATCCGATCTTAAACGTTATGGTCCAAATTTGACGCCAAGCCACCTGACTAAAAGCAAATCTTGATCGTACACCCCTTGATCGTAACCACCCAAGTTGTGTTCCATGCAGAATGTGCCAGTACAACTAATATATCGCATTGTAACCTTTTGGTTTTAATAATATTGTCGGTTTATTTGACAATGCAGTCTGAATGATTTTATTTCTATGTAATGTTTTAATTTGTATTGAATTTGGAAACAGTGATGTATAAGTGGTAATTTATCAAAATATTATTCGGAATGAGCTCGCGATCTTGTAACATGGCGGTTATGATAGTTAATAAAATAATTCTAATAAAAAATCAATTTTGCTGGACCAGAAGTTTACATTTTGAATTGGCAACGATTTACATAGATCCGTTGCAATGAATTACAAGAACAAACAAAAATATTAATGTTAGGTTGATTTTTATCAGAAATATGATTTATCGGTCATATTTATATAGTTCGAACACCAGGAGTCGCTAAGGCAACTGTCCGTTATCATAAACATTTAATACTCTATCAAAAACTGAATCACAAACTCAACAATAGTAAACAAGAAAAATATTTACACATTTTTTTCGTTTATACACTTAATATCTGCGTGTAATGTTTGCATGTAGCTTTCCCAGTCCCTAATTTGAGAAACTGTATTGTCACGTGACTATTCTACACTTTTTGGGCTACAGGTGTATAATATAACAATGTAAATGGTAATGATAGAAAGAGCACTTCTTTGGCTTTCTTTTGGCATATAATAAAGTATATTTCATTAAACCGCAGTGGATCTAAGGTTATTTTCCTTCCCTACCCCTCTTCATTTTTATGTGAAAAGAGGGTACTTTGATACGCAAGGCCAGATGGTTTTCAGGCTCTAAAACTTATCTCGTAGGTATTCCGTGAGGGCACCCCCTCTGAAATCATCCGTTTTGGTGTACTCTATCCATATACAAACTTTGGTGCTTTTATCCGGTCTGTAACGATATGGCCAAAATCTGACGCTAAGCCACCTGACTAATCTGTGCATCTGTTCTGACACATTAACCAACATATTTTCGAACTCGTTTGACCAGTCAGGCTATAAATTTTACACAAATGTAGCCCTTGGCTAGCTTTATAACATACACAAAAATGGTGGCGCTACCTGCAATCATTTTTGCGCAGCGTCCTGTTATTTGTCTGCTGTTTGATAAAATCACGGATATACAAGAAGTGGTTTGACTTATCGGCCTACAGTTTTGCATATGTATACAACTTGAATAGCTCTCTGGATTTTGTGACAGGTTGCGCCACCTACATACGCATTTCGGCTACAGACATCCACTCTTATTTCCCCTTGCCACTCAATCCATGCCTCCCTTCACCCATCCCACTCTGATTTCGGTTGATACACGTAGTCGCTTGTCGACTACCCGTATTCTAGTTATATATGTATAGGAAAAAGACCAACAATCATATTTTTTAAGATCCAATAATTTATGGACCCAATTATTCCTTTTATATATTTATATATGTTTGGAAAAAAGATCAAATAGTTTATTACATAAAACCCATATCTCAAAGAAAACATGTTTAATCTTTCCCAGATTCACAGGGATGATTGGACGGGACTGAAGTTGGATCGATATTCGAAATTTGATATTCGCATATGAATATCGAATATCACTTTAACCAGGGATATGCGATATTCGCATGCAAAATCGAACATCACTCACACCATACAAATATCGAATATCAGTCGAATATCTAAATGCAGTTTTAACAATAGTCTCTTTTGTTATTTTAACTGTGGAAATAACAATTAATGTGCAACAATGTAACATGAATTTTAATATTACTTTATCACTTAGAATAACAAGGATGTGGGTAGACTACCACAGAGCCTTGGGAAATTACCAAAGGGATTATTCTGCCCTGTATATATGGTAATATCCACTAACACACAATTAATAATTCAATCTGTCGGGTGGTTTCCGAGCACGTCCCGAAAGACGTACTGGATCAACTGGTATCGCAGGCAATTTGCGTCGTGGTGTAGTTTGTTTGTTTGTCAACTCACTGGCTTGTTCAATGTTTTCAGCTGGTACCACAGGTACTTTCAACTTAGTTCCATCATTGACTACCGGCTCAACAGGCAAGTTACTGGCAGAATTCCCCTTGGACTGAACAACTTGAGATTTTTCTTTAGGATCAGGTGCAACTTCTGGAATAGCTGTCCTAGGCTGATTGTCACATCTACAGCGAATTTGATCATCATGTCTACGTATCAACCGACCATCCACACTGATCAGTACTGAGAGGGGTCCTGTAGTTTTTCCTACTACTCCCTCAAGCCAAATTAGACCAGAGCTAAAGTTCTTGGCATATACTAAGTCTCCCTCCAGAAATGGCGTACCCGCGAAGAGAAATCATGATAAAATTTCTGTCGTGCTTGATGTTGGCGTACATGGGAACCCACATTAGGAAACAAATCCAGATGACTTCTGGGCTGTCGACCAAATAACATCTCAGCAGGAGACACACCTGTAGTTGTTTGAGGAGTAATCCTGTATTGAAACAGAAATCTTGGTAACCGTGTTTTTATGGTCCCATCGGTTATTTTTCCTCATGTCAGCCTTGAAGATTTGCACTCCCCTTTCAGCTAACCCATTCGTGGCTGGGTGAAAGGGAGCCGATCTTACGTGAACCATACCATTCTGTCTGATAAACTCTTGAAACAATTCACAGGTGAACACTACAGCATTGTCCGAAACAGTAGTATCAGGCAATCCATGCACAGCAAACTGTAAACTCAGTTCCTCAATTGTTCTTTCTGCTGTGAGGGATTTCATAGGAATTACATCCATCCATTTAGTAGTTGCATCCACAATAAAAAGAAACATCAGGTTTAAATATGGTCCTTCAAAGTCAATATGTAACCTCGTCCAAGGCTTAGCAGCCCATTCCCAGGGATGTAATGGTGACTCTAGAGGGCTGCGATTTCTCTGACAAATATCACACTGACGAACGGCAGATTCTATCTGTGAATCCATACCTGGCCACCAAACATATTATCTAGCAAGACCCTTCATACGTGAAATTCCTGGATGGGCTGCATGCAGTTGTGTTGTCACAGCATCTCGACACATTGGTGGAACCACCACACGCGAACTCCATAGTATGCAGCCTTTGTGTACACTCAACTCATTTTGCCTTGCTTTGTAGGGTCTCATCTCTTTATTCCTGATATCATCTGGCAATCCATGAAAAATATATCTGTATACTTGTTACAAAACCCGGTCTTTGGCAGTTCCCCTTGCTATATCTTGAGCTGTCATTGGAAATGAGGTATTCACTACATTCATCAGTAACACAGTTTCATTCGGAAGCGGAACCACATCTGGTGTATCCTGCAAGGGTAGGCGACTTAGTGCATCAGCATTGCAGTGTCCTTCTCCAGGCCTATAGGCAAGTGTATAATCATAGGCCCTCAAGGTCAATGACCATCTCTGTATCCTAGCAGAGGCCATAGCTGGTACTCCTTTAATTGGTTTCTTCAAATAACTTTGTAAGAGGTTTATGATCAGTCAAAATGGTAAATTTTCTTCCACACAAATACTGGTGAAATTTCTTAGTACCAAATACCACTGCTAAAGCCTCCTTCTTAATATGAGAATAACCTTTTTCTGCACTGGATAAAGTTCTGGAAGCAAATACAACTGGCTGATCTTTGCCATCACTGGTCGGATGCGACAGAACTGCGCCAACACCATAAGGTGATGCATCCCAGGCAAGTATCAGTTCTTTGTTTGGGTCATAATGCACTAAGACCTTGTCAGAGTTCAACATCAATTTTGAAGTCGTGAACGCTTGCTCTTGATCACTTGTCCAATTCCACTGCTCACCCTTTCTTAATACCTTGTGCAACGGTTCTAACGCTGACGCTAGGTTAGGAAGAAATCTTCCATAATAGTTGAGCATCCCCAGATAGGACTTTAACTCAGTGACATTAGTAGGACTCTGAGCTTCTTGAATTGCTCTAACCTTTTCTTGCAAGGGATTTAAACCTTCCCTGTCAATTTTGTATCCAAGGTAACACACTTCAGGAACTTGGAAAACACATTTCTCCTGACGCAGTCTTAGTCCTGACCGTTCCTGTTCGGTTTTCCCAGAACATAAGATGTCGTCTAAGTAGAAAACACAACCCGAAATATCACCTAATATTCCCTCCATAGTTCTTTGGAAAAAAAGCTGGACTACTGGAAACTCCAAAGGTTAATCTGGTCACTTGATACAGTCCCTTTTGTGTGTTGATAGTGCACAATTTCTTCGAGTCCTCATCCAGGGGAATCTGTAAATATGCCTGGCTCATATCCAATTTAGTAAAGGTTTGACCTCCTGATAACCTGCTATAAAGTTCTTCTATTCGCGTTATTGGATAGCTCTCAGTCTTAGCAACTTGATTTACTGTGAGACGATAATCCCCACAGATTCTTACAGTGTTATTAGGTTTCAAAACCGAAACTATGGGACAAGCCGATTCTGAGTATCACACTGGTTCAATTAAACCCTCAGATTCTAGACGATCTAATTCACAGTCAACTTTAGCCTTCAAAGAGAAAGGAACAACACGGGGTTAATGAAACCTCGGCGAAGCATCACTGTTGATATGAATCTTCACTTAAGTGTCTTTCAAACAGCCAAGTTCTGCCCTGAACACATCTGAGTATTTTGATACTAGATCATGAACATGCTGTTCTTTCTTAGACTCTGTAATAGTACATATGTCAGCCCAATTAAGCTTAACATGTTTAAGCCAGTTTCTACCAATCAGACTTGGTCCTGAACTATTTAGTACCATTAAAGGCAAACGGTAGCTTTGATTCTCATATTCAACTTGGACATTTATCTCACCCACAACAGGTATAATTTCTCCAGTATAGGTCTTCAGTATTACTGAGGAATCTGCAACTGTTGTAGGAATTTCAAAATTTAATTTATTGAAAGTTTCTGCGCTAATCACAGACACCGCAGCCCCTGTATCAACTTCCATAGCTAAGTCAACATTGTTTACCTTCACATTCACCTGTATACCACTGTTTACACTGGTTTCATTTCCCATATGGAGCATAGTGTACACAACTTGTTGGTGAGACATATTAGACACAGTCTCCTCTGTTTGCAAGTTAATTGATTGAGCTCTACCTTTGCCTGTAGGACGGCTGGAGGTTTTCCTGGGCTTTCAACACATGGCTTTAATATGACCAACAGCATTCAGCCTCCCTGAATTTACAAGTCCAAAAATCATGCAAGGCTCCACATCTCAGACACGTCTTGTTTTTCTGGCTTTTATGAGATACAGTTCCAGAATTACATTGTTTAGTAAATTTGTGAAGTTTCTTTACAGTACTGGTACTAACGGTAGCTTCACTGAGATCTCTGGTATTTTTAGCTGCTATCTCCATTCCCACAGCAATCTCTAATGCCTTCTGATTAGTTAAGTACTTTTTCAGATGACAAACGTCTCTGAAAATCATCATCCCTCACCCCAACCACCAACCTGTCTCGAAGCATGTCTTCCAGGACGTCGCCATACTGACAGTTCTCCGTGAGTCGTCTGAGTTCCGCTGCAAAATCAGCAACACTTTCTCCCGGTTCCCTGTACATGGAGTTAAACTTGTATCTTTCGACTATCTATCATGGTCTAGGGTTCAGGTACTGCTTTACCAGTTCAGTCAATTGTAAAAAAGTTCTACTATCAGGCTTTTCCGGCGACAGCAAATTCCTGTTAAGTCCATAAATCCTTCCCCGAACCGTGCTCAAGAAAATGGCGCGCTGCTTCACCTGGTCAGCAATGTCATTTGCCACAAAGAACTCCTTCATACGTCCAACATACTGAGTCCAATCCTCCGACTCCTCGTATTCCCTGACACTACCGTACGTAGCCATAGCACTCAAATACCTCGTCGCCAAGATATAATAATGTGACAGTGGCAACTGACTACGTTAAGCGGACTCAGAACTTTTCCAGACGACCTTTAATCCCATGTGTTGTGCCACCATATAACAAAGAACAATAGTCTCACACAGCCAAAGTCTTGGTTATCCTCATTATATGTACCCATGACGAAGTGTCCTTTAAATGTGTCCTTTAAATGTGAATTAAATAATTACATTATTACACATACCATGCGAACATCAAATATTACCCAAAACAGGGATATTCGATATTTGCATGCTAACTCGAATATCACTCATACCATGCGAATATCGAAAATAACTGTAATCAAGGATATTTGATATTTGATATTCGCATGCAAAATCAAATAACACTCATTCCATGCAAATATTGAATAACCTTGAAATCGGGGATATTCTAAATTTGATATTCGCATGAGAATATAGAATATCACTGTAATCAGGGATATTGGATATTCGAATGCAAAATCAAATATCTCTCATACCATGCAAATATTAAATATCACTCATATCAAGGATATTCGATATTCCCATGCAAAATCAAATATCAGTCATAACATGATAAAAACGAATATCACTCAAATCAGGGATATTCATTAATCGGTAATCGCATGCAAAATCAAATATCTCTCATACCATACGAAATTCGAAAATTACTCTAAACAGGGATATTTGATATTTGATATTCGCATGCAAAATTGAAAATCTCTCATACCATGTGAATATTGAATATCACTCATCAAATATAAATCATATCATGCAAAAATCAAATATCGCTAAAATCAAGGATATTCAACATTAGATATTTGCATGCAAATATCTAATATAACTAAAATCATGGATATTTGATATTGGCAGCTTACATAATATATCAATCATATCATGCAAATATCTCTATCACTCAAATCTTGAATATACGATATTTTTTTACATACTGTTACGGAACCTAATATAAACAGATCACGTATATATTAGGAACACAAATTTCGTCAAGGAGATAAAAAAAATCAGATCCTGTAACACTAGGCAGCGTGAAATATCTAGGGGAATGAAGAAAGAAGTCAGTGGTTTTTTGTCAACAAATAACTATAATTAAGTTTATCTAGTAGTTCTTAATTATTATGCTACCTGTGGATACCTTTATAAGCTTAGCTTGTTTAATACATACACAAACAGAAAATATGCAAAAGCCATAAAAAAAAGAAGACAAATGATTGCAATACATAAAGTGTTTATGCTATCAGAAAGTTTAACAGACCTCATTTTTTTTTGTTCCTATACATGAAATCAACATAAGGGAATCATTGTCAAAACAAGACTTAAGCATGAACATATCTTAAACAAGGGACCTGTGGGTCACGGCACTCAGCTGAGATTGATTCTAGGAAACTAGGTATAAAATCCTAGTGGTTGTATTGACTGTGCACTTTAATGGGGCATCTAATGATCACTCACAAGGGAGAGTCATGTTCTGAGTCATGTAGCAAGAAGACGGAGAATTATTCAGGATCTGGTGTAGATTAACTATATCAGTTAGACTAGGTGTCGGAGCGCTAAGGCCTCTTCGGCAAGGCAAGCTACAAAACAAATCGACCCATGTAATTTTACACAACTGAATAATCGTGCGAAAGAGGGCATTGTCTATACAATTAACATGTTAGATAATTTTGCCTAACAATAATTGTGTATATCGACCATGGATTGGTACATACAATTCGATAGACAATTGCCCTCTTTTTCTGTCGAGGTTTTTTTTTTTACCTAGTTAAAAGTCTCTCGTCGTTAAATGTGTTTCATGAATATTGGTGTGTTATCTGAAACCTGCATGAGTTATGCAACTACTTAGTTAAGAGAGCCTCCCACGAATGTGTTGCATTCGCGACACTTGAAAGATCCATGTGGACATCATTTCTGCCTGTCCTAATGGTATGAAAGTTGTATACTAAAGAGAAATGCGTTGTCCCAAACGCCTTTTTGTCCTACAAGGCTAGTTGTTATTTTCTCAAGCACAATACTAATCTGGTTTGAAAATGACGAAGTTTATGTTAAATGCTGATAATCATGTCGTACAACTGGTTAATTAGGGTTTTAGCATACAAGTTGCAAAGTCACAGCAAATATGTCAGATACATGGTTTTCTAGCAGAGTTAAATAGAATAAGTCAGCTTGAATAGGTATATTTAATTCTCACTACAAAGGAATGATCTTTGAAGGTTTTTCTATTCATGTTGGGACTTTAGTCATTATTCAAAGAGTTAAATACTTCTTAAACCATCAGCGTACTTGAGCATGGTGATGCTTTCTTGCAGGTCCCAGGGGTCACCGAGGCACGGCGGAAGTTAAAAAACATGGATATGTTCCATTTTAACAATCATTTTCAATATATTTTTCGTTTTCAGGTGTCAGCAGATCCTTCTAATGGTTTAATTATGCCCAGCCCACGCCAAAAATAAACTGGAGGATGTTTTTACCCGAGAGAGGTCACCACGTAAGCTTAGTGTTCCAAATATGGCTGCCATCGACGAAGAGGAAACTCCACAACCTCATGATTGATTGATTGATTGATAGTCTTTATTTCCTCCAGTGATGAAGATATACAATCAATATATATATGCGTGAAAGCAGAAAATTCAGTAATATGCAAAGATACAAAAGTGCGACATATAAGGAAATAAAGAATTACCAAACGTAACACAAGGAATTAAACAAAAGGAATTGAACTGAGAATTGTTACTTTTAAAATATTATCTAGAAACACGCTTCATTATAGTTATAATAATGAAAATATATAGTGACAGCCATATGTTAGCACATATTCCAGTGCATACAAAAAAGCATAATTAAACAGTTGGTACATGTAATAAATGACACTAAATGCAAGCAAGCATGCATGCTTCATGAGGTAACTTGAACTGAAAAATATATGAACTTAGCCCATATATATAAAAATGTAAAATATTCCTCGTCCCCAAGAAATAAGTCATCTGGCATAGGCCCTCCTAGCACGGCTTCGATTAATATATTTCGATCTAAAACCAAATAATCAATTAAAATATCTTGCATGTTCAAACGCATCGTGGTCCAGATTTTTTGTCTCTTGCCATTTAAGGCATTGCAGTCAAATACACAGTGTTCTACTTTGTCTGAGACCATGCAGCCACATTGTATACAAAGTTCATTATCAGTGTAACGTAGGCATGGATCTACTAGCAGTCGAGCTAAAAACATGAATACGAGCAAGGAACGCGGAAAGTACATGGCTGCTCTCCATAAAGGAGATGGTTTGATACAACAAAACGGCATGACTTTATTAAAATTTGTAAGGTGGGCATCCCCGGCAGCATTTTCTTCGAAAATTAGTTGTTCATTCGACGCTACCGCTTGCATAACAACCTTTTTCCAGACTTGTTTTCCAGGAAACAGTCCATTACTGAGGAACTGCTCTAGCGTGTACATTAAGTTGTATTTCTTAAGGATGTCAATAATGTCATTAGCAAAACCCTTACTTGTTGACCGTTTGCAAATACTGACTTGATAAAATCTTGAAAAGAAAATGGTCTTACATGGATTTCCTATTGGTAAACAACATAACCGGCGCAAGAATAAAAGTTTAGAGATGTCTATAAATCCTCGCATACTAAAAAACCCAAGCATACTGGTTACACATACCGAACGTGTGCGTTTACGAAAACCCTGAGAAACTTTAAGGCAAAATCTAAGCAATCGTTCCAGTTCTAAATACTCTGTCTCGGAGAGACAGTTCCATAATTCACACCCAAATAACGCCCGTGGTAATATTACTGACCGCAGGAGCTTACCCATAGTAATAGGATTAAGTTTCGAGTCACCTGCCAACCCGACTGCAGACATCAAAGCGGTTCTGCCTTTCCTAATAGCCTGCGTTGTGCGGTCCCTGCTGTTCAGGTTATTTGTCCATATTATACCAACATGTTTTACTTTATGATCTTTTGATACCAATCTTTCGCCTAAGTACCAAGATATGTTAGGAATTCTGTTTATTCCAAAGATTACTATTTTTGTTTTGCTTACATTATAATGAAACCTCCACATTTTACTATAGGTCCCACAAATATCTAGAAGCGCTTGGAGCTTTTTCGTAGTTGTACTAATAGTTCATTTATATAAGCAAGGTACAGCCAAGGTGATAAAATACCTCCTTGTCTAACAGACTGTAATATATTAAATGCCTGCGAAAGGTCACTCCCTATCCGCACCATTGAAACACAACCGGTGTACATATTACGTATGATTCGCATGATTACGTATGATTACGAAAGTTTCCCATTTATACCCATATCATAAAGTTTATACAAGAGACCGTCATGCCACACGACATCAAAAGCCTTAGAAGTATCTAAAAAACAGGCATACAGCGGCGAATTGCGTTCAGAAAAATACGAAATACATTCCTGGAGAATAAATGAAGCATTTAAACTAGACAATCCCTTCTGGTAGCCAAATTGCATAGAGTCTGGAAAATTTGAAAGGTAAATAGAACTCCAAGAAGAGATGCGATTCAACAATACTTTTTCGTATAGCTTATATAACACAGGCAGCAGAGTTACCCCACGAAAATCATTAACATCGTATGTTTTTCTATCAGAAACCTTTGGAATTACCACAACAATCCCCTGTTTTAATGATTTTGGAGTATACTCTCGTACAGCCATCACGGAAAACAAGTTACAAATATGCCTGACAAGAAGAGGTCCCCCATATATAATATGTTCGTTTGAAATGCTGTCAAAGCCGCATGCTTTGCGCCGTTCCAGGCATGCTACAACTGTAGAGATTTCTCCGATGGTAATTTCCTTATCTAGTACGGCTGTAAAATGCCTAAAGGTAGACTGTTCTCTTAATGTAAGTGAATCTTTTATGTAACTAATGTGTTCGTTGTCAAATTCCGAACTTTGTAAAGGAGAGTACAGTTTTGAGAAATGATCCCTCCACGCATCTAAAATCTCCTGTCGGTCCCGCAGCATAATTCCATTGTAAAGTAGTTCAGTTGGTTGCGAAGATTTCCTAACGGTTCTGCTTTTCATCAGTGACCAAAACTCAACATCACTTTTGTCAGCCAAATTATCTAAATGACTACAGATCAATCTTTCATGTTCAAGTTTTAACTTCCTTAATGATTTTCTGAAAACGCGTTTAGCCTCTTTATAATTTCTAAATTCAATGTTTTCTGGGTCATGTGATTTTCCTCCTTGTAACCAGGTCTTCCGCACGCGTCTCATTTCATTATGCAACGGTTTAAGACCTTTTTTCCAAAACGGTTTAGTCCGAATTTTGTTAGTTTTGGAAACCACTCCCTTCAAGCTGACATTATGCATAATGTTAACAATGGACTCACAATAACTCTCAATGTCAGTGGTACTACAAATATCAGGATTTGGAGGATCAAGCTGATTCAGTTCCGATTCTAATGGTTTTGTGTAAGCTTCTTTAATCTCCTCACGACTCATTTTATGCCATAACAATAATGGGGGTTTATGCGTGTCATCAGAAAACCGTAAGGATTTTATATTAAAAGAGCTTACGATTGGCAAGTGGTCTGACACATTTAGATCTTCCCAGTCTATAACCTTACAGTCTGCGACTAAATCAAGTTTACACCGTTCAATAAGTATATGATCTATTAATGATGTACCAGAGGTTTCCCAATCACGTGTTTCCTGGTACGTAAACCTTGGCCCAATACAAGCCACATAATTACTTAGAGAACATAAATCTCTGTCTGATAAAAGCTGGTTAGCGAGTATACTTTTCGCATCTTGGCGAAAGGTTCGCCTGTTACCCTCAAACTCAACATTCAGGTCTCCCGCTATTAAAACAGTACCCGACTGCGAGTACATATCATATAAATCACAGAGTACATTCAATTGTTCTTCATATTCTTGGGCACTGGTATTGGAAGAAGGTAAGTACGCAGCAAAAACATAAATGTAATTGTTGCCATCAATGGTCAGCCGGACACCTACTATGCGGTCAGAGTTACTGTACACTTGGCTTATGACTTGTTTATATTTTGATTTATAAAGAATTGCAGCCCCACCTTTGCCTCTGCGGTATGGGTCGAGAGGATTTAAACTAGACGAAGAGGAAACTCCACAACCTCATGTGTTAACAATTATGTCAGTAACTGTCCAGTCGACGTTTGACGAATATTATGTATGGCGGCTTGCCCTGTGTTTCTGCCATGTCATTAATGTCTTTGTTTTATATTTAGGATCCTCCGGATCATATATTTTTTTTTTTTTTTATTCAATATTTTTTTAACACCTTGCATTCCAGGTTCATGTCGGTGCGGGAGATTTACATTGGGATGGTGTGCACCTCTGTCGGTAAATAACTTTTCTAAGAATCGGTAGAATGGATAATGTTCAAACCTGCACCAACATTACAGCATTTACATTAACGTTCAGCCTTGTACAAACAATATTAAAAAATGGAAAATGTGCGAATAACATTAAAAAATTTAAAATAAAGTTTACACCTATACCAACAATATTAAAGTATAAACAATGATGGTCACACCTGTACCAACAATATTAAAAATATAGACAATAATATTTACCCCTATACCAACAATAAAAAAATACGGACAATAACGGTCACATATGTATCGTATTAATCCCTACGGAAACCACATATTTCAAATTGATCTAATGTTCCATTATTTGGTTATGTGTTTTTTTTTTTGGGCAATAGTGATTTTTTGTTCTCCCCACTTATGTGGCTTGATAAGGCGATAGCAATGATTCCTGAATAACACTATTTATAAATCCATAAAAGTGAGAGTCTTAAAATCCACATAAGTATCATCATTAGCTAAATAATCCTGCTAAGTAATTCTAGTAGTCAAACGTTAACTTGTACCTTTATTTATTGCATTTCGCTGCATTTACTTTAGAGCTATCCGTTATCTGTATGATTAAGATGCCAGGAAATGATTAATGCCAGTTTTATTAACCAGCTGGTAATAATTTGGTTGGTCGGTAGGCTGGTTAATTAGTTGGATGGGTTGGCTTGTCTATTAGCAACTTTAATACATAAGCTCAAACCCCTGATCTCGCACGATGGCGGGTCATCAACTTGCCTGTTCTGGACAATCGAGTTGGTTGGTGAAACGTGATAAATGCTTCTCTTAGCTTACGTTCATATATTTCCTTTCGCTTACTTCGCACGCACTAAAGTTTGATCAAGACCTTGTCGGAGGTATATGCCCGGTCTCTCACTGCTTTCGATACCGGGTATAGTCATATTTATACCAGCAGATAAAACGATCCTTGATTTGTCAAAAGGTTATGAACACAATCCGATGAAAGTTATGGTGGTATACATAAATACAAAGAAACAATCCATTTTAATTTAAAGGTATAATCTGGATCGCCTAAGATAATGTGGTGATGTGTGTTCAAATGATTATTTGCCATTGTGAGCTTTGGCAGTTTGATTTTCCCAGTCACAGTCATTCCCTGTTATCAGTAACCGCCTTTTTCGGGAGACACTGCTCACATGTGACTGAATTATCAAGTCGGTGAATCCTGACGTGCACTTATCTGGCGTTGTGTTCATAAATAAATCCCTGCGGTGAATGTATGTGGTCTCTTACTGCTTTCTAAAAATTTATATTATATATACATATATATATAATATATAATTTATATATATATATATATATATATATATATATATATATATATATATATATGTTACCGTTGTAATGATATTCATATAATTTCCTAACTGTAGAATTGCCATCTGGGTATGCTTGATTACACAAATTAAGGTCTAAGGTACTGCCACCTACAGGATGTTCTTGTGTTTAAGCCTTAACAACATTCGTGTTAGGTCCCATAGGCCGGTTTGGGTCATGTGACATGTTTACCTTGGCTACTTTGTGAAATATTCAAGTGATGATCTTGTTTGTGCTGGATACAGTTACTATCGCCCAGGGAAAGATTCTTAATACAGGAATCTAAACGTCTCTTTGTTGGAGACACAATTGTGTAACCTGCGCAATAAACGTATTTTCCAACTATCTGAGTCAGTAATCTAGCCAACCCAGCGAAAGGACGGCAATACATGGCGCCCGATAAGGGACTCGGTTTAGTGGGAATTTTGGTGAATCCAGAATATCATTGACTGAAAAGAAAATCGCTCTAAGATACATCACCAGAAAGTCAGAATCGCAACTTCATTTCCATTCACTGATGAATGGACCATTCTGTGGTGCCATTCATGAACGGACCCTGCTGATATTGAATGGACACTACTCTTGAGTGCGCATGTGGTATGCACGGTTCGGCCACCAGTGAAACACAGCTCGTTTTTTTTTCTGTTTGGGAATAGCAACTGTTTTCTATCGTTATTCTGCCGGAGAAACTAAATTGGACTTTGAATTGATTTGGCACACCCGGCACACATGGTGTACTTGTATGGGTCGTACGCGCATGCTAACGCACTGGCACACCTTTTTTTGCCAAACTCACTTGCCACAAGTTGTGCACTAAGGAGTTTAAACTTGTGCCATATTTGTTGTTCGGATTCGTGGTTTATTTGACAACTTCGACGATAACCGATAGGATTATTGCATAGTGCAAAATATTATCATTGTCCATCACCGGCAGGATTATCCCTTAGTGCGTGACATTGTTATCGTCCATTACCAGAAGGATTATCCTTAATCCATGATATGCATTACATTATCTTCGTTCACTTCAGATGGATCTGCTGTTGTGTGAAAAATCACGCCTGATTGGATTAGACTTTTTTTCATCGGATTGAATATTTCGAATGACTAGATTGAACTTAATCATTTTTTCTCCTTTGATACTATCTCTTGACAACTTTCTTCATCATATGGTAAATGTGGAATTTTCCCGTTGTTGTGAAGATAAAAAAATATTGGTGAGATATTTTTGTGATTGTCATATTTCATAACTGTTGCATTTCTTTTAACCAATAATTGTGTATATACATCTGTCAGGCGGTCAGTATACATTCGTCGTACAGGTAGTAACACTGCTCACTTCGACTTGCATGTCTCACAATCTATGAGTGTATCCAAATTATTTTACTTCAATATAATTTCATCTCCGATTCGAACATTAATCTTTATCTGATCTTTATTTGGTCTTTAAAATGTTGGCGTTGGCAAGTGTGTCCACAGTATCTTCTACCCGTGGTAAGGCATAAGCATCTTTCTTTGTCCGGGCGTTAAGCCTCCGGTAATCAATACACAGCCTCATACTTCCATTTTTCTTCCTTGCACAGACGATTTTTGACGACCAGGGGCATTGGGATTCGCGAATAACTCCAGCATCTAGCATTTCGCGTAGATGTTGCCTCACTTCCTCATACATAGCCGGAGGGATGATTCTCGTTCGTTCGTTCCTTAAAGGGATTATCATCAGTAAGACGAATCCTGTGAGTCACCGCATCGGTGTGTCCAAGGTCCTCGCTTCCACAAGAGAATACCTCCACCTCGTTTAACATGACTGTGAGAGATCTATGCTTAAGTCACTTGTAGTTGTCTCTTCAGCTGGTGACATTGCTGTAACTGTGTGTAATTCGGCTATTTGTGATTTTGCCGGTATGGTGACATTCTTCCGTACTATATTGTGTATGGAACCATCAACCCTGGAATAAGACCCTGACGCTTTTATGTCCTTCAACTTTGGTATCACCATCAGACCGCCAGTTGAAGCTTGATTCTGGCTAGTGTCTACAAGGACGTTGGAACAAAAGGAAGCGCGACACAGACTATGGAAGATAACATTTTCCCCTGGCTATATCCTTACTGGCGTTTTGGTTGTTACTGATGTATGCAATACCTAGAGCCACATCTACCGGTAATCTAGGATTGTGTCCAAACACTCAGAAAAATGGCGTGAATCCTGTACTCTCATGCCGGGTGGAATTATAAGCATGTACTAGACATGGCAAGTAAGACTTCAATAAGACTTCTGATCTTCCCTTGGGGTTCCTAACATCTGAAGCACAGTTTGTTTAAAGCGCTCAGAGAGCCCATTTCCCTGCGGGTGATAGGGATTTGTGAGGCTTTTTCTTATCCCACAGATATACAGAGTTTCCTTATTATTGCTGATTCAAAATTTCGCAGTTGGTCGCTGTGTGGTCTTACCGGAAAGCCATAATGTACTAGAAAAATGTCGAATAGGACCCGAGCTGTGGTCTCAGCTGTCTGGTTTCTAGTAGGTACCGCCACAGCATAGCGGGTTAAATGATCTGTGATTACCAAAATGTTACTATACCCGCCTTTTGACTCTTCTTAAGCCAGGTAATCCACACAGACCATCAGCTGTCTGGTTTGTAGTATGTACCGCCACAGCATAGCGGGTAGAATGGTCTGTAATTACCAAAATGTTACTGTACCCGCCTTTTAACTCCTGTAAAACCAGGTAATCCACACAGACCAATTCCATGGGGCAGGATTCAGATTCACCAGGGAACCGCATCTTTTTTGTTGTTGGTGTTTTCCGTCGTAAACAGCGTTCACAGCTCTGGATCTTACCTTTCAAATCCTTCGTCATACCCGGCCATTAAAACCTTGACCGCACTAGGTCGATCAACCGGTCAAAACCTAGGTGCCCGTTCTCATCAAGACCTGTGAGAGCTTGATGACGGAGGCTCAGTAATAAACAATCTGGGTTGGCCTTATCAATGGCCTCCTCCCCCACTGAAAAGAACGAAGTAAGAGGCCTATGGCGGCTTCAGTGCTTTGGTATTGCCTCCATTGATCGGATGCCATTGTAGATGCTACAACACTATACTCCTACACGAAAGGACTAAACATGCTGTTCTTGAACTCTGTTGAGGAGCCGTCAGACTGAGACATGCAGATTGATTCCATCAAATTGACATGTTGTACCTGGTGGTTCTGTAAAATTGCTTGCTCAGATTGCTGGCTCACTGTAATGAATTTTGAAATGCGAGAGAGGCCATCTGCGTCTGTGTTTTTCTTCTCTGCACGATGGTGGATGGTAAAATTAAAGATCGCCAGATCTGCGAGCCACCGATGGCATGTTGCTTCCAGGTTAAAAGATATGTAAGCGGGTTGTTGTCAGTATACACATCGAATGTTCTGCCGTAGAGATAGTCGTGGAATTTTTCGCACACAGTTCAGTTTAGAGCGAGATACTCTAGCTTGTGGGCAGGGTAGTTTTTCTCCGATTTGTTCAATCCACGGCTTGCACATGCAATAACTCTGTCTCTGCCACCTTGCTTTCGTATAAAACAGCTCCCAACCCGTCTATACAGACATCTGTGTGGAGCGAAACTGGAAGGCTGTAGTCGGCATAGCCTAAAAGCGGAGGGTTTGTCAACAGCCGGTTGAGTGTGTTGAAAGCATCTTGGGCAGGTAGATTCCAGTCGATCAATATAGATTGAAATTTTCCTTTCTCATCGCGGCCACTCCCCTTCAGGAGATCAGTCAATGGCCTGGCTACTTTTGAGTATCCTTGGATGAACCGATGGTAGTAGCCAGTGAAACAAGATACGGCCTGAGTTCTCGAACAGATTTGGGGACGGGCCACCTGGCCAATGCTTCAACCTTTCCGGGTCGGCATGGATTCCATCAGTTGAAATGACGTGGCCAAGATATTTGACGCTGTCCCTGAAAAGAACACTTCGATCGTTTAAGCTTGAACCAATAGTGGTAGAGTCGTTGGAATACCCTGTTAAGTCGCTGGAGGTGCTCCTCTATATTGAAAGAAAATACAAGAATATCATCAAGATACACGCAACACTCTTTCGAATTTAAGTCAGATAGGCAGTGTTCCATCAGGCGTACGGCATACCATTATACTCGTAAAATCCCAATCTGTCTACGGAAAAGGCTGCTTTTTCCTTATATTTTTCGGCTAATTCTATTTTCCAATAGCCCCTGCGTAGATCAAGGCTGGAGAAAATGTTGGCGTTGGCAAGTGTTCGCCAACCCCCACAAAGATACAGAGATGAGGATTTTTCTAAATTTGCTCAGACTACGTCTAACTTATCCGACAAAGTACATTTACTCATGCAAGTAAAGAAATGCTTCTCCTCAGAAATACCCACCCTGACAGCTGCGATTTTAGAGTTGGTCCGTACCAGCTGATAAATGTTAAACTGAACTGTATATATATATTGTATTTTGTGAACGTTTGTTTATAAAAGTCCATATAAGATGATTTATTATACATAAATGTTTTCATTATGCTTGAAACAAAGGAGCGTTCACACCTATCCGTTCTTTCCTTCCGCACCCGCACCCGCTTTCGTCATCCGTCATCCGTCATCCGTCAAATTCGAGTCAGTTAAAATTACATAGGGCATTATCACCTATCCGCTTCCGCACCCGCACCCGTCACACCGTCCGCACAAATCGGTCTGGGACCGGTTCACGACGGAAGCGGACGACGGGTACGGACGGGAATCCATATTATGACATAATATAATAGGGAATATTTTGGAATGTCCGTGTGTCTTCCGCTTAAAAGTGTTTTTTTTTTCACTTTGAAAAGTTGGAACCTGCGTGTGAGCATTCAATACCTCACTCTCCCCCTCGGGAAAACTTTAATCATTAATTGATATAATTAAAAGAATTTTATAGGTTAAATCATGTATATGAATCCCCAAAGGAGCGGGGGCTGGGTAATTTGGAATAAAGCCTGATAAGTCAATGGATAAAAAATAAATTTACTAGTAAGCTCACGAAAAATAATATATCACATATTATATAAAGTAGTTATATATATAATAATAATAATTATATATAATTTAAACATAATGTTTGGAGGATAATTTAAGCGCCCTTGTGGAAAAGGGGGTTTCAGAATGAATCACATTTCTAAACCTCAATTACACGAGTTTGGTCAAATTCCAGGTTATGAGAGTTCATGGTAATACCTTATTTGTTAAAAGAGAAGATTCGAATAATATATATATATATATATATATATATATATATATATATATATTTAAACATACGTTAAAGATAATAGTAATATTTAATATTAACAAAGGTGATCAGTGCGGGTGCGGACGGAAAAAAGCGCGGATAGGTGTGAAAAGAGACAACGGATGGCGGACGACGGATAACGGAAGCTGGTGCGGGTGAGGAAGGAGAAAAACGGGTAGGTGTGAACGCCCCTTTATATGTCCGAATAATCATGGATAGATTTGCGATATCCAGTTTAAATGTGATACTTATCTATATCTTACATGTATGTTTGACTTACATATTTTGTTATATATATAAGATATTCTAAATATACATCTAAATGTATTTTTTTACTTACTTTTGATGAATATATTGATGTACATTAAATATTTTGTTGTGTCCGAGACGGAAAGAATTTTATAGTTGGGGAATGTGTTACCGTTATATATATATATATATATATATATATATATATATATATATTGTTACGGGGTGAAATGAAAGCGGAACAAACTGTCTCGCTAGTAAAGCTTGTTTTTCCAGCGAAGCGGTTAGAAGGCCGGACATGTGTGCCACCGACATGGGTATGAATCCGGATCGGCCCAATATTTTCCCCTCAGCAATTTGTCATCGTAACAAATGGGGGCCGGGGAAAGGTGGCTTGAAGTAATTTGGCAACTCCAGCCACCTAGATCACTAAAAGTGTGACTCCTTGGATAGTATCTTGTTCTGATAGCAGAATATATATATTGTTACAGGTGTCCCTTTTATCGTGGTACATGTGAATGTAGGCATTCATTTTCTTGTCAAGCGGAAACCCTGTTCTCTGCTATAAATAACCGCACCTGCTGAACTCTCGCGGAGTGTAGAAACACAGCGCTCATACTAATCTGAAAATTTCTCGGCTGGTCGCGCTCTATGTTCTTAGGGCGTTTGTATTATGTATTGTTGGGTTCTTTGGAATTGTTTGTGAAATAGAAGTTTCTAGAATTTTCGGTTGAAAAGTTATAAAAAGGGGCTGTGTTTTAGAGTCGAGGAGAGAGAAATATTCCAGCGGACAAGGAAGATTGTGAGTCAGTTTTGGACCTATCCAATAAATGCAGAAGTATCAGGGATTCTACAAACTCTGTGTAGATTTTGTGGGGCCTGTCTCCAGTTTGCTATCGGGATTATTACAAGAACTTCACTTTTGGATTACGACAGGTTGATTTTGTGATTTAATTGGACTAATATTCTCTGAGGATATGTATTTGAACTGTTCATCTAGATTATACGTTTTAAAGGACTTGTTGTAGCTGTGACAGTGGTGGTTTCCAGGTACTGTACACTTTATTTATTATATTGTGTAACTGTATTGATTTACTGTTATACTGTTGTTATATTTATTAACAGATATGTATTTGAACTGTTCATCTGGATTATACGTTTTAAAGGACTTGTTGTCGCTGTGACAGTGGTGGTTTCCAGGTACTGTACACTTTATTTACTATATTGTGTAAGTGTATTGATTTACTGTTATACTGTTGTTATATTTATTAATAACAACCACTGACCTCTTTATTTATTCCCCTAGACATTTCACGCTGCCTAGTGTTGCAGAATCTTTTTTATCTCTTTAACAAACTTTATGATCGTCACGACTACGTGATCTGTTGTTGTTAGGTTCCGTAACAATATATACTTTTCCCCCCTCTTCTACCTGCATACTGACCACACTGTATCACTTACGCCTGCTATACCACTTACTGTACAACAAATTTTTAACCACACGCATACACATACATACATACATACATAAGTAATATTTTTATTCAAACGTCGTGCTTCCTAGCAAAAGAATTTTTATTCTCATTTGATTTCAATTGCCACTGCAATCTCAACATAAGGTCGGTGTGACAGACTTATAATTATCCTTTTTGTTTTAGAAAATCATTGTTCGAAACACCGGATCCAAGGGGTGATATTGTTGGTGATTTTTAAATTTACCGTCTATACCGAACCAGGAATGTTCTTTTTCAAGCTAGAAATACACATACGAAAGGTATGAAAGGCTTTTTCTATTCATTTTCCAATTTATAAAGGAAGATCATAATTCGATAGACCGAAGTCAACTGATGATTAAGTTTGTGGATTTTAAATCGGCTGTCTATACATGACCCTTTGTATTCTTAGTTGAAGCAGGCGAACCACATGACGAAACATACTGTCGTCAGGTATTGCCTCAAATGTTATTTAACCGAATACTAAACCGGCTATCGACAATATACCATGCTACACATGTTACAAGGTGTATCGAAGTGACCTGTCAAATCGTGTCCATATATACAGTCATGGCTAGACGATGAATCATGCCATACACATACTCTTGCTTAAATGTGATTTTACAATTCCTGATCCATTATTTCATCTTGATCACCTTAGATGGAACGTCATCTTATTCCTGAGGGTTTAATAATCGCGAATATTTCCCATTCGGAAAAATCGCGAAATTTAAAACCTCGCAAACATAACGCTACACATGAAATAATGAATCGACATATAGGTTGATTCCTGTACATAAAATGATGAATGATCCATTACTAGAAGCTACAGCAAGTTAAGCATGTTATAAACTATCCATATATAAATATCGTGAGCTGTATGAATAAAACTGGATCAGGAGACATTCTCTAATAATGTTCAGACTGTTCAGATCATACAATATTGAAAACAAATCCCAATATCCCGAAAT
The DNA here is from genome assembly GCA_026874595.1 of Sipunculus nudus. NCBI lineage: Eukaryota > Metazoa > Annelida > Sipuncula > Golfingiida > Sipunculidae > Sipunculus > Sipunculus nudus. The sequence continues at coordinate 14,011,507 of CM049321.1, forward strand.
GTATTTATATTACATATTCAATTGTATCCAATATATTGACCAAGCTTAAAACGACAATACCTGAATTATATATATATATATATATATATATATATATATATATATATATACATACCTATATGTATATGTATATGTATATTTCTATATATATCTCTATATATAAAGATAGATATATATATCGTCTGAGATGCCAAAAGTCTCTTTCGGACGCCAGAGCTTGGTGTCCAAACGTCTAATCGGATACCCGATTTCCTATCTGTAAGTAATAGAGGATCAAAGCTGGCTCCTGTATAGCAGTTAATGGTATATAATGCGGAATACCTCAAACAAACTGTCAAAAATTGTACTGACAAATGACACATTTCTGTCCCTTACCATAAGTAACCATAAAATGAAAGGTTCTGATAGATACAAGTGGAACGGATGCGCCTTGTAAATAAAAAAAACCATAGTGATAATTATTTCATCCATAACCGACTCTTAATATAAGCCAAAGGTAGTTTGAATAAAATAATTCTCTGTTTTTCAACAGCAAATCGGAAATCTTGACTCCTGTGCCTACTGACCCATCGTCCAAATGTCAGATTTTACCAGCCATTTCCCATCTCTTTGTACAAACATCGACATGTACCTGGGGAAATACAAATAAACGACAATGACTATATCAATACATCGAGGACACATCAGTATCAAGAAATGTGACAAAAGCGGATTTTCAGTTATGAAATCTTTGAAGTGAAGCCCCTCTCACTGTCTTTTTCTCTCACAATCTCTCTCACATAAATTAATTATTATATTATTATCATATTATATATATATATATATTATTATTATTATTATACATATATATATTTCCTGGATCTTAAATACTTATCATTTACATTTCACTTTTGTACTTTTCTCTGTTGTAAAGAACATGAAGAACAATAATCCTTCTTGCTTAATCAAGAAGAAATTATTATTCTGAGAAACATTCATTTTGAGAAACATCAAATATATCTCACCTTCCACTTCCGGCCACGCTACCATCCTCTCGATATGCAGTATAATGACCACGTGCCACGGCCATGTTCACCTCTATCACGCTCTCATCATTCACGAACACGAAGCGCTTAATGCCAGACTTTGCGAAGAGGTCTTTTATACCTTAAATAAAAATAAATGCTGAATCTTACCATCACCTCTCCACAAAGTAAGGAAAATCTTTTTGCCAAGTGGTATGAATATTCATGAATCTTAATTAACTTTACCGGAATAGTGCACAATGGTTCCATCTGGCGGCATGAGGACGCAATCCTGGGTGTAACACGACTTGGCCATTACTTCAAAATCCCCGTCGGCATAGAGCTTCATAAACAGATCGATCACTTCCTGCAACTGTTGCCTGATCTCATCTGATGAAAAAAAGATATACGGATTTGAAAATAGAAGTGAACATACGACTCAGGATGCCTTTATATGGGTCCTTTAGGCCTATTTGAGTGATCTCATCAACTGCAAAGTAAATGATAATCAGCCGTGAAAGTAGCCGTCACCTTACGACTAAGGAGGCATTTATACTGCACTGGTATAGGCCTTCTAAAAGTCATGACACAAGTCATACGGGAAACTTAACGACACAACTTTACCATACTATGCATCGATCCCGCTGCCTTTCAATGTACGCGATTTTTCAGCGATGCCATAGCGTTGCGTTGGCGTAGGGACAGCGGCAGAATCGCTCTGGTCTTTTAACTATGTAGCCTTTCCATAGACGCAGGTTCCTGCGGGACATCGCGCCCTAAACTTCTGTCTAGCTTTATTTTTGCAGGGAAACATTGCTGCAGCAAGGGAGCTCCACCGTGACGTATCGCTGAAACATCGCGCTTATAGAAACGTTGTAGCTGCGCGATTACCAGCGCGGCATGTCGCGCGTCGAAAGCGTCGCGCTTTAGGAAAGGCAGCATTATGCTGCTTCGATACATATAGATAATCTGCACAAAAGAACACATGTTGACGTACAATCAAAGTGTTAGTCCCTTCCCTTTGATAACCACCCATTATCCTGACCGCGTACAAATTTGTGATCGTCCACATAGCATGCAGGGGATTTACCAACATGCTGAGTTATATAAAAGAAAACTAACGCAAATGCTTGATGATGTTTCAAAGTACACATATATATCTGTCAAATTATATACATATAATACTGAAAAAAATGAAACCTATCATTCTACATTTATTTGTAATGAAATCTGGTTATATTATGCTGATGTATGCTGATGGATTAGCGAGAAAAAGGTTACGTTAAGTGTTCTCCACTGTTTTGCACTAAAATATTGATTTACACCAATGACCTTCAGTAAACCTCTAACAAACCTTTCCACCAGCGCGTAACAAAACTTATACATTTAGATATATTAAGTCTGCGTGAATATTTATTAATATTAAGATTACTAGAAAGTGAATTTAGGTAATCTTTTGGGTTACATTGTTAGAAAGACGAATAGGATTTTTATATTAACCAGCCGATTGGGGGGGGGGGGGGGTCCTAAATTTAACTTAGCATCTGCAGTTCAAGCCCTCCCTGTACCCAGATAACTGGCGGTCACCCAGCGGAAACCAGGCTCACTGTATAATATTCCGGCTGCAGTCCCGAGACCTTTTTGCTCAGCGGAAAACGGGCTTACGTTATAAATATATGACTCCAGGCCTGTCACAGTGCCTGTGATGCGGTTCACTTTTTAATTGCAACAGATCTTCCAGTGCTGATGAAGCTACCTCTAGATGCGCTTATCGCCAGCCTTGCGCCCTGCCAGCCAGACGCCTAGAGTGTTAACGTTACAGAGGGTCATCCGTTAAAACGAGCGATGCGATAGACACCTTCATGATACTACCTTCTCGCTTAAGCGAATACGAAATCGCCAGAGTGGTTTAAGGGTATCTGAACAAAGGTAAATCCGACTGTAATAATTTCAGTGTTTAATCTGCCTGGCTCATTTCAAGTGACGGCGCACATCTAATTTTTTTTGCGGTACATCTGGTGTATTCAGAACAGCTGGTCCAGCAAAGGGAAATACTTATAACACAAATGTGAACCCTTGTAATAAAAAAGTTAAAATATGAGCCAGGGAAAAGGAAACCTAAATATCCAGGTGCCCAATTTAAACGAACCAAATATAAGCCCTTGTCATTAAAAAATAAACATGAGCCATGGCAGGAGAAGTTTAATTCCTAGGTGCTATTTTGAACCATCCGAAATATAAACCTTTGCAATGAAATATGTAAAAAAAATATGAGCCATGACAAGAATAAATTTATTTTCTGGGTGCCTAATTTGAACCAACTCAGATATGAACCTTTGTACTAAAAAAAATGTAAAAATACCAGTATTGGCACAAATAAATTAATTTTCCATGTATTTAATTTGAACCAAACCCAATATCGATGGTCACCGATACGTATCGACAGTGTTGTGGGAAGGGCGCGTGAAACCAGTCATGTTGTAATAAATGGCCCTATTCCCATATCGGACGCCTATTAATTAATGCTTATCCCTTGAACCTTTTATAAAAATAGTCAAGGAAACGCATACCTCATAGTACACACGCTGCTTGTTCTGTGGCCTGCCAAATTCTTCAAATACATTCAACGAGGACATCTGAAGTTTTGCAAATGCTATTTAGCACATGGAAACTTTCGCACATAAACAACCAACCACCTAAGTTTGCATGGTTTTCAGTTTTATCAATATTTCTGTAAGCTTGTAGATGAACAAACTCATACGCCCCTCACAGATTCGGTATAAGAACTTTTCATGACCGAAATTATACTTGAGTTCATTAAAAGTTATGCAGATCCAGAAATCACGAAAATAATAAAAAAAAGGTAGGCGAATAGCTGGTTTAAAAAAAATCCACACAGATCACCCATGCCTCAAATTCAGCATGACTACCTTTATTATCTATGGTGTAAAGATCCCGCTAGATGGCGTAGCAAGATTATGTGACCAACATGACGCCCTCTAAAGGGCAAATAGTAAAGAAATAGTCTGGTGAATTATAGCTTTCCATACTAAAGATTTTTTTCACGGGTTAGCGCATACCAGGTTGAGCGCTCTGCAGGCTTAATATAAAGGTCCATGGCTGTCTAACACTCACAAACGAGTGCGCCTTTCGTGGGTTCCTCGGGGGTTTGACTCAGTAGTGGGAAGAATACACACCAGCGCCCGTAGGTGAAGTAGTCACCTGAACTTGTAACATTAGAATAAAAAATGAGAGGAAGCGTGTGACAAAAACTTATTCTTAACTTACTTCTTTTCAGCCTACGCTAGTTGTATTTCAGGATATACACCACCCAATATTTACCCAAAGTTTGTACGCTTCATAAGGATTTTTTGTAACGGGACCTATTCCGATATTTGTCATATATTCCCTAAAGATAATCCCTTGAATCTTTTAAAAAAATAGGCGAGAAAACGATTATCTAACCACACAGAGTTCGTTTTGTTTTGTATCCACATTTTTGTATATTATGCGAGGGGCTCGCAAAAAAAAATTCCATAAAACACATTTAAACATCGTTTTTCAACCGTTAAGCTGGTCGCAAGTCATTCAAACCATAGTTTTGTAACTTTGGAAATTGCAAAAGCAGATACCTTCAACTATGGCACATATTTAACCAATCACCTTATATTAGCGCATTTACTGTGTTAAGTAGCATCTAGATAGGTCACACATCTGTCAAAGGGGCATCATAAGATTTTTTTACAGGATTTACCCACAGTTCATTATTATGTTTGAAAGGTAAGTTAGAAATAAAATAGATTTCACAAAAAAAGGTAGGCGATTAGCTGACTTTACGCCACATTACGCGCAAATACAACCTATAATCATATTGTAAACCAACACCACTAAGCGGGGCAAGAGATGTATATAAAACATAAATTTAAAGGCAGGATTAAGGAACAATGTTGGAAACCTACCGGTAGCCATTTTGTTTTCCGGATGAACCAGCTTGACTGCTCAAGGGCGCAGGTGGTGCGCTTGCACTGGCATAACCAGACACAATGGCTTATAGAATTAGTTGGAAAAAGTGGTGCTTTAAACAGCTCATTGTCTGGCACTGACAAGCTCATTGGCAAGCAGAATGACCTCAACGGCATGCATATTGCGCGCGCAACATAATATATGTTAAATCCCAGCGACAGCAATGTCTTGGGTTAATGTTTAAAAGGCATATGTTGTGTTATTAACGTCTTTGCTTTGTATTCAAATGCCCTATCCGAATTATTATTTTCTTGTTTGCTTTCTAATGCATTACTTCCGGTAATATATGGCTATTTTGTGTATGAATGTCTTCAGCTGTGCTATTATTTTCGTGGTTGTGTGTCCAAATTCTTGCCATGTGTTATTAATTTCGTTGTTTACTGCAAATGCCTTGTGCTTTGTTTTTTGTTCTTTTTTTTGTAATAGCGAAGTGTTCTCTGACACAGTAATTCTGCATTATAGTGCAAAATATACCACTGTCATTTTTATATATTCGGTTAAACAAATAGACACTGTGACATCTATCACAGATAAAGGAAAGTCGGCCATGAAGATTCGCCCATCAAAAGTTTATATATATATATATATATATATATATATAAATATAAAAATATAAACATTGTCCCCTGCTGTGATTCACTATGCGGATGCGTTTTCTCCGTATCATTCTGTATTAAATAATAATAAGATCAATTTGTATACACTTAACATTAATATTAAATCTCAATGAAATAAGATTTTTTTAAATTTCAAATGTGTTCACACGCAAATTTATTATTCTCTTTCTGTATATCAAAAACTTTGTTTCAAGCATTTACTATGGTTGGCCTCATGTTCGTGAGCTTAACATTTCGTGATTTTTATTTTTTTTCACAGTTTCCTGGGGGTTCGCGATCTCACCATAAAGTAAACTACACAAATCTGTCCTTTATTATATAAATTGTTTAATATGTCGTCAAGTCATTAAATAAGAGTAGGTCCAAGGGAAGATCGAACTAGCAAAAAAAATTCTTGCTTATGATAGGCACCTACTGTCAAAGATTTGATATCATTCATAGTATCAGTCACTGTCTTTCGGGATTACACAAACAATCTGTTAATATTAATAATATCAATATTTTGTCTTGCGACGCAAAAAGCATATATAATGTGCACGAGATGCCTAACAAGTAGACTTGTACGACGCTCTGTAATGGCACCGCTGCTGATTGGCCTAAAGCAACGGTGCTATAATAGAGCGGGGTACCAGTCTACCTATCAGGCTCCTCTTTTTTATCTCCACGTGTCGTTTGAGGCGTTTCATTCATGAACGTTTTATTTTAGTGATAATATCCCTTTCGCGAAAATCGCGAATTTTAAACCATCGGGAACTTAAAGGCGACCACCATATCCGTTTCAGAAGCGGATCCGGCGAGGGGGGGGGGGGATTCAGGGGGTCCGGGCCCCTCTTTTTTATCAGAAACAACGTACTTTCAGGGCTCCAGACAATATTTTGCGGCCTGGACCCCCTCCTTTTCCAGACACGGGGACCTTTTTTCAGGGTTTTCATTAGTCCTCCAGGGTTGGACCCCCTCCCCCTTTTCCTAAATCCTGGATCCGCCTGCAGCAGCTAGAAATTTACCGACTGTGCCCTTTACTTAATCGCCCTGTGACCAAAATCGGGCATTTAGTGCTGTTGGTCCGACACCATGGAAAGACCAGATACTCTAAGAGAAGTCTCCAAGGCTCTCACAATTTAAGAGTAAAGTAAATACATATAAGTTCACGGGATATATATATTTTATGCCTAGTCATCTCATTATGTGGTTCCACATATTGATAGTAATGTATTGATAGTAATAGGTAATAATTTAATAGCTAATTGTATTATTAGTTTAAAGATGTCTCATTTAATATTTTAACCTTCTGAATATGATATTTTAGCCTACTTTAGACTTATACCTTCTTTATATTCACCCACAAGTGGTTGCAGACACCAAAATTCCAATATTTTACTGTTCTTTTCACTCGTCAGAGGCAGGTGCTGTCCCCTTTTGGCAACTTGTGCACTAAATTTCTACTGAAGATTACGATGACCGAAAATGACTGAGTAGAGGCATTGTGTAATGATACTTCATAGAACAGCAAAGTCGGCGATTGATGTATGAGCTAGTGTTCGTGTCCCGTGTAACACTAGTGATGAACGTATAGCTGAGTCCCTAACACAAGTAATAGATAAAGTTTTATTTTTGTTTCACCAATTCACCCTAGTTCACGTCACTTCTAGAAATATTCCCCGACTTTTCCTTGATTGGAAAGAGGACTCTCATTTTTTTTTTTTTAAGATTTCCAAAATAGCTGGGAACCCAGTTTCAGGTTCATTTATTCAAAACTAGATGGCACCACTGATCAATCATTACCATATATAAGCACCCTTCCATCAGTGGTCGTTTCCACTCGAAACAAATTTCTTCTGTTTGGGCGCTGTGGGACGGCCGAGACCATACTTGTCTCAACTATCAGACTTTAAAATAAAAATTTGTCACATTTCAAGGGCCCTCCTTTTGTTTATATTCAACATTCGCATGTATACAAAATATTACTTATTCTGTAATGTCCTTACCACAAAAACACCCATGTTTATGTAATTTGCCATGGAACAATTCTTACCTAACACACTTGAAAGGACTTTATAATCCTTGTAACCTTGTCATTATAAACTACATCGGTGGTGTATTTAGATGCCCCAGGGCATTGTGGGGGTCGGATATTGATTAAAACAAAGTGTCGAACTCTTTTGAATCCGAGTTTGCGTAGTGTGGTAAATAATCTATATAATCTCTTTTATGGTGTTAAAATGGATAGAACCTGTGTTCGCATAAGGATGGTATTCTTAATTTCAAAAACGAATCGCAAGACCTGCCTTAATAGACTTTAATATTATCGGCGACCCAACCACCGTACAAAAGCAAAATACAGTAGTGTTTGCTCAATCACGTAGTCGATATGACTTATCAAAATAAAGAACGAATCAGAAACCGATTGACAATAATTATGATCGCGCCTCTTCCAAATATATGTTAAATATTTACATAGAGTAGTAAAATTGAATCAGTTTTCACATTATTATAATGATACAACAAATATACGTAAGGTTGATATATCTTTGTCCGATTTTTTATGGGCATCCGAAATTTGCCGTACAACGTGCCAAGCAGGAGACTAGGTATCGGGAATAGTGTCATATCTCTCAGAGGGCTTAGCGAGATCAATAGATATATGTGGAAGAAAAATAATTGGTATACAATTGTAGCACTTGAATCATTATGATTAAATAGAAGCGACATAATCGTGTGTTTTTTATGAAATATAGAATCCGCCCATAAAATATATATTGTTAAGGGCACAGAACCACTTGATATATCAAACACTACATCTTCACAACACTCAACAAAAGCAAGGTATACGTGTGTGATGCAGGCGATTCCCGGCAACAGATCTAACGGTGCTCTAACGCTGGGATAACAAGAGTTTACATTTAGCACAAAATATAACACCATCTTGAGAATATCTGCAAATGAAGCCCCAGTTAATATAGCACCGTAGAATCACAGTTGCAAAATTTGTCACTCAATGAAAGACACAATTGTGGAACAGATATTCCAAACAAGCACAAAATGTAATGAAGTCTGTAAATGGTTTCCTCCATAAGTGACGTCACAGTTCTGCCAACGCTTTGATGTAGTACTTATATATAACTCCTTTGAAAAGATAGTCTTTTGAAAATCAATTAATGATTTATATTCATCAGCTAGTTAACGGAAACTCGAACTTTTTCCGGATTATGATGTTTTTAATTGCGAAATCTTGTAAAAAATGCAACCATTGATTTTCTCCGGAAGTGACGTCAGAGCTCTGCTGGAAGGCAGTGTTTCCATAAAGCCTCATAGAAAAGATTAGTCTTTTAAACTATTAAGGATTTGAATGCATCTGTTTGTTCACGGGATGCCCGACTTACTTTTCGGATTGTGATGGTTTTGTTTTCGATCCATTAACGGCAAGACACATATGGATACTTGAAGTCTTCTATGGGTAGAGCTCTGTCTAGACGAACACAAACGACTCGTGTGGTAACTTATAGTCCTCCTTGCGGGAGGGTTCTATGTCTAAACCAGCAAAACGAGAAACACTTCGTTTTATTGCCTCCGCCTGGAGGGTTGTGTTCATCCATTTTCGTGTGAGTGTTTATGCTTTGTTCACAGCATAACTCACGCATAAATTTTCAGGACGTTTCGGGAATGGGCCTATGTCGAATCAATTACGTTTATGTGTGGGCCTGGCACATGATCCAGACATAGGAATGTCATCAAGGAATACCCACAAATGTAATGCATCTCAGAATACCACATGGCGGATGCTTTCAATCTATCGAAAGCAGACTCCTAATTCTTTATTATCGAGATGTCTGTTAACATTTTCATAACGTTTCCTTGGCGTTCTATATCTCGATCTTGGTATGTCCTGGAGCCTCATAAACGTATTACGTCATTCAGTCCTTTAAGGTTTCACCCTTGCAGCATTCTAACATGTATTTTGCTTTAATTACGTTATTCCTGCATTCACTTTTCTACACTGAAGTCGACATGGAGAGAGTACATGCTAACCGTAACATTTGGAAAAATTCCAAAGTGACCAAGCAGCAAAACAACAAAGAAATTTGAAAGGAAAAAGATGCACTTGGGTATGTTTACATACATTTAAAGGTAGCACAATTGGAAAAAAAACCCTATATATAACATCAATGTAAAAGTTGTTTGAAATCCATAATAGGACGCATTATTTTAAACCTGTTGAAGTGTTCTTTTTGATGGTATACATATTTTTAACAATACATTTATTTTCACTAGATATTTTAACATTTTGAAAATGTTTATTTAAAAAGATATGCTATTTTTAAATAAACAGTACCAGTAAGCCATTTTAGTGGTCTTATATTTAACTACATAACATTCTCATTTTAATCTATAAAAAATAAAATTAGGGTTACTTTATGGGACTGTTATGAAGTTAAAACAACGTTTGGATTGATTTTCGATATAGGGTTTTTCCCACTCATATTACCTTAAAGCAAGACTTATGCATTTACATTACAGTACATGAGACAATAGATAAAATTTCTTATTTTTTTGTCATTTTGGGATAAAGGCACTGCATGCCATTCCAAGGCAGGTACGTTTTTGAAGGTACGTTTGTCGATATATCATGGGTCACATCGCATATAAATAGTAATTCAAAAATTTATGGCAACAAAGAATACTTTGTGACCAAAAATGGAAAAATATTATGTATGCTGTTGGTTAACAAAATGCAGGGTACATTTGTTTTTGTCAGAGCACACTTTGTGACAAATGCTACACTCCCACGAATTTGATAGTCCATTAAAGTTACGCGTGCAAGAAAAACATGCCACGCTCGAAGAAAAAATTGTTACAATATTGGCAACGAAACAGCTTGCCTTGTGACATAACATATGAGATAACGTCCTCGAGATCGGGTATCCCTGGCAACGGGGCGGCGTGTTGTAGGCCCGCCTCTTTGGTCTGACGTAACACTTGCGTAATCGGGGGAAGCTGTGAAGTTGGACGTGATGTCACAGGTGCAGGGGAGGGCATGCTGCTAGGCAACGACGACGTTGGGGGAGACAACATCGGGTTAGGCATTTCTTGCGCTGGCCCAGGCATCGCTAGCCGGTTTTCTGTAATCATCGGAGGAGGCCATTTGCGATTTCTAGTTCAGAAATGCAATAAATGATAAACCATATCCATTTGAATATTTTCTTATTGCTGTCATCCAACAGAACTTCTAATGTGTTAACAAAACATATTTGTCATATCATTAGACCCGCATGTTGACGGTGTATTTTGGTAAAATAAACTGAGATATTGTCAAACACGATCCGTTAAGTCAGGCAACATAGGATATCATCTGTTACTAAAAATAGAATCAAATGCTGTTTCATTTTCATGGATTCATATTAGGTGAACTGCATTTGGTACATCTCGATAGTTATGTCTGGGAAACCGTCTTGGTCTATTAAATGACCTGTTGAGCTGTTATAAAAACATTCAGTGTGCCATTTACCCCCCCCCCCCCTGGTAGAACTTACGCACAAAGTTCAGCATGTGCAGCAAACATTCAAAACACTTGGAAATTTAATCCACAAAGATAAAAATTAGGAATGAACAGTTCTGAATTCATAGTTAATTTTGTGAAAGTATAAAAATGTACCTACTGGTTTGTAACTATCAGATCTGTTTGATAATCTTTATCCCAAATTATTACATTTAACTTCTATGTTAAATTTAAATTTCCAGAATTTGTTTCTATACACTTTCATGTATTAACTGAAACATTAATGTATGATATTTTATTTATATACAGTTACATGGACACAGAGCAATATGAAAAAACGGTGCGAGATTACGAAAAAATATGTCAGATGGATCGCCCACGAGACAACGAAGAAATGTTACAGAATTCCAAACTAGAACTGAAGAAAAACAAGAGGAAAGATTACTACAAGATTCTCGGTGTCAGCAAGACAGCTGGTGAAGACGAGATTAAAAAGGCCTACAAGAAACGAGCCTTGCTCCACCATCCTGGTGTGTATGATAAGGAGTTTAACAATGCATCAAATAATCGATACATTAAAATGAAACCCCTCCATTAAATTGTAATCAGTTCTGAGCCTCAGAATCTATTCATTTTGATTTTTATTTTTATGCGTGTACCCCTTTGAATCGCTCTGTGAGGTGTCAGTTGTGACGGAGCTTGCTGCGTTATCGAGACATTTTATCAATTTTGTGGCCAGGTCTGCACTATAGAATTTGCTTGTTATTCTCACATAGAAACAAAATTTGCGGTGATTAAGAGAGAGATAGCTACATCATTCCTTTACTCTCTAAAATGAACCAACGTCCATTGTGGTGAAATATTTGCTTTTTCTAAAAGAAAGTCTGAAATTTACTAATTATTGAATCGACAATAAAATGGAAGGCGAAGAATTGATAGTTAAATTGATTCAAAGGCCTTTCAAAATTCACAGGCATTATGTACATATATTAATGTTATTACACAGTGAACACATTTTGTGTCCAAATCAAACGAACCAAAAGAAAACCTTTGGTTTTAACATATTTATTTATACAGGATTACAAATGGAAGTCAAACAAAATTACTAGTTTAATTGTATGTGTGTGAACTCTGGGATTCGGGGAACAAAGACACCTCTGAACCATCTTTTTTGGGGAAGACATGCTAGTTCCATTGTACAAACTATCAGTCTGCCTGTTCACGCATATACGCACACATGGAAACGCAGCTTTAAGGTGCAAAGGAACGACCTGAAACTTCCGACATTCTGCCCGAATCCAGTGTTATTCAATAGTGAATATAAGACAAGCCTTTATTTGTCTTGCAAGCATGAAATTTTGATTGAAAGCATTTACAGCATAGGCACACAAACACAGCACAGGTATGTGTACATGTAACCATGACAATCTAATAACACAAGAAGTATATGTCTATACATAATCACACAAAAGTAAAAGCAAATCACAGATAGTTTACATAATCACACATAAATAACATATAACAGAGAATCTATCCTTCACCTAAACTAGTTAAATGAATCAATAAATGAATATTTCATACTATAAATCATATTAGCTTTCACATTGCTGAGAAGTCTGATACTTGATGGTTGGAAAGTCTTGATATATCTTGCTGTTCGACACTGTTTGACTCTTATTTTTATTCCTGACCTTATGCTGTTATAAAAGCCTTTGCGCATGAGAGGGATCGGCCATGATATAGCCTTTGCTTTCCGTGGGACATTACAACAGTAGAGCTTTTTTACATTCCTTAGGCCCAACTTTTTACTCAAAGAAACGATTCTTTCAAGTTTACCTTTTGACTGGACACTGCAATTTCCAAACCAGCCCGCAATACAAAATATAAGTACAGACTATTACTGACATGTAGAACTCCTGCATGGGCAATAGCTTTCTTTGTATAGGAAGGGAGGGATCTTCATAATGCCAGTACACATGCTCACAACGGCCCCTCACACAAGATGGCACAATTAAAATAAATATTAAAAGGACTGAGTTTAAGCAAGCTTTCTTCGGATATACCGAACATGTGAGATATTAACCCAATATTTGGCGTCATCAGGATAAAACTTCTTTTGGACGAGGGTGATACTTAAGTTTCCACTACAGTGGAATAAAGCGCTAAAGTATAAACATAGCATTTGTGAGATAATTACAGAGAAGTTATAGTTGTATCACCAGACAAAGTCAGGAATTCTATGGTTTAAGCATCCCCCCCACCCCCCCCCCTCCCCGGCTGCTGCCGCAGAAAAGCCTTTCGCAAAAAAAATATATATTTTATTGATCTTTATCGTTCTTTACATGTATACATAGGTATTGGTGAGAGACCGATTTAAGATGAGGCCACGACCTTTACCAGGAGATTGACCTAGACCTTGAATAGCTCCATTATTGATAAAAATCACACAAAATCTTAAATATCATAAGAAAGATTGCATAGATTGATTCAGAAATTAAGCTGACCAACGATCTTGGATAGCTTTGTCTTGTATGGGAAGCTGGTGACGCCACCTATTATCCTTTGTTTTCGCGCGTTTTTTATACCCCGATCATTCTTATATGATCGTGATGACAGTATTAAAAAAACTTATATATTTATTTCATATTATGCATATGCATAGATTTATGGGATAAGGTTTTTTAATTTTGGTCGTAAATTTTATTTTGATAGTGGCATTGACTTTGAATATTTCCATATTTGATGAAAACAAACAAAGCAATGTTTCTTATGTGGGCTGATGTATTTTTCTGAAAATCAAAGTGAAAGGTGTTGGATTTTAAGCTGTCGAAGGAGTTGGCTTAGCCTAACGTTCAAGGCCAAATCTGCCGATGCATAGAATTTTTGTAAATGTCCTTAGGTTTTTCTTAAAAAAAACACAAAACAGGGTCACTGCGACTTTGTTATTTCATGTATTAATGAAAAACCTTGATTTTCTTTAAAAGCTAATGTTACTCTTCATGACGGCCATTTATCAAAACAACTAAACTGTTTTTGATTATATTTAGCATGAATATTTCTCTATATATGTTCTATGAACTTGCAAGAAATTAGGTTAGTATTGTGTTATTTCTTAAAGTAAAGGGCCAGAACATAATGCACTCATGTTAACAAAAATTAAGGACAGATATTCACTCACTTCACATGATAGGTTTTGAAGCTAGGGACTTTTTTTCAGGTATACGACGTTATTTAATCAAGATTCAATTGTATATCAGAAATTAGATCTGAATTTTGTAAATATTTTAAGTTATTAGCATATATATAAAACAGATCCTTAAATTTTGCTCAACTTTGACCATGGCACTTTTTTTCCCCTGTAAGTACTATAGATTTATTTTTTTTTACTGCACGTACACATAAATATTTAATCGATTTAAATATGAAATTTGAAAATAAAGCTAAAAGAATAGGACAAGTTAACGAATTTTGCTAGCTCAGCTTACTGAAAGTCAACTGAGGAAAAGGTATGGCACTTTGTTCGTCCGTCCGTTAGCAAGGCATAAAACGTAACAGCCAGCCCTATAGAAGCTTCTTAGTAAACATACATTGAGGCCAATAAAAATCTCATTGGATACCTGAAATTAGGTCACTACGGCCTGTATCCTCCGAGCTATGGGACGTGTAAGTACCCGCCAGAATAATTCAATTTTTATACAAAACTTCCAGTATCATAATAATTAACGTTGGATTAAAATGAACCTTGTCTTGAATATTGACCATTGATTTTCTATTCTTTTACGATTTTTGTTTAGACTATAAAATGACTGCGATCATGTCAGTTTCTCAGTTGTGGATTCAACTATTATCCCTTAACCTTGTGTTTATTGATTATAAGTGAATGCCATATCACATTGATCATGTGTGGATCACCCCCGCCGTCCGTCTGATTGTCTATCCATCTATCGGTCCGTCCGTCCATTCACAAATTTGTTTCCAGATGATAACTCCAATTTGGAGTTAGGAGAATATGGATTTCAAACTTGACTTATGTATGGTCCATTAATAAAGCAAGAATCCTAATGATTTTGAGGTCATCAGGTCATAGGTCATGGTCATAGAATTTACTTATTTAAAAATATTCATTTTAAGCCAAATTTTACACCTCAAACCTTCAATCTCGCGCATATGGCTGACCTGCCAAAAGGGGAAAAACCTAATTGAATTTGGGGTCACAAGATCAAAGGTCAAGATCAGAGGGGCCATCTATCTACAAATCAGTTAACACATTATAACTCAAGTTTGGTTTGACATTTTGGTTTCAGACTTGACTTATATATGTCCACCACTAAAATAAGAACTCTTTCGAGTTTGGGTCATGAGATCAAAGTTCAAGGCCACAGACCCATTTCTTTAAAAGCATGAGGATGCAGTATTAATCAAACTGTTCATCACAAACCTCCATCTTCCAGATATTGCTCGCCTGCCAGTAGGGGACGATTCTTTTCGGTTTTGGGGTCACAGGTTCAAAGGTCAAGGCCACAGGACCCACCATTACACAAATTAGTTTATGGATAATAACTCAGGTCTAGTTAGAGTGGCATCAAACTTTTGTTTTAATTTATTAATATCCACCACGAAAGTAAAAATGATTTTGATTCTTGGTCCGGAGTTGCAAGGGGAAGGTCACAGGACAACATCTTAAAAATAATTGTGGATGCATTGCAAATCATACTTTTAATCCCAAACCTTCCATATTTCACACATGGCTTTCCTGCCCAAAGTGGAAGAAATCTGTATATATTTTGAGGTTACCTGATCAGAGGTCAAGGTCACTGGGCCAACTTTTTAAAAATTTTTATGATAACCTTAATGCTATAAATTTAAGGAAAGTAAGCTTTCAGATCTTTTTGGTCACAAGGTCTCAGGGTTAAGTCACAGGACCTACATTTGGAAATGCTCAGAAAAATATCCTAATAGACAAATTCAGCCGAGCGTCGAGACCCATGGGTCTCTATTTGAGGATCTATTTTATCCACTTGCATTGTCAGACTGCAGGCAGCTAAAAGGTTGGTCACTGGAGGTTAGCTATGCCAGGGTACCTGTTCAGTAATGGGTCACATTGGGACCATCCACCCACCAAGTGTTATGCAGTAATTATTACTGTTTGAACTGTATTTCCTTAGTTGTAATGCTGTATCCACTCCAATATGCAAAACATTTCTGGAAATAGAAATTCAAGGAATATTCCAGAAGATGCCAAGTTGTAAGGTATCATATTTAAAGAAATCAATTTTCTTTTTTAAATACATTAACAAATTGATGTATAATTAAACATATCAGTATGCACAATTTGAAAAGATATGAGCAAAATGGATAAATAACGGCGCAATATAGAAATTGTGAATATTAAATCAAGTTTTATTTTCAGATATTTATTGTTATTTTTTTAATTCATATGATATATTTTATGGTAAAAATAAATATATTTCTATGTATAGAAATGTGAATCAACTTATATATTCAGATATATGTTAAATAAGAAATTTATAAAAATGATAAACTTGAAACAGAAACTGATGTTATAAAATGAACACATTTGTTCTTTTTTTTCCTGAATCAACAGAGTGGGAAATAAGTGATTGGCTTTGTTTGTCCTGTATGTATATGCAGATGCGTTGTAATTCTCATCAGTCATCCTCCTCCTGTCACTGAGTCCTCGCGCCTGTGTCCTGGGGACAGAATTTAGATTTTTTCATTTTTTAAAATAAAAAAAAAATAGAATAAGAAAAGATTTAAGATCTAATCTAATTTTAAATATATTTTGTCTCAGGAGAATGAAACATAAAGTGATTAGCTCTGTCTGTCCATCATATCTCTGTTCATCATGAAATATATATTAATAATTAACTTTTTATACGTCTGTTGAGATAGCTTGATGTGTATTATTGCAAATGTATCAAATTCAAAAACTTGAAAACAATTTGATTTAATAAAAAAATTAGGATCTTATACAATAATTTTTTATTATTTTCCTGCCCAGCAAAAAGGGCGATAAAGTGCATTATTTGTTTACCTGTCATTCTGCCATTTTTAAATATTCAGCAAATGCGAATAAAATTTTTTCCCTGTAAGCACTGTTGATGTAAATGTTATATCCTGTATGTATATACAGAGTTGTTGTAACTCCCACAATCCCCCACCCCCTCCACCATCAAACCTTTGCAAATGTGCACTGGGGACATAAAGTTATAAGGGCAACTCCATACATTTTATAAAAACGAAAAAAAAACTATTCCTTACTTGTCAATACAAACCTAGCATATCAACCAACCGTGACCCATATTATCTAGTCCTCTATGACATCTCCATTTGTTATCATTGTAGATTTTTATCTTGAAGTTCAACTTCAGCTGAGCACCGTGATCAATTATTCCCTGGTTTCCTCAAATGTGATACACAATTTATTTCCACCAAGATCTGAGACATGTTTGCAGACTTGTGAGCTTGACCGTGCCTTTCAAGGTCAAATCTGCGGGAACATGGGATTTTTTTACCCCATTCCTATTGAAGCACAGATTATCTTTTCCTTAATGTAGATACGAGAATTGATTCCATCAAGATCTCAGACATGTTTGGAGACTGGTAACCTTCAGCTTGGTCTTCAAGGTCAAATCTGGGAATATTTAGAAATTTTGTTAAGTCCATAAATTTTGCAAGAACGCATCTGTGTCTTTAAATATTACAAAAACAATCCACCGATATGTAATTCTTTACATGACTAGTGGTGCTTGCATTGGTTTTCAAGGTAAAACCTGGAGAAATGTACAATTTTGCGAACCCCATAACTTTTGAATGACTGCTCTTTTTTTACTTCAATTTTAATTGCACACTGTTTTCTCCAGCAAGATGTCGGACAATTTCAAACATTTGTGACCTTGACCATAATGGTATTGGTCTTGTCAAGTGTCAGTATATGCATCTGAAGAAGGAGGCCTATTTTAGGTGGGGATATATAAGTTTTGGATACTACAGCATCTTAGATGCTAAAATTTTCTAGTTTCTTTATATTTTGTTGCATATTGTTTCTTTTTAGAATAGATGAAAAACAAAAAAGTCTCACAAGACAAATGACATTTGAAACGATTAAATAATAATATTTATTTATTACCTCTTCTACATCCTTAAGCCTGGATAGCTGAGTGGACAAACGCTCGGCTCTCTCCGCTGGCGAACAGGGTTTGATTCTCGGCGTGGCTATGAGAGTGGGCTATGGTGGCCCGTCCAAGGTCGGTGGTCTTCTCCAGGTTCTCCGGTTTCATCAACCCTTACTGAACACCGAGCGCCAACATCCGAGCCATGGAGAATGTCCCGTATTATAGTCCGTTCCTGTACCCCTGTCCACCTGATTTTTCGCGATTATCTCTTCATAAGACAAATCTGGCAAACAAAATTTGCACCATTGGCATAAAGAGGCAAAAGCGTAATTTTTGCTATCTTACCTACTCACGAAATAAATATTATTTACTTTACGGCCTGGTTGACATGTCTCAAATATATCCGTGGTTCATGGCGTCCCTAATATGCGGCCATTGTTTATCCTCCTTGGATATGTTAATAAAGTAATGTGACGTAACAGTGAAGCGCGTGCACGCGGAGAATACAAGAATAATCGCGAAAAAACAGGTGGACAGGGGTACTGGAACGGACTATAGTTATTATAACTAGTTGTACAGTCTATGTAAAATAAATAAGGTTTATATTTATATTCTTCAGAATGAAAATCTGAGCAGAATATGAAGAATCGAGTTCTTCAGAACGTACACATTAATTTGCCGTGTTTGTCCCTTTAATAAAAACAAATATACAGAACTAGCTCAATATCTCAATTATTAAGCTTGCCATATTTGCTGAGCTTAGAATTTATTCATTATTTGACATAAGTCCTGAAAATCTATTTTTTTGTCTTTATTTTTTATCTTAAATGACTATTTGGAGACTCACGAGTATCAGTTATGTCATCCTGAATTTGAGACTGGTAAGTATCAGTTATGACATCTTCAATGACTATTTTAAGACTGACAAGTATCAGTTATGTTATTCTGAATGACTATTTTAGACTGATAAGTATCAGTTATTACATCTTTAAAGACTATTTTGAGACTGACAGGTATCCGTTATGTCTTCTTTATTGACTATTTTGAGACTGACAGTTATCAGTTATGTCATAGCATTACATTTAATCAGATCAGCAGGACTCAGAATTTTCTTTGGAGAATATTTTTTTTTTTTGCTTTTCCTGACATTCTATTTATTTTGACTCAATATGTATTAGGTCACGCATTTCTTTTAATTTTGATCTAAATGGCTATTTAGAGAATGTCAAAGTGCAGTCATGTCAGAGAATTACGCCATGAAGCATATAATTATTTCGCCCTTAACTTTCAATTGTAATATGTGCTTTTTGCAGAAAAAAAAATATCCCTAATCTCCTACATAGTTTGAACATTATTTTCAATGAAAATAATATACTAGTAGGTCGCGTGAACATTATAGATCAGAATAAACTACGAATTATAGTTTTTGAAATTCAGCAACACATATCTGCACTTAAATGTGCACTCCATACTGTTAAAAAATTACTATAATGGGGGAGGGAGATTTTTTCTGTTTCCCATGTGTGTGTGTCTGGGGGGGGGGGGGGATGGGGTAGTATTTTGTCTGGAAGGGGTCGTAAAAAATGGGGTGATTATTTGTCGATAGATGGCATAAAGATCATCAGGCTTAGTGTCAATGGTTGCCTTATAGAGGTCGCTAGTGTTGCGGGGAAGTCCGTTGTCCTATAAATATTCATTTCTATGTGCCATTACTGAGAGTGAATTGTCAGGCTAGTGTTTGTTTAGGGGTGTAGCCAGAGCGGGGCCGCAGGGGCAACTGTCCCCCCCCCCGACTTTCCATGCAAGAATGATGATGACGTCTTCTCTAGTCCCAGACACTCGAAATTTGCTAATGAATATTGTAGTATGAAAGTAATTGCAGTGGCGTCAATTAATATTTTTTTGGGGGGGGGGAAAGACTCGCATGATTGGAAGGGAGGGTAGGGGTGGTAATCAATGTTTGGACAACTTTTAACACACACACAACACACACACATATAATATATATACCTTGTTTTGCCTGTGTGACACATTAATACTATTATAAAATTAAGTGTAAGATTTTTGAAAACAAATATGGTATTGGGTTTCCTGTACAGGTTAATTCTAAACCAGGTTAAGATATATGATATTTCTAGATTAATTCAAAATGGAACCCATGTCTGTAACTGTAATTATCTAAATAATTCATTTCCATTTTATAAATATTTTGCTCTAATAGCAGGATAAGGGATATGTGTGTGTGTGTGGACGTGGAAGGGGATATACCCACACCACCTATATTGACGCCCCTTAGTAACCGTAAAGACATGAAAAAAATGGCTTTGTTCTTATCTCAGCTGACTGACTGAAAGTCATCTAAGCTATAGCGATGGTTCTTTGTCCGTATAGTCCGGCCGTTCGTTAAGAAAAGTAATTTCCATCTAAATTCGGTTTTAAATTCAGCTACTTAAAATATAATTAATTATATGTGTTGCACAATATGACACTGTATGAGCCAAATTAAGGATAACAAATGATATAACTTTATAATTCTGAATCCTCTTTTATTTTCAGATATATGTTAAAAGTAAGATCTACTACAACTATGTCTTTCCATCTCCTTATCTATCTTTAAATATAATATTTCAAATCAACCCCCACCCTTTCCTAAATATTGGCTACGCCTTACTGTTAAACCTATTGGTGATCAAACGGATATTGTATCTGTTTTCCAGATAAAGTAGTAGTGGGAGTGACAGGTAAAAGCCTATTTAACGGTGTAGAGTCCATGGGCATTATTTCGGCGGGGGGGGGGGGGGGGGGGGGGGGTCGGGGGTTGTTAATGTCCCCCTGATGTTTTGAGGGGTCAGTGTGATGTACCTTTGTGCCGTTCACGTTATAGGGGAATATCACATTTCAGGGAAATCTCGTGATAATACCGTCAACTAATTTACAGTTTCGTCCTTTTTTCGTCAAATACCTTTCAAGTATGCATCTCATATTCAGATTCAAATTTAGGGTATTTTATGTGCCAGTTGTTCCTCTGAATTGTCATAAAATGTTATCTTTCTCAGAATGTTTAAATCAAATATAGATTATACATAATATAGTGCTGAAAATAAAAACATAATTACTTTCGTATAAAAGTCATTTCATTTAATAATATATGAACGGAATGAAGACAATTTTGAAATTCTGGGGAGGCATTTTGTCCTGTTTGTCATATGGGAGTATGTTCAGTGACATCAATTTATCTTCTATGGGGCTGGGGGGGGGGAGGGGTGACCCGCAGCCATGGGAGGATAATCAAAGTTGGGACAACTACACACACACATATAAGATATTTAAAAAGAATATTAGGAGTTATGTCTTCTGTATAGGTTGATTCAAAACCATGTTTAACTTCAGACTAGTTCATGCTAAACTCAGTCAACAAAGTAATATGATTCTAATCAGTGGCGGATCCAGGATGGAGAAATGGGGACATAGGCATTCTTCATCTTATATACAGTAGAACGCCTGTATTACGGTCACCATCGGGACTGGATGGAAGTGGCCTTAATAGAAGAGTGGCCGTTATACAGGACTTGACCAGAAGAGGGGGGAGGGTTAAATGCAACATGAAACCAAGTTCAAATCTTTATTACAATCAACAAAATAGACGTATATACAGAGTATTAGTTTAATTACTGTTGTCAATAAAAAAAAATTAAAATATTTACAATCAGGTCAACCCTATTTATAACAATTACAAACAATATATACAAATACAGTGTTTGTTATTAAATTACTAACAGATTGTATAAATAAATGACAAACACGCTGATTAAGATCCGGCTCGCACGTCAGATTCCAAAACATACACGCAGGTGGGAACACATGCCTTACTATTGTGTATACTAATGAGGCTGAGTGGGGTATTACGACGCAAGCTAGGTGTCAAACAACTCAGTCACGGTCGAGTGGTTACCTTTATCCAGGCACTCATTAACAGACAGGAATATGTGAAAGCGGTCACTTGTGTAATGATATTGAGGCGAGAAGTGGCCGCTCGATTTGATGAGCCCATGTCACGGACTAGCTGCCCTTACCGTAATTGAGGCGTTTCCCGGCCTGCGGGACCGAGAGGCCTGGCCGTAATACGGAATAGAGGAGTGATTGTAATTGACAACAAAATGATTATGAAATATAACGGTCGAAAATTCGGGACCGGAAAATCTGACCGTTATGGACGTATTGACCGTTATAGAGGCGTGGCCGTTAGCAGGCGTATATATATATATATATATATATATATATATATATATATATATATATATATGGCTAAAAGTTAAGCACGTTGGAGCACCAAGTTATTACTCGGCTTTTTGAAACTTATTCACCGCGCTTTTTCAATAAGATGACCGACTTGTCGCTTTTGTTATGTAATATCCTGCATTTCTTCTTCAAACAGAGGTATCATTGATCCAAGGTGCGTTTCATTGTATTAGGGGGCTGGAACAACCCCAAGTAGTTGAATATTGTATTTGCTTTCTCTTTAGGGTCCAAATGTTTTTTTTCGCTTTTTTTTTTGCGGTGATTTTGTTTTTATTTTTTACAGAATGTCATTTTTTGCATCTTACTTCCCCTGCAACTCTAGCTGATTTGATTGCGTTTTTGTTAAAGATTTTGAGTAGTTTGTTATCCGGTGATAAATGCTTTTTGACCAGTTTTAAGAACTGTGCTCCGACATTTGTTTGACATTCTTGCTGTATGATTGGTTATACCAAATTATGTTTCTATCTCTGTTTCTTTTCACCTTTTTTGGTCTATTACTGCCGTTTCCTGCATTGGAAACAATGGAAACATTTACGGGGTCTGTCATTGCACCCCACCCCAAATTTGATATAAAAGCTTTAGTATCCGAATAATAAATAAATTGATTGTCATGATTCTTTCCATGCATATTGACAAAGGAGTGTTTCAACAGTTCTGAAAACTGGTGGCGCTAATTTATTTTTTTTTCTAATATTTATGCATTTTTTATACCTTCAAATTAAGCAGCCCGGGTGTTGACAGAGCAGAAACCGTATAAAAAACCGTAACCGTTAGATCTATAAACTTCTAACTGTACATCCAGGGAAGACTTAGGCAAATCTTCTAGCTCATTGTGACCTATATTCTGTGAACTACGGGCCGAAAACATGACTTTTAGTATCCAATGAGTCAGGCGTGTTTACAAATTGTATCCGTGAGGCCTAGAATCTTCTGAGGCACCATCCAAGGAGGTTCTGGGCACATCACTGTAGATTCTCCGAGTACATATAAAATAAGGTCACTGTGACCTACATTATGCAAGATGTATGAAAGAACATGATTTGAGCAATTATAGGGTATATCATTTGTATATGATTTGCTACAGATTGACCTAGGCACTTCTAATATGATTAAGATATAGGAAGGTTCCTGTAATAATCCCATGTGGAAACCTGAAATAATGTCACCGTGACCTATTCTTTGAGCTATGTCAATGAACATGACCTTTTGCACTCTATTAGTCAGATGGGCACAACTTGTAGCAATTGGACTTAGAAACTTCTAACTTAAGATCAAGGCAGTTCCTTGTAAAATCTTCTTGAAAAGAATACATAAAGTCACTCTGGCCCATTTTCTAAGGCCTATGACCAAAAGTTATGATTTTCTACCCATTGTTCAAGGTTGCTTATCAAATATTTTTCACTAGATCAATTATAATTAATGCATGCGTCCCTTGTATATTTAATTCAGCATGGCCCATATACGACTTGTTATCTTACGATAAAGCGAGGTGAAAAAGGATATCCCTTTTTTAAATATATGCTTAATCATTCATGTTTACAAGCATGATAATATATCAGAGTCTAAAGGAACTCCAAAATCGCTTGAGAAATACTTGAGAAAGTCAGGGTTTAGAAGACATGCAGGTCGCAAGTTTTAATGTTTGTAACCAATTTTGAAAATTAAAAATCTAATTAATTTATAAATATAAAAAAGACATGATCATGGTGCAGACACGCGTTTCATCAAAATGATAATAATGTTTCAAGATGAGGGGGGGGGGGGAGGGAGATATATACTCCCCCCCCCTGTATTAACGCCCCTGAGTCTGCGATGTCCGGAGATGTAGGTGTTCTTACTTCAAAGGGGGGGGGGGGGTTCTGTCGATACCCGTGTAGAGCACCTGTCTTGACACTGTACTTTTAATTATTGGTGCCCGAATATAGACAAAGGACGAAACTATTAAAAATGGACCCAACATTATGAAAAATTTCAGCTGGGGGGGGGGGGGGGGTCAGGCCACCGTATGTGAATCACCTTTCTCACCAATATAATGATCTTCACATCACCTACATAATATATGGTTCGACAAACTATTAAGTTGGGACTCTTTTTTTCATCATCGGTACCTTCATCGGCAAAAACTGAAATGTTGTTTTAAGGAGACTGCATAAATATAAATATTTTTTTTTTCATGGATCATGTTTCCTTCAAAATTTTTATTCAATAAAAAACATACATTTATAAAACATTTAAAAATTCAAAGTTGTTTGTAAATCCAAAATATATGAATAGAAAAGATTTCCCTCCCGGTATAGAAAGATAACTGTTTTCGCCTTCTCATTTTTAAGGGGTATTCATTTTTTCCGCACACCACACAGCCCGTTTCTAAGACACTTTCAGTGTTAACATACAAAACCAAAACATTGTGATACATTGACACATTTATTTCAAGCATTTTGACCAAAATAGGAGATGTTTACAGTTATATTTCCCAGATCAACAAGTAAAATACACTCACTAAAATAGTCATATCAATAATTTGGTTCTGCATGAACAAAATTCCCAGAACATATTGTTAAAGAATACATACGCAGCTACAATGTGTTGTTTTATAATGTATAATAATATCTTGTTTACTGATACATACACAATACACACACATGATATATAATAAAGATAAGCTCTGAATACAATAAATAATTAATAATCAATGACCAAAATATACTTTTAACGGTCATTATAAAAAAGTCGAAAACAGCTGTGGAGCCGTTTTCACTAAAAAGGTTATATAAAAAAAGAACATATTTAGATACCGTGGGGCGGATACGAATCAATCCACAATAGGCGAAAAATTATATAACTAGGTCGTACGCTGCCATCCATTTAGAGAAAAAATTCCATGCAAAGATTGCACGGAGATTCGGTATGCTACCTAAAGTGAACCTGAAGTGTATAGGTCCCTGTATTTGCGCTGCCTGCGTAATTATCATACACTAACTAGAATAGTCTTATCATTAACTTTTTTACATAAATATTATTCCCAGAATAGGTTGTTAATGAATACATATGTAGCTAAATTGTATAGATTTATAATTAATTATAATATATTTAATATCGGTACTAACAAACACTATACATACACAACCTAAATAATAAACATAAAATAACACTTTTTCATTACTTGAAGTAACCCGGACAAACGTGTAAGATTGACTGCACGCACAGGAGGCTCTACCTGAGCAAAAGACCTGACTCTCAGGAAAAAAAATCTCTCTCTTTGTATAATCATCTTCCTGGAAGCAAGGCCTCTTCCAATTCTGAGCAGAAACCTTGTTTTAGCGAGCCCCCGTTCTTGTTTCTGATGAAGTAATAACTTTACAACTGAACTAATCAGGTTCCTGGGCGGGGATAAACAGATCCGTCGCTATATCAACCGCCTGGCGATGGGACACGTTATCAGGAATCTGATCAAATAAAGGCTTTTTAACCTAATGAACTTCTTGTGCATGTGTTCTAGTTGATAAGGCATTTTTATTTATCTGTACTGTTTAATTTGGTAACGATTGATTTGATTGGCTTAATTTGATAGATTTCATTACATATACTCAACTAAAAAAATCCTAAAGAAATCAGGTATCAATATCATTTAACATGTAATGTTGGAGCAATAGATACAGCATGTACATGGAATTGACACTTTCTTGATTTTTATATTTTGCACAATCCAAAATTTGGGTGTTAATTTTTAAACTCAAACTATTTATTTAAATTCTTCTTGTCATCGCATTTAATCCAAAATATTATATTTATTATAGAGCTCAGAATATAATCAATAATCAATTAAACATTAATGGCATACAAATATTTGAGGGAAAATCAGCTTGTGCGCGGTTGTCACTACCAGAGGCTATATACCAACAAAATTAAAGTTAGATACTGGAACCACAGGACTCAAGGTCTTGGACCCCGTGAGACGGACAGCATCACATAAATGAGATTGAGACAGGATGGCTAGCCTTGGAGACAAGATGGTGAGCCTCGGAGACAGGATGGCAGACCTAGGAGACAGGATGGTAGGCCTTGGTGACAGTATGGTAGGTCTTCAAAACAGGATGGCAAGACTTGGAGACAGGATGGCAAGGCTTGAGGACAGGATTGCTAGCCTTCGAGACAGGATGGTAGGCCTTGCAGACAGGGAGACAGCCCTTTGGGAAGACAGGATGTCCAGCACTGGTGATCGGACGGCAAGCCTTGGAGAGACAGGATGACGTACAAGCCTTGGAGACAGGATGATTAGCCTTGGAGACAGAATGGCAGGCCTTTGAGACAGGAGGGCAAGCCTTGGAGACAGGAGGGCAAGACTTCGAGACAGGATGGCAAGGCTTGGAGACAGGATGGCAAGCCTTCGAGGCAGGATTGCAAGCCTTCAATACAGGATGGAAGGCCTTGCAGACATGGTGACAGCCCTTGGGGGAGTCAGAACACAGGCCTTTCGAGACAGGATGGTCGCCCATGTAGACATTATGACAAGCCCTGGAGACAGGATGGCAGGCCTTTGAGACAGGATGGCAACCCCTTAAGATCGGACGCAAGCCTTAGAGACAGGATGACAAGCCCCGGAGACAGGATGATTAGCCTTGGAGACAGGATTGCAAGCCTTGGAGACAGGATGGCAAGCCTTCAATACAGGATGGTAGGCCTTGCAGACAGGGTGACAGCCCTTGGGGGAGTCAGAATACAGGCCTTTAGAGACAGGATGGTGGCCCTTGGAGACAGGATGACAAGACCTGGAGACAGGATGGCAAGCCTTGGAAACAGGATGGCCAGCCTTGGAGACAGGATGACAGGCCTTGGAGCCAAGACATCAAACCTTGGAGACCTAGGACTTGAAAGCTAACATTAGGCAACGGACACAACACAAGGGGCAAAAAAAAACAAAAAAAAAACGGTGTAGCTTGATTTGCACCCATGACTAACAACTATCGACCTTCATAAGACCGAATACTTTGTTTTATTGAATCTGAGGTCTTTGAGGTCTTTCTATCTTTCTCTTTCGCTTTTTCTTCATGTTCCGTTTTATCTGGCCGATTGCTGAGAATGTGTATAGAAATGGGTTCAATGCCGAATTTAATGGCAAAAT
The DNA here is from genome assembly GCA_026874595.1 of Sipunculus nudus. NCBI lineage: Eukaryota > Metazoa > Annelida > Sipuncula > Golfingiida > Sipunculidae > Sipunculus > Sipunculus nudus. The sequence continues at coordinate 14,039,202 of CM049321.1, forward strand.
CAGCACAGCCATCCAAACTGACAGAGTCTGGTCAACAGAGACCCCTCCAAGAGACAAAAATGACGTCACCACAAGAGGCACCCAGCAAAGAAAATCAGTGGCCACAATCATTACAAACCGTTGTGCTAATTCAATCTCTTTATCTGAAGCCTGTCGCTCTGCCATCCTCCTACTTGAATCTGCAGACCAATAGATGCACACATACGAAACTAATAGAAATAGGAAACCGATTAAATTGAACAGCATGAAGATGAATGTAGAATATTCCCAGCCTTGAACTTTACCTGCCGTCAAGTTAATCAACAGACAAACGCCGTGTTTGATGTTATTGTTTCCAAAGTATGAGAAACCCAGCACAGGGAGGGCGCTTAATATAGAAAATAATGTCCATCCACAAGCCATGATGGCGACTGCTGCTTTGAATGACAACTTCCGTGCCCTGACAGAGAATACTATTGTTACCAAGCGGTCAGCAGCAATGACAACGAGCATGAACACTGACATCTCACTGGACAAGGTTGAGAGAAATCCAGCAACCTTACACATTCCACTAGAACGCCACTCGTCAGCATGCAAAAAGTATTCCCCTCGGTATCTAACATCTGTCCAAGCTATGATTATCAAATATATTCCCATCATCAAATCAGACACTGACAGGTTTACAATAAGGACTGAAATAACTTGTTTGCCTTGTGTGACCAGGCGTCCAATAATCACCGCGATGTTTCCCAAAACAGCCGCTACCCCAAGTATCCAAATTGCAACCCGCAAAATTGAATTTGCCATAAGTTCATCACAGGTAGAGAATGCATCACCCCGGGGAGTGCACTTTTTTATATGTTTGGCAAAACAACAGAATTTATAGTGATCTGTGTGTAGCTCATCAAGGCTGATGTTATGAAAAGTGTCATGAAGCACTTGGTCAATATAATTTCCTTGAAGGTATAGACTTTGTATGTTGTCTAGCCCAGTCCACGTTCCAGCTGAGACATTAGAAAGTGAATTATTTGCTAGAGACAAAACCTTGATATTGTTGAGGCTTCGGAAACATTCATCTACAACTAAATAGATCTGAAGATTTTCTAGGTAAAGATACCTGATTGACGTTAATCCTTCGAAGGCGTCGTCCAATAGGATTTTAATAGGATTTCCAGACAAAAACAGATGTTGCAAATTTTTTAACCCAAGAAACATGCCTTTCTGAATGGATTCAATCAGATTGTTTCTAAGGTCTAACAATAAAAGATTCTGCAAACTACCGAAAATTCCTTTATTTAGAGATTTGATTCCAAGATTTTTTAAATAAAGTTCTCCTAGATATACAAAAACTTTCAACAAGTGCTCCTGAGGGTAATTAAATGACATATTCCTTGAGGTTAAAGTAAGTGACCTGATATCAAAAGGCATTCCTGGTAATGAGTCATTCTCCATTACGGGGCAGGTGGCAGACTTACCTTTACAAACACATCTGGAAGGACATTGATTGAATAAGCAGGCCGCTTCATCATCATGTGAATTTTTACAGTGTACAATTCCGTCACAAACCAACTTCTGGTCAAGGCATATCCGTTCTTTGCTGCATTTAAACAAACCAGGGCAACTCAACGATGCGCATTTAAATTCATCCTCGCCTTCAGGACAGTCACGTGTTCCATCGCATATTTTATGATAAGGTATACAGTAAGATGCTGGACACTTGAACATGTCTGGACATTCAAACAATGTACAGTTACGTAGATGTTCTCCGTCGGGACAAGACGACATGTATCCGTACTTGTCTTCGTCATATATACATGCTAAATGGCGTTCAAAACAAAGTACATGGTCGAGACGACATCGGGTGCGAGTTCCATTTCCATCAGGACAATACGGCTTCGTGTTAGCTTTTACTTCATTTAATGGCTTTCCGTCCTTGATATTGTACTCTGTCCATTTTCCTCTCTTAACATCTTTAAGCAATAGCGACTCGTCCTCCTGCAATTGTCCACCACAATCTTCCCTCATGTTATGCCGTAAATCGTTCGGTATGCATTCGCCAGAATTACATTTGAAGCCTCTACATTCAGTAGGATATTTATGCCTGATATTTTCATCAGATGAATCAATGCAGTCAATAATATAATCCCCAAACTTGTGCTTTTCCAAACATTGTCCATTATCACACTTATGATAATCTGGAGGACACTCAGCAAATGTACAGTTTTTTTCGTCTGAATTGTCAGTGCAGTCTTTTCGAAAATCGCAGTATTTCGAAAATGGAATACACTGGCCATTTTCGCACCTGAATTTTCCTTTGCATGTACACTTTCTTTCATCTTCTCCCTCAAGGCAGTCCTTTTTCCCATCACAGACATGAACTGCAGATATGCATGTTCCATCCGCACAACTGAATTGTTCTTGACCACAAGAGTGTGTTACCTTGGTTAGGGAAGTTTCACAGATAACGCTTCTCACTATGGATACAGAAAAGTTACTTGGTGTAAGATCAACTTCCCATTGACCAGCCGTTTGATTAAATATGAGCAGGTCACAGTCACCAATCCATATATTCCCATATTCAGAATGGTAGAGCCATACATCTAACAGTTCCAGCATAAAGTTCGTTGTGTTCAAAACCACACTTCCCATTACATCGTTGCACATTTTCTGTGCTGCATGACATGTGACTATCTGGTCAGTTGAGGTTGAACTGCTGACAAGTTTATAGCAGTTGCCTTGGTTTGCAGTATATCCAAATGGACATCGTTTAATGCCGGCGATGACCTCTGTTAAGTTACCGGTATTTTTGTACTTTGTTCTAATGTCACCACTTGTGTTATCCAGCTTTATTTCATTGTCAATGGGCTGCTCAATTTCTTTTTTTAATGGATACTCACATATAAAAGAAGACTTCGGATATGGGAACTCACAAGGAACATTAATCCAATATGTCGGCATAGAAGGAGATGCCACAACCATCGCCGTGCATCGGACGGAGGGATCATTTCTTGGTTGTAATAGCGACGGCGTGGCAAAGGTGATACCCTGTCCAAAGAAATCGTCCGGGAGAGTCTGTTCATCCGTAATTTCAGGTTTATACCATTCAGTATAGGTTGCAGGAGTACCATCGGTCCAACGATTAGTCTGAAGTAAACGAAAGAAACAAAAGTAAGTATATTTTGGCATGCTACTTTATACTCTAGCGGAGATTCTATGCTTAGTTTACTGAACTATATGTGAACTGAGCAAATTTTAAAGAGAGGTTAAATCAGAGTGGGCTATTATCTGGACACCAGCATACCGGCAGCTAGGTAATGAAGAATGGTTCTGTCTCTTGTTACCATTTAAAGGTAATGTGTTACTATATACAAGAGAAAAAAAGGTTAAAAGGTTCCAGAAATATTGCTCTGCATCCATGAGATAAGGACTGTGAGAGGTGATGTCTCTGATATCATCTGATATATCACAGTCGTGATGAAGACTTTTTAAGAAAATGCAAGTCGGGGTTATTGTTTTAATAAAATCAACTGAACAGCACTGGTATATAATATACGTTTACTTCTATGAATTTATATATATATATATATATATATATATATAATAATAATAATAATAATAATAATAATGTTATATCTGTTACGCCCGAAATGTGTAATTGCCCTTTTCATGCAATGTGCAGTTATTTTGCACATTTCGTGAAATATATATCTCAGTCCTCTAAGGTGTAAAGGAGCATTTGAAGGAATCCTCCTGATTAATTATGTAAATGCCATCTGAGACACCCTACCGTATTTTGCTGGAGCTGTAATTGATAAATTGAAAAATATGCATATGAGAGTGGGTTGTAGTTGCCCGTCCAAGGCCGGTGGTTTTCTCCGGGTAATCCGGTTTCCTCCACCCCTGCAGACTACCCTACGCCATCACCGGAGCCATGGAGAGTGCCTCGATTAGTTATATTATAAATATTTGTACAATCCATGTAAAATAAATGTTTATAATAATATATTTGTAGCTTACTTTTTACTAGTATACTTATATGTACGTATTTAAAAGTCTAGTTTTCAATTTTTTAATATATCAATCTACATAATAATTACTAAGCTTTATATTATATTATTTATTTATTACAAATAACATTAAATTTTAAAGAAAAATTTGAGAAAGAAAGAAAAAGGGATGGTTCTCAGGCACATTTTCTCGGAAATCGGTGCGGGCGGGGGGGGGGGGGGGCGGCGGCGGCGGTTATTTTTATTACCTTTTATTGTATGTTTCGATGAAAAGGTCATGTGATCAAGGAAAAGCATGAAAAAACATTTTTATTTCTAAACAGGTAAAAGCACTAAATAACAAAGGGAAGCTGTCAAAATTGTATTATTATGTCCTCTTGAAAGATGAAAATCAAAATAAAATGTTTTTCGAGGGCGGTTAAAATTGACGCTGGCGGTGCCTGAGAACCATACCTTTTATTTTTTTTCCTGAACTGGTCTTGATAAGTTTTATTTATCTCATAGCTTTAAGCGGCCCAATTATAACATACAATAACCTTCAAAGTACCTTTTATGAAGTCATAAACTCACCACACTGAATCAGTGCTGCGTTCATGCAGTGTAAGTTGGTTTTTTTTTCAACAGCTAAAAGTTATTTTTGTCAGCTTTGATTATTGTGAATCAAATGATTGTTTCTTAACGGTTGGCCAAAGTCTGAGTCAGAATATTCTATTTTTGTTCAATTATTTTCAAATGAACAGATTATTGGTATTTTGGTGAGATTCATAGTATATATTAATATATTATTAAAATCCAGAAAAGTGTGCAGATGCTTATTTGTAAATTTCTTCCCTAAAAGTTATTTGAACATGTATAACATGATAATCGCAGATACATATTACATATTGAGATAACATATTCTTTATTTAACAAAATAAACGTGTTTAAGATTTTCTTAATTTTATTTTTTATAATTTATCTTTTTACCAGTACTGGGAAATAACCCTCATAATCCGAAAATGTTTAGGACACTACAGAAAAAAAATCATCTCATTATCGTGATTGTGAACACCTATACTAGATATCTAACTTAAGCAACATGTCAAACTCAAAGTGAACCAGTTATTATTCAAGACAATAATTTAAGCAGTATTAAGATTAATTGTTGCAACCTGCCATTATATATCAGTGTTTCAATATGTTTTCTCTGAGATAAAAGAAATTAAAAATTTATAGTATATAATTTTTAAGTATAATTTATAATGTCGATCTTTGAAGGTTAAAAATAAGTAAACTTAAACTTCCTGATGAAATCCATTCAAGTACTTTCATTGCATAAAATAAAATATAAAATATAAATAATTTAAAATACTGCCAGTAAATCATATTTTTATTTGTGTCATTTTAACAATTTACTTTTATCATCAAACAAGCTCTGAACAACCTGAAATAAATGTATCACAGAATGATGAACATTTGAGAGAGAACCCCATGATTACAACTAAAAGTAACAGAATATAAACTGAAATAGTTACATGTTTCATTGTCATTGGTGCTAAATAGTATTATATTTGCTCATATGATCAGGCTGATATGTTTTGTTTACATGTATGCCTGTACAGTCGGACCCCGTTAATCCGGCACCATCGGGGATGGGGAATTATGCCGGATTACGCAGTTTGCCGGATTACGTATCAGGGACACCCACAGCTAAAAACACAAACCCAGGGAAGAGCAATATTTGCCGTATCTGTGATTATAATTAAAAATGAATTATATTATGCATAAAGTAAAAATTGAGTGATAATAAAAGTAAATAAAACCCTTCAAACAATGTGCAAATAAACTTTATTCAAAAGTTCCAGCAGAATGTATCGATACAAAAAATAATGCAAATCGGAGGAATTACAGAATCATCACCTATATACAATGTCCATATACATTTTTACACAGTGTGACTAGTTTTCACCAGGGTAAATGACTGAGTTACTTTGCACTGAAGTATCTGTCCAATGTGCACTGCTTGTTGTCACGGAGAGCGGATGAATTGAGTCTAGACAGCATGTCTCGCAGAAGCAGCAAATCCCGCTCGCCGAAATCCTGGGGCTTCGTCTCCGCGTATCTGACCATATCCCGCAGTCCCTGTCTGGCGATCTTAGCAGTTGGCGGCTGCTTTTTCGTCCTCGCTATCATCATCGTCTTTCTTTCCGACCGACACAATATCCAAAATGTCCGCGTCACTAAGCATATCTCCTGTAGGAACACCGGAATCAACCACGAGATATTCATCCGCGGTCAGCGTGTTTTCGATTGGTAGCTGAGCGACAACTCGGGCAAGCTCGGCAGTATCCGGCAGTGACGCAGAAGGGGGCGGGGCTGTCTCATCGCTGTTTGGGAGAATGCCTGTATGCTTGAAACAGTTGGCGATAGTCTGCTCGCTGACCTCGTTCCTAGCCTGTCTTATGAAGTAGATTGCATCTTTCACAGACGTTTTCTCTATTGCCCCACGGTCCTCAACTTGTGCAATCCAGTCCTTTGCCTGTATCTTTCTGTAGTGACATTTGAAGGCTTGAATAACACCCGCTTCCAGTGGCTGTAACTTTGACGTGGTATTGGGCGGCAGATAAACCAGTCGAACATGATCCCAGTGCTGGTCTTTTTGAGAAGTGTGGTTGTCGACTAACAGCACGATTTTCCTTCCTTGAAGCTTCATCTTTCTGTTTATCTGGCTGACGTATTCTTCAAACATAGTGCTGACCATCCACGCTTTCTTGTTATTCTTGTACGTAACGATGGGCGCGGGGTCGACTCCTTTAAAGCAGCGAGGTTTAGCGGATTTTCCGATCACGATTGGTTTTAGTTTCTCAGATCCGTCCGCAATTTGCAGCAAGACCAACTGTCAGCCGATCCTTGCACTTCTTAGTTCCCTTGACTGGTGCTGTAGCAAGTGTTCTGGCAGGGCCTAGGCGGAAGAATAATCCAGTTTCGTCAAAATTGAAAAGACTGTATGTTGCAAAGACTGTATCCGACAAGTGCTGCTTGAACGTCACTTCGACCCTTTGATTCGACTTGTTGGTCTACGCTCCCTGATTCACCATGCATGACGTGCTGTTTGATGCCACCTCGTGCTTTCATCCCCAGTTGCTGTCCTAGCTCTTTTGCTTTTTCACGGAGAATGTGGGCCACAATGTCTTTCAACCATAGTGTCAATGCCTCTTCCAGCTGTGCATGCTTGCCCATTTTCATCCTTTTCACTGTGTCTGTGCTTTCATCCATTTTCAGCCACTTGTCTTTGTTTGACAGTATGTCTGACACAGTCTGACGACCAATGTCAATCTTGTGTTCAGTAGCAACCCATCCCACGATGTCTCTCTGTGTCGCCTTTGGGTGTTTTTCTTTGTAGAGGCAGATGTCTCTCTTAAGAGAAACATTGATTTCACAGCGCTTTCGTTTCGGCATAGCTGGCGTATGTCAATGACGAAAATAAATACTTTTTAATCACTGCAGTATTTATAGGCATAAAAATCTTTAATTATTCACTCTTTTAAGTTTGTTCTTTGAAGTCACTTTAAACATAATTAAATAGAATCAAAACAAGTAACAAACATAAACACAATGATTAAATCTACTCAACATTGACACGTTGTTTATGTTTTCAACAAGCGAGACCTATACACCCTTTCATGTATGATGGGTCGACGTAACACTTTAGTTAAGCAAATGCCATATTCTTCTGGGATGGCTATTATTAGGGCGTGAAGTTAGGACTGCTAGGCTCAGTGGATCAACCTGTCCCGATCTCACACCACTAAATGAGACTAAACACCAAAGCAGGAACCGTTCAGTTGTTAGTGCATTTTCTAATAGGCGCATGGATTATGATTTCTCAAAATTTTAAATAACCCGATAATATAGAAAATAAATTGACCAAAAAATAACTGTTGATAATTATAGGTGACTTCGAGACTCGTGTTGGCACTGACCATTCTGGAAGCCGCATGTTCTTGGCCAGTTTTGGAAACGTTACTGATAATGACCAAAGCTTGTTGCAAATTTTATCAAGATCACACTTGCAAGGGACAACATCAAAGTTACACTGCAAACATACTTGAAAATCCATTGACCTGGATCCTAAAAGTTTGAGGTTAAATTACAACATCAGAGTGTACACTGTACAGAAACAAGGTAATCGGGCATACTACAGAGCAATCTTTTTGCAGAGCGTAGCCTTGAAGATATTGGCTCATGCTATTCTTACTCGTTTCTGATTGTGACAGAGATCAAGGATCCTGTCTGAAAGACTATGTAGATTCCGTCCTTCTCCGTACTCTTAATGTTCTGCATTTGCCTACTTCAGTAGAAGTCATATGGTAGACACCAATCATATTTTATGATTATGGTATTACTACAATGAAATTGCATAACAAGGTGAATTGTGGTGGATAGATCAAGAAGCATGGTGATGCCACCTTATCACTCCAAGTATTTTTGCGGCTTCTTCAAAATAGTGCTTGGAAATAATAAAACAATTCCTATTAAGGAGAAGAAATAATCTTTATTCAGTATGATTATAATTTACTTCATACAATGGTAAATATTGGCCCATAGATCAGGAATGTGGCGGGCTCCACCATGTCATTTGTAGGGGATCTATGTTTTGGCCCCAACATCCAAACTTTCTAGTCACGTCAAAATGCAATTTGCGGGTCAAAGAAATGCAACCATCCTGGATTAATACAAGTTTGAAATCTTCCGTTTTCATCACTTTCTAGCAATGTTAAAAAAAATTGCCATTAAATATGACATAAGTAGCCTGTTTAAGGTCTAGGGGCAATACCGCGCATTCCCAAGTAACTAGTTGAAAGGGAATTTAGAAAAGGTACGTTCGTCTGAAAGGAATTCGAAATTTGTTAAACTTGTAAAGCAAAAGACCCTTTTCAGCCTCTGACGTAATTGATACCCTAGTGATTGGATTGCAGTGAAAATAAGGATAATTAAAATGCAGTTGGGGCAGCTTAAATGTCTGTGTACACTCTGTGCATAATTCTGATTTCAAAGTTAATAATATGGCAATTGACAGAAGAAAATGCAAACAAGTCCAAGAGGTTTTCTGCTACCACTGTCGCTGTTAAACACCATTAAAACAGCTACAGAAAAATATTACAAATTTATAAAAATAAGTTTATTTAGCTTATTTTGGAATGAAAATGGGCGACTAAGACTATTCTTTTGCACCCATACAGTCTTTTGGGCTTGTGATTAAAACCTATGAGAGTGGACAAAAGGAACGAAAAAAATCTTGACCTTTCGTATTTCCATTGGTATGGAGAGAGCCACAGTATGATCCAGCTGATTTGACATTATTTATTGATAGCCAAAAGCTAGCCCAAAGTGTGTCTAGTAGTACAATAGCAATTAATTTGCTTAAATTCCAATCGATCATTCTGTCCACTTTAAAGAAAATTTCAAAAGTATGGAAATGGTTTTAGAGAAGATGAAATAAAACGAATGAACGAGATAATATGTGGGGATCTGAAGTTCATTGGATTGCTTCGTGGCTTGCAGGGGGAATACACAAAATATCAATGCTTCTTGTGCTTATGGAACAGTCCAACAAAAGCCGAGTTTTCAAAAAGAAAGGTATGGCCTGCAAGACAGAAATTCAATGTTGGAAAGAGAAATATCAAGAACAGACAACTTGTTGATCCAAAGAAAGGTATATTACCTCCACTCCATATTAAGCTTGGTCTCATGAAGCAGTTTGTGAACACTTTGGGATCTTAGATTGCCCTCAGATTAGGTGTTTATTGCATGACCAGCATAGTGTCTGATCACTATGAAGAAAACTTAAAAGGACAGTATTGACTGCATTAACAAATGTTGTCTCAAACGTCCTTAGGAACACAACATCACAAAAGACCTCATCAAGAAACTGCTGAACAATTTTCAGTGATTTGGCTGTAATATGAGTGGAAAGAATCAATTCCTTCAGAGTCATCTAGAATATTTTCTTGAAAAATCTTGCTGCCATGAGTGAGAAACATAGCGAAAGATTCACCAGAACAAAACAAAATATATAAAAAAAATAAAAATAAAATTAACATAAAAAAAAAACATAAAAAATCGTTACCAGGGGCGGTGGAAATCAGCTATTCACGTAAAACCAAGATAAGAAAATTCAATCCTGAAGCTAGTGCCAAATGTAAATTAAATGATGCTTGAACTTTTGTACTCATGCAAAGGTGAAGTCTGTTAATATTAATTTGCATTATATTACACACACACACATATATATATATATATAAATATATATATATATATATATATATATATATTCCCATTAATATTTATCCTGTGTAGATTGTAAACTAAACTAAAAAATTCAAGCCAAAAAAAAAAAAACTAAATAAAAAACTAAAAAAACCAGCTTTTCACGTAAAACCAAGAAGAGAAAGTTCACTCCATATTACCTAATCAAGATGTATATATGATTTCGGCTAAGCGAGACTTCGATTGTGATCTCGACTTGACGGATTTTAAAGTTGCCTGGACGAGTTTGCGATTGTTATCTCGCCTAGAAGAGTAAACACATCCCTGGTACTACAAAGGCAAGTTTAAAATCTACTTAGGCGATATTAAAATTGTTATGTGATTATAACTAATACATTGTGCATTTTAAATGACTTTTGGATGTCTTCAGTAATATAATTAATTATAATCTCTGCATTATTAACTATTTTAAAATTAATGGCTAACATTAAATAAAGACTGAGATAATGCTTGCTGGTTTCCGGTCTTATAATCTTATAGCCTAGTACGTGATTAAGAAATATGGACATGCATTCATTTTGGTTACAGTCGCGACTTGACATTCCGACCCTTAACAATCCGAAAACCTTGCAATCCGACGGTATTTTGTAAAAAAAGGAACCCATAGAAAGTAGCCTTGACAAACCGACAGCCTAGGATTCCGACACAAACAAGGATACCGACGTATTTTCTGACTTGACAGTCCAACCGGTATATTGCCCTTTTATGTCAGTCGTCGGGTTCGTGCACATTTCATCCTGTTTAATGAGGCGTAAAATCCAGCGATGCTTATTGTTCTAACAGTACACTAGAGCCAATTATTGAGTCAATTTGGTTCACAAATTAAGTCAGTTTGGACCCGTATGTGGCAGACATGAACCTCTCCGTGTGTGAAACACACGGAGGTTAAGAACGAGATCCGGGATCTTATCCAGGCACTAAACAGCGCTTATCACGTGACCGCGGAGGACCACCTCACATTGGACAACATTGAGCAATGCCGACGGGCGCTGATATTGTGTCAATGGTCAAAGAAGACGTAGGCGACAGTGACAGCGGGTCTGAGAGAGAAGATGATCATCCTAAACCAGTAACTCTCAGAAAGTACTGGAGGAGTAGGGCTTAGGTGCAGGGGACGTTGATGCCGACCGTGGACTGCTTAGAAAAGTCCGTAAAAATCAAGATAAAAGAACCAGATAGCAGACAGATATGCTGGCATTCTTTAAACGCACATGAACTCAGAAGATCAACCGCTGGTTCATTTATTATATACATTTAGTGAATGTTTGTTCAGAAATATAAGTAAGTCTCATAATGGAAGAATCTGCATAGGTCGTTAATCTTGACGAGCATGGTATATATACACATGTATACAAGAAATAAAAGAATACTTCATGACAGATGTTTATTTTCTTTCAAATAAATCATAACAATATTATATACGCAGATTATTATAGCACTGTAATTAATGAATACTAACAAGTCTAACAAGTCTGAATACTAACAGGTCACATTAAATCTTGACCCTCCGTTACCTTTATTGACTTGAAAATCCGACAGCCTTGCAATCCGACATAAATTAGGGTATTACATTAAGTGTAGGATTATCAAGTCATGACTGTATATAATTTATTATTTGAAAGTATCAAATTATTTTCTGTAATCTGAACTTAACAAAAACTGTGATAACTCTTCAAGTTTATTTAAGATGTAACACTTTTTTTCAGTCTTTTGCGATAAAAATCAACAATTTGATATAAAAATCATTATTTACAATTTAATTTTATATATAAAAAAATTAAGATATAATGACATGTCATCTGTAATATGCAACTGTAAAAAGCAGAGCAAATCTGATATATTGTATGTTCAGGATTTTTATTAATCACTGTTTAAAGTGTATCAGTAATTATGGTCACTTTGGTACAATTTTATTTTGTCAAACAATATAACTATATAAAAAATTAATCGCTTTTACGTATGCCAAGATTTTATACATTTCTATCCTAACCATGAAAGGCAGATTCAGCTTTGATTTACAGATTATTAATACTTGCACGTAATTATAATGATAAAGAGAAATCAGTTATATCCAGTCTCTTGTTTTGTCTTCCTAAAATACTAAAGTGAATAACATCAGTTAATTTTTCTTTATTTAATATAAATAACGGAGCATCTATTTGTAAAAATATATCAAAGAAAATTACAATATGTTAACGATATCAAACCATCAAAGAATTCCACAGTCTAAACAAAATATTTAAAAAAATTGCCAGATATATTACCCAATACATTATATAATTAGTGGCAAATCCAAACAGGCAAAAGAATCAGACATAGTTCATATAAATGTGCCTTATAAAAACCAATAGGAGCTTATCAGTTGTTTCTTATCCACAGTGCCCAATCACACCACTATTTCAAACTCGCCTAGGCCAATTTTAAGCACGCCCGGATGATATCAGGTGGATAATAAACTCGCCTGGATGATACCATGAAACCTGGCCAGTTCCATGATAGATTGTAATATCGCCCATGCGATATCACACTCGCAATCTCGCCTAAGCGAAATCACAATCGCAGTCTCGTCTATGCGAATTTCCGATTTATATAAATATATTCACATATATATTTATCCTACGCAAATTGTAAACAGAAGTAAAAAATCTGTGTTATTCCATAATAAGCCATGTCAAGCAAAATATTTGACATGTGACTGTTTCTAGTGTTGTTGTGAACATTCAGATGGCTCAATAAAGCTGCAAAACAAAAAATGAAATATAAGATTTTGATGGGCAATCTTCATTCTTATTTTACTTTTATGATCATTTACGAATATTGTGCGTATTGTAATATTTTATTCTATAAATCATTGATAGCTATACCCTTTTATACTTTAATCAAATCGTAACGCAATTGCTAATAATTCTATTCTTAAATAAACAAGTAAGGTGATGGCGGGCATCCTTGCCGGACCCTTCATGTAATCAGGGAAAATGGAAAGATCCATCCGTTATTTATCACACAGCTTGATATGTTTTATTTACTGTTTTCATCATAGAGATCATATTAAGACCAAAGTTCATTGACTGTATTGTGTTATAATTATACTGAGCGGCTCTAAGTAATCAAACGCTTTTTTCGTAATCTAATGCTAGGAACAATGTATTTTGTTTATTTTAATCGGCATACCTTATAAAACAAGATATATAATTTATGTTTCCCCCATGTATCTGCCTTTTACAAAACCAATCTGATCATCGTGGATTATCACTGGAAAAAAACACCTTTTTTCTGTTAGCTAGGCTTTCAACTATTATTTTATAATCAATATTTAATTAAGTTAGTGGTCTCCAATTTTTCAAATATTGTCAATTGATTTGAGGGGAAAATGGTATTAACAGGATTGAAAATACATTTATCGAGTTGTTATCAACTTTGGTGACATACATTTTATTAATTAGGAGATCTTACTGCAAGGAAGGGCAAGCTACAGGACTATTTGTCAGAGAATGTATTAAGCTATATTGAAATAGAGGATTCTTATAAAGACTACATTAATATTTAAAGAAATCCAAAAGATAGTATTTTTTATAAATATGGAACACTTCACAGCAATTGTGTATTAATCTAAACATACATACTTTAAATGGAAGACTTCAGCCAGATTTAGAAATTGAATTAATTTATGTGTCATCAAGAGGTGTTTCTGTAATAGACTGTATTATTGTAGGCTTTGCTATCTTTAATTGATTCTGTTCCTTCCAGGTTATTATATGGATTTGGTCGATCATTTTCCAGTGAAAACCAAACTCGTTTTAGGTTAAACAATAGCACGAAACACAGTATCGGGTCGTTATAAAACTATAACACAATATAAGAAAAGAAAGCATAATATAATTTACGATCACTTGAGAGATGTAGAAGTTTTAACGATAACTCATAGAGTGGATTATACAACATGACTTAGAAAAAAAGGAAAGAAGAACTGAGAAATTTGATACTATGGGCCATATGCTAGAAAGCTGTTTAACTTTAACAGGTGTTTAAATTGGCTGTTTAGCAGACAGGTAATTTAATCGGTATGCTCGAAGCATGTTTATCATTAGTATAAAATTAAATTAAAAGACTTAAATTTAACAGGGGTCGAATGCCCGAACGCTGTTTAACTAAACAACTAATAGCTTTAAAAGGAGCCGTGTGCTCGAAAGTTGTCTTATAAATCAGCGATATATGTTTCACAATTGCCACCGTTTAACTTTAATCGTTATGCTGGAAAGCATTTCAAATATAAACAGACTCTAAAATCACTCTAAACTGGTCAAAATGTTAGAGGAGCCGTCATATAATCATGAGCGTAACTTGTTAATACCATTTCTCTTTAGTGACTATAACATATTTATATTTATTTCTTTGTTCCAATTTGAATTATATGTGAGCGAAAGAGAAGATACATGGAAAATATAAGTATAATTAAGACACTTTGGACAAATCACTCGAAGACATCTTCAGTGAGTGACATCTTCAGCCGCACTAAAGAAAAAATCATTTTATCAAACTGGAATGAAATGCAATACTATTTGGAGGTGACATATGGCGTAACCGAAAACCCTAATTAGGACCGCAATGAAAAGTGCAAGTTCCGATACTCATTTTATCCATAAAATGGGATGTATACATTTAACAAATTTAAATAAGGTGACAATAACATAATATAAGAACAAAAAAAGGGAAATGTTTTTAGTTTTCTGTATTGAACCGCCAAGATGACTGAAAGTTGAACTGAAAACAATCTCATTCAAAATGTTTTTAAGATAAATCATTCCACTGAATTGAAATCGAATCGAATTCGGGATGTGGAACCAAAGAAGAGACGGATTGTTCTTGATGGGTTTCATGGCGGAAAGACGGATAGACAGGATGTTTGGGCTATTTCTAATTAGCACCACATGATCAGAAATAATTAAACTGAAGCTAAAAATCATTGAAAAAAAGTTGAACCAAGCGTAGAAAATAGGGTATTACGTTTCAAGCATATGTTAATTCTGAGCCAGGTTTCGATATAATATTTCATAGAAATCTCATAAGTGGAATCAAAGTCTATAATTCTATTTGTTAATTTTTATTTATTTATATACTTATTTCATTGGCAATATATGAATATTATTCTCTGAATAGGGGGGGGGGGGAGATGGGTGATACATTGACCGTCCCTCATCCCCCTATATTTACGCCCCGCCCTTGCAAAAAAGAAAATAATCATAGGTCGCAGATCGCAGATCTGTACTGTGCATTACAAATAGGAGTGGAAATGCATGTCAGCTGTATTTTCCTGCGTCTTACTTTTTTCTTCTTTAATTTTTCTTCAACTACTGAGATTCTGGACAAAGATAATTTCAGACCATATCACAGTAAAGTTTCATATTTAATACTTGGTGGGGCAAAGATTCTATAAAGTGGCGAAAGACAGACCCCTACAATATATATATATATATATATATATATATATATATATATTTATTAAAGTATCATAAGAGTTCCTTCCTTGAAAGGACACTTGCATTTATGATCTTATTATTACTTAAGAGCTCCTTAATTTTTCGCAGAACTGCATTAAATCTAATAAGGCCCGTAGGTTTGATAGCTGTCTAACTTGAGCAGGTGCGTTAATCTGCACCAGAACAGCCATTCAGAGCACATAATCGCGTGTAAACAAGCCAGAAAATGTGAAACATCACATTTAGACAGGCTGTTAAACTCAGGTATGCAGTGTGCAGGCAGTTTAGTCCACAGGCTAAACAATCGGCAGGGGAAATTGATCTTTGGTAACATTCTGCAGAACTACTCGCTTTAAAAATACTCTTCTGCATGCAGTATTAAACCACTTTTTTAACACACATCTGTGACAACCATAGAGAACAACAGATCAACAGTTAATACAGAAGAGCAACCCGAACTTTTGTATAACAGACCGTCTAAATTGTTTAAACATAAAATTGGAACAGGATAAACACTCCGACGTCACAACTCGTTCTCGTATAAAAGCACCAAGCTGAAAATCTCACGTGGGCTGCACCTTAGTTTTTGACTGTTACGATGTCTCACCAGGCCTAGTTTAGGATGTTATTCTGTTATTCTTTTCGTATGGACAGATACCGGTGAAATGTGTTGTGTTTTGTGAATTGCTCCTCCGAAGCCCCCGGGGTCGTATTTTGACTATGTAATTCGTGAATTGGAGAAACCCTGAATCTAATTATTCCGTTTATTATAAATATGGGTGTCTCACCTGGACAGTTTTTGTTTATGTAACCGGAACGAACCATTTTATTATTATGCATATTGTAAATAATGTTTGTGTTAATATAAGTATTATCAATTAATATAAATATTATAATTTATAAATAATATTATTAATTTTTAATGTAATGAATTGCAACTCAACAACAAATTCCTGACATTTAAAGCAAATAAATGTTATCTTATCTTAACTTATTATATAGAGAATATATATATATATATATATATATATATATATATATATATATATATATATATATATATATTGTCACCGGAGAAATATGACTTGGTTGTATTGTTGTTTAATGATGATTTATTTTTTTATAATTCATTGTACAATAATAAAGAGGAGGCCTATCATGTTTAGATGGTATCGTTAGAACTAAAGTTAGAGAAAACACGTGTCTTGTTTGTTTTAAATTTCAGTACGGTTTATTCTTGGGATCCGTTTCTGTCTAGAAGATCTCTATTGTAACGTTGTTTATTGTAGACTAGAAAGCAACAGAACCTGCTTAGTACGATCTATGGGGGCATGTCCATCTTTATATTCATGTAATTATTGACTTAGATATTCACAGCAAAGTGTGACGTGAGATGCTTGACATTCCACTGTCACGTGGTTGCGATGGTCGTGTTTAGGAGCTGTGTAAACGAAAAAGACTTCCGTTTAAAGTTTAATTAACCGACTTAGTGATTTTTGTGATGCTTATCGGATACTTGTGATGATCATTTTTTTTTATTTATGGAGCGCCTCTTCAGTGATATATATATATATATATATATATATATGTGTGTGTCTGTATACATTTTTAACTATACTGATTTGTTTTGTTAACTAATGACTTATTCATCTTTTGGGGTGTATGTATTTAGCCGGTTTTGCGGTGTGTCATTTTATTGGCGAGCGCGTTTCCAGGATTTCTCGCCACATGTATTCTAAACATTCTTTCATGATTTATTTAGCCAGTGGAGAGCTAACATCCTGTCAGGAATTTTATTCCCTGAGTATTTGGTGAAACTTTCATATTGATTATTGATGAAACATCTTTGAACAGTTTAGTATTTTGTAATATTTGAAACTGAGAGTCACACGACAGATAGGCGGTTCCTTTTAATTGGTGTACTCAGACTTTAGTAACACATACGCGATGTTCATCCATCCTTCCGTGCGTCTTTTGATTTTCGGTGCAGCCCATGTCTGATTGTAAGGATACGACCGGTTCACATTGTCAGCGTTCCATCATAACGTTTAAGGATTTTTGTGTTTGTTACGCGGTTCACTTGCTTAGTCGATCAGTTTAGCCGTAAACATGAAATCTTTGAAGTCCATTATCGAATGTGGGCAAATGTCAGGGCAGAAGGACGATGCCCTGCAAGTATTTTTGTTAAAAGGGTGTAGTGGCTTGAGAAGCCAAGCAGGAAGACGCAAATCGCGATAAGAGGGCTAGACGGAGATAGACGAAACGTGAACAGAGTTTGACGGAACGGGAACGTGAAGCAGCAGAGCGAGAACGAGAGCGTTAACATGAAACCGGAGCCCACGAAATAGAGATGCTGGAATTATAGTCAGTTATCAATAAAGAGTCTAGCGATGAGGGCGATAGTGAACAGATGAGGAGTAGGCAATCGGACCAGAAACTCAAGCTCCCTCCTTTTGATGAGCAGCTCGATAAGCTAAATGCATTTCTAGAGTTGTTTGAACTGTTAGCCTTGTGTCGAAACTACGATCGAGATAGCTTGGCCATATAATTTCTTTGTTGCGTGGTAAGGCGTTTGATACTTATGAGCTGTTACTATTTAGCGACGCCATGGATAACAATAGTTAGCTCTTTTAAAGCGTTACAATTTGACTGAGGAGGGTTATTTTAACAAGTTTTGTACTTGTAGGCCAGAGAGTGGCGAAACATTTCGTGGTTCGGCTTGGTGGATACCTTGGCCAGTGGATTGAGATAGCAGTTAAAGGCGATGATTTCAACCTCTTAGTTGACTCGCTAGAACGCGAACGTATTGGAACTGTTGCAGCAATGATCTCTCTATATTTTTTGGATACAGTATCCTAGTATAGATAGCATGGCCGTTTTACGGAGGCGCACGGCTACCACAGTCAAGTTCCCGTGGTAGTTCACCCAAGCAGGGAAGCAAGTAACTCAGCCGAGAGAACAACGTGATGTAGATTATGGATCACGTGAACCGTCAGTTAAGCCATCAGGAGGCTTACGTTGCTTCGTTTTTTAACAGGTTGGGGCATAAGGGCGTGAATATAAACAGACCAGTGCAAGGTATGGGCCAAGGTCTCCCCAACAAGCGTAGCACTCAGCTGTTGAACAGCGTGGGGCTAAAACGAGTAGTAGTCAGGGGACTAAGCCGAAGGGTAAGCACGAATCTAAGTCCGAGTCGGAAACCGTCAGTCCCTTTAATCGGGATTTGGATAAACAGGGCCAGTCACTCGGATTGACTGCTCTAGAAGAGGTAGCTCTTCATCCATTTCTTAGGGTTTATTTTACGGCAAAGCATCCAAGGTGTTATGGATGCTCTACAGCAGGAGTACGTGAAACATATGTGGATCAGGACCAATTCACCGGAGCCAACCTCGAGTGTCGGTTGTTTGACGGATTGGCTAAGCGTTTTTCTACGGCTAGGCAAGCGACAACAGCGCGTTAGAACGGTCCGGGAAAGTATTACAGATATCCCCAAACTCACCGATTTCATCGAATTTAACATTCGAATCACGTCTGATACACAAGTGAAGTCGATACCGAATCGTGTTTTGTTTGTTTTGAGAGAGATTATGTGTTCAGAAATCAACCAGATGTTAAAGTTAGGCATAATCGATAAATCGAGGTAGAGTTTTGCACCACCATGCATTATGCTGCGTCAACCAGACGTAAACATATGATTAGTGATCGATTTCCGTAAATTGAACCAGTCGGTCTTATTCGACTTTAAACCGATGCCTGAACCATAAACACTGTTCACGGAAGTAGCTAAAAGGCGATACTTTACCAAGATTAATCTGATGAGAGGCTACTGACAGATTCCGATGTCAGAGGAATCTAGAGACAAAACAGAATTCGTAACGCCTGACGGACAGTACTATTTCAGGGTCCATTCGATTTAGTGACGGCCGGAACAGTATATACCTGCATGATGCGAAAGTTGTTCAGCGACATGCCGAACTTGATTTGCTATATAGGCCACGTTCTAATACGAGCGGAAACGTTGGACGAGC
This sequence comes from Sipunculus nudus, assembly GCA_026874595.1. Classification (NCBI taxonomy): domain Eukaryota; kingdom Metazoa; phylum Annelida; class Sipuncula; order Golfingiida; family Sipunculidae; genus Sipunculus; species Sipunculus nudus. Next base: position 14,059,002 of record CM049321.1, read on the forward strand.
ATTTATACACCCAGAGAAGTGCTAGCTAGACTGGAAAGAGCCAACCCTGCGGCGAAACAAGCAAAAATATTCGTAGGTTATCGCAGTCGAGAATTTTTTGGGCCACCTTTTAGGCGCCGGTTACCAAGCTACTACCTCGTCCCTGCTTACGAAAATCCAGAGCGCAGATAGACTGAAAACCAAGAAAGCCTTGCGATCCTTTCTATAGGTATTACCATTTATTACCTGAAGTATGCCAAGATAGCGGTTCCGCTAACGGACATTAAACGGAAAGGACAGTCTAAAAAATTGGACTGGAAAGAGGTCCATGAGAATGCGTACTGTTCATTTCAGCTAAGCTTGCTGATCCCCCATTCTAAGACTGACGGATATCAGTATGCGGTTCTATCTGCAATGCGCGCCAGTTTAGGTGTAATCTGATGATTGGCAAGTCTGCATTCATTAGAGTGTGGACAGCTGAGAGATGATAACTGAAAGCGTAAATAGTCGATTTCTGAGGAAGGGCACACAATTACCTATGGACTGGTCATCCAGTGATCTTTTATCATTTGTGAACGCTTCCAGTTGCAGGCCAAAACATTTTCTACAGGCGTCTTCGTCAGGTGGTAATTCGAAGAAGCCTGTGTGCTTCAAATGCTTTTGCGTAAATAAACATGTAAGTGTATTTAAAAGGCGTCACTCTTTATCTTTACCTACGCTTCAACAATAGACTAACACGGCTATACCACTTATTATATATATATATATATATATATTTATATATATATTTATTTATATATATCTGAAAAAAAACACTGTAAATTCACAACAGTCTGTTTCACGGGATGCGACCCGATCATCAAGAAAAAATGGTTAGAATGAAGCTAACGGCGTGGTTTGAAAAGCCGAGACTTTACGAGATTACGAGATTATGCTTTGTGCGATTCGGGGCGGGGCGGGGGGGCGTGTGAAAGACTGACACTGATCCTATCGTCCTCGGGGGCACAATAGGATTGGTCGGGGTACACGTGAGATACTGGAACATAACAGGGCAAAGAGGTTATTTGTTGTTTTAATGTTTATATATAATAATACAAAGATATATACCAGGATGCTCAATTAGCATATTACACTGATTTGTAATAGGGTCTTGGAAGCAAACATATCAGTAGTATACATATGATATAAATACACATATACTATGAAAATACACAATATACAAGGCAAATATGCAATATAAAAGGCAAATATACTATACTTTACTCATACCAAGTGGAATCCCCTCGGTAAACTCACCATGCTGTAGTGGTAACGCCATGTCCCTCAACACTGAGACCAACTACCTGAACAGGTAAGTCTGCCCAGCGGATCCACGTTTTGGGGGGGGGGGGGGGTTAATGGTAGGGGGGCACGCTGAATATTAGTACGAATGCTAGGTTTTAAAATATCTCAGGGTGAATTTGTTTTGATGGCGGCACTTGGAGAGAATTTCAGCTCTTGAGTTCAACAATGATCCAGGAGGGGCCGTTGCTATAAGTAGCTTTTCAGACAAGCAGATATCACACTTCCTAGTCCCGCCGAAGTAAGGTGCTGCCTTTGCAGATATTTCCCAGGAGAGCTTGTAATTAATATTGTTGTCTTTTCTGTGACCAAATGTGTTTAGACAGTTCAGTATTTTTAGTATTTTTTATTATCTGGCGTTATCCTCGGTGCTCTAAGTGTGAAAATGTCAGCTAAATGTGAATGCAGTGATAGCGGCCTCATGAAATAACCCATAAAAGCACAATTAATAGGTGTAACTTAAATCCCTGAGGCCATACTAAGTCACTTTATTTTTACATGAGTATTTGTTTATAAGAAAAATGTACGGCTGTCCAATTTTTAATATATATTCTGTCTAATTGTGAGCAATAACTGATGTTCACTAACCTTGCCTGAAGCTGTAAGCCCGATGTATATTGTCCATTTCATTTCGTATGTATTCGTACGTATACGTTTATATATGTCCATTTCGTACGTATTATAGTCTTCAGCAAGCCATCGGCGTTTCAGCATCCCTTTTATGAATGACAACTCAAGTTTGTTATCAATTCGCAGCAAACTACCTCCTTGTTCTTTACATATGTCATTTGCATCATTCCATGTGAGTTCATTATTCTTATTTTTATGGTACGAATAACATGAGGTCCTAAACCTTACACTTCTAATAGTTTCACTATCGAGGCACATTTCTTCACTCTTCTCCGGACGTGGTTCCAAATTTTTCTCCAGTTTATAATCTAGTTTAATCATCTGGTCCCAGTCTCCTGATATTTTAGTAGAAAAAACGTAACTCCATGCTGTTATGTGCTGATATGGCAAATTGTAACCATTTATCCGGAAGGTTAATGCTAGGTTTACTTTTATATCCTTGATATATGATATTTCCTCGATTGTAAAAACAAGAGGAGAGCTTTTCTTGTAATCAGGACACTTTATGTTCAAAGAAAAATGATAATCCTTGTATAAATGCATTGGTGCTCTTAGCACTATATGGTGGGTTTTAGGCCGATCGATCCTCACGGCGACATTAAGAGCAGAATCAAACACCTGCATGGCCGAATGGTCAATATGCGCATATTGATACTTTTGTATTATACTACTGATTTCCATAATGTACCCTCTTGTAGTGACATCGCATTTGCATACATAAGAAAGCCTATGGAAATAGCTATCGTGAATATTTTCCGATCTTTTGAGAGTAAAATCACACCCACTTATTTCAGTATGTCTGGATAAGAAATTTAACTGTTTTAGACTAGTGGCCACAAAAATGTTTTGATTAGTGCGGCATGGTAGCTCTGATGGTAAACCCTGGAACTGAAAACAAATTCCATCCTTTGCAAATAACATAATTTTCCCAAAATAATTAAGTCTCCGTAATCCACGTAATTCGATTTCACGTACTATTTTGAAATTGAATATACCAAAGCATGGGGTCTCTGTGATAGTAAAAGTAACTGAAGTTGTGTTTGTTGGCCCGTAGGAATAAAACAAGACTTTCAGGGAATGTCCAGTGGAATGAATCGAGGGACTTGGTTCCTTGAAGAAATTATTTGCTGAAAGGGTACCACAGAAAGGTCCATATTTCTCATCGCTGCTATCCTTTCCGTTCCAAATTATGATGCCTTCGTTTGCGCAGTTATCTACATTTGGACCATCAAAATTATATTTTTCCAGTTTGAAGGATAAATATAAATTTGAAGACTTGAAATCATAAAATGAAAACCTGGGTAATGGATTACCAACCATTGATTCAGTTATTGTGCTATTTCCGTCCGCTTTTATATCAACAGTTTGACCGTTATGTTTTGCAAAGCTTTCATAGAAAGCATCGAAATATCTGATAGTGCAGGAGCGGGGTTGTTTAAGCCGCACATGTACCTGAAATCCACTAGAGATGATGTTTTTATGATACATTTCTTTCCCTCTGTCACTTTGTAATATCAAACCAGCACTGAACGGTCCGTCGTTTATATCAATTTTAATGCTGTTTCCGACAAGACACGAGCTGTTTAACTGCCAAGTTAAATTTATTTTAGTGGTCTCTTCAACACGTATATACCATTCGTAAATGATATTTTGTTTCTCTACTATGTTTGGCTTAGCTGGTGGTACATTGAATGATCCGATAGGGGCACTCAATTTCATTGGTGGTGACATCTTTAAATCTGCTCCGTCTACTCCTTGATATTTTATTCTAAATCCAGTACTCGGCATCGAGTCGTTAAAACGAAAGTTTATTCGCACTTTGTTCGAAGCTGTGACACTTGTCCAGGTAGTTCTTTTCCCACATACAGTGTATGCTTTTTCTTCCTCGGTGTCATCCACGAAATTGTAAATAGCCAGTGAGTCACATAAGCATTGTTCTCCGCAGAGTTGTATGTTCATGAGGTCAAAGTTGAGGATTATTTGTTTTCCAACATCGATTTTTATCGTCCAATTACAGTTCAGTTTTCGGCCACTCCCTGAGGTTTTATATGTAATACTTCCACAAGCAGATGTCAGATGACCAAAGGAACCACAGCCGGAAGCACCAAAACCGAGATCACACACTGGCAAAAGACTGGATCTTGTATTTATATCCAAGAAGGGCAAATTATTCCGGCTTAGGAACAACTTATAAGCCTCATATACACATTCCTTCCTTGTGCTATCGTAAGTTTCGCACAACGTTATATCATATATATCTATGCCAGGGGGTAATTCTGGTTTCGACAAGATTTTTCTCAAAGATTCGTTCACTGATGCGAGTTGAAGCAAAGCGGAATTCTTAATTGCTCGATATTGTGGTTTTGAACTTTCATCTATCATGCACGTTGTAGATTCCTCATTAATAACAGTATCTCTGGCAAATTCCAGTTGTGTCATGATAATTCCTGTCATTGACAACATAAAACCCAAAAACGCCATTTCGATCGCCAGTTCCCAGCAAAATATCTGAAAAAGTGTGATAGTTTACAAAAAATTAAGCAAATTATTAAATAAATTTTAATGTATAAGTATAATCATTTTAATACATGACAACAGAATAAAGAAGGGAAAAATCAGTACACTGATTAAAATAAACTGTTTTGTTAATCTAATACTCTGTCTATATATTACCGGATATTGGCACACTTGTGTTACAAAGTCACCATATTTATTTCCTTTCATATATAATCATATATATGAGCAATATTACATTTTAAGTGGATTGATAATCTCGATCGGTCATCAACTGAATCGGTGCGACACCCGACTTTATGAACAAACTTGTAAGGAAATATCCAGTACATGTCGCTCCTGTGGAAGCAACTACAAACTTTTTATACTAACAGATGGTTAGACAGCCTATCGGGATCGACTAAAGGACACACTGGCTAATAAAAAGCATGATTCCTATAGTGTGCTGGGGGGGGGGGGGGGGGTGTTAACCAACCATGAAATTACAACATGATAAATCTGGCACCAGAAGAACCCATAAAAAAATCTTAATTAAACCAATATGGGTGAGAGTAATCAGGTTAATATCTCCTTGCTAGGTTGGGGCTTCCTACTTATATAGTGTAGAAATTATGAAAGTTTTGGATGCATTGCGCAATCATGCATCTTAAGTGAAATCCGGCTCGTGCTTGGTATTAAGCGCTCATTCTTCTATTCTACACCTTTTTAGGCAAAACTATGTGGACGAACCCCCCCTGCGCACCCTCATTTACCCCCTTTAATCAAACGTGTTGAGTACATAAACATTTTTACCGGATTTGAGGTGTAGGAGGACTGCAATTGTGAGATCCCATCGCGCATGAATTTTGTTTTTTTTCAAACTTTACCATCAATCGGTATATCAAATTCATAAGTCCGAGATACAGAATTTATTTATTAGTATAACAGGCACATTATCGTAGTTTGGAGGTAAAGGTTTACGTGCTCTATCAGCCATATCATATATTTGAACAGATGTATCCATGCATTAAGTAAGCCAACATAGGTAACACCACTTCACAATTCATTCTGATATAATAATATAAGAATCAGACGTATGACCCTTGTGAGGGGTATAAAAGTCGAGAGTGTGATTTTAAGCTCTTTGTATATTAAACATCCTAACCGTAGTTTCACACCCTTAAATAATTAAGTTGAACCTGAACGTGTTAGTACTCCTTGAACAGTTATTACAAAGCTTGTAAGGCATTATCCAATATAGACCGCAAATGTACACTCTAAAGTGAGAGAGAGCAGCCGGGGATGGGGTTGGGTGGGGGTGGAGATAATAAGGGACTCACAAGGAAAAATATGATATCCAGCCTCTTATCAAGACAGGTGACAAGTAAATATGTATTACGTAAATACCTAGCGCAGAATATTGTTTACAGATTCTTTCACGCTTTTACTACTAGTGAGTGTCATTATCTTAAGCAAATGCTTGGCTTGTTTAAGGTTGAACAATATCATTTGCAATATTTTGTAAATATATTATTCATGAATATATTAAAGCATTTTGTATCTTGCGTGTATGATGTTAGTTAATCATTGAAGAATGTCCGTTTAAAGGGTTGGTCACTTGTTTTTTATGTTTGGCACTTCCATTCAGATGGTAGAGACATCTGGCAGAAAACACGAAAATCGGCCACCCAACCTCGCACAAGAAAGTAGCCAATTAAATTTTATTTTAGGTAAAAACCAATTAACCAATTACTGAAATAAAAAGAATTAACACTAAGACATATCGTTTAAGGTCACCAATGAGGATTAACAACAATAACGATACTTATAATTACACAAGATAGGAAATTCAAGAATGTTGGATCACTGAATAATTACATATGTTTTAATTAATAGAAACTGTAGCAGACGAAAAATAGTGACAGAGCTAATTTAACAATTTTGCCCTTAAGGCTATGATAAGGTCAAAGCTGTAAGCAAATGGTCTCCGGTGTCCCTGTGATAAGGAAGTTGATGTTCAACATTAATAGAAAATCGACTTAAATAAGATAAAATATATACTTTGTGGAAGTAGGTAACAAATTAGTAATCTTAATTTGAGTTGGATTAATGCGTGAACTAAGTCGGTGAAAGTATTCAATGTATTATCTTTGATAACTGAGAGTTCGAATATGAGAGTATTTGAGAATGAGAAATCATGCAAATGCTGTATGTAGTTAAAGTCCTTATCTGTTATATAGATTAAGACAGGTTAGTTAGTATCTTGACAGATCTACTATCTGCTGATTCATGCATGTGTTTTTTTTCACAGATTTGAGCCAGTAAACTTATTTTTTTTTCAAATTATCGGAAGCGCAAGTTAATTACCGCAGTTGCAGAAGGCAGCCATTTATGTGATACTGGCTTTAAGTGAGTGTCATAGCACGAAATATTGTCTACAAACCCATTTACAGATCACCCCATAGTGAGTGTATAGACCTTAGTATGTTATGATCATACCCTGTGAGTTTCTTAAGAAAAGTAAACAAACTCTCCGATTAAAAATGCCAGATTTACTTTACACTCAATTATTCAAATCCGAGACTAAATTACCGTAAATATAACGTTACTGATGCATCACTGACTGAGTTTTACAGACTGGCTAAAGACACCCTGACATCTATCCGGCCCTTGTCTTAAGCAATTGTGTGACATTATATGCTAAACAATTTAATTCGAGATTAATTGTAAATATATTATTTGAAAATCTTAAAAAATAAAATGTTTTTATCTTGCGTGTATAATGCTCTTTATCAATGAATAATGCGCGTTTAAAGTTTTGGTCACTTTTTTTACATTTCCACTAAACTACATTAGGAGAGCAGGTCGGCAGAGACATCTGGCGGAAAACGCCAATATCTGCCACCCAGACTTTTAACAAGACCAATGCCAATTTAATATTGTATGGAGGTAAATACAAATAACATCATGCTGAATACGATGTGGCAAAAAAATTCTAAATCTCATTAATGGTAATGAAATATGGACATTTAAAGCAGTACCTTTGACAATATTATATATGTAAAGCTCCTCTTAGCCCTTGTTAAGCTCAAGCAGTAGCAGAGTCATGTAATTAAGCTTATGCTCATTTTCTCGATTTAAAAATTAGTAAACTTAATTTCAGTGGAATTAATATGTGAATAAAGTCGGTGAAAGTAGTCAAAGAATAATCTTCGATAACTGAGAGTTCGAATATGAAAGAATACTGAATGGGCCGGCCATGTAGTTAAAGTCTTTATCAGTTATATAGCTTAAGACAGTTTAAGAAGTATCTTGACAGATCTACTATCTGCTCGTTGATTCATGCATGTGTAATTTTAGTTTTGATCAAGTAAACTCATTTTTTCGATCTGATCAGAAGGGCAACTTTATTGCGGCTATTGCAGAACGCGGCCATTCATATGATCCTGGCTAAACATGAGTGGTATATATATATATATATATATATATATATATATATATATATATATATATATATATATATATATATATTATATACTACTTCACAATCAATTAAATAAATTAAAAATAAATCAGTAACTGAAGAATCTACCTCTCCATAATGGACAGTGGAAACATTTATATCAATTCTAATCTTGTTAAAGAAAAAAAAAATGGATCCACGATGTGTCCATGCTGCATTCTAACATTTTAAAACCGGTCTTCTAATGAATACCATTTTAAAAATTCTATTCCTGAGATCCTTTTTTCTACCCAGGATGTGAGGGGCTGCACTTTTCCTGTGGTCAAACAAAATACCGACCGATGTTAATTCCTTTAAGTAAAAACTTTTAAACTTTTTCCAATACACAGAGATATTATTTATTTTAATCAGTTTTTTTTATTCCAGAAAATTTGCTGCTACAAGGGAGTATGATCAAAATACCCTCTTCGTAATGTCGTATAACCCCTTTAGATTTCTTTATAAATATCCGGAATACCAAATGAGTTAATAACCTTTCGTTCTATACTGCTGTTGTGAAGCAGATCTACATTTGGGCACACTGACCCTAAAGAGTGTTTAAACATCTGTTTCCATGGCCTTATTCCTGTTTAAATATACCTTTATATCCAAGATATCCTAGAATCGTGTATTATTGAATCTAAGTTTGGGACATTAGCCCCCCGTCTTTAACCTCCTGTATTAATTTAGACCTCTTTATCCTTTCTCTACCCTTTTTACATATAAAGCTATAAAGGATTTCATTTATTCTTTAAATGAAATCTTCTGGCACACTTACATTAGCAATGGAATATTGGAATTTGGAAAAAAAGAAATGTTGTAGTAATCTGAATTTTCCCTAACATTGTTAATCCTCTCTGACTCCACATATTTAAAGTATTTTGAACATTTTTCAATTTTTTAGAGGCAATTTAAATTATTTGCTTCTATTTTATCATATAAAATACAAATTCCCAAAATATTTATTGGATCCACAGGACATTTAATTCCTTATGGTTTCTGTGAATTGTTTTCTATTCTGACCCATCCTCATTCCCTCGCATTTCTCGTAATTCATTTTTTAACCACTAAAGAACGAAATTATTGAATAATCTCTAAAAATATTTAGCAGCCTTCACATCCTGCACTATTCCTACTGTATCTTCAGCATATTGAAGCAATTTAAAATCATACAGCTTTCTATATTGTTATATAATATTTGAATCCATTTTATGAATGATATTGGAAATTCATTTTTTTTTCAAAACAAATATCATGAAGCACCATTCTGAGGAGTCGAACGCCTTTTCAAAGTCTACACTAATCAACATCCCAGGTAGATCTCTAAACTTAGTATATTCCAATATATCTGATATTACTCTAATATTTTCCCCTATATATCTTCCATGAATCCAGTTTGATTTTTCATCTATAAGTTTAGGCAGCATCTTTTTAAGTCTAATTGATGTTTTAAATAAAAATTGATAATCCATATTTAAAAGTGATATCAGTCTCCATTTTTTTAACAATGATCTGTCGCTTATTTTATCAATTAGTGTTACCACAGCTTGTTTTTGTGAAGATGATAGTTCTCCTACAGCAGAGGATTTGTTAAATTATGCAACCATTATTGATCCAAAAAGGGGCCAATTTTTTAAAATAAAATTCAGCAGATATATCATCATTTCCTGGACTTTTATTTTTTGCAAATGTTTTGAGAGTCAAACAGCATTCTTCTAGAGTAACTGGTTAATCAAAAAATTCAGAATTTAATTTAGATAAAGCTGGTAGCTTTATTTTGTTTAAATAGTTATTGATCTCATGTTGTGTCTTGATTATTTTGGAACAATAAAGTTGCTGATAATAATCTTTTTGCATTTTTTAAAATTTCTTTACCATCTGTGACCATTTGTTTTCTTACCGACCTTATGTTTTTAAGCCCACTGTTATATTTCTCTTAATTAAGAAAATATTTGGAATTTTCTCTCCATGTTCAAACCACCTGATTTTAGATCTAAGTATACATCCTTGTGTTTTGCAGTTATCTATGTCTTCCAATTATCCTTTAACTGAACTAAGTTCATCTTTTATATCTTGATTCTGATGTGACTCATGAGCACCTAATGTTTCCTGCAATTTAAGTAATCTGTGTTTTAATATTTCTTCTTCTGGCTTTTTTCTCTTAGCTCTTTTTTTGCAGTATGATGTGCTTAATTGCCTTATTTTATATTTATATAGTTCCCATTTCACTCTGCGGTCTATAATACAACAATATTCCTTATCCCAATTATCTTTTTCCCTTGTAAGACTTTCTATATTCTGCTTCATCTATTATATATTCATTTAATTTCCAGTATCCTTTACCTTTAGATTATTGGATATGTGTTCAAAATCTAATATGACTCCATTGTGATATGAGTTTATATATGATTTTGTAAAAAAATTCTGTTACAGTGTCCTGCAAAGTATAAGAAATAAAAAAAATAATCCAATCTTGAACAGATATTTTCATTTTTTTTTGCGTCCAAGTGTAGCATTTCTTTGTTGGATATTTCACTCTCAAAATATTAACAGTTTAGCCTCTTTTTTAATCTAATTTTGCATCAAAAATAATATTAAAATCCCCTCCTTTAATAACATGATCTGTATGATCTAAATGCTGTTGTATTACACTATAAAGTTTTGAATAAAAGATTTGTTTGTTCTGCTATATTATTTGGAGCGTAAATGTTAATTAACTTTATTCTGTATTTTAATTTTAAGTCTTATAAAAAGGATTCTTCCATCTTGTGAATCTTTGTCAAATCCTCCATCTCCAAATCTCTTTTAATAAAATAGCACATTCTCTGCTTGTTGAGTTTGCATGACTTAATACTGATTTTACATTCCACTCATTCATGCATGGATTTTCTGTCTCTGGTGTTCCACGAGTCTCTTGTAGGAATAAGACATCACATTTATGCATTTTAGCCCATCTAAAGACTGATCTTCTCTTTCTCTGGTTTCCCAATCCCCTAACATTTAAACTTATTAATCTAAATGTAATAATAATATTATGTATTGGCTATAAACATCTTAATGGAAGATTTTTTAATCTTTGTTCTTATGTAATTAAATGGTAAGATCTATTGTGCATATGAAACATAAACATACGTAAAAACTTACCCCTGTTTGAGCTCTTTTGAGTCCTTTTGACCCATCTTAAACCCGAAAGATATTTCATTCCCGCAAGTTTTAATGCCATCATGAGAGCTATAGGAATTCTTGTCTGCGCTCAGTATTTTACATGATCTTACTAACCTAATTTTAATGTTTTATTTTGTCCTCAAGACTAAACTGGTGTATGCTGTTTATTTTCCATCTATATTAGGCCCTCTAATAGTTACAACTATGAAAAGGCATGTCCATTACATAACATGATATATATTCCGGACTAACTATTATTATCAATCTAGTTAAATGTACTAGTTTTTCATACCCAGAGTCCGGCTCCCCTGAGTATTTTGGATTTGTATTTAATATCACATATTACATATTTGGAGGTGTCATTTCTATTTTATTTGTTTTGTTTGTTTATAAGCTGCTATAACCAGATTCTTATGATATTTTTGATCTCATGTGAAATATAATAAACTACTAATGAGCACTCCTGTTATTACTTTATTTTATATATTTTAAGATGAATCTAGCAAATTATCGTCTGTTTTTTACACTTCTTTTACATCTTTGATACAAAATTAACATTTTGTGCACTTGATTAAAATATCTGCCGATTGATTTTAGTAAACAGCTGTTTTTATAGTAGTAGTGACTCTTGAACATGAACCAAACCTTAAAGTGAAAGCAGCAACATATCATCCTTTTTTCTCCACGCATCTGTCCACTTGAGATTAATATATTGTATCCTTGTTAGAATGTAACTGTTATCTACTGTTTGAATCTACTCCCTCTTTCTATAATAGCAACTCTTGACCATGATGGTCACCAAAGCTGGGCTATGACGTATAAGTATTTCAAAATATGAAAAGCATGATAGAAAAATATCCTCTTGTATCGTTGTTTCTCTACTCTAAAGTTTAATTTAAATAAACAACTCTCTTTCTAGCAGTAACTCAGGAACAAATGCAACTGTGCTCGACTACCTGTCTTTATCCTGCAAGTTTCCTGTCAAAAAACAGTATGCTTAATTCTCTAAGCAATTTTACATATAAATAAATCATATTATACTTATTTGTGCTATTTAATGTATACAACTTCCAAATCACATAAAATATTTAAAAAATAATATGTTTATTGCATGTCTTAGCAACTGTAACAAACCTTAGAACAAGCTAAGGTACCGTTCAGTCTTATTACAAGTTTTCCCTCCTAAAAAAACAGCTCACCTGGGGATATTAGGCGTGTACCTGCTCTGACACAATGTAATCCATATATATTTGTCACAATTAAATGAAAGCAACCTCCATATGACATAATAAATATTTAAAAACGTTAGGATCAAATACCAATATGTTGGACTATCAGTCCTTATCCAATTAGTTTCATGTAAAAATAAAACGGTATGCTCAATTCTCCAGGTAAATTTACATAAAAGGAAATACCACATATATTATGCTTATTCAAGCCTTTTTTGTATACAACTTCCAAATCACATGAAATATTTCCTAAATAATATTTCTAATATGTCTTGGCAACTGTAACCAACCTTAAGCCCAACTGAGGTACCGTTCAGTTTAATTACAAGTTTTACATTTGAAAATACCAGGTCACCTAGGGATATTTCTATTAGATTTGTAACTGCTCACACACAATATAATCTATAAATATCTATCCAAAATCAACAAAAAAGCGAATTCCAAATCACATATTAAATATTTCAAAATTTGAACACTGTGATACAATATTAACATCCTGTATCCTTTTTACTATATTCTAATGTTTTATTTAAATAAGTGACTCTGTTTATAACAGTAACTCAGAGAGCAATACAGCCTTGCTGGACCATCTGTCTTTATCTTTTTAGTTCCGTTTAAAGAAGCTGTATGCTCAGTTCGCCAAGTAATATTACATAAAGAATAAAAACAGCTGTATTATGCATATTTGTGTTGTTTTTATGTATACAACTTTCAAATCCCATATGGGAAAATATGGTTCCACACGGTTAAAAGGAATACAATACCTTTAATTTTATTTAAGGCATATGTTTTCTGCGAAAGGTGCATATCATTTAGCTTTTGCGGGAATTCAAAGTTTATCTTGGATCATGGTGTCAGAGATATGATTATTAGTTACGCAAGTCTCCGACGGTACTGTTTTGTGTACAGTTATCTGGTATACAAAACAAAACTAAAAATAAAAAGCTTGGCTCCAATCTAATATGTAAATTAAACTTTTGCATCTGATATGGCCCGCATCTAATGACTCTAGCAAATAAAGCATATCTAGAAGTAGCCATCCCATATTCCATAAGCTATCATATAAATATCAAAATAGTTTTTCTCCATTCTTATCTGAAAATAAAAGTTGAGCTTGCATTATATAGATAGAGTAACCAGGCTGCAACTCATACAAAAGTTGAACCAACAATCTTGCTTGTATGAATGGCACAGATTAATTTTCCATTGTGTGATTCCAAAATTATATTTCTTGTGGGTTTAATTTTTTGGCGAAAACTAACACAAATTGGAATATACATTTTTGGTAATTCAAGGATAATGAAAAATTGGTCAAGAGTTTAATAATAACCTGCATTTAAAATTTTATTATGGTTTTGTCTTGTTTCTGTTAAGATTGTTTTCTGTACTGGTATAAACTAAATGCCCTGATTTCATATTCCAAGAAATGTAAAAAAAATCAACCCGCCCAAAGAAATTTAAAAATTGACCTTCGGGGGGGGGGGGGGTATTACGGGATAGAAGATCCTATAGAACATAAATGGTTAACATGACATGAATTGAATTTAGTTTAAATTTAATATCAAATTTAAAACGAAGCTTTTCTCCTTCAACACGACTTAATTTTTATACATTTTCGAAAAGCAAATCCTCATGGTTTAACCTAACAGGCTCCTCAATACATCCTTCAAAAAAGTATACGTTTCATTCAGTGTTAATTATCTGTCTTTTTCATGGTTCATGCTGATGTAAATGTCTGTAAATACTTGTCTGCTGTAAACTACCTGCTGTTATCAGCTTACCTAAGACTATAAATGTAGAGTAAAATCCTTTATGCAAAAAGCAGCCCCATGGAAGGTCTATTTGCTCTATCTAAATGATATGTTATTGCTCGTACAAAGAAGTTGTATGACGGTATGTGATCAGTGTTGTACAGGTTTTTGCTTGCTACAATGTCAATAAACTAGTTCAAAAATTTGAATGAAACTTCGTTATATCGTGGTGTGGACCAGGGAACATTTTCTAAAACTGTGGGACAGATCTGTGCGATGTGAGAGATGATGTGGAATTAAATACAGCCTAAGTTGTCACCTGTCTGCTTTTTGTTCTTCAATATATATATATATATATATATATATATATATATATATATATATATATATCCCTGAAACGGTTATCAATTATTTTCTACTTCATGACCAAACCATTTAATATTCGTTTAGGACCTTCAGATATACATTTTTGATAAATTTACCGAAAGAGGTGGATTTATAGGCCTTCACTATCAGTGAAGTGAGATAATGGTGTCGGTGAGGTAAGAATGGAACAAGGAATTGACTAAATAGCATAATCATAATCATTTCCATATATTATGTATATATGGAGTTATTAAATCTGTATGCACCAGTGAGAATCAGGGAATAAGGAGCTAAAGTGTATAGATACAGGTAACCTGAAATCAGCAAGTGATCTATCATACCTTTTGCACAAGCTAAACATCTTGTTGTCTCTATAGGTAGTTCGACTGGTTTCAATGAAATTTTATAGAACAATGGACTATTAAGAAACAACTGATCAACTGATTTTTTTTCTAAGGCTAGCCTGTTAAAAGTAGCTAGTTGTTGATGCGTATCAAGCTGTTGGCTGAGGTATTCGCTGTATAGGTGCTCTCTTAAGTTGTGATAAACATCTTAACAAAGTCTTTATGTCTGAAGTTCACGTAATTAAGAGTTAATGAATCATACTGGCCATTTTGAGGTGTAATGTTGCAAGAATAACTTCTAAAGAAAATGCTTATACATATCAGCCTTTTTGGGTCTCAAATCAGAATTGGCCTAACGATCACAAAAATGTAGGGTGGCCTCTTTTCACAAAGAATAAAAAATACTCGGTGACATATGCTCTCATACAAAATGGGAAAATGATAACATACGTGAAATGTCCATCAAGAAAGGACAAATATGTTCACTGCTCATGCCTTTTATGGCCTGCAGCTACAACGTGTATGATAATTATTTAGCTGTAAACTGCTTCGCAATGATTCGAAATAAGCGCTAAACAATAGGCATATATACCTTATATCTCTGTCTTCGTATGCAACATTTCAACTCTACATGGGATTATCACTAGTATATGAAATTAAACATAGCGAATAAAAACTCGCTAACGACCACCTTATTTTACCTACCACTTAAAAATAAAGACAACTTGTCCCGATTCCTTTTTTTTTTTACTATTTTATGAGAACTCGCGTAGACGACCACCTCAAAAATGCGTCCGCCTGATCGAGATCCTCTTGATGGTCGTGATTTAGATGTTTAACTGTATATTCAAGAAAATATATGTCTACTGTATATCAATGTAAGGTAATTCCAGGCATATTATTATGTCTGAATAGGAAACCGAGAACGGTCTCAGGACTGCAGTCATAATTTTGTGAAATGAGCCATTTTCTTCTGGGACTTGATCAGTTCCATTGGTACAGAATGGACTCGAACTGCGGAGATGGTGTTAAAAGATGGATCCTTCCTCTTCTCCACTAATGGTCTAAATTGGCTCATGTGTTTTATTTCAAAAGGAGTGGTAAAAAAAGATTAAAAGTTTTGCGAGTGAAAAGTTTTAAAAAATAACAAAAGAAACACCTATGTTCAATGTTACATCATGACAAAAATCAATGTTAAATCATGCTACGCTTCATAAAGCTATAGGCAACGCAAAACGTGGTAATCAATTTAAATGAGTAGTGAAAGAGGTTTGCATCACTTGGAGTCAAACTTTTGTATGCTTAATTTTATTGCACTGGCAAAATATGTACTTATGTAAGAGTTTATACAAGAGTGTATAAGATATTAACTGGTCATAGGAAATTAACATACTGCTCATATGATGTTCACACGCTGGACATAGGACATTCACATTTTTGCCCATTATAGTAGAATATCAAAATATAATATACTAATCGTCGGTGTGAATGTCCAGTGATGAGTGCATGAATGTTCATACCAAGACATACAATATGAGATGTGTGTGAGTGATGTGTGCGGGGCCGTCGATACACTGGACACGTAGACAAGAGCCAGAAGATTGAATGGGGCATAAGCACGTAAATTTACTTTGGATTTTGCGCAAAGAACATGTTCAAAATTTGGTTTTGGAATCTTCAACCTGTGTATTAGTCGTTTTGTTTCACATGAGCGCTTGGTAACTATGTAACAGAAAGACTTATCTGACATCGAAAAGATAAGTTGATTGTAATGGTAATAAAATTATGATGATTATATGGGATCATTTTCTGTCATTTTGTAGTAGTAACTGCGGATAATTGTATCGATTCTAGGCAAATTATGTCATTTAACAATTGATATTCTTTGTTCAGCTTCAAGCATATAAGGGTACACTTGAGAATTCAATGAGTATACGGATTTGTTTATCAAGCAATTACTCTTTAATCATCAAAGATTTGGTTTATTATCTGTAATTTAAGTTGTTAACGTTCTACATAAAAATGATTACATTTATTAACGATACAGTAAAGTGTAAATCATGTGATCCCCTGCTCATTTCTTAGGTTCAGGGTGTCAGCATTTACGGTGTGCCCATAAGCAATCAAAATTGTACTTCTAACTGAATATTCCTTTTGTGTCGCAAATATTATGTGAATGAAGAAATTGGAGGTATTCTATAGTCTGAACTGATGTTTTTTTTAAACAGTCGCACAAAAGACCATGGAGAAATATAAAGGGGTATGGGGATGGGGTATTATAAAAAAGGCTTCTTTCATGAGTAAACTATTTGGAGTTCATTCACCAAACCCATCTACTATAGAAAATGAGTGAAATTCCAAAATGTCTTAGGGCTTCTATTACTAATATGTTGCTTATTATTTTTTATTGTTGGCTTCTATTACTAATCTGTTACCTATTGCTTTTTGTTCAAGATATATTTAAGAATCAAAGGCTTTTTGCACTAATAAGGTATTGGGACTTACTGGTTAATTGATAATTTTATGTTACCACATATATCTAGGAATTTTAGGAATGTGGGAAACAACTGATTAACACCCTATTACTGGTTGATCATATCAGCAGTCCTTATGGGACATAACCCAGCTCAGTGAGTAGAGATTTTGAAACACAACCACTTAACAAAACCCGCGAAGTGAACATTTTAGGAATTGATATTTTGGGCATGAACCCAATACACTAATGGAACTGATCCGTCTCAGTTTTAATGAACGATGCATAGTGTCAGTCTTACTTATTTAACAATGTGTAAATAATAAATAATTAATTGTAATTCAGTGAAACTCCTTCCTGAGGATAACTCAGTAAGAGGGACAACTCACTAAAACGGACACTAAATCTCAGTCTCTTCAAATTTGCCTATATTTTCTGGTAAACGTAAACTCAGTAAAGCGCACAAGTAAGTATCCAGGACAACGGACAAACTTTCCCATCCCGACTGCGTGTCCAATCCATATTAAGACTCACTAAAGCGGACAGACATCGCGGGTTTCTGGTCACATATATCTGAGGGTGATGGCGCTCCGAGGTCACAACCTCGTATGACCTTTTTCGGTCACAGAAACAGCCCGGGAAAACCGTGATTCGGTGAACCATCGGGATGTTATTTGTAAATATAGTCGAAAAGGTTGTTTATTTCTATAAATGAGTGGATATCACAATCATTATTTAATTAAGATTTGCCGGTCAACCGGGAAAAAAACTAAGTTTTCAAAGAGCTGTTCATTAGACAAAACCACCATCAAAGACTACAATTTGTGTTTTGTGATCGGCGTCCGGCCCCGGAAGCCTTAATTAGTTAAAGACATTGCCATGGTGAATGCGTGCTGAAAAATTGCCCACAGGCTTCATTAATTAACTCACAAACGATGATTGTGTCATAATTTTTGTAAACCACAAGGGCGTTGGCTTTCACAATGTGATCTACCGATTCCGGCAAGGTCATTTGATAATCGATTTTTTCAAAACATGGCATACTTAAAAGGAAAGTTCGTTTTAATATGGAGCTTATATAAAGTGAACTTTCGAACAGACACTCTTTTTACTTTAGTATGCCTTATGATCACAACGGAAAGAGCTCGTTTTATATTTGTGTTTTTCATAACTATTATTTTAAAAATAATCAATATGTCCAGGCGCTGGCAACAATCCATCTTCAATGTGCCTAGTGCAACCAGCCTTGACCTATCACTTGCTTAGAAGATGAAGCATGGCACGTGAAATTGATAAGATTATTGTGCGAGGCTAAGCTGATGACGTTAAGAGTGAAACAGAGATTGTCTTTCTTTTTAATAATTAT
The DNA here is from genome assembly GCA_026874595.1 of Sipunculus nudus. Classification (NCBI taxonomy): domain Eukaryota; kingdom Metazoa; phylum Annelida; class Sipuncula; order Golfingiida; family Sipunculidae; genus Sipunculus; species Sipunculus nudus. The sequence goes on from CM049321.1 coordinate 14,077,641, forward strand.
ATTTCATTAATTACAAAAGCATATCTAAGCTATTTTGAAAATGCTTTGAATAAAATTTAAATATTTAAAATAATCATAGAGTTAATAAAAACAGAGAATATCAGTAACATTCAATGAAGAATTAACGCAATATGCCAAACTCCTCTAAACAGGACAGCTCAGTAATACGGAGTAAAACCTCCATTTCCACGAGTGTCCGACTTAGACGAGTTTCACTGAACATATACAGTGATTCACTGTCAACTCCGTATATGTTTCATGAAAGTTTGGGGAGAACAGTTTTTTCCTTAACTTTCTTTCCTTCTCAGAAATTTCCCAAACTTTCCTTTCTTCCAGGAAAATTTCCCTAACTTCACCAGGAAGGGAAGAAATACTTATATTCACGGAAGATTGCCAACCGTGATTGATGAAAGTCACGCCCAGGACTGTTTAAGGATTATTTAAACATGTACAGGGACAGTGATATTTGTATTTTCTGCTGCTCTTCATTTTCTTTTTTTTAGAAAAAAAGCCGCTTTAATAATTATCCCTGGAATAGTTAATTGGTCGGACATGGATGGCCGCGTGAAGTAGAGTGCACACTTGCTAGCATTTCGCTATGATTTACCAAATAAAAATAATCATAAATGATGCATGAGAAAAAAATAGAATTTATGGAATAGATTATGAAAACAGATTAAATATAAAAATAAGGATAATATAGGACACTTTTAAGTTTCATATTAATTGCAGGACAAGCACACTTTAACACACATTTATTATCTTTCTTCGTTATCATTAAAATATGGAACCTTTAGATGTTCATGCATGCATTTGCATTTCTGGTACATTTGCATTTAAATGCATTTGAACCTAACCCTGATGGTTCATTTATAAAGAAAGTTGTGACGTATTTCATGAAGGTTGAAAATGTTAAGCAGATGAATGTTGTAAAAGAATATCAGTCCTTGTTTATTTAAGTAAACTTAAATCCGTCAATCGTGTAATATAGTTTCGTAAATACTTAAACAACTATATGGTGATATAAATTGAGGGTCACCATGAATGTAATCGAAAAATGTAGAAGTAAAAAGTTATCGGTTGGTTGTCGATTTAATATGCCAATAAGTGTAGGAGCATTTATAGATAATTCGTGCTGAGTAAACACCCTATATTCATTTTTGTTCTTCACTTTCCTATGAAACCTAAAAGGTATGGTGCCATTTTAAAAATTCTGTTTTGACATTTAGTTCAGCTTGTTTTTAAATGCTTATAAAAATGTAAACAAAATAAATAGGAACTAGAGCATGAGAAAGCTTATTTGGTCAAAGCATTAACATGCTAAAGGCACAAATTGTTTTCTCTTAGCAGTTTATGATTGTCTAGACCTTTATTTTGGGTTAATATTAAATGGATTACAATCAGGAAATGCTAAATATACACCTATAGTATTATATACTGTATAAATATAAGATGTTTTTTCCTCCTTCAAAACGTAATGGTTTACGCCAATATTTCTTTGAAACTCCCGTACAGGTAATGATATTTCAGCAGGAGAGATGAGTGGGGCAAAATATGACCATAGCGGGGACGCCACCTGGTGATCATAGCGCGTGACTTCACATGTCAAGTTTTTTACTCATCCAACTGGAGTTCCTTCTGTGTTTCTTCTTTCACTTATTTGTTTGTTTAGGAATTGTCGTGCATGCGCAAGATTTGCCCTCTACAGTCTTTTTACGGTAAACAAACCCACGGGGACTGTGTTTACTCAGATACAGAACCATGACAATGTATAAAACAGATGAATTGGACATATTCATCCCATATGCCTGGAGAGTTTTGAAATTGTTGTATTCAGCCAAAATGAAGAAATGGCGTAATACAATTCTCATATTATTGCGAATGTTTATTAAGCTTTAACATTTTTTTGCGGGGAATAAGTGTTGATTTTTCTTTTCTAAAAGCATAGGTAATCTTTGTCATTTGAACTAAAGCGGGAATGCAGCTCCCGACCGTATACGTTTCTAGACATTCATTTTCTTTCACGTTTAGCTCTTGAGTTATGTAAAATGGACAGGGTTTTTGCGTATTTACTATAGGAATGGCAATTAATATCAAACTTTACATAAGTACCATCTTTTCGAAATCAAGGTTTGGTCACAATAACAATTGCCAGGTCCTTTACACAGGTCTTATTACCTTATAATAACATTTATATACTATGCATGTACTCCGTTTTTTTTAAATGCCAGAGAGGACTGATGAACGCTTGTCTGAACTGTACAGAAATATATTTGCAAATTACAGTTATTCCAATTCACAAAATAATTAAGATTACTACTGATAATTTTAACCTGTGTTTGTTTAGTATTTTATTTCTTACTACCTATGAAGTATGCATTCGGGAATTACATAAAGGCAGTGATGACTATTTAAAGTGTTTTGTAATGTTTGTTTGAATTAAATTGACGAAACCATCAGATTTACACGGTATGCAGATGATGACATCGGTAGAAGATGATGAAGCAGAGTGCAGCTGACCCCTGTTGAGGCTGGTTTTTAGTTGTTTGATACTGGAATAGGACATCCATCGTGATTGGACTTTGCTGAAATATTTATGACATAGGTTAATCTCGGATAATGAATTTGATATGCAGAAGTGTTGTCGTCTTTATGGTGAATATGTTGCATGTTCCACCACGACAATTGGCAGAAACTGAGTTCTGCTCTAGTGCCTTACACCCTGGTCAACAATTTTTTTTGCTTATCAGTAAAAGTAGTATTGACTTTCGGTTCAACATGGTGGCGTAGAGGATCACCCTGTTAGAGCTCTCGCCAAACCTTATGATTTTGCGAGGACAAATGGCAGATGCATTAAGTGTACAGACTACAGCTATGAGCAAAGGTGATACTGGAAATCTGGAGCAATATAGTACGGAGAAATTTCTTGAAACCAGCAAGAAAAGGATCAAAAGTGCTACTACGTCACGCGACAATAGGGAGCAAAGCCCACAAAGGTTCACATAGTCTATTACGGACATGATAGATTCCAGGATTGGTCAGCTGCAACAGACTCTTACAGCGGCCCTAGAGGAATTCAAAATTACTCTGCAAAAGGATATTGATGAACTGAAAGCAGATGTTAAAAATATTGAAAAAGTGAATACAGATTTAGGTAAAACAGTGGATTCAACAATAGAAATTTTGGAATTTACTTAGAATACAGTGAAAGAGACAGAGTCCAGGGCAGAAAAACCTGAAGCTGAGAATAAGGCGTTGAAAGCAGAAATAGAGAGATTAAAGAAAGACCATAAGGAGAAAGATGAACGTTTATGCTCCATTATTGAAGAGATTGACAATTTTGAAAGATACATTCGGGAGTATAATTTGCGACTTGTCGGTACGTCAGAGCACAAACGCATAGATTTACGGGAAATAATGGCCAAAGTGGTCTATGAACAAAAACTGTTTGGCGATCGCCCATTGAAACAATCAAAGATACAATAGAAAACGCCCACCGCACGGGAAAACAGAGAAGACGGGGCCACCGTCACATTATTGGGAAGTTTTATAGTCGTCCAAAGGGGAACGAAATCCTCGGGGCACAGAGACTGCGGGACCACCAAAAGGGCAGGGGCGAGATCTTCTTTGTCGAAGACCTGACACAAGATGATTATCGGCTTAAAAGGAAAGCGACACCCCAAATGCAGGCAGCCCATAAGAGCAAGTGTAAAGTCCGCTTTTGGCGGGGTAAACTCATTATCGACGGAAAAGAGGTCCCAATTCAAGATGCGGAGACTCCGGCCAGTCAGCCTTCATTGACAATAAGAGATCTTTTCATATGTGGTCATTGGTCAACGTACAGGTGACACTCCACGTGCTTCCCTCGAAACCCAGAGTCATCCAGGTTCAAGCATCAGACACCAGGTAGTGCTTGTTACACGAATCTCCGAGTGCGGATAGCAGAGACCTACCCTATAACAAAAACTTGTTTTCATAGGAAAATACCTTAAATATCACTCAAACCATGCTGGCCTTTAGGGTGTGTGTCGACTGGAGTTGGACGCAGTGTAGATGATTATGAATCAGGTCTGTAAATTATTCTTTTTATAGAGATCTAAAGCTTCTTCTTACTAAACTTTATGTCAAAACTCCTTATTGATTCAAATGTGCGTTTCATTGTACCACTAAAACTTAACTGTTAACGGTTAGACCAAGTATTTAAAGTTCATACACTGTTATTGTATCTGCAGTTACAGCTTAAGGTATGGTAATATTTTATTGTTATTAATATTAATAATTATTATTATTATGACATTAAATCGTTACACAAGAAATATTAGCGACAGTAGGATGCACTTATGAGTATCGACGTTATGATGCCAGCACAACAACAAAAGTATGGTCGGACAGTGGTTATTATTATCACTTATTGTGATTATATTACCTGTGTAAAATCACAGGATTATGCTGTATATGTATTAATCCTACCAGTACTAATTGACGCATGCATGATGCTGTCTATATAACCTGATTCGTTTTCATAGTATATCATATGATTTACTATACAATGTCTCTAGGTGTTACTAACACTGACATGGCCAGGGAACATTTCACTTTAAAGACTTGGTCCTGATGTGTTAAGTATATATGTTGATGACCATTATGTACTATATATTGTTATTTTGAAGCATCTACAGTGTATATGCTGCCCCAGAGTTCTGACAATTGTACATACATACCTCGTTATTACAACAACTTATTACAGTTGTCATTAGCGCTGTATAAAAATGTGATCAAGTTACCTGTGTAAAATCACATAATTTTGTTCCATGGGTGACAATCCTTGCAGTTCTAATTGGTGCAGGGATAATGTTGTTTATATACTCCAAATCATTCACAGCATACCACACTATACAGTACATCTAGGTGCCATTAACCCTTATGTCCCAGGGAACAGTTTCATCGTAGCCTTGGCTAGGATGTGGTAACTCTATATTGATGAGCCTTGTGCACTATATTGTAATTTTAAGGCATTAACAGTGGATACGCTGGACTAGTGGAAAATCCTAACAGTGCTTATTGATGCATGTATAATGTTGTTCATATGCTTTGAATTTTCTACAATACATCATACTACATAACGCGTACATGGCCAGGGTACAGTCTCATTGAAGGCACAGTTAGGATGTGTTAATCTATATGTTGATGTCCCTTGTGCATTATACTGTAATTTTGAAGTACATGCAACTGTATATGCCGGTCCAGTGTTTTGAAATTAGTACAGTAACGTATGTATGCATCTCAACTGTCATACACTCAGATTTGCGGACACATTGGCTCATTATTGTACAGAGACAGCTACAAGCTAAGTTTCAACAGTCTGTGAAAAAAGAAAACATTGATGGATTAATATCTGTTGCAACCCAATGTTTCTTTATATAATTGTACATTCTCATTTCCCGATTATGACTTCTTCATGGGAAAACAAATATTGTGCTGAACTAGAGGAAAATTAAGTTGATTTTCAACCAGAATAATGTTGTACTTGTTCAACCACTATTGTTTAAACCTCTTTATCACAAAGAGGTTATATTAAGTTCTTGGATTTATGTTATCTCACCAGTACTTCTGCATTCGTTTTATTATATTATCGAGACTTTCATATACAGAAGTACATTTTCACTAACCCAATTCTATAATCTAGTAATGTCCCACTTATAGTCCATCCTGTATTTTATTTTCTCATATACATATGGTTTTTTTTTCATACGAGGGCAAGATAGTCTTCAGACTGTATTCACAGAAGTTTTGAATCCCTCAATGGTGCCTAATTATAAAGTTTTACTCAACTCCAAAATGCTTCTCCTCGGTTTTTGTACAATGTTTTATTTATACTTGTTTAATCTGATATGGCTCAGGGCAGTCTTCTAAACTGCTACATAGAACTAAAATGTTATTAGGCAGGTTAACATTACTTAAACTTATTTGGTACCCTTCTGATTTGCTCATTCGGTGGGGTCAAGTATACACATCCCTTAAACAACACAGACTATACTTCATATACTCTTTTACCTTCTGGTAGGAGGGAAAACTGTTAGTGCAAGTCTCCTAGACTGCTTTATCAAAATCTAACACATAGTATTAGTTTAGGCGTAATGATTAGATGTCTGATATTTGGCATTAACATGCTGGTGGTGTTAATTGCATTAATGTATTTTAGGCAGTAGATTTGTACTGATTTCTACCAGATAAATGAATTTTAACATAGGCAGCTCTTAATACAGTAATGTCACTTCAGGTATCGCACGCACTATAAAACCAGTCACAAAATACATAAATGTTTTAACTACTTTTACTATTAATTATAAAAGTTCCCGAGATTAGTAAAGTGATGTATACCTGGTATCACTTGACAAGATACACTTATGCATACTGAGTTATTTTTTTTTTATTTATTTTTTCTTCTTCTTCTCCCCTTCCTTTCTTTTTAAATATTTTTTCCTTGAAATATAGTATGCAAGCTGGACAAAATGAAATTAAGAGTTGAATTGTTTTCATAATAACAAGTACCAGAATATTAAGGTGATTCTTAGGATGTCTCACCTTTCAGGTTTCATGTTGTCAGTTTTAGCGAACCTGTGAGCTTATGCAATGGTGTAGCGTCGTCCGGCGTCCGTCGTCTGGCGCCCGTCGTCCGTCGTCTGTACGTTAACCAATACTATCTTGAAAACGGCAAGAGTTAGCATCACGAAATTTTATGCAAAAAATTAGTCATCTAAAAACTATATCGGATTTTACTTATTTTTGGCTAACTGCATTTTCATATATTTTATAGGGAAAAAGCTAAAAAAGGTTTAAAAATCTTCTTCTCTGAAACTGTTCAGCCAAATTGTCCAATGTTTCACAGAAATGATTCCTTCGAACAATTTTTCTCAAGTTTGTTCGAATGATTTAAATTCAGTAATTTTTGGCCGAGTTACAGAAAGTTGAACTTAGTCATCTGTCCAAAATAGCATACTAAAATTACAATCTCAGAAACGGCTGGAGCTATTATCACCAAATTTTAAGCCAATGTTGGTCATATGAGTCATATCTGAAATTGAGGTATTGATGGCGTCACCTGCATCGGCCTTTTTTGTACGGGGGTCATCAGTGTCCGTATCATACTGACGTTTGCAAAGAACTTCTTTTCTGAAACCATTTAGCCAAATTGTTTAATATTGCACAGAAATGATCCCAGGGTAGGGAACCAGTTTGTTCAAATGGTCTCAGTTCAGTGACTTTGTGCTGAGTTATGGGAAGCTGAATATAATCATATGCCGTACCAGCTCATTTTAGCTCAGTGGCTACAAAGATCTTCTTCTCAAAAACTACTGGGCCAAATTCTTAAATCTCACACATTAATTATCCTTAAATATTGATAATTCAAGTTTGTTCAAATGGGTTTGGTTCAGTGATTTTTGGCTGAGTTATGGGAAGCTAAACTTAGCCATTTTGCTGTATTTTCCCATAAGAGTTATAAACCTGTAAAACGTTTTTTGACTGATGCCACTGAGGCCAATATGTTTAATATTTTACAAGAATAATCCCCTGAATAATTCTTATAATAATTGTCTGTTATGGTTCCAAGGAATGAATTTTGGCTGAATTATAAAGATTGAATTGAGTCATTTTACCATATATGATAGCTGTAGGAAGCAGATACTTTTAGCCTGGCACCAGTTTATCAGCATCAGTTACATCTTGCCTGTAGACATTTAGATTTCAGGTTATCTATGGTTAATATTGACAAGAATTTTTTTTTAAAAGTTTTAAAAAAATGTTGATTTATGATTTTAGATATTCCTAATGCCAGGCAATATTTACAATCACAGGTATACAGCTCTCTGACGGTATGTAAAGACGGCTGTACATGGATTATAAATGATTGGATCCATACTCAACTTAATTCAAGATTTTGCCATCAGTGAGATGTATCTGTATTATAATTTTGCATTCAATATGCATCTGTAGTAATTTTTAGCGAACCTCTGAGCTAATGAGATGGTGTGGCGGCGTCCATCGTCTGTACGTTAACCCATACTATTTCGAAAACGACTGGAGCTAGCATCATGAAATTTAATGCAAAAAATTAACCATCTGAATGACTCTGCATTTTCTTAGATTTTATAGAGAAAAACGTGAAAAACCTTTAAAAATCATCTCCTCTGAAACAGTCAAGCCAAAGTGTTCAATATATCACAGAAATAATCTCTTATACCATCTCTCTCATGTTTGTTCAAATGGTTTAAGTTCCGTGAATTTTGGCTGAGTTACAGGAAGTTAAACTTAGCCTTCTGTCCAAAAAAGCATTCTAAAATGACAGTCTAAGAAACAGCTGGAGCTATCATCACCAAATTTATGCCAATCTTGGTCACATAAGTCATATATGGAATTCAGGTATTAATGGTGCCACCTGCATCGACATTTTTTTTGTACGGGGGTCATTGGCCCATTATTGGATTGTACACTAACCCATAATTTCTCAGAAATAGCAGGAGCTACCATCCCCATATTTTATTCAATAATCTGTCACATATCAAATGTTGTGGAATTCGGCTTATTTTTTTTTGCTATCTGCATTTAATTAGATTTTAAATGGCCAAGTAAGCATACTTACATAGTAATCTCAGAAATGACAGAAGCTAGCATTACCAAGTATTGTGCAAATGTTGGTCACATGACTCATATTTGAAGTTGCAGATTTTGTGAACATGTCAGCTTGAAGAAAAAAGCATTTTAGCCAAAGTCTTTCAGTATGTGTAATCAGATTTACCAACAGGCGAAGATTGTATCTGTATCTTTAAATAGGTTGAGAAACTGCCAACTGTTTCAGATTTGGCAACAGATCAAGAGTTCATTCAGTGCACCAAGATATAGGTCAAGAGTTCAATCAGTGCAGCCATGCACAAGCCATGTGATCACCTCATGGGTGACTTGTGAACACCTCATGGCCACCATGTGATCACTTCATGGGTGTCATGCCCCTCAGGGCAGGGCCCCTACATGAGCTTATGCAATGGTGTGGCTACTATTTCAGATATGGCAACAGGCTAGAGGTCAGTCTGGATCTGTTTATGGCTTTGGCAGACTGCCAACTGTATCAGATTAGGCAACAGGTCAAGAGTCCACTCAGTGCAGCTTGGTATGGGTCAGGACTTTACTCAGTGCAGTAGCTGCATTCTATTTATAGCGTTGGCAGACTGCTCACTGCATCAGATTTGGCACCAAAGTTCAGCCTGGATCTATATATAGCTTTTGCAGACTGCCATTTGTGTCAGATTATGCAACAGGTCAAGAGTTCACTCAGTGCAGCCAGGTGCAGGTAAAAATTCCCTCAGTCTAGCCAGGTGCAGGTCATGAGTTCACTCAGTGCAGTAGCCTGAGCCAGCAAATTTGCCACAGTTCACTCGGGGATCTGCCTTTCTCACCTCATCCTGGTCAGCCCCATGCATCAGACTCAAAGTAAGTTTGATGTATTTGCCTGATATTTTGACCTGTCTTTGTGTCTTTGATGGCTTTCTCGTTCACAAGACAGGTGTCGCCACCTACAATTACTTTTGCACAGTGAATGTGTCTGCATATTTCAACAGAGGAATTTGATATATCAGCCTGAAATTGGGCATATATATACATATCGAATAGCTTTGTCGTATACAAGACTGGTGGTGCCACCTACAATCATTTTTGCACAGTGTGTGTCCCTCCTTCAGGAGGGGTTTGATATATCAGTCTGAAATTGGGCATATGTATATAACTTTGATAGCTTTGTTGTATACAAGACTGGTGGTGCCAGCTACAATCATTTGTGTGTTTTGTGCACCCATGCCAGAATGTCAGCAGTGATGTTTGTGTAATTGTTTCTTATTCAAAATGTTTAGTCCTTGCATTGTTCATATACATGAGAAGTAATGGTCCAGCATTGAAGCATTATACCTGGTGTATTTCCCAATGCACAGATTAGCATTAGGCCTGTAGGCCTTCTTTTCAATAGGGAGATTACTAATGCAAAGTGTAAAATATCACAATCATGAAATAAGATCACATGTTAATACTATTTCAATAATAAATACTAGGTAGGATGTTGATCCTTTGTCTAAGCATATGCAGCAAAACTAAATATGCCATTTCGTTCCTTTTTCTTCATATTATGTGCTATAGGCGAATTAGCTGTAGCACAGTACTTTAGACAAGACAAAGTACCTCGGTCACTTTGTTCGAACCGGTGGTTGTATATTATGGCACTGCCCCTGATTAGTAGTGTCTCCATGTTAGATGTTTACTTATGTAAGCTATGTCAGTTTATGTTTGTTTCAATTATTGTGTCCCGTAACTTGACTTTCATTGTGTTTCATGCAGGCATTCAATGTAACAGTCTATCACTATCTGTATCCTATAATTTTCAGAGAAGTGTTTCTGTGTATATAAATAATTTAATTTATCATTAAATGTTAGAGGATTAAGAGATAATAAAAAACGAAGGGAAACTTTTCAATGGTTACAAAGATGTAGTGCTAAAGTTATATTACTACAAGAAACCCATAGCACTGTTAATGAAGAGAATAGATGGAGAGCAGAATGGGGAGGTAAAATATTTTTCTCTCATGGTATAAGTAACTTCAATTGAGTCTGTATTATGCTGAAAAATAATTTTAGTTTTAATATTCATGAAATTTAGTGCCGTGAGGATGGTCGATTTTTAATATTAGATATATCATTAGAAGCTATAAGAATTACTCTAGTTAATTTATATAGGCCTAACAAGGATGAACCTGCTTTCTTTCTTTATAATATGGAAATTGTTTAATCACTGCCAAATGATAATAGATTGTTAGCAGGTGACTTTAAACTTGTTCTTAATATGGATAGAGATAGAAAAGGAGAACCTCCTCATTCACACTTCAGATCACACACACTGATAAACTCATGGATAGATGACTTAGATTTATTGGATATATGGAGAGAACAACATCCTGAAAAATTGCAGAATACTTGGAAGAGACAACCCCTCTGCACTATTTTACAGATTGGATTTTATCTTGATTTCAAAAGGTCTAAGTAGCTGTGCAAGTAAAGCATAGATATTACCAGGATTTAAAAAATGATCATTCCACTGTTAAAGTTACACTCGACCTAAACCTTGATAAAAGAGGGCCAGGTTTCTGGAATTTAATTCTAAATATTTATGTAATAAAGATTATGTAGAATAAGTTAAATAAACCATTAATGAGACAAAATAATTTAATTAAAGTGCAGATCCAGCCTTATTATGGGACACACTTAAGTGTAAGATAAGAGGTTCCACAATAGCATATTCTTTCAGAATTAATAAAAAAGGACCTTGTTACATCAGTTAGAAAATTATTTGAAACCTTTAGAAGAACAATATACCAACAACCCTGATAAAAGAATTAGGGAAGATATAAAAGATAAAAAATCAGAAATTGAGAAAATAATTCAAGAAAAAACAGAAGCAGCAATGTTCAGATGTAAGACCAGATGGTTTTCGGATGGGGAAAAGCCTTCCAAATACTTTTTGAATTTGGAGAAAAGACTATTTAATAATAAAACTATAAAAAGGCTAAACGTTAATAATAGACCTGTAACAAATCCCAGGATGTATTAAAAGAGGCAGAAAATTACTACAACGCATTATATTCTTTAGCTGATTTAGCACCAAATGAAGACCACTATACCTAGTTCTTAACACCGACAGAAAATACCTTATCAGATGAAAATAAAATATTTTGTGTTAGTTAATTGTCAGATGAAGAATTATTTAAATGTTTAAAATCTTTAAAAAATGGCAAAACCCCTGGATCTGCTGGTTTAACAGTGGAATTTTATACATTCGTTTGGCATGAAATTAAAACAGATCTGATAGCTGCTTATAAATAATCTTTTGCAAAGGGCAGTTTAAACAATACTCAACGACAAGGAATTATCACACTGATCCCCAAAAAATCAAAAGACACAACTCTGCTTAAGAATTGGAGACCAATATCTTTATTGAATACAGATTATAAGTTACTGACTAAATATATGGCTTGTAGATTACAGAGGGTTCTCCAAAACGTAATCCATCCAGATCAGACTGGCGTTTTGAAAAAAAAACAGATATATTGGTGAGAGCTTCAGTAGAATTGATAATTTGATGAATTATTGTACTACAAATAAAATAAATGCCAATTTAATAAAAGTAGATTTTGAAAAGGGTTTCGATTTATTAGAATGGTCGTTTATTCAGAAATCATTAAAACACTACAACTTTGGTGATATTTTCTATAAATGGGTCAAAAGATTTTTATAATGGTATATCATCATGTTTTATAAATAATGGAAGGAATTCCAGCTTTTTCACAGTAAGCAGAGGAGTTAGACAAGGCTTCCCCCTTTTACCATATCTATTCATTATTTCGGCTGAACTGCTAGCTGACAATAGAGACAAATAAATATTAAATGCACTGAGATTGGAAATGTGAACCATTTTATTTCTCAATATGCAGATGATACCACACTATTTGTAAGAGGTGGACAAACGATGATTAAAGAGGCTATAGAACAATTTAAAAGATTCCAAAACGTAAGTGTTTCAAAAATAAATATAGAAAAAAAAACAGTAATTATGCCCATTGGTAATCATGAATTCAATAAAGACGAGATGATAAAACTTGGTCTGAAATGGGCAAAAGAACCGATTGCAATTTTAGGTATTAAGATTAATAGTACACTCCAAAATCCTTATGAAATGAACTTTCTACCATTACTTTTACACAGCTGCAGTACCAGTTGTCTGTTTTACCTAAACCTCCAGTATCTTTTTTTAAAAAGAGTTGAAAGCAAGCTTTTTAATTTCATATGGAATAACAAAAAAAGATAAAGTAAAAAGATTAACTCTGATAGCATGTAAAAAGAATGGCGGTTTAAATATGGTCGACATATGGTCAAAATTACAAGCTGCTAAAATCGCTTGGGTGAATAGATTATTGAGCTCAGATTTGAAACAAGGATTGAGACAGGTAGTTGACTGTAGTTTTAATAATTTGAGTGAATATTTATTCAAATGCAATGTAAATGCTGAAGATCTGGATCAACTCTGTTTCCTCAAAAAAGAAAACTAGATTCTGGAAAGAAGTTTTATATGGTTGGTGTAAATATAACTATCATACTCCAGTCAAAACAAATGATTATTTAAATCAATCTTTGTGGATAAACTCTCACCTAAAAATAGTTGGACAAATTGTATTTAATAAAACTTGGTACCATGCAGGTGTCAGATTCATCAATAATTTAACAAAGAAGGTGAACAATTCTTATGTATTCTACACTCCTGGTGAAATAGGACAGATTTATGCCATTGATGTAAAAACATTGACTTATAATATTATTTTACACTCAATACCAGCAAAATTTCTGGAACACCAATGCGTGGTGAAATGAAGCCGCAAATAACAGTAAACGTATATCAGACACGCAGGTGCGTGACAAGAGACCGTGGCGTTTGGTTAATTCTCATGTGAGCGAGCTTCATTGAATGACGTATAAACTGACCAGCATGCTTGCATGCTAACCAACTATATATAAAAAAACAGCGCATATGAATGGACTATTCAAATGAACTTGTCATGTTTCTAAAAAACATAAAAGAACTGACGCAGACACAGGGTTATAGAAGGTAGCACACGCCGTGTATTTAAAGGATCTTTGCAACTGTCGTTGACAGCACATTTATTTAACCTTTAACGCCATGCAAAGTGAACACGTGTCTATTGGTTTCAAAGATGACCCATGTATTTGATTACTGCAGCTCTGCCTATGCATTATAATTGTACAAACTGCAGATGATTTGAGCCGCACGCACGGCAAGGAATAGACTTGCAATTTTATTTTCTTTATTTTGTCAGACCCAAATTGTATTTTGGGTTAATATATAATATTTACAATCTTCAACAGTACTTCAAAATCATAAGGTGATCATACTTTTACATTTAATTTTGAATATCTATGCTATAGGTATGTTTTGCTTACTATTAAATATATATAAATTAACCATTTTAGCGATTGAATAATTTGTACTATTATATATATATATATATATACATATATATATATGTTAAATGTTAAAAGAGGTAAAAACGGCTGTGTGTAAAACCCGGACACAGAAAACATTGATTTGACGCCAATAAAAACACTTGAAAATTAAAAAAAATAAAGCCTACCTTTCTTATGATTTTTTTGGGTTAGTGAAACCCCCAACAGGATTTTTTTAAAGATTGGCCTAAGCAACAGATTACAATCCTGGTGCTCCTTGATCTGTCGGCAGCTTTTGATAAAATCGATCACCAGATACTTGTATCAAGGTTGTCTGAACTACTGGGAATTACAGGTCTAACCTTAGCTTTTTTCAAGTCATATCTAAGTGGGAGGACGCAGTCAGTTGTAATATGGGATAGTGCATTCCGTGGCGCAGTCCTGGAATACGGTGTACCCCAGGTTTCTGTGCTGGGACCCATTGATTTACCATTTACACAATGTGATTAAGAAACATTATGAGATAACACGACTTAAAATATGCTCGTTATGCAGATGATGCTCAGCTGTATTCATTATTTCTACCTGCCATCTTAGATCCTGACATAAGCAAAATAAACTTATGTGAATGACATTCGGATATGGATGTTAGGAAACGAGCTCAAGCTTAATAGTGAAAACACTGAGGTTATTTACATTGGCACAGCTAATCATTTACAGAAAGTAAACAGTCGAACCTTGTTCAATGGTTCCGCTCCAATTGCATCGCCTTTAAACGTGCGGAATTGGGCAGTAATTTTTGATAATCAGATGAAACTTAAAATACACATCAACACTATATAAAAGTGCTTACTTTAATTTGCACAATCTCGGACGTATCCGAAAATTACTTTCAAAGTCAAGTGCATCTCAGCTGGCACGAAGCTTGATTCTGTCAAGGCTGGATGTGTTGATCACTTTCGTTTGGATTACAAAAAATTCAAGAATGTCGTCTACAAAAGATCCAGAATCAGGCTGCCCCCATAGTATGCAGGTTTACAAATCGTGCTAATATCTCTCTCTTCTTAAAGAACTACATTAGTTACCAGTTGTATGTCACACACAGTTTTAAATTTGTTACTTACATACATGGACCTCTAAGGGATGACACCGGCTTACTTATCTGATCTATTCTAGCTGTACCAAGCTCCTCGTACCCTGAGGTCTAACAATAGATATCTTCTTTTGCATGAACCCAGAGCTAAACTTTCAACATATGGAGGCAGAGCTATAAGCTTTGTGCTCCAACTTTGCGGAATGTTACCAAAGTATATAAAAATATGTGACTCAGTTGACAAGTTTAAAGGTGAATTAAAATCTTACTTTTTTGTGCAATTTTATAGCAATATTTTGTAATCCTCTTGTAAATGTTCGGGTCTTTATATTTTTCATGCTTAGGTTATTTTTTAAGTTAAAGTAATAATTTTAGAATGTGAGATATTACGAGTTTTTTGTCTGTTGCTAAATATTGCATCTATGATGTATTTTATTCATGTTTGCATTTTTGTCAGGCGCTTTAAAGCGGAATATTGAAATCGGTTGTGCCATGTATCACATCATTGGTTAAAAAATCCTTTGCCACTGCTGATGTACCATCTTGTATGAAGCAGGCGCTAGTTAATCCTTTAATTAAAAAAAATAACCTATATAGGATGCTGAGTGTCTAAACAATTATAGGCCAGTAAGTAGGCCAGTTGGAGGAGCAGTAAGACGAATCCTTTGAGACTTGGTCTTTAGATATTGATGCTGACAGCACACAGAAGGCGTTGAGAATTATATTATTTATGATTCTTCTATCACAATTTGCCAAGTCAGAAAAGTTAAATGTAATTAAAAGGAAATTTATGTGCTCACACTATAAAGTCAGCAATTCTGTTATTGTTTTATATCATTAATTAAAATTACAATTATAATAACATGAGAAAATATGGCTGACTACGGTTAAAAGAAATAAAAGATTTAATAACATTCAAGGCATATGTTTTCAACAAAAGATGTATATTATCCGGCTTGTGCGCGAATTCAAACTTAATCTTGGATCATTATTTCAGAGAAATGAGTATTAGTTACGCAGGCCTCCAACGGTACAGTTTTGTGTACATTTATCTGCTATATAAAAATACAAAAAACTGGGCTGCAATATATCATGTACATTCAGCTTCTACATCTAATGACTCTAGCGAATAAAGCATATCAAGAAGTAGGCACCCCATATTCCATAAGCATTCATATAAATATAAGAATAGTTTATCATTATTCTTATCTGAATACAAGAGTTTAGCTTGCATTATATAGATAATGTAACCCGGCTGCAAATCATACTCTAGAAATCTATGTTTTCATTTAGAGAATGTTGTATCTATGATCTTGCTCGGATGAATTACTCAGAATATTTTCCATTGTGTGATTCCAAAATTATATTTCTTGTGAGTTTCAATTCACGGGGAAAACTATCGCAAATTTGAATACACATTTTAATTCATTCAAAGATAATGGAAAATAGGACAAGAGTTAAATAATAACCAGCATTTAAGAGTTAACTATTGTTTTGTCTTGTTTCTGTTAAAATTGTTTTCTGTATTGGTATAACCTAATTGCCCTGATTATATATTCAATGAAATGTAAACAAAATAAGCCCGCCCAAAGACTTAACAAAATTGACCTATTCACAGCTTACCTATAATAATGAATAAAAAGTAAAATCCTTTATGCGTTATTATGCATGTGGACTAAGGAACATTTCCGAAAACTGTGGGACATATCTGTGCAATGTGACATGATCTGGAATTAAATACAGCCTACGTTGTCACCTTTCTGCTTTTTAGTCTTCACAAAATATACATAAAAAAATCACCCCCCTCACACTGTTCTCAATTCTTTCTTAACTCATGACCAAATCCCTTAATATTCTTTAAGAACCATCAGATATAAATTTAAAAAATTAATTTACCGAAAGAAATAGATTTATTGGCATTCATTATCAGAAAGTGAGATAATGGTGTCGATGACGTAAGAATGAAACAATGAATTGACGAAATAGCAAAATCATTATCGAATTAGGGTGTCAATTCCATATGTTATGTATAAATGGAGTTAAATTTGTATGTACAAGTGTGAATCAGGGAACACGGAGCTATAGTGTATAGATACAAGTTAACTGAAATCAACAATGATCTACCATACCTTTTGCACACTTAAAACAGAATATCTGTTGTCTCTATAAATAGTTTTTATGGATTTAAATGAAAATTTATTGAACAGTGGACCATTAAGAAAAAACTGAACAACTGATTGTTTTTTGCATGGTTTGCCTGTTAAAAGTAGCCGGGATGTAGATGCGTATCAAGCTGTTGGCGGAGGTATGCACTCTATAGGTGCTCTCTAAAGTTGTGATAAACGTCTTAACAAAGTCTTTATGTCTCAAGTCAACGTTTGTTTTCTAAAGTAAATATTTATACATATTGGCCTTCATTTTGCTCTAAAATCAGAATTGACCTGAAAAATTACCAAACCCCTTTAGAAAATTGGCTCCTAATGTTTGCAAAGGTTAAGGCCTAACGATCACAAAAATGTAAGATATGCTCTCTTTTTACAATGAAAAAAATTACTCGGTGACATATGCTCCCAAAATAAATGAGAAAATGATAACATACGTGAAATGTCCACCAACAAAGGAAAAATATGATTGCCCATGCTTTTTATGGCCTGCAGCTACATCGTGTATGATATATTTTTAGCTGTAAACTACTTTGCAATGATTCAAAATAAGCGTTAAACAATAGGCATATATACCTTATATCTCTGTTACCTATGGAACATTTTAACTCTGCGTGGGAATATTACTAGTATATGAAATTAAATAGAGTAAAACCTCGCCTAACGACCGACTTATTTTACCACCTCAAATTAATGACAACTTGTCCGAATTCTTTTTTTCTTTAAGAGAACTCGCCTGGACAACCACCTGGAAAATGCGTCAACTTTATTGAGATCCCCTTGGTGGTCTTCAATAAGTTGTTTCACTGTATATTTAAGAAAATATATGTCTACTATGATGATTATATGGGATCATTTTCTGTCATTTTGTAGTAGTAACTGCGGATAATTGTATCGATTCTATTCAAATTAGATCATTTAACAATTGATATTCCTTGTGCAGCTTCATGCATATGAGGGTACACTTGAGAATTCAATGAGTATACGAATTTGTTTATCAAGCAATTACTCTTTAATCATCAGGGATTTGGTTTATTATCAGTAATTTAATTTGTTAACGTTCTGCATAAAAATGATTACATTTATAGACGATACAGTAAAGTGTAATTTATACCAGACTAAATCATGTGAACCCCTGCTGATTTCTGCGGTTCACGGTATCAGCATGTACGGTGTGCCCATAAGCAATCAAAATTGTACTTCAAACTAAATATTCCTTTTGTGTCGCAAATATTATGTGAATAAAGAAATTGGAGGTATTCTATAGTCTGAACTGATGATTTTTTTAAACAGTCGCACAAAAGACCAAGGAGAAATATGAAGGGGAATGGGGATGGAGTATTATTAAATATTGCTTCATTCATGAGTATACTATTTGGAGTATCCGATTGGTAGTGGTTAGGGGACCGCGACTATTGTTTCCCCCGGGGCCCCCAATGGTGTTAAGACGGTCCTGTGAGTACGTGTGTGTGCCTGTGTGTGTCGGTGTGTGTGTTTGCTTCCAACAGAACTCCCTCAATAGTCCAGAAAATAGTCCAGAAAACATGGATATTACCGCACACAGGGTGCTATCTTGTTTAAAACAACGTGTTTATAATATGGGGGGTCCTACATAATAAACAAAACAAATTCAACAAGGGCATATGGCACAGTTTTGTCAATGGGGTTTTGCAACAAGTAACTTTTCTACCTCCGCATATATGCAACCTACCACCTTTGGTTACAGGTTTTTCCCGTTTGTCAACATTGCTGTGTTTACAAACATGTTGCTGATAAACAAGTTCATACATCCTTTACCAAGGCCTCATAATAAGATTTCATTAACAACATTACTCTTAGAATATTAATATATACACAGAGAAAGTCAGACATTTACATTCACCCAAACTACGCCAACAGTCGGCATGAAAGTAGTACGAATTAATCAGAAGCGCTTCACGATCTGTGACGAAGAGCCATTAATCCAAAACATGTCCAATTCAATGCGTATCGGGCCCCATTCGTGGAAGTGGGAACGCTACTTATTAAGTGTTATAATCATGCTGTTTCCTAATTTTCGACTAAGTTACAGATTGGTTAGACCTTAATTAGACCTTATTTAAGAGAATATTGCTACCTTTGTAACCTGTGCCCAAATAGGTGTCGTGTCTAGAATTAGGTTACATAGAAAACTACGTCCATATATACTAGTATATAAACGATTCTAGATGCAACCACTTGGCAAGTGGTTAAGGCAAGTAGTTGAGGCAGCCGCACAGGAAATCGGCAGTGAACCTACTTTCTGTGTAAACTTTCCATTGATATAAAATGAACCAGCATGGCTATGACATATATATATATATATATATATATATATATATATATATATATATATATATATATATATATATAGTGTAGAACAGGATTTTCACAAAAAAAATAGACGCATATTCAAGGACTTGGAGGTCATGACCTTATTTTTTTACATATATCTAATTCAGATCCATGAAATATTTCTTGAGAAATCTTGCTTAAAGATATTTTTCTGCGGCCGGGTCGGGACCGTGCTAAAACCATGCTTTTTCCTGACTTTTTCTAGAGATACAATTAAATGTTATACACGGACCGATGTATAATGAGAGAAATTAAAAAATCATATATTAAAAAAAATTGCTTGTTTGATTTGTTTTTGAAATATGTCACCGTATCTTTCATGATCTATACTACACCACTATCTACTTAAATTTCAGCATGACAGGCTGCTATGAAATGCCTGCTTTTTGTTGGTATACATGACAATCATCCGTGTGCGAAACAAAGCTCGCCTAAAAACATGTATACAGGACGACCCAAAATAAGTTATTATCATAGGATATAAAACTTTAATTTATATGCTTTAATATCATGAGTCTTTTGTCGCTATTAATAATTAAATGAACATTAAACACATTGATTGATGACAGGGTTGGCACAATCTTCCCAGAAGGAAAGGAAAGGAAGAAAGTATCCATTTCTTCCAAGGGAAGAAATACAGTCGCAAAATATCAGTTTTTTTTTATTTTGGCCCTTCATGTCGGTACAAATCAGGTGGATTGTTTTAACAAACTTTAATATGTTAACGATGTACCAAGAGACCCTTTGGGTTTCTGTGAAAGTGACCGTGGTGTGACTTGGGGCTCAGTGGGTAAGCCTTTAGTTGAACAATGTAGATGAACACTCCAAGGGGTGAAATGTTTGTACAGTTTGTACAGTCCACAGTTGAGTATTAAAGGTCGTACAAACTAGAGTATACACGCTTAAGGTGTGTTTTGTTTCATTTGGTTAAGCAGAAGCAAACACTGTTTGATAATTAACTGACTGTTGTGCAGATTGCTTATCTATTTGTCCATTAATCAGCAGATCTAACCTGTCGATACAAAATACTAGGGTCTCCCCAAAAGGTCTCCTCCCAAAATATCTACAGTTCATTCTCCAAACCCATGTACTATAGAAAATGAGTGAAATTCCAAAATGTCTAAGGGCTTCTATTTTTAATATGCTGCTTTTTATTTTTTATTGTTGGCTTCTGTTACTTAGCTGTTACCTATTACTTTTTGTTCAAGATATATTTAAGAATCAAAGGCTTTTTGCACTTATAAGGTATTGGTACTTACTGGTTAATTGATAATTTTAAGTTACCACATATATCTAGGAATTTTAGGAATGTGGGAAACAACTGATTAACACCCTATTACTGGTTGATCATATCAGCAGTCCTTATGGGACATAACCCAGCTCAGTGAGTAGAGATTTTGGAACACAACCTCTTAACAAAACCCGGGAAGTGAACATTTTAGGAATTGATATTTTGGGCATGAACCCAATACACTGATGGAACTGATCTGTTTCAGTCTTAATGAACGATGCATAGTGTCGGTCTTACTTCTTTAACAATGAGTAAATAATAAATATCTAATTGTAATTCAGTGAAACTCCTTCCTGAGGATTACTCAGTAAGACGACAACTCACTAAAACGGACACTAAATCTCAGTCCCTACAAATTTGCCTATTTCTTCTGGTAAACGTAAACTAAGTAAAGCGGCCAACTCAGTATCCAGGACAACGGACAAACTTTCCCATCCCGACTGCGTGTCCAATCCATATTACGACTCACTAAAGCGGACAGACATGGCGGGTTTCTGATCACATATATCTGAGGGTGATGGCGCTCCGAGGTGATAACCTCGTATGACCTTTGTTGGTCACAGAGACCGCCCGGGAACAAGCGTGATTCGGTGAACCATCGGGATGTTATTTGTAAATATAGCCGAAAAGGTTGTTTATTTCTATAAATGTGTAGATATCACAATCATTATTTAATTAAGATTTGCCGGTCAACCGGGAAAAAACTAAGTTTTCAAACAGCTTTTCATTAGACAAAACCACCATCAAAGACTACAATTTGTGTTTTGTGATCGGCGTCCGGCCCCGGAAGCCTTAATTAGTTAAAGACATTGCCATGGTGAATGCGTGCTGAAAAATTGTCCACAGGCGTCATTTATTAACTCACAAACGATGTTTGTGTCATCATTTTTGTAAACCACAAGGGCGTTGGCTTTCACAATGTGAACTACCGATTCCGGCAAGGGCATTTGATAATCGATTTTTTCAAAACATGCCATACAAAAAAGGAAAGTTCGTTTTAATATGGAGCTTATATAAAGTGAACTTTCGAACAGTCGAACAGACACTCTTTTTACTTTAGTATGCCTTATGATCACAACGGAAAGAGCTCGTTTTATATTTGTGTTTTTCATAACTATTCTTTTACAAATAATCATGATGTCTAGACGCTGGCAACAATCAATCCTCAACGTGCCTAGTGCAACCAGCCTTGATCTATCACTTTCTTAGAAGATGAAGCATGGTACGTCAAAGTGAAATTGATAAGATTATTGTGCGAGGCTAAGCTGATGACGTTAAGAGTGAAAAAGAGATTGTCTTTCTTTTCAATAATTATATTTCATTAATTACAAAAGCATATCTAAGCTATTTTGAAAATGCTTTGAATAAATTTATATATTTAAAATTACTCATAGAGTTAATAAAAACAGAGAATATCAGTAACATTCAATGAAGAATTAACGCAATATGCCAAATTCTCTAAACAGGACAGCTCAGTTATACGGAGTAAAACCTCCATTTCCACGAGTGTCCGACTTAGAGGAGTTTCACTGAACATACACAGTCATTCACTGTTAACTCCGTATATGTTTCATGAAAGTTTGGGGAAAATGTCAACAGTTTTTTCCCTTACTTTCTTTTCTTCTCAGAATTTTCCCAAACTTTCCTTTCTTCCAGGAAAATTTCCCTAACTTCACCAGGAAGTGAAGAAATACTTATATTCACGGGAGATTGCCAACAATGATTGATGAAAGTCACGCCGAGGATTGTTTAAGGATCATTAAAACATGTACAGGGACAGTGATATTTGTATTTTCTGCTGCTCTTCATTTTCTTTTTTTTCTACTTAAAAAGCCGCGTTAATAATTATCCCTGGAATAGTTAATTGGTCGGACATGGATAGCCGTGTGAAGTAGAGTGCACACTTGCTAGCATTTCGCTATGATTTACCAAAAAAAATAACCATAAATGATGCATGAGAAAAAAATAGAATTTATGGAATAGATTATGAAAACAGATTAATTATAAAAATAAGGATACTATAAGACACTTTTAAGTTTCATACGAATTGCAGGACATCTGAAGGGTTCTCCAAAACTTAATCCATCCAGATCAGACTAGCTTTTTGAAAAACAGATATACTGGTGAGAGCTTCAGTAGAATTTATAATTTGATGAATTATTGTACTACAAATAAAATAAATGCCAATTTAATAAAAGTAGATTTTGAAAAGGGTTTCGATTTATTAGAATGGTCGTTTATTCAGAAATCATTAAAACACTACAACTTTGGTGATATTTTCTATAAATGGATCAAAAGATTTTTATAATGGTATATCATCATGTTTTATAAATAATGGAAAGAACTCCAGGTTTTTCACAGTAGGCAGAGGAGTTAGACAAGGCTTCCCCCTTTTACCATATCTATTCATTATTTCGGCTTAACTGCTAGCTGACAATAGAGACAATAATAATATTTAAGGCATTGAGATTGGAAATGTGAAACATATTTTTTCTCAATATGCAGATGATACCACACTATTTGTAAGAGGTGGACAAACGATGATTAAAGAGGCTATAGAACAATTTAAAAGATTCCAAAACGTAAGTGGTTTAAAAATAAACATAGAAAAAAACAGTAATTATGCCCATTGGTAATCATGAATTCAATAAAGACGAGATAATAAAACTTGGTCTGAAATGGGCAAAAGAACCGATTGCAATTTTGGGTATTAAGATTAATAGTACACTCCAAAATCCTTATGAAATGAACTTTCTACCATTACTTAACAAAATTAAGTAACTAATTAATATTTGGTCTAAAAGAGAGCTAACACCAATTGGTAAGATCAGAGTCATTAAATCTGATTTGATATCAAAGCTGCAGTACCAGTTGTCTATTTTACCTTAACCTCCAGTATCTTTTCAAAAACAGTTGAAAGCAAGCTTTTTAATTTCATAAGGAATAACAAAAAAAAAATAAAATAATGGCGGTTTAAATATGGTCGACATATGGTCAAAATTACATTACAAGCTACTAAAATCGCTTGGGTGAATAGATTATTGAGCTCAGATTTGAAACAAGGACTGAGACAGCTAGTTGACTGTAGTTTTAATAATTTGAGTGAATATTTATTCAAATGCAATGTAAATGCTGAAGATCTGGATCAAGTCTGTTTCCTCAAAAAGAAAACTAGATTCTGGAAAGAAGTTTCATATGGTTGGTGTAAATATAACTATCATACTCCAGTCAAAACAAATGATTATTTAAATCAATCTTTGTGGATAAACTCTCACCTAAAAATAGGTGGACAAATTGTATTTAATAAAACTTGGTACCATGCAGGTATCAGATTCATCAATAATTTAACAAAGAAGGTGAACAATTCTTATGTATTCTACACTCCTGGTGAAATAGGACAGATTTATGGCATTGATATAAAAACATTGACTTATAATAGTATTTTTACTCAATACCAGCAAAATTTCTGGAACGCCAATGCGTGGTGAAATGAAGCCGCAAATAACAGTAAACGTATATCAGACTCGCATGTGCGTGACAAGAGACCGTGGCGTTTGGTTGATTCTCATGAGAGCGAGCTTCATTGAATGACGTATAAACTAACCAGCATGCTTGCATGCTAACCAACTATATATATAAAAAAAACAGCGCATATGAATGGACTATTCAAATGAACTTGTCATGTTTCTAAAAAACATAAAAAACTGACGCAGACACAAGGTTATAGAAGCACACGCCGTGTATTTAAAGGATCTTTGCAACTGTCGTTGACAGCACATTTATTTAAACTTTAACGCCATGCAAAAAGAACACGGGTCTATTGGTTTCAAAGATGATCCATGTATTTAATTACTGCAGCGCTGCCTATGCATTATAATTGTACAAATTGCAGATGATTTGAGCCCCACGACGTAGGCCACGGCAAGGAATAGACTTGCAATTTTATTTTCTTTATTTTGTCAGACCCAAATTGTATTTTGGATAAATATATAATATTTACAATCTTCAACAGTACTTCAAAATCATAAGGTGATCATACTTTTACATTTAATTTTGAATATCTATGCTATAGGTATGTTTTGCCCACAATTAAATATATATAAATTAATCATTTTACCGATTGAATAATTTGTACTATTATAAATATGTATATATATATATATATATATATATATATATATATATATATTAAAAGCGGAAAAAACGGCTGTGTGAAAAACCCGGACACAGAAAACATTGATTGGACGCCGATAAAAACACATGAAAATTAAAAAAAATAAAGCCTACCTTTCTTATGATTTTTTTGGGGTGAGTGAAACCCCCAACAGGATTTTTTTAAAGATTGGCCTAAGCAACAGATTACAATCCTGGTGCTCCTTGATCTGTCGGCAACTTTTGATAAAATCGATCACCAGATACTTGTATCAAGGTTGTCTGAACGACTGGGAATTACAGGTCTAACCTTAGCTTTTCTCAAGTCATACCCAAGTGGGAGGACACAGTCAGTTGAAATATGGGATAGTGCATTCCGTGGCGCAGTCCTGGAATACGGTGTACCCCAGGTTTCTGTGTTGGGACCCATTGATTAACCATTTACACAATGTGATTAGGGAAACATTATGAGATAACACGGCTTAAAATATGCTCTTTATGGAGATGATGCTCAGCTGTATTCATTATTTCTACCTGCCATCTTAGATCCTGACATAAGCAAAATAAACTTATGTGAATGACATTCGGATATGGATGTTAGGAAACGAGCTCAAGCTTAATAGTGAAAACACTGAGGTTATTTACATTGACACAGCTAATCATTTACAGAAGGTAAACAGTCGAACCTTGTTCAATGGTTCCGCTCCCATTGCATCGCCTTTAAAAGTGCGGAATTGGGCAGTAATTTTTGATAATCAGATGACACTTAAAATACATATCAACACTATATAAAAGTGCTTACTTTAGTTTGCACAATCTTGGACGTATCCGAAAATTACTTTCAAAGTCAAGTGCATCTCAGCTGGCACGAAGCTTGCTTCTGTCAAGTCTGGACGTGTGTAATCACTTTCGTTTGGATTACAAACAATTCAAGCATGTCGTCTACAAAAGATCCAGAATCAGGCTGCCCCCATAGTATGCAGGTTCCCAAATCGTGCTAATATCTCTCTTTTTCTAAAAAAAAACTACATTAGTTACCAGTCACACACAGTTTTAAATTTGTTACTAACATATATGGACCTCTAAGGGATGACACCGGCTTTCTTATCTGATCTATTCCAGCTGTACCAAGCTTCGTACCCTGAGGTCTAACAATAGATATATTCTTTTGCATGAACCCAGAGCTAAACTTTCAACATATGGAGGCAGAGCTATAAGCTTTGTGCTCCAACTTTGTGGAATGTTACCAAAGTATATAAAAATATGTGACTCAGTTGACAAGTTTAAAGGTGCATTAAAATCTTACTTTTTCATTCAAGTTTATAGCAATATTTTGTAATCCTCTTGTAAATGTTCGGGTCTTTATATTTTTCTTGCTTAGGTTATTTTTTAAGTTAAAGTAATAATTTGAGAATGTGAGATATTACGAGTTTTTTGTCTGTTGCTAAATATTGCATCTATGATGTATTTTATTCATGTTTGCATTTTTGTCAGGCGCTTTAAAGCGGAATATTCAAATCGGTTGTGCCATGTATCACATCATTGGTTAGAAAATCCTTTGCCACTGCTGATGTACCATGAAACAGGCGCTAGTTAATCCTTTAATTAAAAAAAACCTACACAGGATGCTGAGTGTCTAAACAATTATAGGCCAGTAAGTAACCTGTCATTCATCTGTAAAGTGCTAGAAAGAGTCGTGGCACAGCGAGTTACTGCATACATGCATCAAAATAACCTTGGTGAGCCTATGCAATCAGCTTATAGAAATGACTGTCCTACAGGCAGAGCTATCAGCTCTTTCGCTCCACCTTTGTGGAATAAGTTACCAGAAATGAGCTAGACAAAGTTTCTTCTTCGTTAACAAACCCTTTACATATCCATGAGGTATCACCATACCATGAGACATCTTTGTCATTTTTCTTACCATGAAATGAGGCTAAAATTCACTGTTTAGTAAAGTGCAAAAGAAATCATGCCAACTGGTCCTATCCCCACTTAGTTATTAAAAAAAAACCACTAGATACAGTTGTGCCATGAATCACATCATTGGTTAGAAATTTTTTGCCACTGCTAATGTAACATCTTAGATCCGTTACTTAAAACACCTACAGTGGATGCTGAGTGTGTGAAAGAAAAATATAGGCCAGTATGTATCCTGCATTGTCTCTAAAGTGCTAGAAAGAGCCATGGCACAGCCACTTACTGTATACATGCACCAAAATAACCTTGATGAGCCTATGTAATCAGCTTATAGAAGTGGCTGTTCTACAGAAATGCCCTTCTGCGAGTTGAAAATGACATTTTACAAGCTATTGATAAGGCCAATCTTAAATAAAATTTTCCTCTGTTGCGGGTTTTTCGACATTATGATAGAAAAACCTATTTCCTTTTCAACCAATTTCCATTTCCTATCTCTGTGTCTGCGAATCGATTAAAATGCATGTGACACCTTTTGAGGAGTACGATTTCTTGGACACCAATGCATGGTGAAATGAAGCCACAAATAACAGTAAACATGTATATCAGACACGCAGATGTGTGACAAGAGACCGTAGCGTTCGGGTAATTCTCATGTGAGCGAGCTTCATTGAATGACGTATAAACTAACCAGCATGCTTGCTGCATGAGTTTCCCGGAAAGCTAATCCTACTGACACCTGACCAACACCCATTGGTTTATATTGCATCGACGTCACTTAACCCATGCGTCCATTGGGTGACCTCGACTTTATTTGAATAGACGTGGTCTGTCTGACCGTCGTGCTTTTTCACTGACTAAAATGGTCCCGCTTTAGTGGACTGGACATGTTATATAGATTTCTTCAATGTGAATCAGAAAGCAAAATATTTATAATTATGTAAGCAAAGCAAATCATCCATATTTATTAAACGGAGCTTATGCACTAACGTGCTAGTGTTTTACCGTTTCATAAAAATCATAACCAGGTCTAACAAAGTACCAGCGATGTCAACCCTTTACATCGTCAGTAACAATTCAACATTACAAGTCTGTCAAATTCTAGATTACCCTCAAATGCGGGGGGAAAATAAATAATGTGTTCTAATGGCCCCCTCCTATAATCTCATCCGCTTTTCCGGGCATTTCGTTTTGTCACAGGTGACGAAACGCTCACATAGTACCCGCCCGCGGTACCGAGACACGGGGGGGGGGGGGATTCCCATGAAAAAGTCCCGCGCACTTGTCAACAAACAATCCTTTTAAAAATTATATTTGGAAGTTTATCCGTTATATTATGCAAATATATAAAAAAAAATATGGCATATGAATGGACTATTCAAAAGAAATTGTCATGTTTCTAAAAAAAAATTGACGCAGACAAAAGTTATAGAAGGTAGCACACGCCATTTATTTAAAGGATCTTCGCAACTGTCGTTGATATCACATTTATTTAAACTTAAACGCTTTGATGGAAATACAAATATTTATATTACAACGATAATAATATAATATTCGGTTAATTCCATGCGAAGCGAACACGTGTCTATTGGTTTCAAAGGTGACCCATGTATTTAATTACTTAAGCTCTGCCTATGCATTATAATTTTACATACTGCGGCTGATTTGAGCCCCACAACGTGGGCTACGGCAAGGAATAGACTTGCAATTTTCTTTTCTTTATTTTGTCATGTCTGAATTGTATTTTGAATAAATAAATAATATTTACAATCTTCAACAGAGCTTCAAAATCATGAGGTGATCATACTTTTACATTTAATTTTGAATATCTATTACTGGTATAGGTATGTTTAGCCCACTTTTAAATATATATAAATTAACCATTTCAGCGATTGAATAATATGTATTCATATATATATATATATATATATATATATATATATATATATATATAGGCAGTAAAAAGGACTGTGTGTAAAACCCGGACGCCGGACACAGAAAAAACATTGATTGGACGTCGATAAAAACACATGAAAATTAAAAAAAAATGAAGCCTACCTTTCTTATGATTTTTTAGGTGAGTGAAACCCCCAACAGGATTTTTTTTAAGATTGGCCTAATCAACAGATTACAATCCTGGTGCTCCTTGATATGTCGGCAGCTTTTGCTAAAATCGATCACCAGATACTTGTATCAAGGTTGTATGAACTACTGGGAATTACAGGTCTAACCTTAGCTTTTTTCAAGTCATATCCAAGTGGGAGGACGCAGTCAGTTGTAATATGGGATAGTGCATTCCGCGGCGCAGTTCTGGAATACGGTGTACCCCAGGTTTCTGTGCTGGGACCCATTGATTTACCATTTACACAATGTGATTAGGAAACATTATGAGATAACACGGCTTAAAATATGATCTTTATGCAGATGATGCTCAGCTGTATTCATTATTTCTACCTGCCATCTTAGAATCTGACAAAAGCAAAATAAACTTATGTGAATGACATTCGGATATGGATGTTAGGAAACGAGCCCAAGCTTAATAGTGAAAACACTGAGGTTATTTACATTGACACAGCTAATCATTTACAGAAGGTAAACAGTCGAACCTTGTTCAATGGTTCCGCTCCCATTGCATCGCCTTAAAAGTGCGGAATTGGGCAGTAATTTTTGATAATCAGATGACACTTAATATACATATCAACACTATATAAAAGTGCTTACTTTAATTTGCACTATCTTGGACGTATCCGAAAATTACTTTCAAAGTCAAGTGCATCTCAGCTGGCACGAAGCTTGCTTCTGTCAAGTCTGGACGTGTGTAATCACTTTCGTTTGGATTACAAAAAATTCAAGCATGTCGTCTACAAAAGATCCAGGATCAGGCTGCCCCCATAGTATGCAGGTTCCCAAATCGTGCTAATATCTCTCCCTTTCTTAAAGAACTACATTAGTTACCAGTCACACACAGTTTTAAATTTGTTACTAACATATATGGACCTCTAAGGGATGACACCGGCTTTCTTATCTGATCTATTCCAGCTGTACCAAGCTCCTCGTACCCTGAGGTCTAACAATAGATATATTCTTTTGCATGAACCCAGAGCAAAACTTTCAACATATGGAGGCAGAGCTATAAGCTTTGTGCTCCAACTTTGTAGAATGTTACCAAAGTATATAAAAATATGTGACTCAGTTGACAAGTTTAAAGGTGCATTAAAATCTTACTTTTTCATTCAAGTTTATAGCAATATTTTGTAATCCTCTTGTAAATGTTCGGGTCTTTATATTTTTCTTGCTTAGGTTATTTTTTAAGTTAAAGTAATAATTTGAGAATGTGAGATATTACGAGTTTTTTGTCTGTTGCTAAATATTGCATCTATGATGTATTTTATTCATGTTTGCATTTTTGTCAGGCGCTTTAAAGCGGAATATTCAAATCGGTTGTGCCATGTATCACATCATTGGTTAAAAATCCTTTGCCAATGCTGATGTACCATCTTGTATGAAACAGGCGCTAGTTAATCCTTTAATTAAAAAAAAACCTACACAGGATGCTGAGTGTCTAAACAATTATAGGCCAGTAGGTAACCTGTCATTTATCTGTAAAGTGCTAGAAAGAGTCGTGGCACAGCGAGTTACTGCATACATGCATCAAAATAACCTTGGTGAGCCTATGCAATCAGCTTATAAAAATGACTGTCCTACAGGCAGAGCTATCAGCTCTTTCGCTCCACCTTTGTGGAATAAGTTACCAGAGTATATTAAAATATGTAAGGGTGCATTAAAAACTTACTTTTTTATGCAAGTTTATAGTGATATTTTATAATTCTCTTGTGAATATTCGGGTTTGCATTTTTTTGTCAGGCGCTTTGAGCGGAATATTGAAATCCTGTACACATGCGCAATAAATTAAATAAAAAATAAGAATAAATTTTTATTTTTATTATTATTATAATTAGCATTCATAAACTACTGTAATGTCTTCTATAGTCATTAAAATTGCAAATAAAAGTGTTTTATAATACAGGTTATAATATTGAATTAGTTGGAGGAGCAGTAAGACGAACTAAGCTCAGATCCTTTGAGACTTGGTCATTAGAGATTGATGCTGACAGCACACAGAAGGCGTTGAGAATTATATTTTTTATGATTCTTCTATCACAATTTGCCAAGTCAGAAAAGTTAAATGTAATTAAAGGAAATTTATGTGCTCACACTATAAAGTCAGCAATTTTGTTATTGTTTTATATCATTAATTAAAATTACAATTATAATAACATGAGAAAATATGGCTGACTACGGTTAAAAGAAATCAAAGATTTAATAACATTCAAGGCATATGTTTTCAACAAAAGATGTATATAATCCAGCTTGTGCACGAATTCAAACTTAATTTAGGATCATGGTTTCAGAGAAATGAGTATTAGTTACGCAGGCCTCCAACGGTACAGTTTTGTGTACATTTATCTGCTATATAAAAATACAAAAAGCTGGGCTGCAATCTATCATGTACATTCAGCTTCTACATCTTTTATACTTTTATACTTCTACAAAACTTTTATACAAAACTGTAAATAATGCTTTTTCTCAATCGACTGATAGTCTTTGCCTGTCTTTCTGTCTAGAAGTCTCAAATTGGTTTAAGGGGTATTTTGAGCAAAAATATTGATTCAATAAGAAATGAGCTAGACAAAGTTTCTTCTTCGTTAACAAACCCTTTACATATCCATGAGGTATCACCATACCATGAGACATCTTTGTCATTTTTCTTACCAGGAAATGAGGCTAAAATTCGCAAACTGTTTAGTAAAGTGCAAAAGAAATCATGCCAACTGGTCCTATCCCCACTTAGTTATTAAAAAAAAAACACTAGATACAGTTGTGCCATGAATCACATCATTGGTTAGAATTTTTTTGCCACTGCTAATGTAACATCTTAAATCCGTTACTTAAAACACCTACAGTGGATGCTGAGTGTGTGAAAGAAAAATATAGGCCAGTATGTATCCTGCATTGTCTCTAAAGTGCTAGAAAGAGCCATGGCACAGCCACTTACTGTATACATGCACCAAAATAACCTTGATGAGCCTATGTAATCAGCTTATAGAAGTGGCTGTTCTACAGAAATGCCCTTCTGCGAGTTGAAAATGACATTTTACAAGCTATTGATAAGGCCAATCTTAAATAAAAATCCTCTGTTGCGGGTTTTTCGACATTATGATAGAAAAACCTATTTCCTTTTCAACCAATTTCCATTTCCTATCTCTGTGTCTGCGAATCGATTAAAATGCATGTGACACCTTTTGAGGAGTACGATTTCTTGGACACCAATGCATGGTGAAATGAAGCCACAAATAACAGTAAACATGTATATCAGACACGCAGATGTGTGACAAGAGACCGTAGCGTTCGGGTAATTCTCATGTGAGCGAGCTTCATTGAATGACGTATAAACTAACCAGCATGCTTGCTGCATGAGTTTCCCGGAAAGCTAATCCTACTGACACCTGACCAACACCCATTGGTTTATATTGCATCGACGTCACTTAACCCATGCGTCCATTGGGTGACCTCGACTTTATTTGAATAGACGTGGTCTGTCTGACCGTCGTGCTTTTTCACTGACTAAAATGGTCCCGCTTTAGTGGACTGGACATGTTATATAGATTTCTTCAATGTGAATCAGAAAGCAAAATATTTATAATTATGTAAGCAAAGCAAATCATCCATATTTATTAAACGGAGCTTATGCACTAACGTGCTAGTGTTTTACCGTTTCATAAAAATCATAACCAGGTCTAACAAAGTACCAGCGATGTCAACCCTTTACATCGTCAGTAACAATTCAACATTACAAGTCTGTCAAATTCAGATTACCCTCAAATGCGGGGGGGGGGGGGGGGAATAAAGAATGTGTTCTAATGGCCCCCTCCTATAATCTCATCCGCTTTTCCGGGCATTTCGTTTTGTCACAGGTGACGAAACGCTCACATAGTACCCGCCCGCGATACCGAGACGGGGGGGGGGGGGGGGGGGGGAATTCCCATCGAAAAGTCCCGCGCACTTGTCAACAAACAATTTTTTTAAAAATTATATTTGGAAGTTTATCCGTTATATTATGCAAATATATTAAAAAAAAATATGGCATATAAATAGACTATTCAAAAGAAATTGTCATGTTTCTAAAAAAAATTGACGCAGACAAAAGTTATAGAAGGTAGCACACGCCATTTATTTAAAGGATCTCGCAACTGTCGTTGATATCACATTTATTTAAACTTAAACGCTTTGATGGAAATACAAATATTTATATTACAACGATAATAATATAATATTCGGTTAATTCCATGCGAAGCGAACACGTGTCTATTGGTTTCAAAGGTGACCCATGTATTTAATTACTTAAGCTCTGCCTATGCATTATAATTTTACATACTGCGGCTGATTTGAGCCCCACAACGTGGGCTACGGCAAGGAATAGACTTGCAATTTTCTTTTCTTTATTTTGTCATGTCTGAATTGTATTTTGAATAAATAAATAATATTTACAATCTTCAACAGAGCTTCAAAATCATGAGGTGATCATACTTTTACATTTAAATTTGAATATCTATTACTGGTATAGGTATGTTTAGCCCACTTTTAAATATATATAAATTAACCATTTCAGCGATTGAATAATATGTATTCATATATATATATATATATATAGGCAGTAAAAAGGACTGTGTGTAAAACCCGGACGCCGGACACAGAAAAAACATTGATTGGACGTCGATAAAAACACATGAAAATTAAAAAAAAAATAAAGCCTATCTTTCTTATGATTTTTTAGGTGAGTGAAACCCCCAACAGGATTTTTTTTAAGATTGGCCTAATCAACAGATTACAATCCTGGTGCTCCTTGATATGTCGGCAGCTTTTGCTAAAATCGATCACCAGATACTTGTATCAAGGTTGTATGAACTACTGGGAATTACAGGTCTAACCTTAGCTTTTTTCAAGTCATATCCAAGTGGGAGGACGCAGTCAGTTGTAATATGGGATAGTGCATTCCGCGGCGCAGTTCTGGAATACGGTGTACCCCAGGTTTCTGTGCTGGGACCCATTGATTTACCATTTACACAATGTGATTAGGAAACATTATGAGATAACACGGCTTAAAATATGATCTTTATGCAGATGATGCTCAGCTGTATTCATTATTTCTACCTGCCATCTTAGAATCTGACAAAAGCAAAATAAACTTATGTGAATGACATTCGGATATGGATGTTAGGAAACGAGCCCAAGCTTAATAGTGAAAACACTGAGGTTATTTACATTGACACAGCTAATCATTTACAGAAGGTAAACAGTCGAACCTTGTTCAATGGTTCCGCTCCCATTGCATCGCCTTTAAAAGTGCGGAATTGGGCAGTAATTTTTGATAATCAGATGACACTTAATATACATATCAACACTATATAAAAGTGCTTACTTTAATTTGCACAATCTTGGACGTATCCGAAAATTACTTTCAAAGTCAAGTGCATCTCAGCTGGCACGAAGCTTGCTTCTGTCAAGTCTGGACGTGTGTAATCACTTTCGTTTGGATTACAAAAAATTCAAGCATGTCGTCTACAAAAGATCCAGGATCAGGCTGCCCCCATAGTATGCAGGTTCCCAAATCGTGCTAATATCTCTCCCTTTCTTAAAGAACTACATTAGTTACCAGTCACACACAGTTTTAAATTTGTTACTAACATATATGGACCTCTAAGGGATGACACCGGCTTTCTTATCTGATCTATTCCAGCTGTACCAAGCTCCTCGTACCCTGAGGTCTAACAATAGATATATTCTTTTGCATGAACCCAGAGCAAAACTTTCAACATATGGAGGCAGAGCTATAAGCTTTGTGCTCCAACTTTGTAGAATGTTACCAAAGTATATAAAAATATGTGACTCAGTTGACAAGTTTAAAGGTGCATTAAAATCTTACTTTTTCATTCAAGTTTATAGCAATATTTTGTAATCCTCTTGTAAATGTTCGGGTCTTTATATTTTTCTTGCTTAGGTTATTTTTTAAGTTAAAGTAATAATTTGAGAATGTGAGATATTACGAGTTTTTTGTCTGTTGCTAAATATTGCATCTATGATGTATTTTATTCATGTTTGCATTTTTGTCAGGCGCTTTAAAGCGGAATATTCAAATCGGTTGTGCCATGTATCACATCATTGGTTAAAAATCCTTTGCCAATGCTGATGTACCATCTTGTATGAAACAGGCGCTAGTTAATCCTTTAATTAAAAAAAAACCTACACAGGATGCTGAGTGTCTAAACAATTATAGGCCAGTAGGTAACCTGTCATTTATCTGTAAAGTGCTAGAAAGAGTCGTGGCACAGCGAGTTACTGCATACATGCATCAAAATAACCTTGGTGAGCCTATGCAATCAGCTTATAAAAATGACTGTCCTACAGGCAGAGCTATCAGCTCTTTCGCTCCACCTTTGTGGAATAAGTTACCAGAGTATATTAAAATATGTAAGGGTGCATTAAAAACTTACTTTTTTATGCAAGTTTATAGTGATATTTTATAATTCTCTTGTGAATATTCGGGTTTGCATTTTTTTGTCAGGCGCTTTGAGCGGAATATTGAAATCCTGTACACATGCGCAATAAATTAAATAAAAAATAAGAATAAATTTTTATTTTTATTATTATTATAATTAGC
Source organism: Sipunculus nudus (assembly GCA_026874595.1). Classification (NCBI taxonomy): domain Eukaryota; kingdom Metazoa; phylum Annelida; class Sipuncula; order Golfingiida; family Sipunculidae; genus Sipunculus; species Sipunculus nudus. The sequence continues at coordinate 14,113,400 of CM049321.1, forward strand.
ATTCATAAACTACTGTAATGTCTTCTATAGTCATTAAAATTGCAAATAAAAGTGTTTTATAATACAGGTTATAATATTGAATTAGTTGGAGGAGCAGTAAGACGAACTAAGCTCAGATCCTTTGAGACTTGGTCATTAGAGATTGATGCTGACAGCACACAGAAGGCGTTGAGAATTATATTTTTTATGATTCTTCTATCACAATTTGCCAAGTCAGAAAAGTTAAATGTAATTAAAGGAAATTTATGTGCTCACACTATAAAGTCAGCAATTTTGTTATTGTTTTATATCATTAATTAAAATTACAATTATAATAACATGAGAAAATATGGCTGACTACGGTTAAAAGAAATCAAAGATTTAATAACATTCAAGGCATATGTTTTCAACAAAAGATGTATATAATCCAGCTTGTGCACGAATTCAAACTTAATTTAGGATCATGGTTTCAGAGAAATGAGTATTAGTTACGCAGGCCTCCAACGGTACAGTTTTGTGTACATTTATCTGCTATATAAAAATACAAAAAGCTGGGCTGCAATCTATCATGTACATTCAGCTTCTACATCTTTTATACTTTTATACTTCTACAAAACTTTTATACAAAACTGTAAATAATGCTTTTTCTCAATCGACTGATAGTCTTTGCCTGTCTTTCTGTCTAGAAGTCTCAAATTGGTTTAAGGGGTATTTTGAGCAAAAATATTGATTCAATAAGAAATGAGCTAGACAAAGTTTCTTCTTCGTTAACAAACCCTTTACATATCCATGAGGTATCACCATACCATGAGACATCTTTGTCATTTTTCTTACCAGGAAATGAGGCTAAAATTCGCAAACTGTTTAGTAAAGTGCAAAAGAAATCATGCCAACTGGTCCTATCCCCACTTAGTTATTAAAAAAAAAACACTAGATACAGTTGTGCCATGAATCACATCATTGGTTAGAATTTTTTTGCCACTGCTAATGTAACATCTTAAATCCGTTACTTAAAACACCTACAGTGGATGCTGAGTGTGTGAAAGAAAAATATAGGCCAGTATGTATCCTGCATTGTCTCTAAAGTGCTAGAAAGAGCCATGGCACAGCCACTTACTGTATACATGCACCAAAATAACCTTGATGAGCCTATGTAATCAGCTTATAGAAGTGGCTGTTCTACAGAAATGCCCTTCTGCGAGTTGAAAATGACATTTTACAAGCTATTGATAAGGCCAATCTTAAATAAAAATCCTCTGTTGCGGGTTTTTCGACATTATGATAGAAAAACCTATTTCCTTTTCAACCAATTTCCATTTCCTATCTCTGTGTCTGCGAATCGATTAAAATGCATGTGACACCTTTTGAGGAGTACGATTTCTTGGACACCAATGCATGGTGAAATGAAGCCACAAATAACAGTAAACATGTATATCAGACACGCAGATGTGTGACAAGAGACCGTAGCGTTCGGGTAATTCTCATGTGAGCGAGCTTCATTGAATGACGTATAAACTAACCAGCATGCTTGCTGCATGAGTTTCCCGGAAAGCTAATCCTACTGACACCTGACCAACACCCATTGGTTTATATTGCATCGACGTCACTTAACCCATGCGTCCATTGGGTGACCTCGACTTTATTTGAATAGACGTGGTCTGTCTGACCGTCGTGCTTTTTCACTGACTAAAATGGTCCCGCTTTAGTGGACTGGACATGTTATATAGATTTCTTCAATGTGAATCAGAAAGCAAAATATTTATAATTATGTAAGCAAAGCAAATCATCCATATTTATTAAACGGAGCTTATGCACTAACGTGCTAGTGTTTTACCGTTTCATAAAAATCATAACCAGGTCTAACAAAGTACCAGCGATGTCAACCCTTTACATCGTCAGTAACAATTCAACATTACAAGTCTGTCAAATTCAGATTACCCTCAAATGCGGGGGGGGGGGGGGAATAAAGAATGTGTTCTAATGGCCCCCTCCTATAATCTCATCCGCTTTTCCGGGCATTTCGTTTTGTCACAGGTGACGAAACGCTCACATAGTACCCGCCCGCGATACCGAGACGGGGGGGGGGGGGGAATTCCCATCGAAAAGTCCCGCGCACTTGTCAACAAACAATTTTTTTAAAAATTATATTTGGAAGTTTATCCGTTATATTATGCAAATATATTAAAAAAAAATATGGCATATAAATAGACTATTCAAAAGAAATTGTCATGTTTCTAAAAAAAATTGACGCAGACAAAAGTTATAGAAGGTAGCACACGCCATTTATTTAAAGGATCTCGCAACTGTCGTTGATATCACATTTATTTAAACTTAAACGCTTTGATGGAAATACAAATATTTATATTACAACGATAATAATATAATATTCGGTTAATTCCATGCGAAGCGAACACGTGTCTATTGGTTTCAAAGGTGACCCATGTATTTAATTACTTAAGCTCTGCCTATGCATTATAATTTTACATACTGCGGCTGATTTGAGCCCCACAACGTGGGCTACGGCAAGGAATAGACTTGCAATTTTCTTTTCTTTATTTTGTCATGTCTGAATTGTATTTTGAATAAATAAATAATATTTACAATCTTCAACAGAGCTTCAAAATCATGAGGTGATCATACTTTTACATTTAAATTTGAATATCTATTACTGGTATAGGTATGTTTAGCCCACTTTTAAATATATATAAATTAACCATTTCAGCGATTGAATAATATGTATTCATATATATATATATATATATAGGCAGTAAAAAGGACTGTGTGTAAAACCCGGACGCCGGACACAGAAAAAACATTGATTGGACGTCGATAAAAACACATGAAAATTAAAAAAAAAATAAAGCCTATCTTTCTTATGATTTTTTAGGTGAGTGAAACCCCCAACAGGATTTTTTTTAAGATTGGCCTAATCAACAGATTACAATCCTGGTGCTCCTTGATATGTCGGCAGCTTTTGCTAAAATCGATCACCAGATACTTGTATCAAGGTTGTATGAACTACTGGGAATTACAGGTCTAACCTTAGCTTTTTTCAAGTCATATCCAAGTGGGAGGACGCAGTCAGTTGTAATATGGGATAGTGCATTCCGCGGCGCAGTTCTGGAATACGGTGTACCCCAGGTTTCTGTGCTGGGACCCATTGATTTACCATTTACACAATGTGATTAGGAAACATTATGAGATAACACGGCTTAAAATATGATCTTTATGCAGATGATGCTCAGCTGTATTCATTATTTCTACCTGCCATCTTAGAATCTGACAAAAGCAAAATAAACTTATGTGAATGACATTCGGATATGGATGTTAGGAAACGAGCCCAAGCTTAATAGTGAAAACACTGAGGTTATTTACATTGACACAGCTAATCATTTACAGAAGGTAAACAGTCGAACCTTGTTCAATGGTTCCGCTCCCATTGCATCGCCTTTAAAAGTGCGGAATTGGGCAGTAATTTTTGATAATCAGATGACACTTAATATACATATCAACACTATATAAAAGTGCTTACTTTAATTTGCACAATCTTGGACGTATCCGAAAATTACTTTCAAAGTCAAGTGCATCTCAGCTGGCACGAAGCTTGCTTCTGTCAAGTCTGGACGTGTGTAATCACTTTCGTTTGGATTACAAAAAATTCAAGCATGTCGTCTACAAAAGATCCAGGATCAGGCTGCCCCCATAGTATGCAGGTTCCCAAATCGTGCTAATATCTCTCCCTTTCTTAAAGAACTACATTAGTTACCAGTCACACACAGTTTTAAATTTGTTACTAACATATATGGACCTCTAAGGGATGACACCGGCTTTCTTATCTGATCTATTCCAGCTGTACCAAGCTCCTCGTACCCTGAGGTCTAACAATAGATATATTCTTTTGCATGAACCCAGAGCTAAACTTTCAACATATGGAGGCAGAGCTATAAACTTTGTGCTCCAACTTTGTGGAATGTTACCAAAGTATATAAAAATATGTGACTCAGTTGACAAGTTTAAATGTGCATTAAAATCTTACTTTTTTATGCAAGTTTATAGCAATATTTTGTAATCCTCTTGTAAATGTTCGGGTCTTTATATTTCTTCTTGCTTAGGTTATTTTTTAAGTTAAAGTAATAATTTAAGAATGTGAGATATTACGAGGTTTTTGTCTGTTGCTAAATATTGCATCTATGATGTATTTTATTCATGTTTGCATTTTTGTCAGGCGGTTTAAAGCGGAATATTCAAATCGGTTGTGCCATGTATCACATCATTGGTTAGAAAATCCTTTGCCACTGCTGATGTACCATCTTGTATGAAACAGGCGCTAGTTAATCCTTTAATTAAATAAAAAAAAACCCTACACTGGAAGCTGAGTGTCTAAACAATTATAGGCCTGGAAGTAACCTGTCATTTATCTGTAAATTGCTAGACAGAGTTGTGGCACAGCGAGTTACTGCATACATGCATAAAAATAACCTTGGTGAGCCTATGCAATCAGCTTACAGAAATGACTGTCCTACATGCAGAGCTATCAGCTCTTGCGCTCCAGCTTTGTGGAATAAGTTACCAGAGTATATTAAAATATGTAAGGGTGCATTAAAAACTTACTTTTTTTATGCAAGTTTATAGTGATATTTTATAATTCTCTTGTGAATATTCGGGTTTGCATTTTTTTGTCAGGCGCTTTGAGCGGAATTTTCAAATCCTGTACACATGCGCAATAAATTAAATAAAAAAATAAGAATAAATTATAATAATAATAATTATTATTATTATTATTATTATTATTAGCATTTATAAACAACTGTAATGTCTTCTATAGTCATTAAAATTGCAAATAAAAGTGTTTCATAATACAGGTTATAATATTGAATTAGTTGGAGGAGCAGTAAGACTAACTAAGCTCAAATCCTTTGAGACTTGGTCATTAGAGATTGATGCTGACAGCACACAGAAGGCGTTGAGAATTATATTATTTATGATTCTTCTATCACAATTTGCCAAGTCAGAAAAGTTAAATGTAATTAATAGGAAATTTATGTGCTCACACTATAAAGTCAGCAATTTTGTTATTGTTTTATATCATTAATTAAAATTACAATTATAATAACATGAGAAAATATGGCTGACTACGGTTAAAAGAAATAAAAGATTTAATAACATTCAAGGCATATGTTTTCAACAAAAGATGTATATAATCCAGCTTGTGCACGAATTCAAACTTGATCTTGGATCATGGTTTCAGAGAAATGAGTATTAGTTTCGCAGACCTCCAACGGTACAGTTTTGTGTACATTTATCTGCTATATAAAAATAAAAAAAGCTGGGCTGCAATCTATCATGTACATTCAGCTTCTACATCTAATGACTCTAGCAAATAAAGCATATCAAGAAGTAGGCATCCCATATTCCATAAGCTATCATTTAAATATCAGAATAGTTTATCATCATTCTTATCTGAATACAAAAGTTTAGCTTGCATTATATAGATAATGTTACCCGGCTGCAAATCATACTCTAAAAATCTGTTTTCATTTAGAGAATGTTGTACCTATGATCTTGCTTGGATGAATTACTCAGAATATTTTCCATTGTGTGATTCCAAAATTACATTTCTTGTGAGTTTCAATTCACTGAGAAAACTAACGCAAATTTGAATACACATTTTAATTCATTCAAGGATAATGGTAATAGGACAAGAGTTAAATAATAACCAGCATTTAAGAGTTAACTATTGTTTTGTCTTGTTTCTGTTAAAATTGTTTTCTGTATTGGTATAACCTAATTGCCTTGATTATATATTCAAAGAAATGTAAACAAAAATAAGCCCGCCCAACGACTTAACAAAATTGACCTATTCACAGCTTACCTATAATAATGAATAAAGAGTAAAATCCTTTATGCGTGTTTTTGCATGTGGACTAAGAAACATTTCCGAAAACGGTGGGACATATCTGTGCAATGTGACAGATGATCTGGAATTAAATACAGCCTACGTTGTCACCTTTCTGCTTTTTAGTCTTCACAAAATATACATAAAAAACATCATCCCCCTCACACTGTTCTCAATTCTTTCTTAACTCATGACCAAATCCCTTAATATTCTTTAAGAACCATCAGCTATACATTTTAAAAATAAATTTACCGAAAGAAAAAATCGAATTAGAGTGTCAATTCTATATGTTATGTATAAATGGAGCTAAATCTGTATGTACTAGTGTGAATCAGGGAACACGGAGCTATAGTTTATAGATACAAGTTAACTGAAATCAGCAATGATCGACCATACCTTTTGCACACTTAAAACAGAATATCTGTTGTCTCTATAAATAGTTTTTATGGATTTAAATGAAAATTTATTGAACAGTGGACCATTAAGGAAAAACTGAACAACTGATTGTTTTTTTGCATGGTTTGCCTGTTAAAAGTAGCCGGGATGTAGATGCGTATTAAGCTGTTGGCAGAGGTATGCACTCTATAGGTGCTCTCTAAAGTTGTGATAAACGTCTTAACAAAGTCAACGTTTGTTTTCTAAAGTAAATATTTATACATATTGGCCTTCATTTTGCTCTAAAATCAGAATTGACCTGAAAAATTACCAAACCCCTTTAGAAAATTGGCTCCTAATGTTTGCAAAGGTTAAGGCCTAACGATCACAAAAATGTAAGATATGCTCTCTTTTTACAATGAAAAAAATTACTCGGTGACATATGCTGCCACAATAAATGGGAAAATGATAACATACGTGAAATGTCCACCAACAAAGGAAAAATATGATAGCCCATGCTTTTTATGGCCTGCAGCTACATCGCGTATGATATATTTTTAGCTGTAAACTACTTTGCAATGATTCAAAAAAAGCGTTATACAATAGGCATATATACCTTATATCTCTGTTACTTCTGGAACATTTCAACTCTGTGTGGGAATATTACTAGTATATGAAATTAAATAGAGTAAAATCTCGCCTAACGACCGACTTATTTTACCACCTCAAATTAATGACAACTTGTACTCGCCTGGACAACCACCTCGAAAATGCGTCAACTTTATTGAGATCCCCTTGGTGGTCTTCAATAAGTTGGTTCACTGTATATTTAAGAAAATATATGTCTACTGTATATCCGTGTTAGGTAATTCCATTAAACACCTTTCCTGATATACCCTTGTTCCCTAAATCTATTCCATATTCACCTTCTTTTCTTAAGAATACTTTAACACGTTACAGTATACTCAATTTATTAATTTAACAAGGTATACTTTTGCATGGAATGTACAAATTAGTCAGAACTCACGTTTTATATTGGTCAATTCGATAAAATCAAACAATAAAGATTTCCGAATTGATCCTAGTACAAGCAATTCTTCAAAAATATAATTTATAAAGACGATATGATGTACAGACCTTTAAGTGGTTGGTACTCTTGCGTTCGTATTCCTGGAGTCTTTCTTAAAGCTGCGCCAACAGCGTGTAAGGAAAAAATTCAACTTGACATGTGTCACGGTTGTTGAACCAAGTGATGCTATGAACACCAGGGAATGGATACTACCCCCTCGGGTATGGGTAGAATATATATATGAATGCTAGTAAGCTGACAGGGCGCCACTGTCCGCGTTAATTACAAATAGTGGTAGCTTCATAAGCACTGATAGAACTGCTGTAATTTTCCAGCCACCACTGCAGGCATATTATTATGCCTCAATGGCAAAGCGAGAACAGTCTCAGGAATGCAGTCATAATTTTATGGAATGAGCCATTTTCCTCTTGGATTGGATCAGTTCCATTGGTACAGAGTGGAATCGAACTGTAGAGATGGTGTTAAAAGATGGACTTATTGTCTATTTGGTCCCACGTCTTTTACTTTATAGGAAGTTGTAACATAATGTGATTAAAGGCTCTGCGAGTGAAAAGTTTAACAAATAATAAAAAAACACCCATGCTTAATGTTAAATCATGAAAAGACCCAAACAGTTCATGTGAATACTTTTGATGAAATTCCTCTGCTGATAGTTGTTCAGAGTAAAAGGAAAATCTACGGAAATCTTGAATGACTCAGAATCAGCGTAAAAGAGCGTCCCCACTTCCACGAATTGATCTCCCGACGCGTTACGAACAGGAACAATATCGAAGGTTACCAAATTCCACGCGATTCGACCCTGATGACATGAAAATGAATGAGCCGCTAAAACGTCCAACGATGCTACTTCGAATCAGTCACAAAGCATTACGTTGCTAATACGAGTTCGTCACAATAAATCTGCAGTTTGTTGTCTTAAGAGCTACTTGTTACTACGAATTATAAGGAACCACCGAGCTTCTATTATGAACAACATAGGAATTCGAAACGATATATATCATACACATGAGGCCAGATACGGATCAGTAAGCATTCTTGTGACACTTTAGAATAAAATGCAACGCTTCATAACGCTATAGGCAACACAAAACGTTGTAAACTATTTAAATGAGGAGTGAAAGAGGTTTGCAACTCTCGGAGTATGCTTTCCGCTATTTCAGACATAAGAAATTAACTGATCATAGGATATTAAAATACTGCCCATATGATGTTCATACGCTGGCCATAGGACATTCACATTTTGCCCATTATAGTAGAATATCCAAATATAATATACTAATCGTCAGTGTGAATGTCAAGTGATGAGTGAATGAATGTTCATCCCAAGACATACAATATGATATGTGTGTGAGTAATGTGTGCGGGGCCGTCGATACACTGGACACGTAGACAAGAGCCAGGAGATTGAATGGGACATAAGCACGTAAATTTACGTTGAATTTTGCGCAAAGAACATGTTCAAAATTTGGCTTTGAATCTTGTTTATTAGTCGTTTTGTTTCACAGGAGCGCTTGGTAACTATGAAACAGCAAGACTTACCTGACGTCGAAAAGATGAGTTGATTGTAATGGTAATAAAATTATGATGATCATATGGGATAATTTTCTGTCATTTTGTAGTAGTAACTGCGGATAATTGTATCGATTCTAGGCAAATTATATCATTTAACAATTGATATTCCTTCATATGCAGCTTCATGCATATGAGGGTACACTTGAGAATTCGATGAGTATACGGGTTTGTTTATCAAGCAATTACTCTTTAATCATCAGGGATTTGGTTTATTATCTGTAATTTAAGTTGTTAACGTTCCGCATAAAAATGATTACATTTATAGACGATACAGTAAAGTGTAATTTATACCAGACTAAATCATGTGAACCCCTGCTGATTTCTGCGGTTCACGGTGTCAGCATGTGCGGTGTGCCCATAAGCAATCAAAACTGTACTTCAAACTGAATATTCCTTTTGTGTCGCAAATATTATGTAAATGAAGAAATTGGAGGTATTCTATAGTCTGAACTGACGATTTTTTTTAACAGTCGCACAAAAGACCATGGAGAAATATAAAGGGGCTTGGGGATGGGGTATTATTAAATATGGCTTCATTCATAAGTATACTCTTTGGAGTATCCGATTGGTAGTGTTTACGGGGCCGCGACTATTGTTTCGCCCGGGGCCCCTAATGGTGTTAAGACGGTCCTGTGAGTACGTGTGTGTGCCTGTGTGTGTCGGTGTGTGTGTTTGCTTCCAACAGAACTCCCTCAATAGTCCAGAAAATAGTCCAGAAAACATACATGGATATTACAGCAGATAAAGTGCTATCTTGTTTAAAACAACTTGTTTATAATATGGGGGGTCCTACATAATAAACAAAACAAATTCAACAAGGGCATATGGCACAGCTTTGTCAATGGCGTTTTGCAACAAGTAACTTTTCTACCTCCGCATATATGCAACCTACCACCTTAGGTTACAGGTTTTTCCCGTTTGTCAACATTGCTGTGTTTACAAACATGTTGCTGATAAACAAGTTCATATTTCCTTTACAAAGGCCTGATAACAACATTTCATTAACAAGATTACTCTTAGAACATTAATATATACGCAGAGAAAGCCAGACATTTATGTTCACCCAAGCTACGCCAATAGTCGGCATGAAAGTGGTACGACTTACGCAGAAGCCCTTCACGATCTGTGACGAAGAGCCATTAAGCCAAAACATGTCCAATTCGTGGCGTATCGGGCCCCATTCGTGGAAGTGGGAACGCTACTTATTAAGTGTTATAATCATAGTGTTTCCTATTTTTCGACTAAGTTGCAGATTGGTTATAGACCTTACTTAGACCTTATTTAAGAGAATATTGCTACCTTTGTAACCTGTGCCCAAAAGGTGTCGTTAGGTTACATAGAAAACAACGTCCATATATACTAGAATATAAACGATTCTAGATGCAACCACTTGGCTAGTGGTTATGGCAATTGGTTGATGCAGCCGCATAGTGAACCGACTTTTTTGTGTATAAACTTTCCATTGATATACAATGAACTAGCATGGCTCTCTCTCTCTCTCTCTCTCTCTCTCTCTCTCTCTCTCTATATATATATATATATATATAGTTTGGAACAGGATTTCCACAAAAATAGACCCATATTCTAGGTCTTGGCAACTTTCCTATTAAAGGTGATGACCTCATTTTATATAGGCTTCGTCTTCTTACCCACATATCTTCTTACATATATCTAATTAAGATCCATGGAATATTTGTTAACTTGCTGAAACGATATTTTTCTGCGGGCGGGGCTGGACTGTGCTAAAACCATGGTTTTTCCCGACTTTGTCTAAAGATATTATTAAACGTTATAAACGGACCGATGTATAATGAGGGAAATTAAAAAAATCAAATATTAAAAGAAAAATTGCTTGCTTGATTTGTTTAAAATATGTCACACAGTAACTATTTATCTTTCATGATCTATACAATACCAATATTTACTTAAATTTCAGCATGACAGGCTGCTGTGAAATGCCTGCTTTTTGTTGGTATACATGACAATCATCCGTGTGCGAAACGAATTTCGCCTAAAAAACATGTATACAGAGCGACCCAAAATAAGTTATTATCATAGAATATAAAACTTATATACTTAAATATCATGAGTCTCTTGTCGCTATTAATAATTAAATGTACATTAAACACGTTGATTGATGACAGGGTTGGCACAATCTTCCCAGAAGGAAAGAAAATGAAGAAAGCAGTCAAAAAATATCAGTTTTTGTTTTTTTCATTTTGGCCCTTCATGTCGGTACAAATCAGGTGGATTGTTTTTACAAACTTTAATATGTTAACGATGTGCCAACAGACCCTTTGGGTGTCTGAGAAAGCGACTGTGGTGTGACTTGGGGCTCAGTGGGGTAGCCTTTTTAGTTGAACAATTTAGATGAACACAGTCCAAGGGGTGAAAAGTTGTTTGTACAGTTTGTACAATCTACAGTTGAGTAATAAAGGTCGTACAAACTAGAGTATACATGCTCAAGGTGTGTTTTGTACAGTATGGTTAGCCTTAAGTTGAGTAATTATACTTTAAATTAAATTAAATAATTACTTCAGTTTCATTTGGTTAAGCAGAAGCAAACACTGTTTGATAATTAACTGACTGTTGAGCAGATTGCTTATCTATTTGTCCATTAATCAGCAGATCTAACCTGTCGATACAAAATACTAGGGCCTCCCCAAAATGTCTCCTCCCAAAATATCTACAGTTCATTCTCCAAACCCATCTACTATAGAAAATGAGTGAAATTCCAAAATGTCTAAGGGCTTCCATTACTAATATGTTACTTATTATTTTTTATTTTTGGCTTCTGTTACTTATCGGTTACCTATTATTTTTTGGTTCAAGATATATTTGAGAAACAAAGGCTTTTTGCACTAATTAGGTATTGGTACTTACTGGTTAATTGATAATTATATGTTACCACATATATCTAGGAATTTAGGAATGTTTGAAACAACTGATTAACACCCTATTACTGGTTGATCATATCAGCAGTCATTATGAGACACAACACAACTCAGTGAGTAGAGATTTTGAGACCCGCGAAGTGAAAATTTTGGGAATTGATATTTTGGGCATGAACCCAATACACTGATGGAACTGATTTGTCTCAGTCTTAATGAACGAGGCATAGAGTCAGTCTTACTGTTCTCATATCGTCAGTTCTACTTATTTAACCATGTGTAAATAATGAATAATTAATTGTAATTCAGTGAAACTCCTTCCTGAGGATAACTCAGCAAGATGGACAACTTACTATAACGGACACTAAATCTCAGTCCCTTCAAATTTTCCTATATCTTCTGGTAAACGTAAACGCAGTAAAGCGGACAACTCAGTATCCAGGACAACGGACAAACTTTCCCGTCCCGACTGCGTGTCCAATCCATATTACGACATACTAAAGCGGACAGACATCGCGAGTTTCTTATCACATATATCTGAGGGTGATGGCGCTCCGAGGCCATAACCTCGTATGACCTGTGTTGGTCACAGAGACAGCCTGGGAATAAAAGTGACTCGGTGAACCATCGGGATGTTTTTTGTAAATATAGTCGATAAGGTTGTTTATTTCTATAAATATGTAGATATCAGAATCATTATTTAATTAAGAGCCGGTCAACCGGGAAAAACTTTTCAAACAGCTTTTCATTAGACAAAACCACTATTAAAGACTATTGTTTGTGTTTTGTGATCGGCGTCGGAAGTCTTAATTAGTTAAAGACATTGCCATGGTAAATGCGTGCTGAAAAATTGCCCACAGGCTTCATTAATTAACTTGTTTTTGTCATATTTTTGTATATAAAACATGCCATACTTAAAAGGAAAGTTCGTTTTAATATGGAGCTTATATAAAGTGAACTTTCGAACAGACGCTCTTTTTACTTTAGTATGCCTTATGATTACAACGGAAAGAGCTCGTTTTATATTTGTGTTCTTCATAACTATTCTTTTACAAAATAATCATGATGTCTAGACGCTGGCATCAATCAATCTTCAATGTGCCTAGTGCAACCAGCCTTGACCTATTACTTGCTTAAAAGATGAAGCATGGTACGTCAAAGTGAAACTGATAAGAATATTGTGCGAGGCTCAGCTGATGACGTTAAGAGTGAAAGAGAGATTCACGGGAGATTGCCAACCGTGATTGATGAAAGTCAAGCCCAGGACTGTTTAAGGATCATTTAAACATGTAGAGGGACAGTGATATTTGTATTTTCTGCTGCTCTTCATTTTCTCTTTTCTACTTAAAAAGCCGCGTTAATAATTATCCCAGGAATAGTTAATTGGTCGGACTTGGATGGCCGTGTGAAGTAGAGTGCACACTTGCTAGCATTTCGCTATGATTTACCAAATAAAAATAATCATAAATGATGCATGAGATTAAATATAGAATTTATGGAAAAGATTATGAAAACAGATTAAATATAAAAATAAGGATAATATAGGACACTTAAGTTTCATTTGAATTGCAGGACAAGCACACTTTAACACACATTTATTATTTTTCTTCACTGTCATTAAAATATGGAATTTTCAGATGTGCATGCTTGCATTTGCATTTCTGGTACCTTTGCATTTAAATGAAAATGCATTTGAACCTAACCCTGATGGTACGTTTATAAAGTAAGTTGTGTAGTATTTTATGAAGGTTGACAATGTTAAGCAGATGAATGTTGTGAAAGAATATCAGCCCCTGTTTATTTAATAAACTTAAATCCGTCAATCGTGTAATATATTTTCGTAAACACTTAAACAACTGTGTGGTGATATAAATTGAGGGTCACTATGATTGTAATCGAAAAATGAAGAAGTGAAAAATTATCGGTTGGATATCCATTTAATATGCCAATAAGTGTAGGAGCATTTATAGAAAATTCGTGCTGAGTAAATTTTGTTTTTAAAAATATGACATTATTCATTTTTATTCTTCACTTTCCTATGAAACCTAAAGAATATAGTGCCATTTTTTAAAATTCAGTTTTGACATTTCGTTCTGCTTGTTTTTAAATGCTTATAAAAATGTAAACAAAATAAATAGGAACTAGAGCATGAGAAAGGTTATTTTGTCAAAACATTTACATGCTAAAGGCACAATTTTTTTCTTTTAACAGTTTATTATTGTCTAGATCTTTATTTTAGGTTAATATTAAATGGATTATTCACATTCCAGATAGGCTAAATATACACCTATAGTATTATATACTGTATAAATATTAGATTTTTTTTTCTCCTGAAAACGTAATGGTTTATGCCAATATTTCTTCGAAACTCCTGTACAGGTAATGATATTTCAGCAGGCGAGATGAGTGGGGCAAAATATGGCCAAAGCGGGGACGCCACCTTGTGGTCATACCTTGTGACTTCACAAGTCATATTTTTCACTCATCCAACTGGAGTTCCTTCTGTGTTTATTCTTTCACTTATTTGTTTGTATGGGAATGTCGTGCATGCGCAAGATTGGCCCTCTGCAGTCTTGTTATGGTAAACAAACCCACGGGGACTGTTTACTCAGATGCAGAACCGTAACAATGTATAAAACATGTGAGTTGGACATATTCATCCCATATGCCTGGAAAGTTTTGAAATTGTTGAATTCAGCCAAAATGAAGAAACGGTCTAGTTAAATTCTCATATTTTTGCGAATGTTTATTAAGTTTTAACATTTATTGCGGGGAATAAGTGTTAATTTTTCTTTACTAAAAGCATAGGTAATCTTTGTCATTTGAACTAAAGGGGAAATATTGCTCCCGACCGTATAGGTTTCTAGACATACATTTTCTTTCACATTAAGCTCCTGAGTTATGTACAACGCACCGGGTTTTTGCGTATTTACTATAGGAATGGCAAATCATATCAAACTTTACATAAGTACCCCCTTTTTTGAAATCAAGGTTTGGTCACAATAACAATTGTCAGGTGCTTTACACAGGTCTTATTACCTTATAATAACATTAATATACTTTACATGTACTCCGTTTTTTAAATGCCAGAGAGGACTGATGAACGCTTGTCTGAACTGTACAGAAATATTTGAGCAAATTACAGTTATTCCAATTCACAAAATAATTAAGATTACTTCTGATAATTTTAACCTGTCTTTGTTTAGTATTTTATTCCTTACTACCTATGAAGTATGCATTCGGGAATTACATAAAGGCAATGATAATTATTTAAAGTGTTTTGTAATGTTTGTTTGAATTAAATTGACGAAACCATCAGATTTACACGGTATGCAGGTGATGACATCGGTAGCAGCTGATTAAGTAGAGTGCAGCTGACCCCTGTGGAGTATGGTTTTTAGTTGTCCTGCATTTTATACTGGAATATAACATCCATCGTGAAGGGACTTTGCTGAGATATTTGTGAGATAGGTTAATCTCGGATAATGAATTTGATATGCAGAAGTGTTGTCGTCTTTATGGTAAATATGTTGCATGTTTCACCACGACATTTGGCAGAAACTGAGTTCTGCTGTAGTGACTTACAGCCTGGTCAACATTCTTTTTGCTTATCAGTAAAAGTAGTACCTGTAAACCTTCGTCGTATCATCATACATCCCCCGCGGTTAGAACTCTGCATGTAATTAACGGTGCAATGAACACTAAAAAGTATATATGAATTTTGGGGTAATCAATGCCCAGTCTGTTACAAATAAATGTGCTGTCCTCGAGCAAAACATTTTCGAAAGTGATTTGGATATAGTGGCTATTACTGAAACATGGCTAAAAGAACGTCATGTCATATTTCATGATTTGACACCGTCGGTTATAAATGTTTTCATGTCCCCAGGAATAATGATAAAGGTAATGGAGGGGTTGGTATTATTGTGAAAGAATCGGTGCAAACTGATATAGAAAAAAATGAAGCTTTAAAGAGTTTTGAGCATATTGAGGAAACCATTTCTACAGGTAGTAAGAGTTTTCGGTAGTTACTTATTTATAGATCCCCCATCATCCAAAAGAAACCAGCTGATGGTAATGCAGTTTATTGATGAATATGATATATACTAACATAGACTTGTATGTGAGCCGGAGAATGTGATCCGTGTTGGTGTTCAACGTTCATGTGAATGATGGAAATAACTCGCAGTGTACACATTTAAACAATTGGTTACAAATGACACACAAATTAAGGCTAATACTTTAGATTACGTTATTACGAGGGAGACAATCATCCATTGTACAAAATATCCACGTTGATACTTTTATCTCTGACCATGATGTTGTTTTGGGGCAGATTCTAACTCTCAAGTCAACATTTTCTGTTAAGAAAGTAAAATCATGCAAAGACCGTGGTCTAGATATATGTGCTTTTGATGAGGCTTGCCGGTCATCACTGGCCGAACGTTATATTGAAACTAATGAAAGCACTGTAGAACAAGCTATTAAGGAGTACAATACTGTGCTTGCAGACCTTATTAACATACATGCTCTAGAGAAAATCTGACAAGTACTTAATCCGTCGAAATCTCCACAGTCTGATGAACAACTAAGGGACATGGTACAGCGTTTGAAAGAATTTCAAAGAACATCAAAAGAGACGTTCAAGGTTCACGGTTCATAGACAGATATTTATTAATCAGCCAAATACTCTTCGAGAAGTCTTTAAGGAAATGAAATGGTCATTCATTCATTGCTTCAAAATGAATGGACGCTGAATCTGATCCCAAACTTTTATACAAAACTGTAAATAATGCTTTTTCTCAATCGACTGATAGTCTTTGCCTGTCTCTCTGTCTAGAAGCCTCAAATTGGTTTAAGGGGTATTTTGAGCAAAAATATTGATTCAATAAGAAATGAGCTAGACAAAGTTTCTTCTTCGTTAACAAACCCTTTATATATCCATGAGGTATCACCATATCATGAGATATCTTTGTCATTTTTCTTACCAGTTAATGAGGCTAAAATTCGCAAACTGATTAGTAAAGTGCAAAAGAAATCATGCCAACTGGTCCTATCCCCACTTAGTTATTAGTAAAAAAAATCACTTAATACAGTTGTGTCATGAATCACATCATTGGTTAGAAATTTTTTGCCACTGCTGATGTAACATCTTAAATCCGTTACTTAAAACACCTACACTGGATGCTGAGTGTGTGAAAGAAAAGTATAGGCTAGTATGTATCCTGCATTGTCTCTAAAGTGCTAGAAAGAGCCATGGCACAGCCACTTACTGTATACATGCACCAAAATAACCTTGGTGAGCCTATGTAATCAGCTTATAGAAGTGGCTGTTCTACAGAAATGCCCTTCTGCGAGTTGAAAATGACATTTTACAAGCTATTGATAAGGCCAGTCTTAAATAAAAATCCTGTGTTGCGGGTTTTTCAACATTATGATAAAAAAAAACAATTTCCATTTCAACCAATTTCCATTTCCTATCTCTGTGTCTGCGAATCAATTAAAATGCATGTGACGCCTTTCGAGGAGTACGATTTCTTGGACACCAATGCATGGTGAAATGAAGCCACAAATAATAGTAAACATGTATATCTGACACGTAGATGTGTGACAAGAGACCGTGGCGTTCGGGTAATTCTCATGTGAGCGAGCTTCATTGAATGACGTATAAACTAACCAGCATGCTTGCTGCATGAGTTTCCCGGAAAGCTAATCCTACTGACACCTGACCAACACCCATTGGTTTATATTGCATCTACGTCACTTAACCCATGCGTCCATTGGGTGACCTCGACTTTATTTGAATAGACGTGGTCTGTCTGACCGTCGTTCTTTTTCACTGACTAAAATGGTCCCGCTTTAGTGGACTGGACATGTTATATACATTTCTTCAATGTGAATCAGAAAGCAAAATATTTATAATTATGTAAGCAAAGCAAATCATCCGTATTTATTAAACGGAGCTTATGCACTAACGTGCTAGTCTTTTACCGTTTCATAAAAATCATAACCAGGTCTAACAAAGTACCGGCGATGTCAACCCTTCACATCGTCAGTAACAATTCAACATTACAAATCTTTCAAATTCTAGATTACCCTCAAATGCGGGGGGAAAATAAATAATGTGTTCTAATGGCCCTCTCCTATAATCTCATCCGCTTTTCCGGGCATTTCGTTTTGTTAGAGGTGACGAAACGCTCGCATAGTACCCGCCCGCGGTACCGAGACGGGGGGGGGGGGATTCCCATGAAAAAGTCCCGCGCACTTGTCAACAAACAATTATTTTTTAAATTATATTTGGAAGTTTATCCGTTATATTATGAAAATATATATAAAAAAATATAGCATATGAATGGACTATTCAAAAGAAATTGTCATGTTTCTAAAAAAAATTGACGCAGACAAAAGTTATAGCAGGTAGCACACGTCATTTATTTAAAGGATCTTCGCAACTGTCGTTGATATCACATTTATTTAAACTTAAAGGCTTTGATGGAAATACAAATATTTATATTACAACGATAATAATATAATATTCGGTTAATTCCATGCGAAGTGAACACGTGTCTATTGGTTTCAAAGGTGACCCATGTATTAAATTACTTAAGCTCTGCCTATGCATTATAATTGTACATACTGCGGCTGATTTGAGCCCCACGACGTGGGCCACGGCAAGGAATAGACTTGTAATTTTCTTTTCTTTATTTTGTCAGGTCTGAATTATATTTTGGATAAATAAATAATATTTACAATCTTCAACAGTGCTTCAAAATCATGAGGTGATCATACTTAACATTTAATTTTGAATATCTATTTTATATAGGTATGTTTAGCCCACTTTTCAATATATATAAATTAACCATTTTAGCGATTGAATAATTTGTATTCATATATCTATATTTATAGGCAGTAAAAAAGACTGTGTGTAAAACCCGGACGCCGGACACAGAAAAAACATTGATTGGACGCCGATATAAACACATGAAAATTAAAAAAAAAAATAATAAAGCCTACCTTTCTTATGATTTTTGGGGTGAGTGAAACCCCCAACAGGATTTTTTTTTAAGATTGGCCTAAGCAACATATTAAAATCCTGGTGCTCCTTGATATGTCGGCAGCTTTTGATAAAATCGATCACCAGATACTTGTATCAAGGTTGTCTGAACTACTGGGAATTACAGGTCTAACCTTAGCTTTTTTCAAGTCATATCCAAGTGGGAGGATGCAGTCAGTTGTAATATGGGATAGTGCAATCCGCGGCGCAGTTCTGGAATACGGTGTACCCCAGGTTTCTGTGCTGGGACCCATTGATTTACCATACACACAATGTGATTAGGAAACATTATGAGATTACACGGCTTAAAATATGCTCTTTACGCAGATGATGCTCAGCTGTATTCATTATTTCTACCTGCCATCTTAGATCCTGACAAAAGCAAAATAAACTTATGTGAATGACATTCGGATATGTATGTTAGGAAACGAGCTCAAGCTTAAAAGTGAAAACACTGAGGTTATTTCAATTGACACAGCTAATCATTTACAGAAGGTAAACAGTCGAACCTTGTTCAATGGTTCCGCTCCAATTGCATCGCCTTTAAACGTGCGGAATCGGGCAGTAATTTTTGATAATCAGATGACACTTAAAATACACATCAACACTATATAAAAGTGCTTACTTTAATTTGCACAATCTCGGACGTATCCGAAAATTACTTTCAAAGTCAAGTGCATCTCAGCTGGCACGAAGCTTGATTCTGTCAAGGCTGGATGTGTTGATCACTTTCGTTTGAATTACAAAAAATTCAAGCATGTCGTCTACAGAAGATCCAGAATCATGCTGCCCCCATAGTATGCAGGTTTTCAAATCGTGCTAATATCTCTCTCTTTCTTAAAGAACTACATTAGTTACCAGTTGTATGTCACACACAGTTTTAAATTTGTTACTTACATACATGGACCTCTAAGGGATGACACCGGCTTACTTATCTGATCTATTCCAGCTGTACCAAGCTCCTCGTACCCTGAGGTCTAACAATAGATATCTTCTTTTGCATGAACCCAGAGCTAAACTTTCATCATATGGAGGCAGAGCTATAAGCTTTGTGCTCCAACTTTGCGGAATGTTACCAAAGTATATAAAAATATGTGACTCAGTTGACAAGTTTAAAGGTGAATTAAAATCTTACTTTTTTGTGCAAGTATATAGCAATATTTTGTAATCCTCTTGTAAATGTTCGGGTCTTTATATTTATCTTGCTTAGGTTATTTTTTAAGTTAAAGTAATAATTTTAGAATGTGAGATATTACGAGTTTTTTTGTCTGTTGCTAAATATTGCATCTATGATGTATTTTATTCATGTTTGCATTTTTGTCAGGCGCTTTAAAGCGGAATATTCAAATCGGTTGTGCCATGTATCACATCATTGGTTAGAAAATCCTTTGCCACTGCTGATGTACCATCTTGTATGAAACAGGCGCTAGTTAATCCTTTAATTTAAAAAAAACCTACACAGAATGCTGAGTGTCTAAACAATTATAGGCCAGTAAGTAACCTGTCATTTATCTGTAAAGTGCTAGAAAGAGTCGTGGCACAGCGAGTTACTGCATACATGCATCAAAATAACCTTGGTGAGCCTATGCAATCAGCTTATAGAAATGACTGTGTTACAGGCAGAGCTATCAGCTCTTGCGCTCCAGCTTTGTGGAATAAGTTACCAGAGTATATTAAAATATGTAAGGGTGCATTAAAAACTTACTTTTTTATGCAAGTTTATAGTGATATTTTATTATTCTCTTGTGAATATTCGGGTTTGCATTTTTTGTCAGGCGCTTTGAGCGGAATATTCAAATCCTGTACACATGCGCAATAAATTAAATAAAAATAAGAATAAATTATAATTATTATTATTATTATTATTATTATTATTATTATTAGCATTCATCAACAACTGTAATGTCTTCTATAATCATTAAAATTGCAAATAAAAGTGTTTTATAATACAGGTTATAATATTGAATTAGTTGGAGGAGCAGTAAGACGAACTAAGCTCAGATCCTTTGAGACTTGGTCATTAGAGATTGATGCTGACAGCACACAGAAGGCGTTAAGAATTATAATATTCATGATTCTTCTATCACAATTTGCCAAGTCAGAAAAGTTAAATGTAATTAAAAGGAAATTTATGTGCTCACACTATAAAGTCAGCAATTTTGTTATTGTTTTATAACATTAATTAAAATTACAATTATAATAACATGAGAAAATATGGCTGACTACGGTTAAAAGAAAAAAAAAGATTTAATAACATTCAAGGCATATGTTTTCAACAAAAGATGTATATAATCCAGCTTGTGCACGAATTCAAACTTAATCTTGGATCATGGTTTCAGAGAAATGCGTATTAGTTACGCAGGCCTCCAACGGTACAGTTTTGTGTACATTTATCTGCTATATAAAAATACAAAAAGCTGGGCTGCAATCTATCATGTACATTCAGCTTCTACATCTAATGACTCTAGCAAATAAAGCATATCAAGAAGTAGGCATCCCATATTCAATAAGCTATCATATAAATATCAGAATAGTTTATCATTATTCTTATCTGAATACAAAATTTAGCTTGCATTATATAGATAATGTAACCCGGCTGCAAATCATACTCTAGAAATCTATGTTTTTATTTAGAGAATGTTGTATCTATGATCTTGCTTGGATGAATTACTTAGAATATTTTCCATTGTGTGATTCCAAAATTACATTTCTTGTGAGTTTCAATTCACGGAGAAAACTAACGCAAATTTGAATACACATTTTAATTCATTCAAGGATAATGGAAAATAGGACAAGAATTAAATAATAACCAGCATTTAAGAGTTAACTATTGTTTTGTCTTGTTTCTGTTAAAATTGTTTTCTGTATTGGTATAACCTAATTGCCCTGATTATATATTCAACGAAATGTAAACAAAAATAAGCCCGCCCAAAGACTTAACAAAATTGACCTATTCACAGCTTACCTATAATAATGAGTAAAAAGTAAAATCCTTTATGCGTTATTATGCATGTGGACTAAGGAACATTTCCGAAAACTATGGGACATATCTGTGCAATGTGACAGATGATCTGGAATTAAATACAGCCTACGTTGTCACCTTTCTGCTTTTTAGTCTTCACAAAATATACATAAAAAAATCATCCCCCTCACACTGTTCTCAATTCTTTCTTAACTCATGACCAAATCCCTTAATATTTTTTAAGAACCATCAGATATACATTTTTAAAATAAATTTACCGAAAGAAATAGATTTATTTGCATTAATTATCATAAAGTGAGATGATGATGTCGGTGACGTAAGAATGAAACAATGAATTGACGAAATAGCAAAATCATTATCGAATTAGAGTGTCAATTCCATATGTTATGTATAAATGGAGTTAAATCTGTATGTACTAGTGTGAATCAGGGAACACGGAGCTATAGTGTATAGATACAAGTTAACTGAAATCAGCAATGATCTACCATCAATTTTGCACACTTAAAACAGAATATCTGTTGTCTCTATAAATAGTTTTTATGGATTTAAATGAAAATTTATTGAACAGTGGACCATTAAGGAAAAACTGAACAACTGATTGTTTTTTTGCATGGTTTGCCTGTTAAAAGTAGCCGGGATGTAGATGCGTATCAAGCTGTTGGCGGAGGTATGCACTCTATAGGTGCTCTCTAAAGTTGAGATAAACGTCTTAACAAAGTCTTTATGTCTCAAGTCAACGTTTGTTTTCTAAAGTAAATATTTATACATATTGGCCTTCATTTTGCTCTAAAATCAGAATTGACCTGAAAAATTACGAAACCCCTTTAGAAAATTGGCTCCTAATGTTTGCAAAGGTTAGGGCTTAACGATCACAAAAATGTAAGATATGCTCTCTTTTTACAATGAAAAAAATTACTCGGTGACATATGCTCCCACAATAAATGGGAAAATGATAACATACGTGAAATGTCCACCAACAAAGGAAAAATATGATTGCCCATGCTTTTTATGGCCTGCAGCTACATCGTGTATGATATATTTTTAGCAATATACTACTTTGCAATGATTCAAAATAAGCGTAAAACAATAGGCATATATACCTTATATCTCTGTTACCTCTGGAACATTTCAACTCTGTGTGGGAATATTACTAGTATATGAAATTAAATAGAGTAAAATCTCGCCTAACGACCGACTTATCTTACCACCTCAAATTAATGACAACTTGTCCGAATTCTTTTTTTAAAGAGAACTCGCCTGGACAACCACCTCGAAAATGCGTCAACTTTATTGAGATCCCCTTGGTGGTCTTCAATAAGTTGTTTCACTGTATATTTAAGAAAATATATGTCTACTGTATATCCGTGTTAGGTAATTCCATTAAACACCTTTCCTGATATAACCTTGTTCCCTAAATCTATTCCATATTCACCTTCTTTTCTTAAGAATACTTTAACACGTTACAGTAGCCTCAATTTATTAATTTAACAAGGTATACTTTTGCATGGAATATACAAATTAGTCAGCCGAGGACTCACGTTTTATATTGGTCGATTCGATAACATCAAACAATAAAGATTTCCGAATTGATCCTAGTACAAGCAATTCTTCAAAAATATAATTTACAAAGACGATATGATGTACAGACCTTTAAGTGGTTGGCACACTTGCGTTCGTATTCCTGGAGTCTTTCTTAAAGCTGCGCCAACAGGGTGTAAGGAAAAAATTCAACTTGACATGTGTCACGGTTGTTGAACCAAGTGATGCTATGAACACCAGGGAATCGATACTACCCCCTCGGGTATGGGTAGAATATATATATGAATGCTAGTAAGCTGACAGGGCGCCACTGTCCGCGTTAATTACAAATAGTGGTAGCTTCATAAGCACTGATCGAACTGCTGTAATTTTCCAGCCACCACTGCAGGCATATTATTATGCCTCAATGGCAAAGCGAGAACGGTCTCAGGAATGCAGTCATAATTTTATGGAATGAGCCATTTTCCTCTTGGAGTGGATCAGTTCCATTGGTACAGAGTGGACTCGAACGGTAGAGATGGTGTTAAAAGATGGACTTATTGTCTATTTGGTCCCACGTCTTTTACTTCATAGGAAGTTGTAACATAATGTGATTAAAGGCTTTGCGAGTGAAAAGTTTAACAAATAATAAAAAACACCCATGCTTAATGTTAAATCATAAAAAGACCCAAACAGTTCATGTGAATACTTTTTATGAAATTCCTCTGCTGATAGTTGTTCATAGTAAAAGGAAAATCTACGGAAATCTTGAATGACTCAGAATCAGCGTAAAAGAGCGTCCCCACTTCCACGAATTGATCTCCCGACGCGTTACGAACAGGAACAATATCGAAGGTTACGAAATTCCACGCGATTCGACCCTGATGACATGAAAATGAATGAGCCGCTAAAACGTCCAACGATGCTACTTCGAATCAGTCAAAAAGCATTACGTTGCTAATACGAGTTCGTCACAATAAATCTGCAGTTTGTTGTCTTAAGAGCTACTTGTTACTACGAATTATAAGGAACCACCGAGCTTCTATTATGAACAACATAGGAATTCGAAACGATATATATCAAACACATGAGGCCAGATACGGATCAGTAAGCATTCGTGTGACACTTTAGAATAAAATGCAACGCCTCATAACGCTATAAGCAAACACAAAACGTTGTAAACTATTTAAATGAGGAGTGAAAGAGGTTTGGAACAGTCGGAGTATGCTTTCCGCTATTTCAGACATAAGAAATTAACTGATCATAGGATATTAAAATACTGCCCATATGATGTTCATACGCTAGCCATAGAACATTCACATTTTGCCCATTATAGTAGAATATCCAAATATAATATACTAATCGTCAGTGTGAATGTCAAGTGATGAGTGAATGAATGTTCATACCAAGACATACAATATGAGATGTGTGTGAGTGATGTGTGCGGGGCCGTCGATACACTAGACACGTAGACAAGAGCCAGAAGATTGAATGGGACATAAGCACGTAAATTTACGTTGCATTTTGCGCAAAGAACATGTTCAAAATTTGATTTTGGAATCTTGTATATTAGTCGTTTTGTTTCACAGGAGCGCTTGGTAACTTTGAAAGAGCAAGACTTATCTGACGTCGAAAAGATGAGTTGATTGTAATGGTAATAAAATTATGATGATCATATGGGATCATTTTCTGTCATTTTGTAGTAGTAACTGCGGATAATTGTATCGATTCTAGGCAAATTATATCATTTAACAATTGATATTCCTTGTGCAGCTTCATGCATATGAGGGTACACTTGAGAATTCGATGAGTATACGGGTTTGTTTATCAAGCAATTACTCTTTAATCATCAGGGATTTGGTTTATTATCTGTAATTTAAGTTGTTAACGTTCCGCATAAAATGATTACATTTATAGACGATACAGTAGAGTGTAATTTATACCAGACTAAATCATGTGAACCCCTGCTGATTTCTGCGGTTCACGGTGTCAGCATGTACGGTGTGCCCATAAGCAATCAAAATTGTACTTCCAACTGAATATTCCTTTTGTGTCACAAATATTATGTAAATGAAGAAATTGGATATATTCTATAGTCTGAACTGACGATTTTTTTAAACAGTCGCACAAAAGACCATGGAGAAATATAAAGTGGAATGGGGATGGGGTATTATTAAATATGGCTTCATTCAAAAGTATACTATTTGGAGTATCCGATTGTTAGTGTTTAGGGGGCCGCGACTATTGTTTCGCCCGGGGCCCCTAATGGTGTTAAGACGGTCCTGTGAGTAAATGTGTCGGTGTGTGTGTTTGCTTCCAACAGAACTCCCTCAATAGTCCAGAAAATAGTCCAGAAAACATGGATATTACCGCACACAGGGTGCTATCTTGTTTAAAACAAAGTGTTTATAATATGGGGGGTCCTACAAAATAAACAAAAAAAATTAACAAGGGCATATAGCACCGTTTTGTCAATGGCGTTTTGCAACAAGTAACCTTTCTACCTCCGCATATATGCAACCTACCACCTTTAGTTACAGGTTTTTCCCGTTTGTCAACATTGCTGTGTTTACAAACATGTTGCTGATAAACAAGTTCATACATCCTTTACAAAGGCCTCATAATAAGATTTCATTAACAAAATTACTCTTAGAACATTAATATATACGCAGAGAAAGCCAGACAGTCGGCATGAAAGTAGTACTAATTAATCAGAAGCGCTTAACGATCTGTGACGAAGAGCCGTTAATCCAAAACATGTCCAATTCAATGCGTATCGTGCCGCATTCGTGGAAGTCGGAACGCTACTTATTAAGTGTTATAATCATGCTGTTTCCTAATTTTCGACTAAGTTACAGATTGGTTAGACCTTAATTAGACCTTATTTAAGAGAATATTGCTACCTTTGTAACCTGTGCCCAAAAGGTATCGTGTCTAGAATTAGGTTACATAGAAAACAACGTCCATATATACTAGTATATAAACGATTTTAGATGCAACCACTTGGCAAGTAGTTAAGGCAAGTAGTTGGACAGCCGCACAGGAAATCGGCAGTGAACCGACTTTCTGTGTATAAACTTTCCATTGATATAAAATGAACCAGCATGGCTATAACACACGTATATATATATATATATATAGCACACAGTAACTATTTATCTTTCATGATCTATAAAACACCACTATCTACTTAAATTTCAGCATGACAGGCTGCTATGAAATGCCTGCTTTTTGTTGGTATACATGACAATCATCCGTGTGCGAAACAAAGTTCGCCTAAACACCCTATTACTGGTTAATCATATCAGCAGTCCTTATGGGACATAACCCAGCTCAGTGAGTAGAGATTTTGAAACACAACCACTTAACAAAACCCGGGAAGTGAACATTTTAGGAATTGATATTTTGGGCATGAACCCAATACAGTGATGGAACTGATCTGTCTCAGTCTTAATGAATGATGCATAGTGTCAGTCTTACTTATTTAACAATGTGTAAATAATAAATAATTAATTGTAATTCAGTGAAACTCCTTCCTGAGGATAACTCAGTAAGACGGACAACTCACTAAAACGGACACTAAATCTCAGTCCCTTCAAATTTGCCTATATCTTCTGGTAAACGTAAACTAAGTTAACCGGACAACTCAGTATCCAGGACAACGGACAAACTTTCCCATCCCGACTGCGTGTCCAATCCATATTACGACTCACTAAAGCGGACAGACATCGCGGGTTTCTGATCACATATATCTGAGGGTGATGGCGCTCCGAGGTCATAACCTCGTAAGACCTTTGTTGGTCACAGAGACAGCCCGGGAACAAGCGTGATTCGGTGAACCATCGGGATGTTATTTGTAAATATAGTCGAAAAGTTTGTTTATTTCTATTAATGTGTAGATATCACAATCATTATTTAATTAAGATTTGCCGGTCAACCGGGAAAAAAAACTAAGTTTTCAAACAGCTTTTCATTAGAGAAAACCAACATCAAAGACTACAATTTGTGTTTTGTGATCGGCGTCCGGCCCCGGAAGCCTTAATTAGTTAAAGACATTGCCATGGTGAATGCGTGCTGAAAAATTGCCCACAGGCTTCATTAATTAACTCACAAACGATGTTTGTGTCATAATTTTTGCAAACCACAAGGGGTTGGCTTTCACAATGTGAACTACCGATTCCGGCAAGGTCATTTGATAATCGATTTTTTCAAAACATGCCATACTTAAAAGGAAAGTTCGTTTTAATATGGAGCTTATATAAAGTGAACTTTCGAACAGACGCTCTTTTTACTTTAGTATGCCTTATGATCACAACGGAAAGAGCTCGTTTTATTTTGTGTTTTTCATAACTATTCTTTTACAAATAATCATGATGTCCAGATGCTGGCAACAATCTATCTTCAATGTGCCTAGTGCAACCAGCTTTGACCTATCACTTGCTTAGAAGCATGGTACGTCAAAGTGAAATTGATAAGATTATTGTGCGAGACTAAGCTGATGACGTTAAAAGTGAAAGAGAGATTGTCTTTCGTTTTAATAATTATATTTCATTAATTACAAAAGCATATCTAAGCTATTTTGAAAATGCTTTTAATAAAATTTATATATTTAAAATCAATCACAGAGTTAATAAAAACAGAGAATATCAGTAACATTCAATGAAGAATTAACGCAATATGCCAAACTCCTCTCAACAGGACTGCTCAGTAATACGGAGTAAAACCTCCATTTCCAGGAGTGTCCGACTTAGAGGAGTTTCAATGAACATATACAGTGATCACTGTTAACTCCGTATATGTTTCATGAAAGTTTGGGGGAAATGTCAACAGTTATTTCCCTAACTTTCTTTTCTTCTCAGAATTTTCCCAAACTTTCCTTTCATCCAGGAAATTTTCCCTAACTTCACCAGAAAGGGAAGAAATACTTATATTCACGGAAGGTTGCCAACAATGATTGATGAAAGTCACGCCCAGGACTGTTTAAGGATCATTAAAACATGTACATGGACAGTGATATTTGTATTTTCCGCTGCATTTTCTTTTATTTACTTAAAAGCCGCAATAATAATTATCCCTGGAATAGTTAATTGGTCGGACATGGATGGCCGTGTGAAGTAGAGTGCACACTTGCTAGCATTTCGCTATGATTTACCAAATAAAAATAATCATAAATGATGCATGAGAAAAAATAGAATTTATGGAATAGATTATGAAAACAGATTCATTATAAAAATAAGGATAATAAAGGACACTTTTAAGTTTCATATGAATTGCAGGACAAGCACACTTTAACACACATTTATCATCTTTCTTCGTTATCATAAAAATATGGAACTTTAAGATGTGCATGCATGCATTTGCATTTCTGGTACATTTGCATTTAAGTGCAAATACATTTGAACCTAACCCTGATGGTTCATTTATAAAGAAAGTTGTGTCGTATTTCATGAAGGTTGAAAATGTTAAGCAGATGAATGTTGTAAAAGAATATCAGTCCTTGTTTATTTAAGTAAACTTAAATCCGTCAATCGTGTAATATAGTTTCGTAAATACTTAAACAACTATATGGTGATATAAATTGAGGGTCACCATGAATGTAATCGAAAAATGTAGAAGTAAAAATTATCGATTACATATCGATTTAATATGCCAATAAGTGTAGGAGCATTTATAGATAATTCGTGCTGAGTAAACTTTGTTTAAAAAGATATGACACCCTCTATTCATTTTTGTTCTTCACTTTCCTATGAAACCTAAAATGTATGGTGCCATTTTTAAAATTCAGTTTTGACATTTCGTTCTGCTTGTTTTTAAATGCTTATAAAAATGTTAACAAAATAAATAGGAACTAGAGCATGAGAAAGCTTATTTTGTCAAAGCATTTACATGCTAAAGGCACAAATTGTTTTCTCTTAACAGTTTATTATTGTCTAGACCTTTATTTTGGGTTAATATTAAATGGATTATTCACATTCAGGATATGCTAAATATACACCTATAGTTTTATAAACTGTATAAATATAAGATGTTTTTTCCTCCTTAAAACGTGAGGGTTTACGCCAATATTTCTTTGAAACTCCCGTACAGGTAATGATATTTCAGCAGGCGAGATGAGTGAAGCAAAATATGACCATAGCGGGGTCGCCACCTGGTGGTCATACCGCGTGACTAACATGTCAAGTTTTTCACTCATCCAACTGGAGTTCCTTCTGTGTATCTTCTTTCACTTATTTTTTGTTTGGGAATTGTCGTGCATGCGGAAGATTGGCCCTCTACAGTCTTGTTATGGTTAACAAACCCACGGGGACTGTGTTTACTCAGATACAGAACCATAACAATGTATAAAACAGGTGAATTGGACATTTTCATCCCATATGCCTGGAGAGTTTTGAAATTGTTGTATTAAGCCAAAATGAAGAAATGGCGTAATAGAATTCTTATATTATTGCGAATGTTTATTAAGCTTTAACATTATCTGTTGGGAATAAGTGTTGATTTTTCTTTTCTAAACATAGGTAATCTTTTTCATTTGAACTAAAGCGGGAATGCAGCTCCCGACCGTATAGGTTTTTAGACATACATTTTCTTTCACGTTTAGCTCTCGGGTTATGTAAAATGGACTGGGTTTTTGCGTATTTACTATAGGAATGGCAATTAATATCAAACTTTACATAACAACATTTTTTTTTAAATCAAGGTTTGGTCACAATAACAATTGTCAGGTCCTTTACACAAGTCTTATTACCTTATAATAACATTTATATACTTTGCATGTACTTCGTTTTTTAAATGCCAGAGAGGACTGATGAACGCTTGTCTGAACTGTACAGAAATATTTTTGCAAATTACAGTTATTCCAATTCACAAAATAATTAAGATTACTTCTGATAATTTTAACCTGTGTTTGTTTAGTATTTTATTTCTTACTACCTAAGAAATATGCATTCGGCAATTACATAAAGGCAGTGATGACTATTTAAAGTGTTTTGTAATGTTTGTTTGAATTAAATTGACGAAACCATCAGATTTACACGGTATGCAGATGATGACATTGGTAGCAGATGATGAAGTAGAGTGCATCTGACCCCTGTGGAGGCTGGTTTTTAGTTGTCCTGCATTCGATACCGGAATAGGACATCCATCGTGATTGGACTTTGCTGAGATATTTGTGAGATAGGTTAATCTCGGATAATGAATTTGATATGCAGAAGTGTTGTCGTCTTTATGGTGAATATGTTGCATGTTTCACCACGACATTTGGCAGAAACTGAGTTCTGCTCTAGTGACTTATACCCTGGTCAACAATTGTTTTTGCTTATCGGTAAAAGTAGTACCTGTATGACTTCCGGTTCAACATGGCGGCGCAGAGGATCACCCTGTTAGAGCTCTCGCCAAAACTTCTGAAATCTGGAGCAATATAGTATGGAGAAATTCCTTGAAACCAGCAAGAAAAGGGGCAAAAGTGCTACTACGTCACGAGACAATAGGGAGCAAAGCCCACAAAGGTTCACAGAGTCTATTACGGACATGATAGATTCCAGGATTGCTCAGCTGCAACAGACTCTAACAGCGGCCCTAGAGGAATTCAAAATTACTCTGCAGAAGGATATTGATGAACTGAAAGCAGATGTTAAAAATATTGAAAAAGTGAATACAGATTTAGGTAAAAAAGTGGATTCAACAATAGAAAGTTTGGAATTTACTCAGAATACAGTGAAAGAGACAGAGTCCAGGGCAGAAAAAGCTGAAGCTGAGAATAAGGCATTGAAAACAGAAATAGAGAGATTAAAGAAAGACCATAAGGAGAAAGATGAACGTTTATGCTCCATTATTGAAGAGATTGACAATTTTGAAAGATACAGTCGGGAGTATAATATGCGACTTGTGGGTGCGTCAGAACCCTAAGGCAAAGATTTCCGGGAAATAATGGCCAAAGTGGTCTATGAACAAACACTGTTTGGCGATCGCCCATTGAAACAATCAAAGATACAATAGAAAACGCGCACCGCACGGGAAAACAGAGAAGCCGGGGCCACCGTCACATTATTGGACATTTTTATAGTCGTCCAAAGCGGAATGAAATCCTCGGGGCACAGAGAATGCGGGACCGCCAAAAGGGCAGGGGCGAGATCTTCTTGTCGAAGACCTGACACAAGATGATTATC
Organism: Sipunculus nudus; assembly: GCA_026874595.1. NCBI lineage: Eukaryota > Metazoa > Annelida > Sipuncula > Golfingiida > Sipunculidae > Sipunculus > Sipunculus nudus. The sequence goes on from CM049321.1 coordinate 14,144,923, forward strand.
GGCTTAAAAGGAAAGCGACACCCCAAATGCAGGCAGCCCATATGAGCAAGTGTAAAGTCCACTTTTGGCGGGGTAAACTCATTATCGACGGAAAAGAGGTCCCAATTCAAGATGCGGAGACTCCGGCCAGTCAGCCTTCATAGACAATAAGAGATCTTTTCATATGTGGTTATTGGTCAACGTACAGGTGACACGCCACGTGCTACCCGCGAAACCCAGAGTCATCTAGGTTCAAGCATCAGACACCAGGTAGTGCTTGTTACACGAATCTCCGAGTGCGGATAGCAGAGACCTACCCTATAACAAAAACTTGTTTTCATAGGAAAATACCTTACATATCACTCAAACCATGTTGGCCTTTAGGGTGTGTGTCGACTTGAGTCGAACGCAGTGTAGATGATTATGAATCAGGTCTGTAAATTATTCTTTTTATAGAGATCTAAAGCTTCTTCTTACTAAACTTTATGTCAAAACTCCTTATTGATTCAAATGTGCGTTTCATTGTACCACTAAAACTTAACTGTTAACAGTAAGACCAAGTAGTTAAAGTTCATACACTGTAATTGTATCTGCAGTTAAAGCTTAAGGTCTGGTAATATTTTATTGTTATTTATATTAATAATTATGATTATTATGACATTAAATCGTTACACAAGAAATATTAGCGACAGTAGGATGCACTTACGAGTATCGACGTTATGATGCCAGCACAACAACAAAAGTATGGCCAGACAGTGATTATTATTATCACTTATTGTGATTATATTACCTGTGTAAAATCACAGGATTATGCTGTATATGTATTAATCCTACCAGTACTAATTGACGCATGCATGATGCTGTCTATATAACCTGATTCGTTTTCATAGTATATCATATGATTTACTATACAATGTATCTAGGTGTTACTAACACTGACGTGGCTAGGGAACATTTCACATTAAAGACTTGGTTCTGTGGTGATAAGTATATATGTTGATGACCCTTCTGCACTATATATTGTTATTTTGAGCCATCTACAGTGTATATGTTGCCCCAGAGTTCTGACAATTGTACATACATACTTCGTTATTACAACAACTTATTACAGTTGTCATTAGCGCTGTATAAAACATGTGATCAAGTTACCTGTGTAAAATCACATGGGTGACAATCCTTGCAGTTCTAATTGATGCAGGTATAATGTTGTTTATATACTCTAAATCATTCACAGCATACCACACTATACAGTACATCTAGGTGCCATTAACCCTTATGTCCCAGGGAACAGTTTCATCGTAGCCTTGGTTAGGATGTGGTAACTCTATATTGATGAGCCTTGTGCACTATATTGTAATTTTAAGGCATTAACAGTGGATACGCTGGACTAGTGGAAAAACCTAACAGTGCTTATTGATGCATGTATAATGTTGTTCATATGCTTTGAATTTTCTACAATACATCATACTACATAACACGTACATGGCCAGGGTACAGTCTCATTGAAGGCACAGATAGGATGTGTTAATCTATATGTTGATGTCCCTTGTGCATTATACTCTAATTTTGAAGTACATGCAACTGTATATGCCGGTCCAGTGTTTTGAAATTCGTACAGTAATGTATGTATACATCTCAACTGTTATTCACTCAGATTCGCGGACACATTGGTTCATTATTGTACAGAGACAGCTACAAGTTAAGTTTCAACAGTCTGTGAAAAAAAGAAAACATTGATGGATTAATATCTGGTGCAACCAAATGTTTCTTTATATACTTGTACATTCTCATTTCTAGATTATGACTTTTTCATGGAAAACAAATATTTGAGGAGGAAAATTAAGTTGATTTTCAACCAGAATAATGTTATACTTGTTCAACCACTATTGTTTTAACCTCTTTATCACAAAGAGGTTATATTAAGTTTTTGGATTTATGTTATCTCACCAGTACTTCTGCATTGGTTTTATTATATTATCGAGACTTACATATACATAAGTACATTTTCACTGACCCAATTCTATAATCTAGTAATGTCCCACTTATAGTCCATCGTGTATTTTATTTTCTCATATACATATGTTTTTTTTCATACGAGGGCAAGATTGTCTTCGGACTGTATTCATAGAAGTTTTGAATCCCTCAATGGTGCCTAATTATAAAGTTTTACTCAACTCCAAAATGCTTCTCCTCGGCTTTTGTACAATGTTTTATTTATACTTGATTAATCTGATATGGCTCAGGGCAGTCTTCTAAACTACTACATAGAACTAAAATGTTATTAGGCAGCTTAACATTACTTAAAGTTATTTGGTACCCTTCTGATTTGCTCATTCGGTGGGGTCAAGTATACACACCCCTTAAACAACACAGACTATACTTCATATATTATTTTACCTTGTGGTAGGAGGGAGAACTGTTAGTGCAAGTCTGCTTGACTGCTTTATCAAAATCTAACACAATATATTAGTTTAGGCGTAATGATTAGATGTCTGATATTTGGCATTAACATGCTGGTGGTGTTAATTGCATTAATGTATTTTAGGCAGTAGATATGTACTGATTTCTACCAGATAAATGATATTTAACATAGGCAGCTCTTTATACAGTAATGTCACTCCAGGTATCGCACACACTATAAAACCAGTGACAAAATACATTAATGTTTTAACTACTTTTACTATTAATTATAAAAGTTCCCGAGATTAGTAAAGTGATGTATACCTGTATCTGGCAGTTGGTATCACTTGACAAGATACACTTATTGCATACTGAGTTATTTATTTATTTATTTTTTTTTCTTCTTCTCCCCTTCCTTTCTTTTTAAATATTTTTCCTTGAAATATAGTATGCATGCTGGAGAAAATGAAATTAAGAGTTGAATTGTTTTGATAATAACAAGTACCAGAATATTAAGGTGATTCTTAGGATGTCTCACCTTTCAGGTTTCATGTTGTCAGATTTTTTGCGAACCTGTGAGCTTATGCAATGGTGTAGCGTCGTCCGGCGTCAGTCGTCTGGCGCCCGTCGTCCGTCGTCTGTACGTTAACCAATACTATCTTGAAAACGGCAAGAGTTAGCATCACGAAATTTTATGCAAAAAATTTAGTCATCTAAAAACTGTATCGGATTTTACTTATTTTTGGCTTACTGCATTTTCATAGACTTTATAGGGAAAAAGCTAAAAACGTTTTAAAAATCTTCTTCTCTGCAACTGTTCAGCCAAATTGTCCAATGTTTCACAGAAATGATTCCTGGAACAATTTTTTTCAAGTTTGTTCGAATGGTTTAAGTTCAGTAATTTTTGGCCGAGTTACAGGAAGTTGAACTTAGTCATCTGTCCAAAAAAGCATACTAAAATTACAATCTCAGAAACGGCTGGAGCTATCATCACCAAATTTTTAGCCAATGTTGGTCATATGAGTCATATCTGAAATTGAGGTATTGGTGGCGTCACCTGCATCGGCCCATTTGTACGGGGGTCATCAGTGCCCGTATCATACTGACGGCTGCAAAAAAACTTCTTCTCTGAAACCATTTAGCCAAATTGTTTAATATTGCACAGAAATGATCCCAGGGTAGTGCACCAGTTTGTTCAAATGGTCTCAGTTCAATGACTTTTGGCTGAGTTATGGGAAGCTGAATTTAATCATATGCCGTACCAGCCCTTTTTAGCTCAGTGGCTACAAAGATCTTCTTCTCAAAAACTACTGGGCCAAATTCTTAAATTTCACATATTGATTATCCTTAGATATTAATAATTCAAGTTTGTTCAAATGGGTTTGGTTCAGTGATTTTTGGCTGAGTTCGGAAGTTTGGAAGTTGAACTTAGCCATTTTGCTGTATTTTCCAATATGAGTTATAAACCTGTAAAACGTTTTTTGACTGATGCCACTGAGGCCAATATGTTTAATATTTTACAAGAATAATCCCCTGAATAATTCTTATAATAATTGTCTGTTATGGTTCAAAGGAATGAATTTTGGCTGAATTATAAAGATCGAATTGAGTCATTTTACCATATATGTTAGCTGTGTGAAGCAGATACATCTAGCCTGGCACCAGTTTATCAGCATCAGTTACATCTTGCCTGTAGACATTTAGATTTCAGGTTATCTATGGTTAATATTGACAAGAATGTTTTTTAAAAGTTTAAAAAAATGTTGATTTATGATTTTAGATATTCCTAATGCCAGGCAATATTTACAATCACAGGTATACAGCTCTCTGTGGGTATATAAAGACGGCTGTACATGGATTATAAATGATTGGATCCATACTCAACTTAATTCAAGATTTTGCCATCAGTGAGATGTATCTGTATTATAATTTTGCATTCAATATGCATCTGTAGTAATTTTTAGCGAACCTGTGAGCTAATGCGATGGTGTGGCGGCGTCCATCGTTTGTACGTTAACCCATACTATTTCGAAAACGACTGGAGCTAGCATCATGAAATTTAATGCAAAAAATTAGCCATCTGTGAGACTCTGCATTTTCTTAGATTTTATAGAGAAAAACTTGAAAAACCTTTAAAAATCTTCTCCTCTGAAACAGTCAAGCCAAAGTGTTCAATATATCACAGAAATAATCTCTTATACTATCTCTCTCACGTTTGTTCAAATGGTTTAAGTTCGGTGAATTTTGGCTGAGTTACAGGAAGTTGAACTTAGCCATCTATCCAAAAAAAAGCATACTAAAATGACAGTCTAAGAAACAGCTGGAGCTATCATCACCAAATTTATGCCAATCTTGGTCACATGAGTCATATATGAAATTCAGGTATTAATGGTGCCACCTGCATTGACCTTTTTTGGTACGGGGGTCATTGGCCATCTGTACATTAACCCATAATTTCTCAGGAATAGCAGGAGCTACCATCCCCATATTTTATTCAGTAATCTATCACATATCAAGTGTTGTTGGATTTGGCTTATTTTTTTTGCTATCTGCATTTAATTAGATTTTATAGGGAAAAAGCTGAAAAAACTTTTAAAGTCTTCATCTTGTAAACAGTCAAGCTAAATTGTTCAATATTTTACAGAAATGAACCCAGAGGCAAGCCCTCTCAAGTTTGTTCAAATGGTTTGCATTTGATAAATTTTAATGGAGTTACACGAATTTGAACAGTCATTTGGCCAAGTAAGCATACTGACATAGTAATCTCTGAAATGACAGAAGCTAGCATTACCAAGTATTGTGCAAATGTTGGTCACATGACTCATATTGGAAGTTGCAGATTTTATGATCATGTCAGCTTGAAGAAAAAAGCATTTTAGCCAAAGTCTTTCGGTATGTGTAAACAGATTTACCAACAGACGAAGATTGTATCCGTATCTTTGAATAGGTTGAGAAACTGCCAACTGTTTCAGATTTGGCAACAGATCAAGAGTTCATTCAGTGCACCAAGATATAGGTCAAGAGTTCAATCAGTGCAGCCAAGCACAAGCCATGTGATCACCTCATGGGTGACTTGTGAACACCTCATGGCCACCATGTGATCACTTCATGGGTTTCATGCCCCTCAGGGCAGGGCCCCTACATGAGCTTAAGCAATGCTGTGGCTACTATTTCAGATATGGCAACAGGCTAAAGGTCAGTCTGGATCTGTTTATGGCTTTGGCAGAATGCCAACTGTATCAGATTAGGCAACAGGTCAAGAGTCCACTCAGTGCAGCTTGGTATGGGTCAGGACTTCACTCAGTGCAGTAGCTCCATTCTATTTATAGCGTTGGCAGACTGCCCACTGCATCAGATTTGACCAAAGTTCAGCCTGGACCTATTTATAGCTTTTTCAGACTGCCATCTGTGTCAGATTATGCAACAGGTCAAGAGTTCACTCAGTGCAGCCAGGTGCAGGTCAAAAATTCCCTCAGTCTAGCCAGGTGCAGGTGATGAGCTCACTCAGTGTAGTAGCCTGAGCAGCAAATTTGCCACAGTTCACTCGGGGCAACTGCCTTTCTCACCTCAACCTGGTCAGCCCCATGCATCAGACTCAAGGTAAGTTTGATGTATTTGCCTGATATTTTGACCTGTCTTTGTGTCTTTGATGGCTTTCTCGTTCACAAGACAGGTGTCGCCACCTACAATTAATTTTGCACAGTGAATGTGTCTGCTTATTTCTACAGAGGAATTTGATATATCAGCCTGAAATTGGGCATATATATACATATCGAATAGCTTTGTCGTATACAAGACTGGTGGTGCCACCTACAATCATTTTGCACAGTGTGTCCCTGCTTCTTTTCAGGAGGGGTTTGATATATCAGTCTGAAATTGGGCATATGTATATATCTCTGATAGCTTTGTTGTATACAAGACTGGTGGTGCCAGCTACAATCATTTGTGTGTTTTGTGCACCCATGCCAGAATGTCAGCAGTGATGTTTGTGTAATTGTTTCTTATTCAAAATGTTTAGTACTTGCATCGTTCATATACATGAGAAGTAATGGTCCAGCATTGAAGCATTATACCTGGTGTATTTCCCAATGCACAGATTCGCATTAGGCCTGTAGGCCTTGTTTTTCAATAGGAAGATTAACGAATGCAAAGTGTAAAATATCACAATCATGAAATAAGATCACATGTTAATACTATTTCAATAATAAATACTAGGTAGGATGTTGATCCTTTGTATGCAGCAAAACTTAATATGCCATTTCGTTCCTTTTTCTTTATATTATGTGCTATACGCGAATGAGCTGTACCACAGTACTTTAGACAAGACAAAGTACCTCGGTCACTTTGTTCGAACCGGTGGTTGTATATTATAGCACTGCTTCTGATTAGTAGTGTCTCCATGTTAGATGTTTATTTATGTAAGCTATGTCAGTTTATGTTTGTTTCAATAATTGTGTCCAGTAACTTGACTTTCATTGTGTTTCATGCAGGCATTCAATGTAACAGTCTATCACTATCTGTATCCTATAACTTTCAGTGAAGTATTTCTTTGAATATAATTCACTGATATAATATCATTAAATGTTAGAGGATTAAGAGATAATAAAAAACGAAGGGAAACTTTTCAATGGTTACAAAAATGTAGTGCTAAAGTTTGCTGAAAAATAATTTAAGTTTTGATATTCATGAATTTTAGTGCTGTGAGGATGGTCGATTTTTAATATTAGATATATCATTAGATGCTATAAGAATTACTCTAGTTAATTTATGTGGGCCTAACCTTGATGATCTTGTCTTTTTTTAATAATATGGAAATTGTTGAATCACTGCCAAATGATAATAGATTGTTAGCAGGTGACTTTAATCTTGTTCTTAATATGGATAGAGATAAAAAAGGAGAACCTCCTCATACACACTTCAGATTACACACACTGATAAACACATGGATAGATGACTTAGATTTATTGGATATATGGAGAGAACAACATCCTGAAAAATTGCAGTATACTTGGAAGAGACTTAACCCCTCTGCACTATTTTGGAGATTGGATTTTATCTTGATTTCAAAAGGTCTCAGTAGCTGTGCAAGTAAAGCAGAGATATTACCAGGATTTAAAAATGATCATTCCAGTGTTAAAGTTACACTCGACTTAAATCTTGATAAAAGAGGGCCAGGATTCTGGAATTTAATTCTAAATATTTATGTAATAAAGATTATGTAGAATAAGTTAAAGGAACCATTAATGAGACAAAATAATTTAATAAAAGTGCAGATTCAGCTTTATTATGGGACACAATTAAGTGTAAGATAAGAGGTTCCACAATAGCATATTCTTTCAGAATTAATAAACAAAAAAGGACTTTGTTACATCAGATAGAAAATTATTTGAAACATTTAAAAGAACAATATACCAACAACCCTGATAAAAGAATAATGGAAGATATAAAAGATAAAAAAATCAGAAATTGAGAAAATAATTCAAGAAAAAACCGAAGCAGCAATGTTCAGATGTAAGACCAGATGGTTTTCGGATGGTGAAAAAACATCCAAATACTTTTTGAATTTGGAGAAAAGACTATTTTATAATAAAACTATAAAAAGGCTAAACGTTAATAATAGACCTGTAACAAATCCCAGGATGTATTAAAAGAGGCAGAAAATTAATATAAAGCATTATATTCTTAAGCTGATTTAGCACCAAATGAAGACCACTATACCGAGTTCTTAACACCGACAGAAAATACCTTATCAGATGAAAATAAAATATTTTGTGATAGTGAATTGTCAGATGAAGAATTATTTAAATGTTTAAAATCTTTAAAAAAATGGCAAAACCCCTGGATCTGCTGGTTTAACAGTGGAATTTTATACATTCTTTTGGCATGAAATTAAAACAGATCTGATAGCTGCTTATAAATATTCTTTTGCAAAGGGCAGTTTAAACAATACTCAACGACAAGGAATTATCACACTGATACCCAAAAAATCAAAAGACACAACTCTGCTTAAGAATTGGAAACCAATATCTTTATTGAATACAGATAATAAGTTACTGACTAAATGTATGGCTTGTAGATTACAGAGGGTTCTCCAAAACTTAATCCATCCAGATCAGACTGGCGTTTTGAAAAAAACATATATATTGGTGACAGCTTCAGTAGAATTTGTAATTTGATGAATTATTGTACTACAAATAAAATAAATGCCAATTTAATAAAAGTAGATTTTAAAAAGGGTTTCAATTTATTAGAATGGTCGTTTATTCAGAAATCATTAAAACACTACAACTTTGGTGATATTTTCTATAAATGGGTCAAAAGATTTTTATAATGGTATATCATCATGTGTTATAAATAATGGAAGGAATTCCAGCTTTTGCACAGTAAGCAGAGGAGTTAGACAAGGCTTCCCCCTTTTACCATATCTATTCATTATTTCGGCTGAACTGCTAGCTGATAATAGAGACAATAATAATATTAAATGCACTGAGATTGGAAATGTGAAACATATTATTTCTCAATATGCAGATGATACCACACTATTTGTAATAGGTGGACAAACGATGATTAAAGAGGCTATAGAACAATTTAAAAGATTCCAAAACGTAAGTGGTTCAAAAATAAATATAGAAAAAAACAGTAATTATGCGCATTGGTAATCATGAATTCAATAAAGACGAGATGATAAAACTTGGTCTGAAATGGGCAAAAGAACCGATTGCAATTTTAGGTATTAAGATTAATAGTACACACCAAAATCCTTATGAAATGAACTTTCTACCATTACTTAACAAAATTAGGAACTAATTAATATTTGGTCTAAAAGAGAGCTAACACCAATTGGTAAGATCATATTCATTAAATCTGATTTGATATCACAGCTGCAGTACCAGTTGTCTGTGTTACCTAAACCTCCAGTATCTTTTTTTAAAAACAGTTGAAAGCAAGCTTTTTAATTTAATATGGAATAACAAAAAAAGATAAAGCAAAAACATTAACTCTGATAGCATGTAAAATAATGGCGGTTTAAATATGGTCGACATATGGTCAAAATTACAAGCTACTAAAATCGCTTGGGTGAATAGATTATTGAGCTCAGATTTGAAACAAGGATTGAGACAGCTAGTTGACTGTATTTTTAATAATTTGAGTGAATATTTATTCAAATGCAATGTAAATGCTGAAGATCTTGATCAACTCTGTTTCCTCAAAAAGAAAACTAGATTCTGGAAAGAAGTTTTATATGGTTGGTGTAAATATAACTATCATACTCCAGTCAAAACAAATGATTATTTAAATCAAGCTTTGTGGATTAACTTTCACCTAAAAATAGGTGGACAAAATGTATTTAATAAAACTTGGTACCAATCAGGTATCAGATTCATCAATAATTTAACAAAGAAGGTGAACAATTCTTATGTATTCTACACTCCTGGTGAAAAAGGACTGATTTATGCCATTGATGTAAAAACATTGACTTATAATATTATTTTACACTCAATACCAGCAAAATTTCTGGAACGCCAATGCGTGGTGAAATGAAGCCGCAAATAACAGTGAACATATATCAGACACGCAGGTGCGTGACAAGAGACCGTGGCGTTTGGTTAATTCTCATGTGAGCGAGCTTCATTGAATGACGTATAAACTAACCAGCATGCTTGCATGCTAACCAACTATATATTAAAAAACAGCGCATATGAATGGACTATTCAAATGATCTTGTCATGTTTCTAAAAAAAACATAAAAGAACTGACGCAGACACAGGGTTATAGAACGTAGCACACGCCGTGTATTTAAAGGATCTTTGCAACTGTCGTTGACAGCACATTATTTAACCTTTAACGCCATGCAAAGTGAACACGTGTCTATTGGTTTCAAAGATGACCCATGTATTTGATTACTGCAACTCTGCCTATGCATTATAATTGTACAAACTGCAGATGATTTTAGACTTGCAATTTTATTTTCTTTATTTTGTCAGACCCGAATTGTATTTTGGGTAAATATATAATATTTACAATCTTCAACAGTAATTCAAAATCATAAGGTGATCATACTTTTACATTTAATTTTGAATATCTATGCTATAGGTATGTTTTGCCCACTATTAAATATATATAAATTAACCATTTTAGCGATTGAATAATTGATACTATTATACATATATATATTTATATATATATATATATATATATATTTATATTTATATATATATATATATATATATATATATATATATATATATATATGTTAAAAGAGGTAAAAACGGCAGTGTGTAAAACCCGGACACAGAAAACATTGATTTGACGCCAATAAAAACACATGAAAATTAAAAAAAATAAAGCCTACCTTTCTTATGATTTTTTTTTGGGTTAGTGAAACCCCCAACAGGATTTTTTTAAAGATTGGCCTAAGCAACAGATTACAATCCTTGTGCTCCTTGATCTGTCGGCAGCTTTTGATAAAATCGATCACCAGATACTTGTATCAAGGTTGTCTGAACTACTGGGAAATACAGGTCTAACCTTAGCTTTTTTCAAGTCATATCTAAGTGGGAGGACGCATTCAGTTGTAATATGGGATAATGCATTCCGCGGCGCAGTCCTGGAATACGGTGTACCCCAGGTTTCTGTGCTGGGACCCATTGATTTACCATTTACACAATGTGATTAGGAAACATTATGAGATAACACGGCTTAAAATATGATCTTTATGCAGATGATGCTCAGCTGTATTCATTATTTCTACCTGCCATCTTAGATCCTGACATAAGCAAAATAAACTTATGTGAATGACATTCGGATATGGATGTTAGGAAACGAGCTCAAACTTAATAGTGAAAACACTGAGGTTATTTACATTGGCACAGCTAATCATTTACAGAAGGTAAACAGTCGAACCTTGTTCAATGGTTCCGCTCCAATTGCATCGCCTTTAAACGTGCGGAATCGGGCAGTAATTTTTGATAATCAGATGACACTTAAAATTCACATCAACACTATATAAAAGTGCTTACTTTAATTTGCACAATCTCGGACGTATCCGAAAATTACTTTCAAAGTCAAGTGCATCTCAGCTGGCACGAAGCTTGATTCTGTCAAGGCTGGATGTGTTGATCACTTTCGTTTGGATTACAAAAAATTCAAGCATGTCGTCTACAGACGATCTAGAATCAGGCTGCCCCCATAGTATGCAGGTTTTCAAATCGTGCTAATATCTCTATCTTTCTTAAAGAACTACATTAGTTACCAGTTGTATGTCACACACAGTTTTAAATTTGTTACTTACATACATGGACCTTTAAGGGATGACGCCGGCTTACTTATCTGATCTATTCCAGCTGTACCAAGCTCCTCGTACCCTGAGGTCTAACAATAGATATCTTCTTTTGCATGAACCCAGAGCTAAACTTTCAACATATGGAGGCAGAGCTATAAGCTTTGTGCTCCAACTTTGTGGAATGTTACCAAAGTATATAAAATTACGTGACTCAGTTGACAAGTTTCAAGGTGAATTAAAATCTTACTTTTTTTGTGCAAGTTTATAGCAATATTTTGTAATCCTCTTGTAAATGTTCGGGTCTTTACATTTTTCTTGCTTAGGTTATTTTTTAAGTTAAAGTAATAATTTTAGAATGTGAGATATTACGAGTTTTTTGTCTGTTGCTAAATATTGCATCTATGATGTATTTTATTCATGTTTGCATTTTTATCAGGCGCTTTAAAGCGGAATATTCAAATTGGTTGTGCCATGTATCACATCATTGGTTAAAAAATCCTTTGCCACTGCTGATGTACCATCTTGTATGAAACAGGCGCTAGTTAATCCTTTAATTAAAAAAAAAACCTACACAGGATGCTGAGTGTCTAAACAATTATAGGCCAGTAAGTAACCTGTCATTTATCTGTAAAGTGCTAGAAAGAGTCGTGGCACAGCGAGTTACTGCATACATGCATCAAAATAACCTTGGTGAGCCTATGCAATCAGCTTATAGAAATGACTGTGTTACAGGCAGAGCTATCAGCTCTTGCGCTCCAGCTTTGTGGAATAAGTTACCAGAGTATATTAAAATATGTAAGGGTGCATTAAAAACTTACTTTTTTATGCAAGTTTATAGTGATATTTTATAATTCTCTTGTGAATATTCGGGTTTGCATTTTTTGTCAGGCGCTTTGAGCGGAATATTCAAATCCTGTACACATGCGCAATAAATTAATAAAAAAAATAAGAATAAATTATAATTATTATTATTATTATTATTATTATTATTAGCATTCATAAACAACTGTAATGTCTTCTATAATCATTAAAATTGCAAATAAAAGTGTTTCATAATACAGGTTATAATATTGAATTAGTTGGAGGAGCAGTAAGACGAACTAAGCTCAAATCCTTTGAGACTTGGTCATTAGAGATTGATGCTGACAGCACACAGAAGGCGTTGAGAATTATAATATTTATGATTCTTCTATCACAATTTGCCAAGTCAGAAAAGTTAAATGTAATTAAAAGGAAATTTATGTGCTCACACTATAAAGTCAGCAATTTTGTTATTGTTTTATATCATTAATTAAAGTTACAATTATAATAACATGAGAAAATATGGCTGACTACGGTTAAAAGAAATAAAAGATTTAATAACATTCAAGGCATTTGTTTTCAACAAAAGATGTATATAATCCAGCTTGTGCACGAATTCAAACTTAATCTTGGATCATGGTTTCAGAGAAATGAGTATTAGTTACGCAGGCCTCCAACGGTACAGTTTTGTGTACATTTATCTGCTATATAAAAATACAAAAAGCTGGGCTGCAATCTATCATGTACATTCAGCTTCTACATCTAATGACTCTAGCAAATAAAGCATATCAAGAAGTAGGCATCCCATATTCCATAAGCTATCATATAAATATCAGAATAGTTTTTCATTATTCTTATCTGAATACTAAATTTAGCTTGCATTATATAGATAATGTAACCCGGCTGCAAATCATACTCTAGAAATCTATGTTTTCATTTAGAGAATGTTGTATCTATGATCTTGCTTGGATGAATTACTCAGAATATTTTCCATTGTGTGATTCCAAAATTACATTTCTTGTGAGTTTCAATTCACGGGGAAAACTAACGCAAATTTGAATACACATTTTAATTCATTCAAGGATAATGGAAAATAGGACAAGAGTTAAATAATAACCAGCATTTAAGAGTTAACTATTGTTTTGTCTTGTTTCTGTTAAAATTGTTTTCTGTATTGGTATAACCTAATTGCCCTGATTATATATTCAATGAAATGTAAACAAAAATAAGCCCGCCAAAAGACTTAACAAAATTGACCTATTCACAGCTTACCTATAATAATGAGTAAAAAGTAAAATCCTTTATGCGTTATTATGCATGTGGACTAAGGAACATTTCCGAAAACTGTGGGACATATCTGTGCAATGTGACAGATGATCTGGAATTAAATACAGCCTACGTTGTCACCGTTCTGCTTTTTAGTCTTCACAAAATATACATAAAAAAATCATCCCCCTCACACTGTTCTCAATTCTTTTTTAACTCATGACCAAATCCCTTAATATTCTTTAAGAACCATCAGATATACATTTTTAAAATAAATTTACCGAAAGAAATAGATTTATTGGCATTAATTATCAGAAAGTGAGATAATGGTGTCGGTGACCTAAGAATGAAACAATGAATTGACGAAATAGCAAAATCATTATCGAATTAGAGTGTCAATTCCATATGTCATGTATAAATGGAGTTAAATTTGTATGTATTAGTGTGAATCAGAGAACACGGAGCTATAGTGTATAGATACAAGTTAACTGAAATCAGCAATGATCTACAATACCTTTTGCACACTTAAAACAGAAGATCTGTTGTCTCTATAAATAGTTTTATTGGATTTAAATGAAAATTTATTGGACCATTAAGAAAAAACTGAACAACTGATTGTTTTTTGCATGGTTTGCCTGTTAAAAGTAGCCGGGATGTAGATGCGTATCAAGCTGTTGGCGGAGGTATGCACTCTATAGGTGCTCTCTAAAGTTGTGATAAACGTCTTAACAAAGTCTTTATGTCTCAAGTGAACGTTTGTTTTCTAAAGTAAATATTTATACATATTGGCCTTCATTTTGCTCTAAAATCAGAATTGACCTGAAAAATTACCAAACCCCTTTAGAAAATTGGCTCCTAATGTTTGCAAAGGTTAAGGCCTAACGATCACAAAAATGTAAGATATGCTCTCTTTTTACAATGAAAAAAATTACTCGGTGACATATATGCTCCCACAATAAATGGGAAAATGATAACATACGTGAAATGTCCACCAAAAAAGGAAAAATATGATTGCCCATGCTTTTTATGGCCTGCAGCTACATCGTGTATGATATATTTTTAGCTGTAAACTGCTTTGCAATGATTCAAAATAAGCTTTAAACAATAGGCATATATACCTTATATCTCTGTTACCTCTGGAACATTTCAACTCTGCGTGGGAATATTACTAGTATATGAAATTAAATAGAGTAAAACCTCGCCTAACGACCGACTTATTTTACCACCTCAAATTAATGACAACTTGTCCGAATTTTTTTTTAAAGAGTACTCGCCTGGACAACCACCTCGAAAATGCGTCAACTTTATTGAGATCCCCTTGGTGGTCTTCAATAAGTTGTTTCACTGTATATTTAAGAAAATATATGTCTACTGTATATCCGTGTCATGTAATTCCATTAAACACCTTTCCTGATATACCCTTGTTCCCTAAATCTATTCCATATTCACCTTCTTTTCTTAAGAATACTTTAACACGTTACAGTATACTCAATTTATTAATTTAACAAGGTATACTTTTGCATGGAATATACAAATTAGTCAGCCGAGAACTCACGTTTTAGTCCATGGGCCAGAAAGTGAAAACCTCTCCCCCCCCCCCCCCCAGGGAATTTTCGCGACCCCCCTAGATTTTATCTTGAAGGTGTCCTTTACTCATTTCCAGGTGTTTCCAAACTTATAAATACTGCAAATACCCTGAAAAATCACTTTTTTTACAAACCGCGGCTAAATTTTGTTTTTCAGCTTAGGCGACTTTGTGTTACATGATCGGCTATAACTTCATTAGTATGCATCATAATTGCATAATCTTGGTATCAAATAAATTGTAAGAAAGCATGCTACAAAATAAAATGTAGTTTAGCCCAGGTAAAGGAACATGCTATACTTCTGAGGGCATTATCTTACCCCTTACCCCTTATTTTTATACAAAAAAAAGTATCTACATACATACTTTTGATACCAAAGGCACATTTTTAGGATTTAGGCATATCATTGAGTTTGCATTTATCAATTTATTTATCAAAAATAATGCATGTATATATTTGCTAAGGTTACCCATATTCTGAGAAATAATTTACAATAACCAATGAAAGGTATGCATGTCAAGCATTTTCAGGCGATACCGGCTTCACAGTGTATAATGCTCCCCTACACTGCCACAAAGTTTGCATTACTGCCAGTTTTGGTATCACATACACTGTCTTTCTATGAACTTTCTCTGTGTAATAATTGTTAAAAGACATATGGAACATTAGAAAAAGGTAGAAAAATATCCTTTTAAGTGCATATTTGCTACCCCTAAACTACAAATACTGGCTGGGCAAACATGCATGCTTTTCCTATAATCAAAAACGTGAACAAGTGATTCATGGTTATGTTACATATAAATGGATTGAAACTATAGGTAAACATAGAAAAGTCTCTTTGCATCTCATGTTACCTTTTTTCTATGTTACAAATTATTCCATTGGCTATTTTCACCAGTGTTACTGCGAATGCAACTGACCGAGCAGGATCTAATACTATTACATGAAATATCAGGTTGGCAACAAACAAACTCTGTAAAACGACTGGCGTAAAATAGTTTTAATATTCCCTACACCATAAATATTGACCACTCCAAACTCTACACCTTCTTACAACTTGAACAAGTGGTCATTATTTTGTTCATATATGGCGCCAAATATATAGTTAAACATAGAAAGAAACTTTGCATGTCAGTTTAGTTTTGATTGTTTTTGTTACTCTTGAGTACAAGTTGTCAGTGGCTGTTTTCATCAGGGTTTCTGGGAAGGCAACTGACCAGGAAAGATTCAGTAAGAGAACATGAAATATCAGGCTAATATTAAACATTCTCCTAATCCAAACTCGTTTGAAACGGTTGTCGAAATGGTTGACTGTATAAGTCGTATTTCTACAGGGGTGTATTTGTTTAACGCTGTCACTCACTGAAAGTAAAAGGAAATTTGAATTAAACGTTTGCTTCTTTTTACATGCCTTTGTCGCTCACTGAGAGTACAGGTAAATTTGATTTGAAAGTTTGCCTCTTTGTACCAGCCTGTATGTTCATATTCCAGTAACTAGGTAGAAACGGGTGTTTTTTCCTTTATTATGATAAACACCATATAAACAATAATGGCAGAACGTCCGATGAGTTTGCGGAAGAAGAAAGGTAAAAAAAAGAAACCTCTGCAGCATGCCCTAAAGTAACTTGTATTGTACATTTTCCTGAGCAGAGGACTGATAAACAGGTTCGAACGCTTTCTCAAACTAGTTTTGAAAAAAAATTCAAGAAACAGTAAAATTGCGCAAAGACAGTGACAATTTAATGTTAAACTGGACGCAATATGTGCCCATATTCCTGTAGAATTTAATAAGGATATCCATGGAGCTCACAGAAAGTGCTATCAGAGGTTCACAAACATCGGACACATAAAAGACAGGAAACGGCAGTGTACCGAACAAGCCGACGAAGATGGTCCTTCAACATCAAAACACAAGCGTCTGTCATCCTCTGCAATTCTGTTTCGTTCAGACCAATGCCTGTTTTGTGGGAAAAATAGAATATGGTGTAAGAAGAAATCAGAATATCTGACAAAATGTGTCACTGAAACGGCAGCTAAATCCATCCAGGATGCTGCAGAGCAGAAACATGACTACGTATTATTAAGAAAAATCCAAGGTTTGGACTTGTGTGCGAGAGAGGCACATTATCATAATTCCTGTCGCAGAGACTACACCAGAAAAGATGTTAGAAATGAGAACAAAGAGCCTGATGAAGAAGCTAGTGAACAATTAACTGCCCACAAAGAGGCATTCAAGTACATTTGTGATAACGTTGAAAAACACATCATCAATGCATGCAATGTAGAACGTGTGACTATGTTGAAGGAGAAATATTTGCTTTATTTGCTCGAACATTATCCCGCTGCATACAATCCAAATTACAAAACACACAAGCTTAAAAATAAGATTCAGAAACAGTTTGAGAATAGAATTAAATTCTGGGCACCTAACTACCGGAGTTAACTAATCTATTCAGACTTATTGCCAGTTGGACAAGCAGTAGAAGTGGCATTTGAAATGGCTGCCTCTGAGGAGAGATTTCTTCAGGAAGCTGCTGCTGTCCTTAGGCGACATCTATTAGATGCTAAAAAGAATGCAGCTACATATCAATGGCCACCTACAGCAACTCAGTTGATAGCTTCAGAAAATAAACCACCGGATGTCTTGCTGAAATTTTTGTCACATCTGATATGCGGGAAATCCCATAAGGATATTTCAGGAAAGGCGGAGCGAGTAGTAGATTCTTGTGCTCAAGATATATGCTATGCCTTAAGTCGAGGAGACTGGAAAATGACCAAACATGTCCTCCTTGGAATGACATTGAGGCATATGACAGGCAGTGCTGAGCTAATTACTCTGCTTAATCGCTTTGGACACTGCCAGTCATATTCCCAAGTCATGGAACTTGAAACTGCCATTTGCAATAAAATCAACACACACCAATCATTGTTTCCAAGGACCATCTCTGCAATGAATAATGTTCTTCACTTCAGCTGGGACAACTTCGACATGTCAGAAGAAACCCCATCTGGGGCCGGAACAACCCATGTTGCACATGGCATAGTCCTTCAAGAGGCCATGGATAACACTTGTGTTGATCAAGACGTTGGACATCTGCCTCTGGAACCACAGAAGAATACTAAAGACAGGTCAATTCAGTATACAGATACAGAACTTTCTCCTTGTTTTGTCAAGAGCAGGAAGGAGCCACATCTCACAGTAAGGCATGTGTCTGTGAATAAGTCAAATTCACTTAATAAATGCAAGAAGTCTGACTTTGCATGGGTACTTGCAAGGTTGCACAAGTCCTATGATCAAAGTGTCCCTGGCTGGGCAGGATGGTTGTCCCTCACTGGAAAAGCTGAATACGATGGACCTTGTTCCCAGTCTACAGTAGATTATATGGTACCCATAAACAGACCAATCACCGATAATGCCACAGTACAGCAGATTCTCAGGATTTCACAGCAGGCTACAAAGGATGTGAATCATAAGGTTGCAATCGTAACATTTGATCTAGCTGTAGTGATGAAGGCATATTCTATAATGTGGCAAAATCCAGAGGAGTACAAAGATGTTATTGTACGGATCGGAGTGTTCCATACTATTTGCTCATATCTTGGAGTTCTTGGCAAGATGATGGCTGGATCAGGCTTTGAGGACATTATTATTGAAGCAGGTGTCTGTGCTAGTGGATCCATTGATCAACTGTTGCGTGGTAAACATTACGATCGTGCCATGAGAGTGCACAAGTTCATGTACGAGACCCTGGAGCGGCTTTTGCTTGATGCCTTCTTCACCAAGAATGAAGACAAAAGTTCAATCACAACCTTTGTATTTATTTTGCACATACGTTATGATACTTTTATTGGTAAAACGGCCAGTACAATTGCCAACATAATACAGGTATTTTGTCTGGTACTTCTGAGACCATATCTATCCAATATGGTACAACTTTGTTCGTTTCTATAAGCTGATCAAACCATATAAACTCTTGCTTCAGTGTAATTGTGTTTGCTAATAAATAGTTATTGTTTATATATGAATAATTATTGTTTATTTTTTATTAGATTATTAGACTTTTTTTATATTTGTGACTAAAAAATATTTAAAAAAATGTCAGATATTTATCAATATCAATGACTTGGGTTTCCATTTAAATCTTCAAAGTCATTGAGCTAAACACAATGTGATATTGCAGGTATAACTGAAAACATGCATCACCTTAAACGTGTAATCAGTAAATATATTTAAGGAACTTACATAAATGGGTAATTCTTGTGGTTCATAAAATATATATATTGTTTTGTATATTTGTCAGCAAAAAAAAAATTAATACGGTAAGATTCTATCAGTGGCAAAATAGATGCTTATTTAGATTAAGCTGTTAGGTTTAATTAATTGCAGTTTCGACCACTTCATGATTTGAAAGGGTTGGGTAGAGAACATGCATTTACTATTTTGTTTTCCATATGTCCTTAAACCCCTTCTGTTATCGTTTAATTAAGCAAGATCCTTGAAAGCCAATGATATTAAAATTTGGCAGTTATGCTTAATTTGTGGGGAGCAGTTTACACCGTGAAGACGGTATCGCCTGAAAATGCTTGAAATATATGCGGTATATTTCATCGGTATTGTAAATTATTTCCAAGAATATGGGTTACCGTGGCAATTATATGCATGCATCACTCTTAATCAATAAATGGACAAATCCAAACTCAATGATAGGCCTAAATCCAACAAATTTGCCTTTGGCATCAAACGTTTGTACGTAGATATCAATTTTTTTGGCATAAAAATAAGGGGTAAGGGGTAAAATAATGCCCACAGAATTGTAGCATGTTCTTTTACCTGGGATAAACTATATTTTATTTTATTGCACACTTTCTTACGGTTTATTTGATACCAAGATTATGCAATTATGATGCATAGTTATGAAGTTATAGCCGATAGTGTTACACAAAGTCGCCTAAGCTGCAAAAATTAAAAATTTAGCCGCGGTTTGTAAAAAAGTGATTTTTCAGGGAGTTTTCAGTACTTATATGTTTGGAAACACCTGGAAATAAGTAAAGGACACCTTCAGCATAAAAAGTAGGGGGGTCGCAAAAATTCCCTGGGGGGGGGGGAGGTTTTCACTTTCTGGCCCATGGACTATTTTATATTGGTCAATTCTATAACATCAAACAATAAAGATTTCCGAATTCATCCTAGTACAAGCAATTCTTCCAAAATATAATTTACAAAGACGATATGATGTACAGACCTTTAAGTGGTTGGTACTCTTGCGTTCCTATTTCTGGAGTCTTTCTTTAAGCTGCGCCAACAGGGTTAAGGAAAATTTCAACTTGACATGTGTCACGGTTGTTGAACCAAGTGATGCTATGAACACCAGGGAATGGATACTACCCCCTCGGGTATGGGTAGAATATATATATGAATGCTAGTAAGCTGACAGGGCGCCACTGTCGGCGTTAATTACAAATAGTGGTAGCTTCATAAGCACTGGTAGAACTGCTGTAATTTTCCAGCAACCACTGCAGGCATATTATCATGCCTCAATGGCAAAGCGAGAACGGTCTCAGGAATGCAGTCATAATTTTATGGAATGAGCCATTTTCCTCTTGGAGTGGATCAGTTCCATTGGCACAGAGTGGACTCGAACTGTAGAGACGGTGTTAAAAGATGGACTTATTGTCTATTTGGTCCCACGTCTTTTACTTCATAGGAAGTTGTAACATAATGTGATTAAAGGCTTTGCGAGTGAAAAGTTTAACAAATAATAAAAAACACCCATGCTTAATGTTAAATCATGAAAAGACCCAAACAGTTCATGTGAATACTTTTGATGAAATTTCTCTGCTGATAGTTGTTCATAGTAAAAGAAAAATCTACGGAAATCTTGAATGACTCAGAATCAGCGTAAAAGAGCGTCCACACTTCCACGAATTGATCTCCCGACGCGTTACGAACAGGTACAATATCGAAGGTTACGAAATTCCACGCGATTCGACCCTGATGACATGAAAATGAATAAGCCACTAAAACGTCCAACGATGCTACTTAGAATCAGTCACAAAGCATTACGTTGCTAATACGAGTTCGTCACAATAAATCTGCAGTTTGTTGTCTTAAGAGCTACTTGTTACTACGAATTATAAGGAACCATCGAGCTTCTATTATGAACAACATAGGAATTCGAAACGATATATATCAAACACATGAGGCCAGATACGGATCAGTAAGCATTCTTGTGACACCTTAGAATAAAATGCAACGCTTCATAACGCTATAGGCAACACAAAACGTTGTAAACTATTTAAATGAGGAGTGAAAGAGGTTTTGAACACTCGGAGTATGCTTTCCGCTATTTCAGACATAAGAAATTAACTGATCATAGGATATAAAAATACTGCCCATATGATGTTCATACGCTGGACATAGGACATTCACATTTTGCCCATTATAGTAGAATATCCAAATATAATATACTAATCGTCGGTGTGAATGTCAAGTGATGAGTGAATGAATGTTCATACCAAGACATACAATATGAGATGTGTGTGAGTGATGTGTGCGGGGCCGTCGATACACTGGACACGTAGACAAGAGCCAGAAGATTGAATGGGACATAAGCACGTAAATTTACGTTGAATTTTGTGCAAAGAACATGTTCAAAATTTGGTTTTGGAATCTTGTATATTAGTGGTTTTGTTTCACAGGAGCGCTTGATAACTATGAAACAGCAAGACTTACCTGACGTCGAAAAGATGAGGTGATTGTAATGGTAATAAAATTATGATGATTATATGGGATCATTTTCTGTCATTTTGTAGTAGTAACTGCGGATAATTGTATCGATTCTAGGCAAATTATGTCATTTAACAATTGATATTCTTTGTGCAGCTTCATGCATATGAGGGTACACTTGAGAATTCAATGAGTATACGGGTTTGTTTATCAAGCCATTACTCTTTAATCATCAGGGATTTGGTTTATTATCTGTAATTTAAGTTGTTAACGTTCTGTATAAAAATGATTACATTTATAAACGATACAGTGAAGTGTAATTTGTACCAGACTAAATCATGTGAACCCCTGCTGATTTCTGCGGTTCACGGTGTCAGCATGTACGGTACCTGTGCCCATAAGCAATCAAAATTGTACTTCAAACTGAATATTCCTTTTGTGTCGCAAATATTATGTGAATGAAGAAATTGGAGGTATTCTATAGTCTGAACTGATGATTTTTTTAAACAGTCGCACAAAAGACCATGGAGAAATATAAAGGGATTTCGGGATGGTATGAGCACGCTCCTGTGAGTACGTGTGTGTGCCTGTGTGTTTCGGTGTGTGTGTTTGCTTCCAACAGAACTCCCTCAATCATGATAAAAATAGTCCAGAAAACATGGATATTAC
The DNA here is from genome assembly GCA_026874595.1 of Sipunculus nudus. NCBI lineage: Eukaryota > Metazoa > Annelida > Sipuncula > Golfingiida > Sipunculidae > Sipunculus > Sipunculus nudus. The sequence continues at coordinate 14,167,634 of CM049321.1, forward strand.
CGCACAGAGGGTGCTATCTTGTTTATAACAACGTGTTTATAATATGTGGGGCCCTACATAATAAACAAAACAAATTCAACAAGGGCATATGGCACAGCTTTGTCAATGGCGTTTTGCAACAAGTAACTTTTCTACCTCCGCATATATGCAACCTACCACCTTAGGTTACAGGTTTTTCCCGTTTGTCAACATTGCTGTGTTTACAAACATGTTGCTGATAAACAAGTTCATATATCCTTTACAAAGGCCTGATAACAACATTTAATTAACAAGATTACTCTTAGAACATTAATATATACGCAGAGAAAGCCAGACATTTATGTTCACCCAAGCTACGCCAATAGTCGGCATGAAAGTGGTACAAATTACGCAGAAGCCCTTCACAATCTGTGACGAAGAGCCATTAAGCCAAAACATGTCCAATTCGTAGCGTATCGGGCCCCATTCGTGGAAGTGGGAACGCTACTTATCAAGTGTTATAATCATAGTGTTTCCTAATTTTCGACTAAGTTGCAGATTGGTTATAGACCTTACTTAGACCTTATTTAAGAGAATATTGCTACCTTTGTAACCTGTGCCCAAAAGGTGTCGTAAGGTTACATAGAAAACAACGTCCATATATACTAGTATATAAACGATTATAGATGCAACCACTTGGCTAATGGTTAAGGCAAGTGGTTGAGGCAGCCACATGGTGAACCGACTTTTTTGTGTATAAACTTTCCATTGATATACAATGAACTAGCATGGCTATATATATATATATATATATATATATATATATATATATATATATATACATATATATATATATATATATATATAATATACTTATATATATATAGTTTAGAACAGAATTTCCACAAAAAATAGACCCATATTCTAGGTCTTGGTAACTTTCCTATTAAAGGTGATGACCTCATTTTATATAGGCTTCGTCTTCTTACCCACATATCTTCTTACATATATCTAATTAAGATCCATGGAATATTTGTTGAGTAAACTTGCTGAAACGATATTTTTCTGCGGGCGGGGCTGGACTGTGCTAAAACCATGGTTTTTCCCGACTTTGTCTGAAGATATTATTAAACGTAATAAACGGACTGATGTATAATGAGGGAAATTAAAAAAATCAAATATTAAAAGAAAAATTGCTTGCTTGATTTTTTTAAAATATGTCACACAGTAACTATTTATCTTTCATGATCTATACTATACCAATATTTACTTAAATTTCAGCATGACAGGCTGCTGTGAAATGCCTGCTTTTTGTTGGTATACATGACAATCATCCGTGTGCGAAACGAAGTTCGCCTAAAAACATGTATACAGAACGACCCAAAATAAGTTATTATCATAGAATATAAAACTTTCGTTTATATACTTAAATATCATGAGTCTCTTGTCGCTATTAATAATTAAATGTACATTAAACACGTTGATTGATGACAGGGTTGGCACAATCTTCCCAGAAGGAAAGAAAATGAAGAAGGCAGTCACAAAATATCAGTTTTTGTTTTTTTTCATTTTGCCCCTCCTTGTCGGTACAAATCAGGTGGATTGTTTTTACAAACTTTAATATGTTAACGATGTGCCAACAGACCCTTTGGGTGTCTGAGAAAGCGACTGTGGTGTGACTTGGGGCTCAGTGGGGTAGCCTTTTTAGTTGAACAATTTAGATGAACACAGTCCAAGGGGTGAAATGTTGTTTGTACAGTTTGTACAATCTACAGTTGAGTAATAAAGGTCGTACAAACTAGAGTATACATGCTCAAGGTGTGTTTTGTACAGTATGGTTAGCCTTAAGTTGAGTAATTATACTTTAAATTAAATTAAATAATTACTTCAGTTTCATTTGGTTAAGCAGAAGCAAACACTGTTTGATAATTAACTGACTGTTGAGCAGATTGCTTATCTATTTGTCCATTAATCAGCAGATCTAACCTGTCGATACAAAATACTAGGGCCTCCCCAAAATGTCTCCTCCCAAAATATCTACAGTTCATTCTCCAAACCCATCTACTATAGAAAATGAGTGAAATTCCAAAATGTCTAAGGGCTTCTATAACTAATATGTTACTTATTATTTTTTATTGTTGGCTTCTGTTACTTATCTGTTACCTATTATTTTCTGGTTCAAGATATATTTGAGAAACAAAGGCTTTTTGCACTAATTAGGTATTGGTACTTACTGGTTAATTAATAATTATATGTTACCACATATATCTAGGAATTCAGGAATGTTTGAAACAACTGATTAACACCCTATTACTAGTTGATCATATCAGCAGTCATTATGGGAGACAACACAACTCAGTGAGTAGAGATTTTGAGACCCGCGAAGTGAAAAGTTTGGGAATTGATTTTTTGGGCATGAATCCAATACACTGATGGAACTGATTTGTCTTAGTCGTAATGAACGAGGCATAGTGTCAGTCTTACTGTTCTCATATCGTCAGTTCTACTTATTTAACCATGTGTAAATAATGAATAATTAATTGTAATTCAGTGAAACTCCTTCCTGAGGATAACTCAGCAAGATGGACAACACTATAAAGGACACTCAATCTCAGTCCTTTCAAATTTTGATATATCTTCTGGTAAACGTAAACGCAGTAAAGCGGACAACTCAGTATCCAGGACAACGGACAAACTTTCCCGTCCCAACTGCGTTTCCAATCCATATTACAGCATACTAAAGCGGACAGACATCGCGGGTTTCTTATCACATATATCTGAGGGTGATGGCGCTCCGAGGCCATAACCTCGTATGACCTGTGTTGGTCACAGAGACAGCCTGGGAATAAGAGTGACTCGGTGAACCATCGGGATGTTTTTTGTAAATATAGTCGAAAAGGTTGTTTATTTCTATAAATATGTAGATATCACAATCATTATTTAATTAAGATTTGCCGGTCAAGCGGGAAAAAGTTTTCAAACAGCATTTCATTAGACAAAACCACCATTAAAGACTATCGTTTGTGTTTTGTGATCGGCGTCCGGCCCCGGGAGCCTTAATTAGTTAAAGACATTGCCATGGTGAAGGCGTCCTGAAAAATTGCCCAAAGGCTTCATGAATTAACTTACAAACGATGTTTTTTGTCATATTTTCGTAAACCACAAGGGCGTTGGCTTTTACTTTGTGAACTACCGAATCCGGCAAGGGCATTTCATAATCGATTTTTTTTCAAATCATGCTTTACTTAAAATGAAAGTTCGTTTTAATATGGAGCCTATATAAAGTGAACTTTTGAACAGACAATCTTTTTACTTTAGTATGCCTTATGGTTACAACGGAAATAGCTCGTTTTATATTTGTGTTCTTCATAACTATTCTTTTACAAATAATCATGATGTATAGACGCTGGCAACAATCGATCTTCAATGTGCCCAGCTCAACCAGCCTTGGCCTATTACTTGCTTAGAAGATGAAGCATGGTAGGTCAAAGTGAAACTGATAAGAATATTGTGCGAGGCTCAGCTGATGACGTTAAGAGTGAAAGAGAGATTTACGGAAGATTGCCAACCGTGATTGATAAAAGTCAAGGTCAGGACTGTTTAAGGATCATGTAGAGGGACAGTTATATTTGTGTTTTCTGCTGCTCTTCATTTTCTCTTTTCTACTTAAAAAGCCGCGTTAATAATTATCCCTGGAATAGTTAATTGGTCGGACTTGGATGGCCGTGTGAAATAGAGTGCACACTTGCTAGCATTTCGCTATGATTTACCAAATAAAAATAATCATAAATGATGCATGAGATTAAATATAGAATTTATGGAAAAGATTATGAAAACAGATTAAATATAACAATAAGGATAATATAGGACACTTAAGTTTCATATGAATTGCAGGACAAGCACACTTTAACACACATTTATTATTTTTCTTCTGTGTCATTACAATATGGAACTTTCAGATGTGCATGCTTGCCTTTGCATTTCTGGTACCTTTGCATTTAAATGAAAATGCATTTGAACCTAACCCTGATGGTACGTTTATTAAGTAAGTTGTGTCGTATTTTCATGAAGGTTGACAATGTTAAGCAGATGAATGTTGTGAAAGAATATCAGTCCCTGTTTATTTAATAAACTTGAATCCGTCAATCGTGTAATATAGTTTCGTAAACACTTAAACAACTGTGTGGTGATATAAATTGAGGGTCACCATGATTGTAATCGAAAAATGAAGAAGTGAAAAATTATCGGTTGGATATCCATTTAATATGCCAATAAGTGTAGGAGCATTTATAGAAAATTCGTGCTGAGTAAATTTTGTTTTAAAAAATATGACATTATTCATTTTTATTCTTCACTTTCCTATGAAACCTAAAGGATATAGTGCCATTTTTTTTAATTCTGTTTTGACATTTAGTTCAGCTTGTTTTAAATGCTTATAAAAATGTAAACAAAATAAATAGGAACTAGAGCATGAGAAAGGTTATTTTGTCAAAGCATTTACATGCTAAAGGCACAAATGTTTTTCTTTTAACAGTTTATTATTGTCTAGATCTTTATTTTAGGTTAATATTAAATGGATTATTCACATTCCAGATAGGCTAAATATACACCTATAGTATTATATACTGTATAAATATTAGATTTTTTTCTCCTGAAAACGTAATGGTTTATGCCAATATTTCTTTGAAACTCCTGTACAGGTAATAATATTTGATCAGGCGAGATGAGTGGGGCAAAATATGGCCATAGCGGGGATGCCACCTGGTGGTCATACCGTGTGACTTCACAAATCAAATTTATCACTCATCCAACTAGAGTTCCTTCTGTGTTTATTCTTTCACTTATTTGTTTGTATGGGAATTGTCGTGCATGCGCAAGATTGGCCCTCTGCAGTCTTGTTATGGTAACCAAACCCGTGGGGACTGTGTTTACTCAGATACAGAACCATAACAATGTATAAAACAGGTGAATTGGACATATTCATTCCATATGCCTGGAAAGTTTTGAAATTGTTGTATTCAGCCAAAATGAAGAAACGGTCCAATTAAATTCTCATATTTTTGTGAATGTTTATTAAGTTTTAACATTTTCTGCGGGGAATAAGTGTTAATTTTTCTTTACTAAAAGCATAGGTAATCTTTGTCATTTGAACTAAAGGGGAAATGTAGCTCCCGACCGTATAGGTTTCTAGACATACATTTTCTTTCACATTAAGCTCTTGAGGTATGTACAACGCACCGGGTTTTTGCGTATTTACTATAGGAATGGCAATTAATATCAAACTTTACATAAGTACCCCCTTTTTGAAATCAAGGTTTGGTCACAATAACAATTGCCAGGTGCTTTACACAGGTCTTATTACCTTATAATAACATTAATATACTTTACATGTACCCCCTTTTTATGAGGTGAATATGTTGCATGTTTCACCACGACATTTGGCAGAAACTGAGTTCTGCTGTAGTGACTTACAGCCTGGTCAACATTCTTTTTGCTTATCAGTAAAAGTCGTACCTGTAAACCTTCGTCGTGTCATCATACATCCCCCGCGGTTAGAACTCTGCATGTAATTAACGGTGCAATGAACACTAAAAAGTATATATGAATTTTTGGGTAATCAATGCCCAGTCTGTTAAAAATAAATGTGCTGTCCTCGAGCAATACATTTTCGAAAGTGATTTGGATATAGTGGCTATTACTGAAACATGGCTAAAAGAACGTCATGTCATATTTCATGATTTGACATCGTCGGTTATAAATGTTTTCATATCCCCAGGAATAATGATAAAGGTTATGGAGGGGTTGGTATTATTGTGAAAGAATCGGTGCAAACTGATATAGAAAAAAAATGAAGCTTTAAAGAGTTTTGAGCATATTGAGGAAACCATTTCTACAGATAGTAAGAGTTTTCGGTAGTTACTTATTTATAGATCCCCCACCATCCAAATGAAACCAGCTGATGGTAATGCAGTTTATGGATGAATATGATATATACTAACATAGACTTGTATGTGAGCCGGAGAATGTGCTCCGTGTTGGTGTTCAACGTTCATGTGAATGATGGAAATAACTCGCAGTGTACACATTTAAACAATTGGTTACAAATGACACACAAATTAAGGCTAATACTTTAGGTTACGTTATTACGAAGGAGACAATCATCCATTGTACAAAAATATCCACGTTGATACTTTTATCTCTGACCATGCTGTTGTTTTGGGGCAGATTCTAACTGTCAAGTCAACATGTTCTGTTAAGAAAGTAAAATCATGCAAAGACCGTGGTCTAGATATATGTGCTTTTGATGAGGCTTGCCGGTCATCACTGGCCGAACGTTATATTGAAACTAATTAAAGCACTGTAGAACAAGCTATTAAGGAGTACAATACTGTGCTTGCAGACCTTATTAACATACATGCTCTAGAGAAAATCTGACAAGTAGTTAATCCGTCGAAATCTCCACAGTATGATGAACAAGTAAGGCACATGGTACAGCGTTTGAAAGAATTTCAAAGAACATCAAAAGAGACGTTCAAGGTTCACGGTTCATAGACAGTTATTTATTAATAAGCCTAATACTCTTCGAGAAGTCTTTAAGGAAATGAAATGGTCATTCATTCATTGCTTCAAAATGAATGGACCCTGAATCTGATCCCAAACTTTTATACAAAACTGTAAATAATGCCTTTTCTCAATCGACTGATAGTCTTTGCCTGTCTCTCTGTCTCAAAGCCTCAAATTGGTTTAAGGGGTATTTTGAGCAAAAATATTGATTCAATGAGAAATGAGCTAGACAAAGTTTCTTCTTCGTTAACAAACCCTTTACATATTCATGAGGTATCACCATACCATGAGACATCTTTGTCATTTTTCTTACCAGTAAATGAGGCTTAAATTCGCAAACTGTTTAGTAAAGTGCAAAAGAAATCATACCAACTGGTCTTAACCAAACTAACGCAAATTTGAATACACATTTTAATTCATTCAAGGATAATGGAAAATAGGACAAGAGTTAAATAATAACCAGCATTTAAGAGTTAACTATTGTTTAGTCTTGTTTCTGTTAAAATTGTTTTCTGTATTGGTATAACCTAATTGCCCTGGTTATATATTCAAAGAAATGTAAACAAAAATAAGCCCGCCCAAAGACTTAACAAAATTGACCTATTCACAGCTTACCTATAATTATGAATAAAAAGTAAAATCCTTTATGCGTGATTATGTATGTGGACTAAGGAACATTTCCGAAAACTGTGGGACATATCTGTGCAATGTGACAGATGATCTGGAATTAAATACAGCCTACGTTGTCACCTTTCTGCTTTTTAGTCTTCACAAAATATACATAAAAAACATCATCCCCCTCACACTGTTCTTAATTCTTTCTCAACTCATGACCAAATCCCTTAATATTCTTTAAGAACCATCAGATATATATTTTTAAAATAAATTTACCGACAGAAATGGATTTATTGGCATTCATTATCAGAAAGTGAGATAATGGTGTCGGTGACGTAAGAATGGAACAATGAATTGACGAAATAGCAAAATCATTATCCAATTAGAGTGTCAATTCCATATGTTATGTATAAATGGAGTTAAATCTGTATGTACTAGTGTGAATCAGGGAACACGGAGCTATAGTTTATAGATACAAGTTAACTGAAATCAGCAATGATCTACCATACCTTTTGCACACTTAAACAGAATATCTGTTGTCTCTATAAATAGTTTTTATGGATTTAAATGAAAATTTATTGAACAGTGGACCATTAAGAAAAAACTGAACAACTGATTTTTTTTGCATGGTTTGCCTGTTAAAGGTAGCCGCGATGCGTATCAAGCTGTTGGCGGAGGTATGCACTCTATAGGTGCTCTCTAAAGTTGTGATAAACGTCTTAACAAAGTCTTTATGTCTCAAGTAAACGTTTGTTTTCTAAAGTAAATATTTATACATATTGGCCTTCATTTTGCTATAAAATCAGAATTGACCTGAAAAAATTACCAAACCCCTTTAGAAAATTGGCTCCTAATGTTTGCAAAGGTTAAGGCCTAACGATCACAAAAATGTAAGATATTATCTCTTTTTACAATGAAAAAAATTACTCGGTGACATATGCTCCCACAATAAATGGGAAAATGATAACATACGTGAAATGTCCACCAACAAGGGAAAAATATGATTGCCCATGCTTTTTATGGCCTGCAGCTACATCGTGTATGATATATTTTTAGCTGTAAACTGCTTTGCAATGATTCAAAATAAGCGTTAAACAATAGGCATATATACCTTATATCTCTGTTACCTGTGGAACATTTCAACTCTGCGTGGGAATATTACTAGTATATGAAATTAAATAGAGTAAAACCTCGCCTAACGACCGACTTATTTTACCGCCTCAAATTAATGACAACTTGTCCGAATTCTTTTTTTTAAGAGAACTCGCCTGGACAACCACCTCGAAAATGCGTCAACTTTATTGAGATCCCCTTGGTGGTCTTCAATAAGTTGTTTCACTGTATATTTAAGAAAATATATGTCTACTGTATATCCGTGTTAGGTAATTCCATTAAACACCTTTCCTGATATACCCTTGTTCCCTAAATCTATTCCATATTCACCTTCTTTTCTTAAGAATACTTTAACACGTTACAGTAAATTCAATTTACTAATTTAACAATGTTTAATTATGCGTGGAATATACAAATAAGTCAGCCGAGAACTCACGTTTTATATTGGTCAATTCGATAACATCAAACAATAAAGATTTCCGAATTGATCCAAGTACAAGCAATTCTTTAAAAATATAATTTACAAAGACGATATGATGTACAGACCTTTAAGAGGTTGGTACTCTTGCGTTCGTAATCCTGGAGTCTTTCTTAAAGCTGTGCCAGCAGGTTGTAAGGAAAAAATTCAACTTGACATGTGTCACGGTTGTTGAACCAAGTGATGCTATGAACACCAGGGAATGGATACTACCCCCTCGGGTATTGGAAGAATATATATATATGAATGCTGGTAAGCTGACAGAGCGCCACTGTCGGCGTTAATCTCAAATAGTGGTAGCTTCATAAGCACTGATAGAACTGCTGGAATTTTCCAGCCACCACTGCAGGCATATTATTATGCCTCGATGGCAAAGCGAGAACGGTCTAAGAACTGCAGTCATAATTTTATGGAATGAGCCATTTTCCTCTTGGAGTGGATCAGTTCCATTGGTACAGAGTGGACTCGAACTGCGGAGATGGTGTTAAAAGATGGACCCTTTCTCTTCTCGACTAATTGTCTATTTAGTTCCACGTCTTTTACTTCATAGGAAGTGGTAACATAATGTGATTAAAAGCTTTGCGAATGAAAAATTTAACAAATAACAAAAAACACCCATGCTTAATGTTAAATCATGAAAAGACCCAAACAGTTCATATGAATACTTTCGATGAAATTCCTCTGCTGATAGTTGTTCATAGTAAAAGGAAAATCTACGGAAATCTTGAATGACTCAGAATCAGCGTAAAAGAGCGTCCCCACTTCCACGAATTGATCTTCCGACGCGTTACGAACAGGAACAATATCAAAGGTTACGAAATTCCACGCGATTCGACCCTGATGACATGAAAATGATTAAGCCACTAAAACGTCAAACGATGCTACTTCGAATCAGTCACAAAGCGTTACGTTGCTAATACGAGTTCGTCACAATAAATCTGCATTTTGTTGTCTTAAGAGCTACTAGTTACTACAAATTATAAGGAACCACCGAGCTTCTATTATGAACAACATAGGAATTCGAAACGATATATATCAAACACATGAGGCCAGATACGGATCAGTTAGCATTCTTGTGACACTTTAGAATAAAATGCAACGCTTCATAACGATATAATCAACACAAAACGTTGTGAACTATTTAAATGAGGAGTGAAAAAGGTTTGCAACACTCGGAGTATGCTTTCCGCTATTTCAGACATAAGAAATTAACTGATCATAGGATATTAAAATACTGCCCATATGATGTTCATACGCTGGACATAGGACATTCACATTTTGCTCATTATAGTAAAATATCCAAATATAATATACTAATCGTCGGTGTGAATGTCAAGTGATGAATGAATGAATGTTCATACCAAGACATACAATATGAGATGTGTGTGAGTGATGTGTGCGGGGCCGTCGATACACTGGACACGTAGACAATAGCCAGAAGATTGAATGGGACATAAGCACGTAAATTTACGTTGAATTTTGCGCAAAGAACGTTCAAAATTTAGTTTGGAATCTTGTATATTAGTCGTTTTGTTTCACAGGAGCGCTTGGTAACTATGAAACAGCAAGACTTACCTGACCTCGAAAAGATGAGTTGATTGTAATTGTAATAAAATTATGATGATTATATGGGACAATTTTCTGTCATTTTGTAGTAGTAACTGCGGATAATTGTATCGATTCTAGGCAAATTATGTCATTTAACAATTGATATTCTTTGTGCAGCTTCATGCATATGAGGGTACACTTGAGAATTCAATGAGTATACGGGTTTGTTTATCAAGCAATTACTCTTTAATCATCAGGGATTTGGTTTATTATCTGTAATTTAAGTTGTTAACGTTCTGTATAAAAATGATTACATTTATAAACGATACAGTAAAGTGTAATTTGTACCAGACTAAATCATGTGAACCCCTGCTGATTTCTGCGGTTCACGGTGTCAGCATGTACGGTGTGCCCATAAGCAATCAAAATTGTACTTCAAACTGAATATTCCTTTTGTGTCGCAAATATTATGTGAATGAAGAAATTGGAGGTATTCTATAGTCTGAACTGATGACTTTTTTAAACAGTAGCACAAAAGACCATGGAGAAATATAAAGGGGTATGGGAATGGGGTATTATTAAATATGGCTTCATTGATGAGTATACTATTTGGAGTATCCGATGCTTAGTGTTTAGGAGGCCGCGACTATTGTTTCGCCCGGGGCCCCTAATGGTGTTATGACGCTCCTGTGCGTGTGTGTGCCTGTGTGTGTCGGTGTGTTTGTTTGCTTCCAACAGAACTCCCTCAATCATGATAAAAATAATCCAGAAAACATGGATATTACCGCACACAGGGTGCTATCTAGTTTATAACAACGTGTTTATAATATGTGGGCCCTACATAATAAACAAAACAAATTCAACAAGGGCATATGGCACAGCTTTGTCAATGGCGTGGTACGACTTGCGCAGAAGCCCTTCACGATCTGTGACGAAGAGCCATTAAGCCAAAACATGTCCAATTCGTGGCGTATCGGGCCCCATTCGTGGAATTGGTAACGCTACTTATTAAGTGTTATAATCATAGTGTTTCCTATTTTTCGACTAAGTTGCAGATTGGTTATAGACCTTACTTAGACCTTATTTAAGAGAATATTGCTACCTTTGTAACCTGTGCCCAAAAGGTGTCGTTAGGTTACATAGAAAACAACGTCCATATATACTAGTATATAAACGATTCTAGATGCAACCACTTGGCAAGTGGTTATGGCAAGTGGTTGAGGCAGCCGCATAGTGAAACGACTTTTTTGTGTATAAACTTTCCATTGATATACAATGAACTAGCATGGCTATATATATATATATATATATATATATATATATATATATATATATATATATATATATATATATATATTTATATATATATATAGTTTAGAACAGGATTTCCACAAAAATAGACCCATATTCTAGGTCTTGGCAACTTTCCTATTAAAGGTGATGACCTCATTTTATATAGGCTTCGTCTTCTTACCCACATATCTTCTTACATATATCTAATTAATATCCATGGAATATTTGTTGAGTAAACTTGCTGAAACGATATTTTTCTGCGGGCGGGGCTGCACTGTGCTAAAACCATGGTTTTCCCGACTTTGTCTAAAGATATTATAAAACGTTATAAACGGACCGATGTATAATGAGGGAAATTAAAAAAATCAAATATTAAAAATAAAAAATTGCTTGCTTGATTTGTTTAAAATATGTCACACAGTAACTATTTATCTTTCATGATCTATACTATACCAATATTTACTTAAATTTCAGCATGACAGGCTGCTGTGAAATGCCTGCTTTTTGTTGGTATACATGACAATCATCCGTGTGGGAAACGAAGTTCGCCTAAAAAACATGTATACAGAACGACCCAAAATAAGTTATTATCATAGAATATAAAACTTTCGTTTATATACTTAAATATCATGAGTCTCTTGTCGCTATTAATAATTAAATGTACATTAAACACGTTGATTGATGACAGGGTTGGCACAATCTTCCCAGAAGGAAAGAAAATGAAGAAAGCAGTCAAAAAATATCAGTTTTTGTTTTTTTCATTTTGGCCCTTCATGTCGGTACAAATCAGGTGGATTGTTTTTACAAACTTTAATATGTTAACGATGTGCCAACAGACCCTTTGGGTGTCTGAGAAAGCGACTGTGGTGTGACTTGGGGCTCAGTGGGGTAGCCTTTTTAGTTGAACAATTTAGATGAACACAGTCCAAGGGGTGAAATGTTGTTTGTACAGTTTGTACAATCTACAGTTGAGTAATAAAGGTCGTACAAACTAGAGTATACATGCTCAAGGTGTGTTTTGTACAGTATGGTTAGCCTTAAGTTGAGTAATTATACTTTAAATTAAATTAAATAATTACTTCAGTTTCATTTGGTTAAGCAGAAGCAAACACTGTTTGATAATTAACTGACTGTTGAGCAGATTGCTTATCTATTTGTCCATTAATCAGCAGATCTAACCTGTCGATACAAAATACTAGGGCCTCCCCAAAATGTCTCCTCCAAAAATATCTACAGTTCATTCTCCAAACCCATCTACTATAGAAAATGAGTGAAATTCCAAAATGTCTAAGGGCTTCCATTACTAATATGTTACTTATTATTTTTTATTGTTGGCTTCTGTTACTTATCGGTTACCTATTATTTTTTGGTTCAAGATATATTTGAGAAACAAAGGCTTTTTGCACTAATTAGGTATTGGTACTCACTGGTTAATTGATATATATATGTTACCACATATATCTAGGAATTTAGGAATGTTTGAAACAACTGATTAACACCCTATTACTGGTTGATCATATCAGCAGTCATTATGGGACACAACACAACTCAGTGAGTAGAGATTTTGAGACCCGCGAAGTGAAAATTTTGGGAATTGATATTTTGGGCATGAACCCAATACACTGATGGAACTGATTTGTCTCAGTCTTAATGAACGAGGCATAGTGTCAGTCTTACTGTTCTCATATCGTCAGTTCTACTTATTTAACCATGTGTAAATAATGAATAATTAATTGTAATTCAGTGAAACTCCTTCCTGAGGATAACTCAGCAAGATGGACAACTTACTATAACGGACACTCAATCTCAGTCCTTTCAAATTTTCCTATATCTTCTGGTAAACGTAAACGCAGTAAAGCGGACAACTCAGTATCCAGGACAACGGACAAACTTCCCCGTCCCGACTGCGTGTCCAATCCATATTACGACATACTAAAGCGGACAGACATCGCGGGTTTCTTATCACATATATCTGAGGGTGATGGCGCTCCGAGGCCATAACCTCGTATGACCTGTGTTGGTCACAGAGACAGCCTGGGAATAAGAGTGACTCGGTGAACCATCGGGATGTTTTTTGTTAATATAGTCGAAAAGGTTGTTTATTTCTATAAATATGTAGGTATCACAATCATTATTTAATTAAGATTTGCCGGTCAACCGGGAAAAACTTTTCAAACAGCATTTCATTAGACAAAACCACCATTAAAGACTATCGTTTGTGTTTTGCGATCGGCGTCCGGGACCGGGAGCCTTAATTAGTTAAAGACATTGCCATGGTGAAGGCGTCCTGAAAAATTGCCCACAGGCTTCATTAATTAACTTACAAACGATGTTTTTTGTCATATTTTTGTAAACCACAAGGGCGTTGGCTTTCACTTTGTGAACTACCGATTCCGGCAAGGGCATTTCATAATCGATCTTTTTTCAAATCATGCTTTACTTAAAAGGAAAGTTCGTTTTAATATGGAGCCTATATAAAGTCAACTTTTGAACAGACAATCATTTTACTTTAGTATGCCTTATGGTTACAGCGGAAATAGCTCGTTTCATATTTGTGTTCTTCATAACTTTTCTTTTACAAATAATCATGATGTCTAGACGCTGGCAACAATCAATCTTCAATGTGCCCAGTGCAACCAGCCTTGGCCTATTACTTGCTTAGAAGATGAAGCATGGTACGTCAAAGTGAAACTGATAAGAATATTGTGCGAGGCTCAGCTGATGACGTTAAGAGTGAAAGAGAGATTTACGGAAGATTGCCAACCGTGATTGATGAAAGTCAAGGTCAGGACTGTTTAAGGATCATGTAGAGGGACAGTTATATTTGTGTTTTCTGCTGCTCTTCATTTTCTCTTTTCTACTTAAAAAGCCGCGTTAATAATTATCCCTGGAATAGTTAATTGGTCGGACTTGGATGGCCGTGTGAAATAGAGTGCACACTTGCTAGCATTTCGCTATGATTTACAAAATAAAGATAATAAATGATGCATGAGATTAAATATAGAATTTATGGAAAAGATTATGAAAACAGATTAAATATAAAAATAAGGATAATATAGGACACTTAAGTTTCATATGAATTGCAGGACAAGCACACTTTTACACACATTTATTATTTTTCTTCTCTGTCATTACAATATGGAACTTTCAGATGTGCATGCTTGCATTTGCATTTCTGGTACCTTTGCATTTAAATGAAAATGCATTTGAACCTAACCCTGATGGTACGTTTATTAAGTAAGTTGTGTCGTATTTTCATGAAGGTTGACAATGTTAAGCAGATGAATGTTGTGAAAGAATATCAGTCCCTGTTTATTTAATAAATTTGAATCCGTCAATCGTGTAATATAGTTTCGTAAACAGTTAAACAACTGTGTGGTGATATAAATTGAGGGTCACCATGATTGTAATCGAAAAATGAAGAAGTGAAAAATTATTGGTTGGATATCCATTTAATATGCCAATAAGTGTAGGAGCATTTATAGAAAATTCGTGCTGAGTAAATTTTGTTTTAAAAAATATGACATTATTCATTTTTATTCTTCACTTTCCTATGAAACCTCAAGGATATAGTGCCATTTTTTTAAATTCTGTTTTGACATTTAGTTCAGCTTGTTTTAAATGCTTATAAAAATGTAAACAAAATAAATAGGAACTAGAGCATGAGAAAGGTTATTTTGTCAAAGAATTTACATGCTAAAGGCACAAATGTTTTTCTTTTAACAGTTTATTCTTGTCTAGATCTTTATTTTAGGTTAATATTAAATGGATTATTCACATTCCAGATAGGCTAAATATACACCTATAGTATTATATACTGTATAAATATTAGATTTTTTTTCTCCTGAAAACGTAATGGTTTATGCCAATATTTCTTTGAAACTCCTGTACAGGTAATAATATTTGAGCAGGCGAGATGAGTGGGGCAAAATATGGCCATAGCGGGGACGCCACCTTGTGGTCATACCGTGTGACTTCACAAGTCAAATTTTTCACTCATCCAACTGGAGTTCCTTCTGTGTTTATTCTTTCACTTATTTGTTTGTATGGGAATTGTCGTGCATGCGCAAGATTGGCCCTCTGCAGTCTTGTTATGGTAAACAAACCCGTGGGGACTGTGTTTACTCAGATACAGAACCATAACAATGTATAAAACAGGTGAATTGGACATATTCATTTCATATGCCTGGAAAGTTTTGAAATTGTTGTATTCAGCCAAAATGAAGAAACGGTCTAATTAAATTCTAATATTTTTGCGAATGTTTATTAAGTTTTAACATTTTCTGCGGGGAATAAGTGTTAATTTTTCTTTACTAAAAGCATAGGTAATCTTTGTCATTTGAACTAAAGGGGAAATGTAGCTCCCGACCGTATAGGTTTCTAGACATACATTTTCTTTCACATTAAGCTCTTGAGTTATGTACAACGCACCGGGTTTTTGCGTATTTACTATAGGAATGGCAATTAATATCAAACTTTTTTATCAAACCCCCTTTTTGAAATCAAGGTTTGGTCACAATAACAATTGCCAGGTGCTTTATACAGGTCTTATTACCTATAATAACATTAATATACTTTACATGTACCCCTTTTTATGAGGTGAATATGTTGCATGTTTCACCACGACATTTGGCAGAAACTGAGTTCTGCTGTAGTGACTTACAGCCTGGTCAACATTCTTTTTGCTTATTAGTAAAAGTAGTACCTGTAAACCTTCGTCGTATCATCATACATCCCCCGCGGTTAGAACTCTGCATTTAATTAACGGTGCAATGAACACTAAAAAGTATATATGAATTTTTGGGTAATCAATGCCCAGTCTGTTAAAAATAAATGTGCTGTCCTCGAGCAATACATTTTCGAAAGTGATTTGGATATAGTGGCTATTACTGAAACATGGCTAAAAGAACGTCATGTCATATTTCATGATTTGACACCGTCGGTTATAAATGTTTTCATATCCCCAGGAATAATGATAAAGGTTATGGAGGGGTTGGTATTATTGTGAAAGAATCGGTGCAAACTGATATAGAAAAAATGAAGCTTTAAAGAGTTTTGAGCATATTGAGGAAACCATTTCTACAGGTAGTAAGAGTTTTCGGTAGTTACTTATTTATAGATCCCCCACCATCCAAAAGAAACCAGCTGATGGTAATGCAGTTTATGGATGAATATGATATATACTAACATAGACTTGTTTGTGAGCCGGAGAATGTGATCCGTGTTGGTGTTCAACGTACATGTGAATGTTGGAAATAACTCACAGTTTACACATTTAAACAATTGGTTACAAATGACACACAAATTAAGGCTAATACTTTAGATTACGTTATTACGAAGGAGACAATCATCCATTGTACAAAATATCCACGTTGATACTTTTATCTCTGACCATGCTGTTGTTTTGGGGCAGATTCTAACTGTCAAGTCAACATTTTCTGTTAAGAAAGTAAAATCATGCAAAGACCGTGGTCTAGATATATGTGCTTTTGATGAGGCTTGCCGGGCATCACTGGCCGAGCGTTATATTGAAACTAATGAAAGCACTGTAGAACAAGCTATTAAGGAGTACAATACTGTGCTTGCAGACCTTATTAACATACATGCTCTAGAGAAAATCTGACAAGTAGTTAATCCGTCGAAATCTCCACAGTATGATGAACAACTAAGGGACATGGTACAGCGTTTGAAAGAATTTCAAAGAACATCAAAAGAGACGTTCAAGGTTCACGGTTCATAGACAGATATTTATTAATCAGCCAAATACTCTTCGAGAAGTCTTTAAGGAAATGAAATGGTCATTCATTCATTGCTTCAAAATGAATGGACGCTGAATCTGATCCCAAACTTTTATACAAAACTGTAAATAATGCTTTTTCTCAATCGACTGATAGTCTTTGCCTGTCTCTCTGTCTAGAAGCCTCAAATTGGTTTAAGTGGTATTTTGAGCAAAAATATTGATTCAATGAGAAATGAGCTTGAGAAAGTTTCTTCTTCGTTAACAAACCCTTTACATATCCATGAGGTATCACCATACCATGAGACATCTTTGTCATTTTTCTTACCAGTAAATGAGGCTAAAATTCGCAAACTGTTTAGTAAAGTGCAAAAGAAATCATACCAACTGGTCTTAACCAAACTAACGCAAATTTGAATACACATTTTAATTCATTCAAGGATAATAGAAAATAAGACAAGAGTTAAATAATAACCAGCATTTAAGAGTTAACTAATGTTTTGTCTTGTTTCTGTTAAAATTGTTTTCTGTATTGGTATAACCTAATTGCCCTGATTATATATTCAAAGAAATGTAAACAAAAATAAGCCCGCCCAAAGACTTAACAAAATTGACCTATGCACAGCTTACCTATAATTATGAATAAAAAGTAAAATCCTTTATGCGTGATTATGCATGTGGACTAAGGAACATTTCCGAAAACTGTGGGACATATCTGTGCAATGTGACAGATGATCTGGAATTAAATACAGCCTACGTTGTCACCTTTCTGCTTTTTAGTCTTCACAAAATATACATAAAAAACATCATCCCCCTCACACTGTTCTCAATTCTTTCTTAACTCATGACCAAATCCCTTAATATTCTTTAAGAACCATCAGATATTCATTTTTAAAATAAATTTACCGAAAGAAATGGATTTATTGGCATTCATTATCAGAAAGTGAGATAATGGTGTCGGTGACGTATAAATGGAACAATGAATTGACGAAATAGCAAAATCATTATCCAATTAGAGTGTCAATTCCATATGTTTTGTATAAATGGAGTTAAATCTGTATGTACTAGTGTGAATCAGGGAACACGGAGCTATAGTTTATAGATACAAGTTAACTGAAATCAGCAATGATCTACCATACCTTTTGCACACTTAAAACAGAATACCTGTTGTCTCTATAAATAGTTTTTATGGATTTAAATGAAAATTTATTGAACAGTGGACCATTAAGAAAAAACTGAACAACGGATTTTTTTTTGCATGGTTTGCCTGTTAAAAGTAGCCGGGATGTAGATGCGTATCAAGCTGTTGGCGGAGGTATGCACTCTATAGGTGCTCTCTAAAGTTGTGATAAACGTCTTAACAAAGTCTTTATGTCTCAAGTCAACGTTTGGTTTCTAAAGTAAATATTTATACATATTGGCCTTCATTTTGCTATAAAATCAGAATTGACCTGAAAAATTACCAAACCCCTTTAGAAAATTGGCTCCTTATGTTTGCAAAGGTTAAGGCCTAACGATCACAAAAATGTAAGATATTCTCTCTTTTTACAATGAAAAAAATTACTCGGTGACATATGCTCCCACAATAAATGGGAAAATGATAACATACGTGAAATGTCCACCAACAAAGGAAAAATATGATTGCCCATGCTTTTTATGGCCTGCAGCTACATCGTGTATGATATATTTTTAGCTGTAAACTGCTTTGCAATGATTCAAAATAAGCGTTAAACAATATGCATATATACCTTATATCTCTGTTGTCTGTGGAACATTTCAACTCTGCGTGGGAATATTACTAGTATATGAAATTAAATAGAGTAAAACCTCGCCTAACGACCGACTTATTTTACCACCTCAAATTAATGACAACTTGTCCGAATTCTTTTTTTTTAAGAGAACTCGCCTGGACAACCACCTCGAAAATGCGTCAACTTTATTAAGATCCCCTTGGTGGTCTTCAATAAGTTGTTTCACTGTATATTTAAGAAAATATATGTCTACTGTATATCCGTGTTAGGTAATTCCATTAAACACCTTTCCTGATATACCCTTGTTCCCTAAATCTATTCCATATTCACCTTCTTTTCTTAAGAATACTTTAACACGTTACAGTATACTCAATTTACTAATTTAACAAGGTATAATTTTGCGTGGAATATACAAATAAGTCAGCCGAGAACTCACGTTTTATATAGGTCAATTCGATAACATCAAACAATAAAGATTTCCGAATTGATCCAAGTACAAGCAATTCTTCAAAAATATAATTTACAAAGACGATATGATGTACAGACCTTTAAGAGGTTGGTACTCTTGCGTTCGTAATCCTGGAGTCTTTCTTAAAGCTGTGCCAACAGGGTGTAAGGAAAAAATTCAACTTGACATGTGTCACGGTTGTTGAACCAAGTGATGCTACGAACACCAGGGAATGGATTCTACCCCCTCGGGTATGGGAAGAATATATATGAATGCTGGTAAGCTGACAGGGCGCCACTGTCGGCGTTAATCACAAATAGTGGTAGCTTCATAAGCACTGATAGAACTGCTGGAATTTTCCAGCCACCAATGCAGGCATATTATTATGCCTCGATGGCAAAGCGAGAACGGTCTAAGAACTGCAGTCATAATTTTATGGAATGAGCCATTTTCCTCTTGGAATGGACCAGTTCCATTGGTACAGAGTGGACTCGAACTGCGGAGATGGTGTTAAAAAATGGACCCTTCCTCTTCTCGACTAATTGTCTATTTGGTCCCACGTCTTTTACTTCATAGGAAGTGGTAACATAATGTGATTAAAAGCTTTGCGAGTGAATAGTTTAACAAATAACAAAAAACACCCATGCTTAATGTTAAATCATGAAAAGACCCAAACAGTTCATGTGAATACTTTCGATGAAATTCCTCTGCTGATAGTTGTTCATAGTAAAAGGAAAATCTACGGAAATCTTGAATGTCTCAGAATCAGCGTAAAAGAGCGTCCCCACTTCCACGAATTTGTCTCCCGATGCGTTATGAACAGGAACAATATCGAAGGTTACGAAATTCCACGCGATTCGACCCTGATGACATGAAAATGAATTAGCTGCTAAAATGTCCAACGATGCTACGAATCAGTCACAAAACATTACGTTGCTAATACGAGTTCGTCACAATAAATCTGCTGTTTGTTGCCGTAAGAGCTACTTGTTACTACGACTTAAAGGAACCATCGAGCTCCTATTATGAACAACATAGGAATTCGAAACGATATATATCAAACACATACGGCCGGATACGGACCAGTTAGAATTCTTGCGACTCTTTAGAATAAAATGCAACGATTCATAACGCTATAGGAAACGCAAAACGTTGTAAACTATTTAAATGAGGAGTGAAAGAGGTTTGAACACTCGGATTATGCTTTCGGCTAATTCAGACATAGGAAATTAACTGATCATAGGATAATAAAATACTGCCCATATGATGTTCATACGCTGGACATAGGACATTCACATTTTGCCCATCAAAGTAGAATATAACAATATAATATACTGATCGTTGGTGTGGATGTTCTGTGATGAGTGAATGAGTGTTGCATAACGAGTGTGTGAATGCTCGATGAGCTTATGTTTTCGTTGATGTACCAGAGATCAAGGTTGTGTTCAAACAGTGTATTTGTTATCTATTTTCAAGTTTCTATACCAATACAGATCTATATAAAATGTTCCTATCCTCACTTTGAGCAGTGTGTGGGTGGAAACATGTGAGCATTGTAGAACTGTATGGGTGAGGCTGTGTTCATGGATTTATCAGATATCAAAATTGTCTGAAAACACAACCTATTTTGAACTGTATTTCATATTTCTAATTTTCATACAAAACATACATTGTTCACATGATTCCATATTTACGATTTATTTTGCGACATTTAGATGCTGGCATATGAGGCATTGTGAAACATATACTGAGTGTGCGAGTGAAAGCCTGGATTTGCGTAAATGCCGTATGAGAGGTGTGTGAGTGATGTCTGCAGGGCCGTCGGTACACTGGGCACGTTGCCAAGGGCCGAGGGTTAAATGGGGCATATACACGTTAATTTACGTTAATTTGTGAAACGCGAAAGAAAATGTTGTTACTTTTCGTATGTACGAGAGCCTCTTTAACAAGTTATTTTTTTTGTTCATTTATTTTCACTGGTGAACATGTTTTAAAGTTGGTTTTGGAATGTTTAACCTGCATATTAGTTTCACAGGAGCTCTTGATAACTATGTTACAGCAAGACATGCCTGACTTCAGGAAGATCAGTCAATTGAAATGATAATAAAACAATGATGATAAAATGAGCTCATTAATTATCATTTTGTAGTAGTAACTGCGGATAATTGTATGGATGTTAGGCAAATTATGTCATTTAACAGATGATATTCTTTGTGCAGCTCCTAGCATATGAGGGTTTAAATGAGTATTCAATGAGCATATGGGTTTGTTTCTCAAGCAATTACTCTTTTAATCATCAGGGATTGGGCTGGTTTATTATCTGTCATTTAAGCGGTTAACGTTCTATATGGCGTTAAGACGGTCTGGTGTGTGTTGGTGTGTGCTTGTGTGTGATTGTTCAAAACGCAGTCATATATGGATTATCAAGACATGTTCGTAGCATTCAGAAATTTAATAAAATAATAGGCCAGATAACGTGGACATAACCGACGCAGGGTTCTTGTTTTGTTTATAATATGTGGGGCCCGCCTGCAACAAGGGCATAAGGCAGGGCATTGCAAATGGCGTTTTGCAACAAGTGACCATTCAACCCCCTCATAAATGCAACCTTCCACCTTAGGTTACATGTTTTTCCCGTTTGTCAACATTGTTGTGTTTAGAAACATGTTGATAAATAAGTTCATACATCCTCAACAAAGGCCTCATAAGACCGTTTCATGAACAAAATTACTCTTAGATCATTAATATATACATAGAGAAAGCCAGACATTTACGCTCACTCACGCTATGCCAATAGTCGGCATGAAAGTGGTACGAATTACGCAGTGAGCTTTTCACAATCTGTGACGAAGGACCATTAAGCGAACACGTATCGATGGGCCCCATTCGTGGAAGTGGGAACGCTCCTTATTATGTGTTATAAACATGGTGTTTCCTTATTTTCGACTCAGTTGCCGATTGGTTAGACCTTACTTAGCACAATTTAAGAGAATATTGCTACCCCTTGTAACCAGTGCCCAAAAGGTGTCGTCTTTAGAATTAGGTTATACAGAAAACTTGTAGTAAATATATACTAGTATATAGAAAATTTTAAATGCAACATAGTGGAGAAAATTAAACACGCTATTTATTGCTTATTCTCGGAATCAGCACAATACAACAAACTAAACAAATGTAACATATATAGCGCTTGTTATATTTCTACGTTTCCAGGCTTATTTTTTTATGAAAGTGTCAGGGGATTTTACTATTTTGCATAGTTGACGTCAAATATCGGAATAGGCTTCTTTAAAAATATCAGTTAATATTTTCAGTGCTTATATATACTCTGTATACACAAGCAATCCCAGTTAATAAGCCCTATAGTTCTAGCTTACAGCTATACGTAAGTTTATTCTCATCGTTGGGAGAATATAGAGTTGTCTTAAAGGTGATTCACAAAAAAAGGGATGCATTTGATACAAAATATGCTACCAGTTAATGCGCTAGAATCAATTTCTATTAATTGTCATGCCCATACATTCAATTCATTTCTTATTCTTGTCGTTCGATATCGTATTTTATTTGGAATGTTGTTTATTGGTTGAATGATAACAGTCTTGAAGGGTTGTATGTAACTTGTACATTGATTTTATTGTTGTTATTATTAATCATTCATAAAGATCTGAAATTTAAGCATCTTCTTCATTTTAATATAGTAATATATATACAGTAATATTTAAAGTAATATATAATAATCTATATTTGCAGCAATACTTATATGTACTCGTATATTGTTAAAATATATGGGGCTGAGCATTGATCAATACCTGGTACAACAAGAAAAAGCAAATTCGTGGAGTTTATGTCCCTTGCTTCCGCCTCTTGTTGTTCTCCATGCTTTCCCTATCAATATGTTTTAGTTTTTATTTTTCGCCGAAAGATGTCTCCACATGTAATAGTGGCTGTGTTTTAGTTTTAATTGTTCCCTGAAGATGTCTCCACCTGTCATAAGTTTGGTTGTGAATTGAAAACAAAACTGTATTTTTTGTTTGTTTTGGAGCTGATGAGAATATATTTTCAAACAGACACTCAAATACCAGTCCCAACCAAGGTATGCATGAGAGCAATCAGTGACCCACATTTGAATGAAATCTGATAATATTTAGAAAAGTTATCGCACGGAAACGAAAACCTTACGGACGGACTAACAGACTGACAAACCCAAATCAATGTCCCCCCTTCCGAGGAAGCGGGGTACAAAACATAAGAAGGAGCGTTCCCACTTTGAGCGTAACCAGCATGAAAAACAGCATGTCGAAAATAATAACATTTCAAGTGAAAATATGAATACTTCGATACATATGAAATCATTAGTGTAACTGATTGCCAAACCTAAAGCTAATCAAAACCCACAATAACATCAATGGATCATGAAAGGAGATATGAGGGGTCTGTTGCAAAACAGTCACACGATCAACTGTGTGTTCACCGTATTTGTCACCTGACCTGGTCAGTCAATGAAATGCAAATACCTGCTTATGAAATACATTGGTGTAGGCGTATGTATTTCAGTGCATTAGAATGAAATATTTTGCTAAACTGTTATGGCGCCAAACATTGGTGGGGCCATGTTGACTTACCAAAAATCTTATGGATTTTCATGAAACTCCTGATACATAAAGTTATCAATAGAGGGTTTCACCCGAATTACATTCTCATCAAAATCCACGCATATTTTAATGAGTTCACCAGATACATGACGGGCGTATTATGGACGTTTCCGGTACTCTTGTCCATTATTCATGAAGTTTGGAGTAGCGGTATGGCAATGGAAAATTTTCCGTTGGTGAAAAATTATGACGGAGAAAATTCTCAAATTTACAGAAAAGCTTAGATTAGATTACTAACAAAACCTTAAATCACGGTGGGGGGTGGGGTGGAGTATTCGTGTATTGATATGTTATGTGTTCCCCGACCACAGCAGAACAAGGAGAAATATTGCATATGTATGGTAATCCTGAGAATACAACTCCTGACAGCCCTAGTGACGACCCACCATCTGTTGGCCATCCATGATTTTTTTTTGGTCTTTGGGCACATGCCACAACCATTAAAGCTACAGCATTCAAATTGTGTTCAGTTCACTAAAGGCAAGTTAACTTGCCATGCTTGAAAAATAGATCACCAGATCTTGTGTTTTGTGTTAATATCTAAAAAGACCAATCTTTCGGTTAAAACCTGTTGCTAACTGACCAGTTATGATCCATATTGTTAGCGTTTGGGGTGAACCTCAAATTTGGCATATTGATTCATGTACAAAAGTCTCTGCCCAGAATGAATAGAAAACATGATGTCAAATATCGTTAAAATGAGTGGCTCAGAGTTTTATGCCTTATATGATACCAAGCCTTTACAAATATTCAGACAATTATGAGCCTAAATCAGAATCTATGCACCTTATGTAATTATCTTTCTGAAAGCTAGTTTCACTCTTAACAGTTTACTATGGCAGACCAAAGGGAGCAAAGTAAGTTAAGTCTAAGGTGACAGACCACGTCACCAGCTGAGCGTCATGAACTGTATGTTCTGTAGCTAAGACGACCAAAGAGGTTATTCGTGACTGTTCCCATGCCATTAATCTCGACGATACATACATGAAAGCTTACATGAGGCTGGCACAATGGTTAGTAACAGCAACCCTCATACTTTACAATCAAATTATGATGCATAAATAGACTCGGTATGACCGAGCCCATTTATTAGGACAATGAAATGAACGTCCCAAGTTTGATCCTGATAGAACCAGAGACAGAGAGATGGCTGTAGAAAATCTCAATCAAGTACCTGTCTTGATATGACATATGCACAAGTACAGCAGGCCCTGCTTTGATTGACCACATTTTCTACTGAAGAAATATGGCATTAATTGCAGTTGGTCGTTAAATCAAAAGCCTTAAAAAAATTCGAACTTTTACAACTTGAAACAGTTTCACCAGATGGGAAATCTTAGGGATAATAAGAGAAATTATAAAATTTTTGTAAACACTTAGTGTTATTTCTGTTATACTTCATTAAACTTTGAAATAAAGATTACTATTTTTTTTAAATATGTTATTCACTACCCAAGTCAGTCGACTCGTCACAGTCATTTGCTTGATGAAACGGCAGTGCCAGGAATATAATTAGCAGCTTGGGGCATCAACTTGGAGAACCAAATTTCAGTGCAGAACCTGTGACCAGCAGATGGCTGCTGGTCTTAAACAGCTGTTTTTGCTCATTCTCAAATCATATGCAAACATAAAAGGAATTGTTATATGATATGATTAATAAATAAGCACCCAGATTAACTTTTATACAGAAGTTTTTTTGCAGAAACATATACATTTTGTTATACATGAATATAAACTGAGTTTGATATACATGAATATAAACGTTTAAAGTTTGAAGTAAAAAATCTTCGGCAAGTACTTCATCAGTTTTTAATTGATTAATCAATGGATTTCTGGAATACAATTTTTAACAAATTAATACAGAAAGGATAATGTAAAAATCAAGATGTTCAGCGGACACAAGAGTTTCGCTAAAAAAGCAAATCTGTCCGGCTACCATTTTTACGACCCCTGATTGGCTCCCCAGTGCCCCCAGGTGGTCCAAAACCTAACCAGAAGTGCCCAAGGGAGAGGCCATTTGTAATTTCTATATGAGAAATGCAATAAATGATAAACCATATCCATTTGAATATTTTCTTATTGCTGTCATCCAACAGCACTTCCAATGTGTTTAAAAAACATATTTGCCATATCATTAGACCCACAAGTTGACGGTGTATTTGAGTAAAATAAACTGAGATATTGTAACACACGATCCGTGAAGTCAGGCAACATAGGATATCATGTTTTACTACAAATAGAATCAAATGCGGTTTCATTTTCATGGATTCATATTAGGTGAAGTGTATTTGGTACATCTTGATAGTTATGTCTGGGAATTTCCGTCTTGGTCTATTCAATGACCTGTTGAGTTGTTATCACAGCCTTACATTCAGTGTGCCATATGCCCCCCCTCCTCCCCCGGTAGAAATTTCGCACAAAGTTCAGTTTGTTCAGCAGTCATTCAAAGCACTTGAACATTTAATCCACAAAGATAAAAATTAGGAATGAACAGTTCTGAATTCATTGTTAATTTTGTGAAAGTATAAAAATGTACCTAGTGGTTTGTAATTATCAGATCTGTTTGATAATCTTTATCCAAAATTATTACATATAGCTTCTATGTTTAACCTTAAATTTCCAGAATATGTTTCTATACACTTTCATGTATTAATTGAAACATAAATGTATGATATTTTATTTATATACAGTTACATGGACACAGAACAATATGAAGAAACGGTTCGAGACTACGAAAAAATATACTAGATGGATCGCGCACGAGACAACGAAGAAATGTTACAGAGTTCCAAACTAGAAATGAAGAAAAGCAAGAGGAAAGATTACTACAAGATTTTCGGTGTCAACAAGACAGCAGGTGAAGACGAGATTAAGAAGGCCTACAAGAAACGAGCCTTGCTTCACAAACCAGGTGTGTATGATTAGGGGTTTGACAATGCATAAAATAATCGGTACATTAAACTGAAACCCCTCCATTAAATTGTAATCAGTTCTGAGCCTCAGAATCTATTCATTTTGATTTTTATTTTCATGCGTGTACCACTTTGAATCCCTCTGTGAGGTGTCAGTTATGACGGAGCTTGCTGCGTTATCGAGACATTTTATCTATAATGTGGCCCGGTCCGCACTATAGAATTTGTTTGTTATTTTTGCACACCAGTAGACTCCTACACTCAAATAGGAACAAAATTTGCGGTGATTAACAGAGAGATAGCTACATCATTCCTTTACTCTCTAAAATGAACCAACGCCCATTGTGGTGAAATATTTGCTTTTTCTAAACGAAACCTGAAATTTACTATTTATTGAATCGAGAATAAAATGGAAGGCGAAGAATTGATAGTTAAATTGATTCAAAGGCCTTTAAAAATTCACAGGCCTTATGTACATATATTAATGTTATTACACAGTGAACACATTTTGTGTCCAAATCAAACTAACCAAAAGAAAACCTATGGTTTGAGCATTTTTATGTATACAGGATTACAAATGGAAAGCAAACACAAATTGCTAGTTTAATTGATTCCAAGGCCTCTAACAATTCAAAGGCCTTATCAACATATATATGTGTTATTACACAGTGAACCAATTCTGTGTCCAAATCAAAGGAACCAACAGAAAACCTTTGGTTTGAACATACATCTATTTATTTATACAGGATTACATGTTTAGCCATTTTGGCTAATGGAGAAGCTCTTTTGACTGAGGTTCAACAGAAATATGTCTTTACTTTATAAAATTTAAATGTTTTATTAAATTTATTATGTGTTGAATGTGCTTTTTCCGAAATACCCTCCTTTGGCAAAAGATAAAGAAAAAGGTTTCTCATAAATTTTGTCAGATGTTGCCAAAAGGAACCCACTTTGCCGAAATATAACTTTCCAAGGTGCTTGTTCATCCATGACGGGGCGTATCATGGTATACCCACAGTCCGTCCGTCTGTCCGTCCTTCAATGTTTAGTGTCGCCGCAATAACATACAGGAGCTTTGATGGATTTTCACGAAACTCATCAAAACTACTAATCAGTAGATTATCTTTCCCGAGTTTGATTATGGGCAAATCTGCGCATTATTAAAGAGGTCACAAGGCTACTTTTTGGTGTCGCTGTGGTAACTAACGATGAATATGATGGCTTTATTAAACTCAGCAGAAATTTTAAATAATAAAATAGAAATACAAATAAGTTCGAATTCCTAATATCCTCATAACCCAGACTTATAACATATAACTCATGATGAGTATAAACCAATACAGTTTCTCACCTGACTGACATTCTCGTAATAATCATGCATATTTAATGAGGTCAGAGGTCACAAAACATGGAACAGGTGTATGATATACCATTTACGGTGCTCTTGTTGTTTATGTATTCAACATTTAAACAAATGGTATTCTTGATGATCACAAGCTCACTTTAGGGGCTTCTCTGTAATATGGTCTAGTGGGACTACCAATATTTATGTAAATTATTTTTTGTAAGTTAAGTATTTTGGAAATTAATTTGTAGCAGACAGTGACATGTAATAATTACAGAAGTCATATGCGTTACAATTGGCCATAAAATTGAAATATATGCTGCAATCCGGTATATCTTAATTATTGGAAAATATTAGATGTCATCAGATTTCACTTTGTCCATCCGTCTGTCCAACCAGTGAGATGTCAGCAGGACACATTTTGCAACCTTTACAGCTACCATGTTTCAGTTTATTTTATGTTTAGGACATTTTGATGTCTTTGAAAATATTTGATATTGAGTCACTCTCACATCATCATCCTGATATATTGACAAAACCCATATTATTATTTGAACTTTATTCATACAAGTAAGGCCTTCGCCTGTAACTGCGACTGTTCCTAGCAAATTGAAAACATAAACTGAACTTACAAGTTGAAATTACAATGACACTGTTGTTAATATTGTCACTGATCAAAAGTTATGGTTTGTTAACTTAAAAAAATAAAACCTACATTTGAAATTAGGAAGAAAAAAATTGATATTTGTCAGTTGACTTTTGATAAGGATTGAGTGTGTGGGTTCATAAAGCTTACAATAAATCTCACGCTACTCTCCTTGCAGATCGCCATGCCCATGCAACAAATGAGGTCAAGAAGGAAGAAGAGAAGAAATTTAAAGAAATCGGGCAAGCCTATGCAGTACGCTCCGATCAGAAGAATAAAATGAGATACGACTCTGGACAGGACCTGGATAACATGGACAGAAGCTTTTCAGGTAAGGCGTCACCAGCAGTCTGTTTGTCACAAATATTTTCGTGCTTGTGTTCCAAGGTTGTTCTAAATGTGACTCAGTATATTTAAATGCTAATGTTATAATTAAATCCAGTGAAAATCTGAATGGGATTAAGTATTATGATTAGGTAGAACAGAGCATAGTTTATCCAAAAAGCTCTATAGGACTCCGAAGAATCCCTCAGAATAGTGGACAGTTTGATACACAAGCAGAAGTATCTGAACAACTAATGCAGAGATCACCATGATTCTTTGCATGGATATCGATAATAGAGTGTTTCATCAGTTTCTGCAGACTGGTGGCACCACCTGTATTTGTTCGGGGTTTTTAACGAATTTTTTTCTCTATTTTTGAGACATTTATGGATGCTGTCAACTGTTAACATGGCACAAATTGTAACAACAGGACCTAGAATATTCATTCTTGTCATGCAAGGAGGCCCATGAAAAGTTTCTGTGGAAACCTGAAATAAGGTCTCTGTTACCCATATGCTTCAAGCTATAGGACTCCGAAGTATCCCTCAGAATAATGGAAAATTTGATACAAAAGCTGAAGTATCTGAACAACTAATGCAGAGATCACCATGATTCTTTGCATGGATATTGACCATTAAGTGTTTTTATTAGCTTCTGCAGACTGGTGGAACCATTTTTTTACGATTTTTTTTCTCTATTTTTGAGACAATTAAGGATGCTGTAATCTGTTATTTTTTTATAGTTTATGCATTTTTGCTCTATTTTTGAGATATATAAATACAGTCACAATCTTGGCATGTTGGTTAATCTGTTTGATGCTTCAGTTAAATGGGTATATACTACCATTCAGATGATAATATTTCCTTTGGCAAATCTCTTCCCAGTCAGCTGAGCGTCATGACCCATGGGTCATTTGTTTTATGAAAAAAATTGGCTCCCATAATTTCATATATTTTCAACCATTTAGACCATGATCTCCTATATTTCATATATTTTCTTTTCACTGCACCATTATATTTTGAATTAACTTTTATGACTGAATACTTACTGGTATATTATCCTGTTGTTGTTGACAACATAGAGCTCTCTTTTAGCGCAGCATGCCCATGTTAGTGATGCTGTCATACCAGATTTCAGTGTAAATCTGCATACATGTATTGTAATGAATAACTTAGTTGGTGGAGTTGGGGAAAGATTGAATAGTTGTGACATGCCTCTCAGTGAAGGTATTACTTTTTTATAAATTTTCTGAGGTCGGACTTTATAAATACATTTTCATATGAAAATCCGATGTTCCCAGTGGAATATGATATGTTGATCGGATTCATTGTCACAGGTTATCAGCTGCGCTACATATCATTGTTCACTTGGTTTTTAAAATGCTTCATACATCATACTATATCTCATTTGTGAAATACATATTGTTTAGGATGAAATAGTATAGACTTGATACCTTCTCATTGTAGATATTGACCCTAACAGCATCTTCCAAGCATTTTTTTCGGTGGTCCTGGTGGATTTTCGTATGGCGGCTGCACGGGTATGGGAGGAAATTTTGGTGGAGATAGTGGAGGATTTCCAGGAGTATTTACGTTCCAGTTTGGATAAATTACCAAAAAAAATGATTAGGAAATAAAACTTTAGCAGAGGATTCAAACTGTACAAATCTGGTCCGTGGATGAAAATCTATTTCCCTACCCTCCAACCGGTGCAGTCATAACAACTTTTAGAGATGATTGAGCTGCTGCAATGGATAGTTTATGCTATTATCTTTACTGCATTCTTTAGCTTCGCCATATCATTTGTTAGCAGAAATGCCACCTCCAAATGTACTTCTTAATTCATGCACCTGCATTGGGTGCCATTGGTGCTCATGCAATCTTAAGAACAGTTTACTCATTCACATGTTATGTTAATTACACTGTGTATCGATCCTGTGGGTCAGAACCGGCATTTTCTGAACACTGAAACCGAGCCAGATGTTTAAGTCGTAAGCTTAGTTAAATTTTTGCTCCATTTAACTATTTATATATTTGTAGGTGTTTTAATTAACCTCATGTCTATGTCAGCTTTCCACAAAGGTCCATTTTCACCATTTTATTTCCCCATTGCAAAAAGAAAATATAATATACTAGCGGATAGACCCGGTATACCGGGCTTATTACCGGGTTGGGGAGATTTATTAACTGAGATGTGAAATGTTGGCTCATTTTTTTTTTCTAAAAGTTAACAGAAAATATAGGTTTTCAGTTGGGAACTGTTTCCATAAGATATGTATAAACATTTTGGCACGACTGCAGAATAACTCACGCACCTCTCTGAGGAACAACACTTCTGTGAACAGAAAACGTTTCTATGTACAGCTGCTTGTATTTTAATTTTGCCACTTACTTTTAAATTACATGATTCCTTAACGTCATACCGTCCGTCCGTATAAACTCATAATCTGGTGGAGACAGTGCGTGAGTGATCCTGCAGTCGCTCCAATATTTTTAACATTCATTCTGTGGTTCTGTCCTCGTGGCAAGAAATTTATACCCCGGTATGTTTCCCTTGATGACCTGGCCAGTGATGGTGTTGACATTGCGAACCGAAATGAGACGCGGGGGCATTCAGGTTTTCGATGATATTTGACTGGATTCTATCGGTGGACGTATAAAGATTAGGTTGATGTGAGGAACACATGAAAGATTTATTAAATGTACGTTGCAAGGAAACTGTTCCTGAAGAATGAGACAGAAATATGCATACCTCGTAAGTAGCAGGAGCGGACCTAACGGAATTCCATATGCAGAGGGTCCGTATTCATTTTCAACCGCCGCAACGTTTTTTTCATCGTATCAGACAAATTTTTTAGGCCTGAAACCCCAGACACCACTCCACCCCACCCCACGCATGTTCCTGAAATTGGGACCTTGAATTTGGTTTTGTCATTAATCCTCCTGGGGTTGAACTCTCCATTTCATGAGCGAGAAACATGTGTTTTTCTCTTTTACTGAGCACGCACGTGGGTCAAATCCCTCATTGAAAGCAAGCGTTATTCATATGAACAATAGTCCTTAGTGTTAGAGGTTAAGTGACCACGATGCCCGCATTCCGGTGATTGCCGAAGACAGTTCGGCTGTGCTCGGTAAAAAAACGGAAAAATCACTCAAAATTATATGTATATTGAAAATTATTAATTTTCATATCGCCTATGTCACTGCGGGGATAATAACCTTTAAAATGATGTATGGCTCAATATTGTACACAGCGCGGTTTTACAGAATATTGCGCACAAACGTGAACTGAATTCCTTTTATAAGTATTAGATTGCATTTATTAACAGGTTCTAGGAAGGAAATACAGATGGATTTGTTATAATCTTATTTCAATATATTTGATTATTTAAATGCCTGTCAGTGTAATTCAGCCTTTTTTTGGACTTTTAATGAGGAGTTGGTACCAAAGAATACCATGTAATTATGAATGTATGA
Organism: Sipunculus nudus; assembly: GCA_026874595.1. NCBI lineage: Eukaryota > Metazoa > Annelida > Sipuncula > Golfingiida > Sipunculidae > Sipunculus > Sipunculus nudus. The sequence continues at coordinate 14,200,494 of CM049321.1, forward strand.
CTTAGAAAACATCTGGTAATGCTAAACAAACAGCTATATATAAGAATGTATTCATATTAATTTTTACAACTGGGATAAGTCTGTAAACTTACTACCGGTGGGTGATAATGATGAGATGTAACCTGGTAAGAAATGTGAGACAAGGGATTGATGGAAGAAACAAGTCCACTTCCAACCATTCATGTAATAATTAATTCCGCATCAGTCAGTTTTTTCATAGTCCTGCATAGCCTATGGATCTTTTCTAGATCTTGTAACACCATGTGACCTGCTGCTATCAAGTTAAAAGTTATATTGTAAATTTAAATACGCACAAGTAAGAAATAAGAAATGTCACCCAAAATGTAGAGCTCGGTTCATGTTTCTGCATAAACTGTATGTATAGATACAGCCCCACCCTGTCTTGTTTAAGTCAGTAGGACAGGATAAATACTTGAACACATTGTGTTTGACAAAAGCAGGGTTTTGTATAGTCGTAATTTAATTGAATTACAAACTTTTGCAGGAACTCTCAGCCGATGACTCTTACATATGTGTGATTTTTTTTCTTAATTAAGTCTTCAGTAGCTAGGTTTTACTATACAAACATATATAATTATATATATTATATATAATATATATATTATATATATTATATATATTATATATATATAACGTTGTGAATTTGCTCGGGTTGCTGAACCATTGACCGGTTTGTCTTTGATGTAAAAATCTGTGCAAAATTATACTAATAATATTAACACATACATTGTGTACATTTAATGATTGCCCAGAAATAGTTTTTGAGTTCAAATTATTATTTTTTTAGTTCGCGAGAAAAATTAACAGAACACTTCACTAAAAGAGAACCGGAGAATCACCAGACTGAAGCTGCGTTTCCGTGTGCGCGTATTTGCGTGAAAAATCGCCCATAAGGTTTTGTGACTGCATGGGTGTTTCCATGTGTCCGTCAGCGAACTTGCGTAAGTGCATACTAGTATATGCGTAAAAAGCGTCACCGGAGGTTTTTTTTCATGCATATCAGTGTGAAGGCTTCGGTTTGGGGTAAAATGATAGCCATTTTTGCGGGGGAAGACAAATGATTAGTCTGCCAGTTCACACATATACGCGCACATGGAAACAAAACTTGATGGTGCAAAGGAACGACTTGATAATTCCAACTTTCTGCCAGAATCCAGTGTTACGGAATATAAGACAAGCCTTTATTTTTCTTGCAAGCATGGACTTTTTATTGCAAGCATTTACAACACAGGTAGTAAGCACAGCACATGTATTTGTTTATGTAACCATGACAATCTTATATCACTGGGTGTATATATTTATACATGATCACACAGTAAAAGCAAATCAGAGACATTTTACATAATCACGCATGAGTAAAGGCAAATAACAGACATTTACATATAACAGAGGATCTATCCTACACCTAAACTAGTTGGATGAATCAATAAATGAATATATCATTCTATATATCACAGTAGCTTTCACATTGCTGATTAGTCAGATACTTAATTGTCCGAAAGTCTTAATATGTCTTGCTGTTCGGCACCGTTTGACTCGTAGCCTTTTTCCTGACCTTCGGGTGTTATAAAAGCCTATAAGCGGATTAGAGGGATCAGCCATGATAGCCTTTGCTTTCCGTGTGACATTACAACAGTAGAGCTCATACAACATTTTTACATCCCTTAGGCCCAACATTTTTCCTCAAACGATTCTTTCAAGTACTTTTTGACTGGACACTGCCATTTCCAAACCAGCCCGCAGTACAAAACAAAAGTACAGACTGTATTACTGATATGTAGAACCCTGCATGGGCAAAAGCTTCCTTTGTAAAGGAAGGGAGGGATCCTCATAATACCAGTACACGTGCTCACAACGCCCCCGTACACAAGATGGCACAATTAAAAAAAAATATATTAAAAGGACTGAGTAGAAGCAAGCTTTCCTCGGGATATACCGAACATGTGAAACAATAACCCAATATTTGACGCCATCTTGATAAAACATCTTTAATAGGCGAGGGTGATAGTTAAGTTTCCACTTCAAAGGAATAAAGCGCCAACGTATAAACATAGCATTTGTGAGATATTTACAGAGAAGTTATAGTTGTATCACCAGACAAAGTCAGGGATTCTATGGTTTAAGCATCCCCCCTCCTGCCGCAGAAAAGTTTTGTCTGAAAGTAAAATATATATATTTCATTGATCTTTTTCGATCTTTACATATATACATAGGTATTGGTGAGAGACCTATTTAAGATGAGGCCATGACCTTTACCAGGAGAGTGACCTTGACCTTGAATAGCTCAATTTTTTATGAAAATCACACAAAATCTTAAATATCTCAAGAAAGATTGCAAAGATTGATTCAGAATTTAAGCTGACCAACGATCTTGGACAGCTTTATCTTGTATGGAAAGCTGGTGACGCCACCTAGTATCCTTTTCTTGTTTTCGCGCGTTTTTATACCCCGATCATTCTCACATGATCGTGCTGACAGTATAAAAAATTACAAAATTATTAGATTTATTTCATATTATGCATATGCATCGCAGAAAATCTTGAATATCCAAAAAAAGAATGCACGGATTGTTCGAATAAAATCATGCTTACAAAAGATCTTGGATAGCTTTGTCCCAATCAAGAGACTGGTATCACCACTTCGTATTCTTTCCTTGTTTTCTTGCCCCTTGTACCTTGATAATTCTCACTTGATAGTACTGATAGCATTATAAGTAAAAAAACTAATGGACAGATTTCTTTCGTATTATGCACATGCACAGATATGGGTTAGAGGATGAAGTCTTTGTAAATTGGGCGTCATGACATATTAAGAGTTGACTTGACCTTGAATATTTTAATATATGATGAATAAAAGCAAAAACAATGTTTTTTTATTTTGGCAGATGTATTTTTTTTTAAATAAAAGTGAAAGGTGTTGGATGATAAGCTGTCGAAAAAGTTGACCTTTACCTTAACGATCAAGGCCAAATCTGCCGATGCATAGAATTTTTGTAATTGTCCTTCAGTTTTTCTAAAAAAAACCCCCCAAAACAGGGTCCCTGCGACTTTGTTATTTTATGAATTAAGGAAAAACCTTGATTTTCTTTAAAAGCTAATGTTACTCTTCAGGACGGCCAAATATCGAAACAACTGATCTATATTTGATCATATTTAGCATAAATATTTCTCTATATATGTCCTATGAACTTGCAAGAAATTAGGTCAGTATTGTGTTATTTCTTGAAGTTAAGGGCCAAAACATAATGCACTCATGTTAAAAAAAATCATGGAAGGATATTCACTCACTTAACATGATAGGTTTTGAAGTTAGAGACTTTTTTTCCAGATATATACCGTTATTTAATCAAGATTAAAATTTATATCCAAAATTAGATCTGAATTTTGTAAATCTTTAAGTTACTAGCATAAATAAAAATCAGTACTTCAAATTTTGCTCAACTTTGACCATGGCACTTTTTTCCCCCTGTAAGTACTATAGATTATTCTTTTACTGCATGTACACTTAAATATTTAATCGATTTAAAATATGAAATTTGAAAATAAACTAGTATATGTTCTTCACCTGTGGACCTCCTCTTAAATCAACCTCCTGGATGTACTCTATCCACTTTCAAAGTTTTGTGCTTTTATCCGATCTTAAACGTTATGGTCCAAATTTGACGCCAAGCCACCTGACTAAAAGCATATCTTGATCGTACACCCCTTGATCGTAACCACCCAAGTTGTGTTCCATGCAGAATGTGCCAGTACAACTAATATATCGCATTGTAACCTTTCGGGTTTTAATAATATTGTCGGTTTATTTGATAATGCAGTCTGAATGATTTTATTTCTATGTAATGTTTTAATTTGTATTGAATTTGGAAACAGTGATGTATAAGTGGTAATTTATCAAAATATTATTCGGAATGAGCTCGCGATCTTGTAACATGGCGGTTATGATAGTTAATAAAATAATTCTAATAAAAAATCAATTTTGCTGGACCAGAAGTTTACATTTTGAATTGGCAACGATTTACATAGATCCGCTAAGCCACCTGACTAATCTGTGCATCTGTTCTGACACATTAACCCACATATTTTCGAACTTGTTTGACCAGTCAGGGTATAAATTTTACACTAATGTAGCCCTTGGCCAGCTTTATAACATACACAAAAATGGTGGCGCTACCTGCAATCATTTTTGCGCAGCGTCCTGTTATTTGTCTGCTGTTTGATAAAATCACTGATATACAAGAAGTGGTTTGACTTATCGGCCTACAGTTTTGCATATGTATACAACTTGAATAGCTCTCTGGATTTTGTGACAGGTGGCGTCACCTACATACGCATTTCGGCTACAGACATCCACTCTTATTTCCCCTTGCCACTCAATCCATGCCTCCCTTCACCCATCCCACTCTGATTTCGGTTGATACACGTAGTCGCTTGTCGACTACCCGTATTCTAGTTATATATGTATAGGAAAAAGACCAACAATCATATTTTTCAAGACCCAATAATTTATGGACCCAATTATTCCTTTTATATATTAATATATATATGGAAAAAAGATCAAATAGTTTATTACATAAAACCCATATCTCAAAGAAAACATGTTTAATCTTTCCCAGATTCACAGGGATGATTGGACGGGACTGAAGTTGGATCGATATTCGAAATTTGATATTCGCATATGAATATCGAATATCACTTTAACCAGGGATATGCGATATTCGCATGCAAAATCGAACATCACTCACACCATACAAGTATCGAATATCAGTCGAATATCTAATGCAGTTTTAACAATAGTCTCTTTTGTTATTTTAACTGTGGAAATAACAATTAATGTGCAACAATGTAACATGAATTTTAATATTACTCTATCACTTAGAATAACAAGGATGTGGGTAGACTACCACAGAGCCTTGGGAAATTACCAAAGGGATTATTCTGCCCTGTATATATGGTAATATCCACTAACACACAATTAATAAGTCAATCTGTCGGGTGGTTTCCGAGCACGTCCCGAAAGACGTACTGGATCAACTGGTATCGCAGGCAATTTGCGTCGTGGTGTAGTTTGTTTGTTTGTCAACTCACTGGCTGGTTCAATGTTTTCAGCTGGTACCACAGGTACTTTCAACTTAGTTCCATCATTGACTACCGGCTCAACAGGCAAGTTACTGGCAGAATTCCCCTTGGACTGAACAACTTGAGATTTTTCTTTAGGATCAGGTGCAACTTCTGGAATAGCTGTCCTAGGCTGATTGTCACATCTAGAGCGAATTTGATCAACATGTCTACGTATCAACCGACCATCCACACTGATCAGTACTGAGAGGGGTCCTGTAGTTTTTCCTACTACTCCCTCAAGCCAAATTAGACCAGAGCTAAAGTTCTTGGCATATACTAAGTCTCCCTCCAGAAATGGCGTACCCTCGAAGAGAAATCATGATAAAATTTCTGTCGTGCTTGATGTTGGCGTACATGGGAACCCACATTAGGAAACAAATCCAGATGACTTCTGGGCTGTCGACCAAATAACATCTCAGCAGGAGACACACCTGTAGTTGTTTGAGGAGTAATCCTGTATTGAAACAGAAATCTTGATAACCGTGTTTTTATGGTCCCATCGGTTATTTTTCCTCATGTCAGCCTTGAAGATATGCACTCCCCTTTCAGCTAACCCATTCGTGGCTGGGTGAAAGGGAGCCGATCTTACGTGAACCATACCATTCTGTCTGATAAACTCTTGAAACAATTCACAGGTGAACACTACAGCATTGTCCGAAACAGTAGTATCAGGCAATCCATGCACAGCAAACTGTAATCTCAGTTCCTCAATTGTTCTTTCTGCTGTGAGGGATTTCATAGGAATTACATCCATCCATTTAGTAGTTGCATCCACAATAAAAAGAAACATCAGGTTTAAATATGGTCCTTCAAAGTCAATATGTAACCTCGTCCAAGGCTTAGCAGCCCATTCCCAGGGATGTAATGGTGACTCTAGAGGGCTGCTCCGATTTCTCTGACAAATATCACACTGACGGACGGCAGATTCTATCTGTGAATCCATACCTGGCCACCAAACATATTATCTAGCAAGACCCTTCATACGTTAAATTCCTGGATGGGCTGCATGCAGTTGTGTTGTCACAGCATCTCGACACATTGGTGGAACCACCACACGCGAACTCCATAATATGCAGCCTTTGTGTACACTCAACTCATTTTGCCTTGCTTTGTAGGGTCTCTTTATCTCTGATATCATCTGGCAATCCATGTAAAATATATCTGTATACTTGTTACAAAACCCGGTCCTTGGCAGTTCCCCTTGCTATATCTTGAGCTGTCATTGGAAATGAGGTATTCACTACATTCATCAGTAACACAGTTTCATTCGGAAGCGGAACCACATCTGGTGTATTCTGCAAGGGTAGGCGACTTAGTGCATCAGCATTGCAGTGTCCTTCTCCAGGCCTATAGGCAAGTGTATAATCATAGGCCCTCAAGGTCAATGACCATCTCTGTATCCTAGCAGAGGCCATAGCTGGTACTCCTTTAATTGGTTTCTTCAAATAACTTTGTAAGAGGTTTATGATCAGTCAAAATGGTAAATTTTCTTCCACACAAATACTGGTGAAATTTCTAAGTACCAAATACCACTGCTAAAGCCTCCTTCTCAATATGAGAATAACCTTTTTCTGCACTGGATCAAGTTCTGGAAGCAAATGCAACTGGCTGATCTTTGCCATCACTGGTCGGATGCGACAGAACTGCGCCAACACCATAATGTGATGCATCCCAGGCAAGTATCAGTTCTTTGTTTGGGTCATAATGCACTAAGACCTTGTCAGAGTTCAACATCAATTTTGAAGTCGTGAACGCTTGCTCTTGATCACTTGTCCAATTCCACTACTCACCCTTTCTTAATAGCTTGTGCAACGGTTCTAACGCTGACGCTAGGTTAGGAAGAAATCTTCCATAATAGTTGAGCATCCCCAGATAGGACTTTAACTCAGTTACATTAGTAGGACTCTGAGCTTCTTGAATTGCTCTAACCTTTTCTTGCAAGGGATTTAAACCTTCCCTGTCAATTTTGTATCCAAGGTAACACACTTCAGGAACTTGGAAAACACATTTCTCCTGACGCAGTCTTAGTCCTGACTCAGCTTATCTCTGGAGTACCGTCTCAAGTGTTTTCAAATGTTCCTGTTCGGTTTTCCCAGAACATAAGATGTCGTCTACGTAGAAAACACAACCCGAAATAACACCTAATATTCCCTCCATAGTTCTTTGGAAAAAAGCTGGACTACTGGAAACTCCAAAGGTTAATCTGGTCACTTGATACAGTCCCTTTTGTGTGTTGATAGTGCACAATTTCTTCGAGTCCTCATCCAGGGGAATCTGTAAATATGCATGGCTCATATCCAATTTAGTAAAGGTTTGACCTCCTGATAACTTGCTATAAAGTTCTTCTATTCGCGTTATTGGAAAGCTCTCAGTCTTAGCAACTTGATTTACTGTGAGACGATAATCCCCAAAGATTCTTACAGTGTTATTAGGTTTCAAAACCGAAACTATGGGACAAGCCGATTCTGAGTATCACACTGGTTCAATTAAACCCTCAGATTCTAGACGATCTAATTCACAGTCAACTTTAGCCTTCAAAGAGAAAGGAACAACACTCGGTTTATGAAACCTCGGCGAAGCATCACTGTTGATATGAATCTTCACTTAAGTGTCTTTCAAACAGCCAAGTTCTGCCCTGAACACATCTGAGTATTTTGATACTAGATAATGAACATGCTGTTCTTTCTTAGACTCTGTAATAGTACATATGTCAGCCCAATTAAGCTTAACATGTTTAAGCCAGTTTCTACCAATCAGACTTGGTCCTGAACTATTTAGTACCATTAAAGGCAAACTATAGCTTTGATTCTCATATTCAACTTGGACATTTATCTCACCCACAACAGGTATAATTTCTCCAGTATAGGTTTTCAGTATTACTGAGGAATCTGCAACTGTTGTAGGAATTTCAAAATTTAATTTATTGAAAGTTTCTGCGCTAATCACAGACACCGCAGCCCCTGTATCAACTTCCATAGCTAAGTCAACATTGTTTACCTTCACATTCACCTGTATACCACTGTTTACACTGGTTTCATTTCCCATATGGAGCATAGTGTACACATCAACTTGTTGGTGAGACATATTAGACACAGTCTCCTCTGTTTGCAAGTTAATTGATTGAGCTCTACCTTTGCCTGTAGGACGGCTGGAGGTTTTCTTGGGCTTTCTACACATGGCTTTAATATGACCAACAGCATTACAATTAAAGCATTCAGCCTCTCTGAATTTACAAGTCCTAAAATCATGCAAGGCTCAACATCTCAGACACGTCTTGTTTTTTCTGGCTTTTATGAGATACAGTTCCAGAATTACATTGTTTAGTAAATTTGTGAAGTTTATTTACAGTACTGGTACTAACGCTAGCTTCACTGAGATCTCTGGTATTTTTAGCTGCTATCTCCATTCCCACAGCAATCTCTCACAGCAATGCCTTCTGATTAGTTAAGTCCTTTTTCAGATGACAAACGTCTCTGAAAATCATCATCCCTCACCCCAACCACCAACCTGTCACGAAGCATGTCTTCCAGGACGTTGCCATATTGACGGTTCTCCGTGAGTCGTCTGAGTTCCGCTGCAAAATCAGCAACACTTTCTCCCGGTTCCCTGTACATGGAGTTAAACTTGTATCTTTCGACTATCTATCATGGTCTAGGGTTCAGGTACTGCTTTACCAGTTCAGTCAATTGTAAAAAAGTTCTACTATCAGGCTTTTCCGGCGACAGCAAATTCCTGTTAAGTCCATAACTCCTTCCCCCAACCGTGCTCAAGAAAATGGCGCGCTGCTTCACCTGGTCAGCAATGTCATTTGCCACAAGGAACTCCTTCATACGTCCAACATACTGAGTCCAATCCTCCGACTCCTCGTATTCCCTGACACTACCGTACGTAGCCATAGCACTCAAATACCTCGTCGCCAAGATAATAATGTGACAGTGGCAACTGACTACGTTAAGCGGACTTAGAACTTTTCCAGACGACCTTTAATCCCATGTGTTGTGCCATCATATAACAAAGAACAATAGTCTCACACAGCCAAAGTCTTGGTTATCCTCATTAACTGTACCCATGACAAAGTGTCCTTTAAATGTGTCCTTTAAATGTGAATTAAATAATTACATTATTACACATACCATGTGAACATCAAATATTACCCAAAACAGGGATATTCGATATTTGCATGCTAACTCGAATATCACTCATACCATGCGAATATCGAAAATAACTGAAATCAAGGATATTTGATATTTGATATTCGCATGCAAAATCAAATAACACTCATTCCATGCAAATATTGAATAACCTTGAAATCGGGGATATTCTAAATTTGATATTCGCATGAGAATATAGAATATCACTGTAATCAGGGATATTCGATATTCGAATGCAAAATCAAATATCTCTCATACCATGCAAATATTAAATATCACTCATATCAAGGATATTCGATATTCCCATGCAAAATCAAATATCAGTCATAACATGATAAAATCGAATATCACTGAAATCAGGGATATTCATTAATCGGTAATCGCATGCAAAATCAAATATCTCTCATACCATACGAAATTCGAAAATTACTCTAAACAGGGATATTTGATATTTGATATTCGCATGCAAAATTGAAAATCTCTCATACCATGTGAATATTGAATATCACTCATCAAATATAAATCATATCATGCAAAAATCAAATATCGCTAAAATCAAGGATATTCGACATTAGATATTTGCATGCAAATATCTAATATAACCCAAATCATGGATATTTGATATTGGCAACTTACATAATATATCAATCATATCATGCAAATATCTCTATCACTCAAATCTGGAATATACGATATTTTTTTTACATACTGTTACGGAACCTAATATAAACAGATCACGTATATATTAGGAACACAAATTTCGTCAAGGAGATAAAAAAATCAGATCCTGTAACACTAGGCAGCGTGAAATATCTAGGGGAATGAAGAAAGAAGTCAGTGGTTTTTTGTCAACAAATAACTATAATTAAGTTTATCTAGTAGTTCTTAATTATTATGCTACCTGTGGATACCTTTATAAGCTTAGCTTGTTTAATACATACACAAACAGAAAATATGCAAAAGCCATAAAAAAAAAGAAGACAAATGATTGCAATACATAAAGTGTTTATGCTATCAGAAAGTTTAACAGACCTCATTTTTTTTTGTTCCTATACATGAAATCAACATAAGGGAATCATTGTCAAAACAAGACTTAAGCATGAACATATCTTAAACAAGGGACCTGTGGGTCACGGCACTCAGCTGAGATTGATTCTAGGAAACTAGGTATAAAATCCTAGTGGTTGTATTGACTGTGCACTTTAATGGGGCATCTAATGATCACTCACAAGGGAGAGTCATGTTCTGAGTCATGTAGCAAGAAGACGGAGAATTATTCAGGATCTGGTGTAGATTAACTATATCAGTTAGACTAGGTGTCGGAGCGCTAAGGCCTCTTCGGCAAGGCAAGCTACAAAACAAATCGACCCATGTAATTTTACACAACTGAATAATCGTGCGAAAGAGGGCATTGTCTATACAATTAACATGTTAGATAATTTTGCCTAACAATAATTGTGTATATCGACCATGGATTGGTACATACAATTCGATAGACAATTGCCCTCTTTTTCTGTCGAGGTTTTTTTTTTTTACCTAGTTAAAAGTCTCTCGTCTTTAAATGTGTTTCATGAATATTGGTGTGTTATCTGAAACCTGCATGAGTTATGCAACTACTTAGTTGAGAGAGCCTCCCACGAATGTGTTGCATTCGCGACACTTGAAAGATCCATGTGGACATCATTTCTGCCTGTCCTAATGGTATGAAAGTTGTATACTAAAGAGAAATGCGTTGTCCCAAACGCCTTTTTGTCCTACAAGGCTAGTTGTTATTTTCTCAAGCACAATACTAATCTGGTTTGAAAATGACGAAGTTTATGTTAAATGCTGATAATCATGTCGTACAACTGGTTAATTAGGGTTTTAGCATACAAGTTGCAAAGTCACAGCAAATATGTCAGATACATGGTTTTCTAGCAGAGTTAAATAGAATAAGTCAGCTTGAATAGGTATATTTAATTCTCACTACAAAGGAATGATCTTTGAAGGTTTTTCTATTCATGTTGGGACTTTAGTCATTATTCAAAGAGTTAAATACTTCTTAAACCATCAGCGTACTTGAGCATGGTGATGCTTTCTTGCAGGTCCCAGGGGTCACCGAGGCACGGCGGAAGTTAAAAAACATGGATATGTTCCATTTTAACAATCATTTTCAATATATTTTTCGTTTTCAGGTGTCAGCAGATCCTTCTAATGGTTTAATTATGCCCAGCCCACGCCAAAAATAAACTGGAGGATGTTTTTACCCGAGAGAGGTCACCACGTAAGCTTAGTGTTCCAAATATGGCTGCCATCGACGAAGAGGAAACTCCACAACCTCATGTGTTAACAATTATGTCAGTAACTGTCCAGTCGACGTTTGACGAATATTATGTATGGCGGCTTGCCCTGTGTTTCTGCCATGTCATTAATGTCTTTGTTTTATATTTAGGATCCTCCGGATCATATTTTTTTTTTTTTATTCAATATTTTTTTTTAACACCTTGCATTCCAGGTTCATGTCGGTGCGGGAGATTTACATTGGGATGGTGTGCACCTCTGTCGGTAAATAACTTTTCTAAGAATCGGTAGAATGGATAATGTTCAAACCTGCACCAACATTACAGCATTTACATTAACGTTCAGCCTTGTACAAACAATATTAAAAAATGGAAAATGTGCGAATAACATTAAAAAATTTAAAATAAAGTTTACACCTATACCAACAATATTAAAGTATAAACAATGACGGTCACACCTGTACCAACAATATTAAAAATATAGACAATAATATTTACCCCTATACCAACAATAAAAAAATACGGACAATAACGGTCACATATGTATCGTATTAATCCCTACGGAAACCACATATTTCAAATTGATCTAATGTTCCATTATTTGGTTATGTGTTTTTTTTTTGGGCAATAGTGATTTTTTGTTCTCCCCACTTATGTGGCTTGATAAGGCGATAGCAATGATTCCTGAATAACACTATTTATAAATCCATAAAAGTGAGAGTCTTAAAATCCACATAAGTATCATCATTAGCTAAATAATCCTGCTAAGTAATTCTAGTAGTCAAACGTTAACTTGTACCTTTATTTATTGCATTTCGCTGCATTTACTTTAGAGCTATCCGTTATCTGTATGATTAAGATGCCAGGAAATGATTAATGCCAGTTTTATTAACCAGCTGGTAATAATTTGGTTGGTCGGTAGGCTGGTTAATTAGTTGGATGGGTTGGCTTGTCTATTAGCAACTTTAATACATAAGCTCAAACCCCTGATCTCGCACGATGGCGGGTCATCAACTTGCCTGTTCTGGACAATCGAGTTGGTTGGTGAAACGTGATAAATGCTTCTCTTAGCTTACGTTCATATATTTCCTTTCGCTTACTTCGCACGCACTAAAGTTTGATCAAGACCTTGTCGGAGGTATATGCCCGGTCTCTCACTGCTTTCGATACCGGGTATAGTCATATTTATACCAGCAGATAAAACGATCCTTGATTTGTCAAAAGGTTATGAACACAATCCGATGAAAGTTATGGTGGTATACATAAATACAAAGAAACAATCCATTTTAATTTAAAGGTATAATCTGGATCGCCTAAGATAATGTGGTGATGTGTGTTCAAATGATTATTTGCCATTGTGAGCTTTGGCAGTTTGATTTTCCCAGTCACAGTCATTCCCTGTTATCAGTAACCGCCTTTTTCGGGAGACACTGCTCACATGTGACTGAATTATCAAGTCGGTGAATCCTGACGTGCACTTATCTGGCGTTGCGTTCATAAATAAATCCCTGCGGTGAATGTATGTGGTCTCTTACTGCTTTCTAAAAATTTATATTATATATACATATATATATAATATATAATTTATATATATATATATATATATATATATGTTACCGTTGTAATGATATTCATATAATTTCCTAACTGTAGAATTGCCATCTGGGTATGCTTGATTACACAAATTAAGGTCTAAGGTACTGCCACCTACAGGATGTTCTTGTGTTTAAGCCTTAACAACATTCGTGTTAGGTCCCATAGGCCGGTTTGGGTCATGTGACATGTTTACCTTGGCTACTTTGTGAAATATTCAAGTGATGATCTTGTTTGTGCTGGATACAGTTACTATCGCCCAGGGAAAGATTCTAAATACAGGAATCTAAACGTCTCTTTGTTGGAGACACAATTGTGTAACCTGCGCAATAAACGTATTTTCCAACTATCTGAGTCAGTAATCTAGCCAACCCAGCGAAAGGACGGCAATACATGGCGCCCGATAAGGGACTCGGTTTAGTGGGAATTTTGGTGAATCCAGAATATCATTGACTGAAAAGAAAATCGCTCTAAGATACATCACCAGAAAGTCAGAATCGCAACTTCATTTCCATTCACTGATGAATGGACCATTCTGTGGTGCCATTCATGAACGGACCCTGCTGATATTGAATGGACACTACTCTTGAGTGCGCATGTGGTATGCACGGTTCGGCCACCAGTGAAACACAGCTCGTTTTTTTTTTCTGTTTGGGAATAGCAACTGTTTCTATCGTTATTCTGCCGGAGAAACTAAATTGGACTTTGAATTGATTTGGCACACCCGGCACACATGGTGTACTTGTATGGGTCGTACGCGCATGCTAACGCACTGGCACACCTTTTTTTGCCAAACTCACTTGCCACAAGTTGTGCACTAAGGAGTTTAAACTTGTGCCATATTTGTTGTTCGGATCCGTGGTTTATTTGACAACTTCGACGATAACCGATAGGATTATTGCATAGTGCAAAATATTATCATTGTCCATCACCGGCAGGATTATCCCTTAGTGCGTGACATTGTTATCGTCCATTACCAGAAGGATTATCCTTAATCCATGATATGCATTACATTATCTTCGTTCACTTCAGATGGATCTGCTGTTGTGGTGAAAAATCACGCCTGATTGGATTAGACTTTTTTTCATCGGATTGAATATTTCGAATGACTAGATTGAACTTAATCATTTTTTCTCCTTTGATACTATCTCTTGACAACTTTCTTCATCATATGGTAAATGTGGAATTTTCCCGTTGTTGTGAAGATAAAAAAATATTGGTGAGATATTTTTGTGATTGTCATATTTCATAACTGTTGCATTTCTTTTAACCAATAATTGTGTATATACATCTGTCAGGCGGTCAGTATACATTCGTCGTACAGGTAGTAACACTGCTCACTTCGACTTGCATGTCTCACAATCTATGAGTGTATCCAAATTATTTTACTTCAATATAATTTCATCTCCGATTCGAACATTAATCTTTATCTGATCTTTATTTGGTCTTTAAAATGTTGGCGTTGGCAAGTGTGTCCACAGTATCTTCTACCCGTGGTAAGGCATAAGCATCTTTCTTTGTCCGGGCGTTAAGCCTCCGGTAATCAATACACAGCCTCATACTTCCATTTTTCTTCCTTGCACAGACGATTTTTGACGACCAGGGGCATTGGGATTCGCGAATAACTCCAGCATCTAGCATTTCGCGTAGATGTTGCCTCACTTCCTCATACATAGCCGGAGGGATGATTCTCGTTCGTTCGTTCCTTAAAGGGATTATCATCAGTAAGACGAATCCTGTGAGTCACCGCATCGGTGTGTCCAAGGTCCTCGCTTCCACAAGAGAATACCTCCACCGAAAAAAATGAACTCCTTTGCTTCTTTCTGCTGCGCATCGTTTAACATGACTGTGAGAGATCTATGCTTAAGTCACTTGTAGTTGTCTCTTCAGCTGGTGACATTGCTGTAACTGTGTGTAATTCGGCTATTTGTGATTTTGCCGGTATGGTGACATTCTTCCGTACTATATTGTGTATGGAACCATCAACCCTGGAATAAGACCCTGACGCTTTTATGTCCTTCAACTTTGGTATCACCATCAGACCGCCAGTTGAAGCTTGATTCTGGCTAGTGTCTACAAGGACGTTGGAACAAAAGGAAGCGCGACACAGACTATGGAAGATAACATTTTCCCCTGGCTATATCCTTACTGGCGTTTTGGTTGTTACTGATGTATGCAATACCTAGAGCCACATCTACCGGTAACCTAGGATTGTGTCCAAACACTCAGAAAAATGGCGTGAATCCTGTACTCTCATGCCGGGTGGAATTATAAGCATGTACTAGACATGGCAAGTAAGACTTCAATAAGACTTCTGATCTTCCGTTGGGGTTCCTAACATCTGAAGCACAGTTTGTTTAAAGCGCTCAGAGAGCCCATTTCCCTGCGGGTGATAGGGATTTGTGAGGCTTTTTCTTATCCCACAGATATACAGAGTTTCCTTATTATTGCTGATTCAAAATTTCGCAGTTGGTCGCTGTGTGGTCTTACCGGAAAGCCATAATGTACTAGAAAAATGTCGAATAGGACCCGAGCTGTGGTCTCAGCTGTCTGGTTTCTAGTAGGTACCGCCACAGCATAGCGGGTTAAATGATCTGTGATTACCAAAATGTTACTATACCCGCCTTTTGACTCTTCTTAAGCCAGGTAATCCACACAGACCATCAGCTGTCTGGTTTGTAGTATGTACCGCCACAGCATAGCGGGTAGAATGGTCTGTAATTACCAAAATGTTACTGTACCCGCCTTTTAACTCCTGTAAAACCAGGTAATCCACACAGACCAATTCCATGGGGCAGGATTCAGATTCACCAGGGAACCGCATCTTTTTTGTTGTTGGTGTTTTCCGTCGTAAACAGCGTTCACAGCTCTGGATCTTACCTTTCAAATCCTTCGTCATACCCGGCCATTAAAACCTTGACCGCACTAGGTCGATCAACCGGTCAAAACCTAGGTGCCCGTTCTCATCAAGACCTGTGAGAGCTTGATGACGGAGGCTCAGTAATAAACAATCTGGGTTGGCCTTATCAATGGCCTCCTCCCCCACTGAAAAGAACGAAGTAAGGGGCCTATGGCGGCTTCAGTGCTTTGGTATTGCCTCCATTGATCGGATGCCATTGTAGATGCTACAACACTATACTCCTACACGAAAGGACTAAACATGCTGTTCTTGAACTCTGTTGAGGAGCCGTCAGACTGAGACATGCAGATTGATTCCATCAAATTGACATGTTGTACCTGGTGGTTCTGTAAAATTGCTTGCTCAGATTGCTGGCTCACTGTAATGAATTTAGAAATGCGAGAGAGGCCATCTGCGTCTGTGTTTTTCTTCTCTGCACGATAGTGGATGGTAAAATTAAAGATCGCCAGATCTGCGAGCCACCGATGGCATGTTGCTTCCAGGTTAAAAGATATGTAAGCGGGTTGTTGTCAGTATACACATCGAATGTTCTGCCGTAGAGATAGTCGTGGAATTTTTCGCACACAGTTCAGTTTAGAGCGAGATACTCTAGCTTGTGGGCAGGGTAGTTTTTCTCCGATTTGTTCAATCCACGGCTTGCACATGCAATAACTCTGTCTCTGCCACCTTGCTTTCGTATAAAACAGCTCCCAACCCGTCTATACAGACATCTGTGTGGAGCGAAACTGGAAGGCTGTAGTCGGCATAGCCTAAAAGCGGAGGGTTTGTCAACAGCCGGTTGAGTGTGTTGAAAGCATCTTGGGCAGGTAGATTCCAGTCGATCAATATAGATTGAAATTTTCCTTTCTCATCGCGGCCACTCCCCTTCAGGAGATCAGTCAATGGCCTGGCTACTTTTGAGTATCCTTGGATGAACCGATGGTAGTAGCCAGTGAAACAAGATACGGCCTGAGTTCTCGAACAGATTTGGGGACGGGCAACCTGGCCAATGCTTCAACCTTTCCGGGTCGGCATGGATTCCATCAGTTGAAATGACGTGGCCAAGATATTTGACGCTGTCCCTGAAAAGAACACTTCGATCGTTTAAGCTTGAACCAATAGTGGTAGAGTCGTTGGAATACCCTGTAAAGTCGCTGGAGGTGCTCCTCTATATTGAAAGAAATTACAAGAATATCATCAAGATACACGCAACACTCTTTCGAATTTAAGTCAGATAGGCAGTGTTCCATCAGGCGTACGGCATACCATTATACTCGTAAAATCCCAATCTGTCTACGGAAAAGGCTGCTTTTTCCTTATATTTTTCGGCTAATTCTATTTTCCAATAGCCCCTGCGTAGATCAAGGCTGGAGAAAATGTTGGCGTTGGCAAGTGTTCGCCAACCCCCACAAAGATACAGAGATGAGGATTTTTCTAAATTTGCTCAGACTACGTCTAACTTATCCGACAAAGTACATTTACTCATGCAAGTAAAGAAATGCTTCTCCTCAGAAATACCCACCCTGACAGCTGCGATTTTAGATTTGGTCCGTACCAGCTGATAAATGTTAAACTGAAGTGTATATATATATTGTATATTGTGAACGTTTGTTTATAAAAGTCCATATAAGATGATTTATTATACATAAATGTTTTCATTATGCTTGAAACAAAGGAGCGTTCACACCTATCCGTTCTTTCCTTCCGCACCCGCACCCGCTTTCGTCATCCGTCATCCGTCAAATTCGAGTCAGTTAAAATTACATAGGGCATTATCACCTATCCGCTTCCGCACCCGCACCCGTCACACCGTCCGCACAAATCGGTCTGGGACCGGTTCACGACGGAAGCGGACGACGGGTACGGACGGGAATCCATATTATGACATAATATAATAGGGAATATTTTGGAATGTCCGTGTGTCTTCCGCTTAAAAGTGTTTTTTTTTTCACTTTGAAAAGTTGGAACCTGCGTGTAAGCATTCAATACCTCACTCTCCCCCTCGGGAAAACTTTAATCATTAATTGATATAATTAAAAGAATTTTATAGGTTAAATCATGTATATGAATCCCCAAAGGAGCGGGGGCTGGGTAATTTGGAATAAAGCCTGATAAGTCAATGGATAAAAAATAAATTTACTAGTAAGCTCACGAAAAATAATATATCACATATTATATAAAGTAGTTATATATATAATAATAATAATTATATATAATTTAAACATAATGTTTGGAGGATAATTTAAGCGCCCTTGTGGAAAAGGGGGTTTCAGAATGAATCACATTTCTAAACCTCAATTACACGAGTTTGGTCAAATTCCAGGTTATGAGAGTTCATGGTAATACCTTATTTGTTAAAAGAGAAGATTCGAATAATATATATATATATATATATATATATATATATATATATATATATATTTAAACATACGTTAAAGATAATAGTAATATTTAATATTAACAAAGGTGATCAGTGCGGGTGCGGACGGAAAAAAGCGCGGATAGGTGTGAAAAGAGACAACGGATGGCGGACGACGGATAACGGAAGCTGGTGCGGGTGAGGAAGGAGAAAAACGGGTAGGTGTGAACGCCCCTTTATATGTCCGAATAATCATGGATAGATTTGCGATATCCAGTTTAAATGTGATACTTATCTATATCTTACATGTATGTTTGACTTACATATTTTGTTATATATATAAGATATTCTAAATATACATCTAAATGTATTTTTTTACTTACTTTTGATGAATATATTGATGTACATTAAATATTTTGTTGTGTCCGAGACGGAAAGAATTTTATAGTTGGGGAATGTGTTACCGTTATATATATATATATATATATATATATATATATATATATTGTTACGGGGTGAAATGAAAGCGGAACAAACTGTCTCGCTAGTAAAGCTTGTTTTTCCAGCGAAGCGGTTAGAAGGCCGGACATGTGTGCCACCGACATGGGTATGAATCCGGATCGGCCCAATATTTTCCCCTCAGCAATTTGTCATCGTAACAAATGGGGGCCGGGGAAAGGTGGCTTGAAGTAATTTGGCAACTCCAGCCACCTAGATCACTAAAAGTGTGACTCCTTGGATAGTATCTTGTTCTGATAGCAGAATATATATATTGTTACAGGTGTCCCTTTTATCGTGGTACATGTGAATGTAGGCATTCATTTTCTTGTCAAGCGGAAACCCTGTTCTCTGCTATAAATAACCGCACCTGCTGAACTCTCGCGGAGTGTAGAAACACAGCGCTCATACTAATCTGAAAATTTCTCGGCTGGTCGCGCTCTATGTTCTTAGGGCGTTTGTATTATGTATTGTTGGGTTCTTTGGAATTGTTTGTGAAATAGAAGTTTCTAGAATTTTCGGTTGAAAAGTTATAAAAAGGGGCTGTGTTTTAGAGTCGAGGAGAGAGAAATATTCCAGCGGACAAGGAAGATTGTGAGTCAGTTTTGGACCTATCCAATAAATGCAGAAGTATCAGGGATTCTACAAACTCTGTGTAGATTTTGTGGGGCCTGTCTCCAGTTTGCTATCGGGATTATTACAAGAACTTCACTTTTGGATTACGACAGGTTGATTTTGTGATTTAATTGGACTAATATTCTCTGAGGATATGTATTTGAACTGTTCATCTAGATTATACGTTTTAAAGGACTTGTTGTAGCTGTGACAGTGGTGGTTTCCAGGTACTGTACACTTTATTTATTATATTGTGTAACTGTATTGATTTACTGTTATACTGTTGTTATATTTATTAACAGATATGTATTTGAACTGTTCATCTGGATTATACGTTTTAAAGGACTTGTTGTCGCTGTGACAGTGGTGGTTTCCAGGTACTGTACACTTTATTTACTATATTGTGTAAGTGTATTGATTTACTGTTATACTGTTGTTATATTTATTAATAACAACCACTGACCTCTTTATTTATTCCCCTAGACATTTCACGCTGCCTAGTGTTGCAGAATCTTTTTTATCTCTTTAACAAACTTTATGATCGTCACGACTACGTGATCTGTTGTTGTTAGGTTCCGTAACAATATATACTTTTCCCCCCTCTTCTACCTGCATACTGACCACACTGTATCACTTACGCCTGCTATACCACTTACTGTACAACAAATTTTTAACCACACGCATACACATACATACATACATACATAAGTAATATTTTTATTCAAACGTCGTGCTTCCTAGCAAAAGAATTTTTATTCTCATTTGATTTCAATTGCCACTGCAATCTCAACATAAGGTCGGTGTGACAGACTTATAATTATCCTTTTTGTTTTAGAAAATCATTGTTCGAAACACCGGATCCAAGGGGTGATATTGTTGGTGATTTTTAAATTTACCGTCTATACCGAACCAGGAATGTTCTTTTTCAAGCTAGAAATACACATACGAAAGGTATGAAAGGCTTTTTCTATTCATTTTCCAATTTATAAAGGACGATCATAATTCGATAGACCGAAGTCAACTGATGATTAAGTTTGTGGATTTTAAATCGGCTGTCTATACATGACCCTTTGTATTCTTAGTTGAAGCAGGCGAACCACATGACGAAACATACTGTCGTCAGGTATTGCCTCAAATGTTATTTAACCGAATACTAAACCGGCTATCGACAATATACCATGCTACACATGTTACAAGGTGTATCGAAGTGACCTGTCAAATCGTGTCCATATATACAGTCATGGCTAGACGATGAATCATGCCATACACATACTCTTGCTTAAATGTGATTTTACAATTCCTGATCCATTATTTCATCTTGATCACCTTAGATGGAACGTCATCTTATTCCTGAGGGTTTAATAATCGCGAATATTTCCCATTCGGAAAAATCGCGAAATTTAAAACCTCGCAAACATAACGCTACACATGAAATAATGAATCGACATATAGGTTGATTCCTGTACATAAAATGATGAATGATCCATTACTAGAAGCTGCAGCAAGTTAAGCATGTTATTAACTATATATATATAAATATCGTGAGCTGTATGAATAAAACTGGATCAGGAGACATTCTCTAATAATGTTCAGACTGTTCAGATCATACAATATTGAAAACAAATCCCAATATCCCGAAATGTATTTATATTACATATTCAATTGTATCCAATATATTGACCAAGCTTAAAACGACAATACCTGAATTATATATATATATATATATATATATATATATACATACCTATATGTATATGTATATGTATATTTCTATATATATCTCTATATATAAAGATAGATATATATATCGTCTGAGATGCCAAAAGTCTCTTTCGGACGCCAGAGCTTGGTGTCCAAACGTCTAATCGGATACCCGATTTTCTATCTGTAAGTAATAGAGGATCAAAGCTGGCTCCTGTATAGCAGTTAATGGTATATAATGCGGAATACCTCAAACAAACTGTCAAAAATTGTACTGACAAATGACACATTTCTGTCCCTTACCATAAGTAACCATAAAATGAAAGGTTCTGATAGATACAAGTGGAACGGATGCGCCTTGTAAATAAAAAAAAAACATAGTGATAATTATTTCATCCATAATCGACTCTTAATATAAGCCAAAGGTAGTTTGAATAAAATAATTCTCTGTTTTTCAACAGCAAATCGGAAATCTTGACTCCTGTGCCTACTGACCCATCGTCCAAATGTCAGATTTTACCAGCCATTTCCCATCTCTTTGTACAAACATCGACATGTACCTGGGGAAATACAAATAAACGACAATGACTATATCAATACATCGAGGGCACATCAGTATCAAGAAATGTGACAAAAGCGGATTTTCAGTTATGAAATCTTTGAAGTGAAGCCCCTCTCACTGTCTTATTATCTCACAATCTCTCTCACATAAATTAATTATTATATTATTATCATATTATTATTATATATATATATATATTATTATTATACATATATATATTTCCTGGATCTTAAATACTTATCATTTGCATTTCACTTTTGTACTTTTCTCTGTTGTAAAGAACATGAAGAACAATAATCCTTCTTGCTTAATGAAGAAGAAATTATTATTCTGAGAAACATTCATTTTGAGAAACATCAAATATATCTCACCTTCCACTTCCGGCCACGCTACCATCCTCTCGATATGCAGTATAATGACCACGTGCCACGGCCATGTTCACCTCTATCACGCTCTCATCATTCACGAACACGAAGCGCTTAATGCCAGACTTTGCGAAGAGGTCTTTTATACCTTAAATAAAAATAAATGCTGAATCTTACCATCACCTCTCCACAAAGTAAGGAAAATCTTTTCGCCAAGTGGTATGAATATTCATGAATCTTAATTAACTTTACCGGAATAGTGCACAATGGTTCCATCTGGCGGCATGAGGACGCAATCCTGGGTGTAACACGACTTGGCCATTACTTCAAAATCCCCTTCGGCATAGAGCTTCATAAACAGATCGATCACTTCCTGCAACTGTTGCCTGATCTCATCTGATGAAAAAAGATATACGGATTTGAAAATAGAAGTGAACATACGACTCAGGATGCCTTTATATGGGTCCTTTAGGCCTATTTGAGTGATCTCATCAACTGCAAAGTAAATGATAATCAGCCGTGAAAGTAGCCGTGACCTTACGACTAAGGAGGCGTTTATACTGCACTGGTATAGGCCTTCTAAAAGTCATGACACAAGTCATACGGGAAACGTAACGACACAACTTTACCATACTATGCATCGATCCCGCTGCCTTTCAATGTACGCGATTTTTCAGCGATGCCATAGCGTTGCGTTGGCGTAGGGACAGCGGCAGAATCGCTCTGGTCTTTTAACTATGTAGCCTTTCCATAGACGCAGGTTCCTGCGGGACATCGCGCCCTAAACTTCTGTCTAGCTTTATTTTTGTAGGGAAACATTGCTGCAGCAAGGGAGCTCCACCGGGACGTATCGCTGAAACATCGCGCTTATAGAAACGTTCTTGCTGCGCGATTACCAGCGCGGCATGTCGCGCGGCGAAAGCGTCGCGCTTTAGGAAAGGCAGCATTATGCTGCTTCGATACATATAGATAATCTGCACAAAAGAACACATGTTGACGTACAATCAAAGTGTTAGTCCCTTCCCTTTGATAACCACCCATTATCCTGGCCGCGTACAAATTTGTGATCGTCCACATAGCATGCAGGGGATTTACCAACATGCTGAGTTATATAAAAGAAAACTAACGCAAATGCTTGATGATGTTTCAAAGTACACATATATATCTGTCAAATTATATACATATAATACTGAAAAAAAATGAAACCTATCATTCTACATTTATTTGTCATGAAATCTGGTTATATTATGCTGATATATGCTGATGGATTAGCGAGAAAAAGGTGACGTTAAGTGTTCTCCACTGTTTTGCACTAAAATATTGATTTACACCAATGACCTTCAGTAAACCTCTAACAAACCTTTCCACCAGCGCGTAACAAAACGTATACATTTAGATATATTAAGTCTGCGTGAATATTTAATAATATTAAGATTACTAGAAAGTGAATTTAGGTAATCTTTTGGGTTAAATTGTTTGAAAGACGAATAGGATTTTTATATTAACCAGCCGATTGGGGGGGGGGGGGGGTCCTAAATTTAACTTAGCATCTGCAGTTCAAGCCCTCCCTGTACCCAGATAACTGGCGGTCACCCAGCGGAAACCAGGCTCACTGTATAATATTCTGGCTGCAGTCCCGAGACCTTTTTGCTCAGCGGAAGACGGGCTTACGTTATAAATATATGACTCCAGGCCTGTCACAGTGCATGTGATGCGGTTCACTTTTTAATTGCAACAGATCTACCAGTGCTGATGAAGCTACCTCTAGATGCGCTTATCGCCAGCCTGGCGCCCTGCCAGCCAGACGCCTAGAGTGTTAACGTTACAGAGGGTCATCCGTTAAAACGAGCGATACGATAGACACCTTCATGATACTACCTTCTCGCTTAAGCGAATACGAAATCGCCAGAGTGGTTTAAGGGTATCTCAACAAAGGTAAATCCGACTGTAATAATTTCAGTGTTTAATCTGCCTGGCTCATTTCAAGTGACGGCGCACATCTAATTTTTTTTTGCGGTACATCTGGTGTATTCAGAACAGCTGGTCCAGCAAAGGGAAATACTTATAACACAAATGTGAACCCTTGTAATAAAAAAAGTTAAAATATGAGCCAGGGAAAAGGAAACCTAATTATCCAGGTGCCCAATTTAAACCAACCAAATATAAGCCCTTGTCATTAAAAAATAAACATGAGCCATGGCAGGAGAAGTTTAATTCCTAGGTGCTATTTTGAACCATCCGAAATATAAACCTTTGCAATGAAATATGTAAAAAAATATGAGCCATGACAAGAATAAATTTATTTTCTGGGTGCCTAATTTGAACCAACTCAGATACGAACCTTTGTACTAAAAAAAATGTAAAAATACCAGTATTGGCACAAATAAATTAATTTTCCATGTATTTAATTTGAACCAAACCCAATATCGATGGTCACCGATACGTATCGACAGTGTAGTGGGAAGGGCGCGTGAAACCAGTCATGTTGTAATAAATGGCCCTATTCCCATATCGGACGCCTATTAATTAATGCTTATCCCTTGAACCATTTATAAAAATAGTCCAGGAAACCCATACCTCATAGTACACACGCTGCTTGTTCTGTGGCCTGCCAAATTCTTCAAATACATTCAACGAGGACATCTGCTTTTTTGCAAATGCTATTTAGCACATGGAAACTTTCGCACATAAACAACCAACCACCTAAGTTTGCATGGTTTTCAGTTTTATCAATATTACTGTAAGCTTGTAGATGAACAAACTCATACGCCCCTCACAGATTCGTTATAAGAACTTTTCATGACAGAAATTATACTTGAGTTCATTAAAAGTTATGCAGATCCAGAAATCACGAAAATAATAAAAAAAAGGTAGGCGAATAGCTGGTTTAAAAAAAAATCCACACAGATCACCCATGCCTCAAATTCAGCATGACTGCCTTTATTATCTATGGTGTAAAGATCCCGCTAGATGGCGTAGCAAGATAATGTGACCAACATGACGCCCTCTAAAGGGCAAATAGTAAAGAAATAGTCTGGTGAATTATAGCTTTCCATACTAAAGAATTTTTTCACGGGTTAGCGCATACCAGGTTGAGCGCTCTGCAGGCTTAATATAAAGGTCCATGGCTGTCTAACACTCACAAACGAGTGCGCCTTTCGTGGGTTCCTCGGGGGTTTGACTCAGTAGTGGGAAGATTACACACCAGCGCCCGTAGGTGAAGTAGTCACCTGAACTGGTAACATTAGAATAAAAAATGAGACGAAGCGTGTGACCAAAACTTAATCTTAACTTACTTCTTTTCAGCCTACGCTAGTTGTATTTCAGGATATACACCACCCAATATTTATCCAAAGTTTGTACGCTTCATAAGGGTTTTTTGTAACGGGACCTATTCCGATATTTGTCATATATTCCCTAAAGATAATCCCTTGAATTTTTTAAAAAAATAGGCGAAAAAACGATTATCTAACCACACAGAGTTCGTTTTGTTTTGTATCCACATGTTTATATATTATGCGAGGGGCTCGCAAAAAAAAATTCCATAAAACACATTTAAACATCGTTTTTCAACCGTTAAGCTGGTTGCAAGTCATTCAAACCATAGTTTTGTAACTTTGGAAATAGCAAAAGCAGATACCTTCAACTATGGCACATATTTAACCAATCACCTTATATTAGCGCATTTACTGTGTTAACTAGCATCTAGATAGGTCACACATCTGTCAAAGAGGCATCATAAGATTTTTTTACAGGATTTACCCACAGTTCATTATTATGTTTGAAAGGTACGTTAGAAATAAAATAGATTTCACAAAAAAAAGTGGGCGATTAGCTGACTTTACGCCACATAAAAAAAATACAACCTATAATCATATTGTAAACCAATACCACTAAGCGGGGCAAGAGATGTATATAAAACATACATAATACGATCAGCTTCAGTATCATTGAAACATTGTAAACAGAATGTGGATTTAAAGACAGGATTAAGGAACAATGTTGGAAACCTACCGGTAGCCATTTTGTTTTCCTGATGAACCAGCTTGACTGCTCAAGGGCGCAGGTGGTGCGCTTGCACTGGCATAACCAGACACAATGGCTTATAGAATTAGTTGGAAAAAGTGGTGCTTTAAACAGCTCAGTGTCTGGCACTGACAAGCTCATTGGCAAGCAGAATGACCTCAACGGCATGCATATTGCGCGCGCAACATAATATATGTTAAATCCCAGCGACAGCAATGTCTTGGGTTAATGTTTAAAAGGCATATGTTGTGTTATTAACGTCTTTGCTTTGTATTCAAATGTCCTATCCGAATTATTATTATCTTGTTTGCTTTCTAATGCATTACTTCCGGTAATATATGGCTATTTTGTGTATGAATGTCTTCAGCTGTGCTATTATTTTCGTGGTTTTGTGTCCAAATTCTTGCCATGTGTTATTAATTTCGTTGTTTAATGCAAATGCTTTGTGCTTTGTTTTTTGTTCTTTTTTTGTAATAGCGAAGTGTTCTTTGACACAGTAATTCTGCATTATAGTGCAAAATATACCACTGTCATTTTTATATATTCGGTTAAATAAATAGACACTGTGACATCTATCACAGATAAAGGAAAGTCGGCCATGAAGATTCGCCCATCAAAAGTTTATATATATATATATATATATATATATATATATATATATATATATATATATATATATATATATATAAATATAAATATATAAACATTGTCCCCTGCTGTGATTCACTATGCGGATGCGTTTTCTCCGTATCATTCTGTATTAAATAATAATAAGATCAATTTGTATACACTTAACATTAATATTAAATCTCAATGAAATAAGATTTTTTTAAATTTCAAATGTGTTCACACGCAAATTTATTATTCTCTTTCTGTATATCAAAAACTTTGTTTCAAGCATTTACTATGGTTGGCCTCATGTTCGTGAGCTTAACATTTCGTGATTTTTATTTTTTCACAGTTTCCTGGGGGTTCGCGATCTCACCATAAAGTAAACTACACAAATCTGTCCTTTATTATATAAATTGTTTAATATGTCGTCAAGTCATTAAATAAGAATAGGTCCAAGGGAAGATCGAACTAGCAAAAAAAATTCTTGCTTATCATAGGCACCTACTGTCAAAGATTTAATATCATTCATAGTATCAGTCACTGTCTTACGGGATTACACAAACAATCTGTTAATATTAATAATATCAATATTTTGTCTTGCGACGCAAAAAGCATAGATAATGTGCACGAGATGCCTAACAAGTAGACTTGTACGACGCTCTGTAATGGCACCGCTGCTGATTGGCCTAAAGCAACGGTGCTATAATAGAGCGGGGTACCAGTCTACCTATCAGGCCCCTGTTTTTTATCTCCAAGTGTCGTTTGAGGCGTTTCATTCATGAACGTTTTATTTTAGCGATAATATCCCTTTCGCGAAAATCGCGAATTTTAAACCATCGGGAACTTAAAGGCGACCACCATATCCGTTTCAGAAGCGGATCCGGCGGGGGGGGGGGGATTCAGGGGGTCCGGGCCCCTCTTTTTTATCAGAAACAACGTACTTTCAGGGCTCCAGACAATATTTTGCGGCCTGGACCCCCTCCTTTTCCAGACACGGGGACCTTTTTTCAGGGTTTTCATTAGTCCTCCCGGGTTGGACACCCTCCCCCTTTTCCTAAATCCTGGATCCGCCTGCAGCAGCTAGAAATTTACCGACTGTGCCCTTTACTTAATCGCCCTGTGACCAAAATCGGGCATTTAGTGCTGTTGGTCCGACACCATGGAAAGACCAGATACTCTAAGAGAAGTCTCCAAGGCTCTCACAATTTAAGAGTAAACTAAATACATATAAGTTCACGGGATATATATATTTTATGCCTAGTCATCTCAATATGTGGTTCCACATATTGATAGTAATGTATTGATAGTAATAGGTAATAATTTAATAGCTAATTGTATTATTAGTTTAAAGATGTCTCATTTTATATTTTAACCTTCTGAATATGATATTTAGCCTACTTTGGACTTATACCTTCTTTATATTCACCCACAAGTGGTTGCAGACACCAAAATTCCAATGTTTTACTGTTCTTTTCACTCGTCAGAGGCAGGTGCTGTCCCCTTTTGGCAACTTGTGCACTAAATTTCTACTGAAGATTACGATGACCGAAAATGACTGAGTAGAGGCATTGTGTAATGATACTTCATAGAACAGCAAAGTCGGCGATTGATGTATGAGCTAGTGTTCGTGTCCCGTGTAACACTAGTGATGAGCGTATAGCTGAGTCCCTAACACAAGTAATAGATAAAGTTGTATTTTTGTTTCACCAATTCACCCTAGTTCACATCACTTCTAGAAATATTCCCCGACTTTTCCTTGATTGGAAAGAGGACTCTCATTTTCTTTTTTTTTTTAAGATTTCCAAAATGGCTGGGAACCCAGTTTCAGGTTCATTAATTCAAAACTAGATGGCACCAATGATCAATCATTACCATATATAAGCACCCTTCCATCAGTGGTCGTTTTCACTCGAAACAAATTTCTTCTGTTTGGGCGCTGTGGGACGGCCGAGACCATACTTGTCTCAACTATCAGACTTTAAAATAAAAATTTGTCAAATTTCAAGGGCCCTCCATTTGTTTACATTCAACATTCGCATGTATACAAAATATTACTTATTCTGTAATGTCCTTACCACAAAAACACCCATGTTTAGGTAATTTGCCATGGAACAATTCTTACCTAACACACTTGAAAGGACTTTATAATCCTTGTAAGCTCGTCATTATAAACTACATCGGTGGTGTATTTAGATGCCCCAGGGCATTGTGGGGGTCGGATATTGATTAAAACAAAGTGTCGAACTCTTGTGAATCCGAGTTTGCGTAGTGTGCTAAATAATCTATATAATCTCTTTATGGTGTTAAAATGGATACAACCTGTGTTCGCATAAGGATGGTATTCTTAATTTCAAAAACGAATCGCAAGACCTGCCTTAATAGACTTTAATATTATCGGCGACCCAACCACCGTACAAAAGCAAAATACAGTAGTGTTTGCTCAATCACGTAGTCGATATGACTTATCAAAATAAAGAACGAATAAGAAACCGATTGACAATAATTATGATCGCGCCTCTTCCAAATATATGTTAAATATTTACATAGAGTAGTAAAATTGAATCAGTTTTCACATTATTATAATGATACAACAAATATACGTAAGGTTGATATATCTTTCTCCGATTTTTTATGGGCATCCGAAATTTGCCGTACAACGTGCCAAGCAGGAGACTAGGTATCGGGAATAGTGTCATATCTCTCAGAGGGCTTAGCAAGATCAATAGATATATGTGGAAGAAAAATAATTGGTATACAATTGTAGCACTTGAATCATTATGATTAAATAGAAGCGACATAATCGTGTGCTTTTTATGAAATATAGAATCCGCCCATAAAATATATATTGATAAGGGCACAGAACCACTTGATATATCAAACACTACATCTTCACAACATTCAACAAAAGCAAGGCATACGTGTGTGATGCAGGCGATTCCCGGCAACAGATCTAACGGTGCTCTAACGCTGGGATAACAAGAGTTTACATTTAGCACAAAATATAACACCACCTTGAGAATATCTGCAAATGAAGCCCCAGTTAATATAGCACCGTAGAATCACAGTTGCAAAATTTGTCACTCAATGAAAGACACAATTGTGGAACAGATATTCCAAACAAGCACAAAATGTAATGAAGTCTGTAAATGGTTTCCTCCATAAGTGACGTCACAGTTCTGCCAACGCTTTGATGTAGTACTTATATATAACTCCTTTGAAAAGATAGTCTTTTGAAAATCAATTAATGATTTATATTCATCAGCTAGTTAACGGAAACTCGAACTTTTTCCGGATTATGATGTTTTTAATTGCGAAATCTTGTAAAAAATGCAACCATTGATTTTCTCCGGAAGTGACGTCAGAGCTCTGCTGGAAGGCAGTGTTTCCATAAAGCCTCATAGAAAAGATTAGTCTTTTAAACTATTAAGGATTTGAATGCATCTGTTTGTTCACGGGATGCCCGACTTACTTTTCGGATTGTGATGGTTTTGTTTTCGATCCATTAACGGCAAGACACATATGGATACTTGAAGTCTTCTATGGGTAGAGCTCTGTCTAGACGAACACAAACGACTCGTGTGGTAACTTATAGTCCTCCTTGCGGGAGGGTTCTATGTCTAAACCAGCAAAACGAGAAACACTTCGTTTTATTGCCTCCGCCTGGAGGGTTGTGTTCATCCATTTTCGTGTAAGTGTTTATGCTTTGTTCACAGCATAACTCACGCATTAATTTTCAGGACGTTTCGGGAATGGGCCTATGTCGAATCAATTACGTTTATGTGTGGGCCTGGCACATGATCCAGACATAGGAATGTCATCAACGTGCTGGAATAAGCCAGACATAAAATTAGATCCTTGGTCAGACTGGACAGGTTAGGTAATCCAAAAGTTGTAAAAAACTTGATCAGAGTCTTGACAACACTTTTGGAATTAATTTGGCGCAATGGTATTGCCTCAGGGAACCTGGTAGATGCCAATTAATTGTCAGCAAGTATTCATGGCCAGATTTTGTTTCGGGCAGTGGTCCAACACATTCAACAATAATCCTACTAAATGGTTCCTCGGAAGCCTTTTCACCAGGCTCAAACGTCCTATTTACACTATGCTTGTCGTACGTTGTTTTCATTTTACTTTGTGCAGATTTTAGATTTTACTTTGCAATCTCACAAGCATTGTTTAGTTTAGTGCGAAAGTCTGAGACATACTGCAACAAACTAAGAGATTAAGGATTTTCACACAAGAGTTTTTCTTTAAGCAGTTTTAACGGATCGCGAACTGAGTGTCCAAAGTCTAGTTCAAAGGGACTGAAACCCAAGGACTCTTGAAATGATTCTCTGACAGCAAACAGCAATCGGTGGATTCCTTCATCCCAGTCTTTCTGTGTATCATAACAGTAAGTCCTAATCATGTTTTTAATGTCTGGTGAAAACGCTTGAGGGCACCCTGACTTTCAGGATTGTATGGCGAAGAGTTCTACTGTTGTATACTTAGCTCAAGCATAACTTGCTGGAATAAGCCAGACATAAAATTAGACCCTTGGTCAGACTGGACAGTTTTGGTAATCCAAAAGTTGTAAAAAACTTGATCAGAGTCTTGACAACACTTTTGGAATTAATTTGGCGCAATGGTATTGCCTCAGAGAACCTGGTAGATGCGCACATAAATGTCAGCAAGTATTCATGGCCAGATTTTGTTTTGGGCAGTGGTCCAACACATTCAACAACAATCCTACTAAATGGTTCCTCGGAAGCGGGAATAGCCCTAAGTGGGGCTTTAGGAGGACTCTGATTGGACTTGCCTACCATCTGGCATGTGTGACATGATTTACAATATTGTACAACATCTGTCCTGAGGTTAGGCCAATAGAATCGTGTACTAACTTTCTGATAAGTTTTATTTATACCTAAATGGCCAGATAAAAGAGCCTCATGTGCTATGCTTAGAATTTCATTGCGAAAGCTTTCGGGCATTACTATTTGATGTTTGATGGCCCACTCATCACCATCGCATACATCAGGTGGTCGCCATTTACGCTTAAGCACCCAATTTTTAACATAGAAACAATTTGGGTTCTGTGACAGTTCATCTTCAGAAACTGCCCTGGGAAACAAACATAAAATATCAGGGTCCTCATGCTGTTCCGCGATAAGTTCTGACCTTGAAAATGGTGCATCCTGTACGGGCGAGTCGTTAGACGAGTCACTGGTGACTCCTAGCCGGTGACTCCCAGAGTGACATTATCTGCACCATTTTCCTCATGTGTTTTCTCTTAGCCATAGATCTAGTTAAAGCACATGAAGGATACAAACCAGGGATTTCCTGACTTTCAGGATAGGTGTCGTGATCAAGTGACGGCTTTTTTGTAACTATTGGTACAGGCTGTACTTTTTCACCTGAAACATCATTGCCTAGCAGCAACTAAATTCCCTTAAAGGATAAAGTAGTTCTTATCCCCACAGTAATATTCCCAGAAATCAAATCTGACTTTAAATTGATACTGTGAAGCAGAACTGAACTGTGCTTGTCTGAAAGTACACCATTAATAAGTGCACGTGCAACAGTAAAAGACCTATTAGAAAATGGCAAAGTGTTTGCTAACATGAGAGTTTGGCCTGAACCAGTTACCTAAAAATTCTGATAGGGGTAGAATCTGAAAAAATCACTTGAAAGTGATACAAAACAATCATGTATGAATGGCTCAAATAACTCCATTTCAGAGTCAGTAGTGGAATCTACTACCTCAATTTCACCAAACAAAGAACTGACACTAATAGTGTCATTCATTAACTCTTTTTCAGAGTCATTAAAGGAGGCTACATCCTTTTTACCATAAAACTCCTCATGGGAGTCAACAGAGGAATTTTTCTCAGCAAAAACAAACTTCTGTTTGTTATAAGAGGACCTGGCCTCATTTGAAATGCTCTCGCAAGAGTCATAAAAGGACTTGGCCTTATTTAAAGGATAATTCTCGCAGGAGTCTTGAAAGGACCTAGCGTTATTTAATTCCTCGCAGGAATCAAATGAGGGTTTTACCCCGCAAGCTACGGATTCTTCTTTGGAGTCAGACGGCACGTTGGCCTTCGAGCATCAAACTTTTGACCAGAGCCAATTAAGGAGTTGTACCCCTTATTTACATGAAAAGAGCTTGGCTCTTGTACTATGCTATGCATAGATTTTAAAACAAAACTAGAAGGTTTAACCTTTGATTTATTTGCAAGTTTCAAGCAGTCAGATTTTAGATGACCTTCTTTTTTGCATCAATTACAGATTTTCTTCGAAAATGACTTGCCTTGGTTGGATTCAGGCACAGTGGATGTGGACTGAGCAATTTAGCAATGGACATCGCTTAACTATCAGGATTTGTTTCCACTTCACTCTCTTCAATTAAACCTTTGCTAACTAGATCTTGCATGATCTTAGCAATGATATTAGGCTTTCTCAAAGTTTTTTTTTTCACACCTAGCCCTAAGTATTGTCCCAAACGCAACAACTGATCTTTTGTCAACTGTTCAAGTTGATTAGTGTCGGGATCTTCAACAAATGTCTCAGGTTTGAAATCTGCCATGTTGACATGTTAAAACAATAAAAAAACCACTGAGATAAATCTTGTAAACAATGTAATGTAAACAATGTGTAATCTTGTAAACAATGTATTGTAAACAATGTGTCTAGGTCCAGGCCTTATAAATTTTTAAATCTATAAAGCATCCCGGACGAGCCCCAAATTTATGCTACGGAACCTAATATCAACAGATCACGTAGTCGTGACGAACATAAATTTTGTAATGGAGATAAAAAAATCAGATACTGTAACACTAGGCAGCGTGAAATGTCTAGGGGAATGAATTAAGAAGTCAGTGGTTTTTGTGTTGACAAATAATTATAATTTATTCTTAAACAATCCTAACATTACAATACAATAAATCAATGCAATTACACAGTATAACAACAGTTAAACAGTAAATCAATACAAGTATATAAATAAAGTGCACAGTACCTGGATACCACCACTGTCACGCAACAACAAGTCCGTTATAACGTAAAATCCAGATGAACAGTTCACATAAATCTTCTCAGAGAAGTCCAGTTCATTCACAAAATCAATCCGTTGTAAACCAAAAATGAAGTTCTTAAAGTGATCCCAAAGGCAAACTGAAGACTATTTAAAATCCGTTACAAATTCGAAAAAAAAAACTATAATTGCCGCAATTATAGGAAAAGGTTCACAAACTGTGAAGGCTGTGTACGCTGGAATATATCTCTCCTCTCTCCCGGCTCTAAACGCAGCCCCTTATTTAAAACTTTTCACCTCAAGCCGATAACCTTCCATTTCCCGAACAATCCAAAGAACCTAACATGATACACAGTACACGCGTTACAAGAAACATCTAGAAGAAGAACCTTTATAAAATAACAATAAATTCCAACACACTTCACATTAAAATAAACAACCTGAATGTAATTTAAACTTGTCAGTAGGTGATGACATCTCCTTTGACTGTCAAAACCTCACTTCGGGGTCACGCCCATCACGTATTAACTTTTTATGACGCTTTAGCCGCTTATTTGTTACCGTGGTATCCGTGTTAAATCAATTAAAACAAATAATTAACTTTCATTCGTCATATGCTCTTAGTCGGGATTAGCAAATATTACCGATTCCTGAGGAATTTCAGGCGTCCGATTTTTTAGTGTCCGAAGTTACCCGTATATTTGAAATTATTCGGGTTTACAGTATTTGTCAGTCAAACCTATTTTATATTTTGATAAACCTGTTGATCTATTTTGCGGTGTTATATCTTTGACGTTTTACTATAAATATAAACAAACTTGTGCACGTCCTTCCTTGGATAGATTACGTGTTACAACTGTTTCCAGAATAGCTGAATCTGTACATGCAAGGCGATATATCAGCGACACGTGTTAAGGTCATTTTAACAGTCTGCAAAAGGATTACCTGGATGGATTTATGGTGAACCATTATTGCATGTTGACATTAGAAATTAGTGCCAAGGGATGAAGGGTCACATCTTTCTTTCACATTTACTGACTATGCAAGGGCACGGGTCAGTGACTGGGTCAAATGTCAGGTCAAGCATGCTTAAGTCCGTCAGTGGCAGCAGGGGTTATTCATATGCAACTAAATCTGTGCTTGAGGTTAATGTGTCACACGCCTGTGTAGTGAATCACCATTACCAATACATGCATTCCGGTTTTTGCCGATAGCAGTTCGGTTGTTTGCGATGGTAACTTCCACGCAATGGAAAAGAAAAAAAAAAAAAAACAAAAACACGCAAATATTACTCAAAATGATGTGTAAATTATAAAATTATTTAATCTCATATCGGCAAGGTCCCAGAGGGCACAAAAACCCTTTAAAACGAGGAATAGCATTGTGTCAGACGCAACGCGGTTTTTAGCAAAGCGAAGACTGTATTTTATGTATGGCGAAGGAATTCGCTGCTAATGAATTCATCCATATAATTGCGTTGTTCTCAACTATTAGTCTTTAACAGGCAAATTTAACATGATATGTTCATAAATGTTGCCTTGGTTTGTAATGTTTATCAAAAGGGCGGCAATCTCTAAGTCCGCCCCTGGAGGCAATGAGTCTAGGAATATATAGAATATATAGAATTGGAACATAAATGCAGAGAAAGGTCAGTTCACCGATGATTGCCATCCAAGAGAGAGAGAGAGAGAGAGAGAGAGAGAGAGAGAGAGAGAGGTATGAATTGCCCTACTGTTTCATTGTATTTGGAATATAAATAGAGCACGAATACTCAGAAAGGTCGGTTCACTGTCAAAGGGAATCCAACCCATGACCTTCCGATTGCCTGTCGTCATCTCTAACCATTGCATTACGACATAAGTGTGTACAAATACACAAAGGGGTCGGGTTGTGTTATAGGTCACTGGTTAGAGTTTGTTATCATTTAGTGCTCACATGTCTTCGCCATGGGATAACCTGTATTAGCACACGACAAAT
This sequence comes from Sipunculus nudus, assembly GCA_026874595.1. Lineage (NCBI taxonomy): Eukaryota > Metazoa > Annelida > Sipuncula > Golfingiida > Sipunculidae > Sipunculus > Sipunculus nudus. Next base: position 14,236,284 of record CM049321.1, read on the forward strand.
GTTGTTCCTTTGCTTTAAGATGAATTCATACTATGACTACGTTGTGAGCGATAGCATATGCCTACTAACCTTGCCTGAAGCTGATAGTCCGAGGTATATTGTCAGTTTCATGGACCTGAAGGCACTTAAGGGGTCATCTGTCCATCGCTGTTTCAGCATTCTTTTTATATGTAACAACTCGAGTTTGTTATCAATTCGTAGCAAACTGCCTCCTTCTTCGTAACATGTGTCGTTAGCATCATTCCAGGTTAGTTCCTTATTCCTCATTATATGATATGAATAACATGAGTTTCTTAAACTTGAAGTGACACTCGATTTACTTTTCTGACACATTTCTTCACTCTTCTCCGGAAGTAGTTCCAAATTTTTCTCCAGCTTATAATCCAGTTGAACCATGTGGTCCCAGTCTCCTGATATTTTAGTAGACACATAGAAACTCCATGCCGTTATATAATGATATGGCAAATTATAACCATTTATTCGGAAGGTTACTAATAAGTTTGCTTCGCGAAACCAATGATACTGGGCATTTGGCCGTTCCACGAATGAAAAAACAAGAGAAGGGCTTTTCTTGTAATCAGGACACTTTATAAACAAAGAGTAATGATGATCTTTGTATAAATGCATTGGTGCTCTGAGCACTATATGGTGGTTTTTAGGGCGATCGATCCTCACCACGACATTTATTGCAGGATAAAAGGACTGCACGGCCTCTTGGTCATTATGGGCATACTGGTTCTTTTGTATCATGCTACTGATTTCAAGAACAAATCCTCCTGGAGTGACCTGACATCTGCATTCATAAGAAAATAAAAAATATTGTGAATTATAATACTCGTCGGGATGTTGAGGAGGCGATAATAAGAGTTTTCCAGTACAACCACCTATTTCAGTATGTTTGTTTAAGTAATTTGGCTCTCTAAATTGTAAGCAGAATTTAAGAGGTTTACTTTCAAAGTTTTTAAATTGAAACTTGCGGCATGGTAGCTCTGATGGTAAAACCTGGAGCTGAAAACAAATTTCATCGTTTGTGTATAAAAGCCCAGCCCGGTTAAATAATCCACGTGGTACCATAACAAGTAAATCTTCGAAATTTGATATACCAAAGCATCGACTAGCAGTGACAGTAAAAGTGAATGAAGTTGTGTTTTGAGGACCGTAGGAATAAAACAGGACTTTCAGGGAATGTCCAGTGGAATGAATTGATGGACTTGGTTCCTTAAAAAAATTATTGGCTAAATGGGTACCACAGAAAGGCCCATATTTCTCGTCGCTTCTATAATTTCTGTTCCAAATTATGAAGCCTTCGTTGGAGCAATTATCTACATTTGTTCCATCAAAAACATTTTTCAAGTGTGAAACGTATATATACATCTGACGACTTATACTCATAAAATGAAAATCTGGGTAATAGAATACCCGCCGTTGATTCAGTTATTGTGCTATATCCGTCTGCTTTTATATCAAAAGTTTGACCGTAATGTGTTCCAAAGCTTTCATATGTAGCATCGAAATATTTGATGTTGCACGAACGGGGTTGTTTTAACCGCATATGAACCTGAAATCCACTAGAGATCACGTTTTCACGATACATTTCTGTCCCTATGTCTGTTTGCAATATTATACCAGCACTGAACGGTCCATCATTTACATCAATTTTTATACTATTTCCTCCGGGACACGAACTGTTTAACCGCCAGGTTAAATTTATTTTAGTGGTCTCTTTAACACGTAAATACCATTCATAAATGTAATTTTGTTTTACACATATGTTTCGTTTGGCTGGTGGTATACTAAATGATCCATTAGGAGCAGTCAGTTTCACAGGTGGTGACATCTTTAAGTCTGCTCCATCTACTCCTTGGTAAATCATTCCAAATCTAGTACTCGGCACTGAGTCGTTAAAACGAAATTTTATTCGCACTTTGTTTGAAACTGTGACAGTTGACCAGGTCATTCTTTTCCCACATAGAATGTATGTTTTTTCTTCCTCGGTGTCATTCAAGTTATTGTAAATAGCCAGTGAGTCACATAAGCATTGTTCTCCGCAGTGTTGTATGTTCATGTGGTCAAATTTGAGGATTATTTGTTTTCCATCATCGATTTTTATCGTCCAGTTACAGTTGAGTTTTTGCCCACTCCCTGATGTTTTATAAGCAATGCTTCCACAAGCAGATGTTAGATGACCAAAGGAACCACAGCCGGAATCACCATAGCCCAGACCACATACTGGCAAAATACTTGATTTTTTATTTAACTGCAAGATGGGCCAAATATCCCTGCCTACGAACAATTTGTAATCCTCATACACACATTCCTTCTTTGCGCTAGTGTACGTTTCGCACAACGTTATATCATACATGTCTATGCCAGGGGGTAATTCCGGTTTCGACAACATGTTTCTTAATGATGCGTTCACTGATGCGAGTTGAAGCAAAGCGGAATTCTTAATTGCTCGATATTTTGCTTTGCTAGTTTTATTTATCATGCTCGTTTGACATTCTTCTGCAATAACCGACCCTTCTGTACATACCATCTGTATCAAAAAGAATCCTGCCATCGACAGAAATAGAACGAAAATTGCCATCTTGATCGCCAATTGCCATTCAAGATTCTGGAAAAAATGAAATAGTCTAATATATAATAGGATTTAGCAATTTTTTATTACATTTTAATGTGGAATTATAGTTTACTTAACCTCTTTCTATTAAATAAATATGTTAGCTACATTAATATTAATAATAATAATAATAATAATAATAATAATAATAAGAAGAAGAAGAAGAAGAAGAAGAAGAAGAAGAAGTAGAAGCATATAGAATAAGAAGGAAAATGATGGCATTTGAACAGTATAGCTGGAGGTATAAAGGTGACGGTTATGGAAATATTGAATGACCAAGGACAAATATTATGAAAGATTAATAGGAAATAGCGATGATATGCAATTATTTTTTATATGACGCAAAAGAAGACCTTTGAACTGATTAATATGTTTTGTGAACCTTAATATCAGGCAATCAATTCCCCAATTTTAGCTCACTCGTGTCACAGTTACCATTTTGATTTCCTCTCATATAAAATCATTGCAATATTAAATGTTACGTTAGTTGTTAGATATATTTTGATATATTATTAACTGCATACGGGACAGATATGTGACAATAAAACACGGGATACATATAACTTTTATTGACTAAATTTAAATGAATTCTTTTTCATACTAACAGATGGTCAGACCGAGGGACGCAAACAGAAAGCCTAATTACTTTTTTTTGCACCCTCTGGCAGGGGCTTAATCAACCATGAAATTACAAGTGAATCGTTAATATTTGAATTATTGATATGGTGATATTTTTGTTAATTTTTATTCATGTCGATTCATACATATATACATACATATCATATATGATATGAACATACAATGCGTATGATTCTGTTGAACGCTCTTTCATCATTACATTCTTCTTTCTCTTTGTCCTCCCTGCCCTTTTATTATTTTTTCTGTACCTAGATTTTATTTCCAAGTTCTCTCCTTTTTTTCTGTTTGATTTACAAATTTTTTATTAATTTTCGTCACAATTTTTAACTTTTAGCCATTCAAACTCAGCTTATTTGCTCCCCTTGATTTATACGTGTTGCTTGAAAATATTCAAATATTGATTGATTAATCATTTATAATTCCTAAAATCCGTGTCTTGGCTGTAACCGGTGGTAACATAATGCCTGCCTCGTTTAACCAAGTCATAAACTGCAAATTAAGGGTGACTTTCACATGATATTCACAAGAAAAGATGATGTATTCTTTCCGGTTTTGAAAATCAATATGTACACATATGTGTTTCACAAAGACCCCATTTAAATAACATATCATTACAAAGTAAATCTTATGTACAAGTCTAAACCAAAACTAGCTAGATTGAGTATCAATGGAAGGTTTATAGATATTTTTTTTTACAAAACTGGTTTCACTGTAAATCTTCATACAAGTTTTTTTTTTATTTTACTTTGCGCTGTAGGAATTTCTTTCACAGAGTCAACAAAGGTTTTATACGAATGTGTTGATGTTATGTACTATCTATTTTTTTCACTCCTCTCTTTGTTCATATTTGATCAATATTAAATTTGATCAATACCATATTTGTTCTCATGTCAAAATAATCCAATTCGATGGAACTGAAATGAACAAACAGTGCCAATTCAGATAGGTTCGTTGAATGAAACTTTCATCATTCATAAAATTAAATTCCTTGAACTGATTTATTCTTCCTGTGTTAGTGACCACGTCCCCCACTGTATGTATGCCCATTTCAGGATTTCTTTGCGGTTGTAATATGCTTATTATGCCATAGAAACGTAAAACACTTTTTTTCCAAAGGATTAGCGCTTATGGATTTTGTCTTAGCATTAAACAATCTTACATGAAAGGTTGACAGTTTTCTTGGTAAGCGTCTTATATCATAATATTAGTGGACAAGGTTCAATCCTCCTTTTACTTGAAAATAATTACTTGGGATAACTTTTCCTATTTGAGTATTTTCAGCATTTAATCTGTTAACCCACAACATTCTTTGGGTTTTTGGCCGACTATCGAAATCCATTAAATTTATTCCTCCCTCATTATACAGCGATACAAGTACAGCATACTTAAGTTTTGGGTGACTTCCATTCGAGATAAATTCGGCTATTATTCGTTTAATGCGGGGTATAACATGTTCTAGTGTTTCTCGCATAGTGCATAGATATAATGATTTCGGAAGTGCCAAGGTAATAACAACCTATTTACTTTCATAATTGTTAATGATCGTTGTTTCCATATATTTAATTAAAAATTTATCTACATTTTTTACAAAGTTGAGTTTAAAATGCAATTTTTGGTTGGAAGTAAAGTAAATACCTAAAATTTTGATTGCATCGGAGTTCAGATTATTCCGAACAATGGTAACGTTTCTGTATTATTGACCTGTGGCCCAATCTAAGCCGTCTTTGACTTATTTAGATTGAGCCATAATGAGGATACGACGAAAATAGGCTGCTCTTTTCTTAAGATCTTTGGGGAAAAAAAGTAGAATCATCCGCAAAATAAATAATTTGATTTCTGTGCTATCCATTGCGATTCCTTTTATACTAGAGCCACTTCTTATCAATTCAGCTAAAATTTCCTCTGTCAATATAAATGAATAGGGAGACAAAGGATCCCCTTAACTGGTACCTCGATGAAATTTAAATAACCATTCGAATAGCCATTATTAATCCCCGAGCTTTCTGCGTTTACAAATTTTTACCCATTTTATTATATTTTCGGGAAACCAAAGTTATTCATTACTTCGAAAAGAAAATTTTGATCTAATCTATCAAATGCTGCTGCAAAGTCTGCAGGCAACAATATTTCTTCCATATTTTCAGTTTTTGTGTTTTCCAATATATTTTGAATCAACCTAATCGGTTCCCCTATATATCGCCCACTAATAAAAACAGAATAATTCGACCCAATCAGTGAAGGTAAACATGATTTAATTCTTGATGCTTATTCTTCCCCGGTAAGTTTTAAGAAACCTGTTATCTCTTATCTACGACTAAGATGTAATTCTTCGGTTAAATAACTATGTTGTATGGCTTGGAATCAATCCTTATGGGTGAGGGAAAAGAAAGATACATAGAATTCTTCTGATAAGCCATCGTTACCTAGCTTTTAGGAATTCGGCATTGTGTTCAATGAATTTAATATTTCACTTAGGTTTATATACACTTTAAAGTTTCTCGTTCTATTTCGGACAGCGTTGGCAATGTTATTTCCTGTAAATAAAATTAGTTTATTCATCTATGGGCAATGTATCCTTAGTAGCGTATTTGGTCTCGAAAAAGTTTTTATTTCATGTAAAATTACAGTTTTATCATTTGTCTTCTTACTGTTTATTACAAGTTTTCTAATAGTATTACGTTTTGCTTCGCGTTTTCTTTTTTTTTCAATTATTGACGTATCAACGTATTGACGCCTCGTCACTCAAAGAATACAAACCCTATAGTTTTAACACATATTCTTGCAGTCTAAAACTTATACCTAAGGCACAATAGTCCCATTTTATAAACAAACTCTTAATATTTATTAAGGAATATTTGTTAAATAAGTAAAACGAAATAAATGAAAAGAAAAAAATTATGCCTCTCAGCGGTAGAGTATTGGTCGCGAGTGCCTTTCCTATTTTCCGGAATTATGTGCAGAGTACTTCTCACAGTATATGTTCCCTGTCAGTGGACGATTTACAAGACGGCCGGACGGAATAAGCACAAAGGGTGATCAATATAGGCTAGGCTAAAACATCAATTCATTATAGCTCATTCACAGGAGGGTTTATATTTTTGTTTTAGTCCAGTTTTCACATACAGCGTATTTAAATCGCTAGAGTAGCCATCAGAGCAGAGGCTTCTGCGGCGTTCACTTTCCAAACATTTCGAGATTTTTGATAATTTGAAATCGATTTAATGTATCACCTAGACGGGAATTTGAAACTTATAAATTATGCGGAGCATAATTTGCATACTAGTTATCTGTGATGCTTATTTACGGCTCAGTAATATGCAACAACAATCGGCAATATTCGGATAAAGTATTACGTGTCTCATAAATAATTCACTTTTATGCAAGGAAGTAAAGTCGGAAGAAGCACATGTTTTCGTAAAATTTGCATCCCGGGTAAAGCAAATGGGTATTCAATTTCTTTTTTTAAACATATAAGAAGTCTTGACCTGGGAACTGTGCTTGCAGTCATTAAATTTGGAAATATATCCAGTCCTAATAAAAAATGTAAAGGTGTTCTTAAATATTTAAGCTAACATGTTTAAAAAAGAGCGATATGAGGCTATTACTTTAAAAGGTTGATAAACAAGTACAGTATTAGTGTTTGCAGGAAAAGTAATTCAGCACATTTATCATATGTACTACTGACATTCATATCATTTGAATGGTGAACTCTTTTATCCAAGGTCTCATTGTCCACATCCTTATTCTAAAATCGTCAACGCCTTCGGAAGACAAAATGTTACACTTTAAAAACGAAATAGTTAATGGCTAATGAATTATGTATTTTTTTCGTCTATGCATCTATCATTTATATATATATATATAACTTTGAAATCGGAAATAATGAATGGAATTCAGGGGTGTCAGACTTCTGAGTCATTTATCACTATAAAACACTAAAAATTTCCAGGACAAAGAAAAGAAAAATTGTCGTTATTTTTTAGTGGTCGCAAGGCGGGATTCCAGTGTATATATATATACTCATTAAGACGACATTAATATATATGTCTAAACATATATTCATATATATTTAATCATTTATATATATTACGCATATTTCATTTGCGATTATGTGTAAATACATTAAATGGGGATGTTTTAAAAGAATTTGTATCTTGCATCTATAATATTCATAATCATTGTTTTATGCCCTGACTGTTTTTTATGGATAATTTTTGAATACAATATATGTGTATGTTTTAAAATGTTTTGTTAAATGATTAAAAAAAAAAAACTTGATAAAATGAATGGAATTCATTCTTTAATATGCACGACCAAAACCCTCATTCTAGTGCAACAAATAAATAACATCTCTGAATTTTAGATACTGAAGGATTTTTTCAGAATTCATGTCTTTCTTTGACAATGTAAACTTATAAAAATCTTGCTTCTTCATAGTAAAGTAAATTGATATTATATACGATATATCCGATTAACAAGGGCCTTTTACCAGAGTTATCCACAAAGACGTTAAATAAATCATACCCTGCCAAATGAAGGGTATGCCTTCAAATCTGACAGTGAAGGTTTATTTCCGATTTTTATCTAGTCCATTTGCTGAGGGGATGTTGTGCGTAAAATGTGCCCTAAAAAACTCTTTATATTAATGATCTCTCTTATTGTACATAACAAGTGACGTTTGACTTTGTTAGCCGTCAGTATCTCAAAACGACGTTATGTATCAACTGCCAACGGCTTAAAAGAAAGGTCAATTCAGCGGTTAACATAGGATAAAATAAACACGCCTATATCTCAGGATATACAAATCACATAACAAGAAATAACTATTCAGATTGTTCGTACTTAGTTCCACTAGTTATTATCATCGTCAAATTGAAAATGTATACGTTAATTAAGTCATCCGGGATCAAAAGGTTACAACCCTTTTGGTGAACAATCCGCATGGCTAACGGTCCTGTGCGATAAATGGAGGTATTCTCCTTTGATATTAACCTATCGATGTTGCTTGTTCAAAGTTAACCATCTGTGTTGTGACTGCCTAATGTACTTGGGTATGAGGTCACTAATCCGATTTATTGTCCTTTGATATTAATATGTCGATGTTGCTTGCCTCAAGGTAACTGTCTATATAGTGACTGCCTAATGTGCTGGGGTATGAGGTCACTAATCCGATTACCAACGTCTTGTTTAATATTCATTAGATACATTATACGATGCGGTTTATCCTACATGTGCCCATACTTTACTTACCTTGGGTTTTTGAAAAAGCAGTCAGCAATTTAAAGCTGTGTTATTCTTTACTTTATACAAAAAATGAGTGCTTGTACGCGTAATACATGTAGTGCATGAAGCCATTTACGCATTTTTCACTACTGAATTGCAATTTTGGCTTTCTGCTTTCAACTACTGCATTTTATTGATGAATTAAAATTTCAAGATAGTTAATTTTCAGTCATTTAAATTATAAACCGAACGTCGCATTGATAATCATGCAAAATAAGAATTATTGTAAACACGTCCATCAACAATCAAGTGTCAGACTAATACTAATAATGGTGTTCTGTTACAGGATTAATTATGCATTATATCAAAAGCTCTCACCACAAAAACTACACTTTTAAAGATTGAGGAAAGGGAAATCTGCGTACGTTTTCCATTAAATATTTCCATAATTCCTTAAAAGGCAGTTTTACATCAATGCCTTTACTGATATTTTCTCTGATTATTTTTTTTTCATGCTGTTGTAGTGCAAATAGGAGGGTTCCAATTATCTCAAAACAATAAGTCCTGCAGGACGTTTTCACTTATGACCAATTTAGTCCGGCAGCCACAGGTCATTTTTTTTGGCTAACCTTGTTTAATGGTCTTAGGTTTTTTTCTTTGTGGATTTTGTTTGCCCACATATCAGGTGTGAAAAATAGGTTGGTTGGCCCTCTGTCAGCCTTGGGCAATTTTTGCTAATTAGCATAAAACAAAATGGCCGCCACAATACATCTTCACCCTTTTTAGTTACCGATGTATGGCCTTCATAATGTAACAATAAAAGCGAAACTGCCGTTATCGACACATTTATCTATACTTCCATGGTGTCACGACGAGGCCCGATATTTACAACTTAGACGAGAATTTATTCAGTTTGAAGGAATTAAATGGACATAGTTTAAGTCCAATTAAACCAAAATGGCACCTTTACGGAAATTCATCTTTGTTCGATGGCAAATGTAACAGTTGTCTGTTTTTGCATATACTATGTCAAGTCAAATCACATATATTGCAACATTCTCAGATATACTGCTGCAAGCTTCCATCAGCATCATATTAATATGGAGTATTCGTCCACTATGTAATCGCAAACTATGTCGACTTGCCCATGCAAGCTGAACTCATTTCTCCACTTTCTGTAGCTAAACCAAAAAAGACTATTACTTTAGATTTTATATCAAAATTCACATCTTTTCAGAGGAAGGTGACCCAAATGAGCATAAATTCAATTTTAATTTTTAAATGGTATTATGGAAACATACACATTTAGTCAATAGCAACATATGACAACTGATGTGAATTAACACACGCTTCTGACGTCATTTCTGTTATCAAATATTTCAGGAATACCTGAAACCTTCGGCGCCAAAATTCATATTATATAAACGGTGATGACAATGCGTTAGAGTTTTAGAAAATGCCCTGCCCCCCAAAAATTTTGCCGTCGGTGTTATGCTTCATAATAAGGTAAAAAAGTCTTTCTAAAAACTTTGGACTTAAAAAAATGCATGAGCGCAAATAGGTACCATATAAATGTATTCCCATGTATGCATACAGAAAACACGATAGTTAAATGCATTTCAATATATAATACTATGCTGACCCATATTATAGAAACATGTAACATAATTAGTAATGCCAAATTTTGTTCTGTGAGATGATATCACTAATTCAGGGATTTATACTTGTATCTAAGAGACTTACAAATGCAGACAAGAAAATGATTTTCCGTGAACAGCTATGGCTAAAAAATCGCTAATTAATTACTCATATGCATTTAATAATCCATCAATAAATGCACAAGGATGACTAAGCTACATCTCCCAAGAACATAAAAAAAAAGATGATGACCTTGGACTGTAGTAGGTACCTATATATATAAATGGTCATATCGGGGAGGGGGCTCTTATCACAAGAAATAGTTGGCTATCTTTTGGGACGCGGATATCGAGAAAATCTTAGGTAAGCTCATGTTTCGTTAAAGTCAACTTTACAGATTAACGTACAACCAAGGCTGTGGGTGGCATGCATAGAGATATAAAAAATTATTATGGAATTTACAAAAACATTCTTTTCCTTATTGCTATATGAAAATTTATGAGAATTAAAATGTATTGTCTACCTTATTGAATAATGTCGTCAAACTCACATGTAAGCTATACAATCAGGTTTCAATATACAAGGTCAGGTTTGAAATGATATTTTTCAGCATTCCTCTTCGTTGGCACTACAAGTTCTGAATTTGAATAGGAAGTCTGCATATAAGGGTGCATGTTAAAGCATTCCTTACTTTAAAGAACTAATATGTTTTATAAATGAAATTTACGGCACTAAAACTGTGCTTATCGCGAGAACTATTACAGGTCTTGGCCTTGAAACCTTTATCCTGCTGTCGATTCTGGAATTGGTCAAGAAATAACTTCCCAATAACAATTTTGTCAGGAAGCCCTCAGAAGATCATACATGTTTCAACTAAATCTTGATGGGGCCAAGTGCATGTCAGTCAAGTTGAGATTATACTAGTTGATTCCGAGATCCACCAGTCTGGGCTGTGTTACCCAGAGGAATTTTATCCCATTTACTGAGTTTTTGTGTCTCAAAAAATCTATGTACTGGTGGCACAATGCCACTTTTGAAGAGGTTGGAGCATATTTGGGATCTGAGCCGGACAAATACATTACCCGCATATTATCGAAAGTAGAAAGTGGTCAAATACCACTGATTCCGCCAGGATTTTCATCACTGTGTGGATAACGGCAGCTTGCTCTTATTGTTTCATTATGAAGGTCATACATAGGTTACCAAAAAGCATATTATCTTTATAATGTATAACAGCTGTTTTCCAGAAGGTTTGATCATCTCATCTTCATCTATACTTGAGTTTTTAATTAGTTTAATGTATCACCCTTAATTTGTAATACTTTGGAACATTAGTACTAACCAAATCAGTATATTTACATTTTTTTCAAATGGGAGACCAGCTTAAATATAATGGTCGTCATTATGACTAAAACAATACCAACAATGAATTTTCTGGGTCATAATACCCTAGAATTCATGTATTGGATGACCCTCTATGTCAAATGTAAAGGAAATTGTGGCATTTTTGCTATTTTCGCATTATTTTGGCGGCCATTTTGTTTTATGCTAATTAGCAAAACTTGCCCAAACGGGCCAACCAACATATTTTTCACACCGGATATGTGGGCAAACTAAACCCACAAAGAAAAAACTTAAGACCATAAAACACAGTTGCTTCCAGTTGCGACCGGACTCATTGTCGTGACCTTTAGACAGCTGGTGACCTAATTAACATATCATTTTACACAGTTATAATGGTGACGAATAGAGTTCCTTAACCTCAACATTTTAACTGGTAATTTTTGTTTGTATATCCTTAAAAGTATATATTTTACCTGTTACTATCACTCTGTTTTAGCAGCCGGTAGTGTGGCTAATTACGTCATTTCTGAGTTATTGCCGGGTTACCAAAAGTCTATTCTAACTTCATTGTTAAATCCTATGGTCTAGTTCATAAACTAGGGCACACCTTATGAACACAAGGACACCGGATATGGACTAGTTCAATTTGCTTCATGTTTGACCTTACCGCAATATGGTCTCTTTACCCTTATTGACCTAAATTTAAAGACAACTGTGTTAAGTACGCCAAATAAAGAGATAAAGATTCATGATCATGATTAAACAGTTAATAATTGTTAAATATATCATTAGCACACATGATACTCTTTAACCGTTTCCTGAGCCTAAAACATCTATCTTTTAAACATGTAAACTTTAAAAATAAATATTTTGTGCACAACTGGGGAGAGATCTGTTATAATTGTACACCTATATCATTACTGAAATGTTTTTTCAAATTATTGCAGCTTTTTGCAGGGTAGATAGGCGCGTTTATATTGTCTCAGAACAACCTTTTCTGAAAGATATAAAATTTATTCTAACGCCAGTTTTGTAACCTCTGATGATCTGATTAGCCTGCTACTTCAAATATTCATAATTGTATTGACTAGGGGCCTAAATATCAATAATAACTTTATGTGTTTTTCTTATCATTTTGTGATTATATCCCGAAGATATAACTGTTTATGTGTTTCTTTCCCCCTAATTAATCTCTTCTTAAAAAAGCCCGTGGCGTGAATAAAGACAATATTTTTTGAGTTATGTCGGGGCTCAGAATTGTTTTGTGGTTCCTTGTTTGTGAAAACCGTATTTCGTCTTTTACATTTTGAAAACCTCCAGATAGGTATTACATGAATCGCACTCCAAACTGAAAGCCCAATCAAAGCTCAATAAAAAACCCTTGATTACTGAAAAAAAAAGATATTAAAGATAGGCCTAATTTTAACCAATTCTCAAATACTACCTGACATGAAGAAAGGTAGAAGCAAGTAAAACATTCAACATGTAGAGATCACTATATCCTTTAGATTATCTACCTTACACTAGATTTGTTCTGGAAATTGATCCTTGAGGAGAAAGAACGACAGCAAGGATATCATCTCTGACAAACTTTTACAAAGCAGTAATATATAAAGCATGCAGCACGTATAAATGAAATTTTATAATACTTACCAGAGACTGCTTTTTCCTTGCACCCTTCCTCTTTATGGAAGACTTGATTTCAATCTTGGTGGACGTGAAGCGCCTTTCATGAGCACCTTATCTGATGGACGCTAGGATCGATTGGATGTGGGTTGCTGTGCTAGAATTGCGTGGCAGATGTCCGACAAACTCTTGATATTTTTCGTACTCCAGAAGCTAGATCTGTTACCCGGGATGTGTGCTAGGTCCATTGAATAAAAGGATATATATATATATATATATATTTCTGTTCATATATGCATTTTAGCCAATCATGATTCTTCTCTATATTCGGAAGATTGCCAGCATTGATTAACCTTTACGAACCCCATCCTTCTAGGAATTACTATGCAAATATAGAATATTTATGTATACCTCGCCTTCACTGGGCATGACTTTTGCATAACCCTTTAGACCGGAACATCAGGACAACATATATATTGTGTTTGGTAATCAGAAAAATATTATATTGTTTGGGTGATCTTTCTCAGTATTTGTGAAACGGCGCTTTCCATAGTTTCCAAAATATGTCCTAATGCATAATGCACAAACATCCACATGTAGTTGTAGTACATGATATTTCCACGCAGGAACATAATAATAATCTCTATGACAATACAACTTTTAACATTTGCTCAACCATTTGTGTAGCACTTGTGTATTATTTGTTTCCTTTCACTTTATCCTATGAAGAATGTTATCCCAGGCTTGCCGAATTGATATTATGTAATTATAACAATGCTGACCTAACATATTATAGGCTACTCTTTATTTCAGCTTGTGAAATAATAAAACCAGAATACGTTAATGGAACGCATACAACAGTCCATCTTTAATCCCATTCAGATCTGCCAAAAAATAATTTTTTCCTTTCATAAATGTATTCATTATAGTCAGTCAAGCCAAAGTACTGTATCTATAAAAATAATGAAAAAAAAACCCTAGGAACTGAGTGTATGATTTGATTTTGATTCTACTTAACCCCAAAGACATAGTAATTTCATGAGCAACACAAAATAACTTGCGACTATTCTCTATATTCGGAAGGTTGCCAGCATTGATTAATCTATACGAACCCCATCCTTCCAGGAATTAGTATGCAAATATAAATGCACACATCTCGGGTAATCTAGATGGAGTTGCAACGATAACTTCTTAGAACTCATTGTTAGGAAGACAAAAGCAATTATTATTGATTATAGGTTAGGTAACAAAAAACCTGAACCTCTTACCAAAAATGGCCAAACCGTGGAATATATTACAGTATACAAATATATGGGTACAATAATAGACGACAAATTTAATTTTGAAGCTAATGTGCAAAACATTTATAAAAAGGCAAATATGAGATTGTTTTTCCTGAGTAAACTGTACCGGATGAATGTTGATACGAAAATAATGGAACTTTTTCTATTTGTCTGCGTTTAAGTCAGTGCTAACATTCGACATTAGAAGCTGGTTCGGAAATTGCAATACAGCATCCAAAAACAAACTGGGACGAATTGTTTGTGCAGGGATAAAGTTGGGTCTCAAGAATGTAAAGCTGCTGAATGAACTGTACTGCTGCTGTGTCACACGAAAGGCACAGTGTCTCTGGGCGGATTCATCACATGAACTGTCTCGTTTTTATGATACTCTAAGGTCGGGAAAAAGAATAAGAGCTGAACAGCAAAGTTGCCGCACAGCAAGATACAGAAAAAGTTTCATACCCACTCGTATTAGCTTGTTAAATGGTACAGAAAGCACTGTGATGTAAGTGATATAGGAAATGTATATATTTTATGTAGTATAGATCAGCTCACTCTTGTGTATGTGTAATACCTGTGAAGTAATATAATGCCTGTGATATAATTAATATTATGCCAGTGATGTGCTCTATTGTCTGTGATGTGCTATAATGTCCGTACTTGATTCAGGTACAATACCTGTACCTGAATCGGTGTCTATATATGTGCTGTAAATGCTTGCGAACTGAATTTCATGCCTTGCATGATAAATAAAGACTTATCTTATCTTATCTTATCTTATCTTATCTTATCTTAAAAACCTTAATTCTGTAACCTGAATTATTTTCGAGCTCCCCGATAAGGAACATGAAATGCAGAATTACTGCTTTAGCGTTTTCACGTTGACCATGTATGCATTCTCGCACCTTATGCGGCAGTTTTATGACAATTAACCCTGGATGACTAAAGATGACAATTGTAAATATATGTTAAACAAAAGCAAATTCAAGGTGTCAGTTTTATATGTTGGCCACTAAATTTAACTATAGTTGAAATAAAAGACATTAATCCACGCTAAAAATGATTTCCTAATGTAACCTTTAATACGTTTCCTTAGATTCATGTATATCTATGTATTAGAAACTCAGTATCTTTTAACATAATATTCTATTTTTTTTTGCTTTCATATATTTCGGTTATTGTAAAAATGGTGTAAAACTACTGAACCAACAAGAACAAGTTCAAACACATTATTAAACGATTAATAATAGGAACAAAGGTTTGGAGATATTGTGTGAAGAAACATCAGGGCGGTCGAATAAAATGAGCGTCGTATATTGCTTGACCCACATGCAGATGCTGACCTAGATGTTACCGGTCCGTCTCAAACCTTAAACAATGCTTCTAATGCTTATTTTTCATCGTTCTTAGGAATACCTTGAGATCTTTTGGACACATTGTGGAATACAATTTGGAACAGCGCGTGATAAAATTTTGACGAGATGGCGCGTCTAGCTCGAGCAGCCTGTTGAAAGTAAATTGACAAGGTGCTATGAATATCTCCCCCATGGAGCAACTTTATATGCGCCTGGTGATAACATGTTTAAGCTGAATTAATAGAATATGCAACTGATTAATAGCATTTTAATCTTCGTTCATCAGTTTGACACAAATGTGCTGTTGTCATACAGATTGTTTACATCAGTGCCGAGGTGGCTGGTGGATTATTCAGTAGTGTTCGAGAAAAGAGATTTACTGAACCATGATTTATTATAATTAGATGACAGAAGGTTCTAGAGAAATCAGGCAATGTGTAATTTCCTAGAAAATCCCGTAGGTGCTAATTATTGACAAAAAATACCTGATCATTCTAGAGACTTGTACCTAGTTTCGGTTACCTAGGTATAAATAGGCGGTGTTGGTCATAGGGAAGTGAATGAATTTGGAAGTTAGCGTCAAGTGGTGACGGGTCGTTTTATATTAACGAGGGATTAGTTGAACACCGGGCGGGGTGGGGTTATAAAGTCCGCGAGGACATTATTAGTCCTGGATAGAGAACGGATAGTCATAGCCGAGCAGGGCGTTAGAAGATTTATGTGACTTGCATTTGTTGAAAATGTTGTTACTGTGAGATTGGAGCCAGTCAACGACGACTGTGGCCAATTGTTGGATGTTACCGGAATAAACCTGTATTCTTCAATTCAGACAACGATTGGTATTTTGGATTTTCCAAAGTGAAAGACCTCGGGAATATATGTGCGCTGCGTCTGTGTTGTGACACAGTTAAATAACTCTTGCGTTTTATATTCGTCTCCTCTGATAATTATTGAAAACATTATTATTTATAGGTTATTTTATAGGTTTTGTAGCTCTAAAAGCAACCTTTGACAAAGGTTCATTCTGACTTTAGCCATTTTCTACTGATTTAAGTGTAAAAAGAGTATATTAAATAGATCCCAAAACTAAGTCTCTGTTTGGTGTTTTACACTAGCCGAACCAGATCTACCTACAAAAGTTGCATTTTCAGTCTGCCAGTCGAAGTGCTTTGTCGGTATACATTATTATTATTATTATAAATACACTATCCCGTCGTTTGTTTATATACTGTAGATTTCTTATGGTGAGACGAGCAGATTTGTAACAGTTTTTTTAAACGCTTTAAAAATTTTCATGTATCATGATTTTTATGACGGAAGCCCCTTTGTCCGTCGTCCGTCCGTCCTGTTGTCAGGGCACGTTTTGAAACCGTTAGACCTACATATCCGAAATACAGTTAGTTGTCCCTATGATCGCCTACCATACAAAAATTGGGTCACCATGACTTTTTCCATAGAGATATTAAGGAGAAACCTCATTTTTTCCATTTAAAACTCATTGTTACACTTCAGGACTGCCTAATCTTAAAACCACTGATTTGTTTTTGATCCTTTGTGTAAAAATATTCCCCTATGTATTGCCTATAAACAAACCAGAAATTAAGACAGTATTGTGTAATTTCTTGAAGTTATGGGCGAACATAATGCACTTTGTTAATAGTCAAGAAAGAATGGTTGAAGCTGGAGACATTATTTTCAGGGATATAACTGTATGAAATCAAGAATCAGTTGTATACAACTGAATTAGATCAGTATCTGCATTTTCAAAGTTATTTGCATAAATATAAAATCAGTACCTAAAATTTTGTCAAACTTTGACCATGGCATATTTTTTATCTTTTACGTACTGTGGATTTAATTTTCACAGCATGTACACATAAGGATTTAATCTACAAAGAACGAAAATTTGAATAAAAGCTAAAAAATTAGGCTAGTTATTGATTTTTTGGATGCTCTTATTGTATTCCCTTCCATTGTCAAGTGGCCCACTTTGGTCACTCGAGGTAATTTAGTGCAGCTCTCTCTGCTTCCCAGGCTGTTGTTATGTAATCTCGTGTCTCATGGCCAGGCCTCTGTCTTGGTTCTTCCCCCTCTCACTCCCTCCACCCCATCCTGTTGACAGACCTGTACACTAAATATGGTGAATCTTATAATTTCACATTTTATTTCTGCAACCAGCAGTAACTACAGAGGTTCCTGCCCCACCCACCCCTTCAGAACACAGGACTTATAAACACGATGCCTCCTATAATTTCAACGTTAAATTATTTGTTTTTGTTGAGACTTGGACAATTTTTTATTTTTTTAACAAAAATGTTCAGAATTTGAATCCTAATATTCCAATGCGATGAAACACCGAGATCTAATGTAAGTGCTCAATGACAAGGTTTAAGAAGATATGAATACTTAATAACATTTCATTCATATCTCTTTAGGTTAGCCCAGCCTAGATATGAACAACAATGTTAAACTTATGAATTATTTTTATTTGTTGGGACTTGGAAAATTTTTATGTTTTAAACAAAAAATGATCAGGTTTTGAATCCTAATATTCAAATGCGATGAAATATCAAGATCTAATGTAAGTGCTTGATGACAAGGTTTAAGAAGATATAAATACTTTATAACATTCCATTCATGTCTCATAAGGTTGGCCCAGCCTAGATATGAACAACACTGTTAAACTTAGTTAATCAGGAATATTGGTCAAACTTTCGTTGGATTAATTTTTAGCTCATATGGCCAAATATTTAACCACTGAAAACTAAATCACATTCACTCATTTTTAAATGAAATGTATCATTTCACATAACATTATGGACAATTTTTTTTCCTTTTTGCATCATTATGTGGTTTCAAGGCACACGTTTCAATTAAGACACAGTGCAATTTATTCCTAACTGGCTTGTTTTAACATGCTTATTAAATTTTGTTTATGTTTATAAGAATTTGTTACAGCATTTTATTTCAGTTAATAAATTATAAAGTTTATCATTATTCTTAAGCTCATGCCCATTTTTCTATAATTTACCGAGTTTCATTTTAGCAGGGCCATTTCCTCTTTTGGAAAAAGAAAATTTGCATTTGCTAATATTTTCAAAAATTCAGCTGAGCGATTTGACCCATGGTCCCCTTGTTTAATGCTGGCTTAACTAAATATGTGGACATTTGCAGAATTCAATTCCTGGTTCGAACTACGCGTCAGGGTAGGATCACACGTTTCTTCTTTTTTACATCCTGGTCTTACCCTGGCCCGGTGACTTCTGCACCTGCGGACCCTTGGTGTGTGATCGTCCGTATTGCAGGTCATACCTTCGACCCTCGACCATGATATCTGAACACATATTTCATGGTGGATAATTATTATTTTGTTCCTACATAAGCTTCAAAATCTAAATTAATATTCGAAAGAGTGTTGTGTTAAAGTGCCGGCTTGGCCTAGATGCATTGGTGAAATGCATTGTTCTAACTAGTGCATTATTTCCCATCCTGTAAAGCCAAATAGTAATTAAGACGAACAATATTATTTTCAAGACTTTCAACTGTGCAGTATCATTTATTTTGAATGTATTTTAATTATACAGTCAACTAAATTAGTGAGATCTCATACAGAATTAACCCGTGTATTTCTTAAATTCATTTTCATTTGTTAAATTACCGGAAAAATCCAATTCTGATTTTAAATCAATTCAAAAGTACCAATATTATGTACATATCGTGGACCACAAGATTTCATTATTGTTTTTGAATAGCAGAAGTCATAATATATAATTTGCAATGTGGATATTTGTTATGTATAAACAGAAGCATATCATATGTCAACATTATCCTCATACTACATTACATTCCAATATACTGCCCTAAACATTTAACAGATGATGGATATAAAATTTAAATTTTTAGTCAAGCTCTTATATCATTTAAATGGCAAAAATGCTACTTGGAAAAAGTAAAATGTATTGATGACAGAACAATTGATCTATTAAGTGGCTTATAAGAACATTACAATATAGTGGGACATCTTAAACTTGATGCTAGCAATGTAACTTAAACTGGAGTAAATAAAGCTTGTATGCAGACTGATTCAATGAAATGGTAACAACCGAGGACAAAATTGAAAGAGTGCAATTTTCGCAAGGATTACATAACTTTCAAGTCCGCATTCCTTCTACACCATGAACAGTCCGGGATCTCCACTGTATGAAAAGCGACACTGAGAACGAGACCTTAAATCTGGTTCCCAGCTCTACATTAGCTATTTAAAAAATTAGTTATTATTTTATGGCATCACCCTCGGTTTCGGTTGTCATTAGACTCATAGCCAAGTAGGTGGCTAGGTCTTATGGGATTGGCCCGGTATGTGTAGGTTGTGTGTGTTTGTATGTCCGTGCCATATCTCTGAAAGTTCAAATGTATTTCGAGGAAAACATTTCCAAATCAGTGAAAATTCTGGAAGGTTGGCCATGGTCCAAAAAATAAACTAAGTCTCCCATTTTGTCTGCTGACTTTTTTTGTTCCTAAGTTATCTAGTTCATCCATCATTCTAAGAATATTCATTGGCATTAAAATATTTTTGTAATAGATTGTAATAATTTAGCATTTTCAAGGGTTTATGTTAGTAGCCTCATATATGTTACACGCACCCTTTTTAGTCATAGCAGTTTATGTGATTTAAAAAGATGGATGCCAAGGTCACAGATGATTTCCCACAATGAAACAGGCCGTCCCCAAATTTGTTGATTTCTTCCTCGCCAACTTCCTGTAAAATCTCATTAACACTATTTAGAAATTTTGCCGAGATGAGTGTCATTGTGGAAGCTTGGTGTAGTGCAAAAGCCAATGACGTCATAAATATATACAGGTTAATATGTTATTTTGGTCGTGACCAAGAGATCCAGAAATGGTAGTTTGTTAGTGGTAACGCATCACCACCGCCTCCACCACTCCTCTTCTCGTATCGGCCTCGCTGATGGATGGTTTGGCTGCTCTTCCGGGAGGCCCTGATGATATAACGAAATTTTACTCTCATTCCTTGGAGAGGGGAATATTTTCTCAGAAAAGCTTTAGAACCCCATTGAAGCTAGAGCTAGGCCTATCCAAAAATGGACTAGACCATTCATTAGTCGATCAGGGCTTGTGTAAATAATATCTACAAGATATTTCGATTTAATGTTTTTCACTCGATAAACCCTAAATTTCTTAATGATGTTAATTGAACTTTGAAGGAAGATGAACAATATTAATTTCCCCCTTTCCTTGTTTCTCATTGTGTGTATTGTCAACATGACAACTTTTTTTCGGTGCATTTCAATTTAATATTGTGGAATGGTTTGTTATGGTTTCATTAAATTTTGAGGTGCAGACCTTGAAGCAGATACAGACATGAGTTTTTTTTTGGTTTCAGGGTGTGTCTTCAAATGTTAACAACTCATGTAAATCAATCTCATTGATCATGATCACGTTTAACATAATAGACGTATTTATCTTAATCTGTCAGTCAAATACCTCTTGGGAACGAGTTCTCGTTACATAGGGAGAGTAAACTAGTATAAGATTTACGTCAGCGTTGGCCTTTGATATTTATACAACATTTGGGAATTTGTCCATGTTTTCTATGTATATACAACAGAGCGATTAAAGTTTTCTTTCTATCGAAATATATCCCCAGAAAATAGTCCGACTGACACTTGTAGAGCAGGTATTTATATTAGCTCAGCTGTCTTAAAACGATCCAAGATATAGTCATATTAAACGCCCATTAAGAGAGCACGAAGAATCCGCTTTTAAATGCATTGAGTGAAAGTTGAATTATCTTCGGAAACCAGCATTTAGGTGTCGGCGACATATATTCTGCGAAGTACAGGCCCTGACACGCTTTTGAACACATTAGTTGTCCAAGTCTTAGAATGTTCATAGCCTATGAAAGAGTATTTTTCTATAGATCAATATATTTTTTAAATAACTCGTTGATACCTGTAAACCCTTCTATATCCAAACGTTGCACCAAATTGCTCGAATCTTGGACAGTTTTTATTTATGATAGGCCAATTTGTCATGAAGATACAGGTTTTCAGAAAATAGAAAAACATCATATCAATAACAATCATTTATGGAATAGTCTTACGAAAAGGATGCAGAACTAAGATGGTAGAGCTGTTTAAATCAGAAAAAAATTGCTAAATGAAATGGTAACGTAGCGTCTACCTTCTTTCATACTACTTCGATTAAACGATTTTGCAAAACTCTAAGTAAAGGTTTCCTTTATCTTAGCAAACAGCCAGAAAAAAAGATTACTAAATTTGTTTTTACCAAACCGGATCTTGATTAAATATAAATGTGTATGTTTATAGGTCATCTTGTGTTATCAGGAGGAAATAACCTTATGCATACCGGATCTTTATCTCAAGACACAAAGGCCATATAAGACCCATAACTAGGTTATTTTAGAATATCGTAACGGAGTGTGGCTTAGGCCGTCATTATGCTGGGTGGGCAGAATATTTCGCTATTAAAGCATGAGTAAATATTTACTTTTGTAATTGATTGCAAAAATGAGTTTTAAGAAATTATAGTCTTTCTGTTAGTGATAATATATGTTGAAAAAGAAAATGGGTTTACACACAAAACTCCAAACAATGTTCAATTTAGCACGGTGGGCACTATGCCTTTAAAACTCGGACAAAAGTTATAACATATCTAGCGTGAAAGATCAACACTGGTTCTACATTTGTTTGTTTGACTGTTTTCGAATATGTTTTCTTGTCGTGTCATTCTGTCCTCTATAGCTATCAGGCAAAACGTTTTCTGAATGTTAACCAATGCTCCTTTTACAGCAACTATACGCAAAATATTTTGCACAAAGGTTGATAAAAGTGTGCAGGTTTAGAGTACCCTCCCGTAGAAATAATACTTTAAAAAATACATTTTTAATTTGAAAAATCATATATCATTGGGGCACGGGACTATCCCTTTGTTCATAGTAAAGCCGCTCCATTCATACGAATTAGAGCGGGAATTCGAAAATGTGGTGAAACCGTGTTCTTTCAGCATGACATTTGCAGGAAGTACATGTAAGCTTTAATATAGGTGTCCTGGGAATATCAGATAGTCTCAAGACCACACACACAACTAATGTATAAAGTACCTTTTTTCTTCAGTTAAATGAGGTTAAGATTTTGATAAACTTATATTAATCCCCCTGTCCAGTGGCATTATCCCTGACTTGAAAATTTGTTCGTTTTACCTTTCTTCTGTGAAAGGGTATGGGCCATGGTTCTTATATTCTTCAACGTGACAGTAGAGAAGCTAGGTCATTACTTCTCCAATTTTCTCCAGGACTCCTCACTTCTTTTAGCCTGATTCTCATGATTTTTTTTGTTTGCTTTGGATCAGTGATGTAGTCGAGACTTTTCTTTCCCATAGTGAATCTAACACCAAGGCAAAAAATTAAAAACACAAAAAACACGAAACTTTGTAACATAGAGCCAACTAGGGCCCATGGACCTTGCAAAAAATGTCGTTTAAATACAAATAAATGCTAGCAATTTCCAAAACCTCCGTTCAGTTTGAATTTGCCATGTCTTATGATATATTGTAATATGGTAAAATGGTAAAAGCAAAATTATTCACAACATATTTTGTGCCAAGAAGAAAGATCAATACATCAAAATTAATATAAAAAATAAATAAGTCATGAAATTCCTCATATTTATGTAAATATGTCCAAACAAAACAGGACAGGGTTTCGTTTTGACTTAATGAAACTATTCTACCCGTAAAAAAGTAATAAAAAAAAATTAATTAGTC
This sequence comes from Sipunculus nudus, assembly GCA_026874595.1. Taxonomy (NCBI): domain Eukaryota; kingdom Metazoa; phylum Annelida; class Sipuncula; order Golfingiida; family Sipunculidae; genus Sipunculus; species Sipunculus nudus. The sequence continues at coordinate 14,259,818 of CM049321.1, forward strand.
CCTTGAATATCCCTAGCCTAAACATATATAAGCATGCAGGTTTGGGTAAATCATATAAATTGTTCATACCTAGGCGAACAAGAATAAGCTGAAGTAAAAAAAAATATATTTAAATATTTATATATTTTTCATATAATAACAGTAATTATAAGGAGAATATATAAATTTTTTTTCAAGCTCATGTATTTAAACTTCATTCAACAAACACACTGTAAAGAACAAATCGAAGGAATACGTGATGACAGAGACTGCATAAAATTTAATAAGGGCAATGATAATGTTTGTCTGACCTACATTCACAATTCCACTAGGTGGCAATGAACTAATTTAGGGGAACAGCATATACTATTTGCTTATAGTGTAGCTTTGACGTAAGTACATATGACCTGTATCCTTAAAATATGCCTAAAGATTGCATTTCAGTAAAGCTAATACTTTAGGGTGGTGTTTGGCTAGTTTTTATATGCACGTTTTGTTTGTCATTCATTATCTTTATATACTGTGGAGTTTGTCCGATATAAACTACCTAATAAACTATAACTAGCTGCTACCGCGGAAAATCCACGGTTTTCTAAGATAATCATTTAATCGGATGCATATTTTTGTAATGAGCTGATAGGAACTTAACGACGCATATTTTAATCCTAGGGTTTTGCAGGAACTTTTGTCTTGCATTTCACTTATATGATATAAAGAATACTTCTGCTAGAATTATCCAGGAACACCCTCCTCCAAAATTTCAATATAGAAAAATTGTTCTTTTCCAGAAATCACGCAGAAAATTATATAAATTTTTGTAAGAGACATGAGGCATATACAGGGTGTACGCATTTTTAAGTGAGATTTTTTTTTTTTACAATAAACAACATAGGTCCGACAGCTTCATTGCTTGGGAAATATCGTAGATATAACGATTGTATAAAGAAGCACTCTACCGTGAAATGATATGAAAGATGCTTTGTATTAGTTGAAGCTCAGGCGACATCGTGAAACACGATGTTAATTTATTCAGGGTAGTCAGTTGAGGGTTTAGTCTAAGGCATGTTAACAGACACATGCGTTATTTGTATACACATGTATATGTCGTTGAAGTCTCTTATATTTACGTGAAACGTATAGCTGCCAGTGTGAAAAAGAAATAATTTCAAACAGCCCAGAAATCGGCGGGACTATTAAAACCATGGTGGATTGGAAAGATACTTCTGAATGTATAAAAATCAACATACCTGTAAACCTATAAAACCGTTCTCGTGTAAAGGGTCTCAGCTCTTTGTGTCCATTCAAGGGTAAAGTGCTCCCTATTAAAAGATTCATGTGGACATGTTTTCAGCGCTTGAATGTAAAATCTTTACTTCTTTTTGACAGAGTGAGGTTCCTTAACAGGCGATATAATGGAAATGTGGTTCAGTGGGGATTACAGGTCGTCTCCTGGAAAAGCGTGACAGGCAAAAAATGTTTTTCTGTCCATTTGTAGATGGTTTGGGTAAAGACATATCAAAAGTCAATTTCATTTTGGAGGTAATAAGAATCACGACAATATATATTTTCTTATAAACCATTATGACAAAGGACAATTCCTTTGTCCCCGTGTGGAAGCCGCCCATTCGTATTTATTTGTTCTGCCATTCGAACGGTGAACTCGTGTTACTGAAGCATGACAGTGTTCACACATAAAACGCATACACGTGAACATATGACTGATATTAAAGGAGATTCTGTAGAGGTATGTACGCCCTGACTATAGATTCTAGTTTGTTATCAATTTAAAGATATACTGGTGATATTTTTTCATGTTTCACCGTCCGTACAGACAACGCATCTTAACGAATATATATGAACCCCTCCCCCACCCCCACCCACCTCGGATGATAATTAGGTTGTGGGTCTTCTTTTTGAAAAAAACTTCATGAAACCCATGACTCGGCAGAACTTTTGAAATCATGGTTATCATGGAAATATATTTTTGAATGTATGAAAATGAACATACCTGTAACCCATAAAAAAATTGTCAAACGGTGATCACAACACTGAGTCAGTGCCAAGTGTTGACCAAACTGCAAAGCCCTCGCATTGAAAGCGGAGTCATGCGGTCTTTGGATTAAAAACCTTTACTTCTAAGGGAGAAAACTCCTTTAGAGGCGTGACAATGGATATCGGGAACCAATGAGAATTATAGTGGACCCGCGTGACCGTGTTATTGCAAGGAAATGCCTTTTGGGCAGGACATGCGCTCTGGCCACGGTCTTAACAGGCCAGTGAAAATCCCCGAGGCGCCTCCTGAAAAAGCGTCACAGGCGTGGAGGACCTTGCAGCACAAAAGAGTAGGAGCATCTAATGGGGAAATATTAAAATGATTAATTATTCAGCTTAATAAGGCATAATCCTGCAAAATAAAACACTTGTCCTAGAAGAGCACACCTCAGATACGTCTGCCGATTTGGATAGTCAAATCAGAACGGAAGCAGGTAATTTGTTGTCTAGAAAAAAAAACCCAACTCCGTATTAATTATATAGACTACAAATTATCTGCCCTTGCACCAAAAAGGTATTTTTATACCCCATGTGGATCGACGCACAGAGAAAGGGTTAAGCTCTACTCATGAAGCCAAACAAAATCAATTGTAATTGTAACTGACTGGCTGATGCATGTTAGTGTAAATATTTAAAATAATTCAACAGAATTAAATAGAATTATCCTTTATGTCCTTCAACAAGTAAACCACCATTATTATATTGGAAATAATTCGTTCGTAGCCAGATCGAACCCGGTTTATTTACTATTCTATTGCTTATGTAGTGATAAGATTGTATAAACATATCATCGTTTATTGATTTCTCTCCAGTTCATCTTGGTTCCATGGGATCTGAGCGTCTGACACAACCTCGATTTAAACAAACTATGTTTTAGCAAAACTTCAACACTGCCAATTGTATGAAAACTCCTAACCTTTATGATTATTCTTTATGTTTAAATCTGTCAGGTAGCTGTCGTATTGCAGTATTTAACGGTTTAACTGTGGTACACCTTAATTTCTTGAGTGTCTAATGAAGCATATAGCGGTTATTCTGAACGAGAGACTATATTTCCTATGTCTTAAATGAAGCATTTAGCGGTTAAAGAGTATGTCACTCTAAATTCCCAAGGTGTTATTCAGGACATAATTTCTTCGTTAGCATTACTACTTGATCTCATTTATATGGCCGCAGTATTTATATAATACCTTACATTATCTTGATCACACACTCTGCCGTTAAATTACGGAAAAAAAATTATAACCACAATCTATTTAGGGCCATACATCTACACATTGTCTGAATGTTTTCTAATGCGTGTTCCTGGCGTGTCCATCGGTCAGCTGTTCATAAATGTTAAACTAGATCAGTAAGTTCGGGGTGTAAAATATTACTGTGTTTGAAAGATAAACCTACCAGTCTGTCTCAAGAAGTACATTATCTCTGTTATAAAGTGCTAAACACGACCACCGGGCCCAGGAGGTAAAACGATTCTGTATTTAGTAATGATAAACTAGACAGAAGGGGAAAATAAATTAAATCTGTGTATATATTAATGCAAATTCTATCTACGATGGTGTATCGTAGGCATCTGTAATTGATATTTAGTTATGTTAAACATGATCAACGAACAAAAAATACACTGTCTCTGTATGTACCTATGTTAAATAACACCGCCTAGGCTTATTCGCTTACACAGAGTATTTTGTTTGGTATTGATGCCGATTGCTTTAATTAAAAATTATTTTTACACAATATATATATATATTTATATATAAATATATATTATATATCGGTTCCTGGCCAACGCCTGTGTTAATTATCAATTAGAAATTCCCAAATGCGTTAAAAAAATATAAACCACAAACTACATGCTATTTTTTAAGAGAAGAGGAAAGGTATGACATTTAATAAATAATTCATATATTTATTCATGCACTGGCACTGGATGTTGTCACGCATCGCTTAACGAGTACCCTTACTAAAGTTGTAATTGAATTTAAGTCTCTTCTCCATTACCAGTTCAAAAACGACACTTCGGCACAACGGCATGCACTTAATATTTTTATATTGACTGCTTGAGTGCATAACTTCTTATTGACTTCCCGCCCCTTTTTGTTTTAAATATATTTAAGGTAAATAGTGTTATTATGTTTTTCCACATTACAATCATTAATCTATAAATAACTGTTTATGTATATATATATATATATATATATATATATATAAAACGCTTGCTGTAAGTGGGTCTTTTACAATAATGATGACAAAGAGGTCCTCGGTCGCCCTATGCTCTGATATTTATACAACATTTGGTAGATCCTGCCCAAACATAATGTCTATGACAGGAGTAAAAAATCGATATATAAATATGTCTAAAAAAATCACTTTGTGATCAGTATAGCTGATAAGTATTTTATTTACTCAGCTGAGTGTTAAATAACTACACCATATTGATGTTCCGCCGATGCTGCTTTGTATCCCTGTATCAAAGGGAACGCAGAAAAATTTTGATTAATATCAGCAGAAATCTACTCGGTATCTGGAATATAGGTAATGATGATATTAATCCAAAAACTATGGCTGCAAACACACGAATTACAGGCTGTTGTTAAAATTCTTTTTTTTCCTATATTTTTTTATAAAGGTAACTGCCTCCAGTAAGCTGGTAGGTATTGTACATCTGCAAAATTCCACTCCAGTTTCGCACTATGTGACAGGGTAGGATTACACGCTTCATCCCTTTTTATATCCTTGTCTTAAATGACCCGGTGATTACTGTCCCTGCGGGCCCTTTGTGTATAATGACATCTAAAAGGAGCACTCGTTAAACATGGCCGTTGGACATTGCCCTCCCTTTTTAGCCTGCAGAACGCACACACTGGTTGGGGGTTGAAAGTGAAAAATCGAACACAATCACATACATATATGTATATAGACTGTATGCATTGGTGAAATGCAACTAGGGCATTCTGTCATTCTTTTTAAGACAAATGATAATTAAGACGTAAAATATTGTTTTCGAGACTTTCACCTGTGCAGTATCATATATTTTGAATGTATTTCGATTATAACGTCAGCTATATTAGCAGACAGAACTTATTCAGAAGTAAAACAAGTGTATATCTTAAATTCCTTACCATGTGTCAAATAACCGAAAAAATTAATTCTGAATTTAAATCAATACAAATGGACCGGTATATTATGGAAAAGATGAATGTTTTGATTCACCATTCGCTATGTTTATCTTATATGACGTTATTGTTGTTATTAAATAGGGCAACCAGCCTAATTATATCTTCGTAAGATATCTATGACTCGAACAATTGATAAATGATGGCTAATAAAAGTATTTCAATACGGTGGATCCAAACTTATTCAAATTAAAAGCTTAGTGGTACATCTCAAACGTTATACTAGGAAAGTAACTTTTCGCAAGGATTACATAATCTTCAGGACCGCCTTCCTTCTAAACAAAGAACGGCCCGGGAATTCCAGTGTATGAAAAGCAGTACTGAGAACGAGACCTTGAAGCCGGTTCCAAGGTCTACATCAGCTGTTCGAAAAAAGAAAAACTTTTTATGGCAACACCCATGGCTGTGGTTATTGTTATCCTCAGTGTAAAAGTAGGTAGCTTTGTCTTATGGAATTGGCTGAGTATGTGTAGGTTGTGTGTGTGTCTCCGCACAAAATCTCCAAAAGTTCAAATATATTTCGAGAAAAAAAAATTATTTCCATGAAAAGGTTGGGCTGGTAAACTAATATGGATTTATTTATGAACAAAAAAATTCAGATCTGGGTCAGGATCCAGTCAAAGTCTAGAATTTTGTCTCCTGACTTTTTTTGTCCTTTGTTACCTTAAAATAAAGGAAAGACCTACATGTCCTTGTCCATCTATCGTTCTAAGATGCCAAGGTCACAGATGATTTCTCAAAATAAAACAGCCCATCTCCCAATTTTTTAATTTCTTCGCTAATGTCCTCAAAATCTCATTAGTACCATTTTAGAAATTTTGCGTCACAATAGATGGGCCTCATGATAGAAGCTTGGTAAAATGCAAATGCCAATGACGTCATGATAATGTATTATAGTCGTGACGAAGGGTTCCAAAGATCGCAGTTTGTATTCCCGGAGGCATCCCCACTGCCTCGACCACTCCTTTCTCGTCTCGGACCTGCTGATGGTTCGGCTGCTATCTTGGCAGCCCTAGTGACGTTCAGAACCTTACGTTCATTCCTTTTTTTTGGGGGGGGGGGCCGGGGGATTTTCTCAGAAAGGCTCAGAACCCACCAAAGTCTCAGCTAGGCAAGGCCATCTTCGCTAGTCGATCAGAGCATATGAAAATAATATCTACTGGATATTTTCTAAGCTTTTACATCACGATATCCCCTAGATTTCTCAATTTTTATCATTGAATTTTGACGGAAGATGGACAATAGTAATTTCCCCTTTTACCTGATTCAAATTATGTATATTGTGAAAATGACTCATGTTTTTTCAATGTATTTCATTTAAATACTATGGAATGGTGTGTTTTTGTTTGATTTCATGTTGGGGCAGACCTTGAAGTAGATACAGACGTTAGCGAAGGCAGGCGCTCCTTATCATTTTTTGCTTTTATGAGCATGACCTTAAAGATCTCAAGTAAATCTATCTCGCGTACACCCAATTATGTTTCCTTTTGTACATGCATTACTCAGGCTCTGTCAATTTAATACCTGATGGGAACGGGTTCTAGTTACATGGGAAAGGAAAACCACGATAACATTTATGTCAGCGGTGGCGTTCGGCTTTGATATTTATGCAACATTTCTGTATATTTTCTTTCCAATAACATGTTTTCTATGTATATGCGACAAAGCGATAAAACAAGTTTCCCTTTCTATTGAAATATATGCCCAGACATTACTCTGACTGATACTGATAGCTCAGCTGACGTAAAACGACCCAAGGTATAGTCATATCTAAACGCCCATTCAGAGCGCACAAAGAAAACCTTTTACAAATGCACTGAAAAAGTTAAATTCTCCGAGGAAATCAGCATTAAAAACTACGGTGACATATATTATATGAAGTGCAGGCGTTAACAGGATTTTGCGCACAATAGCTGTAAAGAACTTAGAATGTTCAAAGCCTATGAAGGAGTTATAGGTCAATTGGAAATAAAAATAACTACTTGATACATATGAACCACTCTTTATGCAATCGTCGCAACAAATTAGCCCAAATAGAACCTTGCCATTAAATCACAGTTCCTTAACGTCCTCTGAATATATACATTGTCTGTGAAATCTCACTGAAATTTCACACACATAAGCTCATGTATTTTCAAAAGCTGATGGAAATGCAATGTGCTGGTTGATCTTAGAAAATCGTGTTATTGATATAAACCTAGGGACACCTGGATTGTTCTCCTCCTTTTATGTACTTTTAATGAACAATTGGAAAGACAAAAATCTGTTTTGTAGGATACTGTGGTTGTCTTCTTATTTGCGGTGGTTTCAAATTTGCGATATTCACGGTCGATCTCTGACCGCGAAATTGAAACCACGCAGTTTTGAATGCATATATACCAGGCCATGATCGTTAATTTCATAAGCTGCCGTTATAATTCTAGTTGGCGACAGTTGCGATTAATTTTCAGCTACATGGTGCTGTCCATCGAGCCTGGTGCATATAATTTAAGTGATTCAGAAAGAATTAAAAACAGAGTCCATTTAAAATAATATCGTGGTTTGCTAAGATGCAAAAACCGTGACCCTTTGCAGGGATGTGTTGACCCGATGGGCGCGCCTGGCAGTGTTTTCTGCCGCCCGGCACAGAACTGAAGTCTGGAAAGTGTCAATATCCGCCGGGCTGTAATATTTTAAAATTACGTGTATGTGTGCCAAGCCAGGTGACATCCACTGCCGCTTAAAATGAATATTGAGTAGAAGGTACTCTTTCACGTTGTGCCGTATTTAGTAATTGTTAATAAATAAAATTTGCCACAAAGTAGTGAACGTAGCCGCTAGGGTAGTGCCACCTTGTAACTGTATAAGGACTAATTTTGTCACTATCGAAATAATGACGCGCAAAACGATGTTTGATTGGCTAGTGAGACGTGAATTTTGAATATATTTGAAAGGTCACAGTTCATTATGGGGCCAAATTGCATTTCATAATTTAATATTTGATAATAAATTATACTACTAGACTAATGATAGAGCGCGAAAAAGGTACTCCGTGAAACTTTTAAAAATACAAAAAACAAGAAAATTCAGCTCCGCCGATATAAAGGCAACCACAGTATAGCTGAGCTGCCTTTTACAATTCCCCCCCCCCCCCCCGTCTGGGAACGCAGAAATGACCAGAAAATTGGCCCAACTGGTTCCTCAGAAATGTCCCAACATTTTAAGCCATTTTGAATTCAATGTGACACAGGAAATATTATTTTCGTCAATATAAATGATAAAAAAAAACAATTTAAATAGTTTTGTGAAATTGATTCAGAAATAGGATTGGAAGGCTCTTAAAGTCAGAATAAATTTTCTAAATAAAATGATAAAGTATTGTCTGCCTACTATTATGCCACTGTGAGTAAACCATTTACAAAAAAAAATCTTTGTAAAAGTTTCTTTTATTAAACCAGACAGCCAGAATATAGATAACTGAAATTCTTTTACAAAATTTTTTCTTGATTAAATATATATCCATATGTTAATATGTCATCGTATATGATCAGGAGGACATACCCGTTCGCCTACCGGATATTTATCATAAGACACAACCAGGAACATACAAGACCCATTACTAGATCATTTTAGAATATCACCGCCGAGTGTGGCTTAGGCTGTCATTATGCGGGTTGGACAAAGAATGTCGCCATGAAAGCATGTGTCATATATACCTTGTTAATTAATTGGAAATGAGTTTTTTATAGAATTGCAGTCTTTCTGTTAGTGTTAAATATTTGTTGACAAAGTAAATTATTTTGTACAAAAAAATCCAAACAATGTTCAATTTAGACCGATGGGCACTCTGCATTTAGAACACAGACAAAAGTTATAATCTAGCGGGAAAGATCAATACTAGCTCTACATTTCTTGTTTGACTGTTTTCCAATGTAATTTTGGTCGTGTCATTTGGTTCTCCTCTATAATTATCAGGAAAAATGTTTTCTGAATGTCTATTTTTCTTCCGTTGTCACCAATTTTACGTAAGATATTTTAATGAAGTCATATGATTGTGTGTTGGGTTAGGGTTACCTCCCAGGAACAATACACTTTTAACGATTAATTTTTAATTTAAAAGGTCATATACCGTTGAGATACGGGGCGGATTTTGTTCCCCTTTGGGGAAGCCGCTCCATCTATACATATTAGAGCGGGAATTTTAAATCTGTGTTAATTAAGCATGACAATACAGGAAGTACAGGGAGGCTTTATTAGGTGTGTCCTGGGGGATATCAGGTATTCGTATGACCACACACACAACTAATGTATCAAGTACTTTTTCTCCACTTAAATGAATTTAAGTCTTTGTTGACATATATTTATCCTCCTGTCCAGTGGCATTATCCCTGACCTGTAAATTTGATCGTTTTACATTTCTTCTGTGAAAGAGCATGGGCCATGTTGGGTATATTCTAAAGGTGGCAATAGGGAAGCTAGGTCATTACTTCTCCAATTTTCTCCAGAATATCTTACTTTTTTAAGCCTTATCCTTACGATTTGTTTTCGTTTGCTTGGGATCAGTGATGTTGCAGAGACTTCTCTTTCCCAGAGTTGGTTTCTAATACAAAGGCTAAAATAACTCGAAACTTCATAACGTAGCGCCAACTAGAGACCTGGTTTCGCCTATATAAATAACTCCTAGACATATTTTACATAATATGGCATAGACTATACCTTTACTGGTGCAGTCAAAGTGTCCCTGAATGGTGTGTTTGGCACCATTGATAATTAGGGTTTCCTTGCGGACTATAGACTGAAATTATGGACAAAAGTACCAAACCAGAACATAATTTAACCACCGGTGAACGCAAAGCAATGATTGAATTACAGAATAATAATGAAATTGTGATCAGACCTGCCAATAAAGGGGGAGCCACTGTCATACAAAATAAGAAAGACTATGTTTAAGAAGAAGCGTATCCCAAACTTAATAGTCATAAGTATTATAAAAAAAACTAGAAAAAGACCCAAACTTACAATATCTGCAATAGCTAAACGGTCTAATCTCGACATTCCCTCAAGAAATACTACATCAAATTAAAGATTTAATCCCATGTAAACCTAAACTTGGCTACTTCTATACACTTCCCAAAATTCACAAACAAAACAACCCTGGTCGTCTCATCATCTCCGGATTGGGTACACTCACTGAAAAAAATATACGGCTTTGTAGAATCATGTTTAAAACCTATTGTCCAAAATTCCAGTAGTTACGTTCGAGACACCAAAGATTTCTTGAACAAACTTAGCCAAATCAACGAAATTCCACCACATTCTATCTTAGCAACTCTTGATGTGGAATCCCTTTACACTAATATCCCCCATAATGACGGGCTTGTCGCATCTTTAAAATAACTCACAAAATTTCATACCGAAAACGCGACAGGCCCATCAGTCGTAAAAAACTAGCGGAATTTATTCTCACTCATAATTATTTTAGCTTCAACAATGAGAACTATCTTCAGATGATGGGAACGGATCGACATGGGTACACGCATGGCGCCACAATATGCAAACACATTTATGATTTCCATGGAAGAAAATTTTCTTGATCAAGATTAATTTCCTTGACACCACAGTAAAATTAACAGAGGGCAACCGACACACATCTAAATACCGCAAATCCACCGACAGATATAATTATATCAATCCTACTAGTTGTCACCCACCCCATATGGGTAAATCCATTATTTTCAGCCAAGCCTTAAGATACAATAGGATATGTTCCGACTTACCCGATAGAAATTGAAACATTGCGAAACTACAAAATATTTTATCAATATGGGGTACAAACAGAAAACAGTAGAAAAACAAATAGGAAAAGCCACTAAAATTTTACGCAGCTCTCTACTCGCTCCCAAAATCAAAATAGAAAACCCTCGCACACCGTTAGTCACAACATATCATCCCCGTATACTTAAACCTGTAAAAAGAATTATTCATGACTTACAACCTTTATTAGAATCAGACGCAACATTGAAACCCCTCTTTCCTGACACACCACTACTCTCTTTTAGACAACACCATAATCTACATAAAAAATAGTACAAAATCAAAGCTTCATATATGATAACACCAACGGGACATTCCCATATAAAAGATCGCGCTGCCGCACATGCTGACTAATAGTCCGCAAGGAAACCCTAAGTCTAAACGCTAAGTCTCAGAATTTATGGCCACAGACAGTCCATTAAAACGATAGACACTAACTTACCGGTCGGAGAACATTTTTCTCAACAGGAACACAACACTCGTCAGAATGCATGCAGATTTGCGTTCTAAAGGGCCACCTTACCGACACACGACAACGAAAAATATGGCACCTAAATTGATTGACAAATTTGACACCATAAGGAAAGGATTAAATCGCGATGCCGGTTTCATGGCACACTACAGACATTGAGACCGGCCATAATATTAATAGCACCGAACGACCCCTCCATATCGATAATGACGTGACGTCATTCCTCGTGCATACCTGCACATTCCCGCCACTGATACCGCCGTGTTATGAGATCACCTCTCAGGTCTACACACAACAATAATAATATCAAGTAATCGACAAACGTCAGTATCTTATACGCAAACTTTCTGATACAGACTATTAAATATATCATTTAATATACCATTAATATATGGATTATCACTATTTATGATCATGGACTTGCGCTACCAGATCGCCACCATATTAGTCGTCAATCATAATCAACATTAAGCCGATTAGCATTGTGAACTTCAAACCTTTATTGTGTCAGAGGACATGAACTCAACATAACGGGGACACTCATAACCTAGCACTTTGGGTAAATAACAATGACTTACTCGGAACCTGGGTCAACAAAGCTCAAATTCAGAGAAGCCAATCACAGCTCCATAACGCTATACTATGCATTAGGGTCATTAGAAATTGTTTATCTAACACATATATACAGTCGATTTCTATGTCTTTCCACTTGACACCTGATGAAGAAGCTATAAGCTTCGAAAGCTCGTGGTTTAATTTAACAGTTAGTCAACACTAAGGCGTCTTTATCTTGTTATATATGTATATATATATATATATATATATATATATATATATATATATAAGCATACAGGTTTGCGTAAATCATATAAATTGATCATACCTGGGCAAAAATGAATCAGATTTTCAAGCTAATGTATTTAATTTTCATTCATCAAACACGCTGTATAGAACAAATCGAAGGAATACGTGAAGACAGAGACTGCATAAATTATTTTAATAGCAATGATAAAGTTTGCTTGACCTAGGTTCACAACTCCACTAGATCGTAATGACCTAATTTAGGGGAACAGAATAAACTATTTGCTTTTATTGTAGCTTTGATGTAAGGACATATGACTTGTATACTTAAAATATGCCTAAAGATAGCATTTCAGTAAGGTTTAAGTCATTGGACTAAACACGGAAGGAACAATAAAGTCTGGAAAAATAAGTTAAGGTCTGTCTTAAGTAAATCGGTTTTAGAGCGTCATATATGGATGCTTTCCACAAAAACAGAATCATGTCTAGTAAAGCCTCTTGCTCCTACCCACCACCAACCAAAGAATGAGTCAACTGCCCACTGTGCCTTGATCTTAAAAGGAAATGTTTTGACCACTGCAACATACTAAGAAATATATTGCAATATTGATATTTTATAAATTCGAATGCGGACTAAATCATAGAGGCGCACTTTGAGACTGCCCATTGTAGGAATAAGCCGCCGATTTTAGTTTTCATATGCAAATTACCTTATTATATATGTAAATCAGAGATCGGTATACAACATATTTCGATTCCAATGGAAATTGCCAAAGGGACCTCTGGGACATTAAAAATAAACTATTCAATTGTTGAAATATGAATTTCAACGTATTTTTATTGCCCAGTGCACGAAGTCTTTGTCTCACTTATTAGTAAATTTATGAGGAAGTCAATGCATGTATCAATAAAAGTCACAGACAATATGAATAATCTGACTAGCACCGACTCTCAGAAAGAAATTGGTCTTTTAAGTATGAAGCATATCTAAGATAATTTCCTAAGTTTGATTTTCGTATGTTTACCTCATTTCTGCCATTGTGTAAAAAACTGAGTTACGGGTTTACTGTTCTGGGGGAGCAATATAAACTTTAAAGTTTTAGTTGATAAAATATTAAGGGGAATATGTGAGAAAGCCCGTAGCTGTTATACTGTTAACGTACGAGATCTGTCAACTAGTGTGTAATTTGACACTTCTGCTGCTAGCCTTGGCTCACTGACACTGGGTATCTTGGCACCACAGCCTGCTTTGTCCATTAAACTGCGCTCTGCCTAACCACTGTGAGATAACAGCGCTGCAGCAGCAGCACTATTCATACTTACCTGTCCAACATAATGTGTGAACTGACAAAGAACTGCTACCGTGTATACTGACATAGTATTGTTAATTCATTTATCTGATTGTTTATAACCTCAAGTCAATTAGGGTGCCCAGTTGCCACGTAAACATTACAGCATATGGAAATAACTATTAACACTACATGTTGACCATGTTTATCCGTAATTTTCTATAACTATTACCATTACTTTTACTTTTACAATTACACCATCAATGGGTATGTGTCCGCCCCATATCTCAGAAATTTCATATAGAGTTCCACTGAAATATTTATTGCCTAATCGTTGAAATATCTGAAAAGATTGGCCACGTAAACTATTTTAGTACTCCCTCTTAACATTGAAATGCAGATTTTGTCCATTTGGTCTACTGACTCGATTTGTTCGTAAGTTATCTCCAAAATAAATGGAGTATGGAAGTATGGAACCTCCAAACCCTTCTCCATCAATCATTGTAGGCAATATGGCATCCAAACATTTTTTGTGTGTGTAATAGACTCTGATGAAGCGGCAATGGTAAATGGCCTCCTATCAGTTACACGCACCATTGTTAGTGGGAGCAGTTTACATTATCTCAAAGGGCAGGCGCCAGGGCGATAAATGTTTTCCCAAGTAAAACGGACCATTCCAAAATTTATTAATTTCCTCTATAGCCTTTAAACCTTCCAACCTGCTACAGGATCTGGTTAAAACCAGTTTAGAACACATTTAAATGCTAATGATGTCATAATAAGATATCATGGTCGTGACAAGGGTTCTAGAAATTGTACTTGCTTGTCTGCCAAGAATGAATCACCTACCCCTTCTCCCCTGCTCTCATCGTCTCGACCTTGCTAATTGGTGGCTTGGTTGCTCTCCTGGGAGGCCCTGATGACGTTTTAAAACTTATTTTATTCGTGTGTGTGTGTGAATGGGGGGGGGGGGATCTGAGGGAGTATCTACACAGAACAGCCGCTTTCCCGACCAAAGCCAGAGCTATTTCTAGGCTCTGTGAGAATTTTATTGTTTCAGGGTATGGTCTCAAATGTTTAGATTTCATGTAAATTAATTTCTTTTACATCCGATCATGTTCCATATAGTACTGCATTAATGGGTCTCTAACAATTTTGTTAACTGCTTGGATAGAGTTTTCGTTTCATAGAGAAAGTAAACCACGTTACATTGACGTGAGCGGTGGCATTCGGTTTGATATTTATGCAACATTTGGGATATTTTTTCCATACCATAACATGTTTTCTGTGTATATACGACGAAGCGATTGAAGTTGCCATTAAATAACAGTTTCTAAATGTCTCCAGATTATATACATTTTCAGCCAAATTTCACTAAATTTTCACACGCCTAAGCTCAAATATGTCAAGAGCTAATGGGATTATTTTTTGCTTGTCAATCTTGGATACCAGGGGCACCTGGTTTCTTTTCCTTGATGGTACAATTTTAATGAAAGATTGGAGAGGACAAAATCAGTTTTGTATGATATAACTGTGCCACCTACATTTTAAATTCCACCATGTGCCTTAAATTTCTATACTTTCAAATTAAAACACTTCCCCATGTGTGCATGCATGGTGTGAAAAGAAAATCGATCCAACAGGATCCTCGGAAATATTTTCAAGAGTAATTTGGGATTAGCTATGAACGTAGATCTTGGATTATTTTAATAATGGTAGGCCCCTAGTCATGAAGAATTATGAGAAAATTAAAAAAAAAAGATCATGTTTTCCAAGTTATGGTGACCTAAATTCTGCGACCTATAGGCCGGGAACATTTAGTTAGCTAGAAAAGAATTCTTAGGAGTTGGACAAAGCACTTATCATTTAGGGAGTTCTTGGTCAAATCATCTTGAAAACCCTAATTTAACCGTCGCTGTATATTATTTTCTAAGGTCTTTGGACAAGACGATGGTGTTCTCTAAGGCCTATGGACAAAACGCCTGACGTTGAACACCCCATGGTTTCTCAACAAATATTGTTTTTACCAGATCTGACATTAATATTTAATACATGCATCACCTTTAGGGAAAATTCAGCTGAGCGTCATGGCCTATGGCCCACTTGTTCAAAGGTTCCAATAACATTGTTACACCGGGCGATCCCCTTATTCATGAAAAACCGCTCCGTTCAAACATATTTTCAATGAAACTGGTGAATCCTTGTTACTAAAGCATGGCATTTGCAGGAAGTAGAGCGAGGGGCCCTGCGGGATATCCCGGTAGTCGTGCAACCACATTTTCTTTCACTTAAATGAGGTTAAATCTTTTTTGAACTTGTATTAACCATCCTAACCGTCCTGTCAATGTCACCCTGACCTGTACATTTATTCTGTGAAAATTCATTTTGGCACGGTCTGTGTTTGGTTTATTGTTCAGCTGACAGCAGAGATGCTAGGTCATTAGATCTCCATTTTCTCCTAATTTTCAAACTCCTTTTAGCCTGGTCTGCATATCTTTCTTTTGCTTGAAATCATTGCTTTTGTCCAAACTACCCTTTTCCAGACCCTAACCAAGGAAAAAGGCATACAATAACCCAAAACCGCTTAATGTGTGGACTGCGGCGAAACCTTGTAACCTAAAGCCAATTAAAGACCACGGACCATGTAATAAATGCCTGTGAAAATAAACGATCATCTAAACCAATCTGCATTAAAAGTTTAAAATTACCGGGCCCTATGCTGAGACTGTATAATTCTGATGTGTAAAGCGTTTAGGTATGTGGATCCTGACCACTCGTTTTGAGAGTGAAATACGGTATTTGAAACCATAAGAGACAGTTTGTATTTAATATGTTTTGATATGTAACCGAAACCACCATCTCCAAAATGATAATGGAAAATGTTGTGTAGCTTAAATCTGTCTTGTGTGTGTACAGTACATTTTTAGACCTTAATTACAAAATATGGCGACTCTAAAGGGGGGGGGGGGGGGTTATAGCTTTTCAACTTTAGAATGGATAACTTTTGAATGATACTTTTCATGAATAGCATGATCACTTTTTTTACATTATACTGTTTCAATACCTCTGCGTATAATCAATGGCTCATCTTTTTTTCGCAGGAAAGTCAATCATATCAACATTTACAAACTTTATTATATTTATACGGATATATTTATAATGACAGTAACAACATCTAGTTCTATTGTACCTTACTGCCGCTACGTGAAAAAGCACGACCCAGTAATATTTCTCTCATTGACTTGAACGCGGATAAAAGTTTTATTTGTTTACAATATTTTGTATTGGTACCCTATGCCAAACTCAAAAATATAGGCCGATATGTGAGCTGCTATGCTAAAACGTCAATATTATGTGATATTTCTATAAAGTCACAAAGTAGCTTTTACGATAAGGGGTCGTTAGTAAAATAGCGGTCAGAGAAAATATCGTAAAAATATGAAAGCGGATGAATATACATTTTTAAAGTCTGGAGAGATGATTTACATTTATCTATCTGTTTGATAAAAAAGCATAAAGTTCACAGCGAATGTCACTTCATGTAAGCGGTGCTTATTCGAAATGTTTGTGACTGGCTCCATAGTTACCGCAAAAACAAAAAAACATACACAGCTCTGGCAAGGCTTTCAGGTGATCTTTTTAGCTGTGTTACTGACGCAATGTAAGTACTCTCAGGGGTTGCCGACTCGCAGGTTCTCTCGTCAAACTCGAACTCAAGTCAGACGTTATAAGACGGTGTTAAATCAATATAACATAGCAGTACAGGTTCGCACCACATACGCTATACATAACAAAACAGCAGGCTACTGCTACAGCACTCACTGTGGACTCGAGACCTGAGCCCCTTTTCAGTGCCATCCCTGTATACTTATACATTCTAGAGGCGTGATCGAAGACCTTAACGAAACAGGGGTCGCAAGGCTGGTGCTGATTTCGCTATCTGGTCCAGACAGAGTAAAAGTGCGTTTCTTGTTAACGCTTAAAATGGATATAATCCAAAGACTACAATACGCTTAACAATAAATAATACCTTGCTAGATAGCTCACACAACACTTTATCAGTAATACTAATTGTGACTTAATCACGAATGATAATTAACTTGTAATGTGAAATAAACTCAGATTATACCATGGGGATTTTAATTTATCAACTGAAAAATGATTAATGACTGGAAAATGAAATAAGGTAAGGTATCTTGACATATATGCACATAAAGAGAAAAGAGGGGCTCACCTGATAATCTATTATTCTAAGAAATATAAATAACGTCCTGGTTGCAAATGAAGAAATATACTTGAACAGAAAACACTCTATCTCCCTGTATATATATCCATATGGGATATTGAGCAGGGGTCGAGGAGAAGCCATCAGCCTCATCGAGCAGACGCTGGGCTGGGTGGCCCCTTACGCAATCATACCAGAGGGACCAGAACTAATATTTAACGGCTGGACGTCAAGTGTACGCCTAGACCTGTATGTATATGTGTGTACTTTGTAACAGTACTACTGATGGTCCAATTATAAAAAGGTCTTCTTGGAGCATAACCTCTTATACACTCACCCGACAAAAAATGAATAGCAGTTTTCAAATTTGACACAGAAGAACTAACCATGCAAATAAAGACTTTACTTGTGATCAGTACACGCATATAAACATAAGTAGTTTTAACCTTAGGCCAGAACGCAAATATCGATCGGGGCCGATATACCTGAAAATATCTTGCACCCACGCAATGTTGCAACCAGTTTTGTCTCTTTCATGAGGTAGTGGATTAGAGCGATAATAATAATAATAATAATAATAATAATAATAATCGTCATTTTCGTCATCATTGTCGACCATGAAAACACTAGCAAATATTAGAGGCAGCTCTGTGATACGTGGCTTCTTTTTTTCTTTCGCGGATCTTGCAAGCGTGCCAAGAAAATGTGCTGCAATATCATGATATGGTGTAAATGATCAACACAAAATTTAGTCTTTAACAAATAAAATTATTTGAAGGAATATGCACCATGGCACAAATTAGTAATATTAACGAGGACCTGGTCTTCATTTGCAATTTGTATATAAGAGAGATGAAAGCGGCGAATCCGTGGAACTTGTTTTGTTTGGCGTAATGGATTTTTCTTTAATGTATGTCGGAGATCAGGCGTCTGCATTGTGAGTTTCAGTAATGAAGCAACAGTTTCTGTGTTCTCCCTTGGGAGAAATTATCTAAATTAAATAAGAAATTTGTGGTCACCGAAAACGACGTTGACTTAGATGTATTCAATAAACAAGCGTTTATTGAATCCCCTCCCCCAAAAGACTGCAAATGAGCGACTAAGGGGAATAGGTTATTCAATGTGAGAACTATGTAAATGTTAGGTCAAGGAACAATATCAATTAACTTAATCCCATTAAACAGACTCTGCGTCATTAATTTCATTTGATTGCGATCCATGTGTATCCAGAGCGTGTAAATAATTTGAATAATGTTCAGATAATACTTTCAATGATCAGGGTATATATATTCAATACATTTTATAAAATGTGAAAAAAAAACTATTTCAGGACAGCAGATATACCATCGATTGATGTTTATGCAACTATTGTGTATTATTATCATTCTCTGTCTCTATGTAAATGTCAAAGAATGAGATAGATGGCGTGCTTTCAAATCATATTATGTCATTACACTGATATCTGGTTTAGTACCCGAGAGGAATGTTTGTCAACCAACCTGGTCCTCTTGCCTGCTCACTGGTAGCCAAAATTCACAGCCTCTTATCTTACTAAATGCATAAACAATTGAAGGAATTTGTAGTGAATCACTGAAACACTGAATCCTAACGCCAGGAAAACTAATAGACATTTAAGGGTATACAAAAATTAATGAACCAGAAATGAAGAATTTAAATCCAAATATGTGACCATGACAGCATAAAAAATCACTACAAAAGATACATGAGATTTTGCTCCACTAAACCAAGAGCAGATTGCTATATAACACCTGTTTCTTTGTTATGGATGAATCAGCAGATCACCATGACTTACACTGTGCTAACAGTATAACGGTTGCCCCTTCAACGCTGACGCAATGCACACATCCATTATTTTAATTATATAATCCCAGTTCTAGTGTCAATAATAAATGCTCACTGTGTCAATGCTTCTGTTTCCTATCTAAAATATTCATATAATAAATAAATAAATATACATATATATATATATATATATATATATATATGTGCATATATATCTATATATGTTAAGGAATGATAAGACTCGTATGTCTTATTTTGTTTGAAGGGTTATCAAAGTTCAACCTGCGTAGCAAGTTTTATTTTTCCTGTTCACTATATAGGAAAAGTATTTGCCGGGATATAAAGTTTTACATAAACTGGATCCAAGTGAAAGACTCAGACGAAATCCCTTAGACCACACGACTGAAGGAAGACGAAAAATACAAGAAAAAAGGAGAGCTGACAGGAGAAAGATTCCAATCCGAGAAAGTGGAAAACAACCTGGCTGGACAACTGAAAGCAATGACCAAAACAACCATAAGATGTTAACGATATAAAAGAGAAAGAGAGTCATGTAAGCTGAAACGAGGAGCAAGATGCCAACTTAATCACACATAAAGATCATGACAAACAAAAGAAAAAGGCGCAAGTATTGCCATGGCCGTGGTGGATGTGAAAGGTAAGGAACCAAAGAAAGTAATAATATATAGCAAGTGTTGTGTCTCCAAATTAAATGGGAATGATTAAACTTAATGCACACGGTCTGCGCAATTAACGGAAAAGAATAACATTGAATATGTTTTTGTAATAATGTCGATACAGGAAGCTTTGGTAATTAAAAAAGGTATGGTTCAATGAATTCAAATAGGGTGCGCAATGTTAACAACCTGTGAACAAAAGGTTTGAATAATAATATTAAGGAAGTGGCTAAACAGCCGGCAGGGTGCCGGCAGTTTAGTCCATAGCCTGCCATAGGCTAAACAGCCGGCAGGGGAGCATACAACGTTATATTCATTTGCCAATAGTTCAGCCAGTGGGCTAGACTGTCAGCAAGGTCAGTATTCCCTGCCGGCTATTTAGCCTATGGACTAAACTGCCGGCACCCTGCCGGCTGTTTAGCCACTTCCTTATATTTAACCATTAAAAGTCAAAGATGATAATGGAGTGGGACACATAAAACAAGTGATACGTTAATATGCCAATTTTGTAAACAGGTAGCTGATTGTATCTTTTAGAAAGGTAGATTTAAAATCGACAATTTAATGAATGCATTGTAAAACCATTCGGTTAAAACTGCATTACCTTTTAACATAATGAAAAAAAATGTAACATTACAGATACATACAAACACATGAATAACAACTTTAGATGCAGTAGGAAGGCTTCTTTTACAGCCAGAGGACGAGGTTATATTTGTGTAAACCACTTATTTATTAATTAGAATTTCTTGCGCCGAAGGTGCCATAGTATCCCCAGACAATAACCCCCACCCCCTTAAGAGTAGCATTTAATGACACTTGGCAAGCGACCATACCATGCAAGACTTCAGGCCGAGACACCGATCCACTACTGAGAAAATATGTATCAATGTATTCTACAAAAACAGAACAGCAGGTGGCGTCACCTGTCTGGTACACAACAAAGCTATCCGAGGCTGATAAAAATTTCAGGCTGATACATCTGTCCACTCCTCAGATATTTACCCAAAGCAAACAGATGGAATGGACGCCACCCAAAGAGAACTGCAGATGGCTCCACCAGTCTTGAATACAAGATGGAGGTATCCAAGATCTATGGCCATGCACAATGTCGGGCCAATATGGCTAATCACTTCTTAGAAAAAGGCATTTATCTATACTATAAAAAGGGAAGGTAGGTGGCGCCACCTGTCTGGTCTACGAGAAAAACTGTCCAAGATGTATATATATGTCAATGTTCAGACCAATACATCGAACCACTCCTTAGATATGAGCAATTTTTACCTAAAGGAAATTTACGGATGGACGCTAGAAGAAAACGATTGCAGATGGCGCCACCAGTCCTGAAAATAAGATGGAAATATCCAAGATCAATAAACATGCACAATTTTAGCTTGGGGGGTATAAAACGGCACGAAAACGAGAAAAGGACATGGTGCCACCTGTCTTCCGCATAAGCTAACACTATCCAAGCTCTTCGGTCAACTTGATTTTTGGACCAATCCATGCATCACCTATTGAAATAGTTATGATTTTGTGTGAGGTTCACCATACATGGCAATATTTAAGGTCAAGGCTACTTTCATAGGAAAAGGTCATGACCCCAATTTAAATATGCATTATTCCATAACCCATATCTATCTATATGCATAATATAAAAGAAATCTTTCCTTGAGTTTTTGACTTATAATGCTCAGAGTACTACCAAGTGGCAATGATGGGGGGTATTAAACGGCACGGAAACAAGAAAAGGATAATAGGTGGCGCCACCAGTTTCCAGTACATGACAGCACTATCCAAGATCTTTGGTCAACTTGATTTTTTTATCAAACATGCAAAATTGCTTAGAGTTAATTTAAAGACTTATTTAAGAATTTGTGTGATTTTCCCCCCAAAAAAGATCTATTCAAGGCCAAGTTCACTCTCCTAGTAAAGGTCATGATTCCATTTTAAATAGGCTTCGTCCTTCCACCCATGTCTATGCACATGTCACGTTTTTAAAGGTCCGTCGAATATTTTTCGAGTTAGCTTGCCTGAAAGAAATCTCTGCGGCGGCGGCTGCGCGACCGTGCCTTAACCATAGTATCCCGACTTTGTCTGGGGATACAAATATATAAACCCCGTGCAAAAGTTGAAAACTATCGAAATTCCCATCATAGATGTGTTTGAAAAAAAAATCAATATAAGTCCTGACACAAGTCCAGGCTATAGGAAGCTTAACATTTACAATTTGATAGATAGAATTTAATAAAAAACAAAAAAGACCTTATATAGACAAAGAGACAAGATACAAAAAAAACTCGACCCACGATTGCTTTGGTAAAAATTGCAAGTGTCATATGAAACATGCAGCTATAAAATATAGTCAAAATATGGCTAGAAAGAAAATAAATATTGTCTAATTTAATGAACAAGTCAAAAAATTGACTACAAAATTATCGAATGAAGTTAATAATAAAGCTGATTTGGAGGACTACTGAGAAAAATAACCATAAGGCACAATTTGAAGTAGCTTGTAAATATGCACAAATACAAAGTAGACAAAAATCCAAGTTTATATAAACTAGTAGTATATGAGTGCTGAACTATTCCTACAGTGCTCTATCAGCCCGACGTTACACCTTATAGTTATTTTAAGGTCCTTGTGTGAAAGTTTTTAATATGTTTCATGTTCTCTTGTTACTGAGACACAATAAATTCATTTGGAATTTGAGTAATATTTCCACTTTCCCAGGTTGGAGCCTTTATTGGCATTTAAATCATTGGATACCTATCCATGGTTATCATATTCCTGCTTAGCTCACCAAATTGTGAACATAATTATCTGAAAAAGTGAAACTCTTGTATCTGAGAAAATACTAATTGGGACAGAAGTATAGGACTGTCAGAATGGAGCTCACCAGTACGAGTGATGATGTCACGCGAAATTAAATGCTCCGGCACGCACAATTAACTTTATAACTAGCCTAAAAGAACATGGTTCATACACAATCCCACGAACGTCTTACGCTCGAAATGCGGCGTTTATTTACTGCAGCCAGACATCTTTTCGTATACCCGCTGCTTTTTATAGCAAGTTTCTTTGGGCAAGAACACCAGAGTGGGCACAGAGCAAAGAATAGCTATGAATTCCCCATGACCCAGATCAATGAGAGCGTGTTATCTCAATGTGCATCCAGGCCAAATTTTAAACATGCGACACCCAATCTCTTTGGTCTGATAACACCCATTCTGGTATAGGGCCAGAAATCATACCCACGAGAACGAGTGTTCCCGTGTAATCAAACCAACGAGGTGTCACGGGTGCATAAGGAGCTTACGGACGTCTTCAATCAATATTGGATAGATTTAAAACGTTTGACCTATTATTATTACTCTTGTCCTCATTTGCCACATTTCCAAACGGAGAGGTTAACTTGTTAAAAACATAGAAGAACACCCTTTATACAAAACACATCATAACGAACCCACAGTCAGTACCTTCAATCTTATTCTACTCTCTGTACATCTTCATTATTGGACCTGCCTGGAATATCAATAATATATTATGATCCATTCAGGAAGCATGATTGTAAATATAAGCCTTGATAAAGTTGCAATTGTACAGACGCACAGCTCTTCTGCTGTTGTGTTGACGTGTGGTTTTGTCTCTACTACTAATCATTGAATATGGCACACCACACACAAACACACACATACATGTATACAATCAATGTATACAATATTAAATATGTACAATATATAATAAATATATAATATTACATCACGCAAAATATCACATCCCGGTTATTGTCATAAATTAAGCAAGTTTGGGCGACATGACAAGCCGGCTTTGATATATATATATATATATATATATATATATATATATATATATATATATATATATAAGCAAAATTCTATGCTCATTATAGAGGGAGATTCCTCCGGATTATAGGAGGTTTAGTATTATACTTCTGGAAACAAAGTATACCAGAGATTCAAGTTCCCCATGCCTTGAAAAGTTTACCAACACTCCTGCCAGAACAGATTATAAATGTTATTCTTGTCCGTATTCTACTGATCAATGCAAGTTAATGACTCGTATACAGACAATGTTAACCGTCGTAAGTGCATAATTGGACATTTTCAACCAACAAATGCACGATCACATCTCTCACCACAATCGAAGCAGTGTCTTTTATGTTGATTGTTCAAAGTGCAGTCCATAAATTATCTTGTTAATATTAAACAGATGATATAAAAAAAAAGTTCCTTAACAAATGTGCGACGACAACCCAGAAAGGTACGTATAGTCTTTACTTCATGTTGCCATTAACGTGTAATTCTGCTTTTAATGAATTCACATACCGAGGAGATCTACAAACAAGGCCGTATGGGAGAGGAAGTCCATGAACAAGGCGAGCCCATCCCACTGAAGTCTCCAGGTACGGATATATGTGTACACACCAGCTTCTTTGCTTTGGTAGAGCATAGGACTTAAAGCCGAATGATCGTGAGTTCGAATCTCAGTAGAGCGCTTTGCAGGCTTAATGGGAAGGTATATACTATGGTATCATGACCAAACAGATTTTCGGGGGTCTTCTGGGTTTAACCCAGGAATGGAGAAGTTTACACACCAAGGGCCCACATATTCAGTAGTCACCGGGCCTGGTTAACACAAGGGTATAAAATGAAAGAAGGCATGTGATACTGCGCTTTCACGTAGTCCAACACCGAGATGTACATCTGCAGATGTACATATACTGGCATTTAAAAAAAGTGGAAACGGCAACCTCCAACAAAAAAATATAAAAAAATAAATATGTAAGTAGGTCTTAGAAAGAGGAAGTCCATGGCGGATACGTCTAAGAAGAAGAAAGTCCTGGAATTACCAAGGTTGTACAAGAGCAGATAGTCTATGATGGAGGAGATCCACGGACAAGACTGAAGTACTTGAGGAAGTATGAATGAGGAAGCCTGCAAAAGACAGAGCTCCAATTGATTGAGGTCCTCAAGTGATGATGCTTTAAGCTATCACAGTAAATAAATTGAACAGTACAAGATTTGAAGTAGTTCCAGCGAATCTTTTACTTCTGATCCAATTGGGTTTCTGTGTATGGTATTGATGTACATACTATGGTATCATGACCAAACAGATTTTCCTCTAAAATTCCAACTTGTCTAACCTACCCTGAGGATGGATTCATAAAGTTTTCATTAACTGTTGTTTTAAATTATATCATCCGCCACCTTAGATTGTATGTGAAGCTCATCCATGTTTTAAACTCTCTTTAACTTCATAAATATTCTGGGTTGTTTTTTAATTCAAGTATTCTCCAAAAGGACGAAGAATATTTGATCCCTTTATTGGTTTGATAGATCAGCCATACTGCAACTCATGGCTGTCAGCCCTTGAGTCGTCATTGAGTGACTGCCTCAAAGAAATCTTCTCAGATGAGTGGCGGGTTACGTATTGATAAGGTATTATACTCGTCATCGATATGACCTTGTGCACGGGTTCGTCATCGATATGATCTTGTGCACGGGTTCGTCATCGATATGATCTTGTGCACTGGTGGTCCTGTAGGTACATTTATGGCCTGTTAACACAACCTAGATTTATCGCTTATGTGATTTTAGCGGAGTAATGTCAGGCCTTTACGTTTCCTTATTAATAAATCTGTTGCAATATGATAGAGTCCATTATATCCTAAACATTTGTATTATTTAGTGTTATATTTATAAGAGAGAAAAAGATGAAAATTAATATAGAAAAAGTCAATTCTTCCCTAGGGAGCTCTTCACACATTTGGTCAAGATGGTCCTACAAATTTCTATCTCTGTCAGTAATCAGACTTAGAATCAGCTGAAAGAAACTTCGCTTCCTCGCGTTTTTCATGTTGGGTTATATTTTATTATCATTTTCCTTTATTTGTCATTTCCACATAAATGTTAACATTATGTTATATATAGGCATATATTTTTACTATAAATATAATAAACTACTGCATGGGGCTCAAGAATCAGTATCTAGCTATCGTAAGAACTGATAACTGTATCATTTGCATTAGGAACCTTTTTTTTACAGCAGAGGATTAGGCTTTCATAACATATAGAAAAATTAAGAAATTGCAAGAAAAACGATGCAACCGTCTCCAAACCAGTCACTGGAAGTGTCATTGGCACCGCCATCTTACGGCCGGTGGGAGAACTATCCCCACATGCATTCCCTTTTTATGGCCATCATTTAGATGATCCTTGGTGTTGTATTTATCACGTGTACCATAGCACCTGAAGTCTATGCTCTCTTTAATCAATTTCGAGAACAAGGAATGTGGGGAGGGGTATTGGTAAGCACATTTTTTATATTTATACATCTGGCACATCAGATTAATTGAAAATCATGATATTGCAAATTTCTTCATACAAACTATTTAAATACATGAACATAAAAAGCGCATCTGTAGAGCAAAACATAACAAACGGAACAATTTCACTAATATATACGTAGCATCAAATGGCTGTGTTATTTAGACATTGGTTTGACAAGGCTACATAAGGAAAACTGTTAATGTACACCATATTTATCCATATTGCACATGTCCTAGACAGAGGCGGATCAAGGGGGGGGGGGGTGTTCAGACGAAATCTTGCGGCCTGGACCCTCCCCCCCCCACTTTCAGGACCCGGGGACCTTTTTTAAAGGTTTTTCATTTGTCCTTCTGGGTTGGACCCCCTCCCCCCTTTTTCCCCCTTAATCCTAGATCCCCCCCCCCTGCTGGATATACACAACGAACCTTTGTAAAGCAGGTTTCCTTTTTTAATACTTTCACTAAGGATCAGTTATGTCATATATTCTATAAAGGTAAATTTGATTTTTCACGATCACCTATAATTTATAATATCTAAAAATGGCAATATTGTGTCCCTGTTATCAGTGCAGGCATACTAGTATTCGAGCTAATAAGTCACTCAGTGAAGATTCTTGTGGCACATTTTCATCCTGGCCCTTAATAGATTTTATCTTTTAATATGTTATTTTTATCACTGTCATCTAAAGACTATTCAAGTTATTGACACAAAGTTTTCGAGAAAAAAAAATATTCAATTCATAAGGTTTCTGTCTTGTTTATATTGTCAGTTATTCAATATATGAATAGTACATATTTATTTTAAATACATAAAATGATAAACTATATTAATTATTTAGTCTTTGCATTTTAAAAGATGCTGACCTGGGTATGATCGTACACAAATTAAACATGATGAGAACAGATTTATAGCAGTTCCAGCTGATGACGTCAGTCAATATGACGTCATGCGCGCCAGCCCTTTGTGACGTCACTATACTATCTTATAAACAGCTCTCGCATCCATAGATATTGAAATCCTTCTGTGTTGGAGTGTTTTGCGGGCTAATAAGCATAATAGGCCTGAGGGCGGAGGATAAGGGCTATGGTGGTTAGGTCATTTCGGCAGGACAGCAACATCGTGTTACAGTAATATCTTATTAAAACAATTACACAAAGCTCCCTCTGGCTTTCATCACCTTTCAAAAGGGATTTTGTATTGCTTGACCACGTGTTGTACTACCATACTAATAAACAAATCGCATCGATGTGAAACAAATAACTCACTCAATATCATAAACCATATGAGTTTCATTGTTGTTTATGTAAGGATACATATTGAATGTTCTATCTCACAGACTGTCACAGTCATGGTAATGTGTATCTTTGCGTCAGTGTCATCTTCTATCATCATCTTCCTCGGGTGGGTCAGATCGGCGTCAAGTGATTACACTACCTGGGATTTACTTCAGTGTGTGTACAGAGGTAGCAGATGGGTAAGTTCTGAAGGAATGGTAATGACTAATGGTTATATATATATATATATATATATATATATATAATACGCATGTATATACGCAGGTATGAATGAAGATTTTTTTTTGCCTAAATCGTCCCCATTGTCACTTATATTTCTTTTAGACTCTTGGTGCTCATTTAAAACTGGAATATCAGCTACTGATCTTGTCTCTTTTCCTCTTAAATGTCATCATAGTGTGTTGTCTTCTGACGTTGAGGATCTTCTCTCTGATTTTTCTGGGGCATCGTATAATCATTCATTATTTCTTATGCAGTAAAACCTAGCCTAGCGAACTCATAAGTTTAACGATGACCTCAAGACCACTTAAACCACACCGAAAATGCGATCATTTTATCGAGCTCCCGTTGGTGGTCGTAATCTCGAGGTTTTTCTGTACCGTAATACTGATTATTTGATTATCATTTGATTATAAATATATATGCAGTTGTCGGCAAGAAAATTTATAAATTTGTTTAAACCATTTTTAACATTTTTCATATACCATTGTTCTTAATTCCTAGTTGTATTATGGACTCTTGTTTTGTCCTTTTTTTTAAATATCTTAGTATTGTGTGTTAGGTACTCAGTTTATAGTGCACATGGTTTAGTCATTGTATTATTGTATTTTGATAATCATGTTTATGTAAAGCACTTTTGAACACACTTTGGGTGAAAAGAGTGGTATATAAATATGGTATAATAATAAATATATATATATAATATATATAAATATAAATATATGTACAGTACTTGAGCGAGGTCTTAAGCTGCGTCTTCATTCTGTGTGGTGTTGCGGAGCTGGTGGTTGCTGACCTGTCGTGTGTTCTGAGATGTGATTCCACGTTCTGTATATTCAGTCCACAGCACTGAACACCATGCTCCCGCTTCTCGGAGTTTGGTCACTCTAGTGGCGCAAAGAGTTCGAACATTTTCCCATTCGTAAATGTTGTTATCAAAACCGTATTGGAACAACAGAAATGATTTTGTAAAAATGTCCTCGATGGAAAAATGTCTAATTTTAAATGGCATGTTTGTTTTCCTGGTGTTCTCGTGGGTCATTGGTGGGTAAATGTTTTGTTTTGCTTGGAGTCGAATTTTATCTGCCTGTGTAATACGGCTAAAGTTTTAAGTTATACATAATATCAGATCCTTATCTCCATATTATATATAATAATTAATGGCTGGAGTCAATTGATTAAATTTTGAACATTTAATTATAACAGCCAATATTGTAGAACCTTCTTAATAAAAAGTTTACTTAATACGGTTTGCATATACATGTATTTCAACACTACAGTAAGTGATCTCCCAGCGTGTGCATCACCTATGTCCAGCAGGAGAGCATCGTCAGTTAAAGAACAGTGGTAAGTCATGTTTAATCTATATCCTTGCCGAACCTTTGGATAAACATTTTATACTCCATGGCACTCCCCCCGTCAGCCTGTGTCAATCTTTACACAATGCAATAAAGCTTACATTTAATTATCTCACTTTAGTCAGACTAATGTGGCGATTGCCTAACAGCAAATTAAGGCTCTCCCACGTATGGGCTCGACATGATTTATTCAGACAGAAATATGACTTAACAGATGTTCGACCTTGAAACATAGCAGTGACGACCAAAGCTGACGATCTTACCCTACATATATTTGGTGATTCGTAGTGATGACGCCACAGTGGTCTTTGTACTTAACACGCCTGGTACATCACTCATACGTTCCTCCAACATTACATGGATCAGCAGATATGGAAACATAAACTATCATTTATGCAGCTGTTTCTCGACAAGTCGACACCGTCCAGGCGTCGCAAAGAGAATGTATTTATTTAATTCATATTTAAATCATCATAAATCGCCATATTACCACCCTTGATAAAGGTAAATTGTATTGGCACACAAAATATATTTGAAAAGAAAATCATCGCGAAAAATAAGGTTTACAGGGTGTTGGAACAGAATATGAACATATGTGCAAACGAAATTTATATGTTACGAAACCTATTAAGTTTGCCCTGCATTTTAAACTCGCTCACAGAATACTGTCCGTATGTGACATGTAATATTCGTCTGATAATAATAATTATAATAATAATAATTTTTTTGAGTATTTTAGTATTGAACCCCAGGCCATTTGATGTTAGATAATAATATGTGCATATAAATTTATTTGTCAATGCGTCATCAGCTGTACATGAAACACTAGGTCCGAGCTTTTAGGTATATTTTGCTCTCTCCATCTTTGTTCTGTTTATGTTGGGTCCAGGTAGGTCTCCTATTATGTATTTTTCATGTTTGCGAAGATCATCGTTCAGAGTTACTCTGTTCCTTGGAACTGTGGCCATGTAAATGTGTTGATCTTGACGCCAGGTATTAGACAAGCCGTGATTACATTACAGTATTCACGTATTTACGCTTTATAATTTCAAGGTGAAGTGCCAGCTCTGTTCAGCACAACTTTAGGGAACATCAAATACGGCACACCTGGTCAAGCGGCTGTACTTCAAAAGCCAACCTCTGCAGATGACCTCCCGAGCTCCTTCCAAATAACAGAGAATCAGCCACCAGTAACCGCCAACATCCAGGCGGCAGATCACGTACATCTTCGCTCTATCGACCACTGACAGCCTCTCGACAGCCAGGCAGCAGTCGGTCCTATGCCTGAAGATACCCTGCTTTAGTCTATATCGAGAGCAGAAAGATGCCATACGTCTAGCCTGGCGACTCTTCTGACTTCGGACACTCCTGTCATATGACAAGTATTTAGACATGGCTAAAAGGGTTAGGTGTGAATACAAGACATAGACTATATAAAATTTAAATGCTTCTGGTTTCGCCATGCAACAAACTTAAATAGGAAAAGGCATGGATATGTCAGTATGACAGTGTGGTCTTTGGTCATAGCAAACATTAAGGAATAACTTTAGTCCTACTACAACGACATGTGGCATAGTTGGGGAAGGGTTTATTTTACATAAATTATCCATTTTTTTTCTTAAAAAAAAATGACACTTGGTAATGGTTATATCTATAGCATATCTATAAGCACAACTCCCATGAATTTCTGAAAGTTATAGTCTGTCAAAGTTTATTATATTTATTATTATTATCCAGTAACAGAATTCCGGTCTGTACTATTCTTGATGCTTCCTCTGTATTTTACCATCAAAGTCGGTCGCGTACTGTAGCAACAGTTGTACATTATACGGATTTTCGTCGTTATTTTCGGATCATACGTTAATTATATGACAGAGGCAAATTGGTGATGTCTATTAAATACCGCTTATTTGGAGATATATACATGTTTCTAGTAGTAACGTGGCACCTCTGGCAATAAACTTTCATTTAACTTTTTGAATCAGTCAGATATATGGTTTAAATTTATTAAATTTTGTCTGCTTTATATTGAAATTTGAATATTTTATGGAAAGATCACAATGACACAACATGATTTTTTTTTTTTGGGTATGATCACGAGGTTTGCTTTGAGTCATTAAAAGGGGCTTTTTGTCACAGTTTGCTTAAAATAATTAACATTTTACTAATGAATATATCAAAAACTCATTTGTTTGTTTAGATTAATGACTTCATATGGTAAAAATTAAGTTTAAAATATTATTGTATTGTATTATATTACATATTACTTATTCACATGACGGGTTTCAGGTAGATACGCATCATTGATCTTGAACAAAGACACCTGTAATCACACTTTGTCTACACCATTTGAATTTTCTTAATACCTACCTTTGGAATATTCAGTTTGCGTAGATATATTTTGTATGATAAGTGAAGGTGAATAAAAACAAACCGTAAAATTGTGTTAATTTTAATACAAATCTTGTTAAAAAGACTCATTAAAAAATTGCCAAATGAACAATTTGAGCAATACTTCTCGGGGAGTTTGAGATAGGCGTTTTTCAGTTGACTGGGTGTTAGAGCAAGGGTTGTGATTGGCACGCCGCCGTTGCAATTAAAGGAAAGAGAATGTTTTAGTTTATGACTTAAATATCTAGTCACCTATGGTTCCGTCCTGGCCTTTCTGGCTTATTCATAAACTGAAAGACTTACAACTTAGGCGTCGAAAGAAGACCTGGGTATCCAAAGAACAAGTCAGGTAATGGCTTGCAAGATGTTTCTTTCCGAACATGCTAGAGCAGAAATTTTTATTAAGACATTGTTCTTTAAAAAGTTGTTCCAAAATACCTGAATAATTTGTCATATATAAAAGCTTATCAAGCTACAAAATATCTGGTATCAAAATATGGTATCTCTCTGTCAGATTATATATGTGTAATATAAAGCATAACATCTAAACTATACAGCTACATCCTCCAGTACCCATGCATTGCTGTCCACTAATATAATAACTATTCTAATTTAAAAGTTCTGCTAAAGTGTGTTTACAACCCTGTGCTCTTTGTGCGGACCGTCATAGCACCCATACTGTAATAAGGCACTTTTATTAGCTATGCATGATTAATTAATAACTGTAGTGAAACTCATATGCATAGTAAACACATTATATATAATTCATGTAAATGTACACTCAGGAGTTAATTCATTCCTAATTACCCTTACTATTATAATCTCCCTTGGCTCTTTAATCATTAAGTGTTACCTCCTTGTGGCAAATCTGTGACCCGCTGTGACCAACTTGTGACCAGCAGCTTGTAACCAGTCGTGACCAAGTTGTGACCAGCCTGTAACCAGTCGTGACCAAGTTGTGACCAGCCTGTGACCAGTTGGGACCAAGCTGTGACCAGCCTGTGACCAGCTGTGACCAAGTTGTGACCAGCCTGTGACCAAGTTTTGACCAAGCTGTAACCAGCCTGTGACCAAGTTTTGACCAAGTTGTGGCCAGCTTGTGACCATGCTGTGACCAGCTTGTGACACTTGGTAATTATTCTCCCTACGACAACTCCCGGAGCTCGATTTATCCCCATAATAGCTACTATTTTAAGGACTTTTAAGTAGAATTGTAAGAAGTGATGCACTGGTACATACATTTTAGAGGCTAGAAGCTAAGGCTGTTCTCTCAAGTTAAGGAGTGAGGTGCTGTTTCAGATGTGCTGTGAAGCTGACAAGCTGATGCAAAATGCTAACTCAGCCAGCGTTGGTCCCTATATAGACGCTGACCTGTGACCCACGAATGACGTCATGTGACCAAAACAAAGGCCGTTGGTCTCACCTGCTAAATTACACTTGCTAAACCCAAATGGTTGCCCTAAATATTACAAAACTGAAGGAAATAATAACAAGAGACCCAGGGGTTTATTGTTTACTCTGTGAATTACGGTGCACGATGGCGGGTGATTAAAAAAAAACAAGTGAATGTGAAAATACCATTCATTCCTTTCCAAGTGGACACTGTCCTATTGCACAAGGTATAGGTGGCGCCAACTGTCTTGTTAACTAGAGAACTTTCCAAGAAGGATGCACATGCCAAATTTCAGACCAATGCTCCTGAGATATGAGCAATTCTGACCCAAAGCGAATGTACGAATGGACACCACGGGAAAATTATAACAGATGGCGCAAGCAGTCTTATTAACGAGATGGATGAGTCAAGGATGTATGGACATGCACAGTTTCAAGCATATACACTGAGTAACCTCTGAGACGAACAGATGGCAAATGCAAAGATGGATACTCAGCAAAAAGTATTGTTGTTGGCGCCACCTGTCTGGTTTACAAGAGATGTTTAAAAACTATTCGTCGTTTTCCAAGTGGACACTGTCCTATTGCACAAGGTATAGGTGGCGCAAACTGTCTGGTTTACTAGAAAACTCTTCAAGATAGATGCACATGCCAAATTTCAGACCAATTGATTGAACCAGTATTGAGACATGGGCAATTTTCACCCAAAACAAATGTACGGATGGATGCCACAGGTTAAAAATTGCAGATGGCACCACCAGCCTTGAGTATAGCTCCCATCCAACAAAAACGAACAAGGTTGCTTATACGCTTATGTACAATGTTCAGTCTGTATTATTCCTCATACATGATGTGGAACACCTTTACATCAGAGGAACAGCTCTCGACTAATACACAGACGTATAAGGTGAAACTGAAAAGATATAACAGTCATAAGCTATCTGAGTTTTCCATCGCAATATAACCATATTATTATGGTCTATCATAAGAAACTATAGCCTGATATACAATACATACAATAACCGATTTCCCTGACAGAGCACGAGCGGTCGTTACTGTTGCTGCCATCTGTAGGAAGGTTACGAAACTAATACAAAACTAAGACTGAACATGGAATGCCGTGCTAAGTACAGAAAAATGCACGCGTATAATATCGTTTCATCAAACTCATTGACAAGGGTTTGGAAGATTTATCTTAAACACACTTCCTACTGCTCAGAGAGTGGATTCCTTAACTTTACCTTTTCAGGGATTACAGGAAAAAACGTGTGTTATCACGTGACACCGCAATGCACAGAACGATACAGAAACTATTTGCGCGATTTAAAATAGCATCAGTTCTAAAGGATGTCCGTTGTTACATAAGAAAAACTCCATGAAAGGTAATCGAAGGGTACTAGCTTATTGTTAACTCGTTGCCGACTCTTTGGGCTTCATTGGAGACTATGAAACGGTAAATACAGAAGACGAGACTTCTTCACGTCTTCTCAGAGTAACGAAAATTGCGAAACGGGCGGAGTAACGTGTTGCTGTAGATCAAATGGTAGGACAAAATATAAACCACTATGGTACACAGCTAAGGAAGAGTACAGATAAAGGCCAACTACAGACAATTAATTAATCTGAAATAGGAATACTTTAGGAGGATCAAAACCAAACCCCCAGACAGTTCACAAAGGACAGACTATATCGTCGATAGAAGGAACACGATTCTGATTGCGCACACTGGTTACTGATGAAACTCAAGCTACCACGGTACTTCCATGGTGAGCTGTTCCGTGCCTAATCTAAATGTTGTTTTCGACAGCTACTTAGAGTACTAGTTCAAGGAGGCTAAGATCTATGGACATGCGCAATTTCAGGCCAATACGGCAAATCACCCCTCAGAAAAAGGCATTAATTTATCTACAAGAACAGGAAGGTTGGTGGCGCCACCTGTCTGTTGTACGAGAAAACGTTTCTAGATGGATGGACATGCCAAATTTCAGACCAGTACCTTCAACCACTTCGGAGATATGAGCAATTTTCATCCAAAGAAAATGTACCGATGGACGCCAGGGGGAAAACGATTGCAGATGGCGCCACCAGTCTTAAATACAAGGTGGAGGGGTCAAGGATCTATGAATATGCACAATTTCAGCTCAATACGTTAAACCACTTCTGAAATATGGGTTGTTATCTAAAATACACCCAGGTTCGTACTGCACAGAAAGGATTGCAGGTGGCGCCACCTGTCATTGTTACGCACAACTGCATAAGTGAGGGAAAAAGTTTGCCGGGTTTCAGAACGATCAGTCCAAGGGTCTCAGAGGAGACTGTGTTTTTGCGGTTTATAACACGTAATACTTAATGACATATCTTGGAAAAAGCAGAAAACACCATTATAGCCTGCTGAAAGCAGCTCAACACAGGTAGCACCACCTGCAGGTCAAAATCATTCAGCAGTCACATAATAAACATTCCCATAATATTTTATACTGAAGGCTGTAGAAGTTCCTAAGATATTTGGTAACAGACAATACATGTATGGAATCTCACCAAGTTGTCAAATTTTGCTATCAACAAACTTTGAAGTTCTGTAGAAACGCCATCTTGAAAATAATTTGATAATTATGCTCATTGTATCCTCTTCCTTTAAGCAAATATTTAGTTTGATCTGTAAGCCAAAATATTATACTTTATGACATATCTTGGAAAAAAACAGAAAAAAACATTACAGCCTGTAGAAAGCTTAGATGGCGCCACCTGGAAGTCAAAATCATTTAGCAGTCACATGATCAATATTCCTGCAAAGTTTGAAACTGAAAGCTGCAGCATGTATGGAAACACATCAAGTTGTCAAATTTTGCGATCGACACAATTTGAAGTTCCGCAGAGAAGCCAAACTGAAAATATTTTGACTGAATTTATATTCATTTTATTCCTCTTCCTTTAAGCACATATTTACTTTGATGTGAAAGCCAATATATGAATACTCTATGATATATCTTGGAAAAAAAACCAGAAAAGACCATTACAACCTGCAGAAAGTAGGTCAACACAGGTGGCGCCACCTGGAGGTCAAAATCATTTAGCAGTCACATGATCAATACTCCTGTGAAGTTTGAAATTGAAGGCTGCAGCAGTTCCTCAGATATCTGGTAACGGACAAAACAACATGTATGGAAACACATCAAGTTGTCAAATTTTGTGATCAAAACAATTTGAAGTTCCACAGAGATGCCATATTGAAAAATTTTGACTGAATCTATACTCATTTTATTGCTCTTCCTTTAAGCAAATATTTACTTTGATGTGAAAGCCAAAATATTAATACTTTATGGCATATCTTTGAAAAGGCAGAATAGACCATTACAACCTGCAGAAAGTAGGTCAACACAGGTGGCGCCACCAAAAGGTTTTTTTGCATGTTCATCCCATGACCAGTAATTCTGCAAAGTTTCATGAAGGCAGCTGCCGTGGCTGTTGAGATATTTGATAACAGACGGTGGACAGTGGACAATGGACGGCGGACCCTGCGCCATGGCATGAGTTCACAGAATGAACAAAAAATTTAATCTCAAACAAACAGTCATACATGTTACAGGGATGCCAAGTTGGCGGAATAACAATGCATGAGATTTTTATTTATTTTTTGGGGAGGGATCGGTGGAAAATTTTGAAAAATATGTATGTATACTACTGTATTCTGGTGCATTTTTGCTGTCATTTATTGGTCAATGGTTACTATGGATAACATTAAAAACAAACATAACTTCTGTCTTTCTCGAAGTCAAAGTAAGGGTTCATTTTGCCATAAGTACATTATTTCAACAAAAAAAAAAAAAAAACGCTAATTGGACTTCATTGAGCTGGAAACTCTAGGTTTTTAGGAACATCCATAAAGGGTGTTTCCATGTGCGCGTATTCCCATGTGTCCGTCAGCGCAGAGGCGGATCCAGGATTTTTCAACAGGGGGGGGGGGGGCTAGAATCAGAAACTGGTTTTAATTTGATACAGATAAAGTGCAAATTATAATTTATATATATATATATATATATATATATATATATATATATATATATATAAAATATATAGAAGTGTAAAAACATGGGCAATGTTTGGACGAAACGTAAATGTAGACTCAAAAGTAAAAATTTTCACATTATGATTATAGGTAATTTTATTTGAAAATATATTCACTCATCCGTTGTATACTCCTGCTTGACAGGCAGGAAATACTAAATAAATAACAAAAAAGCATAACAGCTAAATAATTTGGCGCAATATATAATAAAGAAGCAACATTTCCTTGATTAAGAAAACCTCCAGTATATGTGATATATATAAATGCAGGTTTGATGGAATATATTAATCTGTTAAAACACACATGCACGTATATAACTTCTGACAGCTGCTCTTTAGTTGGGTAAAATTACACAAATACCAGTGCATATACATAAGCAAAAAAAAATCTCATCGTGATCTTTATGTACGAAAAGACATTTATTTGCAAATTTGCATATAACTTCATAGTATTCGCATATTTTGAGAACTCGTGGGGGGGGGGCAATTATAT
Organism: Sipunculus nudus; assembly: GCA_026874595.1. Lineage (NCBI taxonomy): Eukaryota > Metazoa > Annelida > Sipuncula > Golfingiida > Sipunculidae > Sipunculus > Sipunculus nudus. Next base: position 14,297,652 of record CM049321.1, read on the forward strand.
ACCCAACCCCATAGCCCTTTCAATTATCATTTGTGATCATATCAAAGGAATGGAAAATTAGAACCGAGCACATGCAGGCAAGGACGCATCTATAAGCATTCCTCTATTATATCAAAACCAAGTTTACCCATTCATAAAATAAATGCAAACGTTAAACATTCAAAAGTAATAAGCAACATTGAATTATGTAAATATTAATGTGAGGCAAACCGATACCTCATTATAATTAGTTATATACTCGAACTACAGCTGAATTTCAAGTTTATTTTACTCTTTCGAGATTATTTTGAATAACCAGTAGCTTGAATTATTCTTCTTTGTGTGCGGCTACTATATTAAAGAGCTTATCAGCTTACGGTAAATTTTATCTCTGGCGCGTACGTCTTGATGTATTATAAAGCATTTGTTATCTAGTATATATTTATGCACTATCCATAACTGCATTGCTGATCGATAAGAAATATTCATCAATTAATGCTGTGAGTATAATATTTAATTTTCCTGTAACATTTTGAAAAGTTGTTCTAATCACTATATACGTCCAACAAAGTGTTCGCCTACGAAAATTCAAACGGATATATACAGCCCCAATCTTGGTCATTTATCATTAACATGTTATTAATGACGAGCCAGCACGTTAGAGCTTAATTCTGCAATCATAAAAAAGACCAGGCATATACATACACTGTTTATTGTGTTTTAACTGAACGATAATACAATATCATTCAGTTCAAATCGATCAAGAGTGCATGTATTTCCCAAAACAAGGCCAATTGAAAAAATGTCGTTCAAGATGTCGAAGCCTTAAGAAGCTGTAACATTCTACGTGAACGACGTAGAAATAATGTGTATAGAAATGTTAATGTCTACATCCATTGAGGGTATTCCAATTTATTCTTTTAAAATATAAATAGATATTGGCATTGCACAAACACACGCTTTTAGTTCCATTTTTATCCCATATTTTCGTTGTTGTTGAATTGGTCGTTTTTTAATGCTATATGGAAATTATAAATAAAATAATGCAAATGACATATGGATATAACGCATAGATATACACATTTCTCTGATAAAAAAGCCTATAACAGTGGTTTTCGAGGGGGGGGGGGGGGCTTTAGCCCCAAAGCTCCCCCTCTGGATCCGCCACTGCCAGCGTATGTGTTTACATGCGTGAAAATCGCCATAAGAGCGATTTTCACGCATAGGGTCTGCGTAAACTCTGGGTTTCAGGGTAGAATGACGTCACTTCACCATCTTTTTGTGAAATCCCTGCTCGATCGACTGGACAAATATATTAGTCTGCCAGTTTGCGCATATACGCATTCACGCGTATATGGAAACACATAATTTCACGCACACACGCATATTTGCGCACATGGAAACATGCCTTAAGCAAGGTTGAGAGTACTTGCAAATGAAGAGAAGTGGCAGTTCCTACTTGTTAAGAGATTATTTGTCTGGCAATATTTTTGCACCTCAAATCCCAGCCCCCCCCCCCCCCCAGGCTACGGCCCACCGCGCCACAAAATAAACGATAAAATATAAATATAAGTACATATCTTATTGTGAGAGTAACCCATTGAAAACTATATTTTCTTTTGATTTTTTTTAAATGAAAAATGACCCAACTTAAATTCCTCCACTCAGTTAATAAATCTCCCCAACTCCGGTTAAAAGCCCGCAATATGGATTTATCAGCTTGTATTAAATATATAAATCTGGTTTAAAATAGCCCATACTGGAGATATGATACCTATTTTTAAACCTTTTGCTTAATTACAATATATTTTGGAATGTATCTCACATACAATAAAAGATGTGTTCGTGTTTATTCCAGCTTTTGTTGTTGTTCCAAATTGACGCCACTGTCTTGATCAACCCCTCTTTCAACAAACCTGGTAAAACGCTTAATGCCATTGTGAGGACATGCGGTATGGGTTCACGAAGTGCATGGGTATTGTTGGGCTGTGCAAATATCATGTACAGAGTAGGGTGAATGGCAGCTGGGGCCAGGGTAATTAGACACCTGCTATGATCATTGTTTGGAGTTATTCAGGCACGCAGCTTCGTTAGTTAACATCAATCACGTTAGTTGTTGATATGCTACAAGTTGTTCTTTGACAGGGTAATTTTCATGGCTATTCCGACCGGAACCCCTGTCTTTGTTAATGGATTATAGCCTGTTTGTTCGGAAAGTATCGCTGACGTGTTTCTTTTTCGTCCAGCAAGCGATGAGTTCTCGTGTAATTGTTATTGTCTGCAAAAATTAAAGGCTTATACTGTAACTGAGGTCAAGTTCTTTATTAAGAATTACATTTCATTTTTCGCAAAACTTGTTTTCTTTATTTTGCATACATGTTGAAACTGGAACTATATGCCGTCGCATGAAATGTAACGTGTGCCGCGGATTGTTACATGGACTTTTTTTCATGTGAATGCATGTAAAATTGACCGAATTACCTCTCGCGGCAGGATATCGAAGATTATGAAAAGGATACGTTTTGAATTGGAGACGTAGTTGCTCTCAGAGATCGCTGGAGGAGAGGTCGCACATTGCAGTTCCAGTTGTATTTCGATGTCTGTTGGAAACATATAAAAGGCCGGAGGGGGTAAGTTATGTTAATTACGTTAAGAGTTTGGCTCTCCGAGACAGTCTCGCTAGTGTTGTTGTTACTGGATTCATTGTTATCGTATTATTAATTTACGGGTTTTACTTTGAAGTTCTCATTGGTAAACATTGCATTGTATTTGTAACAGTAATAAGTATAAAAGGGGCAGTTTATTTGCTGATTAGACAGGGTGATAAATATATTTGCTGAAGTGGTGAAAAATGTGGTTTTTATCAGGGCCGGTAAAAAAAAAAATAAATCCATATTTTACTTTTTTTTATTTAAATACTTTTATTGATTTAAATCAACTTGTGATAAATTATTAGTTTCCTCAGTTTTTATTAACAAAATTGAGTTTTGTAGTAAGGATTATTATGATGGTAATTAAAATAATTTTAGAGAGTATAAATAAGTAGTATATAAGGAACTAAAAGTTTTTGTTATTAAAATGTGACCATTAGGCCAAAAAAAATAAAAGGTGTGGTTCTCGGGCACCGCCCGCGTCAATTTTTAACCCCCGCATCAAAAATTTTTATTTTGATTTTCATCTTTCAAGTAGAAAAATAGTACAATTTATGTAGTGCTTTTACCTGTTTAGCAAAAAAATTTGTTATTTTCATGCTTTTCACTGATCATATGACATTTTATCGGAGCATTAAAAAAAAGGTCAAAAATAAAATACCGCCCGCCCGCACCGATTTCTGAAAAAAAAGTGCCTGAGAACCATACCTTATTTTTTTTTTGGCCTTAACAAATTTGATATCTGACTGGGCATTTCAGACAGATCATGTTCTATAACCTTATAAAATGCTTGCCTACTTACATTTCAAGGCCCATTACCAAACAAAATTAAATTTGAATAATAAAATTATGAAAAATACAGTGTTTGAATGAACTGTCAGTCTTCTCACGTAGTTTAAGTTTACAAATATGCGTTGCTTGGTAACCCCATTCAACATTGATTTGTTCACCACTGCTTGGTGATTGTTATCCATTAAGATCTACACAATAATTCAGCATATCTTCATCACATGCTGTCAACATATATACAGTATAATCCAGCATTTGATATTAGGGTACCAGATACAGACATCTGCTTAATATGAAACAGCTTAAACGTTTATACTGACCTTTCTATGAGATAGTCTCCAAATTTAACTTGAACTGCAGTGTTAATTTTGAAGTATGCTCCATGGCCAGTAGTAAAATAAAGCTTACAACAAATAATTTCAGTTTATTTTGAAATTTTGTCACAGATTTGAAGTTGATATTTTTTCTAAGGTTTTGTGATCCATATTGCAGTAAGAGTGTTTTTTTTTCATAAGCGCGTATTGCGTATCAGAAGTCCGCATGCGAGTTCGTATGCGTAGTCTATATCCGCTAAGTTCGTTTTCCATAACTATATGGTATACCTATGCGTAGTCAGTACTCCGTGAAGATAGGTGCTCGATGGCTGAAGATTTTCTTTCTTAGCAGGCCATTCCGCCATATATATTTATTGTACATTTCCAAGTATTAGCAAACAAAAGTGTGTTAATTTGTTTAATATTTATATTATATTGTACATTTCCCAGTATTAGCAACAACAGTTTGTTCATTTGTTTAATATTTATATTTTCAAAAAGAAACTTAATTATTATTATTTTACACGCGGTTCTGATGTTTACGGTTCAAGCATTTGGAAAACACGTGTATATGTTAAAACGTCTAAAAAGCGGTTTTTGCGGACTGCGCACTTATGAAAAAGCATTTTAATGTGTATCGTAACTGGTCAATTAACTACATTTTGTAAAAAAAATGTTCTTTATTAAAGAGGTGAATATGTATATAAAAATAATGGTTATTGAAATGTGTGTATTATTATATATTGTAATGTGTGAACATTACCAATAAACAGTAAGGGGGGGGGGCAATCGCCATAAAACTACCTCAGTAAAATCAAGCTCTAAAGAGAAATGGAAACCTGTGTGTTTTCCAGTTGTTATTACTCGATAACGTTGTTATTGCTTATCATTAGTTTATTAGATTATTTCATTTAATTTATCAAATATTACAAATACACTATTATTTAATGCCATATTTTGGTTTTCATAACAGCAAGTGTCAAATGGGAAAACTTGCTGTGAATGCCACCGATGATGACGTGTGATGACATCAGTGCCCCGTTCAGCATACACGTTGTCTTCGTTCTGGCAGTCTAGAGGCACAAGACTTCGCGATTGCACTGTCTGGAAATATGTCGCGAAAGAGTAGACAAAGCTGATCAGCTGCAGCCAGAGGGACATCATGTTGAACCAAGAGGTTGGTCACCTTCAGCTCGGCTCTGGTAATTTTGTTCAGAATTTCCGGCCTGAGAGTCAGTTTTGGCTGCAACTTCCGTTGTTTTGCCCGATCATTGTGAACGTAGCTAGTGGCATGTCGCTCAATCTCAGCTTTTCCTTGGTGACCACAGACAAGAATCCTCTGACAGATATTGCATCTGTAACTTGAACCTGATATGAAAGTATAGATAGGCTCATTCTTTGTTGAATTTTGTTTTGTATCTGTATATAGGCACCCTTGTATTAGGCCGTCTTAACTTCTGGTTCGTTGCTACAATCCGATTCAGAGTCCGATTCAGAACCCATTGTATTGTAATTTTCTCATTAGTCGGCCCACATGATTTCGCACGTTCTTGCATCTCTTCAGATGGTTCCCAAAAACACCACTGGGAAGTTGCTGGTGCAGTTGTCGTCTCATTACTGTAGCACAAACTGTACAAAGGTCGTGTTGTAGCGAGATGACCCTTGTATCTGTTCTAGTACTTGTAACCAATGATTTGAATACTGCATCCTGCTTTACTGGTGTGTCTACCAAAAACAAAACAAAAGCAAAAACATATTAACATATATTATAATATGAATAAAAACATGCAAGTTTATTGACACTGATTATATTGCTCATGAAGCATTTGTAAATATTCACCTGTAGTTATTTGTGGAGGTTATACTGTCGCTTGTGCATATATGAATGTGCTTGCATTAATGTGCAATACTACACAACTTATTCATTACTGAATAATTCAATCATTCATTTGACCATACTGATATTAACAATCTATATATTAAAATCTTATCCTTACCAATGAATATGTGATGAGGTTTCTGTGCCAACATCAGACCAGCATTTTTACTCCATTCATCAGTCGTTGTCATGGCTGAGTGAAACTTTTAAGGTTGAGAATGTTCTCAGTGTTGCCAATCATCCGCATCCAAGGGCCAGGGATGAGTTTCCCAAACAGTCCCAAGGCCTGTAACGTTAGACGGACCTCTGGCAGCCGGGTGCCATTCAGGACTGCTCTATGGACTGGATTCATAGCTGGTAACACTGTGGTGAAAAATGTTTGAATGTGGTCCATATAATGGTAGAGAAGTCCTGCACTCGGGAAATAGATATGGAATCTGTTTCCAACAAATCTGAAACAAAATAGTCATCTTCAGGATATCATGTCAAATGTAGGATTTCATGCTGTACTATAGGTCGTGATCATGCTGGCAATTAAAACACATTTTATATATTGAGCCGTACAATATATATTTTAATATATTTATATATTGAGCCATACAATATATATTTTTATATATTTATATATTGAGCCATACAATATATATTTTTATATATTTATATATTGAGCCATACAATATATATTTTATATATATTTATACATTGAGCCAAACAATATATTTTTTATATATTTATATATTGAGCCATACAATACATATTTTTTTAATATTTTTATATTAAACCATGCAAAATACAAAATAATGCAAATTACAAATCAACAGAGTCATGAATCAATTTATTAATTACAATGTGCAGAATTTATGAATCACCTGTAGTAGGCAGACGAGAGCTTCATATTGGCCCCTTGTTGTTTCAGGTACTGCGTCAGGTCTTTGCTGCAAGCATACCTGGTATCATGAAACCTGGGCCTGGAGATCAGACACTGCAACACGGCAGGCACAGACACTTATGTTTCCTGGAGGAAACACCGGGACTCAATGTATACTTAACAGCCCCTCACTAGACACGGCTGGCACAGACACTGTTTCCAGGAGGAGACACTGCAATTCCATGAAGTCTTAACACCCTTCACTATGCACGCCTGGCACACACACTGTTTTCAGGAGGAGACACCGCAATTCCATGTATACTAAACACCTTTAACTATGCACGGCTTGCACAGACACCAACATTTTAGGAGGAGACACTGCAATTCCTTTTATTCTTAACACCCTTCACCATGCAATGCTGGCACAGAGACTAAAGTTTTCAGGAGGAATCACCGCAATTCCATGTATACTAAACACCTTTAACTATGCACGGCTTGCAAAGACACTAATATTTCAGGAGGAGACACTGCAATTCCTTGTATTCTTAACACCCTTCGCCATGCAAAGCTGGCACAGACACTGTTTTCAGGAGGAGACACTGCAATTCCATGTATACTAACCACCCTTGACTATGCACGACTAGCACAGACACTGTTTTCTGGAGGAGAGACTGCAATTCCATGTATTCTTAGCACCCTTCACCATGCAATGCTGGCACAGACACTAATGTTTTAAGGAGGAAACACCGTAATTCCATTTATACTACACACCCTTCACTATGCACGGCTTGCACACACACTGTTTTCAGGAGGAGACACTGCAATTCCATGTATACTACACACCCTTGACCATGCACGGCTGGCACACACACTGTTTTCAGGAGGAGACAACGCAATTCCATGTACACTAAACACCCTTCACTATGCACAGCTGGCACACATACTATTTTTTTTCAGGAGGAGACACCGCAATTCCATGTATACTAAACACCCTTAACTGGGCACGGCTTGCACAGACACTAATATTTTAGGAGGAGACACTGCAATTCCTTTTATTCTTAACACCCTTCACCATGCAATGCTGGCACAGACACTAAAGTTTTCAGGAGGAAACACCGTAATTCCATGTATACTAAACACCCTTGATCATGCAAGGCTAGCACACACACTATTTTTTTCAGGAGGAGACACGGCAATTCCATGTATACTAAACACCCTTGACTATGCACGGCTTGCACAGACAGTAATGTTTTCAGGAGGAGACACCAAATGTTCATGTATTCTTAACACCCTTGACCATGCACGGCTGGCACACACACTGTTTTCAGGAGGAGACAACGCAATTCCATGTACACTAAACACCCTTCACTATGCACAGCTGGCACACATACTATTTTTTTTCAGGAGGAGACACCGCAATTCCATGTATACTAAACACCCTTAACTAGGCACGGCTTGCACAGACACTAATATTTTAGGAGGAGACACCGCAATTCCATGTATACTTAACTACCTTGACTTTGCATGGCTGACACAGACAGTAATGTTTTCAGGAGGAAACACCGCAATTTCATGTATACTAATCACCCTTCACTATGCACAGCTGGCACACATAATAATTTTTTCAGGAGGAGACACGGCAATTCCATGTATACTAAACACCCTTGACTATGCACGGCTTGCACAGACAGTAATGTTTTCAGGAGGAGACACCAAATGTTCATGTATTCTTAACACCCTTCACCATGCACGCCTGGCACACACACTAATATTTCAGGAGGAGACACTGCAATTCCTTTTATTCTTAACACCCTTCGCCATGCAATGCTGGCACAGACACTAATGTTTTCAGGAGGAAACACCACAGTTCCATGTATACTACACACCCTTCACCATGCACGGCTGGCACACACACACTGTTTTCAGGAGGAGACACCGCAATCCCATGTATACTAAACACGCTTGACTATGCACGGCTATCACAGACACTGTTTTCAGGAGGAGACACTGCAATTCCATGTATTCTTAGCACCCTTCACGGCTTGCACACACACTAATGTTTTCAGGAGGAGACCCCGCAATTCCATGTATACACCCTTAACTACGCCCGGCTAGCACATGCACTAATTTTTTTCAGGAGGAGACACCACAATTCCATATATACTAAACACCCTTGACTATGCACTGCTAGCACAGACACTGTTTTCAGGAGGCGACACTGCAATTCCATGTATTCTTAGCACCCTTCACCATTCACGGCTGGCACAGACACTAATGTTTTCAGGAGGAGACACCGCAATTCCATGTATACTACACACTCTTCACCATGCACGGCTGGCACACACCCTTATGTTTTCAGGAGGAGACACCGAATTCCTTGTATTCTTAACAGCTTTCACCATGCAATGCTGGCACAGACACTAATGTTTTCAGAGGAAACACCGCAATTCCATGTATACAATACATGCTTCGCCATGCACGGCTGGCACACACAGTAATGTTTTCAGGAGGAGACAACGCAAATCCATGGATACTAAACACCCTCCACTATGACCAGCTGGCACGAATACTAATTTTTTTAGGAGGAGACACCGCAATTCCATGTATACTAAACACCCTTAACTAGGCACGGCTTGCACAGACACTAATATTTTAGGAGGAGACACTGCAATTCCTTTTATTCTTAACACCCTTCACCATGCACGGCTTGCGCACACACTAATGTTTTCAGGAGGAGACACCGCAATTCCATGTATACTAAACACCCTTAACTATGCACGGGTTGCACAGACACTAATATTTCAGGAGGAGACACTGCAATTCCTTTTTATTCTTAACACCCTACTCCATGCAGTGCTGGCACAGACACTACAGTTTTCAGGAGGAAACACCGCAATTTCATTTATATTAAACACCCTTCACTATGCACGGCTAGCACAGACAGTAATGTTCTCAGGAGGAGACACTGCAATTCCATGTATTCTTAGCACCCTTCACCATGCACGGCTTGCACACACACTGTTTTCAGGAGGAGACACCGCAATTCCATGTATTCACCTTTAACTATGCACGGCTTGCACACACACACGTTTTCAGAAGGAGACAGCGCAATTTCATGTATACTAAACACCCTTAACTATGCACGGCTTGCACAGACACTAATATTTCAGGAGACACTGCAATTCCTTTTTAATCTTAACACCCTAATCCATGCAATGCAGGCACAGACACTACAGTTTTCAGGAGGAAACACCGCAATTCCGTGTATACTAAACACCCTTTACTATGTACAGCTGGCACACATACTAATTATTTCAGGAGGAAACACCGCAATTCAATGTATACTAAACACCCTTAACTAGGCACGGCTTGCACAGACACAAATATTTTAGGAGGAGACACTGCAATTCCTTTTATTCTTAACACCCTTCACCATGCAATGTAGGCACAGACACTAAAGTTTTCAAGAGGAAACACCGTAATTCCATGTATACTAAACATCCTTAACTATGCACGGCTTGCACAGACACTAATATTTCAGGAGGAGACACTGCAATTCCTTTTTATTCTTAACACCCTTCTCCATGCAATGCTGGCACAGACACTAACGTTTTCAGGAGGAAACACAGCAATGCCATGTATACTAAACACCCTTGACCATGCAAGGCTAGCACACACCTATTTTCTTCAGGAGGAGACACCGCAATTCCATGTATACTTAACTACCTTGACTATGCACGGCTGGCACAGACAGTAATGTTTTCAGGAGGCGAGAGCAAATGTCCATGTATTCTTAACACCCTTCACCATGCACGCTTGGCACACACAGTTTTCAGGAGGAGACACCATAATTCCATGTATACTAAACACCCTTGACTCTGCACAGCTGGCACAGACACTGTTTTTAGGAGGAGACACTGCAATTCCATGTATTCTTAGCACCCTTCACCCTGCACGGCTTGCACAGACACTAAAGTTTTCAGGAGGAAACACCGTAATTCCATGTATACTAAACACCCTTGATCATACAAGGCTAGCACACACACTTTTTTTTTCAGGAGGAGACACCGCAATTCCATGTATACTTAACTACCATGACTTTGCATGGCTGACACAGACAGTAATGTTTTCAGGAGGAGACACCGCAATTCCATGTACACTACACATCATTCACTATGCACGCCTGGCACACACACTAATATTTCAGGAGGAGACACTGCAATTCCTTGTAATTCTTAAGAACCGTCTCTATGCAATGCTGGCACAGACACTACAGTTTTCAGGAGGAAACACTGGAATTCCATGTATTCTTAGCACCCTTCACCATGCACGGCTTGCACACACACTAATGTTTTCAGGAGGAGACACCGCAATTCCATGTATACTAAACACCCTTAACTATGCACGGGTAGCACAGACACTAATATTTCAGGAGGAGACACTGCAATTCCTTGTATTCTTAACACCCTTCGCCATGCAAAGCTGGCACAGACACTGTTTTCAGGAGGAGACACTGCAATTCCATGTATACTAACCACCCTTGACTATGCACGGCTAGCACAGACACTGTTTTCAGGAGGAGACACTGCAATTACATGTATTCTTAGCACCCTTCACCATGCAATGCTGGCACAGACACTAATGTTTTAAGGAGGAAACACCGTAATTCCATTTATACTACACACCCTTCACTATGCACGGCTTGCACACACACTGTTTTCAGGAGGAGACACTGCAATTCCATGTATACTACACACCCTTGACCATGCACGGCTGGCACACACACTGTTTTCAGGAGGAGACACCGCAATTCCATGTATTCACCCTTAACTATGCAATGCAGGCACAGACACTACAGTTTTCAGGAGGAAACTCCGCAATTCCGTGTATACTAAACACCCTTTACTATGTACAGCTGGCACACATACTAATTTTTTCAGGAGGAAACACCGCAATTCAATGTATACTAAACACCCTTAACTAGGCACGGCCTGCACAGACACTAACATTTTAGGAGGAGACACTGCAATTCCTTTTATTCTTAACATCCTTCACCATGCAATGCTGGCACAGACACTAAAGGTTTCAGGAGGAAACTGCAATTCCATGTATACTAAACACCCTTGACCATGCAAGGCTACCACACACCTATTTTCTTCAGGAGGAGACACCGCAATTCCATGTATACTAAACACCCTTCACTATGCACAGCTGGCACACATACTAATTTTTTTCAGGAGGAGACACCGCAATTCCATGTATACTAAACACCCTTGATTAAGCACGGGTGGCACAGACAGTATTTTTTTCAGGAGGAGACACCGCAATTCCATGTATACTAAACACCCTTCACAATGCACAGCTGGCACACATACTAATTTTTTCAGGAGGAGACACCACAATTCCATGTATGCTAAACACCCTTGACTCTGCACAGCTGGCACAGACACTAAAGTTTTCAGGAGGAAATTTCGTAATTCCATGTATACTAAACACCCTTGGCTATGCACGGCGAGCACAGACACTGTTTTCAGGAGGAGACACTGCAATTCCATGTATTCTTAGCACCCTTCACCCTGCACGGCTTGCACACACACTAATGTTTTCAGGAGGAGACAGCCCAATTCCATGTATTCTTAGCACCCTTCACCATGCACGGCTTGCACACACACTAATGTTTTCAGGAGGAGACACCGGAATTCCATGTATACTAAACACCCTTAACTATGCACGGCCTGCACAGACACTAACATTTTAGGAGGAGACACTGCAATTCCTTTTTATTCTTAACACCCTTCTCCATGCAATGCTGGCACAGACACTACAGTTTTCAGGAGGAGACTTCGCAATTCCATTTATACTAAACACCCTTCACTATGCACAGCTGGCACACATACTAATTTTTTCAGGAGGAGACACCGCAATTATTCTATGTATACTAAACACCCTTGACTATGCACGGCTAGCACAGACAGTAATGTTCTCAGGAGGAGACACTGCAATTCCATGTATTCTTATCACCCTTCACCATGCACGGCTTGCACACACACTGTTTTCAGGAGGAGACACCGCAATTCCATGTATTCACCCTTAACTATGCACGGCTTGCACACACACATGTTTTCAGGAGGAGACAGCGCAATTTCATGTATACTAAACACCCTTAACTATGCACGGCTTGCACATACATTAATATTTCAGGAGGAGACACTGCAACTCCTTTTTAATCTTAACACCCTACTCCATGCAATGCAGGCAGAGACACTACAGTTTTCAGGAGGAAACTCCGCAATTCCGTGTATACTAAACACCCTTTACTATGTATAGCTGGCACACATACTAATTTTTTCAGGAGGAGACACCGCAATTCCATGTATACTAAACACCCTTGGCTATGCACGGCTAGCACAGACACTGTTTTCAGGAGGAGACACTGCAATTCCATGTATTCTTAGCACCCTTCACCCTGCACGGCTTGCACACACACTAATGTTTTCAGGAGGAGACACTGCAATTCCTTTTAATTCTTAAGAACCGTCTCTATGCAATGCTGGCACAGACACTACAGTTTTCAGGAGGAAACACTGGAATTCCATGTATTCTTAGCACCCTTCACCATGCACGGCTTGCACACACACTAATGTTTTCAGGAGGAGACACCGCAATTCCATGTATACTAAACACCCTTAACTATGCACGGGTAGCACAGACACTAATATTTCAGGAGGAGACACTGCAATTCCTTTTTATTCTTAACACCCTTCTCCATGCAATGCTAGCACAGACACTACAGTTTTCAGGAGGAGACACCGCAATTCCGTTTATGCTAAACACCCTTCACTATGCTCAGCTGGCATACATACTAATTTTTTTCAGGAGGAGACACCGCAATTATTCTATGTATACTAAACACCCTTGACTATGCACGGATAGCACAGACAGTAATGTTCTCAGGAGGAGACACTGCAATTCCATGTATTCTTATCACCCTTCACCATGCACGGCTTGCACACACACTGTTTTCAGGAGGAGACACCGCAATTCCATGTATTCACCCTTAACTATGCACGGCTTGCACACACACATGTTTTCAGGAGGAGACAGCGCAATTTCATGTATACTAAACACCCTTAACTATGCACGGCTTGCACAGACATTAATATTTCAGGAGGAGACACTGCAATTCGTTTTTAATCTTAACACCCTACTCCATGCAATGCAGGCACAGACACTACAGTTTTCAGGAGGAAACTCCGCAATTCCGTGTATACTAAACACCCTTTACTATGTACAGCTGGCACACATACTAATTTTTTCAGGAGGAGACACCGCAATTCAATGTATACTAAACACCCTTAACTAGGCACGGCCTGCACAGACACTAACATGTTAGGAGGAGACACTGCAATTCCTTTTATTCTTTACACCCTTCACCATGCAATGCTGGCACAGACACTAAAGGTTTCAGGAGGAAACTGCAATTCCATGTATACTAAACACCCTTGACCATGCAAGGCTACCACACACCTATTTTCTTCAGGAGGAGACACCGCAATTCCATGTATACTAAACACCCTTCACTATGCACAGCTGGCACACATACTAATTTTTTCAGGAGGAGACACCGCAATTCCATGTATACTAAACACCCTTGACTATGCACGGGTGGCACAGACAGTATTTTTTTCAGGAGGAGACACCGCAATTCGATGTATACTAAACACCCTTCACAATGCACAGCTGGCACACATACTAATTTTTTCAGGAGGAGACACCGCTATTCCATGTATGCTAAACACCCTTGACTCTGCACAGCTGGCACAGACACTAAAGTTTTCAGGAGGAAATTTCGTAATTCCATGTATTCTTAGCACCCTTCACCATGCACGGCTGACACACACACTAGTTTTTTCAGGAGGAGACACCGGAATTCCATGTATACTAAACACCCTTGGCAATGCACGGCGAGCACAGACACTGTTTTCAGGAGGAGACACTGCAATTCCATGTATTCTAAACACCCTTCACCCTGCACGGCTTGCACACACACTGTTTTCAGGAGGAGACAGCCCAATTCCATGTATTCTTAGCACCCTTCACCATGGACGGCTTGCACACACACTGTTTTCAGGAGGAGACACCGCAATTCCATGTATACTAAACACCCTTAACTATGCACGGGTAGCACAGACACTAATATTTCAGGAGGAGACACTGCAATTCCTTTTTATTCTTAACACCCTTCTCCATGCAATGCTGGCACAGACACTACAGTTTTCAGGAGGAGACTTCGCAATTCCATTTATACTAAACACCCTTCACTATGCACAGCTGGCACACATACTAATTTTTTCAGGAGGAGACACCGCAATTATTCTATGTATACTAAACACCCTTGGCTATGCACGGCTAGCACAGACACTGTTTTCAGGAGGAGACACTGCAATTCCATGTATTCTTAGCACCCTTCACCCTGCACGGCTTGCACACACACTGTTTTCAGGAGGAGACAGCCCAATTCCTTGTATTCTTAACACCCTTCACCATGCAATGCTGGCACAGACACTAAAGTTTTCAGGAGGAAACACAGCAATTCCATGTACACTAAACACCCTTGACCATGCAAGGCTAGCACACACACTATTTTTTTCAGGAGGAGACACCGCAATTCCATGTATACTTAACTACCTTGACTATGCACGGCTGGCACAGACAGTAATGTTTTCAGGAGGAGACACAAAAGTCCATGTATTCTTAACACCCTTCACCATGCACGCCTGACACACACACTAGTTTTTTCAGGAGGAGACACCGCTATTCCATGTATACTAAACACCCTTGGCTATGCACGGCGAGCACAGACACTGTTTTCAGGAGGAGACACTGCAATTCCATGTATTCTTAGCACCCTTCACCCTGCACGGCTTGCACACACACTGTTTTCAGGAGGAGACAGCCCAATTCCATGTATTCTTAACACCCTTCACCATGCACGCCTGACACACACACTAGTTTTTTCAGGAGGAGACACCGGAATTCCATGTGTACTAAACACCCTTGGCTATGCACGGCGAGCACAGACACTGTTTTCAGGAGGAGACACTGCAATTCCATGTATTCTTAGCACCCTTCACCCTGCACAGACACTAATATTTTCAGGAAGAGACACCGCAATTCTTTGTATTCTTAGCAGCCTTCACCATGCAATGCTGGCACAGACACTGTTTTCAGAGGAAACACCGCAATTCCATGTATACTATGCTAAACACCCTTGACTCTGCACAGCTGGCACAGACACTAAAGTTTTCAGGAGGAAATTTCGTAATTCCATGTATACTAAACACCCTTCACAATGCACAGCTGGCACACATACTAATTTTTTCAGGAGGAGACACCGCAATTCCATGTATGCTAAACACCCTTGACTCTGCACAGCTGGCACAGACACTAAAGTTTTCAGGAGGAAATTTCGTAATTCCATGTATACTAAACATCCTTAACTATGCACGGCTTGCACAGACACTAATATTTCAGGAGGAGACACTGCAATTCATTTTTATATTTAACACCCTTCTCCATGCAATGCTGGCACAGACACTAAAGTTTGCAGGAGGAAACACCGCAATTTCATGTATACAAAACACCCTTTACCATGCAAGGGCTAGCACACACCTATTTTCTTCAGGAGGAGACACCGCAATTCCATGTATACTTAACTACCTTGACTATGCACGGCTGGCACAGACAGTAATGTTTTCAGGAGGCGACAGCAAATGTCCATGTATTCTCAACACCCTTCACCATGCACGCCTGGCACACACACTGTTTTCAGGAGGAGACACCATAATTCCATGTATACTAAACACCCTTGGCTATGCACGGCTAGCACAGACACTGTTTTCAGGAGGAGACACTGCAATTCCATGTATTCTTAGCACCCTTGACCCTGCACGGCTTGCACACACACTGTTTTCAGGAGGAGACAGCCCAATTCCTTGTATTCTTAACACCCTTCACCATGCAATGCTGGCACAGACACTAAAGTTTTCAGGAGGAAACACAGCAATTCCATGTATACTAAACACCCTTGACCAAGCAAGGCTAGCACACACACTATTTTTTTTCAGGAGGAGACACCGCAATTCCATGTATACTTAACTACCTTGACTATGCACGGCTGGCACAGACAGTAATGTTTTCAGGAGGAGACACCAAAAGTCCATGTATTCTTAACACCCTTCACCATGCACGCCTGACACGCACACTAGTTTTTTCAGGAGGAGACACCGGAATTCCATGTATACTAAACACCCTTGGCTATGCACGGCGAGCACAGACACTGTTTTCAGGAGGAAACACTGCAATTCCATGTATTCTTAGCACTCTTCACCCTGCACGGCTTGCACACACACTGTTTTCAGGAGGAGACAGCCCAATTCCTTGTATTCTTAACACCCTTCACCATGCAATGCTGGCACAGACACTTAAGTTTTCAGGAGGAAACACAGCAATTCCATGTATACTAAACACCCTTGACCATGCAAGGCTAGCACACACCTATTTTCTTCAGATGGAGACACCGCAATTCCATGTATACTAAACACCCTTCACTATGCACAGCTGGCACACATACTAATTTTTTCAAGAGGAGACACCAAATGTCCGTGTATTCTTAACACCCTTCACCATGCTCGCCTGGCACACACACTAAATGTTTTGAGGAGGAGACACCACAATTCCCTGTATACTAAACACCCTTGGCTATGCACGGCGAGCACAGACACTGTTTTCAGGGGGAGACACTGCAATTCCATGTATTCTTAGCACCCTTCACCCTGCACGGCTTGCACACACACTGTTTTCAGGAGGAGACAGCCCAATTCCATGTATTCTTAACACCCTTCACCATGCACGCCTGACACACACACTAGTTTTTTCAGGAGGAGACACCGGAATTCCATGTATACTAAACACACTTGGCTATGCACGGCGAGCACAGACACTGTTTTCAGGAGGAGACACTGCAATTCCATGTATTCTTAGCACCCTTCACCCTGCACGGCTTGCACACACACTGTTTTCAGGAGGAGACAGCCCAATTCCTTGTATTCTTAACACCCTTCACCATGCAATGCTGGCACAGACACTTAAGTTTTCAGGAGGAAACACAGCAATTCCATGTATACTAAACACCCTTGACCATGCAAGGCTAGCACACACCTATTTTCTTCAGATGGAGACACCGCAATTCCATGTATACTAAACACCCTTCACTATGCACAGCTGGCACACATACTAATTTTTTCAAGAGGAGACACCAAATGTCCGTGTATTCTTAACACCCTTCACCATGCTCGCCTGGCACACACACTAAATGTTTTGAGGAGGAGACACCACAATTCCATGTATACTAAACACCCTTGGCTATGCACGGCGAGCACAGACACTGTTTTCAGGGGGAGACACTGCAATTCCATGTATTCTTAGCACCCTTCACCCTGCACGGCTTGCACACACACTGTTTTCAGGAGGAGACAGCCCAATTCCATGTATTCTTAACACCCTTCACCATGCACGCCTGACACACACACTAGTTTTTTCAGGAGGAGACACCGGAATTCCATGTATACTAAACACCCTTGGCTATGCACGGCGAGCACAGACACTGTTTTCAGGAGGAGACACTGCAATTCCAGGTATTCTTAGCACCCTTCACCCTGCACAGACACTAATATTTTCAGGAAGAGACACCGCAATTCTTTGTATTCTTAGCAGCCTTCACCATGCAATGCTGGCACAGACACTGTTTTCAGAGGAGACACCGCAATTCCTTGTATTCCTTACACACTTCACCATGCAATGCTGGCACAGACACTTATTTTTTCAGGAGGAAACACCGCAATTCCATGTATACTACACACCCTTCACCATGCACGGCTGGCACAGACACTGTTTTCAGGAGAAGACACTGAAATTCCATGTATACTACACCCTTCACCATGCACGGCTGGCACAGACACTAATATTTTCACTGCAATTCCTTTTATTCTTAACACCCTTTTCACTGCAATTCCTTTTATTCTTAACACCCTTCACCATGCAATGCTGGCACAGACACTAATGTTTTCAGGTGGAAATTTCGTAATTCCATGTATACTAAACATCTTTAACCATGCACGGCTTGCACAGACACTAATATTTCAGGAGGAGACACTGCAATTCCTTTTTATACTTAACACCCTTCTCCATGCAATGCTGGCACAGACACTAAAGTTTGCAGGAGGAAACACCGCAATTCCATGTATACAAAACACCCTTTACCATGCAAGGGCTAGCACACACCTATTTTCTTCAGGAGGAGACACCGCAATTCCATGTATACTTAACTACCTTGACTATGCACGGCTGGCACAGACAGTAATGTTTTCAGGAGGCGAAAGCAAATGTCCATGTATTCTCAACACCCTTCACCATGCACGCCTGGCACACACACTGTTTTCAGGAGGAGACACCATAATTCCATGTATACTAAACACCCTTGACTCTGCACAGCTGGCACAGACACTGTTTTTAGGAGGAGACACTGCAATTCCATGTATTCTTAGCACCCTTCACCCTGCACGGCTTGCACACACACTAACGTTTTCAGGAGGAGACCGCGCAATTCCTTGTATTCGTAACACCCTTCACCATGCAATGCTGGCACAGACACTAACGTTTTCAGGAGGAGACATCGCAATTCCATGTATACTAAACACCCTTGACCATGCAAGGCTAGCACACACCTATTTTCTTCAGGAGGAGACACCGCAATTCCATGTATACTAAACACCCATCACTATGCACAGCTGGAACACATACTAATTTTTTTTCAGGAGGAGACACCGCAATTCCATGTATGCTAAACACCCTTGACTCTGCACAGCTGGCACAGACACTAAAGTTTTCAGGAGGAAATTTTGTAATTCCATGTATACTAAACATCCTTAACTATGCACGGCTTGCACAGACACTAATATTTCAGGAGGAGACACTGCAATTCCTTTTTATTCTTAACACCCTTCTCCATGCAATGCTGGCACAGACACTAAAGTTTGCATGAGGAAACACCGCAATTCCATGTATACTAAACACCCTTGACCATGCAAGGCTAGCACACATACTATTTTTTTCAGGAGGAGACACCGCAATTCCATGTATACTTAACTACCTTGACTATGCACGGCTGGCACAGACAGTAATGTTTTCAGGAGAAGACACCAAAAGTCCATGTATTCTTAACACCCTTCACCATGCACGCCTGACACACACACTAGTTTTTTCAGGAGGAGACACCGCAATTCCATGTATACTAAACACCCTTGGCTATGCACGGCGAGCACAGACACTGTTTTCAGGAGGAGACACTGCAATTCCATGTATTCTTAGCACCCTTCACCCTGCACGGCTTGCACACACACTAATGTTTTCAGGAGGAGACAGCCCAATTCCATGTATTCTTAACACCCTTCACCATGCACGCCTGACACACACACTAGTTTTTTCAGGAGGAGACACCGGAATTCCATGTATACTAAACACCCTTGGCTATGCACGGCGAGCAAAGACACTGTTTTCAGGAGGAGACACTGCAATTCCATGTATTCTTAGCACCCTTCACCCTGCACAGACACTAATATTTTCAGGAAGAGACACCGCAATTCTTTGTATTCTTAGCAGCCTTCACCATGCAATGCTGGCAGAGACACTGTTTTCAGAGGAAACACCGCAATTCCTTTAATACAACAAACCCTTCACCATGCACGGCTGGCACACACACTGTTTTCAGGAGGATACACCACAATTCCATGTATACTAAACACCCTTCACTGTGCACAGCTGGCACAGATACTAATTTTTTTCAGGAGGAAACACCGCAATTCCATGTATACTAAACACCCTTCACAATGCACAGCTGGCACACATACTAATTTTTTCAGGAGGAGACACCGCAATTCCATGTATGCTAAACACCCTTGACTCTGCACAGCTGGCACAGACACTAAAGTTTTCAGGAGGAAATTTTGTAATTCCATGTATACTAAACATCCTTAACTATGCACGGCTTGCACAGACACTAATATTTCAGGAGGAGACACTGCAATTCCTTTTTATTCTTAACACCCTTCTCCATGCAATGCTGGCACAGACACTAAAGTTTGCATGAGGAAACACCGCAATTCCATGTATACTAAACACCCTTGACCATGCAAGGCTAGCACACATACTATTTTTTTCAGGAGGAGACACCGCAATTCCATGTATACTTAACTACCTTGACTATGCACGGCTGGCACAGACAGTAATGTTTTCAGGAGGCGACAGCAAATGTCCATGTATTCTCAACACCCTTCACCATGCACGCCTGGCACACACACTGTTTTCAGGAGGAGACACCATAATTCCATGTATACTAAACACCCTTGGCTATGCACGGCTAGCACAGACACTGTTTTCAGGAGGAGACACTGCAATTCCATGTATTCTTAGCACCCTTGACCCTGCACGGCTTGCACACACACTGTTTTCAGGAGGAGACAGCCCAATTCCTTGTATTCTTAACACCCTTCACCATGCAATGCTGGCACAGACACTAAAGTTTTCAGGAGGAAACACAGCAATTCCATGTATACTAAACACCCTTGACCAAGCAAGGCTAGCACACACACTATTTTTTTTCAGGAGGAGACACTGCAATTCCATGTATACTTAACTACCTTGACTATGCACAGCTGGCACAGACAGTAATGTTTTCAGGAGGAGACACCAAAAGTCCATGTATTCTTAACACCCTTCACCATGCACGCCTGACACGCACACTAGTTTTTTCAGGAGGAGACACCGGAATTCCATGTATACTAAACACCCTTGGCTATGCACGGCGAGCACAGACACTGTTTTCAGGAGGAAACACTGCAATTCCATGTATTCTTAGCACCCTTCACCCTGCACGGCTTGCACACACACTGTTTTCAGGAGGAGACAGCCCAATTCCTTGTATTCTTAACACCCTTCACCATGCAATGCTGGCACAGACACTTAAGTTTTCAGGAGGAAACACAGCAATTCCATGTATACTAAACACCCTTGACCATGCAAGGCTAGCACACACCTATTTTCTTCAGATGGAGACACCGCAATTCCATGTATACTAAACACCCTTCACTATGCACAGCTGGCACACATACTAATTTTTTCAAGAGGAGACACCAAATGTCCGTGTATTCTTAACACCCTTCACCATGCTCGCCTGGCACACACACTAAATGTTTTGAGGAGGAGACACCACAATTCCATGTATACTAAACACCCTTGGCTATGCACGGCGAGCACAGACACTGTTTTCAGGGGGAGACACTGCAATTCCATGTATTCTTAGCACCCTTCACCCTGCACGGCTTGCACACACACTGTTTTCAGGAGGAGACAGCCCAATTCCATGTATTCTTAACACCCTTCACCATGCACGCCTGACACACACACTAGTTTTTTCAGGAGGAGACACCGGAATTCCATGTATACTAAACACCCTTGGCTATGCACGGCGAGCACAGACACTGTTTTCAGGAGGAGGCACTGCAATTCCATGTATTCTTAGCACCCTTCACCCTGCACAGACACTAATATTTTCAGGAAGAGACACCGCAATTCTTTGTATTCTTAGCAGCCTTCACCATGCAATGCTGGCACAGACACATTTTTTCAGGAGGAAACACCGCAATTCCATGTATACTACACACCCTTTACCATGCACGGCTGGCACAGACACTGTTTTCAGGAGAAAACACTGAAATTCCATGTATACTACACCCTTCACCATGCACGGCTGGCACAGACACTAATATTTTCACTGCAATTCCTTTTATTCTTAACACCCTTTTCACTGCAATTCCTTTTATTCTTAACACCCTTCACCATGCAATGCTGGCACAGACACTAATGTTTTCAGGTGGAAATTTCGTAATTCCATGTATACTAAACATCTTTAACCATGCACGGCTTGCACAGACACTTATATTTCAGGAGGAGACACTGCAATTCCTTTTTATACTTAACACCCTTCTCCATGCAATGCTGGCACAGACACTAAAGTTTGCAGGAGGAAACACCGCAATTCCATGTATACAAAACACCCTTTACCATGCAAGGGCTAGCACACACCTATTTTCTTCAGGAGGAGACACCGCAATTCCATGTATACTTAACTACCTTGACTATGCACGGCTGGCACAGACAGTAATGTTTTCAGGAGGCGAAAGCAAATGTCCATGTATTCTCAACACCCTTCACCATGCACGCCTGGCACACACACTGTTTTCAGGAGGAGACACCATAATTCCATGTATACTAAACACCCTTGACTCTGCACAGCTGGCACAGACACTGTTTTTAGGAGGAGACACTGCAATTCCATGTATTCTTAGCACCCTTCACCCTGCACGGCTTGCACACACACTAACGTTTTCAGGAGGAGACCGCGCAATTCCTTGTATTCTTAACACCCTTCACCATGCAATGCTGGCACAGACACTAACGTTTTCAGGAGGAGACATCGCAATTCCATGTATACTAAACACCCTTGACCATGCAAGGCTAGCACACACCTATTTTCTTCAGGAGGAGACACCGCAATTCCATGTATACTAAACACCCATCACTATGCACAGCTGGCACACATACTAATTTTTTTTCAGGAGGAGACACCGCAATTCCATGTATGCTAAACACCCTTGACTCTGCACAGCTGGCACAGACACTAAAGTTTTCAGGAGGAAATTTTGTAATTCCATGTATACTAAACATCCTTAACTATGCACGGCTTGCACAGACACTAATATTTCAGGAGGAGACACTGCAATTCCTTTTTATTCTTAACACCCTTCTCCATGCAATGCTGGCACAGACACTAAAGTTTGCATGAGGAAACACCGCAATTCCATGTATACTAAACACCCTTGACCATGCAAGGCTAGCACACATACTATTTTTTTCAGGAGGAGACACCGCAATTCCATGTATACTTAACTACCTTGACTATGCACGGCTGGCACAGACAGTAATGTTTTCAGGAGAAGACACCAAAAGTCCATGTATTCTTAACACCCTTCACCATGCACGCCTGACACACACACTAGTTTTTTCAGGAGGAGACACCGCAATTCCATGTATACTAAACACCCTTGGCTATGCACGGCTAGCACAGACACTGTTTTCAGGAGGAGACACTGCAATTCCATGTATTCTTAGCACCCTTCACCCTGCACGGCTTGCACACACACTCATGTTTTCAGGAGGAGACAGCCAAATTCCTTGTATTCTTAAAACCCTTCACCATGCAATGCTGGCACAGACACTAAAGTTTTCAGGAGGAAACACAGCAATTCCATGTATACTAAACACCCTTGACCATGCAAGGCTAGCACACACCTATTTTCTTCAGGAGGAGACACCGCAATCCATGTATACTAAACACCCTTCACTATGCACAGCTGGCACACATACTAATTTTTTCAGGAGGAGACACCGCAATTCCATGTATGGTAAACACCCTTGACTATGCACGGGTGGCACAGACAGTAATTTTTTCAGGAGGAGACACCGCAATTCCATGTATACTAAACACCCTTCACTATGCACAGCTGGCACACATACTAATTTTTTCAGGAGGAGACACCAAATGTCCGTGTATTCTTAACACCCTTCACCATGCACGCCTGGCACACACACTAATGTTTTGAGGAGGAGACACCACAATTCCATGTATACTAAACACCCTTGACTCTGCACAGCTGGCACAGACACTGTTTTCAGGAGGAGACACTGCAATTCCATGTATTCTTAGTACCCTTCACCCTGCACGGCTTGCACACACACTGTTTTCAGGAGGAGACACCGCAATTCCTTGTATTCCTTACACCCTTCACCATGCAATGCTGGCACAGACACTAATGTTTTCAGGAGGAAACACCGCGATTCCATGTATACTACACACCCTTCACCATGCACGGCTGGCACAGACACTTTTTTCAGGAGAAGACTCTGCAATTCCATGTATACTACACCCTTCACCATGCACGGCCGGCACAGACACTAATATTTTCAGGAAGAGACACCGCAATTCTTTGTTTTCTTATCAGCCTTCACCATGCAATGCTGGCACAGACACTGTTTTCAGAGGAAACACCGCAATTTCATTAATACAACAAACCCTTCACTGTGCACAGCTGACACACATACTAATTTTTTCAGGAGGAAACACCACAATTCCATATATACTAAACACCCTTAACTAGGCACGGCTTGCACAGACACTAATATTTTAGGAGGAGACACTGCAATTCCTTTTATTCTTAACACCTTTCACCATGCAATGCTGGCACAGACACTAAAGTTTTCAGGAGGAAATTTCGTAATTCCATGTATACTAAACATTTTTAACTATGCACGGCTTGCACAGACACTAATATTTCAGGAGGAGACACTGCAATTCCTTTTTATTCTTAACACCCTTCTCCATGCAATGCTGGCACAGACACTAAAGTTTGCAGGAGGAAACACCGCAATTCCATGTATACTAAACACCCTTGACCATGCAAGGCTAGCACACACACTAATTTTTCAGGAGGAGACACCGCAATTCCATGTATACTTAACTACCTTGACTATGCACGGCTGGCACAGACAGTAATGTTTTCAGGAGAAGACACCAAAAGTCCATGTATTCTTAACACCCTTTACCATGCACGCCTAACACAAACACTAGTTTTTTCAGGAGGAGACACCGCAATTCCATGTATACTAAACACCCTTGGCTATGCACGGCTAGGACAGACACTGTTTTCAGGAGGAGACAGTGCAATTCCATGTATTCTTAGCACCCTTCACCATGCACGGCTTGCACACCCACTGTTTTCAGGAGGAGACACCGCGATTCCATGTATACTAAACACCCTTTACTATGCACGGCATGCACAAACACTTAATATTTCAGGAGGAGACACTGCAATTCCTTTTTATTCTTAACTCCCTTCTCCATGCAATGCTGGCACAGACATTACGCACCGCTTACACAGACACTGTTTTTCGGGAGACAACAGCGCCACTCTAAGTATTCTAAACTGGCTTTCACTGGGAAGCGCAGGCACACACACTGATGTTTTCAGGAAGAAACACCACCACTCTGAACTATACTTGTCAGCCACTCACTAGGCACGGCCGGCACAGACACTGATTTCAGGAGGAAACAATCCGACTCATGTATTCTGAACAGGCCTTCACTAGGAACGACCGGCACAAACGCTGTTTTAATGAGGAAACGCCACCACCTTATGTATGGTTTACAGGCCCTCACTACGCACGGCCGGCTCAGGCACTGATGTTTTCAGGAGATCAGACACCGCAACATGTCTGGCACAGGAGACTCCGCAAATCCATGTATTCTTAACACAGTTCATCATGCACAGCTTGCACAGATTCTATTGTTACCGCTAATAAAGGTAAACTCAACACCCCCACCATCCATGTATGGCTGGCACAGACACTGTTTTCAGGAGGAACCACTCCGAATCTAGGTATACCCAACCCCCCCCCCCCCCCCCCCCCACCATGCATGGCCGGCACAGACTCTGTTTTCAGAAGAAAAACGGCCACTCTAAGGATATAATTAACATATCATATAATTTACAGGCCCTCACTATGCACGGCCTGCACAGACACTAATCTTTTCAGGAGGAAACCCCGCCACTCTAAGTATACTTAGCCTAATAGGCTTTGACCATGCACGGCAGGCACAAACCCTAATGTTTCCAGGAGGAAACCCCGTCAAACAGTCTATACTTATCAGGCCCGGCAGGCAAAGACACTGTTTTCAGGAGGAAAAAAACAGTTTCTAAACAGGCCCTCACTTGGCACAGGTTATGGGACAGATGAAAGCCGCTGTTCGACTTGGTGGAAACGTAGCGTTCTTAGTGCCGATGCTCGAACACCACAACCTGTGGCATCTGGATAAAAAAAAACAAGAATGTCGGAACAATCTCCCAGAAAGACCTCAAGAGCTATGGGAACACTTACTGCCAAAGGGGTAAGCATTTATAAAAAAATATATACTTTTAAAATACAGATTTTAAGCCATCATATTACCGTAATCCATCCCTTGTAGTTCATGTAAACACAGACGTCGCCGCCTAAATCACGAAATGGGAAGGTACCTGCCTACTTCAACGGATGCATGCACGTATTAGTCGATTTAAAAAGTCAAACTGTCATTTGTTGATAAATTGTTACCATTGTTGAAAAAGTCGTTCCTTCATCTAGACACGTTTTCTTTTATCACTGTATGATCGGTCACCAAAATTAACCAGTTATTCTATAACGTTTCAGTTGTTTGTTATATCATCGTCTCGTGCTTCCGATATCAGTTCTACTGCTGTGACTAACCTGCCGACCATTCCCTAAAACTCGGATAGTGTTGAATCAATTCATGTTGAGTTTACATCAACAAGTGTGTCCAGCCCGATTGCCTGTTCCGCACCAGTTGTCAAGGCCCCGGCGGTGATCAAGGTGGATAAAGGCACGCAGTGCGGTAAAAGATGCCACAAAAGATGAGGTAAAGGTGATTCTCTATAATATTTAGTCATTAAACTATAGTGTTATAATATAATTTAAGATACTTTATCAAGCCCTATTAGGCTATTCATAGACGGCGAAACCGGGGGGGGGGGGGGAGGGGGCACGGGGGGCTGGGCTCCCCCAATAAAAGTGTTGGGGGTGGGAGATCAGCCCCCCCCCAACAAAAAGATGGGTATAAAAACATACACTTTTATTATTGAGTATTTGTACTCTCACACACACACACACACACATATATATATATATATATATATATATATATATATATATATATATATATATATATATATATATATCCTCCTCCACTCGGGCCCTCTGTACTTGGAAAACTATATATACAGTGCCGCAGCCTCCGGGACTGAGGTAATAAAGAAATAAAAAAGTTGATTAACTATGTGAAAATGCATCCATTGCCAGACAAATAACAATCTCTTTATAAGGAGGTACTGATTTATTATATAAGCTTTGACCAATAAATGACAGCAAAAACACACCAGAATGCAGTAGTATACATACAGTTTTTCAAAATTTTCCACACCGTTGAAGGGGACACCCCCTCCCACACGCTCCCCATTCGGGGATTTCACCCTCCAATCCGCTTACTGCCCTCCCCGCCAAAAGGGTCAGGCTACGGTCCTTGTGTGTGTACATATATATATATATATATATATATATATATATATATATATATATATATATATATATATGTATAGGTCTACTATTGGGCCCCCCTTCCCCCCAATGAAAATTTGGTTTCATCGCCAATGCTATTTCTCCTGTTTGAAACTAACATTCACCAAGGAAGGAAATTTATATTTTACGACATACATGTATTAATTTTTGTAACGTTGTTTTACGCTCTGGAATATCATCTCATAGTTTGACAGATTTTAGACCGAAAACATATAGACTGATAACCAATATTTTCCAGGTTGTCAGCTTAATTTTGCCAGGAAGCATGCAAATGTTCAGAGCACACTGGTCCGGGATGCTGAAATCCTACCAAGTCAAAAGTCGTCAGGTACCACAAACTACATCTCATATGAGGATGATGACGATACATGTCCGGTGGAGGATGCGGATGAGGAGTATTTCCCCGTCTTCTGATGAAGAAGAGAGAGATTCTGATTCGTCTGACGGTGATTTCATAGAGGTGTCAGCACAGTGAGTATATAATCTGTGAAACTTGCATGTGATGGCCAAATCTTCAGAACAGACACGGACTGGTTCAATGCTGGAAAAACTCTATCTATAAATATTTCATTCTCTCATATTTTACTCTGCAATCCATACCTTCTTTTTTTTATATTATATGGGCACAGCGCCAATTCATGTTGTGTTATATCATAGGTCATTTTTACAGCACGACTTGGCAAGTATACTTTTCATTGTTTTGTGTGGATGATTTTATTTTACTATTAATGTTTTATTATATCCGTTTTCTCAGGTATATTCCTGACTTGTAGGTAACCAGGAACCGAGGAGATGCCTCCTCACGAAGAGCCAAAATATATTGTTTCACACACAATTGATGGAGCTATTCACAACCTGCCCAAACTGCACATCAGAGACATTAGGTCAGGTGGCAGCCATTAGAGGAACGGCAGTACATGTTATCCAGACCTGTGACAACTTTAAGTTCCAAAGGAAATGGCGAAACCAACCGTACATAGGAGAGATGCCGGCTGCCAATTTGTTACTGTCTGCAGTCATCCTTTTTAGTGGTTGCATGCCCACTAAGGTCCTCAGAATGTTGAGGCTTTACAAACTCGCCGTTTGTCACAGGGGCACCTTTTTCAGGCACCAGAACAATTACTTACAAAAAGGAGTAATCTTCTCTACATGGGAGCAGCAGCAAGAGCAGCTGATTGAACAAGTAAGGGACAACCAATTGGATCTTGTGCCGGCTTGAGATGGGCGCAGTGACACTCCTGGACACTGTGCAAAGTATGGTACCTTTAGCGTGAGAGAACAGCAGATGAACATTGTTCTGGACTTTTCAAGCTGTTCAGGTACAAAAAAATATTTATACCGTAAACAATTGAAATTATAAAATTTCCTACCTTATAATAATCTTTATAAATCTTTACATATAATTTAAAAAAAGTATTATGGTAACTGCCTGTACTTGTGCATCTAAATATATGTATGAAACTGACAGTATAATCTTCATTTTTTTAATATTCTTTATAAACTTTAATCTGATATAAAGATTTTGAATGGCAACTGCATGTATATTATCGTTAATAAGCCTGTACTGGTGCATCTTAATATATGCATTATGCAAAATGGACGGAGTATTCTTCAGTTTTAAGCGAACCTGTGAGCTTATGCGATGGCACGGCGTCGTCCATCCGCCGTCGATGGCTGGCCGTCCGCCGTCCATGGCTGTAAGTCAGAAACCGTCGGAGCTAGCAGCTCCAAATTACATGAAAGAATTAGCCAAATGTGAAACATGGTGCCCTAGGGCTTATTAATGGGTATCTTCATTAATTAAGATTTTATAGAGAAAAGCTTAATAAACCTTTAAAAATCTTCTTCACTAAAACTGTCCAGCCAAATTGTCCAATATTTCAAAGAAATGTTTCTGGAACAGTCTCGCTGAAGTTTGTTCGAATGGTTCCAGTTCGGTGATTTTTGACCGAGTTAAAGGACGTTGAACTTTATTTGCATGCTAAAATTGCAATCTCAGAAACGGCTGGGGCTATCATCATCAAATTTTATGTAAATGTTTGTCACTTGATTCTATCGGACATTGAGGTACTGGTGGCGCCACCTGCATTGGTCTTTTTGTACGTCGGTCAACGGTGCCCGAAGCATACAGAAGACTACAAAAATCTTCCTTCTCTGAAAGCGTAAAGCCAATTTGTTTAATATTGCACGGAAATGCACCTTAAACATGTAAGAATTAGTCATATGTGAAACTTAGTGCCCTAGCGCTTATTATTGGGTATCTGCATTCATCTAGATTTTATAGAGAAAAGCTTAAATCCCTTTCAAAATCTTCTTCTCTGAAACTGTCCAGCCAAATTGTCCAATATTTCAAAGAAATGTTCCTGGAACAGTCTCTCTCAAGTTTGTTCGAATGGTTCCAGTTTTGTGATTTTTTACCGAGTTACAGGAAGTTGAACTTAGCCATTTGCATGCTAAAATTGCAATCTCAAAAACGGCTGGAGCTATAATCATCAAATTTTATGTAAATGTTGGTCACTTGAGTCCTATCAGAAATTCAGGTATTGGTGGCGCCACCTGCATTGGTCTTTTTGTACGGGAGTCAACGATGCCCCAAGCATACATAGGGCTACAAAAATCTTCCTTCCCTGAAAGCGTAAAGCCAAATTGTTTTATATTGCACAGAAATGCTCCTAGGGTAGTGCTTTCTTACGTTTGTTCAAATGGTCTCTGTTCAATGATCTTGGCCGAGTTATGTGAAGCTGAATATAGTCAAATGTTAGATGTTGATAATTCAAATTTGTTCAAATGGTTTTGAATCGGTGATTTTCTTTGATTTTATACAGGGAAAAGTTAAAAAAAAGACATAAAAATCTTCTTCTCTGAAACTGTCCAGCAAAATTGTCCAATATTTCACAGAAATGACCCAAGGAACAATTTCTCGCAATTGAATGGCTCCAGTTCAGTGATTTCTGGTTGAGTTACAGGAGGTTTAACTAAGTCATCTGTGCAAAAAAAGCATACTAAACTTATAATCTCAGAAACAGCTGGAGCTGTCATCACCAAATGATATGCCAATATATGTCACGTGAGTCATATCTGAAATTGAGGTGTTGGTGGCACCACTCACATGTTTTTTTTTTTTTTTTTTTTTACAAGCAAAAATGTGAGTTTAGACTCTTTTAGCTTATACAATGTTTTTAAGAAACTGTTAAGCTGATTGGTTTAAACGTTTCAAGAATTGTTCTATGGTATTGTTCTGTCAGTTTTATAAGAATAGATTGGGTAAATGCAGCTTTATAAAAGCAGTGTAGCCAATTGAAAAAGGTTTTCATTGTTTGAAAGCAGATTTGGCAGCATGGCAAGTATCAACATGTCAAGTCAAGAGGTGAACTAGGGCACCCAGGTGCAGTCCAGACATCACTATGGCAACTGACCTAGCCCTGCCTGATGTAACGGTCCAGATACAGTCTAGACGATGTGTCTAGACGTCTAGAACCTGTCAACTGTCACAGATTTTACCATAGGTCAAGTTATCTATAAATAACTTTGTTAGACTGCTAGCCATTTCAGATTTGCCAACAGATCAAGTTTCAGTCTGTAAGAGCCGGTGGTGCGGTTACATGTGGCACATTAGGTACCCTTGACCTGAGGGAAAACTGAGCCTCTATTGCCAGGATGCATGAATAGGTGTGACCCAATACCAAGGCTAAAAGAGGAACTTGTTCTTAGATTTTATGGGGTTAAATCTAAAAAAAAAAATTAAAAATGTTCTTCTCAGAAACCATGCTACCAAATTGTCCGTGCATCTATCCCAATATCCCTCCCTGTCGAAAAGAACATATCCAAAATATCCTGACTGATACATGCTAGTTTTGAAATGTCATAGTCCGAAATGTGCAGGTCCGAAACATCCATTTGGTTGAAATCATAATGACTGAGATACGTGTCTAGGATATGAGAGAATCAATATTAACGTTTAAAAATAAACATTCATATTCCCAAACTATGCACAGGTTCGCATTAGAGCCCGTAGGCCTTGTTTTAATATTTGTTATAAATGTTGAATCTGATTAGAATTTCAAAGGCATCTGCATGTATATTTTGTTAATAAGCATGCTTAAGTTACCCTAACGTATATTTATAACCGAGTTTGATATGCAATACATTTCAGAGAAATGAAGTAAAAATTGCAACTTGGTGTGAACTGGAAGGGCTGATGAGAAGTGTGCAGTGTCCAGACAACCACAACATTGCGATCATCACTTTGATAACTGACCGCCATAGACAAACAGGGAAATGGATCCGGCTCAACCTACCAAATACCAAGCATCTCTATGATAAAAAACATATTGCAAAATAGTTTGTTTCACCCTACTGAATCATAAAAGATGATATTGTTATGTGATTTAACTGGGTAAACTTTTTATTCAAAAGCTCAAAACAATAGTCTATGAGGTTCCTTATTTAATTTGATTAAACAGAATATAGAAGGGGGTTATTACGTAGCTGTGCATTTTTTAAATTTTTATTCAGCTTTTTTATTCAGCTTCAGAAAGAAGGACAAGTTGGCTAAAAAGAAGGGGTGTGAAGATGTTTGACTATGGAGGCAATCGGTGACTAACCATCTCTACTGGTGTGCCACCTCAACAACCGATGATGATGGTGACAGCCAAATGGCAGTGTGTGTTCTACCACGTGCAAAACACAGACCATCCGAACCCACTTGTTCCCAGGTGCCCACATGACAGACTAGAAGAACAGGTAAGGTGAAAACAATGAGTAGAACCAAGTAAGTGTCTGCAGAGATTTTCCAGGTGACTGTATGCAAATGAAACTACAGTGCTATTACACCAGAAAACGGTCTTAACTCTTTATACGGAGCATCAATATGGGGGGAGGGGAGGGGGTGGGGTACACCCAACCCCTTAAAAAGAAAAAAAAAACAAAAAACAAAAAAAAGGGGGGGGGCAGGGGCTTGGCAATGTCCTCATATATATCCACACACATATTTCTCAGAGAATAATATTCAAAATTGCAAATGAAATATATTAATATATTAAACTCACAACTGGAACTAAGGTCTA
The DNA here is from genome assembly GCA_026874595.1 of Sipunculus nudus. Classification (NCBI taxonomy): domain Eukaryota; kingdom Metazoa; phylum Annelida; class Sipuncula; order Golfingiida; family Sipunculidae; genus Sipunculus; species Sipunculus nudus. Next base: position 14,330,558 of record CM049321.1, read on the forward strand.
TAAATCTATATATAAATATATTTCATTTGCAGACTTTTGGTTTCATTTATGAGGAGTTTACAATGAAATATTATATCTCAACCTAGTTTAGAAGTAAATTACTCTTTAAACATAATATCTGACCATTTAAAACTTCATAATTTATTGTAATATATTTGAAATGTGATAAGGTAAATATTTTTGAACTGTTTCATGCAGACGCTACACACACACACACACATATATATATATATAAATATATATACACATACATGTGTGTGCAAGTCATCCCCACCCTGGAAGAAAAATTGACGCCACTGCTTTATACAATGAATAACAGAGAGCTTTTGTTTCAATATTTCAGATTTCTCTGCCTCCACTGGTTTAGAGAAAATCGAGTTAGAGAAAAGACTGCAGTCAGAATCTCCCAGCTTTCATGCAGGTACCAAACATCTTGAATGGAGGCGTCCCACTCTTTGATGCTAGATTTTGCTCCCAAACATACCGAATTCTCAAATTTGGAAATGCGAGCCAGGTAAAACGTGTTAGTAAACTGATACATGGATGACACTTAACTATAGCAAGTTACAGTTTGAAAGTTATAACTACCTATGGCAGTGCCAGTGAATCGATCAGCATGCAGATTTAGCAAGTATTTACTGGGAATTAAAATATCACTTGTTATAAAATAAGTGTTATTTATCTCATAAACTAAATCATGAGCACTAATTGAGCAGTAATTGAAGTTGTGCATGGTGTCTTCTTGAGCAGTAATTGAAGTTGTGCATGGTGTCTAAGAAGATAAATCTTCTTTGCAGGATGTACTTGGCAGCATTGCACTACAATGGAAACAGCCACCAAATGCATGCTGTCAGAAAGGAAGGCATGCTGCGGTACTCCATACGATTTCCCAAGCACAAGAAAGGTGGCTATGTTGTATGAAAAGAGATAGAAAACCCCACATATGGTATATTTATTTTTCATTTGCAAGCATAAAATTAAAAGAGCTCAAGTTAGAACTAACTGAACAAGAACTAACTGAACAAGTTTAACGAACACAAAATTGGGTATCCACATGATAATTGGGTTGCATTGGTGAGGTACCGATTCATACTGTCAGCTGTTTTGGGCAACATCTTTCCTGAACAAATCAAAACATGTGTATGCACATGTAATACATTTAAATACGTAGGTAAAACAAGTTTTTGAATTCCACTTTTTTCTGAATATTTCAGAATATACTTGTAACCTTTTGGCAACCCTGGTCTGACAATTCAGAGAGGGCCCAAGGACACTGAAAGATTCATATGCAGAGGAAAGACCGAGAGTGCCTGAACCACTAGGAGGCTGTTGCTCAGTATGTCACCAGATTCAAAACAAACTGAAACTTCTTAACCAAATACAACTGTCTGGCTGGTGCTGCATTTCACATTCTGAGCTTTAGTTCATTCCTGTCTTTACTGCAACCTGAGCACTCTTCATAGCTTTGCATATTAATAATGAAATAACTGGAGAACCGCTTTGCTTCTGCACATGCTTTTGTATTCGTGTTGGTAGTCTATATACTGGTGTTGGTGCTTTTCATGTCTGCTTTCTACTAATAAGTTTATTCCTGCTACAATCTGCATGACAATCAAGATGTAACATATGATTAACTTTTTTCCACACAGTTGCTTATATCAAATAATGTATAAACCTGTCCTTAAAAAATAATAATAAGCAGAATATTCAATCACAGTATTTTGATCATAAGTATATTGTTTATTACAGTTGTGGGGTGGTAATGCATCGGAAATGAAACAGTATTCCATTGCTTATCTGTGCTTAGTACTTGTAACAAGCTTGTTCTGTTCAGTTATAACAGTTTTGACGTTTTTAACCATGCTGTTTTAAATTTGTTCATTGTTTATGTAAGAAAATCTTACAATGAACAATGTACTTATTGCAACATCAGAATTTTCCATGCCAGTATGAAATGCACTATAGTGCGTCATATATTGTTGCCATATCTTATTTTAGAGATCTAATGACATTGACGTATCATACACTATTCAGTAAGCAAATATAATTGACACACCATGGCATATGCAGAATATAATGGAAAAGATATGTATTAAATACACACATATTTGTGTTTGATCCTGATTTCATGTTCATTTGCAGGTACAACAAGCAGTCTACAAACCACCCTAAGAAAAGCACCACAAGAGTTCAGTATAATATTTGCTGTTGCATAACAAAGTTTATTAATATACTGGAACCTTACATTTACTTTGCATTACTTTTATAACAGTAGTTGATGTAGTTAAGCTTTATGGTTGATATGAGAGATATTTATTAAAAAAAAAAAACATAATTTCAAGGCAGTCTTGGATATATGAATCCTTTGTATGCTCCATCAGGTGATGCAAATGTCTCCCTAATCGGCTTAACTGCACAAGAAGGTAGAGGGATTCTGATGTGCCGTCCAAGGTATCCCCAGTTCCACCGGACAAACTGTCTGTATGTCGATTATCTAAACATCCTGAAAGAAATAAGATCTTGGAGCTTAATACCCTCCATTTTTAATGTGGTCTCATTTTCATAGAGCTCCATTTGTACAAGTTATATGGAGTGAGTATTACGTGAACTTTACGTTTTAAGGTTTTGTTACTTTTAATAGTTAATGCTTGTACCTAATCTGTATATATGTTAAACTATTTACAGGTATTTCTATACATGATTACTACTATAAAACAGTCACTGATTGTCTTAATCTGAAACAAATAAGACTATTCACAGAGGTTTCACATAAAGTTTCATTTGCATGTAAAACTGAAAACTTAAAGTTTGTAAAAATGAGTAAATGTTTAATTGCTTCAGTTATGATATCTGAACTTGCTTCTCCTCAGAAGCGATTGGATTTGCATCTGCTTGGTATTCTTGTCTGTATGACCGGTATGCTGTTTTAAGCAAGTATAAGTTGAGAAAAATGCTTATGATCATATACTGTCATTCTCAGGCAGATCGTTGTCTGTAATCCACTCGATTCCTGTATAATTGCGGTGATGTTCTGATATTCAAGGCAACATACACACTCCGCATCTATGTTCATTGCGATGCAGTTCCCACAGGTGCACCTGCACCGAAATAAAGATTAGCAAATTATGAACTGGCTGTATATTATTCACTGTAGTGTATAGGAATTTACACATTACAAAAGTATACTTGTTGGAGGATATCATTGTTAGGAATTATATTGAAATGGTCATTTTTATAACAAAATATCATGGGCCAATTTATTTTATCTTCAATACTTCCGGTTGACCTTGTGTTCCCGAAATAGCGGTTTTATTTTGCATTGCTTTCTGTATCGTGTTCTGCATGGTGTTGATTATACACGTATACTGTTCATATTTCACTGTGATGAAAAAATAAAGCAACATGGCGCATTCAAACAGTACCCTGTGTTGTTTTCTTTACATAAAATTAAAACCGACATCGTGCCTGCACGACCTGCATAAAGTCGTCCTCCGCCTGGGCTGAAACGTCATTGTCGTCTCCTTGTCGAGTGAGGGGCTCAATCGAAATGGTTCTATCTGGTACGGGTCTTCCACTTCACCGCCTCCCGTCCCCCCTCCCGCACCCCTCTGATGCACTAATCTGAATCGAACAAATCCGGCCCAGAATTCGTCAATATGATCTACTCGCCTTCAGATGAAACGGGAAAACTGATCACTGTCAGGACGTGAGCGTTTTTCAAATGACGCGGCCATGTTGTTTTGGGCATGGTTCACATTTGAGGTACTGGGTAAAAGCCGGGTGTACATTGAAATGTGTATTCGATTTTATAAATAAAATAATAATACAATCCTCTTTTACAATGAAAAAAGCGTTTACACACTGGGAAAATCCATTAAACTGTTAGGGACAAGTTTTCTTCATTTATTACTATTTTACTTGTAACAAGTTCGTCCCATGCATTGCCCTTTTGAAGGAAAAATGCCTGTACAAAGAAAACTTTTTAAAGTAGAATCAAGCCCATACTAAAAAACAAGCTACCGATCGAGCACTTGCAGAGGAGCGCATTATATATTCTATATTTAAGAATACGAACAGGAACCATAGCTTGTCGAGTTCTACACAACCTTTCGAAATAAAGCAGCTTCAATCTATGCAAAAACGCAAATAAGCGTCGTGCTAACAAGCTTAAAGCTATATTAATAGGGGTTCTCTTATGAATATCTTGCATTGCATTACTTTAAGGCAAAAGCGATGCATCTTCTCAAGTGAATTCGTTTGGTCAACCGTTCGTAAACACCAAAATTCACCTCCGTACAGGGCTCCAGGAAGCACGACCGTTTTATATAACTTTAAACTAGTAAGGGGATTGATGCCAGATGGCCATACCCCAGTCGCGAATGTTTGAAGGACTGCACACTCTCCAAATACGATGACAGCAGATTTATCAAAGTAAAAATTAAATCTCCACTTACAGTAATAAGTAGAGCAAATGTTGATCATAATTTGCAAACCCCCTGGTGAGCGGGACACAAGACCTATATCATCCGCCTGAGTTGGCGAACCCACATAAATGCAATCTACAAGTGCCCCTTGTTGGTATTGACGACGTTCAATTAAAGGGTAATTTATAAATAACAACAGAGCCAAGGCGAGAGAACATCCCCTTGACGTACCGACTGTCTAACATTAAAAAGAGGACTTGTCCTGTTTAAAAACACTACAGCGCTTTTCATTTCTGTGTATGCATTAAGTATAAGGCGCCATATTAAACCACCTATACCAGACTGGTAGTTTAACAAAAAGGCCTGTGTGCATGCACACAGCATCAAATGCTTTTGAACTGTCAAGGATGCATGCATATACCTTTGACTGCCGTTCGATATTAAAGGATATAGTCTCCTTTAAGCTGAATGAAGCATTAAGCGCACCGGTCCCTTTCGAATAAGCAAACTGCATTGGATCTGGGAAACTAATTCTCTTATACACCGTAAAAATTGAGATGCGTCTAAGAATTTACTCTTCTAGCATTTTATACACACAGGGTAAGAGCGTTATACCTCTGTAATTATCAGGTGAAGAATAACTCTTTAAATGATTTTTTAAGATGGGTACAACTAACCCTATCTTCATGGATTGAGGAACAAAGCCAGTAGTAATAAACTTTAAATAAGTTTACTAGATGGAAAATGACAGTTGTTCCACCATATATGATATGCTCATTTATTAAATTATCTAAACCTCCTGCCTTTCCTAACTTAAGACTTTTATTCACAGTAAATACCTTGTTCTCTGTACATGGGTCGTCTAAAATAGGCACATTATTATGTTGCGATTCTTGTTGTTGGATCTGAAATTCACTCTCAATTTTAGAAGTCACCGTCGAAAGTTTCGGAGCATAACGGCGTATCGTATACAATTTGCATAAGTAATCAGCCAAACCTTTACAAATATCCCCAGGGTCACGTAATTATATTATCGAAAATCCTTTCTGCTGAAACCTTGGCAGCCACCTTCCTTCCCTTTCTAACTCGTGCCCAAAATTTATTCATTTCGATTTCCGAATCCCTGTCTATCTCTTAAAACACCTTCTGCTCTCTAATAGAAGAATACTGCCTAAGTTTCCTCCTAAAATCCCTTTTCGCAGCCTTATATTCAATATATGAAGTGAAACAGTAGCCTCTGGGGCGACCCTCATCAACCCATACACGTCTGAGTTTCCTCATATTTCGTGCGCCGGTTTTAATTCTTCCCGCCACCTAGGCTTTAAGCGAGAACAGAACTTCTTGCGAGGCACGGTATCCTAAGCTGTATTCACTAGTGCTTTGACCTGTGCAGAGTAATACTCGTTGATGGATTCTGTACTTAAGGTATCTTGGGCTGGTACAGCTAACTGTTCCAGCTTCGACCCTAAAGTACTGCTATAATTACTGAACACTGAATATTTTTGGACCTTTTTTCCAGTCAAGATGATTTTTGTGAATAGGCTTATCCACTGGTACCGGCGCCATGGTTAAACGAGCTACTACTGGTAAATGATCAGAAGTGTTTAATGAATCATCATCAACGATGATACAATACTCGAACTGCAGCTCGTGTTTTTTAATTAAAATATGATCTATAAGCACAATCGCTCGATTCCCTATTTCAAGGGAAATGGGTAGAAACAGTGCATATTACACCTCTTTAGTGATACATGCAATCTCCGTACTACGGAAGGCACTACTGTATACTCATATATAGTGCACATACATGTTCGTCCATTTCTCGATAAAAAGAAACATCCGCAAAAATGGATTCGAAGACTATATGCTATAAGTGATCGTGCATGCCCATCATAGGAATCGAATGTGCATCGTGGGCCGCGAAATATATCCTGCATATACACAGAGAAACTAGGTCCGCCTCTTCCAGAAACGTGTGCAAGTATTGAACCCTACTACTTAATTTTAGTCTGGTATTCTGGTTTGGTAATTCGCAGTTTAAATCCCCGAGGATCACGACATCCCCCTGCATAGAATATTCATTTCATAAACTATGCAATATGTCAATGCTTTCCGTGTATTGTTATAATGTATAATTTGAACTCGGGAGATATACATCAACGATAAACAACGCTCTACTCTTAGGAAAATCAACGCACAAACCTATGAATCGGTCGTCATCTCTACCTTGTATAAGTGAAATGAACCTATCTAAACTCCGCTTCCAAAGGAAAGCAACACCCTCTTTACCTCTCCAATGCGAATTAAAAGGGTCTAAACTCTTATCTGACACACCCCAAAACGTATAGTCCTTATGTATTTAAGATAAACAAATTAGCATTAAAGAGCCAATGTCTTGAATACAACAAATATCAATATAAAATCATCCAGTAAATTATCTAAATAAGCAGACATAATCCCTCTGACATTAAAGGTCGCAATAGTTAACTTGTCACACCTATTTTGTTTCCGTGCTATATCCAGTTTCTAATGTAAAGCCCCTTGGCCAAAAGTTCATGGTCCTAAGCACATAAGCATTCATTCCAGATACACATAGGAAACCACCTTTAAACTTTTATCTTTACCCATCAGCAATCTAGAATTGATGCACCTCAACACCACGTGCTTCATTATTGTCTATCACAGAGTCTGTCGTGACATCATGCGGGATTTTACCAATATAAAGAGTCTCCCTCTCGAGCTCCATACACTCTCCGGCCTGCAGGTTATATGTACACCGATGTGAACAGGTGCATCAGGCGATACAGCAGAAGGAAAAATGTCTTCATTGCAGTTTGCAGTCGGAACCCAGCAGTCAATCCGTGGTTTTCCCGAATCCCTGCTTGGGTCTAGCGTAACCTCTGAATACGAAGTGTGTGCTCCTCTCGTCTGGGCGGAGACTGACGACGGAATGAATTACCTTCGTGAAAAAAATCCGTTAAGCCTAGAGTTGAATCAAAAGAGACACACGGATCTTCGTAAAATGGTTGCTTTCTGCAAACACAACTATATAGCTCGAAGTCAGGTGACGATGTGGCCAAAAGATCCTCTACCGGATGTACTTACTGCCGTAGAAAGGTTATTGAAATACCGAGCGAATTTACCTTTACGCTTTGTTGTTCTAAATCCGACCTTGTCTGATTGAAGGTTTTCTTTAATTGCTTCAGTTCTTTCTGGTGAGACTGTAACTGAGCGGAATATAGTCTACACTCAGTTCTGCTCTCATTTGACCTACACAAATTATCTCTAGTTAACTGCATGTTCCTCATTGTCTCAGTCTGAAATCTAGTATCTGTCTGCAGTTCACAAATTATTTGATTAATTCCTTCTTTGAAGAAGTCAAATGTGGAATGGATTAGCTTAACTTCAGCTTTTAGCAGTTCTATTTCTTTACTATTGGTGTTTTGCCTCGCATCACAGGTTTTCCTGTTTTCTAGTTGTTAACCTGATACCACATCGAGTTTGTTACTAATGGCAGCCGTGGAGTCACACAAGAAAGACATGAGTTCTGACTGAAGCATATTGCCATCTGTGACACTAGAAACCGCACAAACACTTTTTAACTTGGGGTAACTGTAAACACTCAACACACATTTTATGTTCTCACTGTGTTTACCATATGTACAATCCACCAAGACATATAGTCCACTGCAAGTTTCATCTCGAAATCCGAGGAATGTTTATTCCTTGGTTTTTGTCGTTTATGAGCATACCGCCTGGAAAACCCGGATGTGATGCAGCAACATTAAACAGGGCCTCCCTGATGAACGATATTTCTATGCCAGCGTCATTGGCTGCACGAACAATGGATGAAGTAAAGGATTCTTTCGACAACTGTAAAAACGGGCTGACGAAACTTTCAAGCGGGAAAGCATGACACTCATTCTCAATGTCATTTAAATTAGCCGTTTGGTCATTCAAGACTGCCAGAGACTGAAGGATTAAGTTGCCGGTGGACATGTCACGCTCCATGGCCCAGGAAAATTTCTTGGTGGCCGAGGTCCTGTTCAATTGAAGTGTGAAACAAAACACTGGTATATGTCATTGCCGTTACTCAGTCGCACAGTAGAAAAAATGCACTGGGTCATTTACAGTCAATAATAAACTAGCTGATAAACCCGGTATATCGGGCTTTTACCGGGGTTTGGGGGATATATTTACTGAGATGTTGAAGGTTGGCTCATTTTTTATTAGTTAAAAGAAAATATAGATTTTTAGTGGGATACTCTCTGAATACGATATGTACAAATATTTCTTTTTGCTGTTATTTTGTGGCGCTGTGCTCGTGGCAAAAATCATAGGTTGTTTACCTTGAAGACCTGGTCAGTAATGGTTTACATTGCGAACCGGAATGAGACGCGGAGGCATACAGTGTTTCGTTGATATTTGACTGGTTTCTATCGTTAGACGTATAAAGAATAGGTTGATGTGAGGAACACATGAAAGATTAAATAAATGCACGTTGCAAGGAAACTGTTCCTGAAAAAGGAAACAGAAATATGTATACATCGTAAGTAGCAGAAGCGGACCCAAACGGGACTCCATGCAGTGGGTCCGTATCCCATTTTCAGCCACCGTCAACTTTTTTTCATCGTTAGACAAATTTTGAGGCCCGAAACCCCCGCAACCACCCCACCCCACCCCAGCCCTTTTTTTCTTAAATTGGGACCTTGAAGTAGGTTTTGTCATTAATCCTCCTGGGTTGAACTCTCCCTTTCATAAAGCGAGAAACGTGTTTTTTTTCTCTTTTACTGACGACGCACGTGGGTCAAATCCCTCATTGAAAGCAAGCGTTATTCATATGAACAATAGTCCTTAGTGTTAGAAGTTGAGTGACCACGATGCATGCATTCCGGTGATTGCCGAAGGCAGTTCGGCTGTGCTGGGTAAAAAAACGGAAAATTCACTCAAAATGATATGTACATTAAAAAAATTATTTATTTTCATGTCGCCTATGAGGGGATAATAACCATTAAAATGATGTATGGCACAGTATTGTACACAACGCGGTTTTAGAGAACATTGCGAACAAACGTGAACCGAATTCCTTTTATAAGTATTAGATTAGCTTATTTTTAAGCTGTTCCTATTAACACCCGTATATTCAAACAAGGATGCAATAGGCTATCATTTCAGTGCCATTATTATGACGACATGTCTTTGCTCCAGGTGGAAGTTCAACGCGGCCACAATGGCAGCTCCTTTGAAATAAATATATGTACTCACAAAATGTCTAAGCAATGGTCTTTACCTAAATAATTAGGGTTGATGACATTATAAGAAGAAACCTTGTCACAGGTACAGACTCAACACAGAAAAAGCCATAAAGTTGTCCACATTTGACGAGCACGAAAAAAAAAACACGTCTGCCCAGCTCGGCGACCTTTGACCAGCATTTATTTTAGATAATGGTCTCAGACTACATAATTACCGCCACCGGGATTGTATTCAAAATTTGCTGTGTACCACAAACTCTATGCCTGGAGCACGTGATCTTGGTCTGGTGATCACGTGCATAAAGGGGCCCCTCATACCAATGAATGGCCCTTGCCCTTGGCTGGGATGATTGCTTTGCCCCAAATTATATTTATAAAGTGCAACAGAAACATTTTATGATCACTAAGAATACGTTCAAAATATAAGGGTAGGTCCAGATGTAAATTTTAAACATGTGTGATAACACCGGTGACACCGCAACAAAGAATGAGACCATGATCGCGATCATGCAGTTTTAAAACTTGGAGCTGGATACCACGCTCCGATTGGTCTGATTACGTCTTTGCTCTCTGTCAACCCTTTTGGTGTAGGCCAGAGAACCTTGCTAAAGATAGCAGCTGTTAACATTTATAAAGGAGGTTTGGGACGACTGCATTGTACACACAGCCCGAGAGCTAGGGGCGTACCTGGAGGCAGTTAAAGCAAGCTGACATTAGTCAATGAAACAAACTAGGTTTTTTAATACACAGGTTCACAAATCTATCTTTATGCAAAGGATACACAAAAATAACCATTGTTCTACAGTCTCCGGGACCATAAAATATGTGAGTGGGCAAAATATTTTATCTTTTACCAGTCAAAGCAAAAAAAAAAAAATAATAATAATAAGTGCAATTTTGCTAGCTTGTCCTGAAAATACAACCTAGGGACCCAGGGGTCTCAACGCTTAGCTGTATTTGTCTATAAGGATATTTTAAAGGAAATTTTTCAGAATGTGATCTAAACCAACGACCTTTTGACAAAAAAAAGTCTGAGAACTTATTATCATTGAATTTACAGTATTTAGATTATTGTAAAAATCTTTTAAAAAAAGTTGGCCCAGTGACCTTGACCTCTGACCAGGTAACCTAAAAATCTACAGATTTCTTCCACCTTGGGCAAGTAAGCCATGTGTTAAAGATGGAAACTTTGGGATGAAAAGTTTGATTAACAGTGCATCCACAATCATTTTAAAGATGTAGCTCCTGTGACCTTCACCTTTGACCTCTGGACCCTGAAAATATTTTTTTTACTTGAGTGGTGGGTCATTTATACAGCCATAATCTTTTTAAATAAGTGAGTCTTGTGACCTTGACCTTTGGACTAAAAAAATCTTACAGATTCTTTCTTTAGTGGTGGCCATGTGTAAGTCATGTTTAATGCAGCCATTATCTTTTTAAATAAGTGAGTCTTGTGACATAGACCTTTGTCCTCATGACCAAACTAGAATACGGGTAGTCGACAAGCGACTACGTGTATCCACCAAAAGTAGAGTAGGAGGGGTAAAGTGAGGCAAGGATTGAGTGGCAAGGGGAAATAGAGTCAGATGTGTTACAAATTAGAATAGATGTCTGCCACGTAAACATGATTGTACGTGGCGCAACCTGCTATTTGAACGAAAAACTATCCAAGATGTTTACACATGCAAAATTTCAGGTGGAAAAGTCAAACCACTGCCGAGTTATGAGTGATTTTTTTTTTTCAAACAGCAGACAAACAGATGGACTCTGTGCAAAAATGGTTTCAGGTGGCGCCACCAGTTTCTCGTTTGATAAAGAGCTATGGGAGATAAAAACACATGATTCACTTCAGGTACATACGTCCAGTCCGGAGATATCTGCAGCATGAACATGAATTTAGCTGGCGCCACCTGTCATAAAATCAAGAGAGCTATCTAGGATGTATACGCATGCCAAATTTCAGGTTAATAAGTTGAAAAACTGCTGAGATATGAGTGATTATAACCCAAGGCAGACGAACTGATGGACGCTGTGCAAAAATTGCTGCAGGTGGCGCCACCATTTTTGTGTATGTTATAGAGCTATGTAAGATCTAAACACATGCAAATTGTCAGGAAGATACGTCAAACCAGTCCGGAGATATAAGCATGGATGTCTGCAGCGTGAACGTGAATGTAGGTGGCACACCTGTCATAAAATCAAGAAACTATCTAGGATGTATATGCGTGCCAAATTTCAGGTACATGTAATTTGGTCAAACCACTGCAGAGATATGAGTGATTTTAACCAAAGGCAGACGAACAGATGGACGCTGTGCAAAAATTGGCTGCAGGTGGCACCACCATTTTTGTGCATGTTATAGAGCTAACCAAGGGCTACATTTGTGTAATTTTTTTTCCTGATTAGTCAAACGAGTCCAAAGATATGTGGGTTAATGATGGTAAAAAGATGCACAGATGGACGCACTGGAGAGAGGAAAGTTCAAAGGTCAATGTGGAATGGTTAGGCACCAGTTCACATGTGACCCGATAATTGGTGTAAGTTTCAGAAAAATTGGTCTAGTAGTCTCAGAAGAGTTCTCTGAAAACGAATACGACAGGCGGCGGCTGTGGCGGTGGCGGAACCCAGTCAAAAACAAAGTATCCGCAAAACTTTGTTTTGACGGATACAAAAATCTTACAGGTTTTTTCTTTAGTGGTGTCTATGTGTAAGTCATGTTTGAAATCCATATGTCAATCCAACCTGGAGTAATCATCTGGAAACAAATTTGTGTGGATGGATGGATGGACAGACAGACAAACAAAGAGACGGACAGGGTGATTACTATGGGCATCCACTTGTGATCAATAAACGCACCTAGTTTTAGGACACTAGATGGAATCACAGCAAAGAAACTGGCATGATTGTTGTCATTTTATAGTAAAAATAGAAAAATATTCGTAAAAATACGACAAAATACAGGTGGTGCCACCACTTTTCGGGAACCGACAAAACTTGTCATTGTCAATATTCAAGGCAAGTTTCATGACAATCCATGCACAGTGACCTAATTTCAGGTTTCCAAGGAGATTTTATTGACCTCCTTGGATGTTCACTTAGAAGTTTCTAGGACCAGCAGTTACGATTTGTGCCCTGCTAACGGATCCAGATGGACGACAGAACAGACAAAGCGCCATTCCTATTACTCAGTACGCTCTTTACACAGCGCTTTAACTATAGGCCTAGCACCTATATCGTAAGCGCTGTTTGTTATGACCTCGTATCCCGAATTGCTACACCAGAGGGGAGCACTGTATTTTTGTCCAATCAGGTGAGACCTTGTGCTGGAAGCCACTGCCAAGCGAGAAATACACGGAGCCAATCATGTTCATTTCGTTTTGTTTGACAGCTCATCGCCCCGGTAACCATCTGAACAAGCCACAGGCTTGAGAGAATTGCCCCAGACGTGGTTTGCTTTGGGCCTTGGGCACATAGGATACCGGTCGGTGAGCTGTAATTCAAACCAAACGTAACAACAAAGTCATCGTGCACACCTAGCTGGCTGGTTTCAGTTCTGCAGACAACAGATACATGGCTACGCTAACACAGCCGTAATGTCATAATCGAATGCATGAATTCAGAGGGAGCAATTAAAATTCGACTGTAAACTCATCAAAGGGCGCTTCAAGTGCAGCTATGGGCGGAGCCAGGATGCCTGTCGAGTGTTTGTTTATTGGCATCTGATTGGCTGCTTGTCACATCATACGCACGTTTTTTTCAGCGGAAAACGAACCGCCATCTGGTGTCTAAATATATCATAAATGGTCAAAGCTGGCAGCGTGAAAATCAGTTGCTTCTTTAGGAGCGCAAGATTTCTGCTGTCTCGGGAGCGTAATAACTCAGTTGACTTACAGTCAGCTAAAAATTGATTGAAACGGTATATGCATGTATGATCAACCCAAAATTCAGAATATTTTCATACTTTTATTAATTCATTTGAGGAATTCTTGCCAAAGCACATTACCAATGACCTTGTCTTCATTTGCAAAGAAAAAAAAATGATCCAAGGAAGATGGGAGTGTTGAATCTGTAAAACAAATGTTTTTTGCATGGTCTTACAAATAACCCATTAAACATTGGGACAGAACTGAGGAACTTTGATAAAGTTTCAGTCGTTTGACAGAGAATGCTTTTGCAACAGACCAAGCTCTCCCACTGGATACACCTGCGTGGTTTCTGATAGGTGACCTTTCGATTCACCCTTCACAAACACTAATGTGAAATTCCTCAGGATCTGTGGGGAAAATGGCCCCCTTAGGACACACTTGGCATCAATCACGCACTTCAAGAGAACAAAAATAGGCATTTCTGAGGTGTAGCAATGATTTACTGGCATTATTAATATATATATATGTATATAATACATATAAAACATATTATGAGTCATCAGAATGAGTTTTAAGATGATGTTTAAGACTGCTAGCATAATTGAAACATTTTGAGCAGAAATCACACTTGAACGGTCTCTCCCCTGTATGAGTTCTTATATGTGTTTGGAGGTTAGCTTTCTGTACATAACTTTTGCCACACAGCCCGCACTTGAATGGTTTTTCCACTGAGTGGGTTTTAGTGTGCGTTTTGAGGTTTCCCTTCTGAGAGAAACATTTTCCACATTGTTCACATTTAAAAGGTTTATCACCAGTATGGGTCCTCATGTGTATTTGAAGGTAACATTCTAACGGGAAATATTTCCCACAGTGCTTACAGTGAAATCCTTCTTTTTTCAAATGTTTGCTTTTATGCTTTTCGAGTTCATTTTGTACAATAAAGTACTTGTTACAGTATTCACAAATGAACACCTCATGCTTGTGAAAAGTCACCATGTGTTCATCCAGATCGTCAGGTTGTATAAACACTTTGTGGCAAAGCTTACACCAGAAATTTCCTTGCGGTGCTGTTGCAAAATGCGTCCCTGGATCTTCTGTGTCAAGGAAATAACTTCCACTCTGCTTAAGCACTGGTGGATTTTTGTTTGTGTGGACTTGGACGTGCCTGATCAAGTCTGGAAATAAAGTAAAACATGTACTACATTCTGTGCATCTGAACTTTCTTTGATTTTGCATGATCTGGTTCTCAGTATCTACTGTGGCCTGATTATGTGACCTCCTACACTGTTCACATTTAAATGGTTCCCCTGGGGAAGTCACTAAAGTTGGACTTATTTCAGAAGCTGGGATTTTTTTGCAACAAACATCGCAAGTCCTAAAACTTCCGCTTAAGAGTGCTCTCACTAGAGAAGAGTTTCCTGGTTCAGTGTTCGTCGTTGTGTCACCCTCCTCAACTGGTGAACCAGCTGTATCTATTTTGGAAGAGTCAACTTGGTAAGTCAAACTCTCTGTTTCATTGGCATCTGGATGGCATGTTTCTGTTCGCTGTTCATTTCCTCCAGGAACTTCTGTTGCTATATACATTGTGATAGTGTTGATCGTATTTGCCTTCACAGGACCAACACTGTTGGCTACATTTGCATATGTTTGATGTATAAAGCTATTTTGTATACTGGTTGCATTTGCAACACTAGGCTCACCAATATGATCATCGTGACCATCATTACCTTCATATGTAATAGATATTGGATTTGTCATATTAGATGGTGCTGCGGGTTTTATGCTTTTGTCTAATCGGTTTTCCCATGATGCATCTTCAGACTTTATTTGTAATACCTCACCATCATCATTTGCATCTTTGTATGCCACTGTTGCCACGGTAACAGGATCAGCCTCAGCAGGCCCCAACAACCCACATGGTCTAGGGTGTTCTGCATGTACACTGACGACTGTGAATGGAATGCCACTTGTGCTGTTTGATTTAACTATTTCCATAGCATTCTGGTTTGACTCTGGACCACTTTGGACATCCTCAGGCATCTCCATCTCAAGGCCCAAAATAAACAGTCATAAATCACCACCACTCCCTGTTAAAAAGAAGAAAGCAGGGAATCACTCAAACCATAGATAATAAAGACAGTATTGTGAATATCGACACAGGGAGCAAATACTAATCATCCCCTGGAGTAAACTTATATCAATAAATTTGTTATTGAGATAATAATTTATACTATCAGTTTATTTATAATATGTGAAAATATATACAAGGGAATTCCTGGCAATATGTGAATCATGCCTAATAATATGAAGGCCAGGTTCTGACAACATTTGAATTATGACAGATAATACAGGACTTTTCTGGCCATCTTTGAAACATGGTTGATTCTATGGAAGGCTAGATGCTTGCAACAAGAGTATGATACCCTGGCTGATTTCAGTTGGGTCTTTTGTGACAATATGTGAATCATGAAAGACAACATACAAATCATGCTCATATGCGAATCATGGCTATAATATGTGAATTGTGGCTAATCATATGTTGATCATGGCTACCTGTATGAGCATAATGGCTGATATATGTGAATCATGGCCGATAATATGTGAATAATGGCCAACAATATGTGAATCATGGTTAATAGTCTATATGTGGAAATGGTTGGAGCTACAACGTCTCTGTGTATACATACAGGATATGAAATTTAATTCAAGTGTTTTTAGAAAAAATTTGATTCATAACCATTGCATATTTAACAAGGGACCCATGGGTCCTGACGTTCGGCTGAATTTGTCTATGAGGATCTTTTATGAGTTTTTTTTTTCAAAATTTTAGTGCTGTGACCTTATTATATTATCTTAACCCCTTGACCAAGTGACCTGATAATCTGAGAACTTACTATCCCTGAACTAACAGTATTAAGATAATCATAACAATCTTTTAAAAGAAGTGGGTCAGATGACCTTGACCTCTGACCAAGAGTCCAAGACACTTCAAAAATTTAGATTTCTTCCTCTCTTGGCAGGTAAGCCATGTGTGAAAGATGGAATGTTTGGGAAATTTTTTTTTATTTAAAATGCATTCACAATTTTTTTAAAGATGTGGACCCTGTAACTTTCACCTCTGACCTAACAACCCCCAAAATCGAAAGGGTTCTTACTTTTGTGGTGGGCCATATAAAAGTCAAGTCTGAAACCTTTATATATACACCAGAGTTATCCTCCATAAACTAATATGTGAATGGGTGGGCCCTGTGACCTTGACCTTTGACCCTGTCACCCCAAAGTCAAAATGTATCTTCCCCTATTGGCAGCTGAGAAATGTCTTGAAGATGGAAGGTTTTTGATGAAAAGATTGGCTTTAAATGCATCCACATTCTTTTAAAAGAAATGGATCCTGTGACCTTAAACCTTTGACCACTAGACCCCAAATATGAAAGGGTTCTAACTTTAGTGATGGACCATTTACAATTCAAGTTTGAATTCAAAATGTTAAACCAAAGTGAAGTTATCATCTTGAAACTAATTTGTGGACAGATGGCCCCTGTGACCTTAACCTTTGATCCAAAATTCAAAAAGGTTATTTTCCTGTCGACAGTTCCACTATATGTTCAAAATGGGAAGGTTTGGGATAAAGTTTGGCTTAGAATGCATCCACAAACTTTTTAATAAGTGGGTTCTGTGACCTTGACCCAAAAATCATTAGGGTTCTTGCTTTAGTGGTGGGTCATACATAGGTCTGGTTTGAAATCCATATGTCAATCCAACCTGGAATTATCATCTGGAAACAATTTTGTGGATGGACAATGGAAAGACAGGACAGCTAAACAGATGGATGGAAAGGATGATTACTATAGGGCATCCACTTTATATCAACAAACGCACCAGGTTTTGGGACACTAGAAGATGAAGCCATAACTGAGAAACTGACATGATTGCTGTCATTTAATAGTCTAAACAAGGGACCCATGGGTCACGGTGCTCAGCTGTTATGATTGATCACAAAATATGATTTGGAAGGTGGTAGACAAATGCTAGTTTTGTGTGATAATACAAACTGTATTATTAGATCATGGTGTGTAACCCAAGTAAAGTAAGATTTGGATAAAATCATGGGATAAAGGGAAGAGGATTGAAATCATTTATATTATCTATATTTGGAGTGCTACTGTCATACAAGTTTTGACTTGGCTTGATGCTGCAAGTATACATCGTTTTGTCAGTTTTTTTTCATGCAAATTTTATCCTGTGAGTATATATTCAGTTTCAGTCTAACAAAATTGGTTGAAAATCCAGGATATATAAATTTCACAAATTTAAATAAAGATCATAAGTACCTAGTTTTATGGCTTTAATTTATATTTAAAAAATAAAACTATTATATTCACTTTTGAATACTTTCATATCAATCTACACACTAACATAGCAAGAGTCTTATGAAATTTATTAACATTAAAGACATCTTTTTTTTTTCAATACACGTATCAGAAAAAAACAAAGGACCCATGGGTCACATCCCTCAGCTGAATTTTGGAAAATATTAGTAACTGCAAAATATTTTTATTCCTTTTTGTGTTTCATGTATATCATCATTAGAAAAGCTATGAGAAAATGGCCCTGCTAAAATGAAACTCTGTAAATGATAGAATAACGGACATGAGCTAAACCATTTAGTGATACACCAAGGGAACAAATAGGCCTATCGCCTAAGTGTTATATAAAAGTAACATTTCATAAACAAATAATTTGTTAAGTTAATTAAGTTTTCAAATGTTAAATATATGGCCACATGAGTTAACAACAAGGGACCCATGGGTCATGGCGCTCAGCTGATCGTGATTGGACTATAAATGTTTCTCCACTGTGATACTATATCGAGTCGATAAAGCTGATGAATATCATGGATATGTTGGGCTATTATAAAGGAATGTAATGTAATATGTGAGTAAATGATAAATGAAATTACCTGACTGATGGATTAATAGAGTCAAATATAGTGGTTTATTTTTTATTTATTTAGGAGGGGTTGAAAATTGTGATATATTTGAGCAAATATGAATGCAATGACAGCAGTAATAAGCAGTAGTAGAATGATGATAAGGCTATTTGTTGAAGGATCTAAAGTGTTTGGTAGTCTGCAAGCTTTCAATTTGACAGATATGATGTTATGATTAACTATGCTGATGAAGTGATTTATGAATTTGTGACTGTATGACACAATATCTCTTTAGTCTTGACAAGGAACATTATTGTGATGCCCACTATGTCTACATATTACACAATATTGACACAATTTCTGGCATGTACATAGGTACCTATGGACGAATAGTTATACAAAATATTAAAGTATGAATATAACTGATTCATCTTGTTCTTGCTTACTGAGGCTGACTTTGGGATGGGGTTCGGAGAAGGGAGAAGGGAGGGAAGCACAAAGGTGGATGTAGAAATATTCTATTGTAATGTTTTTCATTTATATAAGAATATGAAAAGCTAAGAGGAAAGGGGCCCTCCTACTTGTTTATTGTAAAGTTCTAAATATTTGATTGCAAACTAATACTCTGACAAGACTGTCATGAAGAAAAACAGTAAAAGTTTTGAGATACTGTGATGCATATGAAAATTTACAGATGGACAGGCAAGTGGACAGAATGGACTAATACCTTTATTTCACTTTCAAGGGAATAATGAATTTAAGTTTATATATAATCCTATTTTTTAAGCATATCCACTTTTTCCATTAAGAAGTTTTTATCTGAATCATTTTTTTATATACAGGTTTTATCAATTTTTAATTAAAAAAACCTGAAAATATAAGTTAAAATATTAGAATTGTTGCAAAAGTTGCAATCATTATATATACAGAGTAAAAAACTGAAACTATAAGTTAAAATATTAGAATTGTTGCAAAAGTTGCAATCATCATATATCCAGAGTGTAGCTCATATTGGGTCATATTATGCATACACATATATTTTATTATTTTTAAATCATAAATGTTTAAACTGAATTTAAAAGAAAATAATGCCACAACATGGCATCTACAAGAATATTTCTTGAATCACTATTAAAAAGTTTTGCACATTGGAGTTTCAGTACATGCTTAATTTTATTCACCAAAATAAAATAAAAGATTCAGTAAATTTGATAAAATAAAACATCTTTCAAATAAAGTATACACACTGTTGGTTGAATGAGGGACAAACAATATCATTGTGCTAATTATTATCCCAGTTTTAATTTATTACTGGAATTAATAGTCAATTTCACACCTGGTGAAGTTTTTACTCTTCTGAAGTAAGTAATTACTTATCCCATGAACATCCACACTTTCATAGCAATACACCACTTTGTGGACACAATTAAATGTACACTTTAATCATTATATCCCTGGTGGTACAATACAAAATCTAAAATGTAGCATAGCCTAGAATAAGAATGAATCAAATACAGAAAATAATAACATTCATCTAGTTTATGCACCATGGGGGGGGGGCAGTGCAGGGCAGAGGGGAAGCCTGCTGGTAGTGGCCAAGCTGACCCAAGGCAAGCTGCCTGGGGAGGGTTACATAATGCAAGTGAAGGTTGTACTACTAGGTGGGCTAGATGTAAACAACACTTGACATGGTGTATGAAAACATGAATAAAAGCTATTCTTTCCAATCAATTTCTTTGAAATTTCAGATTTTAAAAGATTAAATTCTTATGTATATATGCTGTGAAAATTAAATCAACAGTGCCAAAGTTGGACAAAATTTAAGGTATTGATTTTTTATTTATGCTAATAACTTGAAAAATTTGCAAAATTCAGATCTTATTATGGGTAAACAATTGAATCTTGATTAAATAAAGTTATATTCCTGAAAAAAAGTCTCTAGGTTCAGCAATTCTCATGTTAACTGAGTAAATATATTTCCTGATTTTTAAAAAAACTGCATTATGTTTTGGCCCATAACTTCAAAATAATACCCAATACTGACCTAATTTTTGGCATGTTCATAGAAAATGTATGAAAGAATGTGAATACTAAATACAATCAAAAACAGATTAGTGGTTTATATTAGGCGGCCTTGAAGTGTAACAATGGCTTTTTTTAGGGAAAACAGAGTTTTTTTCCTTAATATCTCGAAGGAACGAAGTCCTAATGACCCAATTTTCGGTATGGTAGGAGATTTTGGGGACATCTAAAATTATACCAACAGCCTGGGGAGCATAGATATGTGCACTGCTTGACAATGTAAGGGAATACAACAAGAGCTTCCAAAAAAATTCAATAACTAGCCTAATTTTGCAGCTTATATTTTCAAATATCAGAATTCAACAGATTAAATCCTTATGTATACATGCTGTGAATATTAAATCCACAGTACTTACAGGAAAAAAACGTGCCGTGGCCAAAGTTGGGCAAAATGTAAGGAACCAATTTTTTTTTTTTGCAAATATTTAAAAAAATATAACAGATGTTGATCTAATTTTTGGTATTCAATTAAATTTTGATTAATTAAAGTTGTATTACTGGAAAAAAGTCCCTACCTTTAACACTTTGGGTCTTAAGTGACCAAATGTCTTCCTTAATTTTTTACAAAGTCCATTATGTTTGGGCCCATTACTTTTTTAATTTATAAAAAACTGACTTAATATCTGGCATGTACATAGGAACTATATAGAGGAATATTCATGGTCAATATGAAGAAAACCAGATGAGTAGTTTTGATATTAGGCAGTCCTGAAGTGTGAAAATAGATTTCTAATAAAAAATAGAGGTTTTTCCTTAATATCTCGAGGGAATGAAGTCCTATTGACCCAATTTTCGGCATGGTAGGAGATTTTGGGGACATCTAACTGTATGCTGAATTTCAGATTCGTAGGTCCAATGGTGTCAAAACGTGCCAGTCTTACGGACGGACATCCAGACGGACGACGGACAATGGACCACGACTATAGCTCAGATGACTTATAGTCAGCTGAGCTAAAAAAATGAGGTTTTTTCCTTAATTTCTCATTGGAAGGAAGTGGCAAAGACCCAGTTTTTGGCTTGGTAGGAGATCTTGGAGACATCTAACATTATGCCGAATTTCGGATTCCTAGGTCTTATAATATACGGTTTCAAAACGTGCCACATTTACGGAAGGACGGACAGACAGACGGACGACGGACAATGGACCACGACTATAGCTCAGATGACCAAAAGTCAGCTGAGTTAAAAATCACAACAGAGGATACTTTCCATCCTTATTCATCCTAAAATGATTTACTGTCTGAGCAGGTGGTAATATTTAAATCAGGTCTATAACAGCTACAATCAGCAGTGACTCAAGACAGGAACTAGCATTTTAAGACACCAAATACTGATCAAAATCGAACGAAATGCAGCACTTCACCTTCAAGCCAGCCGGAAGCCTCCGCAAATCAGGTCACGATGACCTAATTTCATCCCTTTTATGCCAATGTGATAAAAAATGTTATCTAAGGAAATATCTTCCTTGCAATAGACATGTGACCAGGGGATTTCACACTTTCTGAAATACAGGAATTTTATGCCTTCATTGATGTAAACAGTGAAAGACCCTCTCCAAAGCACCGGCCCGCTTCGCAGTTTGGAGGGTGGTGAAAGTAACTGCCGCCGTATGGCACAGCATCAGTTTACATGGTATACTTACCAAATATGAATCTTCTTTTAGTGTAGCGTTCTGGTGAAGTAAAGATACTGGGAGAGTTCAAAAGAAACAGACAGATCGAAGGCCGATATCCGGAGTCTCATCGCACAGAGTGCATTGGCGAGGCCGATAGTCATAATGATAGTGACTGAAATCAACATAAGGGTTGTTACTAAACTGCGTGCACGCATGTATAGAGTCAAAATCTCCGTTCATCAAGGTTGTTTCTAAAACGCGTGCACACATGCGTGCGTGCGTACGTGGACGGAGATTTCGATTCTCAACAAGCATGCTAAAATGCCTACTGCGCTGGGTGTGGACGGGGTTTAAATATACATAAATCTTGCAGAAAATATCTCAGATCTTGTATATAATCCAAGTTTCACAGTCAAAGAAGTATTACAGGTTATAACATAGCTAAAACTCCAATGGTTTAATTGAAAAATTCATACATTTCCAAAATTAATATGCTATATCATTTTTATTTATTAACGGTTGTATTACTTTGTTCATTGTAAATGGTAAATGAATGTGTAATAATAACATTCGACAAAAAAAATTGTGCTGTGATTTAAAGTTACCACAATTCATGAATATTGATTCAAATTTAAAACATACCAGTAGTGATATAAATATATATGGTATATATATATATATATATATATATATATATATATATATATATATATACACAAGCATTATGCTTTGGGGTGGCCGCACCCTTAAATTAAGCAATTTATGGAAAGGCCAACAAACATGCTTTGCTGTTAAATTTAATCCCCTCGAAGGGAAGGGTACAATACTGTAATTCATGTATCTTATGGCTTTTGGCAAATCAGAAGCAGTCCAATTGCGTCCCCACGCTAGACAGACTTTTGTGCTCAGTCAGATTCGTTACAGCCATTCATTAACACACACGTAGATTTCAGGCAGAGTACGTACCTCATATCAGCCTCCCAGTGCTAGAAGGATATTATATATACTCAAGAGAAAATAAAATCCTGCCTTGAACCACACTGATATTTTAGTTCCAAACAGAACTAGAGAGCACTAGCCTTGACAACCCGACTCAGTAGGCAATCGGATAATTGGGCTGGTAAGCCTACTCGAGTCGTGATACAAATAATATCGAGGAATGTATCGCAGTGGTCTTGCATCAGGTATCATTCATATTGTGGTAAACGGCCCATAAACTCAATATTATACTAAGAACGACGAATTAGCATTGTAGTTCACATGTGAGCTCACAACCCAAACTGAAACACCGTCTCCATGGACAGGGGTCATTTCCTGTATCGTCTGCAAGCTGCCTGCGTCCTGTAACCCGTGCGAGCCATGCTTGTGTTCATGCGTTCATAAATTCAACAAACATGCCGAGGGGTTTACCATTAATGTGTTGGGTTAAAACAATAAAACGGAACTTTTCTCGCTCGTGTTTGGTATTATTAGAAAGTACAAATAATGCTAACGATTGGTCTGGTTTATGTTGATTGACAGTGTACCTGACTACCTGTAGGCCATGAAGCGTTGTCAGAAATGACGAAAATATTTGCATCTTCATAAGGCTTTATATATAATACGTTCCTCAGACTAAGATGTAAACACAATCTGGCGCCAGTAATCTGGTCGTAATGCAAGAGGGTCGATATGACGCTAAGAGAGCACACGAACATCCGGCCATCTGTACAGTGAGTGTATATCACTCTTCTGATTGGTTTAATCAATTGTGCAATTTTAATTGATGATCCATGAAGATATAAAAAGGAGTGTATGCTATGCAGTAAGTGTGCACCGTGTACTTCAGATTTATCAGTTAACCTTTCAAAATTAAAAACCTCAGTTGGCTAACATATTATAACTGCTTTTGCTTTCTTGAAGAATCAGACTATTACAAGCATCCTAAAATAATAAATGACAAACGGAACATTCAGCTGTGCGTCCAAGTGGACTTAATTTACGTTTACTAAATTTTAAGAACCATTGAGGTACTATCGGTAAAAAAATAACGTACGATCTAACGAACATATTTTCTTTGAAGCACATTTAGTAAACAATGAGTTTTGCCCTGAATGGATTGTTTTATGATGCGAATAACCGTGAATTTTGAAGTAACTGTTCATCAATACTCCTTTAAGTAAAAAAGTCTAGGATTACTTTGTTCAGACATGGCTGGTATTTTAGAGTGCACCAATTATCTCATAAGAGGTATAATGGGTTTAATAGGGTAACCTGTATATGCATTTTGTATTATGTTCTGTTATATGAATAGTAAAAAGGTGCAATATTTTTTTATCATTTACTAATCTGCCGCGTAAGACACATCTTCTTAAATAATTATGGATAACAAATCAATTTGCCACAATATTTAATTTCATGTTTAATCAAGATAGACCCAGTAGATTTTACTTTCAATGTAAAACCTGGGACGATTTTATATACTCTTGTCTAAAATAATATGATACTGTAATTCGGTCTGTTATTAACATTGCAGAAACCAGCACCAGAGGCACTGAATTCATAGTTTTAATGTCAAGGTTGTCCTGATTTGGCAATATCTTATTTTATTGTTTAAGATTTATAAACCAGCACTAGTTTACACGTGATTACGCGTGATTACGTCATATAAATATATACTAAAATACGCTGAGAATGTAAAATTAATCTGAATGAAAAAGGAAAGCCACCTGTCTAACTGGCACTTTTCAAATTTGACTGGTAAGTTTAAATTTTATATGTTCTAGCATAAAACCACCCTTTGTCTGTAGTATGAGGAATAAAAAGGTTCAGCAGTTACTATGTCCTTGCTGAAGAGCACAACCCTCTTTGTGTTTCTGCTGGCGTCGTCGCCAGTTTCGAAGCTTACGAACGCCAAAGTTGATACGTATAAACATGTTGGATCTGGGTTAGTTTAAAATATGATTTTAAAGGAACATGGAGGAAAAACAATGGGTATATAATGAGCTAGTTGTCAATGTATATAAAATGAAAGCATTAATATCATTTTTTTTTCATTTCGGTACATTTGAATATTATGCTGCTCAGAGAGTTTTATATAATGCGATAAAATGCGATATGAATTACAATAATTCATAAAACCGCAATGAAATGAACAAAAATGTTGTTTATTCTATAAGGAAGGTGTTCAAAAACGTTCAGAAAACTGTCAACCATTCCACAGGGTATCTTCTTCATGATAACAATTATACATTAATGCGAGCTGTCATCTTAGATTTACAAGTCAGTCTCCATACGCAGGTCGTATTCTTATCTTAACATGCAAAAGCTAGCTCCAGAGAAACATATACAAGATTGTATAGCCTCGGCCGATTCATTTCACTTCCACCTGAATAAACCGATCAGTTGCTTTTCTCCTTTACTTTTTGTCGTGTTTTTATGTGCTTTAATGCTTCGAAGTTCATAGGTTTAACCATATCCTTATAGACCAGGACTGTCAATTATTTCAGGTCAGATTTCGAAAAAAAATTTAAAGAATGAAAATGTATATGCAATGGTTAACACATGATGCTCAATTTTGTATCATGCGTAGGATATACGTAGTAGAAAATAAGTAATACAGTCAAATGTATTGTCAGGTTAGCTGTATGGTAAACTACATGGTTTCGTTACGTAATCCTTTGATAGCATCTGTGCAGGAGGAAATAATAAAATTAAAAGCAATGGTTAAGTCATGTTATAAATTGAGTAGATATTCACGTTAAAATATAAATACAGTAGAGCGTCGTTTATCCAAAAAACATTATTATTTTTATGATCAGGGATAAGTTTCTTGACCCCAAAAAATTACAATGCATGTCTTACGCATGCAGGTTTTCATATCAACACATTTTTGGATTGTCGTTACCTATATTTGCAAAGTGGCAGTCACTGGAACAAAAATACTGAAACCTTAAATATTACACAACAAAGCTTTGAAGTGAAATATTAAATACCCTTCCACAACTGTATTTCTTATATTTCGGAAGAATTTAGGTGGAGATACTGACAAAAAAAATACTGAAAAATAACATCTTTACGTGTCAATTTATAGAGTGTCTCTAAACGTCATTATAATAATGTCCCCCACATTAATTTAGAAATGTTATGCCCAAAGGACCATGAATCGACACAGTATTAAAAATTAACATACGATGCCAGATTTTTTTATATCAAGTTATTTACTCACCTTACCTCACCTATCCTCTTCGGGCCCTATGTCCCATAAGGCTGCAGTTTGCTCCCTCCAGCTTGCTCTGTCTCTGCCTATGGTTTGGCTATGTTCCAACTACACCACCCTAGTTCTTTCTTTTCACTTTCAACATTTCTTCCCCTCGTGGTTCGGGGACGTCCTACTTTCCTCTCTCCCTCCGGTCTCCATGTCAGCGCCGCTACTCTGCAGTTTTTATCCTCCTCCATCCTCAAGACATGCAGTATCAACCTCCATCCCTTGATCTTAAGCTAAGATCAAGTAATTAACTTACTCAAGCGTATTAATACATCGTCTGCTGTGTTGAATAAGCTTCTTGTAATGCCATATGAGAGTAACAGATCTGTACCCAGAAGCAGATCCAGGGGAGGGGTCCAGGGGGTCAGGACCCCCCCCCCCCCTTTTTATCCACTGCAAGCTTTTTTTAAAGGTTTCAGAAGAAAATGTTGCGGCCTGGACCCTCCTTTTCCGGTCGTGGCTATCATTTTTTAGGTTTTTCATTACTCCTCCTTGGTTGGACCCCCCCCCCCCCTCTTTTCCTAAATCCTGGATCCGCCCCTGTTACCTATCCCCATCCCCGATTCTCCGCTTTTTGCTTGTTCCCACTGATCTAACATTTTACCGGTCTGTCCGAATTGGGAATGGCTATCGTTCTTTAGTTTCTTGAGTTTTCACAGATGAGGTGAAAATGGCGACGTCACATTTTCGTAATTTCATATTTTAAAGAATTCAAAACTTCGCATTGCAATTCTACGTTTTAAAATAAGTCATTTCCAAAATGTCTTTCACCGACATGTAATGGGATCTTGACCTACGACACTTTTGACCCCATTGTTTTTATCATGTAAAATATAAGATAGAACGAAAGTTCATGTTAGGTGAACAGCAACGTCTGTTTTCGCAATTTGCACACTATTTGCCGGATCAAGTTTTCGGAAATGTATAATTTTCAATAAAGAATGCATAAATTATTAGACAAAGTGAAATTCCGGGAGGACGGAGAGTACTGTGTGCGAAAGGGGGAGAGGAGGGGGACCGGAAGGGGGCTATGCCCCTGTAACTGATAGGCGCTGAGTCGCCTATCTCATAATTTTCCGCATGAATGAATTCTAAAATTCAATTAAGTGTGCAACATGAGCAGCCGCCCAAAATCACAAACACAGGTTAAATGAAATTGGAAACTGGTGAAAAGTGGGATTTATTACAATTAGTTACGTATATGAATCATTAATCATCCATATCCTCCGAATTACAGTTACAAGCATTCTATTTCCGGCATTACTTGTACACAAGTCTGGGATGTTTAATTCATTATCCATTAATAACATAATGGATTTATAAATTTACAAACAGCTTTTATATGACAGAGCTTCGACTTAAGAATATTTTAAGAAATAAAGGAGTGTATACATATAGAAACTATCGCAATCACATGACCTATTTAACAATTATAGGCAAACGCTCATTCAGCAATCAATTACTCATATTGTACATTAAGCTGTGCGGTAGTATTTATACATCGCTTTATCGCGATATATTATTGGCATATTGCGTATTGTGATATGGTTTTCATATATTGCTTTTTTATATGTTTTCACACGTGACTGAAACTTCCCGGACATTGTTTTTGTTAGAAATTCTGACTAGTTGGATTTTATGAAAAGCTGAAAGTCGCTACCGAGTCAATAGACATTTCTCAGGCCAGTTAGGCCAAAAAAGATAATAAAAGGTATGGTTCTCAGGCACCGCCCGCGTCAATTTTACCCCCCCCCCCCCCTCGCCGCATCAAATTTTTTTATTTTGATTTTTATCTTTCAAGAAGAAAATAATTTAACTTTGTGGTGCTTTTACCTGTTTACTAAAGCAATTTGTTATTTTTATGCTTTTCCCTGATCATATGACATTTTTATTGAAACATACAGAAAAACGTTAAAAATAAAATACCGCCCGCCTGCACTGATTTCTGAAAAAAGTGCCTGAGAACCATACCTTTTTTTTGGCCATATTAGGAAACTTTCGAGTAGACTTGATAGACCATATACACTTTACTGAGTGATTATGCCATTTGATCACTTACTATATG
Organism: Sipunculus nudus; assembly: GCA_026874595.1. Classification (NCBI taxonomy): domain Eukaryota; kingdom Metazoa; phylum Annelida; class Sipuncula; order Golfingiida; family Sipunculidae; genus Sipunculus; species Sipunculus nudus. Next base: position 14,359,041 of record CM049321.1, read on the forward strand.
AATTATAGTTAAAATGGTAATAAATTGATTACATATTTTATATACATGAAAACAGATATTTCTCCTAAATTGATACAACGGAAAACACCGCAATGAGTAGCGCAATGCGCTACAACATATCACAACATATTTCACGACAAAAATTGTAGGCGAAACCCATCTGTGCCTAACATCACTTGAATTCATTTAATATTAATGTGAGTGACCGAGGAACGAACAATTACAAGTTAATGCAATTCTAATTTTTCCTTCTTATATACCTTGGCCTCCAACGGCAATCCCATCTTTAACCCCTTGATGTTCAGATATACGTCACATTTCTAACAAATACACTCTTTATATTTACAGCACATTCGATATCTTGCTCATTTTAAGCAGTAAATTTAGAAAATTTTCACTGAGAGCGATGACTGAAAATTTATGGGTATCTGAATAACTGAAAACAAATATACAATATATTTTACATCAGAGACTCTAACCAAATGAGATCGTTCTAGAGAAGGTTCGACATTTGAAATGTAAAATTGAGATTATCAGGTATATTCAGTGGTTCAAGTCGGATGCCCTGCCTCTGAGCCACCGGGTCTCCCCGAACATCTCTGCAAACCAGCACTGTTTTACAGGAATCGGCAAATGACGTCAGTGTACCAACGTCAACGGATCGTAATTACAATTTCTTTTTTATTTTGTCTGAATATATTATCAATGTTTAGTAGAAATGTCTTCCCTACTTGGCTTAATATCCATTTTAGAAGTAAAAAATACTTTATAAAAATGTATTTCTTCCTATTTATGCCAGGTATAGAATGTTAATTACCTGTAGTAAATGAAATATATTGATTTAATGGAGATCAGTCATACGACAACTTATAAAAAAAGGGCGGAAAATCGATGCATTATCGCCAGGGGATGGGGGTTTATACTTTATCTTACACTTTTTAGCAAGGGGGATTGACAATGTAATCATCTCCTCTGATATTCAGTGAAGTATGCCTCTATATAGGAAATGAAACGTACTAATACTTACAATTACAGACTTTAGTTTCGTATGAAATATTATAAATCTCAAACTGGGTTAGAATTACCATATACCCAACTTTTTAAAAACGTATATTAATTGTAATATTTTTAAAAAATGTATCGGAAAATAGAATTAAAAAGTATATATATAATATATATGTGTGTGTGTGTGCGTTTGTGTGTGTGTAAAAAGTTAATTTTTGGATACCCTCCTACACCTGGGAGTCACGACCCCTTCATGTAAAGATAAATCGACGCCACTGATTATCTAAGACTGAGGGAAGTTGACAGAATATAATTACGAATGACAGCCAGGGAAGTGCTTTATTATAAGTTGGACTAATTAGAGTATTTTATCGACTGGCAAGGTAATAATTATCCTGTACACAAATTATGCAGCATGTCGTACAACATGATCCAATACAGTTAATATAGCCACGGTCCTCCCACGAAATTAATGACATTATTTTGTTACAATATAGCTGTTTGTTTATATTACAATGAACTTCAGCAAATATTCATTCAGATCAATTTATAAATTTTTGCTAGCAGACACAGAAACCGTGTAACCAGCGTTGAAAACTTAATACCTCGCCTGTGGCAGTGGTTTAAGCGCCCATCACTCCGTTTTCCTCATGGGGCTGACCCACTTAGGCGACTCTACAGGCGACTCTACAGGCGAGTACAGGCGACCAGGCTGTCGCCTCATGGTCGCCGAAAACCAGGCGACAGGATCTCCGCTTCGACAAGCCACAAATGGTTGGCGACTGTCTAACGACAAGCTACGACAAGCTGCCGACAACCTCCGACAAAGAACAATCATCTAAAACAACCTACGACCACATCTACGACAACCTATGACCACACTGGCGACAACCTACGACACCAGAATTCTTGCTACGTCCATCTGCAACAAGCTTCGGCGATTCTCTACCATGTGCTATATTAGAAGCCGGACAATAGGATGGGCCTTGTTTTAAGTAACAACAGCCCGCGACACAACCACAACCAACGTCACTTGGCGACAGCCTACGACAGGACCTCCATCAACCCGCGTCAGCTGGCGACAGCCTACGACAGCACCAACGCCAGTAAAAGACAGGCTACGCTCACTGGCGATAAAAAAGCCGTCGCCTGAGAAATTTGAACATGTTAAAAATCCAGAGGCGACAGCTTCTAGGTCACGCGTCTTGGAGCGAGTTCAGGCGACGACAGGCGACCATACAGGCGAGCACCCGGCAACCATGAAGCAACAGCCTGGGCCCCTGTAGTCGCCTGCAGATTCGCCTAAGTGGGACAGCCCCATCACTACGTTCTGGAAAATATTGCCGAACGGGCTAAAACTGTGTGCGAACGGAGTGGACGTAGTGGCATTTTTTATGGTCGGTTTGTGAACTTTTTGGACGGGCTCGGACTGTTATATATATATATAGGGACGTGTTACGACGTTTTGCGGTTGGGCATCAATTGGCAGTACATATGCACACCGACTTGGTCCGTTTTTAACTTGTTCATCCCGTTCTTAGACAGACCCAGTTTAAACTCGATTCCTGCGAAAGGGAAGCCTGTTGATATACTGCCGGGACAATCCACCGGGCGGCTTTGGTTAATAAACATGGCTGCGGACACAGGCGCTCGAATCTACATTGGTAAACATATTGGCTTATACATTTTTCAGTCAATTTTTAAACAATCTCCTACCCTCTTCTGAGCGATAAACCAGTTAAACATGTTTGCCAGTAAGTTATTTGTATGAAAATACAAGGCCGGCATAATCTGCAGCTTCATTGCATCCTTTAATTGGTTGACCCGCACAGGGTCTGAAAACAAAATGTTTATAGACTGGTACCCCCCACAATTGTTAGAGTATCAAATATTCCATAGAAGGCTGGTATCGGCATACCGCCATGGAAACTTTAATTTAGTACTTGTATGTGTATGTAGATGTATATAGAATTCATTAAACATGGCAATATACTTGGGATATTTCTGATCAGCTCTTAGCAAACTTATCCTTCGCGCCTTCTCCTTTTCGCCCACAAATTCAGGGAAATAAATAATATATACCTAAATAACTTTACGGCAGCGCCAAAGTTAACGTATGATGCCTTTTGTTCCCAATACTTATAGAATTGAGAGCTGTGTTTAACGTCTTATAAGCGCTTTATGTATACTCCCAGTACTTGAACGCCCATCTTTCTAAGAACATATATCCGCCGGCGAAATTGCCTCCTATCAAAAGTGAAAAGTGAACGACAAAATGTCAAGAAAAAGGGTTTCCTCCCGAATAAGAAAACATCTCCCTCTGTAGGTCTTCAGATTATATGAAGTCACTAATAGAAGAATTCTTGCTCTACCCTGAGGGTCCGGGTAGGATCGTATGGTATGAGGAGCGGAGACAGGTAAGCTTGTGCTAGAATATGTGGGGCTTTATTACTAAAGAGAGGAATCTTGAATGTTATTCAATATGACACGGGAAGATCTGGCAGCACAGGTGTAATGTGTGATATCCTTTTCGTACCCGTCACAATCTGAACTGCTGCATGTGTTTTGCACTCGCTGAATGGTTCAATAAGATTGCTTGCGAGTCCGTACAGAAGGCTGTTGCAGTCCAAGCGAGAAGTAATAATATGCATGGACATGGGACTTTGTCGAGTCCTCAGTGAGGCACATACTAATGTGGTGAGTGTTGTGGAATTCAAGGAGTGTAACTTTGCAAAAAAAAATCTAATATGAGTTACCGGTCTAAACGCGCAGTCAAACGTGACTCTTAGGTAACTGTATAAAGATGTTAGACATGTTTATCAAACATGTAGTGTACACGCATCAGACATCCAAGACACTGGAATAAACTTGTACGAAATAAGTAGACATTAAATTTCATGCTGAAATCAATAAACCCATGGACAAGTGTCCATTAACACGCATAGAAGGTTACAATCATTATCTTCCAATGTGTTATACATTCTATACGACGCGCATTATAATAAAAAAGGTATCATCAGTCCTCTGACGTCATTTTTTGGCAGGCATATTTGTCAAACTTCTGGTTAAAAAAGAAAGTCACGTTTTGATACGCAAGTCACTAATTTACCAAATATATTTTTACCTCCGAGTTATATACCTCTAATTAGAGTAGTTTTATTTGTGTACGCATGACAGCGTAATTTCCGTTTATATATTATTAACTTGGGTGTATCCTATATTTCTTTTGTTATAATGAGAAGCTATATACCAAGTATACCAAGAGTTAATTTCATGCGTCTTACTCAGCAACACCCAGTTTTTCAGATGAAATCGAGGCGTGTTGCTAGGCGACATTTTATCGATACGCTAGTCAAATCTCCCGAAGCATGCGGGGAATCATTAAGAACATACGGTGAATTTAAGTCCTCCAGAAAAGACGATATCACGCTCTAGTGAAAGGAAGTCCTCAACTAAAAGAAGCTCTAGTTGAAAATTTCTGAACCCTACATCAAGCTGACACATTGTACAGCTGATAGTACAGTATTTGGTAAGTTTTGTTTTACTAATATTTCTCCACTAAGTTTATTCTTAGAGATTTCTCTCTTTTACATCATTTGTCCGTCTGTTTCTATCTTACATTTACACTTTTTACATCTGTCTTTTGTATCTTACGTTTTCACATTGATGATTCTCAAGACATTATTTCTTTTATTTCCAAATACAATTTTTGGAAGCATTGCTTTCAAATTGGAGATTTGCATTCACAAAAATCTTTGCCTTCTCCAGAAAAAAATATGCCATCATTCATGTTTGTGTGTGTGTCCGCTTGATTGATCACAACATAACTCACGTAATCATAAATGGAATCTCATTAGAAATCTAGTTAATTTCAAGAATAGGCCAAGGAAGAATTAAATAGATGTTGGTGTTCGTCCAGCATCTTATCCGGATTCTGGAGCGTCATCAATGAATATTACCAAACGTACGGTCACTTATGTATAAATGCACCTGGGAATATCGGCATATAGATAAGTAAATGCACGGAAGGTCTGGTCCAACGCATTCTGGAATGGCCACCTGTTCATGTCACGGTCGAGTGAACAGCACCTCGAACTGACGGTGTGGCAGAGCGTTTTTGAAACTTTTGCTCCTATAGCGGAACCAGGTATCCATTGGGATGCAGCTTTCTGGTTATCTTACTAATTCAGGCCACTTATGATTTGACACCAGATATAAAAAAAATGACACCAGACACGATTTTGTTTTGATACATCAGATTATGATCCAGGGGTTAACTCAATAAATTGTCGTTAATATTACGCTCGAAAATTAGAATCAAGTGAAATATGTGTAGAAATACCATCTGTTGGACTTGCCAAAAGAGATCATTATTAACAGGTAGTCATGTTGGACAGGTCAGTGATAACCATAGTGAGTGTTATTGGTTGGTGTTGATAGACAGGAAGTGCCGGTGGTATTATATGACAGGTGCACTCTAAGTAAAACAAATCTTAATAATGATCTGAAAAATCAGATTTCTCTCTGCATGAGTAGCTATATTTGTTAAAGCTCGATATATTTTAAGAGTGTTTCAATGGCCCCCACCAATCAGCAGCAGTCAAATGAGGCTGTGTTTACTGTGGCCAATGATATTTTATAAATGTTGCCCGGTTTATTTTGAAATAATTTTGTTTCTTAAATAAGGTATGGGGTAGTTTATTATTTACCTCGTTTAACAATTAGGCATTTTAATCTTTTACCCATATCGGTTATTGGTTCAGATGAATATCAACTTGGCACAGGACCATCTGCCGATGTTCATTTACTGATATTGATAATATTCATGATTCATGATATAAAACATGATTCGTGCTTGAAAGTCGGATTAGCTCAAATATATCCGTTTGGCCTAGAATTGTCAAACGCAACTTAGAGGGAAATTTTGGAAACGTGTTTTTATGTCATTGTGACCTGTATTCTACGAGCTATGGGGGAAATTTATTTTAACACCCTGAAAGTCAGGCATGGCATAATGTGTAACCGTTAGATTTTCACAAGATCAAATGACATCAGTAGTTAAAATATACCAAAGTTCAATATTACAGTTATTCTGATAAATATATTTTGATGTATATTTAAAAATTTGAAGAAGACGTATTGCAGAATAAGTGAATGTTTATATTCATAGTTCTAACACGGTGTTTTACATTCCAAATGTGTGACTTTAAAACGGTAATAATGACCACTAAAACAGGAAAATATGCTGCATAACGTAATGAAGCTTTTAGACCTATATTAATTTAATATATGCTATGTTCTAAGGACACATTTAATTTTATAAAAATGTGGTTGAACAATAACTTAAAACCATTAGGCCATAAAGTTCCAAATTATTCATGTAGTAAAATGCATTCTTGATTCAATACAGAATAAATTGATCATGTTAATCTGATCACGACAGGGATATAACACCGTCTGACCAGTTGTTGAGTTACTGGGACCTGTAAAGACAGCTGCTTTAATTTTACAGACGGATTTGTACTTAATGGTGCAGCTTTGCCAGATATTTTAAGTTTATCACGTGGAAGACCCTTCAAGACACATGCGATGATGTTTTACATGAAGTACAACATGTTAATTATATTGTTGATTATACTGATATTGACTCATGTCATAAGCGCAACTCCATTTCCCTTAAACATAGATATACAAACATGAAACGTTATTCGAAAAAAAACATATGAGAGAATTTACAACAATTAAATGCGTGAACAACATAAAGACACAACGTATAAAGGGAATCTGCAATCATAGGGAATAGGATGAAACACTTTTCAAGTTAGAGATTACCTTAAATAGATTTATTCCTACACCGAGTTATCAAAATCATATTTCACATTACCCGGAGTAATCTGAAGCGAGAGTAATCTGAAATTTCTACACCAATGCCTACCCTCTGAACACAGCGCAGAACTTCTCTGGAACCTACGACTCACATTGTGTGAGAAATGGAAGGATTCTTCAGGTTTGGCAAGCTGCCAAACACCCAGCAATTTGACGCTGGGTAAGTTAAAATCTAATTGGCCCAACGTGTAAACAAAAATGGCTGCCCCCACATAAAGCTCGTTGCGCGGCACTGCAAGAGAGGAAGTTTGCACACAGTGGGGAATAATTAACTGACCTCAAGCCAGACCAACGATTTAGTATAGAGACTGTGCTGAAAGGTTACGAATGCATCCGGTGTATTCCAACTGTGGGTTGTTTAATATTACACAAGAGGGGATTAATAAAAGACAGCACCGTCTGGTGGCCAAACCTGACGGACAACCGAGGTTTTGTGCAGCGGTTAGTAGAGCGAATAGTTGAGGATAGCGTAACCGATGCTTATGGAGCGTACACCAGTGCCAAATATTTTTCATCAAAGCCTTTCTAACAAAATTTTACATGTAACTGCATGTCTTTTTATAACGTGAGTGAATGAGTCCATGGCCTGCAGTTAGCTCTGTCAACTGAACGAGGTAATAACTGAGCCCCCAGAGTTTCATGCTTCATATGCACGAAGCAAAGGATAATCTAAATAAATTCGGATCCGAATTCCAACGCGTTCAGCATTAGGTATGCCTTTAAAGCAAGCTACTATTTATATCATTTGATATAATGAGCTTCTTTCAGGGTGTGTGATATATTAGTCCCAAAACTCTTTGCCTAAAATTATGCTACAAAGGTATTTTTTATGGAAATTATCTTCATGTTGCCATATGAATAAATAATTTATTTAAACAAAAAATGAAAGTTTCGGAATGCAGCTTCCAAATAGCCGAGGTCAAATACGAGGCATTTCAAGTAACTTTTACAGCGACGGCAGGGGACCTAAAGAGACACGACCTTAAGAGTAAGGCAGAGATCAAAATTCAATATATGGTAAAGAGTCAATATTTGCAAATAAGTCGTATTGGAGATGTATCGAAAACAGTAAAAAAAAAAATAAGAAAAGGAAATTCTTTTCGACAGATTGCAGTACCTATCCTCCGGATTCCTTAGCTCAAATATCGAAATGGAATTAATAAATGAACTGACATATGACTACCCACCCTAAACCGAAGAGGTTAAAATATTGCAACATACCCAAGACGGCAGTGATATATTGCATGGTAACACGAAGAGGCAACGGAGCTTATGGACAATACAGATTGAGATGATAAGAACATATAGTTATTTCATGATATTTCATGACAACACACTGTTAACCAAAGCTCCTTTTTAGCTCCTTTGGTTTACCTCACAATTTCGTGATGGACATGCGGACATGGTATTTTATTTCTCTATAAGTTTTACCTTTTAAGTATTAAATACGTTTCCTTATGCGTGCATTGCACATCGGATTCCCTGTGGTTCTTTATTCAATTAGAAAGATCCACGAAGAGAACTGGAAAGGTGAAGAAGCTTAAGGGCCTTTATAAAGAAAGGCGACCTTGTTGCCTCGCGTGTGCGACCACAAAATTTACCGTTGGAGGTATCTAAAAGGCAGAATGGATGCCCAGGTCTTTCAAAGGCGGTACAGACCTCGCAATGGACGTCATGGTCGCAATGAATTTTTGAACATTTTGAAACAGTCGCACAAAGAGCGCCTAGGAGGTGCGATGCTCAAAGGTGGCTCAAAGGAGGCAGAAGAGAGGCACATGCATTGCCGTGGTTGCAGAATGAAGGCACAGTTATTGGGTTTGTTGCAGAGGCGACGCATCCCGGAGGCAGGCACGAAAATGACCTAATTATGCATTTTAGATGATTCAAGGGAGGCCCAAGAATCGCTGGAGCAATTACACAAAAACAGGATTTTCTGGGATTAGGCGACCATTTTTTTAGTTGCTAAAAGGTGTCACAAAGGTGTAAAAGGGCCTTTAATATGTGGGTTACACTAATTTGTGGAATTCTTTCCCTGAGCGGAACAAAAGAAGGAGTATGTATAATTCTGAGAGCCAGTTGCATAAAAGTATCAGTTTATTTTACTAAGCAGAAAATGGCAGTTGATCTACAGATGAGGAAAATCGATGTATCCTGACATAAACTTTAAGTAATAAATTGGATGTTGAACATCTTATGGCGGGCATGTTGATGCCACCTACGATAAAACTGTTCATTAAGGACCTTTAAAGGTGAACTTACAATACCGCCTCACGGTCATCACACCACAAAATAGATCCACAGGTATATCAATATATAAAATGTTTCAATGACAAATTACTTCTGTTGGTTATATTTAGAATGAATGTTGTCGATATTTCTCTTTATTTGTAACATTTACCAATTTATGTCAATAAAAAAAGTTGCGGCGGCTGAAAAGAGAGCTCCGGACCCCCTGACCCCCCCAGCTCCCACCCCTACCCCAGCTCGGATCCGCTTATGCTACTAACGAAGTATGATTATTTATACATTAATTCATCTTTTTAAATCTTTCTTACATCAATCTATCCAATGGTAGAAAAAATGAACTGCCTAGGATCATTCAAGGATTGTTTCTCAGTGACAATCATCGAATTGTTCTGTTGTCTGTCCTGTCTAATATTGCATATTTTCGAATGTAAGTTTATAAAATGATGTGAATGTTTAAATCTGCTCATGAAATTAATAACAGTATACATAATAAGGCTAAGTTAGTAAAAGGATCAGTAGTTTCTTTGTTAGGCTTTTCTTATAAAACAAAATGAATATATTATTAATAAACTTAAGAATTTGCCTAATTTACATAATTTTTATCCATCAAATGCAAGTTTATTATAAGGTTGAGTTATATTTGATACAAATTGGATATTCGTTTGTCCATCCTACTTCACTCTACCTACTTACAACTAACATTTAAATATATTTAGGTAAATTATTTAACTTTTACTAATTTATTCAAAAATGCAAATTATCCTATTAAATATGCACGATATAAACATGTCCTAAGCAGAAATCCATTCTACAGTTAAAAATGCCCTATGATCAATTAAGAAAAGTTTGGTAGTGACGATTATCAAATTATTCTCGTAGTGGTGTTAAAGACGGAATGAGACACAGTAGTGTACTGGTTTTCGCGTCTATTTGTTTGCCTGTATGCGAGATATAGGGGAGAAGTGAACATGCTAAATGATCATTTTGCGAGGGAACGCGATATTATCGCAAGAGAACTAGGATGTAATGTGTTGAACATTAAAGTGATATCAACCTGCAGTAATTAAATGATTTTAAACCTACTTAAATATGAAAAAAAAGACAAAGATTTAATTGCAATCTTGATTTGTATTCATGGGAAGGCTGTCATTTCCTTCTTGTAGGTAATCGGTGTGTAGCCATGATTCTTTTGACCTTTGTGTGTCTCCTGTTGAAGCTACATTTATTACATACAACAACAAACATAATAAAATACTCACATGTAAAGATAACATGTTAGTTCATTGTAAGAAATAGTATAACATCACATAGACTTTACTTCAAAAGATCAAGAATTCAGATTTGTAGATTTGCCTGCAGTGAGATTTATGTATTTTTTGGTGCATAATCCCCCCCCCCCCCCCCGTCGCCGAATGATCAGCGCCCGTCCATCTTTCCGTCCGTCCGTCTGTCCATCACAAATTGATGTCAACACAATAACGTAAAAACAAGTTACTACACACTCACCATTCTCACACAATAGAGGGAACTCATGAAATAATTGGTCAAAATTCGAATATGGATAAATAGGTCACAGAGGCGATAATGGATAATGCTAAAATGATGTTGACCAAAAAAAGAGTTTCAGGAACAGTCACCAATTTGCAGCATTGATTAAACCTCATACAGGGCTAGGTTAAGTTTGAATGTAGATGACCATGATGCGATTTTCAAGGTTACAGAGGCGATAACGCTAAAGTGATGTTAATGCAATAACTTGAAAACAATTTGAGGCAAAGTATTCAAACATGCAACATTGATACACATCATAAAGGGCTCGGTTCAGTAAAATATGGATGGCCTTGACACGTTTTTCGTGATCACAGATGCAATAATGTTGAAATGATGATAACGCAATATCTTGAAAAGAATCTGAGGCATAGGCAACAAACTTGCAGCAATAATACAAATAGTAAAGAGACAGGTAAAGTTTGAATGAGGGTGACCCTTGACACATTTTTCAAGGTCACAGAAGCAATCTTGTTGGGTGACATTGCTCCATCTCTAATTTCAAACAGGTATGCACAACTTTTTTCAGCTACTCCCACAACAGGCGGTGACATACCAGATTTGTTCCACAGAACAGCTTTTTTTCCTGTTGCATTAAGGGAGACATTGCAAATCATTTTTATTGATAATTTTTCACATGATTCAATGCTTTTGTAGTGTAGATACAAGCATTTCGACACTCTCAGAAAAGTATTCCCGAGTGATCTAACATTTTCATTAATGCCTCAGTTTCCGGACACACGTGGCTATTGACGTCCCTTTTTAGTTATCGCCGCCTAATCTCACCTCTTTGTTATGACTAATGGTCTAGTTCATGAAAATGAGGTGCAATTTCAGGGATTTATCTTGCAAACTGGAACCTCCACAGCCAACGAATTATTAGTGTCTCGCACTGGAATAAAGCTTTCAAATATATATATATATATATATATATATATATATATTTATATATAGTCTAATTTAAATGATTAATCCGACATGACTGTTAACACAAACTGGAACTTCTTTGTCTTAATATGCCGTATTATTCTGAAGATTTGACCGGTGATAGCTAATCTATTATGAAACAGCATTCCGTTGACATAATCAAACCAAACAGTCTTATCTAAAAACAGGTAAAATATGTCATCCGTTTTTAGCCCTTTCGAAAAATATTTAATTATAACATTAAACTGTTTTTTATGAACATGTAATTAGTTGACTAGCCATTTATCTACAAAAGAAATCAATCTTCTTCCTTTATTTTATTATTATTATTAAATTTTGTGTGTGTATAGAACAATGATGGTGAACAAAGGACAGATTTAATTTGGTTTTGCTTTAATATATATAAATGCTCACAGTTATTATGTAACGTATAACTGCAATTTTTTTCAGCATGTGTGCATGAAAACATCCGATATTTCTCAAAGCAAAATGACCTGCGAATGTTATGGAATATGAAACATATATTTTCAAAATACATGTTAAGTGCACAAAGTTTGAAGAATTAAACAAAATGGACCGCATCTTTCCCAAATGTCCAGTTGATTAAACACTGTGTTTGTTATCAATTAAAGTGCCCTTCTCAATAGAAAAGTAATGATCATGATAATCGTTCTTTTCATGCTGTAAATATTGCTTTTCCAGCCTTACAGTGTTAAGCAGAAATCTAAAGAAGGAATATTTCAGTGTGTTAATGCTTTTAAACAGTGTTATATTTGTATCCAATAATTATACACAAAATCCGGAATATATAACAGTTAATACATTAAGTTTTTTTTTTAATTTTCATACTGCACTTTTTTATAGCGTTGTACTTACATCACTGTTTCATTAACTTTCCCATGACTCGTGACACCCAGGTTAATTATTGAAAATACTATTATGTTTCTATCCTCTTACACCACAAGATCCCTTGACACTTCTATAAATATAAGCAATGAAGCCATGATACCACCGCACATAGCGGTTTATTTATATCCATGGCCGTAAAGCTATAACTAGTCTTTCCGATGATCGGTTATGTTTACAGGAACAAAAAACAAGTTGCAACTAACACTAATCAAGTATTAGAATGTATTGCCTCCGACAGGGGATATGTGTTCATCCCCGTTCATGTGTGTGTTTGTGTGTTTGTTCACATCATTAAGCACTTCATAATGAACGCAATCTCATGAAAGTGTTCAATGGCATTTCGAAAAGAGGACAAAGAAGAACATATAAGATTTAGGTGGATCTGGCATATCATCCGGATCCAGGAAGGGTCTTAAAAAGTTCAGGATATTAATCAGCAAATCAAAACTCCTTAATATTTGGTGTTTATCCGGCCTATACTCCGGATCCAGGAACGTCAGAAAATGAATATTCACTAATGCATAACACCCACTTATGCACTAAGAATCTGGGAAAAGGGGCCGAATAAGTGAAAGCAAACACGATTTTCTTAGCATCCTACAATAGGAACCCTGAACGTGGCGCAAGCTTGCATTCCTTAAAAGATGGATATTTATTGTCTACCATATATATTCCAATTTCTAATAGTGATATTAATCGGTTAAATTTGTACTTAGTTATTTTATTTTTCCTAATGACATACATATTAAATCTTAATATTTTTTTTCAGCTCCACTGACAGGTACAATGTCGGAACATGAGAAAGAAAGCCTCGTTCATCCACTCACCTGGAATGAAACTATAGTATTAACTTTGATCATCATTATATTCTTCATAATAGGGATCGTGGGTAACATCTTGGTTATTGTGGTTTACGCCAAAACAAAGCAGAAAAGTGCTACCCATGTGTTCACCATTGCTTTAGCGATCGTAGACCTGTTGGCCATTTTGACTACTATGCCTCTAGGTCCACCGCATGGATACGGAGTCTTGCCTACGGAACTGAGCCTGTTCTACATTCGTATGCTATGTGCCACCATTACGGCATCATTGGCGATTTTAATTGCGATAAGCATTGATCGGTATTGGGCTGTTTGTAAACCATTTGAATACAGCAACCTGAAACGTAAGAAGAGATTCATATGGAGCACTGGATTCACGGCTATTGGTCTAACAATCTTACTTGACAGCTTGTTCTATTTTAAAAACTTTCAAGCCATTACGATTTCTGTATTGACTGGTTACATTGCAGTTACGCTTTTTGGTATAACGCTCATGTACATCTTGATCTTCAGAAAGTTTCTTGCTCGACGAAGAGAAGTTAGTCCTGTTCCAGTTCCCTCTGCATCCGCCTCAATTACGATAAAAAACACAAGCCTCAAGCACAACACAGATATTGTGAAACAAGTAGACATTAAATCACATGCAGAAAAGGTACGCCAACCAGCCCTAACAGGAGCTAGCCAGTCTGTCGTGCTGCTAGCTCATTCTGACAGAGAAGATTTAAAGCCAGAGCCCGAGTCAACAAAAAGGTCACAATCGGGACAGGACATTCCAAAAATGACAAGTCAAATCGCCGATGCTACTCCACAAATATCACCTAGTGGTAGCAGTGGTTACATCAATGGATCAAACAGCACCCCTGGATCAAGCATCATCCCTGGATCAAACAGCATCCCTGGATCAAGCAGCGCCCCTGGATCAAGCAGCGCCCCTGGATCAAGCAGCGCCCCTGGATCAAGCAGCACCCCTGGATCAAGCAGCACCCCTGGATCAAGCAGCACCCCTGGATCAGGTAGCGCCTCGGCAAAGATCAGCAATTCTAACGCTCGAGTTGGATGCTCACAAGACGTAGCTTCGTCGCATGCCAGAACAGCTCATCAAACACGCCGCTTGGTGGAGAATACTCGTAGACACATCAGACTGACGGCCAAGATGTTCTGCGTCGTATCTGTAATGTTTATCTTGAGCTATGTTCCAAGTATGATCTCCTTAGGCGTGACCAGGCGAGGTTCGATGATTACTTACACGCATTATTTAAACAATTTATGTAACCCCTTCGTTTACTGGATTATGAATGAAAGATTCCGATCGCAGGTAAAACAACTGCTCCCAGGGCGTTGCTTCCGTCAAACATGATAAAAAGGGAGGTAAGTTCAGTTGTTTGCAGTGCTGTCACAGGTATAAGGAGGCAGAGAAATAGAAGTAGAGAAGACGCCGTAGCTGTAAGTAAATGTATATAAACCACATTAATGTATATAAATATGGGATGTTTTCGCAAATGTTTATTGACACGAACAAGGCAATACACAACAATCATGTATGAAAAGCGGTACCATATATATTTCAAACTATCAGCTTGAATACATCAAACAACGCAGACGTCACAACATGATATTTGTATTCAATATTTCTTTGTGATCGAGAAGTTGTTATCGACACCTCTGTTCTGATTAACACAAGTACTTAGTTACTCCAGTCTATCTGTCAGGATAAACGAACATGCTTTTACTTCTAGTGTAATAATCATTTTACCCTATGTAAATTCTCACAGATATGTAAACTTTTACAAATGAGCCACATCATTAGTATTTTCATTTGAAAATATGAAATGCAATTGTATTTGCATTCAAATGCAATTGTGTTGGTCTTATTACTCCGGTTCTGGTGCAGGGCCACGAATCTTACCAACAAGCATATCTAAAAATGTGGATCTTGATACACAATGCGATACCATACTTTCATTTCTCTGGGCCAGCCCTGGTGCTGGAATGTTATTATACAAAGCTGTGATCTGAGGGATCTGGGACCTGAGGGATCTGAGACGACTGTCATGTATAATTGCAGTTTGAGGCGAGGGCGGTTTTCTTGGGTGTCTAGGGTTCTGAGGTTTGAATTGGAGATTGTTGTGGCGGCAATTCGAGATTAGTTCCGGTCTTTGAATTGGTTGGGTGTATTTTTCTGGTTCATGCCTATAATTAACTTTCAACCAGGCACAAGGTGCACAGTCCGCGTATTCGTTTACTTGTATTTGATAATTCAATTGTTTCAAATCGTAGCGCTGTCACAGCGATGGCGAAGACAAATATGAAAAACATTGCGAATGTCCACATAACACCTTTAATAGTCCATGGGCCAGAACGTGAAAAACTTCCGCCTTTTAGGGAATTTTTGTGGCTCCCCTAGTTTTCTTCCTTGAGGTGTCCTTTACTGATTTTCAGAGATTTCCAAACATATAAATGCTGCAAACACATTGCAAATCAACTTTTTAACAAACCGCGTTCTCAATTTCAATTTTTTTTATTCCCATTTGGTTATGGACGTTTCTTGTTATACATTATAAATGCATAAGGAAGGTATCAATGGAATTGGAGCATTAGCTTCATCATTATATATATATATATATATATATATATATATATATATATATATATTAGCCTTAGAGAAGTAACGGGTGTGCTCTGGCCACTGACCTACCCCTTACCCCTTAATTAAAAAAAAACATTTTTCCAGATATTATAGGTACAAAAGGCATATTCTTTTGGATTAAGCATATCTTTGGGTCTGAATATGTTTTAAACATCCTTCAGCACAGATGCATATTCACAATTATATATTTTTTTCAAAATTACGCAAATAAGACAATAAACAATCATGAACAAGCAAGTCAAATATTTTCGGAAATGCCGTCTTAACAGCATCTTTTGCTTTATAGCTTTTGCAAATCTCAACATATATGCAAGATCTTGGTATCATTCGAAATGATGGAATATTCCTATTCTAATGCTTATAAATATGATCTTATATATGAGAACAAGAAGAAGGTATGTGCATTTATGTTACCCCTCCCCTTGAATATGAGGCAGTGGGCCATGACCATTCCAAGGCCATGGGCCAATTAAGCCAACAACGCTCAGGAAATTTTCATGATCCCACTAGCTGGCCCCTTTAAGTTGTCCTTTTACCGTTTTCAATGTGTTTCCAAACAAATAGAGCAGCAAACACCCTGTAAATCTCCTTTTTGCAAACCAATTTCTGAATTTTTTAAATTTATTTATCTGGAGTGACTTTGGTTTAGTATATGGAGAATTATCATTTAATAATCTTATTGTATAAACATTCTACAATTTTGACACAAATAAAATTGGAAGAACATTTGGTATATTATAATTAATGTATTGCTCAGTGGAAATGATATATATTAATTCTGAGGTCATTTATTTCCCTGTGGATCCCTATTCACAATGTATACTAAAGGCATATTTACAGGATTCAGAAATATTATTGAATTGTTTAATACATCATACAAATTCGCAAAAATTCATTTGGATTTTACACATTAGCTTTCCTAGATTAATCGAAATAACACCAGGTAATAAATAAAGGTTAAAATAACACCAGGTAATAAATAAAGGTTAAAATAACACCAGGTTATAAATAAAGGTTAAAATAACACCAGGTAATAAATAAAGGTTAAAATAACACCAGGTAATAAATAAAGGTTAAAATAACACCAGGTAATAAATAAAGGTTAAAATAACACCAGGTAATAAATAAAGGTTACATTTGACAACAATCTGCCGCTGTGTTTACACAGTGTATTTTGTTTCACACACAAAAATTTCGTTATAAGAGCAAAATCTTGGTGTTCCAGGATTTGTAGGAACTATCGTAATATATTGTTAACATGTTTATTCAGTAAAATGCAGAGGTTAAAAAAGAAAATAAAGATAAGTGTATGGGTGCTACTCTATACCCCTTCAACATCAATGAAATGGTTTGAACCCTGAACTACCTGGAGAAACACAACTTGGAAGAATGGTCTAAGCTGTATTGCTCCATAAACAGATCATTAACTGTATTGCCAATAACTGAGACAAGATCAATCGAAGCATTTATAAATACAAAGAGGGAAAAATAAAGGAAGTACAGGTGAATTGTTAAAATTTTAAGAGACGAGACTTAAAAAAAAAAACAATTATATAGGGCAATATACTAAATAACTATGAAGACTGCTGAAATTGTATGTAATATATTCAAATGACGTCATTTTATCTTTATTCTGGGATTATTGAACATTACCTTTAAATTCTATGATTTAAAAGAAAAAGTGAAACCAAGACCATGTATGCTATTATTTTCTTGTACCTAAAGTTATGTAAACACAATACACTATAATGATGGTAAAACTGGTTTTCTAATGGAGTAGTCGTAACTTCAATCAGTAATTTCAGATAATGTAAAGAAGTACCTAAAAAGCCTGTGTGTCTCAGTCTCAATTACTTACAACACACATTTTCAGTTAATTGCGTAGTACTGCATATATAAATTACACTTTCACATTGTGAAGTTTAAGGAGATATGCTCCTTAATTTGTACTTGAGGGTAGGGAGTACCATCTATAAGTATTTTTTATATTCTTTCATATGGCCATATTTGGGGTGCAACGTGTGACTTCATAGAGGACATGACGTCACGCCTTCATGTACGTGCCCTGTCCCTGAAAGCCTGAAAGGTGTCAGTAAATCAACGTACAGCATGGGGCTATATTTGGTTTGTTAGTTTCATAGTCCTCGCCCTGTTGCAATAAGAAATTTGAAGTTGATGAATTAAGCCCCCAACCCCCCGGCATATAGGCTCGATATATAAGTTTGTTGCAGTAACGTTACGCTTTATTACGTAGACTGGTTGAAGTCCTGGAAATCACCGTCACGTGGTCTATTAGTGGATTAGTGACACCTTCAAACGCATGTATAGCATCAAAGATATTACTGAGTATATTATCATATTCGTTCAACTGCTTTGTAAACATAATCTTATTATAAAATAGTCAATAAATGTAGTCAGGCCTTGTTTTGTGAAGAGACAGGAAGATGCCAAAACGCAACTTTTGGCAAGGCATGTGACAATCGATACAGCCACGGGGACGTAACATGGCTATCTTTGAAGTGCGAGTTGTGACGTCACAGAGGAAAATGACGTCACGCCACGTGTACATGCCGTTTCCGAGAAAGGTTTCAGTAAATCAACTTAAAGAATGCATAGGAGTCTTTTTTTGTTAGGAAACATGTTGCATTTCTGTCCATGCCATGTGGGGTTTGGCCTAATGATCTGCCTTGGCGGAGGTCTACGCTCCCTGAGCACAATTCTAGTTATAACTGAAATAGGAATGTTTCTACAAATTCGGTGACAAAGAGATATTGCAGACTTGTTGATATTTGCAAAAGCTGTGAGGCAAAAGACACTGTGAAGACGGTATTTCTGAAAATATATGACTTGCTTGTCCATGATTTTTTATTGTATCTTGTTTTGCATAATTTGGAACACTAATGTTAAATATGCATATGCATTTGTGCTGAAGGATGTTTGAAACACATTCAGACCCAATGATATGCCCTAAGGCTTAACCCTAAAATATAAAAATGTTAATTTTACAAAAAAAAATAAGGGGTGGGGATGCGAAAATGGCCCTCGAATTTACATGTTGTCAAATTATATATCATTATAAAGCTAATATTCTTCAAATTTCATTGATGCCAAAAGTATGCCCAGAAGATTTATAATAAGAATGTAATGGTCGATAAACAAATGGAAAGTCGCGCCAGATAAAAGTATCAAATTGAGTACGCGGTTGGAAAAAAAAGTTGATTTTTAGGGTGTTTGCAGCATTTTTTATGTTTGGAAACCTCTGGAAATGAGTAAAGGACACCTCAAGAAAGAAAACTATACGGGGTCACAAATATTCCATGTAGGGGGGGGGGAGGTTTTCGCTTTCTGGCCCACGGACTTCTTCCAGAGTTCTTGTGAACACATTATGCTTTGTGCACAGTAAATGATGATTCTCAATTAGAAATATTAATTTGAGTTAGTTTTGTTTCGAAAAGATAGTTTGTTTATTTGTTAGATGTTTTCAGTTTGAATTGTCACCAAGAATGTGTTTGAGTACAGTATACATATATGAGATATATATAAAAACCTGTAGGTTTGATTTTTAATAAACAATAGAAAAAAATCGTTGGATACACGAAGTCGCTTATCGACTGTATTATAGTTGTACTTGATATGTATTTAAGACTGTAGAAATGATTCAATATAATGATGATATGGACAATAGATCATTTCTGCATCTTTTAAATATGCATTAACCCCCACATATAATGTACATTTTAAGTAGCAGTTTCTGTAATGTTTGATAGGATAGTAAGAGAGTACGACTGTTAATCAATATATAAGAAGTGTAATATGCATTATAGTTTTTATATATTTAAGTTTAGAGCAATATCCATACGGACATAATTCCATTTGTCATAGCACGAATGAGGATGACAAGCTGATAGTCATAGACCGTGCTTTACTTTTAAGTGATTGAATGTTAATTTCTGGATTCAGCTAAAAATGTGGGTGATACGCAGATGCAAATATGTCGAAATGTTTCACTTTTCATTAGTCATTGAATTTTTAAATTAGTCATTTCATTAATCTAGTAAATATATGTGACAAGTGACATGCTGGCAAATTAAAATAATTGTCAGATGCTTAGACTGTGCTTAACTGTTCAGTATGCGTGTAAATTCCTTATAAATCCATGATATGGATGATACAGCTATGTCAATATATGTACATTGAAAATGATATTTTTATTTAGGTTACGTGATTTTTAACTAACAGTTGTTGCTTAAGCAGGTGAATGTATATGCAAATCAAAGTGATTTTCAAGTTACTTTTAACCTGTATAATAACAATTTTTAACACTAATGCCATGCTATCTGAGGAAATAGTTGTCTTCATTTACTCTTCGTCTGTTTCCATAAGACAGAGAAAGGAACACAATTATGTTTATATGTGCACCACATTGTGTCCATTGGAACAGTGGTTATATGTCATGTTTACATTCTAAATGTACGACAATATGAATTTATCTTCTCCCTTTGATTACTTTCAGATAAAATCTAGCCATTTAATTACCACTTGCCATGCATAAAAACAAACGTGAATGTATATGACTATTGTAATTGAACAAAGAAAAATAATAAAAAAAAGTAGTTGGAACATGTGCGTGAATATATGTGACTATTGCCAATGAACAGAAAAATTATAATAAACAATAGTTGGAACATGTTTGTTAATATATATGACTATTGTCAGTGAACAGAAAAAAATAGATATGACGTATTAGTAAATATATGTTATTTTTATGTGTGTTTCTTGATAACTATTGTTAATTAATATAGAAAAATAAACAAAATAATGTTTGAACATGTTTGTGAATATATGTGACTATTGCCAATGAACTAAGAAAAAATAAAAAAAAGTAGTTGAACATGTTTGTGAATATATGTAACTATTGTCAGTGAACAGAAAAAATATATATGTCATTATTGTAAATATATGTTATTATTTTTTGTTTGTTTCTTGAAAACGATTGTCAATTAACATAGAAAAATAATGAAAACATAGTTGGAATATATTGATTCTGTTATTAGGTGTCCGTGAAAGGTGAATGACCGGTTGAAAATGAATGAATCTATACTTCATTCACATTTATGTAGAGAAGACGACAATTGAGAAGGAAGGCAGATATTATGCACGTAAAGTCAAACATTATACCGTGTCAAGATCAATTATACATAGAACATTCAAATGAAACAGATTTTAACATTATAATATAATATTTTAATATTAATTATATTTACAACCACTTATTGCTAAGCATGATATAAACAGTTTAGTTCTTTATTTTTCAATAAATTTCGAAACGTCTAAAATACTTTTTTTTTTTTATAAAATTGTATTTATTATATTTCAAAGGACTAGATGGGGTTTGATTCTGCGGTTCAGCTTCTAACAAATACCAACAAAACGAATTATATTGCTGACACAAAATATCAGTTGTTTCTTTTATACCACTGATAATTTGTAAAAATTAAAGGTGCCAATTAACCTGCCTTTTGAAAAAGAATTTATGAGATTTCTGGCTTTATCTGGATATATATATATATATATAATATATATAATATATATTTATATATATATATATATATATATATATATATATATATATATATATATCAGGGTTGGGGCCAGGTAAAAGTAAAAGTTCCTAGGTACAGGTACAGGTACAGGTACAGGTACTTGTTAATTGGCCAGGTACAGGTACAGGTACTTGATTTTCACAGAGTACCTAGGTACAGGTACAGGTACTTTAGAAAGTAACTAGGTGTAGATACAGGTACTTTCATATTAGGATCACTTCAAAGACAATTTACGGATAATAATGGCTGCATAAATTCATGTATATGAAAGTTAACATGCCTTTTTTCTATCAAACAATATTGTAGTCATTTGCCAAAGTATATTTTTTTAGATCGTATTATCTTAAAGGCACCATACATTCACAAACGTGATATGCAAGTGTATTTAAAGTCCATTAAGGTCACCAAGTAGAGTATGAAACCGTACATTCACAAACATGACATCCAGGTCTACTGATAGTCCATTAAGTACACCAAGTACAGTATGACACCATACTTCACAAACATGATTTGTGTACTAAAAGTTCTTTAAGTGCATCAAGTAGAGTATAATAAAACGATTTGCTCAATTAGTGGTTACAGCTGATTTCTCACATGTGACAATTCTGGAGGTGTGATAACAATTAATTTCATGAGCAGTTTATCACACTGATGGCTTGCTGATTATTTTACACTACAGGTAACCAATTTAAGTCTAAAAGAGAAAAAAACTTAAAAACATTGAACATATGAAAATGTACCTGGAGTACCTTGTACCAAGAACAGGTACTTCAGTTGTACAGGTATAAGGTACATCCTACTCATGGCCAGCAGGTACAGTTACAGGTACTCTGAAATGTGTACCTAATTTGGTCGTGAAAAGTCCCTAAAACGCCTTCCTGTAGGATGTATGAACTTGTTTATCAACAATATGTTTGTATACACAGCAATGTTAACAAAAGGGACAAAAATGTAACCTGAGGGGGTAGGTTGCAAATATGTGGAGGTATAAATGTATAAAGTAATGCATTTAATGTGGCCTATTCAACGTGAAATCAGATCTCGAATGTAAGAAACTATGATGTAAAGGTTACTGACAACTTTGACTGCTCCATAGTCAATTTGGTATTAGTTTCCTTCTTTTGTTACTTTTGGAAAAGAGCATAAAGGTGACGGTAAACCATTAACTAATGTTGTCTGTTGATTATTTACTTCAATTATAAAATAACAGTTATCTTATGTTGCCTTATGTAAAAGCTGTAGAAGTCTTCCGTCGCCGCTTCTAAGTACGTGGTAGTATTGACCACCAAGTTTATTATCAACAGGATACAAGCTACACACGTGATCCGAAACATCATCCCAGTTTACATCATTGCCGATTAATTCTTAAGATGTCTGCTCAGAACGTGACCTAGGTTTAACATTCCCATGTGACGTCACTCGGATCAGAGACTCAGATAAAAAAACTAACGACAAATTGAGACCCCGATGGTTTAAGTGCTGAATCTTGTGTGGCGATGAAGTATATTTAACTAATGTTAATTTAGTTTCAGTCACTGTGCCGACTAGAAAACATTCATGGCCATTAAAATACTGTGAACTGGGTCCTTCAGCACTTCCTTTCTTTTGGCCTTCGGGCAGCCAAGCAGGTCGATTTATAACATTGTAATTGTAATCCCTCCGTAAGTGTGATTCGAATGAAAGGAAATGTAAGGAAAAAGATGAATCAATCAATAACTGGGAACAAACGATCGATTTCGGCAGTGCAAAATAGATCAGTATTCATTTTTGCATAACCCGTGAAGCATTCGTGCCGAAATTATGAATCTTGCAAGAAAAACTTTACAACCATTCTTCTTTTAAAACGTTTATTAACTGTCGTTTTAAAATGAGTACAGGTAGTAGTTTTCCTGTCCGACACATAAGTATTTCCTATAACTTTACTGCCTAAAGTGTCATTTTTTAATCCTCTCCACATTTGTGTCAGAATTATTTTGTTCCTAAGAATAGCATTCATCTACTTACTATGTTATCGAATGTTCCTGGTAACAGACAGTATATTGTTACGAGGTGACATAAAAGCGGACCGAATTGTCTCGCTAGCGAAGCTTGCTTTTCTAGCTAAGTGATTGGTACGCCGGACTGACGCGCCACCGTTATGGATTCGAAACCCGGATCGGCCAAGTATTTTCCCCTGAGCAATTTGTCTTTGTAACAATATACACAGCAGATAGTTCACTAAACTACTCTTTTGTCATCTCGATATCCCTATGGTGGAGAGGGAGATCTGAGGTGTAAGGAAGCATTTTCTATGCATAACAGTGTCTTCATAAGTTGCACTTGGTTTTCCAGCCTAGAAAATCATTTATATAACACTCAATACATTCTCCCGCTTTCTAACCCTGAGCATGTGTCTGTACAAATGTGTATAAATTCTAACAATTCTGAATCTCAGCTTTTAGTCTCCTGCTTCTTACAGATATTTTATCAAAAAAATATATCTCCGTTTCGTCTCTATGTGACTATGAATACAGTGAAACATTGTCGGAAATATGTCATTTCGATGTGTCTCTTGGCAAACTTATTGCAAAGTGCGGCTTTACTTTCAGAGATGTGTACCTTAGTAGCGTATTTACGGCTATCGCTTTTTCTTACATCTTCATACACGGACAACATACGCAGGTAATCATTCTCATCCAATTAGGTGTTATCAAAGACAAAAGGGTTATTTTGATCCCCCCCCCCCCCCCCCCCCATTCACCTCTCAGTATTTGTTCAGGAATATTAATTAATGTCTTTTGAAATGACGAATATTTGTGACCGCCGACCCCAGAGACAATCGAACAGGATAATGGACCACCTGCATCTTCACCTGTTAGCAATTAAAATGGCGCGACTAATTATCCAGGTATTGATTAGCCCAAAAGTGAAATCCGTGAGTCATATGACGCACTATGGGGATAGTGCGTATTTCCTTCACCGGCTCACTACAAAGACTTATAGCGACAGCGCTACCGGGGGTACCTGGCGTTTGTTAGAGAGATTAATTTAGAGTTATTTGCAAGTGATCTGTCAGATTTTGGTTTAATGCTAATCTGTTTTTGGCACATAGTGGCACTGCTTAAAACCAGCCATGTACCTACATTTCTTGTAGAATTGATGTAATTCTGGTTAAGCGTGCGTATATATTTCAAAACTATAAAGTTTATTCATGTTAAAAAAATTCTGTTATACCTTCTATGACGTATGTATGAGCTTGCTTATCTACAAAATGTTAGTATATATGGTACATCCGCCAATTTTGGAGCGAAGTATTACATGTAACCTAAGTTGAAAGGTCAATCTTTGAACATGTTCTTTGGGATCGTCATTTGTAGTCTATTTTTGTATAAGAATGATATCAGGGTATTATCTAGAATTCATATAGACGCCAGATATCGGAAGATATCCCTATAATAATACCCTGGGAATGATTGCGGAAATTGCATACCTAACAGGTAGAAAAAGATTTCTTTTACAGTCCACATGTTCATGACTGTGCCTGTGAATGAAACCAGTGTCCTTTCACAGATTTTTTTTTTTTTGGCGCCTGCTGGTAAATTATTGAATTAACATCTAAATCTGCAGGGGGAACAAAAAGTCAACAGTAAATAAAACGCATCTTCTGCAATGAATGTGACAATAAACAATGTAATCATTATACTCTCTCTTGAAAACTGCCCGGAGGCTGAGTTTTATTTGGTGTGTACCGAGGGATACAAATTATAACTAGACTTCTTGTAACTGATATATGACAGTCACCGATTTCAACCTAACCTCACATCACATCCAGAGCAATCAAGATATACATCTTACTGACATGAAACGCCTTCCTTTTTACTCCTGTTGGAGAAGAAACCAAATATAGGATAAAATTTGATTTAACATTATCAGCCAAGTAACACTTAAAACATAACATTAAATTAAGACAACATAAATCGAATGGTAATATCAAAGGGCGAATACAGGACCCTGGCAACACCCTGGCACAAGTTATCCTACAATTAAGCTTTATTGCTTGTAGTGGTAGTTTGATATACTTCCACACCAATATCTAAAGTTAAAAGTTAGTTCTAACTTTTAAACCGACAGCTTCTTATCTTTTATTGCGCCGCTAGGGGGCAGCTTCATAGCCGTAGCAGCTACAAAACGTCTTGCACCGTTTATAACAGACGACTGTTTCGTCGCCTCCAAATATATAGAAATAAATGGTGTTTGACCACGATAAGATCGTATTTTCCGGAAAAGGCAATTTTATTATCAGTTTTACGGATGGGGTGACATTAAAACTTCTTCATCATGGCAAAAGTATCTTATATTGAATACAACTGCAACAAAACTGGCAAATATAAGTGCATTTTACTTGAGTTATTCTGTATTTTAGTCTAAGAAGTCACGGGTCGTACTTCTCATAACTGCCATGACAGAGGCAGTAAGAAGGTATACGTAGCGGCGACAATGCTTTGTGTAGCGATCCCGTTTTATAATATTTATATGCATATTTAAATCACAATTAACTTATCATAACAGAACTTTCTCTTTCAAAGATGAAATACTTGAGATACTAATGGGTTTCTCCCTTTTATTGACACAGATCATACTAGGCTTGGAATCCCACCCAAGTGCATACATTGGTTGGTGACTGAAATGTAGTCTCAGATATATTTAACAAATTAGTCACCCTTGGTGGCTAACCTTTTATCTACACGTTTTCTCCACTAAAATTCCAAATAATCTGTTATATCTAGATATATAACCCCAGCATGGTTACATAAAAATTAATTGTCTAAAATAATACACTTTTATACTGGTGGATATGAAACCAACTAAGGTGCTGTCGTCTGCAAGTAAACGGCGAATATGACTGTTTGCATGACATCTGCACCAGGGGCGCCCTTTTGCTTTGACTATCAGATGGTAGGTAGCCCTGCACCTAATGTTCCTCCTTGTTGTCCCAGGATCAGTATTTTTTTGTGTTGGAAATGTTATGCACGGTACGGAAATTGGCTAAATTGCAATCTAGCTTTTCCAATCGCAAATAATAGCCTACATGTATGTCCAACACAGAAATTGAGGTATCAGACTACCATTACAAGGAATGAATTTTGTAGGGTATGCAACCGCTAGGCACAGGCAGACCCTAAACCAGTGTGACGGGAGTATTAGCGGACTTTATATGTCATTTTCGTATGCAAAAATTTGAAAACTGAAAAAAATGGTACTAGACAAAAAACGTGGCCCTGCTTTTCGATAAAATATATTTAGCGTAGATGAGTTTTTTCACAGAATTTTTTCTATAATAAAAAGGGAACTCGCGACCCCATGTGTCCACTGTAAAACCGTCCCTGATACCAGCACCAGGATGGCCGCGTGCATGCCATTGGCATGAGTGGTACAATCCAGGGTTATCGCGTACATGTAAGACCTTGTCACGTGGTGGAAAATCTGAATGTAATACTGCAAATGTACATAGCACTATTGTATAATAGAATAAATAATAAAACTGTATGTATGGTTTTTCTCATCCCACGGTTTGGCGCCGAGTCTGACACTGTTACGATTAGCACTTCATCAGAGGCTTCATCGGCCGTCATTTTTAATACCCTATCAGCATAATGAAACAAATGAAAAATAATGTTCAACATTGGATTTTTTGCTTATACAAAATGTATTTCATCATATTTATCTTGGCGTACGGCCTGTCTTATGCTGAAAGAAGTTTTCGCAGAGGACACGACTTGTTAGGCCAAGCAGTATTTATTGAAGCGGAGAATAGTCAATCCCAACACAAGAACAAACGTAATCGCAGGACGTCCCGTGTCAATGCTGGTCTTTACCCTGTAACGCTTGAAAGATTGGTCATAGAATGACACGCGTAATTACCGTTGATCCAAAACAAAAGTAGGACGAGTGTTCTCGGCATGACATTCACTGCTATTCGGGAACTCTGGTCTGTGAGTTAAAGTGCATGGAAATCCCTCAAGGCGCCCGATAATTATGTTCTCATAAGTATTCACTTCCGTCTTTTGGACGTAATCCCGTCTTACCGTTGTTAACTGCGGTTTTTAGGTGGCACTGACACATAAGGATGTATAAATTGTAAATGATGAATTGTGTGCTCATTTTTTAGTCTTCTCACACTATGTTAGCAGCTATCGTTCTGTGTTGTACATGTTAACTACGCAATTTTTCTGCAGGTCTGATTTATGTCTATGGCGGGACTAAATATAAACGAGAATTTATTCTCACGAGCGATTTATATAGTGCCAGGGCTTTTACCTGCAGGGCGGACATCCCATATACTGTAGATTCAGATAATATCGTGGGCTTAAAATTTCGTGGTTTTTGTACAAAACGCATATCGTGGGGTATTTGAATTCGTGGAAAGACAAAGAAAACTTGAGAAAATTATGGTTATTAATACCTCCATGTGCGCAAGGAAGACGAGCCCGATGTACACAGGTGGTTTGGCTCAGATGCTTATCGCACGGTGCGCCTGTACCGCGGTCAATCAGGTCAGTGTTGAACAAACATGCTCCGCCCGACCCGAGCCTAACAAAGAATTAATCAGCCGTGACCGACACGTGCCGGGCGATACATCGGCTGTTAGTTGTAACACCCGATACATCGGCTATCAGTTATAACACCCGATCACACCACGTTAACAGAAAACGTAAATCATCACTTGACCGGAGGAAAAAAAATAAACGGGACCGTCCACATGAAGGTTTTTAACTTTTTTTTTTATCTAGGCGCTAGTCACATGTGGCGCCTGTAAATCCCTGACGGGGCGGTGAGACGAGACACGGTTCGTTCGTCATTCATCATGTCAGCTATATTTGGAGATTATAAAGAAATAATTTGCCTAATAGTATTCGGTGGCGCTTACTTACGCTAACATATGTATGTACCACTATCGGCAATATTCGGAAAAAGTACCGCCTTATTCGGAATTAGTGCTCTTTCGCGTCCCGCGGTAATCGCGGTAATGCAAATGAGTTTACACGGCCCTTGTCTTTTAGACCAATAGGTAGCGTAAGTCTCGTTTAATATCTATTGAAAGAAGGTTGAAAAGGCCGGTTCCGAAAAAGCCGTGCCTCGGTAGCTATGGTTACGAACATCGGAACATGTGTACCGTTCTTGGCGTGTCAGAACTACCGCTTTGCTCGATAGAAATGTGGTATTGTTCTTGAATTTTTCATCCGAAATGCTAATAAGAGGAAAATACGTTTTCAGTTTAAATTATACTTTGATATTGTTTTATTGTAAAGATTTCAGGGGGCCGTGATCGTACAATATTAGGGGAAATAATTTAATTGACAAAAGAATATTTATAAATCCCGTATTTTTATAGTAATTTACGAAAAGCAATTCAGTGCATTTAATGATTGTATCAAAAACAATCATAAAAAAAGTAATAAACAATTTTTGTATCTTTATTGAAAATTCAGCCAGCGGTAACAATTATAAATATAAAGTCGACCACCGGCTTCCGTTGAGATACCGTATATCCTCTGACCGTGTGATTTTTTGATCGTTGGAATCATGAATTCGTGGATTATCTTGATCCACGAAAACCACGAAAATAAAATCCCAACTAATATTTCTGAATCTACAGTATTCAAACTCAGCCAGTGGATGGCGCCATCTATTGGAGGGAGATTGAGTCAATGGTATGGTGCTTATTAAATAAATTGTGCATTTGTCGGTCTATTCATAAAATCAAACAACAAAGCACGATCCGTATCTCTGTCCACCATTATTCTGATTAAAGACAATAACACTGAAACGTTTAGGCAAAAAATTTGGTTTCTCAAGCCGCAAATAAATACTGCCTTTCTGTAGAAACATAAACTGATTTGTCAGCTCCAGTCGCTCGGTCTTTTCTTTCAAGAAATATACGTGTATTTTAAATAGTAATCTGCATCCCCATGGATTCATGCCTCCGCAATATGGGGAACCCTACTGTTGGAAACTAACCTTTGTGATCATCCTCTCACCTCAGAACTAACAGCACACATATCAAAAACGCTCACACGAGCACACTTGGGACACTCCGAGGTGCTGGGTACTCATGCTTGATGTGGAATGGTGATCGGGCATCACTGATGAGGGGGGAACTTCTGTGTGTTCACATATTTTTTTGCCCATATCATTAGGTTTATTAGTGTATAGGTGACCGTACATTTATGAATATTCTTTGAAGACACACGAGAATCCACAAAAGATGCTTGATCAACACAAAAATCTTGATTCTTCCCTGGTCCATTCCCGAAATGCCCTGAATATTTCATAACGTTCCATTCATGATAGCCTGAGTTATGTTGTGAACAAACGCCCACACCCACAACAAACACACACACACACACACACAACACCCGAACGGGAATGAATATATACCCTCTTGTCAGATGCAATAAAAGTTTGTTTTTCCAAAAGATTTGCTTTTATTTGTTCAGCAAAAGAATTGTGTCATTACCATACTGTCTCCTGATCATAAGATTTTTATCGAAAAGTAAACTCAAATAAAAAGGTAAAAAGATAGCCCTCTTGCACTGATTCTTGAAATAAATTTATCGAGAAAGCACTTTTTTGCATTAATTCTTTATGTACTTTTACGGTCTTCACTACATTAAGGGCAAACACGGGAACATAAAGGATATCCCTGCCCTTGATATTATAAAAATATTTAAAAAAATGAAAACAAACTCAGCTGAAATTTAATATCAGAATTCATTATCACAAAATTATCTGAAACAAATTCAATTTTTTTTTTGGAAATTTTAGGCCTGTAGTTTCGATACACCATTTTAATGTCAACTGCTCACCATAACGAATTTCAAAATGATATTGAAACATTGCACAATCCCTATAAAAACTAACTGGTAAGTCAGATTATTGTGAGCATTTTAATATCAAACAGTGTTATTGCAAAAATGACAAATCCTTTAAAGTTAATAGATGAGGCAAAAGCATTTAAGTATATTGAGAAAAATAAGAGACCTTAAATTCATACCAAAATTAATCGTTGGCCAAAACAATCCTTGACATCATTTTTTTTAACTGTAAATTCATAAGTTTGTACACGGAGAATATACTCCCATTACCGCACATTATCATACAATAAATTAATTGACTAAATTCAAAATTAAAATTTATTTCATTTCAAAGTAAAGGAAAACTATAAAACGTTCAAAGGAGGTTCGAAAATCTGAGAGAGATCATTTTATTCAGACACGATCACATGATTTATTTCTTTCCTTTTGTGCTTTCTCATTGCCTCCGTAAAGTGGCGGAGGTTATGTTTTTACCGGCGTTGGGTTTGTTTGTCAGTTTGTCTGTTAGAAATATTATTCAGACAGTTATTAAGTGATTTTGATGAAATTCACAGGACAGCTCGGTTAAGATAAAAGGCACAATTGATCACATTTCATTATGAAAAATCCTGATCCAGCAATTTTTAAAAGGATAAATACTGCATTTCTCACAAAGCCTTATGGGGATAATCAGCTGCCTTTCTAGTTATATACTTATAATCAACGATTTCCATATCGGTAAGACTTGCATGTCAGCTCATTATCAGACTATAATTTCCGGTATTTCGATTGTTTCTGGTATTTCATAAGGTACCTCTTCGTCCTCTTCAAACTCAAAGTGCGGCAAATGAGCATGAAACTCAAAAGATCCATGCTGATCTATGCCGGTTTCGTTTCCATCAGAGCGGTTTAACAATACCGGGACCAGAAGAGTGGCCATAAAGACAAGCCACAGTAATATGAAGATGGATACAGCAAGGACAGTCCAAAGACACTTCTTCTTGGAATTCCGTTTCGAGGTTCTTTTAGATTTCTGGAAAACAAACGAATAAGAATTACATCGTGATTAAAGTAAAAATGTCAGGTTTTACACTGGTAATATCACTTTAAATTACCACGATTGAAGTCATGATTGACGGGAGGTGACTCTAAAAAATTCAACATTTAACAAATAAAACAAGTGATCGAGGTATGGGTCACAGGTATTAAATATTAAATTATTTTCAGGTACACAAACAAGCTCCTTAACTCCATGAATAAAGATTGCAGTGACCTCATTTCAGGTTCTTAGGGATTGGACAAGTGAAAAAGGGTGATCGCCATCGCTCAACAAGCCTGAAAGTCAACTGAGCTAAATAATGCCAATGGGTATACTACATGATCTTTGATTACCACGGCATGCAATGCTACCGTAGAAAAGTACCGTGTGACCAAAACAAAAGATCTTTATGCAGACCGAATCACCTGTTGCTTGTTGACGAGAAAGTTAGGCTAAGCCAGATATTCAACCAACTTTTCTGTAGAATGTGTTTGCTGGCTTACTCTGAGTAAACTTTAATAAAATCTATTTGATTCTTGTAAAGAATAGTACAGTTCTTATAACGCCTTTGTGGCAAATATAAAGGATTGTTTAAATACAAGTTGCTAGTCCATACGGTGTATATACCATAACCTAAGGTTACAGGTTGTATATGTTAAAGAAGCTAAGACGTTATTTGTTTGTAAAACGTCCTTTACGAAAACTCTGGTTTGTCTATCTTACTGCCAGGTGTCATATGTGAGCGTGATTTGGTTGTTTTGGCAGGCGGTAATATGTTATGAACACGTAGACATAAACAAAACAAACAACCTGCATGCGATGGGATCGCATAATGCCATATTGGGGAAATGAACAGCCTTGGCGGAGGTCTGAGGTTTTTTTTTTTTAGTTTGGCAATGAAATAGTTTATTAACCAACTAAATGAGCTACATGGCATCTGGGTATAGGGGCTAGTCATAGCATGGATGTTAAATTAGTTTCATTGTTGCTATTTTAGAAAGCTTGTTCTTAAAGTAAGATGGATGAATAAAAGGGTCAGGTCCAGGATTATGAATAACGAGCTTCTACCAACCGCGGAAGGGAACCTTAAACATATCCGTTAGGGGTAAAGGGGGTTTAGACCGGAAACAAATGTTTTAAATACTTTAAATAAAGAATGCGTTGAAAAGCCTGTCCAGACGTTCATTAAAGTAAACACTGAAATTCAATTTTTACTTCATAAAATGATGCTATAAATTAAACAGTTTAAGCAAAGCCGAATGTTCCTTTGGGAAGAAACAACAGATAAATGCCTTTGGTAAGGTAACCATTTCAAACGACTACCAACATAATATACATATAATTTATGCAGCATTTCACTCACCCCAGAGCGTGGCTGCGACACTGTTACGATTGGCAATTTATCCGAGGTCTCCTTGACCGTCATTTTAAACATTCTGTAAACATAATAAGATAACTGATTCGAGAATATTTACATAAATATATATATATATATATATATATATATATATATATATATATGTGTGTCGTATAAATTTTAGCTATCTATATAATGTATACATTCTATGGTCAAACTATAGGATGTATGCATTCCATGCCCAAACTATGGAATGTGTACATTCTATGAACCAAGGTTATAGAATGTGTACATTCAATGTGTTAAGTCATAGAATGTGTACATTTGGTGACATAAGCTATTAAATAAAGAAAGGGTATTCCTACATGTAAGATCTGGTTCCTCATCAGTTCTCCATAAAATCTATAGAAGCACTCAAAGCTGATAAATATATTGTGTGAATAAATGATATAAGGCGAAGTAAAAGGACGAAGTAAAAGGAACCTCAGTTTTGTTTACGTGAGCTTACCGACGCAAACGAATGTGGTAGGTGGTTATGTTACCGACCGTGTTTGTTTCTGTGTATCCGCACTTTATCTCCGAACATTATTTTTTAATGAATTTTGATGAAAGGTTGTTGAAGAATGGACAAAAGCGAAACAAGAAAAGACAATCGTTTGGTCGAATTAAAATAATTAACTGTTCCGAATCAATATTTACTCCCTTTAATTGTCTACAACCTGGTTGGTTTTTCCGAGTTATCTCAAAAACTTTTCGATCAACTCCGAAAATTCATTTACAACTTCTATGCAATTGACTACCTAAAAAAACAACTGATAACATTTTGAGATGTCCCGACAATAAGGTACCTTTCACGTTGATGGAATATATTTAGTGAGTCATTATCGTTATCTCGACGCTAATGTGACGCTGGAATCATCGAAGTTGGTTGCGGTGACAATGCCGTCATAATAACGTTTCATGGTCGTGAGAAGCTGCTTTTCTTTCTAGCTAATTAAGACGACCTTATTAGGACGACCGTGTGTGGCCATCACCCCCCCCCCCCCCCCTCCACACACACACGCACATACATACGTTAGAGCGTCGTATTTCGAAAAGCTTGGGGGACAAGGGTTATATGCAGATAGACGATCGTTCTGAGAATCAATTATAAGATTATTGCTAATTGCCCCTGTAAAATCTAATTCTTTATTGAAAATTTCATTACTGAATATTTTTTCTTTTTTTGTTTTCGGATAAACGTTCACAATTTTGGTTCTATGTTCGGATTAATTTACGATGGAAGGTTTTCTTGATAAACGATGATCGGATAAACGACGCTCTACCGTACTTCGTGAATGTACCTTGCTGGTGGTTGACTTGGCTGCTTCCTTGTTGAACTGGCTGAACTTAAGCCAGTTGTTTACTTTAATTTCTAAAATTAGTCGAATCGAGAGAGCAAGGTGAGAGAGACCTACCCCTTTCCCATGATACATATAGCTAGGCCACTCTTAAATTCAAAACAAATCATATCATAAATTACAAGTTTAGTTAGTTTCCATGTTACTATTTTTGGATAGCTTCTCTTCGGTAGCAGTCACACAAAACGTTTTCAAACATTACAAGTGATTTATATGCTGTGTATAGTAATTAATGTTCATGGTGTGCCGGTACTTGTGTATTAAACGTGTACCGTGTACCGTCATTTTCAACATCCTTTAAACAAAAGAAAATAAACAATTTAAAAAAAGATATATTATTGGCTGTCTTAATATAAAAGAAATTTAGTAACTGTTTAACTAACAATAAGACCAGCCTATGCTTGAGAGAAGCCTCCGTTGAATACACGACCTAAGGAAATTAAACAGGATGCAAGTGTGACGCGTTACAAATTCCCCAAAACATAATTGTGCACTGATACATAGAGATGCACCGGCACTTTGCCGTTCTGATTGAGTGAGCGCTTAAACTATGCACACATTCATACGGTTATCCGGCAACGTCCAGGACAACGACAATGCGTTTTGGGTGTACACATAAATCCGGCAATATTTTCAATCAGATACCAAATCGCAGGTGTTTTGTTCATCATGACGGAGCTTCAGGATGACGATATCTTTCTATGTATTGCCTAAATTACCATGCAAACAAGATGAAGAAGTAAAGGAATATACTGATTATATATATATATTTTTATAAAATACGAAGACAGAATTGAACGTATTGGAATTTATTTCTTAAACCTTAGAGAAATTAAGAGTTGTATTACGCCGTCTGTGTGATGAAGCCCCGGTGCATTGTGGGCTGCAGAATTTGAATCCCACAAAAACGTTAACCTGCAGAGTCGTACCCTTTTGAGTCCTATTCTGCGCAGCATATTATCAATTTGTCCTGCTGTGTAATTGTAAAACTCACAGGTCGTTCTACGGGATCCTAATCTCATGCGGGAGGAAATCGCCCAGTTGATGGATAGGGTATATTGATTTTTCGTTAGTGAAAGTTTCGCGATATTCTTTAAACGCAAATTATTAATACGAAAATAAAAAACCTTTGGGAATAAATAACTATCGTCGAAGGCAAGATGAAAAGCAACAGATTAATATAATAAATAATAATAGATATTGTATTCACCTGTAAATCAAAGATTGCTATTATAAATGATATATAATCTTTCAAATTATCTGCTAATGTTGAAAATAACATAGTTCGATGTTCACTCTTTCATTTGTTACGAGTTTCCGCATATATTATTTAATATAATTTATTCATATAATATATATATATGTGTGTATATAAGTGTGTGAATGGTATATCTCGAAACGATTAAAAATTGACCCTCGCGAAATTTTAAGCTCGTGAAAATTAAGCCAACCCATAATTCTCTCGCTGGAACTCCAAGTGTATCGTCGTTTGTATGGACAGCTCCTGAAACACGTATGTGAGTGCCCGAAGACTTGACATGGAGATCTTAAATCGGTGATGTTTCTGCTAACGCGCAGTCTTTGTCCATTGCCTGTGTACTGAAGTAAGGGAGAATTATTTATT
This sequence comes from Sipunculus nudus, assembly GCA_026874595.1. Classification (NCBI taxonomy): domain Eukaryota; kingdom Metazoa; phylum Annelida; class Sipuncula; order Golfingiida; family Sipunculidae; genus Sipunculus; species Sipunculus nudus. The sequence continues at coordinate 14,394,888 of CM049321.1, forward strand.
CAGGAAGAGTCAGTAAGCCTTTACTCTATAAAGAGGCAGTAAGCGTGCTCAGATTACAATGCGGCCCCAAAGAAAACGTTAGCACGAAATATTACCACTTTCTACCAACATGCCCATTTTAATTGAACATGCACTTTTAACTTGAGAACGTGTATTGGGAGATGTATGCGACAACAACTTTTGCCAAGAATCGGCCTCAAATATCATGCATTCCTTTGAGAGCGTGCTTACACACGGGAACATAGTTGAAATCTTTAATTTGCCACAATATAAATGATATCTAGAACTTATTTATACGGAATCACTTATTGCAAAGCAAGGAAACGCAATATAAATCTTGCGGAATACAAGCTTCATTTATAATTTACTGAGAGGTATCAGCACATTTTCATAAATGAACTCCTGTGAATTAATCCGTTTCTGCCTGCGACATGTTGCAGTAATGAGACCAGTTCTTCCGGGTCAACCATTTGGCTAATATAAGTATATATTAATACTCATGCACCATTTTATAAGCGCAGAATACGATCTACTCATAATAAATGGATTACTATTGCAGTACTTAATATGATACACTCAAGAGAATCCGCCAATAGGAAAGCTAAACTATCAAATAATACCGGTGACTGGAAATTGTATCGATGTCTTCGAAACCAAGTTACTAAAGAAATACGTAAAGCTCGTCGTCAGTATTATAATAAATTAATTTTGTATAATAATTTTAAACCAGGCGGAATCTGGAAGACCTTAAAGCATTTAATACCATCTAAATCAACCAATAATACTTCTAGACTCGATATAAGTCCCAATAAATTCAAAGATTTTTTTAGTATGATAGGGACTAATATTGGTAATAGTTTTCATAACACCGACCCTATCGATAACGTCTCGGAACCTCCTCCACCCAAAGCCTTCCATTTTCCGTCCGTTTCAACAAACTTCGTTTTATCACAATTATTAAACATTAGCCCTCGTATCTCTGACGATATTCTTGGTATGTCTGGTATTCTTCTAAAAATAGCCGCTCCATTCATTTCACAAAGTCGTGCGTATCTGTTTAATTGTACTGTTCAAAGTGGTATAATCCCTAATGATTGGAAAACTGCCAAGATCGTTCCTATATATAAAGGCTCGGGTAAGAAGAGTGACCCAAATAATGATCGACCAATATCTATCATTGGTTATATAACTAAGATACTGGAATCATTCGTCAAACATAACTTGATTTCCTTTTTCTGTAAAAACAAAGTATTCTCGGATAAACAATTTGCTTATCTCTCAAATAGATCTGCGCCTCTCGGACAGCACACAGTAATAGATGAATGTTTAACAAACATGAACAATAATAAAATTACTGCAGCTTGCTTCATGGACATAAGAAAAGGATTTGACAGCCTAAATCATTCAATTTTATTAAGCAAACTAAAACAATACGGCATCATTGATACTGAACTTATTTGGTTTAAAAATTATTTGTCTAACAGAAGACAACTAGTATGTGTGAATGGAGAACTCTCTAAAGAGTGCGTTTTGAAAAACGGGACCCCTCAAGGCACAATTCTAGGTCCGTTTTTATTCCTTGTGTATATTAATGACTTGCCTAAATATTTGAAAGAGAAATGTATGATATATGCGGATGACATCTCAATATATACTTCCTCAGATTCACCCGCTGAGGGGATTAACCGCCTTCAGAAACTTATTGACATCGCTCTTGAGTGGTTACATAATCACCGACTTTGTATAAACCCTCTAAAAAATCCACGGTAATTTTATTCGGCAAAAATCAGAAAACCTGATCTCCCGATTCAGAGATCATTATAAATGATATCACATAACATCCTATCCAGAGTACGAAATTATTAGGTATAATCATTGACTCTAATCTGACTTGGAGATAGCATATTCAGCTTCTATGCAAAAAATTAAAATCTAAATTAGGAAAACTACTTCGCCTCAGTAAGATACTGTCGACTACCAGCCTGAATTACGTATATTTTGCCCTTTTTCAAAGTGAAATAGATTACTGCATAAGTGTTTGTGGCAATTGTTTTAACTCTATACATAACCATACATAAACCATACATCCTTTAACAAGGAACGCACTTTAAGGCTCTATATATACATATGAGGCTCTGTGCAAATGTTTCGTTATTTTTCACAACGCCTCATGCCCTCAAGTACGCTGTCACTTGACATAAGCCAGACCAAAGTAGCTATTTTAGTACACTTTCTACCAACAACTATCATGATTGAGAAAAATTCCATTTTAACTCACCATATTGGTAAATCCCTGTGCGTGATTGCTGAATTTCTCACCGCATGATACAAACACGGCTCACTCGGGTTACTGGACGACAGTCAACTTGTACATGATACAGGACTTGACTCGTTATTTTAGAAACGGAGTTTCAGTTTGGGTAGTAAGTTTACATTTTTTCGGTTGTGGTAATTCATCATTCGAAGCCTAACGATAAGATTGTGGCCTGTTTAACACGATTTCAATAAAATATGATAGAAGACCGCTGGAGTTCCTCCGTATGACTTGTATCACGACTCAAGTTAGGCTTACCAGCCCAATATAAGTGCCTACCGAGTCCTCATACGGATGTCTGGAGACAAACCTTTTCCGTTATTTACGGTAAGCTCTTTAAAAATGAAGGCGAAAAGTGTAATTTACGCTTTTGCTTGTTTGGGCAAAATAGCAAGGTTGCGGCTGGGAGCACACGCCTCTGTGTTTATTAAAGAATTTTTTTCCCAGTGGAATCAAGCTGAAATCACAGCTTTAATTAGCGGTAGCATACACTGCAAGCTTCATTGCTTGTAGTGATAGTCTGATACCGCCAATTCAGTATCAAAAGTAAAAAGTTAGTTCTAACCTTTGAACTGACAGCTTCTCAACTTTGATCTGCAAGATGTCTGCATTAAAAATCCAGTTAATACGTTAGATTGGTTATCCACAGCATGTTTGCATAAAAAAAAGTTGTCTAAAATTATATACTTCTGTTGTTTGTGAACCTGACCAACTGAGATGATGTCGTCTGACACGTAAACAGCACAGCAAATATGGCTGCTTGCATGACATCTGCCACCAGGGGCGCCCTTGTTCTTTGCATATTAGATTCTAACCCTGCTTCTAATTTTCCTCCTTTCAGCCTCAGGATCAATAATATTTGTGTTGGACATATTATTTACAACTGCAAAGGCAGAATACCAGTTTCCATATCGTGCATTACATTTTTGGTACAAAAAAATCAATTAATTTTGAGGAATTACAGGATGTTTAGCAAACGCAAGGTTTTGTGGGTAAATCTTAGTGATGATCGCATGGTATTTAACTAATCTTAAATTATTTTCAAATTTTTCAAATTGTCAAGCCCAAACATGAAAAGATGTTTCTTTGGGTTGTTAAATAAAATTATGATGTATGTAGACTATTTGTTTGGTCCCTGGTATTGCGTTTTATCAGCCTAGCTACCCACAGTGTGCTATACGCTGCGTTTCAAAGCACGTTTTGACTTGTGACGTCATGCAAGAGCTTGTACATTTCACTTATGCTCGGGAAGATGGAATGCTGTCCATGTACATTTCAACCATGCATATTTCATTTTATATTGGTGGCACAGGTGGCTTGATGTACGCTGGAAGGTTCACTGCATTTTATTTGTTTATGTAAAAGGTGCCCATTCACCTACATTCTGAAAAGAATTTATGTGATTTCTGGCTTCCTCTGTGTATATATTAATGATCTAAGGGCAATTTTGATTATGAAAAGTTTTTATAACGCCTCCGGATGCCGGCCATGAAGGTTGTATAAACTTTTTTTATCAACAACATGTTTGTAAAAGCACAAATGTTGACATTCGTGAAAAAACAATTTTTATTATTGCCTAGCTATCCGGAAAACGTCATCAAAATCCTCTAATATCTTTCTGAGTAACGTTGCTAGCAGACAAACAGACAAGAACATACAAACAAACTAACCAACGCCGACAAAACATAACCTACTTGGAGGAAATAATAATAACTTGTAAAAATGATTTAAATAATGACAAGGAAGATGATAATAATAAGTGATAATAACACAACAGTGTTAATAATATAGATGATAATAATAAGTGATAATAATACAACAGTATTATTAATATAGATTGTATTTATAATGAAAATAATAATAATGTAATAATTATAAAATATATAATAGTAATAGTAATAATAATAATACAGCAATATTATCTAGTAATATTGATTGTGATAATAAAAATAATAATTATGATAATAATAAAAATATATAAAAGTAATAATAATATTTCAATAATAATTGTTATATATGGTCAATGTTTCTCACTCTAATTAATGCTGAGCCTTATCATGATAGTCCTAACATTATCACTTATCATATCATGTTGTCACTTTTGCCGTACATTCCGGTAATTAATGAGATAAGCATCCGCTGGTATCAGTAGCCTGTCCAATGGCCTGAGCTTGGCCTTTGGTTAGTGCACGCTGGACACTCCGGTCAGATCATTCGGGACACAACAGTCAACCATGAGAGAACTCATCCTGTTCTGCTTAGCGACGCTAGCGGTGGCAGCCCCGCAGTCACTGCCAAAGGACGCACAGAATGCTGCAAACGGTGACTATATATAAAAAATCATAAACTCATATATCTGATGTAAGTTCAAATACAGTTCTAATAAAAAGACTCCATTTAAACAATCGTAGGTGGAAGGACAAGGATATACACTCTTGATTGCTATAACGTTATTAATGTTTTTAATGATAATAATCCTAAAATTATAATATCCCAAATAATAATGAAATATGATAATTATAATAATAATAATCATAATAAAATAAGTATATTAATTACAATATTAAGAAAAATAAAATTATGATGAAAAAATAGACAAATACGTACATATAGATAAATATTTTACTTTTCCATTAAGATAATTTCCTGAAAATTTAAACTTTAATGAATACTTTATTTGAATAAAATAAATATTTGAATAAAATGGATTAATCACAGTAATTTTTCTTTGGCTACAGAACTAATGTAAAGACAACTGCCAGCGAGTGAGGCAGAAATAAGTGTGATCACGTTGTTTGAACGTTTCTTTGTCCTCACCGTATAGCAATCGAAAAAAAATCAATGTTAGCGAAGAGAATTAGCAATAAAATTTAAATCTGGACCAGGTTTCAGCTATACATAAAAGCAGTCAGCCTTTTTGGTGCTTTTCCGTTTGTTTTACCACAGAAAATCTTCAAATGTCCTTCGATCCCTGGAAACACAATTCTGTCCCTACCGTATTGCTCACCATTCTGCACACTTTTATATAATTTCAAATGAACTGATTGTAAATTACGTGGACAAACATTAGGGAACAGGATGAAATTAACGCCCTCAATGTACAGTGCAACAGCCACGTCGTCATAACGGGGTCTTTATATACTGTGGCCAGCTTAATAATCCCAAGGATAATATTTCGTGATTCTCACTTCGAGACTCGATAGATCGATAGGGTTCAATTTTCGCGATCTGATCATGAAGACCTAAACATAGTATATGTAGTTTTATATTGATAAATCAATATGTACGTTCAGTGTGAACGATTTGACGAGAACCAAGGGCAACTAGTAGAAATTCTTGTCCCCTATAGCCAAATAATATGACAGACCTTATACAATTTAAATTGTCTTTAATTAATTTGCAAGTAACATAAAATTTATGTTATTATGTAAAATATCAATCTTTCCATATCAAAACCAACAGGCGTGGTTGCGTAAATAACATACATAAAAGGCCCATGAGGCTATACCATAAATGACCGTTCACCTGTGAAGATGAGATGTTTTATTCACGAAGGGTTAATTTTCTCGATTGTTTCCCTTAATTAAATAGCGTTGAAACCCTCGCGAGTATAACAGACAACCAAAGTACTTGATATCGGCAAGATAAGAGCTCTGTTGGACAAAGTGCTCCCAGTCTGTGATTGTTGTAAATACTTTTAATTGTTTCAATGATTTTCAATGAGACTTTTTTGAAGTATAAGATATCGGTTAACAAAAAAAATCTGAACAATCTGAATTTTTTTCTGGGTGTTATTTCTAGTTAGAAATGAGAGTAAAATCAACACCTGCTTTTATACTGATTCCATTGAACATACATGTCTATTTCTGTGTAACAGGGACAATCATGTAAAATAATAAGTTACGGATGAATATGATTATACAGTGAACCCCCGCATGACGACCACCCCGCTAACACGACCTCTTTTCTTGGTCCCAGAGTTGTCTATTATAAATTATCATATAGAAAACTTCGGTAACACGACCTCCCCGCTATCACGACCAACGGCCACCTTTTTTTGGTCCCAACCTCTAGATGAGCACCCGTATCACGACCACTTGCCCGTGGCGACCGCGACCCGTTGAGCAGATTACACGCTCATCGCCCAGCTTGGACTTCGATAATAGCCCGTAATTAATTAGCCGTATCACGACCACTGGCCCGTGGCGACCGCGGCTTGTTGAGCAGGTGACGCGCTCATCGCCCAGCTTGGACTTAGTTGATAGCATATATTACACTCTATGATGATAGCCCGTATTTAATTATAGCCGGGCACGTGGGAGAGCCCGCTTTCATCTACCTAGCCATAGTTAGGCTTGCTTATAATGCCGCCCAACCTGTTAGCAAAACTAAACGCATCAATAAATATTGGACTTCATGGTCCGTTACATTGTTTTTTGAGTACGGCTGTTAGATTAATATTTAACATAATGATCAAAAAGGAGTTTGGCATGCATAACTGACACCACCCCCATGCATTCAGGTGAGTAAAGTAAAATTGTGACAAATCATATTTCAAAGATTAAGCATTGACTTGTATTATGGCTTAGTTAATTTATCTGTTTCATTTGTGTGTTTTATTTCTAAGTGAATAAAACTTTTGAATGCTATTAATTTTTATTTATTTTTTTTTCTATTTTAAATTTTAAATTGAACAGGGACAACAACTTAACATTTTCTTAAAATACCCATATTATCGCCTGCGTTAATATCGGCAGACTATGTTCAAGCATCCCGGTTACAAGACCACCCCGCTAACACGACCACTTTGCCTGGCACGCAGGTGGTCGCGTTAGTGGGGTTTTACTGTATTTCGTTACACAAATACGTTAAACTGTGATTTTAACAAGATACTTTGTAGTTCCTTTTACTGAGTGATTAATACATTATTATCCATTTAATATACGACAGAGCCAGCGAGCAAACTAGCATGGGGCGTGACAACATCCGCTTCCGGCAATGAGAGCTGGGGTTACGTCACAGTTCGTCCTCAGGCCAACATGTTCTGGTGGCTCTACAAAACTAGCCATCCAGACGGACCCACTAACAGACCGCTCATCATGTGGCTGCAGGTAAATATGGACGCACGTCACCTAATATACATTCGTTTGTGCACGAATAGGTGTGTGTGACTTCCGTTCCGCATATAAACCAAGTTTCGCTGGTGAGACCAGAAACTACGGTTTAATGAGCACCTATTAGATATATGTACATATCTTATTATCAGAAGCAACTCTGCCGAATAGCAAACAATTTTTGGTTTTACGTTTAAATGCAGTAAATTACAGAACCAATTAAATGGCACATATTTTAACTTCCTGTGCGGTTTAAAGTCATTCCACTGTGATATCTGGAGACCATTGATATGGGGCAATATATGTAGTGTGAGAGGGTGCGTATGTGTGGGTTCGTTAGGTTTGATGTCCCGCATGCGGCACTGTTAAGGTAACTATGGGAACGAGGTGGTAGGATCCTCTTGATTTCAGATTTTCTAATATTTTCGTTTTTGACTGACAGGGTGGTCCCGGTGGTTCATCTTGCGGGTTCGGTAATTTTGAATTGATTGGTCCCCTATACATCAACCAGACAGCCAGGGAGACCACGTGGGTGAGTTTGAACTTCCTGGTCACATGATCCTAATCACGTGATCCTGGACTTTAATTCCCTTCATACTTGATTGCACATAGGAAATGGAATAGTTAAGATTGACCGTGTGCTTCATGCTGTACCTAAATCGACACGCATTCAAACGCTGTTAGAATATGTTTTGTTAAGTATGAAGGGATTGGAAATGATATGCGTCATAACAGAGGATGAAATCTCCAGTTATCTGATCCTGAAAGCGAAATATAAATTTTTTTCTGGATTAAAGTAAAGTTCCATTCATGTATAAAGCTTGTTTTGATGTATGACACAATGCTGTATACTCGCACGATTTCCTTGTCCCGGTATGACTTTCTACCGACATCATCGTGACAGTAACTAATACAGCTGTTATTACCACCCAATCATCACTTTAGCCGGTATATATTAATAATGCTAGACACGTTAGGTACTCCGGCACTTCTTTTTAAAAAAAACTCTGCCGGATTGCAATTTTTATTTATCTGTTTATTATAAATGTTCGATAGAAATAGCATAAGACCAGAGTAGAACATGATGATAACAAACAAGTTTTGCTAAAACGGCAAGAGCAATAAATAAGAAAACTAATTTATCAAAATGTTATTTTTTAATTTCCTTGAACAAAAATTGTCTAAATGCGGTTTGATAAAAAGGTAAATTTCTACCAAAATTCAAAATGAAAATATTAACTCGCGGTGTCTGAGAAACAAACCTTTTTGGCCTAGTGAAGACATTTTTATTGTCAAAATTACGTGTTCAGCTTTCTTTTGTATTTTACAGGTAAAGCAGGCTAACGTTCTTTTCGTTGACAACCCAGTCGGAACCGGATACAGTTACGTCACAGATGACTCCGCATACACCACCAATAACGACGAGATCGCAACTGACCTCGTGACCTTGACCCGAGAGTTCTTCAATTTAAATCCTGAACTCAAGGTTTCTTTGAATTATTTATCCATACCGCTTATACATCCATCCGCTCTTTGTATAATTAAACAAAATTTTATATCAAAACACAGTCGAGATCCAGGCTATGGCATAAATTCCAAGTCGCTGATTGGACAGCCAAGCGGAAGTGGTGATGATTGTCAAGCACAGTCACCTGAAGAATATATCCGAAACATTTTGAGCATATTGAGCTGTAGTAACCTTACAGAATATTTTGCCATTCATATCTATCACAAGAAGGAGTTGTTTAAAAAAGTGTGCTTGTTTTTCTCTAACGACGGCGTAGTAAAACGTTCGATATGGCGCATGCGCAAAATTATGCAACTAAGGAAGGATGGTGTAATTGCACTGAACTACAATAAATTACATTTGTTTACTGTTGGTCGCCACCTTGATTTATGATAGCAGTGCAGGGCGCTTGTTTATGTTTTCATTTACGCCCCTGATCGCACCAGGTGCAAGTTTCTTTCTACATTGTATTGGCGTGAGGATGAATTTTATAATGAAACCATGGCAGACACAATTATATTTTCATGAGAGAAAACTGTATTTCACGAATACCTTAAATGCCTAGTTAAAGAAGGGGCACCTGTAACATATTAATTTAAGTAGTAAAAAAATTTTGATTTTATTTATTTATTTTTTTGTTCTCTCTTCTGTTGTAGACCGTACCCTTCTACATCTTCGGCCAATCTTACGGCGGCAAGATGGCGGCCGCGTTCGCACAGAAGTTGTATAATGAAATCCAGGCCGGGCGGGCCGAGGCCAACTTAGCGGGATTCGCCATGGGTAACGCATGGATCCATCCAGTCGACTCCACTTTGTCCTGGGCTCCATTTTTGTATGCTAATGTGAGTGACAATGGATGACGTTTATTACATTATAACATAAATGAAGGAGGAAAATATGCGTTAACCAAATACCTTCATATCATATATTTTATGCTCACGATAAAAGTCCTAAATAATTATTATATTATTTACTTTCAAGTTTTGGCATTTCAATATATCTCAGTAATCACTAAAATACAGGTTTATTCTGTTCACTGTCTCATTTCGTGTTTCGCTTATATTAGTATATGGACCAGATAATGTTACTCTTAAATTGTGCAGCGCACCAGAACGACATGGAAATGTGTACCTGGTCACAAGAAGGGGAATGCTTCGTGCGACGGAGGTCTAAGGTCGCAGTTAATTAACACTGTTCACTATACATAGACCATAGAGACTAGAAACGTGCAGAGTTGTTATATGGGTAACACTTTAGTTCTTGTATCACAAGAAAATAATTGTAATCAAATCATTAAATGCGAACGTCGCGTGAACAAAATATGGAACCACCATACATCTTAACCCAAACATACATCAGTAAGTATATCATATGTGCATATATTTTAAAATAATGTTTGCGACTAAAGCTGCAAAGCAAAAGTCTTAATTCTGTCAAATATGCACTTAACATGTGTAAATATCATAAAAACCATTCGCTCGAACGAACATTTGCAACCGTTGTCGCGGTTATCTTGGAAATTTTCAAATGGCATCAGTCAGTAGCGGCCTGATGCTTGGGTCATGCAAGTTATGTCAGATCCCCGTATCACGAAGCAGATTAAATACGCTACACCAAAAGTCAGACTCTTCTTTAACAATTCTGGACATATTTCTACATGCTGTGTAGTCGAATAGGATAGACACAATGACGGGTAAAAATCGTACTACACCAACAGTTAATTGTTTTACAGTCCCTGAGGACAAAATCTATGGTTCGAGCGAGCGATTTTTATATTAAACTACTGTCAGAGAAACAATTTACAGAATGTTGCAAGCTTGAGAGGAAAATATTAAAATTCTCTCCAACTCCTGAAACTATGCCTAAAATAAAAACAGAATTAATTTTTGTTCGTATACATGTTACTCTTCGGAATTCGTTAAAAATCAAGACGAGAGGACAGATGAGAAACACTTCCTCCACCTGATATTAATTTCCAAACAAGTGGCTCATGGGCTATGACGCTCAGCTAAATTTGACATATAGGTGATGCATGTATTAATTATTAATGTTATGATCCGGAGAAAAAAATTTGTCAAGGAGCCTTAAACGATGGATAGAATGAATTCCAGATTGCACAAAATTAGGACCTCCCTAGATGTACAGTTAGAAGATTCTACGTCTAACGGTTACGATTTGTGCCCTATTAGGGGCGGCCGACGGACGACGGACAAAGGATGATCGCTATAGCTAACATGACTTACAGTCAGCTGAGCTAAAAATAAAAAGAACAAATCTACGAAAAAGAGGAGCGGGAAATCAATGGAACAACTAGTGTTTGAGTGCGGTCGTATGTTATTTTGGACTGCATTGAGTTTTTTTTTTCATTCGGCTTAGAGAGGATATTTGTTTTTGCAAAACTAGTTATCTTCAGTATATCATAAAGTTTCAGAATGTCTGTTTTAAGGAGAAAGTTGTTTTAATTCCCGAATGACCTTTAAATGCACCATTATCATATTTTGCTTCACGCATGGGGGTATGCCTATTTGAAATAGTAAAACTATGTATTCAATCTTAAATAACATATGCAAGTGTTTTTACAATGACCATTATAAAAAGAAATTTCAATTTTTTTATTAAGTGATATTTCTCCTAAAAAATATGGCTTAACATTGAAAAAATAATAATCTTAAGGATAAAGGATAACACTGTGATGACCATGTTTGAAACTATGTACTCTTTGTGATGATTATGGTGATGCTTAAATTAATTATAAATATTAATATTATTATTATTTTTAATATTATTTTTAATAGTATTATTATTAGTAGAAGTAGAAGTAGAAGTAGTAGTATGTCTTCTTCTTCTTTTTCTTCTTTTTTTTCTTCTTCTTCTTCTTCTTATTATTATTAATGATATTATTATTATCATCATTTAGTCCCTGGTTGATGAGAACTGCCTGGGCCAGATAAACGAGACTGCCCAGCTCTGTAAGCAGGCGGCGGACAGAGGAGAGTGGGTTGAGTCCACACAGCTGTGGCGGGCCACGCAGAGTGACGTCAACGTCTGTACAAACTTCGTCGACTTCTATAACATTCTCAGGTTCAGGGTGTTCAGCCGAAACAAAATGGCTGCAGGTACCTTTGTGTGTTTTGTATTTGCATCACCAGTATTAAATTCAGAGTTTTTATCTGTAGGCGATAATGAATGAATGATTAATAGTTACCTCGCTTGGCGGGGTTTCATGTTTTTTGCGGCATTGAATTGTCTGTTAGCAATATTACTCAAAAAATTACCAACGGATTTTAATGAAATTTTCAGGATAGCTAGAAAATGATAAAAGGAATAAATTATAATTTTTTTTGGTTTCTATGGTAAAACTTTGCATTTCTGGCAATGCCATATAGGGGGAATGTGGTGCCTCTGCGGAGGTATGCGCTCTCAGAGCACATTTCCAGTGTAATCATTTAATCAGTTAGCTGATGGGAAGCATACCAAGGAGATATTGCATTATAAATCTTCATTGAGAATAGTTATGAAGTCCTTCACAATAAGCCTACGATACGGAGAAAATGGTCAGCATTGCAAGACCAGTCCTCTATTTCTTCCGTATTATATTTGGCTGTTTCAATGCATTTCGTGGAGAAAATTCGTCCTAAAGCGAGGATGAGTTGACGAAAGTTTTGACTGGAATTGATTACACCGTGGATAGGATCATGTCCGCTTGATTTATGTTTAATTTAAATGTGAAAGCGTTTATGTCTGAAGACATATGTAAAAGTAAGAATTGAAACGAAAATAAATATATCCGGGCAATTATCACATTATCATATAGTACCATAAGATTTAGTTGTATTTATAACCACATATATTTAATTATTTGAGGGCTGTTGTTCAGCGTTCCAATATTCTTGAATGAGAAAATATTTCACTTTTATGTTCTGTGTATATATATATTTAGTGTTGTTTGGTCATTTCCATATACTGTATCTAACAGTACTTAATTGTAGTTGGGGAAGTTTGCTTCTGACAGTCTGCTTATAGATAAAATGTATTCCTCTTGTTTTGATATTTAATATGGTAATCAATCTTGTAAGAGTAAAAGCTGGTTCATATTTCATCGGCAGCAGTAATGTCTGTTCTCATGTGTTTATTTGTAGGGATGATAGATACATAGTGAGGATTGTTTTAAATTATTCACATCCATGCGTTCATCAGTGCTGAATACAGCTCATCTTTTTCTATAACTCACAAAATAGCGTCTTTTGCAGCAACCGGATATAATCTGTTGATGGAGGAAATGAATACATTAACCTTAGATGAACTGATGAACGGACCAATCAGGGAGAAGCTCGGGGTCATTCCTCCAACCGTCACATGGGGAGGTAGGTCATTTTACAAAATGCTCGGTATTTTGTATAATCTGTCATTTAATAATACCTAAACATAATAGTGGCCTCTGTACCTGATAAGTATAAAAAAAAGATACAACATGTTACATCCCTCAATAAACGGATAGCAGATCAGTCAAAGTTTGTTCAATATATATATGTGTGTGTGTGTGTGTGTAATTACTGTAGATTGGTTCATGTGAATCCTTCTCTGAATAAAGTAATTTTTAATTAAATATTTCTCCTATGGTGTAGTATTCTTTCTATTTCTATTATTTTTTTTCTCAAGTCTCGGGCCGGTTTTTTTTGCGAGTTTATTCGTTTCGGTTGCGGTAAAATGATGTTTGATAATTGATTTATACTTGCAACCTTATTGAAACATTTTATTATCTGATTATTGCAAGCATTCAGGTCTTCTTCCAGTGCATTTGTATACCATTCCAAATACATCGGGTTGTTAATCGACATGAAACATTTAAAATTTGAATACATGATTTTCTTTAAATTACAGGCCAATCTCGGGATGTGTTCTTTTACCAGGAAGGTGACTTCATGAAAGACGTCACGGGCATTGGTGAGTCGCATATATAATTATTTAGCGATAGATGGTACAACAGCCACTGCGGACGATCCGGGTCCAACCCAGGAAGACTAATGACAAAACTAAAACAGGTCCAGAGGTCCGGGTAAGGTAGTCCAGGCCATGAAATTTGGTCTGAGGCCCTTAAAAAAGGTTTCGGCGGCTGGAAAAAAAGGTGTGTCTGACAAAGGGAAAAGGGACAAGTTCCCTCACTTATAGGGGTAGAACCAAAAGTGTATTTTGCCCCTCAGATTTTAAGGATGCCGTTAATCAGTGTACAATTTAGTCAAGTTTTTTTCCCTCAGTAATCTTTCATGTAAGAAGCTAATGCATAAGATAATGCATTTGTCAATAGCCTCATTGAATTTTTATAAATGTTATCTAATGTTTAAGAATATTTAAATCAGGTGTACATTATGAATAAAATGGTGCTGAACATTTAGCAAATATTGATTCCTTAAAAATCGTTTTTAAAATATATGAGGTAAATGAAAATAATAATAATATCCAGGAGAGGGTTTTTGTGCATGCAGTCAATAGTTTAATATAAATTGCTTTATATAAAATTCTTAGCAGTTTAAACGCTCTTCGTTCCTGTTTTTCAGTTAGCGATATTCTGACCAATACTGAGCTGACCACTATAGTGTACCAAGGCCAGCTAGATCTGATCTGTGACAACATCGGTGAGTTCTTATTGAAGGTTAAATATTTGCATGGATAGGAATAAATTTATTTATTCATTTATTTTATTTCAAATGTTAATTCACAGTACAGGATTTTCAGGGGGTGAGCTTATTTTTCTTATGCGTGGTGGCGTAATTGTTAGGACGCTGCATGGACTTGAAAGGGATCTGACCGCCTTCCACGCTAAGACTCCAGGTCAAAGTCATTACCACATTGGTGCGGTCTCTCGACTCAGGAGTGAATAAGTGCAATAGTCATTGACGGCATCCAAAATGTAGAACGAATAACCCTATAGCACCTGTTATGGCTGCCTGGCTTATATGGTCCCCAGGGAACCAAGAAAAGTCACAAGAATGAGCAGGCCGAAAGACCACCAAGGCAAAGTGTCAAGTCGGATGACACTGACATCGCCGGTGATATCAGAATATAAACCCCCACCCTCGAATAGGTACAAGTCAAATTTCAATATATTTGATCATATAGAAAAGTAAAATACTCATTATTTTTAGGATCAACTAAATGCCCCGCCCCCCCCCCCCCCAAAGGTAAGGGCAAGGCTATTACCTTTCAATATTGCATAACTATGGAAGATTATCCACACGAATAAACAAACACACATTGAAAACTCTGTAGAAACATATGATATAATGGATGTGTATAACTTCTTTCAATATATAAACGAAATGAGAGAAAAATGTACATTATGTTGAACACATATGACATATATAAAAGGTTTTTCGAGCTTTCATGAGCTTTTCTAAATGTTCTCTGTCTGTTTAGTCTAGTTGCTATTTAACAAAACAAGATTCGTACAGGGATCTTAATCGTAGATCTGCGAACTGTAGATACGGTGTGTTATGAATATTATGGTTTGCTTCGTATTCGCGATGGTTTTCTGGTTCGTGATATCCGTGAAAAGGCAATTGCCGCGAAAATAGATCCTTCACAAACATGTCGGCATACTGCAAAGTAAACTACAATATCTGATCTTTTACAATATCAGTCATTAATGAATGGAAAGAAAATGATCACCCTCCATGTTGTTTCGAGCACTTGTGATATTGTTTAGACTTCGCTGGTATGTAAATTTATGTTTCGTATATTTAATTACCATATCAAAATTGATGTTCTCTGAACTGGTTTACTGTGTGACTAGACCAAAAAAAAGAACCAAATGAAAAAGTTTAAATCGCTAAATATGACTATAAAATCAACAATTCTATTTGGAAAGTAGTATTTATAATTCGGTTAGTTGACGTATTCCTTCCGTAAAAATGACACACAAAACTGTACACAGTTCAGTGTTTTGTTTCATCATCACTGAGATTTTTTTCATGTTGACCAAGTTACTTCTCAATAACATGTGATATCCTGTATACGCAATGGTCAAATGGATATTGGGAAACATATGCGGCTTCTATATATGTCAATACATAACATATTTATTATTTTAACACCAGCTGATAAATTACAAACTTTCATATTTTCAGTCTTTCTTTTTCGTTTTATTTCTCTCTTATATATTTTTAATTATTTTCAGGTCCAGACAATTATTATAAAATACAGATGGACCTGGGGTAATGTAACTGTCTGCCAAGGTTAGAAAATGTGCTTAAATATATCTGCAGGTGCCATGGACTTTGTGAACAGGTTTCAATGGCCCGGCAAAGCGGCCTTCTATGCCAAGGACCGCGTGGCCATTACTAACCCCGCTGATGGACAGACGGAGAACGCCGTCAAAGCAAACGGCCGCTTCAAGTACTACTGGGTTATGAGGGGCGGGCACAGCGTGAGTATACTTCCGGTTAACGACTTAAAGGAAACAATTTTACTTTACCCCACACAAAAATATAGCTGTTACACACAACTGTTTATTGACTTGAAGTTTTGCTTAATTTCACAAATGCATTATTAGGTTTTACCAGGCGACAATCGTAAGAAAATATCCTTATTTGAATGTAAGAAAAAGAAACAAATAATGTGAAGCATCAGTTAACGTATTGGCTTCAAATAAATATATATTCAGATACGTCGCTGTTGTACACATATTGCTTTTAGCAAGACTCTGGCAGTTTCGTTTTAAAACCTTGCTTAATGAGGCGCTCTGGTAATTATTATACTGGAAAATGCTACGTTCACACGAAAACACGATTATCACCTTCTGGTGATTTTGTAAATCGTGTTAAGATTGCCTCCCTTCCTATAGAGCGTGACAGATCGTAGATCAAATTTATGGTGATCGTTGTGGATTTCCATGATCGTGAGACATATTTATGATCGTGACTAAAGTGTAAAGTTTTGCAACGATCCTGCCGATATTTTCGAAAACGTTTCATAACGAATTAATACCTAGTAATACCTTTAACAGCTTGAGAATCTTAACAAATCGCCTTACAGCGTTGAAGGAAGCTTTGGATAGTGCCCAGCTGGTAAAACACAGTGTTGTATAGAGCGTAGTTCATCTTTTCAAACATGAGTTAACATTTTCCTACGATCCGACATAAATCTATTGCGATTCTGTCAAGGTTTAGTGCGCTGTGCTAAAATAAACACCATTGTTCACGATCTTTTACGTCTCCATGCATTTCTATGAACATTTTATCTGTAAAAAGTCTGTGTTTTCGATACCATAGTTTGAAGCAGGTGTTTTTTTTCAGCATGTTTTAAATTTGGGAATACAAAAGAAATTGTTATACGGATCCCCCGAACTCATTTGTCGTGAATCTTTTTTAAACCCAGGTCTTCGGTAATGTTGCTAATTTGTGCTATGGCACAAATTCATTAAAGAAATCCTTACAGATATGGTAAATGGATTAATATTTGTGTTGATCAAATTCACCTTTCAAGAAGTGAGGCAATCTTTTGTATTTTCATGGCAAGCTGACAAAAATTTACATATTGTGTGTTGTGGTAAAAACTAAAAAAAAAAAATAACAAATCAAGTAACTAGGACCATATTTATTTTCCCCTGAGTCCGTAGACAATAGCTGTGTGTGTGTGTCTGGCCATACATTAATTTATTTGTCCTGCAGGTGGCGAAAGATGTTCCTTTTGCGTCGTACCGTATGTTGGAGAGGATCCTCGCTGATACCGACGTTTAATGTGATCTCGAAACAGACGACAAGGATTGTAGTACCACACAAACTAGTGCAACCTTATTTATATCTTAAATTAAATTCGATAACCTACACGCTTTTTCAATAAAAAAAATTAAAAAGATGAAAGAGGAGTGTCTTTGACGGACATCTTAAAAGACTTTTTATAAAAAAAAAACCACCAGTCTTCTTCATCTGAGAGACAATTATTTATGTTCCTTTTCTACCATAACAGTAATTATTTTCAGTTTGATTATCGCCCGTTTCAATAAAGAAGCCTACGTATTTTGATACTTGGTTTATTACATGCTTCAGAATAAAGTTTTGGGTGGTAAATTTAACTAGTTGGTCTGGTCTGCATGTGTTTCAAGTTGCAACAAAAGTGGAGCACCAGTGTGTACACCTAAACTAGAAACCAGACGTAGCAAATAGTTGCATGTTATATTTTAAGCAGGTTTTCCCAACCCTATGTACCATCCCAACTAAAAGATTCTTGGAAACATGTTCTGCAGTTTTCACAAAATCTTGGCTTCTGTGGTCCAGGGAAAGAGCGCAGGGCTGAAATCCGATAGATAATGAGCCTGCGGTAGGCTTAAAAGTAAGATTGTACCCCTAGGCCGTGTTTCACCAAGAACGGGTGCGCTTTTCGGGGGTTCCAGGTATATGATCAAACAATTGGGATGATTACATTGAAAGGGCCCGCAGGTGCATTAGTCGAGGGCCTGGTTAACACTATGATATAAAATGAGAGAAGGCTACTGCCCTGCTATGTAGTCCAAATCCAGAATCAAACCTTCAGATGTGCACACTTATTTTGGTTCGCTATAAAAATGAAATCGATTACCTCTTACAAAAATAATTGCAAAAAACTGAAAATAATCCTGCTAACTAGAAAAACATGTATAAGGGTGAAACATAACCTCCTGAGGGGAAGAAATTTGCTGGCGGGTACCGGTGCTGACATCTAACGCCCAAATCGGTACTAAAAGGACAGCCGTAGAACATTTTGACCATATCGATAGTTTTTGATAATAAGATAGAAAAAAAGTGGCATCATATTATGTGTAATATCTGATGGATTAGCTGAATGAAAAGTAAGACACAACCTCATTTTCGCCGATACATTTCGAATTGATATTGGTGTTTGCGTGTGTGGGGCGGGGTTAGATGGTTGGCGGATGAAGATAAAACCAGGATATTTAAATTTACATTGGTTAACTTATAATGATTTTTTATTGCAAATTGCAAATTTGGGATACAAATATGGCAAAGATTATGCTTAAATGCATCTTCAAAATAACATCATATGGGGGCTTTTGGGAAGCCAAGTAAAAAAATAGGCAACACCAGTTGACCGTGATAAAACACGGCGATGTGACATTTTGATTGATGGCGAATGAAAGGGAAAACTCTATGAAGTAGCTGCGTTTTCAGAGTTACACTAGTTAATTCCCATACACAGCTCACTTTGTATCGTTCTAAAGACTATTAAAACCGCAATATACCATATATCCACCAAATACTTTATATTTAGAGCTTATTTTAGATTTGCTTAATGCTGAATTGAAATCATCGTCGACGCAAAAGTGAGTGCAAAGTTCACTCCTTACGCAGCGGTTACTAGTATTACACTGCAGCCTCCTGTACCGCTGCCTAGTATATGCTACGTTTTTGGGGTTTCTACACTGGAACTGGAGCAGGGCCAAGAATTTTAATCAGACAAAGAGCGGGTGTCGCGGGTTTGAAACCTGGAGCTGGATGCACAATTGAGGTCACGCTCTCATTGGTCT
The DNA here is from genome assembly GCA_026874595.1 of Sipunculus nudus. NCBI lineage: Eukaryota > Metazoa > Annelida > Sipuncula > Golfingiida > Sipunculidae > Sipunculus > Sipunculus nudus. Next base: position 14,414,342 of record CM049321.1, read on the forward strand.
GGTAAAATACTTTGCCCTTTGCCAGCCCTGAAGGTGAAACTGGAGAATCCTGCTATTCAAAGCAGCGGTTATAGCGAAGGAGATATATAACTACTTCAGTGTATAACTGTTACCAAAGGAGTGTAGAACAACGGCAAAAAGTACTTACACTCCGTATGAAAAGTTACATTTAAGTATAGATATTAAAGTGCAGTTCCACAATAAGCACTGAGGATATGATTGGCTGAAATAATACCGGGACTTGCTAAATACTAAGACCATAACCCGGGGCCAGGACCTCCGAAACCAAAACACCGCAAAATAAGAAAATATTATGGAGACCGGAATCCACACGATCTGTCTCTCTCTTCTCTCGCTCTCCTCTCTTTCTGTCAGTCTGTTTTTCTCTCTCAATCTGTGTGTGTATATATATATATATATATATATATATATATATATATATATATATATGTAAATCACGATGTATTAGAAACATCTCTATTTTCCCAATCTGGATAGATGTAGATGTATATAGATACATACATAAATACAGATATGGATGTATATACATATAATGGATGAAGTCTAACTGAACATTAATTAATCACAAATGCTCACATATAGTACAGCATTATCACTAGAATATATAAAGTGTACACACACACACACACACACACATATATATATATATATATATATATATCATATACGAAGTATTAGAAAAAAAACTGGTATGTTCATCATTTCCCCCACTTTGACACCACATACTAGATGTGTACGTGAAAATATACAGCGGAAGAGGTAATGCAAAAGCTCAAGAAATTTCATAAAAAATAATGTCCAAATATACACAGCTGCTGCCATGAGTGACACAGTTAACAGAGCTATCTCGGGTTTTGAGTTCTCCGGTACAGGATGCGTCGGTTACAGTTAACATGTACATGTCTTTCCGAGTTTCTCGCCAATTAAATGGGTATGTATTTTCCACTACAATGCCAGCCCAGACCGTATAGATCTAGATGATAACGACTGCATGGGAAATTTGGTTTGTACAGTGAAGAGCATCGTTTTGATAACATCTTGCAGCGTTGACCGCTTATACATATGTTGTAACGTGTTGTACTCTTTCATTTTCCTGAAAGTAGTTTATGAGCGGTGCACAGGTGCAGAGGAACCATACGTGAGCGGCCGTGTGTGTTTGGAAGGAAAGAACATGCATGTGTTTGATCCGGCTGATGTTTGAGAATGAGAAACGTCCATGATTTTAAGCATTAATGGTAACTATACTTTTGGTATTCCACTGATTTTTATACATATTTTCTTTGTTTTTGTAAAATGGTAGACCAGCAAATATGCAAACAATATATATATATATATATATATATATATATATATATATATATATATATATATATATATATCATGTATAAGGAATCAAACGATTGTAAGCACCGTGTTTACTAATCAGTTTCGTACCGTTGTACGGCACTCATCAGAACGATATGAATGAAGGGGTTGTACATTGAACAACTGGTTGTTCACTGGAGCGTGTTTGTGGTTATTACAATGTGGATTTGTACAACGTGCCTAATCTGGATTACTCTTTGTGCTAAGTTTACGTAACAGGAATTTGTTAGCGTGTCTGCAACTTGTTACAAGTTCATTGCGTTGGTAAAGCGTGGCCATGTTTTGTTTACATAAAATGAAATATTTCTCCCACAGGCATAGGTTGCATCTGTTAGTTTCTGGGGAATGTGCTTTGGCTTTTCTGAGTATTTTCCACTGTATTTCAAATTTGACGTTGTTCTCTTTTAGTTCCCAAATGTATTTGCTGAGTTCCGTACTATTCCTTTTTTCCGGGTGTCTGAACGATGTTTTATGGTTGTTATATCTTGTTTTGAAGGAGTTTTCCGTGAGACCTATGTACGTTTCATCCGCCTTTCCGTTTTCTGTACTGACTGTGGCTTGGTATATGACAGATTTTGTGAGGCATTGTCCGGGTGTTGGGCATTCACGGGGATTCCTGCAATTGCATCCGGTAGATGGCGCTGTACTGTTCCTGGAGATGATACATTTGTTATGGCCTTCTATGTGTTGTTTCAGGTTGGGCATACAACTGTAGCTTATTTTGACTGTATTACGGTTGAAAATTTTGTGGAGAACGTGTTTTTTTGGGAATTCTTCGTCCAGGATTTTCAAGAAGGATTGTCCTATGTTGGTGGCGACGTTTTTGCTGAAGGGTGGGTTGTACCAGGTAATGTTTCTGCGTCGTTTTCTCTTTTGTTGTGTTTGTTGGTCTGAATTGACTTTAAATTGCAGTTGGCATTTAAATCCACTTCTCCTGAGAGACTCTTGGTATAAAGGGGCGGCTTTGGTGAAGGTTACCTCGTCACACGAAATTTCGCAGAGTCTGTTGTTTATTGATTCTGGTATGTTCCTGACTATTCTTGGTGGGTGGTTGGATTTGTGGTTCACGTATGATGGGGTGTTGTTGGGTTTGTTGTATGGAGCGTATTTGCCTGTAGTAAGGTTAAATGTGACGTCCAGGAAATCTACAACTTTCTTGTTTGCTTCAATTTTTATTTTTAGTCCATGCTTTTTGAATATAGTGTTTAAGTCTTTTTTATGTTTTCTATCCGGCGGGGGGTCGCGTTAATAATCCCAAGTCCGTCGTCCCGGTAAAGCCCGAAGTCGTTGCCATGTTTGCTGGTGATCTCGTCAAGTAGGAATAGGCCGACTAGTTCGCAGGTTTCTGCTCCGTCGAAGCTGCCCATCGTCACGTCGAATAACTCAGGTGTGGTCCTTTTCACCCATGGCTGTCCAGAGTGGTACAGGTAGGCTTTTTTGGAGTGGATGATAATGTTTTGTTCCTCGGGGGTTATCTTGGCATATTTTGTGGCAAATTCTAATGCAGAGTTCAGTAGTTTGGCGGAAATTGATGGGTAGAAGTCGACCACATCGAATGTGATGAATGAGTGTTTGTCTTTCTGCCCTATGCTATTAAACCATGATATAACCGCTGTTGTGTTTTTATATTGATATCCATATTTTAAGTCTGTCATATGTTTATTTCAGGAACCCAGGAAGGAGTTGGATTTGGAGGCAGTGCTCCTACAACAGGCCGCCATGTTTACTACCTGTGGCCTTCGGAGACTTTTCCTTCTAATTTCCTTTCTTCAATTTGTCTTCACTATGCTTGTGGCTTATTACATGCTTGTGGACACTTCCCCTGGAAAAGACGAAATAAAAGCAGCCAGGGAACAATTTATGGCCAGCGCTAACCGCCTGGGGGCGCCACTGCTCTTCGGGAACTCTAGTGGGCAAGAGATACCGTACAGTTACAAGAAATGGCGGAATAGTGAAAAATTACCACGCAGTCTGGAACAAGCAGAACATCAAGCATTTTTCGAAATCATTAACAAGTTTATTACTGACGCAAACCGTGATGGATTGAATTATGTTCTCTGGGACGGGACACTGTTAGGTTCCTTTATATTTCATGATTTTATTCCATGGGATGATGATTTTGATGTAATTGCCGATGCGGAACAGCTAATTTACTTTCTTTTACCGTACGCCCGAGGTGAACGGGAGCTGTTAATCACAGCTACCACTGTTATAGGTGACCCAACTATAGCAGCGTTAGACCAATGCTTACAAATAATAGACAACATGGTAATCTTTGAAAAATTGTGTGAATTCAGGTTTTATTTAGATTCCGTTGGACAGTGGCCTTTTGTCGAGCTCAGGCCGTATTTTACGAACAGCACACATACATGGTCGTATTATGAAGGTGGCGGAAAGATTATAATCACAAGTGAAAAGTTTGAGCCATTTCATTTGCGCCCATTTGGTACTTTATGGATACCGGCGCCTCATAAAACTGCTCACATACTCCGCCAGAGATATCGAGAGTTTAGGTGCGAGACCGGAAGATGGGATCACAAGGAGTTCCAGAGGAAAACCACCATTTCCGTAAAATGTAGAACGCTTGCTAACTATTACCCGTTTGTAAGGCGCAGATCTTCCCCAATGGGAATGACTGAGTACCTCCGTCTCGGGACAGAGGTTTTGCACGTAGCTGTGGTTGATGAAGACGACAGCACAAAATTTATGTCTCTAGAGATTTAGGATTTTTCTGTTAAGTGATATATTTCATAAGAAAAAATGTATGATCAGACAAAGAAAATAACGTCTGAGGTATGTTGACAATTGACCACACCACCAGAGCCATTATTCCCCGCCCTTTTGACCTAATTATTATAATGAGCCCCTAAAACGCTCCTACACTGAAGGTCTTCCTTGCTTAAGCTATTTACAGGACAATAATGACGTCATAAAAGGCAGATGACGAAAACGTCGCATTGGCTGACGTCATCATCGGGAATCGTTGAATGATGAATATATCGCAATCATCGTGAACCTTCATGCAATATTTTGTATTATTTCTCTGATACGACTTTCGTGCCATGCGGGTACGCCACTATTATTCACTTGGTAGTCGTAGGAATGACTCCTGCAATCTTTGGCCTATAAATTTTTATACTGTCACCTTTGTATAAAAAAAAATTATCCCGACATGGGTACTGGTACAGACTACACATGTTCTATTTGGAAGAGGTCTGCCAAATTACGCAAATTATATCATGGTCAGGTGACTCACGGTTTACAGGAATATGTGCGACCTGATTGGCTGCATGAAATAGATATGTTCACGATTATTCATAAAATGAATATGCTTTAAAGGTTACGTCAAGTTCATGCTGTGGTTAATGTCGGAAAAATGGTTCCTAAAATGTTTCAGGAAAGTGCCAATTGATCAAGCAGAAAAGAAATTTCACCATCTCAACTAGCGACATCTGTCACAGAGGTTGACACTGAATCGTGATAAATTACAACTATCATATATATTACTTGATGGTTCTCATCTTCCGGAGAGAAGAATGGTTATTTATCATGTTGAAAATAAATTGTGAAATTTTGAGGTATTACAGTTTGTTAAGTCACTCTACTATACACTCTATACTTAAATATCGTTTGATTGTATGATGTCATTTACTTTGATGGTCAAATAGAAACTTGTATTGTGCTATAATTTCTCTATTTATATACTGGGCCTTTATGGAAATTAATACTGAAAAAAGCAATCCTGGAAGACGGTGTAATAAACAAATAAATAATTTATACTCATAACTGCCTCTGTTAAACATGATTAGGTTGCACTAATTTAGCCATGACATTGCATAATGAAGACTTCACGTGGAATAGAAGTTCTCATGGGCCTTGTTTGGATGTGGGGAGGGCGGAGTTGGGGCTAAATTGTTCCCTAGGCGGGGGGATAAGTCCACCCGGCTTTTTGGAGATGGAGTACAGTTCGTCTCCCCATTATCTAACACTGGAACCTGGAACGCCAGAATTTTACTATCACTTGATGAGAGACACGTGGTCATTCACTGATATTATGATAATCTCCGAACGCGGCGTATTGTGCCACTTTAAGCGTAAGAGAGTGGAAAGACCTCATTTTATCCGCCTTTGTTCTGGTTAACAAAGCTGACCTGTGATACAATCATCGAGCAAGGGAACTGTACCACATATGTCTCAGCCTTTTTTTACTCTTTCGCCCGAGGCATTAGAATTTGATCAGGATGCTATTAATATTCAACGTGTGGTGATCCATAATATTAGGGGAGGCATGCATTCTGTTCCTGAGTGTTTTGGCCCATCTCAATTTGTATTTCCTCCAAATAAGTCAAAATTAGGCCATATATATATATATATATATATATATATATATATATATATATACATATGTATATATATATATATGTATATATATATATTTATATATGTATGTATTTACATGACATGTAGGATCATCGTTAGCCTATGTGTCTGTACCTTATCACCATGGTAACAAAGAAAATATGGCCTTAATCTTTGGTTAGGACTGTTTTTCTTTGATAATTCTGGGATAATTGGTTTATTAATTAAAAAAGGATAAACTCGTGCAGATCATCAGTACCCATGAAGAAGAGAAAGCAGTCAAATGTGAATATTATTGAAAGACGTGCACATTTAGTATTCTGTATTTGAAATATTGGTATATGCAAACTGCAGAGGATAGTTAGAGTTATTTTGCTATTGCAAATTTGTATTAGCACGCACTGTGCATTTGCATTATGGACATGTATTGTAATGCCTTGTTGTAATTTTATCTAAATCATTTCTAATAAATGTGCTTAAAATCCTTATAAAAATCAAGAGTTCCATGCCATGTAGATAGTTGTAAACAAAGAATGAGTAGGCCCGTCTGCATAGTCGGAATGCTGTGACAGGATGTGCAAGCTGTCATTATGCATATCAATATATGTACGGCCATCTTTGATCGAGGTCTTTGTTAATTAATGATATTGATTCACCTCACATAGTCATGATGACAGATGTATAGCAAGGTAACTGCTTATAATATTGATACACCAAACATTGGCGATATCGCATATCTTAGTAGCCAGACAGAAACGCGATGACACCTAAGAAGAAAAATACATGCATATAATAAAAGGAGAGGCTGATGTACCGAACCAGTAAATGAGAAATTGATTTGCTTCCTCCCCAGCCTTCAAGGTGAACTGAAATAGCAATAAAATAAATGAAGTCCCAGCTGTCTGTATGTTCAGGTAATAATACCTCTGTTGGGCAGACAATCTGAGCATACGGAATAGTATAGCTGCCACATAAATCAAATGTGTGTAATATTAGTATCCAACAACACCGTTGGCAGACGCAGGAACACTGAATTTTACCGGCAAACATGTTGTAAAGTTCGACAATATACGCTCTGCATACACTCTTATTGTTCCTGTTTGAAAAGTACACAGATAAAATAAAATTGGTGATTTTTGTACGATTATAATGTATGGCATTATTATATTAAAAATTAATTTTAGAATAGGTCATGACACGTGTTTTCCTGTTAGGGTGCTAATGTTTAACTAAATAAAAACTATGTTACAAAATAAAATCTTTAAAACAGTAAATAAGTTTACTTATTACATGTCCTACAATATTAAAAAAAATAGAATTATAAAAAATTTTAAATTCCAAATTAAACACGGTTTTTTTTCAAATAATTCATTTATAATTCAAATAGTATATTCGACAAGTATATGGTCGTATTAACAAACCTTATCCAAATGAACTCTGTTGTAGATGCTGATGCATTCTTGCCGCTTGACACCTGGTATCGGATAAAGAACGGGGTTAGGATGCTATTAAAACAGTATGCAATTTGGCATGACACGGCTTCTTTTCACACGCACATTCGGATGTCTAGCGGCTTGCAGTGTCAAGCCGTCATGTCAAGTGGCAGCACTGGGTGGACACAGTGATTGTGTGCTTGAACTCGTAAATAACTGGCCTACAAATCATACAGCTGAAGCCACCACGTATCTTAAGATAAACTGATATAATAAGTACAAATCAATTTTATTTTGATAAAACTATCCTATAGTATGTTATATGTAGATTGATAGATATTTTCATATTTAGTTTCCTTAAACGAATCTAAAATTCTCCTTGTGAATATCGGATGTATTTTAGCGATGCTTAAATGAAACAATTCATTTTTTATTACATTATTTCATGTGGTGCTTTTTGGAAGATATGTCTTTTTGTAATTTTTTGAAATTTGTATATGGCTCTCGTATTGTTGGACAGAAACGGAAGGAACTTAAGATTGTCACTCAGACAACTCCAGTTCCTCCATAGAGCCCAGGTATCCAGTAAAACTGGTCCACAAAACACACAGTTAAAAGTATCGCATTTAAGACATGACGAAGGAAAGAGCTCATAATTTTATTAGAGATGACGAATGCTTTTTTGTCCTTTCTTTATATTTTAATGCAACGTGTGATCCAAATAAAGTCGAATAAAGTTAAATAACATAAACGTTTGGTCACTCAAGTTCTTACGTAATTAATAATATATCCAAATGTTAGGTATCATCCCATTAAAAGAATAGATAAATGACCACATGATTTTTATTTCGAATACGGTATGTCAGATTATAAGGATACGTTTAAATGAAAACAGACAAACTTCTTTGTGATCGTCCTGCATTATTCTCTGCATTCAATGCTTGCTAGTCAGGGCCAAAGGTCACCATAGCCATAATACGTTCCTTGACGAAACATGGGCTTGACAGAAAAAACAGAACGTGACGTTCCAAACCTTCCTGTATCTATTTAGATTTTCCCTTTACCGTGACCCCCTGACAGCCCATGCCACACGTAAATGAACAGAGTAACCGAGACAGCACGGAGCTGTTCTGCAGGCCTATTTAAACAAAATGCACCAAATTCGGCAACGCTTTGACTTTAAGGTATGTAACAGTTTTACAATTAGGAGTATTCAGACAAGTTTAAGTGAATACCAAAAAAACCAAACGCATCTTTATAATATTTCAAATTTTAAATTTCATCTTATGTTTTGTTGAATTTGCAGACCAATATTGCAGTATATATTTTGGTGTACATATGTAAACAATGCTTTTATAGTATTGGGGAGATTTATTACATTATTCTAAGAAATCATTATATTGGTAATTCCAATGCCAGGGAGAAAGCTCTAAGGTTTCATCTACATTTACTTCCCATAGAAAGAACCCACATTCACTTTGATTTTTCAAAATTAAAGAAAAAACGGCAGCATACTTTTTTCAATGTTTTGGTGGAAAATTTGTATATAATTTTCATGATATTTGACGAATAAAGTTCGAGAGAATAGTTTTTTTGGAAGAGACCTTCAATTTTAAAATTGTCATTCGTGACTAATTAAAGGAATGCGTTTTAGAAAATAGGTTTTCAAAGATATGTGCAAAATTTGATAGTCTTATACGTGATAGCGTGTGAGAAATATCCCTCTGAGGATGGTTTAGCCCACTAAAATACTGTTTTAAGAAAATTGCCAGAACCCGTTTTGAAAGAGTTATTTCCTAGTTTGGGGACTGAAATGTGAATGCAAGTGAAAGAGGTTAGATATCAAACACATCAGGAACTGATTTTGTTTCCTTTCTCTTTTACCACTTTTAACCACTTGTCATGCATGAAGGCTAAACTTTGTAAGTATCATAAGGAGAATTCGAGCATAAGGTCCCAGGACAACAATTACTAATTAGGTCACCTGGCCACTCCGGCTTGTACTAATTAAGGGTGGATAAACGGGGCCAAGCTTATCAAGATAAGCAATGCTCAAGCTCAAAGGACTGCAACTGCAGGTCATAGTTCCAGGTATCAGTCAAGCCATAACTCCATTTGTCAGCCAATCTATGATTGAATGACGTGTAGATTCTCACAGGGTATACATGTGTTTTTGTTTACAACCAACGTGGAACTGACATGCCAAATAAAATCCCTCTTTATATGATAATAGTCTCAATTGTTCGTAACAATTTTTTTGTGACAAGGTGCCTACCTGTGACTAGGTGACTTACCAGTTAATACATTTTCAGAAAATTGAACATTTTATGGGTCTTGACTATATTAAGACCTTAATTTAGGAGTGCTATCTTCCGATTAGTATTTATATGACTGTTTCTCAGCATAACATGATATCCCATGCACAGAATACAATTTGTAAAAAATATAACATAAATGCCAATATAATGTTATTATTAATAAATACTGACTTCATATAGGGTCTTTTGATTCAGTTGCTGTCACTTTAGGGCCGCCAATATAAGAGGCAGACCATCTGCACTGGCTGCATGTACAGTTACACCCCTTCGATGTTCCAATCTTTCTTCGTCCTTTAATATACAACTTAGAATTAGCTTGATACTTCACCTAATAGGGTGTAATTTGCAAACCATGCTCTTTGAAAAGTCTGAAACTACCTCAAATGCCTCTGACAAGATATAACCATTTTAAATTGAAAGCAAATTTTTATAGTTTCCAAAATATCCCTAATAGTTGAATTGTATTGCCTGCTGATGCTGGTTTTAGTATATTCCTAAAATCTTAACCCCCTCTTCCCCCGTAATAATTGATATAACCTGTCATACACGTAAACCATGGTCATACTTTCATATTCATAATTGCTGCACTGTTGCCATAATTATTGATATCATCTGTCTTACACTGACACCATGGCCATACTTTCGAATTCATAATTGCTGCATTATTGCCATAATTATTGATACGATCTGTCATACACTTACACATGGTCATACTTTCATAATAATTACTACTGTATTATTGCCGTGTTTGCTGTTTAATATTTGAATTTTTGGCTGTTATATATGTTTATTAATCCTTATTTAATCGTAGTATTTTCACCAAAAGAAAAATATAAAACAAGATCGAGAAACTCTTAGGCTGTAAGCTGAAGTTTTAAAACATGAGGTAAATTATCATATAACTCATATTCAGCACAAACTTTCTTGCTGGTTTCTTAAGATAATGGCAGGTAAGAATACAGAAGGGGGAAAGAAAAGAAACTAGGTCATTTGTGTAGTTCTGTCTGTTAAGACGTGTCATTATATGTTTTAGAATGTAATTCATAATAATTTCAATCACGTTCTGGCATGCTTCAAGTATAAAATGCTCACTAAATAACTGTGTATATTGCCAAAAACAATTTTACCCTGCTTTGAGTTAGAATCCTCGTACTACGTTTTTTTTCCGTTTACTGTGCTTATATATTTATTTTTCAAAAAGCTTTTTTAGAACTAAATACATCAGTTCCATATGGCAACTGCTTTTGAATAAATATTAGCAAGGGCACGCTATTGATCAAATACAACGGTCCAGCATGATATGGGTTTCTACTACACGGCTATTTGGATAAATAGCACATTTCATGAACAATCTAACATGCCGCACTAGACACCTAAAGGCATGTTTGTTATAAGCTCACAAGCCTCGGTCTACATGTTCCACAAACACAATCATTATATTGAACATATAGATGGAAATTAAACAAGTTAGAAATGAAAAGGTTCATTACAGTGTATTTATTTTATTTTATTTTTATTATTGGCTTTTAAGCAGTGTGCTTTAAATATGTACTCAGTCCTTAAACATTTAAATTGTGCCTGATATAAGAATTCAAACGTCTTATTTAAGAATTGTGTATTTAAATTTGCTGGATTATTATATGACAGGTGCTAATTTAGAAGTCAGCGTCCTAAAAGGTCATCTTTGTGTCTACACATGATATAACAGAGACGTGTGATTTAACATCGGTTACTTGAATATATCACCAGAATTTTACTAAGTGAAATACTTACGCAGCATGATGCTTTACAAGTAGTTCTATTTTGGGCCGATAGGAGAATGGCACACCATAGGAACTGACTTTTGTTATATTTTATTTTCTTTTTTTTGTGAAATGTATACAGATTTATACATAACCTTTCTGTCATTTTTATTTATATTTATATTTTGTCGTGAAATGTACAAACAATTATAAGTCACGTTTCTGTAAGTTAATGATCACGCCTTTCCCTTTGTTGCATATGCAACCTGAATGCATTCCACAGAAAATGGATAATGCAAACCAGGCAGACAATGACCATGGTGCATTTATAAATTTTGTCATTGCTTATAGTCAAATTTTTATAGTTGACAAGAAAAAGCAATTTCGTTGACGGATGTTCACTTATTATCCTTCACACATAATTTTACATTTAGGGCTTGTGCTAAGCAGTGAGTGGTTACTGGTCATAGGCGGCATACAAATGTAGAAATCATAAACTTCGAATGGTCGTCGTATGATGCCACGGGGGCCGAGAGAAGCTAGACGAATTATCCGGCCCAAACACCTGGAAGTTTAACTGTAAAATATGATAATGAAATGATTTTTTTTCTTTTTTTTTTCATGAACACCTGTACATTTTCTGTCGCATCTAATTGGGTGTATTTTTTACTTGCTAAGAACAGTTCTGACACAAATATGACATAGATAATGCATATTGCTAGGAACGATTACAGATACAAAGTAAATTTCTTTGCCCATGCTGTACTTTAATCTAGGTATACATATTACTCAGACCAGATTTCCTTGACACACATTATCTACATTTAAACACGCATATGCTGCAAATTCAGTTTCAAATAGATAGTAATTGTTAACGCTTAGTATATATTATAAGGAATTATGAAAATTCTGAATAACAAGAGGAAAACTGATTAAATATGACGAGCAGACGGCATGTGTGTGATGGCTACCTGTTACCAAAGTAATATGTGTCAATCAAACTCTTATTTTGTCTATTCACAAGCAAAATCGTAATGTTGCAAACAAAGGCTATAGCTACATACATGATTGATCGATTTGTCTGTCGCATTCTTTACATTTCATGTCGGAAACAGACGAATACCCGGAAAGTAAATAACTATAATAAGCGTCCAGCAAATAATCCAGACAGCTCTATGAGAAATGTTTTAAACCAGCCTCCTGCATGTGAGGACGGTTTGATAGAACATAGAAGACAAACGACCCCAGCCTTTATGATCAGATAACGAATCTTTTGAGAAAGCATGCCTCCGCATGTAGCAGAGTATAGCGGCTATAATCAGATGCGCTGTAACACTTGCAACACCGTCTGCACAAACTACGAATACAACTTAAGATGTGGCGAAATTCGCTGAAGCATTCGCTTATAACGTTCGCATTTTTATCATTTGCACTCCTGGCTGGTAAGAATGGAGAAGGGAGAATCATTTTGTAACATAAACTAAAAGTTACGTGTTAACTTATCAAAATGTTATAAATATATATTTATATATATTTATATATATATCATTTATATATATTCATTCCTCTATGAATTTCGAATCTATTGAAGAATATACTAAATTGAACAAAAGTTCAGGTAAAATATTACTGTTTAATTCAACTCTATTATAGAAGTGATTGCAGCGCTACCATTTGACACCTGGTATCGGATACAGAACGGGAGGAGGTTGCTGTCAATAAGAACTAAACAACTTCGAATGACAGGGCCCCTTTTGGCACGTACAGTTGGGTGTCTGGCGTCCTGTAGTAGCAACCCATCATGTTACGTGGCAACACTGAATACAGACAGTTCCTGTGTTCTTGGATTCGCCAACAACTGGTCCACAAATCACACAGCTGAAGTACCCACTTTTCTAAAGATAAAATGTAATGAAAAAAAAAACAGATACTCTTTATTTTTGTAAAATGCGGAAACCATGTTACCACACATATAGATTTGATAATGCATAGTATACAAATGTAGTTATTACATAAGTAGTTCTTATTTTAGTAACCTTTTAAGATCCTAAACTTATGACTGTGACTGTTACCCAAAACGGCCTTAGTGATTCTATGCAGTTAATTACCTATACACATAGGGTATGTTTAAATAAATTTCAAAACTGTTCTGATTGTTTATATATGGTTATTGTTAAACAGTTGGACTGAAAAAGAAGGAACCTGACATTGCAGCGTCGATAGCTCCAAATGCCCCGATGAGCACAGGTATTCTGTAACACTGGCCTACAAAACACACAGTTGATGTGACCGCTTTCAAGACATGACAAGAATACAGAACATAATCTGACAATTTTATACGTTTCATGAAGCATGGGACCCATTTAAAAGTTGCTTAATTATATATTTTTTGTTACACGAAAGAGCGTGAAGCCTCTCTTGTTGTTATTAACAAGTTTCGTCATGTGCCATTTTAAAAAGTAAATAAATGACTGCACAGTTTTAAAAGAAAACATGCATGTTTTTGTTTGTTGAGTATTACATTGTCCATCAGGTATTTATCTTTTAAATCATTTTATTAACTATATTGAAAACAGTAGGACAGAAAAGGAAACATGACGAGGAATCGGTCATCGCAAAGGCCCCAGTAAGCACATTATATCCGGGGAACAGGATTGTGTTCGGTGCGTGTGACTATTCTCCTTAAGGGGTTACAAGTTACCTTTATGATTAATCATTGTCATAGCTGTCCCGGCAAGTTCTTATTACATTCAAGTTTGCCCCAGAATGTTACCACAAAAACACAATAAAACATATACATGTTCTGAAAGCTTCGAATGGTTTTAGTGAGAACAAGTTATTCGATTTAACATAATATAGGAAGGATTACATTTTGTCTTAGATTTGTTATTAATAAAAATACCAGGAAATCATAAAATTATTTAAATATTGAAAACACCCGCCATGTTTCCATGTGCGTCTATTTGATTGCGTAACGTTGCTTGTCAACCCTGAACTTGCCATAGCAATGCAGACTAGTTCTGCAGCCATATATGGAACGTAGCGATATAATGATACATGTATATGATAAATATTGGTGATGTTACTAGAAGACTTCTTTAATAATCTATTCCTTTATTGAGTTAACTATCCAAACGCTAAAACTGAATTAAGACTAACAATTGAAACGATCATTACAGAATGTCCAAAACCGTTTGATGACATGTTTACACCACCAAAAAAAGGCGCTATTGAGAGGAGTCCATCATGCTATCATTGCATTAAGGTAAATAAAATTTTAGAATTATTAGCAGTTATAACCAATTAATATGTGTACAAACCTTCTCCACTTGTACAGTATTTAAATCATAATAAAAGGATGCAGTTTGACTGCTTAGGTCAGAGCAAAACTAGCATGACAGAAACAGGTTAAGTGTCATTGTGGTTATGTGTTGGATTATTTTTTAATTTATATAATAAGAATATCATACTACAATTCAGAAAGTGTGTACAGATTGATGTAGGACAAATACTTAGGTAGTCGGGCAGATAGGACACTCATCGTAGCAAAAGTTATCTAATGAAAACTGGTGCTGACTTGGGAAAACCAATTATATGCTCTAGACATCAGAGGCAGTGGATTAGATACAGGCTTCATACAGTTAAACAGCCGAATAAAAAGATAGAGACAGGTGTGCGACACAAATCACCGAAACTTCCGGAAGACTATTGCTTGCGTGGGGCGCACTATTGATAAGCTTTATGACAAGTTAATTGGCTGTTTGTGTAAAGATAATGATTTACTTGTATTAATTTTTTATTTTCTAAAAATTATGGTTTAACGTAACCATTGGTGTCTTTTTTTGTAAATTTATTCCGTACATTAAGCATTTGAACATTAAAGTGGTGTACACCTGAAAATTCAGCGGGGAAAAACCTAAGCTTTCAGAGTATGTCTTTTATCTTGTAATCCTGAGGTAAATGCAGTCACGTCAGCGTATTATAAGACTTTATTCCTATACCATAACCTTCTTTGTCCTCAATATGTTAACATTACAGAAGAACATAATTCTGATCTTCTTCAAGAAATAAATGAAACATTCGTTTTTTTTTTTCATGGGAGCAGGAATCGATCAACTGGGCATCCGCTGATGAAATGTGTAAGAAGAAGAACGGATACCTCCTCAGTATAGAATCAGAGGAAGAACAGAAACATGTGGCAAGATTCATCAACGGATGTGGTAAGTTCGTTATTTCATAACGATTTAATCTTTATTCAGGTTAACTTTTTTTCTTTCAAGGTCTAACCATAATGTAAATGTAGGATTATAATTTCTCAGTTGTCATACTAATCTTAAAGCGTCTTTCAGAAACCATACCCAACTATACGTCGAGTCATCATTTTCAATATAGACGAGTTCATCAGTTGCTTTTTCAAATGTAATAGTTGATCTATATCGTGAATAATCGAAATTAATACCGGCAAAATTATCCAGAATCCATGTTCTTCTTGTTGAAATTACTTTAAAGATAGCAGTCAAAGTCTTAATAAAGAAGAAGAGAAAACTCATCTCTTAGGTGGGCATTATATAATCGTATTTTAATAGGGGCCCTTAGTTACCTTTGGATTTCCCTGTCATTCAACCCGGAGACAGAGACATGGTATTGGAATTCAACGGGGAAACAAATGGTGTACAATAACTGGTTTCTTGGACAGCCAATCTTTGACAAACCAGGAACGCATTGCGCAGTTGTCGGTCCCCTTGCTTCGTACCAATGGGGAAACGCGCTTTGCCTTCATAAATACGGTGCAGTTTGTGAATCACCCGTAATAAAAAAATACTTAGGTGAGCGAACAATATATTGGAGAATTAGATTTGGTAAAACAATTTAAAGGTTATGAAAATATAAATGTTATCGTAATGGTAACATAGCATTACTGTTACATCAATTTATTTAAGCAGATCCGTAAATTATTACTCGTTTACTCAGACAGTTAAAATTTTGATCAAATTTTGAATATTAATCAGGCAACTTTGCAGCGTCTTTTCAGTTTTCATGCGTTCTCTTTTCAGGCCAATAGACCTATTCTTCACCAGAAAGGTCAGCATTTTCGATATGGATATGCAGGGGATTGTTTGAATTAATACCCCCCCCCCCCGTCCGATGAAAAAAATCTACAGCTGTTCTTACTTACTTTGGCCAGCTTTGCAACAGGCGATGTAATGGATGTTGTTTTGTCCGTATAATAATTGGGATCTCCAATCATATAATCTTTATTGTATTGGTTATATAATTTGTTATTTGTATATTTCACTCCTACCCGTTAAGCAATACTATCATTATTTCCAAATTGAGATATATACAACATATAAAAGACATGAATTTTGAACATAAATAAGAAATATTTATTCATAAATCTGAATGAAATTGTAAATAATTGTATGCATATATTACAAACAAGTACTGAACCGTCATGTTCACTCTATGACATTTGACTTAATTACAAATGTATTTGTGCACAGAAAGGTTTAATTTGATTATTTAACCTATAATTATTTTTAACATGGTGATTTTCTTTCTACCCTGATAAGTAAGCTTGACTAGCATCTGCTAATTGAATATATACTATTGGTTATTTTAATCAATATAAGGTATGGAAAACATGATGTAACGCAAATCGAAGTAACTGCAAATGGTCCTGCGAAACATATATACTTAACTTTCCTCCAGTTATGTTCCGCCATCATTGTTTACTACTAGATGTGCATTGTCATTTCTGTAATGTGCGACAGCAAAAGACCAAGCAAATGAAATATGAGGCGATAATTAAGCATTTAAAATTTATGATTTTTTATTTAAATGTAAAAAGAAATTGGTGATGTTAACCGCCTTCATTTTTATGCGGTCTTATCTTATGTTTATGGTAATTATGTACATCTACAGAGTTCTATTTTGGTTTGGCAGTGTGTGACAGAGCGGTAACTTTCGATACTTGTCATTATCCTGGTGTACCCGAGTTACGGTGTCCGCAACACCTGCGGGTCCTGGGTTTGTAATTACCCTCATTGCTGGGTCATAATAAAGAGAAACCCCCTAAAAACACACTCGTTTGTGAGAGATACACGGCTCTGGGGCGCTGCCTTTCTTGAATTTGATTCGAACTCATCCGGCTCTTAGTCTTGTACATGAATTGCATTCATTAGACTTTAAAACCTCATACCATTAATAAAGTCACACATTCTCATACATAAACATATTATATAAGAGACAGATCATACATAAATAAATAGATGAAGCAGTCTTTTCCAATATGCAAATATCCAGTTTTATTGATTTTGTCGACTGTGGATGTATTTTTTTTTGTCGCCTCAGCTTTCATGTTTAATATACAACTTTATTTTTCGTATTCATTATTGACGACATTTGTTGAAGTTTTACATGTGCAAATATATCCATAGAAACATATTTATACATAAATATACACACATGCTATTTTAACTCAGAATAACTCTTAATTGTATCCATTCTGTGTACGGAAATGGATCGAAACCTTTATATACTACCAAAATATACATATATTTGCATATTCTCACATATTTACTTGCACATATATAGGTTATAAGTCTCAGCTTTAAATGTTTAATTTACAATTTTTTGTTTGTTTTCATTATCGACAACAATTGTAAAAGATTCGCATGTACAAATATATCCATATATATATATATATATATATATATATATATATATATATATATATTTATATGTACACATGCTCATAGTAACTCTTGCTTTTACCCATATTATGTACGCAAATGGATCGAATCCTTTATATAATGTGGATGTGTGCCGTCATGTGTATTAATCGTCAAATGTTATCAGTCAGTTATTAACAGATAAGACCAATATCATATTTAAAATTATTATCAACGTCACCAAAGGCTGGAGCTTAATTGATTTTTATTGTCTGGCAGATGTGCGTTGTCCACTCCTCCAGCCGTCCGTGGCTTTGTATAACACAAATCGCAATCTCAGGACATAGAATTGAAAATAGAAATCATACTAAAGATGTGTACCTTTTATTTGAGAAGATTTACATTAGGTATATTTGTTCATTTACTACAACATTCATTGTCCTATTATTAACATGCTTGGTAAATGTATGAATTGCAGCGAACTTGTAGTGTGCCTTTTTCATACATGTTCTCAGTCGTGTCATATCTGAGCAGAGTAAACAAATGTAACGTACTGAATTATAAAGAAAAGAAAAAGAAAACTTGTCTATTCCGTACTTATATTTCATTCACCATGGAAATCATGGGGAGATGAATTATGAATTCTTCAGGGATTCTCTGGGACACAATTGTACATTATAGAGTTTTCTTTCATGTTTTATTTTATATTACATATTCCGTCATATATCATGGTATCTTTCATTTTCCTTTATCTTAGGTCTATTGATCCCAATTTATAATTAAATATCATGTCACATGTTGTACTCCTTAGCTGAACAAGATGATCACTGAAAATATGGGAATTAAAATCTCCAACAGAAATGTTAGTTTCAGTACCAGACGGCCATGCGCAGCAACCGTGATATTACTGTCGATAACAAACCATTTCCATATGTAGTGATGCTGTAATAAAATGTTGTGAAAAAGATAATTTGTCCTCGTGTCTGTGTGAAAATGGAGATATCAACCAACCGAATTGGCGTCCATGCGATTGGAATTTTTTCAAATCATATTGGCCTGTGTCTAAAAGCGTTCCGTAACGTTCCTCTTCGTTTAGTCGTTCCTAAATGTATTTAATAGTAATTATAAAATAAGCCATGGGTCCAATGACCACATATGAACACTTAAATAAGAAACCATTGTGAAGCGTCATCAATGGGTTAGGTTATTCCTGGGATGCAACATTGACAGCTAAATCTGTAACAGCGATATGGGGAACGGTTTTATGTCGCATCACATGTGATCACACGATTATTCGAATCTATTCAAACTGTTATAATATGTCACTCAAACGGGATGATCATTTACTTATACTCACATGATTCATAGGCCTGCTTGAAAACCCATATTCTCTAATTAATCTTGTCTTAATTTTCATAGAAGGCCACACAGAAAATATCCATTCGGAATTTTGCTAGAAAGGTTTTTTAAGAACACAACTTTGTGGATAATACCAGAATACAGACAGAGGAATAAACTTGCAATTATGATTGTTGTGCAATTTGCACCTTACAAATCCCTAAATAAATATTACGTTACATACATCAAATGTATTTAACTGGTGCTTCCATGAACCCTATTGCATAATCATTTAATACGGAAAACTCAGTTTATCAAGAGAAATTTGCGTATGTCTGTGTACATATGTCAAAATAAGACAGAGGCAACGACATAAAATGAACTAAAACCATTGGTGCTTGTGTTCATTCTGAAGACGGATTTCATACTGGGGTAAAATCACTTAAATGTGAACATTAGGCTTGCTACTAATTACAAACAGATGGATCATGTTAGATCATATATTGTGGAAGGCATTGACCTTTAACCCCACCTTATTTGTTTAATGTGAAAAGTGTGCAAAGCGCATATAAGAAAGAACTCTTCAATTAGTTCTGAGTGATATTGTAAATGATAAATGTAAATATGCTACCGTATCTCGCATATATAAATAATAATTTTGTGACTTTAAGTTTAAGCTGGAAGACTTATCTAAGAATTAAATGAAAGATGGAAATGCGATTAGGTCATTTATATGGTACCGGCCAGTAAGCGCCCTCTTACAAGTAATTACCATCAGCCACCTATTTCTTGGTGCGATACACGCCTCCTTGTCTTGTATTCATCGCAATTTGGAGACGAAAAAGGACTCATCATGGCCAGTTTTTTTTTATTCCTCGGTGAATACTACGCAGGAGACGATTGTGAGGACTTTATTGATCGTGTAGGTCACTATTTCCTTGCAAACGAACTGGCCGATGAAGACACCGGTGAAAGGATACCCGCGCTACTGTTGCATGTCTCCTAGGATCGCTTGAAATACTAAAAAATACTAAAAAAGCACTGATTAAACGACCTGGAGCTGGTTTGTCTCGCCGAAACTGACTGAACGTGGTCAAGCCGAGTTGAAATAAGAACCCTCTCATGGGGTGATAATACTTGTTATCAGTAAATGCCAGAAAAAAATCCGTCAGTGTTCGAGAATTATTCTTTATGTAACCATTTTCACAGATCATGATGCAACGTCGTTCTTCATTAAAGCTAGACATGTTCCATGCGTGTTGCTTGCAAAGATTGAATGTGAACTGGACAGGCTAAAAAATGAAGGGATCATCTTGCGAGATCAGTTTAACTATTGAGCATTTACGAACAATGTTCGCTACACATGGTCTACCTGACGCAACTGTCAGTGACAATAAAAGTGCCTTTAGTCAAGAATTCTAACAGTTCTTGAACCTGAGTAGCATAAAGCACCTCCCATGCACACCATTCAAGCAGAGACCAAGCCGAAAGAGCTGATAAGGTATTTAAGAATTGGTTCAAACGTGTTACAGCCGCCACGTCAGAGGAGCAGGTGGCAAGGGGGTCCGGGAGCATATCGACCAAGTCAGACTTCGCTACTCCGCCCTACTACTTCATCCTCCGTTATTGTTTACAGTTTCCAACCAACCTCGAATACGAACTCGTTCGCAAAAACGTCGATGACAGGATTTCCTATTACCAATCAAAGGTGTCATATCTGCTTTATAACTTTTGTTGTGACTCTTAACATCTCTCTTTGATTTCGTGTTCTTTTTATTCATATAATGAAAGATAAGAACCTCTTTAATCCGGCACGATCGGGATTTAAGAATTTTGCCGGTTTACGCATTTTGCCGGATTACATATCAAGGACATCGTAAGCAGTATACACTCTGCTTGCTGCACCTTGACAAGGACACTGAAGAAATTTAAACGTGCATAAAACAATAAATGAAGTATATAATACCCTCAACGACAAAATGTACTTTATTGAACAAAGAAGTTGCACCCGGTTATAGCAACATACAAATCAAGTAAAACGAGTGAATCACGTGTTACATTAATACGAAGTACATATATATTCATTAAGTGGTTCACAGAGGGGCACAGATCGAGTAACTGAAGTATACCTCGGCGTTAAGTCAAGAGAACATGTTGCGGATTAACAACAAATCGCTCTCGCTCATATCCTAGGGCCCTGTCTCTGATCGTACCTGATCAGATCGCGCAAAACCTGTCTTGCGAATTTAGCTGTAGACTGTTGCGCTTTGTCTATGTTCAAGGTCGACACAAGTTCCAAAATGTCCATATCACTCAGCATGTCACCTTTGGAACCACGGTAACTACTGTGTGATATTCCTCCGCCGTCAGCGTGGTTCCGATTGGCAGTTGAGCCCAGGTTGGGATAGCTTGGCAGTACCCGTCAAGGACAATGAAGGGGGTTGTTTGGTTGAATGCCGGAGTTTGGGTCGAGACGCCCGACCCAATCATGAAGTCCTGGCAAATAAGTCACATGCTCATTACGAAACTGCGAGTATGTTTGCTCTGCCTGACGTTTGACTCATGCATTTCCGACATTCAGCCCTTTGATGTTTATCGGCCGGGAGGTCACTAAGGCGTGCCGGATTACGTGGACACCGTTTGTCCTAAAAAGGGAGGTTTGTTCTTGGGAATGGTGTCAGAGCCGGATAAGACAAAATACCGGTTTAGGACCAAAATTATTGGAGGGAAACCCGTTTCAAGGAATATGCCGATTTACTTCGAACTGTACGTGGTTTTTCAATTTATGTGGTCGCTGCCCCCTGTTGTTGACTTATATTACGCGCCATTAAACTTGGGAAAGAGCAATTACTAACATAAACCAAAGTATCACATTATACTTAAATATAGTTCATAATGAAAGATTTTTTTAAATTTAGTCTCACACAAATCAGCCATAATTTTGGTCACTGCCCTGGCAGCGGAAGACTGTGTACAATACGCATGTAACAAGATGTATCTATTTATAAACTAAATAAAGAAAGCACCATTTGTTTGTAACTGGTAGAGAGGGTAAGTTCTGAGCACATAAACACTGCATCTTTGCTCAATATATTTGATTTTGCTTTATAATAATGTAGTTCAATATGCACATGGTTGAAATGTGAATGATTTTAATGCTAAGTAGATTTACTGGAGTGGAATTTTAAAATGAATATCCTGATCGGTTCCCACTGTCCTTGGCTATATGTATGCTAAAATTATTTTGAAACCAGTTTTGGGAAACATCTCCTTAGGACATAACGCATTTGAGTATATAGGGGGGGGGGGTATATCGAACAATTTTGTCTTCGTCGGCTGACCGTTCCGTGACTATTTCGGTTTCCGGATACCATTTCAAACCTCACAAACAGGAGATTTTTTAAAGACCTAACACGCATAGGTCACGCGCCCTCTAGTACAAAAACAACTTGCAGGAGATGCCGCGGAGTTTCACTAGGGTAATATCGGACACCATCCGGGTAATTTCGGACACCATACGGGTTATGTCGGACACCACGCTAAACGGCGATACCAAGAGCCGTGACTGACAGATATATCATGGAAATCTAACGTTGACAGTTGGCACAGATGCATATAGAATTACAAAACGTGTGATTTTATGGAAAATTTTGTCAAATCTTTTATTTGATCAGTTTTCTACCAATGGTAACGGGTGGATGGGCCGTGTTTACGGGTCTCTTCCATAGACCATACTCCGATATCGTTATTGGAAACGTGCCAGACTTTTTTTACAGAAAGGCTCTTTATTAGCAAACAATTATTTTTTTAATTTGATTTTTGTATATAATCACAATAAATACCAACACGGTAGATTGACTGCCGACATGATATATGTATTTTTCAAGTATGCAATCAGTCATATATTTATTTCTAAAATACATTAAAGAGCAGACGTTACATGGAAACAATAATGGTGTGCATGTTGTCCTGATTTCATGTATTAGCATTTATTAACATATTAAGAACGTCATTTCAGAGGCTTACACAACGCTTTCGTTTGACATCTAGTACCGAAATTAGAACGGAAGGCAATAAAAACTACCTATGACATGTACATTAGGTTGCCTGCGTGAGTGTTGGGAAGAGCAAGTAACTGGTCACAGATGGCGCAGAATGCGCTACCATTTATTCAGTAGCCTCCATCGTTATTCGTGCATAATGTTTTAATGAATGTAGTGATCATGTAACTAGAACTTCCTAAAGGTCAGAGGCTAAGATCGAAGCGGAAGTGTTCTCTTTATTATTATTAATTATCATTCCGCTTACTTTTAAGAAACGTATATTATGGATCGCATGTCGATGTTGTCCCGGGTTCCAGCTTCAAATGATTCTTTGTTTCAGAGTATAAGGTCAATGTCATAGTGCGATGGGGATTGGTCCATCGTCTTTGCATTATTCTGCTGGACCATTCACCCCTTAGCATAGCACAAATTAGAAACATTTGACGCAAAAAGAACCAGAAATTAGAAAAATAACAGGCTAAAACAGGTAATAGCTAGGATAGTGCAGATTTTCAGAAGCGTGCAAGGTAAATTGTTGTGGCCATGCTGTACTTTAACCTAGGGATACATGTTATACGAATAAATTTTCACATTTAAATGCTTCTAATCAATTTGCAAATGAATAATAATTGTGCACGCTTCGTACAGTTTATGAGGAATAAAGAAAACTCTGAATAACAAGCGGACATCGACCAAAAGTGACACAATCATTATGATCGCACAGCATATATGTTGAAGGCTATTTGTTATCTAAATAATATGTATCCATTAAACTTAACATTTCGTCTATTCACAAGCCATTCCAAATGCTGCAAACAATGGGTACAGATATATATATTCGATTTGCCTGTCGCATCACTTACCAATCGTTTAGGAAACATGAATACATGTGAAGAAATATAACTTTAGTAAAGCGCCCGGCAATTCAATATTCTAGACAGCTGAGGAATGATTTAAACTAGCATTCTGAAAGGACTGTTTATTAAAAGATAGAAGAAAAACTCCTAGTCTGCATGATCAGACAACGAAGCTTTTTAGCAAGCATTGCTTAAATTTTGAAAGCGTATAGCGGCTACAATAGGATACACTATTACACATACAACACCGTTTGAACAAACTGCAACTTAAGATGTGACAAACTTCTCCGAAGTATACGCTTATAACGTTATCATTTTTATTATTTGCCTTCCTTGCAGGTATAAATCGAAAACTGAATTTCATATGGACTTTCTCGTGCATTTTGTATTATTGTTTATATATATATATATATATATATATATATATATATATATATGATAAATATATATATATATCATATATATATATATATATATATATATATATATATAATGCAAATGATTTCGAATGTATAATAAACGATTCCGAGTGGAACTACGTTTTAGATATTCAAAACGTTTCTCTAGTGTGTGTCAATATATCTGAAAACATTTCAAGACTTTATTTCAGACGCTTTAGCATCGCTTCAGTTTGAAACCTTGTAAAGTTTGGGCGCACAGAAAATGGAGACATATAATGTTCACCGCACGTTTATTCCCATTCAAAGATACTCCATACAGAAAACTCACCGTCTCAACAATATGCCCTCTCCTTTTAGTCTCTCTCGTTATAAAAGTACATCATAAGCATAGAGTCAACCAACCTCGCTCGCCCCATAATTGGCCGATATCTGCGGAGACCACCCACATGGGGGGAGGGGGAGAGGAGTCCAGTGGCCAATGATAGGACGATCCCGGTTGTTTGACCTCGTAATATAACTAGAGAAAACCTACGGCGATGCATGACGTAACAAGACAGCTGATACCTGCATGAGTGACTCTTATCATAACTGACTTGGGTCTATCTATTTGTCGGGATGCCACAATCACGATCGCCCTGGGCGAGTATTTGCTCTGCTACGATAACCCTCACAGGTGCGGGGTCGTTTATAGTTCAGCTTTTAGATACGCGGCGTATGATCTGAAATTACAAAGGCGATGTCTGATTAGAATTGGGCAACTCAGAGCGTCCCGACAAACATATAGACGTGACACCTGTCATGACCGATACTAGGTGATATAAGAATTAAGCTGCTACTTTACCCATGTAATCATGCAAACTATAAGAGATATACTGGTATGAGAAATACAAAACTGTGGACAATGTTGAGCGTACCTGTAATTATAATAATATTAATAATTTTAATATTATTGTAAGTAGTAACAATAACAATATCAGAGCCATGATTAACTATTACAAAGAGCACAATAATGGGCATAATCTATATATCGGGGCATTAATGTTGCATTGGATAAATGTCGCTCGGGTGCTAAGATCATTAACAGGAGAGATCACGTGCATGCATTAACATTACGATCAATTAAACACTGTGTTATCCGTGTTTATGGACACACCTATAATAGCTGCAATATTCTAGAAAAAATAACAATTTAACTATTTTCATTATACTTTTCAGGCCGAATCTTTACACTCTGGTATCGAATACAAACCGGGAGGAAGATGCTATCAATAAGAACAAAACGATTCCACATGACAGGGCCCTCTATGACACGCACATTATGTTGTCTGCTGCAGTGTAATGCAAACCCATCATGTCACGTGACAACACTAGATACATACAGTTACTGCCTGCTGGGTCTCGCAAGTAATTGGTCTACAGAAGAAACAGATAGAGCCAACATTTATCCAAAGATAACATGTAATTATATAGATGATTTTATTCTAGAGAAATCATATCATTTTATCCTTTGTATAGAATTTGTGAAATGTCACATTTACAAACAGCTTGTAGATGTTATTTCTTGGAACCCTAAACGAGAGAACTGTCAAAATAACCATAGACTATTAATTTAGAATAAAAATCTATATGTATTTTATTTGGACAGTGTTCACGGGAAATATGGAAACACTGTATAATTTATAATGTATTATATATTTTGTCCTTATCGTTAAAACAGTTGAACAGAAGCGGAAGGATCGTCAAAATGAGGAACAGAACATCCCAAAAGCTCCCATGACCACAAGTTTTCCGGAAACCCGCAGGAATGACGGATACGATTCTACAAGACACCCGATTGAAGCAACAGTTGTTCAAAATGTGACGAGTATACAGGGTATAAACAAATTATTTCATTCTAACTTACTGTTCAAGTTTTTAGCTTATACGCAGATATAATGTCATATCAACACACTCGCTGAATGCCGTTTTTTTTTCAAAACCCAAAACTTGTATAAAATCATATACTATTTATAAATAATATTTTAACTTAATGTTGCATCAATGTACACTTGGTTCCTTTTTTCTAAGAAAGCTTAAAATGCTTCAAACATTTCAAAGATTTGTCTCGTAAAATACTCTTCTGGTATATTTTGCTTTATAGTCACACAGGCAGACAACTAACTTTATGCGATCAACGCATGACTCTAACAATGATACACTTTTAAATAGTGATGTATTATTAATTCAGTATTCAAATTAACCCATTTGTAAAGTTTTATACTGATGACACCAGATTCGTTTTGAGATAATTAAATCTTATTAGGTGGGCTTACATGAAGGCTTACTCCTACTACACTCCGTTCATATTGACACAGGCATATAACTTATAAACAAGCAAGCCACAGAAACACATCTTAAGCTGATCGAGATTTAAAATTAAAAATCTGCATGTGCGATCCTGGGGGCTGATCGTATACATGGAAAGGAGCTTATGATATTACATTATTTTGTGGGCATTTATTGAAAGGCACCATTATACATAGGCGTATCTAAATATTAATAATGAACTTAGACTTTCAAATAAAATCATCCTTGCAGACTGTCCAAATGGACTTCGAAGACAAGTTTGAGCCACCAAACAATGGCACCAAAGGAGGAATTCCAGCATGCTAGCTTCATATCGAGGTATTTACTTTTCTTTGCATGTACAGGACCCGAATACCTTGAAAAACGTTATACTGATGAAATGATGAAATGCAAATTAACAACGAACTTGTTTTTCCTTTTACATTTTATAAAAAGTATATCGGCTCTTGTCTAAAGAAATAAAGAAAACCATATTAATACATATTGTTTGCTAAATAAAGTATCTGTCATTTTTACCTTGGTTTATACCCACTAGAGCCTTAAATATTAAAATGGCGTCATCTCATCATCGGATTGGGTTCCAATGCCACGATGGATTTAAATGCAAATGTATTAGATAGATATAATGGAAAAACAAATCAGATAGCGAAATTATCAAGTGGAAATGAAAATCCCGTAATTAAAATTAGCAGGTGCAAATGAACCTACAAATTATAATTGTAATAAGACTAAAAGATATATGTCAATCTATCGGAAAGAAGATGGAGACTCATGGTACTTATCCATAGATGTCACTCTGCATCAGAACTGCAATGGTAATAGAAAATACATGTATTTTCAGCCCTGTATCTAAATATGAATTTGACATTTCAAATGCCAGTGCGTTGACCTATGAACCCAAGCCTGGTCAACAGGAATTCGGTGATTTTCTCTAGTACCTCAATCCAAGGTCAAGATTTGGAGATAATTTCTGATACTCTGGCGTTGATAATTAGGGATTATTAAGGCTTGTTCATGAATTGCCCATCTCCATCTATGATCCTTTTTCGGTTTATCAGTTTATTTGTTAATCCAGGTATGTTCATCTACAGAGTTCCGTCTCGGGTTCCGGACTATTTGCAAAGCGATAGCGCTCTCTTTCTATCATGTTATTATATCAGGTTTATTTTTGCATTCTGGTGTCACCCAGGCCCAGTGTATACCGCACCTGCGGGTAATGGGTGTGATCCATCTTCGGTTTTTTTACATTGGCGACAACGGGTTACTTTTCTAACTTAGAAACAAATGCGAACTCTTATCATTTTCTTAACGTTGCCTTATCAGAAGCCCCTCAACTGGAGATCAGCTGAAGAAACATGCAACCAAAGAACGGACAACTTGTCTCTATAGAGTCCATAGAAGAACAGAGTCATGTGGAAAAAATCATCGAGACACGCATGGGCAAACTTCCTTATGGTAAATTCATTATTATTTTTTTTACTATATTTCAGGATATCACCTTATGTATCTTTTACTGCAGAATTGTTTAAGGCTGAATTTTGTTTTTCTATGTGGTTTACTCATTTAATCTGACAAACAGAAAAGCTAATACAATATATATATATATATATATATATATATATATAATATATTATATATATTGTATATGTATATATGTGTGGATTATATGCGTTAATAAGGTCAGGTCTGTCTATTTTAATCCTATTGTGACATTGTCATATTGTGTCATTTATTAGTAGCAATTAGGACAAAGGAAGTTCTCAATCCATGTTCTCATAAAGCTATATTTTAAAGTATTCAAGTGAAGCGGTCTGTTTTTAAATTTGTTAAAAGTTAAAATAAGTAATAGTTCATGCCATATAAACGTCCTCAAATAAATCAGAGTTTACATCATCACAAGAAGTTAGTAAAATATGATATGGACATGATTTACCAATGATTTCAACAGGGAAGCCGTTTTACTACTGGCTGTCAATAGAATACAAACCGTTTAAAGATACATGGTCCTAGACCTCAACGGGCAGTCCAGTCGGATACAAAAGTTGGTTTCCCGGACAACCAACCTTTAACCTGCCAGAGGCTTTTTGTGGCGTTATCAGTCCTCACTGGTTTTTCAAATGGTTTAACTGGCGTTGCCTATGAGATTTAAACATCTAATTGAAAAGGGTCACCAATCAATGCTTGTTTATTATGATGAAAATTACAGATACGGCACCATTTCTGTGTAATGATGGACAATGTATGGAGGCTTATGACAGCTAGAAATATGGATTCTTACGAATGCAGGCCTTCGCCAACTAGGCGTCCTCAACCCATTTTGTATTCCCTTATTGGCCCATATTCCCAGATTAATAGGTGCATTATTCCCAGATTAATAGCCCCTCCCCCCCCCCCAACCGATTTTGCGCATTTACTCATTCGGGCCATATTCTCTTGTTTTGTCTGAAATATAGAGGGTTGATAAAATTCATGATTTTTTAAATAAATTAAATAAATCGGATTATATTGATTTAAATCAGATTTATTTGATTTAAATCAATTTTTAAACATTTTTAATGGACTGACTCAAATGTTTCCATTTAAATCAGCTTTAAAATTGAATAAGGTATTTACACAGTAAAATATGCTGATATACTCCAGATGAATCAGTATCTTTAGAATAAAATGCTATAATCTATGGGATAAATTTTCTTTTCAAAATTTTATGCGCATATACATCCATATCAAATGCTTAATTTCAAGCTACCCAAATTACCTTTTCCCTTCTCCTGACTTAACAAGTTAATGAATCAGATTTAAATTCATTTATTCATTAGATTATTTATCACGTTCTTAGAAGAATGTCAAAATATAGAAAACCCAAACCTTATGAGTTGTTCCACAGACTCTGAGACCAAAATAAGAGCGAATTAACTTGTAATGTACAGGTGTAGACAAAATATTGGAATATTTATCATCTAAGGATTGTGGAAGAGCAACAATGAGCATCATAATTAAGTACTTGGTGCTCATGTTTTTTGGTTTTTTTTTTGCTGATTTAAATCAATGATTTAAATCAAATGATTTAAATGAAACAACCCTGGAAATATGCGACAGCACATTTGTAAATATTCCTAGAAACCGGAGCCACACCAATATCTGATCGATTCTTCATTAACCCATTTCCAAGGTGCCCCACGAAATCTCATTGGATTCCCTCCTGATTGCTTGAGTTATCTCGTGAACACACACAAAAACACTAACATGCATCAAAACCGGGAATAGACGGCCATACTCTCCTGGTTGATGCAAATAAGTTTGATTTAAATATTTGAACAGCATTCATCTATGTTGTAAATCATAGATTATGGATAAAACTCACTAATGTGTATAAATTGTTGGTCGGTTTAATTCTTTCCGGTCACGGTATGACTGAATTTAACAATGTGAATGCCTACCTATAAAAAATGTTTGATATCCTGCGTTTTTGTACCTGACATTTGTGCTTTGTTTTTCTTAAATTAGCTCCCTAACGTAACCATTCCCAAGGGATGAGGCAAAGCATTTAGATGTGGATAAAGATTCATTAAGTTATTGCTGGCAATACTTTTTGTATGCCGCATTAGATTTGAGACCGGAGCCTTACATCTGTCTGTCAATTGTATAATATCAGTGTTGTTTCAATGTCAACTAATCTATATATGTAAATCCATGTAGGGTCAGCAATCATAAACAGGACAAGAACTGTCTTTCTTGGACAATAATTATTTTATTTATCTGTTGTTCTTTCAGGTCTGTTTATGATTATATATATATATATATATATATATATATATATATATATATATATATATATATTGCTGAATAATATAATAACCGCTTATTTATTACTATACTCCATTTCACCACCTGTTTTTTTGTAAATGATTCACCTAAAAGTTTATATTTTTCAATAATTTCCAAGAAAACAACATATGGAAGTGACAACCTAATATGGCAATTAAGAATCTTACAATAAATCCCCCGTTTAATGTTTCACAACATTTTAGTCTCTTTACCATGATCTGGCAGATATGATGTGTCCCTCCATAAGTAGCCATCTTTTTTTTAGCTGGTTATATTTTTTACATGAGATCATCCAATCAGAAACTGTGAGTTTAGGCTGTTTTTGCATGTGACCAATGACCTTGACCGCCGTAAGTGGGTCTGATATGTTGTAAAATGTAGACTGATTTCTCATATTTTTCAAATAATTCTGCGTCTTAAATAAGGTATAAGGTAGGTATTTATTTACCTTGTTGAAAATAAGGTCCTTTAACCCTCTACACTACAATGGTTTCCCTTAAAATGTTAATATTAAAACTTTTCATAGCAAAAACAGGTGGACATGAGGAGATGAAACGGACTATAATAACATAATACAGAAGTGGTGCTGAGATTTACTGTGTATAAAAAATGTTGAAGTCTTAAGCACGGAATTTGGTCATACTTCGTTATGTCCTTTAATAGCTCTTGATGAACCACTTTTTTTCACATATATGTGTTAGCAGAGACATAATGATAAAAGCAGACATCCATTCGAAAGATATATATAAATATATATCGCTTGTATTTAATATCGGATAGCAGAGACATAATGATAAAAAGCAGACATCCATATAAAAGATATATATATATATATATATATATATATATATATAAATCGTTTGTATTCAAGCATGTTTGCATACGACATAATTGTTCACACAAAACTTGATTCTATTGTTGTTCGTTGTATCTTAAGCACGTTTTCTTGAATTCTGTAACGTTTATCATGAGGTACACTGCAATTTAATATCGGATAACAGAGACGAGGCTGTTTTCTAGTACATTCACATTTTTGTACATACGATCTATTTTATCATTCTCTTTACTGCTAATTGAAAAACGATATTATTATCATTATTTATTTGCAGAATTATGGAGTAAAGTAACGTAGATGCTTTATACAGTGTAATAAACAACATATAATATAAACTTTTGTGATGTTGTATAAGATGGAATAAGGTTATTTCCAGTTCTTAGGATGTCATTAGCGAACCTGTGAGCTTATGTGATGGTGTGGCGTCGTCCGGCGTGCGTCGGCCGTCGTCCGTCGTCTGAACGTTAACCCATACTATCTTGAAAACGGCAAGAGTTAGCATTACAAACTTTTATGCAAAAAATTAGTCATCTAAAAAGCTCCATCGGATTTTTGCTTATTTTTTGGCTAACTGCATTTTCTTAGATTTTATAGGGAAAAAGCTTAAAAACCTTTAAAAATCTTCTTCTCTGAAACTGTTCAGCCAAATTGTCCAATATTTCACAGAAATGATCCCTGGAACAATCTCTCTCGAGTTTGTTCAAATGGTTTAAGTTTGGTGATTTTTTGCCGAGTTACAAGAAGTTAAACTTAGTCATCTATCCAAAAAAGCATACTAAAATTACAATCTCAGAAACTGCTGGAGCTATCATCACCAAATTTTATGGGAATGTTTGTCACATGAGTCATATCTGAAATTGAGGTATCGGTGGCGCCACCTGCATCAGCCTTTTTTGTACGGGGGTCGTCAGTGCCCTTATCATACTGAGGGCTACAAAAAACTTCTTCTCTGAAACCATATGGCCAATTTGTATAATATCGCACAGAAATGATCTTAGGGTACTGCTTTCTTAATTTTGTTCAAATGGTCTCAGTTCAGTGACTTTTGGCTGAGTTATGGGAAGCTGAATTTAGCCATATGCCATGACAGCCCATTTTAGCTTAGTGGCTAAAAAGATCTTCTTCTAAAAAATTCTTAAATCTCACACATTAATTATTTACCTTAGATGTTGATAATTCAAGTTTGTTCAAATGGTTTTGGTTCAGTGATTTTTGGCCGAGTTATGAGAAGCTTACCTTAGCCATTTTTCTGTATTTTCCTATAAGAGTTATAAACCTGCAAAACATTTTTGAAGGACACAACTGAGGCTAATTTGTTTAATATTTTACAACGACTTGAGCTAGCATCATGAAATTTAATGTAAAAAATTAGCCATCTGAAAAACTCTGCATTATCTTAGAATTTATTGAGAAAAAGCTAAAAAATTGTTTAAAATCTTCTCCTCCAAAACTGTCAAGCCAAATTGTTCAATATTTCACAGAAATAATTTCTAATACCATCTCTCTCAAGTTTGTTCAAATGGTTAAATTTAGGTGAATTTTGGCCGAGTTACAGGAAGTTGAACTTAGTCATCTGTCTCAAAAAGCATACTAAAATGACAATCTCAGAAACGGCCAGAGCTTTCATCACCAAATTTTATGCCAGTGTTGGTCACATGAGTCATATATGAAATTCAGGTATTGGTGGCGCCACCTGCCTTGACCTTTTTTTGAACTGGGGTCATTGGTCATCTGTATATTACCCATAATTTCTCAAAGAATAGCAGGAGCTACAATCCCCAGATTTAATGCAATAATCTCTCACATATCAAATGTTGTGGGATTCAGCTTATTTTTTTTTTGTTATCTGCATTTACTTAAATTTTATAGGGAAAAGGCTGAAAAACCTTTAAAAGTCTTCTACTTGTAAACAGTCCAGCCAAATTGTTCAATATTTTACAGAAATGATCCCAGAGGCAAGCCTTCTCAAGTTTGTTCAAATGGTTTGCATTTGATGAATTTTAGCGGAATTACACAAATTTGAACTTCTTTATTTGGCTAAGTAAGCATACTGACATAGTAATCTCAGAAATGACAGAGCCTAGCATTACCAAGTATTGTGCAAATGTTGGTCACATGACTCATATTTTGAAGTTGCAGATTTCGTGTTGCCACCTACATTGACCTGGTTTTGATTTGCAAAAACCTCATAATTTTAACCTCTTTCAGCTGATAATGTTTATGATGAAACTGTCAAGTTGAATCGTTCAGTTTTTTTCAAAAGAATTATCCTAGGACATGGTTCTTTCAATCATATAAGAATAGATTGAGTTTGTTGATTTTTGGTTGAGTCGTGAAAAGCTTAAGTTGGTCTTATGGCCATTATTATGTCTATTTCAAACTGAGGACTGCAATTGTGTTCTTCGACAAAATTGTTGTTTCAAATATAACTTCTGTGACATTGCACAAAACTTATTCTTAGGTGGCCTTTGTTCAAGTTTACTTGAATGATTTTTGGCAGAATTATTGGACCTTTAACAATGAAAGAACTGCATCTTTAATTATTACAGATATTTTTGGTAAAAAATTTATGAATATGTCAGCTTGAAAAAAAGCATTTTAGCCAAAGTCTTTCAGTATGTGTAAACAGATTTTCCAACAGGCAGAGATTGTGTCTGTATCATTAAATAGGTTGAAAAACTGCCAACTGTTTCAGATTTTGCAACAGATCAAGAGTTCATTCAGTGCAGCCAGATATAGGTCAAGAGTTCAGTCAGTGCAGCCAAGCACAAGGCATGTGATCACTGCATGGGTGTAATGTGGACACCTCATGGCCAGCATGTGATCACCTCATGGGTAGCATGTGATCACCTCATGAGTATCATGTGATCACCTCATGGGTGTCATGCCCCTCAGGGCTGCATGTGAAGCCAATCTGTGAGCTTATGCAATGATGTGGCTACTATTTCAGATTTGGCAACAGGCCAAAGGTCAGTCTGGATCTATTTATAGCTGCAGCAGACTGCCAACTGTATCAGATTAGGTAACAGGTCAAGAGTTCACTCAATGCAGCTAGGAACAGGTCAAAAGTTCACTCAATCTAGCTAGTTTACTCAGTGCAGTAGCTGCATTCTATTTATAGCGTTGGCAGACTGCCCACTGTGTCAGATTATGAAACAGGTCAAGAGTTCACTCGGTGCAACTAGGTACAGGTCAAAAGTTCACTCAGTCTAGCCAGGTGCAGGTCGTGAGTTCACTTAGTGCAGTAGCCTGAGCTAGCAATTTGTCACAGTTCACTTGGGGCAACTGCCTTTCTCACCTAAGCCTGGTCAGCCCCATGCATCAGACTCAAGGTAAGTCTGCTGTATTGGTCTGATATATTTGCCTGTCTGTGATGGCTTTCTTTTTCACAAGACAGGTGTCGCCACCTACGATGACTTTTGCACAATGTATGTGCCTCCTTATTTCTACAGAGGAATTTGATATAATCAGCCTGAAATTGGGCATATTTATACACATTGAATAGCTTTGTCATATACAAGACTGGTGGTGCCACCGACAATAATTTTTGCACAGTGTTTCCCTGCTTATTTCTCAGGAGGGGTTTGATATATCAGTCTGAAATCTGGCATATGTATATATCTCTGATAGCTTTGTTGTATACAAAACTGGTGGTGCCAGCTACAATCATTTTTGTGTTGTGTGCACCAATACGAGAATTTCAGCAGTGATGTTTGTGTAATTGTTTCTTATTCAAAATGTTTAGTACTTGCATTGTTCATATACATGAAAAGTAATGGTCCAGTATTGAAGAATTATACCTGGTGTATTTCCCGATGCACAGGTTCGCATTAGGCCTGTAGGCCTTATTTTTATTTATTTGTTCAACGTAGTTTTTTTTTACTGAATTATCTACTTTTTATATTAGCCAAAACCATGTGAACATGGTTTGCAACAAGCACGAGAATTGACATGATTTTCCGGAACAGATTTTTTGGTTTATTCTGTCATTAATTATAATGATTTAAAAATAATTATAGTAAAGACTATGTGAGGTTGTGTAAAAAGGAAATATGTAAATAGAAAGACACACAAAGCTGGAGTCTTCTCTCATATACTGTCACGTGTCAATCATGAACAGCTCCGCACAGAAGTTTTTTTCACCTTGTGATTGGTTGTATCTTTTACAGTCAATTACAAGCTGACAAGAACGTCAATGCATGTCGATGCTCTGAATAGATAAAGGGGAGTTTGCGATGATCAATACAGCCGTCTGTCCTTTGATGGCAACTCGTACCATCATTGTGCTCAGTACTGTAGATTCGGGTCATATTTTAAAGTTTACTGGGTAAACCTATATGTTATTTAAACGCCGGTTAACAAAAGATATGGAAATGCTTCCCCGAGCTTTGAAGAATTTTGGCTCTGTCCAGTAAATTCATGTCGTATCTGAAACTTTTTGTGAATAATGATGACTTCTGAATTCTGTATTTTTTTTCAATACAATGGAATGTTTGCTGTTGTTCATGGCTTGTTATCTTTATGGATTACTAAAATACTGTGATACTGGCTCACCATGCAATAACCACATCCAGAACTTGTTGCAACTTTTAGAGAATTGCCGGGATTAAAATATGTTTAATAGACACATTTTCAATTTTATCGTCAAAAAAACTTTTGTCTCACTATTTATCGTGACATGAATTGCTTGAACATTCTGTCACTATAAATAGTCAGTCACTGTGACATCCATTCCTGAGAAAGCGTCAGAGTTGCTGTAATGTTGAATTTCAGGAAAAGTGTATAATTAATTGAAAAAAAGCAATAAATTGGCATCAGGAGTCTTATTTAGGCACTTTAAACTATCCATGATCAATATAGCTGTTGCAATTCAAGGAAAATAAATTGAATCCACAAAGGAGAAAATGACACATTTATTGTAAACACTTGTTTCATGTGCACACGTACCTTTCCTGGACAACTTCAAAGCAAACCATGCCTGAATTATTCAGATATTTGAACACATCGTATGGAATTTGACAATAAATAGATGGACCAAATCTAGTGACGTTTAACAACTTTAAGTAACACTTCTGAAAAACTTGTTCGGCCAAATTTGCATGATGACAGGGATATGTGTTTAAATTAGGAAAAATATTTTTATTTTGTTGTCTCGTGATATTTATTTTCAGAAATTTGAAGAGCCTGAAGATGACACTGATCAAAAACAAGCTTATATTTGAAGAGTACAGCGGCAGCAGAATATAGTGAAATATATGCAAATGTGACCTAATTTGGGTTTACCAGGAAGTATACCTAGATCTTAAGTAAAAACTTCAAAGGTCTAACTGTTACATGTTGTGCCCTGTTTATGAACGAACACCCAGTCGGACGGGCGGAGGATGGACAAAGCTCTATACCAGGGGCGTCAATACAGGGTTGGGAGATGCGGGTATATATTCCCCATTTCTTAGCAAGAAGGGATGGTCAGTGAAATCACGCCAACTCCCAACCCCGATATTCAGAGAAGAATATTTATATAGAAATAAAATATATTAATAATTAGATTATGTAGTCTTTATGGTCAGTCGTTTCTGAGTTTACTATGAAATATATATCTAAACCTGCTTTAGGATTAACATATACATGTACTGGAAACATAATACCATATTCTTCAGAACCTCATACTTAATTTTAATGTATTTGAAATGTGTCACACACAGAGTAAAAGGTATATATGTGTGTGTTTATAAAAGTCCACGCCTACGAGTCAACCCCCCCCCCCCCCTTGAAGATAAATTGACGTCACTGCCCAATACTTCAGCTAAGCATCACTGAAAATCCATTGCGCTAACAAAGAATAATAAAAACAGAGCCCCGCAAGAGTGCATAACACATCCGTCAGTCTTCTCACCTCTCACTTCATTAAATATGCGTTGGTTTTAGTGAGAATTTCAACTGGGTGAGAAACTTTATAATTTCATGACATGCAATCGATCAGACATTTGGTAGGTCATAACGGCGCAACCAGCGTCTGGTGACATCTGACCTCATAAAATATGCACGGATTTTGAGGGGACTCATACTCGGGCTAGATTACTAGTATCTATTAGTATGTACTAAATACTAACTTTTGGGAAAATCAATCACAAAAATCAAACCCACAATAAAAATTAACGGCACGACATACCAACGGACGGACCGCGGGTATAACATAGTAAGTCCCGTCAAAAATTTTGGTTGAATCTTTGACCATTGTTGGTTGGTTATATAATCGTCTACTTATATTGATCTTTTCACCAATAAAATAGGCTGATATGTTTTGTGTATTCTTTTTGTGTAGGTTGAAATTACACAAATCATCTAGGATGAAAAAAAAAATTACTTACCGGGATGGGTGCTTCTAGAACTTGATTTGCACAATAAAATTCAATATACAGGCAAGCATGACCTAGTGTAAAGTGATTTCCTTTATTTGTCATTGTTACATTATAATATATTGCATTTTGCATAAACAATACATGCATATGACACGTGTCGGAACATAAATCTAAACTTAACGTTTTCTGTCTTTATACCAAGAAATTCATGCCCTCCGTTAATTAATACTTACTGGTAGTAGACTGTACAATTCGCCGTCATCAGTGGAGCAGTCTCAGTCAGCTGGGTTATTACATGTTACATATTGCATGTATAACCCATTACAACTTTCACTTTTATGACACATATCATCACAGGATAATCAACTGCAAGATCCTAAGAAAATGAAAGTCCAAATATTTGAAGCTTCTATATAAGTATGAATTTTCATCAAATCTACAAGGCATATTACTTTCGACATATATAGTTATTTGCATTATAATTGAAAATACATGTGTAACAAAATGCTAAATACGCGTTAAATATTTTAGGATTTCATAAAATTTTCCAATATCTGTTTTATATTCTAGTCAACAATATCATCTGATTCAAATGAATTAAGATGCAAA
This sequence comes from Sipunculus nudus, assembly GCA_026874595.1. Classification (NCBI taxonomy): domain Eukaryota; kingdom Metazoa; phylum Annelida; class Sipuncula; order Golfingiida; family Sipunculidae; genus Sipunculus; species Sipunculus nudus. The sequence goes on from CM049321.1 coordinate 14,452,867, forward strand.
ACTACATTCGTATCACTTATGGGTGATAAAGTGATAACAGGTACAAATTGAATGAACAGGGCCCCCTCCTTTTAATCCTCTTTTTCAAGGTTTTAAACAAATTGAGAGCGAAAATAAAAAAAAATATCAATGTTACATCTTGTAGTGAAACTATATGAACTAGAACTCGGATGCCGGATGTCAATATTGAGGGCATTAAATTGAGAGATTGGATGTCTTACGGCTTTCCAAAACGTGGTCAGTGGGCATTTAATATCTTATTTAAAGAGTTGCCTGCATATCATGAAGGGATATTTATGAACAATACATAACATCATTATACCTTTGAAACACAATAATTATTCAATACAATATATGGAGAGAAAAGACCAGACTGAATATTGGACAGTTGCGGAATATTTTTTGCAACTTTATCACAGAATATAAAACAAAATACTTGTAATAATAACATCTCTTAAAAAAAAACTATCTGTTAAAAGTAAAACCACTGAAACTGAAACTAATACATTCACTTACACATAAACATGTGTACAAACACTATACATTTATATATATTTATATATATTTCAGAAGCGGATCCAGGGGGGGGGGGTCCAGGGGGTCCGGACCCCCCCTTTTTCACCTGAAGCAACCTTTTTTAAGGGGTTTAAGGCGTAATTTTGCGGCCTGGACCCCCCCTTTTTCAGACGTGATGACCTTTTTTTTTAGGATTTTTTTAGTCCTCCTGGGTTGGACCCCCCCTTTTCCTAAATCCTGGATCCGCCCCTGTATTTATATATTCACACACAATTTTACTCCATTCTAACTGCACATCATTGATTACAAGCACCTGGTATTGACAGAAAATTTGCTTTATTCATTATTCATTCATATATCTTTATTCATTGTAAAGAATTGCAGAAATATGTACTCTATATTATGGTCTAATTAACACTGAAGAAAAACAACACTGAAAAGTTACGACAGACTCTTTCACGGGATGCGATCCTCAGGTGAAAGTTGATAGAATGAAGCTAACGGTATGGTTTAAAAAGCCGAGACTTTACACTTATATATATGTTCAATGTATAAACCTTGAAACTTTATTTCTTGCTTTTAAGATTTTGGTGTTCATGAAATAAAACAATTCGTGCATTTTATAAGAACTTATAAGTTTGCAATGCTTTATAATCATTCAAGATTACCACATTATACAGTTACAGGAATACAGGTACCAATATATAAATATATTGCTTGTTTTTCTAGCGAAATTGTTGGAACGCCGGACATCTGCGCCACCGACATGGGTTCGAATCCGGATTTTTCAGTCCAGGTGATGGCGGGGGCCACACGTTTTATTTAATTTTTTTTTAAGTTTAGTTAAGTTAGGTAAGAGATGTCGGGGCGTCGCTGCAAAGCATATGGAGAGAGCCAGGAACCCCCTCGGGGCAAGAAGTGTTTATATATTGGAAAGGAGTCACCACAATTACCTGCACAGACTAGCCAAGATAAGACTTCACAGTTAACACAGTTATCCCCGCCACGACCAGCTACACCAGCGAGAGGTACTGTGGAGTATGTAGATACCTAAAACTGCTGATTGAGGAAGAATAAGCAAAAAGAAGTGAGGCACGTATGATGCAGAGACTGAGTTGCTGGAAAAGAAACTTGCAACACTGAGAGCAACTGGTTCTTCCCCTTCGCCTAATTATGAACCACAAGGCGCGTTGGGCACGGTGCCCGCCAGAGCGGAAAGCGCTTCGCAAGAACTTTATCCTTTCCAGAGGCTCGACTTGCTTCTCCAGGCAGCACAATCAAATGTACAGCCAAGGGACCAAACGGCTGCTAGTAGGCACGGTCTTTTCGCTAATAATCCTCCTCCCGTTTTAAAACAAGAAGTAGTAAGGCCTAAAGACATGTTAAGAGAGGACAAATCCTTTGACAGATTGACTTTTAGGGAATATGTTCACTGCTCATTGAGAATTCTGTCGAAAAAAATTGATGGAGGCACACAATAGTATATTAGGTTATGTGAAACACTTGTGTTTTGTGGCCGACAAGGCATGCGCTAATATCTACACGACTGAGGCCCTCTTGAAATATGACAATGGGCTGCACGATAAAGTTTCCGCTGGAGAAATGAATTATGGGGGTTCTGATACAGAGTTATGTAATACCTTCCTGGGAACAGAGGGTACAATTGCTATGGCTAGGTCGAACAGGCGAAGAGAGAACTATAGGCCCCGTCATGAGGAACCTGGGGTAGATCCGTCAACAAAGATTTGTTGGCGATACAATTTTCGTCGCTGTAATGACGGTCGGTCATGCAACCGTGAGCACGCGTATGACTTTTGTGAATCTAAGGACCATAAAGCTAGGGAGTGCACCAATGTAAAGAAAGAATGTGCCGAGGTAAGGCCTAGTAGTCAGGCTAAACATTAGGATATAGTGGGGAATCGCTCGGATAACTCGATTGGTCAGATCAATTACCCGCTGGAAATGATAAGAAAGAATATCAATCATTGGCGTCGAATATCCCAAGGGATAGTTTTACAATCGCCGGGGTTTATTCTCCCCTGAAACCGAAAGCATGGTACAATGAACTGTATAAACAGGGAACGGTAGAACCTGATGCTGAATTCTTGTGGGACGGCGTTCGTAATGGGTTTTAAATAGTGGATCATCCTTATGAAATTCCATCTTACCGTTGTTACAATTATTAATCTGCCACAAACGCCGACATAAAATCTCGCATTGACGATTTGTTACGAGAAGAGATAGGAGAGGGAAAATTTACCCGGAGCGTGGAAACCCCACACTCTTCGCATGGGATCGGTTGTATTGAAAAAGACGGCGTTTGGCTTAGGCCTATAACGGATTGTAGCAGGCCGCGAGGTAGGTCTATTAATTCTTATATGGAGGTCCCATCATTTCTTTATTGTTCTTTAGACGATGTGGTGAACTCATGTCGCCGGGGTGTTATTTCAGTGTTGTCGATATCGCTAAGGCTTATAGGTGTGTGCCTATTTACCCAAACCACAGGAAATATCAAGGTATATCCTGGCAGTTCGCTAATGAATTAGAGGGACCAGAGTTTTATACGGACAACTTTTTGTGCTTCGGACTCAAATGTGCTCCTTTCATTATCACAAGAATATCCAATTTTATTGTTAGAGCAATGCTCAACAAGGGATACCATGTAATTAATTATCTGGACGATTTCCTTGTTATCGCCGACAGTTATGAGAAATGTAGACAGGGCCATTTGTGTCTTAATAGGCTTTTAAGAACTTTAGGTTTGGCATATTATGGAAAAAGGTACAATCGCCCACCACTTGTGTAAATTTTTTGGGTATATTGGTGGACAGTGTGCATTTGGAATTAAAACTGTCAGCTGATAAATTACAGAAATTAAACGTACTGTTATGGTCGTTTGTCAAACGAAGAAAAGCAACAAAACGCGAACTTCAAGCTCTGTGCGGTATTTTGGCACACTGTTCAACGGTAGTGCGAGGTGGACGCACCTTCTCTCGCAGGATAATTAATTTGACTAACTCTGTGTTGGATGGAACCATAAGGTACGGTTAAACGAGGAATTCCGTAAAGATATTCAGTGGTGGCTCCAATTTGCATCTTGGTTTAATCGCAAGGCAAAAATAATTGATACCGCTCAATATGCGGATGCGAGTTTTCATTGCGATGCATCATATTCGGGCTTTGGTGCATATTGTACCTCTGACTGGTTCGCAGGAGTCTAGACTGGGATCGGGGTAATCTGGTATATCCAGCGTGGATTCGTGACTCTCCGTGGTGGGTGTACCCTGGTATACCAGAATCGGCCGACAGAAATACAAATGTACTGGAGTATTTTCCTGTTTGGATTGCTGCTGAACGATTGAGCATCAGTTTGTAAGATTTGGCATGATAGGTTGTATATTCTTGTATTTCATGTCACACTTAATGAGTTCAATGGGCTTCTCTCTCTCATTTGCAGCTGTTCTCAATAATAGGAATATTTTAATTATTATTATAACTTTACTGATTTTGTGAATTTAATCTTTCGTATACATTCAAACCTCTGCATTACCTTGTGACATATCACACATGTATAAAAAGCCTTTGTTCCATGATGCCTGGGTACTGATTGCATAATCTCCTAGTCCTGGTCACTGGGTCCCGTATTTGTACAGGCCAGATCCTAATCTGTTAATCTCATCAGGGTAAAGGTGTTGATCTCATCAGGGTGACCACTAATGGGGGGGTCCCGTGATGTTTGGTCAGCTAAGAGCACACACAGATAGATGATATCAGGATAACGTATAATTACACTGTATGTAGACCTTGTATATGTCAGGGTATAATCAACAAACTCTCATTTCATTGGCCAGTATAGGGGTGGAGTACACCTCACCCATCTGACCAATGGAATGAATGGGTGATGTTATTGGTTATATTCAAATGAGAGAGAGAGAACAAAAACCATGGGATAATTATGTGTGGGGAGATTTCCACTTTGGCGACTCGGCACCTAGGACAGTTTCTGTGTATGGACATTTTTATCATATACTTAATACAAGAAGAATAAAAAATGGTTACCTAAGTTACCGAATTTGTGTGTTGTGGCTGTGTGCCACAAGTGCCACGAACTTGCCTGGACGAGAGCGTGAGTGGGAGAAAGACGAAGTTTATATAGTAAAGAAATATAAGTTTACATTGGCGTCGCGTGCCAGGTCGAACTAAAATGTCAGATCACACGCCTAGAGATAGAAAAACTCCTGCACCAACGGAGAGAGCAGTGTTCAAGCACATGAAAGCGAACAAAAATCAAATACGCTGCCGAAACTGACGCCTCTACAATCCCTGTGGTCCTGATGTGTCCATCAAGAAACGCTAGCAGTGTCACAAGCTGCGGAGAGGCCATGCAGAAACGCTCAGGATGACAGTAAGAAGTTAAACGTCGAAGAATTTTATTTTATTATTATATATGCTTAAAAAAAATGTAAAACGTCTTTATATATGATTATAAAAAAATAAAGACAGAATGTATATTTTTTTTATTTTGCAACATTTCAATGTATATTGTAAATAAGAATTCTATGAGCTTTTCAGTTCTCACTTTATCAGGTGTAATTTGATTTATGGTTGTCTTTGTATTTTGATAGTTCCCAGTCCTAAGTATTAGATCGTCCTGCTGTGTGTTGCAAATTTTAAATATAGTTCTGGGTGACAGATTCACTGCATATGCCATCATCTGAGGCATAGACTTTAACTTGAAACACTATGTATACATATTCTTGAGGCAATTATTTATAGATGTACTTTAGATAAACCAAGTTATCACTTCAGAAATTAAAACGGAAATGTCTTATTTATGTATCTAGAAACATCATGTTTTGAGGTGAATGTTGTACACTGTTTATTGATTGTCCCCTGAATATTAGATCTGACTGTATGGGTGGAACAGATAAGACTAATTTCATGTTGATAGAGTCACAATGCTAAAGGGGCCAGCATAGACTTGAACGTTCAATACAGTGCATAGTCATGAAGCTAAACATTAAATTTTAAATTACTAGACACAAGTTCATATTGAATCACTCTTTTCATTTATAACACTTTTATTTTACATTAAGCTGAATGTTGTACACTGTTTATTGATTGTCCCCTGAATATTAGATCTGACCGTATAGGCGAACAGATAAGACTAATTTCGTGGTGATAGAGTCACAATGCTAAGGGGTTCAGCATAGACTTGGACGTTCAATCAAGTGCATTGTCATGAAGCTAAACAGTAAATTTTAAATCATTAGACACAAGTTCATATTGAATCACTCTTTTCATTTATAACACTTTTATTTTACATTAAGCTGAATGTTGTACACTGTTTATTGATTGTTCCCTGAATATTAGATCTGACTGTATGGGTGGAACAGATAAGACTAATTTCATGTTGATAGAGTCACAATGCTAAAGGGGCCAGCATAGACTTGGACGTTCAATACAGTGCATAGTCATGAAGCTAAACATTAAATTTTAAATTACTAGACACAAGTTCATATTGAATCACTCTTTTCATTTATAACACTTTTATTTTACATTAAGCTGAATGTTGTACACTGTTTATTGATTGTTCCCTGAATATTAGATCTGACTGTATGGGTGGAACAGATAAGACTAATTTAGTGGTGATAGAGTCACAATGCTAAGGGGTTCAGCATAGACTTGAACGTTCAATACAGTGCATAGTCATGAAGCTAAACATTAAATTTTAAATTACTAGACACAAGTTCATATTGAATCACTCTTTTCATTTATAACACTTTTATTTTACATTAAGCTGAATGTTGTACACTGTTTATTGCATGATTGTCCCCTGAATATTAGATCTGACTGTATAGGCGAACAGATAAGACTAATTTTGTGGTTATAGAGTCACAATGCTTTATAGGGAGTCGAGCATAGACTTGGGCAGTCAATATAGTGCATAGTCATACAGCGAAACGTTAAATATTAGAACATTAGCCATAGCTGCTTTTATTAAGAATCACTCTTTTTAATTATGTCACTTTTACTCTACATTAAGCTGAATGTTGTGAACTGTTTTGGTAGTCTCCTGAATATTAGATCTGACTGTATAGGCGGGACGGGTAAGACTAATTACATGGTGATAGGGTCACAGTGCTGAGCGTTCAAGCATAGACTCAGGCTTCATTAGACAAGGTGAACATTAAACAGAGCTTAACGAAATATTTTATTCAAAATGCTTAACCTATTAAATAACATTTATTATTTTTTGTACATTCTGAAAGGATGGATTATAATTTTACATGTGGGCTAGCCGTTTTGCACTGAATCTTGTGTACTGTTAACTGATAGCGTAATTGTGAATAATAGATCTCACTGCTGGAGGGCAGGTAAGACTAAGTTCATTGTACGGTCTCACTGTTTAGGGGCGAAACAAAGACTGTGGCTTTCAGTGCAGTGCATTCTCACGCTGCAGGATGCAAGTTCTCTTCCGATGTAAACATGATTCTTCAGTATGTATAACCATTAAATTTACTTTATTTTTGAGCAAATTAAAAATTGAATTCCACCTTTTTTATATAAACTGTAATTCCTGCTGTTTTGTACTAGGCTTTATGTATTGTATATTGATGTTTTCATGAACATTAGATCTTACTGGTGGAAGGTACAGATGAGACTAACTTCATGTACGAGTCTGATTGCTGATGTATACAGCAAAAACTGGCTTTCAATGTAAATCATAAGATTTGGCAAGGTGCATGTATAAGCAAGTTGGAAATAAGTTTGACTAAAATTTTCTATCATTACAATTGGTTTAACCATGTCATTGATGTATATACATATATATATGAGTTGTAGTGTATTATATTGTGTTGTGTATCAGCACCACTGCAATGGACTTACGAAGGAGGAAATTTTCTGGAAAAATATTTAATTATACGAGGCCCAGACCGAGGGCAAGGGTATTCTGCACTGTGGAGGGAAGCAGGCAGGGAAATGAAAGCGAGGAAGCACCTCTGGGGACTAAGACCACAATAATGTCTCCCCAGAGGGTGAGATGCTGGGGCATCCACATGCTATACGGTCAATGAACTGATGCTAATGAATATTTAAGAAATGTGTACTATAATATCAATTTGCATATTTTTTTTTATAAAAAAGACATGTTCACATAAGTTGTCATTTAGATTATTAATTTATGTACTGGTATTTTATCATGCCAAATCTTGTTCTTCTGGGATAAATGTGACAATATAAATTAGCCATTGGTATACACATATTTATATAGGTTCACATTAAGGACTTTATATATGTATTAAAAAAAAGAAAATCATTCTGATTTTCTTTTTTATCATGGGTGGTGTGCGAGTGTAAGATTTGGCATGATAGGTTGTATATTCTTGTATTTCATGTCACACTTAATGAGTTCAATGGGCTTCTCTCTCTCATTTGCAGCTGTTCTCAATAATAGGAATATTTTAATTATTATTATAACTTTACTGATTTTGTGAATTTAATCTTTCGTATACATTCAAACCTCTGCATTACCTTGTGACATATCACACATGTATAAAAAGCCTTTGTTCCATGATGCCTGGGTACTGATTGCATAATCTCCTAGTCCTGGTCACTGGGTCCCGTATTTGTACAGGCCAGATCCTAATCTGTTAATCTCATCAGGGTAAAGGTGTTGATCTCATCAGGGTGACCACTAATGGGGGGGTCCCGTGATGTTTGGTCAGCTAAGAGCACACACAGATAGATGATATCAGGATAACGTATAATTACACTGTATTTAGACCTTGTATATGTCAGGGTATAATCAACAAACTCTCATTTCATTGGCCAGTATAGGGGTGGAGTACACCTCACCCATCTGACCAATGGAATGAATGGGTGATGTTATTGGTTATATTCAAATGAGAGAGAGAGAACAAAAACCATGGGATAATTATGTGTGGGGAGATTTCCACTTTGGCGACTCGGCACCTAGGACAGTTTCTGTGTATGGACATTTTTATCATATACTTAATACAAGAAGAATAAAAAATGGTTACCTAAGTTACCGAATTTGTGTGTTGTGGCTGTGTGCCACAAGTGCCACGAACTTGCCTGGACGAGAGCGTGAGTGGGAGAAAGACGAAGTTTAAATAGTAAAGAAATATAAGTTTACAAGTTGGTGATACATACACGTGGTTGCTTATACTGATAATACGCAAGTATTTTCTAATTTCAAATTTCTGTAACTCGGCCATCAAACCAAAATCATTTGAACACACTTGAGAGAGCTGGTCTCTGGGATAATTGCTGTGAAATATTGAACCATTTGGCTTAGAAGAAGATTTTCAAGGGATTTTCCCCCTAAAAAAAGTGTAAGTTAATGCTTGTGGCGCCACAAAACACTTAATCCCACAACATTTCATATGTGACAGAGTCTTACATAAAATTTGGGGATGCCAGCTCCTGCTATTCCTGAGAAATTATGGAATAATGTACTGATGACGGATGACCCCTGTACAGAAACGGTCGATGCAGGTGGCGCCACTAATACATCAACTTTTAATATGACTCATGTGACCAACATTTACATGAAACTTGGTGATGACAGCTCCAGCCGTTTCTGAGATTGAATTTTTTTATGTTTTTTTTTGGACAGATGACTAAGTCCAACTTCCTGTAACTCGGCCAAAAATCACTGAACTTGAACCGTTCGAACAAACTTGAGAGAGATTATTCCAGGATTCATTTCTGTAAAATATTGGACAATTTGGCTAAACAGTTTCGGAGAAGAAGATTTTAAACTTTTTTTTATTTAGCTTTTCCCCTATAAAATCTAAGAAAATTCATGGGGCATCCGATTCCGACATCCGACATCCGGGTTTTAGTTTGTACACCTAATATTTTGCCGTTTCAGTCTTAATTGTTTACATATGGCTGCCATCACCACTCACCTGTGAAGAATATCGTCTTGTTCGGTTCATATTTATATATCTCTCGTTACAGTGGTAAGTATTATCACGCTTTTAGTCCAGCAGAGAGAATGCTCAAAGCTGTTTATAGATATGTGACATGCTGCGGGTGACATGCTGCGTTCAAATTAATACCACAGATAATCTGATGACGCTGTATTACTATTATTATTAAAATTGGGGGGGGGGGGGGGGGGGGGTTTAGGGGTCCAAACGTTTTTTTTAAGGATTTCAAACCAATCAATAGGAAGAATATTTTTGCATTTTTCTGTTGCAGAGTCTGAGGTAAATCGTACCCCACAAATCCGTTACCACTAGCCATCCCTGGCAGGCAGCTAATTGGTGGGGGTGGGGGGGGGGGGGGGTGGGGGGGGGGGGGGTTCCATGTCAGTCAGCTACTGGTAGGGGATGTGTCATGCTCTCCACTATACAGGGTGACTGTCATCAGCTGTCATCACTGACTTAATAAAGAAGTGGTTACATTATTACTTTATGATTCATTTGTAGGATTTTAAAAACAATGAAATTATATGATTTAAATTTTAATTTTGATTCCAAAATGCATGATGATTGGTAGCACATAAAAATGGACTCAACTGCTGGTTATTCAATAATTGACGCATTGTGGAACAGATATATAATAAACATTAAAAAAAAAGCGTTGACGTTGGCGGCTAGATGATTGGTTGATTTCGATCAGGTAGTTTACACATTAAGTGATTTGCATAAGATCTGTTAATGAAGAAAGTTATGTGCCCTTGGAGGTCAGCTAGGGCGCATGGGTCACTGGTTTCTGCCACAGGGCTGTTAGAATAAGCTCGCATAGCACCTAGCTGTACGTGACTGATATGCCTATCAACAAGCTTGGAGTCACTAATTAAAAACAAAAAATTTCTGTAAACTTCTGGGAATAAGTATATACCGGTAATCGTATTCTAGAAGTGTTTTTCTTTGCACAAGTATATTTTGATAGGTTGCCCAGTGATGACCATAAATTTATTTATATGATTTAGAAAATTTTTTTTTTTTTTTACAGTCATTAATTGTACAGGGTACCAGTCTAGCACTGCCTTATATTACTTATTTAAGGACTCAAGGCAAATATGACAGTGGGTGATATGATCATGGGCAGGTTACAAGTCCATGAGTGATGTTATTTGCCCTTATTTCCTATTAGTTCCCTGCAGGTCATGCCATATTCATGAGCTGTTCCTGTGAAAGACAAACACATGCAGCTACCATAGGAAAGTTTTGTATGTGTACAGTTGATGTTAGACCCAGTTGGAGCTTGATCTACAGTTGAAGTCATTCTTTGGTTGTGACCCATGTTTTTGTGTATCTGGATGTAGACATATATTATAAAAGACAATATGTCATGTGCATTAGATGGAATTGTAATCATAATTTAACATTTGGACCTTACAATAAACAATAGAGTGGGGCTTTGGGGGTGGCATACCGAATTTGAAATGAAATATGTATGTTGACCTATTAAACCTGTGTTCCTAACCTAAGCAGGGTTTTGGTGGCAACCCCATATTTAAATATAATTGTTTTCCTTGACTTCATCATTAGTTTCGCAATTCACCTTTAGGTGGTTCTTCAACAGGAGGTTAAATTTAAGACATCAGAAAACCCCACTTCAGTATCTTGGCAGGAAACAAGTCATTTAGGGTGTAGTTCTAGAAACCACTAGATGGTAGGAACAACCCTAGGTAGTGCCAAATCAAGTTTAATGAGGTTCTCCACATGAAGGCATGTACTGAAGTTGGAAATGAATCAGAGTTAGTGAAATATAGAGGTAGAATAATGAAGGACATTTTTGGTCTTGAACAGCCTTCCCATTGCTTCAGTGATTCTGCAGTCATTCCCTCCTCAGTTATGGTTAGACCTTGCTGCAGTCTGCAGCGCTGACATATAGTAAACAATGATCAAGCGCTGCAGCCTTGGCGGGGAGAGTTTATACTATGCAAGTTTGCACAGATCCGTGCAACCCCTCAGACACGTTTATGCCTTGTGTAGCTTGAGGACACTTAACAAGCCCCACATATTTTCATTAATACAGATGCTTAGACTCTGTAGGGACCAAAACTTTTGATGAATGATCAGTATGTAATAAAGTATGGGCAGTTAATCAGAATGAAGTCAGATATTGTTGCGGATCCACAACTGTGATATGTTGTTGACGGAGAGGAGCAGAGCGGATCGGAATCACATGTCTTGGGCCGAGACAAAGTCAGATAGAGCTTTGTCTCGGTCAGGCTGCTGGAGCCCTCCATTTGTAACAGCCAACAGGAATGTAGCATCATTGACAACACCGCAATGTATGATGGGAAGGAATTTTATTAGGGTCTATCGTAGTGCACAGCACTGGCATTCCAAGGAAACCCCCCCCTGAGTTCTTCTTTTGCATAGATTGCCCAGCTAATTTTCATGGGATTCCTTTTCTGGCAGTTTCCTGTTGTGCTGGCAACAACTAAACCCAAGGAGTTCAAAGGATAAAAAAATCTACAGGCGCACATAAAGGTGATATAGCGATATAATTTGATACATATAAAGTATATTATTATATATGAATACAAGATTGCTTCTCTTTGCACAACAAGCAGTGGTATTTCATGTTACAGGTCCCTCCTTATACCGCAGGGTGAAATCTCACCACCAGACGGTCGGATTCCATATCACAGATAAATGGAGTCCATACATACATGTGTCGGGCTAGACCTAGGGTAGTCCAGAACTTGATACTGATGGACCTCATAAATCTCTGTACTCTAATCTAATATAATGTAGATCAGACCTGGGGTCAATTTAAATTTGTTAATTCCAGTTCATTGTGCGGGAGAAAAAATATCAATTCCAATTCAGTTCAAATAATTTTTATTCAATTTGCAATTCAAAAAGTTGCAATCATTTGAATATTCATTTCATTGGTGTGTAACAAGCGTTATCACAGGAGTTATTACTTTTGCACTAGTCCACAACTGACACTCCATAACTTTATGACATGTGGAGACATCTTCGGGGGACAATAAACACCAAGACAGATTGATAGGGCAAGCAGGGGACAACAAGATCGAGATGCAAGCGCAGGACATGAATTCCACTAATTTGCTTGTTTAAATTTTATTTGATCATACAGTACAGTATAATAAATCTGTATAATGTTCAATGTTTGCAGGTCAGAATGTCTTCAGACCCTGATGCCTCAGCACTAACATCAGAAACTCCCACACAAAGAAACCCATCTGAACCCCAAGATCCAGAAGGTATGACAAGGGTGCCCCCTAGTGGGAGAGTCAAACATTGAGTTACATAAGTTTAAGAGTGTTCCTGAAACACTGCCATGTACATATATATTCATGTTTAAAAGTGAACATTCTTTATACAATTAGATGTCATTTATCACCATATTGATAATATAATATAGTAATATTTATAGCAATATTTAATCTATGCTGGCCAACCAGTTTCTGCAAAAAGAATTTTTTTTCCAAATTTTATTGTCAGAATATCATTTAGATGTGTCATTTGAATAATTAGGCTTCAGCGAATTAACTTAATTTTCCTCACCCTGGCAGTTGTACGATCCCATTTATAAATGATTATGGATAAAGCTCAGAGGCCTTGATTTTGTAAGGTTACTGAAGAACTGATTCTTCTTCTAAATTAACTATTATTATTGTTATAATTACTTGTTATTGAGTAAAGTCCCTTTAAATCCTCAACTAATGGTGTTCCCATTTAATGCAGAATTCCATATCATTATCCAATACAGATTTCTATTGATTTTTTGACAGACTGAAAAATTTTATAATTTTATAATGACCTCGTATTTTCTTAAGCTTCAATCAATATTTTCAATTAATGCTTTTACCTAGAACTCACTCTGTTACATTCCTTTCAAGGTGACATTGAATTGTTGGAGCTGAGTAATGCTGAGCCGAAACCAGAAAGATCTGCCACAGCGAGGGCTCGAAAGCCACATACAGCCTTCACAGCACCAGGTACAACCTGAGGAGATATTAACTGTTAATGTCACAACACTTTTTTAGTCATAATCATTTCTAATTTATTTGTATCATTGTGGCACATTAATATCTTTAATTCAAATGTTTGTGGTTACTTGTGAACTGAAACTGCCTGTTAATTTATTCATTCTCTAATTTGTCAGTCATTCTACTCACTTGTCAATCAAATAACCCACCTGCATCACCAACACTTGATTGTTTTACACATATTAACATTTTCAATGCAATTTATATATGTCTGTTTTATCATGTGAGGTTTTGTCTAATATGTTGGTTATTCACAAACTTAACCACAATCTTGATTGGTTACGTATATGATATCTCAACAGTTGGAAAGCCACGCAACACAGCATCCATAGTAGGTAGAGAGCAAGACTAAAATAATTGTGGTTGTAGATGAGACCAGTCTACACTCTGAGGAAGGTCAGGAGGTCACACATCAAAACGGAGGCCCTGACATGGAGAATGCTGTTACCCCGAGTAACCTGAGTGTCCATGTGACACGTGAAAATTCCATGGCAACAATTGTTAACGAAGGTATCCCTAATGATCTAATTCTAAAATTTTGATTGTAAGAGCGCATGATATTTAATATGTATTTCTGTGCAAATTTTGGCAAATTGCAGGCACTGATTCAGGGGGGAGGGGGTGTGCCTGCCCCCCCCCCCTCTTATTTTTCAACCTAAAAATCGGACAAATAGAACAATACGTTTGTAATGCTTAAAACATTTCTAAAAATACCACAGATTACACATTACACTAAATTTCAAAATTTCTCTTCATGATGGGAGGGGAGACCGTCACTTAGCAGGCCAGTGATGTAGTGGAGTTCACACTGTCCCAGTCCAAGTTTTAGTACAAGTCCGAGTACAGGCAACTGGAGCCCAAGTCCTTGAGGTTCAAGTCGTAAGTCCACCTTCTGAACCTGAGTCCAAGTCTGAGTCCAATACAAATATCCTGAACAAGCAATTTAAAATGGAAGTTTCAGATTATCATGTACATATTTAAGTAAGTTCACACATTATTTTACCATAATGATTAATAAGATTTATAGCTCTGGTTGCTGAGCAAAGCTTGCCACATGTTTTTTTTTTTTTCATTTTGTAATATTCTGTAAGTAGCAGTTGTACATGTGATTAAGTCTTCATGGTACATAACAGAGTTTTTAGCTCAGCTGACTATAAGGCCATCCTTGAAAAGTTCTGTGTTGGGGCTAACCCGGCCAGTCGTGTTTTTCAGCTGCGGCTGGAATTTTTTTTTGACATATCTGCAAATTAATATTTTTATATGATCTGCCGCAAGCACCTGGGCCCGTAAAAATCTGCCTTCATGTGCTAGAAAAATAGTCCTTCTATTACATTTTTAGATGCACTTAATTGTATCCCCCAAAACAGAGTTTTGCTGATACTATGTTTTCAGCTGCACGCCGCCGCCGCCGCCGCGTAGGTGTCCAGAGAACTCCTCTGTAACCGCTGGGTGGAATTTTATGAAACCCGGGATTATGTTCGGGTCACATGTGAACTGCTGCGCCCCGATTTTGTTTTGACCTCTGACCTTTCCTCTACGCTCTGTGTCTGTTTGTGCTTCTGTTTCCACACATAAACCCACATATCTCGGGAACCGTTTGACCGATCAGGAAAATTTTTTGCACAAATGTAGCCCTTGGAGAGCTTTATAACATACACAAAAAATGGTGGTGCCACCTGCAACCATGTTTGCACAGTGTCCATCTGTTCGTCTGCCTTGGGTTAAAATCACTCATATCTCTGCAGTGACTTGACTAATTCACCTGAAATTCAGCATGCGTAAACATCCTGGATAGCTTTTCTGATTTTATGACAGGTGGTGCCACCTATATTCACGTTTACGCTGCAGACATCCAAGCTCATATCTCGGGAACCGTTTGACCGATCAGGAAAATTTTTTTGCACAAATGTAGCCCTTGGAGAGCTTTATAACATACACAAAAAATGGTGGCGCCACCTGCAACCATGTTTGCACAGTGTCCATCTGTTAATCTGCCTTGGGTTAAAATCACTCATATCTCTGCAGTGACTTGACTAATTCACCTGAAATTTGGCATGCGTATACGTCCTGGATAGCTTTTCTGATTTTATGACAGATGGCGCCACCTACATTCACGTTTACGCTGCAGACATCCAAGCTCATATCTAGGGAACCGTTTGACCGATTGGGCCAAAATTTTGCATGTGTATAGATCTCACATAGCTCTTTATCATACGCAAATCATACGCCGATCGTTTAATTTGAGCCCTAACAATTAGTCAGGTTGTGCCTATATATATACACGTGGAATGATCGCTACACTCGTGGGCGAGAGTAGAAAAACTGCCGGGAAACCGCCATCAAATTTCGTTGTTCTGGCGAAACAGGCTGAAAAAAAATATTGAGTAATTAGAAATGGTTCTTATTTGATTTCAAATAAAGCGGAAGCTTACCGCTGTCTCATTAACTGATTAAATGAAAGTTCTCTCGACATTCATACTGTCAACTGACCAATGTTGGCATTTAAACCATGTGACACGTTGATTTGCATAAACACTTGCCTGGCCTAGCAAACGTTCTTGTGATTGGCGGAGCGGTCAAGCGTCATACCAGAGCCAATAAGAGGTCCGTAGTAAAAGTTCACCCCGTATGACTTCATTCATCACTATTTTGGCAGGAAAATCTTCACTGACATCGTGTCGCTAACGCTGGTTATAATTTTTCAGCAACACTCACGGCGGCACCGTGAGTAGGCCTATATCAAGCAAATGAAGCGGGCCTGTTTAATGGAATCTGCAACTGACTGTGTAACGCACGATCTCCACAAATCAGATGTTTGGTATTACAAGAATTGCGTGATTTCATCAGTTCTGTGGCGATCATGTCAGGGTTTTGCGAATTGTCTGACGCATTGTTTCTACCAGCCACAGCTGATCAGAACAGGCATAACATATAAGCGACTGTCTTTTTTTTGGTTGTGTTTCTTTTTAACTGCCTTTGTAAATTTATTTCATTTTATTAATTGCTTTTATAATAAACAGATATTTCCTGACCGTACGGCATTTCTTGTTTAGACGTAGACGAGATAGAGATCAACATTGTTCACTCAGTCATTAATTACCGAAAAATACTAGAATATCAGCAAAAGCTGACAAAAGCCCTCAGCCAAAAGAGCAGTATTTATGGGTGGTAACAGTAACAAATATTCATGTAATATTTGTTCTCGCATGGATGTACATCTGTACATATGTCTTTTGTTCAAGTTGTGAATTGGAACTAGAGAGGTATGAACTTTGTAAGTCTGGCCCTAGTCTTTGTGAGTCATGCAGCACTTACGAGATCATCAAGGCCAATGACCATTCCATATTCCAAAACAATCCATCCAGTGGTTCCTTAGAAATAAGTTCCTAAGTTTTTTTCTGTTATAAGTTCTGTGACCTTGGGTCATCCATCGTGGAACTTGACCGAGATTTAGTTGATATGTATTAGCACCAAAGAAATGAGATTTCTGTGTTGAATACTTTTGGAGATATCCTCCTCACATGGTAAATGTTAACACATGCCGGTTATTTTCTATAATTCGCTCTAAAATGTCGAGAAATAAGTCAAGGTCACCCATCTTCGAACTTGACCAAGATTTTGTTTGTATATACATCAACACCGAAGAAATAAAATTCCTAATCAGGGTACCGACATCCAATATATGGTTTCATCTTTCAAAAAGTACAGTTTTACATATATTTATATAAACATTTTATATATTCTACTTTCTTATTAGGCATTGACTATTACAAAAGAGTTCATTTATTACGTCCTTCTTAATTATACCTCTTCACTTGCAAAGGAAATCTCAAACTGCACTTATTCCTACAATGCTGGCACTCGCATGCAACACAAAATAAAATTGTCTGCAAATTCATGTGAGATCCAGAACAAGGCTTACAGGCCTAATGCGAACCTGTGCAATGGGATATACATCAGTTATAATGCTTCCATGATAACATGCTTGACCATTATTGGAAAACTACTTGATAACTTTTCAAATACGTGAATGTTCGACATGTACATGTTCAAAGCATGAACTCAAACATTTTAAACCCAAGTACAGGATTTCAAGCCTGTAATAAAACACAAAATCTGTTCAGAGATACCTTGTTGTGCATGTTTCAATGGTATCGAGGCAAGGAATGAATGGAGTACGGGTATGTAATTTGACATAAACCTCGCATATGCTAATATCCGGTAAAAAAGGTGTAGTAAACTCCAGATCCTCCTTTAAAAAAATATTTTTTTCCTCCCTACCTGATGACTTTTTTTGGACCAATGTTAGCCCCAACACAGAAATTTTTAAGGATGGCCTCATCTGAGCTATAGTCGTGGTCCATTGTCCGTCGTCCGTCTGTCTGTCTGTCCGTCTGGATGTCCGTGCGTAAGACTGGCACGTTTCGACACCGTTGGACCTACGAATCTGAAATTCGGCACACAGTTAGATGTCCCCAAAATCTCCTACCATGCAGAAAATTGGGTCAATAGGACTTCGTTCCTTCGAGATATTAAGGAAAAACCTCAATTTTTTATTAGAAATCTATTTTCACACTTCAGGACTGCCTCATATCAAAACCACTCATCTGGTTTTCTTAATATTTACCATAAATATTCCTCTATATAGTTCCTATGTACATGCCAGATATTAAGTCAGTATCATATAATTTAAAAAAAGTTATTGGCCCAAACATAATGGACTTTGTAAAAAAATCAGGAAGATATTTGGTCACTTAGGACCAAAAGTGTTAAAGGTAGGGACTTTTTTCCAGTAATATAACTTTAATTAATCAAAATTTAATTGTATACCAAAAATTAGATCAAAATCTGTTAAATTATTTTTAAATATTGGCAAAAATATAAAATTTGTACCTTAAATTTTGCCCAACTTTGGCCACGGCACGTATTTTTCCTGTAAGTACTGTGGATTTAATTTTCACAGCATGTATACATAAGGATTTAATCTGTTAAAATCTGAAATTTGAAAATAAAAGCTGCAAAATTAGGCTAGTTATTGAATTTTTTGGAGGCTCTTGTTGTATTCCCTTACATTGTCAAGCAGTCCACTTTGATGACTGTAGGTCATTCAGTGCACATCTCTATGCTCCCCAGGCTGTTGACATAATTTTAGATGTCCCCAAAATCTCCTACTGTACCGAAAATTGGGTCATTAGGACTTCATTCGTTCGAGATATTAAGGGGAAAAAACTCTGTTTTCCATAAAAAAAGCCATTGTTACACTTCAAGGCTGCCTAATATTAAAACCACTGATCTGTTTTTGATCGTATTTAGTATTCACATTCTTTCATACATTTTCTATGAACATACCAAAACTTAGGTCAGTATTGGGTATTATTTTGAAGTTATGGGCCAAAGCATAATGCAATTTTTAAAAAAATCAGGAAATATATTTACTCACCTAACATGAAAATTGCCGAACCTAGAGACTTTTTTTCAGGAATATAACTTTATTTAATCAAGATTCAATTGTTTACCCAAAATTAGATCTGAATTTTGCAAATTTTTCAAGTTATTAGCATAAATAAAAAATCAATACCTTAAATTTTGTCCAACTTTGGCACTGTTGATTTAATTTTCACAGCATATATACATAAGGATTTAATCTTTTAAATCTGAAATTTCAAAGAAATTGATTGGAAAGAATAGCTTTTATTCATGTTTTCATACACCATGTCAAGTGTTGTTTACATCTAGCCCACCTAGTAGTACAGCCTTCACTTGCATTATGTAACCCACCCCAGGCAGCTGGGTCAGCCTGGCCACTACCAGCAGGCTTCCCCTCTGCCCTGCACCCCCCCCCCCCCCAGATGGTGCATAAACTAGATGAATGTTATTATTATCTGTATTTCATTCTTATTCTAGGCTATGCTACATTTTAGATTTTGTATTGTACCACCAGGGTTACAATGATTAAAGTGAACATTTAATTGTGTCCACAAAGTGGTGTATTGTTATGAAAGTGTGGATGTTCATCAGATAAGTAATTCCTTACTTCAGAAGAGTAAAAACTTCACCAGGTGTGAAATTGACTATTAATTCCAGTAATAAATTAAAACTGGGATAGTAATTAGCACAATGATATTGTTTGTCCCTCATTCAACCAACAGTGTGTATACTTAATTTGAAAAGATGTTTTATTTTATCAAATTTACTTTTATTTTATTTTGGTGAATAAAATTAAGCATGTACTGAAAACTCCAATGTGCAAAACTTTTTAATAGTGATTCAAGGAATATTCTTGTAGATGCCATGTTGTGGCATTATTTTCTTTTAAATTCAGTTTAAACATTTATGATTTAAAAATAATAATATATATGTGTATGCATAATATGACCCAATATGAGCTACACTCTGGATATATGATGATTGCAACTTTTGCAACAATTCTAATATTTTAACTTATAGTTTCAGTTTTTTACTCTGTATATATAATGATTGCAACTTTTGCATCATTCGCAACAATTCTAATATTTTAACTTATATTTTCAGGTTTTTTTATTAAAAATTTATAAAACCTGTAAATAAAAAAATGATTCAGATAAAAACTTTTTAATGGAAAAAGTGGATATGCTTAAAAAATAGGATTATATATAAACTTAAATGCATTATTCCCTTGAAAGTGATATAAAGGTATTAGTCCATTCTGTCCACTTGCCTGTCCATCTGTAAATTTTCATATGCATCAAAGTATCTCAAAATTTTACTATTTTTCTTCATGACAGTCTTGTCAGAGTATTAGTTTGCAATCATATATTTAGAACTTTACTATAACGAAGTAGGAGGGCCCCTTTCCTCTTAGCTTTTCATATTCTTATATAAATGAAAAACATTACAATAGAATATTTCTACATCCACCTTCGTGCTGCCCTCACTTTTCCCTTCTCCGAACCCCATCCCAAAGTCAGCCTCAGTAAGCAACAACAAGATGAATCAGATATATTCATACTTTAATATTTTGTATAACTATACGTCCATAGGTACCAATGTACATGCCAGAAATTATGTCACTATTGTGTAATATGTAGACATAGTGGGCATCACAATAATGTACCTTGTCAAGACTAAAGAGATATTGTGTCATACAGTCACAAATTCATAAATCACTTCATCAGCATAGTTAATCATAACATCATATCTGTCAAATTGAAAGCTTGCAGACTACCATACACTTTAGATCCTTCAACAAATAGCCTTATCATCATTCTACTACTGCTTATTACTGCTGTCATTGCATTTTCATATTTGCTCAAATATATCAAAATTTTCAACCCCTCCTAAATAAATAAAAAATAAACCACTGTGTTTGACTCTATTAATCCATCAGTCAGGTAATTTCATTTATCATTTACTCACATATTACATTACATTCCTTTATAATAGCCCAACATGTCCATGATATTCATAAGCTTTATCGACTCGATATAGTATCACAGTGGAGAAACATTTATAGTACAATCACGATCAGCTGAGCGCCATGACCCATGGGTCCCTTGTTTCTATTGGACTTAAAATGGACTAATTTCTCAAATCTTTACCATCGAGTCCAAGTCCAAGTCCCAAAAACTAGTGGACTCAAGTCCAAGTCCGGGCTTGAGTCTCGCATCACAAGTACAATCAACATGATATAAATCCCTCTCCCTCTGTCCTAAGACCCTCTGTCTAGCCCTGTATTCCCTCTCCAAATATTGTTTCCATATATCAGTATTTTTTATCATCTTGTCAGACATGGCTGAATTTATGTATATCATGTTGTGCTTAATTGTATTAAAGATAAGGCTAATTTAGATGTTGAAGTTAGTTGGGATTAGCTAAAGCTGAAAGCTTTATAAACAGATTTAAAGAATGAATATAAATGCATTTTTAAAATTGCAACGTTAAGGAGGAAAGGTGATAGATGTGAACAAAACATTTCTAGAATTGCATATGACATTAGAAAAATTGTGTACTGTACTAGGTTTCTAATGACATATACTCCATGGAGTCTATTATGAACTTACTTATGCATACGTTTTAAATTTTAAAGGAAGGTGTATTGATAGAAATTTATGTAAAATTGAAAATGCTTTTTTAAGAACAACTGCTTTTATTTTAATTTATATATTGTAATCCTATCATCAAATTCAACATGGTTATTTAGACTTTTTATAATATGTTTTCAGGATTTTTTGAGACTGGGAAAAGTTCTCTCAGTGTTTCACAAAATATTCCCTGTGATCTCAGGGATTCAATTATGACCAATTATCTTTAGCTCCTCACAAAACTCCTGATATAATTCCTGAAGTTGTTTTTTAGCCACTGATATCAGATAAAATAAAATGAAAAGATCCGCATTGTATCAGTGGAGTATGCCTTTTTTCAAACATGTATTTGATGATATGATCCTTTTTTGCATTATTTTGTATTTCCTAATGGAATTCGTAGTGGCTGCATTGAAAAAAATAAATTTTTTGACAGATCCGTTGTTAATCCTTGCCACCATATATATATACATATATATTTATATATATATATACATTTTGTATATATATACATACACAACAGTACTTGTCATGAGGGGACACCTGTCTGTCTGTGTCCATTGTCCATATATATATATATATATATATATATATATATATATATATATATATTTATATATATATATATATATATACATATATATATATACATATATATATATATATATATATATGTAACAGGTGAAAAATAGAAACCAGGCCCGAATGTGGGTTCGAACCCCTAAGCAGTGACACACAAGTCAGATATTCTACAGCTTCGCTAATAAAGCATGTACGCTTCACTAGCAAGGTCAGTAGGAACGCTTTTGTGTGTCCGGTTACATTTATATATGGGTGACAGTAAAATTTCCAGTAGCCACACCCAACAATGGAGGTGTAGAGGTAAACATAGGCAGGCACAAGAAAGCCGTGTCTAATAGATCAGTTTTTATTCAGAAACCAGATCTGTAGCTGAAACAGAACTTGCCCACCAGACCCCTACCAAAGATTCACCTAAGGAACCTTCACAGCCAGGTAAGGGGAACTTTGAAGCAACTTACAGGTGAACAGGAGAAAATAAAGAGTATATATATGGGAGAAATTAGAAGTAATGTACATAAATATATATATTTACTTTGGTTGGTTTTATATTTGTTCCATATTGTGGGGTTAAATTTACGTTTCAGTGATTTGCAAGAGAGTTGCATTTTTTGCACTTGTACCAAATAATTATCTGCACAAAGTATATCCATAATTATATTAATACTATATCTAACATGCATATCTGATTAATGTGTAGGGGGTAGGATGTAGCCTAGTGGTTAAGGCGTTGAATCTTGGAGCTGGAGGTCCATGGTTCAAACCCCAGCAGTGCCTCAATGGCATAATGGTGAAATCTTGCTTGAACCTCAGAGAATCACTTGAATGTTTTAAAGACAGGTTGTGACTTCTGGATTATACCTAACCCTGTGCATATAAAACCTGAAATCCAGGCTTAATAATAATATATCACCCTTACATTATGAATGCATTCATCCTCAGTCAAAAGACAGTGCCACTAATAGGCCATGGACCTATCTTTTGAAAATCTTTCGCGAATATTGTGAATTTGAAACACAATCAAAAAGCCAACTGCATTATACTATATACTATATTTATTTATATGTACTTTAAATCTTTAAAGTTTCATGAGCTTAGGATTTTCACTGATTTCCTGAAGATGTCTTAATTTGCAAATAAAATACATGCAAAATACCATATTAAACTGCATTAATTTTCAATAACTTGTGTAAAAATTTGGGGTTGAAAAGTCATGAAGTTATGATCTATGAAGTGCCAAAAACACATCTTTTGAAATATAAAATAGCCTATGTACTCTTGATGGTTATGACAGGCTGATATTTCTTACTTTAACTCTGAGTTTCGGGAGTTAATAACTATGCAGGGCACCGACTAGCTGTGAGTACAGGTCTAAGTAGGCACTTATATTGGGCTTGGATGCCTAACTTGATACAAGCCAAACTGAGGAAGGCATTGCAGTGGCCTTCCATCATGTCACATTCTTGTCCTGGTAAACAGTCAGTAATCTTAACATTAGGCTATGAATAATGAATTAACACAAAATACATGTAAACGACACAAACCAACACACTCAGTCTCCATGGTAATGAGTCATTTCATGTATTGTGTACAAGGTGGCTGCATCAAGTAACCTATGCAAAACATGCTTGTATACATGCAGTCAGATAGTCATTAAACATGCCAAGGAATATACCAGTCTGATGTAATATGTGACAGCGTACTTGTAGACCATGAGGCATTGTCAGAAATGACAAAAATAATAGCGTCCTCAGCCTAGAGCCTTAAAGTGCCTTTCTCAGTGAAGGATGTAACAGCACTCTGACAGCCAGTATGCTGGTTGTAGACTCTTAATATCAGATGGCTGTAATGTACGCTCTGAACAGAGCGTGTGACCTCCCGGCCCAGTGACCTTCCACTCACACGCTGTGAGAAATAGCAGGATTCTTCAGGTTTGGCAACACCCAGTCAGTTTGCACTGGATAAAGTAAAATCTGATTGGCTCTGCGTTTAAAAAATCTGCAGAACTGGTAGAAGAAATCTGACTGGCTTAGCGCACGTGTAAACAAACATAGCTATGCGGGGCAAGCTTGTGAGGCACGCAATACAAGAAATATGCCAACAGTAGGGGATAACTGACCTCAGGCAAGTCAGTATACAGACTGTGTTAAAAGCTGACAATTGCATCGTGTGTATTCCCGTGGGGTGAAAAAAAGTCTGTGTAAAGTGACCGGTACTTGAAGAACATCCGTTTGTGCTGGTGATACCTGCAATGTGTTTGGTTAAATATAATGCAGGGGGAATTCCACAGAGACAGCATTGTCTCGTGGCCAAACCTGACAGGCAACCGCGGTTTATTGCAGCAGTAAGTGTAGCGAATAGTTGAGCAGAGCGTTGCCACTGCTTATGAAGTGTAGCTGTAATGGTGCTAGGCACCAACATACAGCATTGTTTTATGTTTACACCAATAAATAATTTTCTTTAAAGTGTCATTTTTGTAAAAAAAAATATTTTTAGTAATTCCTTGAAAATCACATGTTTACAAAAGGTGATCCTTGTCAATGTGCAAAGTCTTGAGTTTCTCAAAAATTACATTTTGAGTCCAGTTCTGGACTCGAATCCTGCATCACTGGATTATGTAAACAAAGTTTTCTCCATTCTTATACATTTAATTTCATTTATTGCAGATTTAATGCAGGTAAGAGATTCCTTAGGTTGGCCTTGTATAACTTTTATCATTTAATGCCAAGCCATCAACTACTCCTGTATATTGGACTCTTAATCTCTCAGTGATATAAAAATAAATAATTAAAAAATATATAAAATGGCACAAAAATTCACAGGAAACTGTAAATAAACATACAAGATAAGAAATGGTGTTTCACCTATTTTATTTACACTTCTGTCAACTGAAATTATACATTATTTGTATTAAATATCAAATATATATTATTTTAAGAGCATTAAAAAATTATAAGAAATATTTACATTCTGGTTCATAACATATAGACTGATTCATAATCTTCTCCATAACTGAGTACAGGATACAACAAAGTTAAACTTGCACCAGCCATAAAGTGTTTTTTTCCAGATAGGAAGGCCAATATGTAAACTTTCCTTACCATCCTGTGGGGGTAAGGTACACCTAATGGTGAACTATTTAAGTGGGAAAAGATCAAGTATGTATGATTTGTTTATCCTTCACATAAAAGGCACATGAACATTTACAGCAATATGTGTTTTTTCTCATGCTGGTTGTTTATTTTGGCTGAATACAAAAGTTTGCTAGCAAAACCACACTGACATGGACTTAAGAATCTTCAGTTCACCTGTTTTATACATAGTTATGGTTCTGTGTGTGAGTAAACTCAGCCCACATTTGTTTGTTTACAATAACAAGACTTTGTGACATGAGTTTAATCTAGATAATGTGCCTCAGCTCTGAACCAAGGAAAAGAAACATGATAGTAGAAACATCAGTTGTGAGTTTGGAAAAGCTTGATTTGTAGAGTTGCATGGTACAGCACTTTGGTGACAAGCAGGCTGTGGCATTGATTGTGCCTTGTGCATGTTTTTTTTTGCCGCTTACAAGAGTAAGCAACTGCTTTTAGAATGAAATATTGGCTTAAACTATCATATTTAAGAAGAGAACATTGTATTGCATATATTACCGTAAATTCTCTATTATAAACTACATGTCTCTTAAAAGCGGCACACAGACTTTTCTGTACCCTGTCTGTAATCTGTAATGCACTGAGAGAAAGAAGATCTAGAAAACCCCTCTGGTATGGGAACAGGTCCCTCTAAAGATCCTCCAATTCTGGAATAGTTTGTTCATCTCCATATGAACGGCCAATCTAAACTGTATTTTTGCCTTGTTCCACTCATTTTATGAGTGTTGCTCTTTAAATGTCTTTTGGTTCTTTTTATAACTTTTTTTTCTGTCACAGCAGATTACTGTCAGATATTTGCCCTAGCATTCAACATTGATAGGAGGATCACAAATAGACATAGCACAATAGACCATTGTTTATACACTATGTATATTGTCAACTGAATTATATGCTCACAGAGTTTGATTTATTTGTGTTTATGCATGAATATGCTTATATCATTTTTCAGAAGGCTAAAATCTATATGTATGTCAATGTGTGTGTGTAAATATATATATTTGGTTAATTCATACTTGGGGCAAGTGTTTTTCTTATTCTGTACTGTTCACATAGGAAATTATTCAAATATCAATGATGTGAGTCCATCTTCAGCTGTCAAATACATTATATTTGATAAATATATATTATTTCAACATGTTATTCTCTTGACCTAGTGCCCATGGTGGTGTTAAGTGTGTGGCTAACTTCTTATTTGTGAGATTTAAATTTCTCAATTTTTACTTTTTCATTGTTTCATGAAGGTTTAATTTTCATGATTTTACAATGCAACTTACATTAGAGTACAACCATTATTATATGAATTAACTCTATTAAAGCTTATGTGCACATAATCACAACAATTTGGAAAATGACCTCAGTGAGCATTGAACATGTAGAAATTACTGTTTTATTACTAAAAATTACTATTTTCAGATTATTTGAAAGATCTGATATCATTTATAATGACATTCTTTGTATGAAATAAACTTTTGCCTTTTGATTTGCCTTTTTTGATGGGGCTTCTCGGGGATGCAGGTTTCATTTTCATGATAATTTAATTTTTCTGAGATAATCACAAATTTGAAACCGTCGCGAACTTAAAGGCAGCCCCAGTATTTTCATGGTAAATTATGTAACACCTGGCAGGTCTAATTCTGACTGAGTCCTGTCCTTTTTAATTTACATCATAGGGTGTTGGTATTTCAGAATCCCACGCTGCTTTACCCAGTGATCGTCCATCTTCAGCCGCCTCGACCAGCAGCCGACGATACATCCCGAACAGCCAAAGAGGCTCCCCTGGCAGCCGTCCAGCATCTGGCAGAAGCAACTGTGTATCTCCCGGCCCTCCTCCTCCGTATCCTGGTCCTCCGAGGCCTGATTCGGCAGCAGCTAAAGAGGCTTGGAAAGATCCTGAGACAGGTAATGTTGTTTTAATAGACCTTTCCCACCTCACATATGCCACATAGTGGCAATAGCTGACACTGAGAGTTTGGGTCCTTCATTTTGACTTGAAAATAATTTTTGTTATATCACAAATAAAAAAAAAGCATTAACAGTCTAAAAAAAAAAGTAAGTTATCTGTCACAATGAGCCTCTGGCTTTTATACTACATTACAAAACCCACAATTCTCAGTCATTTGAACCCATTACTGCAGTCGCTCATTGCAGGAAGTGGGCATGTATGTGGGAAAGGTATTTTGGATGATCAATTTTTTAGGTAAAGATGTTTGGGTAAATCACAATGTATATATTTATACATTTATATTTACTTTTTTTAGCTGAAGATAGGGGTCAGACACCAGAGAGCAGAGCAGAACACGGTGAGACACAGATTCCTAATGAGACTGTCTGCAGTAAAGGCTTTGACAGGTGGGTGCAGGGATGAGCAAACTACAGTCCACTGGCCATGCAAGGCCTTAAAGGTCTTATTTGTTGGGCCAACAAAGATTCTTGCATGGCCATGGGAAGTTTTGTAATCCCATGGATTTTCACATTTAATAATGAAATTTTGAAATATTGAAATTTGGTGGTCATCTTGTGAACCCCTGTTTGACTATAGACACCACAAAGGGCTCTTCCATTGCATGTTTAGAATCTGTAGGTGCACAATTTCAAGTAGCATGACATGTATTTGAAACTTTGAGAAAGGGAAGTAATATGCAGGATAGACTTATAATTATTACTAACATTGCAACATGGCAGTAGTATTTGTAAAAGCAATATGAAAAAAACGTTTCTCTGTAAGCCAGAATTGAATAAATTTCTGTCATAAACTAATCCAGATGAGCACTGTGACCCTTGGGTCTCTTCTTTTTTTCCTATTATCATCTTTTATATTGATATTCATTATAACTTTTCAGGGTTGAAAAATGTATTTATGGGACAATCCTCCCACATTCCAAAATGGTGGTTGGGTTTATGGTGGGGTTCTGTCTCCTGGCATTATTCATTGGTCTGTTTACACCCAGCTTCACGTACCTGGATTACGACAAGGTGAGATAAACTCCATTATTATCTTGAATCAGGTTGTGCTATTTTATACACAGAACGGGACATCGGTAAATTCTGAGGTCAAAAGTTGGAAGTGTTGATATCAAGATGGTATAATTCATACAATTAATTTAAGATAAATAAGGACTGAAAATACATGAGAATCTATGGACAATGGTTTTATTCTTTTAACATGTTTATATTTATACATTTAAATTTAAAACAAATTAACCAAGGGTTTGATAGTCATAAGATTCATTTTTAACTGAGTAATGATATAACTTATATAAAATGTAATATATTATGACCATAAGAACTTCTTGAAGATTAGACATAATAGTTATATTCCAGAAATGTGATATTGTATTTCAAATCCATAGAAATAACAGTCTGCATGTTTTATTATATGATCTCCAGTGACACTAGTCACCATCTGGCACATATCCTGAAAATTGAGGCGGAGACACCTTACAAATTATGTCTTAGACACCTTACAAATAGAGTCTGAGACATCTTGCAAATTGAATCTGATTCACCCTGCAAATTGTGTCTGAGACACCTTGCAAATCAAGACTTAGAAACTTTGTAAATTGAGTCTGAGGCACCTTGCTAATTGAGTCTGAGACACCTTGTAAATTGAGTCTGTGACACCTTGCAAATTGTGTCTGAGACACCTTACAAATTGAGTCAGAGACACCTTGCAAATTTGAGTCTGAGACACCTTGCAAATTGAGTCTGAGACTCCTTGCAAGTTAAGTCTAAGACTCCTTGCAGGTTATGTCTGAAAAACCATGCAAAATGATTCCAAGACACCTTGCCTCCTTCAAATGAAGTAATGTGAGGTTCTGCTTTGTAATGTGGTAGGAATGGTTTGAAAACCTGGCAATAAAAAATAATATTTTTTCAAAACCTGATTTGGATTTATTCAGTGAGAGTATATTAATACTATTAATATTATTTCCTACAAGATGGAAGAATCACTGCTGTGTTCTGTTCTTTTACAGATAGCGCTGAAGTGGCATAAAACATCAAATTACATCGACAGAAAGACAACATATTACCCAGGATGCTATGTGCTTGGACCAGACATTGAGTTTATCTCTTTCCCAAGTACGGCTCACAACGAGGTATTAGACGAGATCACAATAACAACAACTGAACCAGTGTTCCTCAAGATCACTGTGGCTTTCCAGTATTTCATCAGGTAATATATTTTTTATATGAATCAAAGGCCTCCATTTATATGCAGGTGACAGTTATTCAACTGAGCTATAGGGATCACTCATTGTATTTCCTGTCAGTCAGACTGGGAATTTCACAGTGTTTACACTGACCTAGAAATTTGTTACTCAGATACCTTTGGATAAGTCCTCATGAAAAAAACTGAAAACATCATTATTATCAGAAACCTAATTATTTGAAGGTATTGATTAAAATATCAGTTTTTAGCTCAGCTGACTGTAAGTCATCTGAGCTATAGCGATCACTGTTTGTCCATCGTCCGTCCGGCCATCCGGTCGTCTGTCTGTTAACAAGGCACAAATCGTAACCGCTAGACCTGGAATCTTCTTACTTTACATCCAAAGAGGTCCATGAAAAATCTCCTTGGAAACCTGGTATTAGGTCTCTGTTACCCATATCCTTTGAGCTATGGGGCCCCAAAGTACCCCCCAGAATAGTAAAAAAGTTTCATACAAAACTTCAATATCTCATTAACTATATCACTGATGGTCATGATTTTTGGCATACATATTGATCATGAGATGGTCCATCAGTTCCTGCAGACTGGTGGAGCCACTTGTATTTTTCGATTTTTTTTACAAATTTTTTTCTCTATTTTTTATACCTTTATAAATGTGGACATCTGTTAACAGGGCACAAATCGCAAAGACTGGACCTAGAATCTTCATTCTTGACATTCTGAGAGGCCCATAAAAAATCTCCTTTGAAACCAGAAATTAGGTCTCTGTTACCCATATCCTTCGAGCTATGGGGCCCCAAAGTACCCCCCAGAACAGTGAAAAATTTCATTAAAAACTTAAATATTTATCTGATTAACTACATCACTGATGGTCATGATTTTTGGCATACATATTGATCATGAGAGGTTTCATTAGTTTCTATAGACTGGTGGCGCCACCTGTATTGTTCAAATTTTTACAATCTTTTTTTCTCTATTTTTTTTTACCTTTAAGGATGTAATTATCTGTCAACAGGGTTCAAATTGTAACAACTGGACCTAGAATCTTCATTCTTGACACACAGGAAAACCCATGAAAAGTCTCCATGGAAACCAGACCCATATCCTTTGAGCTATGGCACTCCAAAGTACAGCTCAGAATAATGGAAAATATGATACAAAAGCTGAAGTATCTGAACAACTGATGCAGAGATCACCATAATTGTTTGTATGGATATTAATCATGGAGTGTTTCATCAGTTTCTGCAGCCTGGTGGCACCACATGTATTTGTTCAGGCTTTTTTTGGAATTTTTTCTCTATTTTTGAGACCTTTAATGATATGAACATCTGTTAACAGGGCACAAATCATAACAACTGGACCTAGAATCTTTGTTCTTTACACACAGGGAGACCCATGAAAAATCTCCATGGAAACCTGAAATTAGGTCTCTGTTACCCATATCCATTAAGCTGTATGGCTCCAAAATACCCCCCCCCCCCCAGAACAATGAAAAATTTGATACAAAAACTCCAGTATCTCAATAACTACAACACTGATGCTCATGATTTTTGGCATACATATTGATCATGACAAGTTCCATCAGTTTCAGCAGACTGGGTGTGCCACCTCTATTTTTTCAAATTTTTACGAATTATTTTCTCTATTTTTGAGACCTT
This sequence comes from Sipunculus nudus, assembly GCA_026874595.1. Taxonomy (NCBI): domain Eukaryota; kingdom Metazoa; phylum Annelida; class Sipuncula; order Golfingiida; family Sipunculidae; genus Sipunculus; species Sipunculus nudus. The sequence continues at coordinate 14,484,018 of CM049321.1, forward strand.
TAAAGATGTGGTTATCTGTCAACAGGGTACAAATTGTAACAACTGGACCTAGAATCTTCATTCTTGTCATGCAAGGAGGCCCATGAAAAGTGTATCTGTTACCCATATCCTTCAAGCTATAGGACTCCAAAGTATCCCTCTGAATAATAGATAATTTGATACAAAAGCTGAAGTATCTGAACAACCTATCCAGAGACCACCATGCTTCTTTGCATGGATATTGACCATTATTAGTTTCTGCAGACTGGTGGAGCCACCTGTATTTTTTATTGTAAAGTTTACGCATTTTTTCTCTATTTTTGAGATATATTAAAACAGAAAAAATCTCAGCCTGTTGGTTAATCTGTTTGATGCTTCAGTTGAATGGTTATATACTACCATTCAGATGATAAAATTTCCTTTTGAAAATCTTTTCCGAGTCAGCTGAGCGTCATGACCCATGGGTCACTTGTTTAGCTCAGCTGACTATAAGTTATCTGAGCCATAGTGATAACCCTTTATTTGTGGCTTGTCCAACTGGGTACTGGCATCTGTCTGGTTTTCCAACCCTATTTTAACATGCATAAATTTTGTTGTACCCAGAAACATCTGGGGGCAGGCTAAGGTTTGGGTAGGTTTCCGGTGGAACTTGCCTGTTGGATGCATGGAATCTGCGTGGGCCTTCCGCGTACTGTGTGTGATATGTGGGCCGAGTTTGTGAGAGCTAATGTTAACTCCGGGCCACAAACATATGCACAGCGGGTTATCTGCGTGCCAGCTCCTGGCCACATAAGGGGGAGTTGCCTGCAAGGCACGAGAGTTGTGCGTGCTGGTAGCGGGACTATTTATATGGCAGGGGTAGTCGCAGAATGCCAGCAACTTGCCCGCAGCCAGCCCTCAGATTACAAACAAGAAGACAGTAACTTGCCCTCAACATGCCCTTACATTCCTTATATACCTCGCTCCATGCCCGCAGAAATGACGGGATACACACGCAGGTTGGCAGTACCGACACCCTTCCTTGCAGCAAAACGCACGCTCCATGCCCGCATCTGACACATGCTGGCGTGAAATTGCCACAGGTTCACAGCCAACATACTTTCTTCAAGCGGGTTAACTGCCTGTGACTTTCAGCCGCTACTGGCCTCCTGCTGGTGTTCTGCGTGGTCTTTTGCGGGCAAACTCCCACAGCTTACCTGCACCAAGTTTTGAGCATGTTCAAAACTTGGCTGTGGGCAATTGGGACTTCCGTGTGCACCTGCGGGCAAGTTTGAACAAGATCCCTGCGAGGTACTACCAGGTTTGTGCAATCTCAGGGGAGCAGCGGTCAGCAAAAATTGTAACCCGTAAGTTGCACGTTGTGCTAATGTGACAAAGGCTTTATATGAAGAACAAAAAGAATTGGGACCATTTTCAAGTGGCTGTAATTTTCAGGTGGTCCATACAGTGACTTGGTCGTTAGACAAATTTTTACTGTAAAATATCCTGGTTATAGACTGAAAGCTTGTGTTTCAGCACATCAGCAGCAATTAAGACCCAAGTCAGTACAAATTATACAAAAGGCCAGATGGTGTGGTTTCATGAATTATTTTGAAATTAAGAATTTGGATAATATAATTATGTTTCAAAATTCTAACTGCTACAGAAGACTGTTTGCTCTACCTGCAATTTAAATTTTTTAAATGCATTTTAGTGGTATTTTTGTATTACAACTGTCATCAAAAATTCAGCAGGGCACACATGTAAACCATAACATCCAACAGGTCCAAGCTTCACCTACTAACAAGACTTGATAGGTATTCTGAGGAAATAAAATAAGGAGCTCACTGTGAGGTATATAATCTGAGTAATGTGAAAACCTATTTATAGGAGCTTCCAATCAAGCCTGTTAAAAACCATTGAAAATTCAAAATTTCTCAGGAATATTTGGATGGATTTTCATGGAAATTGGTTTCATACTTGATCATTGGAAACATTACCTGATGCAGAAGACTGGTAGTGCCACCTGCAATTATCCATTTTAGGTATTGTTATGCAATTTTACTAATATTTTTCAGGATGACAGATTACAGCGATGGTTCAAATCAACAGGCGCAAATCATATCAATTGTGTTGATGATTATTAAACTTAAACTTCTGACAGCTAGACCTTGACAAATCCTGTGTAAAAATTGATAAGCTTTTTACTATTACATATATTCCAATTCACATGGGAGGAAAAGAGGGTCCAGAAGTACTTTTGTCATTACAAATACATACTGAAGGGCAGATTTCTTAAAGGTGCCCATTCACCTACCTTTCAGAAAAAAAAAATTATGTGATTTCTGGCTTCCACTGTGTATATATTAATGATCTAAGGGTAATCTTAGTTATAAAAATTTCTTATAAGGCCTCTGTGAAGGAAGTATGAACTTGTTTATCAACAACATGTTTGTAAACACAGCAATGTTGACAGAGCTCTGGTTTATCTGACTTTGGCAGGCCCCCACATATTATAAAAATGAAGATATTAACAAAACAAGCAGCCTGTGTGTAATGATATCCATGTTTTCTTGCCTATTTTTATAAAAGCTCCAAGGGATAACCTTTATTTTATAAAGGTCAGATAGGTGATTGGGTCCCTTTAAAACTGCTGGACTGATTGTTTTGAAAATTTTAAACTTATTGATCGTTGAGAATTTTAATTGCTGAAGAAGGGCATATATAGTGCCACCCCCTAAATGTTTTAAAATTCTTTCATGTATTTTTGTAGGAATGATTATTGATAGAAATTGTGCCAACCTTTAGCAGGACATAAATGATAGCTGTTTATCCCAAAAAAATTCCATTTTTTAGAAAGACTGGTCCTGATAAGATTTCTTAGAATACCTTAGATTAGGTCCCTGTGCCCTATCAGTTTTGGGGCAAACACACAGGTTTTAAGTACCTCGTGTCTGGCAGTTAATAGGCAAAAAAAATTGAACATCAGACCTTGAAAGTCTAGACTTTCCATAAAGACAGTTTGTGATCATTTTTCATGAAAAACTAAAATATGGTCACTCTGACCTGTATTTATGTTCTAATGCCTTTATTATTAAATTCAGCTGAGTGTCATGGCATGGGCAAAGTTCAGACTTGCTCCTGATCATAACTACTGGGCCTTAAATGATTTATTATTGCTACATTCATTATAGACTTTGATTTTTATCATTGATTTTACTTTCCACTTCAGAGATATTCTAATCTTAAAAATATTTCCACATTGCCTAGTTACTCCTATAAATCTAAAATTAAAGTCTTCTTTTAGTTTGAATGTTCAGTGTGGTTAGAACACTTTTCTATTAGGTCTGTCAAGTTTATGTTAAGATTGCACCTAAAACCATGCGAGATACAATTCAAAACTGAAATTATAATATTGAAATTATCACTCATACCAAGCTGGTAGTCATTCATTAGCATGCCGTTTCAATTTCATGATCTTTCAGGGACTGCTTTTATCTCAAATTTGAAGACACCGCAAATACAGGTAACTGTTACTATGCAACTGTAGAACTGCATGTGCCTTGCGGTGTGTATGGTTATCCTAGAAAATATATCCCTTAGAAATAAAAAAAATTATTTTCTTTTACTGCCCATGACATGCATTCTTAAATTGTTGTAAATTACTATTGCATTTTCTAATTCCAGATCTGAAGAGTTAGGGCATCTGTTTGGAAAATTTCATGATGAATATCGGGATGTGTTCCTGAAGATGGCACTCAGCGGGATAAAGAATGTTGCTGTCACATACAGCATAGAAGATTTCCGTAATCGTCGGCGAGATATAGAGATTGCTTTTCACAAAAGAGTGGCTGAAAACCTTGGAGGTAATCATCTCTGTCATCAGAGTGATAGAGCTTATAATATCAATTACATACATCTGATATTTAGCTCAGCTGACTATAAGTCATCTGAGCTTAAGTCGTGGTCCTTTGATTTTCGGTTGTCTATCCATCCGTCCATCTGTCTGTTAAAATGGAATGTTTTGAAAATGTTGGACCTACAAATCTAAAATTTGGCAAACAGTTAGATGTACCCAACATCTCCTACAATGTCGAAAATTGGGTCACTAGGACTTCGTTCCTTCAAGATATTAAGGAAAAACTCTGTTTTCCATTAAAAATCAATTGTTACACTTCAAGACTGCCTAATATCAAAACCACTGACCTGATATTGATCATTTTCAATATACAATTTTCTCTATATATTTCCTTTGTACATACCAGAAATTAGTTAAATATTTTTTAAATGCTTGAAGTTATGGGACTGAACATAATGCACTTGGTGAAAATTCGGAAAATATATTTACTTCATTTACATGAGAATTGCAGAAGCTAGAGGCTTTTTTTCAGGTATATTACTATATTAAATCTATATTCATTTGTATACCCCAAAATTAGATCTGAATTTTTTCAAATTTTATAAGTTATTAGCATTAATATAAAATCAGTACCTTAAATTTTGCTTATATTTGAGCATGGCACATTGTTTCCCTGTAACTGCTTCAGATTTAATTTCAGAGCATGTTTTCATAAACATTTCATCTGTAAACATCTGAAATTTGAAACCAGTTGATCAAAAACTGTAGATTTTATTAAAGTTTTCAAGCACCATCAAGTATTATTTAGATCAAGCTAGTGTTATGCAGGTAGCTAGAGCTCAGCTCCCCAGCTTCCAAGGCCAGCTCGCAGCTCCCAAAATTTGGCATACAGTTAGATGTCCCCAAAATCCCATACCAGAGTTTGGTCACTAGGACTCAATTACTTCGAGATATTAAGAAAAAAAACTTCAATTTTCCACTTAAAACCCATTTTTTGCTCTTCAAGACTGCCTTATATCAAAACCACTGATCTGACTTTGATCATATATAAAATACATGTTCTTCTAAACATTACCTATGCACATGCCAGAAATGATGTCAGTATTGTGTAAATGTTTTCAAGTTATGGGCCCCAACATAATGCACTTTGTTAAAACTCGAGAAATATATTTACTCCCTTACCATGAAAATTGCTGAAGCTAAAGATTTTTTTGGCAGGGATATAACATTATTTCATCAAGATTCAATTGTATACCCAAAATTAGATCTGATTTTTCAAATTAAATCAGTTATTTGCATAAATTTTAAATCAGTAACTAAAATTTTGCCAATATTTGACCATGGCATGTTTGTTTCCTGTAAGCACTGTTGATATAATTTTCATATCATGCACACATAAGGGTTTCAGCTTGTTAGATTACTGCAATGTAGATAAAATTATATGTCCAAGTCAAAACCTATGTGACAATGGCACACCATTTCCAACTGTAAATATTATAAATGACATCAATTCTCTTCCCTGTCTCCAAGGATATTATCAAAATCTTACATAACTTGAGTTAAACACCATTAACTCATAATACAGCTTATATTAATACAGAAAACCAGCAATTGCCTACCTCCTCTTCCAAATCATATTTTGTGATCATATATAATATCTGAGCGCTATGACCCATGGATCCCTTGTTCCCTGATTTTTACCCAGGACATTTAAAAAGTCATTTGATTTAATTATTTAATGATTCTATATTTGATATTACAAAGATCTGGGTATTGACATGTTTTAATTGATGAAGGATCATGTTTTGCCTGTTTGAACATCTGTCTGTTTACTGTAACTACTCACTACTGGAGCCATCTAGTGAGGGCATCTTGTACTATAATGAAACAGCTGTCAAGGAAACACTCCCTTGTGCAAGCCTATCATGATTTTATAAATATCAATCAATCAGGGCATCAGTATAGCTAGGTTCTTTAGGTTACAACACCAGGGTGGGCACAGAACAAGAATTATAATAAGACAAATGAGAGTCTTGCCTCGCAGACCAATGCAGTTTCCTGGGTAAATGGAAGAGAACAATAACTGGCTGGTGCAGCAAGAAGCCCTTTTCTGTAACCAAGAATCATTCAGCCGGACACTCATTAGCACGACTGAAACTGACTTCTTCCACCATGTTAACTTAATTTTCCTGTATTATCTTATTGTTGTTTCAATGTATTGATAAACATATTAATTATTAGATTGTGGGATTTGTTTCATATTTCATAATTGGGGGCCCCTCCTACCACACCATCTTGAGAGTGAATGTATGACGCTCTTGTCACGCCCTGAGGTTTTAGTGATTGATTTAGACAGAAGAGGGCACTAATAGATGAGTTCTTGAACCATGCTTTCTTGAAATTTATAACCATTACCAGGGCACCATCTTGTGTCTGTCTGTGTACCTAACTGTACTACACTTTTTCCCAGAAGTTAGACTGGTACCCTGCACAATTAAGCATGGGTCACTAGTCTGAGCAGAATTCTGCCATTTTGCCTCTGAAATGGTGTGGTACGAAGCAGTTCATTCATAATTAGTCATCAGTTTAGGCAAACCAAATAATAATCAGTTAAGCTAGATATTCTATTATCTGTCAAACAGGAATAGTTTTTGAGCATTTAAGTCTGTACCAGACATATTTTGCCATCTAAATCTCCCTTATGGTCTCTGCTAATTTTGCAGCTCATTCTCAAGATAACTGATGGAAGTTTTCACAAGTTTTTGATAAATATTCTTGGTTCTTTCCCAGGGAACTGCTGTCCCAGGAACTGTACCAGCCCCCTGTGTGCTGGCTGCCAGCCTGCTTCAACATGCTCACTTGGTAACCATGCCGATGTCAGATACTTCCAGTTGCTCGAGGTAGAAATCCCACCTGAGGTCACCACCCGTTACATGAGAGCTACAATTGACCAGGTTTGTGTGTTTGCATCTGTTTGTAGTCACAACCCCACTCTGTCTGACTTTCAGGTTCTTTAAGGTATAAAGCTGATATTTGAAGAAGGTTTCTTGGCCCACACATGTTCAAACAAAGGCCACCAAGCTAGAGATTTAATAAAAAACAATTTTGATAAAAAAGACATAAAAATGTACTTTTCTACATGGTACTGGGCTGTGTGGCCACCCATAATTGCAAAAAGAAATTTATTTTCTTGAAATTATGAATTTGCTTGCCGTACTCCCTGTCATTTCTTACCATCAAGAAAAATTATCTTATGGTGAGAACATTTTCTAGAGAGTGGGGCAACAATATTGTTCATTTTATGGTGAAGACAGTTTTAGCTCAGCTGACTCTAAGCAGGCGTGGATCCGGTGGGGAGGGGGGTCGGTGGGGGGGGGGGGGGGGGTCCAGATTCCCCCTGCTCTCAACCAACGACCTTTTTATTAGACAAATCTTATGCATGACAGGGGTTTTTTGGGGGTCAAGACCCCCTTCCCCTGCTCTAAACCAATGACCTTTTTTCAGACAATTTTTATGCATGACACCTGTTGACCCCTCCCTGCAAAAAATCCTGGATCCACGCCTGATAAGTCACCTGAGCTATAGCATGATCCATTGTGTATTGTCTGTAGTGCCATTCTTCTGTCCGTCCATTAGAATGGCATGTTTTGAAACTGTGAGACTTACAAATCTAAAATTATACAGAAATATAATGCTTTATAATTGACAGGTGTCAGCATTTCAGCTATATTTAAAAGAGCTTTTCCCAGGCTTAATCATGTGGATTTAGACATACAGCTCATAAAGTTGTACAAGAATCAAACTTTTGGGTGCTGTGAAGGTAGCTATTTATAAAAATGGCTTCCACATTATGGCAGTTGTAGAGACCGTCTTTTTCAAACTTGAAGTACATAAATATGGGTGAGAGGATGAAGCCTGTTTAAAATCGGATCATGATCTCCATGACTGGTACTGAAGAACATGTGAGCAGCATACCTAAAAAATATTAGATTTCTTGGAAATTTGGTTGTATATAGGTAGATGTTGGTCAGAACCTCATATTGGATAACCTTGTTTATGGGACGAGTTCTGGTGCCACCTGTGCCCCCTGTCAGTATATGTGTATCTGAATGAGGGAGGTTTTCTGTAAAGGAGTATAATGAAAGTCTGGGGACCCTACAGTTTCACCAGTGCCAGAAGTTTTAGGTTCTGTTTCCTTCAAATCAATTCCAATTGACACAATTCCAATTAAGTTCCAGTTGAATTCAAAACTGACCTCAGGGCTTGTAATGTGAGCAGTGTGGTCATTTTTCAGGGAGTGCTGTCAGAAGAGGGTTCACTTTCTTTATTAGGGCTCTGCTTAAATAAGCTGATGCCAAAAGTAATAATCCTGCCTGTCTTTCTGTCCGTCCATCCATCCACAAATTCATTTCTGACTGAGAACTCCAGTTTGGATTGACTTATGGATTTCAAACTTGACATACTGTGGTTGCCTTTTTGTTTGTGAGGGTTTTAATTTTGCAATATTCAAAAATTGGAAATAATCACGAAAATGAAAACCTCGGGAATAATAATTGGCCAATTGAGTATGTCCTTCTTATTTAGTGTAGCCAATGCTTGTATGTGAATAGGTTAGAACAGTGAGATGTTTTATAATAAATTACATCCATGCAGGTATAGGGAGAATGTTACCTTAAATTTGAACTAAACTAAATGTGATGTGTGTATGGGCCCGTCGTTTTATAAGAAGATTATCACAAACTCATAACTTATTCTCATTTTATAATACACACAGGTATGGCTTAACCAAAGATTTGATATAGGTTCTGGTGTGTTCGTGAAAATGAAACCCTCCTGAAACATGAAAAATGGAGATATCACGAAATTTCAGCCTCGCAAATATGAAGCCAACCACAACATATATATGGCCCACCACTAAAGCAAGAAACTGTTGATTAAGGGGTCATGAGGTCAAAGGTCAAGGTCACAGGACCCACATCTTTGAAAGGATTTTGGATGCATTTTTAGGCCAACCTTTTCATTCCAGACCTTCCATCCCCACATATAGCTCACCTGTCAAAAGGGAAGATTTGAATTGATTTTAGGGTCACAAGGTCACATGAGCCTTCTATCCATAAGTTTGTTTCCAGAAGATAACTTCAGTATTGAATTGGCATATGGATTTCAAATTTTATTGGCTCACCACTTATGTAAGCAGACCTGGGGTCAATTCAATTTTTCAATTCCAATTCAATTCCAGTTCAAGAACTTTTTATGAAACTTCAGTTCCAATTCAATTCAGTTCAGTGTGCTGGAGAAAAATATCAATTCCAATTCAATTCAAATAATTTTTATTTAATTCAAAATCAATTTGCAATTCAAAAAGTTGCAATCATTTGAATACATTTCATTGATGTGTAACAAGTGTTATCACAGGTGTTCTAACACTTTTCCACAAGTACACAATTTTTACTTTTGTTCAGAACAGGGTTGGGATCAAATATGTATTTGTATTTAAATACAGTCAAAGTATGTATTTGTAATAATATTTGTATTTGTGATGTGCAAAATGATAATATTTGTATTTGTATTCGATCTTAATATTTGATGTATTTGATCAAATACTGTACAAATACATATGTATAAATACATATTCATATCTGCTATAAGTTAAAACAAAAATAACTACTACCTAACTTCTGAACAACCCAAAAGACAGCATCAAGTCAAGTGTTTCACTCTCCCTGAGACATTATGAATATTTATGGTGCTGAATTTAATAAATTTTCTGTATAACAAATACATTTGTATATTTGTGATTGTATTTGTATTTGATGTTCTGTATTTGTATTTCTATTTATCTTCAGTCACTTGTATTTGTATTTGGATGGGACCAGCTATCGCATTTATATTTGTAATTGTATTTGGTATGTTGTATTTTACCCCAACCCTGGTTCAGAATTGGTTGAATTTGCTCTAAAACTAAATTAAGTGTCAGTTATTTTGAGTTTTACCATCTCATGTGGTAAGGCATAGCAGCCAGACAGGTTTTAGTCTTTTACTAGATTTACAGGGCAAATGTTTCATAAGATCAGGTAAACTATCTAAATTGGGATAGAGGTTTGTTTGGATTTCAAATCAGTGGCCATTATAAACTAGTCACTAGTTAATAATGGCCACTCATTTGAAATCCAAACAAGCCTAGTATAGTGTAATTAATATATTTGCAAACATTCATTTTGGGTGAATGAAAAACATTTTAAGTTCTCAAAAACATGGTGGGTATGGGGGGGGTCTGATCACTGTTATATCCCCTAACAATAGCAAGGTCAATAAATTTGGTGCATGTGCAATATAATTTAACTGAACTTAGTCAACAGAGACCAGCAGTCTATTGGAGGAATTTTACATTCCCATCGCTGATGCTTGTTCTGTCCAATGAAATACCCTAGTTAATCAGACCCATTGGACACCACATAGATAACAGCTGGTCAAAGCACACCAGTCCAGCAGAACAGCTCCAGGCACACAGAATGCTGTAACAATAGGCATATCCTAGAAAGTCACTGGACCAGAACAAGTCAGATCAGTATAATCTGATCACATGCACTGTGGCACAGCAGAAGATTCAAAGTAATTGAAAGTAATACATATTATTCTGATTCTTTGCCTCCTATAATCATAACTGTTAAAGCCCACTTTTACATATATTATTTCTACTATTACTTTGATAAGCTAAAATTTCTATTACTATACATCATATTATTATATTAATATTATCCCATCTGTGCTTAAACTGCTGATACAAACAATTCAGGAAAAATGATTAATAAGCATTTCTGTTATCATGATAGTTGTGTCATCTCTGAGAAGGATTTGATTTGACTTTAAGCTAATGTTGCAAGTCTGTGTGATTTTAAAACTGACCTTGAGCAACTTCCTATGAGCAACACTTTGAATAATATGAGAGTTGGAACTTTTGTCATCAATTCAGATCAATTCAGTGTAACCTGCAAACTTCAATTCCAATTCATTTAATTTTCACTTTTTTTCAATTCAATTTAATTCCAATTCATTCAGTTTTTCCGTCAATTCCAATTCAATTCCAATTCAATTCAGAATTGACCCCAGGTCTGTATGTAAGAACCTTTTTGATTTCAGGGTCACAAGGCAACAGATGAAGGTCACAGGACCCACATCTTTGTAAAGATAGTGAAGCCATTGTAAATGTTTCATCCAAAATCTTTCACTTTTGGAATACATAGCAATAGGGGAAGAACCATATTTATTTTGACATCACATGGTCAAGGTCACAGGACCATCATACTAACTTATATGTTGACCAGGCTTACATTTTAATAAATTAGATGTAATTTTGCCTCTGTTGCTTTTGATGCTTCACTCCATCACCTTTATCCAGATCCAGGATTTTTTGCAGGGGGGAAGGGGTTCAACAGGTGTCATTGGGTGATTATACCGAGAAATTTACCAGTCATTGTTTAAGATTAGTCTAAAAAAAGTTTGGTAGTTGAGAGCAGGGGGGTCTCAACCCCCTCCCCCCCCCCCCCAAGATCTGTGCCTGTTTATACATGACTGTCACTGATTCAAATGGGTTAAATGGTTTTGTTCAAACATCAGTCTGGAAGTTCAATCAAAACTGGAAGTCTGTGGGACTTTTGCAGGAGCCCTTTCTGACCTGTCAACATTCTAGTTAAATAAAAAAAAATTATTATTAGGCTTCTCAGAAGCTACAGTAAAGTTAAATTCTGACAACAACCTTCTTTTATCCAAGACCAAATGCTCCTCTTCACCAGAAACAAATATTCAAAAGAAAGAAATTAAATCTGAACATTTAATTGGTGTATTTTTATCTAATTGTGCTTGTTTTTACATTGCAGGTTTTTTTGGAAAAAGACCAGTTCGTGCAGGATTACACAGTCACCAAGAAACTTACAGAAAAACAAGTGGAAGACCGCTTAAACACAGGTAAGCATCTAATAATTCTAATTTGGGTCATGATAACAGTCCTACAGAAGATTGCACTGCCATGGCCTCCAAAGATTGATGTTTCTCAGGCAGTAATCTAAACATTGGGCTTTGACTGAGGAATTAACATAAATGAAAATGTGAATGTACCACACCAATGTGAATTTCCATCTCTATGTTGCTTTTGGTGAGATGTGGTGAGTTATGAAAAATTAAGAAATTATTAAATCCTGTGATGGATTATTTGAGTCCAGGTTTGGACTGGAGTCCAGACATATATCCACTTTGTAGGGACTTGGACTTGGACTCTAAAGTCATGGACTCAAGAGTTGTACTCAGACTTGAACTCTCGGGTTTGGGTGGGTTTCAATATATCTGTCTAGATTGACTTGAGTCTTGAAGTGCAGTCTCCAGTCTTGAAGCGGTCTTGGGTTAGACAACTCTCTAGACTGTACCAATAAAATAGCAGTCTTACTCAAGCTGCCTTGACCATTACTGTAAATAACAATATGCACATTCTTACACAGTGTGGTGACCCAAAATTAATAAGGAGCATGCTAGGCAAAATTTAACATGTCATTATATCATATCTGATTCTCACATCAAAACTTTTAGAGTTATCTTTGCTAATAGCAATGTTTATTACATTATTTTTATTAAATGTCAAGTGTTGATAATCATTCTCTCAGGGTCTCACATCATTGCCAATATTAAGAAAATGATAAAATTTTACACCAAGTGTTCCCCCTGGAAAGGTGAATGCTGGACTTGTTTTGCTTGTTAATATCAACACGCATGCAGGTTTGAATGCACTTGCTCTGCAGCTGTCCTATTTCTACAATGCAGGCTAATATTCCTCATATTTTGCCACTGCATCGGTTTATTAATACCTGAAAAGCCTGAATTCTTGTAAATTTCCTCATATTTTAATACATTTAATACAATCTTAAATAAATTGGCCTACTTTTACAGTATTGTTCCTGAAGACCCCGTCAAGACTGCCCAGGACCTGTCATGGGTTACCATAGCAATAGAATGTTTATTAAGATTGTTCTCAAGACTCAAGTCTTGGATATTGAAACTAGAATTGACCCAAGACTCAAGAACCTTAACACTGTCTCAGACTGTCTTAAGATGAATATTGAAACCAACCCCTGGACTTGGAGTTGTACTCAGACTTGGACTCTAGTGTCCTGGATGTGGAGTTGTACTCAGACTTTGAGGTCAGGACTTGAGAAATCAGGCTGAGTCTATCTCCTGTCTGGCAGAAAAAAAACTCTGACATTCAGATAAGTAAACCCACCATCAAGACTTTCGTGCAGCTTAATCATGCAATATTACAAACACAAGTATAGACCTATGTATCAAACTCAGTCACTGTATTTGAAATTAAATGTATTTCTATATCAAAGTAAAAGGCTTGTGTTAAATTATTTAAACATACCCATCATGATCTCAGATTCAATTTTTAAGGTGCTTTAAATTAAGGTGTTTTAGACTCCAACTTGGTCTCAAGAACAAAAAGACTTGTGACTTAAAAAATGCAGACTTGGACTCTAACTTCATGGACTTGGACTCAGACTTGCACTCAGACTCCGATTGTGTGCACTTGAGTACATCACTGGTTTAATCTCATTTCCTCATCAAGATTTTCATTGCAGTTTTCATTATGACTCACGTTGCCGATAGCAACAGATTCGAAAAATGAGTCAGTAGATGGGATAACATAAAATATACAGGGATTCAAAATAATGAATTTTTAAAAAAGGGTAAAAAGATGGGAAATTAAAAAAAAATATATTTAAAAGATGGGAAATTAGGATTATCTTGTTAAGCCAGAACACAGCCCAGGGTCATATCATTTTCAATGATAAAATGATTTTCAATGAAAATTAGAATTTTCTTCTTCTTCTCTTTTATCATTATTATAATAATTATTAGCTCAGATGACTGAAAGTCATCTGAGCTATAGTGATCAGTCTTTGTTCGTTGTCCATCAGTCTGTCTCTTTGTCCATTAACCAGGCACAAATCATAACTGCTGGACCTAGAATCTTCTTACTTGACATCCAGGAAGGTCCATGAATAATATCCTTTGAAACCTGAAATTAGGTCTCTGTTACCCATATCCTTCAAGCTATAGGGCTTGTAAATACCCACTAGTATATTTTAAAATTTGATTCAAACTTCCAGTTTCTGAACAACCTATGCATTCAGCACCATGATTCAATGCATGCACATGCATTTTTTTAAATTTTACACATTTCTTTAAATTTTTATTTTTGAGACCTTCAAAGATGCGGTCATATGTTAATCGGGCACAGATTGTAACCATTGCACCTAGAATCATCTAACTTGACATCAAGGGAGGTCCATAAAAAATCTCTTCGGAAACCTGAACTTAGGTTTCTGTTACTCATATTGTTTGAGCTATGCTTCAGTTGAATTGGGATACCACCTACAAAATTTGGCATTCAGATTATAAAATTGCTTTTGTGAATGTCTTCCGAGACAACTGAGTGTCATGCCCCCTGGGTCACTTGTTATTATAATTTCTATTCTGGCTTACAAATGTTTGTAAGTATAATACCATGGGAGCATCGATAAATCAACAGCACAAACAATAATTTTACAATATTTCCAATTCTTATAATTCATGGGCAGACAGTCATCTCTGTAATATGGCCAGTTTATCCCAGTCACTATGATGTCCACATTATAGAGGTATTACTGTATACCATTGTGACTGTGTATTGTCATATTTTGCAGCGAATGAAATCCTTGCAAATGCCACTGCATTTGGATCCTATATTACAAGTATGGCTCATGCTAGTGCTGATGTGGTGACCCAGAATGCAACAGGAACAGGATGGAAGGATACATGTGACTCACTGGGCCTAACCCAACAAGATCACAAGCTGTCTTTGTTGTACCTACATCAGCTGCGACACATGACTAATGTGCATGCGGATTATGACATCACTTCTCAAATAAAACAGTTGTGAGGTCAGTGAGGAAGACATCAGAGATAACTATGTCTGGAAAGTATACCAGCTCACCTTGTTATTATTGTTGTTATTTTTGTTGTTATCAGTAAGTATTTTCTTGTACCTCAAATTTTCTTGACCAATGTTAACTGTGATCTAACTGGTTGTTTTTAATGCAGGTCACATAATTTTTGCCTACTCATATTACAAGAATGGCTGATGTAATGGTACTCTCCAAACACTGATAGTTTTTAACAAAATTTTACAGCATTTTTCCATATATTTACATAACCTTTACCTTATTGAAATTAATATGGGAACTGCAGTACTGCTAGCTGTACTAGTCTCTTATGAGTCTCACTGTACTTTTCTTCATATATTTGGAACCAGAATGTATGGGGAATGTCATGCTAAAAATTATAAAACAGGAACTGAAGGGAACCAGCCAGCATTATGAAATGACTGGTCCTGTATATTTAAATATTAGTGTTTGGACTGATGATCAATTTAATTGATTGGTTGGCTGATGGAGATGATCCAGTGAAAGATTTTTCATTGATGTGATTGCATCTATTACAGAGTTTTTTCACAAAGGTTAAGATTTATAATGACAGAAATTTTATGCAAACAAACTTTGGAACAATCTGTGTTTAATAAAAGATTCACATCTAAGTTGACTATTCACACATGTAGGCTATAGAGATAATTTATATATTAGCCAATATGTAGGCATACATATATATATATATATATATATATATATATATATATATATATATATATACAGTGAAACCTCGTTGTTTCAAACTCGCATAAGTCAAATACCCCACTTATGTCAAAGTTACAGACTTGACATTCCGGACAACTCTAGTTAAATTATTATTATGAGTCGAAGTTTTCTGAGGGTCCCTTCGACTTCGACACAAAGAGGTTTCACTGTATATGTAAACAGGATGAACAGGTCTATATTTGATCAAATATTTCATCTTCCTAAAGGTCAACCAATATTCACTGATGACTGATCATGAAATGACAACTTCTCACAAACAACTAATAATCGATCATCGCTTGTGGATATGCTGTCAGTGCTGGATAATGATAATGGAAGTGATTCCCATCACTAGTAATTATGATCACTCCCCTTTATTCAGTACAGTGACCCAGGTTTGCTGAGTTTCATTTCGTAAGCAGGGGCTTGGTGTTATGTAATTAACAGGGATGTGCTGAATGAGTCTTGGTACATGGCATGTTAGAAGGGTATCCTAGAATCAAAATATATATTTATTGTGTCAGTATGTGTTTGTGATATATACTGGATATCATTCCAGTTCAGTGATAGTTTTTGATATTATGTTGCATTTCCTAGATCTTAACAGTACATATGACAGGGTAGATTCTGAAGCCTGGATAGTGAGCAATGTTACAGGAAGAAAATTTATTCAGGACCTTGAAGGATTATTTATATACATGTAGATATATGTATACAGTTTATTGAAAATTCATTTATAGTCTTTCCTTAGCCTGTTTGCATGCCTTATTACTGATATTTAATATTGTTTTACAATATATTTTTACATGCAAGGGTCCTAAAAATGTTTATCATTCAAAATGCAGATCTGAACTTTTTCTTCTTTTGTCAGGCTAGTTTAAAAAAAGCTGATCTTTCTGAACCTTGCATCAAAATATTGTCTCAAAAAGGTACATGCTCATTGTTATTTGACTAACCCATACTTTATGTTTTGAAGACCAAAAAAACAAAAAAGGAAGCAAAAACACACAGAAAACCCTCATTCTGCGTTGATTTATGCATAGGTAGAACCTACCTTTTTAATCTACATTCTACCATATACAATTATTTATTCAGAGAGTGATATTTCTTTTACAAGGAATTTGGAATTAATGTATTGATATCATTTATTTATTTGACTAAATACTCATATACAATACTGTTTTCATTTATTCGGAATATTTCCATTTTACATGCACAATCTTCGTAACTCTGTACATATGTTTTACCCTCTCAGATTTATATTTTGTATTAAAGTGATGCACATGATATTTTCTTGTTTTCACCTAAAATAAAAGTTAAAAAAATATAGTTTCTTTAGCCTTGTGCTTATGTAATAAATGTGGTTTCTTACGAGAAAAGTCTGTTAAATTTTAGAGCAGATAAGTGGTGTACTCAAGTCATAAAGCACAGGGGATTATGTTTTCATCCATGTATGACCTCTATTTGTGCAGTTATTAGTGGAAATGTGAAGTGGTAATTCCAGATTTGTGTGGTTCTAAAATTAAATTTTTTGTTCCCTTCACAGACTGAAAAACCATCATTATGCCTATGAGTAAATTTGAATTGTATCCGTAACTCATATCAAAGCATGTCTACAATTAATGGGTCCTGATAATTGTGTATATATTTATTGTAATATTTTCTTTCCCAGTTCATTCATAATATTCGTATATTAAACGCTACATATACAAATTAAAGAGCTTAAAGCTAGGTCCCACGCTCAGTTGGGCAGACCCCTTGCTTCTGCAGACCTCCTGACCTTTTTAGCCCTCAGCCCTAAGCCTGATGGGCTATTGTCGTCACCCACGCTGTCCGTCCATCCGTCCGTCCGGCGTCTATTAACTTTTACCTTGTGAGCGGGATATCTTGAAAAGGATTCACCGTCAGAATTTTATTTCCTCGGTAAAGATGTATATGGACAAAATCTCCGTCAAGTTCGAAGATGGGTGACCTTGACCTATTTTTCTACATTTTAGAGCTGATTATAAAAAAACACTTGAATGCTTATTACTCAGGAACCATTTGGTGGATTTCATAAGAATTTCTATGATTATTGGGACTGATAGTCTGTACCTGCTACACAAGTTTGGTGGCGCCACCTACAATTTCTGATTTTTAATGAATTTTTATCGGATTTTTCAACTTTTGGCTTGTGAGCGGGATATCTCTAAAAGGATTCACAATAGGAATTTTATTTCTTTAGTAAAGATGTATATCGACAAAATTTTGGTCAAGTTTGAAGATGGGTGACCTTGACCTACTTTTCAAGGTCACAGAGCTTATAATAGAATAAAACTTAGAAGCTTCTTTTTCAGGAAGCATTTGGTGGATTGTTATGAATCATGGTACATACCTCTCCATTTTAAATTTATAACTGAGACATGTACAAATATACATCCATGTGAGAACAGATATTTAGTACTTGTTACTGTTACTACCTCTAAACACTGTTCTTTTGGCTGAGGGCTTTTGTCAGCTTCTGCTGATATTCTAGTTTATCTTGAATCAGACGTGCGAATGAAATGTCCGAAATTATCAAGGCTACTCCGATACATAACAAAAGTATACAGTTATTAAAAATCAAAACTGTCTACATGCCTTATCAACAAGGACCCATGCATCGGAAATTCATTAGATTTACAAGCCTTTATATGACAGGTCAGATTCTTGGTGACGTCTTCCAATTGCTAGCAGTTGATCTAAAAATAGTTTTCCCCCACAACGAAGACAGTCCATATGCAAGCCACGTGACTGGCTGTCTTTCAGATTCATGAAATGGCACCGCTGCTCTAGGCCAATCATAGAGAAGGGCACACAAGTTGAGTCTTCAGTACTCCCAGCATCCTTGTACCCGCAGATGTAGATGTCGTCAGGGAACCAGGATGTAC
The DNA here is from genome assembly GCA_026874595.1 of Sipunculus nudus. Lineage (NCBI taxonomy): Eukaryota > Metazoa > Annelida > Sipuncula > Golfingiida > Sipunculidae > Sipunculus > Sipunculus nudus. Next base: position 14,502,464 of record CM049321.1, read on the forward strand.
TCTCAGTTGCATTTCCTGACCTTCAGGTAGACTTGGTCCAACTCCAATATATATATATATATATATATATATATATATATATATATATATATATATATATGATAAAAATAAACATTCCGTTTGCTCGGGGAAGTTGCCAAAAGTTGACTGTACATTTCATGTGACATTAATGATTAGATTAATAGATAGTAATAAATCAATGCCATGTTTTGTAGAATATCAAACGTATTCAGTCTAGCTTCCTGAAGGCCAGGAGTTGAAACTGGGAGGACTGAAGATGGCTTTGTGCGCCCGTCTCTGTGATTGGCTTAGAGCAGCGGTGCCATAATAGAGCGGGTTACTAATCTACGCTTGAGGACTCGTTGAAGAAGGTGAGAGCATGAGCTCTGGTTCCCGGTAAAATTGGAAAAACCTATAGAGATAAGTTTGACTTTTCGAGAAAAGTCCAGAAGCTCTTTAATCTTTCACGTTGAACAGCTCATATGCAACTGACCTTAAATGTTACTCATGATAAAAATAGGCTGGACTCAAGGCATTAATGTGACATCTAATTCAGCTGTCATATCTGTACAACAAAACATACACCTGTACTCTTACAAATGTATATATTCAACACAATGTCATGACTGGCCAAAATAATTACTTTATCTGTAACAATAAATAAGACAAGGTTCAATAGATTGACTAACTTACCCTTAAAGCCTGTATCTCACTGGCCTGCGAAAAATTGCGTTTTGGAACGTTCGCGGCGGTTCTAAATATCCCCGCGTGAATCGCAAAGTGTCGCTTCCTTTCTCTTAAAAACTTTGAACATGTTAAAAAAATTCGCAGAACAAAATTTCTCTCAAAATAGTCACAGACAGGGGCGGATACAGGAAATTAAAATTTGGAGGGGGGGGGGGGGGATGCGAGGCCGCAAAGCGGGTGAGCCTTCCAAAGTGTAGAAACTTTTTGAAAACTTAGGTTGTAATGGTGCAATCTGGGGTTGCTTAAATGCATTATAAAGCAAAACATACATTGTAACTGTTCTATACACTTGGTCTTTAAATTTTTGACTGGAAGCGTGACGGTCTACTCTAGTTTTTTCCCCAGGTTTTTTAGCAAGGTCTTTAAAAGGGGGTGCGCATGCCCCATCCCCCTTATCCGCCCCTGTCAGAGGCGTCGCTGGGATTCGCGACCTATGCAACTAAAATGCAAATACTTAGATATAAAAATGAGAATCTGATTTTTTGGTCGTAGATTGTCGTGCGAATATTTCACAAATGTTGTGCGAGTGTCCTGAATCATCGCAAAACATTCGCGCGACGGGTATACGATCTCCAGCACAATTTTGGGCCAAACACTCCTGCGGTGTACGCAAATGTGTCGTAAGTACAATTCAGTGTGATTGTAAGTGAAATTGTCGCTGATTCGTGTATTATCTCGAAATGGTTGGTTCCAACTAGTCGCAAGCTGTCGCAGCCCAGTTAGATACAGCCTTAATAATCATTTGTTTGACAACTCTTGGGACAATGCACGGATATAATTAATACGGGATATCGCTAGTGTGTGGAGGCAGTAAACAACTACCTGCTGGAAAAATTGCAGGCAAACAACTAGTGACTCTGGCCCTTTAATTCAACACAGCTGTGTGTGCACTAGACATAGCGTTTTTAATTGACGATCATCATGATACTTATTAATTATCATATGTATGTGTTAAAAATATTACAGAAACATGAAAAGACAGGAGAAATTGCTGCATTCGAAACATGTTGCATTAGAATTTTAACTTGAATCAACTGCCTTGAAGGATGATATCGGCCGAAGGAAAACGTACAGTGTCTTTCAGTCATTGATAAACGCAAGTTTTGCAAACTTGTTACCTTAAATGTGTCGTACATTCTGGTATGAAACTATTGTAACCTCGTATTTATTCAATGATCATATGAATTAATTGGAGTACATAGCGTATATATGATCTAACAAAATGAGGTAAGTCAGCTTCGTCCGTGCTCATGAGTGTCCGGCTGGATCACGCTTGCCGGCAAAAACGGGCTTCCGGCTCCGCCAGCCAATCGGTTTTGACTCATCTACACGAGAAGCTGCATTAGCGATATCCCGTATCACAGAGACCTACAAAAAATAACTAAAAAATTTGATCCATAACACCCCAAAAATAAGCGATATAATCCATACTGACATAAACAGCTTCCTTGACTACTTTTTTTTTTCTTATCTCCTATAGATGTCTCAGAGATATTATTATTTTTTTTCGTGTATCATCATTGACATCTATGTTTATTTGTGAACAATACAATTACAACAGTACAATTACTACTTACGTCTATCCACCAACAGAGTCATATAACACAAAAATACAAAGACAATTCACACTTTACACTAATGCACCAATCCTTTTATGATAAATCTTTTACTTATTGGTATATTATATGCCATCTTTGTTATTCTTTTTTTCTGTGTTCCACATTTAACATATATATATATATAAGTGCCAGTTTATAAATTAGAACGTTCATATGCAGATCCGACACCAACTTTTACTTCAGCTACAATACACAAACCGTACTTGTTCTGTACCAAAGAAACTACTAAACTTCATTCCAACTAAAATTCATCCAACACCCATATGTGTTTTTTGTTTTAATTCTGTGAATTGTTCTACCAAACATATTATATATAACATGTTACAGGAAACTACTTAAAGGCTCCCATTTTTTAGTGTGACGCATCATTTTATTATTTTTCGATGTTATTTTACTTTCAGTATTATAGATACTTTTTAAGCGATGTAAAAAATGATGAAACAGTTGACGTACTTTACATTCCCCACTCCTTTCTAATAACTCACGACTTTGAAATTGTGTAATCCTAAAGACAAGCATAATGTGATTAATTAACAAGTTAGTTTCAGTGACAGGAATAGTACCAAACAATGCAATTTCTTTGGACCAGTAGGGAAGATTTAATTTTGACTCTTCAAATTGTCTTTTGATGTTTAAGAATAAGTTTGTAGCTGTGTTACACGCATAGAATAAATGCACTGTTGATTCTTCATTTTTAAAACAGTAGGAACATCTGTTTGAATCTTTTAATTTCCATCTATATAGTAACTTGTTTACACTCAGATAGTTATTTAACAATTTGTACTGAAATTCTCGTGAATATGTGTCGATAGTGACTTTGTAAATATCCTCGCAGCAATTTAAACCACATCTCTTTATCAATATTATGATTTTTGTTCCACCGGTGAAATGCAGAAGATAATTTTTTTTTTCAATCAAACTCATATATATTTGTTTCGAACTGACTTTCAGAAATTCTGCACGTTCTTTCATAGTAGGTTTGTGTATTTCTTTAATTATATTTAGCCACTCCTCAAGAATGGCATGATATATTTGCATAAGATTTAAATAATTAATTTGATTCAAATCATTATCCTTACTTATAACCTCCTCCATTTTTTAAGATTTTTTCATTTGCATCTACTGTGTCTGAAATAAACGTAAATCCTGCCTTAAACAACCATTTATAAATTAAACTTTTCTTTCTAATCAAAATGACCTTAGTATTCCATAAAGGTCGTTGTAAAACTTGATCTTGTGAAATAGGATATTTTTCCTGTGTGGATGTCCATGCCTTTAAACATTCTACATAAAACGTAGGAAGTGAATTTAGTATTCTTGTTATATCAAAAGACCTATTCTTGTTAAGAAGAAAGAAGGTATTGCTTTCCATTATTCCATATCTATATTCAGTAATATTTCCTTCCACCTTATTCGCTGTGTTTGTATCATTGATTTAACATCATGTATTTTTAATCCTTGATTATATTCCCCAATCGCTGTTAAGTATTTTACTTTAGGTCTTTTTGGTTTCCATATAAAATTATTACACTCATGCTGAATTAATTCAGTAAAACCTTCTGGCGGAGAACATTTTTGAAATTACTAAAGACCTAATTATCTCAGTCCTTCCAAATATAGTTAACTGTCTTCTTGACCATATATTTAAAACGGCTTTGAAGTCTCGTTCTCTTTTAAATAAATTGAGTGATTGAACAGGGTCGTATCATAGATAAATTGGATACCTAGAATTTTAATAGAACCTTGACAAAGATTAACCCATTTGTAGTCTCCTATTTTGTCTCTTCTGTGTTTCCATTTACCAAGCGAAGCAAGCTCAGATTTATTATAATATACTTTGACTGACGAGAAATACGAGAATTTGTCAAGTATATTTAAAAGAATTTTAAGCGAGTGCTCATCATTAAGGAAAAATGTACTGTCATCTTCCTAGACTACTTTATAACAACAAGCAAAGGGGAGCAAGGAGGAATCACGCATCGGCCAAGATGGCAAAATATCATCGGACCTAAGAATCCAACTGAGACGTCTGTGTGTTGGGGGGAGGGGGGATTGGCGGGATGTGTTCGTTTTCTGGATAACTATGAATTCCCGTTATGTGTGCACTGTAAGACTTTCTCTTGAATGCATTGAAATTATATTTGGATTGTGTTATTTGAAGGGAAATTTCCCTCATGTTTAAAACAAATAAAGCAGTAACTTATAAAGCAGTGGACTCGATTTATTTTCAAGTGTGGTGGGGATGATTCAGAGGCGAAAGTTTATTTTTTTATTTATTTTTTTGTTTTTTTGGTTTTTGGTTTTTTTTTCATTTAACCCACGTACATCAGTTATTGTGCACACACACACACATAATTTATAACCCATTTTCTAATGCTCGTCCATCAAGGAGAACGGCGAAAATGGAACCAAGTCTATCATTCTAATTGTTCACATATTTCATATAAATTACATGTTTCATATTAATTTTCTGATACTTCATTTTTCAAATAATTTAATCTGAATTTCTGATTAGCTGGTATGGAATGGGCTAAGGAGGTGTTTCAGGGGCGGATCCAGGATTAAGGAAAAGGGGGTCCAAACCAAGAAGAACAAATGAAAACCTAAAAAAAGGTCCCCAGGTCCGGAAGAGGGAGGGGTCCAGGGCATCCGCTTCTGTGATTACATCGATCACCCAACTCACCTAATAAAAAGTGGGGGGGGGGAGTGTATACCCCCGCCCCTATATTGACGCACTTGTTCAATTGGGCATTTTATTGTGAAATCTACAGCAATGCAGTCGTTTTGTGAACTTTGGTCTAATAGGGATACCTTTCGAGCAGCTACCTCTGTTTGATATCACTAAAGCCACACAGAAGTTGTTTTCGTATTTCTGTCACGGTACAATTCTTGTGCAAACAAGTTACTAGCTCTTTCACTGGGATCACTGCAGGTACGGGATCGACCTTTAGAAAAGCATACCCCTCTCCGGGTACCAAATGGTCCGATGTAAAGTGTATTCTTTCGTACACTTTAAAATATCTCGCCCTGGATAGGGACATGACACGGGACACCTGTACGTGCGGTCTCAGATGTAGGCCAGTCACCACTATATATTTGCGACAAGTAGTAAGGCCTATAATATAGTGCACGGGTAATATTAATGCCGCCTAGTCATATACATAATTAGCCAGTTACCAGTTTTACAACACTATCCACACATTAGACTTGTGGTCTGAATTAATCGAATTATTCTCTGCACTTATTTTCATAAAAATGCAATACATAATTATGTAAGCCTCAACAACCTGAATGGGCCACCATACGAATTTCTGAAAAAGAAAAATATTAAAAAATACTCATATTAATTGTCCTACCAGTACAGGAATAAAAACATATGATAATTTTAATAACAATTTTCTACACATATGTTTACTTTGTATATAATACTGTCATGCTTTTTGTTTATATATGTTTGAAATTTTACTTACTATCAGGACCTTGCTGAAGATCAGTATATTCTGAACAAGCAACCCTGAATAAAGGTTTATTAATAAATGAACAAATAAATCGATAATAAATACGATGCCATATCGTACAATGCAAGCTTTCTATTCACAGACTAGTACAGGCGCGGACCCGGGGGGAATATCCTAATTAACAGACGTAACCATTGACTGATATTTTAGCGAACCTGGCAGTGAACACAAAGAATAATTTGTAACACTTGTCTTGTTAAAAATGTGAAAAATATTGAAAGGACAATCAGTATTAGAACAAACAAGCTGCTTTAATATGTGCTCTGTTTATTAAAACTTTTGATAATTTATCAGTAAATGACCTCTGATGCCAAGATCCCGCTCAAATCTCTTTTGGGCACCCTCTTTTTTCTAAAGAAGGCGACCTCCCTCCAAAATTTTAATAATTTCTTCACGCAAATATAAACTTGTAGAATTTATACTTTGGCTGCACAAAACTGTTTCTTTCTTTTCAGTCTTTAACTTTTTTTATTTATAAGTTTTATTTGATTAAATCAACTCGAACCGTATACAAACATCCAAAACACCCTGAACAAAGCCCCAGCCCAGGGCAACGAAATAATTCCAAGGTGATATAAGAGCAAAACCCCTCCACAAGTATTCTACCCCGAAGCCTGTACATCCGTCCACACGGCAAACAACAGCATATATTTTTTTGCCTTCCAAAAATTAATTAGTTTTGAAAATCAGTTTAAAAACATCCAAAACACCGCAGGCACAGCCCGAGTCCGTTCAAAACATCCTTTATATTATTATGCTCTTAAAGGTATGACAAGGGCAGATCTAGGATTTAAGAAAAGAAGGGTCCAACCCAGATGGACTTATGAAAAAAACACATAAAAAGTAGGTTCCAAGTCAGGAAAAAGGGAGTCCAGGCCGCAAAAAAATGGTCTGAAACCCTTTGAAAAAGGTTGCCGTGGCTGAAAAAAAGGGGGTCCGGGCCCCCTGGGCCCATCCTCTGGACCCGCTTTTGTATGACGATTCAATATGGTATTTGACGCATGTATACTTTATCCTACATTTTCTCAGTATGAGGTGCTTAATTGTAATATTATTGGAGAAAATTTTAAGAAACAGTTTACTGAATGACGTAAGGGTCTTGAGGCAGCTATGTTAGGAATTATACGTTTGCCCCCTAGAATGGTGGGAACAGTGAACACGTGGTCTTCTACTCCTTAAATCGTTTTTTGGACCTGTCCCGTGAGACAAGGCCCATGCTTTATATCAAACTGTTTCAGTTGTAACAGAAAGTCGTTGTTTAGTCATAATCTTTTCGAGGATTGATATGTCAGAGGCTTTAAGGAAGCCTCACCACAGAGTCATCTATTTACAATTTCTATTTTACAATTCGTAATACAGTATAAGAATTCAATTTAATTAGTCTAGTGTGGGCGTATACAGTATCCAAAACATTACTTTTTATATGACAAAGAAAAAATAAGGTTTGGTCCTCAGGCTACTCTTTTTTCAGAGATCAATGCGGGCGGGCAGATTTTTTTTTTTTTATTTTTTGTATGTCTCAATTAAAATGTTAAATGATAATGGAAAAGCATGATAATAACAGATTCATTTTGCTAAACAAGTAATAGTACTACATAACAAAGGAAATTTTATCAAAATTGTATGATGTTATCTTCTTGAAAGAAATGTCAGAGCGGCTGGAGCTCAAAATTAGTAAGTTTCTATAGAAAAATCAAATTTGAAATGTTTGATGCCGGGGTTTAAAATTGACGCGGGCGGTGCCTGAGAACCATACCTTTTATTTCTTTTGGCCTTACTGATTATTTATATGTAAATAAAAGTCCCCAAATGTTTATACATACTTCCAGTGTATAAAGAGATTATACCATCACATTCATAATGTACTCAGCTTAGCAGGTGCATAAACATACCAAACCTATACTAGCCCGAGGAGTGGCAATTCGTATTCATGGTGGCGCGCGACTCTCGGGTCACAGTTGACTGGCCCGCCACCGTACGACGCCTGAATAAACATATTCCGTTGAGGGCTGACGCTCAAGCAAGCGGGCTTTGCGTCACAGCGGTTAAGTATAATGTAAAATCGATCGTTGGTTTTCCTCCAGAGGAATCCCACAGGTTTAATATTTGAACATTGTCGATTTGAGATGATATGCCTAGTTCCACTTGTGACGTCTATCGGTTTTTGAGTGTATGAAGGCTGCTTGGGAACCAGGGCGGTCGGATTGGTTTGTTAACAAGTACCCCGCGGTCAGGATTGAATCGAGTGTCATCTGATTTGGAGACGGACGTGACACTATGAGGACGTGTGTTCTGACGGTAGCTGTCTTCTTGACATCGCTCGGTAAGTCCCACTGCAGGCAGCCCGTAATGCTATTATCAGCAGCCGTGATTATATTTATCCTCCGCATCTCTCTATTTACAGTTAAGTCCGTTGTATGTGTATAGCATCAATCTGTTCAGCGCTCAGTTTTATTAGCGCCGATGCTATGGATACCAGAAATGTCGAAATGACATTTCCTGAGGTCACGGAAAGTGACATACCACGGACTTGATGAAGAATGACTGATGCTTGGGTCACGGACGGTTTGGCCGGACTGTTTGGCCTACAGAGGCTGTAACCTCTCTCAAGATGTGTACATGTGTGTGTGTCATACATATACTTAATTAGACATATATTGGATGGAAGAATTACAGGCTACTCGCCATATACATGTATTGCGCTGTGTCTGTCTGTGCACCTTTATACATACATTCATTCATTCATTGTATATATATATATATATATATATATATATATATATATATATATATATAAAGGAAGGGACACCTTTTGGATGGATTAACTTATTATATATTAGTCTTTTTAAAAGGCGTCACTCTCCCTCTTTACCTACATATTAACAACAAACGCTTACTGCCATACGATTTATAATAATAATAATAATAATTTTATATATATATATATATATATATATATATATATATAGAGTGCACAATATAATCGTTAAATATCTTTATGTTGTAATACGGGATACGGCAGATTGCCTCTTACTATATCGTTTACATATATCGATATTTTCTCAGTCATGTTAAAGAAAAACCCACGACAAGGCAACCGCAGCTTAAGATACGTCTCAAGCCGTGTGGTAGGAAATGTCAAATTAGCCTCGATATATCATATAATTGGGGTCCAAACAAAGCCGGAGGTCATGATAATTATTGATTATTAATATATTTAAGACCAGAAATCTTATCGGATAAAGAAAACTTTGATTTAAATTATGCTTCCTTGAGCAATGTAAACAATACCTATTATTTTTTTATTCTTATTATTGACAGTACCATGTTTTTTCATATAGCGCTAATCCAGAATAAATCATGCGCTAAAACGCTGTACAATAAAAAGCATAAAAGCTTGGTCTACAGTACAACGTAAATTAATATCATGAACAGTAAAAATTATACAAATTAGTGCCTGTAGGAGTTCTGGTATAGAAAGATTAAAAATTGTGAGTTTTATGAGCGATTTAAAAGTAACTAAAGAATCGGCCCAATTTATGAATTCAGGTTAACTGTTCTACTGAGCCCGAGGTACTATACTAAAGCAATTCTAGCCGATTGTACGTAATAGTCCTGGTTGTCGGTGTTGCCAACAAACTGTTATCCGCAGAACACCGTGACCTCGTCAGAATGTATTTAACTCAAAATCGTGCAAATATGATGGAGCTAGACCGTTTGGTGTTTTGTACGTATTAAGAAAATCTTAAATCATACAGATAAACCGATAAAAGTTAACTGGAAGACAGTTGTCAAGTTACTATACATTGATAGATCAGAATCTCCAACTTAAATTAAAGGGACGAAAGAAACACTGAATGCCTTGAGATACAGCAATTTAACATTTAACGGGAGGATTATGTTGTCTTAGTTACTGGGTTTTTCAAAGTTTCAGTATATGCCACCAGTAGTAGATATATCCATAAAAATTATATTAGAAAAAAAAGAACGTCTGTTAATTAAATTTATATTGGAGAGGAAAAGAGATGACAGAAAAAACGAAGGATTTTAATGGGGAAAATTAAAATGGTGTAAGGGAATGATTAATGTAAAATGTATGATGTAGACCAAAAGATAATTTGGGTGTCAAAGTTATTAGTATTGAATAAACATTCCCTTGAAATCCCTGGCGGATTCGCTGTGTAAACAACACGGACAAGAACCTCCTCCTACAATATAATAACTCTGGAGCAACATCACATAACTACCGTCCCTTTATAGAGAATTTTTAAAATTACGAAAAAATGTGAGAGAAGAAAAAGACCAATAAAGTATTTGGAATAATTCTTAAATAACTGTTCATGGAAAACCTTGTTCGTTGAAAATATGAAAAAAAAGTTGAAAAAGGCAAAATACTTCCTTTCATAGAATGGAGGAATCGAAGAGTTAAAGTTAATTATTACATGTAGTGAAGAAGTATAATTAGTCAGGTTTTGAAATTATTGAGGTTTGTAAAAAAAGGAATAGTCTAACAATGAGGAACTGGTTTGAAATCCTCCCGGACTAAGCTCTCAGCGGTAACTACAATTTTGATAAAATCTTATTAAACAATATCCTGAGGGACTTACTGAAGGTGAAAAAAGCATTAGGAAATGTATGCAATATAAGAGGTTAAATAGACAACTGCATATAAATTATTATGGAAAACAACCAATGATAAGAAAAAAACTCCCAAGATTTCCATTATAAGATAATTCATAGAATATGGACTTTAAATTATTGGCTTTATAAATGTAAATTAATTGTATCCGCCAAAACAGAGTTTTGCGGATACTATGTTTTCAGCCGGACGCCGCCGCCGCCGCGTAGGTGTCCGGAGAACTCCTCCGTAACCGCTGGGCGGAATTTTACGAAACCCGGGATTATGTTCGGGTCACATGTGAACTGCTGCGCCCCGATTTTGTTTTGACCTCTGACCTTTCCTCTATGCTCTGCGTCCATCTGTGCGTCTGTTATGACACATTAACCCACATTTCTCGGGAACCGTTTGACCGATCCGGAAATTTTTTTTGCCCAAATGTAACCCTTGGATAGCTTTATAACATAAAAAAAAATGTTGGCGCCACCTGCAACCATTTTTGCACAGTGTCCATCTGTTCATCTGCCTTGGGATAAAATCACTTATATCTCTGAATTGGTTAGACTTATCCACCTGAAATTTTGCATGTGTATACATCCTGGACAGCTTTATTGATTTCATGACAGGTGGCGCCACCTACATTAACGTTTACACTGCAGACATCCAAGCTCATATCTCGGGAACTGGTTGACCGATCCGGAAATTTTTTTGCCCAAATGTAACCCTTGGATAGCTTTATAACATACAAAAAAATTGTGGCGCCACCTGCAACCATTTTTGCACAGCGTCCCGCTGTTTGTCTACCGGGGGATAAAATCACTCATATCTCTGCACTGGTTTGACTTATCTGCCTACATTTTTCAAGTTTATACATCTTGGAGAGCTTTCTTGATTTTATGACAGATGGCGCCACCTACATTCACATTTACGCTGCAGACATCCAAGCTCATATCTCGGGAACCGTATGACCGATTGGGCCAAAATTGTGCATGTGTATAGATCTCACATAGCTCTTTATCATACGCAAAACTGGTGGCGCCACCTGCAACCATTTTTGCACAGGGTCCGTCTGTTTGTCTGCCGTGGGGTAAAATCACTCATATCTCAGCAGTGGTTTGACTTTTTGCAATTGTATACATCTTTGATAGCTTTCTGGATTTTGTGGTAGGTGGCACAACCTACATACACATTTCGGCTGCAGACATCCATGCTAATATGCAACACACTCTATTTCCCCTTGTTACTCAATCCATGCCTCACTTCACCCGTCCCACTCTGATTTCGGCGGATACACGTAGTCGCTTGTCAACTACCCGTATTCTAGTTGAAAATGAAAAATGCTCATTTTGTGTTAGTGAGAGAAAGACCTAGGAGCACTTTATATTTTATCGTGAAATAAGTAGAAATTTAGAATTAATTAAAAAATTACTGTAAGTTTTCAACAGTGAAAGATTGGAGTCAAGAAAAAACAAAATTTTATTTGGTATAATAAAAGACACATGTTTAAACAAGATTATAACTATCATTACTTGCTATGTCAGGAGTACTTGTATGATTATAGGTACCCGGAAAGAAACCAGAGGTCACACATTTTATACATCAAGTTATTAAACTGTTTTATGAGAGAGAGAGAGAGAGAGAGAGAGAGAGAGAGAGAGAGAGAGAGAGAGAGAGAAGAAGAAGAAGAAGAAATGTAATAAAACGACCGAGATTCAAGAATTGTGGGCATGTCTAAACTTACCACAAAGTTGATATAAGGTGACAGTTTCATGCTCCTGTTGTACATTTGTTGTTATCTGTACTATATGTTGTGCTTGATGCAATGTTTAAATGAATCTGACATTGTAATTGTTTCTTTTTGTTAATACAAAATTTAAAAAAAATCTTTATCCGAATCCGACATTCTAAATGTATCTGACATTGTATTTGTTTCTTTTTGTTAATAAAAAAATCTTAAACCAAATCCGACATTCAAGCGATAGCCAGTACAGTTTCAGGGGTAATATGAGCAAAGTTTGTATTTATGAGAAAATACAATAGTTTCCTATATAGAAAGGTACTAAAAATAGCAATACGTATCACAATACGGTACACATCGCTATAAACTAGTATTGCAATACAAACTCGTATATTTCTCTCAGTCATCTATTATGAGAGAGATACATTTATGAATACAGCCAATTAAGTTGGTGTTAATATCTTTAATTTATTATCTGTCATTTAATATAGCACACATTTATAATATTATTTTCATATTTCTCTTTACCGATCTCTTTTCGCAACCACAGATTTTAGTGCAGAATTTAAACATTCACTGCAGAGCTGCCGTCACCCAAGATTAGCTTAATGACCTCAGTTATTATGTTCTATTACATCTTTTACATTAGCAGGTAGTTAGGACAGTTCACGCAGGCCAGATGGCTGTGACTGAATTATTAATCAGCCTTTCTCGGGCAAGCCCTTTACCGTTAATGAAATGATGCAGATGAGACAAGCAGCTTGTATTTTGGCTGTGGCGTCTGTTTCTGTGCGAGTGTATGCATGAGTGTGTGTGTAGGGGAGGGGGGGGGGGGGGCGGTCATTGGCAATTTGACACATGTCAGCGACCGAACACTATTCATCCAATATATTTCAGGTATTTTGTACTCAATTAAGGTCTAAATATCGTAAAATATCATAAATGTTCATTTCTTTCTTAGAAAAGGTGGTTAGTACTGGATAATTTTTATACCCACCTTGTCAGAAAAATATGTTATTGACAATTAAGTTCATCAGTCAGAAAAAGTATGTTTTTGCAATTTTCTCGAAACAGTATTTTATTGGATTACACCATCTTCAGAGGGATATTTCTCACAAACTATTAGGCATAAAGCTATCAAATATTGCACATATGTTTGAAAACATATTATCTGAAACGTGTTTTTTTAATGCGATATCTTACCTCACAGTTACAGGCCATTTTAAAGAATCATTTGCCAATGAATGTTAAAATTAGAATTTAAGATGGAGGAAAGTTGACAGATATTCAATAAAATTGCCTGGAGATATATATGTGTATTTTAAGATGCAGGGTTGCATGTTTTTAGCCACCAAGTGGTTAAAACCGGTTAAAAATGTGGTTATAACCATCCCGGCTAAAACAGGTTTTAGCCAGATTTAGACAAAAAAAAATGATTTTTTTTGCATCATGCTAATTTTTATTTTTGCAATTAAAATAAACAAGATACTGTGTTATTGTATACTCTTGCAATTATTGCATTTTAAAAAGCACAACATTAGCTATTATTGAATATTTGCCAATTTTACCCAACTTTTAGCCGGCTAAAAGTGGCCAGTAGTGGTTAAAACCTAGTTTTAGCCGGTTTTAGAAATGGCTGGTGGCTAAAACAGGTTTAAGCTGGCTAAAACTCAACACTGTTAAGATGATATTATCCTTGAGTGTGTACTTACTGCCAGTTGTGAGGTATAGCGTATGTTTTTGTCAAAATAAGAACGTTGCTGTAAATTGTAAAATCTTCAAAAAAATACATTTATATATAGCAGATCTAATAGAGGGTATTGTGAGGGTTCAAATGTCATTTAGACTTAAAGTCATTTTAATATACATTTTAAAGCTGACAAAACTAGTAGTTTGACGATATTAACACCATAAAGGGTTCACACAAAAAAAAGTAATAGTTAAAAATATATTTAATAGGCCATATAACCTTGTGGCATTAAGTAAGTATTATTAAACATTTTCCTTAAGACCCGAGTGTCGTTCGCTTTTGCCCTTGTCATATCTTAACAGACTTAACATCTTTCGTATCTTAACAGACATTGTCCACAAGACTAAAATATAACTGTCCATTATTCTGCATCTTGATGATTACCGGCCGTTGCTGTTAGGCTGTTTATACTCTATGACACTAATCTTACGTTTTTAATCTCACTAATTATTGCCATTTGCCGTGAATATCATGAGACATAAGGTTTATACATCAAATATTGTAACTCGGATCTTTAATATGATTATACATCTCACCCAAACGAGAGCGGCACGGTACGTTGCCAGATGTACACATATATAGTCGTATGTCTATGTTTACTGTTGATAAGACAGTCCTAGAGTTTAGAAATCCATTAGCCCTTGCCTCGAAATTTTGGACGTCACTGGATATATTGCCCTTATACCTTGAATATGTTCTTCCGTATCGATTATCGCCCTGCGTCGATTGTCGTTCCGTACCAATAATTGCTACATATTGCCTTTGAATAACCAATATCGCCACACAGTGTTCATATGGATGTCAATAGATATTTCCCTTACTTTATCACTGGTACCTTTTTACTTTTTTTGTTTTAAATTAGGACTTGTGTTGAGTACCACTACAACCTAGGCGGACGAATTATTTGTCTCGTCTACCAAAAGAAAAAGACACGCCATAATATCATTACTTACTTTGACGTTTGGTAATTTGAATCATGACTTCCAAATGGAGCCGCTGGCTAGTACCAGGAACGGAAAGCCAGTCTTTCCAAGGTCACAATAATTTGTCTTTTTTTTTTTTTTTTAGGGGGGGGGGCATAAAATGTCTCTATTTTATCGTGATGAATTCAAATACTGATCACTGCAAATATTTTGAACATCGGCCCGATTATCCTTGATTTTTTTTAATTGATCGTCTACAAACTCGAGGATAAATAGGGCAATTTGGTTTCATTGAAAAGGGAACCCTGGTCTAGGCCCACATTAATATCTGGTACAGCTTAATCTTCTAACTGAATTCCCCTTCAGCACAGAACTGTGTGTGAGTTGTTCGCTAACTCTATATCACAGATGCCAAAATATATTATACAGGTGCATACATATTCTAATGCCTTTTGGCTGTTGCACATTTGTAACAAGTGGATCTTTACAGCTTAATAAAAAACAATATGTTTCCTTTAAAACGTTTCTTCATCTGTCTGGAAGGATTTATCATGTAACTTAGTTAGAAATATGATTTTTAGCATATGACTCCAAAAATATAATTTTTGAAATAAGACGTATGATTAATTTATTCTAAATGATTTGACATGACACCCCGGACTACTTTCTAATATATATATATATATATATATATATATATATATATATATATATATATATCCCTCTATAACATTTAAAAACAAATGGTTCTAGAAGCACCCAATATCAGGGTTACATCTAGAACCCTTAAGATTCCCGAAAGAACCCCTAGAGAGGGTTCCATGAAGAACCTACCTGGGACCTCTAAGGTTTCCCCAATGGTACCATTCTCCATGCTACCCTTTTTTCTTCGAGTGCGCGCAGGTTTCCACAATACTGCTGCGTGTAAAACAGTTATAATCATGACATCATATAAAAGCGTCACTCCCTCGCTGTGCCACTGTTATATTAGTTTAGCGTCGGGTATTTCATCCTTCATAAAGTAAATAGTATTAACTCTACATGTATGTAACAAGGGCTTGGGTCATTACATCCAAATATAAATACTTACAACTACTTTCAAAATATCAAATTACAATTACACATAACTGCAAATTAGTTTAAATTACAATGAAAAGTTTTTGAATTACTTTACAAGTAACTTTTAATTACTTTATGTTAGTTAACATTCCTGGACACTGAACACAAAATTTACAAATACTCACTAGAAACCCTGTCAAGGATAACGTGATAACACACAGCTCGGGTGAAACTTAAAGATAGAGCCCAATAGGCGCCAGCAGTATTGACCTATTTGTTGCAATATTTCAGTTTATTTGTCTGATTTCATGCAGAATATTTGATTTAAATGCAATTTAAAAATAATTGAAAAGTAATTCAAATTACAGTATAGTATTCAAAATAATTAATTACAAGTACAATTACTATTGTTATTTAAAGTGAGTTTAATTACAATTTTTTTTCAGTTACATGAAATCGTGTAGTGCATTACATTCAAGACTACATGTTATGTTACCCCAGCCCTGAAATGTAACCCATATCAAGCGTCAGTGTACCTTCCATTGGCGTCGATAGTTTTAAATACTTGTAAAAAGGTGAAAAAAAAAATCCCGACAGAAGAGTTAAACCTTATACTGTTTAAATTTATAATGCTCAATTTGAAATGACTGACGGACGGGCTTTCATACATAGTTTTAATACTTTGCAAATAATTATTCGGATTATCCTGAAATAAGGAAGGATTTCTTTTTGTTTCAGGGTGCCTTTACTTGGCAGAGGGTGCAAGGTCTAAAAGAGATGTTTTCCAATTAGGATCATTAGTCCGTAAAGTGGCAAAGATCGACCCATTCGAACTTCTTGGTTACGGCTGTTACTGTGGCCTGGGAGGATATGGCACGCCTTTAGATGATATCGACAAGTAATTGTTTATTCCTGTTTTAAACTTTCGTTTAAGATTCATTGATACACTAATGGTTATAGTGTATTAAAATAAGACTGTGACCACCTAAGAGGTTAAAAGTTTTAAACTTTTTCTCACTTGATGCAGAGTAAGAATATTCCAAGGAATAATAATATAAACTAATATGCGATGAATGATGTGGTTAATAATACCGTAAAATATTTGTGGTATGTTAATATTTAATAATTAATTTAACATATATTATCTCGCATTATATTATTTTGTATTGTATCATGTTATGAATTTATTATAATATATTATAAGATATTAACTTATGACATATCAAATAAGAAAATATTATATTTTAAGCTATTATATAGATAAGTAATATTGGAGTTTCCATGTGAATATAATCATTATCCTCGTGTATTATTTTTAGATGTTGCCAGGAACACGACTCGTGTTATAATAATGGACGGAATGGTTGCGGTGATTTCCGATTCCTGCGCTATTCCTTCACGTGTGATGGCGAGGAGTGTCAGCTCAGAGGTAACTTATAATTACAGACTGGTTAATTCCTATCTCCACTCTAGTAGCATAATATACTTAAATGTTGCTGTTGTCGTTTATCATTACACTGGTTTGTCTGTTCCTTTTGAAGATCCGCTTTTCAAGTTTTAACATTTAAGTCATATGTATATATATATATATATATATATATATATATATATATATATATATATATATGTATATATATATATATATATATACATATATATATATATATAATATATATAATATAATATATATATATAATATATAATATATAATATATAATATTTCTGACTTTCTGTGCGTCTCAGGATTAAAAAGATCATATTATAATATAAAGGGTAGAGATTTAATCATTGTGTGTAGATTAACGCTTTTATTGTGTGTGATAGAAATAAATAAAATGATATCTAAATAATGTTGTTCCCTTTTGAAGGCTCCCAAGACAGGTGTCAAAACGAGGCTTTGCAGTGTGACCTGAACATTGCTAAGTGTATCAAGGCCAGTTGGAAGAACTACAACAAAGGTTACCTCCATGTAAGAAAGGACCTTTGTAAAGAGGGAGAGTGATAAACATTATCAAAGTCATGGGAACGACAGATCACATGACCATATCAACAAGTCACGTGATTATATCATCAGGTATCAGGGAGACCGCACATTTCTAGTTTTTGCGGTTCTTCTTTTTGTGACAATGTTCCTGCTCTTGCAATTTGAATTTATTTTAAATTTAACATTTATTTTAATTCAACAAAATTGAAAGGAACTATGTTGGGTTCTTTACCAAACAGAGGCGTGGGGTTGGGTGATTTATTTATATTTAAAATTACTGATGTTTTACAAAAACTATTTCTCACCCAACGATATAGATTGAATATCATGTTAAAGGCAAGACACTCGTAGGGGGCGTTGTTTTAATTGTATGTACGTATGTATTATTTTAGCTTTGTTCCATAAACACGCAAAAATCACACACATGCATATGTATTACAATTTTAATTTCAATTCCACATTTTAATAGCGTTGCAGATGAAAATATAAGATTATTATAAATGTTTATCAGATACCCTATAATGACTTACATTCATGGTCAGTATCTATGTATTAATCCCCTGTGCCATATCAAGATCAGGTAAAATTGCATATTGTTGATTAAATTTTCGTTTCTTGTTCAACACTTGTTGTTGTCTTCATTTTGTCGCCATGATTTACCTTCTCGCATGTGCTTCATTACAGGATCAGGAAAACCCTTTGTCTGTCTGTCTGTCTGTCCGTCTCTCTCTCTCACAAAGTATACAACACTGATTAATGTTATTGTCAGCAGACTCAGAAAGTTTGTTTTTACGTCAAATATTGCTATAGTTGGTTTTGATTGTTATGCAGCGGCGTTTCCTTACTCTCACATGAGCGAGTTTTTTTTTCCGAACCCAGCCGCAACCGCATACGGAGTCTTATATTCAAGGCTATCCGCGGTAGTTGATATAACGGAGCTGGCGCTTCAGCCTGTAATGGTTTCACTTTCTATATGTGGGAATATGGATTTACTGGGCAAGTCCACATAGGGAAGTTTGAAAGAACAACAAGACTGTAATAGGTGCTCCCAGAGATTAATTAATAATCATACAAGATGTTACAAGGCGTTTTGCAAATCAACTCGCAAATATTGTAGTATATATGGGTTATGGTTCCTTTATGGCAGCATTCGTGATGTATCGTTTGAATATAATCTGGTGGTGCATATGAGACCGAAGCCGGTGTGGTGTTATAGGAACCAGGTGGTTTGAATACGTGTTATGAGTTTCATTTGTTTAATCTTGCGCAATCTGGCCAGTAACGATAATGGCTTTACGTATTAGGAGTGTCCTAGCGGGAGATTTCGGGGGGGGGGGGGGGTCCGAATTTCACTCCGGTTGATGGCTGTACGGGCTTCCATGTTTTTGCCTGTGGTTGCTGTTGTTCTCCGGACTCCTCGGATATCTTTTCTTGCCCCACCCCACCGGCCAAACTGGCGGATGGATCGACTTTATACTTTGCTTGGTGACAACTTCGTCTTGGACTTCAGTAAAAAAAATACACCTAGGGGGCGCCCAGGTAAAAGGTCACAGAACCTTCAAACACGAACAACCGGACGGCTTTATACATCTTCAGTCAGTCAGTCCTGCACAAATACAGGATTAATTCTTATGGAGTGTGTTGAGCTCCTCAGCAATTTTTTTTCAGGGGGTTCAGATAAATGTTTGCGGCCTGCCCCTGCCCCTCCCCTCCAAACCCTTTATGGGCTTTGACATAAGTTCTTTTAGATTTGACCCCCATTTACTGGATCCGCCTTGATAGTCCATGAGAGACATCAGAAGGAGTCACTATGGAAGTACTGAATGATGATGTTGTATGAATGAAAGCAGCCACATGGAAAGAGGGTTGATAGACGTATGCAGGTGGAGTGTAATGAACGTATAGCCATGCTATGGTGTACATATAAAGTAATCTTGGCGATTTTTTATTATTTTCTTCGTGGAGGTAACAGCCTAAAATGACTTACATTCATGGTCAGTATCTATGTATTAATCCCCAGTGCCATATCAAGATCAGGTAAAATTGCATATTGTTGATTAAATTTTCGTTTCTTGTTCAACACTTGTTGTTGTCTTCATTTTGTCGCCATGATTTACCTTCTCGCATGTGCTTCATTACAGGATCAGGAAAACCCTTTGTCTGTCTGTCTGTCTGTCCGTCTCTCTCTCTCTCACAAAGTATACAACACTGATTAATGTTATTTTCAGCAGACTCAGAAAGTTTGTTTTTACGTCAAATATTGCTATAGTTGGTTTTGATTGATATGCAGCGGCGTTTCCTTACTCTCACATGAGCGAGTTTTTTTTTTCCGAACCCAGCCTCGACCGCATTAAAGGAATCGGCCTTGCCGCAACCGCATACCGAGTCTTATATTCAAGGCTATCCGCGGTAGTTGATATAACGGAGCTGGCGCTTCAGCCTGTAATGGTTTCACTTTCTATATGTGGGAATATGGATTTACTGGGCAAGTCCACATAGGGAAGTTTGAAAGAACAACAAGACTGTAATAGGTGCTCCCAGAGATTAATTAATAATCATACAAGATGTTACAAGGCGTTTTGCAAATCAACTCGCAAATATTGTAGTATATATGGGTTATGGTTCCTTTATGGCAGCCTTCGTGATGTATCGTTTGAATATAATCTGGTGGTGCATATGAGACTGAAGCCGGTGTGGTGTTAAAGGAACCAGGTGGTTTGGATACGTGTTATGAGTTTCATTTGTTTAATCTTGCGCAATCTGGCCAGTAACGATAATGGCTTTACGTATTAGGAGTGTCCTAGCGGGAGATTTCGGGGGGGGGGGGGGGGAGTGGTCCGAATTGTCACTCCGGTTGATGGCTGTACGGGCTTCCATGTTTTTGCCTGTGGTTGCTGTTGTTCTCCAGACTCCTCGGATATCTTTTCTTGCCCCACCCCACCGGCCAAACTGGCGGATGGATCGACTTTATACTTGGCTTGGTGACAACTTCGTCTTGGACTTCAGTAAAAAAATACACCTAGGGGGCGCCCAGGTAAAAGGTCACAGAACCTTCAAACTGGAACAAACGGACGGCTTTATACATCTTCAGTCAGTCAGTCCTGCACAAATACAGGATTAATTCTTATGGAGTGTGTTGAGCTCCTCAGCAATTTTTTTTTCAGGGGGTTCAGATAAATGTTTGCGCCCTGCCCCTCCCCCTCCAAACCCTTTATGGGCTTTAACATAAGTTCTTTTAGGTTGGACCCCCATTTACTGGATCCGCCATTGATAGTCAATGAGAGACATCAGAAGGAGTCACTACGGATGTACTGAATGATGATGTTGTATGAATGAAAGCAGCCACATGGAAAGAGGGTTGATAGACGTATGGAGGTGGAGTGTAATGAACGTATAGTAATGGTATGGTGTACATATAAAGTAATCTTGGCGATTTTTTAGATTTTTTTCATGGAGGTAACAGCCTCCATTTATTTTAATGCATGCGCATGCTTAACTAATTATTTGGTACATCTACAGAGTTACATTCCAGTTTCGGACTACGCGACAGGGGCTTTCATGCGATAACTCTGGCATCAAGCTCGGCGTATCAGTCTCCAGCGGGTCCTGGGTGTGTGTTATCCCGGTTGCTGGGTCATAACACAGAGGAACCCCCGAAAGGCGCTCTCGTTTGTGAGTGAAACACGACTGCTGGCCACTGTCTCCCATTAGCCTGCTGAGCGCTTACCCTTGATGGGGGCCGACCTAGAAAAATCTCACCGCCTCGGCTGAGATTCGAACTCTAGATCTCCCTGTGCTCTGTATCTTGGCGATTCTGGGTTTTCTGAGGAATATTCTTCCTTTCGCGACCCAGATAACCTTAATGCTTATTCTGACTTAAACAGATACATCTTTTACATTGAGACTTAACGGAAACGACATTTTTTCCGCCCTTAATTAGACAAAGGTGTAGTTCCGGGTATTTAAAAAAATAAGGTCTTTCAATAGCATTTATAAAGCAATTCAGATCTTACAACATATATTTGTATCTTTTAAAGATAAAATACTCATATGGGCGTTAGTTCAATTGAACAAAAATGTACATATTATTTTTTTATTGAACCTTGAACTTTCTCTCTCTCTCTCTCTCTCTCTCTCTCTCTCTCTCTCTGTCTCTCTGACTTGTCAATACCTTGAGTAAAATGACCCAGAATATTTGAGACACACAACAAATATAATCCTTACATAAAGAAAAAGAATATATTTAATGGTAATCATCTTGCATTAAGCCGAATGAAAATGAAAGTATTTTCTACGGACGGTTCTATGTTTGTCATACATTATCAGGCCTTAACAATCTCAGCACTACTGTGTTTAGAAGTAGTAACAGGACGGCCCTTTCCTAACTGTAGACTCAAGGCTGTTAAATACATCAAATGAACAACCGCAAAATGTTAGCCTTACTTTACATCACAATACGTTTCCCAGAGGCGTTGTGTCATGTCTTTTCATTTGTAACAAAGATAAAAGTTTAAATTGCGATTATACATGACACCACAGATTGGCGTTTCCGTTTTTTTTTTTTTTTTTTTTTCCTTTTTCTGGATATTTTTATAAGGCCGGGTGGCTCTTTTTACCCGTATCCAGTGTATTTTACCTGTGGTGCCATCGATGTAAACTTTTATTTTTGTTTAAGCATATGTAAGTGTCATTTTGATACTCTACATATTCCTACAAAATTATAACAAACTTGTAAAATTAGTTCTTAAACAAGTCGTCCATGGGCCAATGCGCTCAGCTGAATTTGACATGTATGACCTATTTTCCAAATTCGAAGGAGACTTGCCAAGGACTTCAGTGGATTTTACAATAGAAAATCCAAGGAAAATGGATACAATTTGTACCCTGTCTGTCTGGGTTCTCAGAATCATATATTTGGCCCATAACCCACAGCATATAGTCTATTAAGTCACAATATAATTAACAAAATTAACATGAACTTAACCGTTCATTTTTTACCTATTTATCTTGCAAAAGGTCAAAAACATGTTTCGGAAAGTAACAAAGCTGACCCTTGTGTAAACGTTAGCAGCAAAATGGAGCCACATCTACCAAACACAGGTACACACAATTGAACTTCACAACAAAGGGTACACACAAGCTACACATGCAGAATTGAATTTAAAAACTTTAACAGTGTTGCGTGGCCACAGGTGTTGCATGAGAACGAGTTAGTTACTGTTTTATAGTGAACAATAGATTATTAACAGAAATAGTATATTAATGATGGGTAGTCACACTGTAGTTGAATACACTGTTGGCGTCGGCGGCTGTTAATCCTATTATTACATTGTATTACGCTTCCACGTGGTTCTCGCTTCATCGAAACGAGAACACAGTGGAAGCTTAAAATGATTTGTTATTTGAGTAAAACGGACGTAAATACATGAAAGAGGTCAAGAGTAGATTTCAACCAGGGTAATTAAATAAAAAATTTATGTTTATTCCACTGAATGCGTTGAAGGCACTAAAGTGCTCAAACTAAAATTTCCGCATTTGCCCAAATCATATGTCACGCTGTTGCCAAAAATATCGCAACACATGTGTGAATAATAGTTCTAATGTAGCCAGAATCCACTTAACCCTCAAGGCCATGAGTGCTTCCTTGTACTGCACTTGATAACACGATAACGAGGTCGTAAATTAATCATTACCACACTCGGCGCAACTATGTTCGTTTTGAAGCTATAATGGAGAATGCTTGTGTTTTCGGAGGGGGTAATGGCGGGTAAGTTCTGTATATATACAGTGAAACATCAAAACAAGTCGAAGGGACCCTAAGAAAACTTCGACACATCCGAAGTTCGACACAAGCGGGTTTTATTTGGTTATGGTTTAACTAGAGTTGTCCAGAATATCGAGTCTGTAACTTCGACATAAGCGGGGTATTCGACTTAAGCGAGTTTGACACAACAAGGTTTCACTGTGTACACATATATATATATATATATATATATATATATATATATATATGTATGTATGTATGTATGTATGTATGTATGTATGTGTGCGCGTAAGTGCCGTTGGTAGGGAAATAGTCATCCAGCCAATCAAATCAAATATTCTCAAATAAACATTAAGATGTCTTATTGTGTTCAAAGATGTCTGAACAATCTTCCCTAGGTTCTAGTGTATCGGAAACACCTGGTCGCCAAAGCGTGAAACTACGGCTTGGTTCTACCAGGCCCGCAGCATTAGACCAAGTAGAGCATTCAACAGGCCCTGAAATAATCAATAATGCTTGTTCAAATGACAATATTAAAAATCCATGATTTATTTAATAGGTGAATGCAGGATACTTCGGTCCGACTGTGGGAGGCCAGTGAACAAATGTGAATTGGATCCAGAGGCAATGCTTTGTCACCCTGTCATGATTATCGACAGGGTGACCAAGCATTGCCTCTTGATCCGGGAAGGAGGGACAAGGAGGTTTTAACCCCCTTCCTCTTACTGGAATAATTATTTTTGTAGTCTTTTTCAGAAAATCCAAAGCAGTATCTAAGTCACTTGTAATTATGTGACTTATTTAACCAGTAAGTTGATCATTGTCTTAACTGTACACGGCACCCTTCCCAAAATCCTTGGTCTGCCGCACTCATTGAATTCAGCATGTTTGAGTACCTCTGAAAGCACACGCTCTTTGACCGTTTACCCGGTATATTTAGTTGTTGAAATGGCAATTGATCGCTCCGCTAAGATTCCCGAAGCTGCCCGAAAGGATGACTACGATTTTCTTTTCAGAATGAAATTCATTTATAAGATACATAGGTGGCGCCAGTGGGCGTGTGTGCTTAGTGCAGCAGGACGTATTAAGGTGACCTGTCACAGGATTAAAAATGATATGTTAGATATATGTAAGCAATGTATGGTGGGCGTACCGATGTGTCGTTTGAAGGATGTGTATAGATATGCACACTCGGAATGTAATCTAACATGTTTACGGGCTGACCTGTATTTCTTGATAGCTTTGGCTATTTTTCACCTGCTATTTCTTCCTTAACGCTACCTCCTTCCCCTTTTGTTTTGTCCTCTTGTCCCCCTGTTTGTACTCATTCATGATACCATAAAGTTGAGACAGCGGTTATAAAAATACTTCACTGAAGGAGTTTGGAGGATATAAACGCAAATAACATATCCGCCTTTGCCAGATGATGAGATAATATTTATTATTGTTGTGAATCATTTTGATTACCTCACTTCACCCATTAACATGATCACGCGGACCATTGCCAGCCTAGATTATTTTATCACTACTTCAAATATACTTGCGTGTTTTGCTCTCACGTGGAGTTATATGTTAATGATGCACACACACACACACACACACATATATATATAAACAGTGAAACCTCGTTGTGTCGAAGTTGAAGGGACCCTCAAAAAACGTGTATATATATATATATATATATATATATATATATATATATATATATATATATATATGAGATAAGGGATAATATATTTGAGAGAGAAAGAGAGAGACAGAGAGAGATTTTCACGAATCCTTTCCCAGTAACCAGGTAACATCCTTCGCCTTTCTTTTCCGACCCTGATTCTATATCGGTATATATATATGACAATGTAACATTATTTGTACCCAGTGCCTTAATTGAAATGTTTACTTATATTTTGGCAGAGACACTCATATATATATATATATATATATATATATATATATATATATATATTATTTGTACCCAATGCCTCTATTGAAATGTTTACTAATATTTTGGCAGAGACTGAATGCAGTGGTTTAAAGCTTCCTTAAAAGTAAACGAATCTTTCCTTGTTTATTTTTACGAGAAGGTAAGTGCTTGTTGTACATGTAAAGGGTAGGTGTTTTGCTCCCTGTTACCCCGACGAACCATACATAAAAGGCCAACTTCACGAGAGGAAGGAACAGTTCTCTGAGACGAGCAACTTTTGTAAGATGGCTGCCTACAGTCTCTTTGTTCTGCTTGCTTTGTTCATTGCAGGTAGGTGTTTCTAAATGTTCTTATAAATATATATTGGATTGCTGATTGTATTGTTTTGGTAGTTGGTGTGGATGTGTTTGAATTCAGAAGAAGACGCTATTATGAAAGATGCAGAATCTCGAGCTGGAGGTGTTTTTTAGCTCATTTGTCTTTCAGTTATGCTGAGATATCACCCTCTGAAGTCGCCATTCCGTCCGGCAGTCTGGTTGTTTGTCCCTCCGTCTGTCTGTTAGCACCGCGCACATCGCATAAAATACTAATTGAACATCCAGTGAGGCCCTTCAGAGCCTCCTTTTAAACCTCAAATGTGAGTGTGGCCTATATTCTCCGAGTTATGGAGCTTGTATGTGCAACAGAGAATGATTAACAATTTGATACAAAACTCCAGAATCTCAGTAGTAGTGCCATGATTCTTGCATCATAGACACCCACAGACTGGAGGCGGCTCTTGTACTGTTTTTCTAATTTTACGTAGTTCCTCTGTCTGTGGGACTGTCACTTGACAGCAGTGGTATCAGTTTCTCTGTTGTGGTTTCATCTGATGCAATGAAACCTAGTTTTATAGGATTTTGAAGACTGGTGGCGCCACCTGCATTCTTCCTGTTTTCATCCATCTTTTGGTTCAATTTTTAAACCTCTTATAATGGCAGCGATTAATATCAATTGCTTAGCTGTGGTTTCATCCAGTGGCCTGAAACATCATTTTTTTATTAACCATGACTGGTATTACCAGTTCCTTAAACTAATCCTGCCACCTGTAGTTTGTTTACGCACTTTTTCCGGTATTCTTGAAATTGCCCAAATACATCAAAGCGTCCAGGTGCCAGGGGTGGAACCTTGTTTTATGGTCTGACCAATGTTTTTTGATAGTTATACCCTATTTTGATGGTGCTGAATTCAAATCTGGATGATGCCACTCTGGCATCTTTGAGGGTTTTGAGATATTCAAGATGGCCGCCAAGATGGCTGTCAAATATGAAATCATCATATATTTGCAATAATATGGTGCATATATGTACTGCAAAGGGTTAATTTGCAATTATTTTGGTAAGGAGATCAATTATGTGCAATACTGTGAACAACTAAAAATAAATCTTTGATTTTAAGCCAAAATGGCGTCCAAAATTGCCGCCGTAACATATAAAGAATGTATATTTTGAAGGAAATGAAAATGTGATGTGCATGACTTGCACTCGAGTGGTTTACGGCACATATTGACGCTATTGTAAACAACAAGAGGTTGTCCTTTAAAGAATAAAAAGTGACAGTCAAACGACCACCAAGTTGAACAAGTGACCCATGGGTCATAACGCTCAGCTGACTGGGAAGAGACTTGCAAAAGGAAATTTTATCATCTGAATGGTAGTATATAACCATTGAACTGAAGCATCAAACAGATTAACCAACAGGCTGAGATTGTGTCTGTACTAATATACCTCAAAAATAGAGAAAAAATGCGTAAACTTTAAAAAAAAATACAGGTGGCTCCACCAGTCTGCAGAAACTAATAGAAACACTTAATGGTCAATATCCATGCAAAGAAGCATGGTGGTCTCTGCATTAGTTGTTCAGATACTTAAGCTTTTGTATCAAATTCCATGGAGATTTTTCATGGGTCTCCCTGTGTGTAAAGAATGAAGATTCTAGGTCCAGCTGTTATGATTTGTGCCCTGTTTACAGATGTTCTTATCTTTAAAGGTCTCAAAAATAGAGAAAAAAATTGAAAAAAGCCCAAACAAATACATGTGGTGCCACCAATATCCATACAAACAATTATGGTGCTCTCTGGATTAGTTGTTCCGATACTTAAGCTTTTGAATCAAATTCCATGGAGACTTTATATGGGTCTCCCTGTGTGTCCAAAATGAAGATTCTAGGTACAGTCGTTACAATTTGTACCCTGTTGACAGATAACTACATCCTTAAAGGTCTCAAAAATAGAGAAAAAAAAATTGTAAAAATTTGAAAAATACAGGTGGCGCCACCAGTCTGCAGAAACTGATGAAACATCTCATGATCAATATGTATGCCAAAATTCATGACCATCAGTGATGGAGTTAATCAGATATTGAATTTTCATGAAACTTTTGACTATTCTGGGGGGTACTTTTGGGCCCCATAGCTCGATAGATATTTGTAACAGAGACCTAATTTCTGGTTTCCATGGAGACTTTTCATAGGTCTCTCAGATTGTCAAGAAATAAGATTCTAGGTCTAGTCTTTACGATTTGTGCCTTGTTGACAGATGTTTACATTTTTAAAGGTCTCAAAAATAGAGAAAACAATTCGTAAAAAATCGAAAATACAGGTGGCGCCACCAGTCTGAAGAGACTGATGAAACATCTCATGATCAATATGTATGCCAAAATAATAACCATCAGTGATGTAGTTAATGAGATATTGAAGTTTTTGTATGAAATTTTTCACTATTCTGGGGGGTACTTTAGGGCCCCATAGCTCAAAGGATATGGGTAACAGAGACCACTTGAGCTAGTAAAGTAAGTAAAAATTAATATAGTCCGGTACTGATTTTGGTAAGATTTAGAAAATAATAATTCAGCATCCAAGATGGCCACTGATGCTCGAAATATTTAGCATATTAAACATTATATAAAACTTACAGAATATATGACATCAGGCATAGGGCAAGTATATTTATTCTATATGAAGTCCCAACTGCCAGTAACTCTCAAGGTTTAACCTTCTGTGACCTCGAGGAGCTCTTCCTCTTCATCACTATCTTCTTGGTCACAACTAATGTTTTCCTGTCTTGTACACCCGTTGTTACAGTTTCCAGCACTGTTGCATGCACAGAAAACTGTACACGATATCTGTGCATGGTGTATCCCTGGCACAACCGCATATGATCATTTCTAAGACTTCTGCCGGAGCTGGCTTGGTGCCTTTTAGGAACAGGAACTGGAAGTAGTGGCATGGAAGACTCATCCTTTGGCCAGCCGATTAGAGTGGGGTTGAGGTGCGGAGGTTCAGGATCTGTGGCCTGTCTCCAGATACGTTCGGGATGTTCAATGTGTTGTTGACATTGGGTTCGTGTAGCACGCATAGCTCGTTGCCATGACAGAATCGTCTGACCGAGGCGAGCCGGCTCACGTGTGAACCCTAATATGTAGAAACACAGCATTCTTGTTCTCGATGTTTCCTGTAACGCGCGTGTACTGTGTATTGTTCTTTAGATTGTTCGGAAAATGGAAAGTTCTCGGCTTGAGATGAGAAGCTATACATATAGGGCTGTGTTTTAGAGCCGGGGAGAGAGGCGAGAGAATATTCCAGCGGACAAAGAAGAGTGGAACCTTCTCCAATACATGCATGAGTTAGAGATTTTCTGCAATTTGTAACGGATTTTATATAGTCTTCAGTTTACCTTTCGGATCACTGCCAGAATTTCACTTTGGGATTACAGTATGATGATACCGACGTGTTTCTTCTTCTGTTACACCACTATCATGAGAACAATCTTGACTGCGCAGTTCTGATGGAAAGTACTAGTGCCAAACGAACAATCTGCAAATTTAGGGACACAGTCAAGAAACACCAGAATATAAAACCAGACCTGTTGGCTGCTCATGCTATTACTGGCTGTGATACAACTGCATATATGTGGGGCATAGGAAGGTCTCCCATGCTCAAAACACTGAAAAAAGGGCACACTTTGCGAAAAGAGGGAGACCTGCTGAGTAATATCCATGATGTCATTGATGATGCCAGGCACTTTGTAGCTGCATGTTATGGTTGCCAAGGAAAAAACTTGTCGGAAGCACGTTTTCAAGTCTGGCTTACCAAAACAGGTAAAAGGAAGATCACTCAGATGCCCGCACTGAAATCACTTCCACCAACTTCAGAAGCATTTTCAGAAAATGTTAAGCCCATTCACCTTCAAGTGTGTATCTGGAGACAGGCCACAGATCCTGACCCTCCGCACCTCAACCCCACTCGAGTGCGAGTCATGCACACTACATTTTCAGTTCCTTCAAAATATACATTCTTCATATGTTACGGCGGCCATTTTGGACGCCATTTTGGCTTAAAATCAAAGATTTATTTTTTAGTTGTTCACAGTATTGCACATAATTGATATTCTTACCAAATTAATTGCAAATTAACCCTTTGCAGTACATATATACACCATATAATTGCAAATATATGATGTTTTCATATTTGGCAGCCATCTTGGCGGCCATCTTGAATATCTCAAAACCCTCAAAGATGCCAGAGTGGCATCATCCAGATTTGAATTCAGCACCCTAAAAATAGGGTATAACTATCAAAAAACATTGGGCAGACCATAAAACAAGGTCAGATCCGAAAACCCATTTTGGCACCTGGACTATCCTAAAACCTGGTTTGTTTATTGGTCAAAAGTTGATTTATCAGTTGCTGTACCTGCATTATTTTCTATTTTCACATATTTTCCTCTGTTTTTAGAAGGTCAAATGACAGCAATTATATATGTATTTCAAACATTCTTAAACCTCATATTTAATCACCAATACCATTCTATTTTTCTCTTATACAACCTGTATAAACCAGTTTTGTTTGGATTCATCCATCACATATGTGTGATCCATCACTCGAGGAAGAACCGTGGTCACTTTGATGTCAGATCACATTTGAAGTCAATCTCGATTTGATTTTTAGATGACAAAATAACTGTAGTGAATGTTAGGCTTAAATATCATGGTAGTCAGCTAACACGAGGACCCATGGTTCACTTTCCTTTCCTTTTTATTATTATTATTTTTTTCAAATGTTGCACCGTAAGACTAAACACGCATTTCTGCGTTTGTCCTTTTTCCAGTGAGTCTGCACCATGTAACCGGAGAATCGAGACAAAAACGAGACCTCTGGGGCCTCAGTACTCTTTTGAGCAAAGTAGCTGGTCTAAGTAAGTGGAAGCAGTTGACCAAACTCAACAAGCACGGCAACTACTGCGGCAAAGGAAGCAGAGGGAGCAAAGTAATGGATCCTTTGGATGGGTAAGTTCCATTTATACAGGGCTTTAGATGAAAATAATATGATGTTCTAGCTCAATGTGTAATTTTCGGTTTAACTTAAAAATCATCCAGCATTTGAAAATTATTCTGTGTATTTATTTGAATAAAATGGAAATTCCCATTTTCATTCGTGCAAACATTACATTTGTGTACAATTAAGTGAATTACTTATGTAAGTCTACTTTGAAAGGGTATGAATGTATGTTAGTATGAATGATCCTGGAATAAATTAACATAAAAATATATTTCCACGACTTCTGAAGGTTTTGTTAATCTCTCTTTGCATGCAGTAACAATTATCTTGTTAAGTATATTGCAAATATGTGCAAATTTAATCTTATGTTCAAGTATAGTGTAGATTTATGTAAACATTAAATTTAACCTAAAATGTAGTTTTCCCTCTCGGTTAAAATCATATGCAAGGGCTAATGCTTACGGCCTGCCGTGGTAAAGTGGGGAAATGGACAGTCTGCTGAAAGTCTGGGTTAATACACTATCAAAACACATAGGGGAATCTACCAAGACCCTGGCTGTGACAAACTCGACTCAGTGGGCCCACCTGCTTTGACAGCCAGTAATCTGGTCGTAATGTCACAGGGCCGATATGGCGCTAATCGTGTCGTAATGTCAGAGGGCCGATAATGCGCTACCAAGACCGGTGTATGTAGAGCAGAACAATATTTCACCAATTAATACCACAGCCAACCACAAATATCTATATATTCTATTAACCAAGAGCGTTTTTATATTACGTTAAATTTACAGAACTAAGTTCATTTTATGAATTCCATTATTATCTAGTTTCGTTTCACAAATCGTGTGGCACTCTTCAGATAAAACAGCCTAGTCTATTCAGTGTAGTCTGTGTATATGGAGGCTTCCTTGAGGCGAGCTGTGCGTTGTCATTACTCTTGTTTACAGCTTCCGGTATTGCCACTGGGAGTCCGAATAATGAGGGCTTGGTATAATGTAAGATTAATGTAGCGCTTGTCTGGTATTAGGTTCCGTAACAGAAACTTCGCGTGTTTGCGTGACGTCACAAGTCCTTTTTTTAAGGTTGTAAGGTTATGATGGCATATAATAAAACAGTTTCTCAGAGGCACAAAGCAAAATTTCAGTTGTCAGGGAATAGGATTTTGCTTGTATCAGCATTATATAAGGATGATCAATGTAATAATTGGGTAACCCTTTAGTGTCTTTTCTACAGCATAATTACTAATCAGTTTTACCACTGGATTGCAAATACATGAATGAAACGGGTCTTTACTATTAATGAATGCTTATAGTGAACAGATGACTAGGAACTTGTTGTGATACTCACACGACTAGGTAGCGCCACTGTCTGCGCAGAGCCATGACAAATAAATATACATTTCTGAGATTAATTTGTCAAACATGTTCATGTTTCCGAAGCCAGGCTTGCCAAAATACTAGGAGTACGTACATTATTAATTGTGAAAAAAAGTTATAATTTTTGCCATTATTTGTTTTATTAATGTTACCGTGTGCTCTCAAAAATTTGATGTTTCAGTTGTTGTGAGCGCCATGACAAATGTTATGACAAGTGGTATGGTAGATGCGGACATCTTCTGAAAGTGAAATACGCCTACAATTGCAAGAGCAGCTGTAGATGCACCGGTAATATAACAATAATATGTTTGTACAGTTACACGGTTACACAATGTTACATAACTAAAAGTTACCAGACTCCTTCGGATTTTGGTTGAACAATAAAACGATTTAATATTATTTAAAGTCGAAGGGATTTTCTGTGAAAGTTGTCGACCTAAGTGAATATTAACAGGTTTATTAAATTTTATCGTAAATAATATCGTATTTATTAAATTGCTCACATGCATTGTAGCTGTAGTATTAGGTCCTTTCTAAGTGTGGTTAACTAAAAAGAGGCGTGGGCGTGTTTGAACAGTTTAATATGTTTATACCAAAAAATTCTGGATGTATCATAAAGGATACTGTTAAGCAGGTGTGTTTGATATTTTAAATGTGTGTCTTTTAGATTTTCATTAGCATATTCTAAAGGGATGTATACTTGATTTACTAAAAATTTACTTTCAACTTTCCAGACACATCCACCTGCGGGAGTGCAGCTTGCAATTGTGATCTGGTTTTCGCATGGTGTGTCAGAAGAAATCTTCGCTACTTGTAATCTTGCTATCCGCAGAATATG
Organism: Sipunculus nudus; assembly: GCA_026874595.1. Classification (NCBI taxonomy): domain Eukaryota; kingdom Metazoa; phylum Annelida; class Sipuncula; order Golfingiida; family Sipunculidae; genus Sipunculus; species Sipunculus nudus. Next base: position 14,535,635 of record CM049321.1, read on the forward strand.
AACGGAACATCTAGAATAGAACGTATGCATTTTTAATTCTTCAAAGAATATCTTTTTTTTTGTTTTCTTAAATATCAAATCTATCATGTAAACCACATGAAATTACAAATTGTAATAAATGTGTTTGATACACTCAGCGTAACGATTGTGCTTTGTTCCGTGAATGGGCAAAATTAGGAGCTGTCTGATGATACGTAATGGTGATTTTAAACACCTTTATATCATACTTCAGTAACATAATGGCCTTTCAAAACAGTCCAGATTCACAGCAGGTTTGATAATCGTGTTTATTGGTCTGCTTTATTTGTATTATTGTTGGCATATTAAATCTACAATTACAAATCTGTTTGAAAAAGAATGCAAGCCTCTGCCATTTTGGGGTCCCTATTGCTCCAAAAACCTTGTTTACATTCACTTATTCAGCTCATATTCACACCAAAATCTGATTCATTATTGTCCCATTCCTGAAATTCCCTGCAACTTTTATGAGATTCCGTTCATGATTGCGGGATTTATATAGTAAAGAAACAAACACACAAACACGCAAACACACAAAAGAATGAATGAACCTCATGGCCGGGGCATTTATAATATAAATTACTCTCTAAAGATACCTAGTTTATGTACAAATGTATGTATCTGTAAAAGATCCCTTTGTGCCAAATGCTCACAGAGTATCTTACTTGGTGAAATGTTCTGCAAATTGTGGGTTCAATAACCATTAAATCCATTAACGTTTCCATATAAGCCAAGTGTCATAAGATATGAATGTCTCCTTTGCATAAACTGATCTGATGAAAACCTTGGGTTGAAAAAGTGAATTTTAAATAAAAGAAGAGATACAGCCTTGGCTCAAGCAATGTCAGGTTGTTCATAACTCTAAATAACATATCACTTTGATCACTCAGTTAATGTCTTTTATGTATTCTGGTGTCTGCACCAGTGCTTATATATTTTCCCCAACGTTCACTTATCTAAAAATAAAATGAAGATGAATGAAAGTAATATTAATTAGTTGACATCATAGACGCTCTGGATATGCCAGCGCTTTCTTAAATCTGCACTGTTAGTCCCAGTGTACAGCTAACGGTTTTATTTTCTTAATGTGTTTGTGTGTGTGTGTGTCTGTGTATACGTTATAGCAATCAATTATCTTTTTAACAGATGCGTATGTATATATTTAGGGAAAGATGATTCCTGTTGAATAAGATAATACGTCAGAACAGAAGCTGCATTTCCTAGTGTGAATATGTGCACAACTTTCTAGGATCAACTGTTGTATAATAAATATGGAATGCGCAGATTAAGTTATAGATTAAATATAATCGATTCACGATCGTATGCTTATCTGGAGAGATATACAATTATTTATCAAATGACGTAGAGACCGTAACATTTTACTACTACCATGTTTAAGGATTTTTTTCTGAAATAGCGATGGTTATTCAATGTGTTACTACAAACGGTTCACAGTGCCATCTACTGTTCAATAAGTGAATCAAAGCACTGCGATAGTGATGATAGACAACTCTCTCTCTCTCTCTCTCTCTCTCTCTCTCTCTCTCTCTCTCTCTGTTTATACCGGTTTAAACAATCCTTTATTATATGTCTATTACAAGGGTCTATTTGCTCATGTATATCATGTTCAGTCTCATCAATGTAATGTCCAAAATGATTCTCACATATTCTTGTAAATATGAATAAATATTTTTCTCAATTGACGGGCAGTATCCTAACATTCAGGAGAGAAACTAATAAATCCGAAGTCGATAAGTCGATCATGTTCTCTCGTGACATTTTACATAAATGTTTGGTAGATAATGTATTAATAATTATATCCTTTTCAAGACTATCTCTACAACAGTCGTGTCCTTTAGTTTTCAAAATTTTTTATTCATAAAAAAAACATGTGTCTGTAGATGTTTTCAGATTTGTTGTTGTTATTGTAAATTTTAAATATTCCGTTGATATGTTCCTTTGAGTACGATCACTTCGACTGTTGTAAAGTTTAATTCATTTGTCATTTAATTGATTTATTTGTAATACACAACTAGTGTACCAGTGTCACTTCATTGAAACCAGTAAAAGACAAGGCTGGAAAGTACTGAAACAAGTCATGCCATTTGGATGGGTCTGTCAATTAATGCAGATTCCAAAAAAGCGATGTTAAAAGCTACCATTGATGTATTCTCATTTTGACAGGTTTACTCATATATATTATGTTATCTCATGAAACAAGTCCGTGATTGTACCATCCGGAGGTGTATTGATCAAAAGTATATAAACTTTCCTATCTGGGAATTCCCATTCTAATTCTAGACATTCCATTTTCTTATAAACTCATTTACCGAGGATGTTGTTGAACCTCGCGAATATTGCTAATACCCCCTCTCACAATTCCAGTTTTCACATCAATTAACTGTAAATCCGCATTTTCTCCACATTTTTAGACAGATGATTTTAGGAGATGATGTCAGGTTCCCACACCTGTTTTAACCTAGTTTCCGGAAACCGGGTGTACTCTATGTTCCATCAGTTCCTGGAGACTGGCATCTGTATTATTTCTTACGCAACTTTTCCTATATTGTGAGATCAAAAGATGACACCAATCATATCAGTTTCTCAGCAGCAGTTTTCTCTATTTAGAAGATATGTATGCTCATAGAACAAGGAGAATTCCAACAGCTGCAAATAATGGTGGCGACACCTGTATCTTTTTCTATTTCTCTCTGTTTTTGCGACATCAAAGGACGGTAATCATAACAGTTTCTCAGCCTTTTTTTATCCCTCAGGACGCTGAATACATAGTATGTTTATTATATCTCCCAGGGAGGGAAAGGCATGTTTTTTTTTGGTCCAGTCATCTATCATCATCTGTAGGATATCTTGTGGGCACAATTACATTTGAAGTGCTACATATTTCCCTCCGCAACTTGAATCTATAATTATTGCAACAAAATGGTTCGAAAACTGGTAAACTTGAACTTGATCTTCAAGGTCTAGTAGGCCGAAATGTAAAATTATTATAATATTATCCCCATCATTTTTGATGTATTGTATACGTTATTTCTTTAAACTAGACACACCAGTTAATTCCATCATGTTGTCGGAATAAAAATCTTGATCTTCAAGGTTATATTTACAAAAGTTTAACATGATTAATATGGACCCTATTGCATTTGATATACTCCTTACTTTTTTCATCAATTTCGATACACCAGTTGTATCTGACAAGTTCCCAGAGGAGTCTGACAACTGGAGAGTTTAACCCTGATTTTCAAGGTTAGATCTTCAAAATCGTAAATCGATGTGACCCCATAATATTAATGTACTGATGATTTTTCTCTCAAATGTGACACAAAAATTGTTTCCGCAGTGCTCATTGGAAACAGAGAAAACTGGTTACATTGGCCTTCACGGTCAAATCAGCTCAATTATACTTCATCTTTAGCATTCTTTGTCACTCAATTACTTTTGGTGTATCGAGAATGTGCCCCTCAAAAACTAATATACATTTTCGAATATTAATTAAGAAAAAAGACGATCAATACACGTACTTGTAAGAGAGTTCCTAGAACATAAGCCATTTGACAAATATCATACTTTTTATGGAAAATGCAATATCCCATTATAAAATGTATTAAAAAATTACAAAATCATTGTTGGAATGTGGTCAATGGTGTGGTTACAAATATTGGTCAATTGCAATTTGACATGACAATCTTTATTTGTTGCTTCTCTCCAAGAAACGTAACATCGACCAGGGGATTGAAATCTCATTGACACTCACGACCTTTTTTAAATCCCATTATGAACTTTGAATTAGTATGAATCCCACGAATCCGGCAAAACACGTGTGAAAAAAACTAACGTTAATGATGATGATACTCACAATATGGCGCAAACTTTCATGGAATATGCCTCGTATATTTAATGTGAAATGCTGGGAACTCTGAATGCCGTGAAGATATTGAAGATTTATGAAGGCAGTCATTTCCGCATTTAGGGACTATTGTTTATCTGTCTTTACATGTGCACATCTTCAATTGAAGTATTTGATGTTATTGAATTTTTTTTCTCTTCAATTGTTCATTAATTGAGATGAAATGCACGTACAGCAACTAATGTTACGGCTGAATATCGATGGGAAGTGTATCGTAGCAGTTATGATTCACGCTTCACCACGTGCATTTGGAGAAAAAGTACGCATGTATTCAAAGGGACAGACGGATCAACTCATTCATATTTAAAACTGATATAATTATATAGCAGTCACGCGGATGAAAGGAAAGAGGTCCAGAATAAAGATATGGGCTTTACGCTCAGTCTTTTAATGGCCAGGCATTCATACCACACGGAACAGTATAGCGGTCGTATTTTCATAAAACGCATATTGCACGTGCTCTCATTTTGCCTATTTGGAATCGTCGCAGGTGAGATTACAGACGGAATAAAAATGTGAATTTTTTTTTGTGATTGTTACCCAGTGAGCATGTATATAACATATATGATACGATTTCATTATATGAAATGGTACCATATACTGTTGTGATAGTATTATCACATCTGGATCTGGAGCCTTTGTTTCCTTTAAACGCAAACTGTATAATAAATATTAAATATAGACATTAATATAATATAAAAATGTAGGCAGACATTTCTCATGTTAATACGGTACTTTCTGGAGATAAAGTCCCCATATACTCACCAACCTTCCAACACTTTATTTCAGAGGATGATGCATCGCTACCGTTTGACACCTGGTATCGGATACAAAACGGGAGGAGGATGCTGTCAATAAGGACTAAACGATTCCGTATGACAGGGATCCCTATGACACGTACAATTGGCTGCCTGGTTGAGTGTAATTTCAACCCATTATGTCACGTCACAACACTAGATACAAACAGGTACTGCGTGCTGGGACTCGCAAACAATTGGTCTACCAGCAAAACTATTGACGCCATAACTTTTCAGAAGATCAAAGGTAAACAAGATATAAAAATAAACATATTTGTTTTCTAGTTCACGTATATTTTTTCCCGTATAAGTAGATTTTTGACACAATGACATTCAAAATACAGCTGTTTATAAAGCTATCATTTATTTTAAGCCAAAATCGAGTGTTAAATTGTTTCTCCAAGACATTAAAAGTAATATAATATCAGAAAATGGCGCAATTTACTGCGCTTTTGATTTAAAATACAACTGGAGAATATAAAAATCTATATTAGATAACATAATAATGGAACGTGTTTTTCTCAAAATATATCTTCTTTTAAATTTTTATCCTTGACCAGTCAAACAAGAGCGAAAATCTAAGAAAGTGAAGCCAATCATCTTTAGTGCCATAGTCACGAGAGATTTTCTTAAGGACGGGAAGAAATTCCGTGAGTGCAAATATCTTGGGCAAAGGGTCATCTGAAGTATTTTGATTGACCTCTATCACAGAACAACATTCTGCGCACACATGTTCATTTCATCTGTCACAAAATGAGACAACGTCGTGTCTTCCTCGTGTCCAGCCTTAATTTCTTCAATGACAAATAATATGTTCCAACACCCCTGTCCACGTCGGTTCTAAGCTCAGCTGACTGAAAATAATCTGAGCTGTAGTCCGTGCTCTTGTCCGTGGTCCGTCTGTCCGTTACCATTGCACAAAAACTAACCACTGAACCTAGAAACTTCTAACCGAACATCCAGGGAGAGGAATAAAAAAGTCACATTGGATATCTTAAATAAAGTCACTGCGATCTATATTCTCCAAGTTATGGGGCCTGTTTGTGCACCAAGAATGATTAAAAATGAATAACTAATGAATTGATTGTCATGACTCTTTCCATTCACTTTGGTAATGGACAATCTGTATGGTAATCTGTTCCTGAAGACTGGTGACACTATCTGTATTTTTTTTCTAATTTTCACGCATTTTTCACTGTTTTAGAGACCTTCAGATGAACAGGAAAGGGCACAAATCGTATCCTTTTGACCTAGACCTAGACTGTGCACCACGAGAGGTCTTAGACATATCTCCTTGGAAACATTCCGATAGCTCATGATGACCCATATTTTGCGAGCTACTTTCTGAAAACACGATTACGAGAATCTAGAGAGTCAGCATGGGCTCACATTGTATCCATTTTGGCTAGAATTACTGTACACTCAGGGAGGTCCTGGGAAAATGTCCTTTTAACACGAAATTAGTTTACCGTGACCTATATTCTGTGAGCTACAGGGAAGCTAACATAATCTGAGCACCCCGAAAGTCATATTTTATCCGTTAGGCATAAAATCTTCCAACGCAACATCCATCAGGGTTCTGGACAAATTTCTTGGAAACCTGAAACTAGGTCATTATGACCTCTGAGAGGAGAACTGGTGACTTATTTCTCACTTATACAACCTGTATAGGCCCATCACTAACGGAAGTTCTCTGTCGACCATGGTGTCAGAAGGTCAAATCAGTTCTGAACTTAATCTCATTGTTACTTTTAGATGATGAAATGTATGAAGGTAATGTTGGTCAGATGAGCGTCATGACCCATGTTCACTTGATACATTTCTTTCCAATCCATTTTGCCAAGACAGGAAGAAAAGGACTGTTACATAATGACACATAATGATTTAAGCCAGAATAAAACCTCAACGTTGCGATTGCGTTTACTCGTATGTAAAGAGCGGACAAGTGGGGCTAATAACTGTGTCTATGTGCAGCATATGAGTCACGCAATGCTTTTATTACGTAACACAAGTAATATAAATATATAGGGCGCAAAGTGCAATAGACGATACATCTGTGACGTCAGGTCCATGTGCTGCCATCATTATATATGCTGTTGTGTCGCTATGTCAAACATAAAGTTATGTACGTTTTACATATTGTATCAAGGTAGACGGGAATTCGGAGGGAGAAAACATACATAAGTAGCTGGCCAACTTATATCCAGATTACGCATAAATCATGGTGTAACTTCCCTTACTTCTGGTTTTCCTTAGGTAGAAAATTCGGCATGGGGCAATCCGGACAAATGTATGAAAATTCTACAACTTTAAATACTGGATATAGAAGAGGTATTCGTGATACCAGGGTGAAAGGTAAGTATATATATATATATATATATATATATATATATATATATATATATATAAATCAAATATATATATATATAAATATATATATTTATATATATTCTAATAATATAATCCCCACAGTGCAATACAAGCATTCAACATGTAGCTGCAATTCCATGGCTAATTTTCTCAAGATTTCCTACCTACCCCCATAGCGTTATTGAACACACGGCATGAGACTTGTCGCATTCATTGGGTCGTTGCGTTCCGGTCTGATATCAGCCCACTTAATAAAAATAAGTGTATAAAGCCCACGAACCTGAAATTTGAAGGGAATTGATGGCATTTCTGACTACTTTCAGTGAAGATAATTTCATATAATTACCCCAGTAATACCAATCCGAAAAATACAGAATTTCTCATTTAAAGCTGTCCGCGGCTACACTGGGCCAGTTATTCTTATATATATAAAACTTTTACACATTCTCTTCCATAGAAATATAAGTGCATTCCATATTATAAAACTGTAGTAGTGCTGACTGGAGGGTGATTAATTAGCTAATAGATATATCGATGCTACTCGATACAGTATTTGGTATATGTGCAAACCGTTTCCTTGTGCCGATTATGTACACAAATTTTGGAATTATTAGGTGTTTGGAAAAACAGGGAGCACCAAAAACCACCGAAGTGTCAAAACCTTTAATGGAACATTAGTTTATAAGCTTCAAATTCAAGCATTCATTTGAAAAACAATACTTAAATAATTCTCTAAATATAAAACTTAGCTTACATTTAGAAAAATACCTTTGAATAGAAAATAAACACTTCTTATTTCTTTTTCTTTATGTCAACCTTAATTATTGTAGTCAGTGAGGAAAAGGACAATTTTTCCAGGACTTTATTCAGGAAGACAAAGCAGAAAACGTTAATATTATCTTTGATATGGTAGTATTCAGTATGTTTGGCATGTTTAGGGTTAATTTAATACGGATATAATACGGGAGCTCTCAACTTCTTCTTTAGCTTTAGATGGACAATAACCTGTTCTATCAAAGCTTATGGATTTTCTCATGAGAAGGAAACGTCGTATTTCAGAAGATTAAATAGAAAATAACCATAAAATCCCTGTTTATTATCAAATCTATACATTGAAACATACGACTTTATTCAGATTTACACCTGTGATATTATTAACAGGATGTCCAAAATGGTTTAAACACAAGTTTGAATCTCCACAAAACGACAACAAGATGCAGGTTCAGTCATGCTATCTACTCATCAAGGTCAGTATAAATTGATTGACTGGTTCGTGATCATAAGATCCTTTGAATGATTTATTGCCACAAAACATAGCAAGTACATTCATGTGGTATTCTACCTAAGTACATATATAAATGTAAACATGTATCAATAGATCTTTTCTCTAATATCTCATATACCAGCCGTGGTTGATAATCCCGTTGTTATTGCTTTGATTAAACAGACGTCAAAACGGCTTATTGAAGGCATTTTATTTCCATCACAAAAAAACATTAACACTCCCGGGACGTTTATAAACAAATGTTGCAGCCATTAATATTCCGTTCACTCTGTGCACGCGGAAACCCCTCAACCGTACATCAGCAGAAAAAGAATGCAAGGAGATTAACGGAAATCTACTTAGTGTAGAATCCGAAGAAGAACAACATCATGTGTCAAACTTTCTCGAGGAATGCCGTAACTACATTATTTGGTTACATACGAAATCTTTATCTAAACAGATGAAACAGGAAAGAATGTAACAAATCTAGGAAATGTTATTAATGATCCTACGTTAAGTTAATATTTTTTTGTAAATTAAACCAAATACCTTTTTTGTCACAATTATATTTCTCAGGGTTGCATCGTTTTAGGTTACATATTCCGCCACTCGTTCTAATATTTATTCAACTAATGTCCATTGCTTAGAACAATTCGAAATAATGAATCGATGACCGTCGTAATAATGATCACACAAATAATATTAGGAATTAGTGTGGATTTTACACTTTGGGTGTTATATGATGAATATTAATATGGATATTATACAATTTTTCCATTAGCGGGGATTCTGAAATACTACTGGATTTCTCTTTTATTCGTCCCTGAAACGAATACATGGTACTGGACGTCAACAGGGGAACGAATGAAGTACAGTAATTGGTTTCCTTGGCAGCCGATCTTTCTCCAGAAAATTCTTATTACGCAGCTATAAACCCCTTCATTGGGGACCAATGGTCAAACACGCGCATCAACTTAGTAATGTATTCAATATGTGAATCAATCACAACAACCGGCGCAAGTGAGTGAAAAAACGAGGGTCAATCCTAAATATGAAATACATTGTTATGGTTGTTGTTGTTCTTCTTCCTTTTATCATTTTATTATTATTATTTTTCGCGTTACCATCGTCATCATTATCGTTTTAGTCTTTTTTACTCCTCCTTATTTTCCTTATTATTGTTTAACAAAAGTAAAAGATCTTTATCAAGAAGCAAGTAGAATTACAATTGAATATGTTATTATGTGCTTGTGAGAAAGCTTGCATATATTGAAGTCGGAGAATACGTTCTAAAGACCTTCAAATTACCAATATGTTAACTGCAGTGTTCGGATACGATTATAATTTCAATGTTACGTGTTTTTCTGAACGAAGACAATTTTTATAACCTATCCTTACATATCTGGCGCCTGTATGTCTTGCATGATTGACATATTTGCCTGTATTAGCTTAACCTATCAAAGAGGAACAAATGTGACTTGGATCTGACAGTGCTGTTTGCAAATATCGGCGTTGCTGCGTTTTTGGGTCAGGCAGAGGAAGATACATCACAGATGACCTTACTTTTGCATTATATTATCCTGCTAATAGTTCCGTAATTTTTGTGTAGGCTATATATATATATATATATATATATATATATATATATATATATATATATATATCTCATATATCATATCTGCTTTATAGTTAAAATAGTGATGCCATAATTGCTTGTCCACGATATCAAGATTTTAAGTCAGTCTTATTTGGATATAGTTCTATCGTTTGTGCCTCAGTCCGGCTTTCGTGTGGGCAAAAATAGTATCCCGAAATTGACAGAGGAATAAGACTTGAACTCTGCACAATTTAAGCTAAACACAATACATATATAAAATAATGTGTTTAGGTGGTCATTCGTAAGTGTAGATTTTACATGTTTCAACTGACATTAATCAGTGCTTCTTTTGTACATGTTGGTTGAGCAGAACATTCATACAACATTTTGAGCTCAGCAAACAACTAGATTTATTGAATTAGCATTATGTGTATTTATGCCATCAGTTCTTGTCGGTGTAACTATTGACAGTTGGGCTGAAAGGCAAATGCATCTTGAATGAAATTGCGTATCATGAACATTATTTTCCTCGTTATTTACTTGAGTAGTAGTATAGATTTTTCCGATCTGAGATATATCATGGTGACTTTATCTCTGATTTATTGACCTTAATTCGACCATTGGTTCCGAGTTTAGACCATTTCATGTTCTGCTTGTCAGGCGAACAGCAATACCAAATGTGTAATTAGTGATCTTTTTACTGAAAATACATATTAGAATTGAAAGTATACACATATCGCAATGTTACTCTCTAAACACACAACCAGATTGGTATGTTGGGCAAGTGTCTCATTGTGGTTTAGCATTTCCCCATGTTACACATCGTGTGGTTGTGTTGTTGCAATAAAATATTAAAATTAAGATGCCCTCCTCTGTTCTCTGTTTGAAATTGAACATAGATTTGCCAGATGAAACCCTTACTGACTGAAAGTGATTTCGGCGTTCAAGCCAGTCACAGGTCTCCGTAAACCCAGCTCACACTGGCTCCCTCAGCAATGACAAAGTTTGACAGATTGAGTCGGTAAACAGTTACATATTTAAGGCGAAAGTAGGAGATATTGATACAGTTGAAGTTCGTAGTGAGAGAGGTGGAGGAAGGCGGAGAACCCGGAGAGAACCACCGACCTTGGACGGGCTTCCACAACCCACCCTCATGGCAGCACCTGGAATCGAACCCAGGTCGCCAGCGGCGAAGGCCGAGCGTTTTAGCACTCAGCTGTCAAGATGAGATGAAACCCTTGCCACGAAGTCAGAAGGAGAATTCTGGTAATTAACTTGATTGGCTGCCTCATTTTGGGTACAATGCATCCCAACAGATAATTATCATCGATAGTATCATATCGTTTTATGAGGCATCCGTACTGGTTATTCTTGCTCTAAAAACACCATTGGCCAGTATACGCATGAAGTTAGAGAGTCCTCTGATACAGTTCATCTGTTATTCCTGCAATATATTTTATGGAATGCATTAAGCTCACCTTTATTTACCTCGGGGGTGGGGGGGGGGGGGTAAAACAGATAAATGTGGCGATTATGCAACATCACAATTATATTCTCCAGGGTATTGATTCCATAAATGCATTAAGAAAGAAATATGAATAAACATATACGGTCTGTTATACCAATCAGTGATGACCTAAGCGGTTGAACTTGAACAACATACACGTGACGAATCACAGAGATGACATCACAATGATATGCATTGGGCCAGTATTTGATTCCATTCTGATCTGGTAACATTACCGACCCTTTTACGACGGTGTGGTGATACTTAATATCCCATTGCCCGGTAAAAGGAACATAATCAACAATAAACTATCCAAAATTTTCATATATCTTTACGTTTATGTTTTCCTATTAGCCATACGTACCAAACGTTCACACAGATAGAGCATTTACACAAAAACGTCTTACATATAAGTGCTGAATGGACAACCTTAGAGGATTCAGGTAAACATTAGTTTTCTTCTTGACAAGTGTCTATTTCATTGGAACCATAACAAGTGACAGTTTAAGCCTACCATACAGATACCGAACAGACATAAAGCCAGTTAGTATGTGATTATAGTATTAGAGATACCATATGCTCGTGGGGAAATCTGACCATTAAGAACAAAAAGCAAAATAAATTGGTCTAAATTTATAGGAAAATAATGCTATGAATATGATGAAAAAATGGTTGAAGGTAAAAGCTTGCTTAGTGATTATATTTTCTGGCTAAAATCAGGCCGAAGGCTGCAGTACTAAAGTGCAGAACAAATCGGTATTCCAATTCATTTGCACGAATGGCGATTAGATTGATTCACGCATAGATAAATCAATATATAATATTAATACTTTTTTATATTTTACCACATATCTTTTTTTTTCACTCAGCACCATGTCTTGCATATGATATCACCTGCAAAGCAAATTCTTGTATTGGTATTCAATTAATCCTGTACCTTGTATCTCGTGTATCTTGTAATACTGCTTGTAGTGATTGTTGCTAACCGAATTTACATCTTCCCTTCAATGAGCATATATTGTTTCAACAAAATACTCCTTTCCCCTGTTGATCTTATTTATGTTAAAATTCCGCTTGGGCTGTCTAACTAGACGCAGGACTTTGCGATTACAGGTTACTGAATGATACAGATGACTTTTAATGTGCCCTGACAAAACACAACGGGTCTTGTATTCACTAGGCCTGTGTTCTCAACACTCTATTGGCCAGAGATCACGAGCACCTAAATGATCAAAAACGCCAACTCGATGACTTATTGTTATTATTGATAATCTATTATTGCAGACTTATGGTATAAACACACGCAGCGAAATATTAGTGTGATACTAATCAAAAAGATGTCATGTATGATTCAACATTCAAATATACGATACATACACATATACACCCATACACGTTCAAACATACAAATAAAGATGCATATATATATATATATATATATATATATATATATATATATTTAATGTGTATTGATTGAAAATAAATACACAGAAAGGTCGGATTATAGCCGATTGAACTAGTTTATATAGTAAAGTAAACTGACTTTTCTGTGTATTCATGTTCCATTTATATATTCAATGAAGAACGACGATTAATACATATCTCTATATGTATCTAATGTTTATACATATATATATATATAAATGTAGATCCATATGCACATACATACACATACATACATAAGCAAATATGTAAACAAGGGCTGAACCAAGACAGCGGCCATCTTGCCCATTGCAGAGTCTATGGTCGTATCCGCGCCAGCAAATAATAATGTTCGTGCTTTCCTCAGGCACTGCTTCTTTAATAAACAGTTATTTGGAAATTCCAAATCTTATATTTAAACCAGTTATTTTATACAATGTACTTTTATTCTTCATTTTGTTAAATTCTTTTAACTTATAAAACATGTAATTCTAGGAGTTGATTAAGAAATTAATACATTTCTATAAACAAAACAAAAAAAAGATAATACATTTAAGGAACATAATCATATTAAACATAACCTGTTATTTCACACTATCAGTTCAGTTTTGTTTGATACAAAGGTTTCCCAGCAGAACCATCCCAGCACACAGTCTCATTGCCTCGCTTACGGCTTTTTATCACCTTGTTATGACCGTGCCTGTTGGTAAATACAATCCACGTGTGTCTGTTTACCATTGCGAGGCCGCGGAGGATCGATTAATAGGGGCAACACGCGGTGTTTTAGCCAGCGGGAACATGTTATAAATTTTTTTGGCCAGGTCAGTCAGGGCATCTCCTGATTGACATGTTTTGTGGCCCCGCGCTGCACATGGCCCTACGCACTGTGTTTATATTGACACCTGCCATTGCGCCCGGACCACAGTTTTCAACACTCGTTTAAAGGAGAAAGCAAGCATTTTTTAAGGCAATGTTTTGGCAGATACAGATTGGGCCCCTTTAAGGTTCCAAAAGCAATATACTGCATCATCGCATGAAAACAGTTTTGCAACCAGGATAAAGAGACACTGAGGAAGAAGACATATTTTGAGAGAAAAATGGGTTGGAAGATTTTTGACTCGATTCGAATTAATGTTAATTAAAAAGCGTGTAAGATGTAGAGCATGTGTATATTTGGGTCAGTTAAATAGAACCTAGCCCATTCTTTTCAGTTCTTTAACCTCGTTAAAGGTAAAACATTGTTTGGTTGTCCAAGGAGCATATTGTCAAGAGATTCGTTCCTTGCTGAATAAATAATCCAGAAGATTGTCTTCTTTATAGCCTTCCAACGGCAGAGTTTTAGTCAGAATTACATGGTGTTGTAGTGTTGATTCAGTATGTCGGTGCATAGACTCTAAACCAACTTTAAGAACCATTCCAGAAACTTCAAGACCTGGATGAATTACCATTTTCAGACCAAATAACAGTATACAGTTCAACCTCCATGGTGATCAAATTATGTAAATCATGTTCCCATTCGACTTAATATTTGTTTGTGTCCAGTGACCTCCTTACATGAGTGATGACATTTTTTTTACGTTTATTTTACAATATTCAAAAATTTCCTATCGTCGGGACATAGTGTGAAGCGGAAACTGGCATTGAATAACAAAAGCACAAGAGAACACCCGGGATTTTTAATTCGCAGTATGATGTGAAATGTCCAGGGGCCTCCTAGCATGATTGATGACATTTCATTTTATATTTAATGTACAATTTACAAAAAAAGTCCTCTTTTCGGGATATTGTTTAAAGAGCAAACTGGCAATGAGATAAGAAAAGCACGGTCGAAAAACAGGGATTCTTAATTCTCCTGATATTGTGAAATAAAAGTGCAATACAAATGGTTGTCTCTATTTTTTTTTACTATAGGGGATGGTAGAGAAGAGCCCCTGAGTACTTCAGAAAAATGAATGTGAGTTTTCAGAAAAAGAATTGTTACATGCTCATTAAAATTTTAACGTGAAAGCTATTGGATCCATCGAATGGTTGATATAGCTAAGTGGTAAAACGCTTGGCTCTCTCTGCTGGCGACCCGGGTTCGATCCCCGGCGTGGCTATGAGAGTGGGTTGTAGTTGCCCATCCAAGGCCGGTGGTTTTCTCCGGGTCCTCCGGTTTCCTCCACCCCTGCAGACTACCTAACGCCATCACCGGAGCCGTGGAGAGTGCCTCGATGAGTTTAAATAACTATTTGTACAACCCATGTAAAATAAATAAAGTTTGTATTTATAAAGGCGAGTCATGACATATTAAACCGTAAAATGTGTTACTTCTAAAATTAGAAAATGGTTGGTTCGATATCTATGACAGTATGATCTCTATTTTTTCAGATATTTTAATAATTAACTAAGATTAATTAAAATACATAAATTATATTAATATATCCCTTTGTTTTAGCAGCCTTGTCCACTTCATTTGTTTTCAAGATATTTCTTTTAAATTTATTTTGTTTGCTATAACAAAGTATTTTAAATCAAAGATGGTTGTGCGGTTATTTTTAACTATTTGAATAGTTATTCACGAAAGAGCTGCAAAATCAATGGCGTTATTTCAGGTGGCCATATCTGTTTGTCCATGTAATCTATCGGGACTCATATGTGACATACAAATATCATTGTGACATCATCTCTATAATTCGTCAAGTGTATGTAGTTCAAGTTCATCCGCCAAGGTCATCACTGAATGGTCGAACAGACCGTATATCTGTTCACTCATATTTATTTCTTAATGAATATATGGAATCCATACCCTGGAGAATATAATGGTGCTGTTGGATAATCGCCAAATTTATCTGTTTTTATCCCTGAGGTAAATAAAGGTAAGCCTTAATGCATTCCATTAAATATATCGCAGAAAAAACAGGTTAACTGTATCAGAGGACTGTCCATCTTCATGTTTTTACTGACAATGGTGGTATTGGAGCAAAGATAACCAGTACGGATGCCTCATAAAACGATATAATACTATAACTGATAATTATCTATTGTGATGCATTGTACCCATTGTACTGAGGCAGCAACTCAAGCTTATTACCAGAATTAATGTTTCCTTCTTTCTTTGCGGCTAGGGTTTCATCTGACAGATCTATGTTCCTTATCACACAGAGAAAGGAGGAGGGTATCTTAATTTTAATATTTTATTGCAGCAACAACATGAAGTGTAACATGGGGAAACGCTGAACAACAGTTACACACTTGCCCAACATACCCATCTAGCAGTTTGTTTAGAGAGTAACAAGGTCCCCCTTGTAAGATATGTGTGCACTTTGTAATTCTTATATTTATTTTCAGTGAAACGATCATGAGGTAAGCATCCAGTCATGCAGTTTGCTTGGCAAGCACAACATGAAATAGTCTGAACGTAGGACCAACAGTAGAATTAAGGGCAATACACCTCAGATAAAGTCATCATGAAATATCTCTTATCAAAAAAAAATATTACATTCTAGTCTAGTAAACAACAATGAGGAAAATAATGTTCATGATACACAATTTCTTCAAAGTTGAAGTAACTAGGTTGCCATTCAGCCCAGTTGTCAATTAGTACACCGACAAGAATTGATGGTATAAATAAACATAATTCTAATTCAGTAAATCTATTTGATCCTTAAAACTTAGGCGAGTCGTTGTAGGCAGTCCATGATATGCTTTTGTTATTAGCCATTTACTTCGTTGTGGATATCTTTCATAAATTAAAAGAGAGGACCACCAAAATGCAGAGAAAGGTTTTAATAAATATTTAGTGTGCGCATGACGAATATTGTCTGTTCTTAGAAGAAAACGAAAATATTTGGTGAGAGGCCCGAAACCATGACGACACCCAAAACATTAATGTGGGGTTATTCGGTTGGAAAGATTATTTATATACCATTATTAACATACTTAATATACCTTATCAAAGTTTGTTATGAATTAATAAAAAATACTGTGTGCGCACAGTATATATATATATATATATATATATATATATATATATATATATATATATATGTCGATGATGTATATTCGATGACATGAATCCAAGTGGAAGATAAGAATAGACTAAGGTATATATTAATGTACACATATTGGCAATTTTTACATAAAGTGATACTGCGGGTGTGGGTAGTTAAGAATATCTTATTAGAGTATATTGAACATGTCATATCATTTCTAGAATAATATAACGCAAAGGTATAACATCACCCCACAATATGCAATAATACCATACCACTACAATAACAGTAATATCTAAGATAATATATTGACCACTTGTTACAGTGAACAGACCTATCGCAACGCGTATCTTAAAATGGAAACCATTTTACGTTTTATATATATGCCAAAAACTTAATGGTTTTAATATCTATTTGGCTGTAACGGTGGCATACGTGACATAATTCAAAGGTGATGAATGCTATAAGAAATCATGCCTAGTTCTTAAATAGTATTTGACAATCTTCAATATTTTGGGGTTATAAATGATTTATAATATTAATGGAAAGTGTGAAACTTACCTGAAACGGTAGAATAGAATAATCCAGTTCTAGAAAAATGTTCGGATCTTTTCATTTTAAAACAGGTAATGTTTCATTTACATTTCTTATAATACAGTTTCTAAGGATATATAAGTAACTGTCAGAATATAATGACCAAACCTTTCAGATGCTTGGTCTGTTAATCATAAAATGTTTCCCATGTATTTTCCATCGATATAGTTTAAACATAAAAAGGGCAGTTGAAAAGTATATGAATGTTACCTGGGCAAAACAACGTTATAATGTCATAAATATATCTAGAACTAAATCAGTAACATTGATATCTCTTCATATACTGAAAGAGAACATGCAATTACCAAAGGTTGACATAAAGCGTACAATTATAAAAATTTTACAGTTATTACTTCAATTTACGTCCCATTATTGGTTTTTATTTTTCGATGTTTTATTGTTTGCCTGTTTTAACGATGATATTGTCAGATTGTACCATTCTACAAATATTTGTAAACAGATAATGATAGATTGAACCTTATCATGCATATTATATGAAAGCAGCTTCACAAGCACTAGCATTTCTCAGAGGACGTCTCGTTTAATTTGAATACATTGTAAAACCGTTATTTTTTATAAAACACCTCGTGCAGATTTGTGTCCTATTCGTTCCTCGTGATGACTGTTTCTAAGCTTTAGGCTGTTACAAACAAAACATAACAAATATGTATGGCATAAACATGCCGCATATTGAGATTATATGTCTATATAAAACATCCAAATCACGCCATAAGTATCATCAGTTAACATCACAATTATGCATTGAACGCACTTTTATAATATTCCAAGCTTTAATTATACCGGTTGTTAAATTTGGCTGACATAAAAAAATCTTAATAGGTCTATATATATTAATCTTCAATAATCAATATAATATTTCATTATATATTATTAATCATAATAATGATGAAAATATTAATAATACTTATAATACTAATAATAAGAATTCATTAGAATGAAGCCTATTTCCAAGCATCCCCTGACAACCTTAGACAATACATTTCTGTACTAACTTGCTTTTTTTCGCAAACTGAACACATTTAAAAGTGACAACGCGAGTTTCCCCATTGGCTCCCAGTTAGGGGATTGAGAACTCCGCAGTAAACATTTTGTGCTGCAAAGGTTAGCTGTCCAGGGAACCAGTTATTGTACCTCATTTCCTTCCCAGTTGTAGCCCAGTACCATGTCATTGTAGCCGGGTTGAAGGACAGAGAAAGCTTGTAGCATTTAAGAATCCCCACTCGAAAAAAAAAAGATTAAGAACATATCAAAAGAATACATAAAAATATTTCAGTGATGTCCTGGATTCAAGCTTATTTAAGATACTTTTACTTTCATGGCCGACTCATGGCATTTTTCAGTTGACTGTTAAAATTAATTTGACCGTTTAAGGTAATTTATTTAACATTAAAATTATACATTAAACATACACATAGTAATTTTGACATAAATAGATGATGGTCAGTATTTAGCATTCTCTCTACAAAGATCTGCAAATTTCAAAATAATGTGCTTATGATATTCTTTGATGAATCTTGCCACATGCATTTGTTCCTCCTGTGATACTGTAACGGCCAGGTATCCATTTCTCTTTTTGCATGCTTTGCCACCTGCTGTCCAGTTGAGGGATTCCTAGAACATAAAAGGAACGAAATACTAAAATAACATTATAGAAAAAAACATGATAGACTGGAGGTATTGGAACGTCACGAGTGCCCCCGCTGGCAACAAATTAGAACTATTATTTTTTTTTAATTTGTGCAGTATACTAATAGCAATACTGAAGAATCCAGAATTTTATCCTTGTCTCTTTATGATATAACAATGTACAGTTGATAAAGATCAATGATGATAATGATAAGTAATTCCACATAATTTCTCAGTAAAGGGGTATAATCCGTGGTGAAATGTTAGTCAAGCAGAAAGAAATGCACACTGGTCTATTGGTGATGTTCCTAAGAGTACACACTAAAGATCAGTTTTTTAATGAAAAGAAATATTTGTAGAAATGCATAACGTTGTGAAATTGTCATTTGAATAAGGAGTATCATCTGGTCTGAAAAGTAACATCTATGGACTTGAATTTGAAAGCGCTCGTTGAAAAATCACGCTTATATATTTCATTTAACCCTTTGCATGCACACGGAAAAGCACGCGTGTGAAATTGACAGTGTGTCAGAGATACAAGGTTTTCAAAAGTGTCGACGTGAACACGGATGAAGACGCTCACCTGGAAAGTCATGCCGTAAGACGTAGGTCAGCCGGCAAGAAACGCGAAATCGAACTGTAACTGACATCATCCAACCACACACCGAAAAATTAGTTCAACAGGCATTGCAAAAAAAAAAAATACCCGTAAAAGTGCATTTTTGTTATAAAATTTAAAGTTCAGGATTCGTCATACCGTCAAAAAGAGGTCAATCGGGACGAAACGTAGACTCAATCTGTAGTTGGTCATCATAGATTCACACCCAAAAATCAGGCCACACCTGCAGGCATTGTGAGAGAACTCCGTACATTTGAATTTATAATGAAAATTTCTATTTTATCATGACATTTTCTATGTTGAGGGGCCGCCATACCGTCAAAAGTAGGTCAACAGGAACAAAACGAGCACTCGATCTGTAACTGGTCATCATCCATCAACACACTATAAATCAGGCCATTATATGCAGCCATTACGAAAGAAAAGTCCGTATAACTGTGGATTTCTGAATGACGGAACGACGAATTGACTGGAGGACAGACATATGGAAAAACCATATGCTCCGGCCACTTTGTTGTGGGGCATAACAAATCAGGTTTTTATTTATGCAGTTTTAAACCACTGATGAAGAGAAATATCACAATGGAACATATTACAGATGAACTTCTGCTAGTGAGCTCCTCAATGATATGGTCCCTCTATAAAGAGAGGAGTTTTTGAGAGTATATATTTTCCCGTCTTAATAATATATGTTGTGGTCATGCCCCGCACTTAGTAGGCACCCGTATAACGTGGAACGTATGGCCATGCGCTGAGGGTACCAGACTTAAAGATGTTTTACTGTATATCATCAGAAAGCTTTGGTCAATGCCTGTTTTATATCTAATTGGTGGTCTTTACACAGATCTAAATGCTTACGACTTCAGGAGCAAGATAGTCATGGTTAATTCTACTTTGGTTTTACTAAATGTCGTAACAAGTCGCACAGAACAAATCAAAGTCAGAAACTGTTTGTCGTGTGATGGTCATAACAAAAGTCTGGTTATAAACGATAGTCTCGTACAAAACGATATTAAAGTCTTATAGAATCCTTTATATCCTTTTTTTTTCGGAACTCATCACCTCGTTTTGTGAGTAAATATTAGGCAAATAGCACGACCATATAATTCAGATGAGAAGAATTCTGGTTCTTACTTGACCTCTCAGAGCACAATACTTCATTTTCGTTTAAAAAGGGATCATTTTAGTGATACTCAAATGAAATTTTATCGATAAAAGGATGGCCTGTGAGTAGGATCCCTCGATAGACTTGGTCGTTCCTTCTATTCAAAACAGATCTGGTCAATGAGCTTTTAATATAAGCTATTGATGTTTATAAAAGATAAATACCTTGTTCAGGCGCTAGCATGATGGTTGTTGTTCCTGAGGGCCATTCCTTCTAGGTGCAAACCTTTTTCCAAACCCTCTCGGACAACCGGTAAGAATTAATTTCCGAATAGGTCTATATCTTGTCTTAGTCGCAATTTGTAGATATACAAATGGATATGCGGATATGAATTTAACCATTATTTATTATTTAAACTGTCGGAGAAATAAAAACATATTCCACATATATATACCCTAAGAGTTGAAAAATCATGTTTTGCTCCTTTCATGATTCCTCTTTGTGAGTGCTCAAATTCAATTAATGGGGGGGGGGGGGGGGGTAATTGACCGTGTGGTAATTGCCAGGGAGTTATTGTCTGGGGGGGGGGGGGTAGTTGTCCTGTTGCCCTTCCCTTAGGAACGTATTTCAAAGAATATACTTATTTTTTTTCTCGTTGTCATTTCCTTAAGACACATGTGTTTTTGTGCATCACGAACAGTTTTGTTTCAGTCCTGCTAGAAAGAAAAAGGAAAATCATGAAAAGTTTTCCCCAAAAGCTGCTATCAGCCAGACTTCGGACTTTGCTTCTTGGGCAGGATATACCGATAGTTATATTAATATACAAATATTCAGTGTGCATAAGTTTGACTTGAGGTATTTAAAGAGTGTATAAATGGTAGGAAATCTGTTTTATGCACTTACTAGCTGACAGACCCGGTATACCGGACTTATTACTGGGGTTTGGGAGATTTATTACCTGAGATGTGAAATGTTGGCTCATTTTTTTATTCTACAAGTTAACAGAAAATATGGGTTTTCAGTGGGAAACTGTCTCCATAAGATATGTATAAACATTTTTGCACGACTGCAGAATAACTCACGCACCTCTCTGGGGCCCAACACTTCTGTGAACAGAAAACGTTTCTATGTCCAGCTGCTTGTATCTTAATTTTGCCACTTACTTTCGTCCGTATAAACTCATAACCTGGTGCGTGAGTGATCCTTGAGTGATTTTTAACATTTGTTTTGTGGGGCTTTCCTCGTGGCAAGAGATAAATACCCCGGTATGTTTACCTTGAAGACCTGGTCAGTGATGGTGTTTACATTGCGAACCGGAATGAGATGCGGGGGCATTTAGGTTTTCGATGATATTTGACTGGATTCCATCGTTTGACGTATAAAGATTAGGTTGATGTGACGAACACATGAAAGATTGATTAAATGTACGTTGCAAGGAAACTGTTCGTGAAGAAAGAAACAGAAATATGCATACCTCGTAAGTAACAGAAGCAGACCCAACGGGACTCCATGCAGAGGGTCCGTATCCCATTTTCAGCCACCGCAACCTTTTTTCATCGTATCAGAAAAATTTGGAGGCCTGAAACCCAAGACACTAGTCCATCCCACCTCTTCCCACCCAACCCCACGCCTGTTCGTGAAATTGGGACCTTGAATTAGGTTTTGTCATTATTCTTCCTGGGTTGAACTCTCCATTTCATAAAGCGAGAAACATGTGTTTTTCTCTTTTACTGACCACGCACGTGGGTGAGAGCCTCGTTCAAATAAAGGGCCCGACAGGCTCAAATCCCTCACTGAAAGCAAGCGTTATTCATATGAACAATAGTAGTGTTTGAGGTTGACAGACCACGATGCATGCGTTCCGGTCATTGCCGATCGAAGGCAGTTCGGCTGTGCTCGGTCTTACCGTTGTGCCTGTCAGTAAAAACGGAAAAATCACTCAAAATTATATGTACATTAAAAATTATTTATTCTCATATCGCCTATGTCACTGCGGGTATAATTTCCTTTAAAATGATGTAAGGCACACTATTGTACACAACGCGGTTTTAGAGAACATTGCGAACAGACGTGAACCGAATTCCTTTATAAGTATTAGATGCACATGCCCAGTTTAAAAATGAAATATTGTATCGATTGTATCTTTGGTGTAATGTCAAATCCTGATACGGCACCTCATAATCATATGAGCCTCTCACCATTTCATAAATATCTTTTCATGAACGATATCAGAATATGTACAAACGGACGGTTATCTTTGGACTTTTCAATTATTTGTCCGATAGGGTAAACACGGAACTTTCAAAGCTATTACAGGACCTTTTTTAAAGATTAAATATGTTAATGCTGACATATTCTAAAGCTAAGTATTCACATCTACAGAGTTCGCCAATAGTCGCTTCCTGTCATTTTATTTTATATCTTGGTGTCACCTGCTACTTCTGGGTGTGTAACCATCTCCACTGCTGGCTCATAACACCGAAGAAGGTCCCGAAGAAGCACTCGTTTGTGAGTGATACATAAAGCTTACAGAGCGTCTTGTGCTCTATCCTTGAACCATAGGTATTTATAAATTCACTCACTCAGTATCTTATATCTTATATATTATATTATAAAGAATTATAAAAATTATGTCTCGCCTCGTTTAACAATAGAGCTACACTTTTCCAACGTGCACATATACCATATAATTATTGATTAAGAGTATTTGGATCTCATCCGGCATACAATCGAATTATAGGGTAAATATCATGATTAACGAAAAACATATACCTTGTAAACTCTCTATCTTCAGATAATTGGTTGCCTCGGCTGTGTCATCTGTAGACGTGTAGTATGCGAGTTCTGGGACGCAGTAACTGCTTGTAACTAGTGTTGCACCGTGACATGATAGGTTGACACTACATTGTACCAAGCAACCCAACTTGCGTCCGATAGGCAGCCCTGTCTTGTAGAATACTTTTGTTTTTATTGACAGCATCCTCCTCCCCTTCTGTATCCGATACCAGTTGAAAGTGAAATTGAACAGCGTTTTGCATTGTGAACATTTTCTTGCGGAAAGAGTCAGTTAACAAACATTAAGGGTCTTCCATAAAAAAGAAATACCTTTAAGTATGTACTTAATTATTTTCTTAATGGATAACATTACTGAGCCTTACAAAGTCAAGAAAATTGTCTCAAATAGTTAAAGTACCTTTTGAATAAGACGAGGAAAGATACTCAAGTTACATTTTTAAATTAATTGTTTTCAACATTATAATATCATAATTATGTAACCAAAGGACATAATGACTCTACTGTTCCCTCTTATATTCTTACCTGCAATGATCCCTAACAGAAAACAACAGAGCATAAACAGACCGTTAGTTTTAAAAATTTGCAACATGTTTGTAGAAATTATTTTCAGCCGAAGTTTATGCTAAATCTGCTTTGTGCCGACCTGCTCAGCGCATCAGAACTGGTTACTAGAATTGATCGGCTCTAAAATCCAACCATTACGCCTGCAAGGTTTTCACGTATTTTATATTGAACAGATCCAATTTGCTGAATGATTGAATGAGTGCATTAATGTGTTCTAAGGGTCCTAAGGATCACTTCTACCCATGTATTCTTACCTTTCAGTTTACAAATACTACGATATATAACAATTGTTGTATTAGTGTTTGTAAAATTTAGCATATGTTACACATTTACCCTTACTACCGAGCGAGAACAATCAGGCTCATTGTCAGTAAAAGGTATCCCAAGTTAAGTTAGAAGTTGGTGGGGAAGAACATATGTTTTATCTGTTTGATGACTGCTTTTAAATATTGTTGATTCCCATTGTATACAGGGTTTCTCATGTATATGTCTCTGAAGGCAAATCTATTACGAGGGTTATGTGTTCCCAGATCAAAGTGCAGGATGTAATTAAGAATATAGTGCACACATGTAAACTGACTTCAAACGCTGACAACAGCCATATAAAGTAAAAAGACAATCAACAGAGGGACCTGTCAATGTTTCTAACGTACAAAATTAGCTGAAAGTTTTTAGTGGTAAAAGGTTTACTGGTTGTAAAATTAAAATTTGCTCCATTGTGGGATTGGTTAGAACGCTGACGCTATCCATCTCAGCTAGACTTAGGTTTGATTCGGGGATAATTATTCTGTAGGTTAAAAGGTTACCTCAGCGACGGAAGTCAAATGTAATTAGAAAAGCATTCAGAGGGCGCAAACCTCCGCCAAGTCAGCTCATAAGCCTCACATTGAAAAGCAGCATTTTCCTTTAAAATTTTCCTGGATCAAGAATGTTCCCTATCAAAATTTAATCAATTTCTCCTTCGATCATTGCCGAGATATCCTTAAGATTTCATCAAAATCCATCAATAACTTTTTTGACAAATGTTGCTAACAGAGAAACAAACAAACACCCGCAAAATAATATTCCCTGTCGCTTAGTGGAGGTAATAAACAGGTAAAGTTGAATATATTTGAAGACTAGAAGGCTAAGATTTTTATATTTACGGAATGCGGGATGCGGAAAGCGTATTAAGTCGGTACACGTATTGGGAAATATATGTAAAATTCCTCATCTGCCAGCACTGAATTTCTCCAAAAAAATTCTATGGTTCTCAGGCATCGTCCGCGTCACTATTAACCACCCGCATCAAACACTTTTATTTTGATTTTCATCTTTCAAGAAGATAAAATAACACCATTCGGATAAGAGTTCCTTTGTCATGTAGTGCTTTTACCTGTTTAACTATAAAAATATGTTATTTTCATGTTTTCTTCATGACATTTTTATCGAAACACACAAAAAACGTAAAAAAATCGCCTGCTCGCACTGATTCTGAAAAATGTGCCTGAGAACCATACCTTTGTTGACCTTACCCAACTCATACCCGAGTAGTCGTTGCCATGAAAATAATGTAACAGTTTAAACGGACTTCCGTTTGTAAAAATTTGATTTCATGGCCGCTTAACTTCCCCCAAAGAAACAAGCATTTTATATGTATTGGAATAAACTGACTAGTTTAAAGCCCTACCATTATAAATAAATATAGACAACCTATAAGTTTCCAGTAACATTACCAAATGCATGTACAGACTAAAAAGAATCTAATCCAAATTTTGGACTCCAGTATTCGGCAATTATAACCCCGGACTCAAGTACTGAAGTACCGGTATTTATTTCCTTCCTATTGGAGATCTGATCACACATTTTTCGTCATGAATGTACCGCGACATAAAAAATTGGAAAAGTGTAGACAGTCTTTCAAAAGAAAATATATATTTTTATGTTTATCTATGACATATACCTATAAGTCTTATTTAACTGTACACATGTCTAGTTTCCCTTCTAATGTTAACTGCTGGGTTTCCTTCAATATTTTGGAGAAAGTTGATTGTAATTGTACAGACTCTTTTTCAACGACATCACTGAAAAAATGGGATTGCCTTGTAACGTGTTTGATATACACCAGTGTAATAAGACTACCAGTGGGACTGGCCAAAAGTGGTCTTTTTCTCATTTTTATCATATTAGACAGGTAAATTATAATCTATGTGAAAGCTTAGGGTTCACTCAAGGATGGTCTCAACAGACCGGTGGTCTCTCAGACTGGTTCCACTGTAAAACATTTTGTTACCTGACTCAAACATGTTTGAATTTTATATTAGAAAATTTGTCTCAAAATTTTATGAGCATGAAATTTACTGTCCGTTGCCTTAATCCTTTTCTAGCTGCACATGTTCACTAGAATTAAACGTTTTATGGATATCCTGAATACAGAACAATAAAACAGGCAAGTACATGTGGAAATGTACCAGCAGTCCAACAGCAGAGAAAAATATATGGATTTCATATTACTGTGCGTCAACTGGTGTGAGGGTGGAATGGTTTCCTTTCATGCATATATATATATATATATATATATATATATATATATATATGTACATGTAATATGTATGATATATATCTTACTTTACTCTTCCCATTTATTCTTCCTTTATTCGCTCTGTACATTGCCCTTTTGTTGACCTTACAGGATAATATGTTTACTTACACGAAACACCAGTTGGAACCACTAATGGTGTATGAAAAACGATACCAAATTCACGTTCTCTCTCTCTCTCTTGACTCCTTTACCTTTTACTAATTAAACAAAATAGAAAATATAAGGCGAATCACTTGCATAAACAGTGAAACCTTAGATTCCAAATGGACAAAGCCGTGTCTTTCAGGTCAGCGACTTAGTAATGCTCAACATAAAACTCGCGCCAGGCCAATCACATTACTTCTGAAATACCTCCATCCTGTCTGGCCAATCACAATTAATTAAGTATACCTCCTTAGCTACCCGTGCACGTGTATCCAAGAGCTGAGCAATACACTGTCACGATTATGTATAAAGAATAAATGGATATGTATGGTTTAGTCGGGCCGTATTTCATAGCCGTTTTTAATGTTTGGCTCCCACGTGCAAGCTGATACGTTAATGTATTGTTACGTCGGTTTAGGCCTCGCGAGTCGTCTCACCGGGAAAGTAGGCAGTAATACACGTGTCGAATTAAAGGGAACAGGTAATGTACGTTTTCCTGTTAGGTTTTCTATCGGAATCCTTAATATGTTTTATATTTGTTTTGAATAATTTCTCACGGGATACAAATGTAACATTCTTTAAACAATTCATCTTAATCTATGTTGCTGGAATCGTGCGTGAAGGTTATATATGAATGTCGATATAATATGGGAGTTCAGAGTCAGATTCGAGAGGTCACTCCGAGCACACACATTCTGTACTTGCTGAATGTATCTTGCCTTTGAAATGATATTCCTGTATGAGACACATGGGAAGAGTAAGTACGTGTACATTGATCTTATTGTGACCGAATATCATAAAATTAGGGCTATTCATCGGATCCATCATGGGGTACATAAGAGACCTTGGATAAACATAATAAAGTATAGAAATATTTATGCACTCACAAAAAGAGCTTCGGCAACAAAGGGATTAAAAACGTTATCAATGCTTGTTGTTCTGAGGGTGTGTATAAGGTCACACGGAGAATCTAAATGAAAGTCAGACACGAGAGTGGTCGTATTATTCTTGCACAAACATTTTCAATCACAATATTGTGTATTTAGCCAGGCAGGCAGCCCGCTGTCGTTAATCGATGATCGAACCCGGTCGCTAACGGAGAGAGCCACGCGTATAGGCCATGTATACCTTATTTATATATATATATATGTGTGTGTATAGGTATTTACCGTAGAGTGCTTAACAGATCTTTAAATGAACTTGTCCCAGCGGCTAAAAATGAAATTGTGTTTACGGAACGGATATTTTTACAAATCATTCGATGTTGGTTTATTAGCCTCGATCATACCAGACAATCGCACTGGTTGTACAAGGTTCTTCCCGAACGAACTTAAAATATGTAGAATGAATCTGACACTGTCCGAAATTTTTAAATATTTTGTTAAGAATACACATAAAATGTGTGTTATGTCATCATCAAAATGAATTATCCTTTAAAAACGTGTTTTCACACTGTTTAAGTTCTAGTTTATATCCGAAATATAGCACTAAAGATGAAATTTGAAGGCGATTGTAAAAGATTCTCTATTGTAGGATTCGATGAATCAATTCATGAATGGATTCATGAGTTGTATATAAAAGCAAATTTATTATTAAAAAGAACAACTAATAATAAGTATACTATTAAAAGTTCCAAGCATGCAGTCAGTACCCTTTTTGAAAAAAGGAAAATGTACCTTAAAATGTGTCAATCAGTCATTTTTAAGTAAGAGTTCGTACTTTGTTCAGAAACGTTCTATAATGGCATCAATCAAGTCAAATTTACTTGGTACTAGCAGTTATTAAAGAGGTAGGTTTCTGGGAAGAGAGGAATAGATTGAATGAGGAATAGAACTCCTGCCCCAAGCGTTCCATAGCAACGATGAAAGTGACAGCTAAGTGAATGTTTAATTATTTGGCCCATAGCTAGGGGGAAATTAAAAGGGATAGAGATGAAGCTGATATTCATCTTTTTGCTCACTTATAAAGTCTGTCAACTTTTTATTTTTATTTGATGTCATGATAGTCTCGTTCTACATAGTATTTGCTTATGATTATGTCTAGAGGAGGTACTAATTCATTTAAGTCGATCTGTTGCATGCTTGTGTTGATTTTTTAAAAAGTATATTTCGTTTATGTGTTTTTTACCGCTGGAAGTTTTCCTGTATTGTTCGTTCTATCATATGTAATCTTTAACGGTTTTGTATCTGTACTCTTATATCTGATGTTTAAGTGCACCTGCGAATTGGTTGGAGGGCTCTGCTTTATTGAACGTCTACATGAAAAGTTGATAACTTCACTTCAATGTGAATAATAATAAAACCACAAAAGCATATTCATGACCGAGATGTATTGAAGTTTTATTAATCTGTACTGAGTCTTTCCATCTCAGTATTTGAACATATCAGACATGTGAGTGATCAGTACATTTACACTGAGATCAAAGACGGTTTTTATAGATGACGTATGATATAGTGGTCATCTTATGTCTTTATCAGAAAAAAATGTTTTCAATTATGTTTGGCCCAACCTTTTTTAGCATACGCTTCTCATGCGGTGGTTCGATTACATCGGAGCAGAAGCTCTCAATTATTTGATTCTTGGCACTGTGCCAGTAACGGTGTTATCAGACCAACTAGAGAGCTGGTGTCGCATAATTAAAACTTTGGCATACTCAGTCTGAAATATCAATATGGCCTGATTACAATTATGTGCTCTGTGCGCACCCTAGTACCACCAGACAACCGGCAGATATTTTACATGTACCCTTCTGTTTTTTTTTCTGTGATGGCGATGGTTTTGGTGGAATCCGTGACCTGTTGGTAAAGGTTCGGCACACATTTATCATGATTTATAAATGCTTTAGTCTCTTTCACAAAGCATTATTCGATATGTTTCTTGATAAACAAAATATTTCCAATTTTCCTTTTTATTTACACAGATCAGAAACTGTAACAGACGAATCAGAGTAGACAATCCTTTTACAGCAGTAGCTCTCCCCGTCCAATCGAAGATGGCTTACATCAAATCATTAATTCAGATCACCTTACTTCTGGCTGGTAAGTCTTAAAAATGAATCATTTTGATACAAACTAGTTCCTGGCCTCATCTATTCCATGGATTACACGCCGAGTCAGATGAAAGAATATTTTTATCAGATATCGACAAACGTTTTCAGCATAAATTACAATGTTACGCCATAAAATCCATAAATGTTAATACAACATCTCTCTGTGTTTTTTTCCATTATTATCGATTGATAGCGCTAAAAACAACCATGGGCCTATCCCGTGTAAATACGGTTTCCAGAAAGAACATTAAATCTATCCATCATCTTCGCATCTAGTACTCCCCGTCCTCCCGGAATTTCAATGAGTGTAACAATTATTAAAAATTTTTAAGCACATATAGTTAGCATGGGTAATACTGTATTTTGTTAATCATTTTTAAGTCCATATATCTTGAACTGCTTCAGCCACCATCATATAATTTTTTTCTCTTCAGTATCTCTTCACACAGTGGAGTGCGACCAGAAAGAGCGACCAAGGCGGTTTTTCTGGGACCTTGGCTATATGATTAGAAAAATAGCCGGCCTGAGTTGGTGGGAGCTCATTAAGCTGAATTTTCACGGCAATCACTGTGGCTGGGGAGGAGGTGGAGACGCCGAGAATGATCTTGACAGGTAATGTGTTGCTTTAATATATTTTTAAAAGCTATTCCTCTTGATAAAGGATCTAGAAACATTTAGTTTTCCTTATATTTGTGATATGACTATTGTAAAAGCCGGAAGTTATATATATACACACATTTTATTAGAAGAAAGGAAAGTAATTAAGTGAACGTGCTCAGGTTTCCCGTATCTCCATTTCCGGTGTAGTAGGCGAAATCAGGAGATGCAATGTTATACGCTATATATACACACACACACATATATGTATTTATATATACATATAAACAATGTATATGTTTTTGCTATCATTCTGTAATCATTCTGTTACAGGTGCTGTGAGGTACACGACAAATGCTATGATACCTGGCATGAAGACTGTGGACACTTTAGTTTCTGGGGATATAAGTATAGTTGTCCATGGCACGGAGAGTGTAAATGCACAGGTGCGTATATCATACAAAAATGAAAGAAATTTTTATTAAAATGTAAAACTTTACCTTTATTTTCGAGATCAATAGAGAGAGAGAGAGATAGAGAGACAGATGGCGAGATAGATGAGTAGATGTATAGATAGATAGATAGATAGATAGATAATACAATCATATATAAGACATAATATTAACATACATAAAGAACCGGTCGTCTGAAATAATACACGTTATTGAAAGTGTACCTTAAGCCCCTCTAACACTGAGATCTTTTTTCTCATATGAACCATTTGCTTATTCCCTTAGAATTTAAATAAAATATGACCTTTTTTCATTCCATTCCTTTGATCAAAAGTAAAACCATAATGTTAAGCGTTTTATTTAAAATATCCATTACCATGGATAAAAATCTACGTGTTCTTTCTGAATCACCAAGTCGTCAATTTGACATGCATTATATGACATTTGACATAATTTTAAAAAAATGTAGGTTATTTGCCATAGCAAAAATGAACAACATTACTAATGACGTAGTCCTCTTTTGCCAAAAGAAAAAGATCCAATAAACATAGAAGAGGCGAATTAGTAGAACTATAAGGGTTTAAGTGTTTTTATCTTTCTACTTATACGCAGATAGAATGTGTAATATTTGGTTCAGCGGATGCTTATATTTGCGTATATAATTCTGTAATATATGTGTTACAGAAACCGAGAGTTGCCGTAGTGAGGCGTGTATCTGTGATCTTGACTTCGCTTGGTGTGTGAGGCGTCACGTGCAGCACTTACGAGGCTAAACCCTAATCTGCTAGCAAAGACTGGCTCCCGGCGCAATCCTATTCCCACAATATTCCACAATGCACTTGCTAATGGTCTTTTCTTTTTGCTTGCCAAAAATCTTATGTTTGTGTGTATGTTTGTCCGCACTCTACCGGCAACAATTTTGTAGCAATCGAACTGAAACTTGTAGACTTGATTGAAATCCAAAAGTCCTGGAAGCCTATTGTTTTTAGTCAATAAAGGACAACGGTCAAGGTAATAAAAAAGTCATTTTTTTCGTAATCACTTAATTCATAGTTGACATATCTACACAAACTATAGCTCATATTTTTTCTCTTGGCTTTGTCCATGCAATGGTCTGCTCAAATGTCACCTCTGATGTGTCAGTGTGTCAGTATATCTGTCTGTTTGTCAGTTTTCGGGAAATTCGTCTGTTTGATGGTTTTTTGTCTTACAAATACCATTCAACAGGCAACAGTTTTGTAGGAATCTTTTTGAAACTGGTACTTCTTATGTCTTTATCTAGTATCTCAAAAATGATTTTTCATTTTAAAAAAATAGCCGCTATAGGCCGCTGCATTTGAAACATTACAACATATCATTTTTTGACCATCTCACAAAACCTATAAAACTTAGCTACATGTTCTAGTCAATTGTCATCTCGGATCTCTCAGTGTGTCAGTATGTCCGTCTGTTTGTTAGTTGTCGTCAAGTTTGCCTCCTTGCTTGTTTGTGCTCTCCGTTGTCCTCAATTTCGCCTGTTTGATGGTTCTTGTGTCTTACATATACCATTCTACAGGCCACAGTTTTGCAGGAAATCCTTTGTAAACAGGTACATCTTGTGTCTTACACTAATGTCTCAAAAGTAATTTTTCATTTTCGGAAAATAGCCGCTAGGGGACACTGAGCTCGAAACACTGCAGCATATCATATTTTGACTATAAAAAAACTTAGACCTTAGATACATGAACTATTGCTCAATACGCTCCTCTATTCTTTCCCAAGTTGATGTTCTATTCAATTGTCACCTCGGATCTCTCGGTGTGTCTGTTTGTCAGGTGTAAATTTGGCACCATTGGATCAGTTTTACTAGACTTTATACCAAATCTCAGGAAAGCTCATACCGTTACTTGTCAAACGGGATATTACAAAATTTCATTTGTAGTCGCTCTACAGGCCACAAATCTCAAGCAATCGCTTTGAAAATTATAGAGTTGATAGACAATAGAATACGTTTTTAGTGGAGATAGGTCAAAGGTCAGGAGCAAGGCCACCGAAAAAATAGTAGATTGCTCATGACATCGTCCAAAATTGTCCTAACTACACAAAATTAACTACACAAAATATAGCTCATTTTATTAGTCATTGCATTCCCCATGCTCTCTGTCTGTCCCATTTAAATTTTCGGAAAGCGCTCGACTCATGGTAATCTAGTTTATTGTTTCCCAAACTGAATACTGTTTAGTGTCAAATTTGGTTATGTATTGTAATGTAGAAATGCTTCTGGGTGTTTACATATTTCTCTGTGTTACTCTGGCTCAACTCACCTCTCAGAAAAATATGAGAACAAAAATCATAATTGTCTGTTAATCGCATTAAGTTTTTAATTGGACTTCCGATGTTCTGACAACACTGACTGCAGATTCCGTGATGAGCGGCAAGGTTCTGCAGGTGGTTAGATTAGGGCAACCTTTCTGCATATATTTCCATAATGTCCATTATTCCATAACGCAGGAACTAGTAGTTAAAGTGTTATTAATAAATTAAAAATGAATATTTGCAGATCTGGTTAAGAATGATAAGTTACCATTGCAAAGTTTTTATCACGCACTATTATTCTCTATTATGTGACCTTTGGTTACTGTATTTGCCACAAGAGGGCGTTCAATCCATCGGAATGGGTGTTGCCCCACAGCAAATCTAATAAGAAAGAGAAACCATGCATGCATTCCTAAATATCTCAGAAAACTAACAGTTTGCATGTTCGGCAAAAAACAAGACTGGTAAAGCATGTTGTATCATAATTAACCCAGTCATAATTTCATTTGCAAGGTGTACATGATTTGCCGAGAATTACTGTGAAAAATAGTGCTGGGTACAAGTCTGTGTCATCTTTACCTGAAGAAACAAAATACAAACACTTGTCGTCTGAGATGGATTTGATCTACATGTCTCCGCTGAGAAATATTTCGCTCAATATTACAAACATTTTTCTAAACACGTGGCTTATTAAAGTTAATCCTTTACTAATGATCTGCGTGTTTGAAGAGACGAACCAGATTTAAAGTAACAAAATATAGCCCAATAAACTGTGTACTTTGTTTTCATCATTTTGGTCCGTGATGTTGCTTTATGTATTGAAAGAGAATAATTATATATATATATATATATATATATATATATATATATATATATATATATATATATATATAAATTTAAGTTGAGGCCCAGATTAGAATCTGGTCCATTTTCCAACTGAGCAAGCCCAGATCAAAATTTTGATTTAGACCGGCCCAGATCAAAATTCTAAACTGGGCCAGACCAGTTTTAAACTGGGCCAGACCAGATTAAATTTTGATCTGGGCCGGTCAAAATTTCAATCCTGTGGTGAAGACTTCAGGAATCAAATCTGGTCTGGACTGATTTTAAACTGGGCCAGCCTGGATTAGAATTTTGATCTGGGCCGGTCAGGTTTACAGTCCTGTGGTGGACTGGTTTTCAACTGGATTTATATATATATGTATATATGGCAGAGAGAAAGTTCGCAAAGCCTCCATTTTATAAACAAACTGTGATTAATGTATCAGAGAGAAATTATGACGGCAGCGCCATCTGCCGGTATAAGCTACGTGTTCGCATTTAATACCCGTTTTTCACTAACGAACTGCGATCGACACAGTATGTTAAGACATGGTATTGTGGACCTAATATTTATATAACGGTAAATAAGAATTAAACAGGAAATTCCTTAGAATATATTGTCTGTTTAACATCGGCTACGGTCAACAGCTTTCTTTTAATATTTCTAGTTATTCACATCATTAAAGGTAGCAGCTGTTCATGGGAGAATCGTGTGAGATATTTACGTTTCAGCAGATCATGACATGCAGTTGCTATAAATTGAATTTTTACTATGAATCAGTTGTTGATATCAACAACCCATGTTTAAATTAAAGATAAATGTGCAAGCTTGAAGACCATGTCATTTGGCTAGGATTATTTAGTTTCTCAAACTTCTGGTTATAGTTTTTTTTTTTTTTTGCTGGAATCGTGTGTGGAGGTTATATATGAATGCCGTTATACTATGGGCGTTTAGGGTCATGTTCGAGAGGTCACTCAGAGCACACACATTCTGTACTTGCTGAATGTATCTTATCTTTGAAAGATATTCCTGTCTGAGACACACGTGAAGAGTAAATACATGTACACTGATCTCATTTTGACTGATAAACATAACCTGAGGGTTATTCATCAGATCCACCAAGGGCCACATAGGGATCATGGATAAACATGACAAGTGTATTTAAATATTTGTGCGATCACAAAAAAAGCTTCGGCATCAAAGGGTGTGTATTCACGATCAAAAATTATCAATGCGTGTTTGTTTGGAGGGTCTGTACAGCCGTGTACAGAGTCACATGGAGAACAAAAATGAAAGTTAGGCCGAGAGTGATCGTATCATTCTTGCACAAGCATTTTCAGTCGCAATATTGTGCATTTAGCAAGGCAGGCCGACTGTTGTTTGTGAAAGCAAAGTACAATTATATGCGGAGAAAATTTATTAAGGTACCATTTACACCCATGGCAAACATAAGACTGGTTTTCTGAAGTGAAGAACCGCTCCTGCAGGTAGGTAATGATATGTAGAGCACACACCAATGAATACAAACATAGTATCCGCTCATTAAAGCAATCTAATGGTCACCGTAAGAGAAAATGACGTGAAACGTATACATTTTACTTGGTTTGTACAAATAGTTAAATGATAACAAATACATAGTGCTTTCCATGGTTCATATGGCCTCGTTCGGTAGTCTCAAGGGGTAGAACACATCTGAGAACCAGGAGAAAATCCCGGACTTTGATCGTGCCACTACAGCCCGCTGTCTTTATTCGATAATCGAACCCGGTCGCTAACAGATATATGTCGGTGTGTGTGGCGGGCGGGGGGTATTTACCCTTAGAGTACTTGCATTTCTTTATATATGTACTTCACCCAGCGGCTATAAATGAGATAAGTGTTTACGGAATGACGATTTTACAAATCCCTCGATGTTGGCATATTAGCCTCGACATCAACAGACAATCGCACTGTTTGTAGGCTAAATTGTTCTTCCCGAGCCGACAAAAAATATGTAGGTTGAATCTCCGACACTGTCCGAAAAAAAATTTAATATTTTGACAAGAGTAGATATAAAATTTGTATTATGAATGTCGTCATCAAAACAGAAAAAAGGTTCTGTCAAATTCGCCTCAGGAAACATGTTTGCTACCAAACACACTGTTATAGTACCCGTTTGTGTCCGAGATATTGAACGTCTACATAAATAAGTGGGATTTGTTTTGATTATTTTACTTCAATGTGAATTATAATAAAAAAACTAAAGCATCTTTATGACCGAGGTGTACAGAAGTTTCGTTAATCTTTAATGAGTAAGTGTTACCACCTCCGTATTTGAATCTGTCAGACATGTGAGTGATAAGAACGTTTACACTGATCAATACCGGTTTTTTATAGATGACGGATGATATTGTGGTCATCTAGTATGTCGATCTGAAAAAAGTTTCACTCATGTTTGCCCTGCATTTTTAAACATACGCTCCTCACGCAGCAGTAAGATAACATCGGGACACAAGCTTTCATTTGTTTGATTCTTGGCCTTGTGCCAGAAACGGTGTTATCAGACCAACGAGAGTGGGTGTCGCATGTTTGCAAATATTTCTGATACACAATGTAATATCAGTGGTCTGATGACTATGATGTGCTCTATGTCCACCCTAGTGAACCAGGAACCCGGTAGATATTTTACATGTACCCTCCGTTTTACTGTGATAGCGATGATTTTGGTGGAATCCGTGTACCGTTGGCAAATGTTCGGCACACATTAATCATGATTTATTCTTTATCAAAAAGCATTATTCGATATGTATCTTGGTAAAAATAATATTTCTCATCTCCTTTTTATTATCACAGATCAGAAACTGTATCGAATCATTCAAAGTAGATCAAACATTTACATCAGCAGCTGTCCCTATCCGATCGAAGATGGCATACATCAAATTATTAATTCAGATCGCCTTACTGCTGGCTGGTAAGTCTTAAAAATGATTCATTTTGATACAAAATAGTTAATGGCCTCATCTATTCTATGGATTACTCGCTGAGTAAGATGAAAGAATATTTTTTTTTCAGATATCAGGTAAACGTGTTCATAAAATCCATAAATGTTCATACATCATCTCTGTATGTTTTACCCTAAATGTCGATTGATAGCCCCGTAAAACACCCATGGGCCTTTACCGAGCAAAAACGGTTTTCAGGAAGGACACTAAATCTATCTATCCAGGGGCGTAACCAAGGGGGGGGGGGGGCGCAGGGGGCCTTCCTCCTTCGCATCCAGTCTCATAATGATTAAAAAAAAATTTGAAATTTTGAAGTTACTAGTGTCCACAGATTAAGTTCATATTTCGATAAAAGGCATTGCAGCATACAGTAATTTAGGTATTTTTTATTGATAGTTCTAATGGTTCGATTCCAACCTTCAGTAAATCGACTTATATATATATATATATATATATATATATATATATATATATATATATATATATATATATATATATATATCTGACAAAGAACCAGGATATCACCATAAAAGAGGCAGACAAGGGAGGGGCCATCACTCTAATGAACACCTCAGACTACATCAAAACCTGTGAAGATCTTCTTGGGGACACTCATACTTATGAACCAGTTCCCGCCACTACAATTGGACTTTTCATCAGGGAGGCCAAGGACATGATTAAGACACTCACCACTTGTGCCAGAGAATTAAATTCCTCGCTACCTTCCGTACCTATACCAGCCACTTTTTATGGACTCCCAAAAATTTCACAAGTTAGCAAAATTGGTTCAAGAGACAACAATCGACCAACCTGATAACCGCCCATTAAATAACATATCAGATGCTGATAATGTATATCATATCGCAAAACAGCTAGGCATACTATACCGCCTCTCCGTCCCATCGCTTCCTCCATAGGAACCCTGACCGAAAACATGTCTGGCCATGTAGATTCGATTCTGCAACCACTTCTCCAGAATATACCAAGCTACATAAAGGACACCACGGATTTTCTCAATAAACTGTCGGACATACCAACAATACCCCCTAACACTTTGCTAGTCAGTATGCATGTCACTGGACTGTATAGTAACATTCCTCACACTGGGGGAATAGAAGCCTGTCGCAATTTCATGTCAGTTAATGGGTGTTCACCTCAAGTAATCAGCGGTACTACAACCCTTATTCAGTTTATTCTCACCCATATCTTAATCGAATTCAATGATAAGTGCTATGTCCAAACCCAGGGTACGGTAATGGGAACCAAAATGGCGCCGGCTTATGCCAATATATTTATGTGGGATTTCGAACGGAAACTGCTGTCCGACAGCCCATCAAAGCCTTTAGCGTATATGCGTTACATTGATGACATATTTTTTGTATGGCAACACGGTCCAGAATCTCTAGAACATTTTTTTGCACAAGCGAATAATGTCAACCTTCATATCAAATTCACAATCGACTCCTCACCCACACAAATCCCATTCCTTGATGTGTCAGTTGCCATCACTGAAGGACATTTGACTACCAGCATTTATCATAAACCAACTGACCGTCACAGCTATCTCCACTATAGTAGCTTCCACCCACAACATCTCAAACGAGGGGTTGTATTTGCACAGATGCTGCGCTAAAGACGCATATGCTCAAATGATTCAGATTTTAAATGCAAAGCACTTGAATTAGCCAAACATTTCCTCATTAAAGGGTACCCTTTCAAGTTAATCCTACAAAATTTTGAAAAAGTTTGTAATATTAAACGAAACAGCCTCCTCAGTTACAAAGAAAAAGCTTTGTTTACAGTTAGTCACTCGCTCTGAGGAAGGCTACAGGGGTAGCGTTGATGTCTCTCTTCTTTTTGTGTTCATTGACTATATATATATATATATATATATATATATATATATATACTTCTCCTTCTGCACAACATTTCAACGAATCACACTTCAGTATTTCTTTATGATTTTGTGCTTATGTTATATAATGGTTATCAATGAGCCCAGGATTCTCTCCGCACAGTAAATGTGACAGAATGTTGTGGGATTTTTTTTTAAAGGAGGGAACTAAGAAACCGTACTCAGGTATTCGTCATCTCTCTTTTCGGTGTAGTAGGAGAAATCAGTAGACTCAACCGATATGCAATGTTTTATATATAAATATAAATGTTATATATATATATATGTATATATATGTATATATATATATATATATTCAATGTATATTTGTTGTATGCTGTCATTCTGTTACAGTTGCTGTAAGGAACACGACAAATGTTATGGTAGATGGGATAAAGACTGTGGACACTTTATTTTCTTGGGATATGAATACAATTGTCAATGGCATGGGGAGTGTAAATGCACTGGTACGTATATCATACAAAAAATGTAAGAACTTTTTCAATAATGTAAAATTTCCCCTTCTGTTCGAGAGAGACAGATATAGAGCGACAGATAGAGAGAGATGGGAATATATATATATATATATATATATATATATGTGATAGATAGATAGAACGAACCTGAATGAGAGATAGACCGAGAGAGAGAGAGAGAGAGAGAGAGAGAGAGAGCGAGAGAGAAGGGTATACAGACGGAGAGACGGATAAATAGATGTGTAGATCGGACAGATTATAAAGATAGTAAATTTATTGATTCAAACGGTACAATAATACAACCATATATAAGACATAATATAAACCTACATAAATTATTTAGAGGAAGACTACGATATGTTAGTTGATTATAAGAAGATAACACACAGAATCATAATCTTTCGATGCAAGTGTTCTAGTGTTGCCGAATAGGTCTTTGGGCCAGCGTGCTACAGTTGACATAAAGAAAGAAGTGTACACCCAATAACAAACCGGCGGTCTTAAATAATACACGTTATTGGAAGTGTACCTTTAGTCCATTTGAGACTAAGATCTTTTACTTGTATGAACCATTCACAATTTCCTCAAAATTAAAATAAAATATGACCATTTTTAATTTCACTCCCTTTGATCAAATCTGAAACCATAATTTTAAGCGTTTTATATGAAATTTCTATTTCCATGGCAATAAATCCTCGTGTTATTTCTGAATCACCCAGTCGTTAATTTTTACATGCAGCAGTTACCTCTATAACTGTCATACAATTTGTTATTCCTTACGAGAGCCATATTAAAAAAATCAACGTATATGGAAACCGGAAGTTCGAATCTTGTATTATATATAATACAAAAGCATATCAAACACATATCTAAACCAACTTGGATCTTGTATGGAATCCCACATGGTATACAAACAGTTCTAAAATCCTATTATTACTTCCGAAAAGCGGGGGTTTTGTTTTTGCGGCGTTGATTTGTCTGTCTGTTTGCAACATTGCTCGAAAAGTTAGCTGTTTGATGACAGTTTCAGGATCGCTCGGCATGGAACAATGGGTTTTATTTTTTGGGATGATCAAGCTGCATTTCTGACAATGCCATATGGAGGTAATACGCTGCTTTGGCGATGGTCTGCGCTCTCTGAGTGTAAATATTTAGTTCCCATTGCCTTCACCAGATGGCGCTAAAGGTCATGTACCAGAGTCAACATCGGAACAAGGAATGTCAACTCGATACGTTATTTAAATAATACTAATCTCTGTTTAGCCACGTGAAAAACATAGAATATTGTTCCTCAAACTCCTGGACCAAGCTGAATTAAGGTTTGTTTCCATAATGAAAAAAATATAGCTAATTTGTCACAGCAAAAAGAACAACATTACTGAGGACGAAGTCCTCTTTTGCCTAAAGATAAAATCAAATAAACATAGAAGAGGTGAATCAGTAGAACTATAAGAGTTTAAGATTTTCTAAGTCTCTACATGTACGCACATTTGACATTTAATATTTATTTTAGCGGATGCTTTTATGCGTTTATAATTTTGTAATATATGTGTTACAGAAACCGAGAGTTGCCGTAGGGAGGCGTGTATCTGTGATCTGAACTTCGCTCGGTGTGTAAAGCGTCACGTGCAGCACTTGCGAGGCTAAACGCCAATCTACCAGCAGAGACTGGCTCCAAGCGCAATCCTATTCCCATAATTTCTAACTATGCACGTACAAATGGTCTTTTCTTTTTTTATTGTTTTCCCAAACTAAATACTGGTTAGTACCGAACATGGTTGTATAGTAATGTAGTATTGTTTTTAGGTGTTGAAATATTTCGCTTGTGTTACTCTGGTTCACCCTAACAATAAAAAAGAAGAAAAGGTTCAAAATTGTCTGTTTATCGCAATATGTTTTGAATGGGATTCCTGCTGTTCTGACAACACTGACTGAAGATAATAACTATATTATGATAAGATTGGGGCAACATTTTTGCACATAAAGGTCGTAATTCTTTAACGCAGGATCCATGGGTTGAAATTGAATTAATAAATTAAAAATGGATAATTGCAGATTTGGTTAAGCATAATTATTGCCATTGCAAGATTGTTACCACGCACTATTATTCTCTACTAGCTGATAGACCCGTATACCGAGCTTATTACCGGGTTGGGGAGATTTATTAACTTAGATATGAAATGTTGACTCATTTTTCTATTCTAAAAGTTACCAGAAAATATAGGTTTTCAGTTGGAAACTGTCTCCATAAGATATGTATAAACATTTTGGCACGACTGCAGAATAACTCACGCACCTCTCTGAGGCACAACTCCTTTGTGAACAGAAACGTTTCTATGTCCAGCTGCATGTATCTTAATTTTGCAACTTCCTTTTAAATTACATGAATCCTAAACGTACCGTCCGTCCGTATAAACTGATAACCTGGTGGAGACAGTGCGTGAGTGATCCTGCAGTCGCTCTAATATTTTTAACATTTATTTTGTGGGGCTGTCATCGTGTCAAGAAATTTATACCCCGGTATGTTTACCTTGAAGCCCTGGTCAGTGATGGTGTTTACATTGCGAACCGGAATGAGACGCGGGGGCATTCAGGTTTTCGATGATATTGACTTGATTCTATCGTTGGACGTATAAAGATTAGGTTGATGTGAGTAACACATGAAAGATTTTTTAAAGATTAATTTATTGCAAGGAAACTGTTCCTAAAGAAAGAAACAGAAATATGCATACCTCGTAAGTAGCAGAAGCGGACCCAACAGGACTCTATGCAGAGAGTCCGTATTCATTTTCAACCGTCGCAACCTTTTTTTAATCGTATCAGACATATTTTAAGTCCTGGAACCCCAGACTTTACTCCGCCCCACCCCATTCCACCCGAACCCACCCAACGCCTGTTCGTGAACTGGACCTTAAATTAGGTTTTGTCCTTATTCCTCCTGGGTTGAACTATCCATTTCATAAAGCGAGAAACATGTGTTTTTCTCTTTTACCGACCACGCACGTGGGTGACAGCCTCGTTCAAATGAAAGGGCCGACAGGCTCAAATCCCTCACTGAAAGCAAGTGTTATTCATATGAACAATAGTAGTGTTTGAGGTTGAAAGACCACGATGAATGCGTTCCAGTCACTGTCGAAGGCAGTTCGGCTGTGCTCGGTCTTCCCTTTTGTGCAAGTCAGTAAAAACGGAAAAATCACTCAAAATTATATGTAAATTAAAAATTATTTATTCTCATATCCAGGGGTGTCAATATAGGGGGGAATGGGGGGTATATATACCCCCCACTTTTTGGCAGGGGGGGGGATGGTCAATGTAATCATCCCCCCACTTTTCAGAGAATAACATTATAATATTGCAAATGAAATATATCAATAATTAGAATGAAAGACTTTGGATCCATTTACTTAAAAATGTTATATCTAAACCTTGCTTAGAATTAAAAATAGCTTATTTTCTAAATCATTATAATTATTTGAAATAAGATTAAGTATATATATATTATAATAATTATATATATTAATATATATATGTATATAAATATATATATATGGGTCATTCCACAGTAAATTGGGCAAATTGGTGATACTGCTTGGTCAAAAAAATTTTTTGTCACATCTGGCTTAAATTTGTAGCACATGTAGGCAGAGATGTCTAGTTTCACTTACACATAAAAGCCAAGCTTAAACAGCAAAGTCCTTTTTGAAAATAACAATCATCCAAAGCTCAGTAAAACACTTTTTCAACTCCGTCACAGTCATGTTAATTGATCTGAAATACAAAAATTAAGGAGATGAAACCAGTTAAATAATACAAGACAATGGCATAATATCATTCCTCCCTTGGAAAATTAAATAAAACTTTGCCTTATGAATTAGACCAATGTATATACAAAAAATGTTAAGAAAATTGCAAACTTTATCAAAAACTATTTTTTTCTTTAATTCTTTTTTCTCAGGTAAAGACAATTATTCTAATAAAAACAGATTAAATCATCATTAGATAAATCAAGATTTCCTTTATTTACATTTATAACAGAAAAATCTGTGTAGTTAAATTATTCCCTTGATAATATTTAGCTGGCAAAGACCATGAGTATTTGTGACGGAGTTGACAGAACAGGCTTTTGACCGGTATACTCTAACATATGACTTTATAAATCTCTTAATTATTTTCATGCACAAGTCTTCAATGATCAAATATTTCCTTATATGGTATTTAAAATTGTTATTGACCAGCACTTGATTGTGTCAGATAAATTGGCTCATATTTAAGTTCTGGCTGACAGAAGAAAATCTGTTGTCACATAACTAAATATTTCTCTGCAAACTTATGAAAACAACTTGGCTGTATGTTTAAAATATTTAAAGTATACAGCACAGGTAATTCAAAATGATTAGACATCCTACAGTTGATTTAAATTTCCTTTTTCTTGTCAGTTTTGGGGTCTGTAGATGTCTTGAAATATTTTAAAGGCCATTGAAATCTCTGGGAGGCGAGACAGCGTAAAAGACCTTAAGATGAGATGGGGCTGCTCTTTGGAGGATTGTAGATTCAGTTTTGCCTTCTTTTTGCTGACCA
This sequence comes from Sipunculus nudus, assembly GCA_026874595.1. Lineage (NCBI taxonomy): Eukaryota > Metazoa > Annelida > Sipuncula > Golfingiida > Sipunculidae > Sipunculus > Sipunculus nudus. The sequence continues at coordinate 14,579,704 of CM049321.1, forward strand.
CTAGAGGACTGGAACTGTCCATCAGCTGCCAAATATGCCAAAGTGATGCAAGAAGTTGCAATTATTCATAATCCTAACTAGATAATATATCCAACAAGATTGGTACTATTGACTCTGGATGTTTCAACAACAGAGTTACAGGTAGTGCAAAAGTTTCTGTTTGCACACAATTACCAGTTCAAAAGTGGAAAACTATTTAGTGAACCAAATTAACAGTTACATTAAACAATGAAACTGGTTTTACAGAAACTGAAGAACAATACCAGGTGTTATGGAGTCATCTTCATCAGTGTCTGCATTTGCAAAAAAGATTCTGTTATTATGTTGCCACTGTCTTTTGTGGGAACCAGAAGCAGCATGTTAGCAGGAAAAGAGGAATTGACACCATTTGTTTTTATTTTTTTATTTTATGCAGCATGTCTACAATCAAATGTCATACAATGGACATATGAATAATTAAATCATATTAATGTCCACAGTGAAAAATATATTATAGCACAATAATTCACCAAGTCTGCTGCAACATGCTTAGGTTTTCCTGCTGGGACAGGATGTATTAAATGCTGTCAAAATCTAGCAAATGTATTCTAAATGACTTTGGATATTGTAGTTCAAGGTACAGGCCTGACACTCTTTAGCAGAATGAAACCACTATGAATCTGGGGTCATAAGAATATCTTTATTGATTGTATTGAACACAGGCTTCAAGAGTGAATGCCCTGTATCATATCTAGCTTCATTTTATTTTTTAATAATTTAGATTGCCAATTGCCCATGCTTTTAAAAATGAAAGTATTCAGTTATATAAAAAGCAGTGGATGTATCAGGTGGGAATACCAAAATGCAATGATTTTTCTGCTGGGTAACTGTATTTCATTAGTTAGCCAATTCATAAATCATTAATATTGCCTGGAACTAAATAAATTGAATAATAATTAAGCTTACACATAAAATATAGTTGCAATCTAATGGAATATACAATATATTAGTATATATAATAATGGTGAAAGCTTTGTTAAGTAATCAGTGCTCAAAATACAGACATGTCAACTCCATCACGTGACGGAGTTGACTGTGATGGAGTTGACAAATGCTTGATTTTTAATTTATAATTTTTTTGAAAATCATGTTATAAGCCAGTTATTAAAAATTTTGAACAAAAAACACACGTTTTTCTTGAACATAATAACATTTTACCCATTTATCTATTTATGAGGGTGAAAAAGCTGTGACGGAGTTGACACGTTAATTTTCCACCCTTCAGGATGAAGACATAAAGGGTTCCATTTCTGATACTAGATACATGTTATGTATAAAACAGTGTTTCATGGATAAAGTATGTCCATGCAACATTTTATATTTGGCTTTGTATAGATATAAATATGTAACTGTCATTTTGCTTGGATATAATTCTTTTTGTGACGGAGTTGACTCAAAACTGGGGGACAGATCAGAAATGCTCGCAAAAAAAAGTCAGTGGCACCAATTGCTTCAAGCAACAATGGAATCTGAACACCTTATTGTGTATTTTAATTTAGCTAATTAAGATAATGAATGAGTTCTTTATCTACTCTACCAAATGACCTAATATATTAGCTCCTTGCTCAGGAGACATGCTATTTGTCTGAAAGTGAATATATTGGGACGGGCCTGCACAAGTAATAATCCATTCTTTATTATCTCAGTTTGGATGGATGGAGAACCCATGCCAAGGTATTTAACTATATGTATTTGTGTAAAACCTTTAACTACTTGCTGATGAATGAATAAGGAGAGACCAGATATTTAGGTAATTGCTCATTTTACTGCGGAATGACCCATATATATGGTTGAATGTCACTCAGAGACGTTGAAAAAGGAGGTATATATATATATATATATACATGTGTATATGTGTGTGTGTATATAAACAAAGTCATCCCCCCCCCACTCTGGAAGAAAAATTGACGCCACTGCTCATATCGCCTATGTCACTGCGCTTTTCACAAAGCGGTTTTAGAGAACATTGCGAACAGACGTGAACCGCATTCCTTTTATAAGTATTAGATAGATAGATGATGTCACAATTGGTTACGGTATTCTCCACAACAGGGCGCTCGATCCATTGGAACGGGTGCTGACCCACGGCAAACTTAATTAGAAAGAGGAAGAATGCATGCATTTCTATATGTCTCAGAAAATTCACAGTGTGTATATTTTGCAAGTAACACGACTGATAAATCATGTATTATCATAATAAAAACCAGAGTACAAAAGTACAATGCGCATGATAGAATGACAGAATACAACAGTAGACAAAAGGACAATGCGTATGACAGAATGACAGAAAACAACAGTAGACAAAAGTAAAATGCACATGGTAGAATGACATAAAACAACAGTAGACAAAAGAACAATGCGTATGACAGAATGACAGAAAACAACAGTGGACAAAAGTACAAAGCGCATGACAGAATGATAGAACACAACAGTAGACAAAAGTAGAATGAGTATGACAGAATGGCAGAAAACAACAGTAGACAAAAGTACTAAGCGCATGACAGAATGAAAGAACACAACAGTAGACAAAAGTACATAGAGCATGGCAGAATGATAGAACACAACAGTAGATAAAAGTACAAAGCGCATGACAGAATGACAGAAAACAACAGTAGACAAAAGTAGAATGAGTATGACAGAATGGCAGAAAACAACAGCAGACAAAAGTACAAAGCGCATGACAGAATGATAGAACACAACAGTAGATAAAAGTACAAAGCGCATGATAGAATAATAGAAACAACAGTAGACAAAAGTACAATGCGTATGACAGAAAGTCAGAATACAACAGTAGACAACAGTTCAGTGCGCATGCTTTTGTTAATGGTCATTTAAAACTGCCTTGTCCTAAATGAGAGGCAATTCCTAACGTTATTATAATCCTCCCGGTGATCCGTACAGAACTGATCGTGCATGAACCCTGACCTAATATATTACTCAGATTTCCTCTATGATGCGTTAACATTTCCTATGGCGAGAATGATCCATCTAAAATTACCAAAAAAGGAGGAAGATGGGAAAAGTAGATACATATACATCAGTATGTGTATATGCATGTTGTAGTTGTGTTATTCCATATTGCCATGCCCGAGGTTTGGCCACATTACTTCCCATAATCGCTATTAAGCTTTGGGTACCTTAATAAATTATAAAGCCCCAAACTTTTGTGTGCCTTTAGTGTTACAGAAACAGAAAGCTCCCCTTAATTAAAAGACAATGTTAAAACATACAACTGTTTAACTGTACGGTTCTCTTTTTAGGAAGGGATTTTGCAATCTGGACAATTAAATTCTCATTTATTTTCGCAATATGGATGAATACACATAGATGATCTGTAAAATCTGCTTATTTCCTTTGTTTTTCAAACCTTTATTATATATTTTATTCATGACATATTTAAGGTGTTTGTTTGAATGCTCTACATCACCCGTGATATTGTTGCTGAAGTAAATGGGAGTGTTATCACATAACTGTTTACAGTTCGGAATTAATTTACCAAGGTATAATTGTGCTACACATTAATGAAAACGAATGGAAAGTGTGACGACGTTCTTTCTCTTTCTCTCTCTCTCTCTCTCTCTCTCTCTCTCTCAAAATTAAAGTCGAACATTTTCACTTTAACACAAGAAACACCCTTATGATCCATTAACTTTAGTTCTATCATTAAAACTTTGGTCATGTACATTATTATTCAGCTGGGGTATCTTGTGCAACCAACTCTTAAAATCAAGTATCCCCCAGTGTTGGGCAGATAAGGAAATAAAATAACATATAACAAAAGTTCACATTAAAACAAATACATTTACGAATCGGTGTGATTAATTTTACTCCCAACATTAAAATACTACCACGTCCAAATAATTTTCATAAAAATGTATTTTATACTTGTCAGGGGATAAAAATGTAAGTCGCTGTTTACTGGTAGAAAAATCGATTTAAACACTCACATGGTCTTCCTATTTTAACGGGACATATATTGACGTGTTGCCATTTATGTTATTTCCCACTGAAGGTTCACAACACAAAAGTAGCTTAATAAGTGGCAATCTTTAATCCAGAAATGTCTACCGTATATCATAATGACTGACATTAACATAAAGGGTTAACATTAAAGCTTGCTTATTTGATAGGATATATATATGCAAAAGATATTCTTGTTTTTGCTAATTAAGTGGCTGACAAATCAAAACCTCTCCCATACTTTTTTTTCTATGTGGGTGAAAATATGACATGTCTTAAGTATATACTCGGTTTACAATTAAACGCTCATTTGCTTCATTAAAGGGGATCAATTCGAAAATGCTGACATGATTGGTGTAGAAGCCTAAAGGATACACCAGATCTTTCTCATTCGGAGGAGATAATCGCTGGTAAGCAATATATCGGAGGATGTATATCACGATATATGACTAGTAAATTACTTGCAGATATCTCCTCTAAAGCCCACAAAAAACGATAGTATCTACAAAGTTATGAGTCGGACAAAATCAAACAGTGATTACCATAACAAGATGGTCTTGTTAGCAGGATCTGTTGTTAAAGACATGTAGTACTAACAATACAGGGTAGCAAAGATACAGCAACATCTTGTAAAACGTAAAACTGGTACCTGGACTTGCAATAAAGCTGTATTTTCTTTTAACTTGTAATAAAATAAAGCATGTAAATGGGGAACTTCGTGATATCAAGCGATATTCATTATCACATTTTTATTATTAATTCTACAAATAAAAATTAATACGATTTTAACTTGATTGGATAAATAAATAAATAATATCACCCAATCAGTAATGTGTAAACACATATATATTAAAAAAAAAATAATATTTCTGTATAGTTCTGATCATTTCTGAACGGAAAAGTGATTTATTTCTATATATATTTGTATTACTTTTATTGGTTAGTTTAAAAGTTTGATTTTATATAATTTAAATCGTATATTATATTATTGGAATAAGATATAGTTAACATACACACTTGTTTGAATTCTGTATAGCAATTGTGAGCTTCAGTTAAGTTTTAATATTTCAGAATTTGAGAATCATGTTTAGTGTATAACAAATAGATGTTTACAGAAAAAAAAATGAATTTACTGATTTTCTTGAGTGTGCTATGGAAACAAACGGAAAATATAAATACAACTATATCCATAAATCAGTTTATTCTATCAGGATTTCGACCTATTGGGACGTATTTACAATTGAAACACGAAGATGGAGGAATTCTTACATCTTGTGTTCCTGCTGATGATTTACGGAGTGGCCCCAAATTGGCATGGTGTGTGGGCAGCAGGCCTTACAAGACTCAGTGGTGTGTTGTTAATTTTTTTTTTCTTAACGTTCCCCTCTTCTAATGAGTCTTACAAGACGACGGTAAGGATGACAATGCTATATTCTCCTGAACCAACCCTGCTGCTAATGTTAAACTGACCTTTTTTCTTCATGTTTCAGTCAAATATTATTAGCCCTCCTCAATACCATCGTGATATGATAATATATACCAAACTAGAAATGTACTCAGAGAGCGCAGACATCCGCCAAGTCAACTCGTTACCCCATATGGCATTGTCAGAAATGCAACATTTTTCCTTATAAAAATGGCCCCCATGCTGTACGTTGATTAACCGACACCTCTCCGGGAAACGGCACGTACATGTCCGGTGGCGTCATTGTCCTCTGTAGCCTCATGTCTATTACGTCATTACTCGCACTCCAAAGATGGCCATATCTTCCCATGCTACGTCTCTGTGTAAACAAATATACTATAAAGCCACATAAGACACTCATTCCTGGTTTATTTACACATGGATCATCAGCATTAACAACAATAGGCGATTACCTCCAACAACAAAAATAATTTCAAAAGATTGGTCGATTAGAAAAAAAAACACCATATACAGAATTTTTAATATTTATACACTTGCTCTATATCTGCAAATAACCGATGGCACACGATTCAATTTAGTGGGTAAATATAATTAATAACTTTATTGAAGGTGTTGGTGTGTGAAAGAATAAGTAGGGAGTGTAAGTGTACGGGATGTGGAGGATCAATTATTTTCATGTTAAGATTAATATTCCCTTTGCTTTACTAGACATCTGTAATTTACTAACAAACAGGAGTCATTATTTAGCAACGATATATGTTGCGTGACGCCTTTCGAGATAAAAGGAAAATCAGATAATTTGCTTAGATATTTAGCAAATATATCACTAACTGAAACAGATAAAGGTTGCATCTTTATCATCTGGCTACATAGCTGCCTAACAATTTTTTTGTTTATTGTGTGAATGAATTACAAATACGTTCAAGGAACACCTTTTTGGTCGTGGACCTCCTGGAATTCATGGGGTACATGTAGACAAGGTTTGACAGAAAGACGTCGTCAAGTTTCAACTGGAGATAGCCTTGATGTTACCTTTCATATACGACAGGAACAACGGAGGACATGCGATGTATCGCGCTCCTCATTAGTTCATCTTGCAAAATTGACGACCCCTAACGAAAGCACTACAATGCAAGGTAATAATTTAAAGTAATGTATATTTCATAAGAAGCCCTAGAAAGGGTGTCAAATTATTCGCTGCATGTTCTATTTATCTTTTATGTATCCATTAGAAATTATGTATCGGATTAAAAATATCGCATGTAACGTCCTCAAATAAATTCAAAATAAGACCACATACTTTCACTGCTCAAGTTGCAATAAATTATCTTCGGTAAGTATTGAGACGACGTGACATATTTGCAAACACATGTCTTGTTGTCTCTCTGTTTGTTTCTCTGTCTGCTTGTGTTTAAGCGCACTACACCAATATATTGAAGATTTAATTGAAATTAAGAGTAGATTTGTATGTGAAAAAAGGCAATGTTTCATAAGAGCTTGAAATCCAAACATAAATTGAAAATTGGGCTTGGCTTGGTCCAGAATAAAAATCCTCCGCTTATAGATTTTCGTCTGAACACTGTCCGAGGTGTATTTTCGTGTCGAATCCTGTAAAATTTATTTTTCCTAGTTTCTCGAAACCGTCAGGAGTGCTGCCATTTAGAGTACACACTAAAAACCGGAAGTCACTGGTCGCATGTTGAAATTATAGGTATACCCCAAGTGATGCATAGTTAAAAAGAATCCTTTTCGTGACAGGTATAAGGAAACGGTGACGGGTGAGAGATGCTGTCAATTCAATACTAAATGACGTATCATGCATACATCTTTACATTATTGCCACATGGATTGCAAGTTCACAATGACAGTGCTTTTACAGGTTTATCCTGCCCTCCTGGATTCAGTGAAGGTTTCGCTTGTGGTCGCCCAATAAGCGACGTTGAATGCGTACCGTCCTGTTACAAACTCATAGAAGACTCCCTGTATTGGGAAGATGCTCGAAGTAACTGTTTTGTTCTGAACAGTGATCTTGTCAGCATTGAAACACGCGAAGAAGACATCCATATTGGAGGGATCATAAATAAACAAGGAAAAGGTATGAAAAACTTTGACGTATTACGCAGAAGCCATTTTAGTTACTCCTTAGCTTATGAGCTTTAAATTATACTCGATCTCCTGATCGTTGCATGTGTTTGTGGGACATAAAACATAAACGGGGCCAAAAACAAAAAAAAGAACAATACTTCACTCAATCTATCAATCTATGTCTATCTACACATCAATCTATCTTTCCATATGTTATATATATATATATATATATATATATATATATATATATATAAAACATGTATTTTTCTTAAGGAATGTCTAAATACTGGACATCGGGTTCTGATGACGAGACAGAAGGCCAGTGGATCTGGAGAGCAACTGGTGCCGAGTTTAACTACACAAACTGGTTCCCCGGAAACCCGGACAACCATAATCCTTTTGGGGAAGATTGTAATTCTATTTCGCAGACTCATAATCTTAAATGGAATGACCGGCATGCCCTCAGTCATGGGTCTTATATCTGTGAAGTTAATGTTTAGAACGGTTGTATATATACAACAATGATTCATTGTCATTATTATTCAGAAAACTCTTAGCTTTTGAGGTGTGGGTGTTTATAGGACATCTGTATTAACCAAATGATTTTTAAACCAGTCTACACTGATTATTAAAACAATGAGGTTAAATGTATTAAATAATTAATCCCCAACTTCCTACAGTTATAAACTATACTAAACTCATTGTTCCTACCTTTCCCTCCGTCTTAGACATTATTACCAAGAAATCTACCGGTGTATTGTGTAGAAATGTCCAATGCTGCCTGTGATTGACCAATATTTTTGTTTCATAGTAAGAAACATAAGCTATTTTGAAACACGAGTATTGTTATTTACAGCAATTACTGTCTTTGCTTCTAAGCGCCACCTAGAATTACAACTTTGAACGACCAGGTTTATAAATTTCTCTCGCTATGATTGATCCTCCTGAGTCGTATTTTAGCTCAAGGCAGTGAGCATATATATATATATATATATATATATATATATATATATATATATATATATATATATATTTTAACCTTAGGCTGAAGGGTTAAAAGGGTACTGGATAAAAAGACAGGTATGGGAGGACAAATTTGTTGTGTAAAATTGTTTGGTGTACTGTGACACATGTAAACGTATGGATTAGGACAAGTGTGATGTTTAAAGAGCGTAAATCACGTGGTGAGGTAAAACTATATTGGTTAGTGTGCGGGTGACCAGATTTTCTGTATAAGGTGCCTTTCGATACATGCAGGCCCCCTCGCGGGTCCCACAAGGTTAAAAATCAACATGTGTATTATCATTGCCCTCTTTCCATAGGGCCACGCGCGGGTGGAGCAATTACTATTTCGGGGGGAGGGGAGGGGGGGGGAGGGGGTCGCATGCGGATGCCACATGTATATATCAGTAGCAGGTATGTGTCCTTGTCTTTGGGAAAGAAAAAGGAGCTTATAGAGCTTATTAGGCTGCATAAAAAATACGACCAGTCTTTATTGAGATACGGCCTTGAGCCAGCTCTAGGTAAAGTGTGACAGGAAAAAAAACACCATGTTATTCTGAATGGCGAGATACGATATTAATATGCTTCAATTTGCCTCACCAGTTAGTATAAATGTTAACACTGAATATTTTATTAAAACATTACACTCAAGCTTCAGAAATAATGGTTATTAGTGCAGGTGTTTATCCAAACTGAGGGGCTATCCGCATGCTGGGACCCGTGCAGGGTGAAAATCTCCATGTATGGAAAGGCACCCTTATGATTCAGGCAAATATTTAATCTTTAAACAATGTTTTTCTATATCTGTTTGTGATCTCTTTATCACCAGGCCATGTATCAATTCTATATATATATATATATATATATATATATATATATATATATATATATATATATAATATATGAATATATATATATATATATAATGCTTTTTAGAAATATTTGGCATATTTATATGTGATAGGTGTTAATGCTTTATCTCGTACATAAACTGGTTTTTAAAAGAATATTTTTCAGAGCTACGTAGATACACAACAATCTATTCACCAGTAATTATTGATTAGTAATCCATTTGACCATTTAGGTCTTAATATCGTCACACTAACTTGGTTCCAATGAGATATACATATATTGAATCCTAAGAATATTCTTTGTTACATCTGCTATATACAACTATAATTTTGTTTGTTGATGCAAGGATTTTAGAATTTAAAGCAAATTTTCATTTTAACAAAACACGTGGTTTGCTTCATATCCGGCAGTGAGTATACACACATTTCTGCATGCGTGTTTCATTGCATATCTTGCGTCTTTCCTTCTACATAAATTTTAATCTTAACATTCTTGGACAAATTAACAAATGATTCTTTGTTTTAAATGCCCTTTACCTACTTTTTAAGAGAAATATCGAATAAAGAAAGAAACTGATTTTAAATAATATGTTTTCAAAATATATGTGCAAAATTTGATAGTTTTATGCTTGATTGTTTGTGAGAAATATCCATCTGAAGATGGTGTAATCCACTTACACCGTTCTGAGAAAATGGCCAAAAACTGTTTAGGAAGAGTAATTTTGTCCTAGTTGACTAACTGAAATGTGAATGCTAGTGACAGTTGTGTGACATGAATCCCCACTATGATTTGATTTCGTTTCCTATCGTTATTATTATTCTTTACCGTTTTTCATGCATAAAAAAAATAAAAGGATAATTTAATGCCAAATGTCAGGTCTATAAGTGTCAAACTCAGTGGAAGGCGAAATTTATGTCCATGGCCTACAACTACTAATTAGGTCACCTGGCCACTCTTGACTTGCATCCATAATTGGTCAATAAACACGGATCAGCTTATTATAATGAATGCTCAAGTCATCAAATATGATACTTGGCTCTATATCTTAAACATAAGAAAAATTGAAAAGATTGCCTTTGTCGTGTATTGACTTACTAGTTTCTGCCACTCCTCGGACAATTTCAGGATCACATAGCTGTACATGCAAACATTTGACAGATATGCGTGTCTTGGACTACATACAATATGGCCATTATATATTTTTTTATAAATAGCGATCTCATGTATGTCCCAACAGATATGACATGTCCAGAAGAAGGAACCGAGAGAATAGCGATGGTTAAGATATCTAAATTATCCTTTATACATAGATGTGATATGGATAAGTAATTGGCTGATTTATTCTGTCATAGAGATAGACCTTTTCTACGAGGAAGTGATGTTCCACACCTTTTTATACTGTCCTAAGACCCGGCATTTGTTTTATTACACGAAATCAGAAAGATGCTAGACAATAGGTACTTTACCATTAAAGAGTGTGCGAATGCGAGTGTGAGAAGCCTGCCTGTGACATTACTTCCCTTTACCTTAATCTTTAATTTTTATGTAAAGGTAAAATTTTAAGATCTATTGCATTAAGAAGTTTTCTTTCTTACATTGTAGTACAGTGGGTTTTTTTTCTTGAGCACATTCAATGGTAAACGGTTAAATCTGTTAAATACTACACTTTCAAATTGAAGTGTCTTTTCCTTGGCTTTTTTTTTTTTTTTTTTTATTTTTTTATGTCATTTTCGTCTGTTTTCCTTGAATTCCCTTTACGTACATGCTAACGAATGTATTTACTGCTTTGTAGAGGTACTGGATGAAAGGAACTTAGTTATTCTCTTTTGTAATAAATAAGAAGCTTGTTATATCCTTTATGGAAGTGTTTTTTTTTTCAAAATCTACAAATATGATATTAAATTCGATCAACTTCATGTAAATCTTTGTTAGTGCAATTTGGAAATAACAAATACTTGTGTTGGAATTTAATATATAGTTCTGTTACGTGTATTTAAACACCATTTCTGTTTTAACGGAAAACCCTTTATTCATAATTTATTTGGAAACATTTATTAGCATGCGTGCATGATAGGATACCCATATATGTATATTTAAGTCACACTTGTTTTTTTGTATAGATTCTAAGCCTCTTTCGCCAGAATTAATACACATTTAGAGGCGCACAGTATGTTCTTTTAGATACCTTTGTTCTATGGTGATGAACGCATGACATATTCATAAGCATATTGGAAAGGACCATCTAACATATAACCAAAGGAGCAGGTAAACTGCAAATTGCCCAAGTATCTAAAAGTGTGCTGATTCTGTCATGCACCATCGTCAGAGAACAGAAAGAGCACATACATAGGCAGGACGTAGCTTAGTGGTCAAGGCCTTGGACGTCGGGGTTGTAGGTCCCTGAATCGAACCCCGTTGATGTGTCCATGGTATAATGATGAACTCTCGGCAGAAACTAAAAGATTCGCTCTAATGTCTTAACGATAGTTTATGAATTCTTTCTAATCAAATATCGTCTATATCGTACGATTAACATCTTTCTCTTTCAATAGCAGATGTTACCAACGGACCTAAATCTATCTTTTGAAAGAAAGCGTGGCATACAACATAATGTTATAAGCCTCTGAATATGTACGATTCTGTCTACAGGGTTACAAAGGGTCTGAGAGCTGCACAATAACCTTAAAACAAAAAGAGTGATTGAAACTATATACCTGACAGGTGTGAGTGTCTACACGTGTATCCTGGAATGCACGTTTTCTGTCTTAAATAAAACGTTTGAACAAATAAAATTTGTCTTATATGGATTGTACAACTAGTTTCAATAACTTATACAATGTACTGGCTATGGCTCGAATGGCGGCGTTCGGTAGCAGTTGTTGGAGTCAAGTGGACAAACGTTCCGAAATTTTATTCACCTGTCGCCATGGACCAATGACACCCAACCGTGCAAAAAAAATATAAAAACCGGTATCACAATCGTTAAACTTTAAAACCAGCCTGGTGAGTCGATGAGGCAGAACAGACGGTAGTGATTCAATTTCATCACTAGCCGCCGACGGCTACGCACCATCTTTCAGGTTTCTGTTATGATACCGGCCCACCGGCTAAATGGGGTTATAGCACGATAGGATCTATAACTCTTAGAAAAGATATTAAATAACAATATTTCCTATGGCTTTAACATACCAATGCTCAGATAATGTTTTATGTCGAAAGGCCTGTAATAAAAAAATAACCATTCTGGAGAGCATGAAGCACCTGTAACATCAATAAAGATTTATTTATCCAGAGAGAATTAAGCATTGACAGCCCGGTTGACATCTTGCATTTGGTAACAGTCCTGTATAATGCTTTAGGCCATGGTACTATATGTTCATATTTACATGTTCTTCGTGCAATAGTCCTGAGAATAGAACAGCAATGTTTTCCTGTGGTCAAATATACAATACACATAGATGTACCGAACATTAATCAATTGATATATGTTTAATCTCACAGTTGTGTATGGAGTGTTATAATCACAGTTAACTGGAGGGGCAATTTATGGATTCCATATTGCGTCAGTCACTAAAAAAACATTTAGAAGTCCATTCTTATGGGCTACTCCATCACATACCGTAACATATGTCCTGTTGCTAAACATAGAGCTCTCTGTGACTTGGAGAAAAACTGCATTCCATCAGATCATTTCTACTTATATAAAATTAACAGATATATTAAATTTCAGCAGTGTATTCAGCAAATAAGTTTTTACCGTTAAATGTGCTGGTGGAAAAGGCAATTTTAGCACTAATTCAAAATAAATAAAACCAGAATTAATTCACAGAGTCATTATGCAGACTTGAAACCGTTATAGAAAGGAATTTAACGACCGTAAAAACATTGAAACAGAGCACTTGCAGTGTATCATAGGACAAAATATAACCGAGTGTATTTTATGATTTGGTGGCCATCTTGGTGCCCTTTTAGATTAAGACCGAGATTGCCGCTTTGCTCTTTCTCTGGAAATATACAGCAAGGCCTGGACAACTAATAAGCCAAGCTTTACTCTTCTTTGATCTTTTGCCTAATTCTTCGAAATACTAGTATGCCACTCAACCGCTGGACTAATGGGAATATTACATAAAGCTTTATTAAAAACAGCTAATGCGTTTCTGGAGAGGTTTTTACATGAAAAAAAATTAATTTCTAAGCAAAAAAAACCATAAAAAAGTACTTGTTACGTCTTCTCTTGACATTACAACTAAAGTAATTGACATTTTGCTAATCAGGCGGCCATCTTGAATTTTGGACAAGATCATTTATTTTCATCTTGGCCCCATATCTTGAATTAATCGATAAGCTGCAAGAACAGTTTTGCCAGCTTAGATGCTTCTTCCAATTTTTGCACAATTCTTACAAATATAGGAGCTTAATTGTTGGAAAATATGTCATGTCTGCAGTAATGTCGGTTAAATTTTGAGGGATGAACATACAATATACAATAATAAACCATCTAGGGAAGAGTAAAGGCACAATTTTTTTTTTTTAATTAAAAAAATATTTCATATATATATATATATATATATATATATATATATATATATATATATATAACCGCAGTACAAAAGGTGCCGGCTTAGTGCACTAACGTACACCCGATGCACTCATAATCTTCCGAGAAATGTTTTGTTGGTGCAGTTTTTTAGTTCTCTAAGGTTATCTGTCAGCATACACGACGACACCGGGTTTAATGGATTTCGACCCATATAAAGTCTTGCTTACAGCGTATATACAGAAAACCTTTCTCAGTACCATCTTCTGGTGGTGAATACTCTGGTTCTACTAGGGTGCGTATAGTTCATTCATCAGTAAGTAAAATACATCCGAAACATAATGTTACAGCTGAAGACCTGGGTTATTTTTTTCCCGATGTTTTTGTGTGGCTTCACTTTGGCAGGTAATAATTATTGATTCCATTAAAGATACTGTTGTTGCCTTATTGTTCGCAATTTTCGTAAAAAAAATGAAATTATAACGAAAATCAAACCTTACAAAATAAGACGAATCATAATTTAGGGAAGTGCAAAGGCAAACGAAAATTGTTTTTAACATTATGTCTCATATATATATATATATATATATATATATACATATATATAAATATATATATATTTATATATATATATGTATAGTTATGATACTTGACAATTTGAATGTATATATGTAGCAATAAGAAAAAAAGTAACCACTGTAAAGAACCATCTTTTGAAATTGTTAAATTTAGATTCATTCAATTCCATATTCAATACTCTAGTATTTATTCTCTTTTATAAAGAAAAACTGAGCATATTTTTAAAGAGTATCTCAACATAAATCATTGATTTTGAATTAAACAAAGCGTTCTTGCGTATTTCTGCTTGATGCGCAACATTCCCTTGCTGTTTTGAAATTGTAAATAAACGATAGTTATAGTGACAGCCCTCCTAGTCTTTGACACGGTTTACTTGATTGTTCGTTAAGCAATATCTTGTTCCACCCAACAGAAATGGAAATGTGTGCAGTGGAATTGAGGCTTAGATCCTTGGAAAGGAAACCGGACAAAGTTCAGTTTAAGTTAGCTCTCAAAGGACCAACTGATTCCTGGACATTTACGAATTATCGTTTAAGCTTTTCGAGAAGGTACGTTTTTGTACCTTTACATATAAAAGTGATTGCATATACACATGCATGCATATGCATATATCAACATAAACACATTATATTTACCCAAAAAAATTGATGTATGTATACATGTAAATAGTGTGTAAAATGCATATATATTAGATTTTAATAAATACAATATATATTTATCCATACACTGGATCGAACGCGCTCCAAGCGGCCGCAGGAGGGATCTCAGAAACACGTGTGCCGCCCGTTCAAGGGCTGGTTCAGCGTGTTTTGTCATGAGTGAACTATTGGAAACACGAATTTTTCCTGCTTTGCCGCCCGCGGGTCACCCACGCTAGGTTTTTTTTTTTTTTTTTTACCTTCTCTATTACCGACACAACGGGAATGGTAGATCGTTTAATGTTTATATGCACGGTGCAGGGGTACTTCAGTGTGTTAGACATTTAATTTGTGTCATAAAAAATGAATGTTAAAGAATAAAAGTTATGTTAATATTATAAACAAGGGCCTAGAGGCACAAATAGTCCCTTGCCATATGGTGAACTGGGATAGTGTGGCATCAGTGATATGGCGGGACGAAAGGGCGGACGGACGCGGACCATTTTAGTTTTCGTCCCTCCTTACGACATATTTCATATGAAATAATATGAAAATTAGTACGGTTTGTCAGACCTGACTCCATATTTCGAAGACGGCTATTTTTATCCCAGTAAGACAAAATATGTATTTGGCCCCTGGCTAATGTCTTGTTGCGGAATCCACAACTGTGATAATCCACAGCTGTGACCTTGACCTGTACACTGCGGCCGTGTAATGGTGATATTGTAGACGGCACCGAAAAAAATTTAAAAGTGCTAAATATACACATAAAATACATCCGATCGTGTCTTTGGTAGAAAATGAGTCTTTCTGGCAACATAACAACATGCTTACCTAAATATTTTAATTTAACGATATCCCTTAAGATCCTTGTAGATCCGCCGTGATTTTGACATACCAGACTTTTGACACTTGCTGTGCGCCGACGTTGATGGACTTGTACGCTGCACAATCCCCTATTAACGCCCACTTTTTCCAGTTCCAACAACGATATTATCGGAGCATGGTCCCAGTCTAGACCCCGGCGCAAAGGGCTGTGGGATACATCATACAATCATGGCGATTTGTTATCTATGTAAACATTAGGGCCTAGGTCCCTGGAAAAATTGTGGATGTGTAAGGCAAGTGCGCGTTAGATTAATTAATTGGTGCCACAGCTTTTCAGAAGTTTTATATAATTCCCATAGGCAACGGACAGGTAATTATTTTATGTTGACTTCGGATAGAAGGTCACTCAAACGATTCTAAAGGGTCCCCATATTTGGAACCATACACGGATTGAACAATAAAGCCAAACTCAAGACGTTGAGTGGAGCAGAGCGAATCGGAATAAAGCGTCTTGGGACAAGACAAGCTAGTGCCATATGTTTTAGGGCTGGGGGACAGACGGACAGACGTACATGTACCCTCACGTTTTAAGGGATTGTACACAAGTGCCTTTTGTCGCTCCTATTTTTTAGGACAATAAAACGCAACATATAAAACATGAAGAGGTTTGAGCTAATTCCTTTCGTCGTGGGGGGGGGGGGGGATTCGCCTTGGGGTTGTTCTCCCCGTACAGTCTATCTTAAAATTTCTCAGCAAACAAGCTCACAGCTCCAGTTCACCTGGAAACAGTTATGGGAACTGGGCGTAATCATGCATGTGTTTGCATTAACTTAATACCTGCCTTTGTTATCAAAAAGCCAAGTTATAAACCTACCTGAGCGCGAACGTTCGCCACCACAGCTATACATGCATAAAGCAAAATTAGCGGGTACCATTACGATGGCTCGTACATGAGCTCCTGGGAATAACATATCCGCCAGCCAGTATATCACGCTTACGTTCTGTTTCCGTCCGTAACCTTCATACAAGTGGCGTCGATTTATCTGCGAGGGTGGGAGGGTGGTTTAAGCGTATAGGTTAGGGCACTTCTTTGAGAAAAACAATTGTTGAAATTTTAACCGGTTTATAGTGCATATATATATATATATATATATATATATATATATATATATATATATATATATATATATATATATATATATTACGCCAGGCTTATAAATATGCATATTAATTTCCGGGCGGTGGAGTTCTTGTTAGAAGAACATATAAAGAAGGCGGACAAATCAACTTAATCCCTTTATTCCTTCGGTGTATATACAGTGCTGTGCAGGGACAAAGGACTGCCGGTAATTCACAAATGCACACGTCCACTCCGGGCACGTGCATGAGGTGTTTTGCCAAGGCAACGGTCAAAACCCCTGTTGTCGCCAGGCATGACAAATGCAGAGACCGTGACCTGCGCAGAGAATAAGCAACCGGACAGTATGTGAGAAACAAAGGGAACAATTGAGAAAAACACAGCGGATCACAATACAGCAATTGAATAAGCAAAACATTCCACGTACAGTTGTAATATCACGTGATGCCGTAACATGTACATATTATATATAAATTAGTTGCGCTGCCATTGGTTTCACGCCTGATTGGACTCGGTATATATATATATATATATATATATATATATATATATATATATATATATATAGTGATTATTTACGAAAATGTTCAGTTACACACACACACACATATATATATATATATATATATATATATATATATATATATAAATTATTTATAACCCATCTTATGATGTTGGTCCTTTAAACGGAAAGTCAGAAATAGAACCAATCTATTATACTAATTATTCATATATATTTATTTCCAATATATAAATCTTAAATCTTAATTTCGAAAAACTGATGGAGAAGCTGAGGGTCAATCAGTTGGGGGATGGGGTATATATTCCCTAATATTCCCTCCCACTAATGTTGACGCCCTTGCTTTATAAAGTGATTTATACAGTTCTTTCTGCTGCAATAAACAGCTACCGAATGGCGCTTGGTTGCCCAGAAGGTGGAGTGCAAATAGCAAAGATAACCAAGACATCTGGGGTCCCCATCTTCATAGAAAAGGTACGGCTAGGTAATTGTGCACATCAAGTTGCTGCTCCCTTCATTAAACTACTGTATTAAGTCACCTAGTTTGCCGTATAAAATGCTGCCGAGTATTAAGCACAGGGCTTTCGCTACCAAAGTTACATCCGTCTCTGTGCACCGCTTTCATTCTTGGCCCTGGTCCAACTACCTGGTGGCCTCGCACTGTAAACCCTGCTCAGGAAATCAGTGGTTTAGTGGAATAGGTTATTAAGCGAATGTAAAGTAACCACTGCAGAAGGAGTTAACAGATACCGGATGAGTTAAGTACTGTTTCTTGGGGTTGATTTTTTTTCAATTATTGACAAGAAAGCATTTACTTTATCAGCATTGACAAAATGGTTTTAAATTATGCAGAAAATTTGATAAATATTTTGAAAAGTCAGAGGGTTAGCGTTTAAATGTGTCTTTCTATGCTACTCATAAACCTGAGTTCAGAAATTGTTATTGTAATAATTACCTGTCTTACTTATAGGTCGTCGAATTACTAATCATACTTTATATAAATGCTGGATTCCTTACATTTTGAAAAAATCAGACAGTTGCTTCACTTGTGAAGGCAAATTTAAGGGGAACGTTCCATAGTGATATTCCCTACTATAAATATTCATTATTTTTACATTTCACAGGTCATTGTCAAGAGACTGGCAGACAAGAAAACGTGGATATTTAGCGGTCCACGTTTGACTGAAAAAGGGAAATCGACCGTAATATTCTACACCAAAGGTAGCAATTATGCTGCCAGGATGATATTATCGTTAATGATTTAGTCCTCGTGTAAATCCTTTTTTTTTCGATATCATTGGATTTAACATACTGAGGGATTTTTACACAGTGTCAGATATTTTCAACAGCACGGCGTTGTCATAAACAAAGCTGGGCTGGTCGTAATATTTTCTAAAATCCATTATATATATGAAATTTTTCAATTTGCATTTTCTTCAAGGTGAATATTTTATTAAAAGTTATAATTTTTTATCTAGAATGATTTGTAACACGGTCATTAAAAGTGTGCCCATGTGTGAATTTCTTTGTTATAATAAAAATGTCATTGCAACACAGGTAACCTTGGTTTCCACTTTGTAACCGAGCTTTACTCGCAAATGTGAATGTATACTATTTAACTGTTTAATTTATTTGTTATTTATCCCCTATTTTGAAACTTCATATGTGACATGAACCAAAGTGACAACAGGATACTATTCCAACCTTGTAAATGATATTATGAGTAGCACAATTATTTGAATATCAGGTATTAGCTGCTGGTGAAATCCGGTACATTTGCTAGCAGCTAACTCAATTATTTCACCGGAAGGTTCTATAAACTACGGAGCAAAAAATGAAAACTAGCTAATCATGCAAGAAAAGAAATCCGTCAGATAAAGAGAAAGATTTCGGATAATAATGACAATTGATCAGTAGCGATAATGTTTCTTCATTGTAATATAAACTGTCACATAATTAACTTTCTTTAGAAGTATAACAAAATATAAGATATCTGATAATTGTCGCCAAAAAAGAAATAAAATTCTTGAAAAAAACATGGTATAATTATTTTAGAGTGTCCAGTAGAAAGGTGGGAGGTCCGTATGAAGATCATTCCTTCCGACTGGAACGGGTCACTCCATTTGAAACTGCACGGGTCACGTGGTACCTCCGGGAACTGGAAGGTTATTTCCGAAGGATTCTCATATCCAAATGGGTGAGACATAAACATGTCTTTCGCTTACAAAAATATACGTGATTTGTATTTCACAGGAAGATAAAGTATTGGTAGACCTTGGTTTTCTCGAAGAATATGTTTGTTATTGTTAATAATGTAACATAAAGTATCTGGAAATCCATTACCATTATATGGTCGAGGACCTTTACTAATATAGAAAAAATACGACCTGTGAAAATGATGTCATTTGTACATTTTTAAAGTTTAGTTAAACAAAAAATAAGTGATAAATTAAATTAAATAGACATTTTCTATAAACTGATGCATTTTTACGTTGAAAGACCCATTTAAAATGAAGCAGGCAGTCCTTGGAGATTATAACAATTTTACGACATCTGTTTCAAGAGACACTTTAATGTGTTTGGAGATGATAACCACTTAAAGTCATCTGTTTAAAGAGTTTCTATTACGAAGACTAAAATGGTTCAAGTAGATTTTATTATAATCATCCACCACTCAATCACAACCACCCGTTCCGCATTTTGTCGAGTCAGCGAGATTTTACTGCAAATTATTGAAGACACACACCGTATTTCCTTAATCAGACGCCGGGCCTATAATAGTCGCATCCCTTGTTTAGTAGCCGGATATATATATATATATACAGTCCAACCTGTCTGAACGACCACCTGTGACATGCGGGCACCTGGCTATTACGACTACTAAATATCAGTCTCTCTTGAAATTCCGTTATTTTATCTATAAATAAAACCTGTGAAATACGACCACCTGCCTATTACGACCACTTTGCCGAGGCCCTCGGGTGGTCGCATTAGACAGGTTCCACTGTATATATATTACAGAGTGATCGAGACTACAACAGAGCGCTACACAGATATTGGGGATCTGACAGAGGTCGTTCTGATTCCTGAAGGTGTTAACGGACAGACCACTTCATCTCAGGTAAGAGGAGAATGTATTTGTTTGGATGGTGATTACTTCAACAGTTGGCTTGCACAAAAAGGGGATCCAATAACTCCAGGTCCCAATCACTAGATTAAAAAAATATCGAAAGATATTTGTATATATTTGTATATATACTCAGCTCTTACACATACACATATATATATATATATATATAAAATAAAAATAATAATAATAATAAAAGGAATAGCCGTCCAAGTCTGTATTCAAAGTGTAGGTAAAGAGAAAGAGAGACGCCTATTTGATAGATTGACTTGAATATTAAAACACGAGCATTCGAATATATATATATATATATATATATATATATATATATATTCTTAACTTAACGTCTACTTTACAAATATTTTACTCTTCACGACCCGAGAGAAGTATATTTAAACCCGTTCAAGATATGTAATTAATTCTTCGTCATAAAAATAATAAGTGAAAGTCTAATAAATATAATAAAGTATATTGCATGAACATAAGAAGAAAAAATAAAGTTAAATAAAGTTAAAAAATCAATTCTGAGGGAGAATTCCTTAATTTTGTAAGTTTTTTAATGCTATACATAAGGGTTAATGCGATGCCCATCCATTCATTGGTATAAATATGTTGTGCCATAAATGTCAAGCATAACAAACCCGCTACGGCCGGTCGAGCAAATTGTCTTGTTAACGGGATTTTACGGATTTTTTATCTTGTTATCGGGAATTTACGGTTATTAATCTTTTATCGGGATGTAACGGTTATTTTATCTTGTTTTCGTGATTTAATGGATTTTTATCTTGCTGTCGGGATCTTACGGTTATTTATCTTGATATCGGGATTTTATGGTTATTATCTTGTTATCGGGATTTTACGGTTATTTTATTGGGATTTTACGGTTATTTATCTTGTTATCTGGATTTTACGGTTATTTTTATCTTGTTATCTTGATTTTATGGTTATTTATCTTGTTATCGGGAATTTACGGTTATTTATCTCGTTGTCGGGATTTTACGGTTATTTATCTTTTTGTCATGATTTTACGGTTATTTATCTTGTTATTGAGATTTTACGGTTATTTATCTTGTTATCGGGATTTTCCGGTTATTTATCTTGTTATCAGGATTTTACGGTTATTTATCTTTTTGTCATGATTTTACGGTTATTTATCTTGTTATTGGGATTTTACGGTTATCTATCTTGTTATCGGGATCTTCCGGTTATTTATCTTGTTATCGGGAATTTACGGTTATTTATCTTGTTATTGAGATTTTACGGTTATTTATCTTGTTATTGGGATTTTACGGTTATATATCTTGTTATCGGGATTTTCCGGTTATTTATCTTGTTATCAGGATTTACGGTTATTTATCTTGTTATAGAGATTTTACGGTTATTTATCTTGTTATCGGGATTTTACGGTTATTTATCTTGTTATCGGGATCTTCCGGTTATTTATCTTGTTATCAGGATTTTACGGTTATTTATCTTGTTATTGAGATTTTACGGTTATTTATCTTGTTTTTGGGATTTTACGGTTATATATCTTGTTATCGGGATTTTCCGGTTATTTATCTTGTTATCAGGATTTTACGGTTATTTATCTTTTTTGTCATGATTTTACGGTTATTTATCTTGTTATTGGGATTTTACGGTTATATATCTTGTTATCAGGATTTTACGGTTATTTATCTTGTTATCGGGATCTTCCGGTTATTTATCTTGTTATCAGGATTTTACGGTTATTTATCTTGTTATTGGGATTTTACGGTTATTTATCTTGTTATCAGGATTTTACGGTTATTTATCTTGTTATCGGGATTTTCCGGTTATTTATCTTGTTATCAGGATTTTACGGTTATTTATCTTGTTATTGGGATTTTACGGTTATATATCTTGTTATCGGGATTTTCCGGTTATTTATCTTGTTATCAGGATTTTACGGTTATTTATCTTGTTATCAGGATTTTACGGTTATTTATCTTGTTATTGGGATTTTACGGTTATATATCTTGTTATCGGGATTTTCCGGTTATTTATCTTGTTATCAGGATTTTACGGTTATTTATCTTGTTATCAGGATTTTACGGTTATTTATCTTGTTATAGAGATTTTACGGTTATTTATTGTTTGACAATATCGTCTGTTTTTGCCAGATGGACCTTATTCGGTATCCCTCCATGCAACGGTGGACTTTTCCATGCCCCTGCACTCTGGCGAGTGGCAAAACGGTGATACCCGTGTCAGTGATGAAGGCAGTAAAACCAGCTTGCTATGTGCCCCAGGGAGCAAACTCGGAAACCTGCATTCAAAGTAAGCAAAATACTTCAAAAGGGAGAGATACAGATTAATTGGAAACCATTCGGGAATAAAACACCTTGTATCACGTTATGTTTTTTTATTCTTTTTAATAAAATCACCACATATCTTATAACTGCTCTTTATTTAAACAGTTTCAAACGGAATTTGAGCGAAAGATCTCGAACTGACTCAAGTGCAACACAAGTACAAGGATAATTCGAATCGGCTCTAGGACAACTACCCCCCCCCCCCCCAGACAATTACCCCCCCCCCGACAATTACCCCCTGGACAATTACCCCCCAGACAATTATCCCAGGACAATTACCCCCAGGACATTTACCCCCTTGAACAACTACCCCCCAGACAACTACCCCCCCAGACAATTACCCCCCGGTACAATTACCCCCGGACAACTATCCCCATGGTATAATAACACTTTTAATGTACACATTGTACAAACTAAAAGTAAAATATTCCGATTGTAAGTAAAACAAATACCGGTGATAATATATTTCAAACCAAGCATAGGTACATACATCATGTGTATTGTAAAAATAAGAAAAAAAAATCCATTACATCAAGTTTTCAGTAGCTGTTTACAAGTTCTAGGCAATGCCTCTCAGATGATTGTAATGTGTATTGTAAAAAAACAATATATGGTAAAAAGTCCATTATATGAAATATGCTTTACATTGGCAAGTCGTAAAAACAAAGGCTTTGTAACATTTGGTCCATATAACCACCCGCAAGCTTACAATATAATTCCATTCAAATAGGGAATGCCATTCATTCTGATCCATTCATACCAGTCTCTATAAGTAATATCATAATAAGTAATAGCATGATATTATTATCTAAGTGATTTTCTTTTTATTTTTTGTTTGCAATTAATTTTATTTATTTATTTGGCATTCTGTGCTACTCATTAGCAACACAGAATATATTTAAATGTATAACGTGTACTTTAAATGTGTAATTTATACCATAGGGGTAATTGTCCAGGGGGTAATTGTATCGGGGGGTAATTGTCCGGGGGGTAGTTGTACCGGGGGGTTGTTGTCCTAGGGGGGTAATTGTCCGGGGGGTAATTGTCTGGGGTTAATTGTCCAGGGGGTAATTGTCGGGGGGTAATTGTCCGAGGGGTAGTTGTCCTGTTGCCATTCGGGCTCTAGTTGTCCAGGGGGTAGTTGTCCGGGGGGGGGGGGGTAATTGTACCGGAGGGTAATTGTCCGGGGGGTAGTTGTCTGGGGGTAGTTATCTGAGGGGGTAATTGTCCGGAGGTAATTGCCCAGGGGGTAATTGTCCGGGGGGTAATTGTCCGAGGGGTAGTTGTCCGAGGGGTAGTTGTCAAGTTGCCATTCGAATCATATAAACAAAACGGTCCATCTCAAATCACATAGGTAAATTTAGTACCACTTTCAAATCATGAATGAAAATGTCTGGTATAACCTCACTTTTAATTAGTATTTAAAACGAAACCGTGACCATCATAAATCAGTTGTGGTGGGAATTATCAAGTATTATAAGGCGTATAAGCCTTCATTGTGCAGCGGCCTGGGCATTCGAGTGTTAATACGAAATATCTGAGCAATTGTCAGGAGATTGAATCCATTGTCGGACGGTTTCTCTGTGTCCTATGATTTTCTGAACCACTATGGACATCCGAACGCCACCGTCCGAGCCATGAAGAGAGCTTCATCTCAATAATTATAGCTGTTGTTATACAGTCCATGTAAAATAAATAGAGTTCACGAGATAATGCATTTAAGCTTTTTTTTCTATCTCTCGACTGAAACAACAAAATATAATTTCTAATTTCTTTCCTTTTTTTCTTCTTTTCAGTGATGTAGGACTCGAGTCCGCTTTTTTAGGACTCGAACTCGAACTTAATAAATGACATTATAATGGTTGTCCATATGGGTGAACTGAACTATCGACAGAATATTCCAACATACATACCAACTTTTAGCTCTGCATCAGGGGATAAATGTGATTATTTCCAGTAAAAGGCACTTGTAATCTAAAATAAATATACATGATTATCTCAAATATCCTGTTTAATTTCTTTTAATAAGATTTGTATTAGATTCGGACTAGGACTTCAAAATGAGTTCCAAATGACTCGGATTCGAGAAAGGTGGACTTGGACACGAACCTGGTTGACTTGGACTCGGATGGTTTGGCCCCGATTACATCACTGCTTCTTTCCACAGGACATGCAAGCAAACCAGATGGAAATAAATTTTGCAAGGCCAACCTTAAAGGGGCGCAAGTCCGGCCATCTTGTGCAGCAACCCACTGTGCTGCAAAGTGCTTGACTGGAGAAGGTTGTCAAGGATTTACAGTGATACCAGCGCCATCTGGTGAATGCAGGTGTGACCTGCTGTATGGAAAGCCAGCAAGAAATATTAACATAATAACATACTGGGAGTGTTAAAGGCTGGTAGAAGCTGAGGTGCATCTTCATTGGTCAGTTCAAATACACATTGTATAAAAAAATTAAATATGGATTTTGTGATATGAGAATTTTGTGAGATAATACAATTAAAATAAGACACGTGAGTAACAAAAAAATGTGCTGGAAAATACATGAAGATACGCAAACATGTTAAATTCGGTCCTGCTCATAAAGACCCTTGTTGATAGACCATTGTTAACAATGAACAATATAAACAAGTAACCTACGGGCCATGACACTCAGTTGAATTTGACATACACGCGATGCATGCATAAGTAAATGATGTTATGACTTAATGCAAAATATTGTTACCTAACCATGAAGAGTGGAAAGAACGACTTCAAGAGTGCTCAAAACGATTTTATATAACATACTTGCAGAAAAGTTACAGTAAACTGATTTTTCTGTTTCCAAGAAAAGTGTACTGGGAACTGCCGAGTTGTTAGAAGATCCAAGATCCAACTGCTACAATTTGTATCTTTCTGTCGTAGAAGGTGCTGGAAGTACATTGCTTCAAACAGGTAGCAAAATACAGGTCACGCTGACCTCATTTTGTGATTCCAAGGAGATTACACAGTGATATCCCTTCATGTTAAGTAGAACGTTTCTTGGTCCAAAGGTTACGATTTCTGCCCTGTCTGTCTCTCAGGGTGAATAAAAATTATGTTTTTGCGCTATGATCACAGAATATAGGTTAGTGACATAATTTCATGTTTCCGAGGAGGTTAAATAAGGACCCTATGGATGTACCGTTAGAAGAATATGGGTCTAAAAGTTACAAGTGCCGATCTGATTTTTAGGGTGCTTAAATCACGTAATTTTACCATAGCTCTCAGGATACAGTTTCCAAATTTAAGATAACCAAGGAGATCTGCCAAGGACCTCCGATAATGTAAAGTTGGAAGTTTTTTTTCCTGCCACCTTAAAGTTAACGATCTGTGCCATGTAAACGGACAGGAGGACGGATAATGGACGATAGCTATAGCTTTTATGATTTAGAGTCCACTGAGCTGGGAATTGTGAGCGATATCAAAGGACTATATGCGATATTGTCAATTATTTCATGCGAGTAAAAGGAATTGTATTGTATTTTCTGGTTGAATTTTATGTTTTCATTTCTTGTGAATGCATTGTCTGTTTAACCGGCAGATCACACGCATTAAAAATTACAGGGAGACCAGAATGTATTGTCCAATCACTCATTGCGATATATATATATATATATATATATATATATATATATATATATACGCATAAGCATATAGAATTTATATTTTCCCTTTAATTGGCGTTTACAATTGCTTTGCGCAGCCAAATATAACGTACGAAGAAATACTTCAGACATTCTTCACATGTGAATAGTTTTCCTATGCTATAAATTTGTGAACTTTTAATCAAGGTAGTAGGAAAAAAATTACTGGTGATAGAATTTGATTGTAAAATCATGTTTAATGGCTGAACAAATATAAACGACAGATAATCGATCATTAACCGATTATTTTGTGCACCTTCTATATCACTGGGAAATCTGCTGTTTAGAATTACATCTAAAACATTGATAATTTATTCTTGCTTATCGTGCAGAAAGATATAAATTAAAGGTAACGGCCGAGTTGTTGACACTACCTTGGGTCCCTTTTTTTCCTTATATTTCTAACAAGATTTTCTTGTCTTCTTTAGATTGGCATTCATAATCGTTTCTTATCGATTATGCAAAAAAATGAAACTAATTTAATCGAGTGTGGGGGGGGGGGGGGGGGGGACAAGACAAGGGATTTCAGTATTCGTGGGCTTATAAAAGTAAGGTGCCCTAAACTACGTTTCCGAATCATAGATAAATCGACGCGCCACTGCTAAAATTTGTTTTTTACTCACGTAGTATTCAGTAATGTCCTGTCAATTGAGAAGAGCTGCGAAAACAAAATCAACACTGTTCCCACACACTCGTGTGCATGGTTTAAACCCGAGTACGAAGATTGTTCTGCTCAGTAGGAAATACTGTTACGAATGAAACATTTACAGCATTGTTCACATTACAATGACTTCTATCTAGTGTGAATTCTGCTGTGTATTGTAAAAAAGAATTCCGGTGAGACAGGTTTCCATCATTTTTCACATCGAAATGTTTTCTATTCTGTGTCTGTGAGGATATGTTAGTTTAGATGAGACTTTTGATCGAAAGACTCGCCACAATGTTCACTTCAGAGGCGGATCCAGGATTTAGAAAAAGGAGGGGACTAATGACACATGGACTAATGACAAAACAAAAAATAGGCCCCCAGGACCAGAAAAAGGGGTTCCTGGCCGCAAATTTTGATCTGAAACCTTAAAAAGGTTGCGGCGGCAGAAAATGGGGGCGGCGGGGTCTGGACCCTCCCCCTGGATCCTTATCTGCTTATTTACGGCTAAAGCATTTGGAATACAACACGTGCATGTTAAAGGGAGGACAAGAAATTCAACAAAATGCCAGTATGTTTGGTTTACGAAAGACATATCAGAAATGACATTTATACCAGTGGAAATAGAGACTGTTCATATAGAGCACGGTCTGAATGGGAAAACTCTATGTTAAACCTGAATTTGGTAAGATGATCGGTAAGTTTGTGCGCAAACATCGCTCCCGGCAGCGTGCGGATACGGACTACGCATACGGACTATACATGCGGATGAATGGAAATTGCCTAGTTAAAAAGTCTACAAAGCGATTTTTGCGGACTACGCATGCGGACTATGTATATGGACTATGGATACGGACTACGGATACGGACTACGTATGCGGACTAGGGATACGGACTACGCATACGGACTACGCATACGGACTACGCATACGGACTACGCACTTGTGGAAAAGTACATGTGAGTACAGCACGTGAAGGTCTCTTTAATTTTACATTCGAGGGCTGTACAAGTATAACTACATGTATTAACTTGATAATTCTATAAAAGTACATAGTGTGTGTAATAACAATGGGTTTAAATTACAGAAATTATTCATTAATGACAGTTATATATAAGAAACACGATTGTGTAGTGAAAAATATAGGAGTATGGTTTAACACTCGAAAATATAGGAAATAAAAGGATAAATTTTAACCCTTTTATGTGATACATTGTGTATAATCAGTTTACATTGATTGGAGAAACACCTGACACTATCCTTACTTTTACATTTTGTCTACTGTGATTTTGAACCTGAAGCAGTAACATTTTCTACCCTGCATGCTTACACTAAAACTGATTCCCATTTTCTGTGTGTTCTCTTGTGTTAATTTTAATCAGTGGAACACGAGAAATGTTTCCAACATTTTTTTTTACTTACATGGTGTTTTCCTGCATGTGTTCTGCTGTGTCAAGTATGAGGAGAATTACAAACAAGAGCAGCGCAAACGTGCATAATACGCCCGTCGTGTATCTGGTGACCTCTGACCTCATTAAATATGCGTGAATTTAGATGAGAAGAAAATTCAGGTGAGATACTCTATTGGTAAATATGTATAATGAGTTTCATGTAAATCCATAGTATCCGAGGTGCACCAAAAGTGCGGTGACCTCTGGCCTCATTCAAAATGCATGGATTTGCTGGAAATCGAACCTAAGTGAGATATTTTATTAATTAACATTTCTGATGAGTTTTATCAAAATCCTTCATATTCTTCGTAAGTTATCGCGGCGACACCACAAAGTAGCCTAGTGACCCTTGACCCTATTAAATATGGGTGGATGTTGACCATAATGAATTCGGGGAGATAATTTGTTGGTGAGTAGTTGTTCCGCAAGTTTACCATAGATAGCCATTTATACACAGACCCTAGAGTGCAAAGTGACGTGATTATATATACAGTGAGCTCTGAGGAACAAGATAACATTAGCCGTGAAAACTCGACTCAGTAGGTAATCTGACAATTGGGCTGGTAAGCCTACTCGAGTCGTGATATCAGTAATATCGAGGAATGTATCGCAGTGGTCTTGCATCAGGTTGCATTCATATTGTGGTAAACGGCCCATAATCTCAATATTATGCTCAGAATGATAAATTAACACAATAGTATCAAATGAGCTCACAACCCCAACTGAAACACCGTCTCCATGGACACGGGTCATTTCCTGTATCGCCTGCAAGCTACCTGCGTCCTGTAACAGGTGCGAGCCAGGTGCTTGTGATCATGAGGTCATAAATTTAACAAACATGCAGAGGGGTTTACCAATGTGCCGAATTAAAACGGAACTTTTCTCGCTTATGTTTGGTTTTATTAGACAAAACACAAAAAAAATGCAAACGATTAGTCTGGTTTATGTTGATTGACAGTGTACCTGTAGGCCATGAAGCGTTGTCAGAAATGACGGAAATATTTGCATCTTAATTCATAAGGCTTTAAATTGCGTTCCTTAGACTTAGATGTAAAGAGACTCTGGTGCCATTAATCTGGCCGTACTGTCAGAGGGCCAATATGGCGCTTGCTCATTTTCCTAAAATAGTCTCCATTGTTTCCACTTGTGTGTGAATCCAAGTATTCCAAAAAAAATTAAACTTTTGCATTGAAACATTTTCACTTGCCTCACATTAAAAAACATGTTGTGAGGTATCAGTGCATGGGGGCCATGTTTTGTATATCGGTGAATACAGCTTAATGTTCAGTGGCTTTGCAGAATTTTCAGCGATCTTATTTGCGACATTGATTATTTCCTCTGTCTTTCTGTGATTAGATGAAGCATGAATCATGAGAGTGACAGAAACCTCGTGTGTATATAAACTGCCTGTAACTGGTGATTCTGGTCCAAGGGAGTCAATAAGGTGGGGGGGGGGGGGGGGGGCGGGGGGTTTCATATTTCATAAATTATAGAAAGAAAAAAGTACCCAAGGGTGCCAGCTGCTTTGGAATGTAGTACACGTCTGAGATTGTTCACATCATCTATCCCTCTCTGTGCAAAACTACAGTCCAGAATTATCTTATTGTGCAGATAAATGTACAAGTAATTCCTAAAGAAAACTTAAAATTTGATTTTAAATGTTTCTTTGTGTACTGTCAATTTTGTTTTGATACTTAACTAAGTAATTAATTAATGTAAGGTAAAGGTGAAATTTGTTGGGCTTTTTTACACCTGAGCCTAATGGCTCATCAGGCCGGAGCTTATCCCGGTTTCTTAATGCTGCGTTCGTTACCTCTGGAACAGATGGTACGTACGAGTTTCCCAGTGGGAAATCCCGTTCGACACGTTATCCAAGTGGAACGTACCACTGGGAAACTGGGATTTGGCGGAGCAAGTCGATCTGTTCCACTTAGCGACCTTCACCTTTATTCACTGCTTTTCGAGATGTAGGGAGCAAATAAAGACACCAATAATGGCAATATTTGACTTAAAAGTTTTAAATGACAAATAAAGTTGAACAAATGTAACATGAAACAAATTTTATTAATCAGTTTCTTTTTGTTTACTATTACAACCTAGACATCCGGTCATTGGGTCTTTTGTTGGGTACCGAACGTTTGCAAGTCGTACGAACGAGCTGCCATCTGGTACATACAATCTGTACGAGCGGTAACGAACGCAGCATTAGCGTGAAGCGACGTAGGAGTTACATTCAAAGATGGGACGCTATAGTCGCTATAGTCCATCGTAGGTTACTTTCCCAGTATTTACTGGTACCCATTCTTACTACTATGTGGACAGAGGCATACTTGCGGTTGGGGCCTTGCCTAAGGGTCTTAAATTGGTACGGTCGGGGGTCTGACCGGGATTCGAACTCGGACCATTACACCACAGCCCAACAACTAAGTAATGTACTTAGTATTATACTAGTATGGTGTATTGATTTCACATGACAATGAATTAATAACATACGCCTTTGTATATGTATATACATATATATATATTTATATTCATATGTCACATTAAAAATACGTGTACATATAAATGTAACTTCTATAAATTTATACATAAAGACGGGTCTAGAGGGGGCCCAGGAGGCACGTACGTACGTGCCCCCCCCCCCCCTTAAGCGAACGTAATTTTATTAATTTATTTATTTTAATTTTTGCTGTTTAGCATAGGTTATACGGCCTTTCATCTAAATTCACCATGGATGTAACAATTAAGAGATAATTTCATTTTATCTCAAGCTGACACTCTTCCTTATTCTCTCAGAGCAATCCCACTCCTTTGTTCAAGAGGAAACGGGCAATTCCATTGACTGGAAACGCCACTTGATCAATGTTCGGCCAGACCTAAGGCCATTACCATGTACCTCTCCATATGGAAATGCTCCCTTCCCTATACTTTTGTGTGTATATTAATGTCTCACGTTTAAAGTAAATTACCATGAGATTTAGTAAAACATGGTCAGTTTACTCGTTCTGGAAATACTGCCAGTTTTATATAGTTACAAGTATTTCGGAAAGATAAAATTTCTTCTTAAAAGGGCATATTGTTTCTGGCGAATTTCTAACAGATTGTATGGATAGTTCATAAATAAGCTGAATACGTGAACAGATGAATGCAAGTATTGGAAGGCATATTTGCATGAAAAAAAAATAAAATAAAGTTCGCTGAGAAGAATACTTTCAGCATCGTCCTACTATACCAAGTCTGTGGTGGCTGTGAAAGGCGGAACTGCCACACGTTCGGTAGTATGAAGATGAATTTCAGCATCTTTTAACACTAATTGTTGGATCCGTACAAGGTTTATACAAATTTTGTTTAAGGAATGATAATGACATAAATTTACGAAGACTAAGGCAAATTATAGAAAATTAAGTTTTGATGTGGTTGAAAAGTAATCCCCCACGTATTCAAAATAGGAGAGGATACAGAAAGGATGGAATTGTGAGGGAGGGGTCATGAAAGCCACCAAGATAATTATTATATTTTTAGTCAATAAACACAATTTTTTTTTCACCAAATGCTTGAATTTTATTTCAGTGTTGAGTCGACTTTCCCACTTCCCTGTTCTTTATTTTTTACAACAACTTTCTCTTCCGTTTTGTTTACTAAGTAAAAAATACAGAAGTTTTTAAATGTTTAAATTATATTTGTCGAATGTTTGATGATTTTTACTGTGAAAATATATGATTTATATTGTCTTTGATTTCATATTTATTAAACAAATATATTGCTATAGGACATAATGAGATATCAGGAACCTTATGTAAATTCAGGTGTTTATATGTTCAACAGTTCTTTCAATGCAGTAGTTTTTATAATTCAAGGGTTTCAGGGATTCTTATCTTTTGCCGCTCGATAATAATAGCCACAACGTTCAATTATTTAAATAACATTTCTATTTTGGATCCGCCACCGATACTTTAAAAGCAGTAGGTACCGCATGGCGCTATCATATATGGCAATATATTGCAGTACGAATATAGTAAGCAATAGCTTGCCCTTTTTTATACAAGAAATTTGCATCCCGTGCGTGCCTCCAATTTCAGATCAAGTACTTGTTATGGGTTCATAACTGAAATGAGATTTCAGTTATGGGGATCCTCTTATGGAAAAGCGTAGCAGGGGTATATTGGGATATTTGCAAAATAACCAGAGAAAATGGAGGCAATTAAGCAAATTTCTTACCAATAATGGCTAATAAACTGTTCTGGAGTAAAAAATAAATTATGTAGAAGTGCCCTTATAAGGAAATTGTTAAGATTTCAACTCCTGTTGGTTTTTTTTAGCCTGCCATGCGGTCATGTTTATCTTTTGTCACATGACCCTGTCCTTGACCTTACTGATATGAGAAAAGTTGTCCTCTGATTATTGTCCCAAATAAATTATAGTATATATTGTTTCCATAACTTCCATTAGCAAATTTGTTAAAACCTTAAAAGATATAGCCATAAACTTATAAAGGACTTATTGTAGCCATATATTTCCATTTACTCATAAGTATTATTCATGAAATAAGATTTTTTTAATAGATTTATTAGCAATAAATTACTCTGGTACACCAGAGGTCAGGTCACAGGTCAGGTCATGGGTGACCAGAGTTCATGCCTCAGCAACATGGCTGTGTCAGTGATGGTCTTCTGCTCTTCTCTTCGTGATAAAATGCTGTTATATCATATATAACATAAACAGGAGACTCCACATGTATGGAAACTGATATATAAAGGATATATAGGTAGAGTGAACATAGTTTAAGCTGCATCTTATTCTTAATTACTCTTTTATTCTTTCCTTCTGATAAATCAGAAGGACCGCTACGATATTTCGTAAGAACATATTCAAGGCTGAGTATGGAGCCCGGGTCACCAGGTGTGTAATTCTCAGCCTTGCACCAAGGCAAATCAAGTACATGTACAACCTTCAGTAGTCCGAACCTCCGTTATCCGACTGCGGACTTCCAAAATTTAGCCTTGAACCTCTGTTATATCGCTCATTTGTTGTGTCGTCTTCGAATCTTCCTGTGTGAATTCCTGGCAGGGATAACAGATTGACGGGTCAGTTTTTTTAAAAAAACGCAGTGTTTATAAAGATTACAGTGGTTGGATGAACTTGACATTAAAGTTGCTCATTCACCTACCTACCTATTGAAAAAAAGAATTTATGTGATTTCTGGCATCCTCTGTGTATACTATATATTGATGATTGATCTAAGGGAATTTTTGGTTTGTGAAAAGTTCTTATAAGGCCTTCGTGAAGGATATATGAACTTGTTTATAAACAACATGTTTGTTAACACAGCAGTGTTGACAAATGGGAATAAACATGAAACCTTAGGTGATAGGTTACATATATGCAGAGGTAGAAAGGTCAATTGTTGCAAAACCCCATTTGCATAGCTCTGGCTTACCTGACTTGCTGTCAAATACCCTTGTTGAATTTGTTTTGATTGTTTTGGCAGGCTCCTACATATTATAAACACGTTGATATAATCAAAATAAGCAGCCTGTGTGCGGTCACACCCACGTTTTCTGACCTATTTTGATAAAATCTCCCAAGTGATTACCTTTATAAATTAAAGGCCAGATAGGTGATTGGGCCCCTTTAATTGATAAATAAATTCTGAGGTTTCTTGCCATGTTGGGCAGTTAACCAGCTTTTACTTGTCCTAGACTTGGATTTTGAGCTTTCTATAAACCAAGTCAAAGACCTGAGTGATCACAGCCCTGAACACAAAGTTATGTTGCATGTGTTATCATACAGAGAAAAGGAAAATAAAATGGCTAAATTAGGATTATTTAAGATTTGGGCATTTCAGTTAAGTTTACTGGGTCATTCTACAGTCAACCTATCAATTAAGATTACTGTGGAAATTCATAATTTTTAATGTTAGAATAATGTTTTAAAATTACTGCTGAAAGTAAAATACAAAAGGAAGTACAATTTAATTAGGGCGTCCTTCCTATGACGGGGGGGGGGGGGGGATTCACAGGAATAAGACACTCCTCCCCCCTCCCCCCCCCTGCCCCCCCCCCCCATAACCAGTCACACTCAAATCACTAGAGGAACGTCCGTCCGTCCGTCTGTCCGTCTGGATGTCCGTCCGTAAGACTGGCACGTTTCGACACCGTTGGACCTATGAATCTAAATTTCGGCATACAGTTAGATGTCCCCATAATCTCCTACCATGCCAAAAATTGGGTCAATAGAACTTCGTTCCTTTGAGATATTAAGGAAAAACCTCAATTTTTTATTAGAAATCTATTTTCACACTTCAGGACTGCCTAATATCAAAACCACTCATCTGGTTTTCTTCATATTTACCATAAATATTCCTCTGTATAGATACTATGTACATGCCAGATATTAAGTCAGTATTATATAATTTAAAAAAGTTATGGGCCCAAACATAATGGACTTTGTAAAAAAATCAGGAAGATATTTGGTCACTTAAGACCAAAAGTGTTGAAGGTAGGGACTTTTTTCCGGTAATACAACTTTAATTAATCAAAATTTAATTGTATACCAAAAATTAGATCAAAATTTGTTAAATTTTTTTAAATATTGGCAAAAATATAAAATTGGTACCTTAAATTTTGCCCAACTTTGGCCATGGCACGTTTTTTTCCTGTAAGTACTGTGGATTTAATTTTCACACCATGTATACATAAGGATTTAATCTGTTAAAATCTGAAATTTGAAAATAAAAGCTGCAAAATTAGGCTAGTTATTGAATTTTTTTTGAGGCTCTTGTTGTATTCCCCTACATTGTCAAGCAGTCCACTTTGATGACTGTAGGTCATTCAGTGCACATCTCTATGCTCCCCAGGCTGTTGACATAATTTTAGATGTCCCCAAAATCTCCTACCATACCGAAAATTGGGTCATTAGGACTTTGTTCCTTCGAGATATTAAGGAAAAAAAACTCTGTTTTCCATAAAAAAAGCCATTGTTACACTTCAAGGCTGCCTAATATCAAAACCACTGATCTTTTTTTTATTGTATTTAGTATTCACATTCTTTTATACATTTTCTATGAACATACCAAAAATTAGGTCAGTATTGGGTATTATTTTGAAGTTATGGGCCAAAACATAATGCAATTTTTTAAAAAATCAGGAAATATATTTACTCACATGAGAATTGCTGAACCTAGAGACTTTTTTTCAGGAATATAACTTTATTTAATCAAGATTCAGTTGTTTACCCAAAATTAGATCTGAATTTTGCAAATTTTTCAAGTTATTAGCATAAATAAAAAATCAATACCTTAAATTTTGTCCAACTTTGGCACTGTTGATTTAATTTTCCCAGCATATATGCATAAGGATTTAATCTTTTAAAATCTGAACTTTCAAAAGAAATTGATTGGAATGAATAGCTTTTATTCATGTTTTCATACACCATGTCAAGTGTTGTTTACATCTAGCCCACCTAGTAGTACAGCCTTCACTTGCATTATGTAACCCACCCCAGGCAGCTTACCTTGGCCCAGCTTGGCCACTACTAGCAGGCTTCCCCTCTGACCTGCACTCACCCCCCCCCCCAGCTGGTGCATAAACTAGATGAATGTTATAATTTTTCTGTATTTTATTTTATTCTTGGACATGCTACATTTTAGATTTTGTATTGAAACACCAGGGTTACAATGATTAAAGTGTACATTTAATTGTGTCCACAAAGTGGTGTATTGCTGTGAAAGTGTGGATGTTCATGAGATAAGTAATTCCTTACTTCAGAAGAGTAAAAACTTCACCAGGTGTGAAATTGACTATTAATTCCAGTAATTAATTAAAACTGGGATAGTAATTAGCACAATGATATTGTTTGTCCCTCATTCAACCAACAGTGTGTATACTTTATTTGAAAAGATGTTTTATTTTATCAAATTTACTTTTATTTTATTTTGGTGAATAAAATTAAGCATGTCCTGAAAACTCCAATGTGCAAAACTTTTTAATAGTGATTCAAGGAATATTCTTGTTGATGCCATGTTGTGGCATTATTTTCTTTTAAAATCAGTTTAAACATTCATGATTTAAAAATAATAAAATATATGTGTATGCATAATATGACCCAATGTTTTTTGCTCTGTATATATAATGATTGCAACTTTTGCAACAATTCTAATATTTTAACTTATATTTTCAGGTTTTTAAATTAAAAATTTATAAACCTGTAAATAAAAAAATGATTCAGATAAAAACTTCTTAATGGAAAAAGTGGATCTGCTTAAAAAAATAGGATTATATATAAACTTAAATGCATTATTCTCTTGAAAGTGAAATAAAGGTATTAGTCCATTCTGTCCTCTTGCCTGTCCATCTGTAAATTTTCGTATGCAACACAGTATCTCAAAACTTTTACTGTTTTTCTTCATGACAGTCTTGTCAGAGTATTAGTTTGCAATCATATATTTAGAACTTTACTATAACCAAGTAGGAGGGCCCCTTTCCTCTTAGCTTTTCATATTCTTATATAAATGAAAAACATTACAATAGAATATTTCTACATCCACCTTCGTGCTGCCCTCACTTTTCCCTTCTCCGAACCCCATCCCAAAGTCAGCCTCAGTAAGCAAGAACAAGATGAATCAGATATATTCATACTTTAATATTTTGTATAACTATTCGTCCATAGGTACCTATGTACATGCCAGAAATTATGTCAATATTGTGTAATATGTAGACATAGTGGGCACACTTTAGATCCTTCAACAAATAGCCTTATCATCATTCTACTACTGCTTATTACTGCTGTCATTGCATTCATATTTGCTCAAATATATCACAATTTTCAACCCCTCCTAAATAAATAAAAAATAAACCACTTTATTTGACTCTATTAATCCATCAGTCAGGTAATTTCATTTATCATTTACTCACATATTACATTACATTCCTTTATAATAGCCCAACATGTACATGATATTCATAAGCTTTATCGACTCGATATAGTATCACAGTGGAGAAACATTTATAGTCCAATCACAATCAGCTGAGCGCCGTGACCCATGGGTCCCTTGTTTCCAGAAGTAATCTCCTATATATTTCCTATATACTTGCCAGAAATTAAGTCTGTTAAATATAATTTCTTGAAGTTATCGGCCCGAACATAATGGACTTTGCAAAAAATCAAGAAAAATATTTATTCACTTAAAATGAAAACTTTTTTAACTAGAGACTATTTTCCCAAGTATATAATTTTGTTTATTTAAGAATCAGTTGTTTATCCAAAATAAGATCTGAATTTTGTAAATTTTTTAAGTTATAAGCATAAAAATAAAATCAGTACCATAAATTTTGCCCAACTGTGACCATGGCAGGTTTTTTTCCTGTAAGTACTATTGATTTAATTTTCACAGCATGTTAACATAAGTATTTAATTTGTAAAATCTGAAATTTGAAAATAAAAGGTTGAAAATTAGGCTAGTTATTGATTTTATTCTTGAGGCTCTATTGTAGTCATTTGCTTGGTCCAGATGCAGGGTCCACTCCAGGTCACTGGAAGTAAGCTATGCCAGGGTTTCTGATTTGTTACAGTTACTGGGGGAGATCCCCTGCTGTGACAGGTGTACAGTTATTCTCATATAATCACCACCCCGATCCCCCCCCCCCCACCCAACCCACTAAGTGTTATGCAGTTATTGTTATTGTTTTCACTGTATCTCTTTAATTGTAATGCTGTTTGTACTCCAATATACAAAATCTTTCCTTGAACAAGTTATTCAAGGTGCAATCCAGAAGATGCCATGTTGTGTTTCTTTTAAATGATTTTAACAAATATAATTAAACCCATCATTATGCTTAAATTTATAAAATATGTAGCAAATAAAGACACAATTTAAAATTATGAAATCTGAATCAAGTATTATTTTTAGATATTTGTTTTTGAAAAATTAATTTTTTACCACAAAAATAAATTAACATTTGTATGCATGATGTGGTGTTATCTTACAAGATTGAGATTTAAGATGATGCAATTTAGAATTATGAATCAATGTTTATATTCAGAAATATATGTTATATTGCAAATGTATAGAAATATAAACTTATAATAAAAAAAATGATGTGATAAAAAAAATGAGGATCTAATACAAACATTTGTACGCATTCCGGTGATTCCCGATGGCAGTTCGGTTGTGCTTGGTAAAAAAACGGTAAAATCACTCAAAATTATATGTATTTTAAAAATTATTTATTTTCATATCGCCTATGTCACTGCGGGGATAATAACCTTTAAAATGTTGTATGGCACAATATTGTACACAACGCGGTTTTAGAGAACACCACGAACAAACGTGAACTGAATTCCTTTTATAAGTATTAGATTATGAAATTTTTCCTATAAGCACTGTTGAAATAACTTTCATGTGCTATGTGTTTGGAATTAAGCTATTTAAGTTTGAAATTTGAAAGCAAATGATATATTCAGTTGTGTATTATTGCAGATGTTAAACTTTTAAAAAAATTGATATAATAAATGAATTGAAACTTCATATATTATCAGTTTTGTTTGTCTACCAGTCTGTCTGTCCTTTTTTTTAATTATTAAGTTATTATGAATGAACTCTTTTATCCTGTAAGCATAGTTGAATTAAATGAAAATCGTCTGTATATACACTATTATAATACAGATATGTTGTAACTCCCACCATTCCACATCCTCCCCCCCCCCCCCTCCACCAACAAGTCCTTTCATCTGTGGACTGGGGACATTAGTTATATTACAACTGTATACATTTTATAAAATAAAAAGATAAATATATTTAATAATATATATTATAAAAAATAGATTCAATTGAACAAATGTGTAAACTACTGAAATGTCAGCAGTTAATCAAAAAGCCAACTAATGATCATGGTAATAGTACAGATCATTTGTTCACAACTGCTCACATGCTTCAGTTTCAACATTAGGAAACACATGGTCATGTCACAAAATATTATTTGCAACTATTTCTTGCTCATCAATACAAACCAATCATATAAACCAACCATGGCCTTTATTACCTCTTCCTCTATCACTTTATCTCTATTTGATATTATTCTAGATTTTTACCTTCAATGTCAACTTCAGCTGAGCACAGTGACCCATGGGTCCCTTGTTTCTGGTAAGACTTCTTTTTATGCTTTTTTTCAGGGATATATATTTTTTAAACCCTTTTCTAAAATCATCATCTATAGGTGATCAGGTCAAAAGGTTGATATTTATTAATAATGTAGGTGATATTTTTCATATATCACAGACGTGCATCTAGGGGGACGTTTGGGTGTCAAACCCCCTCCCCTCCCCCCCCCACCCCCCCCCCCAACTTTCAACCAACAACCTTTTTTTAGACAAATCTTCTGCAAGTCAGCGGGTTTTGGAGGTCGAGACCCCCCCCCCCCCCCCCCCCCCGATATTAACCAACAACCTTTTTCAGCAAACCTGTAAGCTTATGTGATGGTGTGGCGTCGTCCGTCGTCTGATGTTAACCTATACTATCTAAAAATGGCAAAAGTTAGCATCACGAAATTTTATGCAAAAAATTAGTCATCTAAAAAACTACATCGGATTTTGCTTATTTTTTGGCTAACTGCATTTTCTTAGATTTTATAGGGAAAAAGCTAAAACAGCTTTAAAAATCTTCTTCTCCGAAACTGTTCAGCCAAATTGTCCAATATTTCACAGAAATGATCCCTGGAACAATCTCTCTCAAGTTTGTTCGAATGGTTTAAGTTCCGTGATTTTTGGCAGAGTTACAGATAGTTGAACTTAGTCATCTGTCCAAAAAAGCAAACTAAAATTACAATCTTAGAAACGGCTGGAGCTATCATCACCAAATTTTATGCTAATGCAAGGTATTGGTGGCGCCACCTGCATCGGCCTTTTTTTGTACGGGGGTCATCAGTGCCCATATCATACTGACAGCTACAAAAAACTTCTTCTCTGAAACCATCTGGCCAAATTGTTTAATATCACATAGAAATGATCCTAGGGTAGTGCTTTCTGAAGTTTGTTCAAATGGTCTCAGTTCAGTGACTTTTGGCCGAGTTATAGGAAGCTGAATTTAGTCATATGCCATAACAGCCCATTTTAGCTCAGCGGCTACAAAGATCTTCTTCTCAAAAACCACTGGGCCAAATTCTTAAATCTCACACATTAATTATCCTTAGATGTTCATAATTCAAATTTGTTCAAATGGTTTTGGTTCAGTGATTTTTGGCTGAGTTATGGGAAGCTTAACTTAGCCATTTTGCTTTATTTTCCCATATGAGTTATAAACCTGCAAAACGTTTTTAGCTCAGCTGACTATAAGTCATCTGAGCTATAGTCATGGTCCATTGTCCGTCCGTCCGTCTGTCCGTCTGGATGTCCGTCCGTAAGACTTGCACGTTTCGACACCGTTGGACCTATGAATCTGAATTTCGGCATACAGTTAGATGTCCCCATAATCTCCTACCATGCCAAAAATTGGGTCAATAGAACTTCGTTCCTTTGAGATATTAAGGAAAAACCTCAATTTTTTATTAGAAATCTATTTTCACACTTCAGGACTGCCTAATATCAAAACCACTCATCTGGTTTTCTTCATATTTACCATAAATATTCCTCTATATAGTTCCTATGTACATGCCAGATATTAAGTCAGTATTATATAATTTAAAAAAGTTATGGGCCCAAACATAATGGACTTTGTAAAAAAATCAGGAAGATATTTGGTCACTTAAGACCAAAAGTGTTGAAGGTAGGGACTTTTTTCCGGTAATACAACTTTAATTAATCAAAATTTAATTGTATACCAAAAATTAGATCAAAATTTGTTAAATTTTTTTAAATATTGGCAAAAATATAAAATTGGTACCTTAAATTTTGCCCAACTTTGGCCATGGCACGTTTTTTTCCTGTAAGTACTGTGGATTTAATTTTCACACCATGTATACATAAGGATTTAATCTGTTAAAATCTGAAATTTGAAAATAAAAGCTGCAAAATTAGGCTAGTTATTGAATTTTTTTGGAGGCTCTTGTTGTATTCCCTTACATTGTCAAGCAGTCCACTTTGATGACTGTAGGTCATTCAGTGCACATCTCTATGCTCCCCAGGCTGTTGACATTATTTTAGATGTCCCCAAAATCTCCTACCATACCGAAAATTGGGTCATTAGGACTTTGTTCCTTCGAGATATTAAGGAAAAAAAACTCTGTTTTCCATAAAAAAAGCCATTGTTACACTTCAAGGCTGCCTAATATCAAAACCACTGATCTTTTTTTTATTGTATTTAGTATTCACATTCTTTTATACATTTTCTATGAACATACCAAAAATTAGGTCAGTATTGGGTATTATTTTGAAGTTATGGGCCAAAACATAATGCAATTTTTAAAAAAATCAGGAAATATATTTACTCACATGAGAATTGCTGAACCTAGAGACTTTTTTTCAGGAATATAACTTTATT
Organism: Sipunculus nudus; assembly: GCA_026874595.1. NCBI lineage: Eukaryota > Metazoa > Annelida > Sipuncula > Golfingiida > Sipunculidae > Sipunculus > Sipunculus nudus. Next base: position 14,622,002 of record CM049321.1, read on the forward strand.
TAATCAAGATTCAGTTGTTTACCCAAAATTAGATCTGAATTTTGCAAATTTTTCAAGTTATTAGCATAAATAAAAAATCAATACCTTAAATTTTGTCCAACTTTGGCACTGTTGATTTAATTTTCCCAGCATATATGCATAAGGATTTAATCTTTTAAAATCTGAACTTTCAAAAGAAATTGATTGGAATGAATAGCTTTTATTCATGTTTTCATACACCATGTCAAGTGTTGTTTACATCTAGCCCACCTAGTAGTACAGCCTTCACTTGCATTATGTAACCCACCCCAGGCAGCTTACCTTGGCCCAGCTTGGCCACTACTAGCAGGCTTCCCCTCTGACCTGCACTCACCCCCCCCCCCCCCAGCTGGTGCATAAACTAGATGAATGTTATAATTTTTCTGTATTTTATTTTATTCTTGGACATGCTACATTTTAGATTTTGTATTGAAACACCAGGGTTACAATGATTAAAGTGTACATTTAATTGTGTCCACAAAGTGGTGTATTGCTGTGAAAGTGTGGATGTTCATGAGATAAGTAATTCCTTACTTCAGAAGAGTAAAAACTTCACCAGGTGTGAAATTGACTATTAATTCCAGTAATTAATTAAAACTGGGATAGTAATTAGCACAATGATATTGTTTGTCCCTCATTCAACCAACAGTGTGTATACTTTATTTGAAAAGATGTTTTATTTTATCAAATTTACTTTTATTTTATTTTGGTGAATAAAATTAAGCATGTCCTGAAAACTCCAATGTGCAAAACTTTTTAATAGTGATTCAAGGAATATTCTTGTTGATGCCATGTTGTGGCATTATTTTCTTTTAAAATCAGTTTAAACATTCATGATTTAAAAATAATAAAATATATGTGTATGCATAATATGACCCAATGTTTTTTGCTCTGTTTATATAATGATTGCAACTTTTGCAACAATTCTAATATTTTAACTTATATTTTCAGGTTTTTAAATTAAAAATTTATAAACCTGTAAATAAAAAAATGATTCAGATAAAAACTTCTTAATGGAAAAAGTGGATCTGCTTAAAAAAATAGGATTATATATAAACTTAAATGCATTATTCTCTTGAAAGTGAAATAAAGGTATTAGTCCATTCTGTCCTCTTGCCTGTCCATCTGTAAATTTTCGTATGCAACACAGTATCTCAAAACTTTTACTGTTTTTCTTCATGACAGTCTTGTCAGAGTATTAGTTTGCAATCATATATTTAGAACTTTACTATAACCAAGTAGGAGGGCCCCTTTCCTCTTAGCTTTTCATATTCTTATATAAATGAAAAACATTACAATAGAATATTTCTACATCCACCTTCGTGCTGCCCTCACTTTTCCCTTCTCCGAACCCCATCCCAAAGTCAGCCTCAGTAAGCAAGAACAAGATGAATCAGATATATTCATACTTTAATATTTTGTATAACTATTCGTCCATAGGTACCTATGTACATGCCAGAAATTATGTCAATATTGTGTAATATGTAGACATAGTGGGCACACTTTAGATCCTTCAACAAATAGCCTTATCATCATTCTACTACTGCTTATTACTGCTGTCATTGCATTCATATTTGCTCAAATATATCACAATTTTCAACCCCTCCTAAATAAATAAAAAATAAACCACTTTATTTGACTCTATTAATCCATCAGTCAGGTAATTTCATTTATCATTTACTCACATATTACATTACATTCCTTTATAATAGCCCAACATGTACATGATATTCATAAGCTTTATCGACTCGATATAGTATCACAGTGGAGAAACATTTATAGTCCAATCACAATCAGCTGAGCGCCGTGACCCATGGGTCCCTTGTTTCCAGAAGTAATCTCCTATATATTTCCTATATACTTGCCAGAAATTAAGTCTGTTAAATATAATTTCTTGAAGTTATCGGCCCGAACATAATGGACTTTGCAAAAAATCAAGAAAAATATTTATTCACTTAAAATGAAAACGTTTTTAACTAGAGACTATTTTCCCAAGTATATAACTTTGTTTATTTAAGAATCAGTTGTTTATCCAAAATAAGATCTGAATTTTGTAAATTTTTTAAGTTATAAGCATAAAAATAAAATCAGTACCATAAATTTTGCCCAACTGTGACCATGGCAGGTTTTTTTCCTGTAAGTACTATTGATTTAATTTTCACAGCATGTTAACATAAGTATTTAATTTGTAAAATCTGAAATTTGAAAATAAAAGGTTGAAAATTAGGCTAGTTATTGATTTTATTCTTGAGGCTCTATTGTAGTCATTTGCTTGGTCCAGATGCAGGGTCCACTCCAGGTCACTGGAAGTAAGCTATGCCAGGGTTTCTGATTTGTTACAGTTACTGGGGGAGATCCCCTGCTGTGACAGGTGTACAGTTATTCTCATATAATCACCACCCCGATCCCCCCCCCCCCACCCAACCCACTAAGTGTTATGCAGTTATTGTTATTGTTTTCACTGTATCTCTTTAATTGTAATGCTGTTTGTACTCCAATATACAAAATCTTTCCTTGAACAAGTTATTCAAGGTGCAATCCAGAAGATGCCATGTTGTGTTTCTTTTAAATGATTTTAACAAATATAATTAAACCCATCATTATGCTTAAATTTATAAAATATGTAGCAAATAAAGACACAATTTAAAATTATGAAATCTGAATCAAGTATTATTTTTAGATATTTGTTTTTGAAAAATTAATTTTTTACCACAAAATAAATTAACATTTGTATGCATGATGTGGTGTTATCTTACAAGATTGAGATTTAAGATGATGCAATTTAGAATTATGAATCAATGTTTATATTCAGAAATATATGTTATATTGCAAATGTATAGAAATATAAACTTATAATAAAAAAAATGATGTGATAAAAAAAATGAGGATCTAATACAAACATTTGTACGCATTCCGGTGATTCCCGATGGCAGTTCGGTTGTGCTCGGTAAAAAAAACGGTAAAATCACTCAAAATTATATGTATTTTTAAAATTATTTATTTTCATATCGCCTATGTCACTGCGGGGATAATAACCTTTAAAATGTTGTATGGCACAATATTGTACACAACGCGGTTTTAGAGAACACCACGAACAAACGTGAACTGAATTCCTTTTATAAGTATTAGATTATGAAATTTTTCCTATAAGCACTGTTGAAATAACTTTCATGTGCTATGTGTTTGGAATTAAGCTATTTAAGTTTGAAATTTGAAAGCAAATGATATATTCAGTTGTGTATTATTGCAGATGTTAAACTTTTAAAAAAATTGATATAATAAATGAATTGAAACTTCATATATTATCAGTTTTGTTTGTCTACCAGTCTGTCTGTCCTTTTTTTTAATTATTAAGTTATTATGAATGAACTCTTTTATCCTGTAAGCATAGTTGAATTAAATGAAAATCGTCTGTATATACACTATTATAATACAGATATGTTGTAACTCCCACCATTCCACATCCTCCCCCCCCCCCCCTCCACCAACAAGTCCTTTCATCTGTGGACTGGGGACATTAGTTATATTACAACTGTATACATTTTATAAAATAAAAAGATAAATATATTTAATAATATATATTATAAAAAATAGATTCAATTGAACAAATGTGTAAACTACTGAAATGTCAGCAGTTAATCAAAAAGCCAACTAATGATCATGGTAATAGTACAGATCATTTGTTCACAACTGCTCACATGCTTCAGTTTCAACATTAGGAAACACATGGTCATGTCACAAAATATTATTTGCAACTATTTCTTGCTCATCAATACAAACCAATCATATAAACCAACCATGGCCTTTATTACCTCTTCCTCTATCACTTTATCTCTATTTGATATTATTCTAGATTTTTACCTTCAATGTCAACTTCAGCTGAGCACAGTGACCCATGGGTCCCTTGTTTCTGGTAAGACTTCTTTTTATGCTTTTTTTCAGGGATATATATTTTTTAAACCCTTTTCTAAAATCATCATCTATAGGTGATCAGGTCAAAAGGTTGATATTTATTAATAATGTAGGTGATATTTTTCATATATCACAGACGTGCATCTAGGGGGACGTTTGGGTGTCAAACCCCCTCCCCTCCCCCCCCACCCCCCCCCCCCAACTTTCAACCAACAACCTTTTTTTAGACAAATCTTCTGCATGTCAGCGGGTTTTGGAGGTCGAGACCCCCCCCCCCCCCCCCCGATATTAACCAACAACCTTTTTCAGCAAACCTGTAAGCTTATGTGATGGTGTGGCGTCGTCCGTCGTCTGATGTTAACCTATACTATCTAAAAATGGCAAAAGTTAGCATCACGAAATTTTATGCAAAAAATTAGTCATCTAAAAAACTACATCGGATTTTGCTTATTTTTTGGCTAACTGCATTTTCTTAGATTTTATAGGGAAAAAGCTAAAACAGCTTTAAAAATCTTCTTCTCCGAAACTGTTCAGCCAAATTGTCCAATATTTCACAGAAATGATCCCTGGAACAATCTCTCTCAAGTTTGTTCGAATGGTTTAAGTTCCATGATTTTTGGCAGAGTTACAGATAGTTGAACTTAGTCATCTGTCCAAAAAAGCAAACTAAAATTACAATCTTAGAAACGGCTGGAGCTATCATCACCAAATTTTATGCTAATGCAAGGTATTGGTGGCGCCACCTGCATCGGCCTTTTTTTGTACGGGGGTCATCAGTGCCCATATCATACTGACAGCTACAAAAAACTTCTTCTCTGAAACCATCTGGCCAAATTGTTTAATATCACATAGAAATGATCCTAGGGTAGTGCTTTCTGAAGTTTGTTCAAATGGTCTCAGTTCAGTGACTTTTGGCCGAGTTATAGGAAGCTGAATTTAGTCATATGCCATAACAGCCCATTTTAGCTCAGCGGCTACAAAGATCTTCTTCTCAAAAACCACTGGGCCAAATTCTTAAATCTCACACATTAATTATCCTTAGATGTTCATAATTCAAATTTGTTCAAATGGTTTTGGTTCAGTGATTTTTGGCTGAGTTATGGGAAGCTTAACTTAGCCATTTTGCTTTATTTTCCCATATGAGTTATAAACCTGCAAAACGTTTTTAGCTCAGCTGACTATAAGTCATCTGAGCTATAGTCATGGTCCATTGTCCGTCCGTCCGTCCGTCCGTCCGTCTGTCCGTCTGGATGTCCGTCCGTAAGACTGGCACGTTTCGACACCATTGGACCTATGAATCTGAATTTCGGCATACAGTTAGATGTCCCCATAATCTCCTACCATGCCAAAAATTGGGTCAATAGAACTTCGTTCCTTTGAGATATTAAGGAAAAACCTCAATTTTTTATTAGAAATCTATTTTCACACTTCAGGACTGCCTAATATCAAAACCACTCATCTGGTTTTCTTCATATTTACCATAAATATTCCTCTATATAGTTCCTATGTACATGCCAGATATTAAGTCAGTATTATATAATTTAAAAAAGTTATGGGCCCAAACATAATGGACTTTGTAAAAAAATCAGGAAGATATTTGGTCACTTAAGACCAAAAGTGTTGAAGGTAGGGACTTTTTTCCGGTAATACAACTTTAATTAATCAAAATTTAATTGTATACCAAAAATTAGATCAAAATTTGTTAAATTTTTTTAAATATTGGCAAAAATATAAAATTGGTACCTTAAATTTTGCCCAACTTTGGCCATGGCACGTTTTTTTCCTGTAAGTACTGTGGATTTAATTTTCACACCATGTATACATAAGGATTTAATCTGTTAAAATCTGAAATTTGAAAATAAAAGCTGCAAAATTAGGCTAGTTATTGAATTTTTTTGGAGGCTCTTGTTGTATTCCCTTACATTGTCAAGCTTAACTTAGCCATTTTGCTTTATTTTCCCATATGAGTTATAAACCTGCAAAACGTTTTTAGCTCAGCTGACTATAAGTCATCTGAGCTATAGTCATGGTCCATTGTCCGTCCGTCCGTCTGTCCGTCTGGATGTCCGTCCGTAAGACTTGCACGTTTCGACACCGTTGGACCTATGAATCTGAATTTCGGCATACAGTTAGATGTCCCCATAATCTCCTACCATGCCAAAAATTGGGTCAATAGAACTTCGTTCCTTTGAGATATTAAGGAAAAACCTCAATTTTTTATTAGAAATCTATTTTCACACTTCAGGACTGCCTAATATCAAAACCACTCATCTGGTTTTCTTCATATTTACCATAAATATTCCTCTATATAGTTCCTATGTACATGCAAGATATTAAGTCAGTATTATATAATTTAAAAAAGTTATGGGCCCAAACATAATGGACTTTGTAAAAAAATCAGGAAGATATTTGGTCACTTAAGACCAAAAGTGTTGAAGGTAGGGACTTTTTTCCGGTAATACAACTTTAATTAATCAAAATTTAATTGTATACCAAAAATTAGATCAAAATTTGTTAAATTTTTTTAAATATTGGCAAAAATATAAAATTGGTACCTTAAATTTTGCCCAACTTTGGCCATGGCACGTTTTTTTCCTGTAAGTACTGTGGATTTAATTTTCACACCATGTATACATAAGGATTTAATCTGTTAAAATCTGAAATTTGAAAATAAAAGCTGCAAAATTAGGCTAGTTATTGAATTTTTTTGGAGGCTCTTGTTGTATTCCCTTACATTGTCAAGCAGTCCACTTTGATGACTGTAGGTCATTCAGTGCACATCTCTATGCTCCCCAGGCTGTTGACATAATTTTAGATGTCCCCAAAATCTCCTACCATACCGAAAATTGGGTCATAGGACTTTGTTCCTTCGAGATATTAAGGAAAAAAAACTCTGTTTTCCATAAAAAAAGCCATTGTTACACTTCAAGGCTGCCTAATATCAAAACCACTGATCTTTTTTTTATTGTATTTAGTATTCACATTCTTTTATACATTTTCTATGAACATACCAAAAATTAGGTCAGTATTGGGTATTATTTTGAAGTTATGGGCCAAAACATAATGCAATTTTTTAAAAAATCAGGAAATATATTTACTCACATGAGAATTGCTGAACCTAGAGACTTTTTTTCAGGAATATAACTTTATTTAATCAAGATTCAGTTGTTTACCCAAAATTAGATCTGAATTTTGCAAATTTTTCAAGTTATTAGCATAAATAAAAAATCAATACCTTAAATTTTGTCCAACTTTGGCACTGTTGATTTAATTTTCCCAGCATATATGCATAAGGATTTAATCTTTTAAAATCTGAACTTTCAAAAGAAATTGATTGGAATGAATAGCTTTTATTCATGTTTTCATACACCATGTCAAGTGTTGTTTACATCTAGCCCACCTAGTAGTACAGCCTTCACTTGCATTATGTAACCCACCCCAGGCAGCTAACCTTGGCCCAGCTTGGCCACTACTAGCAGGCTTCCCCTCTGACCTGCACTCACCCCCCCCCCCCCCAGCTGGTGCATAAACTAGATGAATGTTATAATTTTTCTGTATTTTATTTTATTCTTGGACATGCTACATTTTAGATTTTGTATTGAAACACCAGGGTTGCAATGATTAAAGTGTACATTTAATTGTGTCCACAAAGTGGTGTATTGCTGTGAAAGTGTGGATGTTCATGAGATAAGTAATTCCTTACTTCAGAAGAGTAAAAACTTCACCAGGTGTGAAATTGACTATTAATTCCAGTAATTAATTAAAACTGGGATAGTAATTAGCACAATGATATTGTTTGTCCCTCATTCAACCAACAGTGTGTATACTTTATTTGAAAAGATGTTTTATTTTATCAAATTTACTTTTATTTTATTTTGGTGAATAAAATTAAGCATGTCCTGAAAACTCCAATGTGCAAAACTTTTTAATAGTGATTCAAGGAATATTCTTGTTGATGCCATGTTGTGGCATTATTTTCTTTTAAAATCAGTTTAAACATTCATGATTTAAAAATAATAAAATATATGTGTATGCATAATATGACCCAATGTTTTTTGCTCTGTATATATAATGATTGCAACTTTTGCAACAATTCTAATATTTTAACTTATATTTTCAGGTTTTTAAATTAAAAATTTATAAACCTGTAAATAAAAAAATGATTCAGATAAAAACTTCTTAATGGAAAAAGTGGATCTGCTTAAAAAAATAGGATTATATATAAACTTAAATGCATTATTCTCTTGAAAGTGAAATAAAGGTATTAGTCCATTCTGTCCTCTTGCCTGTCCATCTGTAAATTTTCGTATGCAACACAGTATCTCAAAACTTTTACTGTTTTTCTTCATGACAGTCTTGTCAGAGTATTAGTTTGCAATCATATATTTAGAACTTTACTATAACCAAGTAGGAGGGCCCCTTTCCTCTTAGCTTTTCATATTCTTATATAAATGAAAAACATTACAATAGAATATTTCTACATCCACCTTCGTGCTGCCCTCACTTTTCCCTTCTCCGAACCCCATCCCAAAGTCAGCCTCAGTAAGCAAGAACAAGATGAATCAGATATATTCATACTTTAATATTTTGTATAACTATTCGTCCATAGGTACCTATGTACATGCCAGAAATTATGTCAATATTGTGTAATATGTAGACATAGTGGGCACACTTTAGATCCTTCAACAAATAGCCTTATCATCATTCTACTACTGCTTATTACTGCTGTCATTGCATTCATATTTGCTCAAATATATCACAATTTTCAACCCCTCCTAAATAAATAAAAAATAAACCACTTTATTTGACTCTATTAATCCATCAGTCAGGTAATTTCATTTATCATTTACTCACATATTACATTACATTCCTTTATAATAGCCCAACATGTACATGATATTCATAAGCTTTATCGACTCGATATAGTATCACAGTGGAGAAACATTTATAGTCCAATCACAATCAGCTGAGCGCCGTGACCCATGGGTCCCTTGTTTCCAGAAGTAATCTCCTATATATTTCCTATATACTTGCCAGAAATTAAGTCTGTTAAATATAATTTCTTGAAGTTATCGGCCCGAACATAATGGACTTTGCAAAAAATCAAGAAAAATATTTATTCACTTAAAATGAAAACTTTTTTAACTAGAGACTATTTTCCCAAGTATATAACTTTGTTTATTTAAGAATCAGTTGTTTATCCAAAATAAGATCTGAATTTTGTAAATTTTTTAAGTTATAAGCATAAAAATAAAATCAGTACCATAAATTTTGCCCAACTGTGACCATGGCAGGTTTTTTTCCTGTAAGTACTATTGATTTAATTTTCACAGCATGTTAACATAAGTATTTAATTTGTAAAATCTGAAATTTGAAAATAAAAGGTTGAAAATTAGGCTTGTTATTGATTTTATTCTTGAGGCTCTATTGTAGTCATTTGCTTGGTCCAGATGCAGGGTCCCACTCCAGGTCACTGGAAGTAAGCTATGCCAGGGTTTCTGATTTGTTACAGTTACTGGGGGAGATCCCCTGCTGTGACAGGTGTACAGTTATTCTCATATAATCACCACCCCGATCCCCCCCCCCACCCAACCCACTAAGTGTTATGCAGTTATTGTTATTGTTTTCACTGTATCTCTTTAATTGTAATGCTGTTTGTACTCCAATATACAAAATCTTTCCTTGAACAAGTTATTCAAGGTGCAATCCAGAAGATGCCATGTTGTGTTTCTTTTAAATGATTTTAACAAATATAATTAAACCCATCATTATGCTTAAATTTATAAAATATGTAGCAAATAAAGACACAATTTAAAATTATGAAATCTGAATCAAGTATTATTTTTAGATATTTGTTTTTGAAAAATTAATTTTTTACCACAAAAATAAATTAACATTTGTATGCATGATGTGGTGTTATCTTACAAGATTGAGATTTAAGATGATGCAATTTAGAATTATGAATCAATGTTTATATTCAGAAATATATGTTATATTGCAAATGTATAGAAATATAAACTTATAATAAAAAAAATGATGTGATAAAAAAAATGAGGATCTAATACAAACATTTGTACGCATTCCGGTGATTCCCGATGGCAGTTCGGTTGTGCTCGGTAAAAAAACGGTAAAATCACTCAAAATTATATGTATTTTAAAAATTATTTATTTTCATATCGCCTATGTCACTGCGGGGATAATAACCTTTAAAATGTTGTATGGCACAATATTGTACACAACGCGGTTTTAGAGAACACCACGAACAAACGTGAACTGAATTCCTTTTATAAGTATTAGATTATGAAATTTTTCCTATAAGCACTGTTGAAATAACTTTCATGTGCTATGTGTTTGGAATTAAGCTATTTAAGTTTGAAATTTGAAAGCAAATGATATATTCAGTTGTGTATTATTGCAGATGTTAAACTTTTAAAAAAATTGATATAATAAATGAATTGAAACTTCATATATTATCAGTTTTGTTTGTCTACCAGTCTGTCTGTCCTTTTTTTTAATTATTAAGTTATTATGAATGAACTCTTTTATCCTGTAAGCATAGTTGAATTAAATGAAAATCGTCTGTATATACACTATTATAATACAGATATGTTGTAACTCCCACCATTCCACATCCTCCCCCCCCCCCCCCCTCCACCAACAAGTCCTTTCATCTGTGGACTGGGGACATTAGTTATATTACAACTGTATACATTTTATAAAATAAAAAGATAAATATATTTAATAATATATATTATAAAAAATAGATTCAATTGAACAAATGTGTAAACTACTGAAATGTCAGCAGTTAATCAAAAAGCCAACTAATGATCATGGTAATAGTACAGATCATTTGTTCACAACTGCTCACATGCTTCAGTTTCAACATTAGGAAACACATGGTCATGTCACAAAATATTATTTGCAACTATTTCTTGCTCATCAATACAAACCAATCATATAAACCAACCATGGCCTTTATTACCTCTTCCTCTATCACTTTATCTCTATTTGATATTATTCTAGATTTTTACCTTCAATGTCAACTTCAGCTGAGCACAGTGACCCATGGGTCCCTTGTTTCTGGTAAGACTTCTTTTTATGCTTTTTTTCAGGGATATATATCTTTTAAACCCTTTTCTAAAATCATCATCTATAGGTGATCAGGTCAAAAGGTTGATATTTATTAATAATGTAGGTGATATTTTTCATATATCACAGACGTGCATCTAGGGGGACGTTTGGGTGTCAAACCCCCTCCCCTCCCCCCCCCCCACCCCCCCCCCCCCAACTTTCAACCAACAACCTTTTTTTAGACAAATCTTCTGCATGTCAGCGGGTTTTGGAGGTCGAGACCCCCCCCCCCCCCCCCGATATTAACCAACAACCTTTTTCAGCAAACCTGTAAGCTTATGTGATGGTGTGGCGTCGTCCGTCGTCTGATGTTAACCTATACTATCTAAAAATGGCAAAAGTTAGCATCACGAAATTTTATGCAAAAAATTAGTCATCTAAAAAACTACATCGGATTTTGCTTATTTTTTGGCTAACTGCATTTTCTTAGATTTTATAGGGAAAAAGCTAAAACAGCTTTAAAAATCTTCTTCTCCGAAACTGTTCAGCCAAATTGTCCAATATTTCACAGAAATGATCCCTGGAACAATCTCTCTCAAGTTTGTTCGAATGGTTTAAGTTCCGTGATTTTTGGCAGAGTTACAGATAGTTGAACTTAGTCATCTGTCCAAAAAAGCAAACTAAAATTACAATCTTAGAAACGGCTGGAGCTATCATCACCAAATTTTATGCTAATGCAAGGTATTGGTGGCGCCACCTGCATCGGCCTTTTTTTGTACAGGGGTATTCAGTGCCCATATCATACTGACAGCTACAAAAAACTTCTTCTCTGAAACCATCTGGCCAAATTGTTTAATATCACATAGAAATGATCCTAGGGTAGTGCTTTCTGAAGTTTATTCAAATGGTCTCAGTTCAGTGACTTTTGGCCGAGTTATAGGAACCTGAATTTAGTCATATGCCATAACAGCCCATTTTAGCTCAGCGGCTACAAAGATCTTCTTCTCAAAAACCACTGGGCCAAATTCTTAAATCTCACACATTAATTATCCTTAGATGTTCATAATTCAAATTTGTTCAAATGGTTTTGGTTCAGTGATTTTTGGGTGAGTTATGGGAAGCTTAACTTAGCCATTTTGCTTTATTTTCCCATATGAGTTATAAACCTGCAAAACGTTTTTAGCTCAGCTGACTATAAGTCATCTGAGCTATAGTCATGGTCCATTGTCCGTCCGTCCGTCCGTCTGTCCGTCTGGATGTCCGTCCGTAAGACTGGCACGTTTCGACACCGTTGGACCTATGAATCTGAATTTCGGCATACAGTTAGATGTCCCCATAATCTCCTACCATGCCAAAAATTGGGTCAATAGAACTTCGTTCCTTTGAGATATTAAGGAAAAACCTCAATTTTTTATTAGAAATCTATTTTCACACTTCAGGACTGCCTAATATCAAAACCACTCATCTGGTTTTCTTCATATTTACCATAAATATTCCTCTATATAGTTCCTATGTACATGCCAGATATTAAGTCAGTATTATATAATTTAAAAAAGTTATGGGCCCAAACATAATGGACTGTAAAAAAATCAGGAAAGATATTTGGTCACTTAAGACCAAAAGTGTTGAAGGTAGGGACTTTTTTCCGGTAATACAACTTTAATTAATCAAAATTTAATTGTATACCAAAAATTAGATCAAAATTTGTTAAATTTTTTTAATATTGGCAAAAATATAAAATTGGTACCTTAAATTTTGCCCAACTTTGGCCATGGCACGTTTTTTTCCTGTAAGTACTGTGGATTTAATTTTCACACCATGTATACATAAGGATTTAATCTGTTAAAATCTGAAATTTGAAAATAAAAGCTGCAAAATTAGGCTAGTTATTGAATTTTTTTGGAGGCTCTTGTTGTATTCCCTTACATTGTCAAGCAGTCCACTTTGATGACTGTAGGTCATTCAGTGCACATCTCTATGCTCCCCAGGCTGTTGACATAATTTTAGATGTCCCCAAAATCTCCTACCATACCGAAAATTGGGTCATAGGACTTTGTTCCTTCGAGATATTAAGGAAAAAAAACTCTGTTTTCCATAAAAAAGCCATTGTTACACTTCAAGGCTGCCTAATATCAAAACCACTGATCTTTTTTTTATTGTATTTAGTATTCACATTCTTTTATACATTTTCTATGAACATACCAAAAATTAGGTCAGTATTGGGTATTATTTTGAAATTATGGGCCAAAACATAATGAAATTTTTTAAAAAATCAGGAAATATATTTACTCACATGAGAATTGCTGAACCTAGAGACTTTTTTTCAGGAATATAACTTTATTTAATCAAGATTCAGTTGTTTACCCAAAATTAGATCTGAATTTTGCAAATTTTTCAAGTTATTAGCATAAATAAAAAATCAATACCTTAAATTTTGTCCAACTTTGGCACTGTTGATTTAATTTTCCCAGCATATATGCATAAGGATTTAATCTTTTAAAATCTGAACTTTCAAAAGAAATTGATTGGAATGAATAGCTTTTATTCATGTTTTCATACACCATGTCAAGTGTTGTTTACATCTAGCCCACCTAGTAGTACAGCCTTCACTTGCATTATGTAACCCACCCCAGGCAGCTTACCTTGGCCCAGCTTGGCCACTACTAGCAGGCTTCCCCTCTGACCTGCACTCACCCCCCCCCCAGCTGGTGCATAAACTAGATGAATGTTATAATTTTTCTGTATTTTATTTTATTCTTGGACATGCTACATTTTAGATTTTGTATTGAAACACCAGGGTTACAATGATTAAAGTGTACATTTAATTGTGTCCACAAAGTGGTGTATTGCTGTGAAAGTGTGGATGTTCATGAGATAAGTAATTCCTTACTTCAGAAGAGTAAAAACTTCACCAGGTGTGAAATTGACTATTAATTCCAGTAATTAATTAAAACTGGGATAGTAATTAGCACAATGATATTGTTTGTCCCTCATTCAACCAACAGTGTGTATACTTTATTTGAAAAGATGTTTTATTTTATCAAATTTACTTTTATTTTATTTTGGTGAATAAAATTAAGCATGTCCTGAAAACTCCAATGTGCAAAACTTTTAATAGTGATTCAAGGAATATTTTTGTTGATGCCATGTTGTGGCATTATTTTCTTTTAAAATCAGTTTAAACATTCATGATTTAAAAATAATAAAATATATGTGTATGCATAATATGACCCAATGTTTTTTACTCTGTATATATAATGATTGCAACTTTTGCAACAATTCTAATATTTTAACTTATATTTTCAGGTTTTTAAATTAAAAATTTATAAACCTGTAAATAAAAAAATGATTCAGATAAAAACTTCTTAATGGAAAAAGTGGATCTGCTTAAAAAAATAGGATTATATATAAACTTAAATGCATTATTCTCTTGAAAGTGAAATAAAGGTATTAGTCCATTCTGTCCTCTTGCCTGTCCATCTGTAAATTTTCGTATGCAACACAGTATCTCAAAACTTTTACTGTTTTTCTTCATGACAGTCTTGTCAGAGTATTAGTTTGCAATCATATATTTAGAACTTTACTATAACCAAGTAGGAGGGCCCCTTTCCTCTTAGCTTTTCATATTCTTATATAAATGAAAAACATTACAATAGAATATTTCTACATCCACCTTCGTGCTGCCCTCACTTTTCCCTTCTCCGAACCCCATTCCAAAGTCAGCCTCAGTAAGCAAGAACAAGATGAATCAGATATATTCATACTTTAATATTTTGTATAACTATTCGTCCATAGGTACCTATGTACATGCCAGAAATTATGTCAATATTGTGTAATATGTAGACATAGTGGGCACACTTTAGATCCTTCAACAAATAGCCTTATCATCATTCTACTACTGCTTATTACTGCTGTCATTGCATTCATATTTGCTCAAATATATCACAATTTTCAACCCCTCCTAAATAAATAAAAAATAAACCACTTTATTTGACTCTATTAATCCATCAGTCAGGTAATTTCATTTATCATTTACTCACATATTACATTACATTCCTTTATAATAGCCCAACATGTACATGATATTCATAAGCTTTATCGATTCGATATAGTATCACAGTGGAGAAACATTTATAGTCCAATCACGATCAGCTGAGTGCCGTGACCCATGGGTCCCTTGTTTGACTGACGCCACTGAGGCCAATTTGTTTAATATTTTACAAGAATAATCCCCTGAATAATTCTTATAATAATTAATTGTCTTTTATGGTTCCAAAGAATGAATTTTGGCTGAATAATAAAGATTGAATTG
This sequence comes from Sipunculus nudus, assembly GCA_026874595.1. Lineage (NCBI taxonomy): Eukaryota > Metazoa > Annelida > Sipuncula > Golfingiida > Sipunculidae > Sipunculus > Sipunculus nudus. Next base: position 14,637,315 of record CM049321.1, read on the forward strand.
AGTCTTTTTACCATATATGTAAGCTGTGTGAAGCAGATACATCTAGCCTGGCATCAGTTTATCAGCATTTATTACATCATGCCTCCAGACATTTAGATTTCAGGTTATCTTTGTTTAATATTGACAAGAATGTTTTTTAAAAACTTTTAAAAAATGTAGATTTATGATTTTAGATATTTCTCATGCCAGGCAATGTTTACAATCACAGGTATATTTTAACCATTACTATTGGATTGACTGGAGCTAGCATCTTGAAATTTAATGCAAAAAATTAGCCATCTGAAAAAATCTGCATTTTCTCAGATTTTATAGAGAAAAAGCTAAAAAACCTTAAAAAATCTTCTCCGACGAAACGGTCAAGCCAGTTTGTTTAATATTTAACAGAAATAATCTTTATATATCACCTCTCTCAAGTTTGTTCAGATGGTTCAAGTTCAGTGAATTTTTGCCGGATTACAGGAAGTTGAACCTTGTCATCTGTCCGAAAAAGCATACTAAAATGACAATCTCAGAAACTGCTGGAGCTATCATCACCAAATTTTCTGCCAGTGTTGGTCACATGAGCCATATATGAAATTCAGGTATTGGTGGTCACCTGCATTGACCTTTTTTTGTACGGGGGTCATTGGTCATCTGTACATTAACCCATAATTTCTCAGAATATCAGGAACTACCATCCCCAGATTTCATGCAATAATCTGTCATATATCAAATGTTGTGGGATTCAGCTTATTTATGAAAAAACTGCATCTTTTATTATTCTAGATATTTTGATAAAAAGTTTATGAATATGTCAGCTTGAAAAAATGCATTTTAGCCAAAGTCTTTCAGTATGTGTAAACAGATTTGCCAACAGGCTAAGATTGTGTCTTTATATTTAAAAAGGTTAAAAAATTATTTCAGATTTGGCAATAGATCAAGAGTTCATTCAGTGCAGCCAGATATAGGTCAAGAGTTAAGTCAGTGCAGCCAAGCACAAGGCATGTGATCCCCTCATGGGTGACATGTGAACACCTCATGGGCACCATGTGATCACCTCATGGGTGTCATGCCTCTCAGGGCTGCATGTGGAGCCAATCTATTTATAGCTTTGGCAGACTGCCAACTGTATCAGATTAGGCAACAGGTCAAGAGTTCACTCAGTGCAGCCAGGTACAGGTCAAAGTTCACCCAGTCTAGCCAGGTGCAGGTCATGAGTTCACTCAGTGCAGTAGCCTGAGCAAGAAAATTTGTCACACTTCACTCGGGGCAACTGCCTTTTCTCACCTAAGCGTGGTCAGCCCCATGCATTAGACTTAAGGTAAGTTTGATGTATTGGCCTGATATTTTGACCTGTCTATGCATCTTTGATTGGTTTCTCGTTCACAAGACAGGTGTCACCACCTACAGTGACTTTTGCACAGTGTGTGAATTTTGTGCCTGCTTATTTCTATAGAGAAATTTGATATATCATCCTGAAATTGGGCATATATATACCTATCGAATAGCTTTGTTGTATACAAGACTGGTGGTGCCACCTACAATAAGTTTTGCCTAGTGTGTGTCCCTGCTTATTTCTCAGGAGGGGTTTGATATATCAGTCTGAACTTGGGCATTTGTATATATCTCTGATAGCTTTGTTGTATACGAGACTGGTGGTGCCAGCTACAATCATTTTTAGCTCAGCTGACTGAAAGTCAACTGAGGTGTAGGAATAGTGCTTTGTCCGCGGATATCCGGCCGTCCGTTAGCAGGGCACAAGTCGTAACAGCTGGTCCTAGAAACTTCTAAGTGATAATCCAGGGAGGCCAATAAAAAATCTCCTTGGAAACCTGAAATTAGGTCACTGCGACCTATATCTTTTGAGCTACGGGGCTTGAAAGTACCCCCAGAATTGTGAGAAATTTGATACAAAACCTCCAATATCTTGATAATTAATGCATGGTTTGTCATGAATCTTGCCTTGAATATTGACCATGACGAGTTTTGTCAGTTCCTGAAACGTGGTGGCGCCACCTGTATTATTTCTATTTTAACGAATATTTTTCTATTTATTAACTAAAAATAAACTGGCTTCAAACTTGATTTAATAATGACCAACCACATAAGTAAACTCATTTTGATTACCAGGGTCCAGCGATCTAAGTTGAAGGTCACAGGAGCCACATCTCAAGATTGTGGATGCACTGTAAATCAAACTTTTCATCCTGAACTTTCCAAAGTTTACACATGGCTTACTTGCCGTAAGTGAAGAAACCTGTAGAATTTGAGGTTATCTGGTCAGAGTTCAAGGTCACTTTTTAAAAGATTGTTACAATAATCCTAATGCTGCAAGTTCAAGAGTATTAAGTTCTAAGATTTTTTGGTCACATGGTCATTGGTTAAGGTCACAGCACTGTCATTCTGAAAAATTTCTTTAAAAATATCCTTATAGACAAATTCAGCTGAGCATTGAGACCCATGGGTCCCTAGTTGTATTGGAGCCACATCTCAAGATTGTGGATGCACTGTAAATCAAACTTTTCATCCTGAACTTTCCAAAGTTTACACATGGCTTACATGCCGTAAGTGAAGAAACCTGTAGAATTTGAGGTTATCTGGTCAGAGTTCAAGGTCACTTTTTAAAAGATTGTTACAATAATCCTAATGCTGCAAGTTCAAGAGTATTAAGTTCTAAGATTTTTTGGTCACATGGTCATTGGTTAAGGTCACAGCACTGTCATTCTGAAAAATTTCTTTAAAAATATCCTTATAGACAAATTCAGCTGAGCATTGAGACCCATGGGTCCCTAGTTGTATTGTGTGCACCCATGCCAGAATTTCAGCAGTGATGTTTGTGTAATTGTTTCTTATTCAAAATGTTTAGTACCTGCATTGTTCATATACATGAGAAGTAATGGTCCAGCATTGAAGCATTATACCTGGTGTATTTCCCAATGCACAGGTTTGCATTAGGCCTGTAGGCCTTGTTTTAAATGCATCACACCTGTTGACCCCTCCCTGCTAAAAATCCTGGATCCGCACCCGTATAGTTCGATATAATTCCGTCACAATATTGATTCAATTTGACATACACATCTACTGACTTGTTTTTTACTAAGGTTGTTTTGATTCTTTTTATATTTCAGGAGATCCAGACAGAAAAATGGAAACAGATTCATCAGTAAAACATGATGTAGAGATTCACATTAAGAAAGAGGATGATCCAGAGTTCTTGCAGACTACATGTGACTCAATACATTCTGTATGTAAAGGGCAGAGTTTTGCTGATGAAAAACCTGGTACAGCTTTGTCCAAGCCCCAGAATAAGTACTTGATGAAAAATAATGAAGAACTTCTTGGTACTACTAAAAGTAGAGAATCATTATGCAAAAAGGGATGTTCACCTAAGTCTTTGCAATTTGAGAGTAACAGAAGTAATGGTCCAGATGATCAAAGCATAACAGAACAAATAACAGTCCACATAGATACCATTATTTCTGATGTCTCTGGGGAATCAGATATGTTTCACGTAAAATCTGAAACTGCAGATTTTCAATTTCAAGACAGAACTGGCCTGCAAAACAGTGAGCATATACAAAACCCTAATCCTGATAAAATATCCACGTATGCACGAAAGAGCACGTCTGAACAAAACGGCACACAGGTACAAAACAGTACACATGTACCAAAAAGTACACAAGTACAAAACAGTACACAGGTACAAAACAGTACACAGGTACTGAATGATACAGACTGGCCTGCCATGTGTCAGTTCTGTGTGGACTGTTGCTCTGAGTCTGAAGCAAAGAAATTTCAGAAGAATCAAGAAACTGACACAAACAGAGAAGGGGATGATGCCCAATATCTCTTAATTTTGCATGATGCAGAAAAATACTTAAGTAAGAATTGTACGGAGAAAACACATAAGTGCAAGCAATGTGGTAAATGTTTCTCTCACCAAAATCTGCTCTCTGTACAAAACACAGCATGTACTAGAAGAAAAAAATTCAAATGTGATTACTGTGGCAAGAGTGTCTTTGACATGAAAAATCACATAAGGACGCATACTGGAGAGAAACCATTTGCCTGTAAGCAGTGTGGCAAGTGCTTCGCAACAAGGGCTTCTGTGAATATTCATAAGAGTGTACACAATGAGGAGAAATCATTCAAATGTGAACAGTGTAACAAAAGTTTCTCTGGCGCGCATCTTCTAAAAGGGCACATGCGGGTACATACACAAGAGAAGCCTTTCAAATGTGAACTGTGTGGCAAATGTCACTCTGATATTCGTAATCTTAAAAACCACATGAGGAAGCATACTGGAGAGAAACCTTTCAAATGTGAACACTGTGGCAAATGTTTTTCTGTCAAGGATACGCTGAAAGAACACATTGTGACACATACCGGGAAAGCTCCACATAAGTGTAAAATTTGTGGCAAAGTTTTCTTGTATCAGAGTGCGCTAATTTTACACAATAGGTTGCATACCGGAGAGAAACCATTCCAGTGTGATTTGTGTGAGAAAACTTTTATTAGAAATTGTGATTTAAGTAATCACATGCGCACTCATACCGGAGAAAAACCCTTTAAATGCGAAGTTTGTGACAAACGTTTCTCCAGTTTGTCTAATTTGACTACTCATAACAGAACACATACTGGAGAGAAACCCTACAGATGTGACGTTTGTGGGAAATGTTTTTCCACTTCATGGCGACTGACTGTACACAAAAGAACACACACTGGAGAGAAGCCATTCAAATGTGAAGTCTGTGGGAAATGCTTCCCCTCTTCCTCACGACTAGCACCACATAAGAGAAAACACACTGGAGAGATGCCATACAAATGTGAAGATTGCGGGAAATGTTTCTACACATCAAGTCAGCTGACTTTACATAAGAGATCACACACTGGAGAGAAGCCATTTAAATGTGATCACTGCGGCAAAAGTTTTGTTCAAAAAAATTCCCTTACCAATCATCTCCATGTACACACAGTGGAGAAACCGTTCAAATGTGACCACTGTTGGAAGAGTTTTGATAATGAAACTAGCCGAAGAATTCATATGTGGAAACATACTGAAGATGTGAAAACGTAAGAAAGGGTTCAAACACGGATCTTCTGTGACGACCCACAAGAAGACGTATACTGGAAAGCCATTTAAATGCACCAGGAGTATATGTACTCCTGTTATACTGGAACCCACGATAAAAAGAGACATTTACTCATACCAACGTATTACCCGTTCTTGCTTTGGGACAGGTCTGATGATTTCAGCACTGTTGGTCAGAGACTGGTTTTCCATGGGCGGAGTTAATTCTGTATTCTATAATATATGGTGCTGTGATAGACACTTCATGAAATTTCCCAAATAATTGAAGATTTCTCCAGAATTTTATGGAAATAAGGAATATAAACCCAAAATTATAGATCACAATTTGATATTGTGCCGGGCATTTCAAGAGCAAAATATGTATTTCCAAGGCTTGGCTACCAGTTAGTTGCTTCACAGCGATGTGGTGTGTCACTGTTATTTGTAATATAGTTGTATCTACTCTGCTCACAGAAAACAACAGGAAAGACCTAAGGAATACCCGTATATTCATATGTGAAGAATGTTAACGACACTCTTTTCAAAGTTGCCTTGTAGTACATATAATGATTTGCATTGGATAGAAACTATTCAGAATTTCTCAAATGAGTTATTCGATGAAAATGTTGAAGCAGATTTATGAACAAAGATGCATCAGTTTGTGTTTAAGGCTCATATCATTATTTTCGTTTAAAATACTATGTTGGCCAAACTTTACCAGTTGAATATGATTTCTTCCAAAGACAATAGAATTGCGTAGAGTTATATTACAGAAGGCCCACAAAGCATCGTTTAAAAACTGAAAATAAAATTTATCAGGGCCAGAACATATTTGTGTTGTTTATTTTTAGCTCAGCTGGAGGAATGTCTACTCAGCTATGGCAATGGCCCTGTAGCCGACCAGTCTTCCACTCACCCCTTCAACAATTATAGTTAATGCACACATCGAAACCAGGGGTCGAAATAACGCCTTTCCGCCTGTCTCAGACAGGCAAACACATGCCAAAAAGGCATTTTTCATTTTGTACCAATCCATTGGAAAGGTGAACATCTAGATGTTTTCCACAATACCAGCAGATTAGAAGTAGGGTCATTCCAGACAAATGATGAACATTTCAATAAATTGCGCGGGCCTATTATATAAATTCAGTTATACTCTATCTCCTTGAATAAATTGTATAATATGAATGACCTTTGGTCAAGCACAAAGACATTCTCAGATTTTAGTGATTTTATTGGATTTTACAGCAAAAGATGTGGGGAAAAATGTCTCTAAAATGTCCATTTAGTTTGTCCCCACAACAGTTAAAATTATTTGCAGGTATTCCTAAATTGAAAAATATTGATATCCTTTTATTGTGTTGCCCTTTCCTGTGAAGATTGCAGTGTCCCCAGTTAAAGCAACCATTTGCGAGTAATGAACACTTTAAAATAATTTTAGATACTGGGATTTTACTTTTTTGTCCCTCATAGACATGGTTATGTAAACTGTGTTACCCTGGGTTTTGAGTTCCATAAAACTTACCAGGGTACCTGATATTACATATGGTTAGTCACCAGGTGGCGCCGGAAGTATTCATGACTGAAAAGAAATTAAGCTACATTTTTGTTCTTAATGTAGAAGTTCCTGAAGGACTTCTACAAGATATTATCTCAGGAGTTGTTTGGCGAACTGGAATGACATTTTGCATGACCATCCATCTTGTATAGCTCTCTAGTACACAAACAAGTGGCGCCACCTTTAATCACGTATTCGTAGAATACATCCATGTATTTATCTTTGCAGTGGTTTTAAGTATCGGCCTGAAATTTGGCACATCGACAATCTTGTGTTGCTTTATTTTATACTTAAGACTGATGGCACCATCTGCAATCACGGTGTATATCTGTGCCCCTGTTTTGCGTAAAAATCGCGCATCTAAGGAGTGGTATGATGTGTCGACTTGAAAGAGTGCATGTCCATCCATCAAAATAAGCTTTCTCTTACACAAGGCATGCAGGTGGCTCCACCTACAAACATTTTGCTCGGCGACCTTTCGTGTGACTTTTTTTTTTTTTTTTTTTTCATGAGTTAATGTATTTCTTCAGAAAAAGGACTAGCTTCAAGTGGATACTGCAGTATCGGATATACAAGACTTTATTCCTTAGCATTTACTCGTGTGACAAGTTAATATTTCTGGTTCGGTTTGTTCCTTGGGCGTTTCATGCAGTGCTGATTATCTTGATGTAATATTTCACTGTCGGGAAGTTAATAAGGAAAAGGGTAAAAAAGGGACCTTTATCCAGAGAACATTTATACAATTTGCAATTTTCATTAGCTCGAAAAATTCTACGCGATCGCCCCATGTACCCCCACCCCCTTGGATCCGCCACTGCATGTGCAAAATTTTACTGTTTAAGTTTGTACCAAAGGTCAGATTTCTGGACGATCATCGATTCTCAAACCATTTTTTGTGGGCTCCTAGCTGGCTCTTAATGGCACATGACACGCGATGACCTCTATAGCCTTCTTATTTTTATCAAAGCTGTTGCCCAGAGACCTCAACGGATTATAGTATACCATATTTGCAGTGTCGCTTCGATATTATCATTTTCAAGGGATTTGATGGATTTTCACGAAACTTACTATAACAACTAAGCAATAGATTATCTCGCCAGAGTTCGATTCTTTTCAAAATATACGCACATTTACACACAAAATTAATGAAGTCAGAGGTCGCCACGATAATTGATGGGAAATATTAACCAATTAAATATCTCAAGGCAAACTCTATAATCAACGTACGTATATATTCAAAGACGTCAGAGGTGGCCAGACGTTGAAGGCGCCATGATGATCAGAGACGTAGGAAGCAGATCAAAAGTGTGTGTGTGTCGGGGGGGGGGGGGGGGCAAACTGATATTTATGAGTTTGAAAGACGATGGTGGATGCAGTGACATATATATCCTAATCGGGCCCAAAAAGTGGGGTGGGGGGCACAAAGTCTTTGTATAGCCTATCTAGTTGGCAAAACCAAATATTCATTGGGTTGACCAATATATTCGGTACTCCAAGTAACGAGGGCGCCCGAGTGGATGAGGATATATATGTGCGGGGGCCCAGCACTTAGCATTGATTGTTACTTATTTAAAGACTAAGGATCTGATTAAAAGAAAACTAGATATTTACGCCAGTCTGGTGAATTCCTGTTTTCCCCAAAACCTCAAATTAATTTATCCTACATGCACCCCCCCCCCCCCCGACACCCACACACAAACATTTCCTACGCCACTGTGATTATATACCCAACATCTGATGGGTTTTCTTGAAACACTAGAGTTACACTCTAGTATAAATATTAATCAATCTCTTTGCATATAAATCTGGTTTAAGCTCTCGGCAATATATATATATATATATATATATATATATATATATACATATATATATATATATATATATATATATAACTCTGAAGAAAAACAACACTGTAAATTCACTATAGTCTGTTTATATATATATATATATATATATATATATATATACATGAAACTACGTACGTTTAATATTTGTGAGAAATTATATAACTGTTTGTTAGGACAAAAAAAAAATAAGGTATGGTTCTCAGGCGGGCGGGCGGTATTTTATTTTTGACCTTTTTTTAATGCTCCGAAAAAATGTCATATGATCAGTGAAAAGCATGAAAATAACAAATTTGTTTGCTAAACAGGTAAAAGCACTACATAAATTGTACTATTTTTCTACTTGGAAGATAAAAATCAAAATAAAAATTTTTGATGCGGGGGTTAAAAATTGACGCGGGCGGTGCCCGAGAACCACACCTTTTATTTTTTTTGGCCTTATGTGTTTTTTTTTTATCCTTTTATAAATATAAAGATCATTTTGATTTTTTTTAAATACATACATTATGGGGGCGGATAATGCATATCGACGTTTCGATATACACGTCGGTTAAAGTCTAAAAAGTTTCAGTTATAAATTTTAAAATTTAAACAACAAAACCCAGGTTCTAAACGCAGTGATACGAAGTTACCCAGGTACGAAGTAGCAGAAGCGGGAAATTGCAGGGGTACGAAGCGGAAGCGGTACGAAGTTACAAAGGTACGAAGTGTCCTGTTTATATGCTCTATTATCGACCACATTACTCTTGTCTACGTTTTGACTATAATCAAGGCCAGAATATATATCTGTGGCGTGAACATACAGGTAAACATCAATTATTTTGGCCCGAGTATAGAATTCGGTCTTCACTTTCTAAGATGGGTCTAAACTCACTTTACCATCTCATATTAGTATAGTAATCAACATAACATCATAAGCCATGACATGCCTGATGATAATTAATTGATATGACATCGACATGCCTCTTAGTCTAACTTCAGTAATTAAACGAGACTTACCTAAGTCGAAGTTTGATGGGAATTCTGTCGATCCTGGAGTCTGTAGCATGGGAACAGTGGACTTGCGCTGTCTCACATGATCTCGCAAGACGAGAGGTGAGACATAATTCTCCATGACACATGATGAATCCTATACATCATTAGTCATTACGTCCGTCCGTATACACACATAACCGGATTCTATCCTCGCTCCATTATTTTTAGCAAACCTGTGACTGTAGTGTGAGTATGTGCAATGGTTTTGCGTCGTCCGTCGTCAGTACGTTAACACATATAATAAACGGCAAGACCTAGCATCGCCAAAATTTATGCAAAAAATCAGACAGATTGTGTGTATAGTCCAGTTGCCACAGAACCAGCCCTGAACAGACCTGACATCAACAATGCGCACTAACCAAATTAATATTCTACATATTAAAATATTAACACTTATTATTATTATTAATCATTTGCATTCTGAATATAATTATACCATCCAGGGCAACTGAATTATAACCAGCCTTAACAGACCTGACATGAACAATGAGCACTACCCAAATTAAATATAATACATATTAAAATATATAAACACTCAAAAGATCTTACTATTATATTTTGCATAAGAAAAAAATTGTTTGGTATATTACCATGGTAATGATCATGTTATTATTATTATTATTATTATTAATTGTATGTATTCAGAATATGATTAAACCAACCAGCCCTCCAACATACCGTCCAGGACAACAGAACTAGCCCTGAAAATTCTCACCTAGTGGAAGACGATAGTCTGGGAAAACTGAATCTTTGATCTCCAACCGCCTGCTGCTTGCTCACCCAAAATTAGCCAAGTAATGAGATAAGGAGTTACGCAGTGTGCTGAACCATTACCATGCATCTACCCGGTTGGACGCCTGTGATCCATATGGTGCTGTCACTGCATGGTACATGTAGGGTGCTTGTCCTTATTGTTGTAATCATAATTAATTATGTTAAATATTAATAACAATAACAATCACTATCAGTGAGGTCATCAAGTGTGCATGTTCAACTGTTCTTCTGTATCCTTACTAAACTTGCTGACATGCCTCTAGTAAAAAGATCAGTAAATGTTTAAAAATGATGATCCAAGTTTAATTTTAGTTGCTATCGAAACCTATGCTCTTTACACAGTGCTTTAACTATAGGCCTACTCCCTATATCGTAAGCGCTGTTTGTTATGACCGTTATCCTGAATTGCTATACCAGAGGGGAGCACTGCATTTTTGTCCAATCAGATGAGACCTTGTGCTGGAAGACACAGTCCAGCAAGGAATATACAGAGCCAATCATGTTCATTTTGTTTTTGAGTGACAGCTAATCGCCCCGGTAACCGTCTGAACAGGCCACAGACTCAGAGAGAATTGCCCCAGATGTGGTTTGCTTAGGGCCTTGGGCACATAGGATGCCTGGCCAGTGAGTTGTAATTAAAACAAAACGTAACAACAAAGGCTGCATGTACACCTCGCTGGCTGGTTTCAGTTCTGCAGACAACAGATAACTGCTCTTAAGCAAACAACCTTGGGGGGAAAAAACACAAACCCTCCCCTGCTAATAAATCCATAAACTTTTATTTAACATATTAACTTCAAAAGTGCTATAAATGCAAGGTATTTAGAAGAATCTAGTAAAGTTTAAGTATAATTAAGACAAAGAAATTTTAACATGACCAGATATGATAAATTCAATTTGCCAGTATTTATCAGCAAAAAGTGGCATTTCTTGGGATTTACCACAGGCATGGACTTTGAGTATTTGCCGGCATTTTGCCAACGTGTGTGGCTCTGTAGTAAACACAGAGCCACAGGTCAATGCCTTCATTTATCTAGCAGACTGCATGCATACATCTGGTAGATGATGCACTGGGTTTGACTTTGAGTACATCTGATCCTGTGTTTTGGGTGCCTCGTGATATATTCTTTGTTCTGTTGATGAAATAATATTCTAAGGATTTCCACCAAGGCAAATAACATGCTCCTCTCATACTTTCATGTTCTTATTTTGTTGTTTTTTACTGAATATATGAAGATTGTGCCATCATGTTTCTGCTAATCGCAGTGGTAATGTTTCCTTTTAATATTTCAGTTGACTATCAAACAGGAAAATGGAATCTGATGGATCAACTGCAGATAACATAGAGGTTTATGTGAAAGAAGAGGATGACCCAGATCATTCACAAATTAATCTAGTGAGTGAGTCAATCAACCCTACAAGTGAAGTGCACAGCTTTGTTGAATATAGAGGGGGGAAGTCTGATGCAACCGCATACAAGTCTTCAGATGGGTATATCATAAAAGGTAAAAAAGATGAAGAACATATCCTAGATGCTGGGATAACAGGAGAATCTACATGTGTAAGAGGATGTTCAGTTCAGTCTTCCCAGTCTGATAGTGACAAAATCATGTTGCGAAATGACCAAGGAGAAATGACAGGAATTACAGTCCATGTGGCTACTGTTATTTCTGATGAAAGACCAGATTTGTGTCACATAAAATCTGAATCTATTGATTTTCAAAACAACACCCCTGGACAATACAATACACATGAAGATTACAGTACTGATGAACAAAACATACATGTGCATAACAATATACATGTACCAAATGATAAACATTTAGAATACAATACACAGAACAATACCCATGTACAGAACAACATGCATGTTCAAAACGCTACACATTTAGAATACAATGACCATGTACAAAACCCTGCACATAAAGAGAGTGATACAGACTGGTCTGTCATGTGTCAGTACTGTGAAGACTGTTGTTCTGAAGCAAAAGAATTTCAGAAACATACAGAAACTGGCACAGAGGGAGGTGGGGATGATGACCAGTATCTCTTAAATTTGCTTGGTTTTGAACTAGACAGCAGCAAGGAATGTGTAGAAAATACACATACATGTAAACAATGTGGCAAATGTTACTCTCACCAAAATAGACACAATACGGCTTATACTGGAAAGAAGAAATTCAAATGCGAGTACTGCGGGAAGTGTTTCTCTAGCAGGTCTTACCTGAGAGGACACAGGAGGATACATACTGGAGAGAAACCATATACCTGCAAGTATTGTGGTCAATGTTTTACCCATAGCAGTCAGCTGACTAGACATACTAGACGACACACTGGAGAGAAACCATTTATATGTGAACAATGTGGTAAATGTTTCTCTGTCTTGCGTAACCTGAGAAATCATGTTAGAACACACACTGGAGAGAAACCTTACAAATGTGAGCAGTGTGGCAAATGTTACTCAGTGATGAGTACCTTAAAAGACCATATGCAGACACACAATGGAAACGCACCATACAAATGTGAGCATTGCACCAAAAGCTTTTATCGACAAAGTCACTTGATAATTCATAGCAGAACACACACAGGAGAGAAGCCCTTCAGATGTGAGCAGTGTGGAAAATGCTTCGTTCGACTTACTAACCTCAGAGATCACATCCGAAAACATTCCAGTGTGAAGCCATATGAGTGTGACCATTGTGGGAAATGTTTTTTTCTTTTTTCTCAACTGAATTTACACAGCAGAATACATTCCGCAGAGACTGCTTTCTATTGCGAACAGTGTGGTAAATGTTTTACACAAAATAGTGACTTAAAAAATCACATCCGTACACACACTGGGGAAAAGCCATTTGAATGTGAACTGTGTGGCCAAAGGTTTTGTCTTTCATATCAGCTCACTGTACACAAGAGGACGCACACAGGAGAGAAACCATTTAAATGTGATCAATGTGGCAAGTGTTTCTCTCACACTACTACCCTGAAAAACCACATCCGCAAACATACTGGAGTTAAGCCGTTCAAATGTGAATATTGTGACAAGTGCTTCTCTTTTATGAATAGCCTCAGAGATCACATGATCACGCATACTGGAGGATCCCCATATAAATGCGAGTATTGTGGCAAATGTTTCCCTCGTCAGAGTAAATTAACTGTTCACATCAGAACACATACTGGAGAAAAACCGTTCCAGTGTGACCAGTGTGGGAGAGGTTTTAATCAGAACTGGGAACTTACGAAACATATGCAAACACACACTGGAGAAAAGCCATTCCAGTGTGACGTTTGTGGAGAATGTTTCTCTCTTGCAACTCACCTAAGTATACACTATAGAACTCATAATGGGGAGAAACCATTTAAATGTGATCGCTGCAGTAAAGGTTTTAACTATATAACCAGTCTTAAAAAACACCTCTGCACAAAGACACGAGAGAAACGATTCAAATGTGAAGTATGCGGAAAATGTTTCACTCGTTCATCAGAACTGACTGTGCACAATAGGGTGCACACCGGAGAGAAGCCGTTTAAGTGTGAGGTTTGTGGAAAATGTTTCTCCATTGTATCTCGCTTGAATGTACACAAGAGAAAGCACAGCATAGAGAAGCCATTTACCTGTGACCAGTGTGGGAAAGGTTTTATACAGGAATGTGACCTGAGACTACATTATCGCATACATACAGGAGAAAAACCATTTAGGTGTGAGGCTTGTGATAAATGTTTCACTTTTTCCTCTAGATTGACTGCGCACAAAAAGATACACACTGGAGAGAAACCATACAAATGCGATCACTGTGGTAAAGTTTTCTCTCAGAAGAGTGGCCTAAAGAATCACATGTTTACACATGCTGATGATAAGTCATTCAAGTGTGAAATATGCGGGAAAGGATTTAAAAGTCCACCCTCTCTTTCAAAGCACAAGAAAACTCACACGAGAAAACAATTAAATGTGAATAATGAGAATATATCTCTTGTGCTTCCGTAGATCATTTCAAATGAAAGATATAAACACTTCATACATGAACTTTTGTAAAAATTTAATGTGTAAACTTTTGCGTTTAGGCCAGACTTTTTCAATTCTTTGGTTTACGAACATGTTTGACAAAAGTGATAGGTAGGAGGTAGGGGAAAAAAAATGGAACAAACCTGGATACTGGTGTTCGTGAATCCTGTATTGTACAGTTGGGTTATAAAATTCATTTTAAATGGCACTATATAAACCTATATAAAATATATAAATAATATATAAAAATTAAAATATTATCATCCTCCTGAGTTTTCCACATGAATTATGCGTGTGCCATGTTATTTCAAGCCATTCAAATGTCAGCGAAGGTAAAATAATGACAAATAAAAAGTTTAAACAGTAAAACTTATTAAGTTATATATGATTTCATACACACCTGACATAAAACTTCAGTCGCTGTCCCTGCCAAGTGACTTGCCTATTTTATAAAGATTTACAAATTAAAGACCAGTCAAATACTTATACAAATACAAAATAATATATTTTTGTCATATATGCAAGGAGAAAACTAAATATTCACTGCTAGCATGATAGACTGCAATTTTTATTTTTCAGTCGTGAATGACAATATCAATGACAATATGCAACTTGCAGTTATTCGCCTATTATATTATCAAATGTCAACAACATGGAACTCGGAGTCGGAGTGGCTTGATTCATGACCATGACCTTTCCTTTTTTTGTGTTGCGCATGTTTGATAGTCCTTTGAATATACAACTGCTAATAAAGTGACATTTCCATTGGAGATCACATTTGAATATACAAAAACTGCTAATAAAGTGACGTTTCCATTGGAGATCACATTGAATAATTCAGCTATTTCAAAAGTTTAAAAAGTGTTAATAATCTTTATTTATTAATAAAGATCTGCATTTCTTACCACGGCCGTGACAGCACGTACCGTACTCAATTAAATTAATATGCCGTCACTTGGGCACTGTCAGTCCGGTATTGCTTTAGCGGCATCCATACACATCAAAGCTTCCATCACATCCGTTTGGAACAATTAAATGAATCCTTTCAAAGTTTCTGCATTTTAAATGGCTTTCATTTTAGCTTGCTTTTGTATTGACTTTAAAAATACCCGCAAAGCCTACGCTTCACGTAAACCCGCGCCACTAACACTACAGATAGTCGGAAATCCTGCAGAAACCCTGAGAATTCCTGGAGTTTTCAAAGAATACATGACGACCTCGTGCAGTATATAATTTCATCTGTTCGGTAATTTTCTTTAAAGCGTTACAAGACTACGTTTTTAACTTTTGACAAGTTATAATATTTTTAAAGAGTAAACTTGTGAAACTTAGCCAATTTGCAGTAATAAAAAGCGTCTGACTTTGAGTGCAATAATTAGTCTTAGAAGTAAATTTGTTTGTATATCCAGCAAGTTATTAACAGTGGCAAGCTGGTAAAGCCGCTATGCAACCAAACTAATTTTCTTTTCTAATTCACATCTATTTAAAACAAATATGTTTAAAGAGGTAAATATGACATAAACGCTGGTTTAAAAATGTACTGTAGTGCAGAAAACGAACTTTGAAAACTCTCCAAGAATTCTCAATTTCCCTGCTGAATCTTTGACTACTTGATGGCCAATCAATTGCATTTATGGCCCAAGGATACCCTATTGTGATTGGCTTAAACCCTCCATCTGTCATTACGAAAGTGACCTTATTAGCCAATCATAAGAGTTCTAACGTTTGAGGTGATCAAATACACACGGTCACTGAACATTTCATTTGTCAACAACCGTGTTGGATTCAGCGACGCAATATATAAGGGAAAAAGTCAAAATGCCAATTTTATTTTTTTTCTGAAATGAGGATATCGGAGGTCGGCGGGTTTGTAAACCGAAAAATTAAAAAAGTCTGGCCTTAGGAATCGAACAAACAATGGCAAGCAGAAAAACAATTTCTTATCATATTATCAAAATACAGTCTCGTACTACGAATTACCTCTGGTTGTTTTATTACTAATTATTAATTCTATGAAGCAAATGAATGTTTACTTGTCACCACATCCACTTGATCAATTAAAACGACCCTTTGTCTCATTTTTATTTGCAACCGCACATCACCATTCCTGATCAATTTAATAGCGATATGTCAAATATGTTTCCACTGGTTTCCGATTACATCAAACATTGAAACAATTTGCTGAATTTTCCCTCATGGACATTGAAATTAGGTCGCAGTGAGCTATGTATTTGCGCACTCCGGGGCAAAAACAAGTTTGAACACTCTGAATAGCTGAGAACCAAACCTTCTTTTTTTGGCTTAAGTGCTATTTGTTTTAGCTTGATTTGGTCATGAGAGGGCGCAGCGAAATGTTGAGCCACTCGTTTTAGTATTGGTTTTTCAGTTTGTTGACGTAGAAATTATAATACTTCTTTGTGTTCCTCCTATATTATCTGCACCCCAGGCAGCAGTTACCGTCCATTAGTCGGAGATTTGGCACAACGTGGTATGTTGTTGATGTATTTGATTGGATATCGTCTGCATCATACGCATGACGCATTTCAGCGCATGTCTTCCGCCGCTTTGGTGTCAGCACCATGAAATTAACCACTTACCACCAACATCTGCTGCGAATATAAAGGCAGAGCAAATATATGCTTCGTCTTTTCCTTGTTTCGGAACGTTCGACTATTATACAATAACGATGTGTGTGTGTGGGGGGGGGGGGGCGTATTATCCCCTTGCTGGATACGCGTGGTAAGATACACTGGTTATGGAGCCATGACCCCCCCCCCCCCCCCCCATTGATAAAAAAGTCCAATACAGAGGCCAGTTAGCGGTAGACTAAGGTCAATAACATGAGGATCAATTAACAGACAATGCGGGGGATACCTCCATCAACTCATAGTAGGAGCCATCCATTTCAAATGACATAAAAATACTTCCTTTGTTCAGTTTTCTTTATATATTCTCAGGAAAATTAATGTACAGTATGGGTCAAACCTTTTATTTATTTGTCAACTTCAGCTTATCTGCAGAAGACCATCAAGTATTACTCTGAAGAACAATCAGTTAAGTGACACACAGGTAATTTTTTTATCAGGTAAATTCTCCTGATAATCTAAAAAAATACAAAACGTTAAGTCATTGCCTTTATTAAGTTTGTACTTTGCAGGATGCGTTGGTACTATTACGTGTCCGTATAGATTGGAAATTCACCCATTCTGTAGATATAAATGTAAAATTGTGAATGCATGGCATTTCTTAGTTGAATTGAAAAAAATCACATCGCGTCTCAAAAGTCACCCAAACAGATACATATATGTACCTGTTAATATGATGCATCTTCGTGATTATAAAGAACTGTCACCCGAATCCTTCATATATGCACATATAATGACAAACATATGATCTGGCCATGGCAACCTACGACATCAAACATGGGACCTATGGATTTTCGGTGTCTTTCGCTTTATTATCGACCAGAACTCGAGACATTTATCGCGTTTGGTCTGTAGTCTGACATCACTGGTGCCGTTTTCAGAACAGATTTGCTTCAGCAGTGCATGGCATTTAGCAAGAGCTATGCTTATTAATTAATCACCATCCGCGATTGAAAAATTCCGGAGCGACAGTGGAATAGGCCAGCCGCGCGCACGTCTGACGGTTATGATTGGTCAGGCAAACGATGACACCAACGACTGTTTCAGCTGCACGTATTGTATTTTAGCTGGGCGAGCCGGGAGGATAGCAGTCATGACCTAACCATACAGGTAACGCCGCTGTCCGCTGACTCAAATGATCAGGTAAATGCATAATAACATTTTTTTTTGCAAACAGGTAAAAGCACTACATGAATTGTACTATTTAATCTTATTGAAAGATAAAAATCAAAATATTTTTTTATGCGGGGGATTAAAATTGACGCGGGAAGTGCCTGAGAACCATATACCTTTTACATATTTTTGTTTAGCCTAACAGAATTCTAGCTGTCTTGCAGATTGAGTGCATGAAACTGTCTAGACATTGTCTATCACCTTGACTTTTGATTTTATGCATATATATCAGAGGCCGGTCCAGGATTTTACAAACGGGGGGGGGGGGGGGGGGGGGGGTACCGATCGAAGGCACAGGCGCTGTCTTATCCATATAATATACCAGCTCAATTACTGACACTGCAACGCTTAAATTCTCTTATTACCACTCACATTGCCCATATTTGCTTTCTTTACCAATATATGAAACGAGTTATCAAACAATATTTACTTGTAAACAAAGCACTTAACGTTTCCCAACCACAAGAGTTAATTATTTTTCTTTACTTTACAACGTACGCTTACTTGATCTCCTCAAGTATACATGTATAGGCCTACATGACGGAATCAGTGATCTGTAAACAGTGACTGTTATTCTGAAGGTAGATGTATGGACTATTTTATGTGGAATTTTATTTGAAATTTATTTAAAACCAGTTAACAGCATCTAAAAATTGTTGTTCTGTAATAGAGTATTCAGGTAAACAGACATTTATTCCACATGGAAGATAATTGGGGAATTGCTGGCAGGGTTGGCAAAAGCCGGCTTTTAGCCTACTCATATTTTCCGGGCCGGCGCACTCGAAAATTCGAAACTGGTTTCGGTTTCGTCCACTTCCGGGAAACCGTCCACTTTATAATAGGAAACACCAGCGCGCAACCATCTCCGGAGATGGTTTCAGTTTCGCCAAAACCGCCCACTTGGTAATTATATATACTGGCGAGATGGCTGAGGTGGGCCGAAGTAGTGCAATTTCGTTAATTATTTTATTAATGGATACTGTTGATGCCTGTTAGAGTTCAGTTAGCAATGATTGAGACGTAAACATTCTTTTGGAAGTGTTTTGAATTCAATATCCCCAACTATAACCATGTTTAGCTAAAGATGAGCCGCACGTATTCTGTGCGTCCATGCCGTCTGACACGTGTAAATGTTATAAGACGCAGAGAAATCATCATAATTCAATATGTTTTTGCCAGTTACAATTAATAATTCTTTCACTTGGTCTCAAAGTGCCCAGGCATGGATCTGTAACGTTTGAGAAAATTTTCATCATAACTTTATTTAAGTAATAATAAATAATTTACGATATTATCACTATTTTCTATTAAACCCAAAACAGTCCACTTAAAAATACAAGGTGAAACCATATAGAACCGGTTTTCCCGGAACCGAAACTAGTTTCGAATTTTCGAGTGCGCCCTTATTTAAATGGGCTTTTAAGTAGTGATTGTGGTATAAGTTAACCGACACAAAGCCTAACTCTGGACTAGTGCAGTGAACCATGTGATTACTGGATGGACAGGTGGAAGCGAGACAGTTATGTGACCAAACTTAATTAGTCTTCATATGATCTTGCATGAGCATAAAACTGGATGCACTGGCTCCCTGATATTCATTATTTGTTTTACAATACGGACTTGCACCTTTAAAGGATGTTTAGTTGTTAACCCAGAGGCTATGGGGATGGAGATTAATTAAGTGAGCAAAATCAAAGTCAGTTTTGAGTCAATTTCAGTCTTGCCTTGACTCAGACTCCATGCTAGCTTATTCTTGGTGTATGGTTGATCTAAACTTCTATTATAAAAAGACTCTGGTACAAAGCTTTGATATTTGGCCTTGGTGTGGAACATGAACTGTGACATTTAGTGATAGGCCGGTAAGTTGGTGGCCTCATATAAGGCACTGAGCGATTCTTATGAGACAGGCGCAGTGATGCACCTTATTTGTGACATTTATCATTGAACTTATGTCATTTGACAATTCAAATATTTGAACCAACTGTTAATCTTTACAGTTATAAGCATGTATATTACTGCTCTAAGTTTACCTTGGTTCACCCTGCAGTATCAGTACTACTCCGCTATAAACTGGTATATATTTGTCTTATTTGTATCATAATCCCTGACCTTGTGTCATTTTAAATCATTAACTTTAGTATTTCCAGGCACAATGTACAATGAACAAGCTTGTATTACAATAAAAACATTTTTAAGATAATTCTTTTGTTGTTTATTAGGTTTTGGGCAATTTTTTTAATTCTACTGACGAGTATTAGCCAGTATTGGCCACTTTTGAAGTATTGACCGGGCCAGCTAAAGCCAACTTTTAGCCAGTGGTTAAAGCCGGGGATGGCTCATTCTGGCATACCCTGATTGCTAGTGCAGCAGGTCAAGTGCCGGTGACCGAAGGTGAACAAAACTTAACCACAGATCTTATGATATATTATCTTTTAAAATATAACTACAATATTAAAGTGGGCATAAAAAATAGCTTGTTATATAGCATGAGTGTATAGCATCCGTGTCACTTACAGATGTATCTATTTAAAAAAAGTACATGTAATGAAATGAGGAAAGGTCACTGGACGAAATCCCCCACTCCTTAGCTAGTCACATTGAAATATGAAACACATATATGCATGATATAATGGTGAGCATCACTTGTATATATCTTTACAAATCATACAAGGTTCAAATCAATTTATTTAGCTGCCTGGATGAAAGAATGATGTAATCTTGGACATTGTGTTGGATGAATTTCCATCTTCAAACAAGCAAAGGTGATGCTATATGACTGGAACTGAGCAGATCGCATGTCATTGGAAAACTTGAAGGTGGTAATATTAATAAGTCAGTGCTGCATATGATTCAGATTCAGATACTAATTGACACTTGTCTAGTATAGTACGTAACTTTCCCTAACTGACCCTACCCTGAGGCATAGAAGAGCAGCATACAGCTGCATTGCTTGTGTGGAAGCTTGGAAACTTCAAAGCATGGTGCCGGCTGGTCTATTATACCAAACTGCACCACACCTGCATCTGATCTCCCAGGGTTTAGTGACTTCACTGACAATACCAGGGGCGGAACCAGGATTTAGGAAAAGAGGGGTTCAATCGGGGGGGGGGGCAATGAAAAACCTAAAAACTAGGTCCCCAGGTCTCAAAAGGTGTGTGTGTTTATCTAAATCCCTTAAAAAGGTTGCTTCAGGTGATAAAAGGTGGGGGGGGGGGGGTCCGGGCCCCTTGGACCCCACCCCCCCGATCCGGATACATATGCTTGAATATCTAAAGTCTAGGCGTTTGACATTGTGTAGACCGTATCATGCACCCCAACTGCTAGATAAAGGAACCTGCAGATCTGTGTAAATTACATATATACAGAGTTTTGTGGTGAGGACCTAATGGAATAAAAAAAATTAATATTTTGTTAGCATAAGCATGTAAACTGCGAAATGTAAACAAATTTGGATTTTAAAAAGTTACCGGTCTGGTAAGTAGCCCTAGCCTCCCCACAGTTACAAATTAACTCTATAGTATAGAAACAACCCCTGGTGGAATGATGAAAACAAAATATAGTAGGGTCATTTCAGACAAGCGATGAATTTTAGAGTAGTGACTCTATTAACAGCAAGCAACACCTATTGAGTGTTTTTTACTTCACTATACAGTATATTCATAATGTATTTCCTAACAGGAAAAAAATAAAAAGCCATATTCTATACTCTTTGGCTCTTAAGAGATTGATACTTTGAAATCTAAGAATGTAAAATCTTTCCACTAAAAAATGTGTATTGCTGTGACTATATTGGCAAGTGGGCTAAATCGAAATTACATTATTTCTTTTTACATATATATTCCAGTGCTTGGTCTATGTTCGAGAAAAAAATGGCAGGTGATAGATGAGCACAGCATGGATTAAGTACTGTGCCAACACCGATGCTCCTTACAACTACCAGGAGAGTCATTGGATCGAGGGAATCCGCTCTACAAGTGACGCAGAATACAAAGAAAGTTTATGTAAACACTCCCACATCATATATGACGTGTCCTGTTATCATTTGCAGATGAGGACGGGGCCATACCGGAGCGTGCCTTTGGCTTCTACCTGGAAGATACAGCTCTATTGGCTGACAAACAGCTAAACAGGTGAATTCAAACCATTAAACTACCCACAGCGTAGTGCATGTGCTACCCTCATGAAAGCCTGAAATCACAAAAATTTCGAAAGCTCTCATTGGTACTGCCATTTTGTGTTCAGACTAAACCAGGGATGTCACAAGTGTAAGAGTTCAGGACATACTGTCAGTCTTAATAAACGAAAGATCAAAATATATAATTTAGTCCCAACAAAATAGGGACGTGATGAGTAGTTTATATACAGATGATGGTTCAAAAGACTCCATTGTCAGTTCTGGAAGAGATGAGATCACAGTTCATGTAGCTACTGAGATTCCAAACGTGCAGGAAGAAGCGTCAGAATTGTGTGCCGTTAAATCTGAACCAACAGAGGGACAACATTTAGAAACGTGCATAAATGGGAATTTCTGCCAAAATTTAAATGATCCAGGTGATCCGGAAACACACCGCGTGAAACCTTATAGGGACGCTCAGTTTGAATGTGAGTATTGTAGAAAATTTTTGCCTGATCAAACCAGTCTGAGAAGACATATAAATACACATACTGGAGAAAACGTATTCAGATGTCACCTGTGTAGAAAATGTTTCTCTTATCAAAGTAGTCTGATCAGACATGCTAAAACACATACAGGACAGAAACAGTTTAAATGTGAACAGTGTGGAAAATATTTTTCACGAAGAGAATGCCTGGTGGAACACATCAGAACACATACTGGAGAGAAACCACTGCAATGTGAACAATGTGGCAAACGTTTCTCTCAAAAAAGTACCCTGAAAGTACACATGGGGACACACACAGGAGTGAAACCATTCAAATGCAAGGAATGTGACAAAACTTTCTGTCTTCAAAGTCACTTGAGAAGACATATTAGAACACATACGGGAGAGAAACCTTTCCAGTGTGAACAATGTGACAGGTTTTTTGCTAAAAAGGAAACCCTTACAGATCATCTTATGAAACATACAGGGGAGAAACCATTTAAATGCTGTGACTGCGGTAAATGTTTCTCTGTTCAAAGCAGTCTAAGAATACATAGGAGAGCGCATACTGGAGAGAAGCAGTTAATGTGTGAACAATGTGGAAAGTTTTTTCCTCGAAAGGGTAAGCTGGAAATTCACATGACGACACATACTGGGAAGAAACAACTGAAATTTGAACATACTTTACAAAAAACAGAGAATTGTTTGTAGTGTGGGAAAGTATTCCGCACAGTGGAACAGAAAAAAAAATCTTCACACAATAGCAGTGTCTACAGACAGAGTGGAGACGTGTTATTTTCGCGGAACTCCTATTTCGCGAATGGACATGAACCTTCCGTTCCCGAGCATGATATTTTTGCGAATAGCCAGGAGATTTTTTTTTAACAATGAATTTTTAAAGAAAATTTTGCATCAACCGGAGCCATAACTGACAACGGATGAAAGTTAAGTGCATGGTAGGCGGAATGCATTTAATTGCGTTGACACGTTGCCCTGTGGAACCCGGATAATTATCGGGCAATGCAGTTTTCGCGGGTGTGATTTTAACTGCAATGAACAAACCAGCCTTGCCTTGTAGAACCCGGATTATTAAAGGCAATGCAGTTTTTTTCGCGGGTGTGATTTTTACTAAGGATCAACACGAAATTCGTGAAAATTGCATATTTGCGAAAATTTTCGGTTTACAGATTAGCCAGAATAACAGAAAATGATGAATAGAGAGTGGTGAGGGAGTCCTTATCAACACTTATTTTGTGTTGTGTTGTATTGATGTATGTATTTGTATGTGTTTATGGTCAATATAAACCACAATAATACAATGTAATGAACTGTATAAATTTTAAGCATATTTAAAAAATATGGAATGTCAACCTTTCTTGTATCATATTGAAGGTGTGTGACAAGGCAGAACGAGAGAGCGTGATGGTGTGACTCACTGAAAGTCCATATCTGCCGTATAAAACACTTTATCCGGCGTTTATCCTGATATACCGTGTTCCTGATATATGTTGAGTTTTTCCCCTCAAAGAATCTAGTTCTAACTTATTTTCTTATTTTATTGTATGCGACTTGAAGAAAAATCGATACAACTTACCAAGAAACTTTGGTTTAATTTCAAACAGCCATTGATAAATACTCAACGGGTTGATTGAAACGACTTACGTGTGTGTTTGTGTGTGTGTACGTATTTACACGTGTGTAATGTTCACGTGTGGGAAACCACTGTCAGCGTGACTGGTGCCTTTTTGTATGTCGTCATTTTCCGCCACAACTATATTCGAATTCACGCCGGTTTGTCAGTCATGTACGTCCCTCTCCCCTTATAGCTTTACGTCTTTTCCTGCAAAAAAAAGTTCTCGACGAATTTACCAACCATCTCATACTGGCACCATGCATGAACCAAGCATGGCACTTGTTTTCTGAAAAATTGTGAAAGGGAATATTGTCAAAAGCCCCCCCCCCCCCCCCCCCCCCCCCCCGAAATCAGGATTCCTCCGAAAAACATTTTCGCTCATTCCAAAAATTTGTATGTTTTTTTTTTTGCAACAAAAACAAAATAATACTAGTAATTGCAACATTTTAACACTGATTCATTCACTTTTAACATTTTATTTTAAAATTCAACATCATTGTCTAACATTTATGATGATTCAATTGGGAAATGCATCATCCTAAATTTGACCATTAGGAGATTCATAACTGATAATTTATTGAAGCAAAAGGCTATTCAATATACCAATTGACGGGATCATCTTGTTATTTAAAAACTTGTGATTTATGCCTCTAACTTGTGATCGGAACACAAGGCCCATGGCAGTAAGACCGCCAGCACTGACACCTCTTTGCATGACTCAGTGTTTGTGCCACCATATCAGGTTATGTCATGCCGGCAGTGCCAGCCCAGACTGTATAATTATTATCTAGCCATTATCGTAAGCTTTAATGCGAAAGCTTCCATCTGTTACGAGGAATGCTTGGATTTTCGTTAATATCGCCAAGCTTATCCATCTCGGATAAATTTATATCTTGCATGTGTTTAGTAGCCCCATTTTCTATGTTCCATCGTTTTCAATTCCCCCAGGTATGTTTGTGTTTGTTCACAATATAAATAAAGCAATAATAAACGAATACACATGAAATTTCCAGTGCATTTCGGGAATGTACCAATGAAGAATAGATTGGATTTTGGCGCATGATCCGGATTCAGGATCGTAATCAAGAATATTCACAAATGTAAAGTCACTTATGCACGAAAGAACCTGGAAATATGGGCCGAATAAGTGAATGCAAACACGGTTTAGGAAGCGTCAAACAAAAGGGACCCGACATGGAGGAGGCTTGCATTCCCTAGAATGAAAATTTCTAGTTCAAGTTTAAATTTGGATTTGTGACTGAAATGAATATACATTCATTCGAAAGTTTTAAATCTGCTCTTAAATACTCCTACTATACAATATAGATATAATTTACTACCGTATCTATAATAATATATTGCAGAGATAATATACATGTATCAGCAGAAAGGTAGTTTTCCATAAGTGCGTAGTTATCTATCTGTCTTTGTAACATGAAACCGCAAGTTGCACATAATGTTTTCAGATACAAATCGCCTTTTTGGCTTGCTTAATGTTATCGAAGCCTGGTGTGCATATAATTTTGAAGAGGTAAATGAAAATTACATATTTACTCAGTCTCTTTGGTTTAACGCACATATTAAAATCAATGGACATTGTGCCTTCTATAAACGACTAAAATCTGTGAATTGTAATTTTATCTACGATATAATTACAAGCAATACAGAAGGTTTCAGACTTTTAACGTTTAAAGAACTAGAAGACAAATTTCACTTTAAGTGTAATTATATGCATTATGCATTATATAAGCCTCTTGGATGCAATTCCACTAAAATGGAAAAAAATGTTATATACACTTTCACACATTAATAAGGAAAAACCCAAATTTTAGCTTATATTGGAACAAAAGAAAGTTTCAAAGTATGTTTACAATAAATTGATAATGTAGAAGTGTGTTAAACCCCTGAAATCCACCATGAAATGGAAAAGCGAATTAGGTATAGAGGAGGATTTAGTTAGGAGAGGTTTTGAAAACATTTATAGAAATACAATATCAATAAAGTTAAGATATTTTCAACTTTGTATATTGCACAGATGCTTGACACAACCCAATTTTAGTAAAATTTTCAATAAAAGGAGGTAAGAACTGTACTTTTTGTAAGGTAGAGGAAGAAACCATGAAACATCTCTTTTGGGAATGCACTTTTGTGCAAAATATATGGTCTCAAACTTCTGTTTTATTTTAAAAAATATAATATTTTAAAAGATAATAACCTTAACTATGTGCAGGTGTTGCTTGGTACTTACCATGATATAACTTTAAATGCAGTAATACTTCTGATGAAAAGATTTATATATATATATATATATAATATATATATATATATATATATATATATATATATATGTATGTATGTATGTATGTAGATGTGAGAAAAAGAAACCAATATTTAAGCTATTTAAAGAATTCTTAGCAAAAATTGTAAGTATAGAAGATAGAGCAGCAAAAATGAAAGGTAAAAAAGACATCGACAATAAAAAGTGGGAGAGATGTGTTGAGATCTTAAAAATCTGAAGATCTGCTATGTGCCGAAATATATATATATTAAAAAAAAATGTTAAATATAACTTTATATATCTTAGCTATAATATAAAGTTATATTTAACATTTTCCTTTTGTGTTATATGTATGTCTGTATTGTTCATCGTATTTGTATTTATCTGTTTCAGTTAATGTATATTTTCTTTGTATGAAATAAAAAAAAGTGCGTAGTTCGTATACTGGTCCGTATGTGTAGTCCGTATACGCAAAGTTTGTTTTCTATATGCGTAGTCCGTACTCAATATTGATAATTGCTCGATAGCTGAAGTTTTCCTTTTTTTGCTTGCCATTTCACCATATATTTATTGTACATTGAATTTTGTATATATAAGCATCAAAATTTAAAATAATAAAATTGATATAAATTTTTTTAAAGATCATAATTGGAAATATTTAATACGCGGCAGTGATGTTTACGCTTCAATCATTTGGAAAACGTGTGTGATCAAGAAAGGAAAACAAAACACAACCAATAAGTTTGGTTTCCGTAAGACTGATGCCAGAAATGATATTTATACCAGTTAGAAATAGAGATTGGGCATACAGCACGACACGACAATTGTGCGGATACGGACTATGGATACGAAGTACGCACTTATGGAAAAGTTCCTTAAATTTCGAGATTGCTCTGACAGTTAAACTATGCAAACTGATAATTATGATATTAATAGACAGTATATTGTGTATGTACCACTCATAATGTACCCGAAAAAATATGTAGTCACAACACGGTATACTAGATCAGATATCAAAAGACAACCTAATTACCCTTTTCTTCATTTTTCTACACTGTTGAAAACATTTCATTGTTCAATCCGGATTGCATATACCGGTTATTTTACCGGTTAATTCATTTTACAACAGCAAAAGAATGCAAAGATTTAAAGAAAGCTGTGCCGGTGATTTACCGGACAAAAGGTGAAGATTTTGTTTCTTATTTTGTGAAGTAAGGTGTTGCGGTCAAACATTATTGGTGGCTGTGTGTTGGTTTATATATCAAGATATTCATTGATAATTTGATTGTATTTTGTAGTTCTGTTTTATTTGTTTTATGTAAAGCATTTTCCTTGTTTTACCCACATTGGTAAAGCATTGAAAAACATGTTTAACATGATATGGCCTTTCTGTCTCCTGCCCTATACAGCTGGAGAGGGTATTAAGTTCGGCCTGCAGGTCAGTCCTGTAAACTGCATGGTACAGTAAAGTACAGCCATAGATGTTATGCTCCATGCTGATTATAAGATGTATATAGAAATTAAACAATTTTTTATAAGTTCATTTAGACTTTCTTGACATTTAATGACAGATTCAAGTGCAATTAATTTATATGTTGAAGTAAAAGAAAGGATTATCAAACAGAGCATACCGATGTATTAGGTAGACTAGGAACACTAAAGTTTATGATCTATATACTGTTGATACCCCTTGTATATGTAATATTGTCATGTTTGCTAGTGTGCAACACCTGCAATGTAACGTGCGCAGTGAGCCTTGAGATATGAAATGGATATCATATGTGTTTTAGGAAAAAGAAGAGCATATAGATTTAATATGTTTCAGGAAACTTGTTCAATTTATGAATAGAAATCTTTTTTATATTTGTTTGTATTGTACTTATACTTTTTATGTTCGTTTCAGTTAATCTGTAACAACAGCATTACAAGGACAATTAAATGGATTATAGCTCACTACTGAATTGTCACTGTTGTTAGCATTGACGAGTGAATAATCTTACATATGACAAGACAATACTATTTTTCTTGAGGACAAACTAAGGCACATCTTACCGACAGACAAGCTTCAGCAGACCCTATAAAAACTTACTCCTTTTTTTAACATGAACCATCCAGAATTTCGTGTTTTTGTTGCTTTAATATCGCCCATACAGACTGTCAAACGTGTATTTACCTTCAACATACCACATCAAGTAATTGTTTTAACCAGTTGTGTGAGTACCTTCATACGTTTACCCTTTCTTAACTTTGACCAACCATTCTGAATGGATTTCCTTTGAACCCCCCCCCCCCCCCCCCCCCGGCCCATTCGCATATCGTGTCCTTGTCAAAATCTTATCCTTGGCGACTTCCAGCTGTCGGTGTCAAGGATGGGGTGGCCCAGATGACCAGGCTGGCGGAAGCTGGCACTATGTTACAACAAACCAGGCTGCAAGTTACTGGTCATAAGTAAGGGCGCACATGGTGGATCCAGTCGTCAAAAATCATCCAACACCCTTCACGCTGACTGAAATATATTACCTTAAATAACTGTATAATGTTTTAGGAATTCTCCTAAATAATAAAATAATCTTGTCTTGACATCAGCATGGAGCTCAATATTTAAAGGTGAGTGTTCACATCAAATCAATCAGATCCTGGTGGGATAATGGGTGGGCGTTTAATAATTGTGATCCAGATTAGCCCGATTGAATCGGACTCAATATTATTAGGCCCTGCCATATATTGAGCCCAATAGCCATACAGTGAGAGTTTCTACAATATAAGCCTCAGACTACACGCCACCCAATGCCCTTGTAACTAGTATCAACAGGTGTTTATTACCCCGTGCATGCGGTCATTCTTCAGCGCCGGGCCCGTTGAAACAAAATGTAACAACATTTTAGCTGTCAATCACTCAAGTCAGCGAGGCTATCAGTGAGGTAATCAAGTGCACCTGTTCGACTGTTCTTCTCTGTCCCTACTAAACTCGCTGACATGCCTCTGGTTAAATGGTCAGTTAATGTTTAAAAATGATTATCCAAGTTTGATTTCAGTTGCTGTCGAAACCATGAAACACATACTTATTGGTGTTAAAATGGTATAATCCTGTGTCTTGTTGTTTGGCAATAAACAGGCAGTCAAAGAAGATGCAACGGATCCGTTGCATCTTCCGTGGCTTATATTGTAGAAACTCTCACTGTATGGCTATCGGACTCAATATATGGCGGGGCCTAATAATATTGAGTCCGATTCAATCGGGCTGGATCCAGATGAGAGTAAAATTCCAATCAAACTTCAACATAAGGTACGTTTCGTTTAATTTAAAAATTTTACTCTCATCTGGTCATTCAAGATTACAAAAGACTTTAAAGCTGATGTGAACACCAACACAAAGGTTTGGTAAAATTTTTTTTTTTTTTATCAAAAACTAAAATAAATGGAAAAACTACCATGACAACACCCGTGGCAAATTGAATATGTGTGAATAAACATGGTAAAACTAAAAATGTTATTCCTCTAGATTCAGTTATAAAGTGACCGAACAGAACTATCATCAATTGTTAATGACTATAGTCCATTTCACCACCTGCTGTCCACCTGTTTTTTGTTGATGATTGACTTAAAAGTTTATATTTTTCAATATTTTCCAAGTAAACAACATATGTTAATGACAACCTAATATGGCAGTTAAGAATTTTACAATAAATCACCTGTTTATGTTTCACAACATTTTAGTCTCTTTATCATGATCTGGCAGATATGGTGTGTCCCTCCATAAGTAGCCATCTTTGTTTTAGCTGGTTATATTTTTTAAGGGTGTTTACATGAGATCATCCAATCAGCAGCTGTCAGTTGAGGCTGTTTTTGCATGTGACCAATGACCTTGACTGCCATATGTGGGTCTGATATGTTGTAAAATGTAAACTGATTTCTCATATTTTCAGAAAATTCTGTTACTCAGATATGGCATAAGGTAGGAATTTAGTTACCTAGTTGAAAATAATGTTCTGTAATCCTCTCCTCTACACTATAATTGTTTCTCTTGAAATGTACCTAATAAAAATTTTCATAGCAAAAATCAGGTGGACATGAGGGGACGAAACGGACTATAGTTAACACAGATGATGCAGCAAAGGCTTTCTCAGTTTCGATGTCTTTCTTATATATTCTGGCAAATGCATTGTTACTGGACCATCCTGCCGTAATAAGTATTAAGTATTGTTAAATGTGAGATATTTGCTGCATACACCATGCTCCTTGAAGCAGCTCTAGTACTGTGTGTTTTTAACACCCGAGTATCGATACCCGCTTTGCACATTACAGTTTGATCCATTTTGCTATGGTATCTTTACTTACTGGTGAATAAGGTTTTTGGTAACTTAAAGACAGCTGTGAATTATTTCCTCTAAGGTTCTTGGTTCTAAGCAAACTGCTGATGCAGAACTGTTAAAACTCAAACTCTGGTATCCTCAGCAAAGTATGGTATGTGGATAACAGGCTCGTCCTTGTTTGGCCTTGACTGCTCTACAAGCTCATCTATTAAAAAAGCTACTACTTAAGCTGGAGGGGGGGGGGGGGGTCGAGGGTATATATCCCCCACCTTTTAGGAAGAGTGATGGTTAATGACTTATGTTATCATCTCCCTTCTGTTCAGAGACTAATATTTATATTTTGGAATCAAAATAAATTCTGTTTAATAATTAGAATTACAGACTATCTAAATATGTATGGTTTAGAATTAACTTATACTGGAAACATAATAAATTATTTTTTAAAACCATTTAATTTCAACATTACTTTTAATGCCTTATAATTGTATATATATATGTACCATATATATATATATATATATATATATATATACCCATATATATGTATGTATATAAGACATGTTTATATGTTTATAGAAAAAGGTCCAACTTCGATCACCCTCCCACGTTTGCAAGTCTTACCTAACTACAGTTGAAGATAAATTGCCACACTGGCAAAAGTTAATTTTAAATCACCAGAATGGTGAATGACAATTATTTATATGCCAAAGTGATCATACCGCCAGTCCCTGGGTAAACACTTCACTAAAGAAACAGAGAGCTGATGTAGCTACCAATATTAACTTACTTCTTTCCTCTCCTTATTATGCTCGGACCCCTAGCTACTACCGGCTGACTTGCCTTTTGGAGGAGGCTTGTAATATTTCACAGAGCCAGAGGCCAACCCTACCCGTTGGCTGGCTGGTGGACAAGTGGTGACCTAAATCCTCTTGATCTCCCGGACAGACAATGTGTGATTTGGGAACAGTCTCTTCGTCCACAATAGTGAACAGGGTTGATAGATAGTAATGATGTCTCACAATGTGTTAAGGCAACAAAGTACACAAGCTTTAAATGGAAAAGATGGTTATATTATTGTCTTGTCGTCTCCTCTTAAATCATGTCAGCTTACTCGTTAATCTCTTTTAAACAGGTTTTATATACTTTAAACATAAAGACAGTTAAAGAAGTTCAGGCTAAACAAAAGTACAAAAAAAATCTTGAGCTGTACACGTCCAACTTTATAGTTAAACATATTATCTATTTGTTTACCCCTTCTCGTAATTTATTCAAAGATTATTCCTTAGAAAATTCCAAAATTAAGATTTCCATCCAAAATCTTTCTTTTGATAATTCTTTAAATTCTTTAAATAATTCTTTGACTATGGTCCTGGATACTGATACCTTTTCTCATTCTATCAACAGGAATTATGAATTCTGATAAGTCCGCATCAGATGAAGATGACGTCATAATGCAAATAAAAGAAGAGACAGATCATGAATATGAGAAGAATAGGTTACAAACAGATGCATTCACTACAGCAAGCGAGGTAGACAGTGTTCATACAGACACTAAGGTTCAAGCTAACTGTAACACGTTCCGGTCATCTGACATGTATTATACAACAAATAACCAAGAACGTTTCCAAGATTTTTCAAGTAATAGAAAAAACCAGGGGAAAACCGAAGTAATTACAGTCCATGTGGCGACTGCACTTCCTGGCCAATCAAAAGAGACGTCAGATATGCATCCTGTTAAATCTGAATCTACCGATGTACAGAACATAACGGAATATGATGCTGACAAAGAGAAAATTTTCAAATGTTTGCCATGTGATAGGTGTTTCGATGAAGAGTTGACAGTCTTGGAGCACATAAGAACTCACATTCGGAAGGATACATGGGGTTATGAGGTTTTTGACAAATATCCTAGTTACCAGAGCTACACACAGAAACCCAGCAGGAAACGAACCACAGGGAGGTACTTCAAGTGCGGTCATTGTACCAAATATTTCTCTCAGAATGGTAACTTGAAAGTACACATGCGTACTCATACTGGAGAGAAGCCATTCAAATGTGAACAATGTGGGAAAAAATTCTCACAACAGGGTGACGTACAAGCCCATGTCCGTGCACATACTGGAGAAAAGACATTCACTTGTGAATACTGTGGCAAACGTTTCGCTAGACACTGTGATCTGAAAAGACATATCTGTATACATACCGAAGAGAGACCATTCAAATGTGAGTATTGTGACAAAGGTTTTTGTGAGCAAAGTAACCTGAAAACCCATATTATGACACACACTGGAGAGAAACCATTTAGATGTGATTTCTGTGGCAAATGTTTCTCTCGTTCGTTTCGGTTGGCTTTTCATATGAAAATGCATACTGGAGACAAACCTTTCAAATGTGAAGAATGTGGTAAACGTTTCTGTGAAAACAGTGTCCTGAAAGTACACATGAAGATCCATTCTGGGGAGAAACCATATCGATGTAAGCACTGTGGAAAATGCTTCCCCTGTTCGTCCTCTCTGTCCAGGCACAACAAAATCCATACTGGGGAGAGGCCATTTAAATGCGAATGGTGTGGAAAATGTTTTACTCGAAATTTTTATCTGACAATTCACCACAGAACACACACTGGAGACAAGCCTTACAAATGTGTACATTGTGAGAAATGTTTCTCATGCTCATCTGGTCTGATTACTCACAGGCGAACACATTTTTCAGAAAAGTCATATAAATGAGAGCAAAGTGGTCAATCTTTTTCTCTACCGCATCATCTAACCAGCCACTGTAGGACACATACCAGAGGAAGACCACTTAAATGGTCACAAATGGGGTTTAGGGAATCAGTCTCTCATCATAAGCGTTCGCTCTCTCAGGAGCAAAATGATCCTCTTGTATAGATTTTGTAAATATAGTTAGGTTTTAGGCCCTTATATTTCTCAAATATTGGATCATTCTTTTGCAAAGTTCGGCAAGGTATCATGTTAATTTTATCATCCAACAATGATTTCATCAACAACCATGATATTTAAGGATGACATTAACGTTTAGTGTACAAGGCATTATATGCAATGATCACAGGGTAGATATATTAATTCCACGTTCTTTTGTGTCACGTTCTTTTGTGTAGACGTATTTTTCTTGCCCTATATTTTACAGGCTACATCTAATAGGATTTTGGAGGATCAGAGGACACTTTCAGAGAAAATTGCTGCAAAATAGATGTCTGGTGAAACACACCATTTAATGGTCCCAGGTTTTTTTCTTAAATAAATCATATTTTACTAGTTTTTGGCCTTTCATGTACAGCCAATTTGGTTGCCATAGCGACCACCCTTAATTTACCTTATTATCGCCCAACCCGCCTGAACACCATTTTCGAGGCCAGATGATTCCGGCATCGCAATAGCCGAACTATTGTGATAGAATCCCTCGTTAATGACCGTAAACGAAGCGCTAAAATTCCAGTATATGTTTAATACATATTGTGTGATAATGTCAGAGACGCTGAATATAAGGCCAATGCTGCCCAAAAGAAATTATCGAAAAGTAAACTAGATCAAATACAAACTTAAGTGATATTCAGACATCCATAACAGGACCGCCGACTTAGATGTTTCGCAACTGTCATTCAACAAAGCTCCTTTCTTCAATTTACTTAAAGACAAGATAAATACAAAATTGCCTGATACACCAGATATTATATCACATGTTGAGAGCTGGTACTTGTCGAATGGGATAAACGATACAATCCAGTCCAAAATCAAGGGCAAAACTAAAGGCAAACCAACAATGACAAGAGATGGAACTGTTTTGCAACTTTCTATCTGCATTACCAATATCGTGAAGTAATGGATCGGACATGGCATTGCTGGCAGCAAAACAAAACAAAAAATTCAGATAATGATGTGACGGACATACCTGATAACCATGGACTAAAAGCCTAGGTCTAACTTGCCACGTCCTTCTACGGTGTCTCACGATTCAGCTACGGCAAGCCAGAACGTGGCAGTGTATGGAATGAACATGATGAAATTGTACCCGCGTTCTCTTGACGTTCCTGGCACGTTCGTCACACGGTATTTCATAAAACGGGCCTAGCAGTAGAAGAACATGGGACGGCCTCGTTCTCCCCAGCGTTCGCCACGTTCTCACTACGGTACTGCTACTGTTTTCTACATTGTCCTACGGCAGTGTCCCGTAAGCGTTAGGTAACCATGTTCAGTAACGTACTCCTACGGTATCCTACAGCAATGGACCTAGTTCTGGGGTAACGAGGATTTACCGTGGCCCAGCTCCCAGGGTTTGGTTCGCCAAACCAGTTCTATTCAGGTGCCAAGGGGCACAGAGGAGTCATTAAAGAACCTAAATCTGGAAAACCGTGTGCGATACAATAGGAAAGTCAACCTTCCAATGCGGTATCTAAATAATTTGGAGGCGGTGACCTTGATACACACATAGGACAACCACGTGCCACCAACAGGATGTCGTCATTGTAAGCTCCATCGACGACGTAAATTCATTAAAAAAAAACGAAATCGCAGAGTAAATCGATAGAATCTTAACACAAACTTTCATCGGAGGCCGATGACGACGATTACTGTGACAAATTGTTGGAACTGCATCGACCAAAGAGTATGGTCTCAATTTCCCTGTGATAGGCTACGATTGTGGCAAAAAAGTGCACACGGCAAAAGACTTGTTTTAAAGACTAGGTGACCGGCCACCGTACTAGGACATGTGACATCCCGGGAATGGACTTATGTTTAAAAGAACCAGAATATAGCTCAGTCAATCAAATTAATGGGACAAATTATTCCAAGATGGTCATTCCAATTGAATATTGTGATTTACAGGATGAATTACTTGAATACATAAATGTAGTTCATATTAATATAAGATATATCCTACCATAGTTAGAACGAATAGACATCCTGTTATATTACTATCAAATAGACGTTCTTTGTATAAATGATATTTGGTTGATTGCTTCAATAAATGATGGAGAGGTAGCTGTTTCGGGGTACAAATATTTCAGAAAAGATCGCAGTAGACACGGTGGAGGTGTAATAATATATGTCGGTGAACTGTTAGAGGCCACTCGCCATGATAGGCTAGAGGAGACTTACTTAGGATGTGTGTGGAAAAATATTATATTGCCTGGGGTAGGAGCTTGTCTGATAAGATCGTTTTATAGAAAATCCAGTGAAACCATTGATTATTATATTAACATCACTAGATATGTAGAAAATGCTTTACTTACAAATAATAAAATTATTTAACTGGGGGACTTCAATATAGATGTCCCCAATACCAGTTGTTCTAACCCATTTAATAATATACAATTGACCTAAGGCAGCTGATAACAGAATCTACACGTGTAACATCGTCACACTGAAAACATAAGTTAGTCATGGTGACTAACTTAGGTTAGTCCAGCCATGGGGTCTCCAGCGGGTAGGGGGTTAGTCAAGTTGACGAACGCTCTTAGTCAGCTGGACGAAGTGATTGGTCATCCAGACGAACTTGTTAGTCCAGGATTACAGGGCCCTTGTTTGTCACTTCGACGGAGTGATTAGTCAGCTGGACGAAGAAGTTGGTCAAAAGTCCCGGAATGGGAGGGGAGGGGGGTTCCAAAATATCGATATATACCCCTAAAGAGGTCGTGGGGCTCTAAAAGATAAAGGGGGGGGGGGGGGTGATGGGTGGGTTGTGGGTCCTGACCCTCTGGAACCACCAACGCAAGATGTTGAAGGAACTGCAGAGAGTTAAAACTGTGTCGCTGATTTATATGAAAGATAGAAAATGCCATTCAAACAGAGTAAATTTTAAATATTTATTAAGAAGTTCAAATTTAAGATACAACATTCAAAACAATGAAAAAAAATAATATACAACAAAAGAAGACTGGAACTGTCACGGCTCATTTGCTTAAATGCAAGAAACTATATTTATATACAGTATATATTTATATACAGTATATATTTTAAATGCATGCATTTGTGAAACATTACACACACATACACACATTTCTTTTCAATCCCTAAAATCAAAGTCTCAAATGAAGTCGCATAGCTATTTGACAGTATTATTTATCTATGTGATCGTCATTAATGTATTCTATATTGTATATGCAATGGACAATTGCACTGCTGCGTTCTGCACACTCAGCCTTGTGAATATCACCTTCATACTTGATGCACACTTCAGTCTCTTCTGCAACCTCTTCCTGAACCTGAAAAGAATGAAAGGGAATTTATATATTAATATGTTTTGCGTCAATGAATATTCTTAAGAGTGAATAATAATAATAATAATAATATTAATAATAATAATGTCTTTATATGTTTATACAATTAAGTATCAGTTTGAGGATTAAACTTGAAGTTGAAGATACTGTGTGTAAATGTTTTTAGTGGGTGTTTAAATAAAAATATTAATTATCCAATAAATAACAATGAGACAAAAATTGATCTGTAAGTATATTTGCATTGTTATAAGGCTTCAGATGTCTTTCCTTTCTTGATCATATATAACCTGGAAATAAAAAGAAATTCTCAGTTAATCACACTGATGTCTGCCTGTAGTTAAAATAAAAATATATATATATATATATACATACACATATATATATATATATATATATATATATATATATATATACATTCCATTCTTCATACTTGATGACTTACCTTTTATAGAGTCTCCAGGAAGATGCTGTGTTCCTAGTAGTGCGGCACAAACTCTAGCTGGCATCTGTAAAGAAATCTACTATTTATGATTCAAAGTTTTGGTAATAATTTTTGGGAACATTGAAAGAATTTTTTTACGTATATAATATACTTTTAGTGCATAATATACATCTTATGTGCCATCTGAGCGATATTGAGAGGATATCGACATGCTTGACTAAGAAAATGTTGTTTATTTAGACGACTTTTACAATTTAGAGGAAAAACATTAAAACTCATGCAATTATATCCACAACAACATATGATATACTCACAAAATCAGGAGAACACAGCTTTATTTCAGCTTTCAAAACAGATTTGTTGGCCTTTTTGAAGCAGGGCTGTGACAGTAAACACCGCGTGGCTGGACAGCACAGTGGGTGGTAGTCCAGACAAAGAAAGTTGGCGCGCTTCAGTGACGACCCGAGCGCAAAGGTCAAAGTAGCCCCACCGACTAACTCTGTTCGTCAAGTCTCTTTCGGGGAGTAGTCAAGTTCTTCATACCTGCCTCTAATGACAAACAGCTAAGTCGACCGTGATTTTGACTAACCGCTTGACGAACCTATGTTTTCAGTGCACCTGCAACAATGACTGACTTAATATTAACATCAGTTCCAGAGTTTCACGTACCTTCAAGAGTATATAACCCGACACCCAGTGATCACTTCCCATATATAAACACGTTAAATATCCGGAACGAATGCATGTCTATTCAGAGCTTAGAAGCCAATAATATGGGAAATTTGAGATAAATTGTTTATCAGAGATTTGATTATTACACAGAGAAATATTATTAATGCAATACACGCAGCTCAAACAGTCAAAATTGTACGGGATTTATGGAGACGTACGTTCAAAACTGTATAAAATAACCACGCACCGCTGCGTACGACGCATGAAAAGCAGGAGACGAGCCAATATAAATGATTGTTTCCGCAGTACAATGAAATACCGAGATTATATTAAGTAATTAATGGTGTTTCAGGTTAAGGACAAAGAGAAACACGTTTATGAAATGTAATATTGGTGAGGCCAATATTTATTGCTCAAATATTGGTAAGGAGCTATATGATAAACTCCCGAAAACATAAGCTTTACAGTGGCAGCAAATACATTTACATTCGTAAACTATGATGCTGTATTCATATACAAACAATTATTAAAACTCTCTGGTGAACAAAACGTAGATATTCTTTGGTTTGATTCAAAACTTCTCGAACTAGGTGCATGCGTCATATCAACCAGCTTAGCTTCATTATTTGATGCATGTCAATCGCACAAAGAGCTTCCTAACGATTGGAAGTTGCCAAAATAACACAGTATATAAAGGTAACTAAGGGTCCTAAGAAGGAAAAAAAGGAAATTGTCGGTCTATACCGTATTACCATATATTGCAAAAGTCTGTGAAAAGGGTGTTCATGACCCAATAATGAAATATTTCATTACTTCTAATGTGATAACACATGACCAATCGGCCTTCCTATCAAATCATTCTGCGCAAACAAGAAGCAGTTTGGCTAGAAGCTGTAGACACTTAAAGATATACCGGTGCATGTTTTTTGACCTAAAAGAATGTTTTGATGCTATCGATCATAAGATTTTACGAAATAAATTGAGCATGAATAGATGAACCTGATTTACTAGCAAATTATCTTTCTGGCGGACATCAGATTGTGAAGATGGGGAAATGGCACATTTTCACTACGGTGTATCCTCTTAGGTATTCCACAAGGGCATATTTTAGGTCCGATCTTGTTTCTTATATATGTAAATGATATGTGGTAACACTGGGAACTGCAAATGGATTTTATTTGCAGTTGACACTGTCATATTATTTTCCAATGCCGAGGCGAGCTGTTAAACAGGAGCAACAAGCTAGAGTAAATAGCTAAGCAGAATCGTTGCCAAAATCGACTCAGTCACAGTTTATATTAAAAAGACGTATTATTAATGTTTAGATCACGTTATATGCATATCTTCCACTAATCATTGTTACGGGGTGACATAAAAGCGGACGAACTGTCTCGCTAGTGAAGCTTGCTTTGTTAGCGAGGCTGTTGGTTCGCCGGACTTGTGCCCCACCGACCTGGGTTCGACTCCCGGATCCGCCCAGGATTTTTCCCCTTAACAATTTGCCTTCGTAACAAATGGGGGCTCGTCTAACGTGACGGTAAACTTTGTGGCCCAGGGAATAAGCTCACCAAAGTGTGATTCCTGGGATAATAGTCTTGCTCTGATAGCAGAACGCTCTTAAGAGGGGGGGGGGGGGGGGGGGTTACGGGTGCACATAAAAGCGGACCGGTTGCGAAGCTTGCTTTGCTAGCTACGCGGTTGGTTCGCCGGACTTGTACGCCATCGACCTGGGTTCGACTCCCGGATCCGCCCAGGATTTTTCCCCTCAATAATTTGCCTTCGTAACAAAATGAGGGCTCGTCTAACGTGTCGGTTAACTTTGTTACCCAGGGAATAAGCTTTCAAAAGTGTGATTCCTGGGAAAAATTAGTCTTGTTCTTATAGCAGAACGCTCTTAAAAGGGGGTGTTACGGGGTGACATAAAAGCGGACCGAACTGTCTTGCTATAGTGAAGCGGACTTGTGCGCCACCGATATTGGTTCGATCGGCCCAAAATTGTCATCTAAACAATTTGTCTTCATAACAACATATCATTATATAAGGATGTTAAACAGAGAAAAAGTGTAAAATACTTAGGTCTTGTATTGAATGATTTTTTTTTAAAATGGACGAGCAAATCGAACAGATATCAAGTGCATTATCTCCTAAAATTGATGCGTTATTCAGAATCAGTAGATGCTTACTTACGGATATACTTCTTAAGATCTGTAAGGGTCTGAGTCAGTCAGATTTTGACTAAGGCGTGACTATATATTAGAGTATACAACTGCAAGCATTTGTAATAAATGCAGAAATTTCAGAACCGTGTAGTTCATATTATCAGCCACGTATTTGATTATGTATGTTATGTTAATGACCTTAGAATAATGTGGGGCATTCAGTCAGAAGAACGACGCAAATACCTCACCGGCTTGTTGGTTTACTAATGTTTAAACAATCCATGCCTTTCATACATGTACGCATATTGTCCGTACATATTGCAAACGGTCACACAGACTGTTTAAGAAATTCATTTAAATCCACGGGCCACAAATTATGGAATAGTCTACCAACCGAAACTAAAGAAGCCCCTTCCCTATATACATTTATGAATCGCCCCCAAAAACTTGATATCTAGAGGGCTACCAACG
Source organism: Sipunculus nudus (assembly GCA_026874595.1). Lineage (NCBI taxonomy): Eukaryota > Metazoa > Annelida > Sipuncula > Golfingiida > Sipunculidae > Sipunculus > Sipunculus nudus. The sequence goes on from CM049321.1 coordinate 14,678,204, forward strand.
GACATGTGACGTCTAGAATTTCGACTGAAATGATCTGATATTGTACGTGTTAATATATTACATAATTGCATGCATGTACTCACTTTTACCTCATTTCATATTCTGATTGTGTTATAACTATTGTCATTTTGTCCAGCACCTTATGGAAGATCAGGCAGTGCCTTAATATGCGAGCCTATATAAATATTTGCCAATAAATAAATGCTGTCAGATAAAAAGTATGAAATATAAAAAAAGAAGAAAATTTGCTACCTAGAAAAGTTTAAAAAGTAGAAAGGGTAAAAACCTTTAAGACCACATATAATGGGCATACATATAACCCCTCAGTGCACAAATATAATTAATGTAAAGTTTGCGTTCTTATATATTTATCTATATTCGTGATCAAAAATTGTGCAAACATGGTGCATGACATGTCTAAACAGGAATATAATATAATGAGTCATAATATTTTTTTTTATGATTCTTGTTGGGTCATTGCTGCCATTAATATTGAGTACATACAATTAATTGACGTCCTCGTTAGATCGACTATGTTGACAGACATTTTCGTCCAAGTATAAAAAGTTGTATTGTACCTGTGGCTGGAGTCGTCCTGTTAAATCTTAAATTGCGTTCCTTAAAAAAAATGTGTATAGATGTATATTTTTTATTTTTAATTGGATACAATGTGCATAAAGGAATGTTTGATTTTTGGGCATGTTTAGTTGACAGTCGGAACTTAAACCCGAAAGGAGTGGAAGATACAACATATCCTCATGTGTTTCTTTAACGTTGCATGTTTTTTGCTGAGTGTCTGCCTGGTCATAGGGGTAAGTCAATATATTCGTTTTACCAAAGGGCAAAATATTTTGCATAATCAGCACATCCTCTAAACTAATATAAGTTATAATTAAGATAAAAAGACTGCTATATAGTATTATACTTAATGCCTAACGGTTCTTATTGTCCCCCGCTTCCCGGGACGGGTTTGGTTGTCAGTCTGTCCCTCTCTCTGTCTGTCCTTCTGTCTGTCCGTCCGTCAGGTTTTCGTTTCGTGCGATAACTTTCCTAAATATTATCCGATTTCATTCATATTTGACTCACTGAATGCTCTCATGCTTACCTTGGTTGGGAAAGGTTTTGATGTGTCTGTCCTCTGTCTGTCTATCTGTGACTCTGTCTTTCCGTCCGCCAGGTTTTCGTTTCCGTGCGATGATTTTCCTAAATATTATCCGATTTTATTCAAATTTGGTTCTTTGATGGCTCTCATGCTTACCTTGGTCGGGATTGTTTTGATGTGTCTGTCCTCTTTCTGTCTGTCATTCTGTCCGTCCATCAGGTGTTCGTTTCCGTACGATAAATTTCCTAAATATTATCCGATTTTATTCAAGTTTGGTTCTTTGATTGCTCTCATGCTTACCTTGGTCGGGATAGGTTTTGATGTGTCTGATCTCTGTCTGTAAATCTCTCTGTCCGTCCGTAAGGTTTTCGTTTCCGTGCGATAACTTTCCTGAATATCATCCGATTTTATTTAAGTTTGGCTCACTGAATGCTCTCATGTTTACCTTGGTTGGGAAAGGTTTTGATGTGTTTGTCCTCTGTCTGTCTATCTGTGACTCTGTCTCTCCCTCCGTCAGGTTTTCGTTTCCGTGTGATTACTTTCCTAAATATTATCCGATTACATTCAAATTTGGGTCAGTGTTTGCTCCCTTGCTTACCTTGGCTTGGATTGGAGTGTCTTTCTATCTGTCACTCTGACTGTCTGTCCGTCCGTCATTTTTTTTTGTTTCTGTGCGATAACTTGAACTTGCTATGATTTGTTTGTCCATCTGTCAGTTCACCTGTATGTATACCTTTACCATTCAATTACCATAAATGCAATTTCTCTATTCTCACAAGCGGAAGTTGAGGACATAAATTCCTTGAATTTGCTTGTTTTATTTTATATTTGCGTTTAATTTCTTCGCCTCACTTGACAAAAGTGCAAGGATTTAATGTTAGTGATATTGTTACACTTTTTGTTTAATAAAGTCGTGATAAATACTAATTAATCCATAAATATGTTTGTTAAGAAGAAATGTGGCATATAAATCCAGTGTAAAGAGTAAACTTTAAAATGTTCGGGTATAAATTAATATGTAAATTTTATATGATATTAAATTGCATAGTAATTATAATGAAAGGTTGGACAAAAACCGTGAAGAATGTTAGTTTGTTGAATCGTTGCATTATATTATCATTTCAGCTATGGTCACATATTTGCCAAAGATTAATTTTTAGAGGAATCATGAGGCATGGTCTTAAAGATCCATTTGTGAAACATAACCTTGCCTTGGACACCGTCTTAATTAGAAGTAGAGAAAGATTGAAAAAAGTGTGTATTTGTACAACAATTTTATACAGTTCAGTGCGTTTCCAAAGTCATTGGTCACAGATGATCCACATTGTAAAGCTGCTGACTGGTTTTCTGGTGTCATAACTTTTTTTTAAATAAAAGTAAATCAAAAGGGGTTTACTATCAAAAAGAATCAAGTCAGTTGTAAAATATGAATGTTATTTATTGCCATGAGATTCAATTGACCTAACCATGAACTTTACGTGACCTTAATAGCATATTCATTTTATGAATAATCACGAGAATAACTGGTCCGTGCAGCCAATCAGGTTGCCGATGTTACTGTAACCCGTCAGTCACTTGACCATAATAAAATTTGCATAATTTGGGAGACCTCTCCCAACAGAACACGTGTAGTCTGTACCAGTAACCGGATGGGCATGTTTGTCGGGATATTTTTTAGCGAACCTGTTTGCATTATGCGATGGTGTGGCGTCGTCCGGCGTCCGTCGTCTGTACGTTAACCCATACTATCTTGAAAACGGCAAGAGTTGGCATCACGAAATTTTATGCAAAAAATTAGTCATCTAAAAAACTCTATCGGATTTTGCATATTTTTTGGCTAACTGCATTTTCATAGATTTTATAGGGAAAAAGCTATAAAAGCTTTAAAAATCTTCCGAAACTGTTCAGCCAAATTGTCCAATATTTCACAGAAATTATTTCTGGAACAATCTCTCTCAAATTTGTTCGAATGGTATTAGTTCGGTGATTTTTGGCTGAGTTACAGGAAGTTGAACATAGTCATCTGTCCAAAAAAAGGATACTAAAATTACAATCTCAGAAACGGCTGAGTTATCATCACCAAATGTTATGCCAATGTTGGTCACATGAGTCCTTTCTGAAATTGATGTATTTTTGGGCCACCTGCATCAGCCTTTTTTCGTACGAGGAACATCAGTACCCATATGATACTGAGGGCTACAAAAAACTTCTTCTCTGAAACCATATGGACATATTGTTTAATATCGCAAAGAAATCATCCTAAGGTAGTGCTTTCTGAAGTTTGTTCAAATGGTCTTAGTTCAGTCTTTTGGTTGAGTTAAGGGAATCTGAATTTAGTCTTATGCCATAACTGCTTATATTAGCTCAGTGGCTAAAAAGATCTTCTCAAAAACCACTTCGCCAAATTCTTAAATCTCACACATTAATTATCCTTAGATGTTGATAATTCAGTGTTGTTCGGTTTCGGTTATGTGAATTTTGGCTGAGTTATGGGAAGCTTAACTCAAGTCTATGTTTTAATGACTAATTACGTTGCTCGTTAAGCCATTGCTCTTCTTAAATTGACGTTTATTCAAACACTTCGTCTGTAATTGCGTCACAAGATAGATCAGGCAATCGTACATTATGGTTGAAGAATGGAATCGGTATTCCGTTCTGACCTTTTTCTTTAAATTTTGATCCGACTTGTTGAACTCTTGCTGTCATCCATTAATAAGGGCATGTATTCAAGTCAAGATCGAGCTTTGGCGTATTTTACAGGGGACATTTGAATGGATACATGATTCACGAAAAAAAACATAAGCTTTCAACTACTCACAGTCGATAAAGACAACAGAACACTGCCTTATTGGAACATTAAACTGACAGGACCTGATTGGTATATTTGAATTTGATTAGTTATGTTTACATGTTTAACCTTGCTCAGTTGGGTGAGTAACTGCATTGTTATCTAACTAAGAGTAAAGAGGTCCTATTTTTCGAAGCAATTAAGCTAGTATTTCATATACAGGTATGCAGCAAAATCTGGCCTTAAGTATAGTGCTGCAGGAGTAGAGAAGTCAACCGGAAGAGAAATATCCTATCACTGACGTCAAATTTGGGAATTTCCCCCTCCGTTAATATGCGTATGCGTTTTCAATCGCTAGACTGAGCAATCAAAACGTGCTGCATACGCATACGTGTATATGGAATCGCTCTGAGAGCATATACTGGAATGTTTGTTTTTTCCCCCTTTGTTATATTGTTTCTGCTTTTTTCTTCCTCGTTTTTCTGGCGATTTCTTCCCGTGGTTGCCTAAACGTATGCAGCATATTACAAAGTTTATCCTAATATTGGAGAGAAATAGTGTAACGAGGAAAGTGTTTGATTACTGTTATGGCTCTATAATCATGAGTTCACCTTAATGAACTAGTAAATATTAGGTACATTATACTCTTATGTTGGAATTTTTGTTTCCCCTTTCTTCAAGAATCGATAAATATATTGTCAATAAAACTTTGCGGAATTTCGGGTATCTCCTTGCAATAGAATGCTGATTAAAAACACTTAAGTAATGATGTTAACCCGACTTACATACTCTTTCCGCGGGACTTATATAATCTCTTCGCTATACTTTTCAAATTTATTTTTTTTCAAAAGTTTAACTTTAATTATATCGACAGCAAGAAGAGGGTGACCTACGTCTTGAACATGTCCGGGAAGTGACACACGGGTCGCTGTTTACATCAAATGCCACTCTAACATACAGGTGTGAGACGGAAACCAATAGGGACATTCTGAGCGGCGCAGAAGAGGTCCAAAACATCACAACACCTTGGTCTGCAGAGCCTCATCCTTTACCACCAACAGGGGGATACCCTAATGAAAGTACGTACAGTGAAATATCTTATGTCCGTGTCACCTATAACTAAAGTACGTATAGTGAAATTTCTTGTATCCGTGTCACCTATACCTAAAGTACGTACAGTGAAATCTCTTGTATCCGTGTCACCTACTAGTATAACTAAAGAACGTACAGTGAAATATCTTATATCTGTGTCTCCTATAACTAAATTACGTAAGTGAAATTTCTTGTATCCGTGTTACCTATAGCTAAATTACGTAGAATGAAATCTCTTGTATCCGTGTCAATTATAACTAAAGTACGCACAGTGAAATCTCTTGTATCTGTGTCGCCTATAAATAAAGTACGTACAATGAAATGTCTAATAACTGTGTCTCCTATAACCAAAATACGTTCAGTGAAATCTCTTGTATCTGTGTCACCTATCACTAAAGTACGTACAGTAAAATCTCTGATATAGATGTCTTTTATAACTAAAGTAAGTACAGTGAAATCTCTTGTATCTGTGTCAGCTATAAAAAAAAGTACGTACTGTGGAATCTTTTATATCCTTATTTCCTATAACTAAAGTACGTAAAGTGAAATATCTTGTATACATGTCTCATATAACTAGAGTAAGTACAGTGACATCACATATATCCGCATCTCCTATACATAAAATCACTGGAAAAGAAAATAGGGAATCTTAGATTCTTTCAACACAATTACCTGTACTAGGAAAGCTCTTCTGTCAAACTGCATGTTGTTTTCAACACATGAAATGTTACGTGTCACTAAAGTCAGTCTCTAGTATTCTGGAATTTCAAAGCGATAGCAATACCTTAACAGAAAACACACACATATATCTACACATACACACCACCGTTTGTGGTCGTAATTCCGAGGTTTACTGTATTATCAGATGCAGGATATTAATTACACCAGGGTGTGTTGGCAGTTCTCTGGGATTTTTAGCTCAGCTGACTGTAAGTCATCTGAGCTATAGTCGTGGTCCTTTGTCCGTCGTCCGTCCGGCCGTCCGTCCGTTAACAGGGCACGTTTTAAAACCGTAGGACCTACGAATCCAAAATTCTGCATTCCATTCGATGTCCCCAAAATCTCCTACCATACCGAAAATTGTGTCATTAGGACTTCGTTCCTTAGAGATATCTAGTAAAAACCTCCGTTTTTCATTAAAAAAGGCCATTGTTACACTTCAAGGCTGCCTAATATCAAAACCACTGATCTGTTTTTGATCAGATTTAGTATTCATATTCTTCCATACATTTTCTGTGCACATACCAAAAATTAGGTCAGTATTGGGTATTATTTTGAAGTTATGGGTCCTAATATAATGCAATTTTTAAAAATCAGGAAATATATTTGCTCACTTAACATGAGAATTGCTGAAGCTGGAGACTTTTTTCAGGAATATAACTTTATTTAATCAAGATTCAATTATTTATCCCAAATAAGATCTGAATTTTGCCAATTTTTCAAGTTATTAGCATAAATAAAAAATCAATACCTTAAAATTTGTCCAACTTTGGCAATGGCACATTTTTTCCCTGTAAGCACTGTTGATTTAATTTTCACAGCATATATACATAAGGATTTAATCTTTTAAAATCTGAAATTTCAAAGGAATTGTTTGAAAAGAGTATCTTTTATTCAAGTTTTCATACACCATGTCAAGTGGTGTTTACATCTAGCCCACCTAGTAGTACAACCTTCACTTGCATTATGTAATTCACCCCAGGCAGCTGACCTTAGCTCAGCTTGGCCACTACTAGCAGGCTTCCCCTCTGTCCTGCACTCCCCCCCCCCCCAGCTGGTGCATAAACTAGATGAATGTTATAATTTTCTGTATCTTATTTTATTCTTGGCTGTGCTACATTTTAGATTTTGTATTGTACCACCAGGGTTACAATGATTAAAGTGCACATATAATTGTGTCCACAAAGTGATGTACAGACGTGCCTTGACAATCCGGACTTTAATAATCCGGAAACCTTGCAATCCGACGTATTTTAGTAAAACACGAATGGATCCCATAGAAATTAGCCTTGACAAACCGACAGCCTTGGATTCCGACTCCGACATAACTTTTCCCGACACAAACAAGCATACCGACGAACAGACGTGTTTGACAATCCGACCTGAAACCCATTCCTTTGATGTCAGTTGTCGGCCCAGGTGGCACGCGCGGCCCCGTGGCTGATGATGCCTAGCCGAGCTAATTAACTACGGATGGGAAAACAAACATCGCTGGCCTCCCGGTATTGTCACCTGACCGCACTAATTGTATCCGCCAAAACAGAGTTTTGCGGATACTATGTTTTCAGCTGCACGCCGCCGCCGCCGCCGCCGCCGCCGCCGCCGCGTAGGTTTCCGGAGAACTCCTCAGTAACCGCTGGGCGGAATTTTACGAAACCCGGGATTATGTTCGGGTCACATGTGAACTGCTGCGCCCCGATTTTGTTTTGACCTCTGACCTTTCCTCTGCGCTCTGCGTCCGTTTGTGCGTCTGTTTCCACACATAAACCCACATATCCCGGGAACCGTTTGACCGATCAGGAAAATTTTTTTGCACAAATGTAGCCCTTGGAGAGCTTTATGACATACACAAAAAATGGTGGCGCCACCTGCAACCATGTTTGCACAGTGTCCATCTGTTCGTCTGCCTTGGGTTAAAATCACTCATATTTCTGCAGTGACTTGACTAATTCATCTGAAATTTGGCATGCGTATACATCCTGGATAGCTTTTCTGATTTTGTGACAGGTGGCGCCACCTACATTTACGTTTACGCTGCAGACATCCAAGCTCATATCTCGGGAACCGTTTGACCGATCAGGAAAATTTTTTTGCACAATTGTAGCCCTTGGAGAGCTTTATAACATACACAAAAAATGGTGGCGCCACCTGCAACCATGTTTGCACAGTGTCCATCTGTTTGTCTGCCTTGGGTTAAAATCACTCATATCTCTGCAGTGACTTGACAAATTCACCTGAAATTTGGCATGCGTATACATCCTGGATAGCTTTTCTGATTTTATGACAGGTGGCGCCACCTACATTCTCATTTACGCTGCAGACATCCAAGCTCATATCTCGGGAACCATTTGACGCATCAGGAAAATTTTTTTGCACAAATGTAGCCCTTGGAGAGCTTTATAACATACGCAAAACTGGTGGCGCCACCTGCAGCCATTTTTGCACAGCTCCTGTCTGTTTGTCTGCCATGGGATAAAATCACTCATATCTCGGCAGTGGTTTGACATATCTGGCTAAAATTTTGCAGGTTTATACATCCCCGACAGCTCTCTTGATTTTATGACAGGTGGAGCCACCTGCATTCTAGTTTATGCAGCAGACATCCAAGCTCATATCTTGGGAACCGTTTGACCAATTGGGCCAAAAATTTGCATGTGTATAGTTCTCACATAGCTCTTTATCATACGCAAAACTGGTGCCGTCACCTGCAACCATTTTTGCTCAGCATCCATCTGATTGTCTGCCACGGGCTAAAATCACTCATATACATGTAGTGGTTTGACTTATCTGCCTTAAATTTTGCATATGTATACAACTGGGACGGCTTTCTGGATTTTGTGGTAGGGGGGCAACCTTCATACACAATTTGGCTGCAGACATCCATGCTAATATGCAACACTTCACTCTATTTCCCTTGCCACTTAATCCATGCCTCACTTCACCCGTTCCACTCTGATTTAGGCGGATACACGTAGTCGCTTGTCGACTACCCGTATTCTAGTTACATTATTGTATCACTTTGATGGTAACAACCGTTGTCCCCACATAAACATAGTGACATTTTGTTTGGTTCTTTGAAGATCTTTAATGTCTAAGAAATTAAAGTACGGAGTGACATGTTTTGACACCTGAGCTGTTTCCGTGTGAGCACACCTGTATCTTATATAAACTGAACAAATATTGAAACTGAACCATCATTCATACAGTCAGATCGCTACTACTCAGTCCTCTGCTGTACTTAATCACTCTTTTGCTGTTGATATTGTCAGATATGTACACATAATTTCACTGTAATACTCACGCACCTACATGTGCGATCATGGAGAGACCAGCGAAAAGAAAACGTACAGAGATCACAGTTGCAGTTAAGAAGGCTCTATGTCAGTATAAGAAAGACAACCCTAGATGCTCCCAAGAAAATCTTGTCAAGTATGCAGAGGAAACGTATTCTGTAAGAATTGGACGTTCCACTATCTCGGACATCCTCAAGCAGAGTGAAAAGTGGTTAGCCTGTGAAACAGTCACCAACGCCGAACCGAAATCGACATGGATAACACAGCCGAAACACGCCAAGTTTGAGGATGCCTTATTCTTGTGGTTAACCAATGCTACTGCCCATAACATCGCTATAAGCGACGACATCCTGATCTTGAAAGCCAAAGAACGCTGACGGCAGTGAGAAGTGGATGCCTGTCACTATCCACAAGTCAAAGAATCCGCGATGCTTCAGCGGCTTCAACCCAAAGATCTTCGTGGACTACTACTCAAACAAGAAGGCGTGGATGACAGCTGTTATCTTTCAAGAAATTTTGGAGAAGCTTGAGAGGAAAATGCGCCTACAGAAAAGAAAGATCATCCTCCACGTGGATAATGCCCCTAGTCACAGTGTGGCTAATCTGGATTTACGTTACGTGCGCGTCAAGTTCCTGCCACCAAACACAACGTCGGAGGTACAGCCCATGGATGCGGGGGTGATAAGAAACTTCAAGGTGCATTACAAGCGTTACCTGCTGAAACAGTACGTCCAGAACTTCGATGAGAATGGATCAGTGGAGCGCATTAATGTAAAGGATGCGATTTACTTCGTCCGTGACGCTTGGAACGATGTAAAACAGTCAACGATCGCCAACTGCTGGCGGCATACTGGGATTTTAGCAGGCGACACTGAAGTGTCCAGTGAAAACACAGAAACCCCGCCGGCGGAAAGTGAACTTGGTGACCTCATACGAGCACTCCCACTAGCTGATCATGTGACCGCGGAAGAATATGTATCCTGGGATAGCGCAGAACCAACGGAGGCCATGTTATCAACGCCTGATATCGTCTCACTGGTCAGCTGCACATCGACAGATGGAGGTGACAGCAATTCGGATGAGGATTGTGAACCCCCAGAGCAAGTAACCGCAAAAGAAGCCATAGCTGGCATTGAGTCGGGGCTCCGTCACATGGAACAGGAAGGCTTCTCAGCCGAGGATATTGACGCTATACGCGGAGTGTTACGGAAGGTAAAGGAACACAGCATGAAGAGAGCTCGCTACCAGATGGACTTGTTTTCCTTTTTTAAACGTAGATAGACACACCTTGCATTTTATGTTGTTTACAGGGATGCATGGATACCAGATAGACTCTTCCTATGAAAGTGTGGATGTTCATCAGATGAGTAATGCTTTACTTCAGAAGAGTACAACTTCACCAGGTGTGAAATTGACTATTAATTCCAGTAATTAATTATAGCTGAGATTGTAATTAGCATAATGATATTGTTTGTCCCTCATTCAACCAACAGTGTGTATACTTTATTTGAAAAGGTGTTTTTATTTTATCAAATTTACTGAATCTTTTATTTTATTTCGGTGAATAAAATTAAGCATGTACTGAAAACTCCCATGTGCAAAACTTTTTAATAGGGATTCAAGGAATAATCTTGTAGATGCCATGTTGTGGCATTATTATCTTTTAAATTCAGTTTAAACATTTGATTTAAAAATAATAAAATATATGTGTATGCATAATATGACCCAATATGAGCTACAATCTGGATATATAATGATTGCAACTTAGAATTCTAATATTTTGACTGTTATTTTCAGTTTTTATATTACAAATTTATATCACTTGTAAATAAAAAAAATGAATCAGATAAAAAATATTAATGGAAAAAGTGGATATGCTAAAAAAAATAGGCTTATATATAAACTGAAATGCATTATTCCCTTGAAAGTTAAATAAAGGTATTAGTCCATTCTGTCCACTTGCCTGTCCATCTGTAAATTTTTCATATGCATCACAGTATCTCAAAACTTTTACTGTTTTTCTTCATGACAGTCTTGTCAGAGTATTAGTTTGCAGTCGTATATTTAGAACTTTACTATAACCAAGTAGGAGGGTCCCTTTCCTCTTAGCTTCTCATATGCTTATATATATGAAAAACATTACAATAGAATATTTTTCAAATTTTGCAGTTGCAAAGTTATCAAACTTAAGCTGGGCGCCGTGACCCATGGGACCTTTGTTTATATTCTGGATTCTCAACATCATTGTTTGGCTAAAACTGAATAAATACCAGACATGGTGCGAATACTTGCAAATGTATTTGAATACAAATATGAATATGTACTCAATTATTCTTGCATAAGAATGGGAATTCAGGTAAAAATGAAAGTATTTGAATACCAGTGCAAATACTTTCAAAATGTATTCATGAATGTATTCATGAATATATTCTATAATATTATTTTAATAATCATTTCAGTTATATTTTATATTAAAAAATCATATGATTCTCTTATTATTTTTAATAAAAATTATATTTGGCACAATATTTGTTATTAAATTTTAATAAATAGTTAAACTTTATTTTATATGTGCTGCTTATCAGTTATATGGCCAAGTCAAAATCTGTATGACAATAGCACTCCATTTGTTAATAAAATAAATGAAATCAATCTCTTCCCTGTCTCCAAAGAAACTATCAAAATCATACACAAGCTAAACACCAACAACTCATAATACAGCTTATATTTATTTCCACACAAAACCAGCATGTGTCTCATTTCAAAATCATATTTTTTTTAATCATATATAACAGCTGAGCGCCGTGACCCATGGGTCCCTTGTTTTTTGTGGAGGTAACCGCCTCCATTTTTCTTTTTTAAATGCTGACTTGTCTAATTCTAAACCAAAGTATGTACATCTGCAAAGTTTCAATTATTATCCCCATTGCTGGGTCATAACACCGAGGAACCCCCCAAAGACGAACTCGTATGTGATTGATACACGGCTGTGGGTCACAGCCTTCCCGATACGCCTGCAGAGCGCTCACCCTGGGTGGGGGTCAACCGTGAAAAACCTCTCCGCCTCGGCTGATATTCGAACCCACGATCTCCCGGCTTTGAGTCCTGCGCTCTACACCTGAGCCACAGAAGCCGTTTCTCCGGGTTGATAACTTCTGAAAACAGCACCAACCTTAAGATAGCGGTTTTAGTCTGTTGGAGGTCTAACCACTCCGGCAACGTGTTATAACTCATAATTCGTCTTTCTCTGATAAACTTACTTAGACATCTGTCGCCTATATACAAGCTATCGTTAGACAAAGATTTAAGATATTGGTCATTTTGCTATCTTGCCTATACCCTCCCCATTATCTCTGCATGACCATGGTACTCTTCACGCAGGATAAAAGTCCATAACCCATGCATGTTCAGCAGTCGGATGCATATCAGGAATATCAACAGAAGACATTATCAAAGCATGTTACCATATCATCTAAATGGCCTTCAGGTATTTGTGGCCATTAATTCACCTAATACTAACAGTAAAGAGTTGTTTTAGAGGTTAAATAAGGTAAAGAAAGTTTATCCAGTTTTAAGATAAAACAGTGTTATGATAAAATATATAACATTCAGGAAAATAGATAAAGCGTATATTTATATTACCCAACACAATGATGGTGTGTTCCGAATTCGTTTCTTTTCGGCGGTATGTATTATTTTCCAAAATCATGTCATGCCAGTGGAGTGACTATAGGTTCAAGATATATACTAGATGTGTCGGAACGACACGAATGCCCCCGCCTGGGGCAAATTAGAAACATTTGTTAAATTTTGTAAAATTTTTTAAGTTCAGGAAGTGTTGTATGGTCAAAAGTAGGTCAACAAGGGCAAAATGCAAACTCGATCTGTAAAGGGTCATTATCAAGCAACACACCAAAAATCAGGCCAGTATCTGCAGGCATTGTGAAAAAAAGTCCATATATGTGCATTTTTCATGAAAATTTCTGTCTTTCATGAAATTTTCTATGTTCAGGATCTGTCATATGGTGAAAAATAGGTTAACTGGGACGAAATGCGAACTCGATCTGTAAGTGGTCATTATGCGCCCACAGACCAAACATTAGGCCAGTATCTGTAAGCATTGCGTTGCGAAACTAGAATATTAGCAAAAGTTGATAATCATTTATAAATATAAATGAGAGAGGTATATACAATGTTTCATACAATCCACCAAATGCTTCCTGAGAAATAAGCTCCTAAGTTTTTTTCTATACTAAGCTCTTTGACCTTGAAAAGTAGGTCAAGATCACCCATCTTTGAACTTGACCAAGATTTTGTAAATATAATGCAATAGCACTGAAGAAATGAAGTTCCTGTGTTGAATACCTTTGGAGATATCTTGCACAAAAGGCCAAAATTGAAAAAATCCGATAAAATTTCATTAAAAAATCAGAAATTGCAGGTGGCGCCACCAAAATTGTGCAGCACATACAGACCATCAGTCCCAATGATCATAGTAAGTTTTGTGAAAATCCACACAATGGTTCCTGAGATATAAACTTCTGAGTGTTTTTCTATAATCAGCTCTAAAATGTAGAAAAATGGGTCAAGGTCACCCATCTCCGAACTTGACCGAGATTTTATCGATATACATCTTCACGGATGAAATAAAATTCCAACGGTGAATCCTTTTAGAGATATCCCGCTCACCAGGTAAAGGTTAACAGACGCGGAACGGACGGACGGACAGACACCGGACAGACAGATTGACAGACGGACAGCTTGGGTGACGACAATAGCCCATCAGCTTATGAGCTGAGAGCTAAAAACGGCTGTACATGTGTATTTGTCATGAAAATTTCTATTTTTCATGAAATTTTCTAAGTTTAGGAGCCGTAAAACGGTCAAAAGTAGGTCAACCGGGACGAAACGCGAACTCGATCTGTAACTGGTCATTATCTGGCCACACACCAAAAATCAGGCCAATATCTGCAGGCATTGCGAAAAAAAGTCCGTACATGTGTATTTGTCATGAAAATTTCTATTTTTCATGAAATTTTCTAAGTTAAGGAGCCGTAAAACGGTCAAAAGTAGGTCAACCTTGACGAAACGCGAACTCGATCTGTAACTGGTCATTATCTGGCCACACACCAAAAATCAGGCCAATATCTGCAGGCATTGCGAAAAAAAGTCCGTACATGTGTATTTGTCATGAAAATTTCTATTTTTCATGAAATTTTCTAAGTTTAGGAGCCGTAAAACGGTCAAAAGTAGGTCAATTGGGACGAAACGCGAACTCGATCTGTAAGTGGTTATTATCTGCCCACACACCAAAAATCAGGCCAATATCTGCAGGCATTGCGAAAAAAAAGTCCGTACAACTGTTTGATTGCGGAATGACGGAATGACGGAATGATGGACATGGGTAAAACAATATGCCCGGGCCACTTTGTGGCGGGGGCATAACAAGCTTCGGCCCTTCTGCAAAATAAATGTTGAAATGCAGAAGCAGGTATCCCTATAATTTATTTCATTTCATGAACAATTTAATTATCTGCTTTCATTTAACTAGCAATCAATGAATCAATATTGGAATATCCTCGGATATTCTGTTATTACACTAGGTAATCAAGTGATAAGGTGAAACTTAAGGCGGCATATATTAATATTTTTATATAACAATCCATACCATAATATTCGAGTTTTTTATCAACTGTGTTTTTGATGCTTGTGTCGTCATTCGGTGCTTAACAAAAGTTATATCAAATCGCTGTTCACATATTTTAGATTGCCCGGAGGGTTGGCGGTACTTCGAAGGCTTTTGCTATTCGTACCAAGAGGCCACACGTGACTGGCAGAACGCACGTGATCACTGCCGCGGTCTTGGGGGAGACCTTGCCAAAATATTCGATGCAGATCACGAAAAGTATGTAGTGAACGCTATGATGACAATTTCAGACCTTCACGTGTCAACATGATGTTTTCTAGACAATTTTGAAAGGCAACGAGTTATGTCTTTCCAGTAAGCTTTGGTGTCAGAATATCATTATACCTGGAGTGCTTTAATAATAAGTTAAGCGTTCGGAAAGTTTCCTTTTCTGAATCATGTTACTTATTGTCGGTTAAGAAATATACCAAAATCCTTGAAAGAGGCATTTTTTCATCTTATTCGTATTCTACACCTTTTTCTCCACAGTTTCATCCAATCAATTACTACAAATGATTTCTGGATTCTTGCCAATGACAACCGGACAGAAGGTGTTCTAGAATATCCCGATGGAACACCTGTAAGTTAATTGTTCTACAATGGTAAGATTCAGGACTTTTGATAACACAAATTAACTTTGTCTGTCACTCATAATTTTTCAAACATATTTCCATATGTTTTGTGATAAATTTATGTGGGTTCCTAACAATATATTGCACGAAATTTGTATTCGCGTTTTTGATAAATTGCTTATATAACTGTAAAACATTTTTATATGCGAGCCTATGCGAATAATATGTTTATTAAAACAACACAAGATGAACCGATGCAGTTTAGCTGCCGACATGAAAACATATTTCCTTAAAGGTTGCATGTGACTATAGTTTCATCTATTAATAGGACCGGACATTACGACAATTTTTCTATTGTAAAATATTGAGATAGTTTGGAGCTTATTGCGATACGTATGGCGATATTCTTTTGTATCGATTAACTTTAATGAATATTGCGATTTAACGATATACAGTAAAACCTCCGTTTAGCTACAACCTCAGAATATCGACCACGTATTCACGGTCCAAATTCTTTTATGTTCTTTATATCAGACCTCGCTTAGACAATCACCTCGAAAATGCCCGTTGGCGTTCTTAATTTCGAGGTTTTACTGTACTGATCATATTGCACACCCCTATCTGTTTATAATAGGCAATTTATCACAGACGTGTGGACGAAGATTGTGTTGTAATTGAAAGGGGACAGTACATGTCTGACCAACCTTGTGACCAGTTGAATCCCGCTGTCTGTGCAACTAAGGGTAAGATGTAACCAGACCTCCTTATGGTGATTTATCAGTTTTCATAAGGTATCTTGCAAAGAATTATATTGGACGTGTTCCCCGTGCCTTCCTCATACTTTCTCTGTAGTATTTCTTTCTGACACCCATGTCCATATTTTCCCCGGTTTATTTCAGCATGGTTAACTAGTAAAACATGCGCCCACGATAGGTAAACTGGTAAAACATGCGCCAACGATAGGTTAACTAGTAAAACATGCGACCACGATAGGTAAACTTGTAAAACATGCTCCCACGATAGGTAAACTAGTAACACATGCTCCCACGATAGGTAAACTAGTAAAACATGCGCCAACGATTGGTAAATTAGTAAAACAAGCTCCAACAATAGGTAAACTGGTAAAACATGCGTTCACAATAGATAAACTAGTAAAACATGAGCCCAAGATAAGTAAACTATTAAAAAATCGACCACGATAAGTAAACAAATAAAACATGCGCCCACGATAGGTGAAATAGAAAAACATGCGCCTACGATAAGTAAACTAGTAAAACATGCGCCCACGATAGGTAAACTAGTAAAACATGCGCCCACAATAGGTAAACTAGTAAAACATACGCCTACGATAGGTAAACTAGTAAAACATCCGCCCACAATAAGTAACTGGTAAAACACGCACCCACGATAGGTAAACTAGTAAAACATGACCCCACGATAAGTAAACTAGTAAAACATGCGTTCACAATAGGTAAACTAGTAAAACCTGAGCCCAAGATAAGTAAACTATTAAAAAATCGACCATGATAAGTAAACAAATACAACATGCGCCTTCGATAAGTCAACTAGTAAAACATGCGCCCACGATAGGTAAACTAGTAAAACATGCTCCCACAATAGGTAAATTAGTAAAACATACGCCTACGATAGGTAAACTAGTAAAACATCCGCCCACAATAGGTAGACTAGTAAAAAAGGCGCACACGATAGGTAAACTTGTGAAACATGCCCACACGATAGGTAAACTAGTAAAACATGCGCACACGATAGGTAAACTTGTGAAACATGCGCACACGATAGGTAAATTAGTAAAACATGCGCCTACGATAGGTAAACTTGTGAAACATGCGCACACGATAGGTAAATTAGTAAAACATGCGCCCGCGATAAAAAGACGGAAAAGCGCATTTTTGGTATCACTACTGATCATGAAATGTCTATCACTCACTTTGCATAGCTTTGGTCCTTCGCCTGGGTTTATATTTGTGCTTCATGTATTTGAGCCCCTAGCTAAAATGGTTGAGATGTAAAAGTGAAGCGCTTGCACGCGACGTGTGCAGGCATCACTGTAAAAGGAGGTGGGATCTTGCACCACTAGTTCTGTAGTTATAGCAACCTCTTTTGCATGAATGACCTATTATGATACATTTACTGTTCTTTGCCGTATCAATGTCATTAGTATAACAGTAACCTGTCACCGGAACATGTTATGTTTTCATATTATGTTCTAAATTTAGAAAAAAAGAAAGACTACGCAATGCGAGTCATTATATGAACTACTTTTTATTATGCAATTTTCCCTGCAGCACATGTTTGCCAATGGTCTTCTTTGGCATACTATAAATATTCGCATAAAGGGATTGATGAAGCAGTGGTCTATCGGTTAACTGCACTAGAGCATATGGTTTCATATTCGTTGATGAACAGCCAAATATAATTTCAGTTCTAACTGGATTTCGATTTCTTTTTCTCTCTGAACTTTGTGCTCTGACACAGAATTCCTGTTTTTTTTTTTTTGTTTTTTTTTATCTTTTTTCTCTTCTAAGGTTAATCAAATGCGACTCATTTATTCATAGAATGTAAAGAGTTCAATAAAGAGCTGTGAGAGGTTATAGCTGGATAAACGGTTAAAAATTGAGATCAGTTTATTATAAATTGTTTTGTTGGCAAATCCCATAACATCTTAGCAATATTTAAATAAGATCACCGTTATGGCTTAAAAAAATGTAAATCGATTATTATATGTGCTAGACTTTTTCTTAGGGTTATTGTAAAGTTTCAGGTATGTGAGACATTATTTATTATTCACTACAAAATTTAAAGCTGATGAAAGTTCGGGAGACCATATATTATATATGTACCTTTATTTAAATATTTTAGCTTCAACCTGTCCATCGGGGTGGAGATATTTCGAGAATAAATGTTATTTCTACAATCGCCAGCGTTCAAATTGGTTGAATGCGCGAGTTTATTGCACAGCCAATGGAGGAGACTTGGCTCGGATTGACAGTTCAAGAGTAACCAAGTGAGCCTAGTCACCATATTTATCAGGTCGAGAATTAGTGTATTTTAAACAAGATCTTGTCAGAGACATCAAATCCATGCCTAGTGCATAGTGCATATAATGCTAAATGTGTCTTCTGCCGTCACAATCAACAATCCTATCCCTGGGCCAGTCCAACCCATGTACAATATTCTTGTGCGAGATATATGGTGACGCAATGTCACTCAGTGAACTCGTGATCAAATAACCAGGCCTGTAACCATACAAGGAACAATGATAGTAGTAGAATAGCCTGTCCCTAACCCTGCTAGACGGACATCCAAAATGTGAACTATGTGTTGAATCTTGCAATAAAATTAATCTTTTAACGAAGACATCATTGTTGTCTGAAAAGTTCCAAGTTAACGTGTACACTAAGTACTGTATAGAGTCATGTCATTCTAGAGAAACACCATTTAAAGTAATCGTATCTGGTCCTACAATATACACCATTCCGGAAATAACACCTTTGCTTTCTTTGGATTATTTGACACATAAAACTCTTCCGCGAACCTTTCACATTATTTAAACATCTTTTGATGTCCATTTCTGGCCGTGCATAAGACTTTGCGATAGATCGTCCGCGAAGACAACAACACCAGTGAACTCATTTCCCATGTAACACCATTTATCCTTATTTGTGAGGCCTTTAAACAGCTTGTCCATATGAATTTGAAACAGAATCAGAAACAACAACCCCTTGGAGTACACCGTTGTCACTTCCAAACTGTTAAAATACAAAATCATTATATTACAGGTCTCAGGTTGATATCTGTCAGTATTCCAATGACCGCAGGCAAAACATCACGTTTCACTAGTAAATGCAACCACTAAGAACTTCTAATTCTGTCGAAAACCCGTGCGCATTAACAATATAACCATACATTCATCTCATTCTTATTTAAGGTGCATTGAACTCCTTAGTATATATTAGTATAATGAAAATCATGCCTTAATCAACCATGTCTCCTGTACACATATTAATTCAGCCAAATGTGCATCAAGGTATTTTATATAATACCTGTTATATCATTGACTCTACTTTTCAGGTTATATTTTATAATAGATTTTACGGATAATTGTACGCTTCTTTCGTCTGATCCCTCGTCGTTTCTCGTATTGCTTAAACTAATTATCATCATCGTTTTCCATGCTTTGAGCACTAAGGTCAGTTTGGGACAGAGATTTTATGTTTATAATTCGATGGCTATTTAAATGTACATTTAAGCTCGTGCATTATGAAAAGATCTATCTTCCAGATATAACTTCTACACATCATATTTTTCTTTAGGCCTCTGTGCATTAACATTTTAAATATCCGTCTTGATACTTAATACTTTAGACATTATTCTATCTTCCCATCACAGTTTTCTACGCCTTCATGGATTCGTTGACGCATGGTTTCTATTGAATGATCGTCAAAACGAGGGGAGATTTGTATACGATAGTGATAGGGTAAGTTGGCAAGTACAGTTGTACATTTGTTTTCATGCATTTTAACTCAGTACAGGACACAACGAAATTAAATTGCTTATATATATTTTATGTCCCCATGATACCCCTGAAAGCTGATTCAGCAAGAGTTAACATATTTAAATGATTCCACCTGCCTGTTATCTTTTTTTTTTGCGACATTTGTATTTGGTCAAATCCATTTGGTTATTCAACCGTTTCGCACACAGACTGACATGTGCTGCTGATTTGTATGATAAAAATATGCTTTAAGATCGGTTATCTTACGACTATGTTCCTGATTTATACTTTAGTTCAAACAACTGGGTCTGTGGAGTCCGATATTGTCCCCTTTAAGTTCAAGATAATCATCCACAAAAACCTTTTGTTGTTATCTTTGTGCAGTAGAAAATAAACGAAACATTATTATCAATATAGGATGTTATGAAACCAGCTCTTCGTTCTTACCTATAAATATCCTTTAACTGTATGTCCCAAACCATTAATCCTTGTTGTAAAATGAGACATAAAGCATAAAGAGCTATTAAAGAAAAAATTCCATTTCGGTTTGGGACTACATGACAGGGCGGAAGCATTCTTTTCCTATCATATTTTTTTTGGTATCCTGGTGTCACCCAGGCCCGATGTCTACCGCACCTGTGCGTCCTGGAGAGGTAATCATCCTCATTGCTTGGTCATTAACCGAGGATCACCAAAAGATGCAGTCGTTTGTGAGTGATACACGGCTTTGGGGCACAGCCCCACCATGGGTGGGGGCCGACCGTAACAATATCACCGTCTTGGTTGAGATGTGAACTCACGACCTCCCGGCCTGTGCTCTACCCCTGAGCCACAGAATGTGGTCGAAAAGCTTCGTTTTATGATATTTTTTCTCTTCATTGTTCCTCTTGCACTAAATCAGAAGCGGATCCGGGGGGGGGGGGGGGGGTCTAGGGGGTCCGGACCCCCCCCCCCCCCCCCCCCCTTTTTCATCAGAAACGTTTTTTTTTTAAAGGCTTCAGACAAAATTTTGCTGCCTGGACCCCCCCCCCCCCCTTTTTTTTAGGGTTTTCATTTGTCCTCCTGGATTGAACCCCCCCCCTTTTTCCTAAATCCTTGACCCGCCCCTGTAAATAAATTTTACTATGAGAAGGCTTCAGTGTTTCGTTAAAAAGTAGTACACCTTAGTACATCAATAGTCTTTCTTTTTAAACTTTTTTATTCTCTTAAATGAACCATATTAAAACGTTCACATACATGGAAAAAACATCCACATACATTTTTTTTTAATAAACCAGAAAACAAACATTAATTAAGTTGAAATATTACACATGGACGTGATTGTTTTCTTTTTCTCCGAGACAATAACTCTGGTGGGAGGTTATATAATGTTCATATTAATTATTCATGGATTTACCGTGTCAAATCCGGCCTTAATAGAACAACTGTTCACATGACAGCAAATATACTGATCAATACACTGACTGACTGTGGATAATGCGTTCATCCTTCAGGCCTCTTATGTTAATTGGGGACCAAGACAGCCTAACAACGGTGACACAGGTAGTATATGGAGTGTTTTTGAGAACAACAACGAAGACTGTGTGAAAACAGATTTGGACATGAGTTGGCATGATTTCCCTTGTGGCGACAGCCATAAGTCTGTATGTTCCAAACCTGCTGGTATGTACTGGTCTGCATAACGACACTCTTATCAACTCATTCTCGTGGAAGAACTACGTAAACAAAAAAAGGTCGTATCCGCACTGGCAAGTAATCCGGAAAGTAAATCGGTTAACTCTGTCAGCACAAATCACTAATCCGCATCAGTTTGGTTTACTGTAGTCCGCTTTAAAGGTACGCTCTTTACACAGCGCTTTACCTATAGGCCTGCTACCTATATCGTAAGCGCTGTTTGTTATGACCTCGTATCCTGAATCTCTACACCAGAGGGGAGCACTGCATTTTGGTCCAATCAGATGAGACCTTGTGCTGAGGACAAATCGGTTTAACAGCCAAGCCAGGAATACACGGAGCTTATGTTGTTCCTCTCGTTTTGAGTGACAGCTCATGGCCCCGGCAACCGTTTGAACAGGCAATAGGCTCAGAGGGAATGGCCCCACACGTGGTTTCTGGGCGGAGCCTGATGCCTGTCGAGTGTTTGTTTACTTGCATTTGATTGGCTGCTAGTCATATCAGCAGTTTTTTTCAGCAAAAAAGCCACCTGGTGTTTAAAAACCATCATAAACGGTCATAGCAGGCAGCGGGAAAATCAGCAGCTTCTTAAAAAGCAAGATTTCCGCTGCCTTGGGAGCGTATTTTAAAGGCGGTCTATAGTAGTTCGGTCTACTTTAATCCGTTTTACAGTAAACCTGTTGCTACAGGCAAATCCTTTTGTAGTCTGTGTGAGGCCAGTTTTGATATCATTTGACCTAATACTTTCCATGTAATACCACTGTTTGCAGCATAGTATATCGGATTAATGACCAAGTATGGACAGCAACATATCCGTTTTACTGAATACACCGAATTGAAATTTTATATACAGCTAATTAAAGTTCGGACGCAAAGCGTCCTACTTCAACACTAAGGTAGTCGGATTTAGTATAATACGATTTGGATAAGAATCAAGTAGGACCGAAACTTATCAGAAATTAATAGAGCTATTACCCCATTAACCCAATGAAAAGTATAGCAAAACGGTCAATATGTTAAATGTATAGATAAATTGATTTGAGAGAAGAATATTTTTGTATGAAAATTAAAATGTAATAATTACATAATGTGTCGTAATTAACACTTCTTACACTGAGAGAGATTTGATTTTTTTATACAATACTGTGAGTCAAATACAAAAGATATTTAACGTGCACGATTAAAGATTTTGATTTTTTTACATTCAGTCTGCCCCTCGGGTTATTCTACTTATTATGAGACATGCTACCATTTCGCTGGAACATCACGGTCATGGAAAAGTTCACGTGACTATTGTCAAGCACGCGGGGCTGATCTCGCTCGGGTACCGAATACAGCCCATCACACGTAAGTTCTTGTTATTAGGCAGATATAATATGCATCATATTTTAAAACCTGAATCCCTCAGATCTAGGAATTACAGTATTGAGGTCGAATACGTTAATTTAAAGTAAAATTTAAACACATTTTCAAGCACATTTTTATGAAAACAACCTTGCCCACAGAGAATTGCACTAACTTATTCACGATCAGGGGAGATAGGGTTTTATACCTGAGAACAGTAGTGTGGGTATTTAGCAAAATGGATGTTACGTTTACAGAATGAATACCAGTTTTTCTTTTGTTACTGAAAACTCATTTATTTTGACAATTTTATTTCAGATTTCTTCGAAACAGGATATCGGGAGACACGTGGATTCTGATGAACGACCGTCGTGAAGAGGGAACTTTTGAATACAACTCATATGAAAGGGTAGCTCAGAGTTAAGCAGATAACCGACGATAGCTAAGATTCCTTATGTACGGTATGGAGAATGTATATGGTATTATTAATTATGCGCGGATTCGGCATGCGGAATGAGTATCCATCAAAACGAATCGCTCCATGTAGAGATTTTTGTCGTATCCTCATGGTAAACAGGAGCAATACATAGAAAACACTCATGCTGACGTGAAGGTACATATGAAATGTTTCAACACGTATTCAGCATTCCGCATTCCATACATAAGGAATCTAAGCGTTAGATTTTACCTCGCCGATCCATGAAAACCACGCACCCATGCTATGTTGTACGGTGATGAATCTGTTTGATCATACTGGTTGATCACATCTCTCCCCTTTGGTTTAGATCATAGTAAAATAACACATACTACTGTTTAAAGGATCCCGACTAGTTGTGTCCAACATGTACTTTTCAAAATATTCGGACACTAGACTTTCCGACTACATTAGTGACACTCTTAGGGCACGACTGACATTTAGTTTTCAAGTCCATTTATATCGACATATTTCAGTCAAAGTTTAGATATTTATTCTGTTAGGTTCCTCCGGGGGCCGCGATTCGTACTTGGTCACAGTTAACATACCCATCGATGCTGGATCATGGGACACAATCACAACAGGTGGTCAAGAGGGGAAACTCCGGGGGGGGGGGGCTGTTGGAAAATTTAGGGCTGTAGCACGAAGACTTTCTTCACATTTGAACTAAAATCACTTAGAAGGATCTTCTGCCAGGGGCATTTATAAAATATACTCTTGTATTTTTATTTTATTTTTATATAGAAACAAAACCTGCGAAGCAAGTCCTCTCCACAAATACATTTGCCTCGATCAAAGTGTGCCCAGTTATTTAGTAAGAGTGTGACTAAACAAAATTTGACTAAAGTCGGCTAACTATTGCACGTCTTCATGAGTTGTATGAATAGCTCATATTTGTAAATGATATGACAAAAAAAGATGCAAGACCTGGCAAACTTATATGTCAGTAAACATATGATAACTTAGTCTCAAATTTATTTCTAAGATCCCTGACAAAGCTATAATATATGACAGATTTTTTCCCGTGTCAATATTTTTTCTAGCTTTACTTTATATAGTAGAAGCACGTCACTAGAGAGCTCAAGAGCTTTGGCATATGACCAATGACAGCGACCTACTCGGGAGGAAATATTAAACGTAGATGGCCTACTCAAATATCCAGTTTATTTGATAACTAAATAATTATTCATTTACTATTGCTGTACATTTCACATATCAGGCCTCTGGTTGAATTTTTACTTAAAAAGGTCCCTTTAAACGATCCACGAGAAATATATGGAGATACAGTGGCTCGTATATAGGACATACAGAATTTTATTTTTATTTCGTTCCCACGCGACAGTATCTCGTTCCAATGCTAAAATTATCTCGCCCGAACGCGATAGTGCCTCGTTCTCACGCAATAGTGCCTTGGTCCCACACGTTAGTGCCTCGTTCTCACGTGATAATCATCTCGTTCCCACGTGATAGTGCCTCGATCCCACGCGATAGTGTCTCGTTTCCACGCGATAGTACCTCGTTCCCACGGAATAATCACTTCGTTTCCACGCGATACTGCCTAGTTCCCACGCGATAGTGTCTCGTTCTCACGTGATAATCATCTCGTTCCCACACGATAGTGCCTCGTTCTCACGAAATAATCATCTCGTCCCTACGCGATGGAGCCTTGTTCTCACGTGTAATCATCTCGTTCCCATGCGATAGTGCATCGTTCTCACGTGATAATCATCTCGTTCCACCGCGATAGTGCCTCGTTCTCACGTGATAATTATCTCGTTCCCACGCGATAGTTCCTCGTTCCCACGCAATAATCATCTCGTCCCAACTCGATAGTGCCTCGTTCCCACGCGATAGTATCTGTTCTCACGTGATAATCATCTCGTTCCCACGCGATAGTGCCTCGTTCTCACGTGATAATCATCTCTTTTCCACGCGATAGTGCCTCGTTTTCACGTGATAATCAACTCGTTGCCACGCGCTAGTGCCTCGTTCTCACGCGCTAGTGCCTCGTTCTCACGCAGGAGTGCCTCGTTCCCACGCGATAGTGCCTCTTTCTCACGTTATAATCATCTTGTTCCCACGCGAGAGTACCTCGTTCTCACGCGATAATTATCCCGTTCCCACGCGATAGTGCATCGTTCTCAGGAAATAATCATCTCGTCCCCACGCGATGGTGCCTTGTTCTCACGTGTAATCATCTCGTTCCCACGCGATAGTGCATCGTTCTCACGTGATAATCATCTCGTTATCACGCGATAGTGCCTCGTTCCAACGCAATAATCATCTCGTCCCCACTCGATAGTGCCTCATTCCCACGCGAAAGTGCCTTGTTCTCACGTGATAATTAATCATCTCGTTCCCACCCGATAGTGCCTCCTTCTCACGTGATTATCATCTCCTTTCCACGCGATAGTGCCTCGTTTTCACGTGATAATCACCTCGTTCCCACGCGATAGTGCCTCATTCCAACGCGATAGTGCCTCGTTCTCACGCAAGAGTGTCTCGTTCCCACGCGATAGTGCCTCGTTCCCACGAAATAATTATCCCGTTCCGACGCGATAGTGCATCGTTCTCACGTGTAATCATCTCGTTCCCACGCGATAGTTCCTTGTTCTCACATGCTAATCATCTCGTTTCCACGCTATAGTACCTCGTTCTCACGTGATAATCAGCTCGTTCCAACGCGATAGTGCCTCGATCCCACGCAACAATCATCTCGTCCCCACTCGACAGTACGTCGTTCCCACTCGATAGTGCCTCGTTCTCACGTGATTATCATCTCGTTACCACGCGATAGTGTCTCGTTCAAACGTAATTATCATCTCGTCTCCACCCGATAGTGCCTCGTTCTCACGTGATAATCATCCCGTTCCCACGCGATAGTTCCTCATTCTCACGTGATAATCAGCTCGTTTCCACGCGATAGTGCCTCGTTCCCTCGCGATAATCATATCGTTCCCATACGATAGTATCTCGTTTCCAGGCGATAATTATCGCGTGTGCATGCGTTAGTATGCTATGCTAGCTAACGTCCTAATGTGGACAAGAATTTTCACATTCTTGCGATGTGGACATTTTAGCCACCGTACTCAACCTTAAGGAATGAAGATTGTGTTTGGATATCCAGAACAACAATGGGATGGAACATTGGAGATTGTTCTGCTCGCAAGCCTTCTCTCTGTTCAATGAAAAGTAGTAAGTAACCAACTTATTGTCTGTTTTTATAGTACATTTAAACATATAAATAAATCACCGATACATTATGTTTAAAAGATATAACATTAATTAGACCAACACAAATCCAATTTCGAATGTTATACTCAGTCTTAATGACAAGGGAATATGTTTGGACCAGAGAAATGTTGATGAGCTCCAAGTCTATTTATGTAAACTGAATTAATTAAATTTTAATCATATGATCAACGAATATCCTGGAAATTGTTTTCCAATCCGATATGAAATGGATATCATGATTATATCTGCGATAATTTAATTTTATCGTGGCATTTCTAAAGTTTCATTGATATATAAATATCTATTCTGTATCCCATATATCCGATTTTAAAACTGCGTTTCACGAACCATGATTATAAACTAGAAATAATTACATAATCAGAAATAATTGAAATATTATCATATCAATACAGATAGGTACGGCATTGATGTGACTTCGTGTAGTGGTACAGAGGAAAGTCTAAGCAACTGTTCCTCAAGAACAGGACTATGTCCGTCTGATCATGCTGTCGGTGTCGCTTGTTCTGTCAGATTCTCACAGGTGATAATTTTTTATCATTTTCAAATAATTACCAGCCCATTTGACATCTGTTGGCTACTCTATAGTTCGTGAATGGATAGGTTCTGATTAAGTGGAATCACATGTATGATAACTAGTATATCATATATACGAAGTATTAAATTTACGAAGAAAAGGCTTCTTCATCCTTTTTGATTATATTAGGCGATGGTAACCGATTCCATATTTATATTCTTACTAAACCAATAATTACTTTATTGGTTAAATACATGTTGGGTCTGATACTCAAAGGCCATCGGTGGCACTCGCTTCCTCAAATTTATATCCTTTGTCTAACGCACCTGCTGGTCCTAAATATTTAAACACCAATCGCTGGTTGCTCATGTTGCACTCGGTTGTGGGTGATACACGGCCGTGGGGCACGATATTTTAAGTCTAAAGTGAATCCACAGTGAATGTTAGCCCAGCATTCCCCGACTGGGACTCGAACTCGCGATCTTTCGTCTTTTGGTCCTGTGATCTACTACCCTCCCCGTGGACCACAAAAGCATGGGCGTTCATCAATATCACAGAAATTTAGGCAGTGCTTTTCTAAGACACGTGTACATGGTAGAACTAGAAAGACGTTAGAACTTTCTTTACTCTCAGTGTTCTGAAAACAGGAATAAATTTTTGTTTACTTTTTGTTCCCATAAACCACAAAAACATTCGTTCATGAAAGTTTCCGTTTTTTAACACATATTTCCACAATGAACAATTCATTACATCATCTAGAAAAATCGAACCGTTTGGAAACAAGGATATAATAATATTATTTTTATTGTATTATACATATGTCAATACTTTATACCCTCAATGGAATCACACGTGGGTAATGGTAACATCAAGAACAATTCAGAAGCTTTTTATTTTATTCTTATAGCATTTCCAAGGAAACAAATCTTTGCTGAGAGGAAGGATTTTTTATCAAGGAATACTTCAGATTTGGCGTGATCAGGAGTGGCGACATGTTTGTGACACTAACTTTACACTAGAAGACGCCAGGGTTGTTTGTCGTCAGCTCAGAAACCTCACATACTCTCGGTTTATGATTCAACACATACGTACAGGCAAGATCACGTCTTTGCATTGTTACTAAACATATCACCGATACGCGACATATGCAAAATTACATAGTGATACAGAAGTACTAATCAGTTGTGTAACATAAATTCTCTGTATAAATACAGACATGAAAAAAAAATACTTTTCTCTATTACTGAGACATATATAACACATGGATTAACATGAATCATATGGGGGCATTGCAGAAAATTATTCATTTTTTATGTAATAACTGAAATGGTCTATACCTGTAAATAGGTAAAGATGGAACTCTCTAAAAGATAAGACCACAAATTGGAAATGAATTATTTCCACTGATACTGGTATCGTAAATAATTTCAGATCATGCGCTGTTGCAAAAGGTGGTCAACTCGTCGATGCAGGATGAAGTATGTCCACGTATGGCAGCCAACAGATTTGTTTGTTCAAACGTGAACTTTTATTGTGAAGAGGTTGGTTCACACCAGCAGAAGGTGTATTTCAAACTTTTGAAAAATATAATTTATTGAAGTTGATAGATCTAACATTCTTATATGAGACTGAAATATAAGGAAAATAGCACAAATCGAAATTATTATAGTTAATCATGTCTATCAAATCTATATACCTCATTTTTATGATAGTTCCTGCTTTGATTGGTACCCGTGCATATTAAATATTCCGTTTGTATATATACAAATATTGTATGAATGGTTAATTTAACAACAGTTTTTTTCAACGAAATCAGCAATACTCGTGTGCCCACAATCACCACGGTTCAGAAGAATGTAAAATGTGTGGACATTGTGAGGGCGGTAGGTGTTTTCCAGACACTGGAGAATGTCCCGACGGCAGGTGTTCTCCTGGTCACGTGGGACAGAAATGTGATACAGGTAATGTAAATTCTGCATAATTATTCAAGGGAAATTACCAAAAGAAAGAATTCAATATAAAATTAACAACAGCTACTCCCTAGTTTACATAACACCTAAAATAAAAACACACGGATTAATTTTTGGGGGGTATTATCTAAAAAAAATTACTTTTTTGCGATCTGAAAAAGTAGTGACAAAGGTCTGCAGGAATAAGATAGCAGAATGTAATAATAAAACATGATTAAATGTTTCGATTCTCCTAATCACAATAGAAAGCGATTTGTCGATATATCACTTATTATTCAATTAGAATGTACTGACCGGAAATGGGGTGAAAATTGCGGACAAAAATGTGGGAAATGTAAAACGGGCCAACCATGTGACGTCAGACATGGGACCTGCCCCGAGGCTGCGTGTGAGGACGGGTATATCGGAAGTAACTGTGACTTGGGTGAGATATCCAGGTGTTTTTTTATGTCGTCTGCACATATGTTCCGAGATTTATCATTGAAATTGTTAGTCGGGATCCGAATCGTACCTCCATGAATAAGCCAACTCATCCGTTTCTAAAAAAATAGAAAAACTATCTAGAAAAAAATCTTTATATGATTAGAATCATCTCAGTAAAATAAAATTTTGAATTATTCTAAAACACGTAATATTCACAGTGTGTCCGAGGGGGAAGTGGGGTCATGGCTGTCGTAACAAATGCGGTAAATGCGCTTTGGGAACGTGTCACGCCGTAAATGGGAGTTGTCCTGCTCACAAGTGTGAGGCCGGTTATCATGGTGAAACATGCAAATCAGGTAAGCATTAGATATTGGTGACAAATTATTGTCGCCGGTGAATGATAGATCCTAAATCCAGATATCCGAAACAGAAATAGAGACACCTTATAAAGATTTATAGTTAAGTGAAGATTGTTCGTGGTCTAAGTATTCAACAACGATCTGATTAATTTTGTCCTTACTAATATCACTTGTGTCCAAAAAGAGACATGTCCAATTTTTGTGTACACAGAATGCCAGTCTGGTAAATGGGGTCTTGGTTGTTCAAACAACTGCGGGAGTTGTATCGGAGATCAATGTGACAAAAAGAGCGGAAAATGTCTGACAGAACTGTGTCTCCCTGGTTTTCGTGGAGAAACGTGCCAAGAAGGTTAGTCATGGGTAACAATTATATCTCCTGTATTTTGGAGGAACATTTCGATGATGACTGAAAACCATGCGTCTGGGAACAACCTAAACATAAATCGTTAAATTCACCACATATTTCAAGTTTATATTTTCAAAAGTACACACCTGCCATTATCGAACCCTTTCAATACATTTTCTTTTGGGCCCTCTGTAAAAATTATCAAAAGAGCATATTAATTCTACTTTCCGGGAAAACTGACGGGTGGACTTTAGCAATTAATATCACGTCACGTTTTGTGCATTTCTAACAGTTAGTTTCAACTAAACTCTTGTGACATAGAAAAATGTCTTTGCAATGTATATGTGCTTTGGTCATTTTCATATTTGTTAAACTAGTTTATACATATTTTGTTTATACTAATATATATATATATATATATATATATATATATATATATATATGTATATATATATATAAATATATATATATATATATTGAATTTGTATGCAAAAATTTTCATCGTATACTAAACAAGGCCACAGAGCTAACTGGCCTTTCTGATGATCATACTGGTACTCCATTTTCCTATTCCATTTTCTCATTCCAGATTCATGCCTTTGTATTAATGCTCAGACAGCTGATGAGGTTAAAGAAGCTTGCCTTGATACGTCTACTGGAGTTGGCCTCATTGCGACTTTCTTTGTACTTGGAGCAGTTGCTATTGCAGTTTTTGTCTTCCAGTACCTGTACTTGAGCAAAGGATACAAAATAAAGTTGAGGTGATGTCACTGGATAAATTACTGTATTTCACAAACCGACACGTTTGTTTTAAATTCATATAAGACGTCCTTTAAAGTATAAACGTATATTTAAAGTATATTTCTTTAGCATCCTGGCTGTAAGTTCTTCATGAATGTATGCTACTAAATAAAATTTGCATTCATTAAAAAAAAACATTTAACAAACAGTTTAAAATAAGATTAGAGAAGGCATCAGATTAGAGTGTCAGTATCTTGTTCATTTCTCTTTATAAAGAAAAATAAATTTGAAATTTAGTTTTTAGCCAGATATTAACATGGTAGAGAAAAAATACTTTCTCACGACATTGGTTTGTAGTTATATGCTAAATCACAGAAGGGTGGCTTAAATTAACTGGATGCTTTAGACCCTGCACTTTAAGGATTTTTTTTAAAATAATTTCAAAATATCAATCGAATATGTATGATTTCATCAGTAAATGTAATACCAGAAAGTGCACTTTACAAGTTTTAAGCTTATATGTAAATATTTTAGGAGGTCTCATTTAAATTGGTAGTAACTTTCGAGAAAATGCTTATGGAATATTACCATAACCAGGCATACAGTTAAAGACATCAAGTCGATTTCATACCCATAGTAACAGAAATGATACGGTCCTAACTTTAACACTTTGGAAGTATTATAATTTGCTATACTCACTATATAATAACAGTATTTATACTGTGCTTTAAGTGTATCAAAAATGTGGACCGGCTCACCTAAAAGAATCAACTGAAAGCAATGAAAAATCAAACCATATCGGACTGCCGTTTCATATTTTTTCCTTTCCATTTAGAGTGAGCTTTCTTTTAAATTAAATAACTGAAATGCAATCACGAGATGCACATGTATATAAACATGCAATGATGAACACATCCGTTTTATTGGAATTTGCCTATTACTCGTTCATTTACTATACTTAGACGACTTAACTACGTAGTTTTCGTTTATAATAAAAAATTACGCGCGGCAATAATAACAGAAAGCTTGATGAGTTTAAATGGTAACACTATTTTAATCTGTACTAATGTAACAACATGAGTTAACAATCATCTTTTCTTTGATTGACACAGTTTACATTAATATAGAAATTAAGGCTTATAAATGTTTCTTGTAATGAACTGTCACAGAAAATAAATTGTATTATTCTCAATGCTGGCCATGGACCACGCCACATGACTCAGTAGATTATCAATGTATTACGTACATATAGACCTGGAATAAAAGACCCAGGATAATGCATTTCGTCATTATTTGGTAATTCATTGATTACTGCATCCAGTAGTGCACAGGTCTTAGAGCCGGGAGAACGTGAGTTCGAATCTCAGCCGAGGCGGCGAGTTTATTTCACAGTCGGTCCCACCCAGGTTGTGCGCTCTGCAGGCTTAATGTGAAGGTCGTGCCCGACGGCACACACACAAACGAGTGCGCCTTTCGGGGGTTCCTCGGTGGTATAACCCAGCCGTGAGGACGATTACGCTACCAGGGGCTGCAGGTGTAGTAGTCACCGGACCTGGTTAACGCCAGGATATAATAATTGAGAGGAAGCATGTGATACTGTCCTGTCACGTAGTCCGAAACCGCTATGGAATTCTGCAGATGTACATATACTTAGTTAGGTTAGCATTTGAAAAATATGGAGGCGGTTACCTCAAGAAAATATTGAAAAAAAGCACACAGTAAATATCTCACTGGAATGTTTTTAAATAATATTTATTACATGGGGGGGGGGGGGGGTTCTAAGCCCCATTGCTCAAAGAATATGGGTAACAGAGACCTTATTTCAAGTTTCCAAGGATATTTTAACAGACCTCCCTGGATGTCAAGTTAAAAGATTCTAGGACCATGGGTTACAATTTGTGCCCTGTTAACGGACGACTGCATCTTTGAAGGTCTCAAAAATAGTGGGGCAACCAGTCTGCAGGAACTGAGGAAACACTCCATGATGCATATGCATGCAAAGATTCATGCCTATCAATGCACTAGTTGTTCAGATACTAGAACTTTTGTATAAAATTTTTAGTTATTCTTATCGGTACTTCTGAGACCCTTAGCTCGGACAATAGACCTAATGGATGACAGAGACCTAATTCCAGGTTTCCAAGGAGACTTTTTCATGGGCGTTTCTGCATTTATGGATACAAAGTTCTAGGTCCAGTCATTGCAATTTGTGCCCTGTAAAAAGAAGACCACTCAAAAATAAAGAAAAAAATAGTAGAAAATAAAAAAAAATCTAGATGGCGCCACCAGTCTGCAGAAACTGATGAAACATTCCATGACCAATATCCATGCAAGGATCATGGTGATCAATGCATTAGTTGTTCATACGCTTGAGCTTTTGTATCAAATTTTTCATTATTCTGGGGGGGGGGGGGGGGGACTTCAGAGATCCATAGCTTGAAGAATATGGGAAACAGAGACCTAATTCCGAGTTTCCAAGGAGACTTTTCATGGACCTCTCTGGATATACAGTTAGAAGATCCAGGTCTAGCCGTTACGATTTGTGCCCTGTTAACAGATGACCGCATCTTTAAAGGTCTCAAAAATAGAGAAGAAAATGTAAAAAAAAATCGAAAAAATACAGGTGGCAGCACCAGTCTGCAGAAACTGACGAAACACCCCATGATTAATATCCATGCTTAGAATCATGGTGATCAATGCATTAGTTGTTCAGAAACTTGAGCTTTTGTATCAAATTTTTCATTTATCTGGGGGGTACTTCAGAGCCCCATAGCTTGAAGAATATGGGTAACAGAGACCTTATTCCAGGTTTCCAAGGAGATTATTCATGAACCTCTCTGGATGTAAAGTAAGAAGATTCCAGGTACAGTGGTTACGATTTGTCCCCTGTTAACGGACAGACGGCCAGACTTACAGTCAGTTGAGCTTATAATAAAATGACAAATTGACGTGAAACATCCAAAAAAATAAAATATAAACACTATATACTGACCGTAGATGCACATGTTATAAAAGAAGAGAGTCTGGCAGATACATCTTACGCAAAGAAGGGGCTATTCTGGACTAGGCCTCAATTTAAGTTGGGCAGTTCTTGGAGACAATGTTTTGGCCGGGCATTACATAAGGCCAGCTAGATTTTAAGGACCCACGTCTGATCAAGGGAATAATTAATAAAAAAAAACACATTCCTATGTATACAAACTGACAAAAATTACGACCACACTATTGTATAGGACACGTTCAAACAGATATATTTAGATACATTACACCGTTTAGCCGACCTCTCATTGATACCAGATGACCCGTCGACCTTGCCGTGACGTCATAATTTATAATATACACTCTTCTCAATAGGGCAATTTCGGCTAAGCTGCTGGCCAGCTGCCAGGCACAGGGGTGGGCCCAAACACAGCCCTGCTTGACCAGGGCACTGCTGTGTGTATGTACTGTGTATATAGGTCAGCACGCACATTGTTTGTTGAAGCATATAGTTATGGATACTATATTCAGTATGAAGTCTGTAAAGGAGCTTCAAACATTTGAAAGAGAGGAATAATAATTGCACAGAGTAGGACAGCATGTCAATAATATTCGAAGATGCAGATGGAAAACTTATCCTTAACAAGAAACACACTGATTTCACCCAGGTACAAGCACAAATAGCATGCACAGGAATTCACAACTGTTCTTTCGTGGGATTCATAAATAAAGGAAAACATGTTGTTAATGTAACCTTTAATGAAGTGTTCTGGAATTAAATATTGTACAAGTTAATTAACTTTTATGAAATTCATTTGCTCAAAACCTTTACTGGTGACATTGAAAAATGTAATAATTGGCCCAGTCATTCTATCTCATATTCAATGCATATTTCAATTTATGCCAAGCCCTGCTTTAAAACGCACAGCCCTGCCACAAGAGTGAGTTTTATTGACAAATATCTCATTTTTATTGCGATAATCCCTGACTATATCTTAAGTTTTGATTTGTCTTATGGCACGTTCAACATATATTATGCATACACTGGCAACTTTCCTCAAGTTTTGATGGCTTTTACCCCAGTGTTTTCCCCCCAAGACTGAAAATAGGCATATTGTGCGTGGCTCTCCTGGGCAGTAGCAAAGGCCTAATGTTGAATTCTCAAACCGCCATTATTTCATCCCTAGGCTATAAACACTACAGGGACCTGTACTCTTTCACAATGGCAGCATCACAGATGGACCCAGGATAAAGTTTTGAAACAAAGATGAAGCTTAGCATAATCCAAACAAGCATTTGGAATGTATTTGTTTATAATTGGACAGAGTACCTCTCTGATTCATTGGTCCAAATGGATTTTCTACTCTTAATTCTGTGTAGATAATGATGAACCTTGCTAAGCCCTGTTTGTTAGGTAAAAATATACAGGTTAATAAACCTTTACATTTGGAGGCTTGAAAAGTTCATTTTGATGATGAAAACCCTGCAACATGAGCTTGGGATAAACAAAAATGGAAAGCCAGAAAATGAAATGTTCACCATCTTAGCCTCTTTTGATATGCACAAGTGTCACCAGAAATTCCAAAAAGAGAAGCAGTTTTGTTCTTTTGCTTTAGCAGACCCTCCCCCATTTTATTATAACTTAGTAAAACAACAACAAAGGACAGCATGCAACGGACACACACACACACACACACACTACAGGGCTGCTTCATGTATGTATGGGGACATACTGACCAGTAGCTCAGCCGAGCACAGTGTTTTGGCCCA
Organism: Sipunculus nudus; assembly: GCA_026874595.1. NCBI lineage: Eukaryota > Metazoa > Annelida > Sipuncula > Golfingiida > Sipunculidae > Sipunculus > Sipunculus nudus. Next base: position 14,713,823 of record CM049321.1, read on the forward strand.
CCCCAGCATCTGGCACCCTGCCAGCAACTTAGCCGAAGTGCCCCTATTCTCTGGAGCACAGTCATTCAAGATGCCCGTTATTGAAAGATACATGTGAAACTTTAATCATAATATCGTTGCCCTTTTATTTTGTTATGGAGTAGGAAAGTGCATATTTGTGACTTAACACATATTTCAAGGAATATTTCACATTTCATATTTCACAAATTTAAGCTCAGTTTCAGGCATGTCAGACTGAACAATTAATGACTTCTCATAATTGATGACACCCGACAACCAGTCATCCGGTCACACACATATAGGCTTCTCTCCCAATTTAATCAGAGAACAGTACACCAAACCATTAAGGTCTATTTTAAGTCTGTACAAACAGAAATAGTGTCACAGAATGACTTATGTGTTTAGTCTTTATTAGGGAATGTTAGAACACAATTAAAACATGTTATTTTATGAGACTCCGCATGTGTATATAAGCACTGTCCTCCAAATAGGACTGCAGTTCAGTCTATAACTGGATGTATGTCAGGTCAGACTTGGGATTTTCCAGAATACTTTCATCCAGTAAAAACTGGCAGAACTTATTAAGTCAACTTATAACTCTGATGTAATTGTGACCTACTTTGGGTCATCCAATAAGGTTTAGCTTTTATGACGAAATGCAGAAATATGGATATGAATGTCTCATATGTCATGTGAAAGCTGTGTAACAAAACTATCTGTAGTGCGCACAGAGAGTCAGAGAGAGAGAGGGACCATGTCTAGCTGGGCACTGCAGGGCCTCAGCAAAGACTGGCCCAGACTCTGTCCTGTGAATAAAGGCTTCTATCATCAAATTGGTCTTGGAACATTGTCAGCCACGCGCATCAGCAACTGCTTGTGATACAGTGTGAGGACATCTCCCCACCCCACATCTGTATCATTATGGTGGAGACCGGGTCCCGTATCATTATGGTGGATGAACCAGGATTCACTTCTAGCACATCAACACCAGAAACGATAACAGTGCTGCCAGTTGGAGTGAAGACAGAAGATCCCCCTCTTGCAGCCACAGATGCCATTGACTGGTCTACCAACCCATGCATTGGAACTACAACCCAGGTACTGGATCACAGCCTAACATCAAGAATGTCATCTCTGCTGCTTAAGGTATCACATTTGCTAAGAACTCTCTCTTCAAACTTTAACTTGGCTGCAGTTTCTCAGGGCTCTGCTTGAGAAGATCAAAGACTCTCCCTGTATCTTTAAACCAAAAGGACACTGTAAATCAGCATATTGCTTTAACCGTGACTTCAAGTTGCAAAAATGACTTTTTTCACTTCAAAAAGTGCTGTGAAATAAGCCTGAGATCATCATTGTTCCTGACCAGCCACCAAAAAAAATCAATATCGGGACAAGCCAGCTTCAGGCCTATGTCAACAATAATACTGGCAATACCACGTGCACTGTGTTTTGTGTGACAACAAGTTCCTCGCTATGTTCCTGCAACTACTAGAAGCAGATTTGCCGTTTAACCGCTATCTTCTGCATCACCTTCCATACAATGACTCCAGAAAGAAAAAAGAAGCCAAGTCAGCAGAGAAGACAACAGAAGACCCAGAGAAGACAAGGTTTCCTGAGGTAATGAAAAACAAAACCAGAGACTCTGAATTTTACATGCCCAAAGTAAATTTGTGGCATATTTCAGAATATTTTGCATGTATAGGTTGTAATACAAAAAAAATATGTATGTAGTTACTAGTACTCTATAACTTTCTCTTATTGATGTGTCATAGTTGTAACATGATATAATTTAATGTCTCTATCTTATTGATATAGTTAGGAATAAGTTTACAAGACCACAGCAAAAGGTGTAGAACTGTCAATGTTAGATTTGATACAGTAATGTCTATCTCAGACGTTAATATGCAATGTCACAAATGACTATATTGATTTACATTCAAGAATACCTAGAGTAGAGCAATATGCAAACCCATCAGCATGTTATCTTTCATTTATATTGAGATTTTCTCATGTGTTGTTCCATACCAAATCATCAGGTATCATGATGCTCTCTTGGCTAAATTTAATGGAATGGTAGCACATTGTGTCACCAAAGCACAATGGGATGCTTATTTCAATTGTCACAGTTTGGTCCTCAAACACGGGTTCTTGGGAAGCCCCCCAATATATAGGGAATTGGACAAACTGGGGAGTGTGATGACTCCAAAAATCAATAATGCACTGACCTGTGGTCACATTATTGCCTAAAACAAGGGTTTGATATGGTTAACCTCATTAATAGCTGGAAATGCCAGGCAAGATATGAAGGTTAGCCCAGGAATTCTTCTCATAGGAATTTCACATTTACGCATACTATGACAGACATGTTTCATGAGCAAATGCATTCTGGTCATGCATTCATGATACTGTTAACCCATAAACCAAGATGTGGAATGACAAGGTTTCGATCATTAACAGTATTCTTTTAATTTACATCATCACTCTACAGATGTATGTTTGATCTTACACATAAATAGCATGCAATAAAACTACCATCAAAATCCATATATGGTTAGATCGATACGTGCAACTGTCAGGGATTTATTTTCATTATCATTACATTTTCACACAACTTTCGCCTTGTTCATGCACAAAAAATGGTAATCCATGGGAATATATGTATAACATTCCTCTGTCGTTAGGAATGACATTATGTCTGTCATGTACTTATCCGCTGGTAAGGTACACCAGTTGTGTTATGCTAAAGGATTAGTAAATCAACCTTCCATTATTCTCAAGTCAACTTGTCCCAATGGCAAGTATGAAAGCCAAGATGTATTTTGAATCATTGGTACTGATCAACACACAGAGCAGATTGTCATGTACCTATGTATATGTTAAACTCTTAGGCACAAGAGTATATAAACTTTGTCAGATTAGGAATTCATGATCACTTTTCCCATAGGAATTGTATGTTTAGCTACAGGCATTGCTAATTCACTTGTTATAATTGGTAATGCATATTGTTGTTATACAGAACATGTTTATTCAACATCACTTACTGTATGGTAGAATGGTTCACATACTTTGAATTATTCCATTGCTTACACAGTATGCATAGTACTTGTATATTCTAGCTGTGCATTCATTATGAACATGATGCTATAATCATATCTATTAAGATATTTATTTATTGATTCTACTTAGATGCTGTCATACATATATAATCTGCTGCTGTACTGCTTATATTAGGATGTCAAATAATGTCATCATAGTTGCGATGTTGTCACTGATTACTTATACATCAGCATTTTATCTTCTAGATAATGTTTAGGATTGTCCATTCACAAAAAAAGAAATTCTGTGTTAGTTAGCATATATGTGTAGCTATATATATCTCCTTTCTCAGCTTATTAAGCTTTAGCTTAGGCGTTGTTGTACTGCTACATAATTTTAAAATAGGCACTTCCTTATTCCTTACACTGTTACATCTGGAACTGTGACATATGTTCATGTACTTCACATCTATATTGATATGTGCAATCTATTACACCTCAGTGATGTAATACTTTACTCTCTACAGACATATATCCAACACACTGTCACTAGTGCCAGCTAGTTCATTTACATTATGGCACCTGATCTTGCAGTAAATGCAGACTTAAGCAGTGTATCTTGATCTTTACACATTATGTATTTCTGTCATCTACATTCCGGTTATCCTTCTTGAAATAACTAAATTTTTCTCCGACTTAGCCAATGAGGCCGGAGCCTCATTCTGAATACCAGAGGGATATGTTATGGAGTAGGAAAGTGCATATTTGTGACTTAACACATATTTCAAGGAATATTTCACATTTCATTTTTCACAAATTTAAGCTCAGTTTCAGGCATGTCAGACTGAACAATTAATGACTTCTCATAATTGATGACACCCGACAACCAGTCATCCGGTCACACACATATAGGCTTCTCTCCCAATTTAATCAGAGAACAGTACACCAAACCATTAAGGTCTATTTTAAGTCTGTACAAACAGAAATAGTGTCACAGAATGACTTATGTGTTTAGTCTTTATTAGGGAATGTTAGAACACAATTAAAACATGTTATTTTATGAGACTCCGCATGTGTATATAAGCACTGTCCTCCAAATAGGACTGCAGTTCAGTCTATAACTGGATGTATGTCAGGTCAGACTTGGGATTTTCCAGAATACTTTCATCCAGTAAAAACTGGCAGAACTTATTAAGTCAACTTATAACTCTGATGTAATTGTGACCTACTTTGGGTCATCCAATAAGGTTTAGCTTTTATGACGAAATGCAGAAATATGGATATGAATGTCTCATATGTCATGTGAAAGCTGTGTAACAAAACTATCTGTAGTGCGCACAGAGAGTCAGAGAGAGAGAGGGACCATGTCTAGCTGGGCACTGCAGGGCCTCAGCAAAGACTGGCCCAGACTCTGTCCTGTGAATAAAGGCTTCTATCATCAAATTGGTCTTGGAACATTGTCAGCCACGCGCATCAGCAACTGCTTGTGATACAGTGTGAGGACATCTCCCCACCCCACATCTGTATCAATTTGAAGAAACAAGTGAGACTTTAATCGTAATGGCTTTGCTCTTTATTGTGAGAAACATGTCAAACTTTAATGAATATGGATTTGCTCATTACTGAAAGAAACATGTCAAACTTAATGACAATTTGTTTGCTTTTTATTGTAAGATACATGCGACACTTTATTCACAATGGCTTTGTCCTTTATTCTAAGAAACGTGATACTTAAATATCAATGGGTAAGCTCTTTATTGTAAGATACATGTGAAACTTAAATCATAATGAGTTTGCTCTAGTGTGACTTTTGTTATGCAACGTAAGATGAGACGATTGGGAGAAACATTTACCACACTGTTCACACTTGTATGGTTTCTCTCCAGTATGAATCCTTTTGTGCATATTTAGAGTGGATAAACGGGAGAAACACTGGCCACACTGGACACATTTGAATGGTTTTTCTCCTGAATGAATTCTTCTGTGCGCAGAAAGATCAGGTAATCGGGAGAAACATTTGCCACATTGTTCACACTTAAATGATTTCTCACCCGTATGAACTTTATAGTGCGTTGTAAGATGCGAAGATTGGGAGAAACATTTACCACACTGTTCACATTTGAATGGTTTGTCCCCAGTATGAATCCTTTGGTGCGAATTAAGATGAGAAAATTGGGTGAAACATTTGCCACACTGATCACATACGAATGGTTTCTCACCTGTATGATTCCTACAGTGCACAGTCAGATCAGATGATCGGGAAAAACATTTGCCACACTGATCACACATGAAAGGTTTCTTTCCTGTATGAATTCTATTGTGGAAAGTAAGCTCTGTTAATTGGTAGAAACATTTGTCACATTGCTCACATTTGAATGGTTTCTCGGCATTATGAATTCTATTGTGTCGAGTCAAATGAGATGAATGACGAAAACATTTACCACATTGTTTGCACTTGAAAGGTTTCTCTCCAGTATGAATTCTTTTGTGTCCATTAAGATGATGCAATTTGGAGAAACATACACCACATAGCTCACATTTAAATGGTTTCTCTCCAGTATGAATTCTTTTGTGCACGGACAGCGCAGACGATTTGGAGAAACATTTACCACACTGTTCACATTTGTAAGGTTTCTCGCCAGTATGAATTTTAATGAATCTCGTACATGGTCCAGCACGTTTACCACTGCGGACACATTCGAACGGATCCTCCCGAGAATGATTCACCTTGTGCCCGGTCAGAGCTGATAACCTAGAGAAAGTTCTGCCACACTGTTCACATTTGAATGGTTTCTCTTCATTTGTTTTACTGAGGGACTGTTTTGTTCCTCGGGGATATTTCTCATGTTCAAGATGCCCTATACTTTTCTTTTTGTGGCTCTCTGTGTGTTCCTTAAATATTTTTTCTTCATCGAAACACTTTTCACAGAAGTTACATTCAAAGGTTTTCTCATTCAGTGGCATGTATTGTCCTTCTGGAGATTCACATTTGAATGGCTCCTCCTCAGTTGGTTGTCTAAACGGTTTCATTTCACTGGGATTAAGAGCACATTTCTCATATACTGGATGCCCTATCCTTTCCTTTTTGTGGCTCTCTGTGTGTTTCCCAAATATTTTTTCATCCTGGAAACATATTTCACTGAAGATACATTCAAAGGTTTTGTCATTCAGTGGCATGTGTTGTCCGTCTGGAGATTCACATTTCAATAGTTTATCTAGGTCGTGTGGAGATAACTTTTCTGAATCCATTTTACATATGTACCTGCAACCAAAATGAAAACAACTAAGTAAGCTAACGTGCATAGTACACCCAAAGAAGCTTAAGAAAATATTAAGTCAAAAAAGCTCAAAGTTTTGTTATCTTTTTACGTCACCGTTTTTTCATTATTTTAATGATGCATTTCCACTGCCAGCCCACTTAACAATTTGTTCCATTTCTGCAAATGAAAACACTCGGGATGGGAGCTAAGCCTCCATTTGTAGCATCCCCCCACCCCTGATGGAAATTAGCAATTCAAAACTAGACGTTTCTGGCATTGGAAACCCATAGTGCTTATCTCAAGACTGGGCACAAATCCCTTCTACAATAGGCTCCCTTCTTCTGAAGCATATAATTAAACTTTACAAGACTAAACAAATTAAAGAATAAACATCTTGTTGGAAATAATTTGTGTCAAATTTGATGGGAAAATATGCAATCATTCAAAGGATATGGCTTCATAAAAATCCTATATTTCCGCAGACTTTACCTTGTAGGTCAAGGTCACAGTTTTCAAAACTCAGCCATCTTTGTTAAACAATTTGTGTTTTAAATCTGAAGGGAAAATTAAACATAGGCTTTCAAAACGTATGGGGTTCGCCATAATTATGCTTTTTGGCTGATGTGAACTTGGACACTAGATGAAACCACAACCGAGAAACAGATGTCATGATGCACCGTAAAAGTCGTTGCAGAAGTCGCATCCTTATTACAAGTCGCACCCTGACTTTTAGGATCCCCATGGGGAATAGCTTATCAAGTTTAGTTTCAGGAAAAGTCCATAATATAGGTCGCACCCAGACTTCAGAGGCGTCCCAACCACCTGATACATATGAAATTTTAGTATCATTCTTTGCGATGCAAGACTACAACCAACGTCCCCGTAGTACTTATGTGGTTTATAAACTAATTAAAAACCATTTAAACATAAAAACAATTGGACAGCTTTAATACAATGTTTATATTTAAGGAATAACAACAGAATCTTGACATATTAAGTCGGGGTTTAATTGTCAGGTAAGATTTGTACAGTGCCAAAGTCAGCTGCGTCGGATAACAATTTGTGCTGTGAAACGATGTCATTGTTGCTGTTTCTTACTAGGTTAAGTAACATTAGAATGCAATCATCAAGTTAAATGACTGTATTAATAAACTTAAAGAGTCTGAGGCAAAATACTATCACAATCGAGCAACTCTTTAAATCGTTAAAGATCGTCAAACGTAGGGTGGATTCATTAGACTATGATTAGTTTGCGTACGCGTGACGAGTCCCAATCCGTCGCATTGGGCATGATTTTAACCTACTTAAGACAACTGAAAGATGGAAAGAATAATTTAGTTTAAATTTATTCATCTAATTTCTGAAATGGGCTCTAAAACTGAATTTAGTAACCCTTGAATTAATTGTTACAACCACAGGCGCTTGAATCGCTATTTGTGTTGATATTGGCTTAAATCGTGTTCAATTTACCTTAACAACAGTCCCCTACCGTTTAATGAGCTGTAAACCATGTTATATCGCTTGCCGGTACTTGTTTATATAATAGATACACAAGGCCGGCATCCAAGTCTGCGGTGGGTTGGCGATAATACAAGAAATCAATTCAAATTCCCGAATATTTCAAAGATTTTCGAGGGAAGAAACTTACAGTCGTTAAATGGCCAGTTCTTCTTTCTATAAAAGCATTAACAATTCCAATACACACAGTGTACCACTTGTAATGAGCTCTTATTTGTAACTAGTCTGCATCCATTAAGCAGCTGTTACCCCAAACGAGGAAATCCCCATTTATCTTGGTCAGCAGTAGGGATTCCCCCCTGGAACCTAACACCTGATTGGTTGATAATGATGGAAATAGTAATCTGGGTTAAATATGTCTGCTCGTCGCTTAATGGATACAGACTCGTCCGCAGACTTGGATGCCGGCCTTGTGTATCTATTATATAAACAAGTACTGGCAAGCGATATAACATGGTTTACCGCTCATTGAACGGTAGGGGATTGTTGTTAAGGTAAATTGAACACGATTTAAGCCAATATCAACACAAATAGCGATTCAAGCGCCTGTGTTACAACTTACCATCTAGGCGCGGCACATGCACGGTATAAGTGAAATCACTGAAATATATGTCAGTCAACAAGGGGATAATGAACGCTTTATTGACCGGTCAGTTAAAAAAAAATCATTGAATTTACAGGTTTTATATTTACTGAGACTAATGATTTTTTTTATCTCGAAAACCCAATTTCCATCATTATTAGTGATTATATTCAAATTGCTTGGATGTATGGCAAACTCAGCCGTGTTGAACTAGACCTGTCATGACACCAAACGATGCCGGTTCCCGTGGAATTTAGGTACGTATGTGGCATTTTAAGTAAATAAAATATATACCTGTATGTTGTTATTTCATTGTATTGATTAATATGTCTTCATTAAAAAAAAATCACGAATACGTCAACGCACGATTGACCGTAATGCTTGCGTGCCGCCATATTGTTGACCGGGCATACGATCGTCCTGAAAGAGACACGGGTAACACACGAAGCAAATCATATATTTGCAGCTCACGTAAAACGTTATAACTTTTTTATCCAAAACGTTTGAAAACCACGAGATGGTGACAGTGACTTAACGGTTCTTAATATGAGAGTTGTTAACTGTGGATATCAGTCACGGAAGGCTTAGTTGACATGGGGATGTAAAGGTCATTGCACGGGTGACCCGGGGCTTGAATTTCCGCTACGCGGCTTCAAAGGTCAGCTGGTATTCAGCGATCAACCGGGCAGGCAAAAGAATTCACGACGTGTCTGTAGAGGATCAAGCTTGAATGACACGCAACTTTACATGCATAAACGGATATGGAACCGCGAGTTTTTCTGAATGACAAGCATACCCATATAGTTAACCGGAAAGAAAATGTACATCAAAGAGCGGCAGACTGGCATATGCGTCAAATTGACTCATGATATTACAGTAACGCAGATTAGGAAGTCACTTGAATTGCGGCTTGTCACAACGGGTAGGCCTTGAACTGGGCAAATTTAAAATTTGCATTTAATGTTAATAAAATGAAAATTCCGTCAGTTCACAAAATATAAGGCCCAAGAGATGATTAAAAGTGTAAATTATTGGGGAAAGACGTTTCACAAAGCACTGGATAAAGGTATCGCCGATTATCGCTCAACTGACGTCGTTCCATGTACCGGGAAAGCTGACTGAAACGGGATACATACGTATTACAAGTCGCACCCCGACTTTGCTAGAAAATTCTAGTTTTTAGAATTCGATTTCCTAGTACAAGTCGCGACTTCTGCAACGACTTTTACGGCAATCTGGCATTCCAAAAACAGGAAACAAGTGGCCCATGGGCCATGAGACTCAGCTGAATTTGAGATACAGTTGATGAATGTATTAATTACTGGTATTATGATCTGGTGAAGAATACAAATTTGTGAAAGAGCCTTGAACAATGAGTAGAGTGATTTCCAGGGGTACCCAAAATCATGCTTTTTGCCTATAGTTCTTAGAAAACAGGTTACACAGCCTGATTTGTGAAGTCCAAGATTTTATCAGGAACTCTTTAGATGCAATGTTCTACTTCAACCTACTACTTGTAGGGTAACCGCAATCTTTCACATGGCTCACAGAATATAGGTCAAAGTGATCTTATTGTTGGTTTCTAAGATTTTACATGGACATCCCTAGATCTTTATTAAACTAGATATTTCTTGGCAGTGCAGGTTCCTTATTATCCCCAGACAATTAATCCCCCTTCCCCCTTTAAGAATAGGCCCTCCATCTTCAGCAGCATATACTGACACTTGGCAAGCTACTATGGTTTCTGCCATCTATCAACATGATAAAACAATATTCTTCACCAAATATGGGGGAAAAAACAGTGAATCACTCTTGAGAAAAGAGCATTTATTTATTATACGAAAACAGGAAGATAGGTGGCGCCACCTGTCTGGTTTACAAGAAAAATATTCCAAGATGGATATACAAACCAAATTTAAGACCAATACCTTGAACCACTCTGGAGATATCAGCAATTTTCACCCAAAGCACATGTACAGATGGACGCCACACAAAACCATTCCAGATGGCGCCACCAGTTTAGAGTACAAGATGGAGGAGTCCAAGATCTTTGGATATGCACATGTTCAGGCCAATAGGGCAAATCACTCCTCCAAAGAGGGCTTTAATTTATTCTACAAAAAAGGGCAGGTAGGTGACGCCACCTGTCTGGTTTATGAGAAAACTTTCAAATATGGATGGACATGCCATTTTTCTTACCAATACCTTGAACCAATCAGGAGATATGAGCAATTTTTACTGAATGCAAATGTATGGATGGATGCCACACAATTATAATTGCAGATAGCACCACAAGTCTTGGACATAAAATGGAAGTATCCAAGATCAGTGAACATGCACAATTTGAGCCCAATCTGCCCATTAATTTTAGACTTATAATGCTCGCTGTACTGTCAAGTTGCAATGATGGGGTATTGACAGGCACGAATCCATGCATCCCTTATTACAATATTTATGATTTTGTGTGATGTCACCATATATGGCAATATTTAAGGTCAAGGCCACTCTCATGACCCCAATTTAAAAATACATCATCCCATAACCCATGTCTATGTATATGCATAATATGAAAGAAATCTGTCCATTAGTTTTTGAATTATAATCCTCACATTACTGTTTAGTGGCAATGATGGGGGTTTTAAATGACACAAAACAATAGAAAGATAAGAGGTGGCTCCACCAGTTTCCGGTACATGACAACACTATCCAGTATCTTCAGTCAACTTGATTTTTGGATCAATCCATGCAAGATTTCTTGAGATATTTAAGATTTTGTGTGATTTTCCCCAAAATGGACCTATTCAAGGTCAAGGTCACTCTCCTAGTACAGGTCATGACCCCATTTTAAATAGGCTTTGTCCTCTCACCAATATCTATGCGATTTCAAGTTTGGTAAAGATCCATAAAATATTTTTTGAGTTATCACGTCAAAACAAAATCTCTGCGGAGGCGACGGCGGCGTGATCATGCTTAAACCATAGTATACCGACTTTGTCTGGGGATACAATTTTCTAGGTCCAGCTGCGACGATTTTGCCTACCAGACCAACTGGGTTCTTAAATTATATTCTTTCACATACCTTGCAGAATATAAGTCACCGTGACATATCAGGTTTCCAAGGAAATTTAACAGGAGCCTCCCCCCCCCCTTCAATCATATTCAAATTGGAAGGTCCAATTAAAACAAATCATGCATATCTCTCTTGTAGGTTGTTCAAAGCATGTTCTTTCACATAGCTTGCAGAGTGTGGCCTTGTTTCATTTGTCCATGAAAACATTACAATGACCTCTATTTACATTAAGAAAGACGTTTCTTGATCCAGTAGTTAAGATTTCTGCCCTGTCTTGAACTTTCTGTGTGATTAAAATTAGGTTTTCTGATCACAGCTCAGGTGTTAAAGCAGATTGCCCAGGACTTCCTTGATTTTTTTCAGTTAGACAGTTCAGGGTCGAACATACTGATCTCTTTTATGATTCAAAGGAGTTTTGCCATGGACCTCTCTGGATGTCATATTTGAAGGTTCTGGGTCCAACAGTAAGTGTTGTGTCCTGTATGACAAACTAGGTGTTCATAATCATGTCTTTTGGTCACTATCTTGAAGAACAAAGGTCACCAGGACCTAATTTTAGGTTGCCAAGGGGATTTACCCAGGACCTCCCTCGATGTTGAGTTAGAAGTTTCCATAGTTGCGGTTTCAATTTGTGCCCATCTGTCTTTTCAGGGTGTGAAAATAATGTTTTTTCCCTAAATCTAACAGAATAAAGGTCACAATTATTTATTTGCCATTTCCAAGGACAATTACTCAGGACCTCCCAAAATGTCATTTTTGGAAGATTCTTGGCAAAATGAATACAATTTGTGCCCTGACGGACCCACTGGGTGTGCAAAAGCATGTTTTCCACATGTAGCTCTTAAAAGTATATAGTTCAATATGACCTTATTTCAGGTTACCACAGAGAATTACCTGCATTACCTCGTTGGATGAACAGTAAAAAGTTTCTAGTACTTATGGTTACACCTTGTGCCCTGTTTATCTCCAAATCGCTTCACTTGGAAGGTCCAAAAACTAGAGGAAACAAGACACCCAGGGGTCACTGTGCTCAGCTGAAGTGACCCTGACGGTGAAAATACTAAAAATATAAAATTATGAGGTCAAAGAGGAAAAGGTAATATTGGCCATGGTTTGTTATGATTGGTTTGTAACGATGAGTAAGAAATTGTTGCAAATAATATTTTGACCTGACCATTTGTTTCCTAATGTTGAAACTGGATCATGTGAGCAGTTTGTGAACACAAGATCTCATCTATAACCATGACCACTGGTTTTCTTAATGATAAGTTGTTGACAGGTCAGCAGTTTACACATTTGTTCAATGAGATCCTATTTTTTATAATACCAAATTTCTTTTCAATTTTATAAAATGTTGCAATATAAACTACATCCGCAATCCCAGGTGCAAGGGCATGGTGTGTTGGGGGGGGGGGGGGGGAGAATGGGACTAATATGCAGGATATGAAACTTAATTCAATAGTGCGTATAGGAAGTTGATTCACAATAACTTAATATTTAACAAGGCCTAAAGGCCTAAAACGAACCTGTGCAATGGGATACATAACATGCTTGAACATTATTTGAATAGTCCTTGCTTACTTTACAGTACATGTGTGACATGTTCATGTAAAATGCAAGAACTAAACATTTTGAACCAGAGTATAAGCACCAATTACACAAACCTCACTCCTGAAATACTGGAATTGATGCATACAACACAAAACTGATTGTAGGTGGCACCACCAGTCTTGTGTATGAGAAAGCCAATGAAGATGAATGGACATGCAAAATTTCTGGCAGATACTTAAAACCACTGTTTAGCTATGGGCGCAGATGCACAAAACCAAAAACAATTGAATGTGGTGACACAAGAATTGTATACAACAAAACCCTTCCAGAGGTATGGACCTGCACAAATTCAGGCTGACATGTAAAATCATTCCTAATTAATCAGCAGGGTCATACACTGTGCAAAAATTATTGTAGGTTGCACCACTAGTCTTGTGTAGACGAAGTTTTCTGAGATGTATAGAGATGTACAATTTCAGGCTGATACATCAAACTTCTCAGGCAGGTGCACTTGGATGACCAAGCTTAACTGAGGCAGACAGTTGCCCCCAAGTGAACAAAAACTAATTTGCAGGTGCAGCAACTGAACTGAGTGAACTCTTGACCAGTATCTGGCTGCACTGAGTGAACACTTGACCTGTTGCCTAATCTGATACAGTTGGCAGCCTGCCAAAGTTATAAATGGATGCAGACTGAAACTTGGCCTGTTGCCAAATCTGAAACAGTTGGCAGTCTCCAGGCTATTTATAGATAGACAAAATCTTGGCCTGTTGCCAAAACTGTTTACATATACTGAAAGACTTTGGCTAAAATGCTTTTTTTCATGCTGGCATTTTAAAAGATTCTTCATAAAAATGTTTAGAATAACAAGACATTTCTTGGCATTGCAGATACCATAGTATCCCCAGATTATTTATCCCCCAGCTTCCAACTTCAGCAGCATATACTGACACCAGAAGCCATTCTCATAAGAAAGGTCATGATCCCAATTTAAAAATACCTCATCCCATAACCCATATTTATGTATATGCATAAAATAAAAATATCTGTCCATTAGTTTTTTACTTATAATGCTCACTTTACTGTCAAGGGGCAATGATTGGGTATTTAAAGGCACAAAAACAAGAAAAGGACAAAGGTGGTGCCACCTGTCTCATGCAAAAGACAAAGCTATTCAAGATCTTCAGTCAGTTTGTTTTTTTTGGATCAATCCATGGAGCCCTTATTGAGATATTTAAGATTTTGTGTTAATTTCACAAATTATCGAAATACTCAAGGTCAAGGCCACTCTCATTAATGTAAAGGTCATGATCCAAATTCAAATATACCTCATTCCATTCCCTTATCTATGTTTATGCATAATATGAAAGAAATCTGTCCATTAGTTTTTGACTTATAATGCTCACAGTACTGTCAAGTGGTAATGATATGGGTATGAAAGGCATGAAAACAAGAATTCAATAATAGGCGGCACCACCAGTTTTAGGTACATGACAACGCTATCCAAGATATTCAGTCAACTTGAATTTTGGACCATCCATGCATGATTTCTTGAGATAGTTAAGACTTTGTGTACCTTTCCACAAAAATGGACCTTTTAAAGTCAAGGTCATTCTCCTAATAAACGTTATGACCCCACTTTAAATAGGCTTCATCCTCTCACCCATATCTATGCACATGTCAAATTTGGTAAAGATCTGGGAAATATTTTTATTTATCTGCAGCGGCAGGGGGACCAACATAAAACCATAGTATCCCCTGACTTTGTCTGTAGATACAATAACAGATGCCAATCAAAAGCAAGATCAGAATACAGATATATTGTTTTCATGAATTTATTGTACACATAAGTTGGATGTGGACACAAATTATTTGTATCCTGTACAGCTTAAATAAATCTAGAAGCTTTGTTTACCAAAGTATCTCACAGTCCTTTCTTTGTTAAATGTCCAATAATTCTGGCAAAAATCCTTATAGTAAACTTGAACCTAAGAATAATTTTGGTGCAATGTAACAGAATTGGAAACAACAGTTTTGCAGAAGAAGACAATTGGAGCCCTCAGTTTTATATAGGCTCACCAGGATACAAGACCAACTTCAGTTTTCTATGACTCTACCAAAAGTTAAAGAACTCCATCTGTTCTTATACAACTGAGAGAACACTACCCTAGGATAATTCCTGTGAAAAATTAAACCATACTGCTTGACAGTTTCATCATGAAACATTTTCTAATGTAGAAGCTGAAAGGGGCTAAAATTACATGATTTTTCTCTAAAAAAAACAGGCAAATGTAGGTGGTGCCACAAAAACCTCAATTTCAAATATGAGTCATGTGACCAACATTAGTACAAAACTTGGGGATGCAAGCTTCTTTCATTTCTGAGACTGTTATGTTAATATGCTTACTAGGCTTAATAACTAAGTAACTCCGCCAAAATTCATCAAACCCAAACCATTTGAACAAACTTGAGAGAGGTCTTCTCTGGGATCACTTCTGTCAAATATTGAACAGTTAGGCTGAATGATTTGGAGAAGATTTTTAAAGGATTTTTTTAGGTATTTCCCCATAAAATGTAAGTTGATGCAGGTAGCGCCTCTAAAAGCTCAATCTCACAACATTGACATGTGGCTGATTTTTTGCATAAAATTTGGTGATGCTAGCTCCTTCTCTATCTTAGGAATTATAGGTTAATTTCCTGATGACCAATGACCCCCCCCAAAAAAAGATTGATGCAGATGGCACCACCAATACCTCAATTTCAAATATGACTCATGTGACCTCATTTGCATAAAATTTGGTGATGCTAGCTTCTGCCATTTTTGAGATAGTATGGGTTAATGTATAGATGAAGGCCGACAGACGACGGACCACGCAACACCATCACATAAGCTCAAAGGTTCGCTAAAAATGGACAGACAGACTGGTAGACAAACAAAGCTGATCACTTTATCTCCTATTCAGCTGACTCAGTAAAATAATATATGTTCAGTAGATCTTAATTTTTTTTATTATGCTAATTTTGTTTTATTTAATTTATTTTATTCATTTGCAAAAAAAATAATGTCTCCAGTTCACAGGTGCAAGGACTCAAAATGGGGGGGGGGGGGAGATGGTGGGAGTTACAACACCTCTGCCTGCATACATGTACAGGATAAGAAGTTAAATGCAACAGTGCTTACATGAAAAGAATTCATAATTATTATACATTTAAGAGTTTCTAAATTTTATACATTTGCAATATAACATATATATCTGAATATTTATTCACAATTCTAAATTACATCAACATTTACCCCTAATTTGATCAGATAACATCACATTAGTCATTAAAGGTATGCACACAGATGTTTCATTTTTTACCAGAAAAATATATTTTTATGAATTTCCAAAATAATAAATATTCAAAAATAACACTTGATTCAGAATTCAAGTCAGAGTCGATAAAGCTTATGAATTTCATGGACATGTTGGGCTATTATAAAGGAATGTAATGTAATATGTGAGTAAATGATAAATGAAATTACCTGACTGATGGATTAAGAGAGTCAAATATAGTAGTTTATTTTTTATTTATTTAGGAGGGATTGAAAACTGTGATATATTTGAGCAAATATGAATGCAATGACAGCAGTAATAAGCAGTAGTAGAATGATGATAAGGCTATTTGTTGAAGGATCTAAAGTGTATGGTAGTCTGCAAGCTTTCAATTTGACAGATATGATGTTAAGATTAACTATGCTGATGAAGTGATTTATGAATTTGTGACTGTATGACACAATATCTCTTTAGTCTTGACAAGGTACATTATTGTGATGCCCACTATGTCTACCGTAAATCCTGTTTTTATCGCCACGGCCTTAAAAACAAACTCAAAATCGAAAATCTCGATTTTTTTTCTGAACTCGGGATGCGGCCATAAATAGATGGTTTATCGTCACTCTCTCCCGGACATGGCGCTCCTTTGGGCGATAATAGGAGATCAAGCACACCACAGAGGAAATACTCTTTGTAGTCACAGATTTATTGTATAAAATTGTATAGTCTAAATGTTCATATAAAATATAATAATTATATGCAATCAACTGAACAATAACAATAAAAACTGAACAATTACAACACTTATAACGAGATTAAAATGAATGGGATTATTCATGGTGAGGACTAGTGGTGACGTCTGTTGGAAAAAATCGGTATTACCGGTCATATTTTTTACGGAGCCGGATTGCCTTGGAATCTATGTTGTTTATAAATTAAAAGAATCCAGAAAATCAAAATATATAATTTAGAACACCATAAAATCTTTATAAAAGTTCAAATTTAGCAGGTTACTTACTGACATTTTTTTAAAGTCTGATACATGTACCTCAAAATTGAATAGCCCATCTTTTTTTCGCCCCAATGTTTCTGGAAAACTTTTATCCTTGAATGCGTATAGCCCGGTCATTTACTTGTTTAATTTTTTTTTTCAATACAATCACGGATATATTGTATGAATGGAAATACTGTTAGAGGGGAAACCCACTTGTAGATATAAACGGTAGAACATGTCACTACAGCCAATGGAATTTGGTGAATATACAGATTTTACATGCCGTGCCGTATTCTTGTTTGCTACCGATTTTTCAATATATTTTGGATAGAAATATTCTGCTGATCCATTTAAAGTCACTGTATATTTTAATTCTAAAAGTAATATTTTGAAATCTTAATCTATGATGAGAATTCCATTTCTTGAATTACTCGGAAGATTCGAATCATACCGGTAACTACGGTATTATCATCGTCACATCGTTCGTTGACATCGCTCCATGTCACAATTTGCTGATGCGTTTGAAAACATCGCTGGTCAACTTAACTAAATATCAAAATAACTGAAGTTACCTTATCGAGATACGCACGTATAGCAAACATGACGCGTGAAAACGAGTGATTTTAAAGTGAAATTAAAATGGCCGGTCGCGGTCGAGGTAAGGAAGTTTTTTTCCTCAAGAAAGTTTCCGCGTGGGTGCCATCTTGTCAAGGTAGCGTTCGCGCAAGGCACACTGGGACGGAATAGGTGGCTGTTCTGTTTACCACCCACCGCGTACAGCCGTTCAAAATATTCTTAGCAGAACACCAGGGCGGTTCAGCACATGGCGGCACTCATACTTGATTTTAAAACGTTCCTCAGCCATTTTGCGACTCTTTACGATGTCAGCTTTTTATTCATTTTACTTTCTAAACAAATAATCGTTGCTAAATAATGCTGCAAATGGGTTTAAAGTAGGCATTTATTTCAATGTTGCTTGACCATGCCCAACGAAGTGGGTCGCTGTGTTACAGCAGGGGTGTTTTAAACGTATTATTTGGTGACAATTACCAAGATTTTTTATAACAAGTAATATATCGCACGAAAGATATACATGTCAAGGTTCTACATATAAATTTTTATATGTATACCACGAGCCGTGATTAAGTTCCTGCAGGTTGAAAATCTGACAGTTTCAGCAGTCTTAGCCATCATGTCGCCCCCTGAACGCTACTGCGTGATGGTGCGTAATAGTGGATAGTATTCAGGTTTTTTGCTTCAATAAATGTACATAAAAACCTCAATTCAGTGTACATACTATGGTCTTTGACAATTGCACGTACATGCAAAGAAGCATTTTGATGCACAGAAGAATCGTTTTGCGTAACCACCATTCACACGAAACGATCGTTGGGGAATCTTTCTTTTTCTGATAAATGCCTGCCAATCCATGTGCAAAAGTCGTTAGTAACATACAGATATTTTGTCCCTATCTCGAGTGTTTAATATATATTAAATAAACGTAATCTGGCAACATATTTAAGCTCTGTAATTAATACTTTTTTATTCTAGACTTCATTAAAGCAGCTATGTCATGATTTATTTTGCTACGTGTCGGAGTCGGGGTGCGGCCTTTAAGGGGGGTCATGGGTATTTGGACCTTAGTGGGAGCTCCTTTAAGAGACCTTGAAAACTCAGGGTGCGGCTATAAATGGACGAGCAAGATTTACGGTACATATTACACAATATTGACATAATTTCTGGCATGTACATAGGTACCTATGGACGAATAGTTATACAAAATATTAAAGTATGAATATATCTGATTCATCTTGTTCTTGCTTACTGAGGCTGACTTTGGGATGGGGTTCGGA
This sequence comes from Sipunculus nudus, assembly GCA_026874595.1. NCBI lineage: Eukaryota > Metazoa > Annelida > Sipuncula > Golfingiida > Sipunculidae > Sipunculus > Sipunculus nudus. The sequence continues at coordinate 14,733,004 of CM049321.1, forward strand.
GAAGGGAAGAGTGAAGGCAGCACGAAGGTGGATGTAGAAATATTCTATTGTAATGTTTTTCATTTATATAAGAATATGAAAAGCTAAGAGGAAAGGGGCCCTCTTACTTGGTTATAGTAAAGTTCTAAATATATGATTGCAAACTTATACTCTGACAAGACTGTCATGAAGAAAAACAGTAAAAGTTTTGAGATTCTGTGATGCATATGAAAATTTACAGATGGACAGGCAAGTGGACAGAATGGACTAATACCTTTATTTCACTTTCAAGGGAATATTGCATTTAAGTTTATATATAATCCTATTTTTTTAAGCATATCCACTTTTTCCATTAAGAAGTTTTTATCTGAATCATTTTTTTTATTTACAGGTTTTATAAATTTTTAATAAAAAAAACCTGAAAACAAGTTAAAATATTAGAATTGTTGCAAAAGTTGCAATCATTATATATACAGAGTAAAAAACTGACACTATAAGTTAAAATATAAGAATTGTTGCAAAAGTTGCAATCATCATATATCCAGTGTAGCTCATATTGGGTCATATTATGCATACACATATATTTTATTATTTATAAATCATAAATGTTTAAACTGAATTTAAAAGAAAATAATGCCACAACATGGCATCTACAAGAATATTCCTTGAATCACTATTAAAAAGTTTTGCACATTGGAGTTTTCAGTACATGCTTAATTTTATTCACCAAAATAAAATAAAAGATTCAGTAAATTTGATAAAACAATTTGATAAAGATCTTTTCAAATAAAGAATACACACTGTTGGTTGAATGAGGGACAAAGAATATCATTGTGCTAATTACTATCCCAGTTTTAATTTATTACTGGAATTAATAGTCAATTTCACACCTGGTGAAGTATTTACTCCTCTGGAGTAAGGAATTACTTATCTCATGAACATCCACACTTTCATAGCAATACACCACTTTGTGGACACAATAAAATGTACACTTTAATCATTGTAACCCTGGTGGTACAATACAAAATCTAAAATGTAGCATAGCCTAGAATAAGAATGAATCAAATACAGAAAATAATAACATTCATCTAGTTTATGCACCATCTGGGGGGGGGGGGGGAGTGCAGGGTAGAGGGGAAGCCTGCTGGTAGTGCCCAAGCTGACCCAAGGCAAGCTGCCTGGGGTAGGTTACATAATGCAAGTGAAGGCTGTACTACTAGGTGGGCTAGATGTAAACAACACTTGACATGGTGTATGAAAACATGAATAAAAGCTATTCTTTCCAATCAATTTCTTTGAAATTTCAGATTTTAAAAGATTAAATCCTTATGTATATATGCTGTGAAAATTAAATCAACAGTGCCAAAGTTGGACAAAATTTAAGGTATTGATTTTTTATTTATGCTAATAACTTGAAAAATTTGCAAAATTCAGATCTAATTTTGGGTAAACAATTGAATCTTGATTAAATAAAGTTATATTCCTTGGGACATCTAAAATTATGCCAACAGCCTGGGGAGCATAGAGATGTGCACTAAATGACCTACAGTCATCAAAGTGGACTGCTTGACAATATAAGGGAATACAACAAAAGCCTCCAAAAAAATTCAATAACTAGCCTAATTTTGCAGCTTTTATTTTCAAATTTCAGATTTTAACAGATTGAATCCTTATGTAAACATGCTGTGAAAATTAAATCCACAGTACTTAGGCCAAAATGAAAAAAAGGTATGGTTCTCAGGCACTTTTTTTCATAAATCAATGCGGGCGGGCGCTTTTTTATATATTAAATATTTTGGTATGTTTCGATAAAAATGTCAAATGATAAGGGAAAAGCATGAAAATAACAGTTTTATTTTACTAAATAAGTAAAAGCACTACAAAACAAAGGAAATTGTATGGTTTTATCTTCTTGAAAGAAATGTCGGAGAGGCAGCAGCTCAAAAATGGAAAGTTTTTATTGAAAATTAAAATAAAAATTTTTGATGCGGGGGTTTAAAATTGATGCGGGCGGTGCCTGAGAACCATACCTTTAATTTTTTTTGGCCTTACAGGAAAAAACTTGCCGTGGCCAAAGTTGGGCAAATTTAAGGTACCAATTTTATATTTTTGCCAATATTTAAAAAATTTAACAGATTTTGATCTAATTTTTGGTATACAATTAAATTTTGATTAATTAAAGTTGTATTACTGGAAAAAAATCCCTACCTTTAACACTTTTGGTCTAAAGTGACCAAATATCTTCCTGATTTTTTTACAAAGTCCATTATGTTTGGGCCCATAACTTTTTTAAATTATAAAATACTGACTTAATATCTGGCATGTACATAGAAACTATATAGAGGAATATTTATGGTAAATATGAAGAAAACCAGATGAGTGGTTTTGATATTAGGCAGTCCTGAAGAGTGAAAATAGATTTCTAATAAAAAATTTAGGTTTTTCCTTAATATCTCGAAGGGATGAAGTCCTATTGACCCACTTTTCGGCATGGTAGGAGATTTTGGGGACATCTAACTGTATGCCGAATTTCAGATTCGTAGGTCCAACGGTGTCGAAACGTTCCAGTCTTACAGCGGACATCCGGACAGATGGACGGACGGACAGACAGACGGACGGATGACGGACAATGGACCACGACTATAGCTCAGATGACTTATAGTCAGCTGAGCTAAAAATTATATCCCTGAGGAAAAAAGTCTCTAGCTTCAACAATCATCATGCTGAATGAGTTAATATCATTCATGATTTTTACAAAGTGCATTTTCTTTAACTAACTTTCAATAACTTTCACAAATTATATAATACTGACCTCATTTCAGGAACTTTACTGGGGAATATTTATGGTAAATATGAAGAAAAACAGGAGTGGTTTTGATATAAGGCAGTCCTGAAGTGGGGTAATAGTTCTTTTATGGAAAACTGAAGTTTTTCCTTTTTTCTGAAAGGAATGAAGTCACAGGAGCCCAGTTTTTGGGTTGGAAGGAGATCTTTAGGACATCTGACAGGATGTCAATTTTTTGGATTTATAGGTCCAACGATTTCAATACATGTCCTGTTAATATACAGCTAGACAGTCGAACCAGGCACAATGGACCATAACTATAGCTCATATGACTTATAGTCAGCTGAGCTTATTACGCAATAGGGCAGGTCCATGAAAATGGGACATAAACATTAAAATTTCATTTTCCTTTTCAATTCAAGTCTTTTACAGATTCTTAAAAGTTTAATAACACAAAAAGGTGTGGTTAAAAAAAGTTCTCACTTAAAATCCTCTTTTTGTGCATTAAAAGCTTCAAATAAATATAATCATTTACAAATTTTAAAATTAATTAATAATAATAATATGGTTACGGAATGATAATTTATGGCAGAGCTCTAAGGTTACGGAATGAGGTTACGGAATGATTAACATGGTATCCCTGCCCTTGCTTTTCTTTTCTTTGATTGGGATCAATCAAAATATGAGGAAATTGCTCATCTTTATGCAGAATGCAATCAAATGGACCTTGTAGAAGTACTAGTATACAGTTTTGTGGTTGATCAATGATTACTGTGGCTTAAATCAGATGTAATAGTTACTAATACACATGGGTTTCTCACCAGAGCCTAATCATTCTTTAAATACATATCTTTGATCTTCCTGAAAGGTAACTTCTAGGATAACACTGATGATGCACAGCAAATTAATCCCATGCTATATGAACCAGACACATCTGGCATATAACTACCTTACAGCTGGCCCTGGTTCTGTCCACTGAGCACAACTTCCTTCACATTGTAAAATATGGTGGTACATCAAGGTATTCATGAGAGAATCATTAAGGCTCACAAGTTTCTGTTTTGTTTTGCTATTAATTCTAAAGTTAATTAAAAAAGTTTAGTTGTACCTATAAAGCTGGAATTTCAGACAGTTTGTGGCATTGGTTGCATAGGCTGCAATGTATCAACATGCCTCTCCCCCCCCCCCAGAACAAAATTAAGAAATGGGATGGAATGAAAGCTTTGCCAAATACTTAAGCAACTCACAGTGTAAAAGTGACCAGTATCAAAGTACTATGTGCAATATGCCCCTTACTCCTTTGCTGAGAACCACCTTAAATTTCTTTTTATAGAAGAATCAGAGGGTGCCAAAGAATGCCAACCTGAGTGCACTTTAACAGGTTCATCCCAGAAAGAGGAACAAATTAAAATTGGTGATTATATTCTTGTCAGGTATGTCACATAATTGACAAGCAATCAATCCGGCAGTTTGTTGCCCACATACAGGTTTTGCGGTGAGAATGTTGAAAATCATTTTTTAAAAGAAAAGACATGCAAACTGATATTTTCTTTTTCCCAGAACCATCTAGTACAGCAACTACTGACAGGAAACAAATAGTCAGAAGAATAAGTGGAAATATGGATCGTCGATATAATGTATGTTTTAGTAAGAAAATAGAAGCTGAATAAGCTTTCATTGATTGACTCAAATGACATACCTCTGATAACTTCTTACTCAGGAAGACAATCAAAATTTGTGAACTGAGAAAGGATTTCACTATATAAAAAAAGACTTGTTATAATATGTCTGTCCAACATGCCATCACAAGCAGTCATTCCGTTACCTCAGTTTTATCATTCCGTAACCCATTAAAAGTTGAAATATATCAGTAAATTTAATATTTTAAATGAATTTACTTTAACATATTGAACCATTGTCATGTTGTCTGTTGAATGTTCCTATAAATATATTTTATTCTCTGCACACTTCACAGAGTTTTTCAGGTTTTCTCACCAAGGTACAAAAGTGAGATTTCTCTGAATCATACCGCAACCAATGCTAATTAATTAACCAAATTTGACTTCTTAAGTCCATACCAAAAGAAAGTTTATAAAATTACTTCTCTAACCCTACACTACCCCAGGAAATAGTTTATATTTAAAATAAGTGATTATTTACTGAATTATTTAATTGAATATAGTCCAAAATCTCATTCCGTAACTCGCAGACTTGCCCAATATACACCTAATTTCTGGCATGCATATAGGAAACACAGAGGTATAGTAATGTCAAATATGACACCAGTGGTTTTGTATTAGGCATACTTGAAGTGTAACAATAAGATTTTAATGAAAAACTGAGGTTTTCCCTTAATTTTTCAAAGAAATGAAGTCACGGTATTCCAGTTTGGGTTTGGTAGGACAACTTAGGAATGAACACATAATGTTCAGTAAAAAGTAAAACAACATGGTTTGGATCGACTTACAGTCAACTGAACTAATAAAGAGCACCATCAAAATAGCAAAATATCACCATAAGTACTGTACGTAAAACTGCAAAAATGAATAAAAATTATCAAAACAAGAACTGTAAACAAACAACAACTTCACTGAAAGCACCACAAATTTTCCAAAATTAACGAAAAAGAAACCACCCCACCTTACCCAAGGTGAGAGAAACAACCCCACCCTTCCCAACGTAAGAGAAAACACTAAACCTTACCACAGGTGAGAGAAACTTTTCTGCCTTACCCAAAGGTGAGAAAAAAACACCCCACTTCTAAAGGTGAGAAACCATCCAACCCTTCTCGAGGTGAGAGAAGCCACCCCGCCCTTCCCAAGGTGAGAGAAACCACCCCACCCTACCCAACATGCGAGAAACTACCCCACCTTACCATAGGTGAGAGAAACTTGTAAACCTTACCCAAGGTGAGAGGGAGCCACTATAGAACGCGGGCTTCGCTTGTATTGAGGAACATAAATAAAATTTTCACCTCTCATTCCCTATTTTAACTCCTACTTTTCCCTTTAGATGTCCCTATACTCAACTCTTCTAACATAAACAATTACTAAGCATCAGAAGTCGCCTGAATCGGGAATCGAACCCACGATCTTTGGACTAGGAGCCCTACACGCTACTAAGTGAGCCGTGAAGACGAGATACCAGCAGGAGCAAGTTTTGTTCATTTATATCTGCGATTGAAGAGGCATCTATCGCGAAAATGGGAAACCATTTACTATTTTAACAGGAAAATTAAGCTTTAGGTGGGGGCTCCGCCCCCACACCCCCGTTTAGACGGGGAACCCAGGTTCCCCGGACCCCTCCTCCTCTAATATAATAAACTCCAGCTATGAGCAAAATTAAATACGGGAATTCTGAGGAAAATGATATGTATCGGCCTTTTCCAGGAAACAATTTATTATGCGACACCCGTTTTACCGGCGGTCGGCTGAAGCCCGGTTTCTATAGTTCTGCCGGTGAGAGAAACCACCCCACCTTACCCAAAGGCAGTAAAGCACGTTTAAATATATAATATTCCATAGTACCAGTGTCAGAGAGTACCGGTAAACTCAGAAATAGCAAGCGGTCCAGTTTGTATCAAGATATATTCAGGTTAAATACCATTCTGAATCCGGATTACCTGCAGTCGTACAGAGCTGGAAACGGTGCACTCACCGGCTGGCAAAGTCACTGGAAGTTGCACCTGACGTTGATCTTTGCGTACGGTTCGGATGCACAGGATGTTGTCGCGTGTCTAGCACAAAATGCCTGCACAACGTTTTTTTTGTGAACGTGAGGTGGTAAATAAAAATTGGAAGTCGAAAATCGGAACCCGTCATTTTTTCAAAATAACAGTGTATTTCTACAAAAAATGTCGCATTTCATGTCCCGAAACTATATTTGTTACTGAGAAATTAGCAAATGCTAAAAATGACATGAATAACCATTCAGATTGTTGCTAAAGATATAACCATTATTATGAGATAAAAATAATTTAAATCGGGGCAGAAATACATAGCCTACAGAAAAAAAGCTGCAAATGTTACAATACCCTTAAATTTCCGTTGTCCCTTTCTCTCGGATCTTAAATTCAAAACACCGTTTTTCTGTAACCACTGTTTCATTTATATAGATTTTGTTTTCCACGTTGTCACAGCGGTGAAAGTTTATTAAGATGATATTTTGCTTGATTTTTCCTGACCGTTTTGTTTTTAATTAAAAAATTTGGATATAAAAAGTATGTCTTCCAAAATATACTCGGCACCGTTACCTGACCTTTTGACCTTGCAGCGCGTGAACAGAAACCACTTTGCTTATGCAGGGAGCAGCGTTTATTAGAGTTCAGGAAATTTTGTACACATAATCCACAATTAAATTTAGTAACTGTCATATCAGTGTTCTCTGTTAATTATTATATAAAGGGTTAAAAAAATCACCGTATGTTTATTTGGATTCGACACCGCGTTACACCTGCGAAAAATTGACCGTCACATATATAACACTTCGAAAATGGCTTCCTCTTGTTTTTCATGTAGTGATAACTCGTGCTGCCCTCTTAGGGACGGTATGGAAGTAATTTTTGTCCTGCATTTGACGTATCGATGAAAAAATCTCAGCACCGTTACCACTCGAAACCGTTACCTGCATGAAAAATAACGATGTCGAGAGCAAGGTAACGGTGTCGAGAACTTGGTATTAAATCCAAATTATTGAAATAGAATTTGAAACATATTTTGGGCTTAATATTTTAAATATTTGCGTTTCTTCTATTCAAACAGGCATTTGCTTGTTTTAATACATAATACTGGTATTCAAGTAGTCACTACGGTTATTTTTTTCTTCAGAAGCTCGACTCCGTTACCTATGCTCAACACCGTTCTATCTATGCTCAACACCGTTACCTGGAGGATTTAAAACCATGTTTAAATTTTATTTTCTGTGCATTCAAAAAAATTAACAAGGTATTTCGACTCAAATTCTGAAGGTAGATGTATACCAAAGTACTTTGTCCGGTAAATCCCTGCAAATGCACTCCTCTGGAAGCAAAAATAGGAATAGAGACAATTTTTGTTTTCAAAAGTTTATTAAAAAGAAGAAAATATGTTCTTTTTTACACACTTTTTTTGTTAAATTCATAACTGAAATTTATGTTTTGATTTTATCAAAGGCTATTAATTTTAATTTTATCGAAAATCACAAAAAAATCTAGTCAAAACAATTTCTGAAATGGTCAAGTGAGATTTTGCTGCGTGTCACGGTGTCGAGAAAAAGGTTCATATTTTCCCCTTACCTGGACTATTTATAAAAAAAAGGAAACTGAAAAGTGCACTTCTTGCATTATTTTACAATTCTAACGATATTTTTCTACACATTAAGTTTTGTTATATCAAAATCAAGATTTAAAAAAAAATCACCAAGAAAACCCTTGAAATGCGACGTTTTCTGTAGAAATACCCAACAACAAAATAAAAATGATTTTGCGTTCTATCCAATAATTTTAAGGTCCCAAATTTCCACACAGTTAAAATATAAGTTTGAGATCCAATATATGAAATAAATCAATAGTTTTATTCTCTGATGGCGCTGTCATATTTTCCCCGAAGAAGATCCGAACAAAGTTAAACAGGAGCTACAAGCTATTATTGAAAAAAAAACTTGAACATAGGGCTATTCCTTGCGTTTTTGTTGCAGTACTTTTGAATATATCAATTTATAAGAAATATGTACAACAGAATGAGTGTAAAATACTGACGTGTTTTATGAATATATACTCAATGAATATTTAAACTTGTGATATAAAATCGATCCTATATATCGTATATGCCAACCACTTTATCTTCAAAACTTCGTGCTCTGTCAAGACTCTCTTATCCCGCCACACATTGTTAATAAGGCATGATGACACGGGGTATATAGGCATGTTATAATCGATATGTTCTACAAACATATGGGACTACTTGTTTTTCAGATATACTTTTCTCAAAGGTGTGCATTTTTCAATTATTTCATAGACATATGCTTATGGAAATGACGAACAAATATAAAAATCAAGAATCTTAAAATAAATAAATTTAAAATTAATTTTTACTCTTTCAAATTATCCGACAGATCAGATGTGTCCCTGCATGAGTAGCTATCTTTGATTTGCTAAACCATTATTTTTTTTAGTGTTTACTTGATATCAATTAATCAGCAGCTGTCAGCTAAGGCTGATTTATCATATTTTAAATATTTTGCAAGATATGGGTGTTTATTTTAATTGCTGAAATTAGGTCCATTAATGTTCCATCCTATATTATCATTTTCCCCCTCGAAAGATAACTGGTAAAACATTTTCCATGCAAAAAAAGAGGGGATGGACCTTTTTGATATCTAATTATAAAAGTTTAAAGAAACTCAGAAATCTAAAAACCGCTTGTCATTCGCATTATTGGCCAACTATTTGATTGTGAATACAACGTTACGATTAAATATAAGTGGCCTTAGAATAATTCTGGACATTCACACATTGGAAGAAAAACCCAAATGTCTTAATTATAGGGCGTATATATCGGTTTGCGATTGCTAAAACAACCATTGCAATGCCCACTGTACCTGACTGAAAAACGTATATATGAATTCACTACCTGGATGTCACATGCAGGCAGAAGGGGCCCATGTGTGTAGTGTACCGTATAAGATATCAGAGCTACGTACCACCCCCTCTTATAACAATAAGGGGACCGACCCATCGATAAGCTACCTCTATATGGTAAAGCAGGCTGTAATTGGACGATGTTCAAATATGTCGCATATCCGCTGCCATGGTACCTGAAAGATCCAGAGGGGGCCCAGCACGTCTGGTCAGCACTTGGTTAAGTCATTAAGACGTGCTAAGGGATAAAGGCCAAAAAAAGGTATGGTTTTCAGGCACTTTTTTATTTATTTTTTAACATTTTTTTTATATTTTCGATAAAAATTTCTGATGATCAAGTAAAAAGCATGAAAAATAACATAATTTTTTTGCTAAACAGGTAAAGCACTACAAAACAAAGGAAATTTTATAAAAAATTGTATTATTTTATCTTCTTAAAAGATGAAAATCAAATAAATATTTTTGATGCGGGGGGTTAAATTTACGCGGGCGGTGCCTGAGAACCCTATTTTTTTTTTGCCTAAACGTAAATCCATATAATTTACTAGAATAGGGGTAGTCGACAAGCGACCACGTGTATCCGCCAAAATCAGATGGAACGGGTGAAGTGAGGCATGGATTGAGTGGCAAGGGGAAATAGAGTGAGGTGTGTTGCATATTATCATGGATGTCTGCAATGAAATGTGCATGTAGGTTGCGCCACCTACCACAAAATCCAGAAAGCTGTCCAAGTTGTATACATATGCACAATTTTAGGCAGATAAGTCAAACCAATACATGTATATGAGTGATTTTATCCCACAGCAGACAAACAGAAGGACGTACTTGTGCAAAAATGGTGGCAGGTTGCGCAGGGGGATATGTCAAACCAGTCCTGAGATATAAGCCTGAATGCCTGCAGCCTCAACATAAATGTAGATTGCGCCACCTACCACAAAATCGAGAAAGCTATCCAGGATGTATACGCATGCCAAATTTCAGGTGAATTAGTCAAGTCACTGCAGAGATATGAGTGATTTTAACCCAAGGCAGACGAACAGATGGACACTGTGCAAACATGGTTGCAGGTGGCGCCACCATTTTTTGTGTATGTTATAAAGCTCTCCAAGGGCTACATTTGTGCAAAAAAATTTTCCTGATCGGTCAAACGGTTCCCGAGATATGAGCTTGGATGACTGCAGCGTAAACTAGAATGAAGGTGGCGCCATCTGTTATAAAATCAAGAAAGCTATCCAGGATGTATACGCATGCCGAATTTCAGGTAAATTAGTCAAACCACTGCAGAGATATGAGTGATTTTTACCCAAGGCAGACGAACAGATGGACACTGTGCAAACATGGTTGCAGGTGGCGCCACTATTTTTTGTGTTTGTTATAAAGCTATCCAAGGGCTACATTTCTACAAAATTTTTCCCTGATCGGCCAAACGGTTCCCGAGATATGTGGGTTTATGTGTGGAAACAGACGCACAAATGGACGCTGGGCAGTGAGGAAAGGTCAGAGGTCAACGCAAATTGGTTAGGCACCAGTTAACTTGTGACCCGATAGTTGGTGTAAGTGTCAGAAAAATCAGTCCATTAGTCTTAGAGGAGTTCTCAGGAAAAGAACGCGGCTTCGGCGGCGGAACCCGGTCAAAAACATATAGTATCCGCAAAACTTCGTTTTGGCGGATATAATTTCAGTAGCCTCCTCGATTGTTCGAGTTCCCTGTTTATCACTTTTAACTGATACTGGTAGCTACTATACGTTTAGCTTTGTAATAACAACCATTCCATATTCAGACAGACCTTTCGGCCATTTTGATGATTTTAACTTAAATTGTTGTGTTGTTCTATTTTATAGATCTGTGGGAAAAATCCTACAGCCGATCGTGGGCCCGGATGGCCCGGAGTTCTTCAGAAATTCACTTCACTTTATTAGTCTCCCATAGTAATATATAATGTCGGCCAACTATCAACATTTAAAGAATTCACTCCCATGTATACCTTTACGAAACGCCTATAGAATGCTTTGCATCTGGAGGAGTACTAAAGGATACGTAATGTATTGAGCTTAATTAGTGTAATTATTTGATACTGTACATATATTATTAAATTATGAGCAGCATATACTTAGTTTTATGTTGTTTAATTTTTGTCATTTTAACCAGTCCCTGGAAGATCAGGCCATTCCTGAATATATGTTAACCTGTCAAAATATTTGTTAAAAATGATAAAAAAAAAATCATTTGGTGGCCCTGCGTAGTCTAAATTAGAATTAGTGAACAATAGAGCAAAAGCCCCAAAGATAAAACATTAATTAATGATTACATGTCATTTTAAATAATGTTTACAGTGAAATAACTGTAACACTTTTATGTATTTGTTGGGTCCTGTCCCCGAAACTAGCTAGGGTTTTTGTTCCGTGTTCAGCTCCATGTTTTAGGCCATCCAGTTTCTTAGAGCTCCATGATTTTCCACCTTCACGTCCAGATTTAAGTAATATGTTTTCTAATATCGCTCATATCAACACGACCGGCATCCCCAGTGGACACTTCCTGGGCACTTCTTGGAACGTGGCACTCTCACTCTTAGGGTTTCAGGGTATGTTATCTCACCGTTTCTTAATACAATAACACCTCCTACACCACATTTAAAGTAAAGCAGCGTACCGTCTGGTCCATCGCTCAAGTGGTCCGGTTGACCCAGTTGTGCCACTTGTGGCTAAGTTTTAAACACAGAGAACAGATCGAGCCACAGGTCCCTGCCTTCATTTATCATAGCATGCGCTATTAGGCGATGGTGAGCCGGGGTGATTGTTTCAGCCAGTGGTGTGCACATTTTATACATCATCATTGCCAACTTCCTGACCCACTCAGCTAAAATGTGACATATGCACCGGCTGACACAATCCATGCAGTGCGTAACCCTGGCAACAAACCATGTAGCCATTGGTCTTGTGTAGCCAGCGGTCCAGTTACAAGGGCATTCACAGCAGTGATGATGTAAAACGTGCACTGCTCACCTCTGGCTGAAACAAACCACCCAAGTTTACCACGCTCAAGATACATGTACTTAAACTTGGTGCATTGTCAGAAGATGTTCCTGTCCGCTGGACAAATGAAGGCAGGAGCCTGTGGCTCTGTGTTTACAACAGAACAACAGCTGGGTCTAGCTGTACGTGGTCCGGTCTGGACCGTTGTGGCTCTGTAATTCATATTAAAGCCACAGCTAGGCCACTTCCTTCATTTATCTAGTTGACAGAAAGCAGCAATTGTTTTGAGAACACCAGTTCCTGTATGTGGGGTGCCTAGTGAGCAGGTATGATTGATTCAGCCATAAATGTGCATGTGTTACATCATCACTGCTGTGTCCTTGTAACCAGATTGTATCCTGCGAAACACAGGATTGTAACACAGGATTGTTTCTACCGGGAGGTGCATGTATTACATTTAAGCTGGTGTTATGATTATGGTGATTATTGGGCCAAATAACTATAAATTCTTGTTACGCTTTAGTTTAGTTTGTTATACAGGTTCATCCAGTACAAGCATGTTAGCAGAATCCTTTACCCCCTGTAGCTCAGAAACCCTTTACTGGTCATCTTGTGTTGACAGGGGTCTCCTTTGAGTAATTGTTTGTGTTCAGGATTGTTTAACATTGCTCCTCCACTGAACAACTTGATCTTAAGGTTGTCAAATTGACTTATCAACCAGATTTGTCATTTTATAAGACTTTCTGTAAGTTCATTATGTTAATATATTTAGATGATATGGATGGTCAAGATTTTCCTTAGTTCTAAATGGACAGTATTTTTAATGCTTGTTTTAGGTCAGTATTATAATATTCAGTAGCTTAATCAAGTATCTGGTTGGTTAGTCAGGTTTAGGGACATGTACTTAAGGGCTTTACAGGCCTCGGACAGACAGGCACTTTTTGGCACTTTTAGACATAGCAGGACTCTGTCCTGTTTTTATTTAAATTCATAAAGCCTCATATTATTAGATAAGAAACTTTTTAAAGGAAGATCTTATGATCATTTTTGTAGTAAGAAATGTCAACCTTCAACATTTTGGATATATATTTTAATTTGTGAACTATGAAGAAAATAAACTTTATTATTACCATATGGATGGACTTTATCATGATTTATCATGATCGGTGAGAAAAAGTGAACAAGAATACATGGACGTATATATATAAAATCTACATGGAGCTAATTCCCCCATTTCCCTTGATACCCAAGGAACGTAACACTGGGTGGGTTAGGAAATGAGCAGTGAAGATGTAACACATGCACACCTTTGGCTGAAAAGAATCATGTGTGCTGAAGACAGGAACTCAACACACAGGATCAGATGTTCTCTAAACAAGTACATCATCTGCTATCTGCATGCATTCAACCTGCTAAATAAATGAAGGCAGTAATCTGTGGCTCTGTATATGCCACAGAGCCACAACTGGGTCCAGATCTGGTCCAGCAGGTGGACTGGTCCGAGCGGTCTGGTCCACTTATTAAAATATCACAAAAAGTAAATTAAATTTTTTTTTTTTTTATTTCACGTTTATTCTACATAATTTGTGCAAAATTTATTTAACAACACCAAATTTCACATGCATTGCTAGACCCAGGTGTGGCTCTGTGGTATACACACCAGAGCCACAACTGGGTCCATTGACAGCAAACTGTGCAATGGATGATAAATTATAAACTTTATTCAATCGCAAGATCTGGGTTTGCTTTTTTATGACAAATTTAAAATCACAATCTTTGTAAATAATTGGACAACAGTGAAATATTTTGTGTTAGTGTGTGCTGCAGGGTGGTTAGTATATAAACCAAATTGTGCAGTATACTGCTAGCTGATTCAAAGAATTTGCTTGGCAGGGATGGATACAGGTTTACATAAACTGAATAGCTATTTAGCAGTTTAAGTGCTATTTGAAAACAGAAACCTATAAATCTAATGTTAATGATTTAATATATAGACTTATATATAGGCCTATTTATTTAATGTATTTAAAATATAAAAATTGGTCATATCGTTCTAGGATTCACAGTGATACAGAGGAAAAAGCATCAGTATTGTGCAACACATCAGGGGAAAATTTAAAAATTCATATGCAGAACAGCTCACAACTGACTATAAGTCATCTGAGCTCTAGAAATAATCTGTCATCAAGCCATCCATCCAGCTTCCATTACCAGGGCATGTTTTGAAACCTAGGACCTACAATCACCAAAATAAGGCATACAGTTAGATGTCTCCAAAATCTCCAAACCATACAAAAAATTAAGTCACTAGGTCTTTGTTCCTATATTAAGGAAAAACCTCAATTTTCCATTAAAAATCCATTGTTGAAATTCAAGAATGCTTAATTTCAAAACCACTGATTTGTTATTTATCAGTTTTAATATACACATTCCTCTGTACAGTAGCTATGTAAATACCAGAAATTAGGTCACTATTGCGTAAATCCTTGAAGTTATGGGCCTGAACATAATGCTCTTTTTAAAAAATCAGGAAATATATTTTTCCATTTAACATAAGAATTGCTGAAGCTAAAGACCTTTTTTTCAGGGATATAACTTCATATAATGAATAGTAAATTCTATACCCAAAATAAGATCTGATTTTTGCAATTTTTTTACGTTATTAGGAAAAATAAAAAATCAATACCTTACATTTGGCCCATCTTTGGCCAAGGCACGTTTTTTCCCTGTATGAACTGTTGATTTAATTTTCACAGCATGTTCATAAGGATTTAATCTTTTAAAAGTCTAAAAACTTCAAAGGAATCGCTTATAAAGAGTAGCTTTTTTTCAAGTTGTTAGTCACCATGTCAAGTATTGTTTACATCAGCCAGTCCAGTAACTTAACAGTGGTGTGTAGTGGGTGATGGAGCCCTCAACTGTGTTATGTTATCACTCCACACTCCTGGCAGCTTAGCTTTGCTATGCTTTAACTTGGTCCAGCATAGGTTGGTTTCCCCTCTGTACCCCTCCCCACCCCCCACAGACAGGATGCATAAACTAGATGAATGTTATAATTTTCCCTATTTAATTCATTTTTATTCCGAACCTTTGCTGCATTTTCGATTTTGTATTGTATCACAAGGGGTAACAATGATTAAAGTATACATTTAATGTTGCCCACGAAGTGTTGTATTGCTATAAAAGTGTGGAGCATTCTATAAATATTTCTTGCCATAATTACCACATAAACACTCACTCAAGAATTTTGGCAAACTTTTCTGGAATTTAATCTTTAGCTCATTTTGCAATTTTTCAACTGTTTTTTAGATTTATTAATTATATTTACACACTTTTTGTTTATCAACTTTATCCTTTAGTATAACTCTTTGGCCCATTAGCCCATAACCTTTTCCCTGTATTGCATGACTCAATGGTTTCAGTTATATATTACAGAGTACAATATATGAACTTATTAGATTAAGTTTATGCTCATTTGAAGATGTACTATTCTAATTTTTTACAGTTTTTTATTTCAGTTAATAAATTAAAAGTGTATTACAATACAACAGCTTATATCTCCACTGTCTTCCTTAGTCTATATTTTACAGGGTTACATATATTCCCAGTGGGTATTTAAACACATTACTTTCACATTGTTATTATAAAGATATAATATATTTCTGAAGATATAATATATTTCTGATATATTGATATTTTATAAACAACTGATCACGAGAGGCTTTTGCATCTTAAATTTGATGTAGTCCAAAAAGCGCACATCTAGTGTTTGTCTTGCTTATATATAAACAGTATTTGATTATCACAAAATAGCAAAGCAATTTCCACTTGGCTTTTCAAATGCTAGTATGTAACAAAATAGAAATTACATTCTGCATTGCTAAAAGTTTACAAAGTTCAGCTGAGCGCCCTGACCGATGGGTCCCTTGTTGTTAACTACCTGCAACTTTAACATACACCTTTTCGTGTGGACTTGCTGGTTTATGTATAAGCCCTCACCCATGAAATAGACCAAATATATGCCGGGCATGGTCCATGTGAATAAATACAAGTAAGGGGTGCTTATTACCACTCCCCCTAATGGTCAAAATGCTAACCTCATTTTGAAAAGAGTGCACTAAAAGTGTTTTTCCTGGCATTTCTGTTTACAAAATTCTATTTTGGTCTCCTCCCAGGGATAATAAGTTGATATAAAGTTAAAAATATTATCAAGATAGAGGTGATAATTATATAATTTAATGGACCTATCGCAGCCATTGCACATCAGAAACATGACAAAAAGGCTTTTTCTCACACACATATCTCTCTCTCTCTCTCACATGTGCACGTTCCCGTCCACCCAAGCTAATATATTTTAAGAACAAAAGCCTCAAAGTTTCCATAATAACAGTATAATAACATGTTATTTTAACAGCTTCTTTTTATATTTACAGACTTTTATGCCTGTACAATAATCTCGTGATATGGATTCCAAGAAGCTGAAACCATGTGAGCTGGAAACGTTTATTAAAACAGAAAAAGACAAGGGATACTTCAAAGGAAAGATGCAAACTGAGGAGGACAAATTTAAATGCAAAGAGGAACTTGAATCAACCATATCAGCACAAAGCGAGGCACGAACATGTGGTGCTCCTACAGAAAAAGTAAAGACAGAAGAAATTGAAGTTTATACAGAGACCATGATATCCAATACCCCAAAAGCAGAATCAAATTCCTCCAGTTTCATTAAAACAGAACCTACAGACTTTGACAATATTCGTGGTGTTAAGGATACTGTGAAACAGCACGTCAAAAAGGAGCCTCCAGATAAACTATTCAAATGTGAGCACTGTGGCAAAACGTTCTGCTATAAATATATGCTGACTGAACACGTCAGAATGCACACTGGGGAGAAACGATTCACATGTGAGAAGTGTGGCAAGTGTTTCTCTCAGAACCGTACCTTGGCTGATCACATGAGAAAACACACAGGAGAGAAACCATTCAAATGTGCTCAGTGTGACAAATCCTATTCTGGAATGGGCTCACTTAGATATCACTTGAAGACACATTTGGTGGAAAAACCTTTCAAATGTGAACAATGTGGGAAACGGTTCCGATTTTCATTTAATCTGACAAGGCACAACAAAGCTCATACGGGAGAAAAACCTTTCAAATGTAAACAATGTGACAAGTGTTTCGCTGATGCATCTGGTCTTAAAAGACACAACAAATGTCACACTGGAGAAAAAGAATTCAAATGTGAACAATGCAGCAAAAGTTTCTCTCATAAAAGTGACTTAAAAGATCACAAGAGGACACATACCGGCGAGAAGCCGTTCCAATGTCTGGACTGTGGCAAGCTTTTTGCCCGTTCATCCAATCTGATTAAACATAGCAGGGTTCATACTGGAGAGAAACCATTCAAATGTGAGCAGTGTGGCAAATGTTTCACTCAGAGCCGTACCTTGACAGATCACTTGAGGAAACACTTGGAGGAGAAACCATTCAAGTGTGAGCAATGTGGCAAATGTTTCTATCACAACCGTTACTTAGCAAGTCACATGAGAAAACATACATGAGAGAAGCCAACCATACTTTAACAGTGTGATAAATGTTTCTCCTTTTCAACCTCACACACGAAAAAAAAAACATAGAATGGAGACAATACAAATATGAACAATTTGGCAGTTTCGTCAAATAAGAATTTTCCATGCAGACAAATGCTATTCGGTTTTGAAAAAAGATCTTAACAGTAAGGTACATGGTATTTAAGAAAATGACAAACCTCAAAGTTCACGTGTTCACGGAGAAAAAAATGCATTCAAATGTGTGTAGCGTTGTAAGCTTTGTTTCATAACAACATAATTTATACTGAAATGGTCAAGCATGAAATGTACTCTGTGTAATATATATATATATATAATTATATATATATATATATTAATTGGAAATTTGGGTAGCGTTGGTGGAGAGAATCCTTTCAGACATGTCGATGGTGGAAAACTATTCTCTTTTCATTTCTTTAAACGTTCTTTCTTTGAGTGCACTGTGACAAATGTTGCTGAAAAGTGCACTCCTTAATATGAACGGTATGATATATTTGTTAAACTATCTTTATTGTTTATAATAAAATTGTAAAAAAAACAAATGTGACAGATTTATCTCAGTGCTGGGTAAAGTGTAATGATAATGAATGCGATATTTAGTGATATTACCACTGGTACGAATTTATTAACCAAGTAAAACTCAATTTTATCCCGTAATGATATCCCAAGATTAAAATATACGAGAAGTCGTCAAGGTTAATGTTAATAAATGTATTTTCACTATAACAGAATAAATGCGGATTATTTCCAAAAGTACTGAAACAAAAAGGCAGAAAAATATATGAAAATGATGACATATATTCCGACATTTAATGACATTACTGATATAATGAATCAGAAATTTGGCTCCTCAGTGAAAATACTTAAGACGCACAGAACATTAAATCCAAAGACAATGCCGCGTTACATTATTGTCGTGTTGGGGAAAACACCTCGCTCGATTTCCCCTTACCACTCAATCCATGCCTCATTTCACCTGTACAACTCTAATTTCGGCGGATACACGAAGTCGCTTTCGACTACCTGTATCTCGTTGTTTCAAGGAACTTTGCACATACCCGAAGAGTTGTTTGAAGTATGAAATTGTTTAAGTTCATACGTCTTTAAGGTCTAATCATCGTCAAAAATCATGAAAATTACATTTTTTTCTGAAAAATATCTGGTTTTATAGATGTTTGCTATATCTATCTTTTCACAAAAACACGTTCCTGGGGTTATATTGTATCAATTAGTAAAATATGTATTTTAATTCAGATGTCAGCCCCACGTGGGGTGCAAACAGGACCAACTGTCAGCTCGGCGAGATTTAGCAGCGTGTAAGCAGCTTATTGGTTAACCATGCGCTCGCGGTATTAGGCAAATGGTTGATTGACAGGCGTGGGGAAGCCGCGGTCAGTCAGCCGGGAAAGAGCTCATCTTTATTACCGACACTTGCTAATTGGCACTAATTAATACAATCACGTCCCCCCTATACGCCTAACCCAGAAGTAAACTGTACATCGTATTCCTCCAGTCGCCGAATAATGTCTATGTCACTGCCCTAAAATATGTTAGTGTCACCCAATAATGGTCCTTGCACCAAGAATATACCGAGAAATATGAATTTACCGATTGTTATTTCTGTAATATTGACCCTGTTATACACTATAACATTTTCTCCCGGGTTCCATCATTACATCGCCAAAAGCATTACCGAATACATCGTTCCTTTAATTCTTCTATAATATACACTATCTTCAAACTGAACGTCATGGGTCGAAGAAAAATAGAGTAGAATGAGCGAAGATAAAATTCGCTATTTGAACGAGAGACAGTCACATACTGCTGATCACAAGGTTCCCGTATCGTTAGTGGAGGATGTAGATAAACGTCGAGGGTGGTGCAGCAATATGGGACTGCGTTGCACGAATGAATTTTGTGAGAGGAACTCGGCACCAAGTTACACCACCACATCACCTGCTAACAAATTTTGCGAAGTGAACCGCGCCGGAGTCTTAGAGCTCTATGAGAGCGTTCGGTAACGGAAGAGCGGCCGCAGCACGATTTAGCGCGTATATGACTGGTGTAAATAAATCTAATGAGAGAGAGATTTGTGTTGCTGCTAGCTATGTAGTGTCTCATATAATTGTGAGAGGGAGAGACAAGCTTTTAATTGGATTAGGGTATATGGTGGTCTGAATGAGAGCGCAGAGTAAACAGAGTGATCGTTCTTATCAGTCACCTTACACCTGACGCGTGCCCCGGCGCGGTAGCCCATGACCTGATTAACGATGACCGACCCCTCGGTCCAGTAAGCTCCGCCTACTTTAGTTTGACAGTTCTCCAGTTGTCATGATGCCTAATAAAATCTTTTTTTTTTAACATTGATAAACCATTAAATTTTATAATTTATATATTGAAACCGATACTCATCGGAACGTTTAGTGAAAAAATACAACTGTCACTTGCGCTTAAATCCCTTTTTTCCACTCAAAACGACATTTCTCTTCCCAAACAGTTTTTGGCCGTTTTCTCAAAACAGTATTTCAGGAGACTGTACGGTCTTCAGAGCGATATTTCTCAAAAACCATCCAATATAGTCTTTAAATTTTGCATATAGGTAAATCAAGTATTCTAAAATGCTTTTTTTTTTCTTTTTCCTATATCGTTTGTAGTGTAGTAGAAATACGTTATTTAAACGAAATAAGTATTGTTAACATCACACATTTTATTTCATGTGAAAAAGACAATAAATATGTAACAACAACAAAAACGCCTGGAGATATTTGTATGTAGTTTCAAATGATACTATTTCCATACCCTATGCCAATTTTGAGATATATCCAATTAAAAAAAATAATTTTAAATCATTTCAAGTTTTAAATTTTCAAAGTGGACACTGTTACACTTTTTAAGTATATCTCATCAGATAAAGAATACTCTAAGAATTCTAAATATATATACATCACTGTGTCTAAAATTATTATTAATATGAATTCTAAAGCTAAATTAAACCAAGGTTGTTTGACGATGATCAGACCTTAATTGCTTTTTCGTACACAAGGCTGGTGATGCCACTAACATCATTTCTGTGTTGTGTGCACCTGTTTAGGACAAAATGCAATTATTAAGCGTGTCATTAAAGATGTATTTCAGACCAGGTCATCGCTATCCTGATACCAAAGCACTTGGGACTAAAAAATAATTCTAGATCATTTGAGACTTGTGCATCCACTTGCAAGTCCAGCTATGAAGGAAGTCCAGTTGGACTTGTCATGTTGATAGTTTTCATGTCTGGAAAAAGATGTCAATCACTACAGCTCTTAGACCTCATGCAAAAAATTAACATAGTGCACAGTTTCGAATGATTACACTATAGTGAAACTGTCATAACCATATTTACGGAAATTACGCCAGTTTATCATTAACCTTTTGGCCTGTTGCAGTGATATAAGACTGTGTACGTTCTAATTTTGCACGAATACCTTCTAAGAACAATTAACCTTCGAAGAAGTAAATGTTCACATTTATTTATTAGTTCATAAAAAAATTACATGCACAAGTGCTGCAACAATGTTAAGATTAATTACGACAACTACGTGTTTGGAAATAAAATTTGGTCAACCTAATTAACGTACCGGGGAGCCTCAACCAGCAAAGTGTCTTGTGGCCCTTTGAATCTAGCTATATAATACTAAAAATATTCTGTCTGTTTGTTTGTCCGGGAACTACCGCAGAATCGGGCCATGACAGAGGGCCAATTTGCCATCAGCGTCAGTCATGTGCCCTGACTTACATAATGCTCACCAATTTGGCCCTTCCACTTGCACACGATTTAATTCCCGGCAGCATCACATCGCACGACTGTCGCAAACAACACACCATTCTCGCCTTGGCCCATAACCACAAAGACGTATATAGATTGGTTCCGTATGGAGCACCAGATGTCGCTACCATCCGGGCCTCGGTACACAATATGCGCGAATGTAGCCTTCCTTTGTAACAGGACCCAAAGGGTCCCCATTTTCTAATACTATTATTAAAGCTAGCCATCGTGCAGAACTTTCACAACGGTATGCCACAGAGACCTGTCATCAGGTATAACTAACAGGCAAGTGTCGTTTAATTCAGTAATTAATGGAGATCACCTCTGCCGTTCGGTCAATCCATATTTAATTTTCAGGGAGTACAAGCGGCCATGCATGTAACAGGCCTGTAACCGAATTGCAAAACGGAATTAAGTTTCGACTGTTAGAAACCCGTAAATAATGATTCAATACGGACATGAATCAATTCTTTATGAGAATAGTTATTTAGCATAACCTTACCGAAGTCTTTCCAGATGGGGTCTGAGACGATTCACAGCGGACAAAGATGCTTTCGGGTTGTTTTACTTATATATGCATTGGTCATATGTACCCTTAGCACATTGTATATAAATATGCTAGAGAATGCATGCATAAGCCGAGTACAGGTATGCATGTCTGTTTCGATGGCAATAATAACCATTGTATTAAATATATAATTATATATATTTATATATATATATATATATATATATATATCGTAATACTTTGAAATGTTCACCTTTCCAATGAATAGGCAAAAATACAGGTTTGCCTTTTTGCAGCAAATTTGCCTTTCCTCCAGAGATGCACCCTGCATCATATCAAACAGTTCTGTAATGACAAGTTCTATTATTTGTCAAAAGCGGAGCTCAGCGCTGTACCAGTTACACTCACATCATCTCTGAGTATTCTGAGTTAGAATACGAATTCCGCAGATCAATTCAGAGTTTCTAGGCTACAGTAATGCTCGAAAATATTTCGTTTTTGTGTCATGTTTGTTAGTAATCAACTACTATTAAATGTGGAAAACATGTAGGTGTTCCCCTTTTCACCAGATTGGTACCGAATGGAAAATGGCTTTCCCAGCACGGGTTTGCTTGTCTGAGACAGGAGGAAAGGCGCTATTATGTGCAATTTAATTCCGTACATATACATTTTCAGTTATATTGTGTTCATAATATACACCATTCAACATTACTTTTAGATGGTTTTCTCACTGCCTTTATTGTTGGACTCACTCTAAAAAAATGTATTAAATAAAAACAAGGCCTACAGGCCTAATGCGAACCTGAGCAAAGTTTTGGAGAATGAATGGAGGATTATTTTTAAAATTTAATATTGATCCTCTTATGTCCTGCATATCTACCTTAGTCATTATGATTTCAGCAAATGGGATATTTCGGACCCGCAAGTTTCGGACAAGGACATTTAAAAACTAGAATACGGGTAGCCGACTAGAGACAACGTGTATCTGCCAAAATCAGAGTGGGACGGGTGAAGTGAGGCATGGGTTGAGTGGCAAGGGGGAAACAGAGTGAGGAGTGTTGCATATTAGCATGGATGTCTACAGCCGAAATGTGTGTGTAGGTTGTGCCACCTACCACTAAAAACAAGAAAGCTGTCCAAGTTGAATACATACGCAAAATTTTAGGCAGATAAGTCAAACCACTACTTGTATATGAGTGATTTTGTCCCACAGCACACAAACAGAAGGTTGCTGTGCAAAAAATGGTGGCAGATTGCGCCACCAATCTTGTGTATGGTTAAGAGCTATGTGAGATCTATACACATGCAAAATTTCAGAAGAATACAGCATACGAGTCCTGAGATATAAGCCTGGATGTCTACAGCATAAACATAAATGTAGGTGGCGCCACCTGCCACACAATTGAGAAAGCTGTCCAAGTTTTATACATATTCCAAATTTTAGGCAGATAAGTCAAAGCACTACTTAAATACGAGTGATTTTAACCCACGGCAGACAAACAGACGGATGCTGTGCAAGAATGGTTGCAGATGGCGCCTCCAATTTTGTGTATGATAAAGAGCTATGTGACATCTATATACATGCAAAATATCAGTGGAATATGTCAAAAAAGTCCTGAGATATAAGCCTGAATGTCTACAGCATAAACATAAATGTAGGTAGCCCCACTTGCCACAAAATTGAGAAAGCTGTTCAAGTTGCATACATATGCAACATTTAAGGCAGATAAGTCAAAGCACTACTGAGACTCGAGTGATTTTAGCCCATGGCAGACAAACAGACGGACGCTGTGCAAAAATGGTTGCAGGTGGCACCACCAGTTTTGCGTATGATGAAGAGCTATATGAGATCTATACACCTGCAATATTTCAGAAGGATACAGTATACAAGTCCTGAGATATAAGCCTGGATGTCTGCAGCATAAACAGCAATGTAGGTAGCGCCACCTGCCACAAAATCCAGAAAGCTATCAAAGATGTATAGACTTGCAAAACTTTAGGCATATATGTCAAACCACTGCTGAGATATGAGTGATTTTATCCCATGGCAGACAAACAGACGGACACTGTGCAAAAATGGTTGAAGGAGGCGCCACCAGTTTTGCGTATGATGAAGAGCTATGTGAGATCTATAAACATGCAAAATTTTGGCCCAATCGGTCAAATGGTTCCTGAGATATGAGCTAGGATGTCTGCAGCTTAAACGTGAATGTAGGTGGCGCCACTGTCATAAAATCAAGAGCTGTCCAGGATGTATAAACCTGCAAAAATTCAGGTGGATATGTCAAACCACTGCTGAGATATGAGTGATTTTATCCCATGGCAGACAAACAGACGGACACTGTGCAAAAATGGTTGAAGGAGGCACCACCAGTTTTGCGTATGATGAAGAGCTATGTGAGATCTATACACATGCAAAATTTTGGCCCAATCGGTCAAAGTTTTCTCAAGCAATATATCTTGACAAGATTTTCTTGAAAAAACGTCTGCAGTGTACAAAATTACTATGACCATTTTTGGACAATTACTGTCTCAGTGAAGTGATCACATGATTTATTCAGTAGAACTGATAGCTAACAAATCAGAGTACATATAAAATTTTACAGTTTTGCGTATGATGAAGAGCTATGTGAGATCTATACACATGCAAAGTTTTGGCCCAATCGGTCAAAGTTTTCTCAAGCAATATATCTTGACAAGATTTTCTTGAAAAAACGTCTGCAGTGTACAAAATTACTATGACCATTTTTGGACAATTACTGTCTCAGTGAAGTGATCACATGATTTATTCAGTAGAACTGATAGCTAACAAATCAGAGTACATATAAACTTTACATTTATTGTAAAAAGCAAAGAAATTATGTCATGGTGGTCATGACTAGGCAATAAATACTGTGATGGTGTAACAGCTTGGCAGAAACGTTCACTCCAACACATATAATGGAATCTACATGAATATATGCTTGTCACTTATTTAGTCTGTAAAGACCTCATGCCTTAATTTCTTTCTGGAAATCAAAGTAGTGATCATTAAGAATTTTGTATCCTTTTTGGAACAAATATGGACGTAAAAATGCTATTTATAGGGCTATCAGTATGTACTGCATCTGCCCGTTAATTTTGTTCACCATTTTCTAGACATAAATATTCAAGTTTTGCACAATTTACAAGCACATATCATATACCAAAATAAACCAGGTTGGGAGCATAATAAAAACATCTCCATAATGTCAGTTTATCAGTTAATAGAATAATAATCAGTACCTGTAAAAAAGAATCTTCAGATTTTTGTGGTAAAAAGAGTCTGTTACATATTGTTCACCGAAATTCAGAGTGAAAACTTTTCCAGTTGGTTATGATATAAGGAAAAAAACTTGCTTGTCATTTTGAAGTACTGCTCAGGAGCATTTACTTAAAGGCCTTTAAATTTCTTAGTTATATATTCTAGCTCTAAATTAAACAATCAAATACATATGTCACTTTGAAAAGTTAAACGGGACAACATAACTTGCCTTATAAACTTACCCATCAGCTTCCACAAACCCACACAAATTGCTCAAAAGTAGGATTGACACCTCCAGCATGTAAAAACCTCCAAGTAATGTTTAAAAATAACAGGCAAAAAATGCTTAGGTATGCTTCCAAGAAAAAAATACACATCAGCATGTGGCACGGGACACGCCAAAATGACATCAACCACAGGGACATTTTGTTTCATATAACTGAGTCTTAAGTAATTAGGAAACAAATACTGGCACACTTGGTTAGGACATGTTCTAAGCTTTCAGATGTTACAAAGATCATGCCTGTAGGGGTTCTGAGGCCATCACAGTGGAGATTTAAGTAATTTAAGTACGGCTTGCTATAAAAAGCTACCACCTTCTGAAATGTGACCATGACAGTTAAGTTGTTCGAGGTGGAGGAAACGACGGTGAATACCACGGAGATGGGTTTATACATTGGATTCTGTATCCTTCCATTCGTCACAGGTGCCAAATGATTGCAGGCGGCTATCTGAATATATGCAGTTATCGTTGCAATAGAAAGGATGGCAGATTAGGGGACTCGGTTGGCTTGATCAATCCAATATAAATGCCAACTGACTTGTGTATTCACGGGTTATTTCAATACTGAACTTGTACGAGCAGACGTGGTCTGCAATGGAAACTGGTAATCATTTAAATCCAGAAATGTAACTTTGACAAATTTAAGAAAATTTTAACCAGAAGAAAGACAATGAAAAGGAAGACCGAACTATTAATATCGGACATAGGCTGCTTATATAAACAAGGGACCCATGGGTCACATCGCTCAGCTGAATTTTGGAAAATATTAGTAACTGCAAAATATTTTTATTTCTTTTGGTTTTTCATGTATATTATCATTAGAAAAGCTATGAGAAAATGGCCCTGCTAAAATGAAACTCTGTTAATTATAGAATAATGGACATGCGCTAAACCATTTAGTCATGCACCAAGGGAACAAATAGGTGTACGGTAGGCCTAAGTGTTATATAAAAGTAGCATTTCAAAAACAAATAATGTGTGAAGGTAATTAAGTTTTCAAAAGTTAAATATATGGCCATATGTGTTAAAAATTAATCCAACAAAGTTTGACCAATATTTTCTAATTTTAATACAGTGTTATTCAACAGTGTTATTTACACCTAGACCTTGCCAACTTTAAGAGATATGAATCAAATGCTACAAAGTATTTATATCTTCTTAAATCTTGTCAGTTAGCACTTACATTAGATCCTAATATTTTATCACATTTGAATATGGGGGTCGCGGGGGTTGCCAGAGAAAAAGGCTCCCTGTGGTATGGTATTAACTGCAGACAGCCTGATAAAGCTCAGCTCAGTGGAGAGTGCTGCACTGAATGACCTACAGGCACCAAAGTGGACTGCTTGACAATGTAAGGGAATACAACAAGAGCCTCCAAAATAAATTCATTTACTAGCCTAATTTTGCAGCTTTTATTTTCGAATTTCAGATTTTAACAGATTAAATCCTTATGTGCACATGCTGTGAAAATTAAATCCACAGTACTTACAGGAAAAAAACGTGCCGTGGCAAAAATTGGGCAAAATTAAGGTACCAATTTTTATTTTTGCTAATATTTTAAAAAATTTTAAAGATTTTGATCTAATTTTGGGTATATATTTTGATTTTGATTAATTAAAGTTATATTACTGGAAAAAAAAGTCCTTAGCTTTAACATGGTTTGTGTTAAGCAATCAAATATCTTTTCTGATTTTTTACAAAATGCATCATGTTTGAGCCAATAACTTTTTTAAAATATATAATACAGACCTTGGTTTAAACATATTTATTTCTTTTGGATTGTACAAGTAGCGCTTATAAGCGCTAATATAAGTACTCTCCAAACTTACAAACATGAGATACAATATACAAATGTCTTACAATTAAAGAGAATTGTGCATATAACAAATCCGTTATAACAATATATCAATGAATGTCTAAATAATATGCAAATATATATGTTATGTATTCAATAACAATATGTTGAGATAATAAAACCGAGGAAATCTGTTATCGATCATGCATAATATGATGTATCCATCATACTTATAGAAGATAAGATATGAACAATCAGCAAAGTCTGATAAATACATTTGAAATACAAGAACAAAGTTCAGTGATTAAAGGTATTGACCCTGGAAGATGTTTAAAAAAATATAGATAATATATCACAGTTACAATTACATTTCATGACATTTTCAGTATAAAAAAAAGTCTTGATGATTTAAGATATGTGTAGACGTGATCAAGCATACACTGATTGACTATTATACTGAAATCTGATGACCCATGTAACAAGATAGACATTAATTTATCGGTTTGTTGTCTGCCTGGATTTGAAATGAAAGAAGTTATTATATCAGGGATTATATTTTGTAATTGCTCTAGTAGCAGTTGTCGTGCGATTCCGTAGTATGGACACATTAAGAAGAAGTGAACAGATGATTCAACCATTCCACAGTGTGGACATTGATTAATTTCGGACAGGCCATGTCTATATAGGTGATCTTGGAGGCAGCTATGGCCGAGCCTAAGTCTTGAAATTAAAATATTCTGCTTTCTTTTTCCATAACTATAATATAATGGGGGGTCTGACGCTAAGCCAAGGTATCTGTTTTGAGAAGATTTAAAACAATTTAATGACGCTGCTTTTTTAATGACGCATCTAATAAATTCCATAGGTCTGTGCAAGATGGAATGATATGCTCATATTATCGAATATTACATTTCCATACTCGAGGACTGAACGAACATGTGACTTGTATAAGTGGTCCAGTGTATGTCGCCTCATGTTATATTTCAGACGTCTTAGTAGTCCTATTTTTTTATTGGCTTTAATGCAAATATTAGAAATATGTTCGGACCATGACAGATCTGATGATAAAGTTATTCCCAAGTGTTTGTGGCTTTGAGTCTCAGATAAAGGTTCGCCATTCAGGTACAAGGTTTGATGATGTGTTTTACCTACACGAGAAGAGAAAGTCATTGCGACAGTTTTGGTAGGATTAAATTTTACACCTTATTTCTGGCATGTATATAGCAACTACATAGAGGGATATTTATGGTAAATATGAGGAAAAACAGATGAGTGGTTTTGATATTAGGCAGTCCTGAAGTGTGAAAATATGTTTTTTATGAAAAAAATTGAGGTATTTCCTTAATTTCTCAGAGGAACAAAGTCGCAAAGAACCAGTTTTCAGCTTGGTAGGAGATCTTTGGGACATCTAACATTATGCCAACAGCCTGGGGAGCATAGAGATATGCACTGAATGACCTACAGTCACCAAAGAGGACTGCTTGACAATTAATGTAAGAGAATGCAACAAGAGCCTCAAAATAAATCAATAACTAGCCTAATTTTGCAGCTTTTTTTTCAAATTTCAGATTTAAACAGATTAAATCCTTATGTGTACATGCTGTGAAAATTAAATCCACAGTACTTACAGGGAAAAAACGTGCCTGGGCCAAAGTTGGGCAAAATTTAAGGTACCAATTTTATATTTTTGCCAATATTTATAAAAAATTTACAGATTTTGATCTAAGTTTTGGTTTACAATTAAATTTTGATTAATTAAAGTTGTATTACTGAAAAAAGTCCATCCTTTAACACTTTTGGTCTTATGTGACCAAATATCTTTCCTGATTTTTTTACAAAGTCCATTATGTTTTTTAACTTTTTTTATGTTTTTATGTTTTTAACCATAACTTTTTTAAAATTAAATAATACTGACTTAATTTCTGGCATGTACAATGTATTTATTCAGTTTTAGCCAAACTATGATGTTGAGAATCCAAAATATAAACAAAGGACCCATGGGTCACGGCGTCCAGCTTAAATTTTAAATTTTTGCAAATGCAAAATATGAAAAATATTCTATTGTAATGTTTTTCATTTATATAAGCATATGAGAAGCTAAGAGGAAAGGGGCCCTTCTTCTTGGTTATAGTAAAGTTCTAAATATATGATTGCAAACTAATACTCTGACAAAACTATCAGAAAAATAGTGAAAGTTTTGAGATACTGTGATGCATATGAAAAATTTACAGATGGACAGGCAAGTTGACAGAATGGACTAATACCTTTATTTCACTTTCAAAGGAATAATGCATTTAAGTTTATATATAAGCCTATTTTTTTAACATATCCACTTTTTCCATTATTATATCTGATTCATTTTTTTGGAGTTTTATAAATTTGTAATAAAAAAAAACTGAAAATATAATTTAAAAATTTGAATTCTAAGTTGCAATCATTATATATCCAGAGTGTATCTCATATTTGGTCATATTATGCATACACATATATTTTATTATTTTTAAATCAAATGTTTAAACTGAATTTAAAAGAAAATAATGCCACAACATGGCATCTACAAGATTATTCCTATTAAAAAGCTTTGCACATCTATATATAAATTATATATATATATATAAATAGTATATATATACATATATAATATATATATATAGTATATATATATAAATTAGACAATTACATGAATATACATCTAAAATTGATTTTACTCAGTGAACTCTGTCGAACAAATTGAGGCTCCCAAACAAAACCCATAGTTTTTAAAATTATGTATTTATAAATTCTTTCCTGCCTTAAACATTTTCTTTAGTAGTCTATGTAAAATTATGATAAAATCCTCACAGGTGAATATTTTCCTTCAAGCGCAACTGTTTCTAGTTAAATTAGATTAATCATAAACACCTTCCCTTAACGGCAATAATTTCATTATTTCTCCAAAGTTTAGATGAAAGCATCTTTTATATTGTTCAGATTTACAGTGCTTGCTTCTCCTCCAGTTTCCCTTTGGTTATATCCATGTGATAATCAGGTGAAACATTTAGCATTTTGCACATACTTGAATTGGTGTGCTCAAGTGTGAATGTGCATATGACGTTTGAGGCCCCTTGGCGAAGCAAAACATTTGCCACATTGTTCACACTTGTATTGTTTATCCCCATGTTCTGCATGTGTTCTCTTGTGTGTTGATAGTTGATGCGACACAACGAAACACTTGCCACAAGCGTCACATTTGAAAAGGCTTTCCTCCTGTGTGGTACCTTTTGTGTACAGTCAGATCAGATGACTGGGAGAAACTTTTCCCACACCCTTCACATTTGTATGGTTTTTCACCAGTATGAGTTCTTCTGTGTTTTATTAGATCAGATGACCCAGCAAATCCTTTGTCACACTGTCCACACTTGTATGGTTTTTCTCCTGTGTGAATTCTTGTATGTTTTTTTCAGATGATTAGGTTCCCTGAAACAGTTGCCACAATGTTCACACTGATATAGTTTCTCTCCAGTACGTATTTGTTTGTGATGTTTCAAATTGGTTCGTGCGGAAAAACATTTCTCGCAATGTTCACATTTAAATGGTTTTTCTCTTGTGTGAACTCGGTTGTGTTGTGCGAGTTCAGCTGAATCAATGAAACGCTTGTCACAATTTACACATTGGTATAGTTTGTCTCCTGAATGTCTCTTCAGGTGTTTTTTTCAAATGTGTTTCTAATGCAAAACATTTGCCACAGTGTACACATTTGAATGGGTTTTCTTCAGAAGGTGTTTCGGATGGGTTTTCTGCTGGAGGTGTTTTGTATGGGTTTTCTGCAGGGGGTGTTTTGGATAAGTTTTCTCCAGAAGGTGTTTCCGATGGATTTTCTGCGGGAGTTGTTTTAGTTGATCTATCCCGATGAGATGAACTGGTGAATGCTTGTTCATAATTTGCGGTTTCTGCACCAGTTTGCTCTCCAAGTGTATCAGACAAATTGGGAGACAATTCTGATTTTTTATCTGGAACACTGGAATTGAATTTAATTGCAGGAATTGCTGTCTGTTCTTTCTTTTCTTTGGCTGATGCACTGGAGAATGTTTTGCCACCAGCCCGTTTTCTGCAGAATTCAGATAAAAAGTGATACAAATCTGATCTTTCCTCCCTGATTATAGCAGTGAATACCTTTTGGTTTTTGTCATCTAGTTTTAAGATCCTCTTCTAACCATCAGGCATCTCCTTGCTGGAATCCATTTTTGCAAACGTCCTCTGTAGCCCAAAAGAGAAAACAAAATTAGTACACAAAACTTTGCACTGTTATAACACAGACTTTCAATAGGACTTTCAATGGGAAGAAATTTTTTGGGGGGACCCAGATGCCAAAGCCAAAATTCTGGAGAGTCAAAAGAGATTTGAAGTGTCCCAACTCCCAAGGGGAGGGAATTTGCCCATCTTTGTCAGATTTGTATTGGTTATAGCCCATTGAAATGTTATGCATCATGTCAGGTTTCATGAGGCTTGTTTCATGCTTGACAATTGTGAGGCAAAGCCAAGCGAAGGCCATGATTGACATATGCCGAGGCAAATGGTACATGATGCATAGTGTTCCACTGGGCTATAACTGATTTTCCCAACATGCCTCACCTCACCGTGGAAGGTCTTTCCTGCCAGCTGTTTTGTTGTAAAAGCCCCAACATGGTCTTGCTTTAGCTTATCTGCATATACGAGGTGTAGTATATATGAATATCAAAGAATAAAGAGGCAAAAAATAACTCCAAAACTTGCATTGCTTTCTGAGAAAAAAGTTTAAAATCAAATATGGTGTTCAATTTGGGGCTCAAATAGAAATATATTCAAATGA
This sequence comes from Sipunculus nudus, assembly GCA_026874595.1. Taxonomy (NCBI): domain Eukaryota; kingdom Metazoa; phylum Annelida; class Sipuncula; order Golfingiida; family Sipunculidae; genus Sipunculus; species Sipunculus nudus. Next base: position 14,765,447 of record CM049321.1, read on the forward strand.
CTTTAGCTAAATATAAAAAATATTTAGTGTATATGAATTAGGGTTGGGATGATATCACTTTTCTATATTATGATAATGAACCAGAATTTATCGCGATATATCATGGTAACGTAATATAAGTATCTGGCAAGAATACTCCAGCATTTGTCGCCGTATCACAGATTTCAGTGCTATGTCTGATCACTTATTAGAGGGCAAATGGCCAGTATTCAGAGAATGTGATTCTGTCAGTTTGTCCACCGCTGTCATGCATTTTGAACATACCCATATTAAAATAAATGTTATCCTTGAAAATATATGGTTTTCTGAACATAGAAAGACCCTGGTGATGTCATAATATTTTGGTATTAACCCTAAAAGGGCATGTGTGTGTTTCAAAACTGTGGACAAATAAGCATATCATGATATCACGATAACAGCCCTGAAGTTAACAATTCAACTATGGCAGCTGTCAGATATTGTGATAATCCCAAATATCAACTTCATCCCAACCCTATTATGAATGAAAACAGAACTTGTTTATAGTATTTTGCAACCACTATGCTTGAACCTAATACGATCAGAAATAATTATTCGCAGGGCCTTTTCTCAGAGAGATGGACTGTTATTATTATTATTTTTATTAGTATAATGCGTCATTTTCTTATGAAGAATGTCTTGAATATTGTCATTGAAACACTATTCATAAAAGTGTTAACTTTTCTGTATTTTGCTCCCTTAAAAAAAGACTATTGTTATAAAAATATATTAAATATGACTATTGAATATGGTGCCACATAGGTGGTATGAGTTGAAGGGAATAATCTAGTTCGATTATTTGAGGGGATAATAAAGGTTATAATATTTTCATTCTACATAGCAAGTCTGGCACTTGTTCAACATTGTCCTGCATGTCCACTTGGTCAAAATGGGTGTCACATAAATTATGTGCACCAGTGACCAGATAAGACTTGTTTTCGGTCAATCCGTTACTAGTTTGAGCGGGCGCCTGCATATATATATTAATGGTTCACTCGTCCATGATGTTGTATGGATGTAACTTGTGTAAGCAATATCAACTCATGACCACGACAAGCCTCAGGGTTCAAACCATGCCAAGGACGCACACAATGCCATGGTTGCACCCTAGACCCAGTTGTGGCTCTGTTTAATGAACTGTTCAGCCGGCCTGAGTATAGAATCCGGCCTACAATTCCAAGATGGGTCTAAATTGACTCGATCGTCTCATACTAGTAGTAATCAACATAAGCCATGACATGCCTGATGACATAACATTGACATGCCTCTTACATCTCCATTAAATGAATCCTAAACATCATTACATCCGTCCGTATACACCCTAGCCGCCGACGGCGACGCAACAGGTTTCAGGTTTCTGTTGCGTCGCCGGCCCACCATAGGGCTAACTGGGGTTATAACACGATACGATCTGTTACTCTTAGAAAGGAAATTGTTTAAAATTTTTCCTATGGTTTTAACATACCAATGTTCACATTATGTAGTATGTCAAAAGGCCTGTAATAAAAAATAACCATTCTGGAAAGCATGAAACACCTGTAACATCAACAACTGATTTATTTGTCCAGATTGAATTGAAGCATTAACAGTCCGGCAGCCATATCTTGCATTCGGTGGCAGTCCTGTATAATGTTTTAGGCCTATGTACTGTTATGTTCATATTTTACTTCCTTGGTGCAAAATAGTTATGTAATTCTAATGTTTTTCAGTGGTCAAATATACAATACACATAGAAGTACTGAGTATTAAACAATTGATATATGTTAAATTTCGCAGTTGTGTATGCAGTGTTATAATCACTGTTAACTGCAGGGGCAATCAATGGACTCCACATTGCATCAGTCACTAAAAAAGAGCAACTGAGGAGTCCATTCTTATTGGCTATAAACACCCATGACTTCAGGTAGGCCGGATTCTATACCTGCTCCCCTCAACCCCTACTCGAATGTAGGGCAAATTCTGAACACGCTCCAACAGTTTATTTACCTGAACAACAGCATGGTACCTACCTTCATGTGTCGACTTATCACGCCAGCAGTTCTTGGGGAAATTATTTAAGTCCCCTTCACTGAGCAGTGTTGGTGACAATAGTGGCGATTGGGCGATAATAACAGGATACGTACAAAAACAAGGGACCCATGGGTCACGGCGCTCAGCTGATCGTGATTGGACTATAAATGTTTCTCCACTGTGATACTATATCGAGTCGATAAAGCTTATGAATATCATGGACATGTTGGGCTATTATAAAGGAATGTAATGTAATATGTGAGTAAATGATAAATGAAATAACCTGACTGATGGATTAATAGAGTCAAATATATTGGTTTAATTTTTATTTATTTAGGAGGGGTTGAAAATTGTGATATATTTGAGCAATTATGAATGCAATGATAGCTGTAATAAGCAGTAGTAGAATGATGATAAACTTCTTAATGGAAAAAGTTGATATGCTTAAAAAAAATTGGATTATATATAAACTTAAAAAGTGAAATAAAGGTATTAGTCCATTCTGTCCACTTGCCTGTCCATCTGTAAATTTTCGTATGCAACACAGTATCTCAAAACTTTTACTGTTTTTCTTCATGACAGTCTTGTCAGAGTATTAGTTTGCAATCATATATTTAGAACTTTACTATAACCAAGTAGGAGGGCCCCTTTCCTCTTAGCTTTTCATATTCTTATATAAATGAAAATCATTACAATAGAATATTTCTACATCCACCTTCGTGCTGCCCTCACTTTTCCCTTCTCCGAACCCCATCCCAAAGTCAGCCTCAGTAAACAAGAACAAGACGAATCAGATATATTCATACTTTAATATTTTGTATAACTATTCGTCCATAGGTACCTATGTACATGCCAGAAATTATGTCAATATTGTGTAATATGTAGACATAGTGGGCATCACAATAATGTACCTTGTCAAGACTAAAGAGATATTGTGTCATACAGTCACATATTCATAAAGCACTTCATCAGCATAGTTAATCATAACATCATATCTGTCAAATTGAATGCTTGCAGACTACCATACACTTTAGATCCTTCAACAAATAACCTTATCATCATTCTACTACTGCTTATTACTGCTGTCATTGCATTCATATTTGCTCAAATATATCACAATTTTCAACCCCTCCTAAATAAAAAATAAACCACTTTATTTGACTCTATTAATCCATCAGTCAGGTAATTTCATTTATCATTTACTCACATATTACATAACATTCCTTTATAATAGCCCAACATGTATATGATATTCATAAGCTTTATCGACTCGATATAGTATCACAGTGGAGAAACATATATAGTCCAATCACGATCAGCTGAGCGCTGTGACCCATGGGTCCCTTGTTTTTTCTCTATTTTTAGACCTCAATAGATGCCGTCATCTGTTAACAGGGCACAAATCTTATTGATTGGACTTAGAATCTTCTGTCTTGACATGCAGGGAGGTCCATGAAAAGTCTTTTTGGAAACCTGGATTTAGGTCTCTGTTACCTATATTCTTTAAGCTATGGGGCTCCAAAGTACCCTGCAGAATAATGAAAAATTTGATACAAAAGCTCAAATATCTGAACAATTAATGCATTGATTACCATGATTCTTTGCATGGATATTGATCATGTAGTGTTTCATCAGTTTCTGCAGACTGGTGGCGCCACCGGTATTTTCTCAATTTTTTTACGATTTTTTTTCACTATTTTTGAGACCTCAAAAGATGCCGTCATCTGTTAACAGGGCACAAATCGTAACAGCTGGACCTGGAATCTTCTCACTTTACATTCAGAGAGGTCCATGAAAAGTCTTCTTGAAAACCTGGAATTAGGTCTCTGTTACCCATATTCATCAAGCTATGGGGCTCTAAAGTACCTCCAAGAATAATGAAAAATTTGATACAAAAGCTCAAATATCTGAACAACTAATGCATTGATCACCACGATTCTTTGCATGGATATTGATCATGGAGTGTTTCATCAGTTTCTGCAGACTTGTGGTGCCACCTGTATTTTTAGCTCAGCTGACTATAAGTCATCTGAGCTATAGTTGTGGTCCATTGTCCGTCGTCCGTCCGTCTGTCTGTCTAGCTGTCCGTCTGTCTAGCCGTCCGGATGGCTGTCCGTAAGACCGGCATGTTTCAACACCATTGGACCTACAAATCCCAAATTTGGCATACAGTTAGATGTCCCCAAAATCGCCTACCATGGCGAAATGGGGTCAATAGGACTTCGTTCCTTCGAGATATTAAGGAAAATCTCAATTTTTTATTAGAAATCATTTTTACACTTCAGGACTGCCTAATATCCTTTTGAAAATAAAAGCTGCAAAATTAGTCTAGTTGTTGAATTTTTTTGGAGGCTCTTGTTGTATTCCCTTACATTGTCAAGCAGTCCACTTTGATGACTGTAGGTCATTCAGTGCACATCTCTATGCTCCCCAGGCTGTTGGCATAATGTTAGATGTCCCCAAAATCTCCTACCATACCGAAAATTGGGTCATTATCGAGCTCACGTAAAATACCATGACAAAACAGAGACCGTGTTAACTTTAAACATTACCAAACAGAGACAGGGTTTACATGAAAGTACTCGATGATTAAGGGAGTTCCTTATTAGTTCTGTAGTTCATCATTCATTTAATAGTTCTCAGTCTACTGAGTCGCCACTCAGCCATTATAGCCCATTAGCTTTTATATAGCTTTTTTATTCGTATACGGTTTCTATAGTGACTGAGCTCAATGGAGATGCACGTGTGCAGGAAGGGCGAAGCGGTATTGAATATAAATGTAATATTGATTTTTATAGACCTGGGTTTGTAAATCATAGATTTAAATGTTTACCAATCTCCTCGGCACCAACCCATATAAGTTGAGCTATAGTCGTGGTCCATTGTCCGTCATCCTTCCGTCCGTCCGTCCGTTAGACTGGCACGTTTTGAAACTGTTAGACCTACGAATCCAAAATTCGGCATACAGTTAGATGTCCAAAAATCTCCTACCATACCGAAAATTGGAACAATATGACTTCGTTCCTACGAGATATTAAGGAAAAACCTCAAATTTCCATTAAAAACTTATTATCACACTTTTTTTATATATATTTTTTTTGTCGGAGGTAACCGCCTCCATTTTTTAATGCTGCCTTAACTAAGTATATGTACATCTGCAGATTTTCATTCCGATTTCGGACTACGTGACAGGGCAGTATCACACACTTCCTCTCATTTTATATCCTGGCGTTAACCAGGCCCGGTGACTACTGCACCTGCGGGCCCTGGGTTGGTAATCATACCCACGAGGACCCCCGAAAGGCGCACTCGTTTGTGAGTGAAACACGGCCGTTGGGCACGACCTTCCCATTAAGCCTGCAGAGCGCTGACCCTGGGTGGGGGCCGACCGTGAAAAACCTCACCGCCTCAGCTGAGATTCCAACTCACGATCTCTCGGCTTTGAGACCTGCGCTCTACCCCTGAGCCACAGAAGCCTGTTTATTATCATACTTCAGGACTGCCTAATATCAAAGCCACTCATCCATTTTCTTAATATTTACCAGGAGTATTCTCTTATATATTTCCTATATACATGCCAGAAATTAAGAGCGTTAAGTATAATTTCTTTAAGTTATGGGCCCGAACATAATGGACTTTGTAAAAAAATAAGGAAATATTTACTCATTCAACATGAAAATTTTGAAACTTTTACCCCAAAGTATATAACTTTGTTTAATCAAGATACATTTGTATACCAAAAATTAGACCTGAATTTTGTTAATTTTTGAAGTTATTAGCATAAAAATAAAATCAGTAATTTAAATTGGGACCAACGCATATTTTTTTCCTGCGAGTTCTGTTGATTTAATTTTCACAGCGTGTTAACGTAAGTATATAATTTGTTTAAATATGAAATTCGAAAATAAAAGCTTGAAAATTAGGCTAGTTATTGAATTTTTTTCTTGAGGCTCTATTGCAGTCACTTGATATGTCCAGATGGAGGCAGCGCACTCCTGGTCACTGGTAATCAGTTAATCCAGGGTTCCTTATTTGTTACATTCACTGGGGTAGATCCACTCCAATATACAAAACTTTCCTTAAAAAAGTAATCCAAGGTGTAATCCAGAAGATGCCATGATGTGTGAATGTAGCAATTTTAAAGAAATCAATTTTCTTGTAAATGATTTTAACAAATTTAAATATATAATTAAACCCTTTAGTATGCATTAATTTATAAAATATGAAGGAAATTATGCATAGATAAAAGTACAATTTAAAATTGTGAAATCTGAATCAAGTTTTATTTTGAGATATTTATTGTTTTGCAAATTTAAAAGATATATTTTTGTGGTAAGAAAAATAAATATACATTTGAATACATGATGTGGTTTTATCTGACAAGCTTGAGATTTATGATAATGCAATTTAGAATTATGAATCAACTTTTATATTCAGATATATATGTTATATTGAAAATGTATAGAAATATAAACTAATAATAAAATAATTGATGTATTAAAAAGATTAGGATCTTTTACAAACATTTGTTCTTTATTTCCCTGCTTCAGCAGATATGGAGATCAGGCTTTGTTTGCCCTGCATGTATATGCAGAAGTGTTATCCCCCCCCCCCACACACACGCACACACCTCTGCTGCCAATTGATTGCTTTGCACCTGTGCACACTGGTACATTAGTATTTATTGCAAATGCGTAAAATTTATTTAAATAAAAAAAATAGTTGGATTAAAAAAATCAGATCTTATTGAAACATATTCTTGCCTCAGGAGATGGAACATAAAAATGGTAAGCGCTTTCTGTCCATCATCTCTCCATTATCATTAAATATATATTAATTATGAAATTTTTCCTGTAAGTACTGTTGAAATAATTTTCATATGCTCTATGTGTTTGGATTTAAGCTATTAAAATCTGAAATTTTAATGCAATTTAGATTTTGTTGTGTTTTATTGCAGATGTTAAAACTTTAAAAACAATTGATATATTAGATTTAAGAAATAATTGAAATTTCATATTTTAATAGCTTTGTTTGTCTACCAGTATGTATGTCATTTTTAAATAATAAGTAATTGTGAAGGAATTTTTTTATCCTGTAAGCATTGTAGAATTAAGTGAAAATCCTATTTATATAGTATACACTATAATAATACAGAGATGTTGTTACTCCCATAATTCCATCCCCCCCATCCCCCCCAACCACCACCGCCATCACCACCAAGTCCTTTCATCTGTGGACTGGAGACATTAGTTATATATATTATAAAAAAAAATAGATCCAATTAGAAAAGGTGTAAACTACGGAACTGTCAAAAAGCCAACTAACGATCATGGTAATAGTACAGATCATTTGTTCACAAACTGCTCACATGCTTCAGTTTCAACAATTAGAAACACATGGTTAGGTAACAAAATATTATTTGCAACAATTTTTTGCTCATCAATACAAACCAATCATATGAAACCAACCGTGGCCTAAATTATTTTAGATTTTTACTTTCAAGGTCAACTACAGCTGAGCACAGTGACCCATGGCTCCCTTGTTTAAAGTTTCCGCTGCCTTAAGTACAATCTTGGATTTTCAGGTTACCATTTTACTCGGTAAAATAATTACCAACAATAATACTAGATCCTCAAACAATATATGTTACTAAATAAGAAGTCTAGGATGAATATGAAATAAATTTTGTCCAATTTAGGGGTTTAACGGTCCATTTTAACGTTATTCTAAAATAAATTTTCGGAAGTTCAATTTTCTTAGATTTTTAGTATGTTATCAATGACCTCACATAATGTCAAAAATCTTTGAAGATCAAGCAAACGTATTCCAAATCTCTTATAATCATATAACATACTGAAGATGAAAAAAATATCAATATAGATTTTACATAAAATGAGCCCAGTTCCTGGAGGAAAAATTGGTTCTATATTTCCACAAAATATGAGGTTGTGTGATTTTTTTAACTATTGGCACATCTATGAGCACTGTCAACTCGGCAGTGACGTCACGACTAATAGTTCTAGATCTCAGTAAAATCAGAGTATTTCTGCTCCTTGCAGTCCAACATTTTCAGGAGAGAATAAAAACAACATGTATTACTAGCTCTGAGCTGTCTATAAAATTTAGTCCATGATGTCACATGTGTAAGAGCTTATCAAATCGGGGCAAAGTCTGGGATCTGGGTGAAATCATCCGTTCACACAACAAACTCACGGGAAATATGTTTACTTTACCTGGAACACTTTTATTTTTCCTTTTTTTAGCGACCCTGTGAGCTTATGCGATGGTGTGGCGTCGTCCGGCGTCCGTCGTCTGTACGTTAACCTATACTATCTTGAAAACGGCAAGAATTAGCATCATCAAATTTTATGCATAAAATTAGTCATCTAAAAAACTCTATCAGATTTAGCTTATTTTTTGGCTAACTGCATTTTCTTAGATTTTATAGGGAAAAAGCTAAAAAAGCTTAAAAAAAATCTTCTCCGCCGAATCTGTTCAGCCAAATTGTCCAATATTTTACAGAAATGATTTCTGGAACAATCCCTCTCAAGTTTGTTCGAATGGTTTAAGTTCGGTGATTTTTGGCCGAGTTACAGGAGGTTGAACTTAGTCATCTGTCCAAAAAAGCATACTAAAATTACAATCTCAGAAATGGCTTGAGCTATCATCACCAAATTTTATGTCAATGTTGGTCACATGAGTCATATCTGAAATCGAGGTATTGGTGGCGCCACCTGCATCGGCCTTTTTTGTACGAGGGTCATCAGTGCCCGTATCAAACTGAAGTCTACAAATAACTTCTTCTCTGAAACGATATGGCCAAATTGTTTAATATCGCACAGAAATGATCCTAGGGTAGTGCTTTCTGAAGTTTGTTCAAATGGTCTCAGTTCAGTGACTTTTGGCTAAGTTATGGGAAGCTGAATTTAGTCATATGACATAGCAGCCCATTTTAGCTAAGTGGCTAAAAAAATCTTCTTCTCAAAAACCACTGGGCCAAATTCTTAAATCTCACACATTAATTATCCTTAGATGTTGATAATTCAAGTTTGTTCAAATGGTCTCAGTTCAGTGACTTTTGGCTAAGTTATGGGAAGCTGAATTTAGTCATATGCCGTAACAGCCCATTTTAGCTAAGTGGCTACAAAAATCTTCTTCTCAAAAACCACTGGGCCAAATTTTCAAATCTCACACATTAATTATTATTAGATGTTGATAATTCAAGTTTGTTCAAATGGTCTCAGTTCAGTGACTTTTGGCTGAGTTATGGGAAGCTGAATTTAGTCATATACCATAACAGCCCATTTTAGCTAAGTGGCTACAAAAATCTTCTTCTCAAAAACCACTAGGCCAAATTCTTAAATCTCACACATTAATTATCCTTAGATGTTGATAATTCAAGTTTGGTCAAATGGTTTTGGTTCAATGATTTTTTGCTGAATTATGGGAAGCTGAACTTTGCCATTTTGCTGTATTTTCCCATATGAGTTATAAACCTACAAAACGTTTTTTGACTGATGATACTGAGGCCAGTTTGTTTAATATTTTGCAATAATAATTCCCTGAATAATTCTTATAATAATTGTCTTTTATGGTTCCAAAGAATGAATTTTGGCTGATTTATAAAGATTGAATTGAGTCATTTTACCATACATGTTAGCTGTGTGAAGCAGATACATCTAGCCTAGCACCAGTTTATCAGCATCCATTACATCATGCCTCTAGACATTTAGATTTCAGGTTATCTATGGAAAATATTGACAAGAATGTTTTTTAAAAGCTTTTAAAAATGTAGATTTATGATATTAGATATTATCTGTACACTAACTCATAATTTCTCAGGAATAGCAGGTGCTACCATCCCCAAATTTTATGCAATTATCTGTCACAAAATAAATGTTGATGGATTCAGCTTATTTTTGCTATCTGTATTTACTTAGATTTTACAGGGAAAAAGCTGAAAAAAAACTTTAAAAGTCTTATTCTGCTAAACGGTCAGAAATTTACAGAAATGATCCCAGAGGCGAGCCCTCTCAAGTTTGTTCAAATGGTTTGTATTTGATAAATTTTAGCAGAGTTACATAACAGGCCAAGATTGTGTATGTTTCTTGAATAGGTTGAGAAACTGCCAACTGTTTCAGATTTGGCAACAGATCAAGAGTTCATTCAGTGCAGCCAAATATAGGTCAACAGTTCAATCAGTGCAGCCAAGCACAAGGCATGTGATCATCTCATGGGTGTCATGTGAGCACCTCATGGGCAGCATGTGATCATCACATGGGTAGCATGTGATCACATCATGAGTATCATGTGATCACCACATGGGTGTCATGCCCCTTAGGGCTGCATATGGAGCCAATCTGTGAGCTTATGCAATTGTGTGGCTACTATTTCAGATTTGGCAACAGGCAAAAGGTCAGTCTGGATTTATTTATAGCTTTGGCAGACTGCCAACTGTGTCAGACTATGCAACAGGTCAAGAATTCACTCAGTGCAGCCAGGTACAGGTCAGAAGTTCACTCAGTCTACCCAGGTGCAGGTCAAGAGTTCACTCAGTGCAGTAGCCTGAGCCAGTAATTTGTCACAGTACACTCGGGGCAACAGCCTTTCTCACCTAAGCCTGGTCAGCCCCATGCATCAGACTCAAGGTAAGTTTGATGTATTGGCCTGTTATTCTGACCTGTCTATGTGCCTTTAATGGCTTTCTCGTTCACAAGACAGGTGTTGCCATCTGCAATGACTTTTGCAAAGTGTATGTGCCTGCTTAATTCTACGGAGGAATTTGATATATCAGCCTGAAATTGGGCATATTTATACATGTCAAATAGCTTTGTTGTATATAAGTCTGGTGGTGCTACCTACAATAATTTTTGTTTTGTGTGCACCCATGTGAGAATTTCAGCAGTGATGTTTGTGTATTGTTTCTTGTTCAGATGTTTAGTACTTGCATTGTTCATATATATGAAAAGTAGTGGTTCAGCATTGAAACGTTATACCTGGTGTACATATCCATATGCACAGGTTCGCATTAGGCCTGTAGGCCTTGTTTATGGAGTTAGGCTGTTTTATATTGTATATCGCCCTGTCAATATTAATTCAGACGAAAAATCTCTAGCTATAGACATATAATTCTAACGAGGTACATGAAGCGCGAGAAGCGCAAATATTGCCACAGTTTTCGCCACCTGGCAAACATTTCCACAGAAACGGAAACGCAATTTTCAATCTTTTTTAGAATCAACAAGAACCAGTATTGCAATTCTTTATTGAATTTTCCCCATCACCCACCTGTTATAAATAATGTACGTACCCTTGACATTTACCGCTTGCCCTGATCACTTCCTTATGCAAATGTTTACAGATGCATGCATATGTTCAGTTGGCCCACGTGTGAAATCCCTTCATATGTGAAGGACTCTTTCTGCTACTTGCCGATTTACAGCAGGTTACGATCTCTACCGTCCTACACATCAATGGATAGAAAAGTCTGCTCCAATCTCAATGGTTTTGTATAGCCTTCATTTGCTTCAACTTTAACAATACAAAATCCACAATCATCTGGTTACTTTTTGCTCATTCAAACCAGGTTGTACGCTAAGACTTTCCCCAAGTCAACGATATATGCAGCACCTAGACTATGGGGCCCTCTTCAAAAGGAAATTCGGAACTCTTCTTGTTGAATAAATTTTAAAATTCACCGTAGGACTTTCGGTCTCTAAAACACCTATTAGTGAAAAAGTAAAATCAATGGTCATCATTTTTATTTTTATATTTTTTTATATCTTGCATTTTTAATACAACGTATCATATTTGTACATTCATCTTGCCATCAATTTTATTTATACCTATGTGTTCTTAGTTTTAATTTTATCATGTTCTTTTAACGTTGTGATTTTACCTGAATTTATTGCAAAGCGCTTTTCATAGCAACAACTTCCGTACTAGCGGTTTATGAAGGAAACAGTGATTGCTCATCATTTGCAAGAGTGCTAGACAATGCTACCCTGTCTATATGCAGGTAGAGGGATGTACAGGCGCTCTGCTCGGAGTTGGCATGTTTGCTGTACGCTCTGAACACAGCGCGTGACCTCCTGGTAACCTTCCACTCATACGCTGTGAGAAATAACAGGATTCTTCTGATTCTGATTGGCCTAGCATGTAAACAAAACTTGGCTACGCCCGTGTAGCACGGCAAGAGGTGAAATATACGGACAGTGGGGGATAATTGACCTCAGGACACACCAGTAAGTCAGTATAGAGACTGTGGAAAGTTGACGACTGCATCATGTGTATTCCAACAGGGTAAGGAAAAAGTCTGTTCTACTAAGCGCTTTCCACGGCTGTGCATAGTGAACGGTGTCTCGAAGAGCATCCGTTTTTGTTGGTGATACCTGCAGTGTGATTGGTTAGATATAACGCAGGGGGAATTCTACTGAGACAGCACCCCCTGATGGCCAAACCTGACCGGCAACCGCGGTTTAATGCAGCGGGTAGTGTAGCGAATAGTTGAGCATCGCGTAACCGCTGCTTATGGAGCGTATATTTGCTAGTGCTCTGCTTGCTTTCCGACTTTCTTCTTGTGTCCGGTGCGCGCTGGTCTGGAGCTTACCTGGGGAGGCATCTTGGGTCCACTTGCGCTTGGCTTGGTGTTGCATTGGCAACATCTGTCGCTTCGACATGTCTATCTTCTACTTTTGACTTACAAGCCTGGAACAAACTAACCAAAATCATCCTGTCTATCTTGATCATTACTGAGGGAGCTTTTATACTAGCGTTCCATAAAGAAAGAAATATTGTCACTTTTATTATTATTATTATTGTTATAGTCAGTTTTGAAGAGTCGAAAACACATAATTTTGCTTTTGACATCAGATGGGCATCAGGTCATAACCGACAAATTTTAGTACATCTTTACAATAAACATTCATCTCGCTAATGTCCGAACGGGTTAATTTATCCGTCCATGTCATCGATGTTTTTGTTGAGTTCGCCCTTGAAGTTCCGTAGTATCCCGTATCCCTGGAGGTTGTAGCAGTCTTCAACCAGTTTAGCACTTTTTCTGGTGCCTTTATACCAATATATTTATATATCAGATTAGCATATTTGGTTGGATAACGAGCAAAGTCTTCGTATCTTACTCGCAATATACTGTCAGGCGTACTCTTGTATAAATTCTGAAATGATTTGATATCTTCGCGCATTCTTCTGCAGAGTACGACAATATGTGCTCGCCATTTCTTCCTGTCAAATTTTAACTTCTTTTCCCAACCTTCACCCCTTGAATCATGAATCGCTCTCGGATCTTTAACATAATACACCAACTTAACCGACGGATCATTTTTGTGAATTTCTATCGCAGCGCTCAGGGGCACACGAACAGCCTTAACAGCCGCTATTTCTTTCTTACCGCAACTTTCTTCAAAATATTTGAAGCATTCTCTCCTCTCCGCCAGCAGTTTTTCCATACACACATGATGACATTTTATTTTAACACAAGTACTTGTGTTCGGCCAGGGCAGCGTCGACAAGCGATGGGTGCTTTTCAAGTAGTGTAAAACTTCGTAAGTATAGCATAATTCTGCTTCGGGCCATGGCGGTTCAGGTAAGCATGTAGGGCATATTTTGCTTTTGGTTGTAGACGTAATATAAGGATCTTTATACCTATAAAAGCATTCTCGAAAGTCCCTACTCCATCGGTTGAAAGCATTATGGGGTGAAAAAAGGAGTTCAGCCGGAATATGTGTCCCCGAGCGACCGTATAAGATTTGGTGCATATATTTTTCAAGGTGGCTGAACTGCTTTGTTTAGATCTCTGAAACAACTAATCTTATAGTGAATCAATACAAGAATGACAACATTAGCAAGGCTCGTGGCCAATAATAATTTAAGAAACCATGTGGAGTATTTATATTGTAAACTTCTCCCTTGCCAGCCGGACACTTTGCATGTTCTTGTCATTCTTACTGAAACCTCAAATGGTGGAACAAATTCACAATTATGACCAAAACATTGTTTGTTGTAAAAACGCAAAAGGTTTATTTCTGGCTGGGCCTTTATTTAGGAGACGAACTAGAAAGTTAATTTCCTTAAGACCACTGAAATTGTAAAAAAAAATGCTGGACTTACCGTTTTGTACCATTAGAATATGATGTCTGAAATCCAGGAAATCTGCGCCTCAAATCTCCATACACCATCTGTACTATTGCGGAGACTGGCTCATATCAGTAACAGACATTATCATTATGGTTGAAAAGCTCCCCAACGAAAGAGGACCCCCCTCGGGTGTAGGCCACAATAATGACCACGGTGCGACCTTCTGGCGTCTTATTGGCAGGAACAACTCAAGAAGATAACATGCGCATGTGGAATAAGGCACCAGATCGTTTTTATTTAATATATACAAAGTGCAGGAAATAAATTTGTATGGAATGGTAAAAAGGCAAAGGTGAAGTACAACACTGCAGTAAGTCCATATAGTAAAGGTGGATTGAATCTACTAGATGGAAGATAAATTATAAATTCGCAGCAAATGTTATAGACAAAAAGGCTTATTCATGAACAAGGTTATCCTTGGACTATGTTGGTAACAAAACATCTGGCAATAATTGGGGTTGTTAACGTCATAAGAATGAACTTTGATGTAAATGTAATTCCAAAGTTAGTACCCACATTCTATAAAAAAAAATGTTTGATGTTATGGGCTGCCGTGTTCAGTTATATCCCTGGGTGCACAGCTGCGAGTAATATCCCAACCGTTATGGAATAATATGTTGCTGAAAAATGGAAACAATCTGTGGGTACATGGTAAAAGTCGGAAAAACCAGGAAATTCTCGGAAAAGAGGTAATTGTCGGGAAAAAAACGGAAATAATACTGAAGCTTCAGAAAAGCAATAATTGACCACTGAAAGGGTCAATACAATACGTTAAACATGTGTTAAATTTCATATGATCCCATAATGAATTGCCTACTTTAAATGGTCAAGAAGATCGTCACCCCTCCGCGATGATCCTATAGGCGCGGCTATGTTTTGGCCGAATGTCAGAAAAATTACTCCCCAAAATATTTGATTTGTTGCTTACAATTGAATGGTCTAGGTCAAACAGAAAAAAAAATATATTACAATCAGTTTATAACGAAGTAACACGTTTACTTTGTAGGATAAAAAAAAACTTTCCATTGTTTTGGCATTAATCATTCGATTGATATTTCTGGTACTTTAACCCCTAGTCATCATAATATTAATGTAACGAATAAAATGTTTGTGTGTGTGTGTGTGTATCACAAAAATAAATCAGCTATTAATTATTGTGGGCATGACATTCGCAGAGAAAACATCCAAAGGATTGGATTCCTAAGCCAAGCTACATTTTAAAGAAAATTCAATGTTGATATAGTTCTTCGTTGAGAATAAGCCTATTTCGACATTGATGATATTTTTACAACCAATTCATAACTTGAAACACAATATCCTTTATGATATTTTATTCTTCAGGATCCACAGAGGTGTCCCTTAAAATATCTTAAAATGGGGAAAACGGTTAGGAATTTAATTTTTACATCATTCAGGTAGACACAGATTGCCAAATTTTGTTCAGTGAATAAATGCACTGGTCTTCAGTTATTAAACGTAGAACAGGTATATATATTTTAATAGTGCACTTGAACAACAAGTATTAAAGAATATGGTTTTGTATAAATTGTACGTAAATTGGCATTTCACTTTGTATATATGTATAGAGTTGCATATATTGAATATGATGGTATACAGGTATATACTATATGTAAAATTTGATTTTTTTTTTAATTTTGTATGTACACTTTGCATTTTCATGGTATTTATTCTTATATTTTTTTCTGAAAGTAAATACAAAAAATCTCCTGGGAGTAATTTTTTGCCGACATTCGGCCAAAATATAGCCGCGCCTGTAGGACCATCGGGGACGGGGGACGATCTTCTAGACCATTTAATGTAGGCAATTAAGGGATATGGCATTATATAAGACTCAGATGTAATTTAACATGTTAAACATATTGTTTTGATCCTTTCAGCGGTGAATAATTGTTTTTCAAAACCTTCAGTATTATTTCCGAGATTTTTCCGAGAATTACCTTTTCCGAGTTTTTCCGAGAATTTCCGAGATTTTGCCAACTTTTACCATGTACCCAATCTGTGTTCTACATAAAACTTTCTTTGATAGGTATCAACTTTATAGGAGACCTGATTAATACTGATAGATCTCCTAAAAAGGGAAATGATTTTGGTGTAACTTTAACATCTTTACAAACATTTTAAATGCAGTCATTCATTAACTGAATACCCGGAAAGTTGTGCTTCATACTTGGTTGTCAGCATTCTGTCAATAATATTAAATAAAATAATGTCTTTATCAAGAATGTATCATATGATATTGTACAGCTAAGCTCAAAATTAAGCAATCAGATATATGAACGTGACATAACTAGTATCTGAAAGATTAAATTGGAGGAATACTTGGATGTATCTATCCAGGAAAAAAGAACAACGCTTCTCAGCTATATATTATATATCACTGGATCGATACTCCAGGGAATTCAGTATAAAGTTCTAAATAATTATTTACCAGTCCATGCTCAGCTATACTAATGGAAATTAATAGGATTTGACAGATGTGATTATTGTTTTTATGTAAAGAATCATAATTCCACTTATTTCGTCAATGTATGGTCACAAAGAATTTATATTTTAAAGTATGTGAACGGTTGAAACAAGTGGGAATATATATGCCAGAAATTACATCAAATGCCATAATTTTTGGAGTATAGCCTGTTACTGATATATTGTAATATTATCATATTGCATAAACTCAACATCTATATAGGTAAAGAATGTATAGGTGTAACACATTTTTTCTCTAAGTTTAAATCTTTAGTAGTATCTCTACAGAAGGAAGAGTATGTTATTGCTGAAAAGAAGGGTAAATTAGGGATCCATTTAAAAAGGAAGAGTCAATTAATGCCTCAGATATGCTAATCATAACCCCAAGGAGATTGAGAATTATTTAACCTTGGAATTAGAGCACAGAATAATTTTTTTTTCGAATATTTTATTAACTCCAATTATTATCCCTATAAGTGGAATATGTATGTATTTGTATGTTATATATCCTGAAATGTGGGAATTGGTGAAAACACTATATGACATGGGTAGTAAATTACAGAGATTTTCCCTTCCTGTGTCTGATATTTGTGTATATCTTATTGTGATGTTTAATATTGGAAAAAAGTTTCTCTTGTGAATATTCAAAAGTAGATGGAATGTTTAGATGGAAATATCTGCATATAATTCCGCATTTTGTTGTGGGTTTGATACTGACTGTGAACATTGTCTATTATTCAATGTAAATTGTTGTTATTGTTGTGATATATATATATTTAAACGCAATAATGAATTATAAAAAAGGAAAAAAAATGGTCTCAGACCTCACGGAGCCACTTTTAATTTCAGATTTTTACCTATCTTTATTATATCGATTCACATTCAAAGCTATGTATAGAACACGGGAGTGTAAAACATTAATGTCGGGGACAAAAATTTAAGAAATATTTCGGGCATAAGGTCAAAAAGTACGATGCCATGTTGGGCATATTCACAGCATGTCACGGAATTGTATTAGTTTTACTGTACCATCTTCACTCTAGTTCTGCAAATCGCATTGCACCACATCGTGCAAGGGCATTTGCCTATAAAAACAGAAGTGCTTCAGCACGGTGGGGGGGGGGGGGTCATAACCATAAAATATCAGCTTAGGGCGTCAAGTCGTGCCATATAGATGGGCCACTAACATTCAGAACAGTGATGTGTAGCTCAATTGAATGAAAGAATTTAGAACGGGGAATTGTACCACTCGGAACAGGGTTGTAAAATATGTGCAGTTAAATGGAATAGACATGAAGTATTCCCCTCGAAGGATTTATTAAATAACTGTTCGAGACGTGTTTGTGAGTTTGAAAGATGAACCACAGCAGCTCACACGAGCTGCCACGACACTCGATCGCGATCAGAGTTTTAAGTAACATGGAGGTTTTAGTATCATACCAATATGACAGTTATGCTTATGATGTACTAGGCAGCAGATAACCCCCATAACATTAACCGGGACATCCACGTTTGTCTTTGAGACAGTTAGTTTGTAGGCTTATTGGCTAATGACAGAAGGGCAACCTAAATTGGGGAGGAGTTCTGGTAGATGATACTGTTTCCTCACGATGCTTCAATGATCGATTGATAAAGGAGATCCTATGAAATTGTGCCATACATTCGTCAACAGCAAAAAAAGAATGAATAAAAAACACGAGAAAGGAACATCCTGGACTAGAAACATATATTGTTTCAAACATAAGCTGTTGACAAGAAACATAGTCAGAGGAAATACTTAATTAAATTTGAACGTCAGTGACGTTCAACCATCAAACTATTTCAGAAGGGTTATTATTAGATATTGATTGTTATCACTGTTACCTGATTGGTCTTATGGTTATTGCTCTGAAAGTTAATACGGAAGAAAGAGAGCAACAATGTCCATCAGACAATTATCCAGTCTGATCTATGTAAATGTAAGCGTTTCGATAGGAAATCAAGTTATTTATTTTATCTCAATACCGTATATGCATATGAACCTTAATTATAATTACCTGTCAAGGATTCGACTTCTTGGAAAGAAGATGAACTGTTGGAATCATTGAGATAAGTCTTTACTATTATCTTTTGAGGAAAAACTGTCTTCTCGTGAAAATAATTGACGGTTATAAAAACTAGCATCAGTACCTGAAAATAAATGCAAAACTGGTGGAAGATTTACTTCTTTTATATATATAAAGACTTTGAAGCTCTAAAACCTTTGTTGAAAGCAAAGTGAACGCTTCCTTATAGATATTACATACCATTAATATAAAACAGTTTTTGAGGTATTAATACAATATGAACATTGGTAGCAATACTTCACATTCATTATAATTCACACTGCTGATATCATATTACTCCAATATCACAGGATACACAAAAAAAGTATGCAATTGTTTTGTACCGTAGTGATATAGGCCGTTAAGTGCACCTTAAGTGGTTTGCATCCCAACCACCACCCGCCGTATTCGTTTCCAGCCATATTTAATCGAAGTACCAAAGATAGATACACTACATATCCATATTTCCAGATTTCTTAACCAAACAAGAGTTCAGAATCAAGGGACCTCATTATGTGGTTCATTGAAATAATTATTATTTGTCCCTGGATAAGTTTAATCGATGCCTCCGCCCAAAGCAAACACAACCTAACATAAATCTTTTTAGATACACTGGCGAGGGCAAGAGGACATCCTGTCTTTAAATGTATTTTTGACTCTAGCGGTTATATAATGAAAAACTGACGCCTTTTGTGCTAATGTAAAACTATTTCCAATAAACCTTAAATCCACATTGATGACAGTGCAAACATAATTTAAGGATACATCGTTATTCCTAATATGTTCTTGTGTGAAGATATTTCGGTTATAACTTAAACTTCAAATTAAAAAATATTTTTACGAGTGTTATTAGAGTTAATAGAAATTTCAGAAAAACCAAGAACAGAGTCGAATGTATAATTTCCTACTATCTCTAAAGTGATAGTTTTTTAATTTAAGACATACAGGAACTCATACCAGAATTCCCAGGAAAGGCCAGATACGAATCATTTTGCTTCTAGAACTCTCTATAAAATGGCAGGTCTGCAAAAAAGCACATCACAATATCAGAGGCCATTCGTTCAAACCTATCACTTAAATTCGTCTAAATCACGTTAATCAATTGCAACTTTTTTGAAACTCTTATACTTAAAACACACGAAGAGATTAATTTATCCCGTCAGTCTATGTCTATGAAAGTTCATGTAATTAAGTCAAATTCTTCATGAACGGCTGAGGAACGAATGAAAAAAAGGATCGATTGTTTTTTCCCGTTTGTCTGCCCCATACATGCTATTATCTGTAAAGGTCGGAATATATGTTTCAATTTATTTGTTTCCGCTTATAGCAACTATATATTAAGCATTACGCATCAATAAACAAAGTTCCTTCTCTTAATTTTTTTTATATGAAATATCTTAATATACGCACCACCTCTTTGTTGCAGTCCTTAAGTTCATGAAAAGCCTTAGATTTACAGGATTATAAAGACTACATTCTTTAATTTTCATCAATGAATGGGTGATATGTGACGACTACTTTTGTAAATGAATGATCTCACGATTAAATGAAAATATATGTCATGGGTCAAAGGTGAAATTTGCAATATGCTAGTGTGATATATTATGAATAAAATATAAATTATCCTTCACTTTACGTTGCATTTATACTATTTTAGCTCACTCGATCGTAACACGCCTGCATTACTCGCTGCTACCTTCGCAAGTACCTTTTACTAACCTTACAAATCATATGCATGCTTTCATGTTGCTATTATTTTGGTTTTTCTATAAAAAAAACTATGCTTATTTTAAACTTGAGCTTAAAATGAATGGTAAAATCAGTATGAAAGGTACATATACGATAGGTATACATCATGACTAAAACGTTAAATATTTGTTAAGTCAAGACACGTTTATATTACTAAAAGCTGTAACAATATTTTGTACTCACTATTACAACTGCTTACTGCAAAATCAACCCATCAAACATGCGACATTAGTATATGACTGACTGATTGTAACCGCGACTGCTATAACCATCACTATTTGACACTCATTAATATGCACGTTTCTGTTCCGGTGTTCATTTATCTTCACTGCCAGCTATTCAAAGGCAAAAAGGTAGAATTAATTAACTTTTTGTAGATGCCAACAAGCACTCATGCGACCCATAATGGTGTAGACAAAACGATACTCAGGCTCGGAGTTAATTAACTTTGACAATTAAAAAATGGCCTTTGGCATGCATCAGGAAATCAGCAATCAACAATCGTTGCGTGCAAACACTTTGACTGGTGACCAGATACGTTTCTATAGAACGGTATCCCTGTCCTGTGTCCAAGTTAATTTTACCAATATAGAAATGTTGTTAGCTCAGCTGACTGGAGGTCATCTGTAACGCTCACCCTTGAAACGTTGTCCATCCGGCTGATAACATGGCATAAATCGCACTTTTTAAACTTGGAATCGTCTAACGAAACATTCCAGGAGGCAAATCTCTATGCAAAAAGCTGAAGTAGAAATCGCGATATTATCACTGTGAAAGTCCGATGGACACAAGTAATAACGGCTGCACCTAGAACCTTGTGACTTAAAATTCAAGAATGTCTTGAGCAAGTCTCCTTCAACACCTAAGCTTAGCTCGTGAAGGATTTCATTCTGTGATCTATTTGCGGAAAACCTAATTTTGAGCACCCAGAAAGTCATACATGGCCATCATCGTAACTGTTTGATCCAGAAAAGTAAAAGTAATGTCTCCTTAGACAACCAATATAAGGTCACTGTAACCATATGCTATGAGCAATGTGAAAGAACATGATTTTAGCACCCTATTAGTCCAACGGGCACAAATCAATATTAATATCATCTGAATATCTTATTGGAAACCCTAAATAAGGTCATTGTGACTCATATTATGTGAACATTTGACACCCATTTAAGTTTCGAACCTCGCCGGTGCCTCAATGGCATGATGAAATCTCGTTGTAGAACCTCAGAGATTCGCTCTAATGTCCTAACGACAGGTTATGCAATGGTTTCTGGATTATTCCTAACCAGTGAATATAAAACCTGTGATCAAGAAGGCTGAATAATAAGGCCACAAAAGATTAAAGGTATATATGGTTCTCAAGCACCGCCAGCGTCATATTTACCCCCCCCCCCCCCCCCCCCCCCCGCATCAAACATTTTTATTTTGACTCTGTATCTTTCAAGAAGATAAATATTACAATTTATGTAGTCCTTTAACCTGTTTAGCAAATAAATATGTTATTTTCATTCTTTTTTTCCCCTGATCTTATGACATTTTTATTGAAAATACAAAAAAAGGTAAAAAATAAAATACCGCCCGCCCGCACTGATTTCTGAAAAAAAAGTGCCTGAAAACCATACCTTTTTTCGCCTAACATATCATTCTTTTCATACTGATACCTTCATCCTCATTCAACATATACATTACCACCAACAGGCCATGGACCTACCTTAAAAGAAAAAGAAATTCCTGGTAAAACCTAGGCCACTCTATATATCCTCTTTTTAAGGCCTATGGACAAAACGCCTTATTTTGAGCACTCTGGAATTCGTTCTATTCATTTCTCAAATTTTCTTTATAACAAATATATTCACCAGACCATAACATTAATAATTAATACATGCATCGCCTTCATGTCATATACAGCTGAGCGTCATGGCCCATGGGCCAATTGACCTATGTAGCATTGGTCCCCCTGTTTTAGTTATTCATATAAGGGGGGCGACAGGCTAATAAGATGGTATACAAGACAAAAGAGGCCATAGATCTATGCTTTTTATCAAATTGACGGAGAGGACTTGTAACACTTATTCAAGTGATTATATAAGTCCAATCTTTCACCAGGACCTGTGCATGGGGTATTTTTATCTTTAAGGTGGCAGATGTGATTGTTAGTAAAATAATTGTATTATCATAGGCGGCGGATCCAGGGGGTGGGGGGGACAAAGGGGGCACTCCCCCCCCCCCCCAACTTTCCTTAATATTGTTTTTCTACATTGTGTAAAACTCATAAGTTTTACACTTCCAGTTCAAAATTATCAAAAATGCACAAGGAATGTTACCAGAGAAAACTTTTGTCCAAAGATGACTGCACTCTGTAAACATATTTTACCCTGATTGTTACCCCCTCGAAAGTCATTTTTTTTTCAATCCTTCCCCCCCCCCCCCCCCGTATTCCCTGTGTCAGGATCGAGTTGATCCCTCAATGGACTGTAGACGCCCTTCACCTCTTTTCGCAATTTCAATTTCATTGAACGTTCGTATTATATTTTTTATATAATTGTGATTAATTAAATTTTAACATCAAAGTTTCTCTCTCAATTTTTATTTTATTTTATATTATTATTATATTATATATCATTACATTATTATTATTATTATTATTATATTTATTTTATTATTATTATTATTATTATTATTATTATTAGGCCTCAAAGTCTTACTTGTCTGTAATATAAGCTTCTTCTCATAGCTACTGTTATGCCATGTGCAATGTTTGTAAAACCGACATTGGAAACAATCGATTGCAAAGGCCGGAGATCCCCCTCCCGAAACTCCAATACTTCACAAGATTTGTCTAGATTTTAGTATAGTCTCTTTACAGCTCATATCTCAGCTCGAACTCGAACGGTCAGGCTGGACCAGTGGACTGTTCTGCTGCTGAACGACAAAGTCTTCGGCAGTCAAAGGTATTTATCTTGTATTCATAATCATGAGCTAATTGAACAGGAGTCTACAAGTCAACAGACGCTTCAGATAAGTGGGTGCTGAGATGGTTTAATAAATTCACACCATAATCCAGTAAACAGTCGCGCAAGCGCTGCACTGTCATTTCGCCTGGTATGGGGACATATCGGCCGCCACCACATCGGCAAATCGACCATATCGGCCGCCAGCTTCAGTGAGCCACCGACTCAGAACTTAATTACACTAAACTAAAGACCCATCATATATATGCAGAGTAGCCCTAACAGAGGAAACAAACTTTCATTCATATAACTGCTTAACTGCATTAAATGCGGCGATATTCAGGATCCTGGATACCGCCGCATTAAAAACTTCAGAGTAAGCTGCATGGCATGGAGAACTTAAAACCCATGTCCAGAAAAAAATCGTGTAAAATACAATGTTTATGACTAGGAAACTTTAAGTAGTCTAAGGAAGATATAGTACTTTATTCGAATGACCAAGAAATTCAGCTAAATATTATGTTTTTGTGTGTAAACAAGGCTCTCTTTTAAAACTTTGCAACCCTGGTGCATGAAACTGTCTCAAAATCTGAAACAATGAACTGCGTGACCTTTACTCGCTGAGCCAACACGGCCTGTTACCACTGGTAACACAGGCGGCTGCCGGCCAGCCATGGCTGGGGGAAAACCCAGAGCAGGCATTGTTCCCCGCGTATCAATGGTACTGTTTATTAGTACAATATATATTCTTCTGATCAACATTTAAAGTGGACAAACACTGTCTAAGTGGTATATGCGTATTTGATAAGAATATCTTTATTTCTTAACGAATACGACATTTTCAGACGAAATATAAGAATTTAATTGTCACGTGGAATGTCTCTAGTTTCCTCAAATTATCTTCTAGCGTAGCGTAGTAAGAGAGCAGGGGAGCTAGGGCCTCAGTTGGCTTGATGTCGTAGTCGTAGCTCCAATGCTCTCTCCCTATGCTACGCAGTCCGAGAGCCCTAAAAGATAAGACGCCTGCAGCATGCAGCAAGGAAACGTCTTGCACCATTAACGGACGACTGTTTCGCCGCCTCCCCATATGTTGAGATAAGCACTTGATAAACATATACAAAAACATATACATATACAAAAATAAAAAGTTAGTTATTTTTTTTTTTTGTTTCTTGTTGCTGAAAGGAAACAATGAGATTGTTTAAATGTGAAAGTGTTGGCTTATTAAACCACCAAGATGAACTCTACTCGACGATGTTTAATCTCAAATTAGGTAAATGTAAAATGCAGTTATATGTCACACGTAATAGATTACTTGTAGATAAAACGGGTATTTTAGAAAACTAAATAGATAAAATAGGTATTTTAACAGTTACATCGTCAAATAAATAGGCTTTCAGGTCAGTTCAAGCCAACCGACATATTATTAGCAAAGTCGAGCCACGAAACTCGGCTTAATACTAAAGTCAGCCGTCTTTTTGTTCAAGTCAGCTCTGTTTGTGTGACTAACACGGCTCTGGGCTGTACCTGGCTCTGTCCATTCAACCATGGCATATATTTGCTGAAGAACACCATTTCATTTGTGTCTGATAAAGATTAGTTTTAACACGGGTATACATAATCCTTAACACCTTAATGATCTTGATGTGGTTCACGGTTATTTAAAATCTGTCTATGTCATAAGATATTCTGTGTACTTAATAGAAAATTTATATATATATATATATATATATATATATATATATATATATATATATATATATATATATATGTCTATCTTGTATATTTTATAATAAATAACTTGCGAGTAAGCCTGCTGGACAATTTGACTTTTCAAATTAGAAGAGTTTTATTTTCAATTTAAACTAAATATGGACAGATTATTTGACCAAGGCTTAAATTTGTTTTGCTGAAAAATTATAAATCTGATAAAGAAATATATGTAATAAGAAGAAATATTTAAAAATCCCAGCTATTGCGGTGTGGCAGTAGCAGTACAGTAAGCTGGGAGGTCTTGAAGTTAAGTCTCAGCCGAGTGGAAAAGATTTTTCAGTGTCAGCCCCCATCGGGCTTAATGGGAAGGCCGTGCCCAATGGTATTGTTTCACTCGCAAATGAGTGCTCCTTTCGGGGTATGACCTAACAACGGTTAAGATTATACATACAGAATCCTCAGGTGTAGTAGTCACCGGGCCTGGTTAACACCAGGTTATCCAAAATGAGAAGAAGCATGTGCTTCTGCTCCGGCATGTTGTCCAAACCGGAATGGAATTCTGCTGATGTACATAATTAAGTTAGCATTAACAATTTTACCATCAACTCCAATGAAAACATATTTAAAATGTTTGATGAAAAAAAATCACTAGTTTATGAGTTGGTTATAAACCTTGAGTTTGCTATGATAAATTTTTTGGGGAAAACTTTCATATGCCCCTTTAATTCCCACCAATCTACTCAAACACCCACAAAACAAAAATAAACACAATGTGTTTACATAGTTTATATATATGTTTCATAATATGATAATCATCAAATCATTAAGATATATATTTACTCCTTTCTCACTCTTTAATTAAAAGAAGGCTACTCTTTTACCACAGCGCTTGCTCTTTTTTTGTCATAAAATTTACCTTTGGCAAGCCTGTGGTCATCCTGGAGTAAAAACGGGTTTCTCTATATAACCTCCCTTCACTGTCTTTGCCATGACAGTCTTCGAATCAATTTTAAAGGGCTCAGTCACCTATCTGGCCTTGATAAACTAAAAGTAATCCCATGGAGCTTTTATAACATTAGGCCGGAAAATTTGGATATCACTGCACACAGGCTGCTTGTTATATGTATATCAACGTGTTCATAATATGTGGGGGCCCGCCAAAATAAAAACAAATTCAACAAGGGCACCTGGCGGCAAGTCAGATAAGCCAGAGCTCTGCAAACGGCGTTTTGCAAGAAGTGGCCTTTATACCTCCAAAATGCAACCTACCACCTGAAATTACATGTTTTTTCCTGTTTTACAACAAAGCTTTGTTTACAAACACGTTGTTGATGAACAGGCTTATGCATCCTTCACAGAGGCGTTATAAGAACTTCATATAACCAGAATTACCCTTAGATCATTAATATATAAGAACACAGAAGAAGCTAGAAATCACATAAATTATTTTCTAAAGGTCGATGAATGGGCATCTTTAACCATTTATCTCTCTTGTTTTCAGTTCGTGTAATTGGGATGGATTCAAGCAGTTACAAACTACAAGATGTTGATATGTTTATCAAAGAAGAAACAGCCCAGGAGCACGCAAAGCAGGGTTGGGGAGCCAACACTTTATTTGACGAGGAAAATATCCATGAATATAAAGAGGAATACCAAGATGAAACCTCTTCAGGAGGTCCCGACACACCTAGCAGTAATGATATATCAGACATAAATAAGACAGATGATATTACAATTAAAGTGGAAACGGTGATTTCCTATACCCCAGATGAAGATAAAAATATGTGTCCCATTAAAACTGAAGTCAGTAGTGGACAAAATACGACATTTGCTTATACAGATACAGCCTTTCCGTTACAATGCCAGTTGTGTGGCATGCGTTTCCATGGAGAAAACATATTGAGGCTGCACATAGAAACTCACTCAAGGGAAACTATGAGAACCTTTGAATGTGACAATTGTGCTGATGAACCAGGTGACCCCAATAAATCCTTGGGAACAGCATTTAAGTGCGAGATCTGCGGCAAAAGTTATTCAAAATTGTCTGGGCTGACCAGACACAGTAAAGTCCACACAGGAGAGAAACCTTACAAATGTGAAGAGTGCGACAAATCGTTCTATGATGCATCAAGCCTGAGGGTTCATAAAAGATATCATACTGGAGAGAAGCCATTCCAATGTGAACAGTGTGACAAATGCTTTACCTTATCTTCTTGTCTGCTTTGGCACATAAAAGTTCATACTGTTGAAAATCCTTTCAAATGTGAACACTGTGACAAATGGTTTTCCGGAAATTGCCATATGATTAAGCACATGAGAGATCCAACCGGAGAGAAGCCTTTCAAATGTGAACATTGTGGGAAATGTTACTCCAAAACAGCTTATCTGATTAAGCACTTAAGAGTTCATGCGTTAGAGAGGCCTTTCAAATGTAAGCAGTGTGGTAAATGTTACAGTCGTTTATCAGAGCTAAATGCTCATAAAAAGGTTCATACTGGAGAGAAGCCTTTCAAGTGTGAGTTTTGCGACAAACGTTTCGGCAAACCATCAGAGCTCAACAGCCACAAAGTAACTCATACTGGAGAGAAACCATACAGTTGTGAACAATGTGGCAAATGTTTCTCTAAATCTCACTCTGTGACTTCTCATAAACGAATTCACACTGGCGAGAGGCGGTATAAATGTAAAGAATGCGGCAGATGTTTCTACAGTTCATCTTCACTCGGTGATCATAAAAGAATTCATACGGGAGAGAGACCGTACAACTGTGATCAGTGTGGTAAATGTTTCACAACAGCAAATACCCTGATTAGGCACTTAAGAGTTCATTCTGGAGAGAAGCCTTATAAATGTGAACATTGTTACAAATGTTTCTCGGTATCTTCTAGCCTGGTTAGACACAGAAGACTTCATAATGGGCCAAATGAGCTGCATCCTGGGGAGAAACAATTTAGGTGTGACCAGTGTGACAAATGTTTCACGGATTCATATTCTCTGACCGTTCATAAACGAATCCATACTGGAGAAAAGCCATTCAAATGTAAACACTGTGACAGATGTTTTTCCACATCTTCTAGTCTGATCAGGCACATTAGAATTCATACTGGAGAAAAACCTTTCAAATGTGAACAATGTGACAAACGTTTTTATAGAAGTTATCGACTCAAGAAACATGCAAAGGTTCATTCTGGAGAAACCATACTGTGAAGAACTATACTTTGTATATTAAAAATGAAAGTTTGGAAATATTTCTTGACAACTTCTCATCTGAATATTCAGATTTGAAACATTTGGAAAATAAAGTGTAGGAGCATATGTAACAAATTCGTTCTGAATAAATTTTCATTGTTAAAATGTGTGTTTGACAATTCTTTCAACTTGTTTGAAATGGTTAAAAATACTTTAAAACCCCTGCAATCAAAACAAAGTAAACAAGGACAAGAGGATATGAAAGGTTATCCTTTAATGCATTTACATACTAAAAGCTTAAATTTTTTCTCTGATCAGATTTAGAATATCTAAAATTATGCTTCGGGTTTATATTAAAGGGGACCTAATATATTCACATACCAGGTATGTTGAATATACACATATAGTATTATACACCCTTCACACAGTATTACACATTTATCCTCCTTAATTTATTACGGTATCTGCCAATATTTCACTCTAATCTGTGTGTTTATACTCCTGTTCACGAGTGGTGAACCGGACAAGTCAGTGGCGTGATATAGAAACACAGCTGACACGCCACCTGATTGCAATACCGCGGGACTTCACAATAAAAATTTTGCAACATTCTAAAGGCTGTATCTGACTGGACTGCGACAGCCTTGTTACTGGTTGGAGACAACAATTGCGAGAAAATACGCAAACGACAATTTTCACTTGCAATCACAATGAATCCTACTTGCGTCACGTTGGCGAACATCATACGAGTGTTTGGCAAAAATTCTGCTAAAGTTCATGTACCCGTCGTCCGATGTTCATAAGACATTCGTACAACATTTGTGAAATATTCGCACGACATTTCGCTCCCAGATATGTCAGATTCTTCTTTTTAGGGAACCTGTGAGCTTATGCGATGGTGCGGCGTCGAATGTCGTGCGCCGTGCGTCGTGCGTTGTCTGTAAGTTAATCATAGGTATCTCAAAAACGGCAGAAGCTAGCATCACCAATTTTTTTTGCAAATAATCAGTCATCTGAAAAACTATCGGATTTTTTTATTTTTTTTCTAACTGCATTCTCTTAGATTTTATAGGGGAAAAGCTTAAAAACCTTTATAAATCTTCTCCGAAACTGTCCAGCCAAATTGTCCAATATTTCCCAGAAATGATCCCTTGAACAATCTTTCTCAAATTTTGTTCGAATGGTTCGAGTTCGGAGATTTTAAGCCGAGTTACAGGAGGTTGAACTTAGTCATCTGTCCAAAAAAGCACATTAAAATAAAAATCTCAGAAACGGCTAGAGCTATGATCACCAAATTTTATACCAATGTTTGTCACATATGTCATTTCTGAAATTGAGGTATTGGTGGCGTCACCTACATTGATGTGTTTTTTACAAGCAAAAATGTAATTTTAAACTCTTCTAGCTTGTAAACTGATTTATGATGAAACTGTTAAGCTGATTGGTTTAAACATTACAAGAATTATTCTATGGTAGGGTTCTGCCAGTTTTATAAGAATAGATTGGGTAAATACAGCTTTAAAAAAGCATTGTAGCCAATTGAAAAAGGCTTTCTCTGTTTGAAAACAGATTTGACAACATGCTGAGTTTCAGCAGCCAAGTCAAGAGGTCACTCAGTTCAAACAGGTGGGGTCCAGACATCACCATGGCAACTGACCTAGCTCTGGCGGGTGTCTAGACAATGTGTCTAGACGTCTAGACACAGCGTCTAGACGTCTAGACACAATGTCTAGATGCAGAATTCCCAGATTATTGGAACTATATCTTTCAACTGTTTGAAAAAAAAACTTGTTTTGCATTTTAAGTGAATCGGGTTTATCATCAGGTCAAATGTGAACTGCTGCGCCTTCATTTTCGGTTGACCTCTGACCTTTCCTCGCTGCCCAGCGTCCATTTGTGCGTCTGTTTCCACACATAAACCCACATATCTCGGGAACCGTTTGACCGATCAGGCTAAAAATTTTGCACAAATGTAGCACTTTGATAGCTTTATAACATACACTAAAGATGGTGGCGCCACCTGCAACCATTTTTGCACAGCGTCCATCTGTTCATTTGCCTTGGAATAAAATCACTCATATCTCAGCAGTGGTTTGACTTTTCCACCTGAAATTTTGCAGGTTTATACATCCTGGACAGCTGTCTCTATTTTATGACAGGTGGCGCCACCTGCAATCACGTTTACTCTGCAGACATCCAAGCTAATATCTCGGGAACCATTTGAACGATTGGGCCAAAATTTTGCATGTGTATAGATCTCACATGGCTCTTCATCATAGGCAAAACTGGATGCGCCACCTGCAACCACTTATGCACAGCGTCCATCTGTTCATCTGCTTTGGGATAAAATTACTCATATCTCAGCAGTGGTTTGACTTATCCTCCTGAAATTTTGTAGGTTTATACATCCTGGACAGCTTCTCGATTTTATGACAGGTGGCGCCACCTACATTCACGTTTAAGCTGTAGACATCCAAGCTCATTTCTCGGGAACCGTTTGACCGATTGGGCCAAAATTTTGCTTATGTATAGACCTCACATAGCTCTTCATCATTGGCAAAACTGGTGGCGCCACCTGCAACCACTTATGCACAGCGTCCTTCTGTTCATCTGCTTTGGGATAAAATTACTCATATCTCAGAAGTGGTTTGACTTATCCACCTGAAATTTTGCATGTTTATACATCCTGGACAGCTTCTCGATTTTATGACAGGTGGCGCCACCTAAATTCACGTTTACGCTGCAGACATCCATGCTAATATGCAACACACCTCGTTCTATTCCCCTTGCCACTTAATCCATGCCTCACTTCACCCGTCCCTCTGATTTCTGCAGATACACATAGTCGCTTGTCGACTACCCATATTCTAGTTTTAAAATGTCATAGTCTGAAACTTGCAGGTCCGAAGCGTCCATTTTGCTGAAATCATAATGACTAAGGTAGATTTGCAGGACTTGAGAGGATATTAAATTTTAAAAATAAACCTCCATTCATACTCCCAAACTTTGCACAGGTTCGCATTAGGCCTGTAGGCCTTGTTATCTCCAAATATTGGCAATGAAATTGCATAGGTCGCAAACCCCTCTTAAAGTTTTCTCGCAGTTTTCGCACTTCAGACTCCGGGAAACTGACTTGAGAACAGTTCAAAACATATTTGAGACAAAAGGGACGCCTTTGCGACTATTTTGCGAGAAATTTTGTTTTGCAATTTTTTTAACATGTTCAAATTTGTGAAAACAAGAAAACGACACTTTGCGATTCACGCGAAGAAATTGATAACCGCTGTGAATGTCCTAAGACACTTTTGAGACTCGCCTAACATGTATTGTATAAAAAAGTGAAGAAGAACAGAATATTTTCAGTACCACCCCAAGTACAACAGAGGCATTTAGTAGATATACAGATAATGGTTCACTCAGTCCCAGGTTTGTTGAGTTAACGGAATTTGGAAATGTGTATGAAGTTACAGTTCATGTGGCAACCGAGATCCCTGAAGTTCAGGCAGAAAGAATAGGACTGTGTCGCACTAAATCTGAATCAGCAAATGGACAATAAATGACAGAAACTGAACAGAAGAAATTCAAATGTGACCAAAGTGAGAAATATTTTCCTTGTTCAACTTACCTTTCAAGACACAAAAGAAGACATGATACTGAAATGCGATTCAAATGTGAGCATTGTGGGAAATTTTCCCTTGGTTGTCTGAGCTGAAAAAAGCACAAACGTTCAAATGTGAAGTGTGGCGAAGGTTTCATTAAGAAACTTGACCTAACGAAACACATGCACACACATACTGGAGAAGTGCCATTCAGATGTGAACAATGTGGAAATGTTTCTTCTGTTCATCTAAAGGCCGGCATACACGTTGCGACGCGACCCGACTCAACTCAACCCTGCCCGACTGAACAGGTATCCTCAAGTTTTCTACAGTTTTTTTCCAGTTTTTGACCCTGCAGCCTGATGACAACTGGGGTGCATACACATAACGACCCGACTCAACTCAACTGGATCGACGGCAGAGGCGGTACATTCAAATCAACAAAAAACGGTGACAAGCTTGTGACATATGAAATCAAAGTCATTAATACATGTTATTTTATTTATCAGAATACATATGTATCTATATCTCGCCCTTTCAAATCTTTCCATCACATAGCTGAATGATTTCAGTTGATATAATTTAAGTCTATAAAATAGTATTCGATATCCTGTGATATACACTATATATTCTACATTCGTGAACATGGAGCATATTGATATTATGCTGCCATTGTACTGGTGACATTGACTGTACAGATATATTCATATATAATGCGCGCATAGTGCTCATGTGATGTAATGTTGTCTTTCTCTGCACCATACTATTTTGCCAAGAAGATCACATGAACGAGATAGTCATATGATCAGAGACGTAGCTGTGATTGGTTGCTGACTATGCTTCTGAACGACGCGACTCAACTAGGCACGATTTTTTTCTGACACTGCCAGAAACAAAAAAACTGACGCCGACTGGTCCCGACTCTGGTTGAGTCGGGTCGTTTTCGCGCATACACTTTGCGACGCGCCTCATCTCAACTCAACAGTTTTTTACCTGTTGAGTTGAGTCGGGTCGCAACGTGTATGCCGGCCTTAAACTGACCAGCCACACACAAACACCTACGGGAGAGGAGCCATTCATATACAAGCAGTGTGGAAAAGGTGGGGGGGGGGGGGGGGGGGGTCACCGTGCACCCCCTCTGGGATTTTATGAGATAGGTATTTGAAGATCCCTAAGTAGTATGTTCAATTAATGAATTAAGATGTTAACATTGATTATTTTGGGATACACTACCCTTTTAGGCCATTTAAAGACAACCGCCTCTTTGCGCACGGCACCCACGGACAGGTAGCCTTGTTAAGGGGGTAGGGTAAGTAAATGCGTATAGCTCGCTTAATATTTGACATATTCATTTCATATAAACTGCATTGTATTCGCAAATATTTGGAAAAAGTTACGAACAGCAAAAATCATATGAATGTGTATATTAAATATATACATATTATTATGTATTTTGGATAATTAAGCAATTTATTACTATACATAACAAATATCCTAAAAGAAAATTGAATTTAACAGTTTTTTTCTTTTTTCCCCCCAAACAGTAGTTTATTTTCGAGATGATGTTGCATTTCTAAAATTCTAGTACATTAATACATTAGTACCTGACATTCTTACCAATTTTGTTGATAAAGTAATATATATTTGACCATATACACCTGCAATGAATGACCCATTGTTTATTCTATTTTATGGTATCTCTTGTATATAAGACGGATGTGGTGTCCCATTTTCCTCTCCAGATGCATTGATTTTCACTGTGATGCTTCATTGACTCTATGATTGTAATTGGTTTAAACCTGAAGGTGTTTATTGGTTTTAAAAATAACGGAAACCCTTTCTTGACCAATTTTTTTTACATATAATAATTATACAAAAATAACCATAATTAAGCCATGCTATAAGAAGGGTCACCGTGCACCCTCCCTTTGATTTTATAACATAGGTATTTAAACTATTTTTAGATCCCAAAATTTGTCCAGTAAATGAATTAACATGTTAACACTTATAATTTTGGGATACACTACCCTTTTAGACCATTTAAAGACAACCGTGTCATTACACACGGCACCCGCGGACAGGTGGCCTTGATAAAGGGGTAGGGGTATGTATAGGCTTATAGCTCGCTTAATATTTGATATATTCACTTCAAGTAAAGTGCATTGTATCTGCAGTTACCTTGGACATTCACTGATGAAAATAATTTGACCAGGGTTTTATATATATATTTGTTGATTAAGCAATTAATAACGATATTATTTAAATATCGTGAATGAATATTGAATTTAACAGATTTTTCTTTATTTTTTTCCCAACAACAGTTTTGTTCGCAATGATGTTGACATTTCTTACATTCTAGTGCATAAATACATTAGTTCTTGACACTTTACAGATACTTTTGATAAAATTATGAATACTTGACCATAAACACCTGCAATGAATGACCCATTGTTAATTCTATTTTATGGTATCCCTTGTATATAAGATGATTCACTTGATTTTCATTGTGATGCTTCCCTAATACTCTCAGTAGTTATTTTCCTGAATCAGAAGGTGTTTATAAGCTTTAATTATAATAATATGAGCCCTCTCTGGAACAAATATGAACACATAATAATCACAAATAATAATTATGTGAAATTTCTAATAGATAGAAAATCAATCCGTTATGCTGATCCATCTGAAATATAGGGATGAATTTCTCAAAAAAAAATGGAAAACCAAATATGAAAAATTTACTTACTGTAAAGCTTAGTGCATTAGACCTGTATACAGTATAAGTAACGTCTTGTACCACAATATCAACACAAGGTTTAAAGTCATGTCAAAAGGAGAAAGAACAGGAAGGCATGTGCAAAATTAATAATTAATGCATATACAGCTTAATAACATTATTTGGGTTTGTTTAACTTTTTATGTATTTATTGATTTGAATTTCATATTTTTGTTACAATTATGTTATGACTGAGTCATAAGCTGCCTTGTTATATATTTAAATGCCTTACCATGTCGCTTTTAGATTCTCTTGCAAGGAAAACGTACTTGATAGTTTAAATTGTAAATAAATCACAGATTCTAATCTAAATGTTTATTTATGGAATAGATTGAACACTTTTCATGATTTCTTTTCAATGCGATTGTAAGTAATGGAAGAACATGGTACAGGAATACGTTTTAACAGCAGCGAGAAAGCAGAGGAGCGGAGGTTTCACAGTGACAGTACCATACAGGGAGGGGATCATATCCGTGCTTTCCGATAAAAAAATAAAACATCAGTATGATTTCTGATTGTAAAAATTAGGAAAACTGACGGAGTAAACAGAGAGAAGCTATGGGTTCTCAACAGAAACGGACAAAGCCTGTGCCCTTATACTGGACACAGTATAAGGGCACAGATACCATTGAGATTACCACTAAATATACAATTTCTGATGTCTGCATCCAAGTGTAGTATATATTTTTGTTTTATTTATTTTATTTTATTTCGGTACAACTCAGCTTCTGTTAAATGATGTTTTAGACATATAAAATTGGCATTTGATTTCACCTGTTTATGGCACCTTTTCAAAAGAAATGGGTTTTATAATTTTCCCCCATGAAAATTCGAGAGGATTCATACTCTAGCTCCTATGCATTTTAGTCTTCAATGATTCGTTATTTATGATGAGACATTCTGCAATTTAAATGCTTACTTGGACATTTTATAGCCTTTAGAAGATAGATTAAGAAAAATCAGTCATTCGCGTATTTACTCAAGACAGATTATATAACCTCAGAACTATTCAACACGAATGGCGGATTTGTCATTGGAATCATGTAGCGAGATTAAAATTCTGCTAACAATTTGGTAAAATATCCTTATCCTTAAAAGTACAAATAAGCGTGAGCATGACATAAATTTATTTTGCTCAATTAATCATGTACACCCAAAATACGTGTTTTTATGAAGAATCAATTAGATTTCAGGCCTTACTTCTGGAATGATAACAAATTTTTCGTCAAGATAATGAAAAATTGACCCTTTTTTTCTGGGAGAGGTCGAGGTCAAGGAACTCCCAATCTAAAATTCAAAGCTCAATCATTCAAGGCTATGTATACAAGCAGGAATCTAAAAGCCTAACATTTTTTAAAGCATTCCATTCGACTGTCAGGAGATATAGTTGAGAATCCGTTTCCTAGTTTTATTAAATGTATTTAACATCAGAGAATCACCATATTTCACTTGAATGACGTTTGTTCACAAGTGGTTATTCACCCTCTTCATCGTGGCAAGCCCAATATATGTCTTTATTTGATATCCGCCAGAAATATTAACCGTGATCAACTTAAAATGATTTCGTTTGAATATTAATTCGGTATTAAGAGATAATATTTTGTCCTAGGAAGTGAAGAGACCATCGTCAGTCAATGACGACGATGAGAAAAGAGCAAATTTCTGAATACTCGCATGCACAGTTGTGACTTGTATTAGCCGCTTATGTTCTGGTAATCTGATCTCACCTGTGATGCAAACATCCAGTTGGTGAAACGTGAACCATTACTCTCAGCTAATATTAATATAGTTCCTTGTTTAACGGACCACAAATAAAATGTTGACCTGGATCCATTACTGGTGATCCTTGTTAATGGACGAGGTATGCGTGTTATGTGAAACTTGCCTAAAAATTGTGGTGGATACATTTCCGAAACTTACTTTACACGCCTGGTGCACTGGGCCTAGTCTTTTCAGGAAACCTGAAGTAATTGTATTATCTGGTTATAAAGGACATATAAGGTCATAAGGAAAAAACCTCACAACATTTCGGAAGGGTTAACATTACACGGGTTAATGCTAATACTTGGAGAAAGTTTAATATCCTTATACTTATATAATCAAAATGATCTGGAGTTTACTAGTGATTATACCCTTAGTTTCAAAACAATGACTATTTATGGTATTTATTCATCGAGAGAGGAACACCGAACACCTCGTATACATGTTATAAAAAGGGTGATCAAAACAGAATAAATACTATATCATTCATTGATGTCTAAATATTTTTATTTAAAAAGAGATGTTTTCAGGATTGACACGAGCTAACATGTTCATAAACTAGAACTTCAGAAATATCAACATTATTGTGTAAAATCATCAACAGCGAAAAGTTTGAATAACTTTAAAAAATAATAAAGTGAAATTTCTTCAGGATGTTTTATTAATATCATAATTTATTGCTTCCAAAAACCAAAAACATGTAATACATATAATATGATTATATGATTATATTTGAAGTAAATATGTCAAATATTAAGCGAGCTATAAGCACTAAAATAATTACTTCCTAATCAAGGCTACCTGTCCGTGGTTGTTGTGCGTAATGACGCGGTTGTCTCTCTCTCAGTTCCATAAAAGGTAGTGTATCCTAAAATAATCAATTTTAAAATCTTAATTTATTTATTTGATATAATTAATAAAAATACCTATATCATTAAATTCCAGAAGGGGTGCACAGTGACCCTTCCTATATTATGGCCTAAATATGATTATTTTGTATAATTATTATATGTAAAATGGCTAAAGAAAGGGTTTCCATTATTTTTAAAACTAATAAACACCTTCAGACTTAGACAAATAACAATTCATAGTATCAATAATGTATCACATTGAAAATCAATGCATCTGGAGAGGAAAATGGGACACCACATCCGTCTAATATACAAGAGATACCATAAAATAGAATAAACAATGGGTCATTCATTGCAGGTGTATATGGTCAAATATAAAAAAAATTATCAACAGAATTTGTAAGAATGTCAGGTAATTATATATTAATGCACTAGAATTTTAGAAATGCAGCATCATCTCGAAAATAAACTACTGTTGGGAAAAATAAAGAAAAAACTGTTAAATTCAATTTTCTTTTTGGATATTTTATATGTATAGTAATTAATTGCTTAATCAACAACAATACATAACAAATTCATATAATTATTGTTATTAGTGACTTTTCACTACTATTTGCGAACACAATGCAGTTTATATGAAGAAAACATGTCAAATATTAAGCGAGCTATATGCATTTACATACCCTTACCCCTTTATCAAGGCAACCTGTCCGCGGGTGCCGTGCTTAAAGACGGGGTCGTCTTTAAATTGCCTAAAAGGGTAGTGTATCCCAAAGTAATCAATGTTAACCTCTTAATTCATTAATTGGACATACTTAGGGATCTAAAAATACCTATGTCATTAAATCCCAGAGGGGGTGCACGGTGACCCCTCCTAGCCCAGGGACTAAAGAGGAAACATACTGGTGTGAACCATGTTGTAAATGGTTCTTCGAATCATCCAACTTGATAAAACACAAGAGTTTACACACTGGATAGAAGCCATTCAAATGTGGTGAATGTAGCAAAGGGTTCATTCATAAGTCTTACCTAATAACACACATGCAAACGCATACTGGAGAGAAGCCATTCAAATGCGAACAATGTAGTAAAGTTTTTCTCATAAGTGTAACCTGATTACACACATGCGCACACATACCGGGGAAAAGCCGTTCAAATGTTAACACTATAGCAAAGGTTTCACTCAGAAGAGTAACCTTATAAAACACATGGAAACACATAGTGGAGACGAGGTCATTCAAATTGGAACAACTTGGGATTCAGATACATACTTTAGAAAAAGGCATTGACATATGAACAATGTGAGAAATACTTAATTTTTCATCAAACCTTATTAACAAAAAAGGGTACATATTGGTTAGAAACTTTTTCATGTTTTCTATGGCTGTTTAACTCTCAGAAAGCTCATGATGATAAACACTTATACGGTCCCGAGGTAGCGGAAATCTTGCGCTTCTGAAGAAGCTACTGATTTTCTCGCTGCCTGCTTTGACCGTATATGATGCACTTAAACACCAGGTGGTGCACATGGGCCTGTCTGTTGAACAAACTGCTAATGTAACTAGCAGCCAATCAAATGCAAGCCAACAAACACTGGCATCATGCTCCGCACAGAAACCACGTGTTGGGCGATTCTCTCTGAGCCTGTGGCTTGTTCAAACGGTCGCCGGGGCGATGAGCTGTCACTCAAAACGAAATGAACAACATTGTCTTCGTGTATTCCTCGCTTGGTGGTAAACCGTGTGTCTTCCAGCACAGAGTCTCATCTGATTGGACAAAAATACAGTGCTCCCCTCTGGTGTAGAGATTCAAGTCATTACAAACAGCGCTTACGATATAGGCAGTTGGCCTATGGGTAAAGCGCTGTGTAAGGAGCGTAATACACTTAAAATGTATTATTTTTCTGCTCTACTTCGGATATAACCACGCACGGTGCAACACATTGCTAAACATTAATATTCCTATGTTAAGGACGTGACAAAGAAACTAACTCAAGGAAATTATGTATCATACATTTGAAATCAAAGCATAAAAAATGTGGTATTTGACAATTCGTTTTCTTGTTTATTCATAATATAACCACCTATCGGTAAATGCACCGGTATTATTTTTCTATGTTTATGAGGTATAACCGTTTTCTCCATCTTACCTCATGGCATATAAGGGAAGTAGTCTGGAGGCAAAGTGCGGAGCCTTGTAGAAAGTGCAACTTCTGAGAAGAGATATGATGCCGCTCTAGGGACTAGCAAGGAAGGACGTTTCAGTTGAAGAACTGATTGCGTGAAGAACATGTAGTGCCAGCGTTATGACCGGTGTGCAGAATGGGTTTGAGACAAAATTAAGAAATTTTCAGTACTCTGCCGCTCATCGTCTCGCACCATTAAGTGCAGAACCGGCCAATGGTTTCCCGTCCATGGTGAAATATCGAGATATCCTGAATGATATCTATAAATAATACCACTTCTCAACCAAGAACGAAAATCGATTCTGGAAAGCTCAGGAAATGTAGGGTGATGCCAGAATGAAATTCCAGCGAAGTTTTGACACTGGCTGGTTTTCATTTAAGAAAAGTGTAGATGTTGTCATAAAGTCATTTGATTCTATGATACGTGCTTTAAAACAGTTAAAAGAGAACAACAAAGGAAACAAAGATGGACCCCAAGGCCTGTTGAACAATATTACAAAATTTAAGTTCACTGCTCACACTTATTATTTTATGGCTGATTTCCTTGCACCATAATAAAACATTCTGTGCCCCAGCCTTCAATAAGAAGGTTTTCACAGAAGTGGATACTTAGCTGGAAGTTTGCATGGCTGCACTCAGAAGGAAACTCATCTGCCCTCAGTTTTTAGCACTTTACCCGAGAATATAAATGTTTTAGAAACATTTCAGTTTTAAACAAATGCCATCAGTGTTTCAAGAAACAAATGGCCGAATTTCATGCGTTGAAACACAGGCAAACCGACATGGTTCAAGAAAATTGGAGGACAGGTTTTTAGATAAGAGCACAAGTGAACTTCAGAAAAATGCTTCTGTGTTGAATTCTCCCATCTTACCAGAGCCAGAAGCAGAGCTAGGAAACTATGGACCAGAGGACATTTCATACCAAGGGGACATTTTTGGAAGGATTATGAAAAGAGTGAGGGTGTTGTGCCCACATTGCTGGAAGGTAATGTCCTCGAGTGTTAAAATATAATGTCATTTCCAGGAATTCTGGAGGATAGCTCTGATCTAATTTAACAATGCATATGCAAGTGCTGGCTTCCATTTTTGACATGGTCAAAAAGTTTTGTAGAGTACGGCTTTAGTAGGCAAACTTAGTAGATCTCAGGATCTTACTTACAATTAATAACCTGGATAGAATTCTGATGTTCCCGCTGGAGCGTCCAGCTATTTCAGAGATAGACTGGGCTGAAGTCAAGATGTATTTTGCAACCCAGAACTATTGAGAAATCATGTTCTGAATGAACTAGGTGTTAAAAGATGAGCGAGCAACAATCATCCGACAAGTGCAAATATTATGTGATATCTCCAAAAATTAGCGAAGCTTGATGGTGAATAAACTGTTTTGAAGACAGGCTTTTTACTTTCCTTTGCATGAAACCATTACTGAAATATTGCTTTTTTTTAGCTCAGATGACTTTCCTTCACCTCTGGACCTAGTAATTTCTAACTGAATTTCCAAGGAGACAATAAAAATCTCCGCGGAAACCTGAAACTCGGTCACTCTAACCAGTATCCTCCAAGCCACGTGTGCTCCTAAGAATAATTAAAAAATTAACGCAAAACGTATGTGGTAAGCCATTATGTGGATAATTAATGCTTGAAATTTCATGACTTTTGCTTATTTCTGTTGATCATGAAAAGTTTCATCAGCTGCTTAAGAATGTTTGCGCCACTTGTATTTTTTTCTAATTTTTATGATATTTTTATATTTTGGAGACAGCCAAATTACTTTAGTATCAGTATATCTTCCAAGGTTTCATCTAGTCTCCAGACACCTTGTTTAATTGTATCCCTAGACACAGTCGGGATACTATTGTTTAAGCACGATCGCGCCGCCGCCGCAGAGGGGATTTCTTTTAGACGGGATAACTCTTACAATATTTCACGGACCTTTATCAAACTGGACATGTGCATAGATATGGGTGAGAGGAAGAAGTCTATTAAAAAATCCTTGAATAGGTCCATTTTGGGGGAAAATCACACAAATTCTTAAATATCTCAAGAAATCGTGCACGGATTGATCCAAAAATCAACTTGAACGAAGATCTTGGATAGTGTAGTCATATACAGGAAACTGGTGGCGCAACCTGTTATCCTTTTCTTCTTGTTTTCGTGCCTTTAAATACACCCATCATTGCCACTTAATAGTACTGTTAGCATTTTCAGTCAAAAACTGATGGACAATTTTTTTTCATATTATAAATAAACATTGGTTATGGGATGTATATTAAAACTGGGGTCATGACCTTTCCTATGAGAGTGGTCTTGAACTTGAATATTGCCATATATGGTGAAAATCACATAAAATCATTAATATCTCAATAAGGAATGCTTGGATTGCTCCAAGAAGCAAATTGACCGAAGATCTTAGATAGCTTGTCTTCTGCGTAAGACAGGTGGCGCCACCTTCTGTCCTTTCTTGTATTCCCGCCTTTTAATACCCTATCATTGCTACTTGACAGTACTGTGAGTATTAGAATTCTAAAACTTATAGACAGATTGGGCTGAAATTGTGCATGTCCATTGATCTTGGATACCTCAATCTTGTATTCAAGACTGGTGAATGTGACGTCCATCCGTACGTTTGCTTTCGCTGAAAATTGCTCATATCTCCGGAGTGGTTCGAGGTATTGGTCTGAAATTTGGCATGCCCATCCATCTTGGAAAGTTTTCTCGTAAACCAGACGGAATGCGCCACGTACTTTCCCGTTTTTGTAGAATAAATTAATGCCCTTTTCTGAATAGTGATTCGCCCATTTGGCCTGAAATTGTGCATATCTATAGATCTTTGACTCCTCCATCTTATACTCAAGACTGGTAGCGCCATCTTCAATCGATTTGCCAAGGCGTCCATCTGTACATGTGCTTTGGGTGAAATTGTTCAAAGTACATGAGTGGTTCAAGGTAATATTCTGAAATTTGGCATGTCCATCCATCTTGGAAAGTTTTCTCGTAAACTAGACAGGTGACGCCACCTACCTTCCCTTTCTTGTAGAATAAATTA
The DNA here is from genome assembly GCA_026874595.1 of Sipunculus nudus. Classification (NCBI taxonomy): domain Eukaryota; kingdom Metazoa; phylum Annelida; class Sipuncula; order Golfingiida; family Sipunculidae; genus Sipunculus; species Sipunculus nudus. Next base: position 14,808,013 of record CM049321.1, read on the forward strand.
ATGCCCTTTTCTGAGGAGTGATTTGCCCTATTGGCCTGAAATTGTGCATATCCATAGATCTTGGACTCCTCCATCTTGTACTCAAGACTGGTAGCGCCATCTGCAATCGTTTTCCCGTGGCTTCCATCTGTACATGTGCCTTGTGGGAGAATTGCTTAAATCTCCGGAGTGGTATTCAAGGTATTGGTCTAAAAGTTGGCATGTCTATCCTTCTTGGAAATTTTTCTCGTAAACCAGAGAGGTTGCTGGGGACACCATGGAACCTGCATTGCCAAGAAATATCTGGTTATTTTTATGCATTTGTTTCCCTATAGTTCCCTATAGTAGACTGTCAGATTACATCGATGATATCAGTATCTCAACTGTGGTTTCATCTGGTGTCCCAACACCAGCCCCACCCCTCCATCCGGGGTAGGCATATTGAGACAAATATATTCTTCGTCTGCATGAGAGCTTCGAAGCACTGCATAATTCCCCCTAAAATTGCTACACAAATTATATCTACCAAGATCTTACAGGAGTTCGAAAACCGACCTTGACCTTGATATTTAAGGTCAATTCATCCAAAATGTAAATTTTTTCAACACCACAACTTTTTAAGTACTGGATGTTTGGTTTTTAAATTAAATACACGTTTTTTCAAAAAAGTTCTCAGGTCCGGGATGAACAGATTCGCATGTGTACCCTGAGAGAACTTCATTATTCAGTCACTGATTGGCTGCTAAATGCAGCTACGATTTGACTGATACCTTGGATTATTACTCGCAGTTGCAGTCTTTTATGTTTGAGCAGTGTTTATCTCGATAAGCTGGGACCTGTTCATTGACCCTTGATTGGTGCAAGTCAGAGTGCTCGGATGACCTAATTAGTAATTGTTGAACTGGGATCATAATCCGCCTTCTGATGAGTTTGACACTGACAGACTTCACAATTTACATCAAAATAAAAAAGGAAGGGACTAAAATCAGATTATGATGTAGGATTATGTTGTAAAACTGTCTCACTTGCATTCACATTTCAGAAGAACACCTAATCTCTGTCAAACAGTTTTTGGCCATTTCCTCGAAATAGTTTTTCAATGGATAGCACCGTCTTCAGACATAAAATAAAGCTATCAGTTTTGGCAAATGTTTGTAAACGTGATCTTAAATGCTTTTATTTTAGTGTCTCATTTTCAAAAGCAATTACAGGATATTAAAAATGAAAAATCATTTGTTAATTTGTCAAATTTGAAAATGAAATTAAAATAGAAGGAAAATGAAAGATACGCAATCAAAATATGCCTTGAGATGTTACTCAAGACTTTTAGATGATGCTTTTGTTAAATACATTCTAACTTCCTGATGTGAGAAACATATAGATGTTTTTTGTAAAAATTAAAAATTTACTTTAACTTTGAAAAATCTTCAGACCAAACCAAAAGTTTTTTTGATATATAAATGATTTAATTTAGGTAGGCCCACTTGCAAGGTTTAAGATATTCTACACTACATAACAGTAGGCTTAGTAACAAGATGAAGGTGTCCTACAATTATTTATACAATGGGTCCGTTATTTTTTAAAAACAAAATATATTTTTGCCACCCCCCCTCCCCCTTTTTTTTAATTTCTGCCCCTTCCGATATAGATTACATTTCGTTTTAATCGTAGATTTATTTCATGCAGATGTTACCACCATTTTGCCTGGTTCAAAGTTTCTCAGTTTAAGCCTATTTTTATAATATTTCACACAGGAGCAACACTGGCAAGTGTATATAAGAAGAAAAAGATGATGTATTATAAATATTTAACAATATTTAACAAATACAATCAGTTATACAATATTTGTACATGGTATGAAGAGTATATTTTCTAAACATTATAATGTAAATGTCTAAATATATTTCTCGCCATTTATGAACACATCACAATATAAACTCATGCTAAGGCCAAAAGAAATAAACGTTATGGTTCTCAGGCACCGTCCGCGTCAATTGTACACCCCCGCATCAAAAGTTTTTATTTTGATCTTTTTAATCGAAACTTACCAAGTTTGAGCGTCAGCCGCTCGGATATTTCTGTCAAGAAGATAAAATCGTGCAATATCCTTTGTTATGTAGTGGTTTTACTTGAATAGCAATATAAATATGTTATTTTCATGCTTTTCCCTTACCTAAAGATACAAAAAAATTTTTAAACAAAAATATTAAAAAAAAACCGCCCGCCCGCATTGATTTCTGAAAAAAAGTGCCCAAGTACCAAAACTTATTTTTCTTTTTGCCTAGATTATAACAATTTATTCCTCAGTCATCCCAGGTAAAGTTAAATCTGATTGTCATTATAACCAAGCATTTGCCGATTTATTCAAAAAGTTTCATCAGATTTAATTTTTAACGAACATCAGCATTATGCATCACTACACAGCATTGATGGTTTCATCTAATACAATTAAAACATTCCCGAAATTAATGGCACTGTAGTATTGTATGAAAAGCGGGTATTCATAACCCCCTTCCTATCCTCAAGAAATCGCTTTAAGAAAACAGTATTAAAATGTAGTTGTAGATCCCTCATCTTTAGTATTTTTATGTAATATTATATTTTTGAATTTTATATAGAGAGACGAAGCTTCAGCAGACCGTCCTCTTGCTTCGTTAGACAGAGACCTCCTTCAGAGGGGCTGGATATATCATGAATTATGAACAGGCGCACAGAATGGGGCCGCACTCCTAACGGGAAAACAAATCCAACGATATAATGGTAAACCGTTCACAGAAATCAAAATTGTCTAAATGTCTGACCAAAAAAAAAGGGACCGGATCAGATCCTCTTCTTCCATCCCCGGATAGTTTGTCTAAAAAAAAGCAATATATCTGTTCTGCCGGGTCCAAACGTTTGTAGGGTACAAAGATCTCATACGGGTCACCTGATTGGTTCAATTGTTTTTTTTTAATACTCCATTATATAGCAGTAAGCTGGAGCAAAGTCTCTGCGAAGGAAGCATGAAGCTATAGCAGGAAGATGACAGTCACGTGATACGACGAGTTAAAGGAGTTACTTTTGTATGGTTTATTTATTAATCCATATCTTGGTAGTTATAACTGGTGACTAACAAATTATAACCATTTATTAACATGGTGTCTTACTAATTCCATTAGTGCGTTTTATACGAGCTCATGACATTTGCATTATTTACAATAAACAAACCCACGGTTCACTTTCATTCTATAATATTCTTACGCCAAGCAAAATGTAGATAAGATTTTTTTAAATATCATGATGTAGTTACAAAAATTAAACTATGGCTATTTCCTGTTCAAAAACTTTCAAATTTCCGCTGAGCTCTACAGATGCGGTGGACCCTTTGATCGGGCAAAATGTCAGTGACGTAACAATGCATGACAATGGTCTCTTTGTTGCGTCACAATTAAGCTTTGACGTAATACCATTGTGTAGCCGTTGACTCAGTTGTGGAGCCAGTGACCTTTGACCCATCCCACGTCATGAAGTATAAATTGTTGTCGTTTCTTATGTGGGTCAGCCTTCTTCCAGAGCCGTCGTATTCAGAGAGAACAGTGAGGACCCAGGTCTCCGCCCCGTAACCTGGATCTTTTCCGTAACAATAGTTCTGAACTGTGGTATGACCTAAACAAAAAAAAACTATGTATCTGTGATTTTTTTTTCAAATGATTTTAGCTTTCGAAATACTAGTCAGTGAGTAAGATAAGTGCGGTTGCCAATTAAGGTTGCACGATTTTAAAATTATAATTATTTTATTGCTTCGATATCTCGAGGTAATTACTTCGATACGATCTCGAGATACTGACCTCATATTTGTAGTGTAACAGACAGTATTTTATATTTTAGATGCATTACCATTGCCTCACTAATAATATTTTGGTTTGTGAGAAATAGAATTACCTGCGTTGTGAAACACACACACAAAAAAGTCATAAGTAGCCCATATTCCATGACGCCATGTCTGAAGGCCTAATATTCAGATACTTCCTGGATTTAAAATCATGTTTCTAAGTATATCGGTCTTTATATATATCCTGTTAATGAACGGCAGACACGGAGATGTAGGACTCGAGTCCGGACTTGGACTCGAATCCGGATTCGAATCCACTTTTTTAGGAACTTCTATTCGGACTTGGAATCGAGGGTCCTCGACTCGGACTTTTACTCGGACTTCGAGGTAGGGACCTCAGGCCGAGTGCATCTCGACTCTAATAGAAAAAAAATCTGTCACTTATTATAAAGACTTATGTACAGGTGCGAACTACTAACACAGAGTATTACAAAATAATAAAACTATAAACACCAAGCTTTGCTCAGCATCGGCAGCTATTAATGTTATTAACCGTTATAGTAAAAGCATGTGTGAACTTAATTAAAATGTACATGACTATCTAAAATTTAAGTTTTAAATTGCTTTTTAAGCATATTTGTATTGGACTTGTACTCGGATTCCAAATGACTCAAAGAAGTTGGACTTGGACTCGAAGCTCAAGGACTAGGACTTGGACTCGTGTGACCTGGACTCGGACTTGCACTAGGACTCGAATGGTGTGGACTCGACTACATCACTGGACAGATATCTATATCAGTAATATTTTGGGCTGATGCCTAAATTATTAAAATAATCTCGATCATAGTTCATCATTACTCTCTAGTTTGGTCCTATAGCCACTGTTAACCTGCCATATATGTTATATAATTGATGTGATCTCTGGCTTACTATGTCTGAAAGAACTGAATTGAGTTAACTGCTGCTAAGGAAAATTTTTATAAATGGATGGATGCGTGAGCTTTTTATTTACATACTCTTAGTGCACAAGGAACATGAGCCCATGTTGATATATAGAAAAAAAAACATGTAACCAAAGGTGAATGATTGCTGGTTGTTGGTGGTAAGACCATATGAAGCAACGTAATATTTTGTCATTAACAAAACTGGTGCGGCTGAATTGCGTCAGATGTCCCAGTTTAAGTGTGGATTACGCCCTCCAGCCTTTTTCGCGTCCTCCGTCCCAGCCCCTACATTTTATAAACCTAGATATAAACAAAAGGGGCAACCTGTACACCGTGGGGATTGCTCTTTCTGGCTCATATTTTTTTAAAACGTTCAAGGGATTCTGTTTATTTAATAGACGTTAGACATCTGAATGAGTTCACTTGACTTTTCGCCAATGACGCATCGAAAGGTCCTTACAACGACAAATAATTCATGTGTCCTAAATCAGCCAAGGTAAGTAAGGCTTAAATTCCGGATTGTTCATCTGTTGTCATGAATATGCTATATTGAAACGGTTTACATGTGAGAAACTATTGGAAGGCCCTGTAACATGTTGCCGATGATCTGGATCAGGGGTCGGATCTCGTATGAATTTTATTCTTTGGCGAAAAGCAAGTATTATATTTCAATACTCTAATGGACGTTTAATGCGAAAGTTTTAGGAGATGATGGTTTGAACCATAAAAATAGTTCACTGTATTTCATAATTGGCATAGGGGATGGTTTTGTCATGTTTTATAAAGATTTCTGTCAGGATATTAAATATTAATTAGTTTCAAGGAAAATGTATCACGTGAGATCAAAGATAATTAGGAAAATTCCACAGGGGCTGACATATGTACTACCTACCTAGGTACATGCCGGTGGTGTTCGCTCTCAGTTTGACTTTGTTTGTAGGGGCGTCCAATTCGTACCAGAGACCGTCCATGTGGGGAGCTGTTGTCATGTTTACCTCGTGATGGGAAGCGGAGCAGCAATATCTCACAATATCTGTGGAATATAATCGACTTTCACCCTTTGTAATTAACTTATCCTTTAATTCGCTTTTTTTTAAGTTTGAAGCTATTGTACTAGCTGTAGGTAAGGCCATACAAAAAAATGCTCTAAGGATTGTAAATGAAGACCAGGTCCTTGCTAATATTGGAAATAGACTGAATTTTGTGTGGATCATATACATTATTTCAAGATTCGAAGGATTTGTTTGGTATTTTTTTGGCAAGCTCGCTATATTTTACCTATTGTGTACCCATTGTACCAGCAAAGAAAAAAATAAATTTGCCTTCTAACACGATATATATTGTGATGCCAAAGTCCGTGTTACAATAAATCTTTTTGTATGGCCTTTTCATCCACTGCAAACATGAATCCTAGTTGTACAACAAAGTACATTCAGCTGAAACGGGAAGAAAATATTGCACTAGGCACTCGATAACCCTTTTCCTACTCAGTACCTGTAATAGGGAATTTTGAAGGTTTAATTACGGGATAGTGGGTACGTATTTTCAAAATTTTGTGAATTTATAACAACCGTTTAGTTTTCATGTACCTCCCTGGTTGTAAAGAAAAAATATTCTAGGTCCAACGGTAACGATTTGAGCCCTATTAATGAACGACTGCTTCTTTGAAGGTCTCAAAAATAAAGAAAACAATGCGTTAAAATTTCTCCTCTTTTTGATTGTATGTGTGAGCTTCAGCCAGCTTAATCCATAGTTTAAAAGAACCTGAAAGTCCTTTCCTTTGAGGTGTGGCAAACACGTATGCCAGATGTACGGGAACGTGCATACAAGTCCCTTGTAGGACCTCGGGTGGGATTTGCTTCAAGTGTATGGGATCCTCCCCGCAAAAAAGGTCGCTCTTCTATACGTCAGTCAGACCTGGCACGCCAGATTGAACTGATACAGCGTCGTAGTGAACGCTTTTCAGTTGACGTGTAAGCAGTGCCATTACACAAGTATCGTACAATTTATGTTTAAAGGGACATAATCAGGCGCAATAATATGCCTACTCTTTCAAACTTTTAGTTCAATTTTGCTTTATACAAACGTTTCCAGCAAAACATCCCAGCACTCGGGCTAAGTACCTTCTTTTCGAGCTGTTTAACACCTTGTTACGGCTTGCGTGTTAGTAAACACAGTTCACGTGTGTCTGTTTACAATAACAAGGCCGCGTGACCGATTCTCCGATGTTGCGCATGCGCAGCAGATCCCAAACAAAAAGTTGTCCAAACAAGTCAATGCATGGACCTTCATGTAATCTGATATATCTCTGCTGGATAGACATTACGGTCCATGGGCCGAATTAATGTATATTCATTGTAGAACCTGTCGCAACAAGTTTACGATAGGTCCAGGGGCCTCAGCGGAAATGACACGGGTGACACAGGCCGCGTATTGGGTCCCAAGTCTGAATCATGCGATGTATTAGCCAACAGGAAAGTGAATTACATTTTTTGGGACAAGTCAGATAGGGCATCTCATGATTGATAGGTGTTGCGGCTCAGCGATGTTGACGCAAAAGAACGTCAATTTAATTATTAGCATAAATTCACGGGTACGCATTCTAATTTGAAAGAGAAAGCATGTATACTAAATTTGTTTTTTTTTAATACAATTACTGGCTGTGTACATTGATATATTTGCATATTATGTCAGTAATGCCGTCATGCCTCAAACAGACTTAACATTAATGCCTACTTCCCGGTTCGAAAGAACGTCATCAATTTTTCGCTTACATTCACATGTTTACTTTTAAAAGAGAAAACATGTGTACTTACTTGAAGATTTCAGGTACTTGCTGGTTGATTTGTGTTGCAGGTAGAAGTATATCCTGTCCTGGCACATGCGTCCTTCGTACCGCCACCCTGGACACTGACACTGGAACCCGTCCGATGTGTCCGCGCACGTCCCAGCGTTCTGACACACTCCAGGGATATCGTCACAACGGAAAATCTAAAAAAAAATTAATATAGGTCTATTTTATTTTATCAATATAACAACAAATTCAATTCACCCCCGTGGGGAGGGGAGTTTTAAGGGGTTGGTGAATTTATTTCTATATATTTTACGGCTAACCCTATGATTTCGGCTAGGGGGAGATGGGGGTGGGGGGCTTTCATGGGTGCAATAGTACAAAAACACCGTCGATATTTTTTTTTTTTTTTCTGCCCGTGTACGCGCTAGATCTCCAATAGGCAGACTTAAAAATAACTTTTGTAAAAAATAGTCATAGGTGACCGTTTGCACCTGATATTTATTTATGACTTTAACCTAATTTTCAAGGCTGTACGCAACATATGACCTATGTCTTATTATCGCTAAGTTGCCCGCATCAATGTAGGATTCAAGGGATAGCTCTCTGAAAGAAAACCTCTGCTTGTTGATATGAAACTACATGATCTACAATAAGTGCTTCCGCTCTGTGAATTTGAGGCCAGGGCGTTAAGTAACCCCCCCCCCCCCCCCAACCCATTCCTCCCCATCCCAACCCCTCCCAACCCCCCGCCCCCACTCCCCCACCACCACACCCTAACACTGTTTTAATTAACAGGATCCGATCAACATAAGCCATATACCAATCAGTGATTTTGTTTTACTCACCCGTCTGTAATAGGAGAATCCCGCGGATGCCACCAGGGCAGACGGGGCTGTGACGTCATCAGTGCTGTGAACCAGACATCTTCCCGTGACCACTTCGAAGCTGAACGACCAGCATGTTTGAGTTGTTTTACTCACACATTCTGAAGCACACCCGAAAACCGTGGCCGTGCTGACCTCAACAATTGTACCGGAGTTCAACATAACGTCTTTGGATAAAAAGGTTAAAAAATAAAGGTATAGTAACATTACAGTGTTTGACCTATTTAGCGCCCCTGCCCCTGTCATTTTAAGTAACGTGCATTATGCTCTATATAGTATGTGTGTTCATTTTTACTGAATCCATAAGTATTCCTGTTAATCCCGCCAGCATACGGATATACTTTTCTCCATTGCACATCATTAATGCTTTGTCTTTGAGTAAGTCAGTGTGTCTTTATATACAAATATACATGCATGGCCAGGATATGGTTTTCCGGATGTGCGACAATACCTAAAAAAAAAAAAAGAGGTCAATGAAAGAAGAAACACGGAAGAAAGAGCGGTTGAAGCCTGATGTGCTACGTTGCGCTTTATGGCCAGGAGGTGGCGTGCACGCAATGTTTTTGTTTTGTGCCAACAATCGCGCCCGGTGCAAGATTATTTGCACTTGTGTTCAAGAATAAACAAACGGTGTTAGAACACTATACTACACTACAGACCTGAAGCGTTATATACTCAAAATGTTAACCGCCTTTAAAAGGGACGCTAAATAGGTCATATACGATATAGTCCGGCAGAGTAAGGTTCAAATGTAATCTAATGTAATGGTAATGGAATTGCCGTTTTGTTCGTGTGGTATTCAAATTCGCGATATTCGTGGAAGGGATATAATCGCAAAAAAATTAAACCTTCGTGAATATGCGGCCAAGTCGTCCAGTAGGTAAGTCAAATGACAAAAGAATAATATAACATGGATTACCGGTAACAATAAAAGGTCTTGTATGTCACTCGTTAATCAAAGATAAAAATAACAAATTATATCAGATCTTACAAATAATCTGTATATAATTCCACTCTTTTGGTAATCTATTGGGTCCCTGCTTCGTTTCTGCGTACATATTATTTATTATGAATAATGGTGATATTGCGAAAATTGAACCTCGCGAAACAATGAAAACGTGGAAATCTCGAAATAAAAACCAAACGAATATGACACCAACCACAGTTTTAAATGCAAACCATATGTTGCTTTCCCAAATGCTAATGTTAATGCTTTAAATAACTAGTGCAAGTGCAAATGCATTCAAATATTATGAAATGCAAATGCTTAATTACAGCGGCATAAGTTCAAATTAGACTGAAAAAATACTGGCAACATATAGAGTACGTCTGTGTAATTCTTCTTTGTCACTGATATAATTCTGTACATGGCAAAACAAAATAAAATTATCCATTAAATTTAAAACAGAATTATAAAAAAAGATGTTTAAATCACAATTAAAGTTAATATTGTTATCTAGATAAACTCTGTTACACTTACTTGACCTGTTGTAATATGTAGAATTATAATGCAATAAGTGCACGTTTGCAAATCACAATGTGAATTAATTTAGAAATCCATGAGTGATTCAAAAAAGCCTAAGTTACAAGATTAGTAAAAAAAAAATACAAGATTCATATGTACATGTCGGCATATGTATGTGTGTTAATATTACTTCCCTCAACTCTGACAGAATAAAAGTTAAAGTACTGAAGGTGATAAGCTGAAAATAAGCACATTTTTTGCTGATTTTTGCCTTGACAGAAAATTAACAATCAATGTAGCCTATAATTGCCTCCGCTGGGAGGGGATAGTGCATTCCTGTTCGTGTGTTTGCATGTTTGTTCACAATATAACCTCATCGTGAACGGAATCTCATGAAATTTTCATGTCATTTAGAGAATGGGCAAATGGATCCAGCACACGTTCCGGATCCAGGAACGTCATCAAGAATATTCACAAACATATTGTCACTTATCCAAGAACGAACTCAGGAATATGGGCCGAATGTGAATGGCAGAGATCTGTATTCATTAGACTGCAGAATTCTTGTATTTTTTTCTAAGAATTTGAATTTTGGATTGTTCATATTTCAGATGCAAATGCATAGCATTTTTTACAAATGTGAATATATTAATGCACTACATCAGCATTTGATTTAAATGGAAAGGCAAATACAGGTATATAAAAACTGTTTAATTTTGTCATCTTTGACGTTAAATAGATATATTTTAATTATTTTCAAAAGAGGAAATTCACATTCAAATATTGACTGCCAATAAACAAGAGTTGATCAAGCGGGGCCGGATTCGAACCCTGCTCCTCTTACCGTTTGATCGCTTGAACAAAGACGATTTGACGGTCTGCGCCTGCGCCTCACTGATGACGTGGACCGCCAGGAACAGTAGGCTGAAAATTCTGACGCAGTTCATGGTTGACTGAACAGAAAATCAATATCGAAACCCGTTATATTTTGTCATTTAAAATATGTATATTCAAGGTAATCGATAATAATATACTGTGATTTGCTTTTTGTTCGCGAAGGTTTCAAATTCGCGATATTGGCGAAAGTGAAATTATCGCGAAAATAAAACCAACATATGACACAAACACTTATATATATTTGCCCCATTGTCATCTTGTATACATTTTCCTTGCCTGCGTTGTCTACTTGAAAAGGCAATAAGGGTCCATCCCGGAAATGAAACCCCTACGAAACAATGGAAACGTGTAAAACGCGAAATTTTAACCTCGCGAATATCATATGAAACCAACCACAGTATTCTAAAGGATGAATAGGTGCTTATAAACTCTCAAGGATGAGAGGGCCTCTGTTTCGAGACAATAATTTAAGCTGCACGCATCTGAGTTTACAACAGGACCTCAGTTATCAACTCATAACATATTAGGCCAAAGATATGTTTGTTGCTTAATCTCAGCGCGGGTCAATTTTTGACCCGCCCGCATCGAAAAATTTACTTTGATTTTAAGTAAAAAAAAAAAAAAAAATTCGCGATTTTCAGCCACAGCCGTTCAGACATTTCTTTCAAGAAAATAGACAAATCAAATTTCGATTAGATTTTGTCTTTTGTTTAATTACGTTCTCTCACATGTTTAGTAAAACAGCTATTATCATGTTTTCCCTTGGTCATATGAAAACTATAACGAAAAATGTAAAATTGAAAGGTACGCATGCACTGATTTCTGTTAGAATTGTCTGGTACCCAACATTTTTCGGTCTCAGCTAGACATTTCCCCCGGATTACACCTGGTTTAGTACAACGTAACTTGTTTTTCAGAAGATTTATTAAACTAGAATCATACCCATATTTTATACATGGGACCTGTGACCTCCGTGTTTTGTGTGTACGCAATATGGCAGCCCAGTGATCGGTTTCGAGAAACTGGGTGAAATAAACTTGTCACTTTCGATTACTCTGAGGAAAGCGTCCAGGCGAGAATCTAGCGACTTGTATTGTCAAAGTTTGGCGAGGGATAACGCTTTTTTAACCACGCAAAATTCCTCATATTATTGTAGGATACATTGGAATCAGGTCCTTGTGAAAAAACGCACATGTCCAGGAGAGTTTGTAAAAGATTGTTACCTCCTTTATATTGTTTGTATGGAGGTACAATAAATACAATATAGATCCCATTGCTGTTTGAAGTCTGCTTTCTTTTTTAAGGGACTGGGGACAAATACCAGCCCGATTTTTGAAAGAAACGTCACAGCAACTGTCAATGACCCTGATCAATACTCGTTCCGTCTGATTAACGATTAAGCTCAACGCTCTCCGTGATTTGTTTTTATATTCCTCCGAAAGGTATCGACGAAGTCACGCGATCACACCGACAAGGATATCGACGAAGTCACGTGATCTCACCGACAAGGATTAATACGGATTGAGACAGGGCTCGACATCATGACTGAATAAACCTGAATATTTAATTTCACGAATTTATTTATTAAGAAAATCAGCCTAGATTGAAACTTTAAGAGACAAAAAAAATCCTTGACATTAAAATAACTGGTGACAATACCTGTTCTCGCGGATAAAATAATATATGTTATCAGGTTAAACCTATTATCTTTTCTAGCTGAAAAGTTGCAGAATACTTGTATTTAATTCTACTCACCAAACAAAAGAAAACAAAAAAAAAACAGGGGTCTCCATGACTATATGTCTTACTGCCATTATTAAACAACCTTAGAACGCGATTTCATTAAGTAACTCATTGGGATAGATTCTAACATTTTATCACATAAGAATATATATATATATATATATATATATATATATATATATATATATATATATATATTAGACACTGGGTTTGTGTACAGGACAAAAAATAATGTATTATAAATAAAACTGTTCTGGATAGAGGTAATAATTAAACTGCTTCCTTACCATTATGCATGAATATGACATGCGCGATCACAGAATACTAACCAGCAAATGTTGGTCCTTATAGACAAGAATTGGGAGTCTCCTCGTCGACAAAAAAAAGGAATCACCCTTCGTAACAATAGTACATAATCCTTTGAAAAAAAAATCTAAAAGAAAGATAATGGTTTAATCTGTATGCGTTGCCGGAACCCACAAAACTACATCTAAATCAGTTCACACTTTTGGGTTAAGTTTCTAACAGAAAAAACAACTAAAGAACCAGGGAAGGGGCAAAATTCTTTATTCCAGAGGTAAAATAAAACAGCCTTACCTTGGACTTTGATTTTTTTTTCAGGACAGAATGTTCAGGACAACTTCCACTTCCGCTGTTACGGTTGTCTTTGGATGTTTCGGTCTTCAGCGACGGCTCTTGATGTGGAGTGTAACTGAATCTGGTGCGTTTTGGTATGCGATCCTCACTTCTTCTGAAAAGACTCCTTCACGTCTAGATCTTGACCCCTTTACTCTGGATACAACTGTTGTTGTTTCTCTTTTTTCTCCTTCGTAACGCCTCCAGGTTTCTATCGGCGGACTTTCCAGTCTGAGGAAGAGTGAGATCTGACACTCTTGTTGAGGAAAGAAAACGCTTATGTTAATACCGTAATTGACTGATATGTATACTTCCGTTTCGCCCTGAGCCGGTGTGTAAAAAAATAGAAGGATCAATGTCAGATCAACATGTTGGTAAAGTTACAAAGAACGCTAAAAGGCCGGAGGTACATCCATCCGATATGGATGGCAAAGTCGACAAATAAATCCGTGTTATATCCCTATCAGAAGTCATGCAGCATGTAGACAGCCGCAGGTAATTTCATGATTGGATAAGATGTCTTTTCTAAAAGCAACTTGCAGCCATTCCGTCCCGTATTTAGTATACCTTGGAATGGTAAAAAAAAAATCCACTTCATGTTGCCCTGAACAAGTTACACTGGAAGCGCCATGTGTACATTCGTTATATGAGGTATTGGTTAATTTGATACGAGGCTTTGTTTTTGTTTACGTTACAGGACGCCGTACAATGTATTCATTCAAATGCCATATGATCAGTCTGATATCAATACCTGTTTTGAAGAATCCGATTGCTCTGATGCAAGTTGATAACAAGCAAACCACAAAAACTCGCATGGGCCCTCTCTCTGGGGTGGGCTTTTTGCTAGTGGAATATGTCCCCCTCGCATTTGTAGAGGGGAAGGGTTATACCCTTTATAAGGTAATACATCACATTATCTTTTTATTTCGAGATTAATCCATCAATCAGTTTATAGTTTCGTCATATTTGCCTCAAAAATCTTTCAGTTATACATCTGATAATGAGAAATTTAAGAATTTTGTATGTGTCAGTTTCCCCATTGACGGTGATAAATGTAATTAAGCCCGTTTGTGAATGTTTCAGTCATAAGTGAACTTAGCCGTGATAATCCGACTCAGTAGGCAATGATAATTGGGCTGGTACGCCTGCTTGAGTAGTGATACAAGCAATATCGAAGAATGCATTGCAGTGGTCTTCCATATTGTTGCATCATATTGTGGTAAACAGCCCATAATCTTAACATAATTCTACGAGTCATAAATTGCACAAGAGAATACATGTAAACTCACACCCAAATTTAAACCCCGTCTCTATGGTAACGAGTCATTTCCTGTGTCGCGTACAAGTTGGTTGCACCCAGTAAACAGTGCGAGCAATGCCTGTCTTCATGCAGTAAGAAAATCAAATACTATAAAGACATATTTATGTGCGATATATTAGCAGGATATTACAAGAAACTCTTACCAAATATTACCAAATAGCTCTTCATCCAGAGATAAATGTAATTACACATTCAAGTAAAAAGTATATGTATAAATTAACATAACAAGAGCACCGCAAACGTGCATAATACGCTCGTGGTGTATCTGGTGACCTCTGATCTCATAAAATATGCGTGGATTTTGATGAGAAGGTAATTCAGGTCAGACACTCTACTGGTAAATATGTATAACGAGACCTCTGACCTCATTAAATATGCATGGGTTTTGCTTAAAATCGAACTGAGGCAAGATATTTTATTAGCTATCATTTTTATGAGTTTTATCCAAAGCCTTCATATTTTTTATAAGTTATCGCGGTGACACCACAAAGCAGCCTTTTAAAATATGCGTGGATGTTGCCAATAATCGAACTAGGGCAGATAATCTGGTGGTTAGTATAATTATGGTGAGTTTCGTGAAAATCCATCAAAGCCCCGGTAAGTTATCGCGGCGACACTAAAAGTTTACGGACCGACGGTGGGTATACCATAATACTTCCGTCATATGACGGGCGTATGAAAACAAATGATAATGTTACATTTCCCTGTTTCAATTTCTTATAATCAGGAGATTTGTATTGGACTTGGACTCGGGTTTCAAAAGACTGTGACTCGAACAAGTTGACTTGGACTAAAACCTGAAAGACTCGGACTTCATCTTGGACTCGAGTGGTCTGGACTCTGCATGTCTTTTAATCGGACTCGGACAGTGCGGACACAAGTACATCACCGGTACTGAAGATAATAATGATGTCAAACAGGAGGGATAGGGTAAGGTCAGGGATTTGACCACGTGTCCTTATTTTGGGAAGGGTGCACTAGTCGGTAGCCCAATGGATTCCCCCCCCCCCCCCCCACAAAAAAATTAATGGGAAACGAGGAATCTTGACAGACGGACCTATATTTCAGTTGTGCAATTTCAATTATATTGCTCATATATATTAAAATGCAAGGAAGTTAGTTAATTTATACACGTTCAGAATTAGGCCAAGTATATGTACTTGTAAAGTACATATACTTCAGTAAAAATATCTGAGTAATTGCCCTTACTTGTACGTGGCACTTAAATTACTTGTACTTGCCAAAAATATTCTTGAAAATTATGTACTAGGTAAGTACAAGATTTAAACAAAAAAGAAACGTATATCTACTAATCATAAACACAGCATGCTTAAGTGAATTGGTTGAACTTAAGTTACACCCTTGGTAAATTCTTAATTACACAACCAAAGATTAGCTTACTATAAATCAAACATGCCTTGGGTTTGCTGGCAGTCATAGCCGAGTCGGTTCACCAAATACGCACAGGAGATGTTTTTTACATTATGCTTATATTCTTGCTGCACTATAATGAAGCAATGATGAACTCAAGGTGAACTCAAGAATAGCCCAGTATTTCAAAAACAACTCTGGACAACTCATGAAACCATAAAAAAGGCATACCTGGTTAGGTGTATATTTCGTGTACTGGTGTTCGTTTTGGCCACTTTGATACGTGTTTGCTACACAATATAGTAAGTTGACATTATTTAGAGAGCAGAGTCAAGTTTGTTGCTTGCTGTTTAATCTTTAAAACTTTAGAATGTTCTCACAGAATCCATATTCTGCTACAGGTCTGTTTCATTCCCAGTGAATAATCAAGATATATACAGTGTTTATTATATATAATAAAAGAACATTCAGAACATTGTGTGCGTTCTTCTTTATCTGAATGAATTAAATGATAAAAGTACTTGTATACTTGTACTTGTATTTATCAAAAGCTGAACTACTTGTACTTGTACTGAAGCACAGATCCCCTGTACTTGACCCAAGATTAATAGGGAGATTGTGTAATACCAGGGTAGAGCACTTACTTGTTACAAGCTTCAAAGTTGGGTCTTGACCACCGAAGTATCCAGAAGTCGTTAAGGTATCAAGCGGCCATGAAAGGACAGGGACCATTCATTACACAGGAATACATGGTGATATTCGACTCGAACTAGAGAACTTAAACTCAGGCACAGTCTATCTCGAGACCAATGGAAAAAGAAAAGGGCTTTCAAATACTATGAAGAATTGTATACATGTGCGAATCAAAATATAGACAATGACGGATCCAGAGGGGGCGGAACCTTTTGTAGTCATCTTAAAGGAAGTCTAAACGGAAGATGATACATTTACTGTGGCAAATCACTAAGTATCTTTTAAGCTGCCCAAAAAAACATAAGCGGGTTGAATTTAAGGATATTGCGTTCCAATTATGTAATCGGTTGCATACCATCCGAGTCAAGACCAATCGAGTAAAGTCCGAGTACTTGAAGTCAATGTCCGATTCGTTTGGTACCCGAGTCCAACATAAATTCCTTTATATCAAGAAATATTTAATAACATTTAGCTCCCGATGCAGAGCAAAGGCATGATATGTATTTTTTTATATTCTGTTAGTAATTTCCTCATGTATACAAGTCTTTAGAGTCTTACAGGTGCTCTTTTTATTATGTGGCGCGGGCGTAACTCGTGTTGTTACACCCTCGCCGGGCATTTGTTATATTCTATGTTTAATCCGTACTGGTTGAACTCTCGCTGTCATGTTAGCCTTGGGTTTTCACGCCTGGCCGAGGTCACGTGATGACCCTGGTATGTAGAGATACACACAGCGATGTTTTTCTAGAGAATTACTGTAACGCGTGCTTACCGTGTATAATGTGTTATTCTTCGAATGTTCTAGAGGTGGAAAATTTTCGGCTTAGGGTGAAGAGTGTATAAAGGGGCTGTGTTTTGGAGCCAGGTGCAGAGAGCAGAGAAGATTCCAGCGGACGCAGAAGCGTGTGTGTCGGTGTGTGGGACCCTATCCGACGTGTGCGACAATTATAGAATTTCATCAGACTCTTTTGGACTTCAGTTTACTTTCTGGATTGTTACAAGAGCTTTACACTGGACTGTCATTCTCCGAGCGTATACATTTAAAGAACTTATCGTTGTGACGGTGTTGGTATCCAGATACTGTGCACATTGTTTATTTTTCTATGTGATTGTATTGATTTGTTGTTATACCGCTGTTTTTCTGTATAATTGTATTGATTTAGTGTATTGTAATGTCAGGGTTGTTTCAAGACTAAATTATACTTATTTGTTAACAAAGAAACACTGACTTCTATATTCATTCCCCAAGACATTTCACGCTGCCTAGTGTTACAGAATCTGATTTTTTTATCTCCGTTACAGAAATTTTTGTTCATCACCCATACGTGATCTGTTTATATTAGCTTCCGTAACAAGAGAATGAGAAAAAGGATTTTGTTTCTCTAATGAACTCGTGATACACTCGCCTGATTTCTCGAATCCTTACCTCCGAATCTGGGTTCAAGTCCGAATCCAAGAGCATCGAGTCAAAGTCCGGACTCGAGTATAACATCACCGATGCGTACATTAGTTATTCGGGAACGAAAGATTTTACCGGGAGTTTTACTAAGAAAGAATCTATTTAAATGAAAAATAAAGCCAGTTAATAGCAACATTTTGATGGAGGAAGCTGGGCCAATATTTCGCTAACATTTGCCATAGTGATCGATATATATCAAACGATGTACATTTTCCCAGCATTGTACATTTTTCCTTCAACAACCTTAAACACTCAGTCTGATTTTGAAGTCGTTCTGAATCGCAGCTTTCAAAATATAGGCCACCGTGACCTAATTTTGGGTTTCTGGGCTGCGTTAGGAACTATTCAGATGTCGAGTAAGATTTTGGTGGCGGCAACCGCCTACATTTTCAAAACTGACTTATATATTGCTAACTCAATAGCAATAGGTACATCTGCAGATTTAATTTCTCTGAGGGACTGGGTAAACAGGCGGAAACACTAGCTCCCTGTCGTTTTTTTCCATACCCTGCAGTCATCTAAACGAGGTGTCTACCGCACCTGCGAGTCCTGGGTGGGTAATGATCTTCATTACCGGGTCATAACACCGAAAGCCCCTCCCCCCCCCCCCCCCTTTGTTTGGGCGCTAACCGTGAAAATCTCACTATCCTCGGCTTGGGATTTGAAAGCAAGACCTTCCGATATTGCGTCCAGTACACTTCCGCCAACCCACAGAAGCAGGGAATAAGACCAGCAGAAATAACGCCATTTTATTCCAAATAAAGATGACTCTATCCCCGCTAACGGCCGGATTGCTGTTGGGGGAAGGGTAGAATGAGACTTACCGCTCTGTCACATACACTTACACCGAAAGTCAGCTGAAAAAAAAAATCCCTCTAATAAATACTCATAATTATGAGTTGTGAAGTGTATTTTCTGAAGATTCTCTTTTCCTGACAAGTTGACATAGGCACGAAATTGATCTTACAAGCACGCTGTGGTCATGATAATGTTTGTGTCAACTGTAAATATTCGGCCCATAACAGGTATATCATATCCCTATATGCTTGTGCCAATCATCGTCGTGTTGACAACGGGTTTGTGTCAAGATGGCATCGGGCGAACCATTTGTTTGACCCCTGTTAATAGCACATGCAACCTAATTGCCTTTTCATACGTACTGCAAACAGCCCACGGTCTCTTCCGTCTACTGTTTGTGTAGAGGGGGATGTATTTCCGTAGGAATTTGATGCCTAAATTGCGAAAATGACTGATTTAGGATTAACAGGATATGAACTAATGGAAAATGTTAGGTAACAAATTTTCATATCCCTCTAACACCGAAAATCCAAGATGGCCGGCTTCACTCTTGGGAATTATTGAGTGTTGGGGATATAGTGTACATGCACGTGTAACAGAACGACGTTTTCTTAGGAATTGAATAAGATAGTTCTTGCTTTTATTTGATTTGCACTAAAGATGATGAATGAATGCAGGTTATATTTATTTTTATGCACCCTGTGACCAAAAGGAATCCAAGATGGCCACTGCTACAGTCTTAACATGGAGATAATGCTATTATACTGAAATAGTCTCTTGAAACTTAATGATATTGGATCGATTTTCTACGTCTTTGAATGTGTTCTGTCGATTGCAGCTGAAAAGGAGTTTTATGAGCTCTGTGACCCCAGGGCACCCAAAAGGGCGGCCATGGCAATCTTAACATAGAGATAATGATAAAACTTAATGATGTTAGATAATTGGCTCGATTTATACTTTTTTGTGTTCAGTTAATTGCAACTAACCAGGAGTTGTCGGAAGTTACAGAGGGTACGCAAGGTCAAAGTCAAATGTATGTACTTATATTTTAAAGCATAAAAATATCTTGGGCACTGCACTGTCATATGTTATGTGATATGGTGATCAAAAGGAAATGGACCTGATGAAATTGATTGTCGTGATCTCTTTTTTATATTGCTGATTCTCTCATAGTAGTACTGCGCGGTCTAGGTGCCTACCATATTACAACAAAACAAACATTCAGAATCAATTTGTGCATTAATATGGAAGATTCCAAGTTTCCAAAAGCTTTGTTTGTGGTCTTGATACAGAAATATTCATGTCATATTAAACTATTAAGTACCTTGTAGAACAGGACGATCAGTAAAAACCGTTGTCTGTTTTTTTTTTATATTTCTATATAGTCTATCTGAATGTGAGATGAAACAGGTCTTGTTATTACAAGTTATAGTTCTAAAAGCTAAAAGGAGACAAATAATGCACACAAAAAAATAATCAGCCATATTTGATCAGCAGAAAAAAGGCACATCTACATATATAAAATGGCATATGAGTACGCATTATTCCTAAATGAAAATTTGTACATTACAGGAATACAAATATCTCTACGGTACATTTTTGGATAAAACGGACCATGTAGATCCGGGCATAAAAGCCAACACCACGGATGGAACCTTTTTTATATTTTTTGTGGAGGTAGCCCCCTCCATTTTTAATGCAAACTTAAATACATATATGTACATCTGCAGATACTATTCCGGTTTCGTACTAGGTGTCACGGCAGTATCACATGCTTCCTCTCATTTTGTCATTGCGGGTCCTTGGTGCGCGATCATCGCCATTGCTGGGTCATACCACCGAGGATTCCCCAAAAGGCGCACTCGTTTGGGAGTTAAGCACGGCCGTTATGCACGACCTTCCCATTAAGCTTGGATTGTGCATCAACCAAAGGATGCAAATGTCATAATAATGTAAACCATCAGCTGTTTCCAGTGGCGAAAACTGCCCCCCCCCCCCCATTTGAGTGCCAACACCTCTCATGTTATTTGATTCTTTTCCAATTTATTCGTGACTTTTTTGTTTTATTTTCAGAATTCTTATATTTTTAACGTATGTGTGATTTGCTCCGTTAAGATAACATCTAAATATCTGTATACTAAGGAAGGGGGTCTTTCCTTAATTGCTTTCTGCATGGTGCTGGGCGCCCAGCCCGGTTTGGTGTTGGCTGTTACTCTTCCATGTGCTCTGCCTGGACTGCAGAAGTCATTAATTTTGCAAAGTTAAACATAGTCTTTCACATCAATTATTTTACCACAAAAATTAAATGTGTTGTTATTTTGTGACTGGTTAACTTGGAAACACATGAATCAACATGTAACATACAACTTAATGTATGGACCGTGCAGTTTATTTCCTAAGTTTTAACTTGTGAAAATATAAATATTAAAGCTAAGCCCCACTAAGGTTTAACCACATTATCCAAAGGCATTTAATGAAATAATATTTGTGGAGCAGAAAATCCTAATATTTTTTTATGTGAAAAATGCCTCAAAATATTTCTCTTTAAATTTTATATCTAAAACCTACTCCCTATACAGGAGGCATTACTTATATCATATATATCATATTTTCATATAGTGTGCACAGAGAAACGTTGGTAAGAAAACGTTTTAGGCTTTTATCATGCGATTATACTACTGTGTTATTACAGGTGTTTTGATTCATGAATTGACTGTTGATTTCAACATTTTTTTTTAAATTTCAATGTTTTTAATCCCCCGATATTACCAACGATATTACCAACATGTATAACAGGTATGTAATAAAGGGTATGATCATGCAGTAGAGTGTTTCTATATTAAGGAGGGAACCTTCACCAGAGATCTTCCATTGTTTCTTACCATCGGCGGAGATTGCCCAATTTAACACTTAATCTCTTACACAGCGTCATCGGCCTCCGTAGTTGCATGGTCAACGGTTTCACCAAAGGATTTATATAATAGGACTGTAGCAGAAAAATAAGTATTTCCGATGTTCATACTGACTGTCTTTCAGGCATTGCTGTGCCTTAGAATTTAAATATAATACATAATTTCAACCATGTTCAAGATCAATCCATATTACCTGCATACATATATATGGTAAATTGAAACAGTTATCCTTATAATACATATTCCACTGCCTATCTCAATATTATTCGAATTCGTTCTAAGCGTATCTTATAACCAGCTGCAGTGGCATTTTGGTTTTATAAGCAAGCGCATCTTCTTGTCGATGCAGACCTGATAGTTATTCCTGATTTTATCATCCGTGGTAGTGGTATCTAAATCTTGAGGTGCTTGGTCCCGATTATCCAACATTAACCTACGGGGTTCTTAAAGATATATGTATTTGAACTCGCCAGATGCCATTTACATGTACAAACTTGACAGTTTTTACGGACCGAATCAGTATGACTCTGTGCACGTGCATCTCTTTTTATTTTTTACTACCCACACAAATTGATCCAAAATGTTTGTTTTGCAATAATACTGTTGGCAGTATATAATCAGCAATATGTGAAATATGTAACACGTACATCAATTTCATGTTTTAAAGGGGCCAAATCACCTTTATAACCTAAAGATTTTCCCTGGGAGATTTTATTCAAAATAGGTCAGAAAACGTTGATAGCACGCACACAGGCTGCTTGTTTTGTTAATGTTAACGTGTTTATAATTTGTGAGGGCACGCGATAATAAAACAAATTTAACAATGGCATCGGACAGCAAGTTGGAAAGGCGAGAGTTTTGCGAATGGCGTTTTGCAACAAATAACCCTTTGTGTCTCCACAAATACGCCACATACCATATTAGGTTACATTTTTTCCCGTTTTGTCAACATTGCTGTGTTTACAAACATGTTGTTGATTAACAAGTTCATACATCCTTCACGGAGGTAGTATAAAAAATTTCCAAAACCAGAATTACCTTTAGATCATTAATACATAAACAGAGAAGCCAGAAATCACCAATTCTCTCTTTCAAAATGTAGGTGAATGGGCACCTTTAAGGTCCATTTGAAAACCATATGACAGTATCTAAGTGTAATGTATTTTAATATCGTCCCTATGATATATTATTCTGCCAAGACAATTATTAATACTGTTACTCTTGAAAACCATATTACATTATATATCACAGCGTAGTACCCAAGATGACTAATGTTATTCTTTAGATCGAAGATTGGTAAATAAATTTGACCTTGACCTTGAATACCCTCTCTAACCTTTGGACAGCTCTGGAGTAGTTCATATTATCAGTACACATTCAAAATCTTATAAATCGATCCAATATTATTCATTTTGATGCCATAGTTACAATATCAAAGCAATATCTAGCATTTTTTATTATGATGGCGGCCATCATGGATTTATGGGGGGTCAGGGGGTTGATAAAATTTGTTACCTAACATTTTCCATCAGCTAACACCTAAATGAAGTGAAAACAAGTACTATCTCAATATGGGCATTCAATTCCTACGGGACTGGGATTTTGCTACATGAGCGACTACACTATTTGGTTGTTTCCGTATTTGCGGTGGCTTCAAATTGACGAATTTAGCGGCCGCCGGAAGATCGCGAAATTAAAACCATGCTGTTATGACTGTTTATAGGTTTAGTATGAGCGATGATTTCAGAAGCGATAGTTGTGATCGATACACTAGAAATTACGGTCATATTTACCACAAACTGAAATGGGAACCGGACATATATACAGCTAGGGTTGATTAATGGGCTGTACAAGTAAAATTTCTTTCCAAAATTGTATCCCTTTGTTACGTTATTTTAGAGGAAAAGCTTCCCTCGATTTCGCACTCCGACGCTTGGGATAGATGAAAGTTTGGCGGTCATTCTGTTCGGGGTCGGTTTTGGGGCGATCTTCCTTTATAACAACCAGGTTGTATCAATTTATTTTGGTATAGAGTAATTGTTTTCAAGATATTGTCAATTTGCTAAGGTGTGGAAAATAGGGCCTCTCAGAGGAATTTTTCGATGCGATACCTCCCTCTCCCTGTATTACCGTTATTGTATACCCATTCAGTTTTACTGTCTTGTTTTTACTCTTGTCTTTGGTACCTGTTTAATGATGGTCTGTAGGTGCTGCCAACTACATGCTTCGACAAGCATTAATTTGGATGTGTGTGGTAATAAATATAAGCTTTATTAAGAGTTGTTGGTGTTTAGCTTATGTATGACTTTGATCGTATCTTTGGAGACAGGGAAGAGGATTGATTTCATTTATTTTATTAACAAATGGACTGCTATTGTCACACAGATTTTTACTTGACCATATAACTTATAAGGAGCACATATAATAAAAGAGTTTAACTATTTATTAAAAATTAATAACAAATATTGTGCCACTATAATTTTTATTAAAAAATAATAAGAAAATCATTATTTTTAAAATAAAATATAACTGAAATGATTATAAAAATAATATTATAGAATATATTCATGAATGCATTCCTGAATACATTTTGAAAGTATCTGCACTGGTATTCAAATACTTTCATTTTTACCTAAATTCTCATTCCTATGCAATAAAATTTTTAATACATATACATATTCGTATTCAAATACATTTGCAAAGCATTCGCACCATGTCTGGTTTTTTTATTCAGTTTTAGACAAAAAATGATGTTGAGAATCCAGAACATACTAAATTCACAAATTTAAATAATGATCATAAGTATCTGGTTTTATGGCTTTTATTTATATTTAAAAAAAATAAATGTAATATATTCACTTTGGACTACTTTCAAATCAATCTACACACTAGACACAGTAGGAATCTAGATTAATATTATCAACTACATCTTTGTCTATCATTAATTTCCTTCATATGATCCCTATATGATTAGTAATGAATAATATTATTTATCTTTTTGTCATTAAAATTGAACTGAAAAATACCATAGGTGACTGCATGGTGTTATTTGGAATAACATTGACATTGACATTCTATCCATCCATACAAGATTCTTACATCATCAGTAACTACAAGTTAATTTCCTGTTACTCATCAACTAACAAATTCCTTTTCTATTGATTTTTCTTTATTTTGTTATTAAAAACCAATAAACATTTATTAATTTATTGTCTATTGTTATGTTGTTTTTCAAAACAACTACTAGATGAGTTGGGTTAGACACCTGGATCAACTGTGGCTGGGCATTGGCAGCCTGGCTGCCCCAGTGTATGCCTCGCCTCAAGCGTGCATGATTCGCTTAATGGGTCAACAAGGATTATGTTTGGGCCCATAACTTAAAACAATTCCGCAATACTGACATCATTTCTGGCATGTGCATAGCAAATGTATAGAATATGTATATTATATATGATCAAAGTCAGATCAGTGGTTTTGATATAAGGCAGTCCTGAAGTGTGAACATGGGTTTTTAATAAAAAACAAGGGACCTATGGGTCACGACGCTCAGCTGTTATATATAATAAAAAAATATTATTTAGAAATGAGGCACATGCTGGTTTTGTGTGGTAATAAATATAAGCTGTATCATGAGTTGTTGTTGTTTAGCTTATGTATGATTTTGATAGTACCTTTGAAGACAGGGAAGAGGATTGATTTCATTTATTTTATTAACAAATGGAGTACTACTGTCACACAGATTTTGACTTGGCCATATAACTTATAAGCAGAACATATAATATAAGAGTTTAACTATTTATTAAAAAAATTACAAATATTGTCCCAAATATAATTTTTATTAAAAATAATAAGAGAATCATATGATTTTTTAAAATGAAATATAACTGATATGATTATTAAAATAATATTAAAGAATATATTCATGAATGCATTCATGAATACATTTTGAAAGTATTTGCACGAGTATTCATATTCTTTCATTTTTACCTGAATTCCCATTCTTTATGCAAGAAATTTTATAATGGAGTACATAATCATATTCGTATTTAAATACAATTACAAAGTATTCGCACCACGTCTGGTATTTATTCAGTTTTCACCAAACAATGATGTTGAGAATCCAGAATATACAAAATTCACACACCTGGTTTTATGGCTTTTATTTATATTAAAAAATAACTGTAAAAAATTCATTTTGGACTAATTTCACATCAATGTACACACTAGACACAGTAGGAATCTAGATTAATATTATCAACTGCATCTTTGTCTATCATTAATTTCCTTCATATAATCCTTAATGATTAGTAATGAATAATATGATTTACTTCTTTATCATTAAAAATGAACTGAAAAATGCCATAGGTGACTGCATGGTGTTATTTGGAATATGTGACATTCTACCCATCGATACAAGATTCTTATATCATCAGTAACTGCAAGTTAATTTCCTGTTATTATAAACTAACAAATTCCTTTTCTATTTTTCTTTAATTTGTTATTAAAAACCAATAAAAATTTATTAATTTATTGTTTATTGTTATGTTGTTGGTTAAAACTACTAGATGAGTTGGGTTGAACACCTGGATCAACTGTGGCTGGCCATCAGCTGCCTGGATTCTCCCCTCAAGCGTGCATAATTTGATGAAAGGTCAACAAGGTCAACATACAGGCGACTCAAGAGGGGCTTGAGAGAGCCAAAGTCTGACAGGGTCTCATAAAAAACATTAATAAAAGCTACAATATTTGGCAAATTTCTTTCAGCTTTCTAAACTAAAAAGCTGAAATCCTTATGTGTGCAAGATATGAAAATTATATCAACAGTGCTCACGGGAAACAAACGTGCCATGGTCACAGTTGGGCAAAATTTAAGGTACTAATTTTATATTTATACTAATAACTTATAAAATTTGAAAAATTCAGAACTAATTTTGGGTATTCAATTGAATCTTGATTAAATAATGTTACATCCCTGACAAAAAAAATCTCTAGCTTCAGCAATGCCCTTGTTAAGGGAGTAAATATATTTCTTGATTTTTTACAAAGTGCATTATGTTTGGGCCCATAACTTAAAAAAAATACACAATACTGACATCATTTCTGGCATGTGCATAGTGAATGTATAGAAAAATATGTATATTATATATGATCAAAGTCAGATCAGTGGTTTTGATATTAGGCAGTCTTAAAGTGTAACATTGGGTTTTTAATGGAAAAATTAAGTTTTTCATTGATATCTTGAAGGAATTAAGTCCTAGTGACCAAATTCTTGGCATGGTAGGGGATTTTGGAGAAATCTAACTGTATGCCAAATTTAAGGAACTTAGAGCTGAAGCTCGGGAGCTGAGCTCTAGCAAACTGCATAACACTAGCAATATGTGACATGGTGCTTGAAAACTTGAATAAAATCTACAGTTTTTGATCAACTGGTTTCAAATTTTTGGTGTTAACAGTTAAAATGCTAACAAAAACATGCTGTGAAAATTAAATCCACAGCAGTTACAGCAAAAAAACGTGCCATGGTCAAAGTTGGGCAAAATTTAAGGTACCAATTTTTTATTTTTGCTAATATTTTTAAAAATTTAAAAGATTTTGATCTAATTTTGGGTATACAATTTAATTTTGATTAATAAAAGTAATATTACTGGAAAAAAAGTGCTTAGCTTTAACAAGTTTTGTGTTAAGTGATAAAATTTCTTTCCAGATTATTTAAAAAATGCATTATGTTTGGGCCCATAACTTTTTTAAATTAAATAATACAGACCTAATTTCTGGCA
The DNA here is from genome assembly GCA_026874595.1 of Sipunculus nudus. Taxonomy (NCBI): domain Eukaryota; kingdom Metazoa; phylum Annelida; class Sipuncula; order Golfingiida; family Sipunculidae; genus Sipunculus; species Sipunculus nudus. Next base: position 14,835,497 of record CM049321.1, read on the forward strand.
TGTACATAGGAATTATATAGAGGATTATTTATAGGAAATATGAGGAAAAACAGATGAGTGGTTTTGATATTAGGCAGTCCTAAAGTGTGAAAATAGGTTTTTAATAAAAAATTGAGGTTTTTCCTTAATTTCTCAAAGGAATGAAGTCGCAAAGACCCAGTTTTTGGCTTGGTAGGAGATCTTGGGGACATCTAACATTATGCTGAATTTTGGATTCCTAGGTCTTACGGTTTCAAAACGTGCCACATCTACGGACGGACGGACGGACGGACGGACAGACGGACGGACGACGGACAATGGACCACGACTATAGCTCAGATGACTTATAGTCAGCTGAGCTAAAAATGGAGGGTTTTCCTTAATTTCTCAAAGGGACGAAGTCGCAAAGACCTAATTTTCGGCTTGGTAGGAGATCTTGGGGACATCTAACATTAACAGTCCTAGATCTTACGGTTTCAAAACGTGCCACATCTACGGACAGACGGACGGACGACGGACAATGGACCACGACTAAAGCTCAGATGACTTGTAGTCAGCTGAGCTAAAAATACACTGAAATAATGAGCAGTTAAATTATACCGATAGATATCTACGTGCCAAAACAAGCGCAGGTGCTTCAGACTCTAGCTTATTCAGGAGCAGCAAGAGTTTTGCCCCTCAAAAGATAAAACCCTAATATTAGATCGACAGTCATAGCTGCATTGATGACTGAACATTTTGTGATTATGTGGAATATTTCCTTTTCTATTTTACATACGTCTCAAGATTTACACGTTCTCATCACTCCGGAAGTTTTTCATTTTTAAGCATTTTATTGGGTCCTAGGACACTCCTGGCCAGCCTGGGCCCTTTTGTCCACCGGATTTAAATTATATAAAGTAGTTATTACAACGTCAGACAAATGGGACTTCCTGTATCTTCAAGCATTGAAGATTCACTTATAAATCCTGAGTAATAGGCCCTTCTTATAATTCCCGATAAAAATTAGTAAGAAAACAACAAAGACAAATTAAATTTAGCCCCGTTTAGCCCCCTTGAAAAAAGCGGTATTATGTAAGTTAACAGAAAAAGATTCCCCATTTCAAGCAGTTTCTCGTGCCCTTATTGTGGGGACACTTCTGACCGGCCAGGGCCCATGTAGGCCCTTTAAATCACTCCTTACGAAAATTTTACAAATATGCTAATACACCAACGAGACATGTATTTCTTTTGTATTTCATAAGCAGGTCTCATGCTCGGTTGCGCAGAGACCTAGCTTCAGGTTGCCGCCGGGCGTATACTTGTTCATGAATTATCAGACGGATACGGGGAAAACTTGTGTTCAACTAAAATGAACGAATAGAGCGAGATAATACACATATAATTTCAAATGTCTGTCCAACTGGCGCACAGATCTTGATCTATGACCTTTATCCAGGTACATGCAAAATTTTAGTGACAACTGTCAATAGTTTCTGAGATATATGCTCATATTGTTCACTGTGAACCGAGGTAGGGTATTTTACTTTAGATGGACAATCTTTGGCCTTTCAAATTTCAGCACAGGCCTGAACTATCTACGAAGTCCTGTCTAATGTTCGGTTTGATTTACACTAAAAGGCCCAATGTCGACGACGTACCCTTCTTTCTGGCACTTGAAGCAAGTTCTGTATGTTTGTCTGTCTCTCTCTCTCTTGTCTTTCTGTCTCCCCTGTAAAAGTTATAGCCTCCCTCCCCCATCTCTCTCTCTCTTTGGCCTGAAAAAATCTTATGATCCCCTCTTTCTCTCTCTCTTAATTACAAGTTTTTGCATTCTCTCTCTGTATATTGGACATTCTTTTTCCTTTCTTTACTTATAAGATTTTGCATGCCTTCTCTCAATGTATTCGAAGTTCAAGCCCCTCTCTCTCTCTCTCTCTCTCTCTCTCTCTCTCTCTCTCTCTCTCTCTCATTCTGATGAAAATTGATGAGCATAAAATTTATTTTATTGCTATTTGATAAAAATATGACTGGTTTCCCGTTGCATGTTTAAGAAATAAAACCACATGAGTAAAATTTAGAGTAACATATAAAATTATGAAAACTCGTACATATCTGAATCAAATATAGCATCTTTGACAGTACTGTTAATACAATACGCCAGGCCAACTAGAGATGAACCACTGTTATGTGACGCAGCCAATATCACCATGTGTAGTGGAGGTGTATGTATTTACATGTTATTGTAATACAAACACTACATGGGTCCCCTGACAATTTAACGTAACAACACATTAGAATAAAGCTGAAAAAAATCAAATGCAATCATTCAATTAGAAAATGTAATTATTCAAGATATTTTAATGGAAATTTTTATTGTAACTGCTATCAATGACAACTCTTAAATATTAATCATTAAACCCTGAATCTACAACAAATATTTTATATACACAATCATATGTATATATATATATATATATATATATATATATATATATATGGGTGAATACAAATTGGATTTTATAATGAAACCCCAAACAGGACCACTACTTGGTTATTTTTTCATTGTATTCTAATTGATTATGTGGATCTATAATTTATATATATATATACATATATATATATATGAATATATATACATATATATATGAATATATATATATATATATATATATATATATATATATATATATTAACGTTAACATACTGGCTGCCAGTCTACTCCCAACCACATCTATCTATCTATTTATATATACATATATTTTTAATCAGAATTCCCCTGTTGCATTGGTGTTTATGTGCTATAATAAAATTTAATATAAATTGAAAAACGATTCAAAAAGATGGCATGATAACACAGTGACAATTCAATATATACATATACAGACTGCGAGACAGACATTATATTTGCAAAAAGACAAACAAAATAACATACGTGTAACAGGCCCTGAAGCGGGCAAGAAAGGGTTGGTGAATCTTATCTCTAAATGATAAACTGGGGAAACATGTGCACCCCTTTATGGAATTACATTATATTCTAAAACATGTTTTTACTGTATACATACTGCTTGCCTCATTGGAGATCAGATAACATTCTGTACTTGTCAATGAAGGGTGACGATGAAAAAATAAATAAATAAATAAACTAGGGTGCCCAGATGATCACGTGATGGATCACAAGAAACATTCAGTCCAGAAATACTGTCACGTGACCTGGTCCTGTATTCTCTCGTAAACGCGTGATGGACGGTATCATATTTTAATTGTATGGGACGTTATCGGATTAAAAGCGATTACATGTCAAATGGACCATTTTCAAACGGATCATAGTGCATGTTCTCAACGAAGATCACCTGGACGATGATCAATTAGAAGATATTATTTAGACGATATCTATTTCTATATTTATATATATATTTTTTTATGGTTCACTTTAATGTGATGGTATTTATGAAACTTGAAATATTCTTTAAATCATTTTGTATCACCTCTTTTAAATGTGGTACATGGTCATATGATGTCCAGAAATAATTCAAAGACTGAATTAGTGATATAATCCTAAACATTGTCTATTTACACCTAGGTGTCTTTCATATAGACCCTAAACAAGTCTCTGATCCAAATGAAACAAACTTGCCCTTATCGACGTTCGGGACACCCTCATGCTGTACTGGGCTTGCTTGGACTGCGTATGAACATTTTGAAACGAGACAAGTTTCACCACCACACCCAGGGCATCTGCGTACAAACTACAACTGTAACTATTCCCCGATGCACCAATTCATCGCGATACAAGGTCAAATATCATACCGGTATCGTCCGATGTCCCTGTATTAATATTCTGAACATGCATGATATTCAAACGGATGTGAGACATTTATCTGGCGACCTCAGTATTTTATAAATATAATATTCAGGTGCCTATATCGGGTGTAAGCTGAAACAGGACAGGCCATAAATGAGTTAATCTGCATCAGATAGGCTTATCACTGCACGATCACACCAACAGCATGACAAACTCACTTAAAATTGAAAACTCAAACCATGGTTGCTCGAATCGCTATTTTTTGGCTTATTGTGCAATTATTCAACCTTTAACATTGTTTCCACAACACACAGTCTTAATATGTATTTTAAATACATGTGTGTATTAGTAACGGCGTTACAGGTTGTTTTCTTGCATAATCGCCTCACAAATAGCGATTCGGGCAAGTATGTTCAAACTTGGGTAGTGGTACTTCTTACATGTGTCGTCTACATTTTGTGCGATACATACTGTATCGTGAGACAAATGGCGACGCATGTCTGATAATGTTCATTTTATATCAATGAAGCCAAGTATCATTTTAAGGAAAGCAAAGTGGTGAATATATGCACATTTTGTTTTCCTGACTGCATGAAAATTTATCAATGGGACGTATTTATGTTATCGAATGCCCTTTCAACTTCATATCTACACAAATGGCGAGCCTTTTACATACATATACACATGCATATGTACATATAAAATCAATATGTAAATATGAGCTTGCCTAGCAATTTTTACCCATGCAGTTTCAAAGGAGATGCTCTACTGAAATAATTTTCAAATAAAGATATCAATTCCACCAGTGACTTTGCATATACAAAATATATTGCTGAAACATATTTTTGATGTTCGTATAAATCAAATATTGATGATATTTTCCATTAACCTTCAAATGTTTTCAAAATAATATTGACTTTCTTTGCGTTTTCATGGGATTCAAATGTGAAATAAACTAACCATCGTAGTTATGACAGGCCTATAGACTCTTAAAAATTTACAAGAAAAATCACAGGGCTGAAACATTCCCACAAACCATCAAAATGACCAAGCAAGTTTACCCGAGACCGTCGAGACTGCGTTAATATACATTATCAGCTGGCATTCCTCCACAAGGGACAGTACAAAATAACTTATACAGAAATATGTTTAAGTACAACTGAAGTAATGTACATACACTAAGGCCAAAAAAAAGTATGGTTCTTAGGCACTTTTTTTACAGAATATCAGTGCGGGCGGGCGATTATTATTATTTTTTTTTTACTTTAAATTTGTATGTTTCGATAAAAATGGCACATGATTGGGGAAAAGCATGATAAAAACAGAATACTTTTGCTAAAACAGGTAAAAGCACTAAATAACAAAGGAAATCTTATCAAAATTGTATTATTATATCTTCTTGAAAAAAAATGTCCGTGCAGCTGGGGCTCAAAATTGTTAAGTTTCTATTGTTGATCAAAATCAATATTATTGAAGCGGGATTTAAAATTGACGCGGGCGGTGCCTGAGAACCAAACTTTTTCGGCCTAATCATTTTCAATGCCGAGTCTGATGGTGTGATTATTTATATAAGATAATGTATTGATCTGGGTTTTTTTAATAAGGGTAAGATATATCATGCCCTCATATGATCAAAACAACATACACAATATAACCTCTTTTTCTCACCTAAATCAGAATGAATAAAACTTAATGCAAAATATTAAGTTGGCCGATAATTAAGCATATTAATTAGGTAAAACTTAACTTGTACACAAAACGGATATATGACTGCCATATTTTGTGGCCTGAAAAACACAGATGGTCAAAGTTATATTATATTTATAAACAGTACAATACAGGGTAGCTGAAAGTCTGGTATATGACCCCCGTGAAAAAAGAGCGACAGGACACACAAATTTCTATATCATCTAGATTATGGTACTTGTTAAGAATATGGATGTCGGATAAACTATGTAATACAATATATTTACATAATAAGAGTACATTATATGTACAGTATGTGTTCTCCTGTATGAAAATTTCTATGATTCAGCATCACAATATGAATACAGGATTAACATACATATACAGTATTTATTACTACATAACAAATACACAGTATTTATTATTATATTACTACATGACCTTTATATCTCAGTTCTCGAGATAGCTAAATAATGCATATCAACAATGAAACAAGTGATAGCTGGTGAGGTCAAACCTTGCAAAAAAAATCTAAGTAAAGGAGTTAACAATTCAATGGGTCATCACCATTAATGGGCGAATGAATGGATGGTAAATGAAGGAAGGTTACACTGTATTGACATCAGAGACATAATATGCATGATTTCATATGATGGAAAAAAATGCCCCTAGAGGAAGACTACATATGATAGTATCATATCCTCAATATTTTACATAATATATTGATTACATATTCTCCAGATGATTAAAGCCCATGCACAGGTGGTAAAGGATCATTTTTTCTTTAATTTTTACAAAACTTAAACAATGAATGAAACAACTGATTGTCCATAAGAAAACAAGGTGAAGAAGCTAATACAAGTACCTGTCACCTTAAAAAAATCCTGAAACATCAGAAGGTCAACCAAGCATATCACCAACCAAATCGCGGGAGTAGGAAATGTTTGTGATATTATTTATAAGTGGATTTGTGAGACTCGTTTTTAGGTATTGTGAGACTTTGACACATTCTTGGATAGACAGACAGCAAGTCACTGTATTTCCAGCCTTCAGAGCAAAGTCAAATGATTTTTACTACTTAATCATACAACTCTGACCCTTACAACAGCTACATTTGATAAAGATGACATAATGAAGATACATTAAAAGTGTTCACAGATTTGCATCAAACATTACCCTATTGAGAAATGAGTACCCATGTAAAATACAAACTACAGTGAAGTGTCATTTTCAGATAAACAATTATCCATATTAATGATGTTTGGATAAACGAAGCTCTACTGTATATGATGTCTATCTCTGTATGTTGGATACTGTCCTTAAAGATTCCATCACATTTGTAAAAACTGTCAACTCAGTAACTGACATTTCAGCTGAAGCTTTCAACTATACAAGTCCCTAAGTTGACAATTTTAACTAATGTTTTATCTACACACAAATTTAGTCTGCTCCACTGAAGGGTGCCCATAACTAGTTATGCTATTAATTTCAGAAAGGAAATGCTTAATTGAACAATTATAATTTAGAAAGAAATGTGCATTGAAGCCAAAGAATGTGTCAAAACATGCTGATAACTTGTTTGTGTACATTAATTTAATGTCAGAGAATCAGTCTATTATTTCACTAACTTGATAAACCGACAGGGTCAAGAATACTGGTATTGGCCAAATCTTAGTTCAATAAATATTTTGTGAAACTGTTTGCTGAAAGAATAATTATAGCACCATTCACTCATTCAGGCACTGGAGAAGTATCTGGAAAGTTGTGTCATCAGACAGGATGTAATGACTGAAAGGTGCATAGACTCTTTGCAATACAAAATCCAGGATCACATCAGTATCATCAGATGTCCATTTTGATGCATTGATGAATTATGGTCCTCAAAGTAAGTCCCGCATTTATACCTATGACACATTCCACAGTTCATAATACTTAGCAGCCCACTTCTTGTGAGGTGGATCATCATTGGTCAGAAATAAGTTTATCAGCATCTGATTGGCTAAATCTTACACAATCAATCCAATCAAAGAGACTGTTTCATTATGTGTTATTCCTAAGGTGTGTAGATAACATGATGAAAAAATTAAACCTGGAATCTCAACGCTAATACCACTTACACAAGTATCGTATTGTGTATTGTATCAAGAGTAAACTATCGTGATACATATTGTATTGTGAGATAATGTATCATAACAGCTCTAATCACCAAATTATAATTAAAATTTTTTTAATAAATTATTTTCATCCAATATCTGTGTAACATTCTGTGGAGCATGTATGATGGTGTAATCGTTAGCTTGCTGGACTTGTAACCACAAGGTTTTAGATTTGCCTAATGATCTGGTCAAAGTCTTTACCACATGATTGTGTAAGCCCTCTCCAACCAGGTGTGAATGGGTGCTGGTCATTGGTGGAACGCAATTGCAGAATAAAAACCTTCTGGCCCGATATGAAATTGACTGCTTGGGTTGTATGCTTCCAAAGGAGCGGAAAAAAGCTGCTTGACTGAACAAATCTGAAAGTCCAGGAAGGCTATAAGACTAAAAATCTTAACATTTGCTAATGTTCTTATGTCACTGCAAAATGTTGGGACAGATTCATTTAACATTTATCTATAAGGAGGGTGAGCACCCTAAGGTGGATCAGACTCAAATACTGTATTTGCTGACATAAAATCCAACCTCAGTACCAAGTGATATAAAATCTGATATTCGTATAGTTTAGATTAAAATTTTTGGTCTGCAACACTACATTTCAATATATACAATTTTGTTTTATTAAATGATAAAACACCAGCTCTGTCTTAAAAACCCAGGCTGCAAAGAATAAAGAATGGAATAGATAACAAATGTTGTATGGTCCCGTATGAGTCACTGGTAGCTTGTGGAGACTTGCTTAAATGAAGTCTAAAATAATATAATAATAATGTTAGATGAGCGTCAGATATTACACATTGTATCTTCCTATGCCTCATTTGGACTTGAACTTCTCCTTGTTGAAGGCATCTATATCCTAAAAAAGAAAAAAAATCAAATATCACATCTACTGGATACGGATTAATATTTACACTAAAGATAAATCAAGTACATCTGAAAAATCTACATTATTCCTATACTTCCAGAAGATAAGATTTCATCACTTGTTCATGACCTTAAACAAAAATTCATGACCTGTTCCTATGATATTGGCTATTTAAAAACAAACTGTGGATGCTGTAATTCAGTAAATCATTACTTCTGACAGAAAGAAAGAGCATGAATAAAAGACATATTTAGACAGCCAGCATAACAATTCCATGACAATTTAAAATTACTAAACTAGAATACGGCTAGTCTACTAAGCCACTAAGTGTATCCGCCAAAATCAGAGTGGGACAGGTGAAGTGAGGCATGGATTGAGTGGCTCGGGGAAACAGACAGGATGTTTTGCATATAAGTATGGATGATGCGAAACAAAAGTGGGATGGGTGAAGTGAGACATGGATTGAGTGGCAAGGGGAAATAGAGAGGTGTGTTGCATATAAGCATAGACGTCTGCAGCCGAAATGTGTATTTAGGTGGTGCCACCTGCCACAAAATCCAGAAAGTTATCCAAGTTGTATACAACTGCAAAATTCTAGGCAGATAAGTCAAACCACTGCCGAGATATGAGTTTATCCCACAGCAGACAAACAGACGGATGCTGTGCAATAATGGTTGCAAATGGCGCCACCAGTTTTGCGTATGATAAAGAGCTATGGGAGATCTACAGACATGCAAAATTTCAGGAGGATATGTCTAACCAGTCCTGAGATATAAGCATCGATGTCTGCAGCCTGAACATGAATGTAGGTGGCGCAGCCTGTCATTAAATCCAGAAAGCTATCCAGGTTGAATACATATGCAAAATTCCTGGTGGATAAGTCCATTCACTGCAGAGATATGAGTTATTTTATACTGAGGCAGATGAACAGATGAACGCTGTGCGAAAATGGTTGCAGGTGGCGCCACTATTTTTTATGTATGTTATAAAGCTATCCAAGGGGTACATTTGTGCAAAATTTTGTTCCTGATTGGTCAAAAGAGTGCAAAATAATATGGCTTGTGTCAAAACACACACACAGATGGACGCACTGGAGAGAGGAAAGGTCAGAGGTCAACTCAAAATAATTTGGCACCAGTTCACATGTGACCCGATAATCTTGTAAAATTTCAGGAAAATCTATCCAGTGGTCTCAGAGTTCTATTCTGGAAATGAACCTGGCAGCACGACGGAACCCAGTCAAAAACATAGTATCCGCAAAACTTCTTTTTGGCGGATACAATTAGTGACCCAAAAATAAAAAGGAACCTTCCCTTATTAGCAGGTGCACCACGTGGAAGATGGAAGGTTTGGGATGAAAAGTTCTGCTTTAAATGCATCCACAATCTTTTCAAAGAAGTGGGTCCTGTGACCTTGACCTTTGACCCAAAAACCATAAGGGTGCCTGCTTTAGTGGTAGGCCGTACATAAGTAAAGTTTGAAACAAATATAACCTAATGTTCTGCACACACAAAACATGAAAGTTCAACGTGGACATCAGATCTACCTGTCCTAATGGTATGAAAGTTGTAAACAGACTGAGTAATGCGTTGTCTAAAAATAAAATGCCTGTTTTGTTCTACATGGCTTGTTGTTGTTTTTCAAAGCACAATACTTATCTGATTTGAAAATGATGAAATTTGCCGTTCAAATGGCGAAGTTTATGGTAAATGCCGATAATCGATGTCATACACCTGGTTACGGTTTTAGCGAAGAGTTGCAAAGTCACAGCAAATATGTCAGATACATGGTTTTATAACAGAATTTAATAGAATAAGACACCTTTGATAGCCATGTTTAATTCTCACATCAAGTGAGAATGATCTTTTAACAGACAAACCTACCAATTATGCATCAACAACAATGAACATAATAATGTATGGCAGAAGCAAATAATATTCTTGGTTAATTGTGTTTCTAGTCTACAAAATCAAACCTGACATATGGGAATTTCACTGAATCTCTAAGAGCTGATATGAAAAAGACTGGTTTATTAACATTAAATTAACAAAAGGGTTTTCCATGACATTCAAAATACTAAAATACTGATTTACCTTTGCAAGCAAGCCCTTGAGTTTTTCATACGCCACATCCAGGTCCTTATTTACTATTGTGTGGTCGTAGGCTCCTTTCTCTAGTGCTGAAACATAAAATCATTATATTGATTAAATATTACAAAGATACAAACACACATACATATTTATATATATACAGGGAAACCCTGAAATTACGACCAGCAACAGGACCGAGATAAAGAGGTCATATTCTTCGAGGTGGTTGTCTAAGCGGGGTCTGATATATAAGGCAAAAAAAGAATTGGGACCCTGAAAAAGTGGCCGTTATTTTGAGTCAGTTGCTGAACTGAGATGGTCGTTAACTGAGGTTTTACTGTATATATATATATATTCTCTTATTTTCAGTATCCTGGAAACTTTAAATGTTATAAATATAAAAAAGCACAAACCATTTCATAAAGGTTAGTAAAATTCTCAACTGAGGGATGTACATTGTACGTAGCTGTAGCTTTCAACCGTATCACACAGTCATCATCAGCAGACCGGCGTGCTTGATGACTCAGGTTTTGATGTTGACCATGAGATAAGGTCAAACACTACAGCCATAAGTACAATGTAAATCCCAGAGTTGAGAATTTTACTAACCTATATGGAAGCTCCAGGGACAGGATCTAGCATACTCAGTTTGACACACACAGAACTTTTATATTTCAGATCATTATACTGTTTTGACAAAATGGATCCCTGGTCAATGTTGAACTGAGGGTGGTCAGATGTATGCCTATCCTTTACTGCTCATGGATGAAAAAATAACACACCAAAAAAAAACAAGCAAATTTGTGGAATTTAAGTCTCCCGTCCCTGCCTCTTGCTGTCTCTCATGCTTACCTGATCAATATGTTTCAGATTTTATGTTTGCCTGAAGATGTCTCCACATGTCATAGTGGCTGTGTTTAGTTTTCATGGTGCCCTGAAGATGTCTCCACATGTCATAATTTTGGTTGTGAAATAGGAACAAAATTTAATATTCTCCTTTTGGAGCTTGAGAGAATAAATTTTCAGACAGACACTCCAAAACCCATCACAACCAAGGTATGCACAAGAGCAATAAGTGACCAAAATTTGAATGAAATTGGATAATATTTGGGAAAGTTATTGCATGGAAACAAAAAACTGATGAACGACAGACTGAGGGACAGAGGGTCAGACAGACACACAGATAAACCCAAATCAATGTCCCCCATTCCGTGAAGCAGGGGACAAAAATATGTGACCTTTAACAATACTGTGGATTGCAAAATAAACTTGGGTCTGGTAGTAAGTTTATAGAAATTGTGACCCAAAGATGTCAAATATAATGTAATATTCTTGAAACTACATGGTGCTAAAACATTAAATGTGCATAAAAGGAAAAATGAACAAGAATTCTTAGCAAAATTTATAACTTAGATTTTATAAAAAATATGTTAGCCTGGAACAATTATTAATCTTAATTAACCTGCAATTACACCTGTCTACACATACCTTCTATTGTGGCTGCAATGATTCATATTATAAAATTATTAACATCATCTAAGGTAGCTTCTAGTACCTTTTATTCCAGACAGATGTCACCATTTATATTACATGGATGCTAAGTGCATTTTTAAAACACATGTGATATATTAAATATATTATTTAAATCAAATGAAGTGTGGTCACCAATGGCCAAACCACAGGAATCACTGCCTTAGGTGAGGGTGCAAGGTGGAGAATATGGATAACATTTTGGAAAAATATAAATTCCAGACAAATAACAATGAACTGCACATAACAAAAAAATTATTCATGGTTTCTCATCAGGAATTTATATATATTTATGAAGGAGTGAACTTTTCACAACTATCAGAAAATCTGTACCAAAGTTTCACTTTTCTTGTTTAAAGATTTATGGGGATTCTTTGTGTGTATGAACCTTATATATGGTACCAGAAGTGTTGAAATTTTAAAGCTACTGCTTAAGTAAATCAATGTAGAAATTTTTTAAAATTCCTACCACAATTGTTATATACATGTACTTAATAATACCTACCATAATCATAACATACTTCATAATAACTACCATAATCAAACTATACTAGTACTTCATAATACCTACTATAACATACTTTATAATACCTACCTTAATCATAACATACTTCATAATACTTACCATAACATACTTCATAATACCTACCATAATCATAATATACTTCACAATACCTACCATAATCATAATATTCTTTATAATACCTACCATAATCATAATATACTTCACAATACCTACCATAATCATAATATTCTTCACAATACCTACCATAATCATAATATACTTCATAATACCTACCATAATCATAATATTCTTCACAATACCTACCATAATCATAATATTCTTCACAATACCTACCATAATCATAATATTCTTCACAATACCTACCATAATCATAATATACTTCATAATACCTACCATAATCATAATATTCTTCACAATACCTACCATAATCATAATATTCTTCACAATACCTACCATAATCATAATATTCTTCACAATACCTACCATAATCATAATATACTTCACAATACCTACCATAATCATAATATACTTCATAATACCTACCATAATCATAATATTCTTCACAATACCTACCATAATCATAATATTCTTCATAATACCTACCATAATCATAATATTCTTCACAATACCTACCATAATCATAATATTCTTCACAATACCTACCATAATCATAATATACTTCATAATACCTACCATAATCATAATATACTTCATAATACCTACCATAATCTTAATATACTTCATAATACCTACCATAATCATAATATACTTTATAATACCTACCATTATCATAATATACTTCATAATACCTACCATAATCATAATATACTTTATAATACCTACCATAATCATAATATACTTCACAATACCTACCATAATCATAATATACTTTATAATACCTACCATAATCATAATATACTTCACAATACCTACCATAATCATAATATACTTCATAATACCTACCATAATCATAATATGCTTCACAATACCTACCATAATCATAATATGCTTCACAATACCTACCATAATCATAATATACTTCATAATACCTACCATAATCATAATATACTTCATAATACCTACCATAATCATAATATACTTCATAATACCTACCATAATCATAATATACTTTATAATACCTACCATAATCATAATATACTTTATAATACCTACCATAATCATAATATACTTCACAATACCTACCATAATCATAATATACTTCACAATACCTACCATAATCATAATATACTTTATAATACCTACCATAATCATAATATACTTCACAATACCTACCATAATCATAATATACTTCACAATACCTACCATAATCATAATATACTTCATAATACCTACCATAATCATAATATACTTCATAATACCTACCATAATCATAATATACTTCATAATACCTACCATAATCATAATATACTTCATAATACCTACCATAATCATAATATACTTCATAATACCTACCATAATCATAATATACTTTATAATACCTACCATAATCATAATATACTTCATAATACCTACCATAATCATAATATACTTCATAATACCTACCATAATCATAATATTCTTCACAATACCTACCATAATCATAATATTCTTCACAATACCTACCATAATCATAATATTCTTCACAATACCTACCATAATCATAATATACTTCATAATACCTACCATAATCATAATATACTTCATAATACCTACCATAATCATAATATACTTCATAATACCTACCATAATCATAATATACTTTATAATACCTACCATAATCATAATATACTTCACAATACCTACCATAATCATAATATTCTTCACAATACCTACCATAATCATAATATACTTCATAATACCTACCATAATCATAATATACTTCATAATACCTACCATAATCATAATATACTTCATAATACCTACCATAATCATAATATACTTCATAATACCTACCATAATCATAATATACTTCATAATACCTACCATAATCTTAATATTCTTCACAATACCTACCATAATCATAATATACTTCATAATACCTACCATAATCATAATATTCTTCATAACACCTACCATAATCATAATATTCTTCACAATACCTACCATAATCATAATATTCTTCACAATACCTACCATAATCATAATATTCTTCACAATACCTACCATAATCATAATATACTTCACAATACCTACCATAATCATAATATACTTCATAATACCTACCATAATCATAATATTCTTCACAATACCTACCATAATCATAATATTCTTCACAATACCTACCATAATCATAATATTCTTCACAATACCTACCATAATCATAATATACTTCACAATACCTACCATAATCATAATATACTTCACAATACCTACCATAATCATAATATTCTTCATAATACCTACCATAATCATAATATTCTTCACAATACCTACCATAATCATAATATACTTCATAATACCTACCATAATCATAATATTCTTCACAATACCTACCATAATCATAATATTCTTCATAATACCTACCATAATCATAATATTCTTCACAATACCTACCATAATCATAATATACTTCACAATACCTACCATAATCATAATATACTTCATAATACCTACCATAATCATAATATACTTCATAATACCTACCATAATCATAATATTCTTCACAATACCTACCATAATCATAATATACTTCATATTACCTACTATAATCATAACATACTTAATAATACCTACCATAATTATAATATATACTTCATAATATCTACCATAACATACTTCAGTGTTCCTACCATAATCATAACATACTTCATAATGCCTACCATAATCATAATATACTTCATAATACCTACCATAATCCATACTTCATAATACCTACCATAACCATTATATACTTCATAATCCTACCATAACATACTTCAAAATTCTTTCCATAATCATAATATACTTCATGATACCTACCATAATCATAACATACTTCATAACACCTACCATAATCCATTTCAGCTTGAGCTGTAGATAACCGCTTTTGTAAGCTCTCCTCAGTCTCTGTATTCCTGCCTTGTAATCGTTGCCTCTGTAAATGAAAAAAAATACATCCATTTTTAACAACTATTCCTGTTACCTGAACAAACAACTGACACTATATCTCTGATATATGTATTCAATGTGTGACCTTAATTGCACTCCTTAAGCATTAGGTGACACTGCAGACTTTCCAGATCTGTCTTGTTTTATCATTCATTTTTTAATATAGCCATATAATTGTATGGCAGACTGCAAGAGGAAAATTTTAAAACAGGTCAATGTTACATTTAATATAAAAATTTTCCACTGCATGAAATTCAATTTAAATGTTGTTTGCTATTTTACTTTTTCCTAGAACATATTGTTTCATTGCTTGTGTATATATAATTGTTGAAGATCCATTATACAAATACACAACCAATTTAATCAATTAGGAAAGAAATTGACCAATAATCTATGCAATCAATTCCTCGGCACAACACAAGTACCAATGATGCACCTATATCTGAAAGATACGGGTAGAAATATTTTTTAATGATTTTGATGATTCACTGGTGCATCCATAATTCCATATTTGGAATGTCTGAGAAAAGGTACAGCTTCATCAGGCATCTTTTCATTTTAAACAAATTTTTTTGGATGAGGTAAACACCTCCATATTTTAATGCTGACTTTTCTAATTCTTAAGCTAGGTATTTACATCTGCAGACTTCCATTTCAGTTTGGGACTACATGACAGGGTGGTAGATCTCATTTTTATTTTATATCCTGGTGTCACCCGGGCCCAGAGTCTATCACACATGCAGGTGCTGGGTGTGTAATCATCCCCACTGCTGGGTCAAAACACAGAGGAACCTTATTGTTTGTGAGTGATTCACGGCCGTGGGGTATAGCCTTTCCATTAAGCCTGCAGAGCACTCACCCTGAGATTAGGCCAACCGTGGAAATGTCACCAATCCTCGGCTGAGATTCAAACTCACAACCTTCCAGGTTTGAGTCCTGTGCTCTACCCCGTAGCCAGAGAAACCGGTATTTTGTAAGGTGACTTACCAGTGCTTCCATATCTGGAGGTTTGATGAAGATATATCGAGGATTAAGATCGGTTTCCTTAATACTTTTCACGCCCTGCATGTCAATATCGAGGATACAGATACGACCGGTCTTCTGGACATCAATCACAGCCTTTTGACTGTAACAAGAAAACATCAAACCTTGTAAAGTTGGGCCTGTTTTTAAGGCAGTGTAGGATGGTCGTACAGTGGAACCTGTCTGAAAGAACACCTGTCTATTGACACCACCCTAGGATCAACGAAAAGCATTCCCATTGGTTACCTGTCTAATTAGACCACCTGTGAATAGACCACTTTTGGCCAGTCCCATGGGTGGTCTAATAACACAGGATTCACTATCTGTAAAACTCTGCTGACCATTTATCAATTTATCACTTGAAGTAGTATGAAAATTCTGACCATATACAGTTGCCTAAATGGAATTATGTTCAGTGTTCTTTTCAAATGAGCATAAACTAAACCTAATAAGTATATATTGTACTCTGTAATATATGAAAACTGTGGCCTGAAACCTTTTAATCATGCAATAAGGGAAAAAAGGTTATGGGCTTAAGAGTTATACCAAAGGACATATTTGATAAACATAAAATGTGTAAATATGAATAATAATTCTAAAAACAGTTTAAAAATTGATATGGCCAAAATGAGCTAAAGATTCAATTCTAGGAAGGTTTGCCCAAATTCTTGATTGAGTGTACCAGTGGTATGCATGGCAAGAGAGATTAACAGAATGCTCCATACTTTTATAGCAATACATCACTTTGTTCGCACAATTAAATGCGTACTTTAATCATTGTAACCCCTTGTGATACAATACTAGATCCATAATGTAGCAAAGGCAAAGAATAAGAATGAATTAAATAGGGAAGATAATAACCATCTAGTTTATGCATTCTGTGTGTGTGTGTGGAGGGTGCAGAGGGGAAGCTAAGCTAAGCTGGACCAAGGGGAAAGTCTAGCTAAGCTAAGCTGCCTGGAGTGTGGAGTGATTACAAACACAAGTGAGGGCTCCATCACCCACTATACACCACTGTCAAACTGGGCTGGCTGGATGTGAATTATACTCAAAAACTTGAATAAAGCTACTCTTTTCAATCAATTCCTTTAAAATTTCAGGTTTTAAAAGATTAAATCTTTATGTATAAATACTGTGAAAATTAATCAACAAGGGAAAAAAGGAAAAAAAAACAGACAGATATCTGGACGGACAGCATGACAGACGGAAGACTGACATAGGACCATGACTATAGCTCAAATACTTATACTCAGCTGAGCTAAAAACCCTATATTTAAAATCAAACCAAACATTTTTTAAATTCATATTATAACCATTAAGTATACACTACTTTGAATCTAGTAGTGTTCTTTCTGATGGTACACATATCTCTGAACTTGTCATTTATTTAAACATAATTTTGTAACATTTAAAAAAAATAAATGTTTGAAAGGTTTACTATTTTAAGCACCCAGTAACAGTAAGCCAGTGTTTTAGCTGGCTAATATTAATCTTCATGACAATATCTCAAAAGTTTATCTTTCCCTCCATCATGTTTCTATCTACCTTAAAACTGAAATTTTGATTCAATAAGAAATTTAAAATTTCATTTTTCAACAAAAAGACACCCATTCTTAAAATATTGTATTCTTTATAGGGTGTATTATGAATTTAAAACAAATTTTTGATTGAATTTGGATATAAGGGTTTTTGCCAGTTCTGCTACCCTAAACACGATATTTATTGATATGCCAAATATGATACAATATTCATAATAGCTGCTATATATCATTTATATACTCACCTTGTGCCATACATGTTACCGGAGAAAATGGCATATTCAACAAACTCGTTATTTTTTATTGCTGCCTCAAATTCTTCTTTAGTGACAAAATGGTAATCTACAAAAAAAAATAAAATAAAAACAAAATTTAAATGAATACCAAAAAAAATCACAATCATAAAATTGTTGACATTCATTTTAAACTTTTATTTTTCTGAACCAATCAAAACAAATCAGAAATAGCAAATAATATATGATATGATATGACATAAGAGTTCAAAAGTGCCAATATGATATATTTCTATGCATTATCATTTCAAGTGTAATTTTTTCACCAATCATGTTCCTGAAAGCTTTACTTTATCATTCTGATGTGGTATGCCTATTATTCCTGAGATTTAAATTTCATTATATTTTTTTTCAACAACAACATGAGGCTTTCATTTTCAAAACATATCAGAGAATATTAAATTATATCAAAATCTTGCATAAATATGTAAAAAATCTGATATAATTACTCATTCACTATCAATTTACTGGCAGATGCAGTATTTAATCATGCTTGTCCAATCCCAAATGAATTCATTTTTGTACAGAAATTAACCTGTGCTTTCCTGAGCATTGCACAATTCATTGTGCTTTCAATTCATTGCACAGGTCTCAATTCCATGAGATCACCTTGAAATGTGACAGCTGATCTTGATGGTCTGATTACACTATTAAGTCCACTCTCACTGCTCTGATTCTTGGCCCTGTGCCAGAAACAGTGTTAGAAAGAATGTATCGCATGTTTAAAATTTGGAGCTGGATGCACAATGCAATACCAATCTCTCATTGGTCTGACTCCAATTCTTTGCTCTGCGTGCACCCAGTGTTCCAACTTACAAAATCTTGCTATACAAAGCAGTTGTCACATGAGACAAGATCTGGGATAACTGTAGTGTACATTCACTGTGTGAGAAGCCTATCAAATGAGCAATGTTTTAGGTACTAGCAGATTTGTACCCATGCTGTTTCATTCAATGCATTTTGACTGTCAACATCCACCTTGCAACATCAGGGATACTGTGTGTACATACGATGGAGGCCCATCAACATTCCTAAAATGCTTGCGAGAAATTAAACAGTCAAGGTCTGATAAGGGCATGGAAATGTGACACAGAAGTATTCTAACAGCAGTCTAAAAGGCATGAACCTGTAAAGTGATTTTGGGTCGTGATTGGACCCATAGCCGCAATGAAGAGGCCAGAAAGTGTTTGATTGACCACACGCCTCAATCATGATTTATAATAGGGTAACAGTGAACTTAATAAACAAGATACTCCTATTAAAAAATAGGTCAAATTTTGCTCCCACTATGTTCCCGCTCCATGGACCTCTAACAACATTGGCTCTGAACACTGCTCGCTGGGTTGGTATGTGGTTTTCCCGGAAATGCATACATGGCTATGATAAAATAGATTTAATGTCATAAGATTTTGATGGAGCGGGAACAAAGTGGGAGCAAAATTCAAACTATTATTTAATAAAAGTATAAACATTGCTGATCCTACCTTTGCCTTCACATTCTCCTGGTCTTGGCTTCCTGGTTGTGTCTGTATACAAATATAAATATGAAAAATCATTAAGGTGATAATGAAACATAATGATAAAAATAATGCTTAAATATATTTCATTATATGATCTCTACCAGTAATAATTTGATAAATAAATAATATTTAGGTACATAAACATTTCCAATAATATGTGTCTTTTCTCAAAGTTATAGTTAATTATGGCTGAATACAAAAGATTCCGAGGATAACCATTACGACACATGGACTTGCCATCCCCATACACCCAGTTGTACATAGTTTTATTGTTCTATGTGTGAGTAAACAAAGTCAGACTGTGTCTGTTTATCAAAACATGTGACCAGAGGTCAAATCATGTTCACATGTGACAACTCCCAAACAAGGAGAAGAAACATGAACAAGGAAACACAGAAGAAACACCAGTGGATGCTTGACAAAATCTTCATTTGTGACGGGTTACCGCATTGACAAGACTTGACATAGAAACATATGATCTTTCGGCTGTTGTGTATACTATGGGAGTAGGGGAAAGATTTTAGAACAAAATATTATCAGATACCATAATATTGTAAGGTGTAAGCACTATACTTCATGTATATTTAACAGACAAGGTATGTGAATGGGTCCCTTTAATGATAATACCATGACTTCTGAAGTACAGTCCTACAATGACCTGCTAAATATACAAAAAGGTGAAATGATTGACCTGCCTGTAGAAAATATACATGGATGCCATCTAGGTCTGACTTAACCCGATTCACAGAATGAATGAAATCAATTTTGACACTATGTCAGAAAGACTAATTGTTATGAATAAATGGCTCATTAAACAATTTCACATAACTGCAAGCCTGACACCAAGCACAGTACTTAACCAGAGACTGACAGATATGAAATAATGAAGCCAGCCATAAAATAAAATTAGGTTTTCCATCAATTTAATCAAATTATCATTTGAAACACATAGGAAGTATTAATATTGGGCCTGAAAAATTTAATTTAATTCATTGTTGAACACAAATATTTTTTCACTATTTGGAATTAGGATAATCAGTCAAAAATTTAAATTCTTATTTTCAATTTCAGATAAATGGTTTTCGGGTAAACGGTGTTCGCATAAAGGACGCTCTACTGTACTACTAGACTAGGGTGCATCATGAAAACTTACGAGAGACTGAGAAAGCGAAGCAGCCTGGGTACTCTGCCATCAGCTTCTTGACCAGCGTGGACTTGCCCGTGCCTGATGGTCCACTGATTACTACTGGCTGGAACTGCATTCTCAAGCTCAACAAGACCCTCTGAGCAACTACAACAAACAAATATACGATATAAACATATGTTAACACTTAACAACAAAACATGCAATCAAGATTCAACCAGCCATCATACCAGTTCCTCTGAGAGATTGTGCACCAGGAAGTACCAGAAAATAAGGTGGTTTCATATAAAAGTAAATGTACGTGCTGCCACCTGTCAAATTAAAACTGGCAAAACTTTGCAAAATCAGTAACTGCATAACATTTTGGATAGCCTGGCCTATCTTTAATGAGGAATCTGATTTTCACTGTGATTTCCCTGCTAGAAATAGATATATTGCAGCTAATTTCACAACCACACTTGAAAAGGTGAAAAAGATAGTTGATAAGGCATACTATTTTTAGCTTTTTGTGCACAAAGGTTTCATATTCACTATATTTGCTAAGGGGATATATTTACATAAATGAAACCTTTGTGAATATGACACCCAACCTACACAGGTCAACAGTAATAAATTTATAATAAGGCTCATCGGTTATCCACCCAGCCAAGCCTGTCATTTAAAAGTCAAGAGATTGATACTATAATTAAACATATTTTATGTTTCCTTTATAAATATTATCAGATCTTTCATATTATCTGCCTATAGGTGACATGAATTTCTACTAATTCAAATAGTCCCTCATGAAATTGGTAAGACTGAGCACATGTTTTAAAATAATGTGATAACAGATACCGGTATACATGGGTGGGTTACTATATGGTAAGATCACAGCACCCCAGAGAAACACTGAAAAAATGGATAATTCAAAATATTATTCTTGCAAATATGAAGGCAACCAAGGTTCTTATTCATTTTTTTAACATAATATTATGCATGAAAGCGTAATCCAAAATGTGACTGGCTTTTACAATTCTGAATACCTGTATACAACAAGGATAACAAACAAGACATTACCTTTTCAAGCTGGACCTTTTGAGTCCTCCCTGGGCATGGGTTAAGGAACTCAAAACTATAAGTTTCCAGCTCAGATATTATGACTCACGTTTATCAGACAGACAGACTTCAGCTACAGGGCAATCCACACAGCTGTTTTTTAAGTGCAGTCTATGTTAACATATTTGATGTGAGATTGGCATGATTTCAAAGGTGTTATCACTGGATGGTGTTTATGAAGAAGAAGACAGGTAATGATTAATGCTTGACTGACATGCAACGACAATCAGTTCTCCTCATGTGAAACTCCTCTAAATCAGTATATCAGTAAATCAGTACTACCGGTAGACAGTCAAGAAAGTCCTAAGTCTGATCTGTCACATACAGGTCACACTTATAAGTCTGTTGCCTTTCACAAGATCAGTGCATGTATGGTTTTAAAAGGTAAATGTGAGGGTTTATAGTCTGATATATTACTGATGATGTCAGTCTTATGTGGTTTTACACTTTGTCTTCCTGGTCACTAGGGCCTGTTCAATCTTGCAGCTATTTTTGGCTCCCTCTGGGAGCAACCCTAAATAATAATAATAATAATAATTTATTTTATATAGCGTAAAATCCACAGAGTGCTCTAAAACGCTGTACAAATGATATGAATAAACATAATAAAAATATACATGTGTATGCTTATCAATCAAGATAAAAAGGTATTTATCCATGCACACAATAAAAGTCTTTATGTACTAAAATGATTTATGAATAAGAATGATTTCAACTGACTCTTAAACTAAGAATAACTGGACATGGATTTCAACTTCGCTGGGAGATCATTCCACATTTTAGGCCCTGCGACACTGAAGGCACTATTTTGTACTCGTGTTGATTTTGTGAATGGGACATGCAGTAAATATTGGTCGGCAGAACGCAGTGCTCTACATGGATTGTATAGTTGCAACAATTCCTGAAGATACTGGGGTGCAAGCCCATAGACACACTGATATACCAAAGTCAGAACTTTAAATTTCACTCGCTGTTCAACTGGCAACCAGTGAAGAGCATACAAAACTGGTGTGATACGTTGCAGGCAATTCAAATGAGCAGATGTAGCACCGCATAAGAGTGAATTGCAGTAATCCAGCTTGGTTGTTATAAATGAATGAATGACCGTTTCAAGAGAATCACTATCCAAATATTTCTTTAGTTTGCCTATATTTCGGATGTGCATATAAGCGGACTTGCACACCGATGAGATATGGGCATCCATCGATGCGTTTGAGTTCATGATGATGCCAATATTCCTGGCAGAATGCGAGGGTAAAATATTACAGTTTCCAATGTGAAGTGTGGGTGATGTGAGCTTGTTTCTCATTGACTGTGATGAAATTACTAAGAATTCGGTCTTGTCACTGTTCAACTTAAGGGTATGTCGACTCATCCAGTTTTGTACTGATGTTATACAGGTTTCAAGCTGACTAATGGCTCCATTGCCATTTTGCGCCACCTCAAGCTGAGTTAAGATCAAGCTGAGCTGAGTTTATCAGGACACGCTGCCAATACTTCATTTAGCCATAGTGGGCCAATTTTTGCAGCTCAGTTTGGCTTGTAAAAAAAAAAAAATACAAAATGATAAATCTTTTAGAATTAAAAGTGCCCTAAACTTATGTTAAGGTTTTGTTATTTGTTGTTTCTTGTCAATGAAGAGAAACAGTGTGAGAGTATGGGTTAAAACACCCACAGGATTAACTATACTTGAAATTTTATCATAAACTTCTTAAATGTAAAATGGATACAATTTGTCACACATAATATATGTAACTAGTTTAAATAAAACGGGTACTGGTAAAATTGTCAAACGAATAGGCTCTCCGGTCAGTTTAACCCAGCCGACATTTTGCAAAGCTGAGTCGAGTGACGAAACTTGGCTTACTACGTACTAAAGTCAGCTGACTTTCTGTCCATGCCAGCTCCATTTATGTAAATAACACGACTCAAGGCTCTATGCAACCTAAGCACCCATAATAGGCACTAGAAGGTTAATCATCCAATATTTACCTGCCCCCATGACAAGAACCCCTTCACTCCTGGGTGGAGAGAGCTCACCCACGTGGTAAAGATTTTGGCTATGGGTTTAAGAACTGAAGGCACCCAAGAGCACGGACAAATGAACAACCTTGCGGTCACAAGTCCAGTTTCTAACCATTACATCACCATATTCCAGTGGTTTTCTTAAGCTTTGAACATGGAGGGTTACCCAATCAAAAGTGTCATTAAAACCATCAATACTGTTTTTGATCATAAGTTCCTTCCAGAGTCACCGCATAATTTGGAGAGTCAGGGACCTATGACATATGTTAACCAAAATCTCCTAATGTTATGTTAATTAAAAGACACATTAATTACTGACCTTCTTCCCTGTAACGACGATACATGTTACCCGGCGTTGAGCAACCAGTGAAAAGTAATTAATCTCCTGCGGTATATTTGACAGTAAAGTGGAAGATAGATTAGAAACAGATCAGACTCCATTTCTTGTATGAGAATTAGGATCAATAACCCTCAAGGATCGGTTGAAGTCGGACAGTCGCCTCTCTCTCATCCTGAGACACTGGTACACGAAAGACAGCACTCAGAGAGCCTATGGATTCAATTTTTCATCTGATACCTTGCTGTCAATTGTATGTCAAAAGATCATTATCTATAATGGAACCTGCAGCTGGACTGAGCTGCTGTCTTGGATGCATGCATACTGTGGCTGCTGCACCTGGTTGCCATAGTAACTAATGATGCTGGTAGTTCCAGATGCTTTGAACAAGACCAAAGGGAAAGGACAAGGATACATACTTGATCTCCCTCAGCTAAGTGACTCGTTACTTTAATAATAACCTTGGAGGCAAGTAGAACATATTGATTTTTCTATTACATTAGCTAAATGAGTCCATAATACCTGGGGCAATGATGCCACTCACTAGACCACATTTCCCTTTATTTAAAGGCACCTTATCACATCCATAAAGACAAATAATGATTCAAATTAAACTTTTAATGAATTAACTAGGCAGGATTCATACTGATTTTCTCTAATTACTGCTATTGTGTGGATAACATCTGAAATACAAAAAAGACTAGAATACGGGTAGTCGACAAGCGACTACTTGTATCCGCCTAAATCAGAGTGGAACGGGTGAAGTGTTGCATATTAGCATGGATATTTTATCCCATGGCAGACAAACAGATGGGAGCTGTGCAAACATGGCTGCAGGTGGCGCCACCAGTTTTGCGTATGATAAAGAGCTATGTGAGATTTATACACATGCAAAATTTTGGCCCAATCGGTCAAACGGTTCCCTAGATATGAGCTTGGATGTCTGCAGCGTAAACTTGATTGTAGGTGGCGCCACCTGTCATAAAATCAGAAAAGCTATCCAGGATGTATAAGCATGCCGAATTTCAGGTGAATTAGTCAAACCACTGCAGAAATATGAGTGATTTTAACCCAAGGCAGACGAACAGATGGACACTGTGCAAACATGGTTGCAGGTGGTGCCACCATTTTCGGTGTATGTTATAAAGCTCTCCAAGGGCTACATTTGTGCAAAAAAATTTTCCTGATCGGTCAAACGGTTCCTGAGATATGAGCTTGGATGTCTGCAGCGTAAACGTGAATGTAGGTGGCGCCACCTGTCATAAAATCAGAAAAGCTATCCAGGATGTATACGCATGCTAAATTTCAGGTGAATTAGTCAAGTCACTGCAGAGATATGAGTGATTTTAACCCAAGGGAGACAAACAGATGGACACTGTGCAAACATGGTTGCAGGTAGCGCCACCATTTTTGGTGTATGTTATAAAGCTCTCCAAGGGCTACATTTGTGCAAAAGAATTTTCCTGATCGGTCAAACGGTTCCCGAGATATGACTTTTGATGTCTGCAGCGTAAATGTGAATGTAGGTGGCGCCACCTGTCATAAAATCAGAAAAGCTATCCAGGATGTATACGCATGCCCAATTTCAGGTGAATTAGTCAAGTCACTGCAGAGATATGAGTGATTTTAACCCAAGGCAGACGAACAGATGGACACTGTGCAAACATGGTTGCAGGTGGCGCCACCATTTTTGGTGTATGTTATAAAGCCTCCAAGGGCTACATTTGTGCAAAAGAATTTTCCTGATCGGTCAAACGGTTCCCGAGATATGAGCTTGGATGTCTGCAGCGTAAACGTGAATGTAGGTGGCGCCACCTGTCATAAAATCAGAAAAGCTATCCAGGATGTTTACGCATGCCCAATTTCAGGTGAATTAGTCAAGTCACTGCAGAGATATGAGTGATTTTAACCCAAGGCAGACAAACAGATGGACACTGTGCAAACATGGTTGCAGGTGGCGCCACCATTTTTGGTGTATGTTATAAAGCTCTCCGAGGGCTATTATTGTGCAAAAAAATTTCCTGATCGGTCAAACGGTTCCCGAGATATGTGGGTTTATGTGTGGAAACAGACGCACAAACGGACGCAGAGCGCAAAGGAAAGGTCAGAGGTCAAAACAAAATCGGGGCGCAGCAGTTCACATGTGACCCGAACATAATCCCGGGTTTCGGAAAATTCCGCCCAGCGGTTACGGAGGAGTTCTCCGGACACCTACGCGGCGGCGGCGGCGGCGGCAGCGGCCAGCTGAAAACATAGTATCCGCAAAACTCTGTTTTGGCGGATACAATTATATAGGAAAAAATCTCCCACCTATTTGAAGTGCCGCAATCAAATATAAATATGCCGGCTCGAATATAATTATCACAAATACATTTAACTCTGCTTACTCTACTAGTTCATTTAACTGTGCTATTTTTAGAAAGTTTAATCCTGCCCACTTAAGGTTTCACCGTTAAAAATACCAGTCCATTCCTAATTTAATATGAACTTTTATTGCATGCACTATTGCACTGTGGTGCCATTTATCCAAAAACTGCTTACCAAATTTTGTTTACCCTTGATCAAATACTTAGGACTAAAATTATGACCACTTAAGAAAAACTTTTACTGGAGTAAAGTTACTAATCTGATATTGATGTTGCTGATTGGGAATAACAGATCATAAATTTTTTCACTCTTTTTATAAGACTTTGCTTCTAAGACAAC
Source organism: Sipunculus nudus (assembly GCA_026874595.1). NCBI lineage: Eukaryota > Metazoa > Annelida > Sipuncula > Golfingiida > Sipunculidae > Sipunculus > Sipunculus nudus. The sequence goes on from CM049321.1 coordinate 14,862,881, forward strand.
TGCCAAGAAAAGCAACCACTTTGGTAGGAAGTCAGAATTCGGACACTGGGTCAGATGCCAAGCCGGACATGAAGCTCGGATGTGCTGCCACATGGGACACCAGCATTTAGAGAATTATAACAAATGTGTTATCAGTTTTATTTATGTCTGAATATGTATAAATGTATACCATGTTTATAAAATTAATTATTAATTTGATGTGACATGTCCCGTTCTTTTGTCCTACTTATATTTGATAACCGTCATCTGACTTCTGACATCAATGTATTAGTCCAATCTGGAAAAATCTTTGGAGGTCCGGCAGATTTTCTGTGCAGCCGAACCCCTGTATCAGGAGGCATTTTTTGACAAATTTGTGCCCTGCAACAATGTTAACCAGGTTGAACATTTGTCAGATGTTGTTTAAAAAGTAATTAGGTCAACAGATGTGTCTTATATCAACTGCCATTTGATTTATTAAGTCAGGTGACATAATGTGAGCTTTTTTAAAAAAAAATGTATCAATGACATATTCCCCTAATATTTATGAAGTATTGTTAAGTGTTATATGGAACTTTAAAGTATACCGGTACCTAAACTCAACATAATGGCAGACTTACATGTTGTGGCACACAAGTCACTAAATGTCAGACACACAACTGACTTCAGTATCTAAATATACCAGACATTATTTCCCTTGTTTTGTGGTATAAAAATAGATCCTGCAAGTTTTATCATCCCTCAGACATTTCTGTAAATATTTATAGTGTGCACACTTGCTACATGCCACAATATGCAGCTCACATCAATCATAAACAACTATGATATGCTGTTTGATAAAATATAATGGACACACACAGACTAAATTCTAGAACAAGTATACACAGAAGATAAATCATGACTCAACATTAATGGTTAACCACTGGCCCAGAGTTCGTAAAAGTTCAAGAAAATGGTGGTAGGGCAACCAAAAGTCCAATCCTTTTTGCAACTTGGTAACCGAGTTCAACATGAACCTTTACCTTTAAGAGGCCCGAGTTTTAAAGTTTTAAAGCTGAGTATTCACCTATATTTCTATAGAATTTAAAAAATTTCTGGCTTACTCTACTTTATATAATATTAATGCACTCTAGGTAATCCCTGTTAGGAAAATTTCTAATATTAATTTAAACTTCAATTTATCAACAAGCTTTTTGTAAACACAGAAATGTGGAAAACCTCCTTTAAGGTGGTTGGTTGCATAAATACAGTATGCAAAAACTGAACTGCCACTTGTTCAAAAATGTCCTTTGCAAAAATCTGGTTTGTCTGCCTTCAAGACAGATCTTTATTGAATGTGTTTAGATTAATTGATCTAGGTGTTTAAGGTTATATTCACACCCTGTCAGCACCAAAGCACATCGTCTCAATTCTACACTTAAAACACACCTGCCAGAAGTCTGGGTTCCTCCACACAAGCCTTGCATGTACATGTTCATATCCAAGACATACATAAACCAGTAGGAAAGAGGGCTTTCAGCTCAGCTGAAAAGCATGGCTATGGAACAGTATCCCTTATAATCTGTCACAAGCTTCCACATTTGAAACATTTAACAAAAAATCAGTAAACATTTTTCTTTTCTCAGGGACAGAAGCAAAGCACCAGTAATAGCACCAAACAAAAGCAAATTCAAATATCATATACTTTCATTTTATAAATGAATCCTGGTAATATTATTATTATTATCTGGTATAATACAGGAACAACAACCAACCACTAAACTTGTACATACCTGAGAGCTTCAGTGAGGCTGTGTAACTTCAGTACTGAAGAACCTAGGTCGTAGTCTGTCTAACCACTGAGCTTTCTGGTCTGGTGGCCCATTATCTATTTACACGCACTGATTGGAATTTCTCCGAGTTTAAGTGCCTCCCTGCCACACACAGTCCTGAATAAAGTGACTGGGATAAGGAGAGCCAGAGTACTGACCAATCAGGAGCTAGTCAGTCTCCAGCAAACAGAAGGCAGAAAAATCAATTACCTATCAGTGATAGGCATCAGGACACAGTGCTATGATTTATGGAGTTACCAGGCTATCTGTACCAAGATCTGCTGTCTCTAGGTAAATTGGAAAAAAGCGCATGGTTTATTGTTGATTAAATCTTTTTATATGACACTTTATCAGAACAACTGTGCATTTGATAAATATTCGTGCAAGACAGGGCCCTAGGAAACACTTGCCTCTCAAAACTCAAGACAAGTGCACAGTCATTGAAGGGATGTCAAATAAATCCCCCTGCAAACCTCTAGAGAATGATACAAAGCCTCAGTATTGATAAAACAATTTCTACTGTCCCTTCTCCATCCAAGCCCTGCTAGCAACGAAAACAAATTTGCTTGTTCATTATAATTTATTGGTCCCAGAGTCTGTATCTGGACTTTTTTTTTGCCACCTGAAGTTAGCATTCCATAGGCCTATGATTTGTGAGGAACATTAGAATCAATTTAATTATCAATTCTTTACCTCCAGTTCAATTCTCAATTCAATTTTAACTTCAGTAGTAAATTTTAACTTTTTAAAAAATGATAGCCATTTAACCGAAACGGATGTCAGTAAAATGAATAATATCAAGGATAAATATTGCACTCCCTCTGTTTGTCACCGCCATATTTGTTTTTGTGCAAATTGAGTGGCACTAGCAAACTTTTAAAGTAGATTTAAGGCACCTAGTGATAAAGAGCTTCCACGACGTAAACTGCTGTGTTAAATTTGTGAGCTCACAGAGGACTTCAGAATAGTAAATGCAAAAAAATATAATAATCAAAATGAATGGATTCAGATGTTAATAATTAATTACAATTTAAGGGCTTGCAATTTAATGCATCGACTCATGCATGCATTGTTACACCCCTAGCACTCCATACATGTAGATGTTGTGTGTATGCATATAGGGCTTTAGATGCTTAAGCAGCTAGAAAATGGAATAATGTGATTCCATATAAATTAAACATGGTTATAGTTATTAAATTATACACAGCTGTAAATGAAGAGCTCAAGTATTCAGACATGTTATATTCTCTTGGAATGATTTGATTAAAACATATGCATATGTGTTGTACCCAGTAAAACGAGGGAAATAGGTGAAGTGCTGCCAGAGTAAAGAAGTCATCTGCCAGAGAAATACCCTATCAAGGACGTCTAAGTTTGAAACTCCCCCTTTGATTACAAAGCATAGACCCTCTCAATTGATGTGACGTCATGGAATAGTTAGCTCCGCCCACCTTGGATATGGTTGCTAGGTCGGACATTAAACCAAGAAAGTGTGCTGTTTATACACGTATAACCAGCACTTCAGCCGTATATCACACCAGACTTCAAACAGTGTTAATTTTACCAAGAAAGCACTCTTAGGTTTAAATGAAGAAAACAGATTAATTGCGGTTACTTTGAATGATACCTGAGTAACTTATAAAAATTACAAACATATGCCTTGACCGTATTAAAAATAAAACATATTTATTATGACAGGTCCATCAAGCATTTGGTTGAAAGTTTACACACGTGTCAGGAATGTCCCACCTGATGTCCAGCCTCCACATGTGTTTACATGGCCTCGTTTTCAGTCCGGCAATACCGTTCGCTGGTTGACTTATAGACCTGTTGATCACACACTCGCCGTCAGGTCGACTGCAACAGTGTGTGGGTGAAATGTGCTGCATATGCATACCTTTTCATGAATATGTACTGCATATATAATTATAAGCGATATATATGAAACCACTTCAAGAGAATATAACGTGTCCAATTCCTCACTGCATATGCTTTAATACCACATGTACTTTAATACCACTGCAACAGTGTGTGGGTGAAATGTGCTGCATATGCATACCTTTTCATGAATATGTACTGCATATATAATTATAAGCGATATATATGAAACCACTTCAAGAGAATATAACGTGTCCAATTCCTCACTGCATATGCTTTAATACCACATGTACTAACACATACTAACACATGGTTTTGTTCTCAGGGTTTTAATTTTTGCATTTTTAGAGGTAGCTAGATTTGCACTAAATTAAGAACACACATTATTTCATACTACTATCACTAGCAGATAAAATACCTAAATAAGGCTTTAGAACCAGATTGTAAAAGCTTCTGATTAGTCCTTTAGTTATTTCCACTTTGTTCATTAATGTAACTTGAATTATCATTCCTGGTTTCACAATCAAAGTGTTTCACAGATTAAATGTCATTATTACAATTAGGTTTATAATTTGGAATGCCAGTGTTTCATAGTCCAGTGCACAAGGTTCATCAGGCATAAGAGTTAATTATTAAGTGTCTAACTCTCAAGGTGCCAGGGAAGTTGAATTGATTAACAAACTGTCTGGCATTAATTAGACTGTGTATTCACCATTTGGCTTTGATAGGTAAAGAACTGAGATGTCTACTTTCATGTATTAATGTATATGTGTTATGTAATATGTGCCTTGTATGATCTGCTATAGAAATGTTAATGTCAATTATGAACGTTGAACATGTATATATATGTGTACTGGTTACTAAACCAGGCAGTCAGTAGTCAGTATCTGGACTTCATCAGATGCAAGTTATTATAATAAACAAACCACAACAGAGTTCTGGTGGATTCAATTTAACCACATATGATACAGCATCAGGAGGAACAAAAATCTACATGGGGATACTACCTAGAAAACATCAGACCAATATGGCACTACCCCTGGGTTTGAAGTACGACAGAGAGCCAGCCAAGATTGTTGTAAGCTATTTTTGTCATTCACACATATTAGAGGGCTGCTCCTGCTTAATATTCACAGTCGCTGTTGTTTAGAAATTCTACAACTTACGCAGATGTTAGAAAATGTGGCTAGGTACAGAACCATTGCATCATCAAATGTGATTAGTCCCAGTTAATTAGGTATTGTTCACATCTTGTGGTCACGGTACTCAGTCAACCATAGCATATACACCATCAACCAGAGCTTATAAGGTGGGAGGTAAGTTTTTCTACAAACCTATCTTTCATATAATGTTTAAATATTTTGGTAATTTGATACAAGATGAATTACCTAATAAGATACTGATTTGTGCAAAAATTTGAACTTTGCTAATGCTGTAAAATGAAAAAAGCAAAATTAACCATTTCCACAGTATATGGAATGCTACCTTTACTGTCAAGTTCATACAAAATCACTGATGTGTTGTCTAAGCCTGGATTTTCTGTTATATAAAGTGTTATTTTATTTAAATCCCTTGTTTAAATCACTCATAAAATATATGATTATATAAAATATCAAGACATCACTCTTTGTAAATCACGTATTACCATAATATGGCTTAAACTTTTCACTGGGAATAACCATTCTTAGAAATTATCACTTTCAGCAAAGAAACCATGGGAGAAGCATTAGTTTTAAGAATTAAACTAGAACACTGACAGGTCAGGAAGGGCCCCGCAAAAGGGCCCGGTCATAGACTTTTGGTGCTGGATGAGTGATGCTTGAAAAACTAGAATACGGGTAGTAGACAAGCGACTACATATATCCGCCATATCACAGAGGCATGAATAAAGTAAAGCATGGTATGTTCCTGACATGACATGACTCCAAATTTTTGGCATCAGTGATAGAAACTAAAGTTTGGTAATGATCTGTGAAATATTTTTCAAGTTATCTCCCATGAAAGAAATCTCTGCCGCAGCGGCAGCAGGACAGTGCCTGAACCATAGTATCCCGACTTTGTCTGGGGATACAATAATATCCACTGATTAAATTATCCCATGTTGATAAAAATAATATCTACTGACTAAACCATAATATGCACTATTCCATACTTATATAATTTTCCACTGATTGAACTATCCATATTGTAACACAGCCAAGGTGTATAAATTTGCCATATCTGACCCAGACCTCTAGAAACTCAGTGGTCTGTAAAAAGGGTGGGCAAACCATGGCCCGGGGGCCAGATGTGGCCTGCCCGCCAGGTGTATGTTTATTGTTTAAGGCCCAGGAAATTTTGTTCTCTTTCAGGTAAAAATTTAATCTTCTAGAAGAGTAAGAACAATGAATTTTTTTTCAATATATTAACAATTATAATAATAATAACTAGAAAAGCACTCAGAGAGTGCAGACCTCTGCCATGGCAGCTCATTACCCCCATATGGGACAATACAGTGAATCACTCTTGAGAAAAAGGAATTAATTTATATTATGAAAACAATAAGGTAGGTGGCCCAAACTTTCAGATATGCCAAGAAAACTCTCCAAGATGGATGTACATGCCAAATTTCAGACCAACACATTGAACCACTCCAGAGATATGAGCAATTTTCACCTAAAGCAAATGTACGGATAGATGCCACTTGAAAACAATTGCAGATGGCGCTACCAGTCTTGAATATGAGATGGAGGTATCCAAGATCTATGGACAAGCACAATTTCAGGCTGATACGGCATATCATTCCTGAGAAAAGGACATTAATTTATACTTTGACAACAGTAAGGTAGGTGGTGCAACCTGTCTGCTTTACGAGAGGATTCTCCAAGATGAATGTACATGCCAAATTTCAGACCAATACACTGAACCACTCCTGAGATAAGAGCAATTTTCACCTGCAGCATACCTACAGATGGACGCCACACAAAAATGATTGCAGATGGCACCCCTAGTCTTGAATCTGAGATGGAGGTATCCAAGATCAATGTACATGCATGATTTCAGCCCAATCTGTCAATTAGTTTTTTACTTATAATGCTCAGAGTACTGTCAAGTGGCAATGATGGGGGTATTAAACGGCACGAAAACAAGAAAAGGATAATAGGTGCGCCACTAGTTTCTGGTATATGACAACACTATCCAAAATCTTTGGTCAACTTGATTTTATTTGGAAAAACCCATGCAAAATTTCTTGAGATTTTTAGGAATTTGTATGATTTTCCCCCAAAATGGACCTATTCAAGTTCAAAGTCACTAAAGATGATGTTTACAAAACAGTTGAACGCATATGATGTCTGTATACTCAGCAAGAAAATAAAATCTTTAATGCTATGTGCGTTTGAAAGGGGTCACTTGTTCACCAATAGGTGGCGTTGAAAGGGGGATTTCCAGGACTTAAGCTGGTCTACGCTAAAACAGCGTACTGCAACAGGATTATATCTAGGTCCTCTTGTGATGTCATAGCCACTTCATTACCTGCTACATCCCTATGTAAACAAATATACTATAAAACCCCACAAAACACTCATTTACATACTGATCACCCCCAAAATTCAATCAATTGTTCCATTGTACCATTGTCGAGCTATCCTGATAATTTCATAAATGTCTGTTAAAACGTTTTTGAGTAATGTTGCCAAACAAACCAGGCAAACAAACACACTTGGTGGAGGTAATGATAAAGATTAAAACTATTGTTATCCTAAGTACCAATTGGTTCTATGAAAAAAATAAGTGCATTTTCTGTTTATAAATAAAAAGTTTACTACTGGGTAGAATTTAGTTATTTTTTGAATGCGGTCCCATATCTTGCCCTATCTCGTAGAGATTGCCCCCCTCTGGTCCCACTGAAGATGTATTAGGCTTAATTGCCCCATCGGCATCAAATTTAATTTGAGTTGAAGATGCGTGTGCCACTTAGCCAAGCAGAGGGGGTTTCAGCAGCCTGTGTGCCCAGGGGAGTAAGTATGAGAAGATGAGGAGACCAGGCAGCAACAGCACCCACAGGTACAACAGAGGACACTGAACATTCGTAAACAGGCACAGCAGTCCAGCCCATGCCTGCCTAGATTGAACTCATGAACCCCCAGATATGTATTGCCATTTTCATCATCAGCCAAACACAGATCCACCCTTATATAATGTTATAATAGTGAAACCCCAGGCATGTTCACTCATACTCACCAGCAGCAAGTAAACCCACTGATCAGTCATTATATGAGTGCTTCAGGCAGAAACAGTTTGAAGTCTTCTAATTAGCTGACTTTCTACACTCAATTAGTCAGGCATGGTAAATGGCTAATTGCATGGCCTGTAGGGCCTGCAGTATGACAGCAAGTAATGTAAACTAATAACAATAACAAAACTGGTATTGGCCAGCATGACTGATGACACAAGAGTCCCTCAGGGCTGATTTAAGCCCCCCAATTTTTTTCACCTAAAAAATTTGGCGAGTCCAACAATAAGCATTTAGGATGATAAAAAATAAAGTTTGGCGCTCAGGCACTCTTTTCTTATATCAATGCGGGTGAGCGTTTTTATATTTTAATTTTTTTGGTATGTTTTGATAAAAATGTCAAACAATAAGGGAAAAGCATGATAATGTTACAATGTGTGTAACACAGGTTGGAACAGAGACACAAGACTAGGTTGGTAGACACTGGACTTTTTTCCAGATCAGTTGACATGCTGTTACAGCAGAAGGGTAGTCTCCCTCAGTCTGCGCCATCTCTGCCTCTGAGAGAACTGCCCGACTCTCTCTGACTCTCTCTCTAAGCGCGCACTACAGACAGTTTTGTTACAGAGCGGTCATGTGACATATGAGACATACACATCCATATTTCTGCATTTCATCACAAAAGCTAAACCTTATTGGATGACCCAAAGTAGGTCACAATTGCATCAGAGTTGGAACTGTACTACTACTTTATAAGTTTTGCCTGATTTTATTGGATGAAAGTATTCTGGAAAATCCCAAGTCTGACCTGAGATAAATCGAGTTATAGACTAACCTGGAAGTCCTATTTACAGACTCTATAAACATGATTGGATAAAACCATCACAGAAAACAATTTAGTGCTATTTTGTGAGAGTACAATAAGGCTCTACAAACATACTGAATAACCATTAGATACTTGGTCGTCTGATGAACCATTAATAATCTTTGGCTCTGTCTGAATATCAGAACAGACTGAAACCAAGATTGATCTTCATTTGTTTCTGAAGTAAATTTAGATCTTAAATAATGAAATATTCCTTTAAATATATGTGAAGTCACTAATAAGCCCTTTCCTACTCCATTACAATAACAGATTTATTTTGCTAAACAAGTAAAAGCACTACATAAACAAAGGAAATTTTATCATAATTGTATAATATTATCTTCTTGAGAGAAATGTTTGAGCGGCTGAAGCTTAAAATTGGTAAGTTTCTATTGAAAATAGAAATAAAAATATTTAAATCATGCAGATGTTTAAAATTGATGCGGGCAGTGCCTGAGAGCCATACCTTTTATTTTTTGGCCTTACTGGCTATACCAGGAAAATCAAAGCCAGACCTGTTTATCATTATGATGCTTTTGAAACAATCCCAGAATGCACCACTTTGGCCTAAGTTTTCATTAAGTTCTGAACTATGACAGGGGGTATCCCATAAATCTCAGAACTTACTATCCTTGAACTTAAAACATTCTGATTTTCATAACAATCCATCCAACCATTCATGAGAAATGTAAAGATTTTCACCAAATATGAAATTATTTAAGGTGAACACCACTCATAAATTGATCGAAGGTCATGACCCCAATTTGTACATGCTTTATCCTTTGATTCATATCAATGCATGTTCACAATATAAAGGAAATCTGCTGATTATTTTTTTTAGTTATGAACTCACACTATTCTCAAGGGGCAGTGACTGGGGTATTATTACTAGTATTAAATGGAACCAAGATCAAAAAGATCACAGGTGGTGCCACTAGTCTTCCATACAAGACAATGCTCTACAGTCTTCAGGCAACCTGATTTCAAAAACAATTTATCATGCCAAACTAAAGATATATGGCCATTTGTATTTTTATCAATTCTGGTGTGCTTAAACATGCCATGAACTCCCAGAATATACCAGTAGGTCACAGTGACTTCATTTCAGGTTTCTCAGGAGATCTTTTAGAATCTCTGTCTGAGATTCTCTCATAAATGATCTGTTTCATGATCCTAGCCCTTACCCTTACGATTAAGCCAGAATGGCGAAAGAAAATTTTAAATGAAGAAATACTTGACAGCTTAATATTGAATGTCTTTGCCCTATGCCATTTAAGCAATTCAACATTAAATTACAAAAAAAAGTGCACCGTTATAATCTTGTTAATGTCTGCCTTCCATAATGACACAAAGCCAGTCTATACTATATATGTCTATAATTTAAATACACTGCCCAGGAACTCTTGGGAATGTACATTAAATGTGCAGTAAAATCTGTGTCAGTGTATGTTAATCGGTTTCACCAGGTGATAATGCATATATGCGCAGTTTCGTGTTTATTCATAAAATAGCTGGCTGTTGTATGCTAATCAACTGAGAGTAAACAACACTTGATAATTTGCAAAGGGATTTCCACTGATGTCTTCAGTTTTGGCCTTCATGCATATGATTATAATATGTCCACGTGTTCCTGCCAGGTACCCCTCAAGCACCTCGCACATATTAGGCAAATTAACTTGTCCAGCACTAGAACCTTCTGAGGTCCAGCTCTCATGATTAAGGTCAAATTTGTACGATGTCACAACTCACAGATAAAGCTATTTCAATCCTGGGGATGACCGTGGGGCTGGACTATTGACATTTGTGCCATTTCCATGGTCACAACATCCTTAGTCTCTTACACAAACATGAGATGGCGCTACTGGGGCATTCTGCATTCACTACTTTTGTTAAAAATATTATTGTGTAGCATCAGAATATCGTACATTCACTACATTGTGGAAAGATAGCTCCTTAAAGGCTTATTAAATGTACACAGCCCTTGACAATCGATGTTTCATGCCACACTGTCAAAATCGGGAAACATTTCAACTTTTGAACCAGTCAATTCTTTGACTATAAAATCACAAATTTGGCTTAAATTATGGCTGAAAACGTTTTGAGGGGGAGAGGGTCCTGAATTTAGGTCAGCAGGGTCTAAAGCTTGGCCATTATGACAACTTCAAAGTTAGTGTTAATGTTATGTCATGCCAGTTAAGAACGCAAACCTGGCGGTCAATAAAGCAAATTAATAAGGCGTAAAATTTACTTTTTATCCACAAAAAATTGAGTCTGGCACCCAAAAAAAATTGACAGACCTGACAGAATTCCACCTGACCCTGCTTGGACCAAGGTTGTTTGTTCCAATTAGTTAACCTATTACTCTCTGGCTGAAAACAAAATGATTGGCCCAGAGGAGTGGGCGTGTGCTACCAGTCTATGATTTCGTTACAATAGTTTACTGGATCTAATGGGAGGCGTATTCTCAGTAAGGTGTCACATGGGTAACATTATAACTCTCAACATACCGTCATGAAACAGTCGCTTTTCTTTTTGCAAGAGTAACATGAATGGTTAAAAATAATGCCGGAAAGAAGGTGCCTGGATAACATTTGGCGGACCCCTGGGAAAAATACCTGCCATTTCAGGGGGTTAGGCTTCAATTTTAAGCCCTGTTAAATACTCTACACCAGAAGTCAAGACCCCTGTCGTACAAAGCACTCTGTTACTTTTACCTATGCAATTGGTGATGACTTACTGATTGATGCCAGCGTTTGCCTTTACAATCATACTTAAACGTGTTTCTGGTGACCCACTAGTCCATGCCTTATGTAAGGCCCATGTCCGAGTCCATGCCTTATGTAAGGCCCATGCCAACCTCAATCATATCAAAGGGGGTCCACCTAAACACCCAAAACACCAGTGTTTTGGGTACCTGTGACTAAACACCACGAAGTACCCTTTTAAATTCGAATTTGAAGCAAAACACTGACATTGGTAAATAAATTATCATCTGTTGGATATGTCAATGCAGAATGGTGTCACTATTCTGTAAAATGAAAGAAAGCAAAACTATTTTGTGCAACTGACAAGTGCTCTGCTTGATTGCGAATTGGGCCACTAGGGGCTAGCGTCATAGTTGCCATAAAAAGCTGCCTTGTCCGCCGGTGAACCTACCACCGGTTTGACTTTTTACTGAAACTGACCTCTTCTATCGGAACTGACAGGAACAGGCCGGATCTTACTTTAAAATATATTAAATTACATTTAAACTACATTATTTTTTTGGAAGTGCTTATTTCCACTCCCCCAGGGAGTGTAAATAAGGGATGCTTATTTCCACTCCCCCTAGAAGTTTAAATAAAGAATACTTATTTCCACTCCCTATATATAATAGAAAAGTTAAATATTTGCAAATTAAGAAATTCACTTTCATCAGCCCTGTGGGATGTATAGAATGTAATAGAAGTTGGTTATTTGTCCTACCTGTAATGTCCAACACTGGTGACAACAGTCTTTAACTAGAATACGGGTAGTCGACAAGCGACTATGTGTATCCGCCTAAATCAGAGTGGAACGGGTGAAGTGAGGCATGGATTGAGTGGCAAGGGGAAATAGAGTGAAGTGTTGCATATTAGCATGGATGTCTGCAGCCAAATGGTGTATGTAGGTTGCGCCACCTACCACAAAATCCAGAAAGCCATCCAAGTTGTATACATATGCAAAATTTGAGGCAGATAAGTCAAACCACTATATGTTTATGAGTGATTTTAGCCCGTGGCAGACAAACAGATGGACACTGTGCAAAAATGGTTGAAGGTGGCCCCACCAGTTTTGCGTATGATAAAGAGCTATGTGAGAACTATACACATGCAAAACTTTGGCCCAACCGGTCAAACGGTTCCCAAGATATGAGCTTGGATGTCTGCTACATAAACTAGAATGCAGGTGGCGCCACCTGTCATAAAATCAAGAGAACTGTCAGGGATGTATAAACCTGCAAAATTTTAGGCAGATATGTCAAACCACTGCCGAGATATGAGTGATTTTATCCCATGGCAGACAAACAGATGGGAGCTGTGCAAAAATGGCTGCAGGTGGCGCCACCAGTTTTGCGTATGATATAGAGCTATGTGAGATCTATACACATGCAAAATTTTGGCCCAATCGGTCAAACGGTTCCCAAGATATGAGCTTGGATGTCTGCAGCGTAAATGTGAATGTAGGTGGCACCACCTGTCATGAAATCAGAAGAGCTATCCAGGATGTATAAGCATGCCGAATTTCAGGTGAATTAGTCAAATCACTGCAGAGATATGAGTGATTTTATCCCATGGCAAACTAACAGACGGGAGCTGTGCAAAAATGGCTGCAGGTGGCGCCACCAGTTTTGCGTATGATAAAGAGCTATGTGAGATCTATTTACATGCAAAATTTTGGCCCAATCGGTCAAACGGTTTTCTGAGATATGAGCTTAAATGTCTGCAGTGTAAAAGTGAATGTAGGTGGCGCCACCTGTCACAAAATCAGAAAAGCTATCCAGGATGTATACGCATGCCGAATTTCAGGTGAATTAGTCAAATCACTGCAGAGATATGAGTGATTTTAACCCAAGGCAGATGAACAGATGGACACTGTGCAAACATGGTTGCAGGTGGGGCCACCATTTCTTGTGTATGTTATAAAGCTCTCCAAGGGCTACATTTGTGCAAAAAAAATTTTCCTGATCCGTCAAACGGTTCCCGAGATATGTGGGTTTATGTGTGGAAACAGACGCACAAACGGACGCAGAGCGCAGAGGAAAGGTCAGAGGTCAAAACAAAATCTGGGCGCAGCAGTTCACGTGACCTGAACATAATCCCGGGTTTCGTAAAATTCCGCCCAGCAGTTCTCCGGACACCTACGCGGCGGCAGCAGTGGCGTGCAGCTGAAAACATAGTATCCGCAAAACTCTGTTTTGGCGGTACAATTACTCTAATATGTTTGGATCCTATATGTCTTTGTTGTTCGAGTTTTTCTTTCAGACAAAGTTCACTTATTCTGACATCACAGTCCAGCCATTAAAATTGTTTTGGATGAAATCAACTAGTGGTCAGATAAATTCATGAAGCTGCGAACCAGTGGGGATGGTCCTGTGCAACTGTCTAAGCTTTACCTGTGCACTAAGCCAAGACATGACGACACTTAGTCTTGGCATATGGAGACACAGACTCTAGACTGGCCCTACTGATGAGGCGCTAACCATCAACTGTAAGGACAAAGCCATGAAACAAGTGTTGTCAAAACATTTCCCACCCTATTTAAGTTACTGCAAGCTTGTTCCCATGCCTAATATATAAACCTTTAAATTATGAAACAAACTTATTGACAAAATTTAACTATTTGCAGAAAATATACATTTTATTTGTCTTTAAAAATCTGGCCAGACATTTGAATGTACCTGGTAATTTAACCGCAAGTTTTATTCTTGATCATATATATCATATATATGATAGATCATAGATCATATATATGTTTTAAATTTATGTATAATACAGTAACAATTTCAATTTGAAATACATTACAGTGTAAAAACTGAAACCTTTTTAAGTGCACAAATGTAAAACTATATAGGCTATATAGATGAACCTATAATGACTCAATATTATAGAGAGTATAAATAAACTGTAATGCACATTCGCAAAAATTCTTTTAACAAGAAAAACTTCTTATACTTCCCATAATACTTATACACTGCACCAGCCTTTATTATGAGGGGGAGTGGAAATAAGCATCTCTTATTACCACTCCCCTGGGGGAGTGGATATAAGCATTCCTTATTTCCACTCCCGGAGAGTGGAAAAAGGCCTGCCTATTTTTTTTATTTTCTATATTCTCAGACAATGTGAACATATTGTAACACACTAACAGTAGCAACACAACAAAACAAACAAGATAAAATACAAGGTTTTGTGAAAAGATCATACAAAATAAGTACCTAATTTTCCTATTATGTTCGTTTGTAAATATTTGCTCATTTTAACATAATGTTTTAATTTTAATTTGAAGTGTGCATTTTATGTAATTTTCAATTTAATTAATACTTGGACAAGTATTGTTTCCTCAGTAAAATTATATTATCAGCAATTTTTTTACAACAATTTTGAATATTCTGTATAAACAAGCAGAATGACATAATTTTAAAATAACAGAAACAGTGCTCATTAGTCCATCACCCTCATATTGATCTGTTTTTGTTCTCTTGGAGCAACTGCAGGGTGTGATGAGCTGATTAGGGGTGCTAATGACTGGCTGGCTGCCCTCATCCCTAGGATTGTAATTCTGAGCCGTTGAGGCTTTAATGAGTTGCTCATTGATGCTCTTTTACTGGTTGTCAGTAGTTCTGAGTAAATATAAAGAAGACAGCTTTTCTGCAGCTCTATACAAGGAAAACCCTTGTATACTTTGCAAAACTTCCTCAGACCTGTCATGACATATTGACTTATCATAAACGAAGAAATGTACAGAAAGTTGCAGAATATACATTTAATAAGTTTATCTAAAATTTTCTGCCATTGTAACATATTAGACGAAAATGTCAGCATATCCTAAATATTGCCAAAAACCGATGGGCACCCCTTGGTGGGACAGTATTATCGACTGGAAGGGCCTAGCAGCATCCCAACAGGACTATTTTTTTTAGTATTTGTAGATTCCTGACAGCCCAGGTATTTAAATTAATTTTAAAAAGGTGTCAAAAAGAAAACTACTCCTTTGCGTTCATATAGTGAATTCTGAATTTTAATTCAAATTTGGTACAAGTGCAACAGTATTCATGCTGACTGATCTGCTGTTTTGTAATTTTACTTTAAAAAACAATTTGGGGTGAAGTGAAGTAAGATCAAATGTATGTTCTTCAAGTCAGTTCTAGTACCATTTTAAGCAGATCCTGCAAGTTATTGGTAGTCAAAGTTAGTTTTAACTCATCAAGTTATCTATTATAAAATATGTTTTCAAATAACTAAATGTTCAACTTTATTTTCTTATAAGTTCTGATAACATTCAGTCAGTTTTGGTCAGTTCTGGTAGTTTCCAGTCAGTTCCTGTGAAAAGTTGAGCCCCTTACCACAGCACCAGACACTCATTTTATCTTTGTCAAATTTATTACATAATATTGCAGAAATATATTCATCAGATGATTATTTATTATTGGTGTTACATTTTGGCTTCAAATACGAAATTAAATGGGGTTTCATGGTGTTTCATCACTAGACTGGTACCCTGCTCTAATATGGCCCTCAGCCAAGCATAGAGACGGGTGTACAACGCCATCTTAAGTATGCCCAGTTGCAACTTCTGACTTACCTGTAGACTGGTTCCAACTCCAGTCTGCATGCTCATACCCATTGTCATGGACTTTCACGCAATCCTGGCTGGTTATCCGTGAAGATTTCTTATATAATTACTTTCTTTAGTTATTTATAGTTTCCAAATATTGAAAAACGAACCCATGGGTCATAGCGCTCAGCTGATCCTGATTGGACTATAAATGTATCACCATTGTGATACTATATTGAGTAGATAAAGCTTAGAATATCATGGTCATGTTGGTCTTTTATAATTTATATAAAGGAATATAATGTAATATGTGAGTAAATGATATATGAAATAACCTGACTGATGGATTAATATGGAGTAAAATATAGTGGTTTATTTTTTATTTATTTGGGAGGGGTCGAAAAAACCAATTTATTTTAGCAAATATGAATGCAATGACAGTATGCTAAGCAGTGGTATAATGATGATAAAGCTATTTGTTGAAGGATCTATAGTGTATGGAAAACTGCAAGAGTTCAATTTGACAGATAAAAGGTTATGATTAACTATACTGATAAGGGGATTTATGAATTTGTGACTGTATGACATAATATCTTGACAAGATCGGTCTTGACAAGGTGCATTATTTTGATGCCCCTCACGTCTACATATTACACAATATTGACATAATTTCTGGCATGTACATAGGTACCTATGGACAAATGGTCAACAGTACTGAACCACCTGGAAGGTTAAAATCTTAAAAATATGATGAAATGTAGATGTTTGAGAGGAAGAGGTAATCTGGGCCATGGTTGGTTTATATGATTGAAGAAAATGTTGCAAATAATATTTGAGACCTGACCATGCCTTTCCATTGGTTACCTTTTTGATAAGCTGTTGACAGTTCAACAGTTTACACATTTGTCTGATGAGATCCAATTTATTTGGTTTTAATCTTTTTATCAATTTTATGATATGTATACAGTTGCCATAACGTCCTCATTCCACAGGTGCAATGACTTGATAGGGGGGGGGGGGGGGGGAGGGGTGTTGTATTATGATCAGAGTTACAATGCCTCTGTCTCTCTGTAGATATTTACTTTAATTATTAAATTTTATGCTTTAGCCATAGAACCCCCCCCCCCCAATTCCCTCCCTGTGAATGGTGGTTTTGTAAGTAAACTGTTGTGAGCTTTTCTGTATTAATGAGAATTTTCTCTGTTAAAGTTTATACGCCAGAGTAAGCCAACCAAAAATTTTCCCTTATTGGGCCTATTATCGCCCATCCCGCCTCGTTCCCGTGTATCTAGGTCACACTTCCGTTACCCATAATCACATTTTCGAAGGCGTAAGGAAGAGGACTGGGAGGGAGCGATGTTTGTAATACAGAAAAGCTCACAACAGTTTACTAACAAAACCACCATTCACAGGGAGGGAATGGGGGGGGTTTTATTACGTAAACATAATTGTGAGCTGTTTCTGTATTAATGAGAAAAAAACAGACATGCCTTGGGGAGGGGGCACCTACCTGTAACGCTGGAACGAGGAATCACAGTGCGGTGATGGAGCAGCAGTCGACGTCGGTGGCGGGACTGACGGAGAGGAAGAAGAAGGCCTGGAAAATTGTAGGACCTCACCCGACGCGATCACAGGGCCCATGGAGTAGAGGCCCGAAGCCTGGAGCGGAACATCTTTCAGATAGAAGCGTGTGAACGGAGATGGGGATATCCAGTATCCCATCTTGACCAACTGATTAGGTGAGATCCCGGAGAAATGGGCCAAGGAAGTCGAAATAGCTCAAATGTCATGGGCCTTGAAGTGAAGTTGGTCTAGTGTGGAAGGAGAAGCTGATTCATATGAGGCGACGATAGTAGCGTTGAGTCACGCACTGATGGTGAAAGGGCTAATCACCTAATTGGAAGATGTGACTTTTGTAGAAATAAACAACTTCTTGCGCCCCCCCCCCCCCCCCCCCGTAAAGAAGGAGGAGCGTGTAGATAATAACGCAACGCACGAACCGGGCAAGGGGTAACCCCAGAACGGTACGGACCGGTAGGGAGTGCCGGAACGTGCCAAGCAGATGGAGGGTCATCGAAATTGTGATATTTCCTATAAAAGTCTGGAGGAAAATGTAGGGTGGCCAACGAAGCGGCGGCCGCAATTTGCGGGAATTTTGAATCCGCCACGAGGGCATGAAGCTCAGAACGGCGACCTGCCGAGGCAAGAGCTAGGAGGAAAACCGTTGTCCGAGACAAAGGTAGAAGATGGGCCGAACGCAACGGCGCATAAGGGGGTTCCCGGAGGTGACGTAAAACGACGTCCAGGCGCCAGGAAGGTGCAACATACTGATGACAAGACGCACGGGCCTGAACCCCCTTGAGAAAGTCCGACACCAACAGGTGATGAAGGACACGATCGTAACCCAGCGGACGGAGCACCGACAGCAGGGCGGCGCGATAGCCACGCAGAGAGGGATAGGATAAATGTTTATCCTGCAGTAAGAACACGAAAAAATCCAAAACAGCCGCAAGCGACGGATCTAAAGGGGAGATTCTGCAGGAAGACGCCCACTCCGTGAAGAGACGCCACCGGGAGTCATAGATGCTGTCCGAAGAAAGGCAACGGGGAGCCGAGGCAAGGAGAGCAGCCGGACTTGAAATGCCCTGATCCTTGAGGTGTCCGATGAAAGCACGCATGCGCATAGAGGGCACGACCGAAACGGGCGACGCGTTCGAGGGAACGACGGGAGCGCGATGCGGAGCGGTAGTATAAGCGGGGGGCGAGAGAGAAGCGAGCGCCACAGAGGAAACCATGGAGCCGCAGGTTGAAACGGAAGGATGAGAAGCAGGGTAGTCTGGTCCGCGCGGGACAAGCGGAGAAGGACACGGCGGAGGAGAGGAGGCGCCGGAAACGCAAGAGAAACTGGTGAGACCACCCGGACGGCGGCGTGTCGGGGAGACGGTCGCGAGGGGACGGAGACGCGTCTCGGAAGGCACGAGAACGGGGGGGGGGGGGGGGGGACGGAAAATCGAACAGATCGAATTCCGGCCGCCCCAGGCGAGCGAAAACACTCCGAATAACGGGGAGCGGAAGGAGCGGCGGGGAAGGAAGAGACGCCAAATGCAGAAGGGGCGTCTGCTAGGATGTGCGCCATGCCCGGAAGAGGGGATGCACGAACTGATGCCCGGAGAGAGAGGCATAGATCGAACAAAAGGGAAGTCGCCTGCATGAGCGAGGGAGACCGAGTACCGCCCTGCTTGTTGATATATGCCACAACCTTGGGAATGTCGGGCCGGACGAGAATGGGACGTCCGAACAAGCGGGGAGACCAGTGGGAGATCGCGCGACGGACGGCACACAGGTCGAGGAAATTGATATGGAGCAGACGTTCCGACGGGGACCATATCCCGTAAGCGCGAAGATCGGCGAGATGGTCCCCCCAACCGAGGAGAGATGCATCGGTATAGACGGTGCAATCGACATCCCTGGAAAAAGAAATGCCGCGCAGGAGACAGGAAAGGTCCATCCAGGGACGATGGGACCGCCAGGTGCGCCGAAACGGGAGGATCGTAGGACGAACCGAGGTAACCAGAGAAGGCCATGACGGCGCAAGATAGACTGAATCGTACGCAGGTACAGGCGGCCGAACGGGATGAAAGACGCGGCCCGGTTGAGAGCACCGTGGAGAGAAGCCGTAGTGCGCGAGTCTACACGGCGCCTCGTGAGAAAGGAACGAATCAGGCGGCGGAGCGTGAGAGTAAAATCGCGCGGGAGCGACGCTGTGCCGGACGCCAAAGCGAGCGTGACACCCAGAAATTGGAGGGACTGGGTGGGAGTGAGAAGAGATTTCGCCGCAATGACCAGGAAGCCGAGGTTCCGAAGTAAGTTGAGAACCCGGGAGCGATGCGATGCGGCCGCATGGACAAGCCATCGTCCAGATAAGGGAGCACAGAAATGCCCGGTGAACGGAGAGAACTCGGGACCGCGTGAACAAGGATGGTAAATTCCAGGGGGCCACGTGGATCCCGAACGGATGGACCTGGAACGGAAATGGAAATTAGGCATCCGTAAGGTCTATATTTGAACGCCGAATCCATCCGCCGAACAATGCGGAGTACAGCATGGATAATGAACATCCGAAACGGGGGCGGACGTATGAACGAATTGAGGCGCTTCAGGTCCATGATCGGGCGCAAACGGGCGTGCGGTTCGGGAACAAGAAAAGGCGAGAGGGAAAACCCCACAGTGGATGGGGAAACCTCGTTATTGCCCGAATGTCTAACATAGATTGAAGGGCCTCCGCCAAGCGAGGCGTTTGGCCGGATCGGACGGAGGCAGAGAGTGCTAAACGCAAGACGGAACCCGAACTGTAGGGCGCTGAGAATTAACCGCTGGGAGGTGAAACCCGCCCACGCGGAAAACGGTCGCTGAGCCGAGCGCCGACCGGAGCTAGAGAGTCATTTCTCGGTCGAACCTCGTTGGGAGGAGCGACCACAAAAGGCGGAGAACGGCTGGAACATCCTGAAGGACGTGACGAGGTAGCAGATGGGCGACGCGGCTGAGCGGAAGCTGCAACCGGAGGCCGAAGGTGGGGAACACGGAAGGAAGGCCGAGGCGCAAGGGAGGTCGAGTGGAGGCGGGCCTGACGTTCCGAGCGCGCCAAGGAGCGGTCAAAGAGAGGCCGTAACTGGCCGCCAAACACCAGGGAACCGGGAAAGGCGGAGAATAAAGCTCGGTTAACTCCGTCGGAGAAGCCGCGGCCGTAAGTGCATAAATGACTGAATGCAAGCCGGGCGGCGTAACAAGATGCAATTAACAACCGGGCGCCAACGACCTGAATGGAACACAGCGCCAGAATGGGCAGAAGCCTGCCATATGTCGGGGAAAGTGAGCGTGTCAGGAAACAGCGAGCAAGCAAGGGACAGCCTGCAAGTCGTAAACCATATCGGCCGCTTGCCGGCCAAGCCCCTCCAGATCCGACAGGTGACGATCGGAAAACTGGACAGAGGATGGAATTAAAGACTGACCGTCCGCAAACGGCTGTGCCAGGCCGGACACGAGGCGCAGCGGAGCAGACTGAACATCCGGGAGCTCAGGAGAAGGGAGCAAGCAAACGAACAGGCAGCCCGGGAGCCCGGTACCCAAGGGAACTCCCGAGGGTACCGGGGGACCAAGGTGTATCCGAATCCGGCGGAAGCGGGGCCCCAGTAGAGCGAGACCCCGAGACCACCGCGGGGCGCCCATGGAAGAGATCCCCCGTGCGGTCAGTAATACCAGACACACGGCGGGCGCGGCAGAGGGCGAATGAAGGGGCCAGGATTCAAAGAAGAACCGGCCGCCGACGCCGAGGAAGTCCGAGGTTGTACCTACGGAACTTCGGACCACTAGGGTTAGCCTCCTGTGTGGAGGTAGCCTCCAGGTCCATAAGCGCAGATTTGCGCACACGCCAAGCCTGGCGGCGCAGCGCGATCGCCGACCACTGGTCTGGGGCCAGGGCGGGATTGGCTGACTGAGCAGATTTGCGCGGACGCCAAGCCTGGCGGCGCAGCGCGATCGCCGACCACTGGTCTGATGCCAGGGCTGGATCGGCTGACTGAGCAGTCGGGGACCCTGGAGAACCCCGTGTAGGGGGAGCCAGAGAGACCGGCTGAGCCGGAGCCACGGGAGGCTGGAAACCGGAAGCCGGGAAACGAGCAGCAGCAGGAACCATCCTGGAAGGCACAGGAACTGGAGCTGCAGGCCGCACAGCAGATGGTAACTGAAAAAAAGAGCCGGCCGGCCGTTAAGGAACGACGGCAGACGGAGGAACCAGAGGCGAGGCTGGCAGCCCCGAATGGAGGCAGTAGGGACCGACGCACGTACCTGCACACCAGGAAGGTCCGGGCGATCCAGCGGGACGGCTCCAGCCGGCCCCGGGGATAAGGAAGGAATCCGGCGAGGAGCCGGCGACGAGAACGGCCGGGGAGAAAGTACCGGGGCACCGGCGAGGGCGCCGGGCGGACAGAATCGGGTCTAGACGAATAGTCGAGATCCGACATAAGTGATTAACAAACCCGGGACAATAATGTAATATGGAATAGGCAGATGTGCTGGCAGAACGGGAGGCCGCAGGAACGGGGAAAGAATTCCGGTTCCGTGAATGAGAATGCAACGATATAACTGTCGAAACCACTGGAGAGGTGACAGGACCGGCGGGAACGGACGGTGAACGCAGCACGGCCGTGGTGCGGTCAACCAGGGTAGGCCCCCCCACCCCCTCGGAGACAACCACGGGGTCAGACAATGGAATACAGGAGGGTGAACCCCCAAGTACCGGGGAATGAGCCCAATCCGGGAAAGGGCCCACTGGTCAGACGTCTAAGTCTGGCAGTGAAAACAAGGATCAGCTGGAACACGGCAGGAGTCAATGTTGGAGCGGCAATGAAAACAAGGGGGGTGGGAGTCCCAACCGGGATAAAGAACCACAAGAGCCACAATAAGTGGGGTTCTCCATGACGGGCAAGGGAAAAAGAAGACAACTTACAGTTCAGTTGGCAAACTCATTAGTACAAACCCAACAGTGGACGAATCTCGCAGAGCGGGATCACACGTCCATCATGGCGAACGCCAGAAGAAAATGTGATTATGGGTAACGGAAGTGTGACCTAGATACACGGGAACGAGGCGGGATGGGCGATAATAGGCCCAATAAGGGAAAATTTTCGGTTGGCTTACTCTGGCGTATAAACTTTAACAGAGAAAATTCTCATTAATACAGAAACAGCTCACAATTATGTTTACGTAATAAAACTATTGTTCACAGTGCCAAGGAGCAAAGCCTCAGTGGGATGAAGAAGGGGATGGTGAGAGTTACAACACCCTTGCATATACATACAGGATATGAAATTTAATTCAACAGTGCTTATAAAAAAAAGTTTATTCATGAACATTAAATATTTAAAACAGAAAGAAAGATGGAGAAACAAAGCAAATAATTTTTTTCCCCATTCTTCTGAGCCAAGAAAAAATTAACAATATTTGCATTTATTCCTTTTTTTTCATTACATAATTTTAATCCAAGTTTCTGAATGTTACTATAAATTTACAGTATAACATACATGTGATTGTGAATATTTCAGTTGATTCACATTTCTAAATTGCATCAACATTTATAGCTTATGTATCTAGTTTATAGTACCTGTCAACAGAATGGGATGGAGGGAGCAAGGGAGGCAATTAGGGAGGGAGAGAGAGAGAGAGAGAAAGAGAGAAAGAAAGATGGAGAAAGAAAGAGAAAAAGCAGAGGAGAGAAAGAGAGAGAAAGAGAGACCTAGACTGCCAGAGAGAGAGAGAAAGAGAGGCTCTCTGGTAATTACTGCCTGACCCAGCCTGACCCAGACACTCACAGTGGCAGTAGGTCAGACCTGAAGGTGTTATGTAACTGCCCAGTACACTGCATTTATACTGATCTGATGCAAACAATGAAGACATGGTACCTGGAAACTTGAATAAAATCTACAGTTTTTGATCAATTGGTTTCAAATTTCAGATTTTAACAGATGAAATGTTAATGTGTACATGCTGTGAAAATTATATCCACAGCACTAACAGGAAAAATTTGAATATTTATATTTTTTTAAATGGTATCAGGAAAAAAAGAAAAGTATTCTCAGCTATAAAACTAATACATGTGTTAAAATTAATCCAAGGATCAAAACACCCAATATATCATACCAGGAGCAAACTGGAGTTGGGAATGTTTAATTTTATGAACTGAAATAAAGGACCAGCAATATAAATTTGATTATTTAGCCAGTCTCATGTAACAACTGATACAACCATGAGTTATAAGTCAAACAAATTAAAATCTTTAATGAACACTTGTCTGAGTAATATTTTAAATTTTTGACATATTTATTTATTATTTTAATTTTGTAATAAATATAAACCAACAAGTTAAAGACCTGGAAATTTAGATTAATTTAATATAATCAACTCCATCCTTGTCTATCATTATCTTGCTTCATATAATCCCTAATAGTAAACAACAATTTATTTTAATTATTTATTTTTCATTTTTATGGTTGAAATGAAAAATACCCAATGGTGACTGCATGGTGTTATTTGAAATACAATTTTGGCCATCCATGGAAGATCCATAAATGATCAGTAATTGCAAGGTAATCCCCTGTAACTCATTAACTATAAATTCTTTTTCCATTTATTTTTTAAGTTCTTATCATAAACCAAATATTTAAACAAGGGACCTATGGGTCACGACGCTCAGCTGTTATATATGATAAAAAAATATTATTTAGAAATGAGGCACATGCTGGTTTTGTGTGGTAATAAATATAAGCTGTATTATGAGTTGTTGTTGTTTAGCTTATGTATGATTTTGATAGTACCTTTGGAGACAGGGAAGAGGATTGATTTCATTTATTTTATTAACAATTGGAGTACTATTGTCACACAGATTTTGACTTGGCCATATAACTTATAAGCAGAACATATAATATAAGAGTTTAACTATTTATTTAAAAAAATTACAAATATTGTCCCAAATATAATTTTTATTAAAAATAATGAGAGAATCATATGATTTTTTTAAATGAAATATAACTGATATGATTATTAAAATAATATTAAAGAATACATTCATGAAGGCATTCATGAATACAATTTGAAAGTATTTGCACGAGTATTCATATACTTTCATTTTTACCTGAATTCCCATTCTTTATGCAAGAAATTTTATAATGGAGTACATAATCATATTCGTATTTTAAATACAATTACAAAGTATTCGCACCATGTCTGGTATTTATTCAATTTTCACCAAACAATGATGTTGATAATCCAGAATATACAAAATTCACACATTTAAATAATGATCATAAGTACCTGGTTTTATGGTTTTTATTTATATTAAAAAATAACTGTAAAAAATTCATTTTGGACTAATTTCACATCAATGTACACACTAGACACAGTAGGAATCTAGATTAATATTATCAACTGCATCTTTGTCTATCATTAATTTCCTTCATATGATCCCTAATGATTAGTAATGAATAATATGATTTACTTCTTTATCATTAAAATTGAACTGAAAAATGCCATAGGTGACTGCATGGTGTTATTTGGAATATGTGACATTCTACCCATCGATACAAGATTCTTATATCATCAGTAACTGCAAGTTAATTTCCTGTTATTATAAACTAACAAATTCCTTTTCTATGTTTATTGTTATGTTGTTGGTTAAAACTACTAGATGAGTTGGGTTGGACACCTGGATCAACTGTGGCTGGCCATAAGCTGCCTGGATTCCTGTATGCCTCGCCTCAAGCATGCATAATTTGATGAAAGGTCAACAAGGTCAACATACAGGTGACTCAAGAGGGGCTGGAGAGAGCCAAAGTCTGACAGGGTCTCATAAAAAACATTAATAAAAGCTACAATTTTTGGCCAATTTCCTTCAGCTTTCTAAACTAAAAAGCTGAAATCCTTATTAGTGCATGATATGAAAATTATATCAACAGTGCTCACGGGAAACAAACGTGCCATGGTCACAGTTGGGCAAAATTTAAGGTACTAATTTTATATTTATACTAATAACTTATAAAATTTGAAAAATTCAGAACTAATTTTGGGTATTCAATTGAATCTTGATTAAATAATGTTACATCCCTGACAAAAAAATCTCTAGCAATGCCCTTGTTAAGGGAGTAAATATATTTCTTGATTTTTTACAAAGTGCATTATGTTTGGGCCCATAACTTAAAACAATTACGCAATACTGACATCATTCTGGGATGTGCATAGAGAATGAAAAATATGTATATTGTTTATGATTAAAGTCAGATCAGTCGTTTTGATATTAGGCAGTCTTGAAGTGTAACAATGGGTTTTTAATGGAAAAATGAAGTTTTTCATTAATATCTCGAAGGTATTAAGTCCTAGTGACCAAATTCTTGGCATGGTAGGGGATTTTGGAGACATCTAACTGTATGCTGAATTTAAGGAACTTAGAGCTGAAGCTGGGGAGCTGAGCTTTTGCAAACTGCATAACACTAGCTTGATGTAAACAATTTGTTACAAGGTGCTTGAAAACTTGATTAAAATCTACAGTTTTTGATCAACTGGTTTCAAATTTTCGGTGTTAACAGTTGAAATGCTGACAAAAACATGCTGTGAAAATTAAATCCACAGTACTTACAGGAAAAAAACGTGCCATGGTCAAAGTTGGGTAAAATTTAAGGTACCAATTTTTTATTTTTATTAATATTTTAAAAAATTTAAAAGATTTTCATCTAATTTTGGGTATACAATTTAATTTTGATTAATTAAAGTTATATTACTGGAAAAAAGGTCCACAGCTTTAACATTTTTTGTGTTAAGTGATCAAATATCTTTCCTTATTTTTTTCAAAATGCATCATGTTTGGGCCCAGAACTTTTTTAAATTAAATAATACAGACATAATTTCTGGCATGTACATAGGAACTATATAGGGGAATATTTATGGTAAATATGAGGAAAAACAGATGAGTGGTTTTGATATTAGGCAGTCCATAAGTGTGAAAATAGGTTTTTAATAAAAAATTGAGGTTTTTCCTTAATTTCTCAAAGGAACGAAGTTGCAAAGACCCAGTTTTCGGCTTGGTAGGAGATCTTGGGGACATCTAACATTATGCCGAATTTTGGATTCCTAGGTCTTACGGTTTCAAAACGTGCCACATCTACGGACGGACGGACAGACGGACGGACAGACGGACGGACGACGGACAATGGACCACGACTATAGCTCAGATGACTTATAGTCAGCTGAGCTAAAAAAAAGTTTATTGTTATGTTTATGGCCTAAACAAATACTAGTGGAGGGGGTTGGACAGTTAGATCCAGTTGAAGCCACCCAAGAGCTGGCTGGCTGCAGAGTGCCTCGCTTCAAGCATGCATAATTGGCCTGAAAGGTCAATGTGGGGACATAAAAGAGGGGCTTCAGTACAGCCAAAGTGTGATATGGTCTCATAAAAACTTTCATAAAAGCTAGTTTTTGACCAATTCCTTTTATAACTTCAGAATTTAGAAGCTTAAATCCTTACCAGTGCAAGATATGAAAATTAAATCACAGTGCTTACAGGGAAAAAACATGCCATGGCCAAAGTTGGGCAAAATTTAAGGTACTGATTTTATATTTATGCTAATAACTCATTAAATTTGAAAAATTCAGAACTAATTTTGGGAATACAATTGAATCTTGATTAAATAATGTTATATCCCTGGCAAAAAATGTCTACCTTCAGCAATTTTCATGTTAAGAGAGTAAATATATTTCTTGAATTTTTACAAAGTGCATTATGGTTGGGCCTAGAACTGAAAACAATTACACGATACTGACATCATTTCTGGCATATGCATAGCGAATGTATAGAAAAATATGTATATTATATATTATCAAAGTCAGATCAGTGGTTTTGATATTAGGCAATCTTAAAGTGTAACAATGGGGTTTTAATGGAAAAATGAAGTTTTTTCTTAATATCTCGAAGGAATGCAGTCCTAGTGACCAAACTTTTAGTATGGTAGAGGATTTGGGGGACATCTAACTGTATGCAAATTTTAAGGAACTTAAAGCTGAAGCTGGGGAGCTGAGCTCTAGTAAACTGCATAACACTGGCTTGGTGTAAACAATATATGACATGGTGCTTTAAAACTTGAATAAAATCTACAGTTTTTGATCAACTGGTTTCAAATTTTTTGTTTTAACAGTTGAAATTGTAACAAAAACATGCTTTGAAAATTAAATCCACAGCAGTTACAGGAAAAAAACGTGCCATGGTCAAACTTGGGCAAAATTTAAGGTACCAATTTTATATTTTTGCCAATATTTAAAAAAATTTAACAGATTTTGATCTAATTTTTGGTATACAATTCAATTTTGATTATTTAAAGTAGTATTACTGAAAAAAAAATTCCTACCTTTAACACTTTTGGTCTTAAGTGACAAAATATCTTTCCTCATTTTTTTACAAAGTCCATTATATTTGGGCCCATAACTTTTTTAAATTAAATAATACTGACTTAATTTCTGGCATGTACATAGGAACCATATAGAGGAATATTTATGGTAAAAATGAAGAAAACCAGATGAGTGGTTTTGATATTAGGCAGTCCTGAAGTGTGAAAATAGATTTCTAATAAAAAATAGAGGTTTTTCCTTAATATCTCGAAGGAACGAAGTCATATTGACCCAATTTTTGGCATGGTAGGAGATTTTTGGGACATCTAACTGTATGCCGAATTTCAGATTTGTAGGTCGAACCGTGTCGAAACGTGCCAGTCTTACGGACGGACATCCAGACGACGGACAATGGACCACGACTATAGCTCAGATGACTTATAGTCAGCTGAGCTAAAAACAAGTTGTTGCACAAAAATTGACTGATGGATGTGTAGATGATACAATATACTGAATCTTTGATATTCCACTGTATGTGGCATTAGTTTATTATCAATATCTATTAATCTAATCATAAATGTCACACAAAATGTAAAACCAACTTTAGGCAATTTCTCTGAGCAAACAAAATGCTTATTTCTATCATATGTAATACATACTTGAGTTGGAACCAGTCTGCTGGGAGTACTGAAAATGGCATTGTACGCCCGTCTCTATGACTGACTTAGCCCATAAGAATGAACTCCTCAATTGCTTTTTTTTAGTGACTGACGCAATGTGGTGTCCATAGATTGCATCTGCAGTTAACTGTGATTATAACACTCCATACACATCTATGAGATTTAACATATATCCATTGATTAATGTTCAGTACATCTATGTGTATTGTATATTTGACCACTAGAAAACATTACTGTTCTGTTCTCAGCCCTATTTTGCACCCAAGAATTTAAAATATGAACATAATAGTACACAGGCCTAAAGCCTTATACAGGACTACCACCAAATGCAAGATGTCTACCAGGGGCTGTTAATGCTTCAATTCTCTCTGGACAAATAATATCAGTTGTTGATGTTACAGGTGCTTCACGCTTTCCAGAATGGTTATTTTTATTACAGGCCTTTCGACATACAACATTAAGTGAACATTGGTTTATTAAAACCATAGAAAATATTTTTATTCAATTTCCTTTCTAAGAGTAACAGATCGTATTGTGCTATAACCCCAGTTAGCCCTTTGGTGGGCCGGCGACGCAACAAAAACCAGAAACCTGTTGCGTCGCTGTCGGCGGCTATGATTGGCTTAGAGCAGCGGTGCCATTATAGAGCAGGGAACCAGTCTATTTCGTCACATGAACCAAAAACACTGGTGTTTTGGGTGTTTAGGGAGAACGTGTCAAAAGACAACCCGTACCCACACAACCCAGGTGCACAGCTGTTCACCTGTATTTCACCATGTTAGCATTTCGACAAGTTACAACCGGTCCCTACCAGTGCCTACAGCATATAAATCATGGAACAGTTAATTTAATTACATGTTATAATGGGCAAATTTCCCTGAATTACGTAGTTATCTCTCCGTGCGGCAATGGATTACCCGCCAAAAGGGTAATTTCATTTTTAGACATTCGCCAATGCGTTGTCCGTATGCCTTTAATCCCCATATTTCGCTCACCTCGAACAGTTCGATGCAACTTCTTTACAAAGAACGCATGTGACCAATATAAGATCAAATTTACAGATTAACACACATATAAGCGACTTAATTATAGCAGAGACAATATTTGATAATGGAAACTACCTTACCTACACGGGTAAAAAACATTCAAGGCAACACACGACTTTCATACAAAACTGTCCCATCCATCCGAGTCCGATTAGCGGCTGTCGTAAAAGACAAAGAATCATTAAGATTAAAATATCACACAAAAACCCATTTAACACAGGAAAATATGATAAAAATCAAGTTTTCTTATATAAATCACACTTTTAACATTAGATTTTTTCCAATCATATGAAAAAATATTATGTTATAAAATCAATCTATTGTCGCGACATCTGGTGTGTAATTCCGAATACAGGACATTTCGGTCCCATGCCATTTCGGTCCTGGGGCCGATTGAGGTTTGCCAATTACCGTTTCGGTCCCGCGTGGTAGCCGTTACGGTCCCTCCCATATAACCTATCGCGTCTATCAAATCGGTCCCGCTTCGTGAAAACGAAAGAGATGTTGCATGCACAAGTTATAGCCATGCAGACCAGCACAAATATACCTATGAAATTCTATTTTTTATCAACATGCTCACGGGATTAATTTTTTTAATGTTTAATTATTCACTTGAAATAATAACAAGGCCTACGTACTCTTTTAATTTTTGGTTAGAGAATAAAATTTGTATTCGTTTTCACAGCTGTTGACGTTGATTATTCCGATTCACTTAATACTGTTATTCATTTGACAGAAAATCTTTTTCTCTCGGATCGTGACATCATATCTTTGAGAATAAACAACTTTGAGACTGCATGGTTCACGTTCATTTGATCAAAGTGCTTTTTGATTTATTATCATAAAATATGTGTATAATTATATTGGCCCTACCATCACCGTGTTTAGAATTGGATTAAAGAGGTGGGACAGGAGTGAATTTGTCTGTATAATAATGAAAAACTGTAACAGTCATTTATTCCTAAAATACCAAGGATTTTTTTTATTTATTTGAACAAGTGTACTTGATTATATTAATGTACATCATATATATATATATAAAATTGTGGTTATATATAGTAATAATATAATATATAAGAAATTAAAAGTATTTGTAATTAATGAAATGTAATAGACACATATCTGTGAATAATTTCAGAGTTACATGGAATAATATATATAGGTATTAATATTACCCTTTTGGGTATAAGCTAGCCTGGCTCGAGAACATTTCATGTCCTCAGCATTCACAATACCCCTGTACATATATATTATCTGCCATTTATTGCTCTTCAACACCGTTATCTATCCCCCCCCCCCCAAAAAAAATGATGATATAGGAATATTTTACGTATTTTTAGAACATAGCTCACGCTATACTCACTCAAATATATAACTTGTATACTAGAAAGGTTGAAGGAGTAATTGATTTTCTTTGAATGAATATCACATTTTTTAGCAACATTACATAACAACATTGTTACTTTTCACTTTTAACGGTGGTAAAATATCAATGAACGGTGTTTAAATAGAAGGGTGACAGGATTTATTTAATATCTTATAATTCTACAAACTGCCATTATTATTCAGAATTTCATCGTTTTTGTCGGAATCGCTGTGCTATGTAATTTATGATATTAATCTTAAAAATGTTATAAAAGTAGTCTGCATCCTTTTAGTATATAACTTTGACAATGGCTTCATATATTATAAATAAACACCGTTTTCATTAATCAACACCGTTACATTTTGAAAATGGGTATAGTTTCAAGAAAATATAAGGACTTAAAACATATTAGAAAATGCTTTTCCATCCCGCCTTTATATTAACCCAGGTATATTGCTATATTTTCCTTCCATATATTGCAGGATATACCTTCAATGGACTGCGGCGGTATTTTGTTTCAGGATATAAAAGTTACTCATAAAATTAAAAATATAAATTTTGCCGGTTTAATATATATATATATATATATATATATATATATATATATATATATATATATAATTCATCGTACAGGTGTACCTGTATTATTTTTTTCCAAATTCCTTATATATGTGAACCATGAAACTGCCAAAGTAAATATCCAATTCAATCTTCCATAAAACTTTCAAGGCACTGTTTAAAGTCTGTAACGGTTAAATTATATAGTCCTAAATTAAAGGGGAAAATTAAAGAAAGAATTTAAGAGCATATACTTTACAGTATGGTGTGCATGCAGTTCATTTTTATATCATTTTAAAAAGTTATAACAAAGTATGAATTTTCAGAATATTGGTGCTGTTTACTTCATATTAAAATTTCCCCTTAAAGGAGAAAATTAAACAACGACTCTAAGAACATATACATCATATTTAATTTGATGAAAAACTGAGGTTTAGGCCTATATCAGTTTAAGCATGCAGAGTTTCATCCAATTAAGGTAAATACAGAATATGGGTGCTGTTCACATTAATATTTCCCCTTAAAGGATAAACTTGTATACAGAGGTTGAAAAAAAATAAAATACTTACCCCTTTAACCTGCGTTTGCGAATCTTGGTAGCTTTGCATGCCTTTGGTCCATGCATGCAGCGAGTTAATCGAACAAATGAATCGATTCGAGTTTATCAGAGAGATGTAAACAGTCGAGTAGTTGCTTGTACAGTGATATGGTCCGAGTTAAATATCAATGATTTATATATTAAGAGAAACTAAATATGAAACTAAATATGTAAATATGAACGACATATACATAATATTTATTTAAAAGATGTACCTATCTATATAATTCCCCAGTCTGATACTTCACTATAAAGATATAGGATAAAATAGGCCTTCATTCTTCACAAAGCACTGGTCGTATCATAATTTTCCATAAGCCTACATGTTTTAACCATTGTTTGGTAAATTTACTTGTACTACCACACCCATTGATAAATAGATCGATTTCTGCATGTTATAACAATTCATGCTGGCATTGTGCTTTTTTATTAGCAAACGATATACATATATACATATAAAATAGTTATAAGTTAATTGATGTGCAATACACTGACGAGTACGAATTTGCGATAGCAGGACTAGGAAACTATATCAAAGGTACTTCGATCGAACATAACAAGAACGAGTGTTACACTTTTTGAATGTCCTGACGATGATGGTATTTGCATGTGTTGTAATGATAAAGTAAATATAACTTTCATGATGATGATAATGCTTTATTACAGACTCACGGTCCATATACATATATGTATAGGTCATTTTACACGTAAAATGCATACACATATATACTCATTTTTATTTGAAATTAAATAACCATTGATAGTTAAAACAAAAACTATGAATATTTCCTTAATCAAATGAACCCTGGTATTATCTGAAATGAAATATAAATTACAATATCAACTTAACAGTAACTCTGACGACTGTAAATATCACTATGGATATAACATACATAAAACTGAAAATAAGTAAGAAGAATGGGGGAATCAATATTTTATTTGTTCCATAGTAAGTACATTCTAAATTCAACAACATATATGACTCTAACGTTATACATTCACAATGAAACTTGAATAATGTACATGCAATTTGTGCATTGAACATCTCTTTTCTTCACGAAGTGGGACCGATTTGGCAGATGCAATATATGGGCGGGACCGAAACGGCTACCATGCGGGACCGAAGCGGTATTTTGCAAACCTCAATCGGCCCCGGGACCTAAATGGCATGGGACCGAAATGTCCAGACACCGTAATTCCATAACGGAACTGTCTAAAACGCGGAGAATCCGCGGAGAGATGGAGAATTCGCGGAGAATTTGTGAAGACTTTGCGGAGAGTTTTTATATGCAATGATCCTTTTAAATACACATAAAATCATTTAAAATCTCCAACTATACTACTCTTAACATATTTGCGTGCTGTTAAATGACCGAAATAAGTAAAAAATCCGTAAATAATTAAGGATTTTACATTATTGTTTTATTTATTTTTAAGACAAATGCAAATTTAAAATGAAACGAGTTATTACAGTTTTTTTTCTCTCTTTTTTATAACACCCAATCATGTCCTCGAATACATCTTCTATCCCACATTCACATTTAATCCCAATGGTTACAGTTGCTTTATATTTAGGCTTTGGTATTCTGGGAGAAAGTTTTGTTTTAGGAAATGGTGTATAAATGCCTGAACTGAAACAAGAACAAGAAAGTGTTTTTGCATTAATCCTTGGTTAAAATGAAACAAAAATCAGCTGCATTTGCAATCGCCAATAGCCCACAGTCTCCTGATGCTATTCGTTGTCTCTTGCGTGGCACAAAAAAAAATCTTAAGAGAAGAACCTGCTTGCCCAAACAACTGAGAGCTGAATTTTACATAAATGTACAGTTTTTTAGTTATTTCTGTCATTTAACAGTGAACAAATGTGTTATGAGTGATATAGTTGGAGATTTTAAGTGATTTTAATGTGTATTTTTAAAGTATCATTGCATATAAAAACTCTCCGCAAATTCTTCACGAATTCTCCAACTCTCCGCGGATTCTCCGCGTTTTAGACAGACCCTTTCATAATTATCGGTGGGCAGCTGATCGAGAAGGGGTCCATGCAATATGGAGATCAAAGACACTTTTTGGACTTTGAAACATATGATAATTAAAGAAAACGCGAAATTAAAGAGTAGCATTTTTTTCTGTATGCGAATAAGGCGTCAAGTACTGACTCAGCCAAAATATAGTAACTTTTTATCGGCCTATTCATCAGCAAATACCTGGACAAAACATTTCCCGCCAAACCACGTGCGTGTTGGCCATTATCTAATTATCAGCTAGGCCTATCAAGGTTCTTACTATTTTAATCACTTCGTTAAAAAAAGGAGAAAACTTTGGGCCTTAAGTTACAGATTAAACTGTTCAGCACTCAAAAATTCATTTGGACCCCCTTCCATGACTATAATAGTCCTATATAGCCTAATCTTATATATATATAGTTTAGCCTAACTGGAACAAATACATTTTAGCCTACTACCAGTATTTTGAAGATATGTTAGCCTTAATTAATATAGAAAAATAATAAAAGTTTTCAAGATTTGTATATAGGGGCTGGGCATATGCTTGCTGCTTGGCCTATATTCACAAGTTGAATAAAACTTCGTTAAGTTGTAGGTCTAAATTGACTATATATCCTGTACCCCTGTCCACCTGATTTTTCGCGATTATCTCTACATAAGACAAAATTGGCACACAAAATTTGCACCATTGGCATAAAGAGGCAAAAGCGTAATTTTTTGTACCTTCCCTACTCACAATATAAATACAATTTACTTTACGGCCTGGTTGACATTTCTCAAATATATCCGTGGTTCATGGCGTCCCTAATATACGGCCATTGTGTATCCTCCTTGGATATGGATATAAAAAAATGTGACGTAACAGTGAAGCGCGTGCACGCGGAGAATACAAGTCTCGCTGTAAACAGGGGTCGGCAGCTCTTGATTATTGGTTCCGTGAATGTTGGTGCCTCTTTAGTACGTCACGTCTATTATGATGTCATCACTATCCCCTGATATGCCCATTTAACAGATTAGTGGCAAGATTTCGCTAAAGAATAGACTAGTTACTCATAAAATGGTTTTAAATTGTTTAGGCTATAATTTCCATAATAGTTAATTACGCTTTTCCCCAAGGTCAAACAGTTTTGGCGTTCTTTGATTCACAAATAAATAATCGCGAAAAAAACAGGTGGACAGGGGTACTGGAAAGGAACAGAGCTAGGCTACTAAAGTATAGGGAACATTTCCTAAAACATTGGGATGGATCAGTGAGACGTGAGAGTGGATCTGGCACCTAATACAGCAAAGTCGCACTTTTGTGTCCTGTTTTTCCTTCAAAAAATATATTCCAAAAATAACTATCCACCTAAAACTGCATGTTATAGGCTAAATTCTTTTCTGCCTTATGACCAATTGCAAATGATTTACAAAACTTTTTAAAATCTATTAAAAACATTTAATGTTATTTGGATAAACTAACCGAAAGAGATTTCTATACGTTAACTATATTAGCGCGTGAGATAATGATGTGGGTGATATAACCATGCATGGACAAATAAATAGGTTGACTAATTAATTGAAGTATAACAGGGTCAATGTTATTTGCTATATTTATCCACCAGTGAAAACCAGGGAACACGGAGATATAGTGCATATATATTAAGCGCGGAACCATGCACGGGGGGGGGGGGGGGGGCTTTTTTAGACAAATCTTATGCATAAAGGGGTTTTTTGGGAGTCGAACCCCCTCCCCCCCCCTTCCTGCTCTCAACCAACGACCTTTTTAGACAATTTTTATGCATGTACCCATTGACCCCTCCCTGCAAAAAATCTTGGATCCGCGGCTGTATATACGATACAGCTATAGGCCTAGGTTACCTGCATGAATTCAGCATGCAAGTGATCCGCAATTAATATACCTTTACATATTGCACAAACTACCCTAGAATACCTTGTAGAATACCTTGTAGAATACCTTATTTTTTAATGGATTTTAATGCAATCACGTGGAACAATGGGCCATGGGCCTCTTATGGAACAACTAATTACTTTTTAACGATTAGTGTGTTAAATGTTGGGTGGATCTTTATGCAGATTTTGGCGGAGATATATATATACGCTCTAAGATTGCTCTTTAATAATGATCTAAACGTCTTAACGCAGTCTTTGTGCCTTGTCAGAGTTATCATGATTTAAATTTTATCATACTGACCATCCTGAGGTGCTTTGTCGCAAGATTGTCCCCTGAAGTTAATCTTTATACATATTATAAGCCCTCGATTTTGTTGGTATCTAAAATAAAAAAAAATAATGACAAAAAAACTTTGGAAAAAAATGACGCCAAGATTTTGGAATGGTTAAGGGTTAAATACAACAAAAAAAGTAAAAAAATATGGTGTCCATCTTTTACAAAGAATAATGCTCGGCGACATATGCTCCCGGACAAGTTTTTGAAAAGTGAACAGGTGAAT
This sequence comes from Sipunculus nudus, assembly GCA_026874595.1. Classification (NCBI taxonomy): domain Eukaryota; kingdom Metazoa; phylum Annelida; class Sipuncula; order Golfingiida; family Sipunculidae; genus Sipunculus; species Sipunculus nudus. Next base: position 14,899,555 of record CM049321.1, read on the forward strand.
GTGGATGGTTCACGGAAAGGAAAAATGACGAACATTTGATGCTCCATCTGTCCTAAAAAGTGAATGGGATGGGGATTTCCAACAGTCTTGTTTCCTTCATATAATTTATTTCTTAGATCGCATAAGTAAATATGATCATAACTTCTCACGATATTTAACCAAATACTGGACCTGTATTATTTATTCAACAAGTGAGTCTAGAATTTTTCTCAAAAGCTTCCCGGTTCTTTGAAAATATACTGAAATCATCACAAAAGTAAGACGGTACCAGCCTATTAAAACAGCTGATTGGGACTAGTCCGTAGTCAATCGTCTGATTTGTCAGAAGTTTCCCAGAAAGTTGCTCATCTTGTTTATTTCATGACCTCATCATCTGGACTGTCCAAGCGTCAGACATGTGGTCAAGGGTCAGCTACAGGAGACGATGATCAGTGTGACGCAGATCAGTGTGATCAGTGTGTGGAGGTATATATACACTCTAGTAAGGTGGGTGACAGGAGGACAAAAATATAATGTTTGTTAGTAGTTTCCCAGTTCATATATTCACATGGCAGTGCTGACGATCTCAAGCAGACAAGTTGTGTGATAATCATCTGCTGTGCTTGTCCTGTACCATGAATGAGACGGGCTCTGGATGTAAGTTGTGTAAGGAATGTCATCTGGTGACCACGACCAGTGGCGGATCCAAGGGGGGGGGGGGGCACAGGGGGCGATCGCCCCCCCCCCCTAGATTTTTTTCAGGCTCATGAAAATTGCAAATTGTTTCAAGGTTTTCTGGGAAAAGGTACTTTTTTTACCTTGCCTTTATTAACTTCTTCACAGTGAAATATTACATCAAGAATTCAGGATAATCAGCACTGCATTAAACACACACGGAACAAACAGTACCAGAAATAACAACTTGTCACATGAGTAAATGCCCAATGAATAAAGTCTTACATCTCCGATATTGTGTCCACTTGAAGCTAGTCCTTGTACTGGCAGCGCTGGAAGATAAAGTCCAGTACACCAGTGTCTGGACGATTCATATACCAGGAAGTCATGAAGTATAACAAGGTGACAAATGGTTAACTTTTAGAACTTTTCAGACAAACTGAAGTGATTAAGGCCTATATTCTAAAACTTCTGCTTTGTTTCCAATTTATCAGAAACAAAAAAAGTCTGGTTTAAGTGCCCGAAAATGCTCAAATGTGATTTCTTAAACATCATATCTTCAAAAAATTTCCTCACTGTGTGAGGGGATAACCCCTCCCATACCCTCAATACAACAAACAGAAGAGCCCGAAAATGCTCAAATTTGACTTCTTAATCATAATATCTTCAAAAAATTTCCTCACCGTGTGAGGGGGACACCCCCTCCCACACCTTCCCCCCTCGGGCGCTACGCGCCCTCGTCCACCATGCAAGCTAGAATCTGAGCCGTTGCCCCCCCTAGCAGTTTGTTCTGGATCCGCCACTGACGACAACTGCAGTGCCAGTGTGCCATGACTGTTACTCGGTGTGGCTCAAAAAGAAAGACATTAGATAATATATTGCAGGTAAAGTTTTGACAATTGCTAATTGGGTCAAAGGGACTTGTACAAATATAACAGGTATGTTAAATATACATGACATTTATACTACTATCGTTTCTGGGAATATTCCATTCTAATACCATTTGCTTACACCTGCAGGCCTACACAACGTGGGAAATAAATTAATTGGCATTGGGTGCCTCCTCAGCCTGTAGCCATACCATGCAATTTCATAAATCAAGATTTGTCAAGTTTCCAACTGATGTTTCTCCTTCTTTTATTAGGATCTCTGGTCACACAGGTTTAAAATAGTTGACAGCTAGACTTAACTCTCACACAGAACTTAATAACATATAAACAGGTTAATTGGAAATTCAAGCCATATGTGCAGGATTGTTTTCCTGGGAAAGTAATTGTGCTTGTAGAGATAAATTCATTCATTTTATTTACTTATGTTGCAGCTTAGGTGGAAAGTGAAATATAATTATATAAGCAAGAGTAGAATTGCTAGTAATGGCATGGACTGTTATTGAGTGCAAATTTTTGGTCAAGCCTTCCTTAATTTATTCAATGTTCCTAAAAGAGGCTCACTTAAGTGCACTCAACTTCTCAAGTTACATATTCTCTGAGATTAAACATATTTCATACATTTGTTTTCAGTACCAAAGAATCCTATTAACCTAAAGCAAATCCTTTCTGTAGAAACTGTTGAAGTTAGAGTACAACTAAATCTGGGAAAGATATAGCATGTACAAGTATTGTAAATGTAATAAGTGTTAAAATTTGTCCAAAATTTAAAATAAATATAAACAGTTAAGGGTATACAGAATTTTATTAAGTGTTAGTTTAATAATTACAATAATATATTTGCTTTCACATCCAATTTAACCGACCATATGAGAGATAGGTAGATATGATAAAGTGCTGTTCAAAATGACAGGGTCATTATAAATTACAGTGTAATCGACCACCCAGCTGTAATGACCATCCCCGCAATGACGACCATTTTTTATGGTCCTTGACCAATGTAAATCAACATAAAAACCTTACACAACCACCTGCTAACAGGACCACCTGCTAACAGGAACACCTGCTAACACAACCATCTTGGCTGTTCCCAGAGGTGGTTGTGTTAGTGAGATTTCACTGTATTTGAATATGTGCTAATATTTTCTAATGTGTAACTTTACATTTTTGTCACATGGAAACTGCATTGAGTATTTAGACATAAATATTAAATAATAAATATAGTTAAGTACAAGACTTACTAAAACATCTATAAATTGTGATTGCACCACACAAAAGCCAATATTTGTATTGTATTGTAATATTTAATATATTTTTTCAGAGCTACAGGATGGTCAGAGGATTGAAATGACTGAAGAAATGAGCTGAAGCATGATGAACAGCACACAGCATGATGGGTGGGCATATCCCACTCGTGGCAATTTCAATCACAGTCTCCTGTCAATCAAAGAACAGCTGCAGGAGCGAGATCTGTCAGCCATGAAGTTCCTGTGTCGTGACATCATCAAGGCAAACCCACTGGAATCAATTAATGACAGCTTTGAGCTCTTCACCACCTTGCAGCAGATGAACTTACTTGGTCCTGGTCAGACCGGTCTTCTTGTGGAGATGCTTTATCGTATTGAACGTGTCGATTTGGTCGGACATTTTGGATGTGACGCAAAGATTCTTGAGAAGCAACATGGTGGCTATGAAACTCACTTTACTCCTTATAGGTGAGAATTAAACAGGGTTCTAAGTTAACACTCAAACAGGGTTCAACACTGAAACAGAGTGGTTTAAAGGGGCCTCTGTTTATTACCAGGTTTGTTAAATACACATGAAATAGTGTTTAATCCTTAAATATTATGGTATTTTCTAATTTTTGGTTCTAAATCTGTTTGCTTATTCTTGTACATAAGTGAAAAAAAGCTCACACTGGGCACAATTAGTGAAGCAAAACATAAACATAGTGAAGATGGCACCTGCTGGCAGTACTGTGCAACTTCCAAAATCAGGATTTTTCAAGCAATCAACTCTGTTTCTTCTTTCAATTTTCTCCTTATATTTTGGGCCTTAATTGATTCCAGTATACAAGATCATGCAATCTTGTTATGGAAAGCGGACCTTTGTGGATGAATTAATTGACACCATAACCAAAATAATAATGTAAAACAGGTACCTTGGAGATAGTAGGACTGTGTGCTGGTATATGGTTTTAATTTGAAACTTTTTAAATCAGCCAAAATGAACAAATAGTTCGAGATATGGAGATTTTTTTTGCAAATGATTATGTATCTATAACATTGCATTCAAACATTTCAGGGTTTGAAATTAACACTGAAACAGGGTTTGACATCTCTCATTGTAGCTCTCATTTGAATTGAAGGCTGCCAAACAAATAATATGTATCTCCACGTTTGCATATAATATTAACCTCCAATAAGACCCAACTGGGTTCTACATATCAAAATTATGGTGAATTATCATCACAGATACCTTAAAATATAAAACACATTCATATACAATCACTTAAAGGTGAAATATACTCACATATAAAAGAGGCTGGATCTGTTTCAACATGGAATTGTAGCCTAAAAAAACTTTTATCTCATTTTTCATCTGTGTTAGGATTCTACTATTCCGCTTGGCATTGGAGCTGACCAAACAACATATCATACAGATGAAGCTGCTTCTGTATTACAAAATACCAAAGGGTCTGCTGGAACAGATAAATGATGCAACCAGCCTGCTGGAACAACTGGAGAAGATGAGGATGATTATGGAGGAAGACCTGGGAATGCTGATGGAGTTGCTGACAGGCATCAAAAGAGAGGACCTGGTAAACATTGTGACAGATTATGAGAGTAAGCATCTATAACACTCCTAACATAAGGGTCACATTTCTTTTATAAAAGGATACTTTGTGTGTGGAGTTGGCTATTCAGTTGTGGCTGGCGCATACAAAACCTGACTGACTATCATGGTCAGCTGATTTTCATGGTTAGACTTTACTTTGCAAAATGTTGGCTGCCTTCAAATAGCATTAAAATATTGCATGAGCATACACATAATACAAATAATCTATTTTACTTAAAGCAACCTATTCACCTTCCTTGTCTATAATGTGTTTTCTGGCTTTCTTTCCATAACACTAGGTTATTCCTGTTAAGAAATGTTATTATAACGCCTCTGTGACAGATGTTTTAGCTTGTAAATCTCCAAGCTGTTTATAAACACAACAATGTTGACAAATGGGAAAACCATATAACCTGAGGAGGTTTTTTCATATGTGTAAAACTTGAAAGGTCACTAGATGCCAGTGCCCTTTGGTTTATCTGACTTGATGCCAAATGTCCTTGTTGAATGTGTTTGAATTATGTACCTCGCATGTTAAAAACATGTGGATATAAAAAAAAGAACTGCCTGTTTGTGATGAGACTGGCCTATTTTAATTAAAGATTGAAGAGTTAGTTTACTTAATAGATGCCATGTATCAGATTTGGTCCCTTTAAAGAAAGATGTTTATTTTTTCTCAAATTATTGCATCATATCCATAACTAATCCTCAATAAAATACATACTAAAATACATACTAAAATACATAAGTTTTCATATATTGGTAGTTTTAGCAGCCAAATTAAAATACATTGCCTATTTGTAGGCCTATTTTTTGTCAAATTAGACCAGGCTGCCCAAATTTGGCCCATTTAAACTGAAAAAAAAATATGGTGAAAATGCAGATAAACTTGGTTAAGCTCAACTTGAACCTGTCTAAGATGACAGCAGGACAAAATGATGGGAGTACCAGGCTCAGTACATTGGCACTGAACTTTAATGAGGGTAATAATATGTAAATAAATGTAATAAATTATCAGTCCCTCGAGATCTGGTTTTAAGGTTTTCTATACAAGGGGTTACATTATCCAGAAAATGTAACCTATAATCAAGACATCAACGTGATATTTTTACCAGAAGGCATAATGTGTGATAAAGAGATTACAGTAAAAATTGTGTTTGCTTGTGTCCATAGATCTCACTAGTAATGATGCTGTTTTGTTGAAGGATTACGGGTCACAGGTCAACTACCATCAAGTATTGCCATCAATGAACAGGGACCTGAACAGAAACGCATTGCTCCCTTGCAAGTAATGCTGGGTCTCCCAACGAACCCTGGGAATCACCAAGAGAGACCAATCAGAGGTGAGATACTGTACATGGCTCCATATTCACTGGGTTAATTTCACGATTCCCACAATTTGTGAGGGTTTAAACATTTACTATCATACGTTACATTAACTTACACAATTTACCTGACCATTATTATATCAAATTCCTAATAACATGCACACAAAATCTTAATAATTTTAAAAGGTTCTAAGTAAATATGGAATAAATGAAAAATCATCTTGAATGTTGGCAGATACTATGGTTGGCTTCATATTCGCGACGTTAAATATTCGCTATGTTCACCGTTACAGTCTTTTGTGAGGGTTTGATTTTCGCGATTCACCATATATAACTTGCACAACCATTGTAACATTTAACCATAATATATCACCTATGACCTTATATTCACACAAAACCTTAACCTTGTACGAGGAGGAAAGAGACATCGGACAAGTGGCAATTTGTCATGCAATAGTGGCAAATATACAAGATCACTGATATTATTAATTACAATTATCAATTATCAGTTATCAATCTTTGAATTAAAGGTAACATAAAATGTATCATTTCCTCATAATAAATACATTTATGATACAAAAAGGCACTTTTCACTCCTTCCTATCACAGGAATGACTTAAATTTTTCATGAATATGTATTTATTATGGGGAAATGGTACCATATGCAATACCAAATGAGTTGGTAAAACATCCAATGTTTCACTCTTGTGATAGTAAAAGCATGGATTCAATATGGGCTGGTAAAGTTTAGGATTGCAATCTCGGCTGGACAGATCTAAGATCTGTCCAGCCCAGATTGCAATCCTAAAGCAAGAAAGACAGGATTGCAATCATAGCTGGACTAAACTGTGATCACAATCTGGGCTGGAGGGATCTAAGTCTGGCTAGCCTGGATTGTGCTCACAGTTTGGGCTGGCATGAACTGCGATCGCAATTTGGGCTGGACAGATCTCAGATCCTTCCAGGTAGCAATCTGGGCCCTGACATATTCATAGCAAAGATTTACATATCAAAGATACAGCAATATTAACTAATACTTTGCCAGTAGTAAATATCTGCATGCTACAAGTTATAAAGGTGACACAAAACTGACTATAAGTATTAATGAAATATTACCTGGTTTTCCCTATATGACAATAAATTTTCAGAACAAGTTATTGTGTCTCCATGCTATTGAACTAACTACACCTTCAATAAGGGTTTAGCAATGGCAGGTCAAACTGCTATGTTGAGACTTATAATGCATTTAAGGAAAGTCAGCATGAAACGGGTGACAAGCTAGTTATATTCTTTATTAATAGAGAATTCATACAATTGAAGGTCGCAACATACGTCAGCCTGTGAATAGAGGAAACACCCAGCCTGATGGACCTTATCCAGTCTATTGCTACAATATGACACAAGAACCCCGAGGTCAGTAAACAAGCCTATAAAGACACGTATTTACTTATGCCTTAAATACACCCCTCAATTCAGCAGTTGATATACACACTGCAGTCACCCCCGATCTCCTTTTGTTTAACCGCTGCTTTGTATAGCAAGGTTCTCAGGGTTACAACACCAGGGTGGGCACAGAGCAAAGAACTATAATCAGACCAATGAGAGCGTGGTGTCTTATTATGCATCCAGCTCCAAATTTTAACATGCAACACCAGCTGTCATTCACACCCAGTCTGATTACACCGTTTCTGGCACAATGTCAGGATTTGGACCAACAAGAGCGGGTGTCACATGTTTAAAATTTGCCCTCATCATTTTGGTTACAATTCTTTGCTTTGTGCTAGAGCCTGGTGTCGCCGCCACTTTGTGCTGCCAAGTTATGATCAAACTGAGTTGACCAAGTTTAACAAGAGCAATGCTGATATTTCATAAAACCAAAGTGAGCCAATTTTGTGCAGCTCAGTTAATGGCTTAAGAAAAAATTTATACAAAAACATATATCGTCATATGGATAGGCTTTCAGCTGACATTTTGCAAGATGAGTCGAGCCATGAAACTCCGCTTACTACTTAATTAATAAGTCAGTAGTCTTTTTGTCCAGGAGAGTCTTGTTTGTGTTGCCAACATATGCCACTGGGCTCTACTCTGTGCTAGTCCTGGTGGTGTAACCCAGACAACCTTGCCATACAAAGCAGTGGTTAAAACAAAAGGAGATCTTGGACCACTGCAGTGTATTAATGTGAGGACCGTTATGAGAAAATATCACTTGCAATGGCCTCAGGGGCTCAGATGGGGATGGAACCTGAGACCTCCAGAAGTGCTCATATAATTAATTAAACAATTTCTAATTATTTTATGCTTTTACCCCTCTTTGCCTGTTGATTTTTATCGTAAATCTCCAAAGATTTTCTAAAATGTTGTAACAGATGAAATATATTAAGAAACTGGGTGGTTTAAAGTTGAATATTAACTGTGTAACAAAGATTATCTCACGATACAGTATATATCTCAATATTTCACTAATGATATAATACATGATACAATACTGATATGATATACAGTGAAACCTCGTTGTGTTGAACTCTGTTAAGTCGAATTCCCGCATATGTCGAAATCGAATGTCGGGTCCCTGCAAAAAACAGTTAAAACCTTATTTATTTAACTCCTCTTGTGTCAAAGTCGGATGTGTCGAAAACCCTGATGTGTCGAGGTGTTTTGTTGGTCCCCAGCTAATATATCTATCGCTTAATTCGAAGTCATGTTTGGGTAACAGTTGTGCATGGCCCGTCAATCATGATTGGGCCGTGATAACCAGTCATAATTAATTAATACCGAAAAGGCTTTCACTCATTAAGCGCGATGGGTCTGTCACTCGACTCGAGGTCACGCTGCTTTAATGTATTGACAACAGTTGTGCACTGTCCAACAACCATATACCTTCGGCCGCATTGACCAGTTACATAATTAATACCAGCAAAGATCTTACTCAACAAGCGCGATTGCTTACATACCTAATCCGTTGTTTACCTATTTGGCCAATTAGTCACTCACGATCATGCCTTTCTTCTCTCACCGACAAAGCATAAATGAGAAGTTATTGATCAACCAAACATAATCAATCCTTCCCTTTGATGTGTCTGTGTATATCTCTGCATATATAATATAAAGGGAGGAAGATGAGATCTATATCAGACTGACTCTTATTTACTATACAGCTGTATACGTTATACTGTATTAAAGCTTCACTTTATATTGTTTGTGTCCTGTTTGCTATGGGGTCGCGGCCTGCTAAGCGTAAACTTGATGTAAAGACCATATAAACCTTTGCTCAATCCCTCTTTCTTTCTCTGTCTTTCTCACCACACACATTATTTTTCTGTTTAAGTTTGAAATTCTTTAACACTTAAAGATATCGTCTCAACAAATTAAAAGAAAGAAAAGAAATAATAATAAGAAAGCTAAAGGATTCACGAAAACATTTGAGAGAACTTTATAATATAGGCCCCGTACATGTGCAGTATTTATTGATAATAATCAAGGCTGGAGACGGTTGAATATAATAAACACCGGTTGTCTCAAACTCCGGTTGTGTCGAAATAAATTCCGCAGTCCCTTCGACTTCGACACAACGAGGTTTCACTGTATATTATAATTAGATTCCAAGCCAAATTTTCAATTGTGTACAGAAATAAAATAGGTTTACTGTCATAAAGTTTATTTCAATCCATAATTCAAATGAATATACAATTGATGAGCCAATAACTGCTGTTCAGCCAGATTTTTTTTTTAAATCCATGTTTCACCATCAGTGTTTAACATGGTGCTGTGAGTTTATTTTTGTAATGTCCAACATCAGTTTCCAGTGGATGATTAGATATAATTAATTAACATATCGATACAGAGACATCTGACAAAAAAGATTCAATATATGACTTTGTATACTGATGTATCGTTGCACCCTCAGCGAATAATATGATGAGTAAAACAAATTTAGACCAAACTTTATCGGAGATAATTCACTTTATACAGTAGAGCTTCATTTATCTGAAAAGCTTGTGGGACAGGATTTTTGTTCGGATTAAGGATCATTTTAAGAAATGATTCAACAAGGTTTACCTTTATTGCCAACCTTTCGCTGAGCACTGGACTTTACCAGAAATTAAAAGAGATAAATTGGTGAAGCTGATCCAAAATGAACATTGAAAACAATATTTTCATTAGGTTTTCCATCAATTTAATCAGTTAATATGTAAAATAAGTAATTGCAAGTAGGCCCTTTAAAAATCAAATTAATTTAATTGTTGAAAATTTTTTATTGTTTGGATTTCAGATAAACGGCCCAAATTTCAGTTCTTAGTTTTCAGTAGCCCTGCCTGGGCTTTAGTATTTGCGTTTACTATAAAATAAAATGTGATTCCATGTACCCATAGACTATGACAGATAGTGGTAAATTAGCTATATGAGTTGCTGCAAGTGCGATACAACAGGGGAACGTTAGATTTCTCTGTCAGAAGCAACAATTAAGTCATAACTATTTCATGGACTGGGCCAGTCTTAAGTTTTCAGTTTCAGATAAACTATTTTTCGGCTAAACGATGTTTGGAATAACAATGCTCTGCTTTTTTAATGTAGTAAATGTGTAATGCTAAAGTGTTAATCAGCTATTGATCTTGTTGTAATTTTGCATGCAATTATCTTATATGCAGTTTTTACACTTTCAACAGGTTACTGTGTCATCATAAACAATGTGAAATTTAAATCTTTCGATCCCAGAGTGGGTAGTGATATTGACAAAGGTAAGTGCATCTTTTATTTTTAAGGATAAATGGTATTTACACACTGTAAAAATGTGTACTGGTAGTGATATTTTTTATTTCTAGTAGTTGTAGGAATGTGTCATAAAATCCCAACTGATGAATGAAAGATAAAGAAAGAATGATTTTTTTATAGATTATTTTAGATACCATCTATATCACAAAGAAATAGGCAGTATAGAATTATACCTAGAGTATTGACTGAGAAAATTCAGTCTAACTTTTTTCAGGTAGGGAGGGTTGTTTGACACATTCATTGCACAAGGATAAGTTTTAATGCTGTCCACTGTTTTGTGCTCCAACTTTCTTATATCTCTGACAGAATTATAATATTTTATCAGGATAATTAATTAATATGACTTCTTTGGATGTGCACACATAATTGTTTGTGATTGATTTTGCAAAAATACTACCATTATATTTGATTATGGAAGAAAATGACCAATCACCTATACAATCAATCAATTGGCACACTACTTTATAATTTCTGGTAGATCAAATCATACAGTAAAAATACAATAGTTTTGTTAAAAAGTATATGTTACCTCATTTTTAATGTAACACTTTAATACAGTACTTTGGTTATGACTTTGGTCAGGTCCTTGTAATAATGATATTTTTAAGGTAACCTCATAACTCTCTGTAAATGGGACTGTTATTTCTCAAATTGTATTGGATGAATGGATGTGTCCACTGTTATTTTCTGAAATTTCCTCTTAATTACAACCTATCTGCATAGAGTTCCACTGGAGCTGATCAAAGCAGAAATCAGAATGATTTGTTATAAATGTCACTAATTTGAGGTGGAACATTAGTAGCAAAATAGTAGTATTTTCAATTTTCATGGTATCATATGCTTGAAATGTTATATTGTACAATTATTTTTTAAAAAATTATTATTTTACATTTTTGTGATGTATATGTAATGGGTGTTCCCGGCAAAAGCCATGTTAACCCGGCATGAGCGAAATTAATACAGATGCAAGGCAGTGATATATATCAAAGTCTTTTTATTCAACAATATATATATCCTGGAATGCTGCAAACCAGTGTTTCTGCCAAGCACAAGTAGACAAGTCATCCGTTCTCTGTGTCACGAGACTGAGAACAGTAACGATAAATATGATATAATGTATGGTGCAAAATACAATTAACTGCTTGATAACTACAAATAGTAGGCCTACTACTAGTAATCAGTTAAGCGAGAAACACATGAATTATTTTACAAATAGGCCCATATTTAGATACCACATATTACAAAGAATACAGATATTCATGCAAACAACAAATATAAAGTTACCAGTAGCGTTATAAATGGAATACAAATACACTTTACACAAAACTGACATACTGAAAGTTAAAATTAATTTCATGTTATTGCATTTTACAAGTTTAGTAAAAGGAGTCCCTACAGGCCATGCACAAATAGACAAATTATCAATTTTCTGTGACATGAGACTGAGGCTTGGCAGGAATTCGGGCCTGTCTGTGTCTTTGCCTGGATAGAAACATTAGAAGAAACAGAAAACTGGTTCTCTACAAATGGAAAGCAATATGGGACCAAATGAATTAAGGCAACTGTGAGCCAATTCATTGACCAAATATACCTGATAATATTATAAACCTTTTCTTTGAGGTGCTACATATATATTACAGAGAAACTATGCAAGACCTGGACGAACCTGAAATTCAAAGTTATAGCTTGGGATAACTTGACTGGAGAGCAGATCGACAGAGCCCTCACTCATTTCTCTCAAGAAAAAGACCACTCAAAGTTTAATGCTTTTGTGTGCTGCATTATGTCTCATGGGGACAAGGAAATCATTCATGGGACAGACGAAGAGACTGTCAAAATATGTGACTTGGTGTCAAAGTTCACAAGTTCATTGTGTACCACGCTAGCAGGAAAACCCAAACTCTTCTTCTTCCAAGCTTGCAGGGGACATGATAAACCAAAAGGTAAGGGCAACTTTTACAATGATTTTTTTTTCAAAATTTTACAATTCATATAAAGGAAATGTTTAGCATTGTTCTGCACAAAGATTCACATACAGTAGTAAGATTCTAGGGATCATGTTCTTTGTTCTAGGAGTAGAGTGTAGGGATCAAAGCTGGGAGGTTGTGATTTTGAATCTTAACCAAGGAATGGTGAGATTTTTCCAGGTCGGCCCCCTCCCAGGGTAAGCACTCTGCAGGCTTAATGGAGAGACTTTACCCCACAGCCGTGTTTCACTCACAAAAGAGTGCGACTTTGGGGGGTTCCTAGGTTTTACACACCCAAGACCTGTAGGTGCGATACACAGGGCCTGTTCAATGCCAGGACGATCATGTGTTTCTGTCCTGTAACAAAGTCTAAAACCAGAATGGAAATCTGTCCAAAGTAACTTCAGTGAAGCAAGCATTAAGGAAAATACAGGCAGTTACATACCGGAAAGAAAGCAAGAAAGGTTGGAAATCTCATGAAATATCCAAGGCATTTCAGGCATGGGCCAGTGAAGAATTGATTCGATTTTGGTGTGGATCTGGATCATGAAACAGATTAAGGAACATCATAAAGGAAATATTCACAATTGTACAGTCACTTATGCAATAAAAGAACTTGGGAATATAGGCTGAATAAGGGAATGCAAAGTTTTTGGAACAGCCCACAATAGGGTCCCACACACACCTTCCTTAGAATGCACATTTCTACCTAGTTCTACTTGTAAAATATAAGAGCATGGGGAGAAAGTTAGAACTTTGTCCTTGCTGTTTCTTACTTCTCACTTTCACCCATATTTCTGAGGTAATTTTTTTCAAGCATCTTTGCCTGTTTAACAGAGATTTATGTCTATTGGCTAGTTTATGTCTGCCACCATTATGTCAGAAGTCCAGCTCTGCACCTCGGTGATGTGTGCAATATACTGACATGATGACTGGTGATGTTAACCCATTCTCATGGAAAGTCATCGCAACATTGACTACCGTATTTCTTCTTTTTTAATCCGTGGTTTTAAACTGAAACTTTAATCTTGTAATTGTAGAACTCTTATGATTTTAGATCACACTGGTATTGTTTGCAGTCCTAATAGTAGAGGTAATAATTGGTGGTAGAAATCAAAATTTGATGTGTTAAAGTGGGATTTGATATCCTTTTGTATTTTGCTTTCTACTGTATATCCTAAAGGCACCATTGTTCAATGTGTGTGTATCTTTGTTTAACTGCTCGTTCATAGGCTTTGGTTTCAGCTGAACTTTTATGACATGGATATGATTTCAGGTTTGAACATCCCTTCTGATGAGGCTTGTTCTGATGGTATTTCTGGTCAGCTGACGCGTGGGATTCCTGACCCAGCAGACTTTTTACTGGGTTATGCAACTGTGTATGGGAATGCTGCTTACCGAATACCAGAGGAGGGGTCATTGTACATTTGTGCTCTAACTAAGATGTTAGACCAGTTATGTGATAAGTAAGTATGTATCCTTGTTAACAAAAGATCCATTGGTCATGATGCTCAGCTGACATGCAGTCTCATAGTCCATCCATTAACCTATTTTTTTCATTGTTATGTAATATCTCACTAAATGTTTCACATCCCTTTTAATTTACATGACACAGTTTCATGAAGGTTAAAGGTTAATACCATGACTAAGTTTAGTTGTTTTAATGATTTTATTAAGAATTACCCAGAGTGAACCTCTAAGTCAGGGTGTGAATTGTAATAAGGATGCGACTTCTTCAAGGAAATTTACAGTACTTTTAACATTAAACCAATTCCTAATAACCCCTGTCATATATCCAGTTTAAATTTACCTGGCAGGTTCGTCTTATGAGTGGATTTTCTAATAATACTCCTGCCTAGAGGTACAATGTTTTTTATCATCATTGGCGGCCAGTTGATTATTCAATTGGTTTGATGGTTTGTCAGATAACAACTTTAATAAAACATTCATGAAAGATTTTGATGAACATTGTGTGGCCAGTTAGGGTTACACCCAAAAAAAAAAACAATAAATAAGTTTTAATGTAACCTGGATCATGATAACATTTTTGTTCCTATGATTAATAAATATTTTGAGGTAAGGCTATGAGTATATCCTGGCCAAGGTAAAGAGAAATTCAATAGCACCAGGGTCTATTTGTCCATTTGCTTCTTTTGTGAATACTAAGTCCCACCATGGGAGGTAAATTAAAAGGAAAATGACTGATTTTATATAAATAATAATATACTCATATGTTCAAAAACTGCTGTTGTAATTAATATCAACTCGTCCAATTATTAAGGTTTTTCATACATTATTTTGTGTAGGTTTTAATAAATTGAGATTACAAAGTTGAAAACCTTGCAAAACTATGAAAGTTTGGAAAGCACTATGTTTTTACCCTGTTAATATGAAACCAACACACTATTTATTTGGAGCTTCTAAATAAATTGCAGATCTAGAATCCAGGTTCCAGAATGCACAAATATTAAACTGTAGCTATCTCTCCAATAACCTGATAACAGCAGGGCTAGGGTCTGCAGTAAATGTCTAATTATAATCCTGTATATAAAAGCAGGGCTGTAACAGACATCTAAATGCTCAAGAGCTTGCAATCTAAGCAAAAAAATTTCAGCAGAAATATTTGCCTGCTGCAGAAAAACTGGTTCATTAATCTTATGAGAATCCTTAAGTTAATGTACATGCAGATATAGCAAAGAATGAATAAAACAATCTTTTCTTAGGCTGACCTTTATCTAATATTCAGTATCCAGTAATTTGTTGTGTCCTCATTGGTACTAAAAATCAGGGGTTACAACATAAATGGTTCATTGCGTAAGATACATCTGCACTGAACCAACTTTAAAACAAAATATATATATATATATGTACCCACTATCCAACATGTACTATGATTATTTGTTTTTTTCTTTTTATGTACTATGTAAGGCACAGACTGAGAGAGAGAGAGAAAGAAATATTTTATTCAACATAAAAGTAATGTAACCATAAACATATATTCAACATCTCATTTTTATGCCCCCGCCACAAAGTGGCCGGGGCAAATAGTTTTACCCATGTCCGTCATTCCGTCCTTCCGAAATAAAACAGTTGTATGGACTTTTTTTCGCAATGCCTGCAGATATTGGCCTGATTTTTGGTGTGTGGGGAGATATAGACCAGTTACAGATCGAGTTCGCGTTTCGTCCCGGTTGACCTACTTTTGACCGTTTTACTGCTCATGAACATAGAAAATTTCATGAAAAATATGAAATTTCATGACAAATACACATGAACTGACTTTTTTTCACAATGCCTGCAGATATTGGCCTGATTTTTGGTGTGTGGGCAGATATTGACCAGTTACAGATTGAGTTCACGTTTCGTTCCGGTTGACCTACTTTTGACTGTTTTACAGCCGTTTTACACCTCCTTAACTTAGAAAATTTCATGAAAAATAGAAATATTCATGACAGATACACATGTACGGACTTTTTTTCGCAATGCCTACAGATATTGGCCTGATTTTTGGTGTGTGGGGAGATATAGACCAGTTACAGATCGAGTTCGTGTTTCGTCCCGGTTGACCTACTTTTGACCGTTTTACGGCTCCTGAACATAGAAAATTTCATGAAAAATATGAAATTTCATGACAAATACACATGAACTGACTTTTTTTCACAATGCCTGCAGATATTGGCCTGATTTTTGGTGTGTGGGCAGATATTGACCAGTTACAGATTGAGTTCACGTTTCGTTCCGGTTGACCTACTTTTGACTGTTTTACAGCCGTTTTACACCTCCTTAACTTAGAAAATTTCATGAAAAATAGAAATATTCATGACAGATACACATGTACGGACTTTTTTTCGCAATGCCTACAGATATTGGCCTGATTTTTGGTGTGTGGGGAGATATAAACCAGTTACAGATCGAGTTAGCGTTTCGTCCCGGTTGACCTACTTTTGACCGTTTTACGGCTCCTGAACATAGAAAATTTCATGAAAAATATGAAATTTCATGACAAATACACATGTACAGACTTTTTTTTCGCATTGCCTGCAGATATTGGCCTGATTTTTGGTGTGTGGGCAGATATTAACCAGTTACAGATTGAGTTCGCGTTTCATCTCGGTTGACCTACTTTTGACCGTTTTACGGCTCCTGAACATAGAAAATTTCATGAAAAATATGAAATTTCATGACAAATACACATGTACGGACTTTTTTTCACAATGCCTGCAGATATTGGCCTGATTTTTGGTGTGTGGGCAGATATTGACCAGTTACAGATGGAGTTCACGTTTCGTCCCAGTTGACCTACTTTTGACTGTTCTACGGCTCCTGAACATAGAAAATTTCATGTAAATTTTCATGTCAAATACACTTGTACAGACTTTTCTTCGCAATACCTGCAGATATTGGCCTGATTTTTGGTGTGTGGGCAGATATAGACCAGTTACAGATTAAGTTCGCGTTTCGTCCCGGTTGACCTACTTTTGACAGTTTAACGGCTCCTGAACATAGAAAGTTTCATGAAAAATATGAAGTTTCATGACATATACACATGTAGGGACTTTTATTAGCAATGCCTGCAGATATTGGCCTGATTTTTGGTGTGTGGGCAGATATTGACCAGTTTCAGATTGAGTTCGCGTTTCCTCTCAGTTGACCTACTTTTGAATGTTTTACGGCTCCTGAACATAGAAAATTTCATGTAAAATATAAATTTTCATGACAAATACACTTGTACAGACTTTTCTTCGCAATACCTGCAGATATTGGCCTGATTTTTGGTGTGTGTGCAGATAATGACCAGTTACAGATTGAGTTCACGTTTTGTCCCAGTTGACCTACTTTTGAACGTTTGACGGTGCTCTAACATGGAAAATTTCATAAAAAAGTGCACATGTATGGACTTTTTTTCACAGTGCCTGCAGATACGGGCCTGATTTTTGGTGTGTAGGCAGATAATGACCAGTTACAGATCGAGTTCTTGTTTTGTCCCAGTTGACCTACTTTTAACCATTTGACTGCTCCTGAACATAGAAAGTTTCATGAAAAAATAGAAATTTTCATAACAAATGCATATGTACTGACTTTTTTTCCTCAATGCCTGCAGACACCACCCTGATTTTTTATGTGTGGGCAGATAATGACAGTTACAGATCGAGTTCGCGTTTCGTCCCGGTTGACCTACTTTTGATTATTTTACGGCTTCTAAACATAGAAAATTTCATGAAAGACAGAAATTTTTATGGAAAATGCACATGTATGGACTTTTTTTCACAATGCCTGCATATACTGGCATGATTTTTGGTGTGTTGCTTGATAATGACCCGTTACAGATCGAGTTTGCATTTTGCCCTTGTTGACCTACTTTTGACCATACGACACCTTCTGAACTTAAAAATTTTTCAAAATTTTACAAATGTTTCTTATTTGCCCCAGGCGGGGGCATTCGTGTCATTCCGACACATCTAGTTTGTTTCTATTATTTCTGGAGGCTGTTGTTAAGGATTTTTATACACTGACACAACAGCCACCTGTGACATATGTAGAAATATACATACATAATGTGGAGGGTAAAAGTGTTATTCATTTCATTTCATTTCATTTCATTGGTATTGCAAAGCCATATCATGATCAGGTTTGTCTCGTGATTTACTTGGCCCTGTATACATGCATGCATACATGTGCCCACAGGTAAGTCAGATAAATAATTAGATAATACTAATGCTGTATATGGCTTTCTGGTAATTATATCATTTGATTTAATCACAGGCAACCTCTGCAAGTCATCATGTCTTGTGTGAACGGTGAGATTATTGAGAGAGGGGGACCCTCCATGAAACGTATTTATCAAGTGCCAGATCCGGTCTGTCATCTGACTAAACCTCTCTATTTCTTTGAAGAAACAGCTAAAAAAATGAACTGTGTTATGAAAAAATAAGACTTTCAGTTTGAAACATTATAACATCTCTATATTGCATTTGATGAAGCTGAGACATTCTTGGGTAGACAAATACATATATGTAATCAGCACAGATCAGATTATTATTACCACTTCTTAAAAGTAAATATAGGTTTAAATATATAAATTATTAATACACATATATATGTGTGTGTGAACTAAATTTTTGAAGTAATATTTTCAGTATTTAACTTATATTTTGGTGCTGTTCAAGTGTGTTCATGAAGTTTCGAATATTTCTAAAATGAGAAATAATACAATATACATCATATTTAAAATGTTATTTTTTTCTGGAGTGTAAGATTAAGTTTGTTTACCAGTTTTGGGATTTATATGTCTACTTGTAGTCTGCATGATGCAGTTTCGAAAACTTACCACATCCTGGGTGTGCATTTCCTGAACCATCAGAATCAAAATTCCATTGTCAGAAAAATTAGACATTGGTGCTTTTTTGTACTAATGCTTGATTTATCTCTATAAAATGTTTTTGAATAAAAAAAAAATAAACTTGTTTCATGGACATTCCCTGCATTCCCTCCATCATATTTAAAATATTCTTTCTTTTCCAGAGTGTAAGATTAAGTTTGTTTTCTAGTTTTGGGATTTACATGTCTACTGGTAGTCTGCATGATGCCATTTAGAAAACTTATCATGTCCTGGGGGTGCATTTCCGGAACCTTCAGAATCAAAATTCTATTGTCAGAAAAACTAGACATTGGTGTCTTTTTGTACTAATGCTTGATCGATCTCTATAAAATGTTTTTGAAAAAAAATATGCTTGTTTCATGGACATCCCTGTAGGTGCTGCCACCTGTACCAGTTTGACTCACTATAGTGGCTTCAAGATTGCCAAACCTGCTGGAATAGACCTCTTACAGATTAGTCTCCCTGTGGTCACCGTTATATAAATATAAATATACCATGATTTGATTAACAGACCATGAATCTGTACTAAATGGTTTTAAACATCATGAGGTCATGATAAACCCTCTATGCCAAACTCTCTCTGTAGTAATTTTAAAATGTGTAACAATGACATTTAAAATGATATGAGCCAAATATTGATTCACCTGTTACAGAAACATAACGTATCAGAATTTGTCCATGCAAATACATTGTGTAATAACGGGTTAATTACTCAAGGATTTTATTCATTTTTTTCACATGGCCCAAGATCTGTTGAAAAGAGCCTGGAAACCACCAAAATTTTACATCCAAGCCTTCTTGATGTGTTGAGCTTGTATACAGTACGTTGGTTTAATTACTAGTATTTGGTTGTTTTCAGGAGATAATATGGGTTTTTTTTGCATTTAATTGAGAGAATTACACTGGGAGAATTTTTTTTTCAGTGATGGACACTGATATGTGATATGTATTGTGTTTTATATTTGATTTTCCTATATTGATTTTTAAAACCAGATCGAGTCAGTGTCCATTTGTATTCATGCATTGCAGAACAGAACGATGTCTTATACTGTGAAACTTTGTGAATATGTTATTAAAACGATATCATCCATGTTTTTGTCTTTGGTATTTATTGAATGGATTTTGACATTTTGTGAGCATATATTTTGTGAGCCTATATATATATATATATATATATATATATATATATATATATATATATATATATGAATTTTATATATATATATATATATATATATATATATATATATATATATATATAATACATATATATATAGGGTGCCCCCTACAAATAATAAAGCGTAAAGAAGAATACATAGGCTTCGGAACCGGGGGGGGGCGAGGGGGGCGCGCCCCCCCACTTTTTGGTCCCAGGGGGGCACAAAGGGGCAGAACTTCTGTAGAAGAACCCATGCATTTCCATTGCTCATGAGTCAACAAGATTTGTACTTAACTTTGCTTTGAAAAAAATACTGGGATGAGCAGTGCCATTGGTGGTGGGGGGGTATATTATGATATTATGTGTCCTGTTGGAAATATAATACTCTACAGAGAGGCTGAGACTCCGGGGACCTACTGGTCATCAAGACTGCATGTTGCATCTGGGGTGCTTACGCTGGTCAGGCAGATGATAAACTGGATGTACTTCCAGTGTTGACTTAATCCCTCATGGCTACATTTTTGGTGGCATAGGTAGTAGTACCCTCACCTCCTCCCCCACTTTTGTCATTGACCAAGATTCCCGTACTATATAAAAAAAATTACACTTGCTATGCTAAAAAAATGCATACATAAACCATAAAAAGGGAGCAGGCAGGCAGTGTCAATGCTTCCAAGGCTTCACTGTCCACCATCAAAACCATGGGATATTAATTGATCACAGTGTTACTATAGTCAGGTCAGAGCCTCTGAGGTTGCCACTGCATGCTGAGAACCTGGGTCCAGACACCCTGAAGTGTGAGACTGTCCAGATCATGTAGGACAGGCATCTTTGCTATTCATAAACAGTCTTGCTGGTCAGTTGCAGTCACATTTACTGTCTGAATTTGAAGCTTGAAAGACCTGTCTACAGTCAGTGTGTATAGTGTTTTAATGACATTTAGCAAAAAGCAGAAGGTATCTAACTTCTTTGTCAAATCTCAAGATTCTACCTATAACCCAGTGAGGTATGTAAAATCATATTTTGTTCCTTTTTGTTCTGCCACCAATTCCAGACGCTTGCAGTAACTCATTGAGGCAAATCAGAACCCTGAGCTCTGAGACCTGTGAAGCTCAGATTAAATAGCGTCTGACTATATATATCCGGGGGGGGGGCAAGAGAGAGAAGAATACATTTGATTTCTATTTTTTCTACTCAAAGTATAACATATGTCTGAAATAACATTTGTCACTGCTGTGCATGATACTGGAGTTGCAACAAAATGTGTGCAAGTATCATGTTTATTGGCCCTCCTACTTTTCATGTAGGCAAACTTAATTGAATGTTTTTGGGAAAACTTGACTTCACCAGACTGGCGTAAACAGTTTTCTTTTAATCAGCTCTTAAAATCAGTAACAAATTCACTCTAATTCTCTCCAATAATAATTACCTCCTCTGTTTGTGCCCTCAGTACTTGGAGTACCATATATTGGTCTACTCTATATATATACCAGCATAGGCTTTAGCCCGCCCCCCCCCCCCCCCACACACACACACACATACACCATTTTTGGCCTAGTGGTGGAGTTAGATTTGATCTTTCTGTGTGAAAATATGTAAGTTCCATTATTTGGATGGGAAATCCATCGTATTTCTTCTCAGTCTACATGCCTGAGAAACAACTACATACGTGAAAACAACTGTAACTTAATTTTTTAATTGAGTGTGTAAGTAATATAGGTTATTACTGTGTAATTTTTACAGATAAGGGAATTGAATATAATCTAATTCATTTTAGTGAGAACAGTTGGAAATTTAGACTACTTGTATGCATAATTAATTTTTAAACTGATAACCTTATAGACAGGTCTGCGTTGGAATATATCAATATTTTTTTTTGTATTGCTTAATGTTTAATTATATATGACTGACATGTGTTCAGCTTTCTGTAAATTAATTGTTCATGGTAATATTTATTTTATAATTACAACTTAAACTTGAAGTAAGTTTGAAAATGTTATATATCCTTTGCCTATGTGTTTCGTACTTTATACTTTACACACCAATGGTGGAGTAAAATGAAAATCCCAGTAACGGATCTGAAGTTTTTATTAAGATTTGACGAAGACTATATTATGGTATAAATATTATCAATTTGGCACACATGATTCTGTAAATTAAATATTTAATCATTTTTGTGTGATGCAGCATGTGATTAAAAATAGGAAATTGGTCAAAATACTGCACTGAAAATACACTTTTTATGTTTTATTTTTTCAAAATTTTCAAAACTGTGGGAGGGGGATACCCCCACACCCACCCCATTTCGGGCACTTACATTTGCAGAATATGCCCCTCACTTCACTTTTAAAAAGCTAAAAAAACAATGATATATATATATATATATATATATATATATATATATATATATATATATATATATATATCGGCCTATATACCCAAAGTGCGCCCCCCCCCCCCCCACTTTCAAAACTATTCCGTAGCCTATGGAATATCATGCTCTTTATGAAACTCTTTGTCGATCTGGCTCAGATAAAAACATTTAGTAATCTCAAAGTTCCCAGGATTAAATCAAACTTCATATATACATTTGTTCAAGCCTGTCCCTATACTTAGCAACTTGCACAGTCGGCCCACAGTATTATCCCACAAAAATCAGTCCATGTTAAAGGTCTTAAGATAAAATAGATACAACTAGGTAAAAATATCAGCCTATTTTGATTTATTCTCGTGACTTTTCTTACTGGACTAATTAGTGTAAGAAAATACCAACATGACATGGATGGATGTTAGATTCTTCAATTTGTTGCAAAGTTGGGAAAAAATGAAGGAGGTCTCCCAATATAGGAGCAGTATTGCCTCTCTGACAGAGAAATCAATTTTTGCATATAAAATTTATAATATTTCATGACGCGGGAATAAGCGTCAGAGACGCGTGATACCGGATTTGGACTTGCGGCTAACAATCGCCAGGCATTCCAAGGGACCCGAAGTTTCAGGCTCAAGATCAAAGCAGGTTCTGTCACAGTCGATGACCACTGAGAGATCATTACCCAAGCTGGTCGTGTATAAACGCAGCGCCTGGCCCACATGGGCAAACCTGTACACGTGTAATTAAGTATCCTGGCCTGTGACCTAATTAATTAACTCAAGATCGTCGGTAGTTGTCATAGTGTTGTACTTGTTTATCCAGATCAAAGTGTTATCTCAAACACACATCACGGGCAAGCCAAACTGCTGAGCCGAAGTTTTAAATAACAATTACATCATTAAATACATCAAATTACTAAATCTAATACATAACTTATGCTTCACATAACAATTGGCTAAACCAAACCATACAATATTATCTGGTGGTCTTAATACGCATTTCATGGTATTATATATGAGGATAAATGCAATACAGTGGACTGATAATTGTTACGCACATTCCATTGAATATTTCATAATAATAATAATAATAATAATAATAATAATAATAATAATAATAATAATAATAATAATAATAATAATAAATAGTTTATTCAAGGAAAAGGCCCCCGGCCCATAGAACCATATAATAAACATAACATTTACATGATAATTGATAATTTGTGGTGCTTAACCTTGGCGATGCACGTGCGTTAAAAATCAACTGAAATAAATTTGTACAAAAGGTAATAAATAAATAGTTTAAAAATATTCCAACAGTTTGCAAATATGTGTGTAAGACTTACACATATTAATAAATGAAAAACATTATGACGTGTCCTTAATAACAATGAACTCTTAGCTAGCACACATGAACAGGGCGGAATACAAACAAAGACACTGAAATCGCAAGGCAGTGTAAGTGCTGCCATCTACCATCAGATAATTAAGTGTATCAACTAGACTTTATCTTAATTTTGGTGATACACATGCATAAATCAACTAATATTACAATTTTAAATAGCAGATTATCACAAAACGAATAAAAAATAAGAAATTCCAACAGTTCGTATATCTGTGTGTAAGACTTACAATACACCAGTAAATGAAAACATTGTTACGCGTACTGAAAACAATAAATGAACTCTTTACAATGACATATGACATTTTATCAACACATGCTGAAACTGCTAGGTAATGTAAGTGCTGCCATCTATAATGAGATAAGTGTATCAACTCCATTTATCTCTAACCACTTATGAAGTAAATAAGGAACATGAGACTCCAGGATTATTATATAACAGCCCAAAATAGGTAGCAGATTTGTAAAGCAAATCTACTGCATTATAAATGTAGGAAACATACAATAAATAAATGTGAATATATATCACCAGAAGTATGTTAATAAATAATAATTTTTTTCAGTATGGAGTTCTTGTTATTGGATAGTGATTTGTGCATGGTTACATTTGAATGGTTACATGCACATTCACAAATCATATTTCATAATAAAAGTTATATTAAACGTGCATTATAAAATTGACATAAAATGTTTTCAAATGTATAGACCCCCCCCCCCCCCCATTTAAAGATGTTCCGTTAAGTAGAACAGTCTTTTTACAATATTTACATTCATTAATTATCAAATCCCGGTTATTCTTATGACAATCGCGAGTAATATTCAATACGGCATGCGGTTATTTTACCAATATGCATAGTATCTTCAAACGTTATGTAATCTTAATTTTAATCGATAGAAGTTTCTAATTTAAAAGTGCCCCTAGCACGATCTTCAGGTATTATTTCTGATTAACGAATTTATTTCAGCTGTGTTGTTTCTATCTATTCACATTATATATAATTAAAAGCTTTAAGATATAACAAAATATATTGTCCAGTTATACATTATTTGATATAATATAATCATGACAAGTTTTTTTTCATATGTTTGACATATGAATGTTTATATGGCAGGCTCCTTTAGTTTTATTACAAGGAGATAACCGTTATGACCGCCCTCGAAATAAGATATAACCCTCGTCCACAATTCGACGTCTAGATTTTAGTCCGTGGTGTAATCGACATGTGAACTTCCGGCGTGTACGGTGTCAACAATAAACAAAGGTCCCACACATTCAGACAAGTTGTTGTTCTTCCAAACAGTGTTCTGGTCAGCAGGACACAGAAAACTTGTCATCCGGTAAGTTTAACGTCAAGACATATATAAAACGTCCATGCATTAGTTTTTTCGTGAGACCACCAGGTGACCAGCTCAGAGAGGAGCGCGCGTAAGTTTGGTCGTGCGCGTACTCTGATGGGTCCAACAGTACCCGAAGTGTTACTGACCTATCCTGGCAGCTGCCAAGATTGGTCAGAGCCAGAATAGACCAGTACGGTAGCCAGGGGTTACCCCTCACTAAGTGGTGTGTTTGCTAAAGGATAGACCAGTACTGGAACCATGAGTTACTTCTCATTTATTAGTGTGCTTAGAGAGAGATTGCTGCAGTCTTGCAGCGCTGACATATATAGTAAACAATACAAGCACTGCAGCCTCTGGCGGGGAGAGTCTATACTATCCAAGTTTGTACGGATCCATACAAAGCCTCAGACATGTATATGCTTTGTGAAGCGTGAGGACACCAAACAAACCCCACATAATTGTTACAGATGCTTAGACTCCGTTGGGACCAAAACTTTTTCTGAATGATCAGTATGTAATAAAGTATGGGCACTTACTCTCAATGAAGTCAGATATTACTTCGTCTCCGTCAGGTCGCTGGAACCTTCAAGTTGGAACAGCCAAAAGAAAATTAGCATCATTGACAACACATGATGTATGATTGGAAGGTAGTCCGCCACGTACGGACTCCATTTATCTGTGATATGGAGTCCGACCGTCTAGTGGTGAGAGTTCACCCTGCCGTACATGGAGGGACCTGTAACATGAATTATCACTGCTTGTTGTGCGATAGAGAAACAATCTTGTATTTATAAATAGAAATAAACTTTTTATGTATGGAATTAAATCGATATATCACCTTTAAGTGCGCCGGTAAATGTTTTTTATCCTTTGAACTGCCGAGGTTCAGTTGTTGCATGCCGACTGAACACCGCCTGAAAAGGAATCCCATGCAAATTAGGTGGGCAATCTATGCAAAAGATGAATTCAGAGGGGCTTTTCCCAGGAATGCCAATGCCGTGCACTAGAATAGACCATATTTTCATAAGCATCCTTCCCATCATACATCGCGTGTTGTCAATGATGCTAATTTCCTATTGGTTGTTCCAACCGGAAAGCGCCATTGGCCAGATGGAGACGAAGCAATATCTGACTTCATCCAGAGTAAGTGCCCATACTTTATTAATGCTGATAATCCAGCAAAAGTTTTGGTCCCAACGGAGTCTAAGCATCTGTAACAATTATAATATGTGGGGTTTGTTTGGTGTCCTCACGCTTCACAAGGCATATACGTGTCTGAGGGTCTGTACAGATCCGTACAAACTTAGATAGTATAGACTCTCCCCGCCAGAGGCTGCAGGGCTTGTATTGTTTACTATATATGTCAGCGCTGCAAGACTGCAGCAAATTGGAAGGATGCTTATGAAAATATGGTCTATCCAAGTGCACGGCACTGGCATTCCTGGGAAAAGCCCCCAAAATTCATCTAATGCTTAGATTGCCCACCTAATTTGCATGGGATTCCTTTTCTGGCGGTGTCCAGTTGGCATGCAACAACTGAACCCCGCCAGTTCAAAGGATAAAAAACATTTGCAGGTGCACTTAAAGGGGATATATCGATTTAATTTGATACAGAAGAAGTTTATTTTACATATAAATACAAGATTGATTCTCTATCACACAACAAGCAGTTGTAATTCATGTTACAGGTCCCTCCATGTACGGCAGGTAAACTCTCACCGCCAGACGGTCGCACTCCATATCACAGATAAATGGAGTCCGTATGTGCCGGACTAAGAGAGCGAGAGCGAGAGAGCTGTGTGTATAAAATAAATATATATATATATATATATTGACAGAGAGATGGAAAGAGAGGAAAGAGAGACGGCCAGTAGCACTTTGGACCCTTATCAATGGGTCCAGAACTGGAGGCAGAAGACGCCCCAAACTGGCTCTAAATTTTTACAGAAACTGACCTTAATTACCGAAACTGACTTTTAAATGTATTAGATTACATTTTAATTAAATTAATTTTTTTAATTCTCTATGCTTAAACAATATTATTAAACATTGTAAGCCATCTGTAAGGGACGTGGAAATGGTTAGTCCAGAACTGGACTGTTCGGGGCCTATTTATAATCTGATGTCTATGTTGCCCAGTCACAGTCCAGCACCAAAATGCCACTTCCCAGGCGTCCAGTGGAGAATCCCACAGGAAGGCTGTACCTCCTATAACAGGCCAACATGTGACGAAATATTATACTGACCCAGTAGTATCATCTGAGTTGTTATTTACCTCTCAGCGTCGAATCCACATCCTCCCAACACTAACATCTATCCATATATTTTCATAAATATCCCCTTGAGCTGATATATCTTGAAAGCCCCAGTCGTTACCGGTTAAGTCAGATGCTTTTGGAAAATATATTAGTAAATTAGGAAAATACATGGATATATCAGTACTTGGAAGGGGTGGATTCGATACAGAGACCTATTTTTCAAGGTCACAGCAGTAATAATGCTAAAATGATGTTAATGCAATAACCCAAAAAAAATTTGAGGTACAGTTACCAAACTTGCAGCATAGATGCACCTTATCAAGGGCTAGGTCAAGTCATCATGGGTGATCTTAACCCATTTTCAAAGGTCACAGCAGTGGTAATGCTAAAGTGATGTTAATGTAATAGCTCGAAAGAATTTGAGGCACAGTCACCAAACATGCAGCATTGTTTGAGATTCTTTCTTCTCATCAGCAGCATTTGAGGTAGAATAATTATTTCTTTCATAGAGTGCGGACACTGTTATACTTGATGTGTTGAACTGGCTAAAGCTGAATTCCCTGCTTGTGTCTCTAAGTAAAAAGCTATAGGGCTGTAAAGGTGCCCATTCATCTGCCTTTTGCAAAAGAATTTATGTGATATCTGGCTTCCTCTGTGTATATTAATGATCTAAGGGTAACTCTGATTATGAAATAGTTCTTATAACGCCTCTGTGAAGGATTAATTAACTTGTTTATCAACAACATGTTTGTAAACACAGCAATGTGGACAAATGGGTAAAATAATAACCTAAGGTGGTAAGTTTGCATATATGCTGAGGTAGAAAGGCCACTTGTTGCAGAATGGCATGTGCAAAGCTCTGGCTTATCTGACTTACCACCAGATGCCCTTGTAGAATTTGTTTTGATTATCAGGACTGGCACTCACATATTATATACATGTTGAAATAAAACAAGCAACCTGTGTGCAGTGATATCCCCGTTTTCTGGCTTATTTTGTTTAAAGCTCCCAAGGGATAACCCTCAGTTTATAAAGGTCAGATAGGTAATTTGGCCCTTTAATAAATTTGGTGAAAGAATAATCTGTTAAAACCAACTTTTTTGTGTCAAACCAACTCCCAGATTTGTAAAAATATCTTTTCTATAGGCTTGACTCCCCAAACCTTTACAGTCTATAGATATATAAAATTAGAGGTTGCACTTGTTGTTGCAGAGAATATTGTGTAGCCATGGAGGGACCGCCAAAAGACTCTCCTGCATGTGAGGAAGATTTAGATGATGAGCTCCTGCTGGAAATGGGAGATGATGATAATGATGATTACGGGGACAGCGATTGTAAATCCAAAGCGAGGCACGCCATCACCGGAAGAGGAGTGACGTTATCGATGTTGATGTCTGATGGTCTGATTGAACCGGGGGAGGACTGTCTGTCCATTGAATACCTGGTAAGTCTCCTGACGTTATCCATTAAAGAATACTGTGCATGTTCACGAGGCTGAAATTTTGCGATTTCTTCATTTTGAACATTTCGCAATGGTTTCATTTTCGCGATCCCACCAGAACCTATGAAATCTAATGATACAGTTTTGGATTTATTATAAGAATAAATAAAATCCCACAATACCTCACTCATTTCTGTTATAGTCATTGTATTATGGCTGGTGTCACAGTCAGTGTTTTGACATTTATTAATGCGTGTTTGGAAGAGCCTGTTCTGATACCTTCCATAGATTAGGTTGTTAATAAAAAAAACGTTTCCAGAAGTGTGATACCTAATCGGTTTGTGCAGATATATCATAGCCTCAAGTAAATACTATAGTTAATGGTGGATCTTATTCCAGTTGGTTTCATATTTGCCATTATTACCCATTGGTTAATATTACAAAATTAAAACCCTCACAAACAAAAAAGGCAGTCACAGTATCAAAATGTTTTAGGTCTATGAAGGGGCATTCAAATTGATTAAGTTTTTGATTCTTTACCGTCCATTTGATGATAATTTTAATTTTTTATGTTTCTGGTAAATTTTATGATTTACTCTTAAAGAAAAAAAAATATAACACCAAAATGGATGTTTTTTTTTTTTAATTTTGGAAAGTAACAGAAGAATGTGGTCCTAATTTTGTTTATTTCCACCATTTTTGTTTCTATGCGATTTGAGCAGTCTACTGGAGATGGTAGACACTATTTTTGGGGTCCATGAATGACATATAGCCATGGCATTGTGACATGCTTTTAAAAAACCTTGACAGTACACAGAGGGCTTTGGGATGGTACAAACAAAAAAGTATTCAAAATGATCAGAGATTCTTGTAGCCTTCGTCAGCTTGCCACAGAGCATGCAACCCAAGCAGTTGTAACAGAATTGTGCCAGTACCTTAGCAAAGTTTTTCCTGTTTGTAAAATATATATACACATATATATGTTTTAGGGTAGGAAGTTCCGTGCTGATCTTCTGGTGTCTTGTAAGATCTATTCCATTTAGGATTGTTTGATCTTGAGCTCTGCCAGTGCCTGGACTGACATGTATTTAATCTGTGTTTTAGGGCAGGAAGTTCCGTGCTGATCTTCTGGTGTCTGGTAAGATCCATTCCATCGAGGACGGTTTGATCTTCAGCTCTCCCAGTGCCTGGGCCATACACTGCAAGAAGCTTGTCAACCCTGAGAAAAAGTCTGGATGTGGATGGGCCTCGGTGAGTTCATCTTTTTTATATCGGTTGATCATTTACTCACCTGAAAAAGTAATTACAAAAAACTTTTCCTTTTTACCAAGATTCCTTGCCAGATTTTTGTCTTAATGAGATATTTTAATTTGTACAAATATTTAAGTGTAGTAGAGTTTTTATGTTAATTGACTTTAGCTGTTTGTTAAGTTTTAATATTGAAATGGGACATGTTCATATTTGTATAAAACTGAGATAAACTTTTCATCTCTGTGGATTAAGAATTATTATTCAATATATGGTGAGAAAATTTGGTGGGTGTGATGATTGAACTGAAAAAAATTTGCTATTTTACAACCTATGTTTCCTTCTTTTTTATTATTTCTGATGCCAAAAATAACCCTAGAGATGAAATCAGAATTAGCCTAAATGAATACAGAAATCTCGTGATCTGAAGGAAAAATCAGCTTGGAGAATTTTAGATTTTTCGCCCGGTTAAATAAATCGGCCCGCATAAAAAAATTGATACATTGGAGGCCAGCTTAAATAAATCTGATATTGAGAGTGTGCTTGATTTTGATTTCAGGTCAGGTACAAGGGGAAGAAACTTGATGTGTACAAGTCTACATGGGTACGTAAACAGACGTCAGCAGGAAGTTTGGATGTAAGTTCATCTTCCTTGCTTTTCTTTAAAATAGCAGTATACCCATAATTGCATCATATGACCTGTGACATCTGGGTTTTAGTGTGTATGCAAAATGGGAGCCCCCATAAGTGGTTTAGAGAAACTGGGAGAAATAAACACCTTATGTTCGATGAGGAAGCTTCATTCTAAGTGTAGTTTAAAATTCACAATATTCATTAAAGTCATGAATGGAAAACTATCCTGGAAAATACACACACCATCAGTACAGGTGGACATTCATTTATACATACATAAATACATACATACATATATATATACATACATACATATAAATATATATATATATATATATATATATATATATATATATATATATATATATATATATATATATATATATATATATATATATATATATATATATACAGTGGAACCTTACTAATATAAGGCCACCTGTGATTTTAAGACCACTTTTGGCCAGTCCCATGGGTGGTCTCATTACACAGGATTCACTGTATAGATATATAAATATGTATTAGTTCTCACTCCTGTATTTACAGGTGAGTTGTTTAAAAAACATGGCCCACTCGTAAGCATTCTATTCTTTGCCTGGCACAGATTATTTTACTGTCCAAACATGAAATAAATGTCAAACTGGATTTTACTGATTAAGTGAATGAGGAATAGTATAAGAATATATTAATACTTTGAAAAAAAATATCCATTCACATATATATATCTTGTAAAGGTTTGGGTTGATAATAAAATAGTAAACCCTTGCACAGGAAAAACTGAATATTTTTGGATTTTGACCTCAAGTGAGCCACAGTATTTTGTCTCACCAGTAGTTTTATCACCTTATGTAACATGCTTTCCCCTCTTTATTTTCATGGGCCCAGCATTGGTGAATAAGGGAGGTTGTATCTCATATATACTGTATATTTGTATAAGTAATGATATATGAGTGTACATTATTTGCAGTCTGCCAGTAACCTGTCTCTGATGGACAGCTTGTCAGAGACACCGGAGAGAGAGATTACGACAGAAGGGTCCAGACCACCTGTTATTGTGTCAGTGCTTAAGTCCAAAGTATATTGTAAACAATATTTAACAGAGTATATATATATATATATATATATATATATATATATATATATATATATATATATATATATATATATATATATATTTATACTGTTGTTGGCTTTATTTTTCGTGAGGCTGAAATTTTGCGATTCCTTATTTTGAATGTTTTGCGAGGGTTTAATTTTCGCGGTTGCACCAGAACCTATAAAATCAAGTATAAGATCTGTATTGATTTAAAGTTAAGGAAAAAAACCCCCTTCACAACCTAACTAATTTCTGGTTCAGTAATTAAATAAGGACTTGTATCACAGTCATATGTATCCCAGTTTGTGTGTACAGCTAATGCATGGCAAGTTTCGAAACCAGGCACAATTTAGGTTGCTGATGAGGTTGTTTCAGAGGTCATCTTAGTTGATGGGGCATCTTATTCCCGAAGGTTTCATATTCACAGTTATTTCACATTCGCAAATGTTGCGAAATTAAAACCCTCGCGAATAAAAGGCAACCACAGTATACATATGTAACTGATGTGTCCAGATACCTGGTCATTGGCCCAGTTCTCAGATACAAAGTATATTTCATATATACAATCACCAAGCGACCCCTGAAAGCCTCCCCTGAGGAACGCAACGGATCATTGATGGGGAATCCTGTATGAAATACCAAGCATATGACCTTAATTAGATATATGGTCAAGGTCTAAAAAATAAATCAGGTGCAAATCTGTTACATAGGAATAATATTTTGTCCAAATTTTATCATTTATGTTGAAAGAAAGAAGCACATTGAGAAGCACATTGTTTTAATGATTCTTCTGTGTGGCCATTAGTAAATCTGTGTCATGTGAACCAGTTTACAGTAGAATCATATTTTGATTGTATACAAGTTTTCTAATGATTAATCTATAGTGGAAGAAATTTGGTATCTTTATTTGAAACAAGCTTAAAGAAAATGAAAAATAGCATTTTTGAAGAACTGATTTTCTAATTGGAGAGCTTTGATAGGGCTGTACTTATGACTTCGAACATGTGAATAGGTTGACTTGTCTGTATGAAGTTTCTGTAATAATGTTAGATACAGCCAGTATGCATGTGTTCCTTGTATTGATTACATCTGCTTGTTATTTTAGGCCCCATGAACCAAGTCCCACAGTTACAATGCCCATACAAGAAGGTAAACTTAATTTCTATGATAAGAAATAATGCATATGATAAAAAGTTTGAACTTTTCAGTCTGTGTACAATAAGATTTAACGTTTTGATGCAAAACATAAATAGAAAACTAGTAGCTTGGACTCAGACTTGCACTTTGACCCCAATGGTGTGGACTTGACTACAACACTGCTTAGTTCGCCTAAGTAGACGAAGTGGCACTTAGTCTACCACCTCACCCCACAGAGTCAGACACAGTAGAACATATTTTATGGCTGGGTATGACAGATTGCTGTGGCTGCCATCTAGTGGGATATTTCATAATTAATCAAATCAGACTATAATAACTTTTGAATATCTGACACAGATTTTCAAAAGTAATTAATTAAGGCTAAATCAAACCTTTTTAATCTTATATTATAAATATAGGTCAATGTGTCCTAATTTACCAATACTGGCTTCATAACTACGTATCCCAGGATATTGTAATACATTTACTGTTAATAAAGTATTCAGGTAAATTGTATTAATGTGTGAATCTACTTTTTGTCTGCAGCACCGTTGAACCTCTCAATGTCAAGCAAAACCCCAGCAAGCACAGTGCCACCTAGTGGCAGACCATCAGTGAAACATTCGACGCTAGGCAACAAGTGTTCTGATCAGTGAGTAAGCTTTATATCATTACACAATCACAGCGTTAACATTGGTCAGTAATGACTGTGAATGTAATAATGTTACCACAGTTTCATACCGTAAAAATCTCAATAGAATATGCGTATTATATAAGGATCATGTTATTAACAAATTTGGGAATTTAGTATGAACTCCACCTCCACCTTATATTTTGGGCATCACCATGAATTTGATCCAGTGTACCTCCACTTAAATATTCATTTTGGCCCCACTGGATGTCTTTTAGCTTGACATACATACACTTCAGATATATCCAGTTTGGGTCAAGAATAGTAATACAGGTAAGGTACTGCTAGATATATACTAACACGCATGCTTTTTTTTTTCACGGCTTAAAAAATAGTGCCAGGCGGGCATTGACACTTTCATGTCATGTGCTGGGCAACAAGAAAAATGGTAATCAAAGATTTTTGGATGAATTCTATCATATAAGGTAGTAGAGTACAGTAAAAGGCTCAGCCTTCTCTGCTGGTGACCCGGGTTCGATCCCAGGTGTTGCCATTAGAGTGGGTTGTAGTGGCCTGTCATAGGTCGGTGGTTCTTTCCGGGTTTTCTGGCTTGCTCCACCTCTCTCACTACAATCTTTAACTCTATCAAGATTGAGATATTTTGCCTTAAATATCTAGAATCAACCAAAACCGTCTCAATCTGTCAAACTTTGTCGTTGCTGAGGGAGCCCGTGCTGGCCAGATTTTCCGGTGAACTGTGCATGGACTTTCTGACAGTCATTCACTGGTGTAGATTAGGTGTCTTATTCACAGCTTTTACATTTTCACAATAATTTCCCTGTCACAGATTATGACAGATATCACAAATTTGAAACCCTCATGAACAAACACCTGACTGCAATTACCATGCCTGAAGCATCAGGGGCAAAAGATTGATTTAATATGAAATCTTTTATTATCTGCCTAAAGTAAACAAGATATCCACTCATCCAGGGTTCGATTGGGTCCTTTGCAAATTGTAAGATTTTATGCACAGGTGAAATACTTCACATAATAATGCATGTACTCAGTTTAGTTTATGATATGGTGAGATAAAGAAAATGTAAATCATGTGAAACACATATAAATATGAAATTTAACCCTGCATATATGAAGCTTAAAACTGTATTCTTAATTATATATCCAGTTATATATATACTGTGGGTTTTGTTTTTGCTCATACTGCCTGAAAATTTTGTATTGATAGCCCAGATATCTGACTTTGAGATGTGTCATGTGATTTAAAGCATCTTCTGGTTAAATCTTTCTGTTCTTTACAGTGACCCCACAACACTGGTGGAGTGTTCATCTTTTCAGAATCCCGGGAGAATCCAGCCGTTCAATGTCACCATCACCAGTAATGCTCTCCTATTGTTGGTTAGTCATATTTATTACAGAGACACATATAAAGCCTTGATTTATGATTATTATAACACCAGAGACTTGGATAATCCTGAACATTGATAATCTAGAACTTTAAATTTAAGATTTACATATATACTTTTTAGCTTAGCTTACTGAAAGTCATCTAAGCTGTATTGTTGGATTTTTGTCTATTGTCTGTCCCATCATCTAGGGGTCTGTTAATAAGGCAAAAATCAAATTCATCCTACCCAGAAGTTTTAAACTTTTTTTTATATATCCTGGGAAGTCCTTGGCAAATCTCGAAGGAACCTTAAATTAGGTCACAGTGACCTCTATTCTTTTAGATACCTAACAAAACATGATATTGAGCAATTTGAAAAATCAGACTGTCCTGTTCTGAACAAACATTTTGTGTTGGTTTATTAAATTAAAATTACATATCTCATTTACATCTTTCAGACTGTCAGCATGCAGGGTTTGCACAGAATTTGACTGGAATTCTCTGAGTTTGAGCACTTCAGAAGTTAAGACTCTAGTCAGTTAAAATACATTCAAGATTCCAGATTGCAGACTTGTTGTTGTCGCCTAACAATGTTATGTCATATTTTTGAATTGCAGGGCTAAACAATTCTATAACAGTTATGTCTTGTTTTAAATTACAGTCCTAGTAACAATTGTACATTTTTAGCGAACCTGTGAGCTAATGCGATGGTGTGGCGTTGTCCGTCGTCTGTACGTTAACCCATACTATCTTGAAAACAACAGGTGCTAGCATCACAAAATTTTATGCAAAAAATTAGCCATCTGAAAAACTCTATCAGATTTTGCTAATTTTTTGGCTAACTGCATTTTCTAAGATTTTATAGAGAAAAAGCTAAAAAAAACTTTAAAAACCTTCTCCGACAAAACGGATCAGCCAAATTGTTCAGTATTTCACAGAAATAATCTCTTATACCATCTCTCTCAAGTTTGTTTGAATGATTCTAGTTTGGTGATTTTTGGCCGAGTTACAGGAAGTTGAACTAAGTCATTTGTCAAAAAAGCATACTTAAATTTCAATCTCAGAAACAGCTGGAGCTATCATTACCGAATTTTATGCCAATGTTGGTCACATGAGTCATATCTGAAATTGTGGTATTGGTAAGCACCACCTGCATCGGCCTTTTTAGTACGGGGGTCATCAGTGCCTGTATCATACCGAGGGCTACAAAGAACTTCTTCTCTGAAACCAAATGGCCAAATTGTTTAATATCGCACAGAAATTATCCTAGGGTAGTGCTTTCTGAAGTTTGTTCAGTATCTATAACATCATGCTACTAGATTTCAGGTTAAATAGCTTGGCAGGCTGCCAACTATTTTATATCTTGCAACAGGCCAAAGGTCAGTCTGGATCTATTTATAGCTTTGGCAGACTGGCAACTGTATCGGATTAGGCAACAGGTCAAGAGTTCACTCAGTGCAGCCAGGTATAGGTCAAGAGTTCACTCAGTTCAGTAGCTGGATTCTATTTATAGCTTTGGCAGACTGTCCACTGCATCAGATTTGGTACCAAAGTTCAGTCTGGATCTATTTAAAGCTTTGGCAGACTGCCAACTGTGTCAGATTATGCAACAGGTCAAGAGTTCACTCAGTGCAGCCAGGTTAAGATCAAAAGTTCACTCAATCTAGCCAGGTGCAGGTCAAGAGTTCACTCAGTGCAGTAGCTTGAGCCTGCAATTTGTCACAGTTTACTTGGGGCAACTGCCTTTCTCACCTAAGCCTGGTCAGCCCAGTGCATCAAACTCGAGAAGTTTGATGTATTGGCCTGATATTTTGACCTGTCTATGCATCTTTGATGGCTTTCTTGTTCATAAGACAGGTGTCGCCACCTACAATGACTTTTGCACAGTGTATGTGCCTGCTTATTTCTCCAGAGGAATTTGATATATCAGCCTGAAATTGGGCAAATTTATACATATCGTAAAGCTTTGTCATATACAAGACTGGTGGCCAACACCTACAATAATTTTTGCACAGTGTATGTCCTTGCTTATTTCTCAGGAGGGGATATCAGCCTGAAATTGGGCATATGTATACATCTCTGATACCTTCGTTGTATACAAGACATGTAGGCCTACTTGAAAAGTAATGGCCCAGCATTGGAGCATTATACCTGGTGTATAAACCATTGCACAGGATGCATTAGGCCTGTAGGCCTTGTTCTTTTTTTCTATTCAATTGAGCGGTTTAGTTCATCTGCCACCTGGTATGAAAAACTATTATTAATGAAACAAGGGGGAAGATAAGACAGTAATGCATGTTGTTTGTTTGTAGGATTTTCACTGTCACCTGACGACCAGTGAGGTGATAGGGTACCTGGCTGGTAAATGGGATCCAGCCTCACAGCGTGGGTATTTTTGTTATTTAAGATCCCTGAGATAAGCTGGAAACAAATCGAACTGACTAAAATAATAATAATTATCTATCATCAGTGACCATCAGTTGGTTTATACATGTACGGTATATAATAAGCAAAGTTCTGTTTTTTATTATAAATTTTAACAAGCATGTGTATCAGTGTAAAATGTGTCTGCTATTAATTCTTCATGTAACTTTTATGGAATCTGTGTTTTGATATATTTAAATAATGTACTATCTTATTGCCATCCATGTAATCTTCAGCAGGTAATTATATTGAAATATGTAGATTACATTGGTATATTCCATATAATGCCAGTAGATGCACCTATTTATACTACTGGTAAGGTACAGTCCCTTTCTAGTCATACATATTTCTATAAGCAATTTTAAACTTTACATGTGGAGGTGTTTAAGTGATGTCGAGTGATGTTTATGTTAAAACATAATTTTTTGCCTTTTTTTAACTTAACTCCAATCCAGTACATGAAAGACAGCTTTTTGTTGACTGATAAATTGGCTATGAAGTCACTAGTTCCTTAAAATTTGTTTAATATGCTTGTCTTAAAATGACAATGTATAATTTCTTGTAAGTCCATGAAGGTGGTACACTTTTCTTTGAAGTGGATTTAATCATCCATTGAAGCAGAACCAATTTTGCTTTTTAACTTCCTCTTCCTAGGTGAATGCCAGTAAATTATGTGCATTTTATAAGTAAATATAATTTTTATGGTTTGTTTGTTGGGCTTTTTATTTGAGAAAAATGGTAATAATTAGACAGAAAACAAAAAAAAATGTAAATAAGTTCTTGAAAGTATTAAAGTGATCCTAAAGAGTTATAGAAAATATTTGAGTTAACTGATGAATTAGTATGCAAATCTTGTGGACAGATTTTAATATGGATGGGTATGACTAAAATGTTTTTGCGATTGGTCAGATTTTGGACTGGTGCTGAGTATACTGTGATGTTATTTTTTTTTTTAGACTTGATTGTGCAGCAAGCATTTCCTTGTCGCTGCCGGCTTGGGGACAGAGATCGCTCTCCTTTGATTGAAGATGAGGTGAGAATACAAGGGTTCTGGATTAAAAATACTGAATTAATGAATAAGTGCCCCAGCCCTCATTAGGTATCCCTCCATGATTTTGTGGTTCTCCACAAACTCTTTTATTGTTAAAGGGAATTGTTCAGGTACCGGGCATCTTGAATATACATGAACATACAGTGTTTCTATCTTAATATGTTATGGTATCTACCAGTTTTTTTCATTCTAAAACTTTTTGCATACTCCTACACACAAATAGGAGAAGTTTGCATACATTGTGTGTAATCATTGGACATAAATATGAGCATAATGATAACTCCACCTGGTGGCCATACCATTGGGCCTACTAACCATGGTTACTGGTAATCAAGCTTTCAATTGAGTTTTCATCTGTTTCTTCATATAATGACTCCTTATTTTGGAATAGCTGCACATGTGCAAGATCAGACCTCTGGTCACGCAGTCTTATTATGGTAAACTGACTTGAGGACTGTGTTTGCTCACACACAGAACCATATGTACAATGCATAAATCAGGGGAACTGGAGATAGTAATTCTGTGTGCTGGAATAGTTGTGCCAATAAACCTTTAGTATTCAGTCAGAATGAACTTGTGGCGTGAGATAATGTACATATCACTGCAAATATTTGTGTATCTTTGTAAATATGTGTGTATTTTTAAACACCCAAAGTGACCATTCCTTTGGAGTCATAAATATTCATATCAGTTATGTATTCTTTACAATGGAAGGCCAATGAATTTCACAACTTAGGGTGACACTGATTTGCAGAAATCACTGAGAAGATGAGTCGTTCTAGTCAACTATTTAACAAAGTTGGGCAAATTATGGCAACAGAAAATGTATCAGTATGCCAAGCATGCGTGATGCATGTAAGCCAAATTTAACGACATAATCTTGACCACTCTAGAATCTCCGAACATGCTAGATCTGGGCCGAACACACTAGATTTTGGTTTGAAGTTGTCCAAACCAGCCTGACAGTTTAAGATGGGTCAAGATTCAAGCCGGCCTTATGTCTACCACTGCTACATGTGTGCAGTTTAGATTGCCCAGGATTTCCAAATGTAAAAGGGAGTTTTTAGACAGATCGTGATACAACAAACTAACGCAATGGTTAGGGAGGTTTAAATGGTCACTTGGCCCACTCAATGTAAATACAAGATGTATTGTGGCATGAGCTAAATTTAGGTATAGGTAGATGAAGCCAACCATTTCCTTCGTCTCTTTGGGGCAGTTTTTTTTCATAATAATGGACGCACTTAGCTCGAGTAAAGATGAATTTTTTTTTTTTTAGCTCAGCTGACTATAAGTCATCTGAGCTATAGTCGTGGTCCATTGTCCGTCTGTCCATCCGTCCATCCGTAGATGTGGCACGTTTTGAAACCGTAAGACCTAGGAATCCAAAATTCAGCATAATGTTAGATGTCCCCAAGATCTCCTACCAAACTTGGTCTACAAAACTAAAAACTTGGTCTTTGCGACTTCGTTCCTTTGAGAAATTAAGGAAAAACCTCAATTTTTTATTAAAATCCTATTTTCACACTTCAGGACTGCCTAACATCCACACCCCTTTTTTTTCCCCTCATATTTACCATAAATATTATTCTATATAGTTCCTATGTACTTGCCAGAAATTAAGTCTGTTAAGTATAAATTCTTTAAGTTATGGGCCCAAACATAATGGACTTTGTAAAAAATCAGGAAAAATATTTACTCACTTAACATGAAAAATTTTGAAACTAGAGTCTATTTTCCCAAGTATAGAACTATGTTTAATTAAGATTCAATTGTTTACCCAAAATTAGATCTGAATTTTGTAAATTTTTTAAGTAATTAGCATAAAAATAAAATCAGTACCTTAAATTTTGCCCAACTTTGACCATGGCTCATTTTTTTCCTGTAAGTATCATTGATTTAATTTTCACAGCATGTTGACATAAATATTTAATTTGTTTAAATCTGAAATTTGGAAGTAAAAGCTTGAAAATTAAGCTAGTTATTGATTTTTTTCTTGAGGCTCTATTGTAGTCATTTGCTTTGATTACAGATTACAGATGCAGGTCCCACTCCAGGTCACTGGAAGTCAGCTGTGCCAGGGTTTCTGATTTGTTACAGTCACTGGGGGAGATCCCCTGCTGTGACAGGTGTACAGTTATTCTCATATCACCACCCCAATCACCCACCCTAATCACCCCCCCCCCCCCCCCCCGCAAACCCAACCCACCAAGTCTTAAGCAGTATTGTTATTGTTTTCACTGTATCTCTCTAATTGTAATGCTGTTTCCACTCTGACATGCAAAAACTTTCCTTGAAAAAGTAATTCAAGGTGTAATCCAGAAGATGCAATGTTGTGTAATGTAGCATTTTTAAAGAAATCATTTTTCTTTTAAATGATTTTACCAATCATTATGGAACCCATCAGTATGCTTAAATTATGATAAAATATGAAGCACATTATGGATAAATAAAGACACAATTAAAAAATTATTTTTTTTAGATATTTATTGTTTTGCAGATTTAAAAGATATATTTGTATGTGGGTTTCAACACAATAATCAAGTCCAGTGTGTAATCAAGTCCAGTGTGGTAACACACGTTTATTCAGCTCCCGACGGCCATGTTGATCTAGACACTTATTACCGTAAGAACACGTTCAAATAAGTAGTTAAGACAGTGCCCTGTAGGGGGCAGCACCTGATGGAGTGCAAACCATTACACCTCCCTTTTTCAGATTACAACACTTACGTGGATGTATGTTTAGCAGCGATATCAAAGTTATGATTAACTTGAAAATAAACATTACTCATGAAGTTACGCTTATGATATGCATAAATAAAACAATTATACATCACCAGTCTTTGGTTTAAAGTCTCTTAATCTGATTATCATTATATAGATCTGATCCTACTTAACACTAAAGATTATTACTACAATATTAGCACATTTCAATAAGTCTCTGCGGTGGTTTTGACACTCTGCTTGATTTTCGTACATTTGTTAAATCTGTTCCAGCTACATTGCTAGATAAATCAGTAATGGTGTCTTGCGGTTTCTGCACACTATAACTGGCATTTAACTCACACTTGCCATTTGCTGTTGACATGTCATTTGTTTGATCAGTAATCACAGGATTTGGCACGGATAAATTTGTAACTGTTGGTTGCAAAATCACTGGCACAATTTCCTCCCGTTGTTGTGGAACAAATCTTTCTTGTGTTGCCATTAAATCAACACGATCCCTCCTGTATACAGCACCGGTTTCTGTACGCACCAAATATGATCTTGGAGCAACTTTATCTAAGACAATGGCTTTGACAGACCAATCATTTTTCTGGTGATCTCGCACTCTCACAATATCATCCTGCTGAAGTGGTGGCAACTGGTTAGCACCTTTGTCAAAATAGAATTTCTGCTGCTTCTTGTTAGCTTCCTTCATTGTCCTAACTTCATCATAATTACGCGTTTTTAGCATCTGGTCAGTGATGGGTAAATTAGATCTCAACTTTCTGCCCATTAATAATTCAGCTGGAGACAATTCTCCCAGAATTGGAGTTGTCCTGTATGCTAGAATTCCTAGAAAAGGGTCTTCGCCACTGTGTGCTGATTTTTTCAGAATGTTCTTCACGATCTGTACCGATTTTTCAACTTGTCCATTAGATTGTGGATACAGTGGACTTGAAGTCTGATGACTGAAGTCCCAGTCTCTAGCAAAATTAGCAAATTCATCTGAGTTGTAGCACGGACCATTATCTGAATACACTTGACGGGGTATACGGTGATGGGAAAACAGATTTTTCAGTCCTATGATGACAGCTTTACTAGTCTGTCCTGAGATTCTCACAACTTCTGGGTAACATGAATAACAGTCTACTGCGATCAAGTAGTCCTTCTTATCA
This sequence comes from Sipunculus nudus, assembly GCA_026874595.1. NCBI lineage: Eukaryota > Metazoa > Annelida > Sipuncula > Golfingiida > Sipunculidae > Sipunculus > Sipunculus nudus. The sequence continues at coordinate 14,941,852 of CM049321.1, forward strand.
CATACAAACAGATCTGTGGAGACCTTTTCCCATAGGCTGCCTGGTATATCATGGGGAATGAGTGGTTCTTTCGGTTGTTTGACTTTATAAGTCAAGCATGCATCACATAATTTTACTTTGTTTTCGATGTCCTGGTTAATCATGGGCCAAAATACTGAAATCCTGGCTCTTTTCTTGCACTTTTCGATACCCATGTGTCCGGCATGTATTTTGTCGATAATACCCTTTCTCAGAGTTGGTGGTATTACCACTCTCATACCTTTCATGATGACATCATTCACTACAGAAAGTTCATCCCTGTAGTTCCAGTATGGGTGTAGTTCACCTGAACACTGAGCTCTTTCATCAGGCCATCCGTTAAGAATGGTTCTGCGCAGTTCACAAAAAGTTTCATCTTTGTCAGTTTCAGCCCGAATCTCATTTAATTTTCTGTCTGTTACTGGTAGAAACTGCATTACACTGTCTACATGAGCATTAACTTGTCTATCTATGTCATCATCTCCAGTATCTGTAAGATAATTTCTGCTAAGTGCATCAGCTGTGAACATCAGCTTGCCAGGAGTGTACTTTAAGTTAAAATCATACTTCTGTAATTTCAGTCTGTAATCTTGCTGGACAGTCATTTAAAGGCTTACTGAATATGGGTATCAGTGGTTAATGATCAGTCTCTATTTCAATTTTCTTTCCATACACAAACTGATGAAATCTGTCACAAGCAAAAGCGATACTGAGAGCTTCTTTTTCAATTTGTGCGTATCTTTTTTTCACTTTCTGTCAACGCTCTTGATGCGCAGGCTACAGGTAACCATTTATCATCATCTGGAGAATCTGTCTGCAATAACACACAACCAAGACTACTCTGCCTTGCGTCTGTAGATATTTTCTGTGGTTTTCTAGTATCGTAGTATTGCAAAATTGGTTGGCTAGACACCAGAGTTTTCAGATCACACCACGCCTGTTCTTGTTCATGCTCCCATTGCCACTGAATGTTTTTCTCTAACAGCAATCTCAATGGAGCAGATCTTGTTGATAGATCTGGAATGAATCTTGCCAGGAAATTGATCATTCCTAGGAAACTCTGTAATTCAGTCTTGTTTGTTGGGCGAGCCATTTTTGTTATGGCCTCTACTTTCTTTTCATCAGGTTTTAAACCTTGGTCAGTGTACCTGTCACTAATGAAAGTAACTTCTTTGACACCTAATTGACACTTATCCTTGTTAAACTTCAGTCCGTTCTGACGAGCTATTTCAAACACCATGTTTAGCTTTTCATCATGTTTCTCCTTTGTTTCAGCATGTACACAGATATCGTCCATGGAGATTTCTACTCCTTCTATATGCTCAAACAGGTCATACATTTTCTTTTGGAACATTTCACTTGCACAGGAAATCCCAAAGGGAAGGCGCAAATACCTATATCTTCCATATGGCGTGTTAAACGTACACAGATATGAACTGTTCTCGTCCAGTTGTAGCTGCCAATATCCAGAGCGAGCATCAAGCTTGGAGAAGAATTTACTGCCACTGAATTTTGCTGATATTTCCTCTCTGGTAGGAAGTTTAAAATGTTCTCTTTTCACAGCCTGGTTTAAATTGCGCGGATCCAAGCACATGCGGATCTTACCTTGAGGTTTGTTAACTATCACTAATGAATGGACCCAATCAGTAGGTTGGTCCACTTTAGCAATCACATTCATGGCTTCCATGCGGTCAAGTTCCTGTTTTAATTTCTCATTAAGTCCAAATGGAACTTTACGACAGGGTTCTACTTTGGGATTTACATCATCACATGTCTGAATGGAAATCTTTCCTGGTAAACAACCAAGCCCTTTGAAAACATCAGCATAATTTACAAAGTAGTCTTTGTATTCCTCAGGAGTTTCTGTTACAGTATACACTCTCTTAATGATACTAAAGTCCTCACATGATTTTCTACCAAGAATGGGTGTAACATCATCTTGACATATGACAAACATTGTCAGTTGGTTCAGTTCATTTACTTTGACATTCAACAGTGCTTTACCCTTTACTGGGACATTACCCCCATCATATGCAGTTAGCTGAACTTTACATTCATGAATTTTCACTTTCTGCTTTAACTGGCCAAAATCTTTAACACTCAGAATGTTTACATCGCTACCTGTGTCAAGCTTTATTGGTATGATTGTATTGTTTATCTGTACAGGTAGAATCCATGGTTTGGCATCTTTGCTATGAACAGAGTCTATAACAAATAAATCATCATCAGTGTCATGTTAATTACTGTCCTGTTCTTCAACTGCATGTACTTTTGGCCGTGTTTTGTTCTTCGTAAAACAAACCTGAGAGAAGTGGTCTGGCCTATTACATTTGCGACATAGCTGGCCTATGGCTGGGCATCGCCGTCCTGGTGGGTGTTTATCATAGCCACAACGACTACATTTGCTGGTGGAGCCTGACTGATTCTGTTTTGATTGACCTGGTTTATGTTCTCTGGGTTGGCCACGCTTTTTCAAAGGCTTATGTCGTCTCACTGTGTGTACTTCAGCTTTAGAGTCACTCAGTGTTTTCAAATGAAGGCTAGATGCTTCAGCGGCTTTAGCCAAGTCAACACATTTCTGTAATGTTAAATCTGGCTCTCTCAACAGTCTAGCTTTCACAGCCTGTTCTCTGACACCTTCAACTAATCTGTCTTTAAGGATACTATCTGCCAATTCTCCAAATTCACAGTTCTTTATCAATATCTTATGGTCGGTCAAGAATTGGTCAAACGTTTCACCCTGCTTTTGGTTTCGGTTATAGAAGGTATGTCTTTCAAGTGTTACATTTCTCTTGGGAGTACAATACGCCTCAAACTTTGAGATCAGAAACTGTAAGTCTTTGCATTGACCATTAGCATCTTTCTTTTCAACAGGGATCTCAAATGTGTTATATATTTCTTGGGCTTGCTCACCTGCACAATGAAGCAAAGTCGCGCACTGCAACTCTTGTGTTTTGGTGTTCCGGCCGCTGGCAGTCATGAAGTAACGGAACTGCTGTATCCAGCGTCGCCAATTTTCTGATGTATTACCATCAAATGACAGTTCTTTTGGTGGTGGCAAGGTATCCATCGTTGTGTCCGTTTCAAAGACACTTCTGACACCATGTATGTGGGTTTCAACACAATAATCAAGTCCAGTGTGGTAACACACACGTTTATTCAGCTCCCGACGGCCATGTTGATCTAGACACTTATTACCGTAAGAACACGTTCAAATAAGTAGTTAAGACAGTGCCCTGTAGGGGGCAGCACCTGATGGAGTGCAAACCATTACAATATTTTTGTGGTAAAAAATAAATAAACATTTGTATGCATGATGTGGTGTTATCTGACAAGATTGAGATTTATGATGATGCAATTGAGAATTATGAATCAACTTTTATATTCAGATATATATGTTATATTGAAAATGTATAGAAATATAAACTTAAAAAAAAAATTGATGTGATAAAAAATGAGGATTTATTACAAACATTTGTTCATTATTTTCCTGCATCAGCAGAATTTGAGATCAGGCTTTGTTTGCCATGTTTTATGTTGTTAATTAGTTATATTTCAACTGTATACATTTCATAAAAAAACATATATTTAATAATATATATTATACAAAAAAAAGATCCGATTGAACAAATGTGTAAACTACTGAAATGTCAACAGTTAATCCAAAAGCCAACTAATGATCATGGTAATTGTACAGATCATTTGTTCACAAACTGCTCACATGCTTCAGTTTCAACATTAGGAAACACATGGTCAGGTCACAAAATATTATTTGCAACAATTTCTTGCTCATCAATACAAACCAATCATATTAAACCATGGCCTTTATTACCTCTTCCTCTTACACTTTATCTCCATTTGATATAATTTTAGATTTTTACCTTCAAGGTTAACGTCAGCTGAGCACAGTGACCCATAGGTCCCTTTTTTGTTAAGGAATGATCCATGGCCTGTTGGTGGCACTGTCTATTGAATGAGGATGAAGGTATCCAGATGATAAAAATGATATGTATAATATTAAGCCTTCTGGTTGTTAGGTTTTATATGCACAGGGTTAGGAATAAGCCAGAAGTCTTAACCTGTTGATAAGACATTACAGCGAATCTCTGAGGTTCTTTAATGAGATTTCACCATTATGCCATTGAGTTACCGGCAGGGTTCGAACCAGGGACATTCAGCTCCAAAGTCCAATGCCTTAACCACTAGGCTACATCCTATTCAGATTGTGTACACACTGAAATATTTGTGATTTTTTGCTTTGTAGATTCGACAGAACATGTTTCACCGAGGTTTATCATTGGTCGGTTGGTACCACAGTCATCCCAATTGTCAGCCTGACCCTTCACTACGAGACATTGAGAGCCAGATGGAATACCAGCTCAAACTTAAGGGTGCCAGCAACATATACCTACCCTGTGTGGCATTAATTAACTGTAAGTGTTGGTTATCCCACATTATATCTGAGCTGTACATCTTATTGTCCCCCTCTTCCACGTATCAGGGGATATTGATTTGGGTTTGTCTGTCTGTCTTTCCCTCTGTCTGTCCATCACTTTATTGGTTCTGTGCAATAACTATCCTAAATATGATCGCTCTAATGCATACCTTGGTTGATATTGGTTTTGGAGTGTCTGTCTGAAAATTTAATCTCACCGGCTAAAAAACAAGAAAAAATAAAATTTTGTTCCAATTGACAACAGGAAATTATGACTCAAGGAGGGGCAGTGAAAACTTAAACAAAGCCACTATGACATGTGGAGACATCTTCAGGCAAAAATAAAAACTAAAACATATTGATAAGGCAAGCATGAAGGACAACAAGGGGGGGAGCGAGTAGATTTTTAACCAAAACTTACCACTCTTAACTAATACAATCTTAATACACAGATTAATCCTCTCCCCTCAAATAAAACTACATGAAATTTAAATAAAACAAAAAATTTTTACTTTCCTGTTGTGTTAAGAGATCCTGTTTTCTGAATAATATGACTTTATTCAATTATGTGGCCACATTAAGTTTCATTATTATTCATCAATGTCATTATTTACTGAGACTTATTGCACATTCATGAAAGTAAAAAAAAATCCCCTGTCTGTAATGTACCAGTATTTATGCCTGAGAACTGATAACATAAGGTCCAATGGGGCAGTATTTTTTCATTCAATAAAACATGATAGTGTGTTACACATAATTATTTTGTGAAAACTTTTATTATATGATATATATTTTGTGCCAAAACACCTGAGAATGTTTGTTATTTTCAGCCCCGTACATGAAGGGCCAGACGAGCCAGGAATCCAGTCTCAGGGTGTACTGGGTAATGCCTCCACCAGAGGTAGGCGTCTGGTCATTATGTCTCTGCTCCCTCGGGGGGAGACATATAGTATTTGATCTGTCATTGTCATCATCCATAGTTATCTGTATCATTTCTTGTGAACTTGATAACTTTTGAATGACTTGAACAAATTATTTATGAAATTTGAAATTTAAATTGCTTCTCCAAATGTTTTAGACAAGTTCGCAAAGAAGAGACTTTGACGTTTATCATTAAGGACAAATAGGAACAAATAGAAATTTATTGAGAACTCCATAACTTTTGAAGTATCACAAATTCCTTCCTCATATGTAAAACACTTATGGTCTTGACAATGATCTTTGATGAGTTAGAACTAGTGTCTTGACCTAAATCTTCAAGGTCAAATCAGCACAGGAGTTATATTTGAATGCTATAACTTTTGAACCACTCCATATATTTTCATGAAATTACTCGTGAAATGTTTCTATCAAAATAAAAAAATGGTTAAAAACAGGTGACCTTTACCTTCATCTTCAAGGTCAAATCATTCGTTATTGAAATTATTTGTAAAATGCAGGGACTTTTGCAGTTTGTCTGTATATTTTCCTCCAATTTTTGGATGGTAGCCCAAAAGGAAGGGGAGACATATATCTGTTGTTGTATCACAAAAACAAACCTTCTTCTAGTTACCAGGGTGTTTATAGTACAATAACTGGCCACGCATGTTATCAAGTGAATACACTGGCTTGGAATATGTGTTATATATATATATATGACACTTCATTCAGTGTTCATATCACTGAACTTGGGTAATATTGCGGATACATCAACTTTCACCAGATGATATCTTTATTTTTCCAGCAAAAGCCGCTGTTGTATGGAACGCCCATGTCCATGCAGTACTCAGTCTATCAAGACATGTTTCTCACACAAGATATTCTCAACGACATGGTAAGATTACATGATAGAAAATTTTTATATTTATTTTTTAAATTTATATATTTAAGTGATATGTACAAATAATTATTACAACTACTCAAGGCACTCTCCATGTCAAGGATAGTGTTGTACGGTAGTGTCTGGAGGTGGAAGAATCTGGAGGAAACTATCAACCTTTTACGGGACACCTCAATACACACTTATAGCCATGCCAGGGATCAAACCTGGGTCTCCTAAAGGGAGAGTCGACTGTTGTAGTCTGATAAATCATTTTATATTGCTTTAATTGATCCGGGGAGATAATGTTGGATTTTATTCATGATTATTATGGGTTTAGTTTTAAAGCATCACTGAATTATTCCTTGAGATACTTTTTCGTAATTACTAATAAATATAATATCCATACAGATGCAGATCCATCCAGATGCAGAAATTAAATCCTGTGTTTTCAGTATTAGCTGGTACAATCACTTGATGATGAAATCAACACCTTTTCTGATTAAATTATTTATTACTTATTGCATTTATTTAGTAAGTAATGTGATTACATCATCAATGATTTTTTATGATTTTAGCACTCATTATGACATCCATAGGTAACTTATTGTATTTTGACCATCAAATAAAGCAACCTCTTGTGAGCAATAAATTTCTCTGATAATTTAACCAAATGGTGAATTTTATAATTTCAGAAATCAGTGACAGAATTTTACAAGGGGGCCCCAGATCTCATTAACATGTATGACAATTGGAACAAGTCAACCACATACCTGGAGAAACTAAAGGTGAGAAAACTCAGCTGTTTACTGTAGATATTATTATTTGATTGGTAAGCAGACTAGAATTATGATGCCAGTCATACTGAGAACTGTATTGCAGTGGTCATAAGGTGTTCCATTGATATTCCTGTACCCAGGCATGAACCTTAAAATTAGATGAAGAATGAGGGATTAATAAAAAAAAAGTTTATGTGAATGTTCAGACCAAAGAAGATATCTCATCTACTTGGTAACCTGCCAACAGACACTTGTAATCCATGGAAAACCTGTTATAAGAAATTCAACAAACATGATGGGATATTTACATATATATATATGTCTTACAGAGGGTTTGCATATACACACACATAGAAACGCACCTTTAGAGGGAAGTCTCGTTTAATTTTCCAGTTATGTAGCAAAAGTTGTGCTCCACTGAGATCACAGTATGGAAGAAATAAATTAATAGAAGAATTATCTCAGCTGAGTGTCATTGTCCATTGGCTACTTGTTTTACATTATTTAGGTACATTTATAGTAATTTTGATTATTACTGGACAGTGTTTAATGTATCGCAGTAAGGTCATATTATTTAAAAGTCAGGATTTTATCTGGTGGGATATCATATTTCATGAAATTTTCCAATTTCAATTCCTGATATAAATGCTTATATTGTGTTTTAATGTCGAGCTATACCTTGGCCAGGTGGTGAGAGGTATTATACATTACCCTCAGTTTGTCTGTCAGTAGATTACACAAAAGCTCTGAACAGACTTTGTCAAAATATTCTGGAGGGCTAAGAAAACCACCAAGGAACAATCATTAAATTTTGGAGTTAATCTGTATTACCATAAAAAAAAATTAAAATAGACGATTATGTCCCATTGCTATGGCTATTTAAATGGTAATAGAGCTATTAATCAGTATTAATTGGGAGCTTTCTACTGGAGGTGACCTCGGAGTGAGTTGTCGTCCAGTACTGGCATGTGGATCAGCCTGAAGGGGGTATTTTCCCCGACCACATTTTGTTAGTTTATATACTGCAGCTGTTGAGAAAAAAAACATTTCTGTCTTTCAGGGTTCCTTGACCTCCAAGTTTCCGAAAGATCAAACAGACGGACGGTTTGTAGAGTATATACATAGCATCCTCACACCAAGCTGAAGAAAAAAAATTGTCAACAACTCATTTGACTGTTTCCAAGAAAGACCACAAGATGGCAGCATAATACACTGAACTTCTCAGCTCAATTCTTATTCTAACATGTCAAGAGACCTGCTCTGTACATTATTTATTTTATTGATTTTGTTTAAGGAATATATGGCACAAGTCTGGTAGACTTCCTATAGTTCATGTTTTTCACTGCAGTAAATTTATATGTGGTCAGGTAGTTGTTCCATATAGTTATACTACAAGTGAATAGAAAGGGGGCTCATTCTGGCATGAGCTTTACTCTTGGGTTTTCATGCTGTGCAGCAAGACTTGACCAAATACCACATGATTGCACTTATGAAAGTATTATAACTTATTTGTCTTATAACTTTTTTTGTAAAAGATTAACTATTCATTACTAAGCAATGAATCAGAATGAAGATTGTTAGTGAATTCTTAACTGAGAAAGCGTCCAGTGAAAATTAGCTGTTGTTTGCTGTACTGCCAATGCTTGAAATGCATGAGTTAGTGCATATCCCAAGGCTATACAGATACATCTGAGCCTAAATCTTGTGTGTCTACTGAGAACACTTAAAGATGAGGTGCAGTGTCTGTGAGGAACAGGCTTTGGGGGGTGGGGGTTGCCACAGGGGGCATGCGCCCTCCCTTTTCAAAATAAAACATGTGAAATAGAAAAGTAAGTGCTTAATAATGAAAAACAGAGTTGAATTAAGCCTAATGATGCATTTAAACCACCCAAGATCATGCCATTGCAGCCTAAATTTTCAAAATGTTTCTACACTATGTGAGGGGGATACCCTCCCTCTGCATCACCCGCCCCTGTTTTCAAATTCTGTATATGCTTCTGAGATGTACTGCAAATCAGCCATGATCTTGTATGAACAAGAAGGCGGCTATATACACAGGTATTGCATGACACATTCCAGGATTTCATTGCTTGATGATTATAAGCATTTAAAATGCAGTCTTGAGGTTAATATGGTCACTGAGTGATAAATTATGAAATATCATAAAACCACCAATTACATGAAGTGCTGTTATCATCTAGTACTAGGCCTGTGGGAACAGATTTATCTGATTGATTTAAATATAAAATTTTGAGAATTAAGGTTATCATCAAAATATTATATAGGCCTACATCACATGTTAAATTGTCGTTCTACTCCCTCCAAGTACAGAAAAAAATAGCATACAGCATTTCAGATTTCATTTAAGCGAAGTATTCCGGTATCAAGGGTACTGATATGAATGGACAGGTTTTAAAACAGAGTTCCATTATTTATATTCAAACTGTTCCAATTTTGAATCAGAGCCTGAGCTTTTTCATGTAGACAGGTTCATACAGTCCTAAACCATTCAGATATTTCCACAAATGATTGATAAAAACTATTGCTGTATTATGTGTTCATTTCTGTTTTAAGTGTATGTTAATTTATCACCATATTGTGTCTCAACAGATGTTTGTGTAGTGAATATTTATAAAGCTATGGTCAATCCTTGTGGACTTTCAAAGTATTGTGCAATTATGAATATGTAACTCTATGAGTGAATATTTGTCAATGTTATCACTGCCAAATAAAACTGTGTATAGATAGATGAGTGTTGACTACTTTCTAAACCAGAATGGCTCATACTAAATCATTGTTGCATGCAGGTAAATATTATTGGTTAAATATACTCATTGAACACCTGGTTGAGATTTTGGTTGTGCAGGATGACCCTACTAGTACAACCACCCTTCTGACATGACCACTTTGGCCGGTCCTGCAGCAAGATTCTCTGTACTCTGTTCCTACACCCTCGTCCATATAATTATTTTGCAATAATTCTTTTAAAATGATATCATTAGTTGCAATGTTATTTAAGGAAATTAAGTGACAGTTTATGATAATTAAAATTAATTAAGAATGAAATGAATGTATACATTTTTTTATGCTGGGGACCATTCATACCTGTATAGAAAGCGCTGGTTGAACATTTAAAGTGGCCATAACAGTCCATTGCTTTCAAGTAAAGATGCTCATGATGTAACAAAGGTAATACTGTTTTATTACAAATACCATTATGACATCACCTCTGTGTATATTCAAGAAGATCTGGTTCAAAATCATAAGTTTAGGCCATCATAGTAATATGGCAATGCCGAGAATCTGTTTAAGGCAATCTGTGTAAAGATAACATGGAATTCATACTTGAGGGGAAATTAACATTATTTTGCTTTAGATAATCACCACAGTTGTCAGCATGATTTGCCCCTAGGGCCTTAAATGGAGAGCTTTAGTGTATTTCACAAAAAATATCAAAAACAGGTTGACAAGCAGGGGTATTGGAATTTAGTACCCCATCATATTTATTGTTTGGCATTGGAAGAGCAGTTTAGTTTTATTCCCAATCTACAGATGGCGCTGCAAGTTCCCCCTAGTGGATAGTGGGTATACTTGCATTGTTTCTCACAGATGGCACTCTGATAGCCACTCCACAAAATAAGGTCAAATTTCTCAGGATTCTAGGGAAAATACAGAAACTAATCCCTCATAACACACCTGACATCATTCCTGGCATATTAAGACCAGACATGGGCATATCTGAGGTGTGGTCACAGACCAAGGAGTTACAAAATAAAAGTCTACCGTTGCCACAATCATTTATAATAAATATAGATTTTAACCTTAGTCTTGTATTGCTTTTGCCTTGTAGATGATAGATATGTTTTTTTCTGTATTCCTCCCTGTGTGAACAAAGTTTCCATTTACATGTACTAAAGATAATTATCAGAATGCAAGGTGGACTGGTCACTAGTGCCACCTTGTGGCAACAACATAAACCACCATCACAGTGTGCTTCCATTGAAACCAGCTAAGATTTTCACATCATTAATTAATTTAACTAGGAAAAAGACGTCTATTTAATGACCAAGGCATCTGATTGTATACACTTCTACCAGCAGAATCCTGGAGGAATGCAGGTATTTCTATAGGAAATTTTGATACAAAACTATAGGCATTTAGGCCTATAGGAATTTTCAGCCAGAATTATAGGAAAATTAGTCATGTTTTACCGAGTTACTTGCCAGTGAGAAAATTATAGGAGACATTTTTTTTCATAAGATAATAGAGGAATATACAGGAAATAGGAGTCTGTGGACATCTGATGATTCAGAGACCATATTTGACATTGTAATGTGAAATATCAGTGCACAGGTGAATTGGCAGTTTAAGTTCTTGTCACCAGACTGGTACTGCTCACCACCAGGTGGCGCTCATGGTATGAATGTCTGGTTCAGGAAGCTTGTCACACTGTACTGGTAATCAAACTTTCAGTTGTATGGCCGCATTTTTTCCTGGAACATAGTTAATCTCTAGATTACAGTGCTGATTATATTCACTGTAATAAAATAATCATTCAAGTCAGTCTGCATATTTATATACAGGGCCACACAGTCACGTTTTAGTTTACTTTCTCTGTCATGTGGCCATGGTGACATCATGATGTAAATGTGTCCCCCCATGGTGGTCTAGTAGTAGTAAAATACTGCAAAATGCTTTAAGTAGTCACTTTTCAAAATATCAGATTTCACCACAGTGCAACAGTATTTTAGGCTGTAGTAACTTCAGACTGCTACTCGATGAAATAAAACAATGATTCCATAGTGTTGTAATCACCAAGTTTATTTTCAAATAAAACCCCCAAACCAACTGAGAAGAGATTGACAGCTCCTGGTAATTTAATGTTATGAGTACAAATTTACAATTATTTATTAAATAAATCCAGCCATGTTAGTGTATGATAAAAATGACCTACAACAGCAACCTTAGGTCTTACTCATTGTCTATAGTATACAATACAGTAGATATAAATATCAGAATCAATTTAAGTTTGTCCATTATAATTATGAATTACAGTCTATTTTCAGAAGCCTATATGCAATTGTTTAATCATCAAAAAAGTACACCACAATTTAAAAATATTTAACATTAAAAATGGAAAATATTCTAGCCTTAATTTTCAAATGACTTAATTAATTATAAAGTCAATTATGATAATTTTTCAAAGTAATGCTCGTATTACTATTAATTATTTTACTTTAAAAAATTACATAGGATTGTCTGCCTAGATTAGATTTAAAGCAAAAAAGTTTGGCATGTAATTATTAAATTATATATTAATTCTGGGATAGGTTTGGATTATATAATGCTCTACACTCAGAAGCACAAACAAAATACTATAATATGAATAAAATAATAGTAACAATTACAACAAATCATTTGATGATAAAGTGAATGATAAAATCATCTTCAACCCTGTTATCAGTGCCTCCTGTTGTGCATAGTTATCATACAATTAAAACCTACTATAAAATGTTATACCTTGCTGAAGAAACACCTGTGTCCTACCAGGTATACACCTGGCCTTCTGTTAAGTAAAGCAGCAGGCATTATCATATATGCAAATTGGATGCACAATAAACTGGCCAATCACCAGGCTCTAAACATTTTATGTATGAGGTATCAAGCCAAACACAGGCCTAACACACATTTGCATAATAAATCACTTCCTGGCCAATCAGAAGGCCCAACACAGATCTGCTTAAAATTTAACCAATCTTCAAGATTTATACAGCTCTGTCACCAGTAACTGACCAATCATGAAACTGCTAATCTTGCCCCCTGATCTGATACACTTCTACTATTTTGTTGTTCTTGTTGACACTGTAGCTTCTATATATTTTACATTAGCTAATGTGCCACCCGATATTTTCAGTGCTTTTTTTGGTCATTTTCTAAATAAATCAGCAATACACCTAACTACCCAACAAACTTTGGTAAACAATAGGAACTAAAAATTTACAATAATAGAGACAGGGATATCTGTCAAAACCACTGGCAACATTTTGTGATTAGACATCACAGTATTGATTGGCACAGCTATTAAAGATATTTTTCTCTTTTTCTTTGAATATTAATGAATAATGTCAAATACACATCACAAACTTTCCCTTGCCAAGCTGATTGTTGATGAAACTGTAGATGCATCAAGATTGTGGGCAAATGTACAAAAATAGTCATCATTTTCAGCAATGGAAGCAGAAAAGCTCACCCCAAACTCTGCCCTGTTCACCTTACTTAATTTTACACTCTGCAGTCTAACATCCTTGTAAGCAAGACACAATGTGCACATATTACCTGTCACCTGAAAAGAGCTCTTGTCTGCATTATATCATTAGTTTAACTCTCATTATGATAACATACAAAACTCTCTGACAGTGACACATATATCATAAGTAAAAAGAATATTCAAACTGATAGCCCTTTAAATAAAATGATAATGAAAGTTTAACTTAAGCTATGCCAAGACCACATAAAATGTTAAGAAAAAGCTAGGCAAATATTAATATACTGCAGACAACTAGGCGAGTAATAATACACTATGAACAGCAATGTGATAATTAAATTCACCTGTATTTTGAAATATTAAGATCTATCATTTGAACTTTGTAATTATAAAACATCTGAATAAGAGGTATTGAAAACAAATTCTTCATGAAAACCCATACTTTGTTATATACTTTTTTTTGCAAAAGAAGCAAAACTATTAAAGGAACCCCTTAATCAAAATAAATTATGCCACTGATTGTAATTCAAGCCTCCTACTGGTTATGAAACTAACAATATTTCATTTTTCCCACTCTAAGTCAGAAGCAGCCAGTGCACAGAAATTTTACACAGAAAAGAAGAATGCAGAGGTTGGAAACATCATTTTTCTAAGATAGTATGAACAACTAACCTCAAACCAGACATATACACACTACAATGTGAGAGATACACACTACAATGTGAGAGTAAAGCTCTGTTCTGATTCTTCGAAGGTTGGCTCCACTGCCGTAGTTTCGCCACTGATCATGAACGATTGTTCCATGGCAGTTTCATCACCTCCTATGACTATGGTCTGTTCTCCACTGCTTGCTCCGATTGAGAAGGACTGTTCCTCCCCCTCTAGTGTTATGACTTGCCCTGTGCTTGCCTCTGCACCGACAGTAATGGTCTGTTCCATGGTTTCAGTAGCACCCTCAGCGGCACCACTCTCCACAACTACCTCAATGGCCTAGACAAAAATAAGAAAAATATCCCTATCAGAAAGCAATACTTTATTGAAAATACATATGTATGCATCAGAAGCCGACCAAAGTTTGTTCATGTTTAATCAATACAGTAGGTCATAAATGATTGATTACAAGACAATTACACACCTGTTTATGCACATGGGGTGGAACTGTCATTACCACAAGAACTACATAATCTGTTTTTCTATAAGCAGATGTAAGGGATTAACATCATTTAATAATAATAAAAGTCTATTTCATGCATTCAAAGTTGAAAATAGGTCTTAAAGTACAAATTCAGGATTTGCAGAATTAAGTTCTCCATTTGTAAACATTCCCAAATTTGACCCAGGAAAACCTTATTCATATAAAAGTTTTTAGAATTTTTAGCTTTATAAATGATACACCAACTGGAAACTTTTATAAAAACTTGTCCTAATGTAAACTGTTTGCCTCTAATAAAGATTAACACAGGAAACATTTATGAGTTTTAATTTTAAGGATGATATTCTGGATGACCTCTGACCTCATTAAATATGCTTTGGTTTTGCTGGAAAGTGACTTCAGCAAGATATTTTATTGATTTACATTTCTGAAGACTTTAATCAAAATCCTTCATATTCTTTGAGTTATTGCGGCGACACCACAAAGTAGCCTAGTGACCTGTGACCTTAATAAATATGCATGGATTTTGCCCATAATTACACTTGGGCGTGATAATCTGTGGGCAAGTAGTTATGGTGAGTTTGGTGAAAGTCTATCAAAGCCCCGGTAAGTTATCACAGCAACACTAAAAGTTAACAGACGGACAGACGGTGGGTATACGATAATAGTTCTGTCATATGACGGGAGTATAATAAAAATTTAATGTCAAGCCCAACATGAGCGTGACCTCTCACCTCCTCTCCAGCTGCTGCCGCCTCATCCTCTGCTTCCTGTGATGACTTCTTCTTCCTGTGGCACAAACATGAACCAGAATATGTATCTATATAATAATAAATATGTATCTATGTAATAATACATACGTATCTATATAACGATAGATACATATTTATATAACGATAGATACGTATCTATATAACGATAGATACGTATCTATATAACGATAGATAAGTATCTATATAACAATAGATACGTATCTTTATAACGATAGTTACGTATCTATATATAATGATAGATATGTATTTATATAACGATAGATACGCATCTATATAACGATACATACGTATCTATATAACAATAAATATGTATCTATATAACAATAAATATGTATCTATATAATAATAAATATGTATCTATATAATAATAAATATGTTTCTTTATGATAGTGACAGTTATGACGGCAAAGCCTTGGGTTGCAAAAAATGTGAAATTGCTGCAGCTATCTCTGGCAATTGAATCTTATATTTTGTCAAAATGAAGTCACTCAATTTTGCCCTAGACTACAAGCTTTTATAAAAGAGGATATATTCATGCCTGTTGACATGCTTCACCAAATCATTTTTCTTCCATAAGGAGCTAATTCTAACCTTAGTTTTGCTTGTTGGAAACTGAAATCACTGACAATTTGGACAGGGGCACCTCATTCCCCATAACAATCTGAATCAGCAATATTGTAGTTAGTGAATATTTGTGCCTGGATTTCCTCCTAAGACCACAGACTCTGAACAGTTAGAATCTTTGTTACAGCCCTATATAAGACCGTAGGTTACTCTTACTTCTTCTCCTCTCCTTCCTCTTTGTCCTTCTTCTTCTTTTTCTTCTCTTCCTTCTCCTCCTTGCCTTCTTCTTCCTGGCCTTCTTTCTCTTCTTTTTCTTTCTTGTTCTTTTTCTTCTTTTTCTTACCTAAATCATCAATAACTCTGGCACATTAGAGTGAGTATAGTCATAGTTTTGTATTGAAGTCTGGCCTTTAAATTCTGTATTTTGGAAATTTCTGTCATTCCCTTACCACAGTAAAACCTCACCTAATGAATAACCCTCGGTTTAGCTACCACCTCAAAATAACAACCACTTTTTCATGGTCCCAATTTTTGTTGTTGCTATTTATATCAGACCTCGCTTAAACAACCACTTCGTAAATGTGACCACTTTATTGAGGTCCTGCTGGTGGTCATAATTTCGAGGTTTCTCTGTACGTGATATATCAGACTGGGATTATTATGGTTCCCAGCATGCTGGTTTTGTTTGACCAACTGACTTTCTAAAAGACCCTGAAATGGAAAAAATTGGATAATTCAATTTATTACATTTACTATAAGGCAAAGTGCAAAGAACTGTTGACTTGGTTCATATGACTAACATATACACATATTCATTTATCAAATACTGTACTTCCTTCAGTCAAGCCAAAGACTGTGAAAGAGTATGAAAGACCTGCAGGAATAAGGCTGGACTAATATGAATTGCAAGATTTGTGGATGAACCTGATTTTAGTGAACAAGTGCAGTTTCATGTTATGACCTGTTTAGCATAAGGATCATTCAAATACTGGTAACAAGTATTTCTATAGATCTATAAATGCAGAGGAGTCCTTGCATGCATCTGATCAAAATGATGTAATTAACTCCATTAATGTACCAAACTTTAGTGGTGTATTCCTTTCCATAGATTATTAATACAGTAAACCAGCATGGGGACATTACCATCTGATCAGCATTAACCCATTTGTACTGTTCGCAAAATGACCTACCTTCAACATTGAGCATTGCAGCACAGGTGTTGGAGCCGGCGTCGTTGCTGGCGGTCATCTCGTACTGTCCCTCATCAGATTTGTCTGCAGCCTTGATGATGAGGGAATAAATGTTGCCCTTGTGTTTCTTCTTAATGTTGTCACCTGACCTCACCTTCTTACCTTCACGGGTCCTGCAAAAATTTCAAATTATGTGCAAATCATGTGAATTAATTATTGCAATGAGGCTAAATGTAAACATTTCGCTTTCCATAAACCTCACTGGGGATGCCAAAAGACTTTGTCTTTAAATTAATTATATGATTATACTGCAGTTACACTACAAGACTGTTTATAAAATCATTTATATGCAAAAACAAAATCTGTCACAATGGTCAAAATAATAACAGGATCACTGTGCAGAAAATAAATTTCCATCAAGACAAAAAGCATACATTAATGTAATCAGATTTATTTTATCTTACCTTAAAACATTGATTTAAATGTTAAATGCTTACCACAGAATTATACAACAAAAAATCAACATATATAATAGAAATCTGTAGCCCTGATTAAACATGATAAAACATGAGCACTTCAAATGTACATAATACACATGTTGTGTATCCGGTGACCTCTGACCTCATTAAATATGCATGGATTTTGCTGGAAATCATACTTCGGCGAGATATTTTATTGATTAACATTTCTGATGAGTTTTATCAAAATCCTTCATATTCTTCATAAGTTATCAAGGCAAAACCACAAATTAGCCTAGTGACCTGTGACCTTATTAAATATGTGTGGATGTTACCCATAATAGAATTCAGGCAAGATCATCTGTTAGTAAGTAGTTATTGTGAGTTTAGTGAAAATCCATCAAAACCCCGGTAAGTTATTGGGGTGACACTAAAAGTTAACAGACGGACAGACAGTGGGTATAGCAAAATGCTACTGTCATGTGACAAGCGTATAAAAACAAGACTTTAATTTAATGAAATAATTAAAGTTAAACAGGTACTAACCATGCAATTTGGAAGTCTTCACCTTCGATTTCACAATCAAACCTGGCTGCCTCTCCTTCCTTTACACTCAGGTCACTGATTGGAGTTTTAAATGTTGGGCCGGCTACACCTTCCTCTCCTGAAGAAAATAATTGACATGATATTTATCATGGCAGCATGACACATTAATTATTTCAATTTCCTTAATGAATATTTAGAAATAGTTATAAGTATGAAAACTTTGGATATTTCAGCAGAACATGACACACCTCAGTCATTTCAATTACCCTAATGTATATTTAAAACACATAAGTGTACATACCTGATGGTTTTGGACATTTCAATAAATCTTTACTTTGCATGTAAAACAGGCTGTAGTCAAATATTGAGGAAGTACCACACCATCTTAAATGTCATATTTTCCTTCATGATGAAAGTGCAAATATAATATATTGTATTTACAGTGTGTATATTCTTCTTTTTAGTTTGTCACACCTTCATCAATTTATAAACTACAAATCTTGAAATAATTGAGTTGTGGGAGTAAAAGTAAATAATTTGTTTGTAAAACAGTCAAGTGTAATAAAAATTCTTATAAAATTTATAATTTAGGAGACCATGCATACAATATCATAACAATTGCTCAAAGTTGACACTGTATAAAAAAGCTAAATAATTCTATAAGGAAATACTTCAGATTACAATTAACAGCCGCTGATGAAATGATGTAACCTGTTCAAAATATTAACAGCTACCATCTCATATATTTCTTGAGGCACTATTAAGTTTAGGGAGGAATGTATATTTCCAGGTAATTTATCTAGCAAAAGGCTTTTCCATTTATTGAATGGACATGATAACACAGGATGGTTTTTGAACATTAAAAAATTGTCTAAATGAAGGCTTAAAAATGTCTGTCTCAATTCAATGTTGGTGTACCAGTCATGTCTTTTTAACAAATGAAGCAATGACCCTTGTGAAGCTAAGTAAATTCTGATTTCTAAAAGCATTTTGAAGCAGGGCAAGCCAAACAAAGCACCAGGCAATATGTTTATAACAGACTGAAAAAAACCTTTGACTCATTAGTATGAATGACAGAGGCTGCCTACTTACTGAAGAAATGTTCTTAATGCACAAAAAAATATATTAATCAGAACTTTGTAAACACTTGACTCATTAGTATGAATGAGAGGGGCTGCCTACTTACTAAAGAAATGTTCTTAATGCACAAAAAATGTGTTAACCAGAACTTTAAATACCTGGATCATTAGTATGAATACATCATATGAATGACAGTTACACAATTGCAATATGGAGAATTATGCAAACTAACATATATTTATTAAAATGTAGAAAATACTGCAATGAATCAAAGGAAATTAATTGTACAGTTTAAACAGAATTTAGAATAATCATTCAAAAAATATTTGATTCATCTCCATGCCAACTGCACATGTTTGAAGGAAGACTGCCACTTTTGACAAAAATGACATAATAAAATAGAACTTTTGAATCTATTGTCATTTTCTTGAGGACTTGTAAAGGTATCTTAGGTATATCTCCAAATTTGTGGCCCACAGCAGAAAAAAAGACAATTTGCAGTCCTCATTACATATAAAGAACTACTGTGCACAGAAGATTAAAAAGAAACAAGTGTCTTAGTAGGAGTATCTGAGACCATATATACAAAACAACTGGAAAAAATAAAATAATGAAAAGCTTGCAGAAGAGTATTAAATATACAAAATTTCCACATAAAATATGTTTTACTTATTTGTGGCAGTCCTCCTTTATGATGCATTATTTGAACAACCAGAATAAACAAACAGTTTCAAAAACATTAATTCATGATACCCCTTAAAGCAGATGTAGAACGACACACTGGAGTGGATTTGAAAGTTTCATTCAAGAAATGCAAAGGTTTTGTGGAGACCATTACAACACTGGATGCCATTCATAATTCTTAATGATAACAATACAACAAATTACAAAAGGTGGCACCATAGGTGATTTATTTTTGTGAATTTTATTCCCTTACTCTTGAAAGGAGAATAGAATGGGAAACCAGTTCTTCAGGACATGGAACAGTAAATAAAATATACATAAGCACAAAGTAGTATAAAATAGGGTGTCAATATCACATGATATAGGAAAACTATACATAAGGACTATACCCAGAAGAAAACATACAAACTATATATAAGAACTATACTCAAAAGAGGAGGTCAAAGAGGAGATCAACTTAAAAAGAGAGGAGATCCAAGTACAATTCAACTAAACAAGAGAAGCAAGAAAAGTAAAATTACACTTGACAAAGTCATACAGTTCAAATAAAACAAAATTTAACATGAGAAGAGGAAGAGTAATAGATCTTAAAACAAGACAGAAAAACAAACTTAATTCCAAACTTAAAGAAGGTAAGAATCAAGTGAAATCCAATTATGAAACAGATGACGAATTCACCAAAGCAACAAAAGAAGTGGGAGATGAATCCAGATCAGAGACAAGTGAAGTAATATTACAAGCACAGCTACACAGCAGACTAGCCAGACAGATTCAATCAGAAGAAAAAAGCACAAGAAGAGAAAAGATGGCAAGATTAGTCAGTCTGGCATGTTATGGGTAAACTGAAAAATTATCAACTCAAGCTTAGATTCCTTATGTATGGAATGTGAATCTGGCATGCGGAATGAGGATAAAAATTGGTATTTACTAAATAAATAAGGTGAGACTCCTTATATGTGGATCTGGCATGCATGATGTAGTGATTTATGCCAGTTCCACATGGTATCGCAAAGTGACATATAGGAAATACATATGTTGCCATTTGGTACAAATGAAATCTCTCAATATTATATGCATTCCAAATTCTGTACATAAGAAATCCTGGTTTTACAACAAATGTCTTGCATATTAAATGGATATTAATAGGTTTAGAGGATGAGGATTTAAAACGCTAATGTGAAGAAGATGAGGACAGTGTTCAGCAAGAGATTACTCTGCTGAGGTTATTGTGAAGAGACATTGTAGTATTTGTTGTATTTCACATAAAGTTTATGTATTCTCTGTTGGAAATGTTAACAAAGATGGATACTTCACCGAAAGATATTGCAAGAAAATAACAAGAGCAAGACTATAATCAAAAAGGCAACAGTCACAGAAAAAGTAAGATCACTGTAACATTCAGGTATACATAAGTATTTAGAACACTGATGGTAAATTTATTAAAATGTTTTAAGCAAGACCAAAACGGGTTGCTATGATCGAGCCTCAAAAACAACCCTCACCCCCTATCCCCAGTCTGTCAGCTTCCAGCACAGAAGTGACACTTTCGGTTTTATCAGCCAGTTGGTTTGTCAGTCTAAGGCTCATACCACAGCCCTAATGACTGTAAATTTTATAACAAAAATACAAAATGAACCTTGAAATTAAATTCGTAAGCAATATCATGTTGTCCCCTAATAAAGTATCCAGTTATACTCAGAAACTGTACATGAGGCTGGGACAAGCCGCTGATGAATGAATGGTAGAATCAAAAGTGTCACTTCCTTCTGGATGCAGAAAGAGGCTCGTGAATACAGATGGTTTCTGAGGGCATTTACACAGGCATTGCATGATCTGAATTTTCATTTTTAGCATCAACCTTGCAGTCACAATTATACTTCCTTTCAAATTTTAAACCTGGACTTTATGATAAAATGACAAACTGATCTTTATGGTAACTTTTAAGGTTGTGCAAATACTTTCTCAAATAAGAATGGTTTGGTTTTCATTATGTATACCTGTTTAAATAACAATTTTATGCAATAAAAACCTCAAGAAAATAAATCTTAGTCAGCTGAAAAAATGAATATTCATGATGATTTGATAACCAATCAACAACAAGCATAAATTTGAAACATGAATATTAATGTTACCTTCATTGATATCGATGACTGTTTCTGTCAGCAAAAAGTGACAAATTCAGTGAAAGTATATAGTTTTTCCCCACCTGTTTCTGTTATAAATTAGTTCCAACAAATGACCACAATTATTGCCACATATTGCACATAATGCCACTGGGCACATCAACTTGAGTTACGTTTTGTAACTACTTTGATGTCATAAGCACTCTTATAGTAAATTCAAGTGGTATTTAACCTACACCTGTTCATTCCTTTACCTTTGTTGAAAGAAAGGGGTTATGTGTTTCTAATATTTCAATATCAGGTCAGATTCTAAGAATGCAAATATGTTTTTCACACAGCATGACTCATCACTCAGTAAATAAAGTGTTATAATATTTTCCATTCACTTTAAAAGAACTGTAATTAAGTTGTGTAAAAATACAACTGACAAACAAGATGGGAATTAGTGAAAAGTTACCACAGCCAAATAAAACTTACATTTTTCAAGAATATTAAAAATACAGCACAGAGTATATCTGATATGATAATGGGGGATTGAGGCATTTTGGACACTTTGTTGCAAATATTATGACGATTAAATACCACTGATTTGAGAAGCCATTTTTTATGGTCAAAGTCCACAGAAAGTATGTTATGAAAATATGTTATTGTTATAATTACAATGTTATTATTTAAGTGTTAGTATTAATACAGGACTAGTAAATGTCACGTGTAATACATCATCTTTAACTCTGATACAGATTATAGAATACAAAGAGTAACTGTGAAGATACTAAAAATGACATGCCAAATCTTGTGAATACATTACTAGCTAATGTTTGTTCTTCTTCAGTTGGTGCTGAAGAAAAAGGTACATATTCTCTTAATTACTCATCAAATCAACAATGCTACAAGCCTATTTTATGACAGCAACTTGTGCCTTGAATTCTTTTCTTGTGGAAAATTTTAGTTGGCATATCAGTTATTTTGTGAACATCCATCACAAGTGCCCTAAGGGTCACGAAGCTCAGCTGATCTGTGACTCTGAGAAACTCTGTCCACTTCAATTACGTCATTTTAGCATTTTTGCAAAAATACCAATTGAATTTTCTTTAAACTTTGCATGGTGATGGAAACATGTGTACATGATGCATGTTCTTTCAATTTGTGCATTAAATGTAAAAGACTTGAATGCTGGGTGCCTATTGTGAAATGTCAACCCTGATTTCTATGTCTGAAAATTTTTATAAAATAAAGGAACTGTAGATGCCCTCAACAATCTTACACATCTATAACAGCTTTCCATTAACAATAAGCTTCCCAAATTACAAAAAATACATGTAATCAATAATGAGATATCTAAAATATGATTTAAAAAAAAAAACAGGGCAAAATTTTGAAATTTCACCACTTTGTAAACAAGTCTCAAGAACTGATTTGGCTGATTTTCTTTATATTTAGCATAATGACAAGGCCCAATGTTCTTTTTCACAGGCTGAATGCAAAATGTTGTATAATTTGCAGCATGTTGTATTTGCAGCCTGAACACCAACACATGTCTTATTTTGTATGTGCTCAAAACACAAACATGTGTTTATCTTGCAGAATATTGGTCATAGTGACCTAAATTTTGGTAGGCAAGGAGATTTACCAAGGAACAACCTGGATTTAACTTTATAACATTCTAGGTCAAACTGTCATGATCTGGCCCTGTTAACAACTGGCCAGCTGGAAGAAGGATAAAGCCTGCTACAGCTCAAATGACTGATGGTCAGCTGAGCTAAAAGCTTGAGAGGCTATGCACTCTAGATGAAGGAGTATGGGACACTTATCATAGGCATTCCTCATCTATTTGCCTGTGGTATGATGCAGAAATGAATGGGCACCTGGGTCTTTGTACCTGTGTATTTTTCAGTCTAAAATTCTGTCTATAACTGATGTTATGTATGTGCATTTTTACTATTTTTCTGTTTGTATCTTGTGCATTCATCCATACATTCACAATTCATCTCTGGGCATATAAATCCATGTTTATGTTCCATCAGTTTTTCTAGTTAAAGAAAACTGTCATAATCACTGTCATATCCTTTTCATGATAAAGCTTTCTTTGAAGAGAAAGAGATTTATGAGTCTTGTCACAATATCACCAAAAAATAAAAAGAAAATTTTCATAAAACCTCAAATATTGTATATCAATGCATGTAATACTGGTATTGACACCAATAAAATTTGTGTCTGGCAAAATCAAACTTTTTTTGTGCAGAATCCAGACACAGCTAAATAAGACCAGTTGAAGATCTATACATTAAAGCATGAATAATAAGGTCACAGGGACCTAATTTCAGGTTTTCAAGATCTTGGCAAAACATATCTGGCTCTTATATCAGAGACTTTTAACCTTTATGTTCAGGATATGTGGCTCACTTTGTTTACATGGGTTTGATAGGAAATTATCATCTGAACGAAACAATATTCAGTTTGTTTTGAATATTATTCATTATAAACCTACCTGCCACGATGATGTGACATTCACAACTCACTGAACCGGCATTGTTGGTTGCTGTGCATGAATACAGACCACTGTCACTGGTCTCAAGGTCATAGATCTCAAGGTTAAAGCTGTCCTCTTCTACAAACATCTCATTACGTCCTACACAAATAAAAGATAAATCAATGTCATTACAAACTTTGTTGAGTTACACATTTTAAAAAAATGAGCCATATTTTGACAAACAATTTATGAAAGACATTTATTGTTATTAATCAGTATTAATTATTGCGTAAGTAAACAGTTGATAGTAATAAGGGAATTAATATGTAGCATATATCATGTTTTATAAGTGTATATATATATATATATATATATATATATATATATATATATATATATATATATATATATATATATATATATATATATAACACAACACAGATATAACAGTAGGCATGCTCTCATGACAGGGGTGTACAGAAATTTTTTTAAAGGGGGTCTTACACTCTCAGTGTGCCTGTAACGAAGGATGTCTTTATAGCATATACTGGCATATATACATATACATATATATATATATATATATATATATATATATATATATATCTACAGATAGACAGATAAATAGATAAAAAGAGAGAGAGAGTGGTAGAGAAAAAAAAGTGATGCACAATACAGTGCCATTTTTCAGTATCACGTGAGCATATTTCTATTTTGGAGATATTCCCTCTAAATCCACCACTGAATGTGGCATCAGTACACAGCTCTATACGCATGAAGGCTCTTGAAATGGTCTCAATGGGGGGGGGGGGGGGGGGGGGTGGCAAATGATATATGGCAAACCTCCATCTTTGAGTTCCTCCCCATCCTTGAACCACGTGACCTTGGCCTCTGGCGTGCCTTTGAGCCTGATCAAGAGTTTAGCGACAGAGTTGGGTCTGAGTGTCTGGTCTTGGAGTGTTTGGATCAGTTCAGGTGCTCGCCCAACCTCAACTTCGACTGGAGCAGCCTCCTGTACTTCCTGTGACTGCTGTTCTACGATCTCCTCTACAACAGCTGAAACACAAATCACAGCGTGTAAAATTATGATTCTAGGGAAAAGTCACTGGAAACAAGTCAAATTTTGGGTAGGAAAACTTATGCAAGAAATAAAGTCATCGATTTGTATAGGAACCTGTGACTTTATTTCCTACCCAAGATTGTGACTTTTTATCCTGTGAATTTTTTGCCAGTCATCAAAATTTCAATGCATGTCCAGGCCCCATTTATTTTGTTTTAGACGTACTGGGCTTGTGGTTTTACAAATAATTCATAAAGGTTGGCGTGTAGATCTTTAGCTGCCTGGAAAATTCTTCCCTGGTGAGAACTCTCTTAGGTTTTTTCATTATCCAACAAGCTGAAGGAATTCGAAATCACCACTTTAAAGATAATTCATTAAAACTACTCTATTACCCTTTCTTGTTTGCACTACTTGCTGTACATGTGGGTCAGCAGTTTTCCATGAACTGAGTTCACATGCTAGATACACACAGTTGTTGTGTTTTCTGACAGATGGTACTCTGATAGACCCTTTGTGAAATAATGTCAATTTTTGGGGGGTGGAAGTAACTGCCTCCATTTTTTAATGCTAAGTTAACAATGTATATACATCTGCAGAATTCCGTTCCGGTTTTCGGAATACATGACAGGGCCATATCACATGCTTCCCCTCCTTTTATATTCTGGCATCAACCAGGCCAAGTGAGTACAGAACCTGCAGGCCCTTGGCGCGTAATCATCCCCAATGCTGGGTCATACCACCGAAGACCCCCGAAAGGCGCACTCTTTTGTGAGTGAAACACTGCCTTTGGGCATGGCCATCCCATTAAGCCTGCAGAGTACCCACCCTGGGTCAAGTCCAACAGTGAAAAATCTCCCCACCTCTGCTGAGATTTGAACTCATGATATCCCAGCTTTGAGTCCTGTGCTCTATCCCTGAGCCACAGAAGCAGGTTTACAATATAGAATTTGTTTAGAGAATTTATTCCCAGCTTGAGAAAAGTGAGACTTCACAATAAAACCTGAAATATTCAATGACCTGCAATATTTTGCAGAGGTGTTAATTTATTCAAACCGGTTCCACAATAGGTACACTACAAATCTTTAAATTATGTCATTAGCTGAAACCTACGTATACTGTTGTCACAGCTGAACCAAAATCTTATATATATATCTCAATGTTGTGAAAATGTTCTTCCTATAATATTCAAACATTACATTATCACAATTTAACTAAATAAGAATACAGAATTTAGGAGAGCTAAGTTATTTGTCATGTACTTGCCTATATATTATCATTCTCATACAGATAAAGAGATTCAACATTTGTGAAGAAACAAACCTTTAGGTTCAACAGCCAACATGGCGTCACATTCCGCAAAACCGTTCTTGTTGCTCGCCCTGCAAGTGTAGGAGCCTCCAAGGTCATCAGAAACATTATTGATGATCAGCTGACATTTTCCCTCTCCAACCAGGAAGCCATAAACAGAGGTATCAATGATTGGTTCACCTTCATGGTACCATGTCGGGAGAGGAGTGGGGTCACTGGAGATCTCCACCTCCAAGGTCACCTTTTCACCGTCGTAGACTGTCATGTCCTTCAAGGGAGTCACAAATGCTGGCCTACTGGTACCATCTGTAGGCAGAAAAACTCAACACTTAGTACCAGTGATTGCCAACTGGAGCCATCAGTATACAGAAAAACTCTCCATTTAAACTTTCCAGAAAACACTGTATTCAACCTAATAATTAAAAAAGTGTCCCTTCATGATTTTGGAGTAGGAGACTAAATGCTCTTTGCTGGCAATCCAAAGTTGTATATATCTTTTTGATAAATGATATGGTCACATACATACCTGAATTTCACAGGCACTGACATTGTTGCCTGAAAAATCTTGCATGACATCTCTGGTATTGAATGTCAGTCATACGAGTCAGCAATTTAAAAAAAATCAAGCAAATCCAGGCTCTACATTGGAAAGGGACTGTCTTTATATGTAGATCCGAAACAATAAAAACATTCACTGGTAGGCACCCGGGGTGCTCATTAAGTGAAATGTAGCAGCATTATATCTGTGACAGGTGAACAGTGCAAGGAAAATGGTATCCTCTAACAGGAAAGGTTCAGGCTTTCAGGTAAGAGAAAACAAATCAAGGTACAGGTTTTCGACTTGATTATAAATTCTCAAAGTATTTGACATATTTCTGAGGTACTGTATTAACATTTTGATGTATATATTCCAAAAACCTACTGCATTGTTTCAACTAAAATTCTAATGAGACAAACAACTACCTTCCTACTACTCTTTTACAATGCAACACAAATGTATTAAAGTGCAGTCCAAAGTGACTTCAACTGACATTATCTGTTTTGAATCCTGCTGAAGTGGTGGTTACATTTCATAGACTTTCACTGGTCTATCTGATAATGATTTAGTCTGATTTTTTGGTACCTTGGCCTGGAGAATGCCTTCTATCCCACAATCTAATCACAACAATCTTATTGAAACAGTTCTGAAGAATCTGCACTCTGTAAAACTGATTTGTTAGTGAAAGGAGTATATAATTTAAAGCCACAGTCACACATTCATAACTTATAGCCACAGTTAGTCATTGTGCTGGAATGAACCATGGTAGGGCTACAGTGTTCAAGAGAAGTTTTAAACTGTTCAAAACTACCATAGAAACCTCCAGATCATCTCAAATCAATCCCAGATTTGTACCATTTGATGCAGGACTAACCAAGGCAAGGACCTTCTGCTTGTTGGTAAGTTTGCAACCAGATGGCAGCATGGTACATTAAGATCAGGGAACTAGAAAGCTTGGGCTGCAGTCCTGCAGCTGGATATATATATGATATAATAAAGGATAGTTGGACACCTTTACGTGTCTGTATGACTTGGTGTCAGAAGTGGGATCAAGAACTCTCTCAAACACCTTCAGAGGGCTAGTAAGTTGGATTACTCTTGTAAGTGTCTGTTTGACTTGATTACCAGCACTGTGACTTACTGTGGCTCTAAACTGTGGATGTATGGGCCTTAAACTAACTAGAAGCAGGACAATGCTAACCTGTGATTTCTACAGATATATCAGTGTGGATTTCCACACATCCGTTCTTATTGGTGGCTCTGACGGTATAGCGCCCCTGCATGTCAGGGTTGGCACTGGGGATTTTGAGGGCAGACTTGCCAGCCCCAGCCAGGAACTGGTATACAGACGTATCGATGATCTGCTCTCCGTCCCTGAACCATGACACCAGCGGAGTGGGCTCGCCAGTCACTGTCACCTCCACTGTGGCTTCGTCACCTTGTTTCAGACTGAGGCTTTTAAGCTCGCAGTCGAATCCAGGTCTGGTAGTGCCATCGGTTGGTTCTGTTTTACATACAAAGGTTCTCATGTACTTACATGATTTGTTTCCTGTGATACGCTTATTCTTGCATGTTCTTCACATAATTTGCATGAGTAAAAATACTTCTTATCTATTAATGGACTTAAGATGAACTAGCAAATGAACTTGTGGAGCCTTTTACTGATTTCATTAAGCTAATTAATTATTTGATTGGCATGAGAGTGGAGCCAACAGATAAATCCTGACACTGGGGGGTCCAGCCAATTTTAAATCTTATAAATGCAAAATTGAAACTTAAAGATGTATAACTTGCTGGAACTTCCAGAAATGGAAATCGGAATAATTCATACATTTCTTTTGCCTGAATGATCCCTGTATTTTAAACATTTCTAATTAAAACACAAGAGAAACTAAGCTGCTTCTCTGCTTGTTAAATTATAATTAAATCAAATAAATTTATAATGATGTCAACTAAAGCAGGAAAAATTATTGAATATACATTGACCAGGTAGTATAGTGAACCCCGGATCAAAGTGCTGGCAGGTCCGTGAATGTCTCAGAGATCAGGTATTCTGTTTAATTTGCATTCTAGAGATTGTTCCACATCCTGCAGGTGGCGCAATCTGTTAAGTGTGGATGAAGATAATTTTATTAAAGAAATGCCTATATCATTATTAAGCCAACTGACATAAGGTATTCTGCACATTGGGCATACATAAATTTAAAAATTTATATTCATCAACAGCATGATATCACTATATTCTGGAGTTCAGGTGAAATGTTATTATTTTGCATAGGTCCAAAGTCTTGCCCTTTAACGATTTTGCCACACTGTAAATGGATCGATCCCATGTGGATCTGGTGGTGATATCTGTTTTCTCAGTAAATCAGCGCTGGACAGGGAAGGGCACGGTGAGGTACGGGAGTGCACGTGGGCTCATGTTGGACTGTGCTTAGGGATCAAACACAAAAATTAGGAGACAACTATCAGGGACTGAAGCAGTGCTCAGGCTATCTGGGATGGTTCAGGTTCAACCTAATACAATTGTACTTTGTATATACCAGTGACGACAAAAAACAATTAAGTGCTGTCTCAGGTCACTCTAAGGTTCTAGAACATTATCAAATTCAAGCTTATCATTATATCAGTCCGACATAACACCAATCAGTTGATCAATATTTTACAAAATTAGTGTACATGTGTAAATAATAGCTGTGAATGCTGAAATTATTCGTATTATCACAGACAAGACTAAAATGCAATATTTCCCCTTGATTTACCACAATATTACACAAGAGAAGCCAATATTTTGGTATTTATTACAAAATTAAACACCACAAATAAGACAAACACAAACTATTTATTACATTCGATCACTTACTTTGCATCTCAGTATATAAGACTTACTGGTATTTGAACCAACATGGTTTACTGCATATTTTGTAATACAATGTTGAATTAGCATTAAAGCAATAATAATGTCCAACTACAAAAAGACACAAAAAATATGTTTGATTCAAAAATATAGATTCTTACCATCTACTTGAACTACAACGTTGGCCGAGCACTCCACTTCCCCACTGTCGTTGACAGCTTTGGCGGTGATCTTGCCACTCATGTCAGTAGTTGCACTGTCTGCCACCAGGGCTACTTTATTTTGGCCGGCGAGTGTCTGGAATAGTGAAGTATCCGTGATCTGCTCCCCATCTTTGTACCAGCTGACCTTCGGTGTTGGATTGCCCTTGACCTCTATTTCAAGGTTAATGGCCTCTCCCTCCTTCAGGATCAATTCCTTTAGCTTTCGTTTGAAGGAAGGTTTTTCTGTCAAAGAAATATAGCCGAGATGAAAAACATTGCTGATAAGTGGATTATGAACTTTTAATTACCTCTCCAATGACCTTAAACAGGGATGCCATATTACTTATGTCTTAATTACCTATATAATTCTTCTTGTTTGGATAATAGTGTTGGGAATTGGTTGTAATTTCATGAACAATCATCAGTTAATACTGGTTGACCTCTACCAACCCATAATTGGACATAATCCGTTGTTTAGTAGTATGAACTTTCTGACCATAAACATACTCATCTCAACTGATATATGTAGGCCTACATGTAGGCTATAATAATGTCATAATTCTATGCCTACATATCTATAAAGTAACTTAAGAATACAAGTATACTTTAGTAAATACAGACTTTTCACTGGTTTGCCTGCATAATGTATTTATAATAAAAGCATACATTTCCTTATCATTAAGCCTAAGTTATGTGCAAAATTTTACAATCATTTATGGCACTTCAAGATTGATCTTCAGTTCGTTTTGCATCAACCAAACAGATTTTTGTTTATAATCAATCATCAGCCCATCACTTCTGGAAAACTGTTTAGTTTGTAAACATGAGATTTCTCAATAGCTGAAGAAGCATTTAAAGAAAGTGTACAGAAATTGAACTAAATAGAAAATAATGATTGAATTAACATAATTAGATTGCATGTCATTATTGATGTGCATGGTGCCACAGAAATATAACCTCTTCTAGAATTAAGATTAACATTTGCACAATTACAAACCTGCTGAGTCAGCTTTTTTCAATGCAGGTTTCTCTTCTGTGACCTTGACATCAATTTGCAAGGACTCTCCTGCACTCACAGTTGTGGCTGTTGGCAGCTTCTCTACAAACTGAGGAGCTGGAAAAAAAACAATACTAGTTATGATATTGGTTCAGTAATCCAGGGAAATAAAAATATATTTAAGGCCAAAAAGAAGTTTGGTTCTTAGGCACTTTTTTCAGAAATCAATGGTGGGGGGGGGGGGGGGTGTTATTTAATTTTTTACCTATTTTTGTATGATTATGATAAACATGTAATATGATCAGGGAAAAGCATTAAATAACAGAATTTTTTCCTTAACAGGTAAAAGCACTACACTACAAAGAAAATCTGAATAAAATTGTATTATTTTATCTTCTTGAAAGATGAAAATCAAAATAAAAATTGTTGATGTGGGGGTTATAATTGACACAGGTGGTGCCTGAGAACCATACCTTTTATTTTTTTGGGCCTAATTTTGATAAACTAAATGACTTATGGTGTGAATTCAAAATTAACATTCAAACAACATCTACAATGCTGGAATTAAAGAAGTTTTTATGGTCATTTAATTTCTATCAAATGAGTTTGTGGTAAATTTCCTTGGTTAATCGCTGTTTAACATACCAACAAATTTGGATAACATAGTTTCACGATATTGCTTTTATGCATTATCCCCATACCATACCATGATTATCTGGTAACAGTTCCAGCTATTTTGCTCTTATGCATGAGCATTTACACAAAAAGGAATAAATTAAGGACAATATAGTGTTATTAAACAGACCCTTAAGAAATATAGTTTTCTAACTGATACTGATACAGGTTTAAACATGCACTTAATACCACTGACCCATTAATTAAAATGCTTCAGTCTGTCAAGGTGTAAGCTGGTATTTTGTTCAAGGTTGCAAACTTAAAGGCTTGTGATAATTTAAAAATAACTTGCCACTTTAACCGGTGACTGACTAACACATAATACTTCCAACAAAAAACTTACCATAATAATTTACCATTAATTTACCATTAAAAATTTACCATAAATAGGGACCCATTGGTCTCGACACTCAGATGAATTTTTCTATAAGGATATGGTTTTTCAAAATACTGGACTTGTGATTAACTTGAAGCCAACCTGTCTATCCAAACTGGAGTAATCATCCATAAACTGATTTGTGAATGGATGGGCCCTGCAATCAACAAGGTTCTTCCCCTATTGGCAGGTCAACTATATGTGCAAGATGGAAGGTTTGGAATGAAAAGTTTTGCTTTAAAATGCATCCACAATCTTTTAAATATGTGGGTCCTGTGACCTTGACCTTTAACCTCATGGCCCCAAAATCAATTGAGTTTTTGAGTTAGAGGTGGGCCATATATAAGTCAAGTTTGATATCCATATGTCAATCCAAACCGAAGTTATCATCAGGAAATTTGAAGGACATATAGAAAGACAAACAGACGGATGGACAGGGTGTTTAATATAGGGCATCCTTATTTCTTATTCAAGTGGGGCCCTAATAAACACACAAGTATTCAGGACACAGATGAAACCACAGTTCCAAATCTGATAGTATCAATTAAATTTGGCAATCTAAAAATAAAGGAAGAAAATGCTTCAAAAATAGAAAAGATACAGATTGTGCTGCCATGCAGTCTTCAGGAACTGAATAAACCAATCATAATCAATAAACAGGCTGGGTTTCAGGACACTGGATGAAACCACAGCTGAGAAACTGATATAACTGCTGTCATTTGATGGTCTCACAAACAGATAAAAAATTGTAAGATTAGAAAAATACAGGTGGCACCACCAGTTTTTAGGAACTGACAAAACTAGTCATGGTCAATATTTAAGGCAAGATTTATGGCAATCCATGCATCAATTATCAAGAAACTGGAGGTTTTGTATCAAATTTATAATTATTCTAGGGGTTATTTACGAGCCCCATAGCTCGGAGGATTTGGTTGCAGTGACCTAATTTCAGGTTTCCACAGAGACTTTTTATAATCCTACCAGGATATATTCAGTTACTAGTTTCAAAGGTAAGAGATTTAGATTTGTGTCTTGCAAAGGGATGGACAGATGGCCAGTTGGACGATCAGTTGCGGCCCGACAACCAAATGGCTAGACAGCTGGATGACGGACAAAGCGTCTTTCCTATACCTCAGTTGACTTTCAGTCAGCTGAGCTAATAAAAACTTTCTCTCCACCTTAAAGCAAAAAAGTTATTCTTTAATTCATGTAAAAAATTACCTCTTTTAACTGGCTGTGATTTTTCTTGATCTGAAAGCAGGCAGTTAGTAAGGTTAGTGCACACAAGTTAAACACATGAAAAATTAAATCATTATTTCATTCTCATTGTTAATCAAATACAGAGATGAGTGTACATATCAAATTTGATTGATAAAACATTCTGGTAAATTGTACAGGCTCAAACCAGTGTTATGTTTACACAACATGTTGCCCAATACTTTGCAAACAAGGATTACTTATTTGTTACTCATATTTATCTTGCAAACAGAAAATTAAGTTAACTTCCCCAAGCTCTCTGCTTAATGAAAATATAAATAAAACTTGCTTATAATTGCATAAGAAAAAAATATTAAGCTCAAACCCACTGAAAAAAACATGCAGTATTAGTCAACATTTAATTAATGGCAATATTTAGTACATTAAGTGTAAAACAAGAAGCAACAATGATGAATTACCATGACACTAAAATGAAATTAATTTCATGCAAAATTAGGAATATATAATACAATGAATAATCACATGACATTTCTGTAATGCTGAAGTCCCAAAGAGGTGATTTTACCTGGTTATGTTGTATATTTTTCCATAAGGTAATCTTGATAAATATATTCTGTTGGGCTCATCAGGCATACTTAGTTTAATAAATATATATTTTTAATACTGAGGTCATCAGTTATATTTTACTTACAAGAACATTCTTCTACTTGTGCGGTCTCTTGTGTTACAACTTCCCTGCAAAACAAAACATGATGAACATTGTATAAAGTATACATAAAGCAATCTACAATATAATTCAAAGCTGACTTCATTTAATATGTAAAAAATTCCCCTGCACACACATTAATTACAAAACCATAAACTTTTCTCCAAACACCTTGAGCCAGCAACACACTAGAAAATTTGAGGAAGAAACTGATCATACCAGAAACCAGATATATATTGCTTATGTATATAACAGTGAATCATTGGAGCGTCTGAACTTGAAACTGAAACCACATTCTAAGCACTGGGGAATTAAAGTGAATTTTTCATTTAAATCAGAATTCCTACAACTGGTGTGATTGTCTTGAATATGAAAAGCAAAATGTGGATTTATGATCTAATAAAGTGATATCAGTAAAGAGGTCAGTCTCATCTGACTTCACACTTTGCCTTCCCTATAATTCTGGCTTAAACATTCCTAGAACTCTTCTCACTCTCCTGGGCAGTGAATCCCTCACAGACAAGGTACCAGTAGTTTTGTATTTGTTCTATGTTTGCCTGCCTCCTCTGACCTGTGACCTTTCATTTCTTGATGGATAGAATGCATCTGTGTGGTTAAGACCATGACTATAGGTTAAGACCATGGCTGCAGGTTAAGACATGGCAAAAAGTTAAGCCCATGGCTTCAGGTTAAGACCTTGGGTACAGGTTAAGACCATTGCTACAGGTTAAGACCATGGCAACAGGTTAAGACCATGGCTTCAGGTTAAGACCATGGCAACAGGTTAAGACCATGGCTACAGATTAAGACCATGGCTATAGGTTTAGACCATGAATATAGGTTAAGACAATGGCTACAGGTTGAGACCATTGCTAGAGGTTTAGACCATGACTATAGGTTAAAACCATGACAACAGGTTAAGACCATGGCTATAGGTTTAGACCATGACTATAGGTTAAGACCATGACTACAGATTAAGACCATGGCTATAGGTTTAGACCATGACTATAGGTTAAGACAATGACTACAGATTAAGACCATTGCTAGAGGTTTAGACCATGACTATAGGTTAAGACCATGACAACAGGTTAAGACCACAGCTATAGGTTTAGACCATGACTATAGGTTAAGACCATGGGTACAGGTTAAGACCATGGCTACAGGTCAAGACGATGGGTACAGGTTAAGACCATGGCAACAAGGTACGACCATAGCAACAGGTTAAGACCATGACTATAGGTTTAGACCATGTCTATAGGTTAAGACCATGGCTATAGCTCTTAACACAATAAGAACTGGACGCACAGAAGCATCCTGGCAGTCAGAAGTCCAGAGCCCTAATCATTACTATTACAATGCAATCCTCTATATTACACTGCTACCTAAAACTAGATATTTCTTGGCACCGCAGGTGCCATTGTATCCCCAGACAATTAATCCCCCCCTTTAAGATAAGCCCCTCATCTTCAGCAACAATTAATATCAGACCACACTCATAGAAAAGGTCACTCTCATAGAAAAGGTCATGACCCCAATTTTAATATACATCATCCCCTAACCCATGTCTATGTATATGCATAATATGAAAGAAATCTGTCCATTAGTTTTTGACTTATAATGCTCACAGTGTTAAGTGGCAATGATGGGGTATTAAACGGCACAAAAACAAGTAAAAGAATAACAGGTGGCACTATCAGTTTCCGGTACATCACAACACTATCCAAGATCTTTGGTCAAGTTGATTTTTGGACCAATCAATTCATCCCTTATTGAGATATTAATGATTTTGTGTGATTTTCACCATATATGGCAATATTCAAGGTCAAGGCCACTCTCATTAGAAAGGTCATGACCCCAATTTAAATATATATCATCCCATAACCCATGTCTATGTATATGCATAATATGAAAGAAATCTGTCTGATAGGTTCTGACTTATAATGCTCACAGTCCTGTTAAGTGGCAATGATGGGGGTATTAAACGGCACAAAAACAAGTAAAAGAATTACAGGTGACGTCACCTGTTTCCGGTACACAAAAACAAGTAAAAGAATTACAGGTGGTGTCACCTGTTTCCGGTACATGACATTTCTATCCAAGATCTTTGGTCAAGTTGATTTTTGGACCAATCCATGCATCACTTATTGAGAAATTTAGATTTTGTGTGATTTTCACCATATATGGCAATATTCAAGGTCAAGACCACTCTCATAGGAAAGGTTACTACCCCAATTT
The DNA here is from genome assembly GCA_026874595.1 of Sipunculus nudus. NCBI lineage: Eukaryota > Metazoa > Annelida > Sipuncula > Golfingiida > Sipunculidae > Sipunculus > Sipunculus nudus. The sequence continues at coordinate 14,978,361 of CM049321.1, forward strand.
AAATAAACATCATCCCATAACCAATATCTATGCATTTGCATAATATAAAATAAATCTGTCCATTAGTTTTTGACTTATAATGCTCACAGTACTGTCAAGTAGCAATTTTTGGGGTATTAAACGGCACAAAAACAAGTAAAAGAATTACAGGTGGCGTCACCTGTTTCCGGTACACAAAAACAAGTAAAAGAATAACAGGTGGCACTATCAGTTTCCCGTACATCACAACACTATCCAAGATCTTTGGTCAAGTTGATTTTTGGACCAATCAATTCATCCCTTATTGAGATATTAATGATTTTGTGTGATTTTCACCATATATGGCAATATTCAAGGTCAAGGCCACTCTCATTAGAAAGGTCATGACCCCAATTTAAATATATATCATCCCATAACCCATGTCTATGTATATGCATAATATGAAAGAAATCTGTCTGATAGGTTCTGACTTATAATGCTCACAGTACTGTTAAGTGTTAAATGATGGGGGTATTAAACGGCACAAAAACAAGTAAAAGAATTACAGGTGGCGTCACCTGTTTCCGGTACACATAAACAAGTAAAAGAATTACAGGTGGCGTCACCTGTTTCCGGTACATGACATTTCTATCCAAGATCTTTGGTCAAGTTGATTTTTGGACCAATCCATGCATCACTTATTGAGAAATTTAGATTTTGTGTGATTTTCACCATATATGGCAATATTCAAGGTCAAGGCCACTCTCATTAGAAAGGTCATGACCCCAATTTAAATATATATCATCCCATAACCCATGTCTATGTATATGCATAATATGAAAGAAATCTGTCTGATAGGTTCTGACTTATAATGCTCACAGTACTGTTAAGTGGCAATGATGGGGGTATTAAACGGCACAAAAACAAGTAAAAGAATTACAGGTGGCGTCACCTGTTTCCGGTACACAAAAACAAGTAAAAGAATTACAGGTGGGGTCACCTGTTTCCGGTACATGACATTTCTATCCAAGATCTTTGGTCAAGTTGATTTTTGGACCAATCCATGCATCACTTATTGAGAAATTTAGATTTTGTGTGATTTTCACCATATATGGCAATATTCAAGGTCAAGACCACTCTCATAGGAAAGGTTACTACCCCAATTTAAATAAACATCATCCCATAACCAATATCTATGCATTTGCATAATATAAAATAAATCTGTCCATTAGTTTTTGACTTATAATGCTCACAGTACTGTCAAGTAGCAATTTTTGGGGTATTAAACGGCACGAAAACAAGTAAAGAATAATAGGTGGCGCCAGCAGTTTCTGGAACATGACAACCCTATCCATGATCTTCCATCAACGTGATTTTGGGATCAATCCATGCAAGATTTCTTGAGATATTTAAGAATTTGTGTGATTTTCCCCCAAATTGGACCTATTCAAGGTCAAGGACACTCTCCTAGTCAAGGTCATGACCTCATTTTGAATGGGCGTTGTCCTCTCACCCATATCTATACATATACCAAGTTTAGTAAAGATCCGAGAAATATTTTATGAGTTATTGCACCAACAAGATTTATATGCGGCGGCGGCGGGACTGGCATGAAAACATAGGATCCCCCGACTTTGTCTGGGGATACAACTAGTTGTTTCCCTTCATTATGCCTTTTATCATCTGTTCATTCTTGGGATCAATTTTACTTGAAAGTCATCAAGTTAAACTTTGTAAAGTTTTCACAGTTCCTGTGAATATTTTTTTGAATATTTACGTACTGTTGGCCTTCCTCATCCTTGGCTGGCAGGACACTGACAGTGGACACCGCCTGGGCTTTGCCGATTTTGTTCTGAGCGATAACAACATATTCACCCTTGTCCATACACATTGTCTTCATAACCTCCATCTCGTACCTGTTGCCCTCAGAAACCACGCGGGCTCTCCGGCTGTAATTTAGTTCACGTGCCCCTTTCAGCCATCGCACTGCAACAGGAATCATATATGAAGATTTTATATATAAATATATATTTTGACCAACTCACTTAGTAGTTATTTGCAGTTATAGATTCAATTGCTAATTATACACAACATATCACTAGATAGTTACTGGTATTCATTCAGTTTATATCTCAATATGGCACCCATCTTATTATATAACTGGCATTATATATACTTGCAATCCCTTTCCTTTAGTGAATCCCTTTCCTGTCACTTTCCTTTGACAATCCCTTCCTCTGGCAAATCCCTTCCTTTGTCAATCTCTTTACTGTAACAATCCTTTATGGCTGGCAGTCCTTTAACTTTGACAATTTCTTTCCCTTTGGTATTACCTCTGTCAATCCTGTTGCTTTTGCAAGCCTCTCCCTTCAGGAATACCTTTCCTTTAGTCATTGGTTTCCTTTTCCCTCTGGTAATCCATTTCCATTGGCAGCAAAGTTCCATTTCCTTTTTGGTAGTCCACTCTTTAAAAATCACTTCTATCTGGCAATCCCTCTCCCTCTGCATTGCAATTCCTTTCCTTTGATAATTCCTTTTCTAAGATGATTACGCGTCAACCGACTCTGCTTAAGTTGGGTATGATTGCATGCAAACTGGTAAAAGTCAAAGGACACTTGACACACAAGTCATTTAGCCATGTTCACACAGTAAAACTGGTCAAGTCTTGCTTGTCTTTTAGTTGTCTCTCTGCATGCAACACACTTTATTTTGACAATTTCTTTTCTTTGGCAATCACATTCCTTTGGGAAAGAAATGACTTTGCTTAGGGATCAGGTTCTTTGGCAGTAAATTTCCTTTGGCAATCCCTTTACTATTGTAACAAATTTCCCTCTCCCTTTTTCCTTACAATATTCTTTGCTGTTTTCTTTGGCAGTAAATATCCTTTGGCTATCCCTTTACTATTGTAACAAATTTTCCTCTCCCTTTTTCACTAAGAATATTCTTTTCTGCTTTCTTTCCGCTGGAAACCTTTTCTTCATGCAGCCTTTTTCTCTTGGTAATCTGTTTTTGTTTGATAATCCCTGTCACTTTAATAAATTCTATTACTGTTTCATGATTCATGAAACACCTACTTCATCATATCCTTCCCCCCAAGAAATTGATAGTACCTGGTTTGCTGTAAAAACGTTAATTCATGATACATATATGACATACTAACATCAGGGCTTTCAACGAGAAGAAAATTTTAAGAATTTGGGATGCTCAGGCAAAAATTTCTGGGAGTCCCATCTGAGTTTAGAGCTTAGATTATATATGTGTCCAAGTGTGATATATGTGTACAAGTTTGAAGAGTTATGTAAAACTGAACCTTTTTTGGTACTGTATCTAGTTATCATATCATTATATAATTAGAAATCGTGTCATTATATTTGCTGTAAGCCTCATGTTTACACAACTGAAGGGTTCTGTTGTGGCACCTGGTAATGGTCATTGGCTGCGACATTGACTGTGTTAAAGCTAGAAACTGAGTTTTCGTATGAGATTTTGAGCATCAGAGACACTTACCCAGGCCCCCCCCCCATTCCTGAAAGCCCTGAAACATACATCTATTTAAAAAGCATAGTCATTTCTATTATGCTATTGACTAAGCCTTCGGACTAGTCATCTTCAACAATCACTGCATTAAGTTAACTCTTGCCATCTCCTCATCCTATAATCACTCAGCCACCTGCTCTCTAGAGCTGTGTCAATATACCGATACATCAATAGGCCACATCAATGTGGTTACCAATACACTATATGTATGCTGTATCATCAAATCGATGACACACAAAAACAGATCACAAAAGTCATACAACCCTAACCAAATCTGATTCTTTAATCAAGCTAAAGATTTTTCATGGACCTCTCTGGATGTAGAGTGAGAAGATTCCAGGTCCAGCGGTAACATTTTGTGCCCCTTTTAACGGACAGATGACCAGACGGCCGGCCGTGATTGATTGCTAAAGCTCAGATGACTTACAGTCAGCTGAGCTAAAAATTAATCATATGGTCAATCGTCAATATGTATCTGGTATCGCTTTAAGTATATTGCAATACATACTAAACCCGAATAGGATGACTCAGCCCTACTGCTCTCATCATTGATTTCTGTGAAGTCATAATACACAAAGTGGGATACATCTTGCTGGTGACCTGGGAGATGCTGCAATTTTCTAGATGTGTCACATTTTAATTCATTTTTCCCCCATGTTCTGTTAACTGTTCTATTAACTTAGCTTTTTCCCTAGTATTAAACTATCCAGGCATGAGACAGGACTGAAGAGAAATTTCCTGAAAATTGGTGGGGGGTTTCAGTTTGCATCAAGTATTACTTATGAAAGAATGAAGAGTGAATGAGATAAAATTTTCTGAAAATTTCTGAAATTCCTAGATTTCCAGATATCAAGAAATTACCTTCAATCACCCATATCCGTCCCCACATTGACTATTTCCATTCAGGTGAAAGCAAGGCTGTCTTGGTCTCTCTGTTCTTCACCCACTGACACTATTATTTTAATTTCTAACTTAGGATTGTTGACCTATCAATGTGTCCAGATTTCATGTTATTATTTGACGTACCTGTTGGTTTGGGATCCCCCTCCACAACACAGGTCAGAGTGAAGGAGTCGCCTTCATGCACCTTGATGTAATCTAAAGGCTCCTGTAGGAAACGTGGTCGTTCTCCGTGGCCGCCCTCACCGTGTGAGGGTTTAGTGTCTGGTTCATACTCGTAGTGTATATCATCCTCCACCTGTTGCTGGACAAGTTTCTCCATCTGTGCAGCTTTATCTGTTAAATTAAACATTAATGACTAACTTCTTTTTATGACCAATATGTGCACATAATTTGAAGTTAATACCTGCAACCATCTGGGTGATAGACTACATATTATTTGCTGAAACACATCAAATTGTCACTTTCAATAGAGATGCCACTTTGAAAATGATCAAATTTAATTTATAATTGTACACATTATATATAAACCTTGCACTAAGTAACCAATTGGCTCTGTGAGAAAGCCTTCTGGCTTATTTCTTAAAACTGGAAAACAAGACTTGCTTGAAGGATCAAACTAGGTTAAAATAGTTTGCCCTACCAAGTACACTTTACAAGATGCATGACTAAAAGGTGAATATGTTTTGGTGCTCAGCTGTGGTTCAAAAGTTACAATAGGCAATGCAATACACATCTGACAGCATATGGTACATTGTTGCATTGTTTTTCAAAATGCTTCAAAATACCTCAGTTGGCACAAAAATACCTGGCAAATGAGACATTGAAATTAAAATTGTATTACACAAGACACTCTGAAGTAAAAAAGGTAGTTCAGGCCAGCCAAAGGTAAATGTCGAAAATAGAATGAGTAAGGTCTTTGAAAAAAAGAGTTGACTTCTTGAAAAGTGAAAAAGGAGTAAAATAAGAATCAATTTACCATTATTTACTGTATCACAGACTGAATAAAGATGTGCTTTGCATACTACAAATGTGTATATATATATATTGTTCCCAAAGTCAGAAACATGATGCGCACCCCCTGCTAAAGATATGGGCATTTTCCACATGTTCTGACACATGCTGGACCTTTACACATGTAAAAATTGCAAAATGTTTCATTCTGGACTGGTAAAGCAAGAGAGAAACAGTCTATATTAGAATTCTTTAACTGAAAAAAAGAGGAAACGAGTTGCCTATTATCTAAGGTAGCAGATTATCTTTGGTGAAAGATGGTAATTTACAACGTCAATCTCAGATTTACACATTACATAAAATAGAAGTTATTATTTACAATATCAGTCTTTTTGCACTGAAACATATCATGATTGATAATGTCAGTCTTTGGCCTTTTGACTTTAAAACCTGCAGGTGTGGTCACCTGTATAACATACATAAAATCCCAGTGAGACAACATATATAAAGACTTTCCACCTGTGCAGCTGAGGTGCCCTTTTTACGAAGGTTGCATTTTCGAATTATTTTCCTTCCATGAATATAATGAATTTGAAAACCCCTGCGAACAGTAGGCCAACCACAATATCTGGTATCATTAAAAGGCTCACCAACTACTCGGAGTGTTCCAGCACACTTGGCTTTACCCTCATCGTTCTCGGCGCTGACGAAGTAAACACCAGCATCTTCCTCCTGAGCCTTCTTGATGATCAACCTCGTTGTACCTCCGTTGTTCTGGATCTGAATGCGTCTGTCACCCTGGAGCTGGGTGTTGTCCTTGTACCTTAAAAAGGAAGCCTTCCTGATTAAAATTACTGAGGCTCATTTGAAATTCCTGTTTCTACCTGACCAAGATCTACCTAACCCTAGGCTAGGATGTAAAAGCTGAGCAATTAACAAGCACAAATGACAATTTAAAGAAAGCAAGACTAATTAAACTATCTTGATTCAAGATTTCTATAGGATTCAAAAAACCCTGTCTGGATAACAAGATAGGGAGTTTCTAGTCCAATACAGTTATATCATGTACAGTACCAGATTATCTGACTGCTGTATGAACCAAAGGCTAGGTGGCGGAAAAAAACAAGGGACCTATGGGTCACGGCGCTCAGCTGTTATATATGATAAAACTAGATGTGTTGGAACGACACGAATGCCCCCGCCTTGGGCAAATTAGAAACATTTGTAAAATTTGTAAAGTTCAGGAGGTGTCGTATGGTCAAAAGTAGGTCAACAAGGGCAAAATGCAAACTCGATCTGTAACAGGTCATTATCAAGCAACACACCAAAAATCATGCCAGTATATGCAGGCATTGTGAAAAAAAGTCCATACATGTGCATTTTCCATATAAATTTCTGTCTTTCATGAAATTTTCTATGTTTAGGAGCCGTAAAACAATCAAAAGTAGGTCAACCGGGATGAAACGCAAACTCGATCTGTAACTGTCATTATCTGCCCACACAAAAAAAATCAGGGTGGTATCTGCAGGCATTGAGGAAAAAAAGTCAGTACATATGCATTTGTTATGAAAATTTATATTTTTCATGAAACTTTCTATGTTCAGGAGCAGTCAAATGGTCAAAAGTAGGTCAACTGAGACAAAACAAGAACTCGATCTGTAACTGGTCATTATCTGCCTACACACCAAAAATCAGGCCCGTATCTGCAGGCACTGCGAAAAAAAGTCCATACATGTGCACCTTTTTATGAAATTTTCTATGTTAGAGCACCGTCAAACGGTCAAAAAAAGGCCAACTGGGACAAAACATGAACTTGATCTGTAACTGGTCATTATCTGGCCACACACCAAAAATCAGGCCAATATCTGCAGGTATTGTGAAGAAAAGTCTGTACAAGTGTATTTGTCATGAAAATGTATATTTAACATGAAATTTTCTATGTTCAGGAGCCGTAAAACAGTCAAAAGTAGGTCAACCAGGACAAAATGCGAACTCCATCTGTAACTGGTCAATATCTGCTGACACACCAAAAATCAGGCCAATATCTGCAGGCATTGCAGAAAAAGTCCGTACATGTGTATTTGTCATGAAATTCCATATTTTTCATGAAATTTTCTGTTCCGGAGCCGTAAAACGGTCAAAAGTAGGTCAACCGGGACGAAGCGCGAACTCGATCTGTAACTGGTCTATATCTGCTCACACACCAAAAATTAGGCCAATATCTGCAGGCAATGCGAAAAAAAGTCTGTACATGTGTATCTGTCATGAATATTTCTATTTTTCATGAAATTTTCTAAATTTAGGAGCTGTAAAACGGTCAAAAGTAAGTCAACCTGGACGAAACGTGAACTCGATCTGTAACTGGTCTATATCTGCTGACACACAAAAAATCAGGCCAATATCTGCAGGCATTGCGAAAAAAAGTCCGTACATGTGTATCTGTCATGAATATTTCTATTTTTCATGAAAATTTCTAAGTTTAGGAGCCGTAAAACGGTCAAAAGTAGGTCAAGCTGGACGAAACGCGAACTCGATCTGTAACTGGTCTATATCTGTCAACACACCAAAAATCAGGCCAATATCTGCAGGCACTGCGAAAAAAAGTCTGTACATGTGTATTTGTCATGAAATTTCATATTTTTCATGAAATTTTCTATGTTCAGGAGCCGTAAAACGGTCAAAAGTAGGTCAACCAGGACGAAACGCGAACTCGATCTGTAACTGGTCTCTATCTGCTCACACACCAAAAATCAGGCCAATATCTGCAGGCATTGCGAAAAAAAGTCCGTACATGTGTATCTGTCTTGAATATTTCTATTTTTCATGAAATTTTCGAAGTTTAGGAGCCGTAAAACGGTCAAAAGTAGGTCAAGCAGGACGAAACGCGAACTCGATCTGTAACTGGTCTATATCTGCCCACACACCAAAAATCAGGCCAATTTCTGCAGGCATTGCGAAAAAAAGTCCGTACAACTGTTTGATTTCGGAAGGACGGAAGGACGGAATGACAGACATGGGTAAAACTATATGCCCCGGCCACTTTGTGGCGGGGGCATAAAAATATGCTTTAGAAATGAGGCACATGCTGGTTTTATGTGGTAATCAAAATAAGCTGTATTACGAGTTGTTGTTGTTTAGCTTATCTATGATTTTGATAGTACCTTTGGAGACAGGAAAGAGGATTAATTTCATTTATTTTATTAACAAATGGAGTGCGATTGTCACACAGATTTTGACTTGGCCATACAACTTATAAGCAGAACATATAATATAAGAGTTTAACTATTTATTAAAAAAATTACAAATATTGTCCCAAATATAATTTTTATTAAAAATAATAAGAGAATAGTATGATTTTTTCAAATAAAATATAACTGAAATGATTATTAAAATAATATTAAAGAATATATATTCATGAATGCATTCATTAATACATTTTGAAAGTATTTGCCCTGGTATTCATATACTTTCATTTTTACCTGAATTCCCATTCTTATGAAAGAAATTTTATAATGGAGTACATATTCATATTCGTGTTTAAATACAATTGCAAAGTATTCGCACCATGTCTGGTATTTATTCAGTTTTCACCAAACAATGATGTTGAGAATCCAGAATATACAAAATTCACACATTTAAATAATGATCATAAGTACCTTGTTTTATGGCTTTTATTTATATTAAAAAAAAATGTAATATATTCATTTTGGACTAATTTCACATCAATGTACTAAATATAGACACAGTAGGAATCTTGATAATAATATTATCAACTGCATCTTTGTCTATCATTAATTTCTTTCATATGATCCCCAATGATTAGTAATGAATAATATGATTTACTTTTTTTCATTAAAATTGAACTGAAAAATACCATAGGTGACTGCATGGAGTTATTTGGAATACGTGACATTCTATCCATCGATACAAGATTCTTATATCATCAGTAACTGCAAGTTAATTTCCTGTTATTATCAACTAACAAATTCCTTTTCTATTTTTCTTTAATTTGTTATTAAAAACCAATAAAAATTGATAAATTTATTGTTTATTGTTATGTTGTTGGTTAAAACTACTAGATGAGTTGGGTTGGACACCTGGATCAACTGTGGCTGGCCATTATATATTAAGCTGCCTGGAGCCCCAGTTTATGCCTCGCCTCAAGCATGCATAATTTGCTGAAAGTTCAACAAGGTCAACATACAGGTGACTCAAGAGGTGCCACAGAGAGCCAAGGTCTGACATGGTCTCATAAAAACATTAATAAAAGCTACAATTTTTGGCCAATTTCTTTCAGCTTTTTAAACTAAAAAGCTGAAATCTTTATGTGTGCATGATATGAAAATTATATCAACAGTGTTCACAGGAAACAAACATGCCATGGTCAAAGTTGGGCAAAATTTAAGGTACTAATTTTATATTTATACTAATAACTTATAAAATTTGAAAAATTCAGAACTAATTTTGGGTATTCAATTGAATCTTGATTAAATAATGTTACATCCCTGACAAAAAATCTCTAGCTTCAGCAATCCTCTTGTTAAATGAGTAAATATATTTCTTGATTTTTCACAAAGTGCATTATGTTTGGGCCCATAACTTAAAACAATTACGCAATACTGACATCATTTCTGGCATGTGCATAGAGAATGTTAGAAAAATATGTATATTATATATGATTAAAGTCAGTTCAGTGGTTTTGATATTAGGCAGTCTTGAAGTGTAACAATGGGTTTTTAATGAAAAATGAAGTTTTTCATTAATATCTCCAAGGTATTAAGTCCTAGTGACCAAATTCTTGGCATGGTAGGGGATTTTTGAGACATCTAATTGTATGCCAAATTTTAGGAACTGAGAGCTGAAGCTTGGGAGCTGAGCACTTGCAAACTGCATGACACTAGCTTGACGTAAACAAAATGTTACATGGTGCTTGAAAACTTGAATAAAATCTACAGTTTTTGATCAACTGGTTTCAAATTTTTGGTGTTTACAGACAAAATGCTAAAAAAAAAACATGCTGTGAAAATTAAATCCACAGTACTTACAGGAAAAAAACGTGCCATGGTCAAAGCTGGGCAAAATTTAAGGTACCAATTTTTTATTTTTGTTAATATTTTAAAAAATTTAAAAGATTTTGATCTAATTTTGGGTATACAATTTAATTTTGATTAATTAAAGTTATATTACTGGAAAAAAGTTTATAGCTTTAACATATTTTGTGTTAAGTGATCAAATATCTTTCCTGATTTTTTACACAATGCATTATGTTTGGGCCCATAACTTTTTAAATTTACATAATACAGACATAATTTCTGGCATGTACATAGGAACTATATAGAGAAATAATTATGGTAAATATGAGGAAAAACAGATGAGTGGTTTTGATATTAGGCAGTCCTGAAGTGTAAAAATAGGTTTTTAATAAAAAATTGAGGTTTTTCCTTAATTTCTAAAAGGAATGAAGTCGCAAAGACCCAGTTTTCGGCTTGGTAGGAGATCTTGGGGACATCTAACATTATGCCGAATTTTGGATTCCTAGGTCTTACGGTTTCAAAACATGCCACATCTACGGACGGACGGACGGATGGACGGACAGACGGACGACGGACAATGGACCACAACTATAGCTCAGATGACTTATAGTCAACTGAGTTAAAAATTACCACAACGAAATAGCTTTCAATCAATTATTAAGTAATGCTTATGTTCATCTCAAGATTGGGAAGGAATGCCTGAAAAAATCTTACTGGAAAATCAGAGATTTCCACGTGCTTACAACTGTAATAAATTTTGTGTGCATGCCAGATTCAATGATATTGTGTGCAAAGTAAACACTTAAATGCTAACCTGAAAATGTGAATGCTGATCTGCAGAATGTATGATACCCTTTTTACCTGACATTAATAAATTTCACTTCATCAGAACAAATTAATTATGAAACAATAAAAAATGTCAATATTTCATAAATCCTCAAAATATTTATGATTGTTTATTTATCAATGGTACAAAGAGATAGCTATGAGACTTCAAATTATACATGTTCCAACAAGCCTGACCATTTGAATTGTGGCATGGGCCATGCCCTGGCTTGGGCTTCAAAGATGACCTTTCCGCCGATGGCCACTGACAAGTCACGCACATCACGAACAAATGTCGGAGCACAAATTGTCTCCACCATTGCCTCCCCAAGCTGGACATCTGATAATGAGAATTTTCTTATCAATAACACACTTAAGTGACTAAAAAAGTTTTAAGTGATGAAGAAAATATTGCAGCATGAATTTGAAAAAATCATTTCCTTTGACCTAAAAAGTTATCACTGATAATAGCATTTTGTATGTTCTACAAAAAGGCTACAACATAATCATAATATAAACCTTGAGTGGATACTGTCATAAAATAACTTAAAGTATCTGCAGTTCTATTTACAATCTTAAATATATTTTTTTTTAATTTATACACTATTCTCCCTCTTCTTGAAAAACTTTAACTGAAATTCATCAGTACTGCTTAGTCCATGAATCAACTTCAATTTTGATTTAAGTAAAATTAAATTATATCAAAATTCCGATTCATGCAAGTCTGCTATAAGTTCCACTGATTTTTAACAAAGAAAGCTAATAAAATTTCAATTCAAGCAAGTCTGCTATCATTTCAAGTGTATTTCAACTTACTACTGCTTTCTTGAAGATATTTTTTATTTAAACTCATTCAATACATTTATACCATCAATTCCGAATGAAATATAATTCAGTTTTCCAATCAGCTTATATTTTCAGTGGACAGAATTGTTGTGATTCTATTCAAATTAGTTCTACCTTCCACCACCAGGTCGACACCGCAGTGAGCCTCTCCCTCCTCATTGGTTGCCTTGATTGTGTACATGCCCGCATCATTCTTTGATATTTTACGGATCTCCAAGGACAGCAGACCAAAGTTGTTCTGAAAAGATAAATATTACAATAATATATAATGTTACAAGGACAAACTGCTCAGGGGAAAACATACACCCCCTCTTAAGAACATTCTGCTATCAGAACAAGACTAATTATCCCAGGAGTCACACTTTGGTGAGCTTATTCCCTGGGCCACAAAGTTTACCGTCACGTTGGACAAGCCCCCATTTTGTTACAAAGACAAATTTTAAGGGGAAATACTGGGCCATGTGGGTGGCGCACAAGTCCGGTGTACCAACTGCTTCGCTAGAAAAGCAAGCTTCCCTAGCCAGACAGTTTGGTCCGCTTTTATGTCACCCTGTAACAATAAGAATGAAAGTAAATATCAGGTCTGCAATGCAGGTTCAGTATTATTCTGAGAGTTCAAATATTTTATCCCCAGATCAGTTTCTTTAATGTGTACAACAGACCTTGTCACATGTGAAGACAAACTGCTCAAGCTGAAAACCACTTGCCATTTAACCTTATACCTAGCGTCATACTGACCCTCTGGCATTACGACCAGATTACTGGCACCAGAGTGTCATGACATCTACATCTGAGGATCGCGTTATAAGGCCTTATGAAGATGCAAATATTTTCATCATTTCTGACCCCCCCCCCCCCAGACCATTCGTTAGCATTTTTTGTGTACTTTCTAATAATACCAAATATGAGCGAGAAAAGTTCCTGTTAAATCGAGCACATTGGTAAACCCTTCGGCATGTTTGTTGAATTTAGGACCGCATGAACACAAGCATGGCTCGCACAGGTTTTAGGCAACTTGCAGGCGACACAGGAAATGACCTGTGTCCATGGAGACGGTGATTCAGCTTGGGTTGCGAGCTCACATTTATACTTTTGTGTTTATTCACCATTCTAAGCATAATATTTGAGATTATGGGCCGTTTACCACAATATGAATGCAACCAGATGGTAGACCACTGCCATACATTCCTCCATATTACAAGTATCACGACTCGAGTAGGCTCACCAGCCCAATTATCCGATTGCCAACTGGGTCAGGTTGTAACAGCTACCTTATACCATGAACCTTAAATTAATTTAACATGAAAGATAGTGTCTTTTCTTTGAAATAATATGGTATCTGCTAAAATAATGTACTGAGACAATTGGCTTAATCCTGCATACAAGTGTTGACAAGCAAATTTGTGGAATTTAAGTCCTCCCCTTCCGCCTCTTATTTGTCCCCTGTTTGCCCAATCAATATGTTTTAGTTTTCATTGCCCCCTGAAGATGTCTCCGCATGTCATAATATATGGTTGTGAACTGGGAACCAAAGGGAAATGTTTTGTTTTGGAGCTAGTGATAACAAATTTTCAGACAGACACTACAATTAACCAATCCAAACTAAGGGATATGTGAGACCAATCACTGACCCAAGGTTGAATGAAATTAGATAATATTTAGGAAAGTTATAGCATGGAAATGAAAACCTGCTGGGGACAGAAAAGTGAACTGGGTGTGATCACTGGCGCCAACATTGACAAAATGCAAACACCACCTGTGTTTTCTGTTTTCTTTTCAGGCTCACAACCAGTGTTTCACAACCGTTCCAGTTCATGTTTGGACTACTCCTTGTTTGGGATCAGTTGCGCATCCACAGAATGGGACCTATGGTCATGTGGCTTTGTTATAGTAAACCAATACATGTTGACCATGTTTACTCATAAACAGAACCATAACAAAGTGTTAAACAGCTGAAGAGGAGGTACTGAGACCATGTGCTGGGAAGGTTTTGCTGGGAAATTTTTGTAGTAACTGTTGAAAGGGTCTGTAAAGATACAAGAAGAGCAGTGCAAGATTTAACCTATAATGTTAATGTGAAAAGTATCAGAAATTGTCCAAAATATAAAATAAATCTATAAATTGCATCATTAATCACTTTTTTATAGGTCTCAGATATTTCAAATTAATCCCAGTTTCACAGTTGAATATTTTATCTTACTGTATAATTTCCACCAGAATATCAGCAAAAGCTGACAAGAGCCCTCAGAAGGACAAAAAGCATTGAGTATATATATCCAGGTGGTAACAGTATGGGCCATCAGTCTGAACTCATATGGATGTTTATCTGCACAAGTGGCTCTATATAGTTCAAGTGTTTAACTTAAACTAGAGTTTCATGTAGTACCCTGACCTTTTCAAGTCTCATAACAGAAGTGATACAGATCTAAATGAAGATAAACTCTATTTAGGGGTGTATACATGTAAAACAAAATAAACTGTCCTTATAGTAAAAGTAGAAAGGAAAAAGTGAAATGGAGCTGAGTTAGCTCTTCGTCTTTAAATGTAGTTGCATGTACTGTTTTTTGGAAGAAGCAGTAGGTATATAATTTATTATATGACCTTGAAAAGCAGGTCAAGGTGACCCAGCCATCTTCAAACTTTACCATGGTTTTGCTGATATACAATTGCCCTGAGGCTGAAGAAAAAAAGCATTTAATTTTTGTTCCTTTGTTTGAGGTAACTGCCTCTATTTTTTAAATGCAAATCTTAACTAAATATTAACTAAGTAATTTAACCCCATTTTCTGCTTTCAGACAACATAAAAGGGCACATGCTCCCTCTCAATTTACATCCTGGAGATAACCAGGCCAGTTGACTACTGCACCTGCAGGCCCTGGGTGTGTAAATGTCCCCATTGCTGGGTAATAAAAAACCAAGGAAACCCCGTAATGCCTACTCGTTCATGAGTGAAACATATGGCAGTGTGAAACACTTCCTGTCCTCAACCCCTAGACCAAAGTACATATCAGGGCTCAACATTTACATTTGAAAGTACTTGCCAAGTAGGGCAAGTGACAACTAGTTTTTATTTGCCCACATGAATTTTTACTTGTCCCACAAAAATCAGTGACCTTGGTCACAACCACAAGAAACATGATCCACATGATTATTTTGCATGCATCAATCTACTTATTCAAATGTTTTTGTTTGTTAATTATATTTTTCTTTAGCATTTGCACAGATAAAATCATGCAGGTAATTTATGCTAGAGGTATTACAATAAAACTTTACTTCTTCTGAAAAAAAGTGGCTAACTTAAGATTTGTCAAGATTCAGGCCTTTGGGCACAGGTTCATGTTGCACCCATTTTCCTGGTTATGCAGGCAGGTAATATGAACCCACTTTGGTTTGCCCTACCACCACAACTTTTACCTGCCCTGGGCAAGTGATTAACCATTAATATTGAGCCCTGCCTATGTTTTAATTTTTTTATGTATAATTATAACAAAAAAAAGTGAAAAATGAAAATTTGTAAAAAATCAGAATATTGTGGGTTGCTGCAGCAGTTACAGGTTATCAAAACCAATAAGCTCACCATATTTCATGACAATCAATGCATTGGTTCCTGAGAAATGTGCTTTTTATCTATAAACAGCTCTGTGACCTTGAAAAGTAGTTCAAGGTGGACCATCTTCAATCATGACCTATATTGTGTTAGTATACTATGCATCCAACCTGAAGAATTGAAGTTTGACCTCTGTATAATCCTTTTTGAGATATCCCACACACAAGGTAATTCAAGTTTATTAACACAAAAGTGCTGGAAAGATGGCACGGATGACAACAAAAGCCTAGCTATTAGCCAATATAGACAGAGATTAGAGAAATTAGAGTGTCTAAAAAAAGATCAATGTGCAAAGTGTATCAAATTCTATTATTATTGATTATAAAAAATGCACTATTATGAAACATTATTCAAAGTTTAATAATCTGAAATTACAATTAAACAAACATATATGAATTATTATGAACAAATTTTACAATGAATTATGATCCAGCTTGGGTCTGAACATCTGCTTTTCCTTGCAGAAGCTAAATATATAACCTTAAATGTAAAAGGTAGTTCTCTTCCATTATCTTCGTGGATATATTGCATATAAATCCACTGTAGTGATTATTCAATGTCAGTTACCGTTATTTATTTTTAAGAAGATCCTCAAGTGGACTGGCTGATGAAGATGTAGGAAGCCCATATGCCCTCTTCATGTGTTACTTAACTTAATACAATATGAAGGAGGCAGTGTAAACACAAGAGAGTACAGGGTTTTCTCATCCGGAAACAGTTAGCATCCGCTAATCAACAGCTGACACGAGTCAGTAATCGGAGTTCTTCCTGAGCTCTTAAAGGTCTCATACATACAGACCAGTTGTTCTAATTACCAAAAGGTGGTGAGCAATACGAACCTTATGATATACAGGCCTACTATGGCAAGGGCGCTAAACCTATGATATTTCAACAGATGGCAGAGAGAGGACCAAGTAAATTATCAACTTCTGACAATACCGGTAATCAATGGTAATCAGTGCTTATCAATGACACTGATGAGAATCAATGTGAAAACTATAACATATTCATACACTGGCACATCAAATTACAAAACCTTTTATATAATTAAAATATAAATTGCACAGAAAACATTACAAGAGAGCCTTTCAAGACAGTATGGTACATTTTGTACAGTTCAGACATGCAGCGTTCTGTTGGCTTTATTCTTCTTACAATAATGCTGATTCCTTTATTATTTCTTTATTCAGAGCTTCTTGTTTCTGCCACGTGTTACTTCAAAACATTTTACAAACATTCTTGTCATAAATATATAGTTTTATCTATTTTTCTGTGCTAATAATCTATATCATCAATATCTCCCAATAATTTAATTTATATATAACTGACTGCCAAAACCACCAATATAATGCCAATAATAAATATTCCTCAAAAAATTTAGCTTTAAAAGTACAGCTATCCCAAAATTGTTTACTACAGTATGGTGGCCAACAAGAGCTGAAAAACAGCCCAGTTCATCCTGATCTGCTGGAATAATAGTATCACTTGTAATGTGAAAATATGAAGAAGTTTTTCTTATGGGGTTTGTAATGTAGCCATAAAACCATAATCTATACAGTAAAACCTCACCTAACAACCACCTCAGTTTAGCAACAACCTCAATATAATGACCACTTGTCCATGGTCCCCATTCTATTATGCTCTTTTTGAAGGATCTTCCTTAAGTGACCACTTTATCAAGGTCCCACTGGTGGTCTTAATTTCAAGGTTTAACTGTTTTATAAGTGATGGTGATGGCAATAAATCCTTGACATGCAACTCTGATGTGGCCATGCTTTTTTTACACCTACTTTTGGTAATGAAGTGTCAGAAATGATGCCAAATTTGTCCTGAGAGGGGTCATTTTCCATGTTTTCCCATAAATCCTGAGGAATTTTGCATTATTTCACAGAAGGGTGTATCACGTACATCCCATGGAAAACCCCATCTCGGGCAAGGTTTACATTATTTCACAAAAGGGTGTATCACAGCCCTTGGAAAACCCATCTCTGGCAAAGTTTACATATTTTCACAAAAAGGTGTATATCACAGCCCATGGACAACCCCATCTCTGGCAAGGTTTACATTATTTCACAAAAGGGTGTATCACTGCCCATGGATAACCCCATCTCTTGCAAAGTTGCACTGACTTCTCATAACACAAAAACAGGTCATATCCTGGTAATTGACCTAACCATAAACTCATGTGACCTTAAATGCATATTCATTCAATGAATAATCATGAGCATATCGAGCAGTTGTGAGCAACCAATAAAGTTACCGATAGCAATGTAAACAGTCAATCACCAGACAAGCACAAAATTTGCATTATTTGGGAGACAGTACTATTACACACATGGTCTGTACAAGTATCCCTGTGCGCATGTTTTTTGGGGACATTGTTCTAGACTTAAGGTTGCTGGAGCTTTCCTGCCCACTGCCAAGTGAATAATATCTTTCATTGTACTGTATTGTAAGTTGTAAGATACAATCCAAAATATGGCAAAACACTTCACAATGACTGTGATATTTTTATCACTGAAGAACAGAGATATATAGCAATCCCAGGTGATTCATTTGTGACATCACACATCAACTTCCTTTGTGACATCACTGTAGTCTTATAAACAGCTCTCGCAACCATACACATATAAGGCCTTCTGTGGAGGAGCATATTTTGGAGCTCATTAGCATAATTAGGTCAAAGGGGAGAAGATTAATGGGCTGTGGTGGTTTGGTCAACAATAATGCTTTTATAGGCACAAAATGACTTATCTTTAAAGGATGTTAACTAGACAAAGAGTTTTACTGTATAATCTATGGAAACCTTACCTGCATGTTTCAGTTATTTACAGAGTACACATATTAATTCTTTGCTGAACA
This sequence comes from Sipunculus nudus, assembly GCA_026874595.1. Lineage (NCBI taxonomy): Eukaryota > Metazoa > Annelida > Sipuncula > Golfingiida > Sipunculidae > Sipunculus > Sipunculus nudus. Next base: position 14,996,883 of record CM049321.1, read on the forward strand.
GGAAAAAAAATCTGAATAGGAAATAGCTTTCCTGTTTTTTACCTATATGAATTCAATATAATTGTCAGAAAATTAAATTTCATTATTTTCCATGACTCTCTAAATACATATATTCTGAAATTTTATGACAATACTTAAATTTGATATTTAAAAATATCTAGCTTTTACTCAGGCTTTTAGGGCATACAAACGGCAGATGCAACATTTGCCAATAAAGATAAATGTTTTCTCAGACAGTCTCCACATAAATGTTACTGAAACAAAGCATGTTTGGAGAAGCTTTCAAAGAAACTTATCCTAAGTCTATCAATAACATCACATATGGTACATATTATTTTATCTCTTCAGCTTGTCTTAACAAAAGCAACAAACATGTCAAGAGTATAAATAACAAATGAAGAATTAAATGAATCAGAATGATATAACCTGACATATAGGCAGAAAAAAAGCAAAGTGAAAACAATCCAATACATCAGCTTATGATTAAACGGCAGTAAACCATGCTTTATAAATAAAATATGATACGGGAGACTCCCTTGGGCCATAAATCACGTTTTTCCTAGACAATATTGGTGTTTTATTAAGGTTTATAAATTTTTGTGTGTGATTTTGTGAGGTACTTGTGCCAGACTGTATGAGGTCTTAATAACTGCATTGTAATTATGTCATCTGTTATATGTGTGACTGAAAAAGATAACTTCCCTGTATCTTCCGTGAAAGTTCACTAAGTTAAAACATTCATCTCACCCCTTTCACCTTCAGTTTTTGATATCACTAGGCATACTACACATAACATTGAACCAAACAACACTCACTATATCATACTGTGCTAGGTATCTTCTGTTACCACGGCAACACAGGTGTGCTCTCACCTGTCCCGTCAGGTAGTGAGTCAGGAACACAAAATGTGATAAAGTGTAAAAATAGTCCGTTCCTCAACCCTAGTAAATGATCGAGCGTTAGATGTACTTGCTTACTTCCAGTTTGTACCTTTTCCTTGTAGTACCAGGGTCATTGACAAAAATCTTTACCAAATCCTAATATTTATCCCCTAGACCTGCATGATAGAGGAAAATCAGGGTTTACAACTGCATGCATGCATACCCTCAACTCTGAGCTGTCTCTCCAAAATATACCTAAAGATGTAATTATGAACTTATGCACAAGAGAAAATGATATCTACTTCTATATGAACACATAATGTTATTTTATTGTTGTTTTACTCAGTAAAAGACTAAAATTTTGTTGTGTTTTGGTTAGGTCTATTTGGCAATTTCCCTTAGTAAAATTTTAATATGTTCTGTTCAGACCTATATTATTATACTTTTATTCCATTATAGTTATTTTTTGCTTAAGGTCCATCTAGACTGAAAGGTTAATATTATTTCAATATATTTAAAATCCATGAAAATAACCAAATAATCCCTTTCTGACTCCAACTGAAAAGTTAAATGATTTACAATTTTCTCTATTAAGGCTCTTCCTCTATAAACAGAACCATATTAAATGAATTTCCAATAACATATATAAAAACTTGCAGGATTACACACTGACAGAACAGAATGACCCAAAAGAAAGAGCCTGTAATCTTGCACTAAAGACCATGATCTCTGGATTCCAGAATCTCTGAAGAGGGTGTTGAGTATGGTTTCAGAGGCCATCAACTTGACCTTGTGGACCTATACCCATACAACACTTCTGGGTACAGAGAAGAGACGGATGTTTTCACTCTCGCAACCACAGGAAGTAAGGCCTGGCAGGTCTGTACTGCTAAGTCAGATCTAGTCTGTTAATGTCTGTCATAAACAAAAAGATAGAGGCACCGAGCCTGCTAAGCCAGGGATAAATTTAGCTGTCAGCTAACCTATATACACACATACAGCAATACACGGCCAAAGGAAAACAGAATTAAAGTACTTTTATTTTAGCAAATGAAACCATGTTTATTTAGTTTTCTTGAATTTTCCTTTTCATGAATTATGAGAACTTCAGAATAAATAAATACATCTGTATGTACATCATACAAATTTCTTTCACAACTGAACAGTTATTTGTTAATTCAAAGATCAATAATTTATATAGATGTAAAAACAATTATTTTTCATTGATGCACTTTTAAAGAAAGATGCAATCTTAACCTCAAGAAATCCATTAAATTAAATACATCTAAATATAAGAACTGAGCCAATTTAATTGTGGAAATTCAGACCCGAGTGATATAAAATCCTGTAAAATGTCTTGTTTGACAGTGAATCCCTAACATGCTCTCATAGCCTGGAGAACCACCCCATTTCCCTTATATCCCTCAATGAACAAGAATTTTATATAGTTTTGGAAATTTAAAGAAGATTGCAAATGGTGTACTATATGCCTGTTGCATATCTTGTAACCTCTGAGTTAATTATTCATAGGTTTGCTGGAAATCAAACCTAGACGAGATGTTATTTTGATTAATATTTCTGTGGAGTTTTATCACAATCCCTCATGTATTCCTGGTAAATTACTGAGGCGACACCACAAAGTAGCCCAGTGACCTCTGACCTTTTTTAATATGCATGGATTTTCCCCAATAACCAAATACAGGTGGGATAACCTATTGGTAAGTAGTTGTGGTGAGTTTTCTGAAAATCCATCAAAGCTCCCACAAGTTATTGCGGTGACACTAAAAGTTTACAGATGGACCATATTATAATACGTCCAACCATAGATGGGCATATAAAAACTAAATGAAATCATTAAAATATATCAACTCTGCAAAAAATCACTAGATCAGTTAAGACTCAAACCATGTAGCACTGGAAAATATAGATATACACTGCAACTCCCAGCACTGATGGAGGTAGACATGATAAATGACCAGCAACATGTACAGCAAGGAAACAGCTAGGTCTCAGGACTGGTGCAGCACAGCCAGGCACTGTACCAAGAAGCTGTAATGTACCTGTACTGACCCATGCACTGCTGACAGGAAAGACTAGAAACTCACCTCAGGCCAATCCTATGCCTTACTGAATATATATTCCTGATTTTCTAGTTGGGTGATAATATAAATGGGTCAGGTCTGTATGGCCGTATTTTTTACCAGGGTTTGCAAGCTGTATATAGCTGTTATGTGCGTGGCATTCTATGATATTACAATGTCATGTGTGACAACTAGCCTTTTTCGCCTGGATATTTTTGGTGGTCAGACATCTGGTTTTATTATATGTTTGGAATGTGCTGTAAGGTTTGTTTAGAATGACTGTTATTATAAAGCCAAACCAATTTTCCTGCCAGCTAGTCCTTGGGTACACACCTATACTTAAGCTATATTGTCACTGTTGCTGCAATACTTCACTTGTACTAATATCATCTATCTCCTTATATCTCTGAGAACCAAAATCCCTAATGGTCAGTTCTCTTCCTAAGAATGGGATCCAGAACATGCTAAGGTTGGGTGTCATGTTGGAACAGTCCAATATATATTTGGGGTATGTGCATCTACAGATACCTTTAAATTGGGTCTAACACAAGCATGTTTTCATCAGGAATATGTGATGTTTACCACAGGGTGCATGGCATGGATTATAAACAAGGGATGTTCCTGGATAATTATATGTGTGCTGACCAAACAATGCATTAACTGCATCATTTACAAGGGCACATAGAATCATTATGTGTAGTCAGAGGTTGTTTGCCTCCTCTTCTCTGTGGTGATATATGTAAAGCAATTAAACACTGCAATAATATACGTTTTGTTTACCTACTGTCAGTCACTTTAAGTCTGTTACAGAACCCTGCAGTGCTATGTCTGGTGACAATTCTTAGAAATGTTAATATTTTAACTATTAACTCTAAACTCTATAGGGTAAAAATACCTATTTATGCTCAATTTATAGAACAAGAAAAATTGATCTCATTTGCTGATACTTAAAGGAATTAGTGATCCTCAACAAAATAAAACGTTTTTCTTTTATCAAGTTTATCATAATCACATGGGACAGCTTTCACTCTTTCAAATAAATCTGATGATTTATAGTTTAAAGCAAACTGACATCTAGTAATGAACAGTAAAAGCTATAAATATGAGTGAAAATATTAACAGACCTAAACTTTGTGGACATGAATACAGAAATTAAATTACAGACTGGCACATGGTCAAAGCCCAAATATTTGAATTCTGGAAGTATGGAATCATAAAAGGTAACTGTAAGTATTCCTGATAAACCAGCTAGCTTAAGCTCAGGGGTACAGCAAAGCCAGCTGATAGTGATCAAGTTTTAATCACAGCCGAGGCAGTGAGATTTTTCACAGTCAGCCCCCTTCCAGGGTAAGCGCCCTGTAGTCTTAATGGGAAGGCTGTGCCCAGCGGCCGTGTTTTATTCAACAACGAGGGCTCCTTTTGGGGGTTTCTTGGTGGTATGATGCAGCAATGGGATGATTACACACCAAAAATTTATGACGTTTTTCCCACAACGTTTGATAAGAAAACATTACTTATGAAACAGATAATTCAGATTAATCATGATAATTTGTATTTGAAGAATACTGTTAATTGGTACATCTTTGAATGTGAACATCATAAGAGATGCCCATAGAATGAAGGATCAGGGTGCTATTTGCTGAAGACAGGAGTTATTCTATTTTGTCAAATCTTTAATAATTTACCAAGGAAAATATCATGATGAATGGTGGAAGAAAGATTTTTACAGTCTGAAAATTGTAGACCTTCGCAAATTGACTTTAACATGACTTTCTTAAAATATTTTTGAAAAATAAATCATTTGACCTCTTAATGCTGTAATTTTAAATTTAAAAGCAAGATCATGACTTTTTAAGGGCATGGGAATCCAGCTTTATAGATCTACATGCATATGATATATACAGTACAAGGTATGCATTGTAACACAGCTGTTTGGTTTAATTATCATCCACTGATTGGACATGACACAATAAAAGTACATTAGATCGTCTGACCACTTTCTTCTCCCAGCAAAACAAGTTTTCTCGATTTTAGTTTCTCTTATCTGAGGCACTTATGTTTCCCTTATTTGAGGCACTTAAGTTTCCCTTATTTGAGGCACTTAAGTTCCCCTATTTAGAGGCATTTATATGTTTTCCTTATTTTAGGCACTTAAGGTTCTTTTATATGATGGAGGTACACAAGTTTCCCTTATTTGAGGCACTTATGTTTCCCTTATTTGACGCAATGTCCCACATTCCCTGACTTTTCCCTGGAAAAAGGAAACAAATTTTCCAGATTTCTTGGAGTTGGATGGCAACGGCTCCATATAATAAAACAACACAGCTGTCCCACTCCTGTTCACCCCTTGGTTCTTGATAATGATTGAAAACAGCCAGGGTTACCAGGGTAACAGTATTTTTAAAAAATGCCAACAGGAGGGGCTAGCTGGGGGTCTCAGCTTCACAGAGTCTACAACGTGAAGAAATCAAGAATCATTGCTCTTTGATATAAACCATGTAACAGTCGGCTTCTGGTCTATAAAGGTCATACACAGTGCTGGTTTTAATTAAATATTAATATTTATTTAACAGAGGTCTACGGCTTGTCGCTGGTGCTGACGGAAATTATATTTCTGGTGATTACAAGTGACGTATATATGTTAATATTGTTATCCTTTAGGTTTGATAAATTTTCAAGTAATTTTTATTAAATCTTGATTTTAAATGGCCACATGTGAAGGTACATATAGACTGTATTTTTATGGGTGAAGATACATGAAAACTTAAGACACCCTTAGAGTAAACTAATTTTATAAAACGACAAACTGGATATAGTGATACACAGTTATGTAATGTTGGTGATACACTTGCTTGTAAAACTGCATTGAATGATCCTAAACTAAAACCTTAATATGTGAATATTTACTTTCAAACCATAACTATGTAAAAGGTGATATAATTGTAATAAATTTAAAATGCCTTTCTACAAAATTTTCTGGCATCCATTGAAAAGCTAGGAAAATTGTAAAATTGTCTCTCTCTGCTGCACATTCAAAATATATCCAATAGTGCTTACAGGAAAAGGTGATAATTTGAAGGCCATGAAATTTAACACTTTTAAGGTTTCCTTGTTTCCATGGGCAAAAATATATATACATACTTTCTTCAGAGAAGTTGTCCTTTTTCTGTAAAGCTAATGCTATATATTCTCATCTAAAAGTGTGCTGTTTCGTAGAGGATATTTTCAAAATATATAAATTTAGTAACCCACATATGTAAGTGATATAATATATATATATATATATATATATATATATATATATATATATTTATATATACACACATATATACCATGATGTTTCCTGTGATATGCTACACATCCTAAACCTATAGAAAGAGAACTCCTGGGTTAACCTTCAGATTTCTGGTCCAGTTAACCCCCCTTATTATTAAATTTCCCCAATGAAAAGCCCTCCATCCAATACATTATAATTTACTTTACCCCAAACCAATGTATATAAATTAAATTCTGGTTAATATGCATATGTGAGATTAAGAAATCTTTGTTATACCTCAAGTTCAAGACAAATTCTCTGTTTTTTTCCCTGCATGTTAAATACACAAATTTCCAGGATCATTATCCAACCTATTTTTACACTAAAATCCACAATAGCCAACCATCCAGTGCTTAGCTATTTGAACATGAGACAAAATATAACATATTGATCAATTTATCTTTGCACTGATCAAACTCTCTGACCTTTCATGATATCAGGCAGTTTTCTCAAATTCCCGGACTGGACAAAAAAATTTGATTTTCCAGCTTTCCCCAGATTGTTCCATATCAACTGCTGTACATTACAGTCATATTTTCCTAGACCATGAATACTAATGTGAAATTAGGGTGTTAGTTGATTTAAATGGTTTACGCCATATTATGTAAATGTAAAAAGAACTGAAAGAAAAATATTAAAACACCTATGGTTAGACACTAAGTTTTCCCTTAAGGGGGATGGGGGGAGGTATTTCAAGTTCACAGGAAGCTTTAAGTTATAACATTTAACATGAAGAAGATGTTTGACTTTCCCTGACACCAACATTAATTTTTCTATTTTATAAAATGCTGTGTCAGCATTATACCAATTTCTCTGCCAGAACCTCACATGTGGAATCAGCTACATTTGTATCTCCAGCTGCTACAAAATTTGCTCGATTGTTTTGGACTTACAGCTGGTAGACAGATGAACAAAAGATAGAGGGGCAATATTTATTCTAGCTCTCCAGAGAAACCCATCTCAACTATAAAACTTCAGGTATATCTCTTAGTGGCTGAATTGGTCTGTCAAACCCTGATCCTCCGGGGCTCTGCAATGAAGCCCTCTGGTTTATTATGGGAATGTTACAATTTCTTTGCAGAAGCAGGTTAAACAGTCCATTTGACTGCAACAGCAAATACCCATGCTGCTAGGCTGTGCTGTAGTTAACTGTTTACAGTAAGGGGACCTGGCTCTCAGGTGGCTAGAGCAGCTTCTATGCTGTTATTAGTGGCTGTATGAGCACCTGGATTTCTGCTGGTAGAGGCTGTAGCAGCACCAGCAGCAGTCTGTACTGACTGAAGCCTTCTGGTGTCAAGTGGATGTCTTGATTAACCCAGGGTATATGCAGAGGTCCATGATGTGGTTCAGTACATGCCATACCAGTATGCTCTGTGATGGGCCTCATATACACACACTGGTGGCAGATCAAGAAAATGCAAGGGTTGGGGGGGGGGGGGGGGGGTTGGAGTTGATTCCAACCTGAGTGTTCTTTAGTTGTTTTTTATTTGTTACTCCACTCAGTAACAGTTTGTGGAGGTAATTAAAACGGTTGTACAGATTAGTATATTTTAGAATATCCATCAGAAGAATGACACTTTAAAATGCTACATATGTTGAAAACTTCTTCAAAGTACATTTTTGTAGGTGTTTGTTTTCCCTGAATCAGGCATTTCATAATATCAAATGCTGGCATTTTAACTCAAGGCTTCTCATAAACACTGAGAGACTGAGACATGCTGAACTTGTGGATATATTTTTCTAATGGAAAGCAACCATTCTTGGTTTGCTAAACTTATTCCATATATGATTTCTATATGCTGCATGAGGTATGTATAAGAATCAGAAAAACATGTATTGCATGAACTGGGTAACCTATGTCTATAAATATTATGCTGCATATATAATTGTTTTCCCTAAATCAGGCATTTCATGATATCAAATGCTGGCATTTTAACTCAAGGCTTCTCATAAACACTGAGAGACTGAGACATGCTGAACTTGTGGATATATTTTTCTAATGGAAAGCAACCATTCCTGGTTTGCTAAACTTATTCCATATATGATTTCTATATGCTGCATGAGGTATGTATAAGAATCAGAAAAGCATGTATTGCATAAATTGGGTTACCTATGTCTATAAATACTATGCTGCATATATCAAAGACATTCTGATCAGACAAACTTACATTTGGGAGAGATAAAACTCTGAAATGTGAGCCCATTAACCAGTATAACAGTATCATTCTGTATTTTAGCTAAACCAGGAATGCAGCCAACCAGGGCCAGGTGGAACAACTCTAAAAGCAGACCACACTTCCTGAAGTAACTTTATATATTACCTGAAGGCATGTAGTATCAGTCAAAATAACACCAGAGATCTAGTTCTGCAGAATTAGCGGAAAAGACAACATTATTCACCAGGGAAAAAATGTATGGACTTGGGGCATGTCCTGCACAGAAAGAACAGGGACACTAAATAAGCTACCTGGAAAATTGTAACCTCTTATCCTACTGGATATAAGTCAAAACATTCTAGTAAAAAAAAATTTCCAAAATCACTCTTATCTATCCCTTGGTTTTATTTTGAAAGAAAATATTTTATTAAAAAAAATTCAATCCAAAATTGCAATATTTCAAGCAAGAAAATTGTAATCTCTTAAATATAAACTTGATGCTTCAAGACAGTACATTCTGAGCCTTACATAATATGTACAGAAATTTGTTAACCATGAAAGCCTGTCAACACCCTGAGGGCAACAGACAGAGAGAATATGTGCTAATCAATGTCATGACATTTCAATATTCAGTATCGGCAATGATCAATTTTCTGGCAACATTTTTGTAACAATTCAGGGTTCAAACAGTTTTTTAAATCACTACACTACTGATGACTTTCAGGTAAAAGGTATATTATTTTGCCACTTACACCTGAATAATTTGTGAACAAGGAAAAAGTTGATCTGTGGAACAGACCTAGTACTGCCCCTGCCTGCTGATGGAATAGCTAGAAAAAAAGTTAATACATTTATGAAATTTGAGATGGGTCAACGTCACACATCAAGATTACCTCTGTGACCTTGAAAAAATGCATGAAGGTCATCCATATTCTAACCTGACCTAGCCCTTCATGAGGTGCATCAAAACTGCAAGTTTGGTAAGTGCGCCTGAAATTCGTTTCGAGTTATTGCGTTAACATCATTTTAGCATTATCACTGCTGTAACCTTGAAAAATGCATCAAGGTCATCCATTTTTAAACTTCACGTAGCACTTGATAAGGTACAACAATGCTGCAAGTTTGGTGACTGTACCTCAAATTTTGTTTGAGTTATTGCGTTAACATCATTTTAGCATTATCACTGCTGTAACCTTGAAAATGCATCAAGGTCTTCCATGTTCGAACTTGACCAAGCCCATGAAAAGGTGCATCAGTACTGTAAGTTTGGTGGCTGTACCTCAAATATTTTTTCAAGATATTGTGTTCCCAAATGTGTGAAGGATGGGAGGACAGATGGGCGGAGAGAAAGATTGATGGACGGACGTTCACCATTTCTATGTCCTCTGTTAATGGCCCATTCACACATGGCGGGGACAATAGAGTGTGTAACAAAGTTTAAATTTAAAAACTATATATACATTAAGTATTTAATAAAAGGTACACTGGATTTGCCACAAGGCTATTTCTGATTACCTCACAATTTTGAGATGAAGTTATGACAGTCTGGTCATACCAAGCACTTGTTTTCCATTGCCTAGGAAAGTTTGGGATGGAGGGGCATTTTTGATGCAATGTTCCCTGACAGGTGTCTATAAACAGCAGACCACATAGTTCACTTTAGGAGCTCTGTTTAATATCATAAGCCAGGGGCGAATAGAACAGTGGAAGCACAACATCCTGGAATAGACCAACAAGTGTGCCTTGAGTGCTGGTAGACATTACATGTAACTCTCGCATGCAGATCGATGTAATTGGAAGGACATGTTGCAAGACACTTATCTTGCGCCACCTTTTTAATATAACAGGTAATCATAAATTTCCTAGATTTTATTAGGTAGAAAAAGAGGGGGGTGTGCTCCCTGCACCCCCCCCCCCTCCCTCTGAATCTGCCCCTGCAGACCCTGTGTTTCTGCCAAGAACAGATATCAATTATACAAACTGTGCCATGATGCAACAGGTGAAGATTACTCAATGTCATCTGGCGAGAAAGTTTTGATGAAATAGATAAACTACACAAATCTACAACATATTAATAATTTATAGTGATATCCAGAAGCTTGAAATGAACTGAATATTAGGGTTTACACATAAAAAGACCCACTCTCAGAACCCATAAGGCCACAAAAAATAAAAGGTATGGTTCTCAGGCACCACCCGCTTCAATTTTAACCCCCCGCATCAAAATTTTTTATTTTCATCTTTCAAGAAGATAAAATAATACAATTTTAATCAGTTTTCCTTTGTTAAGTAGTGCATTTACCTGTTTAGCAAAAATATTCTGTTGTTTTCATGCTTTTTGCTGATATGACATTTTATTATAAACATACAAAAAAGGTAAAAAATAAAATACTGCCTGCCCGACAGCACTGGTTTCTGAAAAAAAAGAGCCTGAAAATCATACCTTATTTTTTGGCCTAACCACATCTCAATGAAGAAAACCCAGTGTGAATTAAGTTCATAACTCTTTCCAAACTGTTTTTGCAGTAAGAGAGATGGCATTAAAACAGACATGTGGTGCCAACAAGAAGACTGTTGTGTTTCAGTAAATGACAAGTCACCTGATCTAAAACCTGATTCAACAGGTGGTAGATACAGGTGTATGTAATCTCACCGTCTGGTAAATTAATCTAATGGATAAGTCTGGGTAAGTAGCAACACAGAAAAAAAGGAGTCCTGGTTGTGATTCAGATGAAATTACTTGTTTTCCTTTTTATAATTTGTCCTTTTTGCATAAAACAGATGTTCTCCATATAGGCACACTGGATCCGCATGCATTTATCCCCTGAACATGCATTTTCGGAAATGGGAAATAATAAAGAAAATGAAACCCTCAGGAATAATTGGTCAATTGAGTATGTCCATCTTATTCAGTAAAACCAATACTTGTATGTGAATAGGTTAGCACAGTGTGAAATTTTATAACAAACTACATCCATGCAGTTTAAGGGAAAATGTTCCCTTAAATTTGAACTAAACTAACTGTGCTGTGTGTATGGGACCATAGTTATATGAGAAGAACATCACAAACTCATGACTTATTCTCAATTTATAATACAAACAGGTATGGCTTTATCAAATATTTGATATAGGTTCTGGTGAGACTGCAAAAATGAAACCCTCACGAACATTCAAAATGGAGAAATTGCAAAATTTAGGCCTCATAAATATGAAGCCAACCACCGTAATAAAAAATGGGCATGTACAAATTAAACTATAATTTGGGGATTTCTGATGTCCTGCATTTTCCACACTATATGGTCCAATCTCTTTATTATTTACTTAATATTTGAGATAGGCTAGCAAGAAGCCCCTGTTGTCAGACCCGACAGCCATGGCACATCGGTTTCAGGCTAAATTTGGATTACATGCGTGAGTGGCTGAACCATTGTTACGTCAGAGGTGTCACCATCTGATGACTCCAGAAGTAGACATACCAACCAATCAGAAAGTGCGTACTCGCTTGCTATGCCATAGCTGTCGGATCTAACAACGGGGCCTTCTTGCCAGCCTATGTCAAATGTTAAGTAAATAATGAAGAGATGGACCATAAAGTGAGGAAAACGCCAGGAAAATGTCAGATATGTAATAGTTTTAAGGAAATGACCAAGAAAAGGAACAAATTTAACACTAATAGCAATTCAAGCGCCTGTGGACAGACAGACAAACCCAAATCAATGTCCGCTATTCCGTGGAAGCAGGGGGCAACTAGACATTCTAGTCTAGGTATTGTAATAAATTAATCAACATGAAAGAACCCAAAGAATTCACAGATATCTTAACTGTAGACTTCATTTTGAAAAAAATCAGAGAACTTGAAGACATCAAACAGTGAGCTTTGTAAAGAGCTAAGAGAACTCCTATACATATTCAAACATTGAACAACAAAGAACTTTGGGAAAACTCACAGATAATCCACAGTAAGTTATAGCTCGGTAAACAGCAGGTTCTACTTCTGCCTAAACCAGACACAAATTGATCCTACATATATTTTCCCATCCACATCGGTCCCAAAATTAAATCAAACCTTAATTCCTTGCTTCAATACCATCCTTTCCAATAAATTTAAAACAAATCAACAGATACCTTTTACATAGATATATCTTGTACAGAGGCATGCAAGCAGATAGACAGCCACAGAAGCTGATAGACCAGAAATGTACACTTCTCCAGTTGGAAGAAAAATGGCACTTTCCAGGTTTAAAGCAATTTTATATAAGCACTGAGGTACAGTTTCAATACAAATTTTCATGGCAATTCTTAAAATCAATATTTCTTCAATGTCAGCATAAAAATTCAACACTTAAAAAATCATGTACAATTCGACAGGAATAAATAACTTTCTTCCAAATTCAGAGGTGGAGGTACTGACTGTCTATTAGAACTAAAAACATTCAACTGAAATTGAGTAAATGAGGCAATTATAAAACTTTGTGATAACTGATATTATGCAACATGAATTCTACAGGAATATAGGACTATGATATTTGAAATGTAAGACTTCCAGATAATCCTGCTCAAAAAGCACTAGGAATAAAATATCACATATAGCCCCTACAGGTATCTACGAGTCCTTGTAGCAGCTCTGGTTTAAGCCACCTACATGAGTGATGCCACAGAGCACATGTGACTTGTGATGTTCTGCGGCTCTCATATCCAACGATACCTTCCCCGCGGCGGCACAACTTCACCTGTAGCTGTCCATTATACTCACCTGTTCTGATTACTTACATCTACCTGAGATTTTCCTTCTCAGCGATATCAACTTCAATTACATATGACCACAGGTAGTTTTCTTTTGATATATTACCTTTACTACGTATACCTCCAATGCATTTTTGCAAAAGATTCAACAACTGAACTGATACTAGAATTTCCATTTTTAAAATTACATATGAACACCTGTCAATTATTTCCCTTAACCTTGCCCTATTACTTTAACATGCACCTGTAATTATATATCCTCTATCCCAAAGGGGATTGGGTTAGTTTGACCTTCTGGCATTATGATGGAACCCTAACATACACTGACCCCTAACCTTGGCTTCTCAGAAAGCTCTGTTACCTGACAAGTATGGTCCTGTGGCCTTCAGATGAGTCCACAGTGAACCCTGACCTCTCTGCAATTGCCTAGGAGGGTAGAGCCATTATGGCCCTATGACATTAGAGAGTCTAAGACCAGCATACTGGCTGTCACAGTGCCGTTACATCCTTCAGCAAGAAACAAATCATTTCTGACAATGCCTCATGAACTCCTAGTACCCTAGCTGTCACTTGACATAAACCAAAGCAATTGTTAGCTTTTTTAGTGTACATTCTAACAACACCTAACATGAGTGAGAACAATTCCTTTCAAACTCAGCATACTTAGGTAAATCACTCTGCATGTTAGCTGAATTTGTGACCGCATGAGTACAAGCATGTCTCACACAGGTTACTGGACTCGGCCAACTTATACGCAATACAGGATATGACTCCATACCATAGAGACAGAGTTTCAGTTTGGTTTATGGGTTCACATGTATTCTCTTGTGTTAATTAATTCATCATTCCTAGCTTTATGTTAAGATTATGGGCTGTTCACCATGATATGAATGCAACATGATGGAAACCACTAAGATGCATTCCTTGATAAAGCTTGTGTCACCACTCAAGTTATGGGCTTATCAGCTGAAAAATGTGCCAACTGAATTGTGTTGCCACAGCTACTGTAATTTTTATTAGCTGTAAATAATATTCATAGTCAAATGTAAGTGTAGTATTAATCCCATACTCAGGGATACAAACTCATTCAAAATAAGCATTAATTTTTGGAGTGATCACTTTCTGAAGTACAACCAGTCCCATGGAAAACCTAATTATGTTCAAGGGCTTGTCCCACTTGATCAAAAGGAAACACAAAATACAGGATATGAATTTAAGAGATTTTATTATGGTAAAACAGATACAAGGAATTTAGAAATTCTTAATACCGGTATGTGTTCTTCAAAGCTCTGACATGACTAATGGAACTTAAGGAAAAGTTTCTATCGATCAGCACTGTTTTCTAAGAGGTCATCTAAAGTTCTCAGCACTGTTTAAAATAATATTCTTAACAAGATCTTTTTTTTTACTTCTCTGTTGATAAAAAATCTTTAAGATAACTGAACAAAAACACCTATCTGCACCAGAGACATAATAAGAAATCATATTTGATCACATGGTCAAGTCTGGCCAATAAGTAAACAAATAAACAAATTACTTGCTTACACTGTCTGTTACCTGCCTGATGATGGTTGTGATTAAGTATTTGTACATATGAGCCCCTTACAAGTTTAAGTGAGGCCTTATCTATCTGTTAAAGGTCAGCAACATAGGGTAGTCCCTATCATATACCCCTAGATGCAGCAACAGATACTGTTACTTGTAATAAATCTGGTAGGCAAGACTGTATAACCTGCTGCCTAAGCCATGACTCAGCCAAATATCTTACCTGTAGGTAGTCACAGGCTCACCACAAAGCATACTCCACAACACTAACCCACGTTCCACCTATATGCTCTTAACTTTTTTATACAGATCATTAATTAAGCACAAACCTTTATCTTCTGAAGGCAAAACCAGAAACACACAATAAACTCTAATATTTTTTACACAGGCAAATAAACATTGGCATTTATATGTGTATTAATTATATATGTCACACTATTAGTTCATTTTGTTTGTATATAAAAGATCCCCAGTAAAGCCATCCTGACACCCAGATTTATTATCTCAAATTCAATTTTTTTTTTAGTTATGGTTTTCCATGGAAGTAAACACAGTCTGTTTATCATAATAAGACTATTTGCATGACCAGAGGTCTGATCTTGCACTTGTGTTACAACTCCCAAACATGGAAAGTAGAGACTTGAAAGAACACAGAAAAAAAACACCAGTAGGAAGCTTGAAAAATATTGATTTGTAAAGTTGAATAAAAATGTCTGGTACCAGGTAGCATGCTACTGAAAACACACAGCTATTTTTGTGTGCAAGTGTTCATGTAGGATATGGCATTAGTAAGATGGCAAAATCAGATTTACACTGAGCCAAGTGTGACTGAAAGTTTGATATGATGGCAGCTAGGATGCATCTTTAGCACTTCTGAAAGGCAAACCTGTATTAATATTTCTGTTGGAATAGTGAAAATTTAAAAGTTTTATGATCAAATCCTGCTAACTGACTGTGTTACTTTGATGTTTTTTTGTCTGCATCTGTCTGCATGGTACAAGGAAACCTGATAACACCACTGATGGCAACGTTTAGACTAGACAAAATACACACTAACCACAGGTATACATTTGTAGCTGCAAGCCAGATTACACTAATCTGGTGGCCAAATGCCGGGATGCCATAAGAAATGCTGTTAAGTAGTTGCTATACAGGTGGTCAAATGTAGAACAAGGAAAGTCATGAGAATTCATATATATATATATATATATATATATATATATATATATATATATATATATATATATATAAATATATATATATATATATATATAAATAAACTAAAATACTAAGCAGCATTTATCTGGTAATTAAAAAAAATCATAATTTGATAACAATAAATTTCATGGTTATATTATTATTGAAAGAGTTTGTCTAGTGTAAAATTAAAAGCAAATAATTTCCTCACAAACAACTAAAAGGATACACTAACTAAATGTCTTGTTCTCTCTCTATCTGTCTCTCTCTGAGACCAAAAAAGATTTAGAAAAGCAAACTTTTACTTATAATGCATATCAAGTATGACATAAGATTTTTTTAATTTGATATTTTTTACAGGAGTTTAATTATTATTTCCAATGACATAGAGTAAAGAATGATTATGACAATGGTTATTATTTTTTTATATATTGCTAGCTTTGAAACCAGCAGAGTATCACTAAAACCATCTGATAAATGGAAGATTGATTGGCTGAAGCTAATAGTATGTCATGTATATATGTTACCCCTGCTGGGCTAATAATAACTTTTCCACTTACCTTATCATTTCAAGGAGTGCATCAGAATATTTTGAGTATTATAGACAATACAGTATATAATTCTGAGCTTTAAAAACATGATCTAAGGAGTAAAAGTCAGTGGGGGAACTCTGATAATGTGCTTCTTGAATAAGAGCTAGGTGCTACATCAATCAGTCTGTTAACAACTCCCAACAAAGAGTAATATTTAACTGTTCCCTGTGGGTCTGATAAGATAAACCCTGTAAAGGTACAACCTTCACAAAAAAACCTAGTACCCTATACACAGTAGTTTAGTTCACAAAGATAGTGTTGGGAATTGACCTCACTACCACAGCCCATATGCATCCCCTTTTCACCTTATTATGATAATGAGACCCCAATACGCTCCTTCACAGAAGCCCATGGTTGCGAGAGCTGTTTACAACACAATAGTGAGGTTACAAAGGTTGTTGATGTATGATGTTGCTTTGATGAGGTCATCAACTGAAATCGCTAAATCTCTGTTCTAAAGTGCTGAGTATATCGCAGTCACTGTGAACTTGTTTTGCTATATTTCAGATTATTTGTCTCATATGAATTACGTGCAGAGTCAGACATTGTCATTCACTCAGTAGTCCGAGGAATGGCTCCTGCCACCTTTTGCCTAGAACTTTTTATACTGTCTCCTTTGAATAAAAAAATATCCTGGAAAAACATGTCTACTAAGGTACTGGTATAAACTTCACGTGTTCTGTTTGGGAGAGGTCTCACAAATTATGGAAATTTTGCTATTGTAAGGCGGTTTAGAGTAATATTGATGACCTTATTGGCTGCACGGAACAGTTATGCTTGAATGATTATACAATTAATGAATATGCTATTAAGGTCACGTAAAATTCATGGTGAGGTCCAGTGGTTGTAATTTCATGATCAACATCAGTAAAACTAAGCTGAATTCTACTGGCCAATAATTGGAAATGTTTGGTAGTTAAAAGGAAGAACTTTCAGACCATATATAGACTGGGACATCATCTCAATTGATATGTAGGCCTACATGAAGGCTAATAATGTCACAATTCTATAGTGTACTTGTCAATATAGTAAACTTTGAATGAGTTTTTTTTTTAGTAAATGCAGATTTTTTTCTAGTTTGCTTGCATAATGTATATATAATGGCACACATTTCCTCATCACAAAGCTTAAATTATGTGCAAAAATTTGCAATCAATTATGGCACTGTACGATCAATCATAAATTAATTTCCATCAACCTGACCAATCATCGATTATAATCAATCATTAGCCTATCACTATACACAAAGAGGCCCAGGATTCAGCCTGTCGTAACACATCATCCTCTCACCAATATCAGGATCACAGAAATTATTGGTGGCAGGTGTCAGGGAGGCAGACTACGGAGGGTATCACAATGTGGGAAGACATTAGTTGATGGCAAATATAATGATATATTAATAATAATTTATCTAATAAAGCAAAAATTTCATCTGAAATTTTGGCCTAAAATGATGCATGTACATGAGTAAAAGGTGACAAATGGAATAATATTAGTTAAATTATTAATATACAAAAACAAAATCCAGTTCAAAACAATCCAAAATATATGGATGTAAATTAAGAGAGTTCGATGTCAATATATCACTGAAGTTCACAGATATCCAATATCCATAAAGCCTCCTGAACATAAAATTTTGTAGATGAGATTTAAAGGTTGACAAACGTGACTGTGCATGATCACACTAAATGTGGTAATTCACTCCAAAGTTTGAGACCAGCAACACAAAGAACTCACATGCATATATATGGTAAATGACGGAATGGAACAACAAAGAGATGCTAGTGGGAAAAGCGAAATTCACAATTTTAGTTGTATAGTTGAATGATCTAATGAGCTCCTGCAGATATAAGGGAGACAATCAGATTTTTATTGGAATACAAGGACAAGAACTTAAAAGTGGATCCTCTGACACACCGGCAACCAATGAAGAGCATGGAGCACAGGTGGGATGTGCTCAGGTATTCCAGTGCAGGTTACAAACATAGTCAGTATGCTTCTATACACCTAGCTTAATTTACACATTTTTGATATAAGATGATAATTCCTCCTATACTGCTGCCTGGAAAAGAGGTAACTAATATAGTTATTCTTAGCAAAGCACCACATGGATGCTGGTGGATAACACTTATTCTGGCTGCTTCAACCTTAATAAATAAATATGATATAAAAAATTGATATTAGGGATTGATAACATATTTAATCAAAATTTTTATCAGGCTTGTAAATTATAAGATACAAGGCACCATGACAGTAGCTATTTCTGTAAATTCTTTATTCAAGGTGCTGTGATCCCATGTTGCCCAAAATTGACCATAATAGTAATTCATATCATTTTGAAATTGAAGGTTATAAAGTAAAGCAAAAGTAGGATAAGGTACTAGGTTAGAATCTGGAAGAGAAGGTTCTAAGAAAATGACTGATGTAAAACATTAGGATCCTTGGACATCCTTACCCATGCAACATTTAACAGTAAATTTATAACAAACAGTATGACAAGACTTAAGCAAAGGGCCCTTGATTTCACTTGGTGGTAGCAGCTTGGGTGAATGAATTGGTGCAAATGAATGGGGTTGTAAAGTAATGTCAGGTAAGGTATGGACCAAGATATCACACCTCAGCACTATATTAAAGAGTATAACTAAAATAAAACTCTGGGGATTATAATTTTATATGTGCCTACTAGTGAGTGACTGTGGTCTTCACTTCTATCATAAAAAGATGATAATTAACCTGCAATTTAAAATAATAATAAATTGACTCTCTCTCTATCTTGAATTAGTAAAAAGATGCACTATATAGAGTCTGCATAAGAGTCAAGGGCTATACCTACTTTAACTTTTTAGACAGAATAATTTTGCTTATAACATGATATGATTATAACTGAAAAATCTGCAGGTACTTTAAAACTAGCCAGTTGTGATTATACCAGTCCTGCATGATCTTTTAAAGATAGACTGTGGTTTTAATATGGCATGAAATGTTGTAAGCAAAAGTGTCGTAGCCAGCCATGTGTAGCTACTCTGAAGCTACAAGTTCATGGCACCTGCGTAAGAAAGATGGCAACGGGTAAGAAAATGTGGTGTGTCTGAGCCTTATACCTGGTTTCTGTACCAACTAATGCATCAGCCATGTGTGTAGCACATGTGCACGCCACAGTATGGTACTTCATATATATATATATATGATATATCTGAAAGAACTAAATCTACAGAAGGCCACCATAGAAGTGTCCGGAGGCACCTTAAACCTCCCATGTCCTCAGCAGAAGCAGATTTAATAATCCTTCCTGAAAGACATGACTTCCAGAAACATGTAAGTTGGACATGTGTGTTTGAGTTTAAAAAACATACGTGGACAGACGAGTGGAATGAAATAAATAGGTATTAGCCTATTAGGCCGCGGATCAAGAAAAAACGATCTAACCAAGTAAATCTGAGACTGACAACACCACTAACATCTAAATACACACCATGAAAGACGTATGAACTTACTGATGATCAGGCTGCTGGGTTTTTGTAAACAGACTGGTGTTTCTGCCAATTAGATTTGCTCTCTGCTCATACATTACTTTACATGCCTGGCGTGGGTATATCACTCGAGACGTTTGTAGTCGTTTACCTGTGAGTCAGTGGAACAAGCATTCTTTGCGTCTCAGAACCAATGGCTCACCACAGTGTCATGCCATGGAATACTTTAATTGTTACACATGTCAGACCATGCAAACCTGATATGGATGAATTTTTCAGGGGTAAAGTAAGCATGATAACACTTTAATAAAATCTTGATTTGTGGATCTTTAACAAAATTATAACCATGCAAAGTGCATCATGATATTCAAAGTATTTTTCTTTACTTTAATTACCATGCAAACTGGGAAGAAAAATAATGATTTTGTCTTTTTTTCTAAATTTCTTAGGTTGAGGTAGGGGAAACTGCCTCCATTTTTTTAATACTTACTGATCTAATTCTTAACCTAAGTTATATTATACACCAGTTTCAGATTATGTTGCAGGATGGTACCACATGTTTTCTTTCGTTTATATCCTAGTGTTAATGAGGCCCATCAACTACTACACCTGTATCTACCAGGTGTATAATCATCCCCATTAGGCCATTACTGGGTCAAAACACTGAGTCTTTCCTGTAAAGGGCATTCCTTTCTGAGTGAAACACTTCCGTGTGGCACAGCCTTTCCATTAAGCCTGCAAAGCATTCACCCCGGTTGTGGAGGATGACCAAAAAAAACACCTTTCCTTAGATGAGACGGCTTCCTGAGCTCTACCTCAAAGACCATAAAATCTCTTTTTTTTTGTCATATCAAAAAGTTCTGAAAAGCAACCAATAATGGGAAACAGCACAAGCCCAAATTATTAATTTCAGAGAGAAAACTATTTTCGACCATACACTTTAATACAGGTCCAGGTGACTGACCCCATAATAAAGACCATAAACTTTAATACTAGTAAAGGTGACTGACCCCATATAGACCATAAACTTTTATACCAGTAAAGGTGATTGACCCCATATAGACCATTAACTTTAATACTGGTCGAGGTAATAGACCCCATACAGACCATAAACTTTAATACTGGTCGAGGTAATAGACCCCATACAGACCATAAACTTTAACACTGGTCAAGGTGATTTCCTGCATACAAACCATAAACTTTAATACTGGTCAAGCTGATTTTCTGCATACAAACCATAAACTTTAATACTGGTCAAGGTGATTCCAGCATACAGACCATAAACATAAATACTGGTCAAAGTGATTGACCCCCAATAGAAACCATAAACTTTAATACTGGTTAAGGTGATTGACCTAATTTGTGTCTAATATTTGCTGGTTTTCTCACAAATCTGTAAAAACATAGACTAATACAGCTCAAACAACAGCATGTCAAGTGACCCTTGAGTTAACACTGGAGTCTGAAGGGGGCACAAAATAACTGGTCATAACAGCATCAGTCAGGGACGATAACAGTGTTGTTGCCAGCTGGCATTCAGAAGCTCCAGACTGGATGCAAGTTGTTTTTTCGATCTCAAAATGAGAAGGTAAGCTTAAGATCCAAGTATAAATGGCAGGCAAGGACCCAAATATATATATATATAAGTAGTGTGCCAATTAATTGATTAAATGGCTGATTACATGGGCATTTTCTTAAATAATTGATTAAATTAATTGCATATTTGCAAGAAGATTATGTAAGCACATCCAACAAGAAGTCATATGTTAGCTTAAAAATTCATCATTAGCAAGTCAGTCATCAGCAGTGTTGGTAATAAAACGATTATCAATAAAAAACATGGCTGACTGATGGGAGAAATGTTAATTTATATACAGTAACACCTCAGTTAACGACCATCTCCGTTTACCTGACCACCTCAAAACAAAGACCACTATTTCACAGTCCAAATTCTTATTTGCTCTTTATTTCAGACTTCGCTAAGATATCCACCTTGAAAATGCTTGAAAATCACCTCACCAAGGTCCCGTTAATGGTCACAATTATGAGATTTCACTGTATTGAGTATCACCCAGGGATTACTATAAATAAATTGTTGATTTTTTTACCGGTAAATCAGCAAAATTTATTAAATTAATTATTTGGCAATAATATCATACTATATAATATAAAATAATATAAATATATATATTAATATATACATCATACTGCTGAAGGGTTTATTGTTTCCTAAGGTTAATTGAGATCTATTTTACATACAATGTGATGTGAGCATGTGGTAAGATATATTGATATGAACAGTGTATAACCAATATGGAAATTTGTGAGAGCCTTTGAACCAATTAAGATTGGGTAAGGATGCTGTTACATAAACATTTTGACCAGGAGATAGTGGGCTGATCTTAGATATGAATTTATATCAGTGGTGCACATGTCAGACGTTCCAAACACTAGAAAAACAAGTTACTCTAGCAAGACAATTGGGCCCGCTTTTATGTGCACCGCATAACACACCTTCTCTTAAGAGTGTTCTGCTTTAAGAATGAGATGAATGAACCCAGGAGTCACACTTTTGGTGAACTAGATGGCCTTAATACCCAAATACTTTATACCATCATTGCCCAGGCCCAAAATTTGGCCATTATTTTGGATGAGCCCCCGTTTTGCTATGGGGAAAATATTTGGTTAATCCCATATTACTCATGTTGTTGGCACATATGTCTAGTGTTCCAACTGCTTTGCTAGAAAACGCAAGCTTCTCTAGAGAGACTGTTCAGACTGCTTTAATGTGCATCTCATAATAATATAAAAAGTTAATTTTTTAGTTTAGTTTAGTGATGTTTGTGTGTATCAGTTAGCAATAGGGTTTTAGACTTACCGATATGTAGAATTTATTATCATTCGAGATCTTGTCAGAGCCTTTGAACCACTCAATCTTGGGTGTTGGATTTCCATTTACTGCACAATTGAATCTTATGGTTTCACCAACTTCTGCCTTCTTAGGTCTTGGTTTAGCTGTAAATCCAGGGGCAGAAGGCTTCTTCTTACGAAATCCGCCGGAAGGTGGGGGCACATGAGCACCTCCTGCTGCCTGTGGAGGCAGGCTGGATTGACGATATTTAGAGTCAAGATCTAACAAGTAGCGGTCTACTGAAGCGGACCGGGCCGCGGCCTCCGGAGCAACTTGGGATAACAGAGAAGCAGACTGGGAGCGAGGAGTGGTCTCTACTGGCCCGTATTTACGAGTGTCCAACCGAGAGGTTCTGGTACGATCGAACAAATCAAAATGGAGACGAAGGAGGTTGTTCATCTCCTTCTGTCTCTCTAGGTATGCATCTTCACGCTGTTCGTCTTTTTCTCTCCACTCCTCCTCCAGACGGCGTCTCCTTTTCCTGTCCAATTCAACAGAAACATCAAGTTCATTTGGTTTAAAGTCCTCATCCCCACTGTCTCGGAACTTATAGAATTTCCTGGCATTACGAATGGCTTCATTTTCGTCTGGTGCAATGAGGCGCTCATGAACTTTGACCCCAAGGGCACGACTGCCTGGCTGCAGGCCTAGGCGACGCGCCTGTGTTTCTGAGAGGGGATGGTAGCTCATCTTTTGTACTAAGGTAGTGTCTCTGGGGAAGGAGTGGCGATAGCGGCGTATGTGCTCCTCAAGAGGAGTTAGAGCAGGGCCGTTTTCAGGTAATTCATGGACAGATTTACGTATATATGGTTGATTGAGGACATTTTTTATGTCACCTGTGCTTACGACATGGGTGTAGAGACCACCTTTGCCTGGCATTCCATGCAACCTGTACAGTGTGGGAGGTTTTGGTGAGCTGTGGAGATAAGCCTCTACTTCAGGATCTGCGGTTGGTGTTTTGAAAGGTTTAGCCTCATATGATGATGAGGTGCTCCTAGAAGTTTCGGGTGCCTCGTGGGAGCCAGTATATCTGGATACGTATGGTGTGTAACCTGCTGGCATTTTATGTCTGATAACAGGCATTGGGGGCTCATCATCTGTATATTTCTTAGAACTGCCAACGGAGACACTACCACCATAGTATTTATTATACACCTTCGCAGCCGTTAAGGGAGAACTAGCATCGTAAGTTCCTGCTCCTCTAGTGGGTACCCTGTAAGCACTCGGCGGAGTAATTTCATCCTCAATTTCACTATATCTACTGACACTTGCCGCGCGCGAGCTTCTTGGTACATACAAGGTATCAGATCTTGCACTTGATGACCCCGAGCCAGTTGCCGCGGCTTGAGCGTATATACCGGCAGTACCTGACGGGTGGTATGGGGGAATGCTTGGGGTTTGGGCACTACTATAATCCACTGGTTCGTAAGTTTGTTCGTACGATTGTGGAAGAGGTCGCTGTAAAGGCTTGAACAAAGGGTGCCCCCTAGCAGCATGGCGATCAGCACCTCCGTAATCCACCGAAAAGCTTCTCTGTCGAGTTGTAGGGGGACTTCTGTCCCCTCCTAAATAAATGACCACATGACCACTAGGGGAATATTCTGACCTTGACCTTATGTCACCGTATGTTTCCCCATAGTCGGGGTAGCCTTGGGTGTCTGCTACTGTGTACAAGCGTTTAGGTTGGTAATATCTCCTAACAGGCATGATGGACTTCAGTTATCACTCGCAACACAAAACTGTAAGTTGGATTCCTGAATTCAAGGCAGTAGTAAGTATACCGTCATGCAGTCAGGCTACCCTTCAGTTGTAAACTTTACTTTGCCATCTCTATGGGGATGCTGTACAAGACCTGAGCAGTGCAGAGGGGGCCAAACTCACTACCAGTGCTGGCCAGGGCTGACGATGTCCCAGTTACCCAATATACCCGCTACCACCAGTTCGCTCACCGGTCCACGAAACAGAGGCCTCACACAGGAGTATACCTTGTGTATAAAGCTAGGTAGGAAACATCACAGACAGCTCATCAGCAGGCCCAGCACAACTTCCTACACCTCACCCCCAGCTGCTGAAGCAGTAACCATGGCAATGGGGCAACAGCATCTGAATACTATAAATAGATTCCTAGAATAATCCCCATTACTATGGCAACACACCCCTATGTAAAAAGACCCAGCCAGTGGGAATGCCTAGCTCCAGGTACAACAGCAAACATGAACAGATCAACAGTAGCTGATCCTGGGTGAAACCCTGTAGAGAACAGACTGAGTCTGCATGGCACAAACCTGTCTGTGGGTATACCTGGCATTTAACTGTTATGTTAGGACTGGTCAGTGGAATTAAGCTTCAGTATTAATATCCTATGAGGTATCTCACCCCAGTAGTGAGGGCACAGTGACCTGTTGATTATAACTGATACACGCCATGCCCATACACTTATATGGCTACTGTACTGAGCAGCACTTGGGGTTGGCTAAAAATACTAGACCTTCCTTCTGTAAGCTTATAACCCCCCTGGTGGGAGGATGCAAGCAGCAGTGTGCACTGTGCTGAGCGGCTATGTCAGTGTGTGTATGTTTATATGTGTGTGTGCATGTGTCTGATGTTGTCTGCATCCTACAACACTTACTGTTTACTGGGCTTACTTAGCTCTTAGTCAGGATGCCATACATCTAATCTACTCACTGACACTTTAAAAAAGGAACAGAGCTCCCCAATAATGCCATCTGGCGTAATTAATTGCCACTGAACAGGAATCACTGATTTGTCAAGTGGTGCTATGCTATGCCCCCTCCCTCCTCCCAATCACTGCCTGGATAAACACCTGGGAGACAACCTTCCCCATTCCCTACCATCCACTTTTATTGTATTGTCTCCAGCTGTCACTATGAGGACTGTGTATATTTTTTTGTTGTATTTGTAGCTATATATATATATCAGTAATCTGTAAATGCTCTGTCAGTGTGAAGGATACAGAAATTTGTTTTAAAGATGATAAGGATTAAAGCAATGCTAAAATTTTAAATAATGGTTATTGTACAAAATAATAATAATAATAATAATAATAATAGTATCAGTAATAACTAATAAAATAATAATAATAATAAAAAAAATAATAATAATAATTTGGACAAATAATTGATGATATAAATGATAATAATAAAAATAATAATAATAATAATAATAATAATAATAATAATACATATTGATTTATTTTAATTATTATTCAAAATTTTATTTTTATTTTACATGTATTGTATAACTAGTTATAAAAATAAAGCGAAGCCCATGGTTTCAACTTTGGCATTTTGTATTCTGTCTACCTTGAGCGTAGGACCCCAGAGGACCTGGAGAAAATCAACAACCTTGAAAGGGCCAACACGACCCACTCTCATAGATTATATAGCCATGCCACAAATCAAACCCAGGTCACCAGCAGAGTGCCTCCAGCATTTTACCCCTCAATTATCCAGTGGAATACATTGTATAATAATGATAATACATGTATTAATAATAATAATAACATCAGCAAGCATAATAATAATAAGTGACCCAGGGGTCATGACACTCAGCTGACAAGGAAGACATTCACAAAGGAATGTTATCATCTAACTGCCAAATTTTGTTGCTGGTATCCCAATTCAACTGAAGCATAGCTTCATAGTAGTTCAGAAACTGCAGGTTTTGTATCATTATAATCAGGGGTATTTACAAGTCCTATAGCTCAAAGAATATGGGTAACAGAGACCTAATTTCAGGTTTCCAAGGAGAAGTTTTATGAACCTTCCTGTATGTCAAGTGAGAAGATTCTAGGACCAGTGGTTTTAATTTGACTAGCTTAATATGCAGACAGACGATGGACAAAGGGTGATTGCTATAGCTCAGCATGGCTAGAGTCAGCTGAGCTAATAAAAAAAGCAATCATAAGTAATTACTTATTACTTATTAAGATTATTACTAAGATTATTATTTTGATTATTCATAAAATTGTAATAAGAGAATGAATATTTTTATTCGAATAATTTTGAAATAAAGCAACAAAATCAACTAGATTATGGACAAGGGAGTTCTGGTATCTTCTACTAAATCTGTGATGGAAAAAGTGAGGGATGGATCGTCTCTTTACATGACAGCCCTCCAAATGTGTGGCATAAGAGATTCTCAAGTATCCCAAGACACGTGGATGGACCAAAATAAATAAAAGTTATTATAGGGAAGCACCAGTCATGTATACAAGATAATGCCATCACAGATATATGGACACTAAAAATTTTAGGCTGATAAGTCAAAACATTCCTTAATTAAATGCATAAATGTATATAATGAATTTATGATTGCAGATTGTGCCACAAGTCTTATTGTCCAGATATGTAACAGATACTCCATTATCCTTGCCCCTGGGCCAATCTTAGAATTATGTGGCCTGAATTCAGAATGATTATGTAGCTTCACTGAAAGCTTGGCTCATTAGAAAATCTGTGAATTCTGCCATTTTGTGGGCATTGCTATGGATAAAAGGATAAATACATTTTAATGATCCGGCTAAAAAAACAAGGTAAATTGAGAAAAACTAGCCCAGGTCTTATAGTCTTGGCGATGTATGCCTGAATAATAAGAACATTTAAGTGATATAAGGGGCACTGGAAACAAACCATATTTGCAATTTCAACGTATTTCTGCCGACAGCGATCCAGGTGGCCGCTGGGGTGTCCGTTAGCAGGGATGATTTTACGCCTAGTTCACAATCAGGTGTACACTTTTGTTTCATAAACTGTTATACTATTATCAACAATTATCTGTAGGCCATGACATCAAAGTCAGTATTTCTATCAATTCAGCATAAATAGTTGATCTAAATATTGAAAAACAGACTTGAATATATAAATTGAAAAAAAAGTTGTGATATTTTTAATGAGTCAAGTGTAGCTTGTGCACTGTGTTATATTGTTGCAGGTAGATTTCTAATTTTTGTAATAATACCCTTTTACAAAATGATACCTTGGACTGGGGATGTCTGTTGTCACTGTGGTATTTTATGAAATATGGACATTCCTGTAAGAAAAAAAACTAGAAGCTGCTAGTCAAGAATTTAACAAATTTACAACACTACAGATAATATGCCTGATGTTATGCAGAGTTGGCATTTACTCTATATATCATTTTAAATGAGGACACCAAACTAGGTAGTGGGCTCAGTTTCATTTTGTTACCTCCTAATACACAACATTAAAGCATACTGTTAAAATCGGGTCAAACATTTTACCCAGGCAGGTCCTGATACAATAAATCTGCTTTCATCGATTATTGTAAATTTTCCGCAAGGTTGCGTAGTGTCCGTAGACACTATTTCTCTGCTATTACAAATGTAACTATCCTCAGTTCTTAATGCTCTTGAGAAATTATAACAGTCACTGTTTAGAAAAATATCAAAATCATTTTTCAATTTCATCCCATATGATATACAGATGGGCCAACATGTACAAATGTAGTGTCCGTAGACATGTAGTGTCCGTAGACAAAGCTGATCTAAGAACAGCTATTGTCTCCATCTACAGTAAAAACAAACTGTTTATTAGTCAAATTGTCATTAAATTATCCAGGTATCAAGTACATAAATTAAAAAGTTTACAGATAAAGCTCAGTTTTTCTTTACCATTATTAGAAGATTATAACATACAAGTTTTTATGAGAAAAGCACCCTGTAATATATTCAAATACTTTATGTCCATTACACATAGTTTAAATACATCATCTTCAGAAAAAGGTTCTTTAGTAGAAATTAAAGTAGCTACTGTTCAGATAAATATCAAAATTATTTTCCAGTTCCATTCCATATGATATACAAATTGGCCAATATGTACAAATGTAGTGTCCGTAAGTTTTTGTGTCATCTACAGTAAAAACAAAATATTTATTAGCAAAAATTGCAAGTAAATTACCCAGGAATTGATAAATAAAAAGCAAAAGTTAATAATAGATCCCATTTTTTCTTTAACAACATCAGTGGATCAGCCAGGTTTTAATACCCTGTAATATATTATATTAAATAATTAATGGCAATTACAAATGGTAGTTTAAAAACATTCACATATTATTGATTTACTGTATAAAAAAAGAAACAGAACTTCATTTCTCTTTTTTAGCTTGTGTGTCTCTTTTATCACAAGTTCCTTAATTTAAAACTGAACAACAGACATGGGTAGCTATCAATATTTTGAGAAGTGCCAGGATGAAAAGCAGCCATTATTGATTTTGAAACAGCATGGTCATCAGTGGTCATTGGCAACCAATCAGGAAACTACTGGCATCAGACTTCCAAAGAGTCTTTGACACTTTTAAAAGTAATAAGCATTTAATAATGCTGTTTTTAGATAAATTTCTCAATCTGATACTGACTCTTATATACCAGTAGGATTCTTATCAAGTTTATTGAGAAGGGGGTTTATAACCATAGTTTATAGAGAAAGTTGAAAAACCACTTATTCTTGAGAATTAACACACATTTGATTATTATGCATTTTATCAAAAAAATCTTTGAACAATGGTCATTTAGGTTAATTTTTATATAGTTTATACAGACAGGTTATTTGAAAGGATATGGATTGACTCTAAATGAAGAACACTATTTCAATCTGAAAAAGTTGTGTGTTCTTTATCAACCCAGATCAAAACATATGATGCACAGTGTCCATATACATTAAAGAGAAAAGGTTTATAACCTTTTATTGTTAAATCATGTTATTCAAGTAGGATAAGAATTATTAGAATAAGATTATTAGAATAAGTATAAGAAACAATCAGATCAAAATGACATATGATGCTTCATCTAAGTGTTAAAGTTTCACATTTGATACTTCTTTCAGTTACCATCTTATCTTTAAATGATGTACTGTTTAGGACCTGCTGCACTACCTTATATATAGCTTATAAATAGCTCATTATGGTTGATGTTTAATTCTGAAGTCTGAACTTTCATAACTTTTTACATCTGTGTAACAGTGACTTTTGAGTGTTAGATACTGTTATTTTGAATTAATCATACATGATACCTATATTGTGGTTCATGTAGTGTCCGTAGACAAAACATTACCAGTTTAACATCCTATTAAATTTTTTTCCCTGGAAAATTACTTTTCTAAGGCTAGGGTTAGATTTTACATGCTTGATTGTTCACAGTATTATAAGTTAAAACCCTCCAGCCTAACAGAGGAAATTCACAGCAAGTGTTTCTGAGTAAATTTACCAAAAATTTAATTTTCATATTTATCACATATTTACAGGACAAAGAGCAAAATATGAAAATACTCATTCCATAACTGATTTGTTTATATTGGTTATGTTAGTGAACAGAATCACTGGGTATATCATTCACACAATTAAAGTGTTTTACAGGTATCCATTCAGAGTTTTTATATCTTCTCTTAAATATGTAGTGTCCGTAGACAGAACTTTGCCACCAGTATTCATTATCTGGTTAAACCAAAACGGTTAATGTTTGTGCTCTGAAATTTTTTTCCTGATTCCCCCAGGGAAAGGTTGTTTATGCAACAAAGTGACTCACATGTGACATGATTTTGAAAATTTCACTAAACTGCAACATAAAGTGTACACCTGATTGTGAACTAGGCGTTTAGCCATTGGGCAAACAAAAAGTGTCTGCCCCAGAGGGGTTCTAAAAGAGGAAAAAAGCTTGGTCGGCCCATAAACTGTCCGTTAGGCGGGGTGTCCACCCCAGAGGGGAGTCTGCAGCCTGCCAGTGAGGTTTCACTGTCCAACAAAATAAGCAATCCAATTTCAATAGCATACAAAATTTCAGGCTGATACATTACACCACTCCTGAGATAAATGCATGTATGTATTCTACCAATATGTGATTGTATTTGGCCCAAGCAATCTTTGTGTGTATGAGAAATCTAGCCAAGATGGATATCAATATACAAAATTTCAGGCCGATATGCCAATTAAAATGTCTGAGCTGCTGGAGCTCAAAATTGGCAAGTTTCTTTTGTAAATAAATATTAAACTTTATGATGCCATATGGATTAAAATTGAAGTGGGTGGTGCCTGAGAACCCTTCCTTTAATATTTTTTTGGGAGCTGCAGTGCTGGACACAGTGTGTACATTTATATAGTAAAATCTCCCTGCATGGAAGTCAAAGTGACTTATGATGAACCTTTGACTGTGTGACTTACCTGAGGTTCAGCACAACATGTTTTTATCTGCTAGTGCCTACAGCAAAAGGGTTATGCATTTATCCTTGTTCATCTGTGTGTGTTTGTTCACAACATGTCTCATGCAATCATGAATGGAATCTAATGGGATTTTCAGGGCCTTTTTTGGAACGCGCCAATAAAGAATCAATTAGCTTTTGGTATGGATCCTGCACATGATCAGGATTCAGGAACTTACAAGGTATCTTCACAAATGTAGTCACTTATGCACAAAGGAACCTGGAAATATGGGCTGAATCAGTGAATGCATGCACATAGTGGAGGCTTGCATTCCTGAAAAAGCAGATTTCTAGTATGGTTATAATTTAACTTCAAACTCTGAGCATGAAATTTGAAAAAGTGGGTTATTCATTTTAATTGAGTTTGAAACTACAAGGTTTTATTGTATATATGATTAAACTGATTTTTTTTACCTTCACAGAAAGTTAATTATGTTTGATCCTCTGCCGGGAGAATGCCAGCACACCTGACTTAACAATATAGGATACAGAAAACACAGGCGACATGGTTAAAGGTTGAGGAGGTGTTTTCCCTATTACTCTGACGTCAGGAAGCCCCATTCGTACCTGTCTGATGCATGAAGAATGGAGCAACAAACAAGAATTATATTTCAATCACACCTGCTAACTGTACTCATCAGTCCTTGGTTTGTCTCCCTCCAGGAGGGTATGCATTCATCCCTGTTCGTATGTTAGTATGTGTGTGATTCACACATTCATGATGATATCTCATGAAATATTCAGGGCCTTTTTGGGTAAGGGCCAATGAAGAATCAATTAGATTTTGACATGGATGTGGCACAAAATCATATACAGGAATGCCATCAAGGAATATTCATAAATATACCGTCACTTATGCATGAATGTATATGGGAATATGGGCCGAATAAGTGAATTCACATAAACACAGTTTCGGGACTATCCCACAACAGGGACCCCCCAGTCATGGCGGAGGCTTGCATTCCTTAGAATGCAGATTTCAAGTTTATTTATATGTTCACACTGAGTAATCTTACCAATCTGATACAATAAAGCTTTATATGCAGTTATGGCTGAATTGCAAAGAGTTAATGAGCAAAAACTAGAAATTTCAAGTATGGGAACTGATGTACTATACTCTGTTCCATCAACCTGTGTCCACCTGAATTTTGGAGATATTTTTTTCAACGTTTACTTTAAAATAATTTCCTAGAAAGCTGCATATGGAAGTCAATGCTTAATAATTGGCAAATAAGAATTTTACAAAGCAATCCACAATGAGGCTCTGACCTCTGACCCAGACCTATGGTAATGCACAATTTCAAAGAAAACTTTTAAGAGTTTAACTTAACTGGAGAAACTGTGAAATGTTTGATGGTGGTGCCAATATAAAGTCCTCTAAACAAGATAAAAAAACTACATTAACACAAATTTTAGGGCATTCCATCCACTCACTCTTGAGTACAGCCCTATTCTGTCATGATCACTCTCATTGGCTCATTGTAAAGGTCATGACCCAAATTTATTGTCTTACAGCATTTTGTCAAAATAACATATTTTCCCATGGCATCTGTGTGCTGACATCAGGTGCCACATTCCCTCCTAAAATTTCCCGTTTAGCGTTGTTTATACATCAAGATCATACCTCTCAAACCACACCCATGAAATGAGGTCAGGTAAAACCTCCAGTGTTCAAAGGGAGATGATATGATCATGATAGATGCTGACATTGCTCCCAAGGCCAAAGTACAGAATCAAAGTATACATGTAAAGAGATCAGATGCCAGCATCAGGTGTGAGGCATGCAAAAACAATAGGTGAGCATCTACTGTCACTTTCAGTCTGTGCATCAAGGTGTTCACACCTGATTTCTGATGTTGTTTTACAGATATTTATTTATAAAAATCAAATAAATTCTCATTTATACATTATTGGCAAAAATGTTACAGATGCTCCCTCACACTTGCAGTATATAACACATATATTATATATGTAAGGGATGAAAATATAACTGGCCTCATTGTGGATTCTAACCATTTCTGTGACTCAAAATGCCTCTTCAAAAAAGCAAACTTCACCAGCAAGACAAGTAGGAGTCTCGCAGGAAATGTTCCTTCCCAAGAAGTTGGGAGTCTATTCCTGGGGTCACACAATTTAACTGGGTGGGGCATTATGCCACAACATTCACCAATTTGCTTGATCCCACTGCTGCCACCATTGTTACATAGAAAACTGGCCAAAATGTGGATTCAAAACGTGTAACAAAGCGGTGACACACAAGTCAGATGTTTTACCTCCTTCGATTGCCTCCAATCAACTGATTTTACATGAAAAATTGGTAGGATGAGTAGATGTGAGCAAGCTGCCAGCTAAATTTTTTTATGTCACAGATTTTCTAGCTGATTTTATTTGGCTGGAAAATTTGGTAGATGTGAATATGGAACTGAAATAATCAGTCAATCTTTTAGCTTTCTTCATCATTTATAATGACACAGAAATCAAGAGGACAAAACAAAAGTGACCTAAAAGGAAAAATCTGGCGATCAGTGTTCACGTGAAAGCTGCTGGAGTGCAGGCTCTTAACTGCCTCTGAGACTTGTAGATTTTTCCAACCACTTAAAATAAAATGGCATGCAAAAAAGAATTGGTTGATGGGAGGTTTAATAGAGCAATAAGCTAGTTTCACTTGCTAGGCCAGTATATAGGAGCACTGTTGTGTCCTGTTACATATAAATTATTTTTGTTCTGAAGAATCAGTAAAATGTTTGTTTTCTTTCATTATGAATCAAGTAATTGATTCCACTTTATATAATAGATAGCAAAGGATATTGCACATGCATATGCAAAGAAGCATATTCTTTTTCATATTAATTTTGTGCGGATACAATGTAATTTCCCAGCTTGGGATAAATAAAGTATATCTTATTTTATCTTATCTTATCTTTTAAATTAATTAAAACAAGGCCTACAGGCCTAATGCGAACCTGTGCAAAGTTTGGGAGTACGAATGGAGGTTTATTTTTAAAATTTAATATTGATCCTCGTTAAGTCCAGCATTTCTACCCTAGTCATTATGATTTCCGCAAAATGGACGTTTCAGACCTGCAAGTTTCAGACTAGGACATTTAAAACTAGAATATGGGTAGTCGACAAGCGACTAAATCAGAGTGGGACGAGTGAAGTGAGGCATAGATTAAGTGGCAAGGTGAATAGAGTGAGGTGTGTTGCATAATAGCATGGATGTCTGCAGCGTAAACGTGAATGAAGGTGGTGCCACCTGTCATAAAATCGAGAAAATTGTCCAGGATGTATAAACCTGCAAAATTTCAGGTGGATAAGTCAAACCACTGTTGAGATATGAGTGATTTTATCCCAAGGGAGATGAACAGATGGACACTATGCATAAGTGGTTGCAGGTGGCGCCACCAGTTTTGCGTATGATGAAGAGCTATGTGAGATCTATACACAAGCAAAATTTTGGCCCAATCAGTCAAAGAGTAGCAGAGATATGAGCTTGGATGTCTGCAGAGTAAACGTGCATGTAGGTGGCACCACCTGTCATAAAATTGCGAAAGTTGTCCAGGATGAATAAACCTGCAAAATTTCAGATGGATAAGTCAAACCACTTCTGAGATATGAGTAATTTTATCCCAAGGCAGATGAACAGATGTATGCTGTGAAAAATTGTTGCAGGTGGTGCCACCAGTTTTGCCTATGATAAAGAGCTATGTCAGATCTATACACATGCAAAATTTTGGCCCAATCTGTCAAACGGTTCCTGATATATGAGCTTGGATGTCTGCAGAGTAAACCTGAATGTGGGTGGTGCCACCTGTCATAAAATCGAGAAAGCTGTCCAGGATGTATAAACCTGCAAAATTTCAGGAGGATAAGTCAAACTTCTGCTGAGATATGAGTGATTTTATCCCATGGCAGATGAACAGATGGCACTGTGCAAAAATGGTTGCAGGTGAAGCCACCATTTTTGCCTATGATGATGAGCTCTGTGAGATCTATAAACAAGCAAAATTTTGGCCCAATCCGTCAAACGGTTCCCGAGATATGAGCTTGGATGTCTGCAGAGTAAACGTGAATGTAGGTGGCGCCACCTGTCATAAAATGGAGAAAGCTGTCCAGGATGTATAAACCTGCAAAATTTCAGGTGGAAAAGTCAAACCACTGCTGAGATATGAGTGATTTTATCCCAAGGCAGATGAACAGATGGATGCTGTGCAAAAATGGTTGCAGGTGGTGCCACTATTTTTAGTGTATGTTATAAAGCTATCAAAGGGTTTCATTTGTGCAAAATTTTTAGCCTGATCGGTCAAACGGTTCCTGATATGTGGGTTTATTTGTGGAAACAGACGCACATATAGTAGCTTGGCAGCAAGGAAAGGATAGAGGTCAACCAAAAATGAGGGCGCAGCAGTTCACATGACCTGATGATAAACCCGATTCGCTTAAAATGCAAACCAAGTTTTTTTAACAGTTGAAAGATATAGTTCCAATAATCTGGGAATTCTGCATCTAGACATTGTGTCTAGAGGTCTAGACGCTGTGTCTAGACGTCTAGGCACATTGTCAAGACACCCGCCAGAGCCAGGTCAGTTGCCATGGTGATGTCTGGACCCCACCTGTGTGTACTGAGTGACCTCTTGACTTGGCTGCTGAAACTCAGCATGTTGTCAAATCTGTTTTCAAACACAGAAAGCCTTTTTCAATTGGCTACAATGCTTTTTTAAAGCTGTATTTACCCAATCTATTATAAAACTGGCAGAACCCTACCATAGAATAATTCTTGTAAAGTTTAAACCAATCTGCTTAACAGTTTCATCATAAATCAGTGTATAAGCTAGAAGAGTTTAAAATTACATTTTCTCTTGTAAAAAACACATAAATGTAGATGGCGCCACCAATACCTCAATTTCAGATATGACATATGTGACAAACATTGGTATAAAATTTGGTGATTATAGCTCTAGCCGTTTCTGTGATTTTTATTTTAGTGTGCTTTTTTGGACAGATGACTAAGTTCAACCTGCTGTAACCTCGGCCAAAAATCTCCGAACTGGAACCATTTGAACAAACTTGAGAAAGATTGTTCCAGGGATCATTTCTGTGAAATATTGGACAATTTGGCTGGACAGTTTCGGAGAAGACCATTTTTAAAGCTTTTTTAGTGTTTTCCCTATAAAATCTAAGAAAATGCAGTTAGAAAAAAAATAAACAAAAAATCCGATAGAGTTTTTCAGATGACTGATTATTTGCAAAAAATTTGGTGATGCTAGCTTCTGCCGTTTTTGAGATAGCTATGGTTAACGTATGGACGACGCACGACGGACGCCGCCGCACCATCGCATAAGCTCACACGTTCACTAAAAATATCCTTGTCCTGTCAGAGGTATGAGGAGGCAGGACACAGAGCTGGCAAACAAAATTATAACTGAACTTGAGCGGTGGACAAGTGTCAACATCCTGGCCATCACCTTTACCATTCAGCATGACATGCGTTCTGTTATAAGTGTGCATTTCAGAAATTAACACCTGTATTCTATGGTTACCATACATTCAAAAGACATCTCATGTCATGCACTATGAAAACATGATCTATCAAGTCTTGATGAGAATACTGACCTATAAAGCAATACTTGGGTATCTTGGAAATATAGAAGGTACATACAATGATTGATTAAAATTTGATCATTGGTCATTCTTATCTTTCAGTCACTGAATACAATTTTACAATCAATTCTTACCACTGTTTTATATATCTCCCTTAATTATGACTATGTATTCTAATTTTATCACTATGTTCTTTACCTGAATTAGTAGGACAGCTGCTTGGATTTTAAACTGACCATACTTTAGTCTGTTTCCCCTTTACTTCCACAACAAGGTTCAAAGCTTTTCACAAAAAAAAGAAATTCCTGGATTTTTTTCATATGAATTTTCAAAATTTGAGTATACATATAATTTGTTCTACCTAATCCACATTTGACATATTTCCATTATTGGATTTCCATTGTACAACAAATATTACATGAAGTGAGTTAAGTGAAACAAAGGCATTTTGGGCAACTTTACACACTACCCGGTCTATCAAGGTAGCATCGCTGGTAAAATACCAAAAAAATCAAATAACAAGGCCTACAGGCCTAATGCAAACCTGTACTTTGGGAAATACACCAGGTATAATGCTTGACTTACAGTCAGCTGTGCTAAAAATGATTGTAGCTGGCACCACCAGTCTTGTATACAACGAAGCTATCAGAGATATATACATATCTTGTATATGACAAAGTATTTAATAGGTATATATATGCCCAATTTCAGGATGATATATCAAATTCCTCTATAGAAATAAGCAGGCACAAATGTCACACACTGTGCAAAAGTCATTGTAGATGGTGACACCTGTCTTGTGAACGAGAAACCCATCAAAGACACAGAAACAGGTCAAAATATCAGGCCAATACATCAAACTTACCTTAAGTCTGATGCATGGGGCTGACCATGCTCAGGTGAGAAAGGCAGTTGCCCTGAGTGAACTGTGATAAATTTGCTGGCTCAGGCTACTGCACTGAGTGAACTCATGACCTGCACCTGGCTAGACTGGGTGAAATTTTGACCTGTACCTGGCTGCACTGAGTGGACTCTTGACCTGTTGCCTAATCTGATACAGTTGGCAGTCTGCCAAAGCTATAAATAGATTGGCTCCACATGCAGCCCTGAGAGGCATGACACCCATGAGGTGATCACATGGTGCCCATGAGGTGTTCACATGT
The DNA here is from genome assembly GCA_026874595.1 of Sipunculus nudus. Taxonomy (NCBI): domain Eukaryota; kingdom Metazoa; phylum Annelida; class Sipuncula; order Golfingiida; family Sipunculidae; genus Sipunculus; species Sipunculus nudus. Next base: position 15,034,771 of record CM049321.1, read on the forward strand.
CACCCATGAGGGGATCACATGCCTTGTGCTTGGCTGCACTGACTGAACTCTTGACCTATATCTGGCTGCACTGAATGAACTCTTGATCTATTGCCAAATCTGAAACAGTTGGCAGTTTCTTAACCTATTTAAATATACAGACACAATCTTAGCCTGTTGGCAAATCTGTTTACACATACTGAAAGACTTTGGCTAAAATGCATTTTTTCAAGCTGACATATTCATAAACTTTTTATCAAAATATCTAGAATAATAAAAGATGCAGTTCTTTCATAAATAAGCTGAATCCCACAACATTTGATATGTGACAGATTATTGCATAAAATCTGGGGATGGTAGTTCCTGCTATTCTGAGAAATGATATTCATACAAAAAAAGGTCAATGCAGGTGGCGCCACCAATACCTGAATTTCATATATGGCTCATGTGACCAACACTGGCAGAAAATTTGGTGATGACAGCTCCAGCCGTTTCTAAGATTGTCAATTTAGTATGCTTTTTCGAACAGATGACTAGGTACAACTTCCTGTAATTCCAGCATCTAATTCATCTAACTTGAACCATTTCAACAAACTTGATAGAGATGGTATAAAAGATTATTTCTGTGGAATATTTGAACAAATTGGCTTCACCGTTTCGTCAGAGAAGATTTTTAAAGGTTTTTATAGCTTTTTCTCTATAAAATCTGAGAAAATGCAGATTTTTTTCAGATGGCTAATTTATTAATTTAAATTTCATGATGCTAGCTCCAGTCATTTTCGAAATAGTATGGGTTAACATATACCTGTGATTGTAAACATGGCCTGGCATGAGGAATATCTAAAATCATAAATCTACATTTTGAAAAAGTTTTTAAAAAACATTCTTGTCAATTTTAACCAAAGATAACCTGAAATCTAAATAAGAATTATTTAGGGGATTATTCTTGTAAAATATTTAACAAATTGGCCTCAGTGGCGTCAGTCAAAAAACATTTTGCAGGTTTATAACTCATATGGAAAAATAAAGCAAAATGGCTAAGTTAAGCTTCCCATAACTCAGCCAAAAATTTCTGAACCAAAACCATTTGAACGAGATTGAATTATCAACATCTAAGGATAATTAATGTGTGAGATTTAAGAATTTGGCCTAGTGGTTTTTGAGAAGAAGATCTTTGTAGCCACTGAGCTAAAATGGGCTGTTATGGCATATGACTAAATTCAGCTTCCCATAACTCAGCCTAAAGTCACTGAACTGAAACCATTTAAACAAACTTCAGAAAGCACTACCCTAGGATCATTTCTGTGCAATATTAAACAATGTGGCCATATGTTTTCAGAAAAGAAGTTTTTTGTAGCTGTCAGTAGGATACAGGCACTGATGACCCCCGTACAAAACAGGCCGATGCAGGTGGCGCCACCTATACCTCAAATTCAGATATGACTCACGTGACCAACACTGGCATAAAATTTGGTGATGATAGCTTCAGCCGTTTCTGAGATTGTAATTTTAGTATGTTTTTTTGGACAGATGACTAAGTTCAACTAGCTGTAACTCGGCCAAAAATCCCCGAACTTAAACCATTTGAACAAACTTGAGAGAGATTGTTCGAGGGATCATTTGTGTGAAATATTGGACAATTTGGCTGAACAGTTTCGGAGAAGAAGATTTTTAAAGGTTTTTTAGCGTTTTCCCTATAAAATCTAAGAAAATGCATTTAGCCAAAAAATAAGCATAATCCGATAAAGTTTTTTAGATGACTAATTTTTTGCATAAAATTTCGTGATGCTTTATCTTGCCATTTTCAGGATAGTATAGGTTAACATACAGACAACAGACGACGGACGACGGACAATGCCACACCATTGCATAAGCTCACAGGTTCGCTAAAAATCTAAGAAAATGCAGAATTTTTCAGATGGCTAATTTTTTGCATTAAATTTCATGATGCTAGCTCCAGTTGTTTTCAAAATAGTATGGGTTAACGTACAGACGATGGACACTGCCACATCATCACATTAGCTCACAGGTTCGCTAAAAATTACTACAGGTGCATACTGAATGCAAAATTATAATACAGACACATCTCACTGATGGCAAAATCTTGAATTAAGTTGAGTATGGTTACCAATTATTTATAATCCATGTACAGCCGTCTTTATATACCCACAGAGAGCTGTATACCTGTGATTGGAAACATTGCCTGGCATGAAGAATATCTAAATTCATGAATCTACATTTTTTAAAAGCTTTTAAAAAAACATTCTTGTCAATATTAACCATAGATATCCTGAAATCTAAATGTCTATAGAGGCATGATACAACGGATGCTGATAAACTGATGCCAGGCTAGATGTATCTGCTTCACACAGCTAACATATATGGTAAAATGACTCAATTCAATCTTTATAATTCAGCCAAAATTCATTCTTTGGAACCATAATAGACAATTATTATAAGAATTATTCAGGGGAATTATTCTTGTAAAATATTAAACATATTGGCCTCAGTGGCATCAGTCAAAAATTGTTTTACAGGTTTATAACTCATATGGGAAAATATAGCAAAATGGCTAATTTAAGCTTCCCATAACTCAGCCAAAAATCACTGAACCAAAACCATTTGAACAAACTTAAATTATCAACATCTAAGGATAATTAATGTGTGAGATTTAAGAATTTGGCCTAGTGGTTTTTGAGAAGAAGATCTTTGTAGCCACTGAGCTAAAATCGGCTGTTACAGCATATGACTAAATTTGGCTTCCCATAACTCAGCCAAAAGTCACTGAACTGAGACCATTTGAACAAACTTCAGAAAGCACTACCCTAGGATCATTTCTGTGCAATATTAAACAATTTGGCCAAATGATTTCAGAGAAGAAGTTTTTTGTAGCCGTCAGTATGATACTGATGACCCCCCTACAAAAAAGGCTGATGCAGGTGGCGCCACCTATACCTCAAATTCAGATATGACTCACGTGACCAACACTGGCATAAAATTTGGTGATGATAGCTTCAGCCGTTTCTGAGATTGTAATTTTAGTATGTTTTTTTGGACAGATGACTAAGTTCAACTTCCTGTAACTCGGCCAAAAATCACTGAAATTAAACCATTCAAACAAACTTGAAAAAGATTGTTCCAGGAATCATTTCTGTGAAATACTGGACAATTTGGCTGAACAGTTTCAGAGAAGAAGATTTTTAAAGGTTTTTTTGCTTTTTCCCTATAAAATTTGTGAAAATGCAGTTAGCCAAAAAATAAGCAAAATCCGATTGAGTTTTCTAGATGACTTATTTTTGGCATAAAATTTCGTGATGCTAACTCTTGCCATTTTCAAGTTAGTATGGGTTAACGTACAGAAGACGGACGACGGACGACGCCACACCATCGCATAAGCTCACAGGTTCGCTAAAAATCAGTCCAAAAGTCATTCAAAATTAATATTAGATCCAAGCGGTTTGCTGATACTGGTTGCTTTAAAGTGTGTACCATTTAAAAATTTAAAAATTTCAAAAATGTTAAAATTTCATGGGAATATAAATGTTAATTTCTAAAATACATTTTATATATATATATATACTTTATGGGGTCAAATATGCATCTGGAACAACTTTTGGATTGATTCTAAATTTAGGGTTTTCACCAGGGATGCTACCTTAAAGTATTGTCATACTAAGCCAGAACAGAAAATCCTCCTATGAGTATATAAACTGTTTTGACATGAGGTTAAATATCAAACACAGACAATTTTCTCTTTTGTGACATTGTGTGAAATGTTCTTTTCCCTGATCTGCAGGATATTCTTAAAATTCCCTGATTTTTTTTCCTGACACAGCATAGGGAAATCACATAGAAGGTTTTACTTGATTAACAGGGTTGCTAAGAACTCTTTGCTATCTTCATATTTACTAAGATAAGGTAGTCTTTCCAATGAGGGTACATAAATCATATTATAAATTGCTTCCTGGTAAAAAACTAGATGAAGCAATAATGTACATGTGATAAAAAATATAGTTTTGAAAAAAATATATGTATATATTCCAATGAGATATGGTGTAGACCGAGAGCAGCTAGGTAATATTAAGAATGGTATAGGTGACCTTGACCTTAAAGCTTATGATACCAGAATGTATCTTTTGACAGAACATCATTTTTCATAATATCATCTGCGATGAATAAATCAACTGCAGGCTCTTTTTTTCTCTGGCTAAAGACAAAACTAATTAACCTCAAGTTAAGAACATTGACTATGACATTTTGTCCCTGGCTAATTACCGCAGGGTAACACTCTCGAGGAAGAGTAAAGGCAGTTGTAAGATCCTTGGAAACAGACTGGGCAAGCGGACTGATATATACTTGATATGTAAGGCCTCTCCTTGCAGAGCTACACATAAACATCAAAAGCCCAGCCAGCTGCACTGTTACAGTCAGGTAAAAGTTGCTATGTATCTGCTGGCTCAGCAGAGACACCTGACTGTAGCAGATCAGTCACAGTTCTGCTTTATCCTGGTGGTTACAGTGCTCTTTGATGGGTGTTTATGATGATTTTGTACACTGGCACCAAGGCAGAAACCTCTGGTGGCTCGTATAATGTTTATGATACATTAATATTATACGGCAAGGTCATCCCAACAGGTGACCTTAAAATGGCTATAATCAGGCTGATCAATCAAGGAAAACTGTCTTCATATAAATTATTTACCTTGTTTTGCTGTTCAATAAAATCATAAAAAGATATATCAATATTTGTAAAAATGAGAAACAAGATATTTTCTTTAATAAAGAAATTTTCTGTTTGATGGACCTTAACAAAGATTTCACATGCTCCTTCATAAAATTTCCATCTCTCACACCTATTATTATCACACTGATTTAAACACTGCATATTTTAGATAAATGTTAAAATACAATAATGTTCACTCTGGACCATATCGCATATGATAGTGTGTTATATCATGATATAAAAGATTGAAGTGAAATGTCAACATTCCTCCAACTTAAGTGGCTGCATAAAAAAATTTACAGTTTCTTACCAGTCCCATAATCTTTAATTGAAGCCAATCAATTAAGATAATTGGTAATGGTCATTACAATATTTATGCAATCTTATGATTTTCTAACATTTATATTTCCACAAAGACAGAGCTTGAGAATAATTAACCTTAATTCTAATACTCATTTAATCACCTTGAAGACGTGTATTCACACAAGCGGACCTGACAACAGCATAGCTATCACGGTCATCATGGTCTCTCAAATGAGGGATTCTCAAACGAGGGACCATTAATCGCTACATTCAGTTTTCAATTTTGTGACCTCCAGACATTATACTTTTAACATTAGTTGGCTGCCAGGGCCAGCCAGGATGGGATGAAGAAAACATTCACTGACTGCATCCTCACCTAACATTCTGTTTGAAGCTTCAGTACGGTAAACAACAGGTGTGCCCCTTGCAGAAATCCCTGATACTTCTGATGTTTCAAGGTTGCCCTTAATGTACTGGGGATCTAAGTCTGGGGATTAATGTGTTCCAAAGATTTTATATTAAAAACTAAGGTATGACATAAAGATATTTGTAAAACACATCAGCTCTATATAGCTGCAGCAACTAATGCCTAACCCAACAGCCACTCTACAGCATCTGAACCTAGTCTGCACTCAATTAGTAATTCCCTTGATGTGCAGACACCTGCGTGATTTCTTTTTTCCATTTAATGTGTAATGCAGCTGTTATTTTTATTTTTTTTTATAAAACTAGCACCTTAGGAAGTACTATTAAGAAATATATCATATATTAGCAGGGCATGAGTTAAAATATGTGTCAGCGTGAGCCATGATCCATTTCAGAAGTTCAAGTAATGACATCAAATGGTGTAGTTAAAGTTTATTATTTATGAAACTTGATAATTGTTTTCCATATCTTATTTAATTTGCAATAAAATTAGGGACACACTCTCTTTTTAAGTTTGTAACATAACCATCTTCTGTGGCTCAGGGGTAGAGAACAGGACTCAGAGCCAGGAGGTTGTGCCATCTAATCTATGTCAAGGAGCCCCAACCCAGGGTGAGCACTCTGCAGGCTAAATGGGTTTAAGCAGTGCCAAATAACTGAATGCAAACATGGTTTTGGAATAATCCCCTATAGGGACCATAACATGGCAGAGGCTTGCATTCCTTAGGAGGCAGATTTCTAGTATTATGAAGAGATAGCCTATATTTTATTTCTGCCATCAAATATTTTTTTACATATTTTATATTTTTTATTTAGACGTCAATTTCAGACATACAATTTCTTTCCTGTTCTGCATTGCTGGGTATAACTCATCCCCAACACAAGAAGTTACAGTTAAATCTCACCTGAAGACCACCCAACTATGGTTACCACGCGCTAAGACAATCACTTTTTTGGTCAAGGACTAATGTATTTCATAAAAAAACCTCCACCCCACTAACACGACCACCCCACTACCACAACCACCCCTTCAACACGACCAACCCACTAACATGACAACCCCACTTACACGTCCACCCCACAAACCACTGTTGGCTGGTCCTGCATATTTCACTGTCTATATAATGTTAAACTTTTCATTACAACATTCTATACACATTACAACATTCTATACAGTTGCTTACTTGACCATCTGTAGAATCTCTGATACAAATAAAAAAGAATTTCTAGTGAGAAACTCCCAGTAACTAGTGTGGTTACATCTGTGCTGCAGAAACTTCAGACCACCCTGTGTATGTATGTGATCAGTCACCTTATTAATACAGCACCTTAGAGTTTTTTACAGACAACACTCGGTGTCACACTTTAGTGCATGATATGTAGGTTCACTGAGTGCAGTTACGTATGTGAAAAATGCATGAAGAACTGCTATATTTTTACAGTGCCCCATTTCAGAAACTCACAACAGAGAAGAAGACAGTTAATTTACCTTAATGATCAAATACGAACATTCGATCTAGCTGCTTGCTGTTCAGAGATGATATATATAATGTCTTCTCCGTCTTCAAACAAAGCCATGAAAATTACTGACATCAACAAAGCCATGACAACAGCCTGAAACAAATTAAAATTCAAGATATTATTAGCCAACTTCCTAATTAAGTTTCCATAAATACATTTTTAGTAATTAATACACAGGGATCAGATAGGAGAACACCAGAAAAACTTATACTTTTCTTGAAGATTGCTTTTATTGTTATTTAGAGATAAACAGACCTGTAACTTGTAATCATTCAATCTATACATTATACTCCACATGCTTCTAACTGAAACTATTACAAATAAAATATATTCAACCATATTATTTCATCATGATGATTTCCTGTTGCTACAATTAACCACAACCATATTATTTCATCATGATGATTTCCTGTTGCTACAATTAACCACAACCATATTATTTCATCATGATGATTTCCTGTTGATACAATTAACCACAACCATATTATTTCATCATGATGATTTCCTGTTGATACAATTAACCACAACCATATTATTTCATCATGATGATTTCCTGTTGATACAATTAACCACAACCATATTATTTCATCATGATGATTTCCTGTTGATACAATTAACCACAACCATATTATTTCATCATGATGATTTCTTGTTGATACAATTAACCACAACCATATTATTTCATCACGATAATTTCCTGTTGATACAATTAACCACAACCATATTATTTCATCATGATGATTTCCTGTTGATACAATTAACCACAACCATATTATTTCATCATGATGATTTCCTGCTGATACAATTAACCACTACCATATTATTCATCATGATGATTTCCTGTTGATACGATTAACCACAACCATATTATTTCATCATGATTTCCTGTTGGTACAATTAACTACAACCATATTATTTCATCATGATTTCCTGTTGGTACAATTAACCATCTCCAGAGGGCAGCTGTGCTTAAACCATTTACCTTTGCTTCCTCTGCATAAGGTGCAGGGGTGATTCACTTAATACTTAAAAAACAGGGCATTTTGAGACATGACAGTCCAAACTTTGTAAAAAAAAAGTTTCTATACTATGGAAGGAGGTGCCCAATCTAACAAGTGACACATGGGTCATGACGCTCAGCTGACAAGCATGACCTGTATTTAAAGCCTGATGGTATACCATATGTTATCTGACCATACTTGGAAGATGGAAGGTTTGGGATGAAAAGTCTGACTTGAAATGCATCCACAACTTTTTTCAAGAAGCTGGTCCTGTGACATTGACCTTTGACCCTAAGACCTAAATATCAAAAGGTTTGTTCCTCTATTGACATGTAAGGTTTGGGATGATCATTTTGGCTATAAGATTAATTCTGGGAGGTGCAAACACACCCCGTAACTCAGAGAATATAGGTCATAGTGACCTAATTTCAGATCTGCAAGATCTTTTTAGAACCTCTAAGACTGCATAGGGTTCATGTATCTAGCCCTTACAGTTACAATTTGTGCCCTGCTAACGGCCAGACGGACAAACGGAAGGACGACGGACCAAGACCCATCACTATAGCACAGCATGATTAAAAGTCAGCTGAGCTAAAAATCACTGAAACTGCACTGACAAAAGGATTTCTAAGGTGGCTAACTGGCAGACATAATAGATTTCTGACAAGTCTGACATTTGATATCACACATCCTCCAATAAGAGACCAAACTTGAAGCAAATTCTCCAAAGGATGTTACAGTAATGAATGTCCAAAACAATTCAAAAGGCATTTTCAGGCCCTCATATTAGATTTATAGATATGCAAATGTAAAAAGTGTAAGTCCAATATTTTTTATTATCACTCTGCTTTTCAATGGGATCAGCAGGGTCGGTAAACTGCAAAACCTGAAAGAAAAGAAATGCAGAAAGCATGACTAAAGGTCTTGTAATAAAAAAAATCCATCCTAAATCCAGGTACACATCCACATATTATGAGAACACACATTTGCTTTTATATCTGGTGATTTAAATAAAAATATTCAGATTCTAGGAAACTAAGTTTATTGCTATGATTTCATAAAATAAACTGCAAAATGTTCCCATCATCTTATAAATCAGTAGCTAAACCTTAATACTATACTCTCACAGTCTTAATGCCAGGCTGAAGCATTCCCGCAACAGTGTTTTTGTTATGCAGTAACGAGGTATTTATCACTCAGCCTTATCACTTAACAGGCTGATACAAAAGAGAGTCATATGTAGTGGTGGGCCGATCATCGAGTTTTTTCGAAAGTCAGTCGGTTTGCTGCAACTTTCAAGCGCTCGATTACCAAAGGCAATTATCGATTACATCATAATCATGATTGTTGTTTTTGTTTTCCAGAATGCCTTTATGTTATTGGCTAAAATTATTCTTCCTTTTAAAACATTCCGCGCTTCATATAATGAGTCTGTGTTCCCAAATAACTTCCGTATGTAACTGAGTTTAACACAGTAGATGCGAGATTGGAGGACGTAATAAACCACTGTGAACTGGCAGGGAGCTGCAGAAATAGCGGGGAGTTTTGTAACGAGATGTACATTGCACAATATAGGCGGTATTGCGTTAAAAAGCTCCATAAATTCTCCGGGGCTATGCAGCAAGAAGATGTCCTGGATTGTGGTTTGATTCTTGATTATTATAAATAATTAAAATTAAACTTTTCAAAGCATATCTTACTAATAATAGGAAAATCTAAACAGGCAAAAACTTCTTTTCTTGAGGTAGAATTACTAAGACATGCGGGCTTGGTTAAGAAAGTACAGTTTCACAGATAACTGCATGTTACTTTATATTTGCCTGAACCGATTATTAATCAATCATCGATCGGTTTGCTCAAACCGATGATCGATTATGAAAAAGGAACCGACTCCCACCACTAGTCATATGTCACCAGCATCACTCACAATTACAGCCACACAGTGAGATGTACCATAACCAATGGTTATATAAACAAGAAAAATAGAGATGGTCTACAAAATAAGTTATTGTGAACATCCCTGACCTATGACCTTGGCCTTTGCCCACATATCAACTGGATTCTTTCTAAATGATGGGTAACTACTAACCACTTACATCTGGCCGGGTGTAATTACTTGGCAACCAATGAGTGAATAACTTAGACCTGCAACCTTTAACCTCCTGACCAGCTGACCTCAAAATCAATTAGTTATTTCATGCAAAAAGACCCATAAATATGAAGTTTGAATCACATTCAGTAATGCATAGATGTAGCATATGTGAAAGACTGAAGGTTTGGGTTGAACAGTTTCACTTGAAATATGTTCACAAGCATTTAGAACAATATTGTGACCTTGACCTTTGACCTTTTGAACTCAACATCAATAGGCTTCTTCCCCTATTGGTAGGTAAGCCATATATGACAGATGGAAAGTATAGATTGAAAAGTTTGCCTGAAAATGACTCCACCCAAGAAGAGGGTGCTGTGAACTTGACCTTTGACCTCAAAATCAACAGGTCTTTTCCCCTGTTGGCAGAGAAGCAATATCAGTGCTGAAAGGTTTGGAATGAAAGGTCTAGCTTGAAATGTGTCCACAACCTTTTCAAAGAAGTGGATCCTGTGACCCTGACCTTTGACCTTGTGACCTCAACATCTATAGGATTCTTCCTGTGATCCTGTGACCCTGACCTTTGACCTTGTGACCTCAACATCTATAGGATTCTTCTCCCACTTAGTAGGTGAGCTATATGTGAAAGATCAAAGAATTGGGATGAAAGGTTTGGCTTAAAATGCATCCACAGGCTTTTCAAAGAAGTTGGTTCTGTGACCTTGACCTTTGACCTTGTGACCTCAAAATAATATTGGTTCTTCCCCTGTTGGTAGGTGAGCTGTATGTGTAAGACGGAAGGTTTGGGATGAAAATTTTGGCTAAAAGAATTATTTTTGGGGGGTGCAAACACACCCCATAACTTCGAGAATATAGGTCGCAGTGACCTAATTTCAGGTTTGCAAGGAGATCTTTTTAGAACCTCTAAGACTTCATAGGGTTCATGGCCCTAGCCCCTACGGTTACGATTTGTGCCCTGCTAACGGCCGGCCGGATGGACAGACGGAAGGACGACGGACAAAGACCCATCGCTATAGCCCAGCATGACTGAAAGTCAGCTGAGCTAATAAAAACCTCCCTGTGCCCCCTCCCCTTTTTTTGAAATCCCGTATCTATCAATGATAAGTCTACAATGAAAGGTCATATGGAAGGTACTGTGAGTTTTCATCATATTTTATGTGAAACTTTTTACCATTTTTTTTTCTGAAAGGTAGATTTTTGGATAAATTTATAAAATAATTATTTTGACCATTACTGATATTTAATTCAGACACATGGAATTAACTGTAGGACACTGTACTGTTGTTGCTTGGAAAAAGTTGATACAGAATGTAACTTTAAACATTAGAACTAAGATGATCTGAACCTGAACACCAAGTATCCATCCGTGCATCCCCAAAACCTGTTGAACTTCACTGATGTAACGTTAGACTAGAACTTTGATAGTGGGGCCTATAATCTGATGCCTTGGCGATGCACAGGCGCTTGAATCGCTATTTGTGTTGATATTGGCTTCATTAGTGTTCAATATACCTTAACAACAATCCCCTACCGTTCAATGAGCTGTAAACCATGTTATATCGCTTGCCGGTACTTGTTTATATAATAGATACACAAGGCCGGCATCCAAGTCTGCGGACGAGTCTGTATCCATTAAGCGACGAGCAGACAGATTTAACTCAGATTACTATTTCCATCGTTATCAACCAATCAGGTGTTAGGTTCCAGGGGGGAATCCTTACTGCTGACCAAGATTAATGGGGATTTCCTCGTTTGGGGTAACAGCTGCTTAATGGAAGCAGACTAGTTACAAATAAGAGCTCATTACAAGTGGTACACTGTGTGTATTGGAATTGTTAATGCTTTTATAGAAAGGAGAACTGGCCATTTAACGACTGTAAGTTTCTTCCCTCGAAAATCTTTGAAATATTCGGGAATTTGAATTGATTTCTTGTATTATTGCCAACCCACCGCAGACTTGGATGCCGGCCTTGTGTATCTATTATATAAACAAGTACCGGCAAGCGATATAACATGGTTTACAGCTCACTGAACGGTAGGGGATTGTTGTTAAGGTAAATTGAACACGATTTAAGCCAATATCAACACAAATAGCGATTCAAGCGCCTGTGGGCGATGGAAGCCTACATTACCAGTCCACATTAGGTAACCACCCCGGATTTGCACTTTGCTGCGTTAATAATTAATTAAGCTTCCATCTGTATCTGTAATCATGCAGTTATGATAAGCTAATGTATGCATAAATTAATTTGGGACCCCCCCCCCCCCCCCCAAAGGAAAAAAAGTTCTTGAATCGCCAGTGGACGCAAGTCATTAAAACTAGGAGTAATAATAAATCTCGTTCTGTTTATAATCAGACTGTACGGAAGGTAAATTTGGCACACGTACAGGAACTTGAACCAGCAGTGACGGTGCGGTGTTGACCGATTGCTTCCCGCTCCATGTAGTAAAGGTAACCGCGGCCGCCTGGAACGCAGCAAATACGATCACCCAGTACTAGAAACGACCTCTGGCGGAATGGCGCACACAGCAGACGACAGTGTGTCGTTGTAACATGACTTATGTGCTTGCATGATGCGAATAGACTCAATAGCCTGCTGGCTTCCATGGTCTTCCGTTTGTCGTTTGGCGCTGATGAGATACGTTTACAAGTCATGTGACACCGGACCTTACGAACGACGACACAAAAAATGGACGATAGATTGGTTCCTTACAATATATTTGCCCTTGTTGCACGATTTATGACACGGGAACCCATCTAATCAACTAGGTGGTGTTCAATGTATAGACCAAAGTGTTTCATAATAGGCCTGCCAATTTATCAAAATAAGAAGCGCTCACATGGCTTTAAGCAGAACTCGAAATCGAACGTTTTCATCGGACTATGGGGGAAACCAACAAGGCTGAAAATTTGCCGACCTTCCAAGAATATTTCTGACTTATTTTTTTTAAAATTTTATTTAATTTTTGTTCCTATTATTATAAATTGTTACTCATGTTTGACAAAGTTTTATTTATACTGAGTGGTCTATTTGATAAAACAATAAAAATAATTGGCTTATATTTCATTAAAGACTGAGCATCAGTGATCGAAGTTTCTATCACCCATATCATAAATTTAACTTATCATTTTAAACGGGCGAAGTACGAGTGGAGTTAAAAACGGCTAGAGTCATGCCACTGCACAAAAAGTAAAGCAGATTAGACAGAGGGAATAACAGACCAGTATCAATTCTTTGTATCTTTTTTAAAGTACAGGAAAAAATATTTATGAGTACCAGTCAGGCTTCAGACCATCAAATTCAACAGACACATGTTTAACTAACCTGACAGATTATATAACAAGTGACCCATGGGTCATGACGCTCAGCTGACTGGGAAGAGATTCACAAAAGGAAATTTTATCATCAGAATGGTAGATACCCATTCAACTGAAGCATCAAACAGATTAACCAACGGGCCAAGATTTAGTCTGTATTTATATATCTGAAAAATAGAGAAAAAATGTGTAAACTTTAAAAACTAGAATACGGGTAGCCGACAAGTGACTACGTGTATCTGCCAAAATCAGAGTGAAGTGAGGCATGGATTGAGTGGCAAGGGGAAACAGAGTGAGGTATGTTGCATATTAGCATGGATGTCTGCAGCCTAAATGTGTATGTAGGTTGTGCAACCTACCACAAATCCAAAAAGCTGTCCAAGTTGTATACATATGCAAAATTTTAGGCAGAAAAGTAAAACCACTACATGGATATGAGTGATTTTAGCCCACGGCAGACAAACAGACAGACGCTGTGCAAAAATGGTTGCAGTTTTGTGTCTGATAAAGACCTATGTGAGATCTAAACACAAGCACAATTTTGGCCCAATCGGTCAAATGATTCCTGAGATATTAGCTTGGATTTGTGCAGCGTTAACTAGAAGGTAGGTGCGCCACCTGTCATAAAATCAAGAAAGCTATCCAGGATGTATAAACCTGCAAAATTTTAGGCAGTTATGTCAAACCACTACAGAGAAATGAGCGATTTTAGGCCACGGCAGACCAACAGACAGACGCTGTGCAAAAATGGTTGCAGGTGGCGCCACCAGTTTTGCCTATGATGAAGAGCTATGTGAGATCTATACACATGCAAAATTTTGGCCCGATCGGTCAAACGGTTCCCGAGATATGAGCTTGGATGTCTGCAGCATAAACTAGAATAAAGGTGGCGCCACCTGTCATAAAATCAAGAAAGCTATCCAGGATGTATAAAACTGCAAAATTTTAGGCAGATATGTCAAACCACTGCCAAGATGTGAGTGACTTTATTGCACGGCAGACAAACAGACAGACGCTGTGCAAAAATGGTTGCAGGTGGTGCCACCAGTTGTGTGTATGATAAAGAGCTATGTTAGATCTATACACATGCAAAATTTTGGCCCGATTGGTCAAACGGTTCCCGAGATATGAGCTTGGATGTCATCAGCGTGAACGTGAATGTAGGTGGTGCCACCTGTCATAAAATCAAGAAAGCTATCCAGGATGTATAAAACTGCAAAATTTTAGGCAGATATGTCAAACCACTGCCGAGATATGAGTGACATTATTGCACGGCAGACAAACAGACAGACGCTGTGCAAAAATGGTTGCAGGTGGCGCCACCAGTTTAGCGTATGATAAAGAGCTATGTTAGATCTATATACATGCAAAATTTTGGCCCGATCGGTCAAACGGTTCCCGAAATATGAGCTTGGATGTCATCAGCGTGAATGAGAATGTAGGTGGCGCCACCTGTCATAAAATCAAGAAAGCTATCCTGGATGTATACGCATGCCGAATTTCAGGTGAATTAGTCAATTCACTGCAGAGATATGAGTGATTTTAACCAAAGGCAGATGAACAGATGGACACTGTGCAAACATGGTTACAGGTGGCGCCACCATTTTTTGTGTATGTTATAGAGCTATCCAAGGGCTACATTAGTATAAATTTTATTTCCTGATCAGTCAAACGGTTCCCGAGATATGAGCTTGGAAAGCTGATAAAATCAAGTCCCAGAGGAGCTCTCTGGAAACGAACGCGGCAACGGCGGAGGAACCCGGTCAAAAACATAGTATCCACAAAACTTCGTTTTGGCGGGTACAAAAATACAGGTGGCTCCACCAGTCTGCAGAAACTAATAAAAACACTTACAAACATCAATATCCATGCAAAGAATCATGGTGATCTCCCCATTAGTTGTTCAGATACTTCAGCTTTTGTATCAAATTGTCCATTATTCTGAGGGATACTTCGGAGTCCTATAGCTTGAAGGATATGGGTAACAGAGACCTAATTTTAAGTTTCCACCGGCACTTTTCATTGGCCTTCTTGCATGACAAGAATGAAGATTCTAGGTCCAGTTGTTGCGATTTGTACCCTGTTGACAGATAACCACATCTTTAAAGGTATCAAAAAAAGAGAAAAAAAATCGTAAAAATTTGAAAAAAATAGAGGTGGCGCACCCAGTCTGCAGAAACTGATGGAACAGGTCATGATCAATATGTATGCCGAAAATCATGACCATCAGTGTTGTAGTTATTGAGATACTGCAGTTTTTGTATCAAATTTTCCATTATTCTGGGGGGTAATTTGGAGCCATACAGATTAAAGAATATGGGTAACAGAGACCTAATTTCAGGTTTCCATGGAGACCTTTCATGGGTCTCCCTGTGTGTCAAGAATGAAAATTCTAGGTCCAGTTTTAATGATTTGTGCCCTGTAAACAGATGTTCATAACTTTAAAGGTCTCAAAACTAGAGAAAAAATTTGTAAAAAAAACCGAACAAATACAGGTGGTGCCACCGGGCCAGTCTGCAGAAACTGATGAAACACTCCATGATCAATATCCATGAAAACAATTATGGTGATCTCTGCATTAGTTGTTCAGATACTTCAGCTTTTGTATCAAATTTTCCATTATTCTGAGCTGTACTTTGGAGTGCCATAGCTCAAAGGATATGGGTAACAGAGACCTAATTTCAGGTGTCCATGGAGACTTATCATGGGTCTCCCTGTGTGTCAACAATGAAGATTCTAGGTCCAGTCCTTACGATTTGTACCCTGTTGACAGATAACTACATCCTGAAAGGTCTCGAAAATAGAGAAAAAAAAATTGTGAAAATTTGAAAAAATACAGGTGGCACCACCAGTCTGCAGGTACTGATGAAACACCTCTTGATCAATATGTATGCCAAAAATCATGACCATCAGTGTTGTAGTTATTGAGATGTTGCAGTTTGTTTTTATCAAATTTTCCATTATTCTGGGGGGTTATTGGGAGCCCCCCATAGCTCAAAGGATATGGGTAACAGAGACCTTATTTCAGGTTTCCATGCAGACTTTTTATGGACCTCTCAGTGTGTCAAGAATGAAGATTCTAGGTCCAGTCTTTATGATTTGTGCCCTGTTAACAGCTGTTCACATTTTTAAATTCGTAAAAAATCGAAAAATTCAGGTGGCGCCACCAGTCTGCAGGAAGTGATGGATCGTCTCATGATCAATACGTATGCAAAAAATCATGACCATCAGTCAAGTAGTTAATGAGATATTGAAGTTTTTGTATGAAATTTTTGACTTTTCTGGGGGGGGGGGGTACTTTGGGGCCCCATTGCTCGAAGGATATGGGTAACAGAGATCTAATTTATGGTTTCCACGGAGACTTTTAATAGGTTTCTCAGTGTGTAGAGAATGAAGATTCTAGGTCCAGCGGTTTCGATTTGTGCCACGTTAACAGATGACAGCATCTTTAAACGTCTCAAAAATAGAGGAAAAAATTGTTAAAAAATCGAAAAATACAGGTGGCGCCACCAGTCTGCAGGAACTTATGGAACATCTCATGATCAATATGTATGCCAAAAATCATGACCAACAGTGTTGTAGTTATTGAGATATTGAAGTTTTTGTATGAAATTTTTTACTATTCTGGGGGGTACTTTGGGGCCCCATAGCTCGAAGGATATGGGTAACAGAGACCTAATTTCTGGTTTCAAAGGAGATTTTTCATGGACCTCTCAGTGTATCAAGAATTAAGATTCTAGGTCTAGGCTTTACGATTTGTGCCTTGTTAACAGTTGTTCACATTTTTAAAGGTCTCAAAAATAGAGAAAAAAATTTGTAAAAAATCGAAAAATATAGGTGGCGCCACCAGTCTGCAGGAAGTGATGGAACATCTCATGATCAATATGTATGCCAAAAATCATGACCATCAGTCAAGTAGTTAATGAGATATTGAAGTTTTTGTATGAAATTTTTGACTTTTCTGGGGGGTACTTTGGGGCCCCATAGCTCGAAGGATATGGGTAACAGAGACCTAATTTCTGGTTTCCAAGGAGATTTTTCATGGACCTCTCAGAATCCCAAGTTACAAGGTTCTAGGTTCAGCGGTTACGATTTGTGCCTGGTTAACGGACGGACAGACGGACAGACGGACGACGGACAAAGAGTGATCGCTATAGCTCAGATGACTTTCAGTCAGCTGAGCTAAAAATTAATATGGACAAAGGATACTGTGGTTGGCTTCATATTCGCGAGGCTGAAATTTCGCGATTTCTCCATTATATTGTTTCACGAGGGTTTCGTTTTTGCGATCTCACCAGAACCTAAATCAAATCTTTGTTTAGGCCATATCTGTGTGTGTTATTAAATGAGAATAGGTCATGAATGTTGTGATATTCTTTTCATATAACGATGGACCCGTTCACACAGCACAGGTAGAGAAGTTCAAATTTAAGGGAACGTTTTCCCGGAACGTTTTCCCTACACTGCATGGATGTAACTTTTTATAAAATTTCTTACTGGTCTAACCTATTTACATGCATTTTTTGGCAACACTAAATAAGAAAGGTATATTCAATTGGCCAATTATTCCCGAGGGTTTCATTTTCGCGAGTATTTCCCATTTGCGAATATCGCGAAATTAAAACCCTCGCGAACAAAAAGGCAACCACAGTATATTATACTGGAATGGTTTTATTAGATTTGCAAAAGGCATTTGGCACTGTTAATCATAGAATTCTATGTAATAAGCTATCTGCAATTGGATTATATGAACAAGAAGTATATACTGGTCCTCCTCCTATTCATCAAATAGGAAACGAATAGAAAATATAAGTGGTACTTCATCAGCTGAGAGTGTAATCACTTGTGGTGTTCCACAAGGTTCCATTCTAGGTCCTTAATTAGCTCTTTCTATTTTATGTGAATGATATTCAAATGGCTGTAAACTTATGATTCTGCTCTGTTAGTCTCAGGTAAAAATGTATTTAATATTGAACGTAAACTCAGTCAGGAATTTGAATCAGTTCATAATTGGCTTATAGACAATAAATTATCTCTTCACCTTGGAAACAGAATCAATATTATTTGGCAGCAAGAGGAAAGCAGGACATGAATTAAATGTGAAATGTAAAGAGAATTATGTAGAGAATAAATCAAAAGTAAAATATTTAGGGCAAGTACTAGCCCATACACAATCAGGAGAATAAACTGCAAATGAGATCATTTCTAAATGTAATAACAGACTAGAATTTATGTATCGACATGCAGAAATGCTTAATCAAAAGTCTAGAGAAACATTATGTTCAACCTTGATTCAGTGCTATTTTGATTATGCATGTTGTAACTGGTATGATTCACTTAATTTATCTACTGAAAAGAAATTGCAAGTCTGTCAGATCAAAATGGTTAGATTCATACTGAACCTTGACAAACGGTCTCATGTAGGTTTTGAAGAGCTGTTTAATGTAAGATGGTTTAATGTGGAAAGCAGAGGATCTCAACTCAAGTTAAATCATTGTATAATATTGTAAACAATACAGCTCCAAGATATCCTCTAGAACAGCTAGTTTAATGAGTATAAGTTATAGAACATGGTCATTTCACAACGAAAGCAATCATTTGTATACTCATGAATCAAATTATGGAACAACTTACCATCTTATTTACAATCCATGCAGTAATTCCAAATATTCAAGAAAAGAGTAAACGTACACCTATTACAAAAGATGAGAGACACAGACAGCAGCCATTTTATTTACTTTTAATATCCACCTTTTCAGTTGTATGTAAACTCATGTAGCTATGACATCTTTTTTTGCCATTTGTTAGGTTTGCTATAACTATAAATGTGTATATGGGTTTATTTTAACCTTTGCATATACTTTAAAGGCATATATTTACTATTTAAGATGCTTTTGTCTAGTCATACAGTGAATTATAATCTGTAACAGGCCACATTGGCCACTCAAGCATTTAGTATATGTATTGTTTTTTAGATATTAATATCATACATGTTGATGCCATAGCTATACGTGATTCTCAAGGATTCTCTTTTAATAGACTCTCTTTACATTCACTTAATTTTGGCCATGACATATAATTTTAAGGTTTATTTATTACCATTATAGTGCTTTTTATATAGTCATACAGTAAACAATATATGTGATAGGCCACGTACTTTTGCCACTTATTTAAATTGTGTAATTATATGCCAAATAAATGTACATTTTTAAAGCTTTACAATCTTTGGTAACTTTTACATAAAATTTTAGGGATATTACTTTAGGTGCATGGTTTTGTCTAGTCACACTCAGAAAATACTCTGTCATATGCCACATAGGTTATCGTAATTTAACTTTACTACATTTTATGATAATTTTAAATGACTTTTTCCGATACCTTTTTGTACTATTGTGACTAGTTATGACACATGCAGTCATTTATGTATTCTATGATGTTCTGTATTCTTCAGATATAATTTGTACGATCAATCCTGTACATACACTGTTTCTGATAGTGTAACAATGTTTTATTATTTAGAGTCTTTTATTTATTTTCCACATCCATTTCGAATACTATAAATTGTAATTTAGATTATATATCAGGTATTCCTGCTTGCTGTTGTTTCATGTGTAAATCTTGATCACAAGGACCACTATGGAAATAAGTTTGTTTTTTAAACTTTTGAGTGTTATGTCAAGATACTGTTTATTATTATGATTGACTTTGAATGCATGTGTTTGACTACCAAAATAAAATCAATCAATCAATTAATCAGTGCTTAATTTTCCCAAAACGTAGGCTTATCCTGGTAAAACTTTTGACATCAGCAGTCGTGATTTTATACACCGGTGGCCTGATAAATTCTAGAAACACAAGTAAGTTTGCGGTGTTTGTAATCAAAAATGTTATAAATATAATGTTTAATTATGATTTCTAACTGTATACAAGAATATGATAGTTGGGTTATCTGGAGCCATTCCGAGACCGTTGAGAGCGAAGGTTGGTTTCTTAGTTGATTTGTCTTAATGAAGATTAATTAAAAAATTTAGCGGGTTAGTCCCTCGTTGAAGTGTGGGCGGTATCCGTGAGAGCTCAAAATCCGAAATGGCTGCCTTCCGCCATTTTGTAATTTATTTTCTTTTCACTAGTTTGATTCTGTATTAGGATTATGAGGTTTAAGGGGTCGAATTAATATTTTTATGTCAAATTTGTGATCTGACTAATTTTGACCTTAAAATATATGATGGCTGCTGATTTTAAGCAAAAAAAAATCTCTCAAACTTGTCATACATCATCCATAATGAGCTCTAACAGTTAGTCACTCCATGGATATGGTTTCTCTGAATATCATTTTAATAATCTGGTGAGGGTGCCTGCCGCAAAGTTGAGAGTGGATAGGCCTACCGAAAAATACAAAAATCCAAGATGGCAGCTACGCTCCATTTTGAAAATTATTGGTTCAGTGGTTTTGCCTGCAGTGCTGTTCAATAGTCCCCCTATTTGGATACTTTGGTTCCTTGGGTCGAGAAATTTGACCGATTTGAAACCTTTTTGTAATCCAAGATGAAGGACCGTTGATTTTTAGCTTGATCGAGACAATTTTTTCTTATTGTCATAAGGTCTTTATAATGCGCTCTGCTGAAAGTTCTGATCATGCTGAGCATAGTAATATGCACTATACTATGCTAGATGCACAGTGGTTATCTCTAATAGAAATTAACCTTTCAAAATACATTGATTAGAAAATTCTAGGCCACGACGAAGTAATTACACTTTTTTTTATATCAGCTGGCACCAGGCTGGTCGAGTCCAAGTCAGAGCACTCGAGTTCAAGTCGACTTACTGGCAGTCCCACTCTTTTGGAGTATGATCCTTTGAAATATATTTATTAAATAAAATATGTTAACGTTTCCCCATGCACTTTTTGAAATTTGATGTTTAATTATATGTTTAGCTCCATACATGCATATAAAGCTTGCTCAAGTCCACACTTAAATTTTCATCATTTAAGTGTTTTAAGAGAAATGCCTTCATATATACACATCGTCTGAGGAAAATTATTTCCTGTTCATTTTTAACAAGAGACAGTATTTCTCCACCTTTTCTGAATGAAAAAAATGTTATTATTTTAAATCAAATGAATTACACTGGAGATTTGGCTGAAAGTTTGGTAATTGTTTCCAAGTGACCTCTGATAAAAATGTTTCTAAATTGTTAAATAAAAAGAGATACGGAAGTATTCTCGGCCTGTCATTATAGTCTAGGTAAAAATATATAGTTTCCCGCATACAGTGAATATACTGAAAGCTAATAAGAAATTATGGCATGAGCTTATGGTTAAAGTATTACGGAATATTAAGAATGTCATATATCCTCCCTGCAGTCCCAGGTAGACTTCAATGAGTATCCCGACCTTCAGCTTTTGTTTAATGGAGGTTCAATCTTCCAAAATGCTATAAATGCAATGATTACCAAGTTCAAATTTTAAAATTTTTGTAAAATAGCAATTCCCATATACTGAACCCAAGTCATATACACTCGTTGTGAATCAGCCTGATTAGCCATTTCACCAGAATGACCACCAGTATCACATAATCCAAAGGTTTTGTTCGACTTCTGTGGTGGGGAAGCGTTTGCTGCAAATTATTTTTTTTCGTCTGTAAAAATTTGAAGAATGTAATCCCAGCAGTACCAACGGGGGAAAGTACAAACTTACAGGAGTGTATATCACTATTGGAAATCTTGCAATGAAGTTTCGTTATAGACAGAGCAGCATATTTTTATGCCTTCTCATTCGCCATCAGATTCTCAAATCATATGATATCTCGTTTGACTTGGTCTTCAAGCCTTTGATAGATGATTTAGCACTTCTCAAGAAAGGTGCAGCTGTGACTGTTGGTGGAGAATTCAAAATAATACAAGCAGGTTTCGCAACCTTAGCGGGTTATAACCTATCATCCCATGCCGTTTCTGGTTTTTAAACCCATTCCCATGCCGGCAAAATATGTCGAAAGTGTACAGTTGATTATAACCAGTATAAGAGTAAATTGACCTTGGCAGATCTTGTCCAGAGATATGAGACCGTGTATCAATATCAGTTAAAGACTGCAATGGAAAACGCTGAACACCAGAAAATGTATGGGATTAAGAATCCCTGCCCTTTTTCCATGCTGGATTTTTTTCAGAGTGCCTTATGAATTCCCTCCTGATGTCATGCACGATTACATATCATTATCCCCCAAACGGTTTGGCATGTGTTAAAACATTTGAAAGATAGCAAACTGGTTCATCTACACCAATTAATAATCCATTGAAAAAGTAGTTGTCCCGACAAGTGACAAACCAAATACTTTCACTGAAAATACATTCAAAGAGAATGGCTAAATTGTAGGAAGTGCCTGCCAAAAATGGGAATTATTACTCATATTACCTCAGCTGCTAGACATTGCCGGAGTTGATTTTGGCTAAATAAAAGTGTGGAACGTCTATTCAATCTTATGTATGGACTATAAACCGAGTCCCGTGATTGAGATGGGATCTATCCCCTATCTCCAGG
Source organism: Sipunculus nudus (assembly GCA_026874595.1). NCBI lineage: Eukaryota > Metazoa > Annelida > Sipuncula > Golfingiida > Sipunculidae > Sipunculus > Sipunculus nudus. The sequence continues at coordinate 15,057,691 of CM049321.1, forward strand.
ATTTAATAGAAGAATTCTTGGTACTGTACAGAGACACATTTGGTAAGGGGGCTCTGGTACCGAAGCACTATTACCACTTACACTACCCATCCATGATCAAAAGATACGGCCCACTTCAAAACCTGTGGTGTATGAGGTTTGAAGCAAAGCACCATGTTAAGAAACTGGCAAGCAATATCAGATGATTCATCAATAATTCCCATGCCCTTGCTATCAGACTTCAGAAGAGACAAACCCATATGAATTCTCATCCTCTGCATGATTTCTTTGGCCAGTCAACTAGTGCCAAGGCCATATTTCAAACAGGTGCCAGTTGACAAGTTTCCTCCTTCCTTGGCATTGACACTTAATTTTTTTGCTATCTGCACTTATCTAGATTTTATAGAGAAAAGGCTATGAAAGCTGTAAAATAATCTCCTCCGAAACGGTCCAGCCAAATTGTTCAATATATCACTTAAATGATCCCAAAGACTAACTCCCTTAAGTTTGTTCAAATGGCTTGGGTTCAATGAATTTTGGCCAGTTACAGGAAGCTGAACTTAGGCATTTGGCAAAAAAGCATATTAGCATTACATTTTTCAGAAACGGAAGGAGCTAGAATCACCAAGTGTAATGCAAATATTGGTCACGTGACTCATATCTGAAATTGAGGTGTATGTGGCGCCAGCTGTATTCTTTAGGTCAAAAATAATGTAAGCCTCTTTCAGACACTGCTTTATAAATGTTTTATGATGAAACTGCCAACCGAATGGTTTAATTCTTCGCAAACTTTATCCTACTGTAGGGGTCTCTTCTTTGAATAAACATAGATCTGGTTCTTTGGTATTTTGAATCATAGAAAGCTGAAGCTGGTCTTGTGGCCAAGTATATTAGACTGAGGGTCTGCAACAGTCTTTTCTTCAAAACTCTTGTTTCTGATTCTGTATCATTGCACAAAAATGTTTTTAGAGTGGCCTTGTTCAAGTTTACTTAAATGATTTTTGGCTGAATAATTGGACCTTTGTCTTTGGACCACATTTGGGACTTTGAGATACTTTGGTAAACAAAGCTGGTGGATTTATTGAATTAACAGACCAAGGTCTGTGCGTATATAAGCAGAGCTTAACATACACCATAAATAATTGGCGTCCATGTGTGTTAGATAAGTCCATGAATAAAATATATCTGTATTCAGATTTAGCTTTCAATAGGCATCTGTTATTGTCCTAAATCTTTTAATAAATAAATTCTTATGAATACGCATGTCAATTTGAAAAAAAGCATACTAGTCAAAGTCTCGATATATAAAATTGGGCATATATATCTGGGATAGCTTTGTCGTATGCAAGACTGGTGGCAATACCTACAATAATTTTTGCACAGTGTTTGCTTTTGTCTCAGGAATGATTTAACATATTAGTCTGAAATTATGCATGTCCATACATCTCGGATAGTTTTGTTGTATACAAGACTTGTAGTGCCATCTGCAGTTGTTTTGGGGATTTATGCATCTGTGGACATAGCTCGTGTTTGAAGAATCTACCTGAACTTTTGCATGTCCAAACATTTTATGGCTTTCTCGTGCACAAAACCGGTGGCTCCACCTACAATCATTTTTTATTGTGTACATGTACATGCATCCATGCCAGTATTTTAGAAGTGACGTTTGTGTAATTTGTGCGTATACGCAGGTTCAAAATGTTTAGTACTTGCATTTTAGGCTACATATATACATGTGACTGGCGTACTTGTAAAGTAATGGTCCAGCATGGGAGCATTATGCCTGATGTGTATCTCATTGCACAGGTTTGCATTAGGCCTGGAGGTCTTATATGTTAATATAAATTGGTTTGCTCTTTTTGGCTTTAGCCATATTGCCACATGTCATTGAATGTTTACCTAAATCTTAAACAAAAGAGACATCTAAGATCTTTAAATTACGTTTTACCATGTGGCAAATCAAAGACTTAGTGACGAAGTGTTTGTTTTCGACTGCTTGAATGGGTCATTTTTGGATCTTCTGCATCCAGGCCGGAATTGTGTGAAGGGGGATACACAAGTTTCTTACTGTTGTCAACATGTTTAAGAAGAAAATCCTTAGGTGGTAAAGGTTTTATAATAGAACTTAGTTTTAAAACTGTTCGAAATAGGCTCAGACTTCAAAGGTTCTACAGGCACGTTGTAACACTACTCCGTGGCGCGTACAGTGGAGTGACCTCTGGCGGAGAATGGCACAGTTCAGGTTAGACTGGTACCCTGCTAGATCTATGTGGCTTGAGGGCCTTAATAGAGCAGGGTACCAGTCTAACCAGTTCAGGTTTGTTGTAGAGCGCCACCGTGTGCCCAGTTAAGAGACTAAAATCAAAAACTCTCCATGCAATTTTGAATTTGGTATATTAAACGTATAATTATATCTGTGATTGCTAAATTTAGAACCACATAATGAAATATCAATACGTGAAGATAACTTCAGAGTCTAGTCATTAAAAATTTGCAAGGAAATACATTTTTTTTTAAATTTTAATACGATTTTCTCGGTGGAAAATAATTTTACGAAAGACTCCCTTCAAAACTTCGCGTGTGGTTTCAGTCAGAGAGCTAGCTCTGGGCCGGGATCTGTGGAGTTGATGTATTTTCCGTCTGTTCCATAATCGGGCGACACGGTAACGCCGGTTTGTATACCCTCTGTTATAATATAAACACATTTGTCCAGTGTCTGTCGGGTTTTATAACAAAATTGACGCTTTTGTCTGGTTCAGGTAACACAATGGCCCGATACACTGAAAGTGACACATTGAGTGTGACAGATTTATAGTTGTTTACTGTGACACAGAGTGGTCCCTTCTGCCAAAGGTCGTTTCTACTCAAAACCAATCTCTTCATGATCACTGATGATAGGCACGGTTAGACGGCCAGGCAAGGAAAAGCCTGTATACATGCCTTATACATATGCTGATTAAATATTACTTAATCTGTGAAGTCTACCACAAAAACACCAATACTATAGGATGAGTAGGCGATGTTTAAATGTTATTTTGCCTTGAAACAGTGGGGTACCTTTGAACAAGATTATTGTTATTTATGGTAACTACTGCATTTGCTTCTCAGCGCAATCTAGTATTCAAACATTGAATGTTTTTGAAGTTGATGATATGTGTGTTTTCGTTAAAATGTAAATGCATGTTATGCTGCGTATGTATCCATTCCATGGCTACTGCCACATATGAACTTTTAAGTAAACTGGAGAACCTAAATCCTGTACCGGATAAAAATTCTTGTTTAATCAAATATTGTGTGTATGACAAGGACTCTAATGGATTTGGGTAGACCCAGTTGTGGCTCTGTTATAAACACACACATACACATATATATATATATATTCATTTTTTTCCCTTCATTGCAAAGTATATGGGATATTACTGAAAATTATCAGACTTGCATTAAGTCCTCCAATGTTTATGTAAAAGTTTCCATATATTGTAAAATATCACCTAAAATTTAAGGTTCACATTATATTTACCGGTATGAGCATGTCCAGCTTCTCAAATATTGTACCTGATCACTTTGAAAGTCATGATTGACCACATTCTGTCCCCTCAAATATGTAAACATAAAGGTTTCCCATGATTTTATTACCTCCCCCCCCCCCCCCCAGTTTGTATGAATATAGAGTAATGATATAAACAGCAAACATAATTTCCTTTTCAAGATCAGATTTGATTATGTCACTTGTTTTTCGCTCAGTTCATTAAAATTGAACTTATGCATTCAAACTACTTTTCAAGACCTTCCTTCATTCCTTAATCTGTAGCCTCATTCAGGGCTCGTTGCCAGTCAGTTTTTCATCATGGCCAAATTCTTATCAAAATTCACACATGTTTAATGAGGTCAGAGGTCACCAGATACGCGATGGGCATATTATGCATGTTTGTGGTGCTTGTTATATTATAGGTTTTCATCTGCTCTTTATGTTCCATAAGCATCTTCAGCGATGAAACAGTCCCCTCATCATTGGTCATGAGATGTTTCGTCACTGAAGACCCTATAATTGGGTAGAGTAGCATTATTCTTTAATTTTGTAATCAACTAGTGTAACATGATGTATATTGCATACTGTGTAAACTATTATAATATTGTGTGATGCTTCATGGCAGTGACAATTATTGAGCATCGTGAGTACTAGGTTAACGGATGTGACGTATATGACCAGATGTTCTGGCAGATAGCTCATGGCATGCATGTGGCAGAGCACATGTGTAAACCAGTCTGGAAATAAAAACAAGCAAAACCATCCTATACTTTCATATATGATCAATAACTGTGCTACAAACATAATACAGCTAGATAACTGGAGTCTAATTATATGCTTTGTATTGGCCTGAAGGAAGGGTGGTAATTTCTGGAAGGCAAATAGGATGGCAATACCGAACAAACCAGTGAATGTTTTTATTTATGGCAGCGTATGTTACAAACACAATCAGACAGGTAATCACTCATATTTTATGCAGTGTTCCTCAAGGCACTTAGTACCTTCATTCATCCAGGTTCCTAGTATGTTCTTGATTTTATTCTCGAGAAACCTCTCTGAAAAAGCACTAAAAATTAAGATATATGTTAGTTGGCTGAAATTTTCATCTTATGTTTTTTTTTGAAAATGTCAATTGTGAAGTTTGATAAACAAAAATTAGACTTTGTTTGTAACTCTGCAAGTCTACATTTATTAAGTTCATAGAGGATTAGATTATCCATATAACTGATAATGGGGTTAATGTATCGTCTTTACTTGAAACTCTTAATGTATCTGTCTTTTAGAGGATTAGATGTTTTCGTATATTTCTGATGATACAAACGGTGGCGCAGGTCGATGGTCTTTTCTGGTAACCCAACAAGACTTAAAATGTAGCACAGGTTAAGTCTAATATTTCAGATCGATGTGAATGCTGTAGATTGATGGACATTACTGGTAACTTGCAGAGTCTTAGTGTATCAGTTTTGTAGAGGTTAAGTTTTATATTTCAGATCGATGTGAATGCTGTAGATTGATGGACATTACTGGTAACTTGCAGAGTCTTAGTGTATCAGTTTTGTACAGGTTAAGTTTTATATTTCAGATGATGTGAATGGTGTAGATTAATGGACATTACTGGTAACCCGGCCAGCTTCAGTGTCTCCTCCATCTCGTCCGGAGGCGGCTCCTCAGTGCCAGGTGTAGTCAATATCATGTCATCTCCCGTAGCAACTGCCAGTGTGTCTAGCCCTGTGGCAGGCTCCAAGCAGATGAGCGTCACGGATACCGTCAAAGCTGTCCAGCAGAGGATTGCGGTTGGTTCTGTTTTTGTTGTCTTCTTTGTTAAACTGAGAAACTTGCTAATTCTCTAAATTTTTTCCCTTTGCATAAATTTAAATGATGAGTTTAACTTTGCAAGTGTTTTAAGAATAATTGCCATTGGCTGGGAATTATGATTTTATAAATATTTTATATCACTGCATTTCTTTATTGATGTATTGTTAGTAAAATTGTATTTCAGAAAATGATTAAAGTAAAGGTAATTTATATTGGTCCTGTACATTTCAAATAAGATAATATTCATATTGCAAAGTCATTTGAAATAGGCATATGGCAGTTCTTAATAACCAGCCTCATGTGCAGTAATATTCTTTCATTGATCAAATTATAATCTGAAATTGTTTATTATATATTTTATGTCTAGACTGAAGATTATTGTACAATTAATTTTCACAGTTTTATTAATGTTCTTATCCTTTATTTTGTGTATGTTGCAGTTTTCACATTAAAAACTTGTCCTTTATTCGCTGCAGTCATATGGTCCGGGTCCTCACACACCTAAACAGAGGGAGGAGTTGATGAAGCTGAACCAGTTACTTATGAAGGCCCAGCCTCAGGCTCAGGTCAGCAGAAAACAATTCTACTCTACAGAGTGTCAACTGCCATTTAATCCATTACCATTAGCAGTCGATACTTGATTCCATTGGCATTTATAATGATTGGCTGTACAGCATATGAGCCATGTTCGCTGTCATATCTGCAACACAGAGCCTGCAATATTAACATTAGGTCTCAAGTAAGGAATTTAATCATAAAATGTACAAAGCAAAGTGAAAATCCCATCTCTGTGTTAACCACCATCATTGCGTGTGTCTCGTACATACGTCTCATACTACAAATGAACTGTAGGAGATGTGCTTCAGTGTGTGGGCCGTAATTTAACAAATATGCTTTGGGATTTAGCAATAAACCAGTTACTGGTTAGAAAGTACTCAAACATAACGGCTTTTGTGGCCCAGGGGTAGAGCACAGGACTCACAGCTGAGAGATCATGGGTTTTTTCACGGTCAGTTTGCACCTAGTGTAAGCACTCTGCAGGTAAATGGGAAGGTTGTGCCCAACAGCAGTGTTTCACTCACAAAGGAGTGCGCCTTTCGGGGGATCCTCAGTACCGTAAAATCTCCACTTAAAACCGCACTTCCGATTAAAACCGCACCCAGACTTCGCCGAAATTCCAGGTGAGACACCGCGAGAGGCTCAAATACAAAGAACCCCCCTTTAAAACCGCACCAACTTTTGCTACGGAATGATTTGACAAAAGACACAATCAAGCTATCATCTAGAAATGAACACGCGTAGGTTGCGACTCGGCCATTCCTGTCCACTTTAAAATTCCTTGGCCATTTTATTTAAACACATCGTAACACTTTTGCATGGTCACTCATGCATGAAGTTTGAGAAGACGCAAGGGCCGGTGAACCTCTGCCTGTTTATCCAGATTTTATATTCCGTGCCGTATTCTTGTTTACTACCGATTTGTCATTGTATTTTGGAAAAAAAAAAATTCTGCTGATGCATTTCAAGTCACTGTATATTTTAATTCTAAAAGTTATATTTTGAAATCTTAATTTTTGATGAAAATTCCATTTTCTGGAATTACTCGGAAGATTCAAATCATTTTCATACCGGTTACTTCGGTATTATCATCGTCACATCGTACGTTGACATCGCTCCATATCACAATTTGCTGGTGCGTTTGAAAACATCGCTGGTCTACTTAACTAAAAATCAAAGTAACTGAAGTTACCTTGTCGAGATACGCACGTATAGGAAACATGACGCTTGAAAACGAGTGATTTTAAGGTAAAATTAAAGTGGCCAGTCCGGGTAAGCAAGTTTTTTCCTGAAGAAAGTTTCCGTGTGGGGAGCCATTTTGTCAAGGCAGTGTTCGCGCAAGGCACGATGGGACGAAATAGGTGGCTGTTCTGTTTACCATCCACAGCGTACAGCCGTTCAAAATATTCTTGGCAGAATACCAGGGCGTTTCAGCACATGGCGGCACTCAAACTTGATTTTAAAACGATCGTCTGCCATTGTGTGACTCTTTACGATGTCAGCCTTTTATTCATTTTACGTTTGAAACAAATAATTATTGCTAAATAATGCCGCAAATGGGTTTAAAGTAGGCTTTTATTTCAATTTTGCTTGACCATGCCCAACGAAGTGGGCCGCTGTGTGTTACAGCAGGGTTGTTGTAAACGTATTATTTGGTGACAATTACCAAGATTTTATTACAAGTTATATATCACACGAAAACTAATCAGCAATATTTAATCTATAAATAACAAATAATCGTAAATAACACATTTACACACGGCTGCCATGCATGCGAGACTGCTGCTAAGAACGGCCTTCGAAAGTTGCGATATTATCGCCCACTCGCCGGCCCAAAAACGATGTCTGTCAGGAAGATATTCAGGAAACCCTTCTAGTATAAACCGCACAGTGCTTTCAGGAAATCAACCCGATTTCAAGATTTTGAATTTCTTGATTAAACCGCGGTTTTAAGTGGAGATTTTACGGTAGTATGACTTGGCAATGGGGATGTTTACACACCCAGGGCCCACAGGTGCAGTAGTCACCGGGCCTGGTTAACACCAGTACATAAAATGAGAGGAAGCATGTGATACTGCCCTGTCATGTAGTCTGAAAACCGGAATGCAATTCTGCAGATGTTCACATTATAAGAGTTAGGCTAGCATTTAAAATTGGTGGTGGTTACCTCAAACAAAAAAAAATATTCAAAAAAAGGTTCACAATTATATTTAACATTTCATCTGTTTTATTTGAATTGACATTATATATTTTAATATTTCCGTCCTCAACAATATTTAACTGTCTAGTTCTTAAGGCTTTACGCTCTGAGATCTTGATAGACATTCATCATTCAGTATTTGATACACTTTTTGTTCACATGGCTCCAGAAAAAGTGGATTCAGCAATGTATTTGTCAAGCCTGTAGTTGGCTTTTTGTTGGGATGGTTACAAATTCAAAATATTCATAAAATAGAAATTATCACAGAAATAAATCCTTTATAGATAGTGGTGGGAGTCGGTTGCTTTTTCATAATCGATCATTGAGCAAACCGATTGATGATTGATTATTAATCAGTTTAGACAAATATATGCAATTATAAAAGAAATATGCAATTATCTGTGAAACCTGCGTTTCCCCGGCAGATATTCTCCTCTTGCGCACGAGAGTAACGATCCTTCCACGTATAAAGACACAATCAGACTAATTTTAAGGATCAAATTAATTTAACGATCTGCAACGTTGGGTAATATCTTTCATTATGGGAATTAAGAGCATCTAAAAATGTTAGGCCTATATAGAGGAGCTGTTTTTCTAACACATGAAGGCAGATTTTACGGGCCCAGGTGCGCTTGGGGCAGATCATCCAAAAAATATGTGGTATCGGTTGAATAGATTATTTCAAAGAGAATATTGCAAAATTGGCATGGACCTGGAGAATTTATGGAGTATTTTAACGCCATCCGGCCTATATTTTGCAATGTATATCTCGTTAGTAAACTCTCCGCTAATTCTGCAGCTCCCTGCGAGTTCACAGATAATAAGTTAAATAAGTCCTCCGTTCACGCATCTACCGTGTCATACTAAGTTATAAGGAAGTTATTTGGGAACACAGACTCATTATATGAAGCGCGGAATGTCGTAAAAAATGGAAGAATAATATTTGCCTATAACATCAAGGCATTCTGGAAAGAAAACAATCATTATTATGATGTAATCGATAGTTGCCTTTGGTAATCAAGGGCTTGAAAGTGGCAGCTAACCGACTGACTTTCGATAAAACTCCATGATCGGCCCCCATCCTGTTTATAGATGAGATGCTTAATTTGTACCTGTGAACAGTCATTTATATGATAGACGCATTAGTGTCTTGTACATTACCCATGTGTCAAAAGTAGAAAGGATAAAGATTGATTTTATAAAATTTAACAAATATTTTAGTAGCCGTTAATTAACAATTGATATTATTAATAATGTCACTATATATTACATGCCAAACAATTAACAAAATTTTCCTTGTGGATGTGCTCTGTGTAGGTAACTGTGTTGTAAGATTGCAAAAAATAAAACATTTGCAAAACACTAAGAAGTTAACCCCACAACTGAAGCAAGCCACAGTATCTGATTCACGTCTCGTGTACACATTGGACCCACTTCGGAAATGGGATCAAATATGAATTCATATGGCAGGTGTAGCAGACACACCAACTGACATGACAAATGGGTATCCGTGAATGCATTGCAGAAATGGTATTTGACATTTATCTCTTGAAACGTGTGTTAACGCTGAACTGGCCATAAATATATTTAAAGGTTCCCAATCACATACCTTTTGTAAAAAAATTAATGTGATTTCTGGGTTCCTTTGTGTGTATATTAATGATCTTGGGTTAATTTTAGTTCTGAAAAGTTCATATTAGGCCTTTGTGAAGGATGTGTGAACTTGTTTATCAACAACATGTTTGTAAACACAGCAATGTTGACAAACAGAACAAAACATGTAACCTAAGGTGATATGTTGCATATATGCAGAGGTAGAAAGGTCACTTGTTGCAAAACACCATTTGCAAAGCTCCAGCTTATCTGATTTGCTGCCAGATGCTTTTGTTGAATTTGTTTTGATTATTTTGGCAGGCTCCCAAATATTATAAACACGTTGATATAAACAAAACAAGCAGCCTGTGTGTAGTGATTTCCACGTTTTCTGGCCTACTTTTATGAAAGCTCCAAGGTATTACCTTTAGTTTATAAAGGTCAGATAGGTGATTGGGCCCCTTTAAGAATACAGTATTGAAACAAAATCAAAGGAAGACAGATGTATTTTTAAAATTGCTTTAGTCATGAGGATTACACAGGCATAGCAAAGTCTTTGGTTTTAGTTTATGACTGCTAATCACTAATGCTATAACTATAATTTCTCTTCTGTCAAGCTGTCAGTCATCAGTTAAAGATTACCTTTTTATACTATTACACCAGTTGCCATACCAGACCTGGAATTATATCTCTGTGACCTCCTTTCTCTGTGTTATCATTGGCGAAGAATTATGTAATTTGATTGTAAAAAAAAGTCATGATCAATCAACCCATACTGTATCATGTCCAGAATTATATCAATTTTGGAGGTCAGTATTTCTACCCATATCCACGTCCACATGACTAATTAGGTTTCCACAATGTTATTTGCCAAAATTAAGATGCAGACTTAAGTTGCATATTCACTATAATATACCACTAAATTTACCACTATAATGATTCTGGTGAATAGTATCACAAATACCTAATTACCCTTGTATACATGGATATGGCACACTTATCATGACTAAAACAGGGCTGTAAATGTAGTTTATTATTAGTTTTAACTTTGTTTTTCCAGGCATTTCAGTGGTTTCTGACGGAAAGCCTGACTTAATCCTTGTATAATATATACTGTAATATTAATAAGACTTATCTGTTTTCTGCAGGCTGCTATAAAGTCAGAGATTGGTGGTCTTGCGCCTATACCTCAGGTCGGGGTGATGGCGGCCAAATCTCCTGGCGCTCACAGCATGCCATCTCACTCTTCTGACAACAAGGTGCTGGACAAGAGGCGCCTATCTGAGCTGGTCAAGGAGGTTGACCCGCTGGAACAACTGGACGATGATGTGGAAGAGGTTTGTGTAGTCAGCATGTAAATTTGCTGATTGGATGATTGTGGGGGTTTTGAAATTTGCAATATTTGTGAAAAGGAATATAAAAATAAACAGAGAAGTCAGTCTGCATTATTTAAGTTAAAAATTTAAAACTGATGTACATAAGATTGAGTTGAGTGTACTTTCTTGCAGAGTAATGTAAGTAGCCAGAAATCTCTGAAAAGAAACAGAACACAGGAAGCATCGTCCTTGACTTGGTGAATTGAAAAGATGGCATAACTGACATTGCCAGTTTTGACCTACGTTTCATTGACTGTTTCATCACTCATCTTACAGTTGAGTGATGTGATTCCATGTTGAATTACCAATTGTTTCCCCGCATTTGTTTATTGTTTAATTTCTCATAAATGACGTACCTTCTTTGCATGGAATAAATATTATATTGCAAGAATGAAAACTTTGTGAATAGTTGGAATCAGATTGGTGTCTCATATACAGGTAATGTCAACAGGCAAGGACTTGGATGATAATCTTAGATTTATTTCATCTGTAAATCCAAGATTGACATTTTAATCATGTCAAATCTTTTCTATTATCTCTCACTAATGGAAAGAATTTCTGCTAGTTGAATGGTCCTTATTATGGCCTTGTCAAAATTTAACTTCATGCTGTAGTTTTATGTAACTTTCTCCTTTCACTCAACACTGCTTTCATTAAAAGGTTTTGATGTGTTTCTCCACCAGGGGGCTGGCACAGGGCTGGGAATATTGGAATAATACCAATGTGAGCAGGCATATGTGTGTTGCATTCAACTCAAGTTTTATAGTATTTCTTAAAGTATTTCTTCTTATTCTTCAAGTTAAAACTTAATATGCAGTGCTCTCATTGGCCTGATTACATTCTTAGGTAAGTGGCAGCTGCCTGGTGGTTAAACCCAGCAAAACCTGCTAATGCAAGCATTATTCAGTGAACTGGAGACTGGAATGCAACAGAGGAATGTGTGTTATGAGAGGATTCCAAAAACTTCGGACATCTCAAAATTTTTTGAAGCCATTTTGTTTACCAGTAGATAATGTCACATCAATCACATTTTTATTCCAAAGATACCTCCTTTCAGCAGGTTATTAGAATATTCTGATAATTCTTGATAACTTAAACTCTTTTGTTGTTCTTTTTATCAGATGCTGATGCAAATAGCTGATGACTTCATTGATAGTGTGGTAAATGCCTCCTGTAAAATTGCCAAACACAGGAAAGCAAACACAGTAGAAGTGAAAGATGTACAACTTCATCTTGGTACGTACTTGTGAAAATTTTACCGTGAAATAATTAACCTCTTTGAAGAGAGAGGATTATCTAAGATATTTACTTATTTATGATCATATTGCATAATTCATGTTATTTATAATAAATTAAAAATCTGTTACAACTTGATCAGCTGCACTTTAAAAAAAATGAGGAGAAAAAAAAAACATTTTTCATATATTTACAAATTGCCCACAATTATATATATGAATGTTTATAAAAAAATTATGTTAGCCATCAAGCAATATTGATTTCTTTTGGTTCCAAGCCATATTTCAACAATCTCTGTAAAAAATGTAATTGATGGTTTTAACAGAAACAAAAGTTCTGAGACTAGTTCCCCCCCCCCCCCCAACTTTTAATTGTATCCTCAGACTGAGAAGTGGGGTATAATACAGCTACAGCACAGTCATGCTGCTGCCACTGCTGTAGACAAAAATGTCAAAACTTCTTGACAGCTTGTTGATGTATTTTAGGCCAAACTTGTCATCCCAAATCTTCATCTTTAATAGATAGCATACCTACCAATAGGAAAAGATCACTATTGATTGTAAGGACAAAAGGTCAAAAGTCACTATTTTTTAAAAAGTATATTGATGCATTGTATAAGCCAAACTTTCCATCCCAAACCTTGCAGTTGGGAAATACCCCTTTAAGATATTGAGATCCAAAGGTCAAGGTCACAGGACTGTCTTATTGATTTTTACACCCAAGATTACAGTTGTATACATCCAGTCTAATTATGCCCCTGTTATGAGAGAGATTAAGGTTTGCAGTGCACTTGTTTCAACCAATTTCTGTGACAAGTTATAAAACTGGTGACCTTGACTGTGATCTTCAAGATCAAATCTGCATAAATACAGGATATTTGTGCACCCCATATGTTGGAGTACTGTATAATCTTTCTCCAGTTGGACATACCAATTGTGTCAGCCTAGTTCTTCGATAAGGTTGAAAACTGGTGACCTTGATCTTCATGGTCTAATTTGGAAAGTGTCAGTATATGCTTCAGTAGAAGGGACCTGTTTTAAAGTAGGTATGGCCACGGTCTTGGGGACACCTGCATCTCTAATGCCAGAAATATCTAGTTCTCATTGGTGCCCATAACACTAGTTCATTACTCAGCAGTCTGTCCGTCTATATTGATATTTGACTTTTTTGAGATTTTCATACTTGGTTTCATTCGATTGGGATCGATAGAGGTTCTTAGTAGTTTTCATATTTAACCCAATACAGAGCGAGCTTGGAATATGTGGATTCCTGGATTTGGGTCAGAGGACCTGCGTCCTTACAAGAAGGCTGCCACGACAGAGGCTCATAAACAGGTATGATAACAAGATATAAAATATAGTAGAGCGTCGTTCATGCAAACACTGTTTATCAGAAAAATCATATATCTGAAATTGAAAATTGAGAACTGATATTTTTGACCGTTTATCTGAAATCCAAACAATGAAAAAACATTCAATATTGAATTGAGTTTTGGTTTTCCAGGGCCAATTAGCAATAATTTCAATATATTTTACATGATAAACTGATTCAATTAATGGAAAACCATACAAAAATGCTAGTGCCAATGTTTATTTTGGACTAGCTTCATTAATTCATGTATGTCAATCTCTGGTAAACTCTTGTGCTTTTTGCTGAATATGTTCAGATAGTGGTTAAATTCAAGTTGAATTATACATGGAAATAAAGTTCAGTGGTACAATGAAATGTGATTTGATTTGTATATAAGAGTGATGCATGGGGGAGGGGGTGGGGGATATTAGACCTGTGGAAAATTGAAAAATGTCTTTAGTGACAATAATTATAGCACGACTCCTAGAATGATTATTCAAGAAATACTACCTTTTTTAGCTCAGCTGACTATAAGTCATCTGAGCTAAAGTCGTGGTCCATTGTCTGTGGTCCGTCCGTCTGTCCGGATGTCCATCCAGAAGACTGGCACGTTTCGACAATGTTGGACCTACGAATCTGAAATTGGGCATACAGTTAGATGTCCCCAAAATCTCCTACCATGCCGAAAATTGGGTCAATAGGACTTCGTTCCTTCGAGATATTAAGGAAAAACCTCAATTTTTTATTAGAAATCTATTTTCACACTTCAGGACAGCCTAATATCAAAACCACTCATCTGGTTTTCTTCATATTTACCATAAATATTCCTCTATATAGTTCCTATGTACATGCCAGATATTAAGTCAGTATTATATAATTTAAAAAAGTTATGGGCCCAAACATAATGGACTTTGTAAAAAATTCAGGAAGATATTTGGTCACTTAAGACCAAAAGTGTTAAAGGTAGGGACTTTTTTCCAGTAATACAACTTTAATTAATCAAAATTTAATTGTACACCAACAATTTGATCAAAATCTGTTAAATTTTTTTAAATATTGGCAAAAATATAAAATTGGTACCTCAGATTTTGCCCAACTTTGGCCACGGTACATTTTTTTCCTGTAAGTACTGTGGATTTAATTTTCACAGCATGTATACATAAGGATTTAATCTGTTAAAATCTGAAATTTGAAAAAAAAGGCTGCAAAATTAGGCTAGTTATTGAATTTTTTTGGAGGCTCTTGTTGTATTCCCTTACATTGTCAAGCAGTCCACTTTGATGACTGTAGGTCATTCAGTGCACATCTCTATGCTCCCCAAACTGTTGGCATAATTTTAGATGTCCCCAATATCTCCTACCATACCAAAAATTGGGTCATTAGGACTTCGTTCCTTCGAGATATTAAGAAAAAAAACCTGTTTTCCATAAAAAAAGCCATTGTTACACTTCAAGGCTGCCTAATATCAAACCCACTGATCTGTTTTTGATCGTATTTAGTATTCAGTTCTTTCATACATTTTCTATGAACATACCAAAATTAGGTCAGTATTGGGTATTATTTTGAAGTTATGGGCCAAAACATAATGCATTTTTAAAAAAAATCAGGAAATATATTTACTCACCTAACATTAGAATTGCTGAACCTATAGACTTTTTTTCAGGAATATAACTTTATTTAATCAAGATTCAATTGTTTACCCAAAATTAGATCTGAATTTTGCAAATTTTTCAAGTTATTAGCATAAATAAAAAATCAATACCTTAAATTTTGTCCAACTTTGGCACTGTTGATTTAATTTTCACAGCATATATACATAAGGATTTAATCTTTTAAAATCTGAAATTTTGAAGAAATATGATTGGAAAGAATAGCTTATATTTATGTTTTCATACACCATGTCAAGTATTGTTTACATCTAGCCCACCTAGTAGTACAGCCTTCACTTGCATTATGTAACCCACCCCAGGCAGCTTGCCTTGGGTCAGCTTGGCCACTACCAGCAGGCTTCCCCTCTGCCCTGCACTCCCCCCCCCCCCAATGGTGCAAAAACTAGATGAATATTATTATTTTCTGTATTTGATTCATTCTTATTCTAGGCTATGCTACATTTTAGATTTTGTATTGTACCACCAGGGATACAATGATTAAAGTGTTCATTTAATTGTGTCCACAAAGTGGTGTATTGCTATGAAAGTGTGTATGTTCATGAGATAAGTAATTCCTTACTTCAGAAGAGTAAAAACTTCACCAGGTGTGAAATTGACTATTAATTCCAGTAATAAATTAAAACTGGGATAGTAATTAGCACAGTGATATTGTTTGTCCATCATTCAACCAACAGTGTGTATACTTTATTTGAAAAGATGTTTTATTTTATCAAATTTACTGAATCTTTTATTTTATTTTGGTGAATAAAATTAAGCATGTACTGAAAACTCCAATGTGCAAAACTTTTTAATAGTGATTCAAGGAATATTCTTGTAGATGCCATGTTGTGGCATTATTTTCTTTTAAATTCAGTTTAAACATTTATGATTTAAAAATAATAAAATATATGTGTATGCATAATATGACCCAATATGAGCTACACTCTGGATATATGATGATTGCAACTTTTGCAACAATTCTAATATTTTAACTTATAGTTTCAGTTTTTTACTCTGTATATATAATGATTGCAACTTTTGCAACAATTCTAATATTTTAACTTATATTTTCAGGTTTTTTTATTAAAAATTTATAAAACCTGTAAATAAAAAAATGATTCAGATAAAAACTTCTTAATGGAAAAAGTGGATATGCTTAAAAAATAGGATTATATATAAACTTAAATGCATTATTCCCTTGAAAGTGAAATAAAGGTATTAGTCCATTCTGTCCACTTGCCTGTCCATCTGTAAATTTTCATATGCATCACAGTATCTCAAAACTTTTACTGTTAGTCTTCATGACAGTCTTGTCAGAGTATTAGTTTGCAATCATATATTTAGAACTTTACTATAACCAAGTAGGAGGGCCCCTTTCCTCTTAGCTTTTCATATTCTTATATAAATGAAAAACATTACAATAGAATATTTCTACATCCACCTTCGTGCTGCCCTCACTTTTCCCTTCTCCGAACCCCATCCCACAGTCAGCCTCAGTAAGCAAGAACAAGATGAATCAGATATATTCATACTTTAATATTTTGTATAACTATTCGTCCATAGGTACCTATGTACATGCCAGAAATTATGTCAATATTGTGTTATATGTAGACATAGTGGGCATCACAATAATGTACCTTGTCAAGACTAAAGAGATATTGTGTCATACAGTCACAAATTCATAAATCACTTCATCAGCATAGTTAATCATAACATCATATCTGTCAAATTGAAAGCTTGCAGACTACCATACACTTTAGATCCTTCAACAAATAGCCTTATCATCATTCTACTACTGCTTATTACTGCTGTCATTGCATTCATATTTGCTCAAATATATCACAATTTTCAACCCCTCCTAAATAAATAAAAAATAAACCACTATATTTGACTCTATTAATCCATCAGTCAGGTTATTTCATTTATCATTTACTCACATATTACATTTCATTCCTTTATAATAGCCCAACATGTCCATGATATTCATAAGCTTTATCGACTCGATATAGTATCACAGTGGAGAAACATTTATAGTCCAATCACGATCAGCTGAGCGCCATGACCCATGGGTCCTTGTTTTATCTTAATACGTAAATATGCATATCTGTATATCATCAAGATTACGATTGTACCTTTGCAGAGAATGGCTTTGATAAAGAAGACACTCAAGAAGTACTAACAGTGCAGATAGAAGGAGGTGCTAACATAGATGTTCCCATGAATAATCAGCAACCTTTAAATATCATGAATATTTATCTCCCATGAAGAATCATGAATATTCATCACTGCTCAAGGCACCTGAGGGTCATTTACTGTATCAGCACACGCTTGGATGACGTAAGATGATGGTGATGATAATGAACATTTAACAAACAACTCCCAATGTATAATAAAGTACTGAGTATATTCTCACATTTGTTTAATAGAATTATAAGGCATAGAACCTTTGGCCTCCTTAAATATGCTGATCTGGTTGGAGATCAAAACCAGTAGCTGAGGCTTTTCATCAAGAATGTAATACATTGATGTGTTATGCGTCCTAAAGTCTTTGAGGGTTGAATAAATCTACAAGGTTCCTTGTTATGTCATATTTGTCCGGGAAGTAGAAATGAAAGACATTTCACTGGAGCACTGATACTTTGCTCTGCAAATTTGGATATAATATATGTAAAATAAAGTATTCAGTATGATTGATTTGACAATATTTTATCATCTGTTGTAAAGTGACATCAGTTTTTTGAGAATCTCTTAGGGCCATGTGAGGCATATTGGTTGAAACATTGGTCAGAAAGGAGTTGCACATCTGATTAGAAACATGAATTTAATGGGGGTGAATTATCAATTATCAGCTCAGTGTTCAGGCTACAGCATGTCAGACATAAATATTTTATGGATGGTTATGAACTGAATTTTATCTTAGGAAGTTTGGATATTTTTCTATGAACAGAGATTTTCTTGGAATCTGAAATGTAATGTCTTGGATGTATCGCATTGTGTATTGTATGATGTATCATACTTCAAGACCATGTATATTTATAGCCTTACAGGAAACTTAAACAGTGACTATTTTATCTTCCAAATCCAAATGATCATGTAAAACTAGAAGTGGAACAAAGCAAACTTTCAAGATGTAACTGGTGAATCATTATTTCTTTTCTCAGTGACAAGACAGTTGAACTACGTTTCTTGTAGTCATGTCAGAACTGTATAAATTACAGATTATAATTTATTCATTTATTCACACATCTCTATGGCCCCCTTATGTTCCTGTATATATATATATATATTTGAAAGGGGGAAATAAACTGTGTAAAAATTTAATTTTTGTATTCATTGAACATATCTTCCTGAGAAACTGTTGATGTGTGAATATTAATGTATGCTCTACATGGATGAGTCAAGTTGAAAGGATATTATCATCATATAAAGGGACCTTATCACATACAAAGCATGTTGAATTAATACAAAAAATAGTGTCTTCTGTTTGAAATAAAATGGTACCTGGCAAAAAAATCTGTAAAAGACTGCTTACTCCTGTAAACCTAATTTTAGGTTTTGTGAAAAATTGCCACAGTATTTTTTAGCAAAGTCCTGCTGACCTACAGATAGACATGAATGAAAACATAACCACCTTGCTGTAGGTACCACGACAACAATCATACAGGACATACCTATACTGGTGTGAAAACAATTTGAAATCCTTACCTTTGATCTGAATAACGTTAAATCTTCCTTGATCTAGATCCACCATCCTCTAGAATTCTGTTTGAAATACATGACCACGTGATCCATAGGTATGGTGCTCATCTCATAAGAGCTCCCTGTGATAATAAGACTTAATATTAATTGAAAATAATTGACTAATTCGGCTACATTAAAGATCTTTTAAATTTTATCAATCATAGTTATGACCCAGTCTGTCCACATGGGCGCACTTTGTTGGGGGGCATGCCCCTCACTTTTTCGGGGCATGCCCCTCACTTTTTCAGCCAGGGGGACATGCCATATTATAGCCCCCTCCCCTTCATTTTGCCTTCAATACATTGTTACTTTGCTTTGGAAATAGGCTAAATTAAAAAGAATATGCATTATTTTAAAAAATGAGTTAATAGTGTTGAAAATTTCCACAAATACAGATGAACTGTAGTCTTCCAGAAATGAATGAAATACCAAAATAACTGATAATGGGCCTTTTCCACAATATTGTAAATTCTATAATTCATACTGGCTTTAAGGAATTATAAGGAACTTGTCTGTTATTGCGATATGCTAGTAACTAGAATCCAAGATGCACAAAAGGCAAAACATTGATTGTATCCGCTATAACAAAAAAAAAATGTTTTTGACCAGGTTCTGCTGCCGCGGCGGCGGCGTTCGTTTCCGGAGAACTCCTCTGAGACTGCTGGACAGATTTTTCCGAAACTTACACCAATTATCGGGTCACATGTTAACTGGTGCCTTGACCTCTGACCTTTCCTCTCTGCCCAGCGTCCGTTTGTGCGTCTGTTTCCACACATAAACCCACATATCTCCGGACTTATTTGACCAATCAGGAAAAAAAATTTACACTAATGTAGCCCTTGGATAGCTTTATAACATACAAAAAAATGGTGGCGCCACCTGAAGCCATTTTTGCACAGTGTCCATCTGTTTGTCTTCCTTGGGTTAAAATCACTCTTATCTCAGCAGTGGTTTGACCAAATTACCTGTAATTCGGTATGCGAATTCGGCATGCGTATACATCCTTGATAGCTTTCTTGATTTTATGACAGGTGGCGCCAGCTTCATTCACTTTCACGCTGAAGACATTAATGCTTATTTCTCTGGAATCGTTCGACCAATCAGGAAAAAACTTTTACACAAATGTAGCCCTTGGATAGCTTTATAACATACACAAAAATGGTGGCGCCATCTGCAGCCATTTTTGCACAGTGTCCATCTGTTTGTCTGCTGTGGGATAAAATCAGTCATATCTCTGCAGTGGTTTGACTTTTCCTCCTGAAATTTCGCATGCGTATACATCCTGGATAGCTTTCTTGATTTTATGACAGGTGGCGCCAGCTTCATTCACTTTCACGCTGAAGACATTAATGCTTATTTCTCTGGAATCGTTCGACCAATCAGGAAAAAACTTTTACACAAATGTAGCCCTTGGATAGCTTTATAATATACACAAAAATGGTGGCGCCATCTGCAGCCATTTTTGCACAGTGTCCATCTGTTTGTCTGCTGTGGGATAAAATCAGTCATATCTCTGCAGTGGTTTGAATTTTCCTCCTGAAATTTTGCATGTGTATACATCATGGATAGTTTCTCGTTCAATTAACAGGTGGCGCCACCTACAATCATGTTTAGGTGGCAGACATCCCCTTGCCACTCAATCCAAGCCTCACTTCACCTGTCCTACTCTGATTTTGGCGGATACCGACTACGCTTGTCGACTACCCGTATTCTAGTTTGTTTTTGTTTCTGAAGCAACTACATTTTCTATTGTTTTCTACCTCAGTTGCGTTCACTTATATGTAGCTATTGCGAAATACAAACAAAATAGTGAAAATTGTGGCGTATCCAGGACTTGAAGATAAAGTTGGGGCCGCGGAACCAGAGGCTTTTTGTGTCTTTTCAGGGGCGTCAATACATTATATATATGTGTGTGTGTGTGTGTGTGTGTGTGCTAGGAGAACATACCGGTTGTATGTTGTTTGTGCGAATCTCGTTCTGCTGCCCTCTTTCTCTTTTTTCGACTTTAGATACGACACACAAATAAAACACCTGCAAACAAGAATAACAGTGATTTGACAATATGTAATTCCAAATAGAATGCAGCGTTTGGCAAAAGTAGATCGACTCTACCAGTCATTTTAACACCGAATACTCACATGTAGTAACGTAGTTTAATTCTCACGCACAACTTAATTAACGTGTCTTCATAAGGGTTCAATGCGTGTCAGAGGCCTGCACAAGGGACTAAATGATTCGACATTTTATAACATTAAAATCATATTATTGCATGGAAATAAAAACAAATATATATTACCTAAAGACTTTCTTAAATCATGCGACTAGCTTGGCTAAAAAAAGACTCGTTACAACCTTTTTAAAATAAATCCCATGAGTCTGTTTAATTTAAAATTTGCATTTCACTTGAACAGACTCGCTACTCAATACCCTGAAGCTCAATCTCTTCCTCTCAGGGAATAGATTGTTGATACGCTTAGTCCAGGGAAAGTCAGTTCTTTTTCGCTTTAACCCCCTTTATATCCCTTATACGATTTTCAATGAAATATTTATAACTTTAGCTTTTTCCGACAGCCTATATACATATATGTAGGCCTAGTTATCATATATCTTTTATTGATCAATCATTTATTGAACGCTATGTCATGCATGTGACTTCTATAATGTACCAATGACCTCACCATGAACTTTACGTGACCTTAATAGCATATTTATTTAATGAATAATCATGAGTATAACTGTTCCATTCAGCCGGCAAGCCTATCAGGTCGCCGATATTACTGTATAAAAAGTAAGTCACCTGACCATAATGAAATTTGCATAATTTGGGAGGCCTTTCTTAAACAGAACACGTGTAGTCTGTACCAATACCAATGTCGGCATGTTTTCCGGGATATATTTTTATACAAGAAGACAGTATAAAAAGTTTTAGGCCAAAGGTTGCAATCACTGCGTTATATTCATCAGTGCAGCGATTCCAGATGAATTCGTCATCGACCTTTGTGACGTCATTATTGTCCGAAAGAAACTGTCGCAAGGAAGACCTGTGTAGGAACGTATTGGGGGCTCATTATTTTTTAGGTCAAAAAGGCGGGGCATAAGGGCTCTGGTGGTGAGGTCAATTGTATCATATGTTTGAAATCGTAGCAGGACCTCTTTGAAAACAAGCGCCTGCTGAATTAGCTAGGCCTATACAGTTGAAATATATTGAAATAAATAATCTGATTGACGTTAATGGACTTATGTATCAAAAACCCAAACTGGTCTATACAAACAACGATCCTCGTACCAGACTTCAACCTGGCTCATGAATAGACTGTTGGTCATATGGTCATACATGTTTCGTGATACATTCCGGCAAAAAGTCATACAGAAGCCAGCGACACCACGCACATTAGAGAGTGCATTTACACATAATAAACAGGGTCGTGTGTCTCATTACCCATGCCAACAATAAATACAAATGAGTGATATCCGTCTGGATACGTCACAGACGTGTAGTAGACACGTGAATGCAGTCCCTCCGGAAACAAACCCGTGAGGATGAGTAACACATTACTCGTCTGATAAACTAACAAGGGACATATACTAGACACAGTCTCAGTGTAAATGAGATGCTTTCAAGGGATGATTTAGAATGTGACAATGCATGTCAGACAACGAGGACAAAGGGGAAACATGTTTTTGAATTTAATCATGCTTTTGTGGTGTGGATGTTTTTATCTGTAGGCCTAATATTCAGTATATGTTAGATTTATTCGCAACTGCTTTCAAATGCACAATTTGTGTTATTGTTTATTATTAGGATCCCCCCTCTCTTTCCATACTTGATCTAACTCATTCTATGGAAGGTTTCTATCGGAACCCCCTAGTTAGCGCCTTTCTTTGACCTGTGTGTTACGCATTGTTTATACACAGGCGCTTGAATTGCTATTAGTTTAGATTTCGGTTAAATTTGTTCCTTTTCTGGTTAATTTCTGGTTTTATATCTCAAATATTAAGTAAATAATGCAGAGATGGACCACATAGTGAGGTAAACGCCAGGAAAATGTCAGATAAGTAATAGTTATGAGGAAATGACCAAGAAAAGGAACAAATTTAACACTAATAACAATTCAAGCGCCTGTGGTTTATTTGACCACCAGGAAACCTGACAAACTATCTTATAAACCAGACAGTCTTATAAAACCTTTTATGTGGTCTCGTTTTGCACTTTATGTTTTGCTTTTCCTATTAAAATCAAACTGTTGATGATATGTGTTTATGTTAAGACCATCATTTCCAAATATACATGTACATGTATCCCGCTTGAACAACCAAAGAGTCCATGGTAATTTGTTTTCTCTTATGCACACCAGATGTCGCTCATAATCGGCCCTTGTCAGTCGGGGAGCCATCAGAACCAGAAAGATGGCTTTCGAAATCTCCTTGTTGTGTCTGGGATTCCCACCATATACTAACTATATAGACACTCTTTAGATACGAAAAATATGATAGATGAAAGAATGCTCAACCATTAGGCCAAAAAAAAAAATAAATAATAATTTACAAAAGATAGAAATGAACAGCTAAAACTTCAGATTTTAACCGATACCCAGCTACCCAACAGTGCGGAAAATGACAGGTTAATATTCCTGGTGGAACTTAATCCCAATGTATTGTTAAGTAAAAAGTTTCTACTATTTATTTACCTTCAAGTAAATATATTACTTAAGTTCTACTGAATGGGATGTTGTCATGTGACATTCGTATTAATATACTTATCAAAGTAACATGTATGCTCCATGCATGCACGTAGAACATATAAAAAGGGAAATCTTGTATATTCTTTAAAAAAATCTACATCGAGCATGTACAATGAAAATAAATAATATGTTACGGTTTTTTTCGTGTTTGGACTTTGTACCTTCTAACTAACAGTGATGCGCCACAGCGCCGCTTATATGTTCCTTAAAAAAAGGATATTTTGGGCTGTAACAGTTGTGCCACGTAGTGATGTGATGATATGAGACAATTGAAGAATGGATATCTACGATTATACGTCATTCCACAGGACTCGTTTGTCGTTGATTCACATCGATTGAAGAATTGAGGGAAACAATTTTTCGTTCTTCGAGATTTTTAGTGCAGTTTTCTATATAACTGCATGGTGCTGTTTCTCTAATGTCGCAGTAGCCTCGATAATGCCCGAGGCGCAGAAATGTCGCTAATAAAAGTGTTTAAACCTAATGTATGATAAGGTAAGTTCTGCTTTCACCGATAAGAACATTTATCACTTGCTTTTTTCTCGGAGAGTGATAGATACAGAAGTGATAATTTTGCCCTCGCCCACGTGGCATTTCAGTCTGATCTGTCTGTATTTGTGTATGTTTGTATGCATGCATGTCTGTACGGAACTTTAACTTTACTAGAACGCATTTCACGTTAGTCTCATCAATATATCGGTCAGACACGAAAATAATTTAGGACCAAGAATTCAGTATAAATAAATATAAAAAAGTAATTTAATTGTAGTTTATTCCTTAATCCCCAGACGGCAGCATAGAGAATGTTTGAGGGTTCCTATTCCCTTTTTTAAAGGCATGCATTTCCCGACGAAAATGCGGATTGTTTTTTGAATACTTAAGGTATATAATGGTCTGGTCTTCTTGTAATATCGTCTACTATGAAACTATTTATGAAACGTCCTTAGTCGAAGCAGTTTTTAATGTTTTATATTCTGCTTTAAATACCTTGAAATACCTTATGTATTATATTTCTGTTCGCTTTTTACGAAACCAAGAAAAAAACATAATGCAAACCTTTTACTGTCTGTTGTGTGAGTTTATGAAGATAAGAAATGATCAGCGGAAGAGATCTGTGTTTTTCCCATGCTTATGATAGAATTAGCTGCAGGAAAGGTTTTTAATACTAGTGGAGAAATGCAAGAAACACTTAAAAAGGAATGATGAGTGTACTATCAGTTACTAGAAATCTGCATTCCAAAGAATGCAAGCCTCCGCCATGTGGTGGTCTCTATTGGTGGATTTTGTCAAAAAGGTGTTTGCATTCAGTAATTCGGCCTTTATTCTCAGGTTCATTCGTGTATAACTGACTCTACATTTGTGAACAATCCTTGACGAGGTTCGTCACATTCCTGAATCCGGTCTTGCACCGGATCCACACTAAAACCTAAACGATGCTTAATATACAGATTCCCGAAATTCCTGCAAATTTCATAAGATTCCGCTCCTGACTACGTTAGTTATGTTGTGAACAAACACACAGCCATACACACATAAACACACACACTGCCATACACACATAAACAAACACACAGTCATACACACAGACAAACACACAGCCATACACACATAAACAAACACACAGCCATACACACATAAACAAGCACACAACCATACACATAAACAAACACACAGCCATACACACACATAAACAAACACACATCCATACACGCATAAACAAACACACAACCATACACGCATAAACAAACACACAGCCATACACACATAAACAAACACACAGCCATACACACATAAACAAACACACAGCCATACACACATAAACAAACACACAGCCATACACACATAAACAAACACACAGCCATACACACATAAACAAACACACAGCCATACACGCATAAACAAACACACAGCCATACTCGCATAAACAAACACACAGCCATACACGCATAAACAAACACACAGCCATACACACATAAACAAACACACAGCCATACACACATAAACAAACACAGCCATACACACATAAACAAACACACAGCCATACACACATAAACAAACACACAGCCATACACACATAAACAAACACACAGCCATACACACATAAACAAACACACAGCCATACACACATAAACAAACACACAGCCATACACACATAAACAAACACACGGACGGACATCAACGCATACCCTCCTCGCAGAGCCCACACACAATAATGACAGTCGACCTTGAAAATTTGGCAAGGTCATTCATGTTTCAATCTTGACCTTGCACTTCATGAGATGCAAGATTCGTCAATTAATTGGGACTGCATTTGCCTCTATTTTTTTCCAGTTATTGCGCTAACATCATTTTAGCATGACAGCCTATGTGACATTGAAACAAAAAAGTTTCTCATAATCATACTTGACCTCGCATTTTATGTGATGCATCGGTGGTGTTAATATGATAACAGCGGCTCTAGTTCCTTTTAAGTCATTTTTCTAAAATAATTCCGGCAAAATTGGATCTGTGTCCAGATCATTTATATCTGAAATTAACTAAGCGCCTCGTGAGATGTACCAATGGTGCAAATATGGGTACTGTAGGTCAATTTGTGTAAGTCATGGCGTTAATACCATAACGGAGAGAGACGGACGGACCCTCACCGTTTGTATCTCTCGCCCACGGCGATATCGAGTTATATAATTATCATTAAATTTACACAAATATTTGAAATGACATATGTTTTATCCCAAGTTGTCAGTTCATGTTTGCTGATTATAAATGCCTCCCTGCAAAACTACCCCTGCATAATAATTTGGAATAATCAGTTGTTATGACTAACGGTGTGAGTGGACCACTACTTGTGCCTGTTTTCCAGAACAAGCTTGCGTGACTGGAGGTCCCGTCTTACGCCTGCGCGACAACAAGAAGACGAATCAGAGAGATAGGCCTACAAGTGCTACACACCCGCTCCAAATTAAAAAAATCGTGATATCTGAAGCTGCGAAGCCAATAATCGACCCAGCATTTGATATCGCCCGTTGCAAGTTTCCATTAGTGATCTGGAGTGAGCAAACTGCTTCAGAATGAATTATTGACATATGTTATAATGTCTCAAGAAGAACACACTATATTTCATGTTTATTTAATAAACCTCGTAAATGAATGAGTACTTTAAAAGTTCCAAAGTTTATTCTCTGATCCTGCAGTATATATATATATATATATATATATATATATATATATATATATATTGTTGCATGGACGTCACCCGGACATCGGAAGATGGCGCCACGAAGTGGTGTGGCCGCCCCCCTTTCCACGCTTATGGATCCACCCCGCTATCAGTGAATACTGACGCGCTTTTAGAAACATAAAAACTATTCTTGGACCATTCAGTACTGGTTTTGCAGTTCTGCCGGCGCTATCGTTTCTCTCAAACAAAACCACAAACTTCTGCGGTTTCCACCCATTGTTGAAAACCTATAAAACGAACTCGCCTGCAGTTCGAGGCGGGACTATTGACTTTGCTACGCCACGTTGCTGTTATCCCCGGGGACCGTGACCGTGGGCTCTTGGTCCCCAAGCCCACGGAATGCCATGAACCACGCCATGAACTTTATTATTTAAGAAGAGGAGAGACTTTGTTTGTTTGGTGCCACATGGATTAATACAGGACTTCAGTTTTGTGTGTGCCCGAATTATGTGTTGATGATGGACTTCAGTTTCTCGTATACCGGATTCAGTTAAGTATTTCGTTACAGTTCGTTATTTAGAGACTCAGTTTTCGTCAGAGACTTGGTTATAAATTACGTTATTTATTGACTATTATATTATTTGTGTATGAATGTAAATATTGTAATCTAGTAATATAGTACTGTTTTTGCACCCATATTTTGGTTACGTATTCATTTGAAGAGAACGTGTCTGAGTATATGTGTTACGGTTCGGCCTGAGTTGTTTGGTGTGAAAAGGGACCGTAACATAATGGCGACCGCGACGAGACCCTGTATTTCGTAATAACGGCTACATTTGGATGTAAAATTTCACAGTGGTCTCTATAACTTCTAGTTATTGAACTAGTATTTAACTACAATTGAACTCGTATATTTCTCAGACACGTTATCTTGATACTTTGCAAATATGGGTACGGAATTTAAACCAAATGAAATTATACCACAATTAAGAGAAAATAGGAGCTTATTGTATACGTTAAAGAAAAATGAACTTGAAATTGTTGCTCTACATTTAAATATTGACATCATGGATGTATGCACTGTAGAGGGTTTAAGAAATGTACTTAAGAAATCATTATATGGTGATGTAGAAAGTAAAGAGGAATCTGATTTGGAGGAAAAACCTATTAAGGAACTTCTTGGGGCAACAGCTATTGACCCGATAGAACTAGAATTGAGAAAGTATGAACTTAAATTGAAATATGAAACAGAAATCCGTAGATGTGAAATCGAAAGAGAAACGCAAATTAAGTTGAAAGAGTTAGAGTTACAAAATCCTCAAAATCGTAAAGCACATGAGCCGTCTGAATTCCTATTCAGAAATTCGACAAAAGTACCTCCCTTCAATGAAAACGAAGTGGAGCGTTATTTCAGTTATTTTGAACGGGTGGCCACTTTAATGGCTTGGCCTAAAGGCCAGTGGACCCTGTTGTTACAAAGCGTTCTGGTTGGTCGCGCACAGGACGTTTACACTGCGCTCACAGACGAACAATGCAGGGATTACGACACTGTAAAAGAGGTCATTCTGAGAGCCTATGAATTAGTCCCCGAAGCGTATCGCTTAAAATTTAGGAATGCCACCAAAAGAGAAAATCAATCTCATGTTGAATATGCTAGAGACAAAGAAAGTGCATTTAATAGATGGTGTCAGTCTATGAAAATTGATCAGGACTTTGAAAAACTCAAAAACTAATTTTGATAGAAGAGTTCAAAAGGCACATCCGTAGTGACATTAAAATATTTTTGGATGAACATAAAGTAAGAAATGTAAACGAGGCTGGTGTCCTGGCAGATGAATTTGCCTTGACGCACCGCCCCAGTTATACCAGTCACAGGAGGAGGTATGGTGAGAAAAGAGAAGGTAGCAAAAGCCCAAAACTGGGTCGGAGAAAGGGTAGTCCCTACTATCGGGGTCACTCCGGCTCAGGTAAACCACAGTCCGATCATGGTAAACCCCAGTATAAAAGTCAATCTGACTCTCCTGCTCAACATAAAGAGGGACAACCTAGGACTGGACCCAAATATTGTACATTCTGTGAGTTCAAGGGGCATACAGAATCTGAGTGTTATAGAAAAAGATACGGTCAAAGTAAGCCTAAACCTAATGCATTGACTGTTACGCAGAGCATGAAACCGGTAACACTGCCCAGTAAACTAGAGACTAAAGGTGAAACACAAAGCCCTGTCCACGAGAGCTTTCGGCCCTTTGTGTCAGATGGCTTTGTTCAGTTAGAGGGTAACCATGCAAGAAAGGCCCGTGTTAAAATCTTAAGGGATACCGGGGCAACCCAAAGCCTCGTTTTGAAATCTGTTCTTCCCTTCTCTAAAGAGAGTTACGCGGGGTGTTCAGTTCTAGTCCAGGGCGTTAATTCGGAATTTTTAGAAGTTCCATTACACAGAGTGAAACTAGAATCTGATTTAGTCTCTGAATTTGTAACTGTAGGAGTTTGTTCAAAGTTGCCAGTAGAGGGCGTTTCGCTCCTCCTAGGCAACGATTTAGCTGGTGACAGAGTGAAAATTGATCCCAGAATGACAAAATTGCCGAGCACTGATAGGGACACAGACCTGCTCCAGCAGGAGTTTCCGGGCGTATTTCCAGGCTGTGTAGTGACTCGAGCGATGAGTAAAAAGGCAAGTCTGAAACCAGAGAGTTCTGTACTTGACCTCTCGCAAACCTTTATGGCGCATTCAAACGATGACGTCAGTGGCTTAAAGCCTGTTACGCGAGTAAATATTAAATCGCCCGCGTGTGACCCAAGTGGCACACCAAGTCCAAAGGACTCGACTACAAATGTAGTACAGGGCAAACAGACCCTGAATAGAAATCTCCAAAGGAGTACAAACGGCGTGAAATCGCCTGATCAAAATGGGCATGAACAGTTAAAGGATAGGAGTGTAAAGAATGTAGAAGTTAGCATGAAAACTGATGATTTGATAGAAATGCAAAAGAAAGATCCTGATATTGCCTCCCTTAGAGAAAATGCCTTGACTAAAGAGGAAGCAGATAAAGTTCCAACTGTTTCACCTTACAGAATGATGTACTAGTCAGAAAATATAGACCTCCCACCGTACCAGCGGACGAAACGTGGAATACTCTTTATCAAATTGTAGTTCCCCCCGAGTATCGCCCAGAAATCTTAAAACTTGCACATGATCATCCTATGGCAGGACATTTGGGTGTCAGGAAAACCAAACACAAAATTCTCCAACACTTCTATTGGCCCAAGTTAAAACGAGACGTGGCGAAATACTGTAAAACTTGTCATGTGTGTCAAATGATTGGAAAACCAACCCACCAAATTAGTCCTGCGCCACTCTCGCCCATACCAACAACACATGATGCGTTTGAATCAATAATACTTGACTGTGTAGGACCGCTAAGAAAAACTAAACATGGCAATGAATATGCTCTAACAATCATGTGTACTGCAACTAGATTTCCAGAAGCAATTCCTCTTAGAACTATATCTGCAAAGAAAATTGTTGAAGCTCTGGTTAAATTTTTTACTACTTTTGGCTTACCAAGAACAATACAAACGGATCAAGGTTCAAATTTCATGTCAAATATATTTGCCCAGGTTATGGCAGAGCTAGGCATAAAACACTACAAATCCAGTGCCTACCATCCTGAGAGTCAAGGTGCTCTAGAGCGATTTCATCAAACTCTCAAAAACATGATTAGAGCTTATTGTCTTGACACTGGGAACCAGTGGGATGAGGGTTTACCCTTTTTGATATTTGCAGCCCGAGAAGCAGTGCAAGAAAGCTTAGGGTTTAGCCCTTTTGAATTAGTGTATGGGCACTGTGTAAGAGGCCCCCTGGCGGTGTTAAAAGACACTTGGATGGAAAACAGTTCTCCAAGTAGCTTGTTAAAATATGTTCAGGAATTCAAGGAGAAATTAAGTAGGGCAAATGAAATCGCCCAAGAACATTTAAAGAAAGCCCAAAACAAAATGAAAGTATGGTATGACAAAAAGACGACAAAAAGAGAATTTAAACCTGGTG
Organism: Sipunculus nudus; assembly: GCA_026874595.1. Classification (NCBI taxonomy): domain Eukaryota; kingdom Metazoa; phylum Annelida; class Sipuncula; order Golfingiida; family Sipunculidae; genus Sipunculus; species Sipunculus nudus. The sequence continues at coordinate 15,088,682 of CM049321.1, forward strand.
ATAAAGTTCTGGTATTATTCCCAATTCCAGGACATCCCCTGCAAGCAAAATACTCTGGACCATACAAAGTTGTTGAGAAGAAATCAGATTTGAATTATGTGATTGATACTCCTGATCGTAGAAAGTCGCAACAACTTTGTCATATAAATATGTTGAAAGAATATCATGACAGATCAGCGGAAACATGTCAATCTAGTCCTCCCCAAACAAATTTGGTACTCATTAAAGAAACTGAAAAGAATGCCGAGGATGTTCTCATGAAGAAAACTGAACATCCTGTAAAACTGAACAACTCTGATATTTTAAATAATGTAGATCAGAAATTGTCACATTTGGATTTCGATCAGTTATCAGAGTTGAAGGAAATCCTGCTAAATTATGACTCTTTATTTCCTGATGTCCCCAGTAGAACTAATGTACTACAGCATGATGTAGACGTTGGAGATGCTTCCCCTATTAAACAGGCACCATATAGAGCTGGTCCCCAAAAGTTACAAGCCATAAAGAATGAAATAAAGTATATGATAGAGAATGATATTATTGAAAACAGCAGTAGTGCCTGGAGTTCCCCATGTTTGTTGATAAAGAAGCCTGATATGACCTACAGATTTTGTACAGACTATCGAAAAGTTAACACTGTAACAATAACAGATACTTACCCTTTGCCCAGAGTGGAAGATTGCATTGATAGGATTGGATCTGCTACGTATATTAGCAAGTTAGATCTGTTAAAAGGTTATTGGCAGGTACCTCTTACCGAACGGGCTAAGCAAATATCTGCGTTTGTAACGCCAAACGGTTTGTTCCAGTACAAAGTTATGCCCTTCGGAATGAAAAATGCGCCAGCCTGCTTCATGAGACTTATGAATTGTGTATTATCTGGCTTAGATAACTGTACTTGTTATATTGATGATGTTGTTGTATACAATCACATATGGGAAGATCATAAACAAAGTTTGGTAGAACTCTTTGAGAGACTGAAAAAAACAGGATTGACAGTTAATCTTGCCAAGAGTGATTTTTGTCGTGCAACTGTAACATATTTAGGGCACGAAGTAGGTCAAGGTTGTGTAAAACCAATTGCCAGTAAAGTATCTGCTATCGTAGAATTTCCAGTTCCTACTAATCGCAAGGAACTAATGCGATTCTTAGGAATGACTGGGTATTACAGGAAATTTTGTCAAAACTTTGCAGAAGTTGTAAATCCGTTAACGGACCTATTGAAAAAGGACAGAAAATTCCATTGGAATAAAAACTGTCAAAATGCTTTTGAAAGAGCCAAAGCTATATTACAAAGTGCACCTGTGTTACAGGCTCCAAATTTTGATAAACCGTTTTCTCTCATGACGGATGCCAGCGATTGCGGTGTAGGCGCTGTGCTCATCCAAGACGATGACTTTAACATAAGTCATCCGGTTTGCTACTATTCAAAGAAATTTTTACCTCATCAGAAGAATTATTCTACTATTGAAAAGGAAACCCTGTCACTATTGATGGCGTTACAGCACTTTGAAGTATATTTGGGCTCTACGCCGTATGATATAACTGTTTATACAGATCATAATCCCATAACATTCCTTCATAAGATGAAGAATAATAATCAGAGATTAATGAGATGGAGTCTAGCCCTGTCAGAGTTTAACCTAGTTATCAAACACATCAAGGGCTCCGATAATATAATCGCTGATACGTTATCAAGACGTCATTAAGTTTGATCTGATGATTGACTCTTGTTATAGCCTCGGATATGTTCTGTCCTTTGGAAGAGTTGTATTACATATATTACATGTATTAAGATATTGCTGATTATACTATTTGTGATGATAATTAATTAGCTGTAAGAAGCATAAACTAATGCTTAAGATGTCAAACTACTCATATACTCGTCATACAGTGCTAATGCTTTGCTCTCCTTACCTTCTTTCTTTTAAGGGTGGGGGTGTTGCATGGACGTCACCCGGACATCGGAAGATGGCGCCACGAAGTGGTGTGGCCGCCCCCCTTTCCACGCTTATGGATCCACCCCGCTATCAGTGACTACTGACGCGCTTTTAGAAACATAAAAACTATTCTTGGACCATTCAGTACTGGTTTTGCAGTTCTGCCGGCGCTATCGTTTCTCTCAAACAAAACCACAAACTTCTGCGGTTTCCACCCATTGTTGAAAACCTATAAAACGAACTCGCCTGCAGTTCGAGGCGGGACTATTGACTTTGCTACGCCACGTTGCTGTTATCCCCGGGGACCGTGACCGTGGGCTCTTGGTCCCCAAGCCCACGGAATGCCATGAACCACGCCATGAACTTTATTATTTAAGAAGAGGAGAGACTTTGTTTGTTTGGTGCCACATGGATTAATACAGGACTTCAGTTTTGTGTGTGCCCGAATTATGTGTTGATGATGGACTTCAGTTTCTCGTATACCGGATTCAGTTAAGTATTTCGTTACAGTTCGTTATTTAGAGACTCAGTTTTCGTCAGAGACTTGGTTATAAATTACGTTATTTATTGACTATTATATTATTTGTGTATGAATGTAAATATTGTAATCTAGTAATATAGTACTGTTTTTGCACCCATATTTTGGTTACGTATTCATTTGAAGAGAACGTGTCTGAGTATATGTGTTACGGTTCGGCCTGAGTTGTTTGGTGTGAAAAGGGACCGTAACAATATATATATATATATATATATATATATATATATATATATATATATATATATATATATATATATATATATATTTATTTATTTATTTTTTATTTTTATACATTACGAAACATCAGTTTTTGTTAGGACGGTACTTTGGTAGCGTCGACTGATTGCATGTCATGAGACTGACTTAACATTTTTCAGTCGTATGTCTGTTGAATGGAGATTTATAATAAGGTTTACTGACATAAACTGGGCTGTGTCCGGAAAATCGATCCAAACCTTGCATTCAGTGATGTAGGCAATAAGTCCATGAGAATCGTTAGGATGTTTTAAGACATGTTATAAACCAATTAGGTAGAGCGAATTGGTAAAAAGCAAAAAAGCAAATTAAAAGCAAGTAAAATAAAAAAAGCAGGAGGCTTCCACAAAAAGTAATTTAAACAAAAATAATTTGGATTAAGGGCAAATGCAGCTAAAACATATTGAACACTACAGATAAACAGCCACACTTTCAAAAGCGTGATAAAATTCTAAGATATGTTTCCCCAGTGTCCTCGTTGTCTGACATGCTTTGTTTCATTCATCCAACAAGTCATCTCCAGAAGACAACTCATTCACACTTAGACTGTGTCTGTGTCCCTTGTTAGTATGATGATGTGTTACCGATCCTCACGGGTTTATTCCCGGAGGGATTGTATTCACGTGTCCACATTAAGTCTGTGTCGTATCCAGACGGAAAAACTCATTTATATTTATTGAAAGCTTATATTTATTTATATTAATGAGACATAAAGCTACTTATTATTTATATATGCGGCCTCAATACAAGCTCCCCCGGTCTCTAGGACCTGCAAGTTGTATGGGTGTTATGAAACATGTTTGGCCCGCAATAAAGTCTTGTACCAGGGTAATTATTGACACGGAGTTCTATGAAAGGTCTGGTTTTTAGAGACTGGTTCTGAATTCATGTCATACCATTGACTCCGTCATTTTAAAGAAGCGTATAACTCTGGTTACCTACCCAATTTAACGTATGTTACTTTGTTATACTGAACTGTATAATTTGTCTCACGTCCGTTGAGCGTGGCATCATGTTAAAGCAGACTCAACTCACATTTTAAAAGAAGCATAAAAATAATTATTACAGGAAATATGAATTATTTAAAAACGCTTTTTCTGTTTGAGATTTACATTTAATTGTTATTTACTATAAAATATGTGTTTTGACCATTTATTGAATACATGGTTGCGTTCTATTGATCCATACATTATCATTATTATTATATATAGTAGTAATATTATTATTATTATTATAAGTAGTAGTAATAGTAATAGTATAAGTAGTAGTAGCAGCAGTAATATAAATCAAAATCTTCATTTTATTATAAACCAATAATTATTATTTTCATTAGCGGTAAATTATTCTTTCATATTATTGTCATCATCAGCATTATTATTGTCATCATCAGCATTATTATTGTCATCATCAGCATTATTATTGTCATCAGCAGCATTATTATTGTCTTCATCAGCAGCATTATTATTGTCTTCATCAGCAGCATTATTATTGTCTTCATCAGCAGCATTATTATTGTCTTCATCAGCAGCATTATTATTGTCTTCATCAGCAGCATTATTATTGTCTTCATCAGCAGCATTATTATTGTCTTCATCAGCAGCATTATTATTGTCTTCATCAGCAGCATTATTATTGTCTTCATCAGCAGCATTATTATTGTCTTCATCAGCAGCATTATTATTGTCTTCATCAGCAGCATTATTATTGTCTTCATCAGCAGCATTATTATTGTCTTCATCAGCAGCATTATTATTGTCTTCATCAGCAGCATTATTATTGTCTTCATCAGCAGCATTATTATTGTCTTCATCAGCAGCATTATTATTGTCTTCATCAGCAGCATTATTATTGTCTTCATCAGCAGCATTATTATTGTCTTCATCAGCAGCATTATTATTGTCTTCATCAGCAGCATTATTATTGTCTTCATCAGCAGCATTATTATTGTCTTCATCAGCAGCATTATTATTGTCTTCATCAGCAGCATTATTATTGTCTTCATCAGCAGCATTATTATTGTCTTCATCAGCAGCATTATTATTGTCTTCATCAGCAGCATTATTATTGTCTTCATCAGCAGCATTATTATTGTCTTCATCAGCAGCATTATTATTGTCTTCATCAGCAGCATTATTATTATGTTTATCATTGTTTTCCTTATTATATTCTATCGTGGCCTTCACAGACGGCCGGAACTTGCGGTCCGCTGTCAGAATTTTTTAAGTACCTTAATGTGGTTTCAAAGCTGGCGAACGTTCCTTTAGTTTCATAGGCTTCAAGTTCTGGAATTCATGCCCCACTAAACTTAGATAATCTCGACATTAAATAATTTGTACTCAGCTGATATGTCTGAATAATATTCAGTTATATCAAAATAAAAAAAAAATAAGGAGATCAAAATTATTGGGGGGGGGGGGAGGCGGGCATAGATGAGGTACCAAGATTAGGATTAGCTTTGCAAGTAATTTTGACTCCGTATGTAAGTTAGATTTCACCAAGTTTAAGATAGTTTACCAAGTACTTTATTTATTATTAATATCAATATTATTATTATCATTATTATTATTATTAAAATTATTATTATTGAATGAATAGCTTTCTTTAAGAGATAAAATACAAAAAGTAACGAACACAGACAATGAAAACAGACAACGAAAACCATGGAGAAAAGCATTTTAACATTACTGGTCACAAGGCAATCAATTTGGAAACGGTTTTGATAACTCAAGTTAAAGACTTAATTGTTGGATCTGATTCAACAGTCTGTTCTTGCGGGATCCTAAACGTAAGCGCTTATTTGAGGTTGAGGGTTAATCATTGTGACAGGAAACGATAGTTAACGGTACGGTCACTTATGTCAATACTAAATAACGCCGTCCTGTAACTTCTAAGAGACTGGAAATTAGCCTGAGTTATGTATGAGTTGTGTCTGAGTTTATATATCACAGGTCAGTGATGTAGTCTAGTCCACAACACCATGGACCGAGTGCAAGTCCGATTCCAGGCCACTCGAGTCGGAGTCAAAGTCCGAGCCCGTGAGGTTCGAGTCCTCCTTCTTTGAGTCCGAGTCACTTGGAAGCCGAGTTCAAGTCCGAATCCAGTACACATCACCTTGATGAAAAAAAAATGGATATTTTAGATTATCATGTATATTTTTTAACCTAGTTTAAACGTTATTCGATGTTAAATTACATTTATTTCCCGATGCCGGACTAAAGTTCGGAAAATTATAGGCCTAGTCTAGTATATTGTTATAGATGTCTCTTTTATTGTATACAGCAGTGTGTTTGTTCAGTGCTAGCGTTGTCTATTGTATAGTGCGCATGGATGTTCCATGTGTTGTTCATATTTGGTTCGTGTAGCACGCATAGCTCGTTGGCATGACAGCATCGCCTGGCCGAGCCGGGCAGGCCCACGTGTTCACCCTTATATGTGGATACACAGCGATGTTGTTCTAGATGCTTCCTGTAACGCGTGTGTACTGTGTATCATGTTAGGTTCTTTGGATTGTTCGAGAAATGGAAAGTTCCCGGCTTGAGGTGAAAGTTATAAATAGGGGCTGTGTTTTAGAGCCAAGAGGAGAGGTGAGAATATATTCCAGCGGACACAGAAGAGTGGGAACTTTTCCGATACATGCAGCTGTTAGAGATTTTCTTCAAATTTATGACGGATCTTATAAAGTCTTCAGTTTGCCTTTCAGATCACTGCCAGGATTTCACTTTTGGATTACAGTAGACTGATTTTGTGAATGAACTGGACTGTTATTCTCTGAGAAGATTTATGTGAACTGTTCATCCGGTTTATACATTTTAAAGGACTTGTCGCTGTGACAGTGGTATCCAGGTACTGTGCACTTTGTTTCTTATGCTGTGTTATTGTATTGATTTGCTGTTATACTGTTTTTTTCTGTGTGATTGTATTGATTTAGTGTATTCTTAGGGTTGTTTTAAGAATAAATTATATTAAATTGTTAACAAAAAACCACTGACGTCATTATTCATTCCCCTAGACATTTCACGCTGCCTAGTGTTACAGAATCTGATTTTTTTTTATCTCCGTTACAAAATTTGTGCTCGTCACGACTGCGTCATCTGTTGATATTAGGTTCCGTAACAAAATGGGCTTTGTATTTTTTTGTATTTTTTTTAGTTTTTATCTACTGGACTCGAGTCTGACTCCGTCTGACTCATGTCTTACATCACTGTCCTAAATTGTGCCAAAAGTATGTGCAGTGGTTAGTATCCGCTTGTTCAGAATTCAAATGTTTACCTGACAGATACAATCCTTTTTCTAGATCCTGATCTGTTGTTCCAGATCTCCTTCGCGATAACAGCTGCTCTGTATGGTATTTTTTTTGTTTCTAAACCAGGCCTGGCACAGGGCAAAGATTGTAATCAGACCGATGAAAGCGCGATATCTCATGCACAATGACATACCATGCTCTCATTAGTCTGATTACAATACTCTGCCCTGTGCAGCCCTGGTGAAAGCCAGATAATATTGCTATACAAGGCAGCGGTTAAAGCGAAGGAGATATTGACCACATGTATTGTGGTTGACGTATGGACCCCAAGCTGATGAAGGTCAGGTTGACTGACGTCTATTCTTTTTCCCGTTAGATGGCGCTTCAAGATTGATCGCAGGTAAGGTCGGCTCCGCTGTCTTTTTATAATTACAGAAGTAATACTTTATGAAAGAATATAAAAATAAGCTTAGGGATAGATCATATCATAGTCCAGCTCTTACATGTATTTAAAAAATAGTTATGTTGTTTTCCTGTAAGATATTGTGACATAATGTTCGGGCAACAGTTACACCATTGCTCACGCTCAATTACACACGGTCACCAACAATCTTGACGCACACCGAATAGTCAGACCCTGCTGACCGCAAACATTATAGCCAGACTAGCCACAATAGCCAGAACAAAAGTTCATTGGGTGCTCAAAGAAAATCCCCACCAAAGGCCAGTGCAAATCTGAAGGAAACATCAACTGAAACAAAAGACATCAGTAAACGATACTTGAGCGATAGTTCCTCTAACTCTCCGGCACAGGCACAAAAGAAACAGAATGTTCAGGATGATTCAGAGGATCAACTTTTATCACAAATAAAGCAGTTGACAGAAAATGATGACTGTACGAACGTAACGGATATGGAATCCAAAATGTTCATACAGTGTCTTGTAGAAGCACTGGCTACAGAATCTGTAAAGACTGCACTTAGACAGATTGTTGACTCTGCTGTCAATGAAAAGACCAGGCTTCTTGAAGAACGAGTTCTTACAATGGAAAACCATATTATATCACTTAATTCAAAAATAGTGACCCTAGAAAGCCAGCTCGATAATCAACATCAATATACACGACGGCCATCGCTTCGTATTGTCAACAACTGGCCCGAAGAGAAAGACGAGTCAACAGATCAGAAAGTTATTGACTTAACGCGGGAACACCTTGATATAGATATTAACAAGGAAGACATAGACCGGTCACACAGAGTCGGACGACCAAAGCAAGATGGCAAACCAAGACCCATCCTTGTGAAATGTGTATCATATCGTACAAAAGCAAAAATTTACAAAGCAAAAAATAAACTGAAAATGGCCGGGGATGAAAATAGCAAGACATTTATCAATGAGGATCTTACAAAGACCCGCCAGGAAATGTTCAAAATTTCTAGGGAACTGATACGATGAGGTCTCATCAACGACTGCTGGACTGCAGACGGGAACATCATAATTAGAGATTTCTAAACCAAAGTTCATACATTTACAACATCTTAAGTTTTCTATTCTTGGGTAAACAACCTCAGGGAAAATCCACCTGACCCTTACGCTTCCATGGCGAAGCGGCATTTTGTAACATCCACACCAATACATTCGTAGAAAACCCGTTATCACTGGGTACATCTCACAAACATACACAGACGGACGTACATGCGTACGCACTCACCAGTCTCAAACATTCTCTCAATCAACCGTTTTCTTGGCATTATGTTTTCACGGAACTACGCAAGGTTAAAAAAAAACTCCGACATTTTTTTTCTATTCCTTAATTATCGTTGTTAAATGTAGATATGTCTTAAATTGTGAATCTACTAAATGATATCTGTCGGAGTTATTATCGTTGGCGTTGTAACGGTTAGGGCCAACAGATGTCGCTGCAGTGAAGGAACGGTTCATTTGATAAAAATTACGATTTGCGTAATGACAGTGGAGCCGATCAAACTATGCTCCCACCGTTTTCTTATCCAATAATAAATGACGTCATGGATTTCTCTGTTTCATTGTTAAGTACCTTAGGTTCGGATCGATTCCATTGATTTATGATACTATTTTGGTATTGATTGTTGACATACACTCTGAGCACAGAACATATTTAAAAGAAGGAAAACTTTTACATGGATTAGAAAATACATAAATTGTATAACGTTTCCACAAGAAACACATAGTAAAGAAAAAGACGAAAATGTATGGGCACATGAATGGGGTACAGAAATACTGTATTCTCATGGACAGAATAATAGCAGGGGGGGGGGGTAGCAATTTTATGGAAAAATTACCTTAATATTAATGTTTTAAAGAGTGAAAAAGATTCCGAAGGTCGCCTTTTGTTAATAACATGCACAATAGACGAGGTTCCATTTACATTGATTAATCTATATTTTCCTACAAAGGATCAACAAAAAGACCAGTTATCATTTATAGAGAAATTATGATGTCATCTAAATCTTTATGAACCAGGTAATATTATAATCGGAGGAGACTTTAACATAGTGTTTAAACCCAGAACTTGATAAAGCTGGGGGACGGCGAGATCAAGTTAGCAAGGCAGCGAGCTCTTTAATGAAACTTATGAATGATTTTTCTCTCGTCGATATATGTAGAACTCTAAACCCTGGAAAAAATGTATACTAGAATTCAAATCAACCCCAGAGTCTCATCGTCTGGATTATTGGTTGGTAGCAAATACGATAACGCCATTCGTCGCTTCTACAGAAATTATACCGTGTACGTTTTAGGACCATCGCTTAATTACAGTAGTATTTAAAGGTAGCTATGCTAACGATAGAGGACCAGGTAACTGGAGGTTTAATAACGATCTGCTAAAAGATGACGAGTACCTAACACAAACAAAACAATTGTTTGCTGAATTGAGGAAAAAATATGAAAATGTAGATAATAAAAATATTGTTTGGGATACAGTTAAATGCGAGATAAGAGGACACACGATAAAATATTCAAAACGTCGGGAAAGAAAAAAAAGGAATAAAGAAAAAAAACTTACAGAGGATTTTAAAATATTAAGTGAGAGAACAAATGAGGATCCTTAAAATTTTGACTTGCAAGAAAAAACAGCCAAAGTTAAAGAAAAATTAGATAATCTTAACAACTTAAAAACGAAAGGCGCAATTTTGAAATCAAAACTTCGCTGGTATGAGTATGGAGAGAAAAACACCAAATACTTTTTTTTCAATTAGAGAAACGTAATGCGATCAATAAAAAAATTGTTTGCTTAGAAGTAAATGGAGAGCAGATATATGATAAAAACAAAATACTTAATGAATGCAGCCAATACTACGATCAGTTATATAAATCTAGAAATACGTCCATACATGATCATACAGAATGTCCTTTCTTAAATCCCCCAAATGTTACTAAACTCTGCGATCCGGACGCCCTTAAATTGTCATCCCACTTACAGTTGCAGAACGCTTTAAAGCACTAAAACAGTTCAAATCTGGTAAAAGTCCAGGACTAGATGGCTTTACGTCAGATTTCTATTTATGTTTTTGGGAAGATCTCTCAGACTTATTTTTTCAAAGTATTATCTACTCACAGGAACATGGTTCTCTTTCGAAAGAACAATAGGGAGGCGTCATCTCCTTGCTTCCCAAAAAAAGATAAAAATAAAAAATTACTAAGAAATTGGCGACCTATTTCTTTTCTACCAATCGATTATAGAATATGAGCCAAAGCATTGTCAAATATGTTAAAACCATATCTAACAAAATTGATCCATACAAATCAAACAGGTTTCGTTCCGGGTAGGTATATTGGAGAAAACATTAGAATTATACAAGACATCCTTAATCAATCTTCCATTTCAAAGGATTCTTTACTATTAAAAATCGATTGTGAACAGGCGTTTGATACCTTGAAATGGGATTTTCAGTGGAAAGCGTTAAAGAATATAATATTCCTGAATATTTAATTTCATGGACAAAGATCTTGTAGACAAATATAAGCAGCTGTATGCAAAACAACGGATATTTTTCCCCCTTTTTGAGATCAGTAGAGGCGTAAGACAAGGATGTCCTCTGTCACAGATATTATTTGTACTAACAAGGAAATGCCTGCGATAAATATTAGAAATAATAATTCCATTAAAGGAATCATGATTGGCAGTAACGAGATTAAACTGTCGCAGCTTGCAGATGACACCACGTGTTTTATGGCTGATATACAATCAGGAAAAAATCTTTTACATACTTTACAAATGTTCCAGTACTAAGCGGGACTCAAAGTAAATATGGATAAAACAGAAGCGAGATGGGTGGGTTCCAAAATAGGTAAAGAGGATGGTGACCTGCCAGTGAGATGGACCAAAAAAGAATTCAAAACATTAGGAATTACATTTTACCCGACAGAAAACGACACTTCTGAACACAATATAAAAGACAGAATTAAGAAAATGAAATCAATGTTTACATCATGGGAAAAAAGGAATCTTACACTTACTGGAAGAAATCTTATTGTTAAACAATAGGGCTCTCACAGTTGCTTTATTGCATGTCTATGTTCCACATACCAGAAAAATACCTTGTCCAGGCAAAAAAATTAATAAATGAATTTATTTGGTGTGGAAAACCACCACAGATAAAATATAATGTAATGATTAAGAAAATTAAAGATGGAGGCATGAAAGTGATTGATTTACAGACACACGATAAGGCGTTAAAACTAAGTTGGATAAAGCGTATTATGGCAAATTCGGTCCCCGCATTAGAAATGTTTGTAAATGCATATTTAGGAAAAGATATGATGTCCTTAAAAGATATAATTTTAAGCAGATGTTCCTTCAAAGTACCACCTCTTCTCCCGCTGTTTTATAAAGACATTTTTATCGCTCTAAAAGACCTTAAAACACGTACTGCTCCTACAGGCACTGAAGACATAATTCGTGAAATTATCTGGTATAACTCTTACATCTATGTGTCACCAAAGGGAAAAACTATATTTTCTTCGCATTGGTATGGAAAAGGAGTATGTTTTATATGATGTTTATGATAATAAAGGACAAATCTTATCTATGCATCAGCTGAAGTTAAGATATAATTTAAATACAAATTTCTTAAAATACCATTCTATCGTCCGTCTTATACCAAAGAACTCGAAAACTTTGTTGCAAACCGATGTTGATGTCTGGCAAAGTACATTCAATGAAATAGATATCACGATAAAATTACCATACTCTGGGCATTTATCATACTCTGAATTTAAATGAAAATCATATTATAACAATTTAATTAAACTAAAATACGAAGAAACGACAGCATTAAGGGTCTGGAATAAGAGTCAGCTAATTACAGAACAGGAATTCAATTCCTCTATATGTTTTCCAAAAAAGTTTATAGAATCTGTTGAGTTGCAGGACTTCAATTTCAAATTTTTGCCTAGAGTGATTCCTTTCAAAGCCAGACTTTACCGCATGAAACTTGAGGATAATCCACATTGTGACTATTGCAAAGTTGAAATTGATACTATGGAACATAGATTTTTCTCATGTAAGTGCTTACAGTTGTTCTGGAGAAAATTTCGTAAAATTTGGATCCCATTGGTAAATGATACAGACTTTTTAATAACATGTAAAGTCGTTATGTTTGGCGACTATGGGGAAAAGGAGAAGAAATACGATGAATATTTAAACTATCTATTAATTTATGCTAAATATTTTATACACAGGCAAAAATGCTTGAAATCAAATATTTTAATTCAAGAATACATTGAATGTGTTCTTGATGAACTAAGTTTAAAGAAATTAATGCTTAGAAATAAAGGTCTTGGTACCTTATACGAGGAGAGATGGAAGGATCTTTTTATCCATCTGTCCTCGAAATGTTGGGAACGTATATAGATAAAAGTAACAATGTCAGCTTTCTATGAATTGCAAGTTTCACCATTTGATGTTTATTGCCTCTAGATATGGATATATGTATACTGCATACATTTGTGTGTTTATGTACGAATACAAGGTTAAAAACCCATGGCAGCTTGGTTATGTATATGTAAATGTTATAACTTATATGACTTACAGTACATAAATGTATTAAGTGCTGTTGTATTATTTGTTACTACTATAATTATCATTATTATTAAAGTTCGCCGATGATGAAAACACTTAATTCGATCCTATTATATATTGAGATTTTATTCTGAGGGGGGAAAAAAGAAAAGAAAAAAAAAACCTGATCATATGTACGCAATTGAAGGAAACAACAATTTTATGTCTTCTGGACAGTTCGCAATATAAAGATCCAAAACACAAAAATTAGAAATCTACCTTCTTATGAATGTAAGCCCGCACCATTCACTTGTTCGGCAAATATTCCAAGGTTCATTCGTGCATAAGTGACTGCACATTTGTGAATATTATTTGACGACGTTCCTGGATCCGTTTCATTTTCCGGATCCACAAAAAAATCTAATAGATTCTTCATTTTTCCGTTCTCGAAATGCCCTAAAATTTCATGAGATTCCGTTCATGACTGTGAGAGTTATGTTGTGAACAAACAGACACACACACACACTAACAATAATGAATGCATACTCTCCGGGCGGAGGCAATTTGTTATTAACAACAGGGGCAGTGATTTAGACATAAAATTGACACGTCTAATTAAGTGACGGTAGAAATATTTATTGTCAATAAGTACATTGTATATGTAAAATGACAAGCCAATGGAAAGCTAATTGAAATTTGCTGTCACAAAGTACAGTGGTTCACATGTTGGGTAATTATGTTAAACGTATAAGTGGGAAGCTTTTATTTTGATTAGTGTTACTTCATATCAGGTAATAAATTATTCCATATCATGTCTGATTTTTTATCAGTTAATTTTATTTACAACCTCTTTGTATTCACTCAAGACACATTAAATGCCTAAATAAGATTAAGAAACCCGCACTTAGGTCGACAGAATTATCTTCGAGAACGTGTCAAGAAAATACAAAGAAAGAGGGGCCATCTTTCCATTCGATTACTAAAACTACAAGCAATATACCGAGTGCAGTTCCTTATTTTTGTGCGTGGAGACCTGATACCAGACTTATTACCTTCTACGAAGTTATTTTCTCAGAGAATTACATTTCGCCATTGCTTTAGGACTTCACTAATTTAATTGCATAGAAAGTGTGCTGTTGTGAAAAAATGGGAGGAAGTGTTGTATTCTGAATATCAACTCGAAAAATTATGGGGAAAAAATTCGTAGGTTCCCCAGAATAATGACTGCATAATTTTGTTGGTACGTTCTAAGAAAGTAGGGTTACAACCCATAAGGATTGTTTAGAGTTGATCCAGTGGAGAACCCTTAGATGTTCCAGGTAGAACCTTCTATTCAGGGTGTTTCATGGACCCCTCTCCGGGGGTTCTGTGGGGAACCCTAAGGGTTCTATATGTAACCCTGATAAAGGGTTCTTCTAAGAACCCAACCGCAGGAGTCTTCCTGGAACTATTTGTTCAAGAAAGGTTCTAGAGTATATATATATACATATAATATATATATATATATATATTTATATAAATCACAGGAGTCAAGTGGCTTTACATGGTTGTGGCTACCTTAGTTTTCATGCTGTATGTATGATAAATGCAACAATCATCAGGCCACATGTATTTGCAATCAGAGAAACAGAATTTAAGTATTTTGTTAAAGTGAGTTACCGGTATCAGTAAGGGAGGGACATTAAGCTGACAGTGGGTCACACACATAATACTAGCAATTTGTCATGACAATATTAATGACAGATATGACAGCGGATAAAACAGGATGCTCAATAACAATTTTTAGTTTATCACAATTATATATATATATATATATATATATATATATATATATATATATGATTTTGGGGTCAGACTTACTTAAATATATGTATATATTATAAATGTAGTCTGGGATGTCACATTAAATTATGAATAAATTTTGATTGATAATATGAAAAAAAACTCTTAACAGTATTTCTCAATGTAAGTGGGTAATTGCAAGGTCCACAGCTTAAAATCATACTTGTAACTTAGTTTTAGCCTGTCAGTATGATAAACCCTTCCAGATGAAATGAAAACACGTAGTTAAGGAAACACTTTGGTTTATTTAGTTTTAAAGATCCAATTGTGAAAAATGTGCAACAGCCAAAAAGCATTAGCATATGCTTGTACCTAAATAATATATTTTGGCATCTGTGATACTGAGTCAGTGAACAGGTCCCACAGTTTTCTCTCATCCGCACACAAAGCGTTTCAACAAGAATGAACCTTAAGGGGTCCCAAGTGTGGTATAAATCACAACACAATTCTCTGTCTGTTATTGGCAATTCGAGAGAAAAAATGTCATTAAGTATATTACAATTGTATTGTGTATCGACATAGTTATTTTACAGACATAATACCTTTCTTGCACATGAATACATGGGATGGGATGAGAAAATGTAGTGGGATCCTTGCATTCACTCGTTTAAGTATATATATATATATATATATATATATATATATATATATATATATATATAACATACATTATTCTTCAGGCAGCGTATAGTGTCATCTTTAAATATACTTCAAGGAAAAAGGGACTCCACCAAACTTGATCTGTTAGGATAAAGTTTGCGGTCAACGACTCAGTTCATTCAAGCTGACAGGCCTAGAAGAAATAAACATTCAATAGATGCTTTATCAACTTTGTTTAAAATCAAGTAGATTACACAATGCAGAACTCCCGGGGCGAGTCTGCAGTGACATGTCGATATAAAAACAAGTTAGACTTGAATATAATGTTCAAGAAGCGTACCAAACTAATAGATCAGATATAGACGATGGTCAAAACAAACTAGAAATCACTGAAGGCTGGTTTCTGTTTTGATCAATGATCACAGACAGGAGCTAGACAAAAAATATCCGGTGGGAGTTCATTTTTTCCAACAAGACTCATGTCTTTTCACTTTGATTTCCTGGTGTGTCGATCATTCACCTTCCTCGAGCGGGGAAAACAACCGAAGCGTCTGTTCAAATTGTCTATACTGTA
The DNA here is from genome assembly GCA_026874595.1 of Sipunculus nudus. Taxonomy (NCBI): domain Eukaryota; kingdom Metazoa; phylum Annelida; class Sipuncula; order Golfingiida; family Sipunculidae; genus Sipunculus; species Sipunculus nudus. The sequence continues at coordinate 15,104,717 of CM049321.1, forward strand.
AATACCTGTTGCCTGCAACTTGAAAACAATCAATCTCAGATGAGAGTTCATTGCTCTTATCGCAAGAAAACATTTTGACACGAAATACAAGGCTTTGATGACAGGGTATTAATGACTTTATCGGAGCGTCAACAAACTCTTCTGGTTTCCTTGCTTCTTAATACATCGAAACAATACAATTTGTTATTCTACTCTAATATATAAAAAATAATGTAATTATTATAATAATTGTAATAAATTTCTTTTTTTTAAGTAAATTGAAAGAGTTGTAAATTATTTTAAAACATTTGAAGGCCCAGTACTAAAAAGAACTTAGTATACAGAAATAAAAGGTTCCCCATTTAACTTTGTGAAGTAATAAATTATTTTTGTTGATTCATCATGTATTCATTTAGACAGACCAATATATGCAAAGGCAGATCCAGACGGGGGCCAGGGGGTTCAGACCATACAGTACATACTATCTCGTACGTACGACTTGTTATCTCGTACGTACGACATATTATCTCGTACGTACGACATACTATCTCGTACGTACGACATAATATCTCGTACGTACGACATATTATCTCGTACGTACGACATACTATCTCGTACGTACGACATAATAAATCTTACGGATCTGTTTCACAGACTACACAACAGACCAACTGATATATGTATAAGCAATATATATATATATATATGTGTGTGTGTGTGTGTGTTAGATAATGTATGTTCTCCACCTCCTTGCAAACAGTTTGAACACCGTTGAAACGAACGTATATATATATATAAATATTTCTTTATTTATTTATATATACTATATATTTAAATGCTATTCGATTATATCATTTTTCTGTGTCTGGGTTTCTGAAATATTTTAAGGAAGCGAAATATATCAAGTCGTTGTCTGCAGGTCATATACAGAACTTTCATTTTTAGATAGGTGATTAATTCTGTTGGTAGCGTATGATGTTAAAAAGGATGAGCCTGTCATAGTGTTAATAAAAAAAATATTGCCTTTGCCAAATTGAAAACAAGAGGACAGCTACCAAATAGCCTAATTTTTAGTGTTTGAGTATTGTGCAGTTTTCTAATATTCATTATTGATAAAAAAATTAGATTTATGATATAACGCACGGTGTAGTGGATCGTTAAAAATATTTAATGTATATACAACCATTTATATAATATGTGGGTAGCGGAACAGTCCACAACCCATTTTATGCGGTACATATAATTTAATTTTTTATTTTAATTAAATAAAAAAAATATTATAGACTATAGCTCATAGACATTTGATTAATCTGTGAAAGAAGAATACAAAATATAATACATGTCTTTTTGTTAATATGTCAGGCTGAAGTGGTGGTAAAGCCTACACCTCAGATCGGTTTGACTTGCGGATAAGTATAAAATCTTATATGTGGTACATGTACGTGTAACTTGTCCTACTACTGTAGACAACATGAAGTTAAACTTATGGGATCAAGCACTCCGTTTCATAATTAATATAGGAATCATTAACCTCTCCTTATTGGCATCTCTGTATTACAGACATCTCTATAAGTGACACTTATGGTTCATATTCATTTGCAATAATATGTGTATTGTCTCACGTTATTAACTCATTTTGGGTGAAAACGAAAGTTGTCCAGCAAATCCATGCCGACACACGAGCTTTGTAACTCCTGGTTTTATACGTTGTCATGGTTCTGTCTGTGAGTTAACACAGTCCTCGTGTGTCTGTTTACAATTACAAGACCGCTTGACTAGCGGCAAGATCTTAGTTGAGCACACGCGAAAATTATAAAAAAGAGAACAAACATGAAAAAAAGAAACACCCGGAGAAGCTAGAAAACATTGGCACTTGTGCATGGTCCCATTTCTAAATTCTATTTCCATATTCAATTTGCTATATAAGCATAGGAGTCCCTCGCAAGTGACAACAACATAGCTGTGTCCCCTTGCACATGTGGGATATTTTATCTTGTCAAACAAGAACAAAAACTGATAGACATTATACGTATTACTAATGACATTAATAGTATCCACCAGCTCGACCATTCTAACACAGCGCTGGCAATATCTCCCGAGGTTTTCAGTCTTTTCACACACACGCACAAATACATACAAACATATATATATATATATATATATTTATATATATATATATATATATAGAGAGAGAGAGAGAGAGAGAGAGAGACAGACAGACAGACAGACAGAGAGAAGAGGATTGTAGTGGAGATTAAAATCCGTGAAGAGTGAACCTATTTACCTTTCACATACCAGGTATATTAAGTATAAATGAAATACAGTGTAGTCTCCTTAAAGTATTACGGTTTCTTTCAATATTTCGTTCTAAAACCGATTGCTAAATCCGTTACACAAGTTGAAAAGAGCTTGCCCCGGACGCGATCAACGACGAAAAACAAACACAGCGCTCACGCCACCTGGTGGTGGTACAGCCCAACTTCACAAATCAAGGGTTTTCAAGTTTCTCGCGGTGTTTATACATTCATGTTTGTTCTCTTTTTCATAATTGACGCGACCAAGATCTTTCCTCTGGTCACGAGGTCTTGTAATGGTAAACAGACACACCTGGACTGTATTTACTCACACACAAAACCATGACAACGTATAAAACTGGTTAACAGGAGATATTAAACCCGAAATATTTTTTGTCACAAATTGATCTCACGTCCATGCATCATTATTTATTTCAAAATGATTATTATTATAAAATGGGTTGTTTACTGTTCAGCTACCCACTAATCATATATTAATGGCTGTATATGCATTCAATATTTTAAACGATCCACTACACTGTGCGTTATATTATAGTTCCTAGACAGATCAATTTAGAATATAAGAAACCTGCCCCACAAATATCCTTTCTCAAACACTTACAGTAAGGCTGTTTGGTAACTGTAACTCTTGTCCGAACCTTTCTTCTCCAAAAAATAGTTTCAATTTGGCAAAGGCAATATTTTTTCTTATCATCATTATGACAGGTTCCCTATTATAGCACCATACGCAACTGAATTTAATCACCTATCTAAAAATGAGAGTTCTGTGTATGACTGGTAGCCAATGTAGATTATATGTCGTACGTACGAGATAGTATGTCGTACGTACGAGATAATATGTCGTACGTACGAGATAATATGTCGTACGTACGAGATAGTATGTCGTACGTACGAGATAGTATGTCGTACGTACGAGATAATATGTCGTACGTACGAGATAATATGTCGTACGTACGAGATAGTATGTCGTACGTACGAGATACTATGTCGTACGTACGAGATACTATGTCGTACGTACGAGATAAATAATTTATTTTTTTTTTACTAGGTGGCAGCAATACGCTTCTGTAAGGAATAACTACTTCAGGCAAAATAAAATATTTTTTAACCATTACGTGACCATGTCACTGGCTTCACAAATATAGACTCAAATTTTCATTTAAGAAAAAAAAACAGCAAAAAACAAGCAAATTCGTGGAATTATTGTCCCCCGCTTTGGGATCTTGTTTTTTCATGCTTGATAAAGGACGGATAGACAGAGTGACAGACAGACAGATAGAAGCCAGACACTCCAAAACGAATCCCAACCAGGGTATGCATGAGAGCAATCACTGACTAAAGTTTGAGTGAAATCAGATAATATTTAGGAAAGTTATCGCATGGAAATGAAAACCTGACAGGCAGACAGAAAAAGTGACTGACATACAGACGGACAGAAGCCAGACACTCCAAATAAGATTAGCATGAGAGCAATCACTGACCAAAATTTGAGTGAAATCAGATAATATTTAGGAAAGTTATCGCACGGAAACGAGAACCTGACAGACAGACAGACAACATGACAGACAGACAGACAGAAGCCAGACACTCCGAAACCAATTCCAACCAAAGTATGCATGAGAGCAATCACTGACCCGAATTTGAATGAAATCGGATAATATTTAGGAAAGTTATCGCACGGGAACGAAAACCTGACAGACAGACAGACAAAGTGACAGGCAGACAGACAGACAGAAGCCAGACACTTCAAAACCAATCCCAAACAAAGTATGCATGAGAGCAATCACTGCCCAATATTTGAATGAAATCGGAAAATATTTAGGAAAGTTATCGCATGGAAACAAAAACCTGACAGACAGACAGACAAAATGACAGACAGACAAAAGCCAGACACTCCAAAACCAATCCCTACCAAGGAATGCATAAAAGTAATCACTGACCCAAATTTGGATGATATCGGATAATATTTAGGAAAGTTATCTCACGGAAACGAAACTTGACGGACGGACAGAGAGACAGACAGACAGACGGACAGACAGACAGACAAACCCATAACAATGTCCCCCGCATCCGCGGAGCGGGGGACAAAAAGTTGTTTGATAATATTGAGAATGGATGAATCTAATGATTAAAAAAGGAAAGAAAAAAAAAAAAAAAAAAAACCCTCAGACGAATGCGCGCTAAACAGGTGATTTATTACATTGTTTTCAGAGAGTTATGGTGTACAAGGTGTTCGATGTGTCCATAAGGTATAAGAACTACGAGCTCGCTTCGAGGAGGGATTCAGGAGATGAAGAAATACAGAACGAGTAGCGATGTGCTACGTTCGAGGCAACTAAAGAATACACATTAGGAAGTAAAGTACAGAATCAAATATGTCGGGTTTAGAAATAAAATCCATGTTCTGTCCTTCTCTGTCATATCTTATGTGTCAGCTGGGTGTGTCTGGTAACTGATTAAAAAGAAACATCTACCAAAATATTTTTATTCAATTTCCTCAGTGTACGACCTTACAGAGATTTTCGTTATATGAGCAGGATATCGCCTAATAACATTCAGACACACAAACATTTTGGGTCCGTGTCAGTTTCAAGGGATGTTAATTTCAACTCACTCTTCCATTTAGTTGCACGTTGACCAGGGCACGCACAGGATTTTTTTTGTTAAAGGGGGGGGGGGGGGGGGGGGGGGTCACACTTGAATGCGAGGAGAGTGGGAAGCTTTTCCCCAGGTGAATTGATTAAAAAATGCATTCGGACAAGTTTAGTCACATGTTAATGTTAAGATACACAAAAGACCAATGACCATGGTTTATTGCATACAAGCCTATAAACCAGGGAAACATTTACCCTCTCTGAGATTGTGTGAATAAGTCTGTAAATTTTTTTTCGGCATTCTATTTTTCTCAATCAATACATATATACATGCTGTACATAGGCGCAAAAGGTAAGCTGACTCATACGTTTGTTCAAAAACCCACAAGGAAGCTTGCCCAGGTCACGGGTAAAATGTTGTTAAATTGTTTTAAAATATAAAGCCACAGTTTCTACTGGTTTTTGCCAATGCATGGAATCAGGCCCACTTCGCGGTAGGGGTGACAATCACTGACGTTTGGTAATGTGTCTATTCGGTCAAATTATTAAGATTAATTAAAATTCAGTGATGCTTGAGTAGAAAGGAATGGATATAATTTATTCAGTTTTTTTGAGGTAATATGTTGACGCTCTGAATGTGACTTTAAAGCTACGTTTCCATAAGCGAGAACGCGAGAGCGAGCACGAATATGTGTCCTGGTCCGTTCGCGGATTGATTTCCACAAGACAACGAGACACGCGATTTCTAGTCTTTTCAGCACAATTACTTTGAAGATGTTGTTATTGTAATTTGTTAATTTGTTAGATTTTTACAGGAGAGCATGAATATTAGCCAATGGCTGCTTTGTAATTCTGTTAAAATAAATATGTTGAAATCAAGAAATTTAGGTTTCATTTGGTAGTAAACTTACTGAAGTGAATATTTTTAAAAATAAAGGCATGTTCCAATCTGTATTTATCTGAAAAAAAAAATGAATATGTCGATCGACGTATTTAAAGTTAGCCTTCTGTCCTTCTACCTCACATGTTATTAATCATTTAATGTCATTATGTAAGAGAGAGGTATAAACAGTAAATCGTCTTTTTATCTATAAATTCTACCAATCTCTCCACATCATTATCAATGAATATCATCTGTGTCTTCAGCATGCTGGCTTTGCTTTATGCACGTGTTGTAAACAAAGGGATGCCCTCCCTCCCTGACGTAATTTTAAGGAATTCCCACGCGAATGCCGCGCAACACACCCCTGCATCGCTTCCCGCTCTCGCGCTCACTGACTTGCATATGGAAACGCTCTAGTGATATTATCATAGAAGAAATTTATATCGCGTTCGCTTTTATGGAAATGCAGCTTTAGTTAGATAGTTTTGGAGCGTGGTGGCGTGGTGGCCGCAGGGTCGTGGGTTCGCGTTTCGTTCTGACCGCCTTCTCCGCTAAGACTCCTAGGCAAAGTCTTTACCACAAGGGTGCGCTCTCTCGATCCAGGAGTGAATGGGTACTGGTTATTGGAGGAAGGCAAATGTAAAACGATTAGCCTTCTAGCGCCTGATATGACAGCTTGGGTTATATGCTCCACAGGGAGCAGAGAAAAGCTACAAGAATGAACAGGCCCATAAAACCAGGAAGGCAAAGTGTAAAGTCGGGTGAAACTGACATCATCGGTGATATCAGACTATAAACCCCCACCTTTAACTTTACCTTATAAACCACGGCGGGGATTTAACACCACACGCTGACGTTACCTGAACCAACCACAGAGGACTGTCATACTGTCATAGCCACTAGAGTCCTAAACTGTTACTAAATTGAAACAGTTGCCTTACCAATACAACTTTGTGATGCAAAAGGATTAGGCACTCTCTGACAACTAACGATATTTTGGTGCCACTTCAAAATTTGTTAAACAGATTTATTTATTTATTTATTTTTTTTTTGGTGGGGGGGGGGGGGGCGCCTGTTTCACAAGTGTAAATCACACATTAATGTTTTACCTTTTTCAATTACGTTGGAACCTACGCGACCGATTCATCTTCTTACGGTCAAGGACGCCAGCCGGGAAAATGGAAATAACAAGATGTGTTATTCCGCTGCTATGGGAATAGTAGTTGAGAAAATGTCCGGAGCAAGAATGGGGCAGATATCACAGAAACGCGTTGGTTTTATGAGTATTTAGCTCATTTTAGTGTGTTTCTTTCAGCCAACGAACATGATTTTACAGTTCACCCCTCTTCGTTTGTCTATGTGTTTGCATGTGATCGCTCATGAGATTACTCGCACAATCATGAACGGAATCTCATGGAATTTCCAAGGGCCAAGAAATGGGCCAAGAACTAATCGATTATATTTTTGTGTGGAACGGCCAACACCCAATATTAATCTATATTTTACCTGAAATAAACAACTTCTAGAGTCTGACAAAACTAGATTCCTCTATATTTGTATGTATGTATATATATATATATATATATATATATATATATATATATAAAACTCAAATATATTTATGTATGTACGTGGAAATGTTTGTGTGTATTAAAATGTCTGGCTGGTCTGCATTTGTCTACTTTCCTCTACTTTTATATACGTATTTGGTGAGTGGTAAAACGCTCGGCTCTCTCCGCTGGCGACTCGAGTTTGATTCCAGGCGTGGCTGTGAGAGTGGGTTGTTGTGGCCCGTATTTTAAAACATCTCGACTTACGAGAATCTACCTATGCAAGGGTTTAATTCATTGATTTTAGCTCAGCCTTTAACACTATCTTTGCCGATAAATTAATCGGAAAACTAACAGAACTGGAATTCAATTTTAACATCCTATGGATCCTAGACTTTTTAACAAATGTGCCTCAAGTGGTTAAGATTGGTAACATTATATTCCGAAGAACTGGTCTTAAACACACGAGTAGCCCAATGTTATGTGCTTTCACCAAAGCTCTACTCTCTATTCACCTATGACTGGGTCTCTACTTCTGATGATTGCCTCATTGTACAGATTGCAGATGACACAACAGTTTCTGGGCTAATACGGGAAATAACGAAAGTGTTTACCTCAATGAAGTTAACTTCGTGGTGTTCTGAAAATAATCTGGTGTTAAAAAAAACCAAGGAGATGATAAATGATTTTAGATATAAGAAAACTAAAATATTACCCTTAGTAATTGACGGCTGCGAGGTTGAAATCGTTGACTGTTTCAAATTTTTAGGAATTTTTATTTCTTTTGTTTGAAGTGAGCCGAAAATCTTAATTACTGCGTAAAGAAGGCACAACAACATTTATTCTTTCCAAGGAACCTAAAAGATTTCGGGCTCAGTCAACCGATGCTACTAAAATTTTGTCAGGCAACCGGCTTCTGTGGCTCAGGGGTAGAGCGCAGGACTCAAAGCCGTGAGTTCAAATCTCAGCCGAGGCGGTGAGTTTTTTCACGGTCGACCCCAGCCAGGATGAGCGCTCTGCAGGCTTAATGGGAAGGCCGTGCCCAACGGCCGTGTTTCACTTGCAAACGAGTGTGCCTTTCGAGGGAACCTCGGTGGTATGACCCAGCAATGGGGACGATTACACACCCAGGGTCCGCAGGTTCAGTAGTTAACTAGCCTGGTTAACACCAGGATATAAAATGAGAGGAAGCGTGTTATACTGCCCTGCCACGTAGACCGAAACCGGAATGGAATTCTGCAGATGTACATATATGTAGTTAAGTAAGCATTTAAAAATGGAGGCGGTTACCTCCACCAAAAAATATATTAAAAAAAGCTTTGTCAGGCGGTAATTCAGGGTTTCCTGACGTTTTCAGTCACTGTATGGGGAGGCAGTGTCACTGTCGAGGTAAGGAACCGTCTTTGGAGGGTAGTTAGAACAGCTGAGAGGATCATTTGGGTTCCTTTACCCACTGTTGACTCAATATCTCAAACACGATTGTTGACGAAAGCAAACGATATTATAGAAGACTATGGTCATCCGCGTCGCACTATTTGTTTGAAAATAATGAAATCGGGGGTTGCTATAGCTCGCTGTCGGACAGTTTCAAAAGGACTCAAACTAGCAGATACGCGTCGGCCGTGCTGGCAATTAAATATATCACCTGCGGTACAAAAACCTAGTCAAACATTTTAAGTCATACGTCTTTTTCATACACAATTCTATTTTATTATTTCTTGTTTAATGTGTTTTGTTTAAGCAAGCCAGTCAAGCCAAATACTATTGTATGTAATGAATTTATAACATATATCTAGCAATAAACTATATCTTGTCTTTTCTTATCCAAGGCCGGTAGTTTTCTCCGGATCCTCCGATTTCCTTAACCCTTATCGGCTACCGAGCGCAAACATCCGAGCCATAGAGAGTGCCTCGTAATAATTATTATAACAAGTTTTGTAAAATTATGTAAAACAAATAAAGTTTATATCAAATAAAGTTTATATTATATTTGGTGAATCTTTTAGAAATAATAGATGTATTTAAACATATGTTAGTATCTGGTCATTGGGCATGACAATGGAACAAACTGTTTAAAGATAGATAGTTTAGATAGTTTATTTTTTATATAGCGCTAATCATCAGAAAAAGATCTCTACTGCGCTAGTTATACAATAGACCATGATATTAGACAAATGCACATGATTTATGACCAGTAAAACCTAGCATAGAATTTATAAATATCTAAATTCAGGAATAGTTTTAAATTGAATGTCTTCAGATCGGACTTAAAACGTTCATAATTATCCACGAGTCTCAGATGCACTGGTAGGTTGTTCCACGATATAGGAGATGCGTATCGAAATGACCTACAACCAAGTGTGTTTAACATGTAAAATAAAATATTCTTTCTTCAAGAATACACACAAAGCATTTTGTAAATAATATAGAAAGGAAAAACAAGGAATTTTATATACATATTAACAGAGGAGTTCCTTCAGTTATAATGGCTTTTATAATACATATGCTGCATATTTAAACAGACCTACAATACTACCTTTAGCTGTATTCATATATACCTGGAACAAAGTGTGTAAATTGAACTTCTAGTGGCAAGAGACTCGGTCTATTAAGTGAAGGCGTAACTCAAACAATTCTTCATGTTTGAAATGTCAGGCAGATTAAAAATCTAATGTACTAATCCTTTTGCCAAATAAAATAAAATAAGACTAAAACAAGATACATATAAAATAAGACTTGCTCATATAAGATAATTCAAGGTTCAAGAAAGATCTTAGCCAAAGGATTCCTTCTTATCTGAATTTTATCCCATGTAAAAGGGAAATTCGAGAACAAAAATATAATAGAAAAAGAAGTAAGCATTTGGGACATACATGCAATATACAATAAAACGACTCCGACAATGGATGAGTGAAAAGGCCTAGGGGTTTGCTGACACGGATCTTGAAATATTGAAATTTATCCCGGTGTACACATGGATATGACAATGAACAGATGATTCAGATCATGACCTACTCAGCGTATCTGGTTTGACAAAGGTGGCTCTGAACCTAGGGACAAAAACGAGCCGAAGGATTCCATTACCTACTTGATGATATCAAAGGAACGACGACAAAGGCTAACAGGACCGCATGTGGGTCAAAGGCTACCTGAAAGGTTTTGCCTCAAGACCTTCGAGATTAATACCTCATTCATGATCATGTCAGGTTTCAATTTTTTTAAAGCTGTACGCTGTGTATTTTTAATATTAAGCTCTTAAGAAAATTGAATGTGTCTACACGCAAGTTACGCAACATATTAACAGACTAAAAACAAGATAGGGTGTTTGACATATGAAGTCAACAAATTGGTTATATTGCAGATGAATAAGTTCAAGACCAAGTTGATCACGTTTAAATGTTAATATCATTGAATATCGTTGCCATCTGACAAATCAATGGATTATAACATTAAGTAAAAAAATCCTTCTGATGTCATCGTTGGTTACATTGTATGTATTCCGGGCCAATGTTTCTACTTCCTGGGCAAAACCTTCTTTTCCTCTTGGTCTCAAAAGTGTCTTACGCACTTCATTACACAGAACTTTTCATAGGCTTTATCTTAACGAGGATGGTATAATTTAAATAAGCTGACCAATTAGTGTGAATGCTACACCAAAACAGTCATTGAAATAGGATGGCTTATATTTAGGCATAAAATAATATCGCAAATTACTGTTTAGCAGAAAATTAAGGTGTCACTATAACTTAAGTTCATAAAATACAGAAAAGTCTACTTATTATCATGTCGCCAATGCATACTTAAATTACGAGAATAAACGGAATGTGGTATTATATGGGCGATAACAACGATGTCCTTTTTTCGGGTCACATATGATGCGTCATATCTAACATGGTATTAAATATATCGACTATAAAGTCGAAACTGCCAACGGGTTCAAGCATGATAGTAAACGGGATTCGTATTTATGTAATAACTGATATGACACTAAGCTGGCTTGACTTTATATAAATTATGCTATTCTGTCTACTGGCCTTACCGGACCTTTACAAGACATGCCATAGATAGCCGTGACGCGAGATGACCAGGCGTGGTAATGACAGACCTTAATATCATTAATTCCTCTTGGAATGAAAAGGGATATAAACTGTCAAACAGAAAACTCCTCATGGAGTAGAAGACCTTGTACAGCTTGATATGACGTTAGAAACAGAAGTCGCCGGTGTCCTCTCAGTTTTTTTCATAATGTATTTTTCCAGTTATCCCAGATTTACCTCTTTCCATTCCCCGTACGGAATTATACTTCCAACAATGCAAATTCTAAGGTTAAAATCCCCTCTGTATTGACACCCATGTAGACGGATATAGAATTGACAGGTGTAAAGGCCTTTTGCTGAAAGAAAATCTTATAATAAACTTCAATGCCCCATTCAGATCAGTGCAGACTAAAAGTTATGGATTCTGTAGCGGAAATAATCTCAAGTAAATGCAGTCCTGTTACCATCTTAGGAAGTGAACACATAAGGCGGAGAGGTAATTGGTCCCTCTCTTTTTTTTAATATAATATTTGAGCAAGCGACTCTTATGGATATCATCGGAAAATTAAAATCTGATGTAAGAGTGTCACAAAAGTAAGTGTTTATGCTTAATGTTTATATATAAATGTATTTAATAAACAACAATTTCTAATCAGTCGTTTGCATTTCAAAGAAAACTAGAAAGCTCTTACAAAGAGCATATATCCTTGAACTTGTTTACCCACACGCCCGCCCTAAACTTTCTAGAAACAACACCATTGAAGGTTGAAATATCTGAAATCATTAATGTGACATTGACAACAAATATAATAGGTAACAAGGAAATGGTAGAATGCTGACTGCCCGTTCTTCCATGACAGTTTGTTAAAATTAGTTTAGAACATGTCGATATATTGTGTTGTAATTATGTCAAATAGCTGTCATTTTTTACAGGATTGGACTGATTTATGATGAATTTAACGAATAGTCGAGAGCTGTTTGGGGAAGAGAATGTTAAGGGACTAATGGCCTGACTAGATGCCTCGACTAAGAAATGAAAGTAAAATAGTCTAAGATCAGTGATGCCTATTGAAGAGTAGGTAAGAAAACCAATAGCAAGGCCAAGATAACAGGAGAATAGAGGGTTATGGGGACGTAAAAGTGGAAAACAGCAGCTTTTAAGGTAGAAGAGGTAGCAAAACTCCTGTACCTAAAGTCTATCCAAACGTTGTTTCATATTAATCAATAGACCACTAAAAGTATACATTATTTTACATCTGGTACAGTGTTCTTTCTTATGGTATATATCGTTTTAAACTTTCCATTCATTTTAACATGATATTGTTACATTAAAAAATAGTTTTTGATAAATATATTATTTTAAGCACTTCTTAGTGTACTTATATTGAACTACATGACAATTTTTGAAAGGTTTTAATTCTAGAATCCTGTCTTACGACCATTAGACATTAATATAATGACACTGTCATTGCTCTTACATTCGATCATTTTGTAGGATGACAACTATGGCCTTAGAAATATAACCCTCGGATGACAAATACTCATTTAACTTAGGAAAAGTATGTGGTTTTTTGTCCACAAATGCAGTAGTAAACGTGATCAAATATAGGGATAAAACGACATATTTTTGTAGATGTTTTAAGAAAATACAAACTAATCCTTTGCATGTACTCTAAATACTATAGTAAACATTTCCGCTAAAGAAATCCACCGAAAGAGGTGACAAAATTCTTCAGATGTTGTATTGAAGAAAACACGAGATGGAAACAATGTGCCACAGAAATGTAATTAATTTCGCCACTTCTATCCGACCAGGTAAATAAGATCTTGACAAGGAACACATAAATAAAATATTATTATGTTAAAGGCCTCTCATGTCCATGTAATGTATTGATTTTCATGTTAATGAATGGCTGGGATTGTATTCATTATAAAATTCATTTTCGCAATATTCAGCGAGTAACACTTTGGAACACTTTCAACAAAATTTGTTAAATCTTTGCAAGGAAGACAAAGTAATTCCAAAGATTTCCGCTGAAACAGAAATGCAATATACAGCCCTATAATTTACTTATCGGGAAATAATAACTCCGGAGACTAGCTTTTATTTGTATGTGGTATGTTGCTTCTTTGTACATTAATTGAATAGACTGGTTTTTGTATGACAAGTTAGCTTTTATTTTATAGTGTAGGACATTTTGTCATGTCCACAAAAGGCTAAAATGACAGTGTTACATCTTTTTATTTGAACACGTAAAATATCTGGGAAGGGACACAAAGTAATTCAAAAGGCATTCCGCTGAGACGCAAATGCAATATACGGAGTAATAATTTACTTAACGGAACAGAGTTACCCCAGGGATCAGCTTTAATTTGTATGTGGTTTGTTGTCTCTATGTACGTTAATTTGAGTACATTGCTTTTCAAGTGACAGGTCAACTTTCATTTTTATCTGTTATGGCTTTTTCCTGTAAATAAAGTTTTTTCCTCGGCTTAAATGAAAGTTTTATAATCTGATTACACATTTCTTATGTCTATTGATATCCTTTTTTTTGCAGGCGGTAAATAAAAATACCATACACCAATAACACTTAAGGCCTAAAGAAATTATCTGAGGCGAAAGTGATTGTCCTTTAGAAATAAAATAAGGCACAGTAAGCCTTCCCGGTGAATGATATGGCTAACAGTTTAATACAAACAGTTACAATCTTTTCAGGTTGTAACAATATAGTCTGACTTAAAATAAAGGCCAATTGTGTGCAATCAGAAATATTTCACTGATGAAATTTAAAATATTAGTTGTAATATTGTTTTCGTCATTTCTCTAGAAAAAAATGACACAGTTGTTTTAGGGCCCCTCATGATAAACATCAGCATCAGGCATTTCAACACTTCCCAACTGCTCAAAGATTCCTTGTTTTGAGGTTACTTGAAGATGAAATGTTATATTCGCCAGGGGTCTGCGTCTACTCGTTCGAGATTTTTCCGAACTCTTTGAGATGTCCAGCTGTCCTTCGTTCAGCAGCAAAGAGCGCAGTTCACGTATTTGGAAGCACGTACCTTAAGAAAAACCAGTCGGGAAATGGCCACCATAATTTCAATAGATGGTTAGATCCAGAATCACTTCAGATATGTGTATAAATGTTCATTTATTTTAGGTGCATTAAGGACGTATTTGTTTTTATTTTATAACTGGTTAGACTTGGATTGCTTGAGAAAACATTACTCTGGATTATTCATAATATTTGAAATTTCTGGCAAGTAAAAAAGGTTGGAAATATACGAAAGTGCGTTTAATATGTTTAATATATTTTTAATATGTTTTGTGTACTGGACTGACAATGAAAATGAGCGTCTAATGAAAATCAATTCAACTAGGATTTAACCTAAAACAATAACGCATCTATCCTCGTGACCACAGAATATATTTTAAAAATAGTATGTGTCAAACATGACCACCTATCCGGAATTCAATGTTTATCACCCTTTCACACGGATAAATATAATTTAACTGAATCTGTTTGCAGTTTCTGCCCAATTCCTAAGGGCCAATTACCATTTGTAAAATTTTTAATTAGACGGAGACGAGGGTACATTTTGCTGGGAACATTAAATATTCCATATAATGTAATGCTCCCATAGATCAGGAACAGTTAAGAGAACATCTTTATAATATTATTCGACCCCAAGGATTTCTTAGTATGAACGTCTCTTATAACAGGTAGTCGACCTGCTTTATATTCCTTAAAGGGTTTGCAGACAGATATTTTTAATCAATTGTTGGCGACGTTGAAATTAAAGGAAAAATAACATGGACACCTTCCGACTATTGTTCATCTGTCTCGGAATGGAAAAAAAAGGATATCATATTTTCACAAAAACACCTCTTTTCTTGGGTCCAATTTCTATTTACTAGTGGCTCATGTGAAAACGTCTCATTTAATCGGGGAAAAATAGACACATGTTATCATTCATATTTATATGCCAGCGGGAAGTAAAAATCGGGAGACATGAGTACTACCAGTCTGTTAAGGGAGGAGCAGCGGCGGTTTAGTTTCGAGGTTGAAAAATAATAATTTACTATGTGAGTTTAATGGTAACATTAAACATAACATAAGGGGACAGAACCATTTGAATATTACTTATAGTTGGAAGGTTTTACAAAAGGACATTTAGCTATATGGATTAACGGCTCCCTCAGTATCTTCGAGCCTGACATGGAATAAGCAACTCAAATGGTTTTATAATACATATAATTTAATACTTCATTTATGCTACAAAATCTTTATCTTCTCCACAAATTATAGAAATGGAAAAAAAGGATAATAACAAATCGTAATGTAACTTTTGACGCTTTATTCTTTAAACATAATTGGCATTTGAAACCATTGGACGTGTACAGTAAAACTTCTTATGTCGAGCTGACTCTAATCGAATGCCACATGTCTGTCCCAACTCCATGCCCGAAGGTCATATTATTGCTATCATTTGATCACCATGTGTAGTACTTGAAGTAATGTTAAAATAAGTTTTTTCTCACAATTTAATAGTTCTACAGTCAAGGTTAATATGGAACAATGAAAGGTCATATATAAATGATGAAAAACTACTACAGAAGTGCATTCCTAAAATATAAGAAAAAACACAAATAGCGAAAATGTCCTCATCCATGTCCAAATATTTAATTTTATTCTTTAACTATAAATGCAGTTTCAGTTTCGCATCATAATAAAATCATATATTAAGTTGGACTAGAATAAGTTTAGAAAACAACAAAAGGACAAAGGCATCAGGCAATTGACCTTAAAATGTATAACCAAATATATAGAGACATTATTAAAACACATATCCAACGCATTTGGTCATGGAATGACTACGTCTATGCATCTTCGATCACAATTAAAAACATTCTGGTGAAGAGTTCCCTTCTTATGGTAAAATGTACGCTTTCTCGTGAATACGTAAGTATTAGAATATTTAAAGGAGCAACCGCTTATTTCCTCTGCTCCTCTTGAGGAAACACAAAAGAACGTTATCGTAATAACGGTGTGTCAATGATGCAGTCACCAGCAAAGCGGTCGCCAGATGAATGGCATGAGAGATTTGTTTCAAAGTATTCAACAGGTGAAGAATGTATTACATTTTATCTGCCAGTTTATCCAGTAATATTTTAGACATGATTCTGTGTGAAAAAAAGTGATTTGTCCGCGTATGAAGAGTATTGAACCTTCTCTTGCAAACTCTGACTCCTATTAAAATCTGTACTCGTACTATCAGTAATTAATGTATTATATGTAATGTATGTATATATCATCTGCCTTCCTCGCACGCTCTGTCGCTTACTGACTCATTCCATGACTGATTCCCTCCCTCCCTCCTGATTATATTGAATTCACCTGGACAATCCGTCTTAACTGCCGTACCGAATCCAATGTACACCTATCCATAATTTTATGATGGGTTTCGCATATTCTGTGTTTTCTCGCGAGTTCAACCGCAGTGTTTACTCCAAATCCAACGCTTACTGCAAACACGTTGATTCACTTGACTATACGTAAAACTACACATGTAAACGATCGTTAACTTCCAGAAAAAGGGGTGGAATATGTTGAATTATTAGTTCCCGTATGTCAGTTCCTAATCATCCGATACTTATAAAAGGAAGTTAGCTCCACTTTTGTCCCCAATGTTCTCTGAATCCGCGTTGCGTATGACACTATGCTATACCTGATCTTAAAGATAATTGTTCACGTAGTGACCTCGCCGATAGGAGAATAAATAACGTTTAATAAACACATCATTTTGAATGACTTTTTTAGTGGTTTCTATATTGCTTGGAGGTTACTATTGAAAAAAACGAACTGCCTTCGGCAAGAACCGAAATGCCTAGAATTTAGGGTCTGTTGTGCATATGAATAACCCCTCTGTCAGTGATGGATTTAAGTATGTTTGATCCATTCAGTGACCCACCTGCATGGTCAGTAAATGTGAAATACATGTCACTCGAGATCCCTTGGCACTCATTACTTCCATTAAGAATCTGTTGGACTCTGTTTCCTTACTTTTGGTTTACTTATGATTTTCCACCATAAATACAGCATTTATGGTCCCAACAAAACACTTGTTCCTTGGTTTGAGTGGTTTTCCACCTTACATATATCTTTCCCCCACAAAACACATTATTCCTTACTTTTAATAATTTCCCTCCTTAAATACATAATTTAAACCCCATAAAACACATTATTTAGAATTTTAAATCTCTTTTTCATCTATACCGTATACTTTTGACAATAGGTGTAAGTTGAAGTGTCATATATCACCGCACTCTCAGTAGGCCTACGAAGGGATCGATCCAGAATTATAAAAAAATTGATATGAAACCCTTAAGAAAAAGGTTGCGGCGACTGAAAAGGGGGAGGGGGCGGACTCCCTGGACCCCTCTCCCGGATTCGCTTCTGCTACGAAACGATGTATGCATTTTTTCGTTCCTTTCTATTAGCTTCATTGCCTTAATACACGTTTAATTCATCTTTCATATCTTCATCATATCGATGTATCAATTATACCTCTAGCAAAAATAATATATGTAACCGGTCAAATATCTTAGGAAATCTGAATACCCCCACGTCCAATTTCGCAAAGGTAAGCATCATCACTGACCAGGTCTTCAATTCCTTGCCAAAAACACAGCGCCATAAATATAAATGTAAAAAAAATGTGCACATATCTTAAGGAGACATCCCAGTGAAAATCTATATTTTATTTTTACTTAAGATTAAAACGTGAGCCAACATTCCTCATCTCTTTATATACCCCGCCCCAACTCCGATAAAAGCCCGGTTATGAGCTAGTAATATCATAAATTAAATGCCATAACAATACATAACGACATTATATGGATCATAATGCAGAATGAGGTATTTTAATTTTTTATACATATGTTTTAACTTCGTATTGTTCATGTCTCCTTATACACAATATCACATATAAATCATATCGGTATTACCCTGACCTATAGTCTGGCATTCTTGTTAGGCGCCTAAATGCTGAAAGCATAATAGAAAACGAAAACTCGAAGATTGTTAAATAAAAAAGTGTTAGGTCCGCTTTTCACAATAAATACCAAATGCATGTTTTGTGTTTCAGAGCCTCATGAACAAAACGAATTTATACATGATTATATAACGTATTTCTTGTCGAACATATGTTCAAATAAGAACTTAAAAAAATTAATAAAAAACCAAGAGACGGCCATTCTTGGGGAATGTAAACACAGTGCAAGAAAATGACTCCCACAATGCATGAGTTCAAGGACATATGGGTCAGCTTATATTTTTATTTTAAAAGTTATTACTCAGTGTGACCTTTCTAATATAGACTTTTAAATATTACATTAGTCAACAGCCCAAGCATAGAAATGGCAAAAAATTGAGGGGACTGGAGTCATGACCCAGTCAGCGTATTTTGTGTTAATGATTGAACTGACACAGAGCCTTCTCCCCAATGCAGAAAATTAATTTATCCTGCACGGGTTTATGTAAAAGTACCCGTGAAAGCTATCAAACCATGGGCAGTTTCATAATGATATACCTGAAAGTGTTAACCTCAGCCGATCTAGATTAATATCTTATTCATCTCAGGCTTCACTCTCCTTTGCCCTCTGATGAGTTTTTCAGACTAGACGTATTACTTATGAGTACTCTACACAAGTTATTTGATGGCTGAAAGGTCAGTACATAAGAATACGGCAAACTTCTTTGCGTAAAAGGATCAACTACCAAAGCCAACCGACAGGACATATGAAACACGAGGCAATAAATTGAAGTTGTGGGATAGGTTGTAATACTATACAACTATTGACCGAGAGAATAAAATGACCGATGGTCTATCAAAAGTAGATTACTGTATCTGGCTTCTGTACTACCGTGAAATCTGCTGTATAGAATTTTTCCTGCTACATTGTCCGAGTACAGTCAGTCTTACTTGTACATCACGCTGTAAAGTCAAGGCAGGTAACTTACGGGTTATTGATCCATTTTCGCTGCACAAGTCATGGTTTAAATACGGTTAGCTACTTGTGTGCCGTATTTCTTAAACGTCTCGTCTGCAATCGAATATGTACAGAGGCAGTCAGTCTAATCGATTATGAAAGTTAACGACCATTCATAGGTATAATTGCACAGTAATAATAAAGATAGAGCGTCTTCCGCTAAAATAAACATAGATTATTAAAATTAACTTTTTTATTGATGATGGATCATATGTTTTAACTCTTGCTGTCATTAGAAGGCATCGTCTTTCTGTTCATCATGTCACGTAATAAACCAAGATTTCAAAATTTCAATTGAAACCTTAATTTTGTCAACTTTGTTCTGCATATGTGTTTGCTTAAGACTTTCCTGTAAAAATTTTAAATTTTTGGGCTGATCTAGAAATAACATTCTGCTGTGGGAGAAATCTAGATACAGGTAATGAATTGAATAATATCGGAGACAATAATTTATGCAGTAAGGATAACAATATCCACCAAACTGCTTGCGATGATAATACATGTGTTTCTATGTCCTTCTATGATGATAATTTGAATGTTAACAATTTGTTTTCAGATGTAAATATATATTTAAAAGATGGTTTTACAAATAGTACAAATGATAACATGTTGTATCTTTGTGATTCAGATTCTCCACTTGTTGCACCATCTCTGAACCATGCACTGCACCCTAATACCCCAACCACAAACAATCAAAGGAATAAAGATAAGTCATATAAAAAAGACAAAACTTCACTTCAGTCTGAAAGTACTTTACATATAATAGCATGGAACGTACATGGTTTCAAATCTGTTTATCAAAATCAAGACTTTCAAAAACTAATTAAAAATTATGATATAATAAATTTAACTGAGACTTGGGTAAATCATGCAGATCAGTATTTAAATGATCTCTGCGGATATCATGGGTATTCTAATGTACGATCTCAAATGAAATGTGTCATTTGTCAAAATTGAGAAAGTGAATATTAAGAAGACATCTCAACCAGAATGGTGAAATATGGCATGTACTAAAGTAAAAAAGAAAAAGTATGAAGCTTTAAACAAATTTAGATGTACAAATAATAATAATGATTTTATTGCATATAAACAAATGAAAGCTAAATTCAAGGCCGAATTCAAAAGATCTATAACAGAGACAGTAAAATAACTTCTTGTTCTACAACCAATGTAATGTTTAGAAAAATAAAAACTCACAAAAGAAAGCAAGTTAAAAATTATATAACCGGGGAAGATTGGATTAAATTTTTCCACAAACTTTTTACAGATAATGCAAATAATATAAATGTTAATTGTGTGAATGAGAATAATAAATATGAATATTGCAAACTAGTGGATACAAACTCTTTTGATATGAAAGTAAATTATGAAATAAGTCAAACTGAAATATTTAGACAAATATCTAGATTACAAAATGGCAAAACACCTGGACCTGATGGTATCTCTGTGGAACTGTTTAAAGAAAATAAAGTCATTTTATTACCACTTTTAGAAATATTATTCAATCAAATTTTTTGTGTGTGGGCAGAATGGTCAAAAGCAATTTTATTTCCTTTATATAAGAATGGAAGTATAAATGATCCAAATAACTACAGAGGCATAGCTCTTTTAAATACTATTGGAAAATTATTTACCAAAATTTTAAACGAAAGATTATTGCTGTAGGCTAAAAACCATAATAGATTTTTAGAGGAACAAGCAGGTTATAGAAGGAATTATAGTTCAGTTTATAATCTGTTCATCCTAATGGCATTAACTGAATCTTATTGATCAAAGAAGAAAGGCAGATTTTATGCAATATTCATAGACTTTTCCAAAGCTTTTGATTGTATACAACATCAGTTATTATTTCACATTCTTTATAAAATAGGGATTAGAGGGAAAATATACAATATCTTAAAATCCATGTATTCAAAATAAATCTTGTGTATTAACTGAAAAAGGTCTAACTGATTACTTTTCATGCACTGTAGGAACAAGGCAGGGCTGTATGATCAGTCCTTTATTGATTATATTCTATATGAATGAATTATACTTTACACTGCATTCAGAAAGAGAAGGTATATATATTAGTCCAGAAGCAAAATCACTCTCCATGCTTATGTTTGCAGATGACAATATATGTTTCGCTGATACAGTTGGTCGCTTACAAACCCAAATCAACAAATTAGAAATTTTTGTGTGATTTATATGAAATGAAAGTTAATATAGACAAGACAAAAATAGCAGTATTCAGAAATGGTGGCATATTATAAAGATGTAAAAAGTGGTACTATAAAGGAAAACAAATTGAAATGGTTAGTAATTATAAATATTTAGGGGAAATTTTTACAAGTTTTCTTAAATGGGCAAGAATGAAACAACATTTAGCAAATCAAGCCAATAAGGCTGTCATAATGATTAAAAAATTTATTAGTAAATATAAATATTTAACAGTGGATCAGTCCTTTTTTCTTTTTGACAGAATGGTGCTACCAATTTTATGTTATGGCAGTAAATTATGGGGCCATGAAAACTGTGACACTATTGAATCAGTTCAGAACAAATTTTGCAAATACATTCTTAAAATTAATTCTTCATCACCAACTACTGCTGCACTTGGTGAATGTGGACGATGGCCTTCGAAAATTCATTATGTATTCAGATGCATTTAGTATTGGACCAAAATATTAAGAATGACACCAAATAGGTATCCTAAACAGTTATACGGTAAATTATATCGCCTTGATGAACTGGGAAGGAAACCTTGGGCTACGAAAGTTAAAAATTTATTATTTTCATTAGGTTTTGGTTACACTTGGATATTGCAGGATTTAGGGGATACACAGTTGTTTCTGTCAGAGCTACACCAAAGATTAAAAGATATTTATTTGCAAGAATGGTCGAATAACATTTAAATTAATAAACGTTAAGAATCATACTCCGTGTTTAAATCACTCTTAACCAGGGAAATGTATTTAAATGTTGTGAAAAATAATAATCATTAAACCAGTTTAGCTAGATTAAGATGTTCATCACATAATTTGAAAATTGATAAAGGAAGACATGATAAGATACACTGGACTGAGAGAAACTGTACCTATTGTTTAAAACATGGTGAAAATTCAGTTGAAACTGAATATCATTTCATAATGAAGTGTCCATTATATAATGATTTGAGAGACCATTTTCTTTTAAAATTAGGTAAATTTTCTTTTGTTTCACTTATGTCAAATAAAAATCCTTCTGTTATTAATAATCTAGCAGCTTTTGTATATTATGCTTATAAAAAAAAGAAATGATCAGGTATAAGTCAATATTAAGGTATTTAAAATGGTTCTTATATAATATTGATGTTAATTTACTGAAACCTATTTTGGAAAAAGATTTATCATTTATAAAAATCTGAGCACTTAAATGTTAATTGCATACAAATACATCTGTATATGATTTGTATACTGTAGGAATGACCTCTTTGTGAAAAATATATTGATACTATTGAATGCATGTACTTAAAGTTTATTTGTTAAACTGTGTTTTTTATATTTATCACTCATTGATACTGTATTATCCATGCACTTATGGAAAAATGGGCCTGAGGCCTTATATTTTCTGAATAAAATATTCATTCATTCATTCATTCATTCATTCATTCTGCTGTATTTTTGTTTAATCCGTTTTCATTCGAAATCATCTTTGTACATAAAGTCCGTCTAATTTTCGTTATTATATAAAATTAAAAAGCGATGGGAAGCAAACATGTTTTAAAAATCTTTGATACGTGAACTCTAGAAAGCATTAGGTTAATTTATGTGAAAAAGCCATCTTAGTTTCCCATACCAGGGAACTTCAATACTCAGTATGATTCACTTCAGGGCTTAAACACAAGTCTCTACCTGTGGCAAATACTTGGAAGGTTGAAGGCTTGATAATTAAGAAAAATGGCAGGTCATACATAACAATAGCAGGAGCATATATGTATTGTATAATTGATAAAAAAGAACCATATTTAAAACCAAGTTTTCCATTCAAAATATGATGTTACTGATTGAATGTGCACGGAGGAAACGGGCAAAAGTTTTTTGAATGATTCTGTAAAGATGGGGTCACTGACGATGTCAATCTGATCCGACTTTACACTGTGCCTTACCGGTCTTTCGGGTCTCAGCATTCTTTTAGCTATCCTCAGCCCCAAATGGAACGTACAATAGGTACTAGTAGTTTATTTATTCTACATTTGCCCGCCGCCTTTTACCAGTACCAATTCACTCCTGGGTCAAGAGAGCGGACAACTGTGCTAAAGAATTTAGCTAAGCGGTAAGTGGTCATGTAGAACATGACGCGAACCCACAGCCCTACCATTAACTATAACGCCACCACGCCCCACAAAAGTAATAAATTCTTAAGTAATAAATGTTCCTTATACATAACTTTGCCCGTATTTTCAAGATGTCAACAGTATTTTTTTATTCTGAATATTCTTTATAAATAGAAACAGTGGTCGTTTCATTGAATCAGCATTTGACGATAGGAAGAAAGGTGCTTTGTGTCATTTGTACTTTCCATTTCTGCTTGCTACAAAGTAGACAGCATATCTGTTAATGTATATCATGATAGACAAGTTTTTCTCCTCGTTAAGCTTTCCCGTACTTTTTTCTATATGTCGCACGGCATGTACTACTAATATATATATATATATATATATATATATATATATATATATATATATCAGGTCGCCCGGCATATACTTCTGATATATATATGTATATATATATATATATATATATATATATATATATATATAAAAGGTCGCACGGCATATACTTCTGATATATTTATAATGCATTAAAAGATTACGATCAAACTTTACCCCGAGATATCCCTAAAATGTTTGCCTCGTAGGTAAAACGCTAAATGGTCATCTAGACATAACACTAAATTCATGGATCTTTCTACATGACTGTTGAAATCCCAGTGTAACACGCAAATTTTCTTTTGTTTTTTTTATTGTTTAAAATTCGTTTACCACTAAATTCCGATTAAAGCTTAGCACCGGATGTCAGTCTCTAATTTTTTCTTCGTCATTGCATACTGCTTTGAGCTCTGCCAGATTTCTTTTTATTCTATTGCAATGAATATCATAATATTGTCTGGCAAGATACACAGACAAAAGAGGTCTCATATTGTTATAATATCAAGTTGACACAATGTGTACCCAGTGGAATTGTTTGAAAAGCAACAGGAACAAATGAGCAAATGTTTTTCCATAATAATTGGCTGATAGATGTATATATTGCGTTTTGCTGACATACCAGGAACAAGTTCATTATCATCATCATTCTCTATAAGTGTCTTTCTGTTGTTGCTAAAAAAAAGTGCCGCGCATAACAAGAATCCTGATATTTTTTATATATAAAAGTATTAGTGATAGAACGCCAAATTAATATCTCACTCAAAATGATTCATAAGCTAAGACTCATTTGCTTTATTCCCATTTATTTCACTTATTTTCATTTCATCTTCCGTCCTCATTACGGTCTGGTTTATTTTTCCTTCTTCAAACCAATCCTGTTAATAACAATCATGCTTATCCCATTTGGACAATTAAGTACACGGCAGTACATTCGATCAGTATAAATCTATGATTAATAAAAAGACCATAAAGTGAAATATATTTGGTATATTGAAAATTTATCATAGTTTTTAGTTTACAAACAGTGTATCACTTTTTGTCATTATATCAACATATAGAAATATGCATTTCAGAACATATTTGGAAAGGGATACATCATACATTCACGACATGATTGCACCGATCATCCACAAAAAGTGTGTGTGTGTGTTGAAGGGGGGGGGGTTATCCCCCACCCCTCCTGTATTGACATCCCTGAAGACGAATATAGAATCGACAAGTGTAAAGGCTTTGGCTGAAACAAAATCTTCTAATAAACTTCAATGCCAAATTAGGGTCAGTGCGGAATAAAAAAAGTTATTGATCCTGTAGCGGAAATAATATCAAATAAATCCAGTCTTTGTAGCATCAAGGGAAATGAAAACTAGCAGTTTAATACACACAGTTAAAATCTGTTCAGGTTGTAACAATATAGCCTAACGAAGTAAAATAACCGATTATAAGCAATCAGAAAGAGTTTACGTTAGAAAAAATGACGCAGTTGTTTATTGGCCCCTCATGATAAATTTAATCATCAGGCATTTCAAAACTTCCCACCTGCTGAAGATTCCTTGTTTTCAGTTTACATTCACAACATGATTGCATCGACCATCCACAAAATGTGTGCGTGTGTGTTGAAGGGGGGGGGGGTTATCCCCCACACCCCTGTATTGAAATCTCTGCAGACGAATATAGAATCGACAAGTGTAAAGGCTTTGGCTGAAACAAAATTTTCTAATAAACTTCTATGCCAAGTTTAGGTCAGTGCGGAATAAAAGTTATTGATCCTGTAGCGGAAATAATTTCGAATAAATCCAGTCCCGGTAGCATCAAGGGAAATGAAAACATCAGGCGGACAGGTTATCTGCTGTCCACCAATGGCCTTGTTGGTCCTCGGTCCCTTCATTCTTTTTAATATAATATATGAGCAGGCGACTCTTAAGGATATCACTGATCAATAAAATCTGATGTAAGAGGCAGTGTCACAGAAGTAAGAGTTATGCTTTATGTTTATTCATAAATGTATTTAATACACAACAATTTCCAATCACTTGTTGCAGTTAAAAAAAACTAAGAATCTCTTACAAAGCGCATATATCCGAGGACGCTTATATAGCCACATAGACCCGCCCTGAACTATCATGAAGCAACACCATTCCTCGTGGAAATACATTGAAACCATTAGTGTGATTTTGACAACCACGTCAAGCCGCAGCTCAAATAGCTCCATTGGCTTCCCGTCAAGTACCGCGTACAATACAAAATTGCTGTTGTTATTTACCGCCATTTTGATGACTCACTTCCATTATATTTGTCTGAAAAATAGTAACCTTTCGGCCTCTGCGTGCGTTGCGCTCGGCTTGCGGAAATCTTCTTAAATTACCAAAGTGTAATATGAAAGTCGGTGAACGCTCCTTCCGTTTCATAGCCCCAATTCACTTCCTTTTACACTTAGAAAATCTCCCTCTC
This sequence comes from Sipunculus nudus, assembly GCA_026874595.1. Lineage (NCBI taxonomy): Eukaryota > Metazoa > Annelida > Sipuncula > Golfingiida > Sipunculidae > Sipunculus > Sipunculus nudus. The sequence continues at coordinate 15,131,245 of CM049321.1, forward strand.
CTGTATCATTTAAAGCTATCTTGTGTCAGACACGGCGAAAAGATTTCCATGAAAATGTTTGCGGATAAGGGTGTGTGTGTGTGTGAATCGCATTGTGAGTCCGACCACCAGAGAATATGGCGCTATATAAATACTATATATTATTATCATTATTGAATAATAGAAAACAAGAAAATGGAAGAATGTTGACTGTCCATCATTCGAGTAAAGCTTGTTGAAATTGGTTAAGAATATGTCGATATATTGTGTTGTAAATATGTCAAATGGCTCTTTTTATTTACAGTACTGGACTGATTTGTAATGTTTTTAACGAGTAGTCGAGCTGTGAGGGTACAGAGGATGTTTAGGGACTGACGGCCTGACTAGGTCTCTCGACCAACACATGAGAGTAAACGATCCTAAGATCAGTGATGTCTTCCGGAGAGTAGATAAGAAAGCCAATAGCAAGGTTAAATTAACTGGAGAATGAAGGGTTATGGGGACGGAAAACTGGAAAACAGCAGCTGTCAATTAGCAATAGTAGCAAAACCCCCATATCTAAAATCTATCCAAACGTTGTTTTATAATCATCATAGACTACATAAAGTATACGTTCTTTCGCATCTGGTTCAGTGTTCTTTCTGATGGTATATATAGTTTTGTTCTTTCTATTCATTTTAACATAATTGTAACGTTTAAAAATAATTTTTGTTAGGTATTCTATTTTAAGCACTTTTTGGTGGGCTAATATGAAACTGTATGACAATATCTGAAACGTTTAATTCAAGAACCGGTTTTTGCGACCACGAGCCTCTGTTAAAATGACAGTTTCATTGCTCTTACTTTCAATCATTGGGTAGGATGACAACTTCCGCCTTAGGACTACAACCCTTGGTTGACGTTGTTTATTCATTAGCTCACGGAAAGTATGTTACTTGTCCACAAATATCGTAGTTAACATGATCAAATATTGTGATAATACGACATATATTTGTAGATGTTTTGAGGAAATACAAATTAGTCCATTGCTTGTCCGCTTAATCCGTGAAGGAAATCCACCGAAAGAGGTGACGAAATCCTTGAGATGTTGTATTGAAGTACAAACGAGATAGATAAAATGAGACGCTTTAATTGGATCCTCATCCAGATTCAACGAGAAATTTCTACGATATGGCATAGACAACACACATCTAGACAAATAACCGCCTGAAACCTTCGTATCTGAGATAATAATATTCAAGACACAAACAGTCGTTTTCCACTCACAAACGAGTGCGTCGATGTTATGACACAGGAATGGGGATCACACGTACCCGGTACCATCAGGAGTGCTACATCGAGCCTGGATGAGACCGGGGTTACCGCGTGTTAGCCCCTGTTACCGGAATGAAATTCTGCAGCTGCACATATGCCAGCATTAAAAATGGAGAAAAATATTTAAAAAATCTTTAAAAAATAACATGAATATCCAAGACACTGAAAGGTAATATACTTTCGCCACTTCTCAACGACCAGGTAAATTAGATCTTGAGAAGGAACACATAATAACATTTCATTTTGTAAAAGGCCTCTCATGTCCTTGTAATGTTTTGATGTTCATGTTTATGAATGGATTGATTTGTTAACCACTAACAACTCATCTTTATTAACAACTAATCTTCACAATATTCAGCGGCTAACACTTTTCATCCGAATATGTAAAATCTTGGCAAGGAAGACAAAGTAATTCCAAAGATTTTCTACTTAAACAGAAATGCAATATACTGACGAATAATTAACTTATCGGGAAATAATAAGTCCGGAGATAAGCTTTTATTTGTATGTGGTATGTTGCTTCTTTGTACATTATTGAATAGACTTGTTTCTGTATGACAGGTAATTTTTATTTTCATGTTGAAGGACATTTTATTATGTATAAAATGCTTAAATTACAGTGTTACACCTTTTTATATGAACACATAAAATATCTTGGAAGAGACACAAAATAATTCCAAAGGTATTCCGCTGAGACGCAAATGCAATATACTGAGTAATAAATTACTTTATGGGATAGGGTTACCCCATGGACCAGCTTTAATATGTATGTGGATTGTTGCCTCTATGTACGTTAATTTGAGTAAATTGCTTTTTATGTGACAGGTCAGCTTTCATTTTCATCTTTAATGGCTTCTTGTCTGTATATCTAGTTTTTTCCTCAGCTTAAATGAAAGTTTTATAATCTGATTACAGATTTCTTATTGTCTTTTTATATCCTTTTTGCAGGCGATAAATAAAAATACCCTACACAAATAACACTTAAGGCGTGAACAATTCCCTGAGGTGAAGATGATTGTCCTTTTGAAATGAAATAAGGCAGGGTAAGCCTTCCTAGAGATAGAATTGGCTAATAGTGTAGTACACACAGTTACAATCTTTTCAGGTTGTAACAATATAGTCTGACTTAAAATAAAGGCCAATTGTGTGCAATCAGAAAGATTTACTGATAAAATTCATAATATTTAGTTGTAAGACTATTTTGTAATGTCTCTAGCATCATTACAAAAAATGACGCCGTCGTTTCAGGGCCCCTCATGATAAATTTCTCATCAGGCATTTCAAAACTTCCCACCTGCTGAAAGTTTCTTGTTTTCCGTTTACTTGAAGATGAAAGGTAAAATTTTCGTCAGGGGTCTGCGTCTACTCGTTCGTCCTTTTATTCCGAACCCTTACCGATTTTCAGCTGTCCTTCGTTTAGTGATTTTTTTCGCAAGGAGAGCAGTTTACTTATTGAAAGAACTTACCTTAAGAAAAATCAGTCGGAAAATTGCCACTTTAAATTAAAAAGATGGTTGGATCCAGATTCACTTACGGTTTGTATATTTTTTTTCATATGTTTAAGGTATGTGTTTTATACCTGGTGAGAAGAGTGAAATATGTTCGAAATATACAAAAGTGCATTTTCAAGATACAAAGTATATCGTCACACTTTTTATATTTTTTATACGTTTAGTGTACTGGAAGGGCGATGAAAATGTGCGTCTAATGAAAATCAATTCAACAAGGATTTACCCTAAAACAGTTTTGTTATATATATAAAATGATAAATTAGATTATGAACATTAATAATGCAACTATTCGCGAGACCACACAAAATGTGTTCGAAATATAATGTGTCAAACATAAACACCTATTAGGGATCCAATGTTTATGATCCTTTCACGCAAATGAATATAATTTAATCGAATCTCTCTGTAAATTCTGCCCGATTCTTAAGGGTCAATTATCGTTTGTACAATTTTAACTAAGAGTGAAACGAGGGTACATTTTGTTCGGAACTTTAAATAAACCAGATAATGTATTGCTTCCAAAAATAAGGAACAGTTAAGAGATAATCTTTTATAATATTATTCGACCCCGTAGCGTTCTCAGTATGCAGGTCTCATACAACAGGTAGCCAACCTGCTTTATCTTCCTTCAAGCTATTTCAGCCAAACATTTTTATCAATTGTTTACGATGAAGTTGATTAAGGAAAAATTACACGAACAACTGCGGACCGTTGTTGATCTGTCTCGGAATGGAAAAAAGGATATTATATTTTCATAAAGACACCTGTTTTCTTGGCTTCGATTTCTATTTACTAGTGGCACATATGGAAACCTCTAATATAATGGGGAAGAAAGACACATGCTATCATTAATATTAATAAGTCTGGGAGAAGTAATTATCAGGAGACATGAATATTACCAGTCTGTTAAGTGAGGAGCAGCATCGGTTTAGTTTCGAGGATGAATATGTTAATTTACCATGTGAATATGATGAAAATGGCTATAACTTCAGGGGGCAGTACCATTTGAATAATATTAATAATTTGAAGGTTTCACTAAGGGAGAGTTAGTTATATTGATTAACGACTTCCTAAGTTTATTGGGGCTTGACATTGAATAAGCAGCCCGAATCATTATAAAACGTATAATCTAACATTTCATTTATTCCAGAAAGCTTTATCAGCTCAATAAATAATATAATTTATTTGAAGGATAATAAAAAATAACGTAACTTCCGACGCTTTAGTCTTTATAAATAATCGGCATTAGAAATCATTAGACGTGTAAAGTAAAACTTAAACCTATTCTTATCGAATACCTCATATTAGTCCAACTCCATGCCCGAAAGTGGAAGTTAAATTATTGCTACATAAAACTCCTTTATGGGAAACCTCGGATAATTAATATTGTAAGTCCCCCTGTATTACACGAGATTTACTGATTTGACTTCATGTGTTCACCAGCTGTGTCTCGACATGCTGAACTTAGTAGTACTTGTAGTACTATTAAAATTAATTTCCTTGCTATTTAATAGTTCTAAAGTCAAAGTCAATATGGAACAATGAAAAGTCATATGTTGCATCAAATTCATTCTTAAAATATAAGGAAAACAATAAAGGGAAAAGGTCTACATCCATGACGTGATATTTAATTTTACTCTTTAACTATAAATAGGGTTTTAGTTTGACATCATATTTCCAATCATATATTGAGCTGGACTAGAATAAGTTTACAAAAGGACAAAGGGACCAGGCAATTGACCTTTAAAATGTATAACCGAATATACAGAAGCAGTTTGGAAATAAGATGCCGACAAATGATTAAAACACATATCCAAAGCAGTTGGTCTTGGAATGCTTAAGTCTATGCATCTCCGACCTCAAATAAATTTATTCTGCTGAAAAGTTCTCTTCCTTTGGTAAAATGTACGCTTTCTCGTGTACGTTAGTATTGAAAAATATGTAAAGGAGCAACCGCTTATTTCCTTTGCTTCTCTGGAGGAAACACAAAATAACATCATCGTAATATGGGTGTGTCAATGATACAGTCACCAGCAGAAAGGTCGCCAGATGAAAATTATCTAGGGAGAGAATGTATTTGATTAATCTGCAAGTTTATCCAGTAATATTTCAGACATGATACTGTGTGAAAAAAGTGAATTGTTCGCGTATCAAGAGTATTTCAACCTGGGTGTTCAAACTTCTGATTCCTCACGAGTTCAGCCGCAATATTTGCTCCAAATTCAATGCTTACTGCAATCAGGTTGTTTCGTATGAGTATACGTAAAACTGCACTTGGAAATCATGATTCATCATCTGTTAGTAAAAAACCTAAACGATGTATTATTAGTTCCTGTATTTCAAACCTTAATCATATAATCATTTAATATAATGCTATAACAATACATTATGGCATTATATATATCGTGATGCAGAATGAGTTTTTTTTATTGTAATACATATGTTAACACTTCTTTTTGTTTGTGTCTCCGTGCATATGATATTCTAGATAAATCATATCGGTATTAACCCGAATTATGGTCTGAAATTCTTGTTTAATACGCCTGTTTTAGAAGTTTTTGATGTGATGAACTGTGGTCGGTTAGGACTGGTTCATAGACCGACTTAAAAGGTCACCAAAGGGTCCGATATATTGTCCACATGTTGAATGTGGTCAGGTTCCTGCAAAATAAAACTGATTTGTAATTGTTATTACGCTTCACGCGGAATGTATACCAATTGCATATTTTGGATTTCAGGCTCATGGACAAGAGCAAATTTATACATAATTATATCACGTTGCGGTAATTCTTGTCGAAGAAATATCCAGATTGGAAATCCAAAATGACTGTCAATAATAAAAAATCAAGGGGCTTCCATTCTGGGGATTGTAAACACAAGGCAGGAAAATAACTCCCATAATGCAAAGTGAAAGGACATATTGGTCAGCTTATATCGTTTTGTAAAACGTATTACTCAGTGTAACAGTTCTGGACCATATATATCTATATCAAGGACCCCATCAAATGAAAAGCTTCAGTAAGGATCCCATTATCCACTGGAATCGCTAAAAGGTCATGAATAAACAAAAAAGGGTTATCAGCAAGGTTCATGTAAATATATATGTGGCCTGGATTCACGTATTTGTTTTATTTGTAGGTCGTTCAAAATGCCTCAGTCTTCAGGTGTTATATAAAATTTTATATCAGGAATGTCAATCTGACAGCCTTGATCACTAGAAATAGTGTAGTAGGGGCTATGAGAAATCAAATATTTGAAAAACAAAAATCAGGCAGCGGCGTGATATGGTCAGTCATACGCTCCTTAAGAAGCGAGCAGCTTTATTCTGAAATATCCGCAGCCACGACGCTTGTTCTGCAAGTAACCCAGCTAGAATCGAATTACAGTAATCCAGGTGAGATGTCAATTTCAGATGAAACGCCGTATGGTAGCTAATTTACGGAGCTTGATAAAGGTTGCACGGCATAAACTACTGATATAAATATCCATTTAAAGATTCCAATTAACCTTAACCCTTAGATTCCATCAAGTATTCAAGGCGAGATATCAATTTGGCGAAAATGCAGAATGGAAGGCACGCCAAAACGCGTTAGTAGAGAGGAAACGAGATGGTATCTATAAAGGTCGCACGGCATATACTACTGATATATATATATATACATACACACACATATATATATATATATATATATAATGCATTGAATGATTCCGATCAATCTTTTCACAGAGATATCCCTAAAATGTTTGCCTCGTAAGGTAAAACCCTAAATGGTCATCCACACATGACACATTTTTTTATATATAAAAGTATTATTGATCGAGACCAAAATAATATCTCACTCAAAGATTTTCGTAAGCTAAGACACATTTGCTTTATTTCCATTTATTTCACTTATTTTCATTTTATCTTCCGTCCTCTATACTTTCTGGTTTATATTTCCTTTTGGAAACCAATCCTGTTAATCACATTAATGCATATTCTCATTTGGACAGCCAAGTATACGGCAGGACACTCGATTAGGATAACTCTAGGATTGATAACAAAAATATAAAACTGAAATGTATCTGGTATATTGAAAGGTTATATTACTTTTTGGTTTGCTTTGTCATTACATTGACAGATAGCAATATGTATTTCAGAACATAATTAGAAACAGATACATCTACACAAGAGGGAAACAAAACATAAAACCATGATCCTTATTCCATATAAATAAACAAGTAACAAGAGACCGGCGTCTGTGGTTCAGGGGTTGAGCACAGGACTCAAAGCCGGGGGATCGTGAGTTCGAAACTCAACCTAGGCAGTGAGATTTTCACCGCAGGCTTAATAGAAAGGCCGTGCCCAACGGCGTGATTCTCTTACAAACTAATTCGCCATTCGGGGGTTCCATGGTGGTTTGACCCAGCAATGAGGACGATTACGCACCCAGGGGACGTAGGTGCAGTAGTCACCGGCCTGGTTGACGCCAGGATATAAACTGAGAGTAAGCATGTGATACTGCCCTGTCCGAAAATTGGATGGAATTCTGCAGATGTACTTCTACAAAGTTAAGTTAGCATTAAAAAAATGGAAGCGGTTACGTACACAAAAAAATTAACAAAAAAAGAGACATTGTCATATTTAGTATAAGATGTGATGACAGGCGCATTCGAACTATAGCCGAATGATTGAAAATGCTCTTTGATTCTTTCCCTTATTATAAAACCTGCTAACTCTTGCTGATGTGACAGACTATTTAAGGCGAAAGGGGCGATATAGTATTAACAAGTATAAAGGCTTGGGCTGTAACAAATCTCCCAAAAACCTTCAATGCCCATTTTAGGTCAGTGTCGAATAAAAGTCACGAATCCTGTCGTAGAAATGACCTCTAGTTAATCAAGTCCTGGCACAATCAAGGGAGGTGAACACACAAGTAATTAGCTGTCAAGCATTGTGTTTGTTGTTCCTCGGACCCTCTCCTCATTCAAATAAAATATTTGAGCAAGCGCCTTGTAGGATATCACTGTACAATATAATCTGATGCAGAGTCAGGCTGTCAGTTTATGCTAAATATTTATACATGCAGTTCGCATTTAAAGGAAAACTAGATGGCTCTCACGAAGCGCATTTATCTCTTCGACGCCTCAATACTCTTACAGGCCCTTCCTAAATTTTTTTTAACTTATGTCCTACGCCATTATTTTTTAAACACATTGATAACATTATGGAATACTGGCAACAAATATTTTCTAAAACCAATAAATGGTAGAATGCTAATTTCTTATTCTTCCATGAAAGTTAGTTAAATTTGGTTTAGTATATTTGGATGTTTTGTGTTGTAAAATGTCAAATGGCTATCTTAATTCACAGAACTGGACTGGCCTATGAGGGATTTAACAAGTAGTCATGCTGTGAGGTTACATGGGGTGTTAAGTTACTAACCGCCTGACTAGGTCCATCGACCAAGAAATTAGGGTTAAAAGGGCTAAGACCATTCGCTAAGTTGCATTCCTGAGAGAAGTCAAGAAAACCAATAGCAAAGCAAAGTTAAAGGAGGATGGAGGGTTATGGGGGACTCTAGACCTTCAACTCCGATAAAATGGTCTAAGCATTTATTCCTTTTTCTAACCACAGCAACTTCTTATCCTGCAACCCGTTCAGGCGTTATAATTATGTTATTGTCATTGCTCCTACATTTAGTCAGTTTACAGGATGACAAGCTAGCTCTGAGCCATACAGCCCCCGGACCACGTACTTTACACATTAGCTTGCAAAAAGTATGTTTCGCTTGGCCACAAAACATCGATTAAACGTGACCAAATGCTGGGTAGGACCGGCATTGTTTTTGCGGAAAGATAAAGAAGTCCCTTTTTATCCAATTAAAACCAAATTTTTCTTAATTCATCGGAAAAGGTGACGAGATGTTGTATTGAATGACAAACGAGACGGTAAAAATATGACATTTTGATTGTATCCTAATCCAATCACGTATTTAACCTACATTGATTGGTTAAAAAAGTATAGTTTCACTTCTACGTCCCTTGGTCCGTCATTTCCCAAAATTCAGTCGCAATTCAATGAGGACTTTCGAAGATATGGCATAGAGAAACACATATAACCGCCTGAAACCTTCGTAGCTGAGGTAATAATACTCTTAACACAAGCAGTCGTTTTACACTTAAAAACGAGTAGGCCTATCATGGGTACCTCTATGTTATGATTTGAATTGGGATGACACACACAATTAAGAATGGGACACCGAGCCTGGGTGACATCGGGGTTATCGCATGTGAGCCACTGTCATGTAATCCAGAACCGGGATGGAATTCAGAAGTTGTACATAGTTAATAACAATCTTTAAAATAAAATATTCAAGACACAACAATGTAAAACACTTTCTTCCCTTCTATGGGGCCAGGTAAATAGGACCTAGAGGAGGAACACAAAAATATCATGAGATGTATTGATGTTCAAATTAATGAATGCCTTGGATTTGTAATCAGTATAAAATTCATTTCATTAACAACTGAAAACAACTGAGACTGAAATGCAATAAACTGAATAATAATTAGCTTATCGTGAAAAATAACTCCGGAGAATAGCTTTTATTTGTATATTGTATGTTGCTTCTTTGTACGTTGATTGAATAGACTGGTTTTTGTATGACAGGTCAGCTTTTATTTTTATCTGTAAGGACATTTTATTCTGTCCAAAAAGGCATAAATGACAGTTTTAAAATCTGGTTTCACCGTTTTCATTACAATACTTTGAAAAGAATATCTGGGGAGAGACACAAAATAATTCCAAAAGCATTCCTCTGAGACAGAAATAAATAAATTGAGCAATGATTTACTTAACAGGATAAAGTAACATCGGGGACCATCTTTTCTTTGTGTGTGTCTTTTTTGTCTCTACGTACGTAGATTGAATAATTTAATTCTTATGTGACAGGTCAGCTTTCATTTTCATCCTTTATGGCTTATTTTCTGTCCATCAATTATTTCCGCGGCTTAATTGAAAATCGTGTAATCTGATTGCACATTTCTTATTGTCGTTTTATATGTAGAATCCTTTTAAGCAGGTAAATACAATTACCATATATCAATAACACGCGAAGCCTGAACAAATTCTTTGGGGTGATCTTGATTGTCCTTTAGGAATCAAATAAGACAGATAAAGACTTAACAGTGATCTAAAGATTTTAGTGTTAACGCTCAACATATTTGATTGTAACACTGTTCTTACTATATCTCTAGTACTGAAAATGACGCAGTTGTTACACGGACTCTCATGATAAACTGCACCATCAGTCATGTAAAATTTCTACATCTATATTTATTTGTCATATGTGTATATATGTGCATATGTTGTTGCATATAGAGTTGCATACGTTGTATACCCGTTAACACTTGAACCGCATAAGAAAATAATTTTCTGGAACATACAAAATTTGAAATTACTTGTGAGAGGTAAATTACAAATGTGCAAGAATATCGTTTAGTCTACCGAACTAGAAATGAAAATGTGCCTTCTATGAAAATCAATTCCTTCAGGATTAATCCTGAAACATTTTTTCTGTATTACATCCAGGAAACATTCATTTTTAAATGTTGAGAATGGACAATAATTACGCGACTATCCTTGGGATGACAGAATATATGTTCGACCCTTTTAAGTCAGTTGAATTTTGCTGGAAATATCAAAATTCTATATAATATATTGCTTTCATAGATAAGGAACAGTAAACATATAATCTTTTATGATATTATACGATCCCGTGACTTTCGCAATATGCAGGTCTCATATTACAGGAAGAAAACCTGCATCATCCATCAACCTCTCTCGGACAGTTTTTTGGCAACTGTTGGCTACGTAGATATTTAAGGAAAAATAGCATGAACAGCTGCAAGCTGTCGTTGATCTGTATCCGAATGGTACAAGGGATGTCATCTTTTCACAAAAGCACCTGTTTTCTGGTTATCCGATTTCTATTTGCTTGTGGCACATGTGAAAAACTCTAATAAAGGAAATAGAAAATCCATGGTATCGTTCCAATTAATACGTCTGCGAGAATTAAAAATCGGGAGACATGAGTTTTACCAGTCTGTTACCCGGATGATCAACAGAATGTAAATATTAAGTCGCCATGTAAGTTAATTGGCACTAGGACTCATTGGAAAGTATCTCACAAAAGGTTTGTGTTTTATTGTTCTGCAAGTGTATCAATTAATATTTCAGGGATGATACTGTGTGAAAAAGTGAAATGTCGCCTTTCAAGTGTATTAAACCTTTCCTTACAGACTCTGATTCCTCTCTAAAATGTGTACTTGTACTTTGTTATAGATGTAATATGGTTTACGTATGTAAATATAATCCTCTTCCCCTCGCTCTCTCACTCTGTAGTTCAATGACGAAGTGCCTGGCTGACTCACTCCATTCTATTTATAGTGAATTTATCGTGTACAATCCTTCTTAACTGTCGTACCTATACCGTTGTATATTATATGTCATTGTGTACTGGGTTTCGCAGATACTGTGTTTTCTCGTGAGTTCAGCCGCAATATTAACTCCAAAATAATGCTAACTGCAAACAGGTTGTTTCCTTTTGAGGATACGTTAAACTGCACATGGAAATCATAATTCATCATCTGTCAACAAAAGGCCTGAGGGATGTAATGTTTGTTCGGTTATATCAAACTTTAATCATATAATCATATAATATAATGCCGTTACAATACAAAGTGGCATGGATCATGATGCAGAATGAGTTTTTTTTATTGTAATACCTATGTTTAAACTTCTTGTTTTTTTGTATCTCCGTGTATATGTTATCTCAGATAAATCATATCAGTATTAACCTGAATTATGATCTGAAATTCTTGCTACGCGTGTTTTAGGAGTATTGGCTGTGGTGAACTGTGGTCGGTTATGACTGGGTCATAGGCGCTATTCAAAAAGTCACCAAAGTGTCCAATAAATCAAAATCGAAATTAGCGACAAAATGCTAAAGGCAAAAAAATACCAAAGAATTGAAGATTGTTGAATTGTGGTCATTTTGCCGCAAAATTTGACTGTCATGTAATTATTATCACGCTTTACACGGAATGTATACCAATTGCATATTATTGATTACAGGCCTCTTGGACAGGAGCAAATTTATACATAATTATATCACGTTGCGGTAATTCTTGTCGAAGAAATATCCAGATTGGAAAGCCAAAATGACTGTCAATAATAAAAAATCAAGGGGGCTTCCATTCTGGGGATTGTAAACACAAGGCAGGAAAATAACTCTCATAATGCAAAGTGAAAGGACATATTGGTCAGCTTATATTGTTTTGTAAAATGTATTACTCAGTGTAAATTTTCTAATATGGACTTTTAAATATTACATATGTCTACAGCTCCAGCATGGGAATGGCAAAGAATTGAGAATTAGGGCCATGACCTTATCATCGTATATAGTTTTATTGAGTGAATTGACACTGAGCCCCGATGCAGGAAAGTATTTCATCTCGTACAAGATTATGTCAAGGAACCCGTGAAAGCTATCATACCCCGGGCAGGCTTTATAATGATTTACCTGGAAGGGTTAGCCTCCAGAAGATCTAGATCTATACCTGATTTATCACAGGCTCACTCTCCTTCGCAGTCTGATGAGTTTTTTTTCAGATTGGATTTGTTACTTACGAGTACTCTACACAAGATGTGTGGATGGCTGAAAGTTCCGCATATAAAAATATTGCAAACATTATGCGTAAGGTGATGAACTGTCAAAACTAACTGACAGGACATATGACAGAGGGGGCAATAAAATATGGTGATTGGAATAGGATGAATATCATATTCGATGACCGAGAGAATAAAACGAACGATGGTCTATCATAAACATATTATTGTATGTAGCTTCTGGACTACGTGAAATCTGCTGCTTAATATTTTCCCTAATATACTGACCGAATAAATTCAGTTTTACTAGTACATTAAGCTTTAAATTAAAGGTAACCTCAGGGTTGTCAACACTTGTTTGCCAAACGAGAAATAGTTCCAATGCTGTTAATGCTACTTGTGTCCCGTTTGGAATCGATTATGCAGAGGGACAGTCAATTTAATTGATTATGAAAGAAAATGACCATTCTTCGATATAAATAGCACATCAATTAAAACGGTGTATCGCCAGCTAAAACAAAAAAGTTAGCAAAGTTTACGTTTATCGTGGATGATGGATCATACATTTTAACTCTTACTCTCATTGGAAGGCATTGTCTTTCTGTCGATCATGTCACGTGATAGCTCAAGAGATAAAAACGCCAAAACCCGATATCTTTCTCCTGCATATGCATTTGCTTTTAGATTTTCTGATAACATTTCCAGTTATTGGCTCTCTGAATAATAATAATAATAATAATAATTAATCGTATTGATCTAGCTCCAAGATCTGATAGTCGGACTAACATACAAATAATACATATTAAAAAACAAACAATTTAATATTCGGCTATTTTCTAAGTGTATTAAGTAGCGAATTTCAGTGTTTAGGTGTCACGAAATGGAAGGAACGTTCATGGACTTTTATATTACACTTTAATACTAAAGGCTGATAGGCTAATTGTATATCAAACAAATATCATATATATCAGCATTCGAAAAAGGCTTTAAACAAATACAGCCATTTTGTATTACACAGGGTACTTCAAGGGAAGCCAAATTAAGCTGTTTGAGCAGCGGCTTGACGTGGTCAGTCATACGCATTTTAGGATGTGGTAAGCAGCATTATATCTGCAGCCACCAGGTTTGCTCAGCAAGAAACCTAGCTAGAATAGTATTACAGTATTTCAAGCGAGATTTCTATTTGGCAAAAAATGTAGAATGGAAGGAACGCCAATACGCGTCAGTAGGGTGGAAACGCTATACGGAGGAGCTCAATAAAGGTCGCGCGACATACCCTGCTGATATAATTATGCATTGAAAGATTTCGATCAATCTTAACCCCGAAATATCCCTCAAATGTTTGCTTCGTAAGGTAAAATATTAAGTGGTCATCTAGACATGACATTTCTTTCATGGAATTTTCTACATGATGGTTTCATCAGCCAGGATACTTCAATAATCAGAAGTATTCACAGCAAGGCTGGTGTACAAGTCTCTGCAAGTGGCTAATACCGGACGCACAGAAGGCTCAATGTCTGTGATATAGTTTTGAAGAAATGAAAGCTTAAAATTAAAGCTATCAAGAGCGTGTAGGTATTATTCAGATGAGAGTAAAAATTGTTTAAAATGTTTTCCATTCAAAATATAATGCTATTGGTAGAACAGGCGTGGAAAAAGGTTAGGAACCATTTAAGGTGTTAACAGATTTTAAGGTGGGGTTTATAGTCTGAAATCGCCGACGGTGTCAGTTTAATCAGACTTTACACTTTGCCTTCCTTGTCTTTTGGATCTAGTCATTCTTGTGGATTTTTGCAGGGCCCTCTGGAAAATACAATAACCACTGAATGGTTATCCTATCTACATTTGCCTGCTTCTCTTTACCGTTACCCTTTCGCGCCTTGGTCAAGACAGAGCAGACTTGTGCCAAAGTAAATGGCTACGGGTCTTAGCACAGTAGGTGGTCATATACAACGTTACGCGAACCCACAATCTTGTAGTCATGGTTTGAGCGCCCTTACCAACAACCATTGCGTGACCACGCTTCACAAAATTAAAGAAGACATACCAGTGATTGATGACGCTGACAGTTTGATACACCCAGATTCAATTTGTCAGTTTGTTACAATTCAGTCCAACTTGTAATAAATATTACCGATTAAACATGACCAGGAAGATTTTTAATGTAATTTTTAACATATTTGACTGTGTCACTGTTCTTACTATATCTCTAGCACAAAAAAATGACGCAGTTGTTTCACAGATTCATGATAAACTTCATCATCAGCCAATTAAAATCCCCCCCCTTTTATATTTACATGACGTATGTGCCTTCATGTGCATACTTTGTGTGGTGAATGTAGAAAGTATTTCTCCCAAAAACGTTTGTACTGCTTAATAAAACAATATTCCTGAACATTCACACTATTTGAAATAACTGGTAAGAGGTGATATTCACTTGTGAATTTTCAAGATACAAAGAATGTCGTCTGGCTTTTCATTTTTTTGTTAAGTCTATCCGACTGGGGAAGAAAACTTGCATTCAATGAAAATCAATTCAATCAGTTTACTCTTTAAAGATTTTTATAACATCCAGAAACATTTATAAATGTTGAGTATGGACAATCATTACGCAACCATCCTCGAGCCATCGAATATATGTTGAAATATTGTGTATTGCTTTCAAAGGTAAGAAACAGTTAACATTTAATTTTATATGTTATTATTCCATTTCATGTCTTCTTCAATATGCAGGTCTCAATTTACAGGGTGCCAACCTGCATTCTCGTCCTTCAAGCTCTCTCAGACAGATTAATTTTTTTTCGCAACTGTTGGGGACGTACATATTTAAGGAAAAATAACATGGGCATCTGCCCACTGTCGTTGATCTGTCTGGGAATGGTAAAAGGGATATCATATTTAAAAAAAAAACCTGTTTTCTGGTTATCCGATTTCTTATCATTTGTGTCACATGTGGAAAAGACTCATCTAATCGAGAAATAATAGATACATTGTATCAATCAAATTTATTTTACAATCAGGAGACATGAGTTTTACCAGTCTGTTACCTAGAGGACCAGCAGCCGTTTATTGTTATATAGTTATAATTTATTAGATTATTTGGACCGCAAATACATACATACAGTACTCGACAGCGGGTTACAAATCAAGAATGCATACATAAAATTACATACAAAACATTAAACCAATGATACATCATCACATTGCATGCGAAATAAGGACCATGTAAAACCATTCACACAGGATATATAAAGAGAATGACAAAAAAATATGCATATAAAATTAGCTAAACACTGCCTTAAATTAACAGGTTTCTAATCCCTTTTTAGACATCACAATAGAGGCTAGCTGTCTTAATGTCTTCGGGAAGTCCATTCTAAACAGTTGGTGCAGCATACGTAAAAGTACGCTTACCGTAAGTTACTGTGTTTGTTAAAGGAGTACAACTCAGGTTCCTAAATATTGACCGAAGAGTTCTTTTACTGGTCTTCTTTATCAGTTCACTTAGGTATGAAGGTAACATTTCTGATTTGTTTTTATACACTAAAAGAGCAATTTTGATATATATTCGCTCACTTATCGGTAGCCAGTGCAGAGTCTTCAGACATTCTATGCACTATCAAATTTCCTTTAAGCCACAATCAGAGAAGCCGCTGCAATTAGCTTATTTGCTTTTCTGGAAAATTGAAAACATCGAGCTCCCATAATTCAAGTGTGAAGTCACAAACGGATGAACCAACGTACTCAAAGTGTTATTGTCTATGTATTTCCTAATCTGTCTATGTCTATATAGTTGATTTAAAAATTTACTACATACAGCTTTTATATGTTCTCTCATATTCATGGTTTCATCAAAGATCATACCCAATTAACGCACTTTGTCTACAACATTTATTGAGATGCTAACCACGTTTTTTTCACTCAATGTTTAGTTCTGAGGAGGTAAATATTAAGTTACCACGTGAGTTTAATGGCTATAGCATCAGGGGGAAGACAATTTGAATAATTATTACCATTTGAAGGGGTTTTTTTTCACAAAAGGACAGTTGGTTATATGCCTTTAAAACGTAGCTAGCGACAAAGGCACACTTTAGTTTCTTTGGCCTTGACGTGGTATAAGTAACTTGAATTGTTTTATGATTCATATAATTTAAAACTTTATATTCTACAAATCTTCATCTGCTCTATAAATGATATAAATTAAAAAAAAGGGATAAAATAAAGTCGTAATGAAACTACATAGTTTGCATTAGAAATATTTAGGAATGTACAGTAATACGTATTTTGTCGAGCTGATTCTGATCAAATACCCCATGTTTGTGCCAACTCCATGGTTGAAGGTCTAAGTTAAGTTTTTACTACAAAAGACTCGCTTATATCGAACCTCGGATAAGTGTTTTTCTATACACCCCTGTACACGAGGTTTTACTGTTTTTGCTGTGTTTATGTGTTCACCAGTTGTGTCTTGAAATGCTGCTCCCAGTAGGATTTGTAGTGCTATTAAAATAATTTACGCTTACTATTTAACAGTGCAAGGATTATAGAACAATGGAATTTCATATATTTAACATTACAAAATTATATAGAAATGCATTCTTAAAATATAAAAAAAATATATGGAAAAATATCCACATCCATGACGTGATATACTGTTCTTCTCTATAAATATAAATATAGTTTCAGTTTGGCATCATATTTCAATGATAAATCGAGTACGGTCAGGATAAGTTTAGAAACAGTTAACTCTACAAATGGACAAATAGATAAGGAAATTTAAAATGTGTAAGCGAATATAAGATTATTTAAAAATAAAATGCAAACGGATTATTTAACGACATAATTCAAACAGTTATAAACATAGTCATTTAATGACTAAGTATATGCATTTTCGATCTTAAATAAATACATTCTGATAAAGAGATCTCTGATGGTAAAATGTACGCTTTCTCGTTAATACTATTGAAAACTGTGTAAAGAAGTAGCCATTTAGTTCCGGTGCTCCTCATAAGGAAACACAAAAGACTGTCACTGTAATCAAGATCTGTCAATGATTCAGGCACAAGCAAAACGGTCGCCAGGTGAACGGCAAGAGAGTTTTTTTGTTTCGAAGTGTTCACCAATGAGAGAATCTATTTGATTTATCTGCAGATAATCCAGCTCTCTTTCAGGTAATGATACTGTGTGAATAAAGTGAATTTACCGCGTATCAAGGGTATTGAACCTGTCCTTGCAAACTCTGATTCCTCTCCAAAATGTGCGCCTGTACTATAATTAATAGGTGTAATATATTTTATGTATTTATGTTTATATAATACTTCCTTCCTCGCTAGCTTGGTCTGTCACTCACTCTCATCTATTTATAGTGAAGTTATCGGGTACAATCCATCTTAACTCCGGTTACTAAACTAATACATATTATATTTAATTGTATACCAAGTTTCGTAGATATTTTTTTTCGCGAGTTAAGTCTCAATGTTTACTCCAAATTCAAAACTTGCTGCGAACAGAGTGGTTCGCTTGAGTATACGTAAAACTACACATGGAAATTATGAACCATCATCCTTCAGTTAAATGCTTGAAAGACATTGTATTATAAAGTTCATATATTTCCTATATCCTATATTTATATCATAGAATGGAATAACAAGACATAATGGCATTATATGAATCGTGATGCAGAATGAGGTTTTTTAACTGTAAAACATGTGTTAAAAGTGGGATATCTGTGTCTCCGTGTATATGACAGCCCATATAAATCATATCGGTATTCACCTGAATTATGGTCTGACATTCATGTTTCGTGTGTTTTAGGAGTATTGGCTGTGGCTACCTTTCGACGGTTAAGAAAAGGGTCATACGCATAACAGAAAACAGAGACTCGAACGAGTATGGTCCGCTTTTCACGGAATGAATACTGATTGCATATTTTGTAAATAATTAAATAAATTAGAAAATGTATACATGATTAAATTATGTTACCGTTGTTCTTGTAGAACATATGTTCAAATAAGAACTTCAAGAAAAATATTAATATATTACAAAAAGACATTCTAAGGGAATATAAACCCAATGTAAGAAGATGACTCCCACAATACATGAGTTTAAGGACTTTTGGGTTAACGTATACATTTGTACACGTCAGTCTGACCTTTCTAATATGGACTTTTAAATATTACATTTGTCAACAGCCACAGCATGGAATGGCAAGAATTTGAGGACTTGGGTCATAACCTAATCATTGTTTATTGTTTTATTGAGTAACCTGACACTGAGCCTTTTCTTTGATGCAGAGAAGTGTCTTTAACCTGGACGGGTTCATGTCCAAATACCGGCAAAAGCTATCAAACCTTGGGCAGGTTTTATAATGATTTACCTTGAAGTGTTAACCTTCAGACGATCGAGTTCAAAACTTAATTCATCGCAGGCTTCACTCTCCTTTTGCATTTTGATGAGTTTTTCAGATTGGATTATTTACTTGCGTGCGAGTACTCTACACTCTACACTGTAAAGTCAAGGTAACCTCAGGGTAGTGGACACTTGTTAGCCACAAAAGGCATAGTTTAAATGCTGTTCACTACTTGCGTCTCATTTGTAATCGATTATGCAGAGTGACAGTCAATTTAATCGATTATGAAAGAAAATGACCAATCTTTGATAAAATTAGCACATAAAAATGGATCATCGTTAGATAAAATAAACGGTAGTTAGTTAAGTTAACGTGGATGATGGATCATATATTTTAACTAATGGAAGGCATTTTCTATCTGTTCATAATGTCACGTGATAGACCAAGATATCATAATATCAATAGGAACACTAATTTTTTTCAACTTTTTTCTGCACATGTGTTTTCTTTAGATTTCCCAGTAAAATTTTAAAAATATTTGGCTGATCTAGAATTAACATTCTGCTATATTTTTGCTTTCTCCGTTTTCATTCGAAATCATCTTTCTACATAATGTTTTACCTTCCGTGTATTATAACAATGAATTGCAAAGTGTTGGAAAGTAAACATGTTTTACAGCTGTTTATTCAGAAAACGCTTAATATTTTAAACGTGAACTCCAGAAAGCATGAGGTTAATTAGTGTAAATAAGCCATCTTATACGTGTCTCCATTCCAGGAAACTTCAATACTCAGTAAGATTCACTGCAGGGCTTCAACGCAAGTCTGTTCCTGTGGCAAATACCTGGAAGGTTAAAAGCTTGATAATAAAAAAATTGCAGCCCATCATAACAATAGCAAGATCATATATTATTGTTTAATTGGGAAAACATCCATATTTAAAAAGGTTTTCCATTCAATATTTAATGTTAGCGATGGAATGGGCGTGGAGGAAACGGGCATACTTTCTGAAAGATTCTCTAAAGAACGGGTCACCGACGATATTAGTCTGATCTGACTTTACACTTTGCCTGTCTGGTCTTTCGGGTCAAAGCATTCTTCTAGCTTTCCTCAGCCCAAACAGAAATATACAATAGGGTCAAAAGAGCGCACAGATGTGCTAAAGATTTTGGCCAAGCTGTAAGTGGTTATGCAGAACATGACGCGAACCAACAGCCCTTTCCATCAACCATTACGCCACCACGTTCCACAAAGGCAATAAATTCTTTAGTCATAAATGTTTCATATATACAACTGTGCCTGCATTTTCAAGATGTCGTCAGAAATATCTTTATATTCTGGATGTTATTTATAAATAGAAATGAATGATCGTTTCATTGAATCCGTAAAAACCAAAGAGCATATAATAATTTATGATAGGAAGGAACGTTCCATTTCTGTCTGCTACAAAGTAGACAGAATATCTGTTAATGGATATCATAATACATAAGTTTTCCCTTCGTAGAGATTTTCTGTACTTTCTCTGATCACATGTTTTGTTCAGGTTAAGCTTCATAGAGCGAAGTGATAGGCACTTTCCAAGCCAAGACACATGATCAAGCTAAGTAACATAGGTTATCAAAGAACTCCGTTAGATTCAATTGTGACCATCATCATGGAGTGGAAATGAGAATTCCCGAGACGCATAGTGCGGTCACCGAACCCCAGCATCATCTGGTTAGATTTCGAATTGGATAATCAAAGTAGAAACACGATGAAAAGACCATCCGTGCCCTTGAGCGGCAGATGATTGGATAGGAAGCTGGAAAAACCTGGACCCTTTATATCTATAAATATTCAACCAAGGACTCAATCAAAAGAAATGATACAGTAAGTTTACCGTTGTCAACTTAAATGAACGCATCGCTACAGGGTCACGGATAATGAAAAAAGTGTAATCAGCAGGGTTCATGTAAAAATATATGTGGTCTGGCATCACATGTTCGTTTTATTTTTAAGTCGTTCGAAATGTCTCAGGCTTCAGGAGTTTTATAAATATTATATCACGAATGTCAATCTGACAGCCTAAGACAACAAAATTAGTGTAGTAGGTGCTATGATAAATAATATATATAAATATAATAAAAAATCACTCAGCCGCGTAATATGGTCAGTCGTACGCTTCTTAAGAAACGAGCAGCATTATTCTGAACCATAACCAGTCATGACTCTTATTCTGCAAGTTACCTAGCTAGAACTGATTTACAGTATTTCAGGCGAGATATCATTTTCGCAAAAAATGCAGTATGGAAGGAACGCCAGTTCGCGTCAGTAGAGAGGAAACGCCGGATGGTAGCTATACTTCCGTGCTCGATAAAGGTCGCACAGCATATACTACTGATATATATGATGATAAGAAAGATTCGGATCAATCTTAACAAAGAGATATCCCTCGTTTGCCTCGTAAGGTTAAATGCTAAATGGTCATCTAGACATAACACAAAATTCATGGATCTTTCTACATCACGGTTGAAATCCTAGTGTGAAACGCAAATTTTCTTATTGTAAAAAGGATCGGTTGTATAATTTACCATTGATTTCCGATTAAGTCTTGCCACCGGATGTCATTCTCTGTTTTCTCCATCATTGCATTCTTGTTGGAGTTCTGCCTGATGTATTTTCTTCTATAACAATGGATATCATAGCATTGTCTAGCAAGATACCTAGACAAAAGTGGTCATATATTGTTTTAATATTAAGCTGGTGCAATGTGTAACCAGTCAAATCATATTTTATCTATAAGCAACGTCAAAAAGGTAGAGAGTTTGCTGCCATTGTTGAAAAGCTTTAGGAACAAATGAATAAACCTTTGTCCTTTAGATTTAATTGGCTGATGGAGGTATACTGCGTATATTGCGTTTTGCTGACATACCTGGATCAAGTTCATCATCATAATTCTATATGTGTCTTTCTATTGTTTCTGCTTAAAACGTACCGCGTATAACAACGATCCTGATATTTGTTTTTCTATGTGAAAGCATTTGTGATCGTACACCAAAACCATTTCCCATAACGATGTCTTGATAAGCTATGATACATTTACTTTATTTTTCCTTTTAGAAACTGATCCTGTTAATCACATTCATGCTAATCTCACTTGGGCAATTAAGTACACGGCAGTACATTCGATCAGAATAAATCTATAATTTATAAAAAAGAAACAAAGTGAAATATATTTAGTATAGTGAAAGGTTATCTTAATTTTTGGTTGACAAATAAAGTCTCACATTGTCATTATATCAACAAATAGAAATATGCATTTCAGAACATATTTAGAAACGGATACATCAAACATTGACAACATGATTACATTGACCATCCCTCTTGTTTAAAAGTGTTGAGTGTGTGTGTGTTGGGGGGGGGGGGGTTATCCCCCATGTATTGAAACCACTGTAGACGGATATGGAATCGACAAGTGTAAAGGCTTTGGCTGAAACAAAATCTTCTAATAAACATCAATGCCCAATTTAGGTCAGTGCGGAATAAAAGTTATGGATCCTGTCGCGGAAATAATCTCAAGTAAATCCAGTCCTGGTACCATCATGGGAAGCGAACACATTAGCGGACAGGTAATCGGTCCCTTTCTTCTTTTTAATATATTTGAGCAAGCGACTGTTAAGGATACCACAGCACAATAAAATATGATGTCACAGACAGTGTTACAGAAGTATGAGTTTGTGCTTAATGTTTATTCATAAATTACACAACAATTTCTTATCAGTCGTTTGCATTTCAAAGAAAATTAGAAAGCTCTTACAAAGCGCACATATCCGGGGACGCTTGTATACGCACATAGGCCCACCCTCAACCATCTTAAAGCAGTTCGTGGAAATACATTGAAAACATTATTGTGAGCTGTACAACAAATATAAGAAAAAAAGAAAATGGAAGAATGCTTAATATGTCTTTATATACAGGATTGGTCTGATTTGTGATAAATTTAACGAGTAGTTGAGAAGGTACAGAGAATGTTAAGAGACGAACGGCCTAACTAGGTCCTTCGACCAAGAAATAAAAGCAAAAGAGCCTAAGATCAGTGATGCCTTCCGGAGAGTAGGTAAGAAAACCAAAAGCAAAGATTAAGATAACAGGAGAATGGAGGGTTATTGGGATGGAAAACCGGAAAACAGTAGCAGTTAAGAAAGCAGAAGTAGCCAAACCCCTATATCAAATATCTTTCCAACCGTTGTCTTATATTTATCATAGATCACATAAAGTATAAATTTTTTTATATCTCGTACAGTGTTCTTTCAGATGGTATATATGGTTTTATTCATTACATTGATTTTAACATGATATTGTTACATATAAAAATAAATCTTCGATAGGTATACTATTTTAAGCACTTCTTAGAGGACTTATATTAAACTACATGACCATATCTCAAAACTTTTAATTCCAGAATCGCTTAAATGACCATAAGATATTATTATAAAGACGCTGTCATTGCTCCTACATTCAATCATATTATAGGATGGCAACTTCGGTCTTAGAACGACAACCCTCTGATTACGCAATTTACTCATTAAATTACGAAAAGTATGTGTTGCTTGTCCAAAAATATCGTAGTAAACGTTATCAAATTTTGGGATAAAACGACATATTTTTGAAGATGTTTTGCGGAAATACAAACAAGTGCATTGCTAAATACAATTTCCGTAAAAGAAATCTACCGGAAGAGGTGACGAAATTCTTCAGATGGTCTATTTGAGGAGAAAAGAGTTATATAAAATGTGACACTTTGACTTGATCCTGATCCAGATCTGCATTTTAACTTTAGGGATCGGTCCGAAAAGTAAAAAATTAATCGGCATTCAGCGAGAAAGTTCGACGATATAGCATAGAAAAACCTGGTCAAATAACCGCCTGAAACCTTCGTATCTGAGATAACAATATTCAAGACACAAACAGTCGTTTTCCACTCACACCGAGTGCGTCGATGTTATGACACAGGAATGGGGATCACATATACCCGGGACCATCAGGAGTGCTACATCAAGCCTGGATGAGACCGGGGTTACCGCGTGTTAGCCCCTGTCCGTAGTCCGATAGCGGAACGAAATTCTGCAGCTGCACATTAACGAGCATTAAAAATGGAGAAAAATCTTTAAAAAGATACAGAAAGGTAATATACTTTTGCTACTTCTAAACGATTAGGTAAATTAGATCTTGAGAAGGAACAAAAAATAAAATTTCATTTTGTGAAAGGCCTCTATTGTCCTTGTAATGTTTTGATGTTCATGTTAATGAATGGATATGATTTGTTATCCAGTAACAACTAATCTTCATTAACAACTTATCTTCACAATATTTAGCGGCTAACACTTTCCATCCGAATATGTAAAATCTTTGCAAGGAAGACAAAGTAATTCCAAAGATTTCCCACTGTGACAGAAATGCAAAATACTGACGAATAATTAACTTATCGGGAAATAATAACTCCGGAGATAAGCTTGTAATTGTATGTGGTATGTTGCTTCTTTGTACATTAATTGAATAGACTTGCTTCTCCATGATGGGTAAGTTTTATTTTCATCTTGAAGGACATTTTATTATGTATAAAAGGCTTAAATAACAGTGTTACATCTTTTTATTTGAACACGTAAAATATCTATGAAGAGACACAAAGTAATTCCAAAGGTATCCCAAAAGCAATAAACTGAGTAATAATTTACTTAACGGAATAGACAAGCTTTAATTTGTATGTGGATTATTGCCTCTTTGTACGTTAATTTGAGTAAATTGCCCTTTATGTGACAGGTCAGCTTTCATTTTCATCTTTTTTGGCTTCCTTTCTGTATATATAGGTTTTTCCTCAGCTTAATTGAAAGTTTTATAATCTGATGACATATTTCTTATTGTCTTTTTATATCCTTTTTTTTGCTGGCGATAAATAAAAATACCCTATACCAGTAACAATTAAGGCCTGAAGAAATTCCCTGAGGTGAAGCTGATTGTCATTTTGAAATATGTAAGGCAGAGAAAGCCTTTCCAGAGATTGAATTGACTATCAGTTAAATACACACAGTTAAAACTTTTTCACCTTGTAACGATATAGGCATACTTATACAAATGACCGATTATGTGCAATCAGAAAGATTTTACTGATAACATTCATAATATTTAGAAGTCATATAGTTTTTGTAATGTCTATAGCATTATTAGAAAAAAATGGCGCAGTTGTTTCAGGGCCCTTATGATTAATTTCGTCATCAGGTATTTCAAATCTTCCCACCTGCTGAAAGATTTCTTGTTTTCCGTTGACTTGAAACTGAAATGTTATATTAGTCAGGGGTCTGCGTCCACTCATTCGTCCTTGTTTTCCGAACTCTTTCAGATTTCCAGCTGTCCTTCGTTCAGTGTTTTTTTTCTTGCAAGGAGCGCAGTTCACTAATTGACAAGCACGTACCTTATGAAAATGGCCACTTCAATTTCAATTGATGGTTAAATCTAGATTCACTTGACGTATGTCTCTTTGTGTTCATATGTTTAAGGTGCGCGCAGGACGTATTTTTATACCTGGTTATAAAACTGGTTTTAGACCTGGTGAGAATACAGTTATCTGGAACATTCATGATATTTGAAATTACTGGAAAGTGAAATAGGTTTGAAATATACAAGAGTGCATTTTCAAGATACAAAGTATATCGTTGCACTTTTTTTTTTAAATTTTTTATATGTTAAGTGTACTGGACTGACGATGAAAATGTGCGTCTAATGAAAATCAATTCAATCAGGATTTACCCTAAAAAAGTTTTTTTTTATATCCATTGATATAAAACATTGATAAATTTGGTTATGAACAACAATAACGCAACTATCCTCGGGACCACACAATATATGTTCGACGTAATATGTATCAAACATAAACACCTATTAGGGATTAAATGTGTATGATCCTTTCACACATATGTATATAATTTAATCCAATCTCTTTGCAGATTCTGCCAAATTCTTACCGTTTGTACAATTCTGAATTAAAGTGAAACGAGGGTACATTTTGTTGGGAACATTAAATATATCATATAATAAGGAACGGTTAAGAGATAATATTTTATAATATTATTCGACCCCGAAGCGTTCTCAGTATGCAGGTCTCATACAACAGATAGGCAACCTGCTTCATCTTGGAATGGAAAAAAAGAATGGAAAAAAGGATATCATATTTTCACAAAGACACCTGTTTTCTTGGCTCCGATTTTTATTTAAATTATGTTACATATAACTCCCTTGTGTCGAACCTTGGTTAAATTATATTGTAAGTCCCTTCGTATTGTACACAAGAATTTACTGTTTTCACTTTATGCGTTCACCAGCTGTGTCTCGACATGCTGATCTCAGTAGTACTTGTAGTACTGTTAAAATAATCGTTCTTGCTGTTTAATAGTCCTGCAGTCACAGTTAATATAGAACAATGAAAAGTCATATATAAAAAGATGAAAAACTGCTATAGAAAGGCATTTTTAATATTAAAATAAAAAATCTTAAAATGTCAATATCCATGACGGGATATTTAATTTTTCTATTAAACTATAAATACGGTTTCAGTTTGACATCCTATTTCAAATCATATATTGAGTTGGGATAGAATAAGTTTGAAAACAGAATTGTACAAAAGGACAAAGATATCAAGAAATTGACCTATAAAATGAATAACTAAATAAATATAGAGACAGTTTGGAAATAAGATGCCGACGGATTATTAAAACACATATCCAAAGCAGTTATAATAGTGGTCAAGGAATGTCTAGGTCTATGCATCTCAGATTTCCAATTAATACATTCTGTTGATGACTTCCCTTCTGGTAAAATGTGCGCTTTCTCGTGAATACATAAGTAATGAAAAATATGTAAAGGAGCAACCGCTTTTTTCCTCTGCTCCTCTTGAGGAAGTACAAAAGGAGTTCATCGTAATCTGGGTGTGTCAATGATGCAGTCACCAGCAAAGCGGTCGCTAGACGAACGGCAAAAGAGATTTGTTTCAAAGTATACACCAGGTAGAGAATGTATTGGATTTATTTGCAAGATTATCCAGTAATATTTCAGACATGATACTGTATTTAAAAATAAATTGTCCGCGTATCGAGAGTATTGAACCTGCACCTGCAAACTCCTACTTAAACGGGTACTTGAACTATCAGTAAATGATGTAATATATGTAATGTATGTATGTATAAATCATCCTGCTTGCCTCGCTCGCTCTTTTCGCTCACTGACTGATGCCTGACTGAATCACTTACCTCCCTCCTATTTATATTGAATTTATCCTGTACAATCCATCTTGACTACCTAACCTAATGTATACCTTTTCGTAATTGTATACTGAGTTTCGCAGATGCTGTGTTTTCTCCAAATTCAATCCAAAGTCAATGCTTATTGCAAAAAGGTTGTTTTGTTTTAGTATACGTAAAACTGCACATGCACATCATGACTCATCATCTGTCAGCAAAAGGTCTAAAAGATGTATTAATTGTTCCTGTATATCAAATCTTAATCATATAATCATATAATATAATACCATAATGATTCATAATGGCATTATTTGGATCGTGATGTAGAATGAGTTTTTTTTTATTGTAAAACATATGTTAAAACTTCTTGTTGTTTGTGGCCCCGTGTATATGACAGCCCAGGTTAACCATATCGGTATTAACCTGAATTATGGTCTGACATTCTTGTTTATACGCGTGTTTTAGGATTATTGGATGTGGTGAACTTTGGTCGGTTACGACTGGGTCATAGTAAAAAGTCTCTAAAGAGTCCGATATATTTAAATTGAAATTAGTGACTAAATGCTTAAGGCAAAAAAAAAAGAAGAAGATTAGTTGAATTGTGGTCAGGTTCCTGCAAAATAAAACTGACTTGTCATCATTATCACGCTTCTCGCGGAATGTATACCAATTGTATAATTTGGATTTCAGGCCTCATGGGCAAGAGCAAATTTATACATGATTTATATCACAGTACGGTAATTCTTTTCGAAGAGATATTTATATGGGAAATTCAAGAAAACTATCAATAATTAAAACAAAGGAGCTTCCATTCTTGGGTATGTACACACAGGGCAGGAAATTGACTTCCACAGTACAATGTGAAAGGACATATGGGTCAGCTAATATTTTCTGTTAAAAGTGCTACTCGGTGTGACTTTTCTAATATGGACTTTTAAATATTAGTTTTCCTAAAGCCCCAGCATGGAAATGGCAAAGAAGTGAGTATTGGGAACATGACCTAATCATAGTATATAATTTTATTGAGTGAACCGACACTGAGCCTTGTCCCCGATGCAGAGAAGTATTTTAACTCTTACGAGATCATGTTAAAGTACCCGTGAATGATATCAAACCTTGGGCAGGTTTTATTATTATATAGCTGGAATGTTTACCTCCAGACGATCTAGATCAATACCTAATTCATCTCAGGCTTCGCTCTCCTTTGCACTCTGGTGCGTTTTCAGATTGGATTTGTTACTTACGAGTACTCTACACAAGATGTACAAATATTGCAAACTTCTTTGCTTAAAGGTGTGAACTATTAAAACCAACCGACAGGACATATGCCACACGAGGCAATAAAATGTGGTGGTAGGAATAGGTTGAAATATCATATTTGTTGACCGAGAGAAAATAAATGAAAGATGGTCTATCATAAAAAAATTAAAGTTAGCTTCTGTACTACCGTGAAATCTGCTGCGAATATTTTTTCCTTATATATTGACCAAGTAAATTCAGTTTTACTTGTATATCACGCTGTAAATTCAAGGTAACCTCAGGGTTTTCGACACTTGTTTGCACCACAAGACATGGTTTAAAGCTGTACGCTACTTGTGTCTCGTTTGTAATCGATTATGCAGAGAGACTGTCAATTTAATTGATTATGAAAGAAAATGACCTCTCTTCAATATAATTAGCACATCAATAAAAAGGAGCATCGTTCGCCAAAACAAACAAAAGTTAGTAAAGTTCACGTTTATGATGGATGATGGATCATACGTTTTAACTCTTACTGTCATCGGAAGGCATTGTCGTCCTGTCTATCATGTTACGTGATAGACCCAGAGATCAAAATGTCAATAAAACACTTCTGCTTATGTATTTGCTTTTAGATTTTCTTAAAACATGTTCCAGTTATTTGGCTCTCTGAATAATAATAATAATCTCTGATAGTCGTAGACATAAACAAATAATACATTTTAATAAAGAAACAATTTAAAAGGCGGCGACTGTGTAGTAAGAAGCGAATTCCAGATTTTGGATGTCATGAAATGGAAGGAACGATCAAGGACAATTATATTACAATTAATTAATCAAGCAGATTCCCAACAGACTATCACTACGCAAAGGCGGATAGGAACATTATATCTGTAGCCACCAGGTTTGCTCAGGAAGAAAAATAGCAAGAACTGAACTACAGTTTTCCAATTAAGATATCAATTTCGCAAAAATGAAGTATGGAAGGAACACCAATACGGGTCAGTAGGGTGGAAACGCTATACGGCGGAGCTCGATAAAGATCATATCATACTGATATAATTATGCACTGAAAGATTCCGATCAATCTTAACCCCGAAATATCCCTCAAATGTTTGCTTCGTACATATCCTACTGATATAATTATACATTGAAAGATTCCGATCAATCTTAACCCCGAGATATCCCTCAAATGTTTGCTTCGTAAAGTAAAACGTTAAGTGGTCATTAAGATATGACACTTCATTCATGGATCTTTCTACATGATGTTCTTATCAACCAGGAAACTTCAATAATTAGTAAAATTCACAGCAGGGCTGGAATACAAGTCTCTACAAGTGGCGAAGAACGGGTCCACAGAAGGCTCGATGTCTGTGATATAGTTTGGAACAACTGACAGCTTATAAAATAACGCTAGCGAGAGCGTTTAGGTATTATTCAGACGAAGGTAAAAATCTGTTTAAACGTTTATCCATTCAAAATATAATGTAATTTGTTATTTGTTCTTTAAGGCGTTAACATATTTTTAAGTTGGGGTTCATACTGGGATATTGCCGACGGTGTCAGTCTAATCAGACTTTACACTTTGCCTTCCTGGTCTTTCGGATATTGTCATTCTAATGGGTTTTCGCAGGACCCTCTGAAAAATACAATGAGCACTATAAGGTTATCCGTTCTAAATTTGCCTGCGGCTCTTTACCGTTACCCATTCCCTCCTTGGTCAAGGGAACGCAGACTTGTGCCAAAGAAAATGGCTTAGGGTCTGAACACAGTAGGCGGTCATGCACAACGTTACGCGAACCCACAATCTTGTAATCACTGCTCGAGCGCCCTTGCCAATAACCATTGCGTCACCACGCTTCACAAAATTATATATATACATATATATTCGCCAGCCATCTGCGTCTACTCGTTCGTCCTTTAATTTTGGACACCTCGTGATTTCGATTTGTCCTTCGTTCAGGAGCAAGAAGCGCAGTTCACTAATTGAGAGCACGAACCTTAAGAAAAATCAGTCGGCAAATGGCAACTTTAATTTCAAGAGATGGTTAGATCCAGATTTACTTGACGTATGTCTGTTTGTGTTCATATGCTTTAAGTGCATGAAGGACGTATTTGTTTTTTTTATATCTGGTTAGACTTGGATTGCTTGAGGAAACATCATTCTGGGACATTAATAATATTTGAAATTACTGGCATGTGAAATAGGTTCGAAATATACAAGAGTGCCTTTTCAAGATACAAAGAATATAGTCACACTTTTTATATAAAAAAAAAATGTTTTGTGTACTAGACTGACGGTGAAAATGCGCTTCATTGAATACCAATTCATTCAGAATTTACCCTAAAACCTTTTTTAGTACATCGAACAAACAATGAGTATGAACAACAATTACACATCTTTCTTCGGGACCGAAGAATATTTGTTCGATATAAAATATGTCAAACATAAACACCTTTCATGGATTTAATGTTTATGACCCTTTTCCCCAAATAAATATTATTTTAATTCAATCGCTTTGCAGGTTCTGCCCAATTCTTAAGGGTCAATTAACATTTGTACAAATTTAGATTAGAGTGAGACGAGGGTACATTTTGTTGAGAACATTAAATAATCCATATAATGTTTGCGTCCATAAGTAAGAAACAGTTAAAAGAGCATCTTTTATAATATTATTCGACCCCGTTGTGTTCTCAATATACAGGTATCATATAACAGGAAGCCAACCTGTTTTATCATCCTTCAAGATCTTCCAGATGGATATTTTTATCAATTGTTGGCGACATAGATTCTGCAGTATTTTTGTTTTCTCCGTTTTCATTCGAAATCATCTTTCTACATTTTTTCCCTTCTAATTTCCGTGTATTATAACAATGATTTGCAAAGTGTTGAAAAGGAAACATATTTAACAGTTGTTTATTCAGATAACACTTTATCATTGAAACGTGAACTCTAGAAAAAATAAGGTTAATTAGTATGGATAGGCAATCTTAAACGTTTCCTCATACCAGGAAACTTAAATACTCAGTGAGATTCACTGCAGGTCTTGAACACAAGTCTGTACCTGTGGCGAATACCTGGAAGGTTGGATGCTTGATAATTTTGGAAGAAATGGCAGCTCATATATAACACTAGCAAGAGCATATATGTACTGTTTAATTTGAAAAATAAAAAAGCATTTTAAAAAGTTTTCTATTCAAAATATGTTAGTAGTAGAATGGGCGTGGAGTAAAGGGCCAAATTTTTTGAAATTCTGTTAAGATGGGGTCACCGACGATGTTAGTCTGATCCGACTTTACACTTTGCCTTTCTGGTCTTTCGGGCCTAAGCATTCTTGCAGCTTTCCTCAGCCCCTGCTGGAAGATACAACAGGTACAAGAGGTTAATTCGTTCTACATTTGCCTGCCGCCTTTTACCAGTTGCCGTTAACTCCAGGGTCAAGAGAGCGGACCGCTGTGCTAAAGACACCACCAAGGACCCCATCAAAAGAAAAGCTAAAGTAAGGATCCCATTGTCCACTAGAATGAACTCATTGCGACAGGGTCGTGAATGAACAAAAACATAGGGTAATCAGCAAGGTTCATGGAAAAATATATGTGGTCTAGAATCACATGTTTGTTTTATTTTTAGGTCATTCGAAATGCCTTAGCCATCAGGTGTTTTATAAATATATAACC
The DNA here is from genome assembly GCA_026874595.1 of Sipunculus nudus. Taxonomy (NCBI): domain Eukaryota; kingdom Metazoa; phylum Annelida; class Sipuncula; order Golfingiida; family Sipunculidae; genus Sipunculus; species Sipunculus nudus. The sequence continues at coordinate 15,163,233 of CM049321.1, forward strand.
AGGAATGTCAATCTGACAGCCTCAAACACCACAAGTGTAGTATGTGCTATGAAAAATAAAAAATGTAAACAAATAATCCCGCAGCGGCGTGATATGGTCAGTCACTCTTCTTAAGAAGCGACCAGGATTATCAGCCACGAGGCTTGTTCTGCAAGTAACCCAGCTAACCTGAATTACAGTATTTCAGGCGATATATCAATTTGGCGAAATTTTGCAGAATGGAAGAAACGCCAATACGCGTTAGTAGAGAGGAAACGCCGGATGGTAGCTATATGGCGGAGCTCGATACAAGTTACCCGGCATAAAACTGCTGATATAATTATGCATTGAAAGATTCCGATCAATCTTGACACCTAGATATCCCTCAAATGTTTGCCTCTTAAGGTAAAACGATAAATGGTCATCTAGACATGATACTTTAGTATTATTTGGCTGCTGGCGGTATATATTGCTTTTTGCTGACATATCTGGATCAAGTTCATCATCATAATTCTATATGTGTCTTCCTGTTGTTACTCCACAAAACGTGCCGAGCATAACAATGAGCCTGATATTTCTTTATATATAATAGTATTAGTGATCGAACACCGAAGTAATATCTCACTCCAATTTTTTTATAAGCTACGACATATATGCTTTATTTCCATTGATTTTACTTATTTTCATTTCATCTTCCCTCTTCTATACGGCCTGGTTTATACTTCCTTCAGGAAACCAATCCTGTTAATCACATTCATGCAAGTTCATATCTGGATAGATCAGGATAACTCTTTGATTGATGACAAAAAATATAAAACTGAACTTTATTTGTTATATTGAAAGGTTATCTATGTTTTTGGTTTGCTTTTTACAAATAGGAATATGTATTTCAGAACATAATAAAAAAAACCAGATACATCTACAAAGAGGGAAAGAAAACATGAAACCATGGCCATTTTCCCATATAGGTGAACAAATAACGAGAGACCAGCTTTTGTGGCGCAGGGGTAGAGCACAGGACTAAAAGCCGGGAGGTTATGAGTTCAAATCTCAGCCGAGGCGGTGAGATTTTTACGGTCGCCCCGTCCTTTGGTGAGCGCTCTGCAGGCTTAATGGGAAGGCCGTGCCCAACGACCGTGTTTCACTCACAAACGAGTGCGCCATTCTGGGGTTCTTCGGTGGTATGACCAAGCAATTTGGACGATTACGCACCAAGGGAACGCAGGTGCAGTAGTCACTTGGCCTGTTTGACGCCAGGATATAAACTGAGAATAGGCGTGTGATACTGCCCTGCTGTAACCGGAATGGAATTCTGCAGATGCACATAAACATAGTTTAGTTAGCATTATGAAAAAACTTCACAAAAAAAAATAAGAGACACCTTGTAATATTTAGTATAAGATGGAATGATGTGATGACAGGCGCACTCGAACCATAGCCGAATGATTGAAAATTCTTTTTGATTATTTCCCATATGAGAAAACCTGCTGACTCTTGTTGATGTGACAGACTATTTGCTGAAGGCTACAGGTGGATATGGAATTAACAAGTATTAAGGCTTGGTCTGTAACAAATTCTTCCAATAGACTTCAATGCCTATTTTAGGTGTGTGCAGACTAAAAGTCATGAATCCTGTCGTAGAAATGACCTCTCGTTAATCCAGTCCTGGTTCCATCAATGCAGGTGAACACACAGGTAATTAGCTGTCAACCACTGAGTTTGTTGTTCTTCGACCCTCTCCCCATTCAAATATAATGTTTGAGCAAGCACCTGTTAAGGATATCACTGCACAATATAATCTTATGTCAGAGCCTGGCTGTCAGTTTATGCTACTTATTTATTTATATATATATATATATATATATATATATATATATATATATATATTTAATATACAACAATTTCAAATGAGCATATGTAGATTTTTCCTGGGAGAAACAACCTAACCAGTAGTTTACTAACTTAAATACGCATATAACCTCTACTAAATTTTTTTAACTTGTGTCCTACGCCAGTTATCGTTAAAATAATTTAATAACATTATGTAATATTGACAACAAATATATTCGAAAACTAATAAATTGTAGAATGCTGATTTATCATTCTTCCTTTAAAGTTTGTTAAAATTGTTTATATTTTGGAAATATTTTGTGTTGTAAAAATGTCAATAGGCTATTTTTATTTGCAGGATTGGACTGACCTATGAGGAATTTAACAAGTAATCATACTATGAGGTCACATGGGTTGTTAAGTAACTAACCGACTGACTATAGGTCCCTTAACCAAGAGACTAAAGTAAAAAAAAGCAAAGATCAGTCGCTAAGATGCGTTCCGGAGAGTAGTCAAGAAAACCAATAGCAAAGCCAAGTTAAAGGAGGATGGAGGGTTATGGGGGACTCTAGACCGTCAACTCCTAAAAAAAGTGGTCTAAGCATTTATTCCGCTTTCTAACCACAGCATCTACTTATCCTGTAACCGGTTCAAATAAGCATGAGACGTTGTAATAAAGTCTTTGTCATTGCTACATTTAGTCAATTTACAGGATGACAAGGTAGCCCTGAGTACTGTAGCCCTCGGACGACTTGCTTTTCCACAAAACATCGCTCAAACATGAACAAATGCTGGATAGGATCGACATTTTTGCGGAAAGATAAAGTAGTCCTTTGCTGATCGACCGATTACCACAATAAATCGTTTTAATAAAATTGAGAAAAGGTGACAATGAATTGAATGTATTGTATTGAATGAAAATAAGAAAAAATAAAATGTGACAATCAAATGTGACAATCTGATTGTATCTTAACCCAATCACGCATTGGACCTGATTATTTAATTTATTGATTGTTCCAAAAAGTAAAGTTTTACTTCTCCGTCCCCTGGTCCGACGTTTCTCAAAATTTAATCGCCATGCAGTTAGGAATTTCGAGGATAAGGCATAGAGAAGCACACACACGGCTGATCCAATAACCGCCTGAAACCTTTGTATCTGAGGTAATAATATTCAGGACACAAGCAGTCGTTTTACACTCACAAACACTCACAACAGAATCTGTAAAATCTTTGTAAGGAAAGACAAAGTAATTCCAAAGATATTCCGCTTAGACTAAAATGCAATATACTGAATAATAATTAACTTATCGGGAAATAATATCTCCGTTGTATGTGGTATGTTGCAACTTTGTATGTTAACTGAATAGACTATTTTTGTTTCATTTTTAGCTTTAATGACATTTTTATTCTGTAGAAAAGGCTTAAATGACAGTTTTAAAATATGGTTTCACCGTTTTTATTATAATACTTTGAAAAAAAATATACCAGGGAAGAGACACAAAGTAATTCCAAAGGCAAACCCCTGAGATAGAAATTAAATGAACTGAGCAATGATTAACTTAACGGGAAAATTTACATCGGGGCCAGCTTTTCTTTGTGTGTTTCTTTTGTCTCTCCGCACGTATATTGAATAAATTAATCTTTATGTGACAGGTCAGCTTTCATTTTCATCCTCCATGGCTTCTTTTTTGTCCATAATTCTTTCCACGGCTCAAATGAAAATTGTTTAATCTGATTGCTATTTTCTTATTGTGGTTTTATATGTGTTATCCTTTTAAGCAGGAGGTAAATACAATTACCATATATCAATAACACGCGAAACCTGAATAAATTCTTTGGGATGATCTTGATTGTCCTTTAGGAAAAAAATAAGACAGAGGAAGACTTAACTGCGATTAACGCCGCTGACAGTTTGATAGACACATATCCAATATGTCAGTTTGTAATAATTTAGTCAGAATTATAGTAACATTGACTTATTTTTAGGTTAACTAAAGTTTTTATGTTAACACATATTTTGATTGTAACACTGTTCTAACTATAACTTTAGCACGGAAGAAGACACAGGGACTGTTACAGGGACTGTTATGATAATCATCAGTCATTTAGAATTCCCCCTCCCATCTATATTCATTTGCCATATGTTAATTCATGTGCATATGTTATTGTGGCATATGTTGTATACAGTTGAAAAATACATACTGTTTCGCAGCTGTATATTTAAGGAAAAATAACACGAACAGCTGCCCGGTGTCGTTAATCGGTCTCGGAATGGTAAAAGGGATGTCATATTTTCACAAAAACACCTGTTTCCTGATTATCCGATATCTACTTACATGTGGCACATGTGGACTAGACTCATCTAATCAGGAAAAACAAATGCTTGATATCATTCAAATTAATACATCTGCGAGAATTAAACATCGGGAGACATGAGTTTTACAGTACCTATACCAATATATATTATAGGTAATTTTATATTGAGTTTCGCAGATACTGTGTTAACTCGCGAGTTCAGCCGCAATGTTTACTCCAAATTCGATGCTTACTGAAAACATGTTGTTTTGCTTGAGTATACGTAAAACTGCACATTGAAATCATGATTCATCATTGGTCAGTAAAAGGCCTAAAAGATGTATTATTATTTCCTGCATATCAAACCTTTATCATATTTTCATTTAATATAATGCCATACCAATACATAATGGCATTATTTGGATCGTGATGCAGAAAGTTTTTTAATTGTGGTAACTTATTGTTGTTTGTGTCTCCCTGTATATGATATCCCAGATAAACCATATCGGTATCTGAATTATGGTATGAAATTCTTGTTTTTCAGGAGTATTGGCTGTGATGAACTGTGGTCGGTTAAGTCTTGGTCATAGACCCGAGGCAAAAGGTCGCCACAGTTTCCAATAAATTAAAATTGAAAAAAAAGAACAAATGCTTAAGGTAAATAAAAACCCCAAATAACTGAAAATTGTTGCATTGTAGTCAGGTTCCTGCAAAATAAAACTGACTTGAATTTATTATCAAGTTTAATGCGGAATGTATATCAATTGCATATTTTGGATTTCAGGCCTCGTGGGCAAGAGCAAAATTATACGTGATTATATAACTTTACGGTTATTCTTCTCGAAGAGATATTTAAATGGGTAATTCAGGAAAAATTTTCAATAATAAAACAAAGGGACTGCCATTCTGGGGTATATACAGAAGACAAGAAAAATAACTCCCAGAATGCTAAGTGAAAAGACAGATTGGTCAGTTTTTTTTTGTTAAACGTATTACTAAGTATAACTTTCCTAATTTGGACTTTAAATATTACATTATTATATTACATATAACAAAACTGAGAACCGGGGACATGGCCTAAACAGGGAATATTGTTTTATTGATTAAACTGACACTGAGCCTAATCCCAATACAGAAAAGTAATTTATCCGGTACGCGTTCATGTAAAAGTACCCTTGAAAGGTAGCAAACCTTCGGCAGGTTTCATAATGATATAAGTGTTTACCTTAGCCGATCTGGATTAATACCTAATTTGTCTCAGGCTTCACTCTCCTTTGCACTTTGATGAGTTTTTCAGACTGGATTATTTATTAAGGAGAACTCTACACAAGATGTTTGGATGTCTGAAAGGTCCGCACATAAAAAAAATATTGGAAACGTCTATACGTAAAGGGATCAACTACCAAAACCAACCGACGGGACATATGACCCACGAGGAACTGAATTGAAGTGGTGGGATTGGTTGAAATACCATATTCGATGGCTGAAAGAATTAAACGACCGATGGTCTATCATAAATAGATTATTGTATGTAGCTTCAGTACTACCGTGAAATCTACTGTATAGAATTTTCTAATATATTGACCGAGTAAATTCAGTCTTACTTTTACATAACGCTATAAAGTCAAGATAACCTCAGGGATGTTGACACTTGTACTCTGCACAAGACATAGTTTTAATACTGTTCGCTATTCGTGTCTCTTGAAATCGATTAAACAGAGAGACAGTAACTTTAATCAATTTGGAAAAGAAAAGACCATTCATCAATATAATTGGCACATTAATAAAAATGGAGCATCGTCGGCTTAGTTAGTAAAGTTCATGTTTAGCGTGGAAGATGGATCATACATTTTGACGCTTACTGTCATTGGAAAGCATTGTCTTCCTGTCGATCATGTCACGTGATAAACCAAGAGATCATAATATCTATCGAAACCTTAATTTTCTCGCTCTTCTTATGGATATGTGAGCTTTTAGTTTTTTTGGTAAAATATTCCAGTTATCTGGCTGCCTGAATAATGGTAATACTAATAATAATAATAATGATAATAATAATAATAAATAATAATAATAATAATAATAATAATAATAATAATAATAATAATAATAATAATAATTATTATTATAATGATATAAATGATAACAATTTCGAACTTTAAGCAGATTTCCTCGAGGCGAACGCAGCGCACGCATGGGCCGATAGGCTATTGATATTTCAGAAAATATATAATAGAACTGTGCTTACGAAAAGGCGGTAAACAAAAACAGCAATTTTGTATCACACAAGGGTACTTTAAGGAAAGCCTATGTAGGGACTTGCATTTCCGGTAGGCGGCGCTACGCACGCTGGTCGGCCATAAGGAATTGTTACCGGCGCCCTGCTCGCAGTACCTGTTAGGCGCGGTATATAGCGCTTTTGCGCGTGCTCGGATTTCAATTTCCTGTTTACTGCTCAAGAAAGAAAGACAAGACAAACGTCGGCTTGTAGGTTTTTAAAGTAATATCAATATTTAGCAACTAAAATAGGGGCCAAACTTTTCAAAGTTGATTTAGGCAAAGTTGTGAGAATGATACATTGTTGAGACCGATAGAATTTAGTTAGATGCGGTACAAGGAACGCGTCCGATTTGTAAACAGAGTAATCTATGTCGGCGCAGGTGTCAAAATTTGAGATCCTTTGGTCAGTGTGATTTCACTGTCTAGTAACTTTCAAGATGTGGTTTCATCTGCTGTCAACCGTCAGAATGACAGCTGATAATTATGTAACAGCCCGATGTTTGACAGTTCTGTGACGGATTGTGTCGCGATCTCTGCGAGATGCTTAACCTCATGTGTTTGACAGTCCAATTTAACGATGCTTTTATTAAAATATCCTATATATATACAATATATACCCATATTTTGGCACAATTATATATATGTTTTTATTGTTATAATATAATACCTGCAAATATTGTCAAAAGGCTGTGAAATACGGAATTAGCAAAAACCCCTTAACTTCACCTTTACCATAATAATGCCATGCCCAGGGTTGATCGTGCGCGTCTTTTTATTACTCTGTTAAAAGTAATTTGCTTATGGTATATATGCCTGATAATATTATTGTACACTTTGTGTACATACAATGTAGCTGTTGTTAATTTATTATGAACTACATCCACTGCTCCAGTTAAGTTGAAGCTTAGTAAATAAATATAATTCACATACTGAAATAGATTGTATTACCCGTAGGCTGTATACTATTTTTTAATTTAAATTATCTGTATTCAATTTTAGTTACATCATGCCAGAGCAGAAGATAGGTACGGCCTGTTCAGTCATTTGAACAGAATAACATACAACAATAAAATATCGACATTGTCTGAATATATGCAGCTGCATATGTATTTATTTATTAAACATCGAAACGTGTATATTTTAGTAATATGCAACACCTATTTTTTATATTCCAACATTAATTTGTGTACAGTTGAAAATCAGTATTAATATACTTATTCACCTATTTCCTTTATTTCTCCATCATACGTATGGACATATTTTATATATGTTTTAAAACTAATGGAATCAAATGATAACATGCACCAAAAAGTTCACATAAATGTATGTTATATGTTAATAAAATTGTTCATGAAAAGTTCGTTTTGTTTGTCCATTAGTTCCAGGTTGTGTGATTGTGGGTGTACCATAATGTGAGTGGTTGTGGTTTAATAAGACGTCATGCTTGGCTGCCTTTGTATGTCAGGGTGTGGTTTCAACATTCCGTGTGTGTCCCTTGGGTACCTCTAGCCTCTTCTTGTGGCCACAGTTAGGAGAGGGCTTAATTAAGGGGGCAGGTGAACAAAACTGTGCATATTTCAGAGACATTCCTTTTAAATATCTCACTTGTTGATCATAATTATATTTTAAGTATGGTGACATAAGTCATAATTTCTTTTTCTCTATCCAGTGATATAGATAATGTCCAAGAAAAATAAACATGATTTCTTTTGTGCAAGTCTCTACCCTATGGAGCTGTCTGAGCAGCGGCGAGACATGGTCTGTCGTACGTGCGCTTCTTAAGAATATTGGCGTGCAGCATTATTCTGAACCATCTGCAGCCATGAGGTCTGCTCTGCACATAACCCTGCTAGAACTGAATTACAGTAACCAGGCGAGATATATTTCTGGCAAAAAAAAAAAAAAAATAGTAAGAACTACAATAAGGGTTAGTAGAGAGGAAATGCTGGATGGAAGCTATACGGCCGAGCTCGATAAAGCCATATACCAAGACATATACTACTGATATAATTATGCAATGACAAATCCTGATCAATCTTATCACCGAGATATCCCTCCAATGTTTGCCTCGTAAAGTAAAATACTAAATGGCCATCTGGACATGACACTTAATTCATGGATCTTTCTACAAGATGGCTTTTCTTATCATCTCCGTGTAATATTGCAAGAGGAAAATGTAAAATCTAACAATGAACTGTTGAATTTTATAAAGCAAACTATTTGAACAGTTGTTTATTCAGATAACCCCAATTCGTGGACTTTCCGATAATAACATACTTCAGCAGATAATCTTCTTATAGCATGAGGTTAGTGTGAAGGGGCCACCTTATGCATTTTCCCAAACTTCATAGCAATTATCATCTTGGAAACGTCAATAAACAGTAACAAGAAAGGGCTAGAACACAAGTCTCTTCAAGTGGCGAATACCAGGAACACAAAAGCTTGATGGCTGTGAAAATGGGTATGAAACCTTTTAATGTGGTGAAATAATTTAATAAGTGGGGTTTATAATCTGATTTCGCCGACGGTGTCAGTCTAATCCGACTTCACACTTTCCCTTTCAGGTCTTTCTTGTAGCTTTTCGCAGCTCCTTCTCAAAAATACAATAGGCACTAGAAGGTTATCCATTCTACATTTGCTTGCGACTCTTTACCAGTACTCATTCATTCCTTGGTCAAGAGAGCGCACGGATGTACCAGAGGTGGCTTTTAAGGCTTTGCACGATAGGCGGTCATGAATAAGGTGAAGTGAACCCACATTCTTGCAGTAACAGTTTCAGCGCCCTTACCATTGACCAATACGTCCCCACGCTCCACAAACGTAATGAATTTTTAAGTTATAGATGTTCCTTATACATAACTGTGCCTGATTTTATTTGAACCAATATATTATCAGAAAAATGCTTCTTTTCTGGACTTTCATCATAAATAAGAAAGAACGATCGCTTCATTGAATCCACGAACACCAATGAGCATTTTATGATACTGAATAGGAAGAAAAGTGTTTTGTATCATTTGTACTTTCCACTTCTGTCTGTTACAAAGTAGACATAAAAACCATTCATGGATATTCATAATACAATAGTATTACTTTCCTCACAGAGCTTTTTTTTCTCTCTGGTTACATGTATTGTTCTTGGTAAGATTCATACGGAGAACAAATAGGCACTTTCTACACTAAAACACAATAATAAGCAAAGTTACGGAGGATACCATTAGCAAACACTTCTGTTAGAACCAACTGTGAATATCATCAAGGAGTGGAAATGAGAATACCCGGGACGCATACTGTGCTCACCGAACCCCAGCACCATGTAATCAGATTTCTGAACTGTATTATCAAAGTGGATAAATGATGAAAAGACCATCAGTGACCTAGATTTGCAGGTGACTGGACAGCCAGTTAAAAAATTTCGGACCATTTATATCTATATCAAGGACCTCATAAAAAGAAAAGCTCCAGTAAGCATCCCTTTGTCCACTGGAATGAACGCAGGGTCAAGGATAATGAAAAAACGTAATCAGCACAGTTCATGTAAGAATTAAATTATGAATGTCAATATGACAGCTTCAGGCACCAGGAATAGTGAAGTGTTTGCTTTGAAAAAATCAGACATTTCAAAGGTGCTAGCCTATAAAAAAAGATCTGGGGATTCTTTATATATATATATATATATATATATATATATATATATATATATATATATATATATATTCTACACAATGTTTTAAAAAAATCTAGCTTTTTTTAAAAGGGCATTGCACGAGTTATTCCCATGGAGGGTCATAATGCCTAGGGGACTGGCTCACTAATGAACCAGTTATAAAGCTGATGTAGTCAGTTGAAAGGTAGTTTGACCATCAGTGTACTGTAACACCAAAGCAATAAAGTTCCTTCCTGATATTGAGGGGGTCCAGCTATTAATCAACAGAAATCGTGTACAGTATGTCCTTGTTTGATACAAATAAGTCCCATACGCCTTCCTTCCAAATTTTGGGACCGCAGAATTGGACAAATCGATATGGGAGTCTACATAAAGGGCCACAGAGCCTCCTCGCTCAGGAGAGGAGTTATGCTAATAATACAAGTCAATGTTACCTTTCCTGTCTAACCCCATAACAACAACGACCCCGAGGGGGATCGATAAGACAATGGTAAAGCCCCTGCCATAATCAAAGTATCATCGAACTGAATACCTGATACAATTACAGTAATATAGTCATTTTTAATGATTTAATACACAGATGCCATGAAAAAATGTGAATTACCTACCAAACTGACTGACAGGACATTTGAGAAAGGTGTCAGAAAGGGGCAAATTGCCCTCAGAAATGTTATAATTCAAATATTTGGCCATACTTGATGGGGCGCTAAATGGCCGTATGTTAATCTCTTTTTAAATTCATTTCATCATGTCATCACATCAAGGGACCATAATATGAAGACAAAAATGTTCTCCCATGTTAAAGTTGTTTTCTAATATATGTGTTCACGCCAATGATGCTAATGTTTGAGGAATAGCATCTTTACCTCAACTGTCTCTCAAAGTGTGTACTTCTCTCAAATACCCTCGTCTCTTCTCTTAATTAGGGGAATATGAAACGCCTTTATGATGCTTAAGTTGACAATAATGCTCATATTTGAGGAATAGCATCTTTACCTCAACTGTCTCTCAAAGTGTGTACTTCTCTCAAATACCCTCGTCTCTTCTCTTAATTAGGGGATATGAAACGCCTTTATGATGCTTAAGTTGACAATAATGCTCATATTTGAGGAATAGCATCTTTACCTCAACTGTCTCTCAAAGTGTGTACTTCTCTCAAATACCCTCGTCTCCTCTCTTAATTAGGGGGATATGAAACGCCTTTATGATGCTTAAGTTGACAATAATGCTCATATTTGAGGGATAGCATCTTTACCTCAACTGTCTCTCAAAGTGTGTACTTCTCTCAAATACCCTCGTCTCTTCTCTTAATTAGGGGGATATGAAACGCCTTTATGATGCTTAAGTTGACAATAATGCTCATATTTGAGGAATAGCATCTTTACCTCAACTGTCACTGAAATGTGTACTTCTCTCAAATACCCTCGTCTCTTCTCTTAATTAGGGGGATATGAAACGCCTTTATGATGCTTAAGTTGACAATAATGCTCATATTTGAGGAGTAGCATCTTTACCTCAACTGTCACTGAAATGTGTACTTCTCTCAAATACCCTCGTCTCTTCTCTTAATTAGGGGGATATGAAACGCCTTTATGATGCTTAAGTTGACAATAATGCTCATATTTGAGGAATAGCATCTTTACCTCAACTGTCTCTGAAATGTGTACTTCTCTCAAATACCCTCGTCTCTTCTTTTAATTAGGGGGATATGGAACGCTTTTATGATGCTTAAGTTGACAATAATGCTCATATTTGAGGAATAGCATCTTTACCTCAACTGTCTCTGAAATGTGTACTTCTCTCAAATACCCTCGTCTCTTCCCTTAATTAGGGGGATATGGAACGCCTTTATGATGCTTAAGTTGACAATAATGCTCATATTTGAGGAATAGCATCTTTACCTCAACTGTCTCTGAAATGTGTACTTCTCTCAAATACCCTCGTCTCTTCCCTTAATTAGGGGGATATGAAACGCCTTTATGATGCTTAAGTTGACAATAATGCTCATATTTGAGGAATAGCATCTTTACCTCAACTGTCTCTGAAATGTGTACTTCTCTCAAATACCCTCGTCTCTTCCCTTAATTAGGGTGATATGAAACGCCTTTATGATGCTTAAGTTGACAATAATGCTCATTTTTGAGGAATAGCATCTTTACCTCAACTGTCTCTGAAATGTGTACTTCTCTCAAATACCCTCGTCTCTTCCCTTAATTAGGGGGATATGAAACGCCTTTATGATGCTAAAGTTGACAATAATGCTCATATTTGAGGTATAGCATCTTCACCTCAACTGTCTCTGAAATGTGTACTTCTCTCAAATACCCTCGTCTCTTCTCTTAATTAGGGGATATGAAACGCCTTTATGATGCTTAAGTTGACAATAATGCTCATATTTGAGGAATAGCATCTTTACCTCAACTGTCTCACAAAGTGTCTACTTCTCTCAAAACTCTTGTCTCTTTTCTGAACAAGGGAATATGAAATGCTTTTATATAAACTGATCTTATAACTTGTGTAATTGTTGGAAGCAAATGGAGCTTTATAGACTGGATAAATTTAAAAAAAATGGCATAAAACATCTCTGAGCTGATCGAGCTTATATAGGCCCCGTTTGTGAAATCACTGCTTGTATGGAATATATAGGAGGTAAATTTTGATTGCCCGTATCTAGACGTCTTCTTGAACCTTTTATCTTTAAGGTGTAATATAGAAGGGTGAAAGCCAGGTCAACTTGCAGGAGAAATGGATAAGATTGCTGTGAAGCTTGACAAGATAATTCGTACCTTACCTTACTCGGTACCGGATTATACGCATAAAAAATCCGCCTCTGGGGTTGCAAAACTAGTGTTTATTACCCAATTTGGTAAAAATGGGCGATTTTCTTTATCATCGAATTCCCGATTATGGATAAATACTGCTCGACACTAGAAGGCTTCGGAACCCTCACCGTTTTCAGTGATTTCACGATAGTTCGAGCTATGCCTGCCAAGTGCAACTTTATATAATGCATATAATGATTATTATAAAGTGTCGTGATAAAGGTATTGACACTTGTTTCTAAACTATATCTTTCTAATATTTTGCTGTATTAACATAATTCAACAAGCCCCTATCTCTATTATTCTATAAAACAGACCGTTACAATAATCCTATTTAAAACCATTAAATATTTCACGGTACCACACCAAGTTCATTCAACTTTCAAGGTTTTTAAATGTGTATGAAACCTCAAAATTTGTATATTTTTTCATCTTTTCATAGTTTGTGATCAAAATAATCAAGTAAAATTCTTAAATAATACCATCAGTCTTTTTTTGTGATGTGAATTCATGTGAGTTTCCAGCCTGTTAATAAGTTAGATGTATATGTGTCATACAAGTAAGAAGTAGATTGGGCCAATTGTAAGGAGATTACAACTGTAATATGACAACGTTTTGGTGGTATATAATGTGCTGTTGGAAAAAAGGATGCAAGATAGAAAGCATTAACCAGGACTTTTCTTTATCAATCAATCCATACCAAATAAATGAAATCTTATCTGCACAAAATGTGGTTTTGTTCTGTAAATTTGACCAAGGACATAAGTACTTTATTCGAAATGTTTCCACTTTGAATTTCCCCCAGAGCTCAGAGACGGGATCTGATGATTCCTCTGCTTATGAGTTTGAAAACATAATAGATATTAATTATAAATGTCCACGGGGCTTGCTGTCTAACATAGTTGGTATATTTTAAATAAATACTGACGCCAATTATTTTCTGTGTTTGTGTGTTAATGGCATCTTTCTGCACTTTGTAAAATACCTTATTAATACTGACTGATTTATCCTTGACTGAATGCAGATTAAGTTATATTGGCGCTTCAGGGGTTATATTTGGTAGGATGGGAAATAATAATGTCCCTGGTTCCTTGCCGTAACGATCCTCATACCACCTTTATCGCTTTTTTTTTATTATCTCCAGACGCCTTGAGAATTGCATATTGTGTTCCAAGCCCAGTGGACTAGAGGATATTTATGAATGTAGGTGTTATTTGAAAATTAAAGGTAACATGTTTTAAATGAACATTTGGCAAAAGATAAATAATAATGGCGTATATAAAATTTAAAGTAAAATGTTGGGGAAACATGATTGAAACGGATTCAGGGTCAACTCAAATGTTCGTAAAATTATTGCTCACCTTGACCTTGAAAACGTTAACCTTTATATGTTTTTTCTTCCTGAGTTGTAGTATCGATATGACGGGGAAGGGATAATTGGGGCCAGGACCTGCAAAAAAATATATGATTTGACAGAGGTTAATTGAGCGAACTGACATACCTGAGGCAGGGGTGACTTCTTCCCCTACAGTATGTTGTCAAGTTACCAGGGATTTGGTGTTAGGGCAGGGTTCATTGTGACATCCCTGAAAATGTTAACCTCACCACCATCAGGATAGATAGCTCTAATGTCATGCTTAGATGGTCACAGGGTCAACCCGACAGTAAATTGAATACGTCCAGGAGCAAATTAATAAATAACATTTTGAATAACAGACAGGACATGAGGTGTCAATACATGGGGTTTTGGAATTTCCGTTAGCTCAGGTCATATAAACTTCAGGTACGTATGCTTAATGTGGCTTAAATTTGTTGTGACTATTATGGAAAATCTATCTTTGTTACCCTTGTCTTCCGGGAAATCAAGGAGCATGCAATCAAGAAAAGATTATGTCAAAGTCATCAATAAATGCGTTTTCTTTTAAATCAATTTGCAAATAATAAATTGTTTGTCATGTATTACTCTAGACATCCAACAGTCTGGAACTGACATAGTTATGCTGTCAGAGCTAGTCGTCTAGCACAGTGGTTAATAATTTAAAAAAAAACACTTAATAATGTGTCCATCAATTAGGAAACCTTAATACCCGAGAGCATCATCGCAGGACTGAAGGACAAGACTCCATTGGTGGCAAGTAAACGGTAAATATGACAAATTCTAACAGGGGAATGTAATCCACTCGATCTGCCGGGTAATTAAGCGTCAAATTTTAATCTGTTTCCTTCTTTATTAAAGTCTGAGTGATAAAATATTACCAAGAGTTCCTAGAAATGAAGTCGGGACCCAATAAGAGCTTTTATAACATTCATCCATAAAGGTAAGTATCATATAACATGTAAAATCTGATGTCTCTGATTTGTATACATGGTATTCCTAAGAGCGTATATATGATATTAACAACCCGTTTTCCATTATTTTAGTTTCGTGGCACATTGTTATAAAATGTGAATCCCTTTACAAGTACATAAATATTTGATCTGCAGTTTAAGACCATTTGCCATTTTATCATTGGTTTACAACCTCAGCATGGGAATGGCAAAGAAGTGAGGATTGGGGCCATGACCTAATCATCATATAGTTTTATTGAGTGAACTGACACTGAGCTGTGTTCCCGTTGCAGAAAGTATTTCATCTCGTAGGAGATCATGTTAAAGTACCCGTGAAAGCTATCAAACCTTGGGCAGTTTTCATAATGATTTACCTGGAAGTGTTAACCTTCAGACGATCTAGATCTATACCTAATTCATCTCCTTCGGACTCTGGTGCGTTTTTTTAGATTGGATTTGTTACTTACTCAAGATGTTTGGATGGCTGAAAGGTCCGTACAGAAAAATATTACAAATATTGCAAACGTCTGTGTGTAAAGGGATAAACTATCAAAAACAACCGACAGGACATATGAGACACGAGGCAATAAAGTGTGGTGGTAGGGATTAATTGTAATACTATATTCGATGACCGAGGAATAAAACGACCGATGGCCTATTATTAATCGATTATTTTAAGTAACTTCTGTATAATTGTGAAACCTGCTGAATAGAATTTTTCCTGATATATTGACCAAATAAATTCAGTCTTACTTGTACATCACTCTGTAAATTCAAAGAAGGTAACCTTTGGGTTGTTGAACCTTGTTCGCTGCACAAGACATGGTTTAAATGCTGTCAGCTACTTGTGTGCCGTATTTCATAAAAGTCTCGTTTGTAATCGAATATGCACAGATCTGGGCAGTCAATTTAATTGATTATGAAAGAAAACGGCCATTCATCGGTATACTTTGCACATAAAAAATAAAGATAAAGCATCTTCCGCTAAAATAAACAGAAGATATTTAAATTAAAGTTTATTGTTGATGATGGATCATATGTTTAACTCTTACTGATATTAGAGAGCAGTGTCTTCCTATCGATTATGTCATTTGAAGGATCCAAGGTTCATAATATATATAAAAACCTTTTTTTGTAAACTTTATTCTGCATATGTATACTAATACAATAGTATTTTTAGCGCCAATTCTCCGATAGTCGAATTCACAAACAAATGATCAATATCCATGACCAAGTGATTTCCGAATGGGACAGTTTTTAAATGATGCAAGGGACAGCGATTTTCTAAGTGTAGTAAGAAGCGTATTTCAGACTTTAGGGGTAATTCAATCGAAAGAACGCTCAAGGACTTTCATATTACAGATTTCCGCCAGCCGAACGCAGCGCACGCAAAGGTGGATAGTTTATTAATATTTTATTAAAACAATTTGATGAAAAAGAGCCTTCGAAAAGGCGGTAGGCAAAAACTGCAATTTTGTAATGCACAGGGTATATCACGGGAAGCCATAAGAGTTGTTTGAGCAGTGGCATGACATTATCAGTCATATATTGTTAGTTATAGGAGCATTATTCTGAACTATCTCTAACCAGGAGACTTGTAAACAAGTAAACCAGCTAGAACAGAATTAGAGTAATCCAGCCTAGATACCAATTTGGCGAAAATGCAGAATGGAGGGAACGACAATACGAGTTAGTAGAGAGTGAACGCTGAATGGAGCTAATCGGCGAAGTTCGTTAAAAGTCGCACGACATATACAACTGATATAATCATGCATCGAAAAATTCTGACAAATCTTAACACCGAGATATCCCTCAAATGTTTGCCTCGTAAAATAAAATGCTAAATGGTCATGTAGATATGACACTAAAGTCATGGATAAATGCTGGCTTTTCTTTTCATTTTTGTGTAATAATGTAAGAAGGAAATGTAACATCAAACAATGAATTAATAAAAAAATAGCAAAAATATTGGACAGTTGTTTATTAAGATAACCCAAATTATTGTAGTTTTTCAATAATATCATACTTCAACATGTGATCTCCATGAAACATGGGTTAGTGGGAAGGGACCATCTGATACCTTTCCTTCACTTCATAGCAATTATACACCAGCAAACTTCAGTAATCAGTAACATTCACAACAAGTCTGGAACTTAAGTCTCTGCAATTAACGAACATCGGGTACACAGATAATAACCGGTTCGGAGTTTTTTAAGTCATTGAAATACTTTAATAAGTTGGGTTTATAATCTGATATCGCCGACGGTGTCAGTCTATTCGGGCTTAACACTTTCCCTTTCAGGTCTTTCAGGTCTAATCATTCTTGTGGCCTTTTGCGCAGCCCCCTCACGTTGATACTATAACCACTAGAAGGGTATCCCTTCTTCATTTGCTTGCTGCTCTTTACCAGTATTCATTCACATGATAGCCAATCATGCATAACGTGACACGAACCCACAATCCTGCAGTAACAGTTTCAGCGCCCTTACCATTCACCTTTACTGCCCAACGCTAGACAAACATAATGAATTCTGAAGTAATAAATGTTTCTTATATATAACCTACCTGCTTTTATATTAACCAAAATATTCTCAGAGATATGCTTCTATTCTGAACGCTTTTCATAAATAAGAAAGAATGATTGCTTCATTGAATCCGCGAACACCAAAGAGCATTTACTGATTCAGAATTGCAAGAAAAGTGCTATATGTCATTTATACTTTCAACAACTGTTTGTTACAAAGTAGACAATAACCATTAATAGATATTCTTAATGCAAAAGTTTTTCTTCCCTCACAGAGGCTTCCAGTACTTTCTCTGATTACGTGCATGGTTCTGGTTAAGCTTCATACGGCGAACAGATAGGCACTTTCCACACTAAGACACATATCAAGCAAAGTTACATAGGTTACCATTATCAAACACTTCCGTTAGAACTAATTGTGACCATCATCAAGGAGTGGAAATGGGAATTCTCGAGAGGCATACTGCGCTCACCAAGCCCTAGCACCATCTAATGAGATTTCGAATTTGATTATCAAAGTGGAAAAACAATAAAAAGACCATCAGTTACCTCCATAGGCAGGTTATTGGATAGCCAGCTAAAAATTCTGGACCATTTATATCTATACCCCATCAAAATAAAAGCTCCAGTTAGGATCCGATTATCCACTGGAATGAATGCATCGCTACAGAGTCATGAATGAACAAAAGGGTTATCATGTTAAACATGGATATGGATAAAACAAGAAAGAAACGGGATAAAAGCAGAAATCCAGAGCAGTATAGGTGCATCAGAACAAGTTCCCCACAGATTTATTTCAGAACAGTGATGTAGTCACCAAGGAAGAGGTTTCCTGATGCAAGCTTAGGAGATAAACACTTCAGTTAGAAGCCTATTGATTTATAACCAAACATTTTTATTATATATATATATATATATATATATATATATATATATATACCAAGGCACGCACACATATACCGTGAAACCTACGTATTAAAACCACACATTAGACAGGCAATAATGGTGTTACTTTACAGGTCAGTTAATACCGACGCCAGTGCTTTCGGTTCACCTCTTGATAGTCAGGTGTTATTATTAGCCAGGTTGTCTTTCAGACAAGTTCCACTGTAGATTTGGCATAAATTCTGCTATCCCCAATATTGGTTTATAATAAAATGCAGGATAACGTTAATGGCTCCTCCGGAGCAAAATGAGCAGGTATCACTTAAGGGTCTTGAAGGGGATACTAAGTCGGACAAGAGCAACTCTGGGGCATTATGTATATTTGTTTGTTAAGGTCTAAGGCTGCGTGATAAAGAACTGCAGTGGGCGATGTCAATGATATCTCCCTAAAAAATAATAGGTATGTATATCAAATGTATTGTTTGAAATGTCCTGTACAAATAACAATTTAGATAACTGCAATAAAATTTTATATTTAAGACATTGAAGTATTTTCATATGTTATAATGTTTTTTTAAATTCAAATTATGCATGCTGCATGCAACAAATCATAAAACATATATTGAAATCCTAAGAAAAAACTATAATAACCTTACAAGTTTTTTTTAAAATTGGACCTGAAATGTGTCATTCAAGTACGAAGTCCATTAGATCAATGGGAAAGAGATGACAACTATAATATGATGACGTTAGGGAGGTACTTTTTGTGCTATTAAAAATATCCATGATAGAAAGATTTAACCAGGACTTTTCTTTATCGATCAATCATTACCAAATTAATGAAATCATCTAAGCATTAAATTTTGCTTTGTTCTGTAAATTCGATAAAGGACATCAGTACTTAATTCAAAACGATTTCTCTTTGAGCTTCCAACAGATCCCAGAGACGGGATAAAGATCAAATTATTCCTCTGCTTATGAGTCGGAAAACACAATAGACATTAATTATATCAGTTCACAGAGATCGTTGTCTAACATGTATTGATACTGACGCCAACCGTTTTCTTTTGTGTGTGGGTATTAATTGTGTATACATCTTTGTCCACTTTGTAAAATACCTTTATTAATATTGACTGATTTTACCTAGATTAAGTTATATGAGCGCTTCAAGTGTCTTATTTGGTAAGATGGCGAAATAATAATGTCCCTGGCCCCTTTGCCGTAAAGATGCTCATACCACTTTTATCGCGTTTTACGCGTTTGACGATTATCTTCAGGGCCCTTGAGAAATGCATGTTGTGTTTCAAGCCTAGTGGACCAGAGGATATTTATGAATGTCGGTGTCATTTAAATTTTTAAGGGAACATTTGGCAATAGATAAACAATAATTATGGCATACATTACATTTCAAGTAAAATGTTCGTAAAAATATTGCTTTAGACGTTATTACTTCCTGAATACTAGTATCAATTTGACGAGGAAGGGATGATTAGGGCCAGGACATGCACAAAATATATGGTTTGACAGAAGTTAACTGAACTAACTGACATACCCGAGGCAGAGGTGAATGTTCCCCCTACAGTATGTTGTCAAGTTACTAGGGATTTACTGTTAGGGCAGGGTTCATTATCACAAACCTGAAAGTGTTAACCTCAACACCATCAAGATAGATAGCTTTGAACGTCATGCTTAGATGGTCACGGGGTCAATCCGACAGTAAATTGAATACATGCAGGAATAACTTAATAAATAACATTTTGAATAACAGACAGGACATGTGACGCACGATGTCAATACATGGGGTTTTGGAATTCCTGTTAGCTCAGGTCATATAAAATCAGGTTGCGTGTGCTTAATGAGGTCTTAAATTTCTGTGACTACTATTGAAAATCTATCTTTGTTACCCTTGTCTTCAGAGCATACGATAAAGCAAAAGTTATCTCCTAATGGCAAAGTCATCAGTAAAGGCGTTTTCTTTTAATCGAATTTGCAAAAAATGTTTGTCATTTATTATTCTAGACATCCAACAGTCTGGAACTGACACGATGCTGCCAGAACTTTTCGTCAAGCACAGAGGTTAATAAGTTTAAAAACACTTAATAATGTGTCCATTAATTAGGAGACCCTAATACCCGATACCATAACCGCAAGACTGATGGATAAGACTCCACTAGAAGCAAGTGACCGGTATATATGGCAGGTTCCAATATGTTGTAATCCACTCAATCCGCCGGGTAATTAAGCGTCTATTTTCTAATCTGTCCCCTTCTTCATTAAGGTCACCAGCTGAGTGATAAAAGATTAAGAAGAGTCCCTAGAAAATGAGGTCAGTTCCCATTGAGTGCATTTAAAAACATTCATCTATAAAGTAAGTATTATATAACATGTAAAATATGTATACATGTTATTCGTAATAACGTGTGTATGATGTTAACAACCTGTTTTCCATTATTTTAGTTCCGTAAAATGTGAATCCCTTTGAAAGCACTTGAATATTTGATCTTCAGTGAAAAAACATTTATCATTTTAAAATATACGACAAGTCTCACAAAAAAGTCCATAAATAGGTTAAATATAGTATGTATACCGAAGCTTTCTTGAGATATGTCAGCTGTGGACCTATATATTGTCCTAAATTACATCCTTGTTTCTGTTTAGGGGGAAGGAATATGTTCAATGGATACCAAAAGAGTCAAGAAATGTCACAACGAGACGATATATTACGGATGTAAGAAAGGCCAATCTCTCAAAAATTCCAGGAAAATTTCTGTATGGCTGTCAGGTGTTTGGGAATTTTTTGGGTCTTATCAAGGTGTTTTATGTTTACCATGGCTGTATAAGGAGACAACAAGAGCCGGTACGTAAAGTTACTAAGAATGGGGTTTCTACATTCTTCTTCTGTTTGTTAACAACTTTAATGAATATGGTTTAAGGAATATTTACAACAGATGGAAGGTATTTTTACCCAGATGTTGCTATACATGTTCTCCGATTGCACGCTGAGCTTTATATAAGCTGTATTTGAGTTCTCTCAAGTTGCATGATATACAATGAACTCCTACAAAAAAGTGTATAGAAGTAACCATTATCAGAGATGTGTTTCTGAAGCAGTTATTTACCATCATCAAGAAGTGGAAATATGTACCCTGCACTTGCATTGATTCAGCATCACTTTGTGAGCTCTGGCTTAACAAAACGAATGGCGGGAGCTACGTAAAAACACAAGTAAGCCGGAGCCAAACCGAAATACATAAGCAATTCCTAGGCCAATATTACAACCATACAACCCAATGTCTTTAAAAGCCTTTATGAAGGCTCCATTAACAAGTTTGCTTAACAAGAATGAATAGTCGAACCCATACCTTAAGTGGTTAATAAAAATAAAATAAATAATCACCAAAGGTTTATGGGTAGGACGTGGCCTGCTGGTAAATAAGAATATACTTTGATAAATAGGCAGTCCTTGTATATTTCATACTGTAACTTATAATATTTTCATGTCACAGCATATTTTAGTTTATCTGTAAGGGGTTGGTGCCATCGATATTATAAACGACAAATATACATTTGGTAA
The DNA here is from genome assembly GCA_026874595.1 of Sipunculus nudus. NCBI lineage: Eukaryota > Metazoa > Annelida > Sipuncula > Golfingiida > Sipunculidae > Sipunculus > Sipunculus nudus. The sequence goes on from CM049321.1 coordinate 15,185,411, forward strand.
GTGGCTGTATGAAATAACATAGAGAGCATTATAGTTTGACAGTAGATATATTTCCGATGCATGTTATCAAGATAGCATAACTGATTTTAAAAAGAAATGCTTTCAACGAAGACAAGGAAAATCATAAGCTGACAAACACTTTTTAGTAGGCAGCCTTTCAACAATAGGCTTACGGCTGAATTATGAAAATGCAGTGGTAACGAAATTTAATATGTTTCTGTCAATATTTAATGTGCTTTACACCAACCATTGCTATAAAATACTTTTGTAATTAAAATAAGGAATTCAAAACTACATATGTTGATATATTTTAATGGAAAATAAAGAGATAAAATAGACTATGGTCTGAGCAAATATATTCACACATAGATGTTTAAGAAAATGACGTGTAAAATTTGATATTTTGAAAGGTAAATGTCTTCCTCTTGCAGATAGTCACTGATGATTGGTTGGATATTGTTGGATTAATATTTACATCGAGATAACCTCCGGTTTTGGTGTCCGGTGCCTTCCAGCATAAATAGTGCTGATGGCCAAATTTCATTAATCCTAGTATGTTTACATAAATATATTATAAATTCACAGATAACAAAAGGTAAAAAGTGAGGAATTAGTATGAGTGCTGAAAATGTTTAAACATAATTTAGATAAATTGGTTAACCAGGTTGTTCTGAAAGTACAGATAACGGTCACCGGCCATATCCCGTTGTGACAGCGTATTTGGATTTATTCATTGTCATTGATCAATTGCAATCTGTCTTTCTAGTTAACCAATATGTAACTGCATTTTCTGTCAAAATCTAACATAGATTGTCGAAATAAGCTGATTTGATATTACAAGATTTTGTATAGATGATGAATTCTTGAAGATGTGATTGAAATTAGTACAAACCTGCTTAAGTGTATATTTCTTGACCTGATTAATACTGTAAGTAAAGAACTACCACGACCTTGAAGTTTATGTCAGCGTGGTCATCACTGATCTTAAATTTCAGGATTAAAAATATATTTTAATGGAAAATAAAGAGATAAAATAGACTATGGTCTGAGCAAAAATATTCACACATAGATGTTTAAGAAAATGACGTGTAAAATTTGATATTTTGAAAGGTAAATGTCTTCCTCTTGCAGATAGTCACTGATGATTGGTTGGATATTGTTGGATTAATATTTACATCGAGATAACCTCCGGTTTTGGTGTCCGGTGCCTTCCAGCATAAATAGTGCTGATGGCCAAATTTCATTAATCCTAGTATGTTTACATAAATATATTATAAATTCACAGATAACAAAAGGTAAAAAGTGAGGAATTAGTATGAGTGCTGAAAATGTTTAAACATAATTTAGATAAATTGGTTAACCAGGTTGTTCTGAAAGTACAGATAACGGTCACCGGCCATATCCCGTTGTGACAGCGTATTTGGATTTATTCATTGTCATTGATCAATTGCAATCTGTCTTTCTAGTTAACCAATATGTAACTGCATTTTCTGTCAAAATCTAACATAGATTGTCGAAATAAGCTGATTTGATATTACAAGATTTTGTATAGATGATGAATTCTTGAAGATGTGATTGAAATTAGTACAAACCTGCTTAAGTGTATATTTCTTGACCTGATTAATACTGTAAGTGAAGAACTACCACGACCTTGAAGTTTATGTCAGCGTGGTCATCACTGATCTTAAATTTCAGGATTAAAAATATTCTTAAGCACCACAGATGTATCGGAATCAATACAGTTTTAATAACGTTATTATCCGCATATATACTTCAAAGGAGGTTTTGAAGATACCTGCACACAGACAGGCACCGGAGAGGGAAGAATGGACATGTAAGAAAAAAAATCATGTTAACCTTTTTCCCTAAAAAATGTCTCATCTGGAGGCTTACATTTATCGAAACACGATGCTGCTGAAAATCAATACTGGGCTTGTACACCGGATCGCTCGAACGTAATTGGTAGCTAACAGATAGTGATGTATTTAAGCACATATTGGTCTCGAATACGTTAAAAGTCTAGGTGAGAGCAGTCTACTTAACAAACCAAGACGGAAAGAAACGTCCTTCACCAGCTATCTTCGCTATAGAACAACTCCCGTTAGCTACTGGAAATTTAATTGACAATCAGCAATTAAAAGTATTTTGAGGCTTTCTTTTGGTTTGTGAGACATTTGACAGTGACAGCGCTTTATCGATCAATTTGTTTTGGAGACTCTGCTTTAGAATGGTTATTATTATTATTATTATTATTATACAAGCTGTGATTATTGATATCTCACTGGTCACGAAAATTTTAAAAACGTGTGGCTTTCCTTGTAAAAAAAAGATGTGCTCTGAAGAAACCTGTGCCATAACTCTTCAAAAGATGATATCTGATGAAAACCTCTTTGTTCACAATCACCCATCGCCGCGGGTTAACTAAGTCATGGTATGGGGAAGCAAACGAAATATGTGAAGTGATTGTACGATTTGCATTTGTGTGCTTTTCTTGGTGCTTGAAATACCTGGCAATGAAAATTTGCGATCACATGTTAAAAATAACTGTCGAAATGTCTTCAAGAGGAGAATTATTTATCTGCATGACTGAAATCGCTTTTGTGCCACACCAACACCATTTTATATATGAGATGCTTCCAAATGTATTTATAATGACAGTTTTATATAAATCCCGGTTTTATGTAGGAAACCTTCAATCGCGCAGGGCCGGTTGCTGTTCGTGTTTTTTACGGTTTGATAATGAAATAATCCGACTCCAAATAAAATCGTAAAATTTTACTGATTAGTAATTGAAAATGCTGTACAATATATATCTTCTATTCTTTATCATTATGATTTCTATAGATCTAAGAATATGTGCCAATTGAAATAAGACACGTGTGATCTGAATTTTAGCGTGTGGAGGTAGTTCTGTCAGAACGGTTGAACCTTGAAATGTCAATCCGCTAAAGTTTAATATCTGAATGAATCATGAAGCCATGTATCTGGGGAGGCGGGTAAGATTTATTACATTCAAGAACGCATCCAGTACAAATAATAATTGACAAAAGGAACATGAAATAAAAGGAAATTTCCTATTCAAGAATTCGACACTCCTGCCGTAGACATAATTTATTATTCTCGCCAATGACATTGGTCAGTTTTTATGTGATCCTTGGCTGTCTCTACATTTATTTTTTTCTGTCTGTTTAATGTTTAACCTAAACATTTAAACTGATATCGTGCAGCTGGGTCAACATATATTTTTGTTATCGTTGATTGGATCCCTTCTGTGCGTGTGTTTTTTAAACGTAGAGCAGTATTCAATTTTCAATGGAGAGAAAAAATAGGGCTCCTCCCAGACGGCAATTGGATCACATTCGTTGGACAGAAAAGAATCTATAAGTAGAGACAGTTTTCTGCTGGGGATGGTGCTATTGACTGGTTTTTGTCTCAGAAGACTGTCAGTGCCGGTAGAATGTAATAAGACGGAAGGTGACAGTCTTTGGCGTGAGATGGGTCACATACGCTGACCTTTATTTACTATGTTTTGGTTTTAAATGCATACACTTCATATTAACGTTTCACACAATTTAACTTAATGACCTTTCTTTCAATTAAATCTGTATAAATAATATTTTATGTTTTTTTTGTATGCATTAATGTAACATGCCTACATATGACTACATGAGTTTGAGTTTGTTATCAGATTGACCTGGAACGTTACCGTTGTTATTATTTCGTTGATTTACCTTACATGTAGCATCCTAAAGCTCTCATTGGTATGGTAGTATACGATGTTGTCCATTTGCTAACAAACAACCTATAACACTGTATATTGTTACAGGTGCTCTTTTTATTCTGTGACACGGGCGTGGCTCCTGTTGTGGCACTCGTGTCTGGCCGCGTGTTGCATTTTATGTTTAATCCGTACTGGTTGGACTCTCGTTGTCATGTGAGCCTTGGGCTTTCACGCCTGGTCGTGGATCACGTGGTGAGCCTGGTGTGTAGAGACACACGGCTATGTCTTTCTAGAGAATTTCTGAAACGCGTGTTGTGCAGGACCTAATAGACTGTTCGAGAAGTGGAAAATTCCTGGCTCGGGGTGTGAAGGTATATAAAGGGGCTGTTTTTTAGAACGAAAGGGCAGACAGCAGAGCAGATTCCAGCGGACGTAGAAGCGTGTGTCAGATTCTAAGACCTTATCCGACGAATGCGGCAATTATATATTTTCAAAGACTTTCTCCTGCATTTTATACATTTGGACTTGATTTTACTTTCTGGGTTGTTGCAAGGACTTTCCGCAGGACTGTCATTCTCCGAGAGTTTACATTTAAAGGACTTATCGTGGTGACGGTATTGGTATCCAGGTACTGTACCATTATCTTTCTGTGTGATTGTATTGACTTGTTCCTATAACGCCGTTTTATTGTGTAATTGTATCGATTTAGTGTATTGTATTGTTAGGGTTGTTTTAAGAATAAATTGTAGTTATTTGTTAACAAAAAAACTGACTTCTTTAATCATTCCCCTAGACATTTCACGCTGCCTAGTGTTACAGAGTCTGATTTGATTTTTATCTCCGTTACAAAATTTGTGTTCATCACGCATACGTAATCTGTTTATATTAGGTTCTGTAACAATATATGTTGATGAATTTCAGTGCAACGTTTTTAACACATTCGCTGCCCAGCCAAATATTCCCCCAGTGCCAGGGCCTGCAACAGTCTCGGGGACGTCCGGGTGAGTAAGTTCTAGGTGTGAAAAGCTGATAACGAGGGTGTGAAGTCCACCTGGTGTAAGGGCCATAAAACTTGCCCGCGGTGTTATGCACAGAAAGATGTCATAACCCTGTTCGGCCTAATTAGCTCATTGACCTGACGGCGAGTGCATGATCGACAGCTCTATTAGCCAATCAGCGAACGTTATTGCCGGACTGAAAACGAGGCCATGTAAACACACGTGGAGGTCGGACATCAGGTCGGACATTCCTGACACGTGTGTAAACTTTCAACTATAAATGCCCGATGGACCTCTCATAATAAATATGTTTTATTTTTAGTACGGTCGAGGCATATGTTGATAATTTTTATAAAAGTTACCCCAGGTATCATTCAAAGTAACAGCAATCTGTTTTCTTCCTTCTCTTCGTAATAAAATCACAAGACGAGGAGAAACGCAGGGATGGGACAAGGCATGCAGGCCCGATTTGGCCCTGTCATATATTGAGTCCATAATGACACATGAAATTTTCAGTAAGTCAAAAGATGCAGCCTATATGATCCTATATACCATCTATTGGTAAACACTGGCCTGTAACCAGTGCTATAAAGTGTTACATTTTCCCCACACCAGCGCTTCACTCTTTAAAGTTGATGGGTATAAACAAAATGTATCAATCTTGGCCCTGTCGAATCAGAGCGTCTCCCATTCCCATATGTGTTCATGTGCATGGGACGATATGCAGTATTCATGTGTTCATATGCATGCGACGATATGCTATCTCCTGTTACCAAAAATATATTTGATATATCTCTGGTAAAAGGTCAGTAACTTTTATTGACGAGGATACAAGTTTAATTGTATAGCCCTCTGCTTTATATTGTAACCATGTCGACAATTTACATAACAGTATGCATTTATTGGCACTCAAAGATGCAAGACGGCTATTACTGCCTTACTGATTACTGGTGTTAGAACTTAACAACTCACAGACTTGTTGGTGTGATAAAAGCGCAACTCAGATTTTGATGATCGACCTAGATCTTCTGATTGTTCAATTGACAAAAAAAAAAAAAAAAACAAAAAACAAAAAAAAAAAAATACAAAAAATCGTCAAGAAACTACCGAAAGACAAAGGTACAATCTTGAATCATTGAGCTGTTCTTTAATAAAATTAATATGTGTAACTGTCGGCTATATTAAAGGTATAATGTTTATATTTTTCACAAAAATTTGGTATGTTCATTTGTCTGTTATTTACAAAACTTAATATATTTAGTGATCACATAGCTTGTTGATTTTTTTATAATATAAAACAATAATAATATTGCATTCTATGGCCGCATATGTATCCTGCTGGGGGGGGGGGGGGCAGGGGGGTTTAAGAAAGAGAAGGGAAAAATGCTATTTTTTAGCTAGTAGTAAACAAAAAGCGATAAAAAATTCATATTTGTTATTATAATTAATCCACTTGAAATCAGAGATTATGACAGCCATGAGTCATAATTAGAAAATAATCCTTAAAATGTTCCTGTTCAACAATAAACAAGATAAAATTTTTCGCTGACAATATGTGTTAACACCTATTATGTACATTTCATTGAAATTGAGTGAGAAATTGTTAAAAATTAATTCACAGTTCGTTTAGGCTATAATGATGCATTACACCAGAATATATAACAAATACTTGTAAGTTGTAATAACGAAGTGAAACGGTGTTTACTTTCAATGACTGAATTATAAAGAAATGAAATAAAAACACCATTAAACATTAATGGTTATTATCTTCATGAAGATAATATTTTGATGTGTCAGTGTCTTTTATACTAAACAAATACCACAGGTATGTTACAAATGGAGCATCACTTCAGTTCTCCTTGACATATATACAATATATTTATATTATAACATGCATGGGTCACTGACTCTTGAGTGTTTAAAGCCTAAAGGAAGATTCTAAAAATTATTGCCACAGGTTACCTTAACTGACAGAACAGCAGATTTTCTATAATATTCACATGTATAAAATAAAAACAGTTATTTTTAACACACACCCTCACACATAAACTCAAATGTTTATATACAGGCAGATCCAGAGGGCGTGGGGGAGGGGTTGAGCCGCAACAACCTTTCTTCAGAATTTTAAACTATTTTTTCTGGCCTACAATACATGGAGCCGTCACATTCTGGAGCAGGGGACCCTTTTATAGGTTTCTTATTAGTCTTCCTGGGTTGGACCCTCCCCTTTACAAACCCTTGATTCGCCCCTGATATATATATATATATATATATATATATATATATATATATATATATATATATATATATATATATGTACTTTAAAACAATACAAAAGACTTAAGGACCTTCATAAATAATATCTATATCATACATGCATTTAAATTTCTTCTTGTACACACATCTTTCTTCCTGTGTATAAACAGGAGGCTTCCTATTAAAAACATCAATATACATGCAATATTTTATAATAATTTCAACTTCAGTTTTATTTCATAATTTTCTCAGAATATTAAATTTTATAAAAAAAACACGTTGTGATGTTCACACACCATCTGTGATTTTACTTGCCCTTCAATTATTTATTGTTTGAATACTAGTATATACTGGTATTGACACTTGTTCGATTTTTATTATTAATTTTAATTAGATGACCAATTAACTAACTTTCAAAGGTTATAAAATCTCTGCTTGAGCAAAACATATTAAGCAAGGCTTCCTTTAATGATTATAAAAAAGGAGTTGCCCCCCCCCCCCCATATCCAATGACAGCAAATATGTCGCTTTAACTTGTATGGAAGCAACACTTTTTACGTTGTCATCTTTAATTTTTTGATGAAACTGCATCCTATGTCATAGACAAATATTTTAATAACTGTTACTTTGTAGTTTTTCAAATTTGTTCTGCTAGACTTGAACAAGTTGTAAATTTTAACCAACCGCTGAGGTGTCAAGGCTGATGAGAGGGGTCAGCTGATTCGTTCTCTGACACCAGCCGCATCGAGCAGAAACGGGCGCAAATTCATCAAACTTCTCAATTTTATATTTAAAACATCTCTGTAGCCTACATATGTACACTTTTAACCTAAGGGTGCTTTCTTGGTAAAATTAATACTGTTTGAAGCCTGGTGCGATATACGGCTGAAGTGCCGGTTCCACGTGTATAAGAAGCACGCTTTTTTGGTTTAATGTCCTACCTAGCAACTGTATCCAAGGTGGGCGGAGCTAACTCGTTCATGCCGTCACGTCAATTAGGCATACAGTCAGAAAGGACTTCAAAGGAAACAAGCGCACACAAACACAGATACGCCCTCACATGCACAAATATATATATATATATATATATATATATATATATATATATATATATATATAGAGAGAGAGAGAGAGAGAGAGAGAGCGAAAGAATTCATATGTTTACACCATGACCGGGAAAGTCCAGCGGTTCACGCAATAGCGGCTCCTGTAAACACTCGGATCGACCTTCGATATATTAGTTGAAATAATAGATGAAGATTTATAAAACGTCGCAGTTATTATCATGTATAATCTTCAAAGTTATAATGTCACTTCATCGATCTGGTAGAACTCGCGAGGGTTTGTGTCTTATTCTAGTTTATGATTGCTATACACTTTCAATTACATGTGTGGAAAGATGGCTCAGGGGCTATGTAGTCGGTCAAGAAACGCGCGACGGAAAACCGCGCAAGTACGATTCCCCTGATTGCTTTTTTTTTCTCTTTTTCTTCATTTTTCAAACTTGTATTTTTACTGAAAAAAAATTCTGTTTTGCTTTACATTACAAACAAATTGATTCTACCAATCATTATAATTCTAGAAATTGTATTATATTTAATTACACACAGTCATAGAGTTATTTACATACCGAGGCGATAGCATGATACAGTGGACCTCGTCATTGTCACCGTCAAACGAAGCCGGGAATTATACGAAAATTGCGTGTGATCAAAGTGTAACCTTATATGATAACCTCTAGGGCTTATGATATAATACTTTATTATGAATTGTCTGAGAGTCATACGTCGGGGTTGCATATGGTGAATTCCAAAGTGCGGTTGGGATTGTCGGTATACTAAAGAGCCAACATTTTCCGCAATGATCGTCCGAGTTTGCTTTCAGAATTTTACAATTTACATGCACTTGTTGGCGAAGGTACTTACACAAGCATATTGCTATCTCTAAATGTATAGGATACGTGAGATAGCTCCAAATATGCCAAACCAATAATATGCAGCCGCGTTCTGATTACCCTGCCGATCTGTTTGTCAGGCAAGTGGCACGCACACTATTGTTGTTGATTGCGCAATAGGCTGTGCTCGCGGGGCAATAAACCTGAACGACTTCACGCCTCGCTATCTCGAGTTCACACCTAAGGTGCGATCTGTCACACCTCCGTCTCACCAACGGGTTTACCGAAAGTACGTGGCCAAAATACGCCCAAATATTAAACTAGACAGATTTTTATGCGGTCCTCGCTTTCGTTTGATTCTAAGGAATACTCCTGCACGGTATCAATTTTACACTACAGCGGGTTATGAACTTATTTCATCTTAAAGGACGAGAGCCGTGGATATTTTCACGCTCCCAAAACCTTTCTTGCTTTCATTTATCAAGCGCACCGATGAATTACAATTTTTACTATTTCATGACAAGAAACCAATTCATAAATGAACTACTACTCACCTGCGCAGAGTTTATTGATACATTTAAGGGATTTCTTACTGAAAATTGCTGATAAATTAATGACGATTATACCCGTCATAGGCACTGGGGGAATCAGAAAATATGACGAGTATACTCGTCATAGGCAGCGAAAGTGTTAAATTAGTATATTGTAAATTACACTGAATACGATGATATTAATGACTCTGTGAATAATATTTGGTCCATTGTGAAAGCGCTTGGTTAGCGGAAGAGAAAATATAAAGTGTAATGGAAATGAAATGGAAATACAGTATTTCTTCTTCACTTCTAATTCATTATTGCATGCTTGATGATGCGTGATATTTGTGTCGTCAGCAAACATATAATCATTTTATAAACATAAACATCAGTCTGCTTTACAGCAGGCTAAATAGTAACCATTTGATTTTATGAAAATGCTTCCACAAAATTTGTTTGTGCACAATCAATATGAGTTTCCTACTGCTTTGGGTTTCAGTTGTGGTCATTTATCTTTATATAAAGGATTAATCATCACAATCGAAAAGTTAAAGCTTCTGCACAGATTCCTTTGGGTTCGGCTTTACTTCAATTGATAATCACACTGTTCATGATATCCAGAGTAAACCAATGACGCCGGTGCAACAGGGATGCTGGTTAAAAAGGCTGGATCAGCGCCATACAAATCGTTCGTCAGCAATGCTCATATGATTCTAGCAAAATATATATCTTCTCCTGCACAGGACCCGTTGACTAAAGTGTGGTTTTAATCGAGCTACCTGCCTTGTCTTTTAATACATCGCCTTTAGAGGCTTTGTTAATAGGTTACTATCTGATCGATAATCGTCCCAAACACGGTCCTAAGTGAAGATTATACAGAGCAATGGTTAGAAAATTTATTATCACATTTGAATATTTTACCCCTAATCAAGATATGGCGTCGAAACGTTCGTCTGCCTGTTAGTTAGTTCATCTGAAGCATTTCCGTGACCGAAGAAAGTGAAGGCTGGCTGGAATTGTCTTCAATGTTTAGGTAAAACAATTATAGTGTCCCTCGCAAAAGTGTCGGCGAAATGTTCGAGACATCAAAATCCGATAGGCCATGTTGAAAATTATTTTAATGGATTGGCGTGCGTTATTGTTCAATAAATTGATTATGGCTATTTGGAGCCTTAAATCCAAGATGGGAGCCATTTATATAGCTAAGAAAACTCAAGTACATTTGACGTAAAGGGCTCCATAATAAGCTCTGTTGGTACGTTTTTCAGTGGATTATCCTTGTATGAATGTTCTTTTGAAGATTTAATGGGGAAAATTGTATATCTAAAGTTTGAACTGTAATAATGTTCTATTTATGGATTCCGGGTCTTAATATGTTGAGGAATTCATATCTGAGGAATCCTTTAATCCATGATTGCCACCGCTTTTTTAGGCCAGAGAGGTAACATTCTCTCACACCTAAAGCTCAGGTCCCATGATAAGCCCCTGTGGTTGGTTTTACAGTGGATTATGCTTCTGTGATTGTTGATATGAAATTTTAGCGGCAGTTATCCTGCGCAACTTCCTCGTAGACATAGTAAGGGCCCAAACTCCATAGGAGCCCGTATTCCATTTAGAAAAAAATATTGTTTCAACACTGTTCAGAATATGGATTCTTTATGTCAAATCAGGGTTATAGTCAAAACTGTTATGTTCCATACCATTATTCCTAATGTTAGCTGATAAGTCCAATTAAAAGTGTCCATATTTTGAGTCCAAGTTGTTAAACGTCGAGTCGAACTGTTTTGAAACACGGAATAGAGTCAACATCCGAGTCCAATTCTTATACAAAACACATATATCGGATGATAAAATGGGTTTTAAGATAGTAATATATGATTAGCATCTTTTATAAAACTTTTAACATTGTTTAATGACATTTATGTGTCACATCATTGGTTGGATATTGTAGAGGAGAAGCTAAAGGAACTAAGTGTTATGCAGTAACTGATACAGCATATCTTAAAAATTCAATAAAATTTCTCCAAGTAAAGTAATTAAACATTTAACATATTTACAAGGGAAATGGACATGGCGGACATGGATTATACTTTGCTATAATATATAATCATTTTCGTTTGCAGGGATTGAAAATGTGTCTTATCTATTGAAAGAAGATATACTTCCAGGAATGAATGTGTTCGTATTGGAGCTGCTGATATGTAATTCACATGTAATATATGATATATTTGTTATTATTATATTGTTGAAATATATTATTATTTTGCAAATTGATTGGAAAAGATTTTACAAGGGAAATTGACATGGCGGACGTGGATAATACTATAATATATATTATCTACTGAAAGAAGATAATATATTTGTAATTAAGTATATTGTTAAAATCTATTATTATTTTTCAAATTGATTGGAAAAGATTTTAAGAAATCTTCAATGAATTCAAGTAATTCGAGATACAAAGGCTGTTGCAGGATTAAATTATAATGTTGTGAATATATCTTTCATATATTATCATTTAGAAATTCCTTCTTCGAAGAATCCTTGACCAGGCAAGAGACAAGGTGTCCGAACGATGGAAAAATAACGAACCACCACGCGGCGTAAACGTCACTTGTGCAAAGCTATGTAAGGCAGATCCAATGTATGAACAGACACAGACAATTAACTTATCAAGGTAATTGATTAAAAATTATATAAATCTGATGTTTTAGGGTCCTCAAACTTATTCACTTTGACTGCATGAGGGCACACACAATGAGTATACCACTTGTTCAAGAGTTAACTCCTGACATGCGTGATATTATGATTATAATCCATGTCAACCAAGTTTATTGGACATTATGTGACCCCGTCCACTTGGCCTTCTTCCCTCGTTCTGTTTACAAGCTATTTGCTAAAACTCAATGATATTAAAAAGCTGATCCCTAAAGAACTTTTTTTATCCGATACCTAGAATGTGTCTATCTCCATATTGTAAACAAGAAAGTGGAGCTAGTGTGGTGTGTCAGTTGAAGGGATGAAAGGAAATTTTTATTCTAGACGGACCCTAAGTCGCAAGTGATACAGCGAGGTGAATGTAAGTGTAGATTTAGGTCGGGGATTGATGCGATTATCTGAACGCGTGCCAAGAGTCCAAGGCTGTCTGTGACAGATTTATGAAAAACCTGTCAGGGGAGACTGCCTTGAGGATATTACCGGTTTGGTAAAACTCAATGATATTAAAAAAAACTGTAATCCTCAGAAAACTTCCGAACAATTTTTATTCCGTCTCCTAGAAAGTGTCAATCTTATTTTGTAAAAAAGAAAGTGTACACCAAGTGGAGCTGATGTGATTTGTCGGTTGAATGGATGAACGGACATTTGGAGTCTAGAAGGACCCAACGTCGCACTAGATTCAGAGAGGTGAATATATGTGCAGTGTCAGGCCGATGCGATTATCTTAATGCGAGCCAAAAGCCCAAGGCTGTCTGTGACGGGTATATGAAAAGCCTGTCAGGGTAGAATGCCTTGAAAATATGACCGATAAAAATTATACGGTTGATCCTTATTATTTGTCAGTTTTCACGTAACCCTGAGAACGTCCAAACCTTTTTCGTTGTAGTTTATCTTGATTGGATGCCTTAAAATAAATTTAAATACTGTGTAACAATGGAAATCAATCATGGTAAACATTTTCTCGAGTAGATCGTGTTTTAAGCCAACTTTTTTTTCATTTTCCATTTGCAAATCCCACTTAGTTTGCAATCTATTTTGGCAAACAGCTTCATGAGTTCCAAAGCCTCCTAAATTTGGATATACATGTATTTTAATAACCTTCAAAATGTATCGAGAGCAACATATATATTTACAAAAATATATATTCTTGGTTGTAGCAAAACACTCTGGATATTTTATATAACTAATCGCGGCATTCTTTATGGCTCAGACTGTGGCGTTTGATAGTCTGTTAGGTTGGATGAAACCAAAAATAAACCATAGGACTTGGGCGGACCATTATAACTCCATTATGTCTCCAGCGGAGAAGGCCGAGCGTTTCACCTTCAACTCTCCAGGCCCACCTCAATATGTTGTCTATGCAATAAACGCTGAAAGTTGAAAGACAAAAGGTGATTATGTTAAATAATAAAAACACATCTTAAATCTGAAATTAAATTTGAAAGCCTCTCCGAAGACAGATAATCTCAGGTGATAAACCTCGGTATTGCAGGGCTCTTCTGACTAGATGCAAACAATTCTTAGTAAAACCCCGAGTGGTATTGATTTGGTTTCATGATATCCTGTCTGTGAGTGTAATTTGTGAAAGGATAGAATATTTGTATTTTTTAACGTTGTAAACCCATGATTGACCCATAGCCTGTTGATAAAATGGAACTTGGGTATTTTCGCGATACGAATGATTTTAGTTTGCCCTCTGGATATTATATTTTAATGCAGTGGATTAGGAATAAGCAAGAAAACATTAGCTGTAGTTTTAACATTCACGATTTCTTAAGCAAATCTTTGAACCCCCATAAGAGATATGACGCAAAAACAGAAATTTTAGAAATGGGGTGATATTAAAAAGTTGGAAAAAAATCCTAAATAAAAATCTGCATTGTAAGGAAAACCCTCCTCCGCCATGTGATGCGGGAGGGGATTCTCTTTTGCTGGATTCTCCCGAAACCGTGTTTTCATTCACTTTTTCAGTCCATATTCCCAGGTTCTACATATATGTGACTATACATTTGTAAATTTTCTTGAGAACCTTCCTAAATCAGTATCATGAGTCAAACCCACATCAAAATTTAATTGATTCTTCATTTGCCCATTTCCGAAATGTCCTGAAAATTTGATGAGATTTCTTTAACGATTATGTGAATTATGTGATACGCAACTCACATATTAACTGACGTGAGCGCATACCCTCCTGATGCAGGCAATGAGGGGAACGGATGAATTAATGTTTGATGCCCGATATGTATAATATAAGCGGCACTGTAAATTCCTCATCTTGCGGATGGAAAAGGTTCTACGGATTCATTATTTGAGTTAATGAGATATGACACTTTCGAAGCCCTTCAAACATCTACTCAATTATAAAGGTGCATAAGCAGTCAATGGAGGCTAAAAAACGATGCACCCGCTGGTGAGAAAGTGATCTTTAAACTTAAGTTTGTCACTATCATGGGAATATGAAGCCATTAGTCGGACCAGTACCTGAGGTGGCAGGCATTGCGTTTGCTGCCGGGCATCCGTCCTTTAATGGTGTAAAAATGTATGTAAACGAGTGAATGTCAATGATGTCAAAGCCCAGTGAGAGCTGATGTCACGGACTCGGAGTTAAAACAAGGATAATCCGTGAATAACGTTCATTCATACACGTATATGATTAACATGAAATGGACGATCATTTGTCAAGATACTCCAGACACGATATATTTATATATATATATATATATATATATATATATATATTGTATCATAATAATAATATAATTAATTACTAGAAGAGGACCGGAAAATAATTTGTGGTGACAGCCTTTCCCCTTGTGGGCACGCGAAAAATCGATGTGCGGTCAAATTAAGTCAAAACCGTGGCAGAACGTTATTAATCCTAACTAATTTAATGTGCATTTCATATATCACATACGGGCCAAGTTATTTTATTATTAGTAAAATACTATTTAAAACGTTTTTTATTTTATCCATGCTTAACTATATACTTGGATATTGAAATTCAAATTGTGTGCGTTTGATAAAAAGAGAATCTATAAACGTTTCATAGTTTCGTCAATACCGGCATCCGTAAGGCTGCCTGTATGGGAGTCTCATATTGCCTTGAGGAATTTTAACGGATCAATGATAGACAGCGATCTGTCATTGATGCGATGATAAAGAACTTATCTCGAGTCTCATGCGTTTTGCTGTATGGTGTACCTCCTAAATACACATTATATTTATTGTTATAAAGGATGACTGTACTCATGCAGAATATTTATACTGCAGGCAGGAAAGAAGCCGTCGTGTATAGAATAGCAGACATTTACACTGGAAAAAAAGTATATGTTATGTGATGTAGACTTGTTAATACATGTTTCTAATACATATTTTTTTTTAAATCACGAAGCGAACAATTATTATCAGTTTTGCCTGAGAATATCTTATTATACTTGACATAATAATGATATTCATCAGTGAGAAATAAAAACACATTTACCCATGTACTGTACATTTGACAGACTGTATAACACGTCAGAAGTTTCAAGGGAAGTCGAAACTGGGCCGAATAAGAATCGATTCGTCTTTTTGGTATTGATCCAGTTTTTTTTTAGGAGGGGCATCCAGTAATATTCACAAATGTGCAGGCACTTATGCACGAATTAACTTGTGAATTTAGGCCGAAGATTAAGTGAAGGCAGAAATGATTAAGCCTTACATCATGCCTGGCCTCTTGTTCAGGTCATGGTCGAGCTCCTACATCACCGACGTAAGGGTGTCTAACGGTTATTTGTAATACGCCCATGTATGAACCTCATCACCGTCATTTCAATGTTCACAGAGCATTATAGAAACGAGTGCTGTTAGTTCAGAGATGAGTGATCATCTGCTAAGAGTTGGCCGCTGGGACGAAGCCCAAATTAAAATAAAACAGACCAAAATTAAAAAAAAAATACTTTACAGCCGCTAATCGGGTATGAGTTCACCCCTGTACCTTTGTGTGTGTTGGGTGTTTCTTCTAAACATAACTCACGCAGTCGTGTACGGATTCTCTGCATTTTGACTGCACAAGGGATACACATCAGTATACATCTTGTTCAAGAGTTAGTCCCTGACATGCATGATATTAAGATTATTATACATGTCAATAAGGTTAATTGCTCTTCATGTGACCACGTCAACCCTGCCGTCTTCATCCGTTTTGTTTACAAGCTATTTGGTAAAACTCAAGGCTATAAAGAAAAACTTTGATCCCTAAAGAAATTCCTAACACTTATTAATCCATCTCCAAGGAATGGTCAATATCCATTTTGTAAACAAGCAAGTGCTCATAATGTTAAGCATATACGATGTGTCGGTTGAAGAGATGAAGGGAAAATGACAGTCTAGACGGACCCAAAGTCGCAGTAGATTGAGTGAGGCGAATGTGTTGTGTCAGGCCGGGGACTGATGCGAATATCTGAATGCATGCCAAGGGTCTAAAGGCTGTCTGTGACGGGTATACAATAAATCTGTCAGAGAAGAATGCCTTGAAGATATGACCGGTTAAAATAATATAGTTGATCCTTATTATATGTCAGGTTTCACGTACCCTCAAGAGCGTCCATTTTTTCTTTGTAGTTTGCTTTGATTGAATGGCTTGAAAAAGTGATTAAATACTGTAGAATAATAAAAACCGTCATGGCTAACCTTAAATTATCGTGTAGATCTCCAAAAATCTGGTTATATTTCAATTAACTTCAAAATGAGTCAAGAGCAACATAAATATTTACAAAAATATATTTTCGTGGTTGTTGCAAAACATACTGGATAGTCAGTAAAATAAAAATACTATTGAATATTATTCATAAATTAACAGATGCTTTCCATTGGGCTCAAGACAAAAGCACTTTTCAATAAATCACACGTGTTCATGTATTCCCCACACTAATAACTGGTAAAAATAAAGTCTCTTCCTCGCGAGGGTTTGAATTCATGATTATTTGGAGAGGTAAATTACCAAGAAAATAAAACCTTTGTGAAAGACGTCCCAAATGGTAAACCGTCATTTTTATAATAATACCCTCATTGGCATCACCTGTATGGTGAAAAAAATATAAACATGTATTTTACATATACTTTACAAATATATAATATAACTAATCGCGGCACTCTTTATGGCTTAGACTTTTAAGCGTTCGGTAGTCTGTAAGGGTGGAGTAAACCGACGACGAAACCCATCGGCCTTCGACAGGCCACTACAACCCACAGCCCAGGGTCGCGAGCGGAGACCTTGACTATTCAGGCCCTGCGTAATATGTTGCCCATCCATTTAACGCTGGCAGTTGAAAGACAAAGGTGATTAGAATAAATATCCACACATCTTAAATTTCTCACATTTCAATGGCCTCTAAGAAGACAAAATATCTTAGTTGATAAACACCGGTATTGCAGAGGTCTTCTGATTTGTTGATTTATCTTCACATGCTACGTAACAACACTAGTGTATGAGGCATTAATCGACAATTCGCTCTTTGTTTTCTGCATGACTCATTACATAATACCTGTTAAGTACGGCTTCACAACTTGAAACCTAATAAACGTAATAACTATAATTGAATTGTCTGCGCAACCTTTCACATTAGAATCAGCCATATTTTAGAGGATTCGGATTCATACTAGTCGTGAAATCTGTTTTTTTTTATTGTTCAACTTGAATTAACAAATCATGGAGCCGTCAAGTTTGAAGCTTCTTGTTTTTTCTTCAACCGCCAAGTGTTAACCTATTATGTTGGTTATTGTTAAAAATTGAGGAAAGAAAGGTCTGGTGCTATCTCGGACTTCGTCATGAAAGGAACAAAAAATATATATCTCATTCATAGGGACGTTTCAATGGAGAATTAACGTTGGATAAAAAAGAAATACCTAAAAGGCTGTCTTGCAACGATCTTTGCAAATTCCTAATTAATCTGTGCAATATTAGGATGACAAGTGAATGTGCTACCGAATTAATCCGTCTGCCTCTCTGTGTATTTTTAGCTGATCATTTATTCATCAACACAACTCAAAACATGAGGGCTATGTTTGGATGTTGAGAGAGTTAATATTACATCCTGCCATTATAGGTACATTGGTCACGTTATTCTGGGAAACAATCTTATTAAGAACCCGGCCAGTACTTGTGTGGTTTCATGATATCCTGTTCATGTGTAATTTGTGAAAAGAATGGCATTTTTGCACTGTTTTAATACATTTAAACACATGACTGGCCCATGGCCAGTTGAAAGAAAGGAAATGAGGTAGCTTCACGATACAAATGATAAGTTATATTTTGCATGCCCTCAATATTACATTTTTATGCACTCTGTTAGGAATAAGCAAGAAACAAATAGCTATAGTTCAAGCATTCAAGAGTTCATCATCAAACCTTTGAAACCACCAGGGAAATGACGCAAAACAGGACCACTGAGACCTACCGCTAACTGAATTTAAATTTTCAAAATGGGTTTATATTTTTTAAGTCATTACCAAAATCCTAAGTAGAAATCTGCATTGTTGGAAATTAAATCCGTCGATGTGTGATATAAGAGGGGCCTTATACCGCTGGATTTCCCATATTCCCAGGTTCGCTCAAGTATAAAAGTGACTTTACATTTGTGAATATCCCTTGATAACCTTCCTGAATCCATAACATGTACATGATACCCATCAAAATCTAATTCATTCTTCATAGGCCCATTTCCAAAATGTTCTGAAAATTTCATCAGATGATCCCGTTTACGATTGTGTAAATTATGTTTTACACAAACTCACATACTAACGGGATGGGCGCATACACTCATCTGGGAGACAAGCAGGGGCCTGGATGAATTAATCCCTAATGCAGTGGTAGATATATCTGGTAAAAGCGGCCGGATCTTGTAATGTCATCATCATGCGGGTAGAAAACGTTCTACGGTTTCATTATTGGAGTTATGGTAATTATGGCACTTTCAAGTGTACCAGTCAATTATAAAGGCGCATAAGCAGTCACTGAAGGATAAATACGATGGGCCTGCTGGTGAGAAAATGATCTTTAAACATAAGTCTGGCACTATCAGGGGAATTTGAAGTCATTAGTCGGACCAGTACCTGAGGTGGCAGGCATAATGTTTGCTGCCGAGTATCCATCCTTTCATGTCTCAGCCGATGTAAAAATGTATGTAAACGAGTGAATGTCAATGAAGTCAAAGCCGCATGAGAGTTGATGTCACGGACTCGGTGTTAAAACGATGATAACGTGGATAACGTTCATGCATATATTTATCTAATAATCATGAAACGAACAGCTATTTGTCAAGAAACTGCAGACACGATATAGATATTTATTGTATTACATAATGAAAAGATAAAAGACGACTAGCAGAGCACAGGAAATATTTTTGGGGTCAGCCTATTATCTTGTGCGCACAGGAAAAAATCGCCATTTGGTCAATTTAGTCAAAACCTTGGCTCAACGTAATTAAACCTAATTAATTACATGTCCGTTTAGCATTGCATTTTCGGGATTATGTAAAACCTCCACAGTCACCAGTTAATCTGTTACGATTGTGTCAAGGGAGATTCCATCATCTTTACCGATCGGATATATATTTTCCTGCACCAGGACATTATGCGTTCACTAGCGTTAACGTGTGTTTTTTTGTGTGTATGCTAAGCCGTTTGTTAATCATGTAACTTACGCTATTATGAACGGAATCTCTTTAAATTTTCAGGACAATTTTAGAATAGACCAAAGAAGAATCAATAAGATTTTGGTGTGGATCAATTATCTACCTCGGATTTCGAAGCGTCATTTAGAAATATTGACAAAAGTCTAGTCACTTATCACGATTTGACCTCGGAATATAAGCCAAATTGAGTGAATAGAAACACAGTCAGGCCTCGTTTTCCAGGCAGGGCCGTTCCACCTGTTCAGGGCTCTGTCTATCGCCCACAACTTCGAAAAGACGGGGTCCAACGATTCTTTACAATGTGGCTTGTGCACACCGGCAATTTTAATGCCTGAACTTCAGCATCGGCTTTTCAATTTTTCCATAGAATATTTTAAACCCGTGTTTTCAATACCGCGGTCTTCTCAAAGCATTTAACAGCTGGTCTACCCCATGGAGCCACAATTAAGATTAAACAAACCAATTTAAAGAAAAGGCTTTACAGCCTCATTGAGGGTACGCGTTTATCCCAGCTCGTATGTGTTTGTATGATTCTTCACAACATTACCCACGCAGTAATGGACGGAATCTCTTGACAATTTCAGTCCTTTTCGGGAATTGGCCATTGAAGAATCGATTACATTTTGGTGTAGACCCCTTACAAGATCCGAATTCAGGAACGTCATCAGGAAACAAACACGTATGTAGAGTCAGTTATTCACTAGTGAACCATAAAATATGGGCCGAATAGGAGAATACAACATCCCACAATAGCCCCCCCCCCTCCCCTCGCAGAGGCGTGTTGCAGCTTTCTAGTAACAATTACTTTAATATTTTACCTGTAGATAAGCCAAAGACAAGATAAATGACCTGGCGGTTGAATATATAGATTCGTGACTATATTCGTTACAAAAATAATTGATAAACTTTTCCTTTAGATCTAACAGAATCACCATCATGCTTTAATAACTGCTACGACCTCTTGGTCATTATAACATCACTTAGTCAAAGATTATCTTTATTATACAGACCCTTAAAGTACTAATAGTTGATATAATGATTTGCTTTCTGATAACCTAGGCCGAGGTGATCCAGTTGAGCAAGTTTAGTCACCACGTAAATATATGTCACAAAAACATTTGATGTTTCGATGCTGTGAACGAATAAATCAAGGCTAGGTAAAAGCTTTTATTGTGCATCTTTATTTATTATTATTTATTATTGCGATCAATAAACATTCGTTATTGCACAAAACAAATGCATTCTCGGTGAATAAGGTATACAAGGAAAGAGACACGTTATTCAAGATGTATTCACGTTTATATACATCTAGTTTTATTGTATATGGCAACTTTTATGTGATCCAATGTCTGTCCGGTCGTCTGTCTCTCTATTTGTTTACAGGAGGTCTGAAAAAGCTCAGTGTTACTTGACAGAGACGTGAATCCAGGGAAATTGGTAACGTCTCGAAAATGGTCCAATCAAAATGTATCACTCTGTTTTTCTAAAGCAGGATTATAGTGTAGGTATATCTTCCTATCACTGGAGATGAAATATGAGGATGCCAATTTGGGTCTGGACCAAGAAAAAGTAGGGAGTGTCCGAGGTGAATGTAAGAAAGGAAACATAGGCTAAGGTGTGACGCAGTTCCAGAAATCCTTGTCAAGAGTCTATGCAAGGGCGATTTGTAATAAGATATATACAAGAGCTGAGAACCATCGGCTCATATTGGATAACATTATGTATCTGATCCATGCTGCATGTCAGGTACCCATTATCGTCTTGTAAATATGCCAACACTCGACTGAAGTCCTTGGATGGCAAATAAAGATTTAATAATAAAAAAGAATCCATATGATGAAAACGGTAATTCAATCAACTATTATATATTTTCAAAACGAACATGGAGATTGTTGCTTGCCCAGTGTAACCGCAAAGGCATTTAATTATTTGTTCCGCTTTTTTAAAAGCACACATGTTACTACAAAATATGATTTGACTTCATGGATTTCATTGAAGGTAAATCCCAATTTTATAATAGCATTTAAGATGCTCCAAATTTAACCATATTCTAAATAAAAAGGTCAATACAATGGAAATTATCCTACTAATGGCAATGGAATATTCTCAAGTGGATCAATTATAACTAATTATGGTTATTTTGGCTTTTTTTCGTGTGGATAAATAATTTAACTTTAATTTGGTGTCTTTTCGGTTTAAAAGACATCTTTATTTGTTTAAATGTATTTGGAATTAAAGGAGAAATCATTGTTTCCAGTGAAAAAGTCTTAATCTATAAACACACAGTTTTTCATGTGTTCACGAACACTGTATTACTCATATTTTTAGGATTCCATGGAGAGTGTGTATTCATTAAAGGCTCTTAATATTCTTGTCTGACCCTTAGTTAATTTATATGATTTATTACCCGGTTTTTGTTGCATATGTCCCAAAAAATCAAAATTAAAAAAAACTTGTTGATAATCATGCCATAATCTTGTAACCTAAGATGAAAAAATTACTTTTTTTTTAAAACATCAAACCGTAATCATTTATAAAATCAATCCGATAACTTTTCCATTCAAGATTTCGGCAGACTCTTTTGAGAAGACATTTATTCAGATCACGTTTGAATCCCGCCTAGATCAGACCAGACCTGATCCAAGTAAACTTGTCCTTGGATTCGTACTTGCCATGTTTCAGTAATACCAAGTATTAATATGTACTGTAAAATAAAATAGCCTGTTAAGTAAATCATATATCTCAAGGAACAAAACTAACTGGGGTACGGATAAATCACTTAATTCAGTTCAGAAACTATAATCTCTTTATCTTAAACTGATATTTCTCTTCTCCATAAATATGAATAACACAGACACAAGAAGACTTGATATATAGTTTTATAACTTCATTGAAGGGCATCAGTGGGGTAATTGGTTCGAGTGTTGGATTGCTATGTCTATGACCGTGCTCCATCCCGGTTGTAGCTGATGCAAAGACCAATGATTCAGAGCTTGGTTCTCTGATTTTGTTGCTCTCTGGCGCCGTAGGGTCGTTGTTAATGATTGGTTTTCCACGCTGATACATTTCGTCGACTATCAACGTTCATAACAAAGCTTTAAACCACTAACCCTCCAGGCACTTCCATTCTCGTATATGTGAGGCCTGTGTTGCTTATTGAGGAATTTTAATGACATATAATTCTTGTCGTTTCGAGTAATTCGTCACTATTTGCCACTGCTCTCTCAATAATGAACTGTCAAATTAATTGAAAATGTGTTGAAAAAGGAACATAATATATTTGTTATATCACAATTAAATAAATATTCAAGTTTTTTTTAAACTTTTATAAGACACTTCCTGGTCTTTTCGCTATGGAAATACTCATGCAAATTTTGACCGATCTAGACTTTTTATTTGCCGGATTAAAATACCTAAAAGGTACCTAAAATACCTTTGAGGCTTTGTGAAGCATGTGTGAATTCGTTTGTAAACACAACAATGTTGACAAATGGAAAAAACATGTAACCTCAGGTGGTAGGTTGAATATATGGGGCGGTAGAAAGGGTCACTTGTTGCAAAACGCCATTTACAAACCTCTGGTTTATTGGACGTGCTGATAGATGCCCTTGACTTATTTGTTTTGTTTGTTTTGGCGGGCCCTCAGATGTTATAAACGCACTGATATCAACAAAACAAAGTGGCTGTGTGGGGCAATATCTACGTTTTGTGTCCTACCCTTTCGAAGCTCCAAGGGACTAACTTTAGGTAATAAAGATCAGATAGGTGAAAGGGTCCCTATCCCATAGGCACACTAGCAATACACTTGGTAAGCTAACCTTGGTGCTGTAAAGGAAGACGCTGCTAGTTGGTTGTTGTGGTAAACCCATTATCATGACCCTGATCTTTAAAGGGGCAGTCAGTGATAAATTTTGAATAGAAAATTATTATTTTATGAGAAGCTGCGTTGACAGTAGCATATCACTAAAGATTCTGCACAATAGAATCACCTAATTACTGGATCCTGGAACTATTCGACTGCCAATGTTTGTCAATCTCCAGACTGTCTTAATATATAATGCTTAATTTTTAATATTAGTACCTATTTTGAAAGGTATCGTGAGCAACGTTATAAATAAAACTAGAAAAAAAACTCCATAAATAGTATCATTTTGTTTTTTATTTGTGCTTCTTTTTAAAGCTACATTACTTATATATAATGATATATATGTGTATATCGTTAAAATGCATCATATGTTCGTAACATCTTCAGTTTGCGGTTTAATAGAAACATTTTCATGCTATCAGATCCATTAAATCGGGGAAAACTTCTTCTTTATCTCATCTTAGCAAAGGTAATTTTTTTCCATGATACATAACTTAAAGCGTTTTTTTACAGGTAACATACATATCAGATATTACACGAGAGAGAGAGAGAGAGAGAGAGAGAGAGAGAGAGAGAGAGAGAGAATGAGAGAGAGTTGTGTAACACCTCGTGTCATGACAGCTGCGGCATTTTGTCAGTCTGAGTTACAACTGACCCTAGCGGTTGTGGTACAGACGGTTTATTAGCTTTTTCTATAATGATAACTGTATGGAGCTACCAGATTCAAAATTAAATAAAATGACAATGCAAGTCTCTTTTTATAGTCGTGCTTTTACCATTCCGTCATGATTAACATTTCAACGCTACATTAATCTTTAGACACAGTTGTACAGTCACTTGGGGAATCATTCAAGGCGAAAACGTTATGAGCTAATGAAGTTGCGAATCTCATAAAACATTCCGAAGATAAAGGAATGCATTTTGTTAACACTTTTGCAGTATGTAAAATATTGAACATGGGGCTTTTGGTGTACTGATTAGGCAGAAACGCCTGCAAATATGATATATTAGGCTCAACTGACTGGTAACAGACTAGATTACTCGCTTTGTTTCTTTTTATAAAAACTTTCACTGTGCAGAGATGCATTTGATTGGTCATTTTGTTCTTAACACGGGCAATAATAGTTAAGTTCCTCTCGCTCAATGGGGCTTATCATGGAACAACCTAATATTTGTTAATGTATATGATTCTATTATTTCTAATCATTCTCTCGAATCGCAGCTGTGGTCTTTTTATAAAAATTGTTTTGTGATTAACGACGACACGACGAACAAATGTTGCAAAGAAAACAGTTACATGGTCGTCCTTTATTAAACGTCAGCTATTAATGTCTTCAGAAAAAAATTTCACTGCCGACGCAGCTGCTAATTTGGATTTTATACATTGCCTTGGTTTAATAAGAAGTCAATTCGTACAAAGTAACACAAAATGGGAAGCAAAGGAGATCAATTTAGATTAATTCTTCTTGGATATATCACTAGGCATTAGTTTTGGCTGTGGTTTATTATCCTTTATGTGTATCTTTGTATGTATCTGAGACAATTTATTCAATTTGCCATATATATATATATATATATATATATATATATATATATATATATATATATATATACAGCCAATATGAATTTTATTTTCACAATCCTCTGCACCTTAGAAAAGAACATTGATACATTTGATTATGGACTTAACACTCTATCTCTGCGAACGCTTTATTTTCTGAATTATGCCTTTCATATTGTGTTGCCGAAGCGGTTGTTGGATATGTAGGGAAATATCAATTGGAACCTTATATGAAATGGAACCTTTATCATTTCATTTTTCTGGGGCAATTAGGGAAAGTTAAGGCCTCATTTAAAGACTTTTATTAGACTAAAAACCCTCCTGACTACAGCGTTGACTTTAATCCCATTAGATAAGGGGAAGGTTTATTGGCAGTTCAAAGTTTATGTACTTACCTTTCTCATTAGCTATATGTTTGTGAATGTTTCATGGATTTGTTTACAGGGTAAGAGGTCTCTCTCTTGAAGTCTTGTTTGAAATCTTTTTGTGAGGTCTAAGCGGTTATATCATCTGTGTTACCATATTATCAACGAAGCAGTTGTTAATCTACATCATCATTTGTTCCGCTTTTTTTTTAAATTTGTTTAAACATTCAAATATTCGTTTGTTAACCTTGTTGTATCTATGGGTGTTGCAAGAATAACACCGGGTATTCAACAAAAAATTCACAGGTTCACTTTGACTTAGAGTCTTGGTTCGTGTGAATTCTCATTTATTGTGTACCTTATTTTTTTCTCACTACATTTTCCCTTTATTACTTTAAATTTTTAAATAGCTATCTAGTCTTGTCTCCCTGCTCACATCATTTATCTGTTGGACTGGTAACATTATGGTAATCGAGTGAGAACTCTTGACATACTACTTATTCATTTTGTTAATTGAAAAGTTACGATGACATTTGTCTGAGAGCCAAGGTAAGAAGAATAAGATTTAAGGACTTGAGGGTCGCTATAAGTCGCAGACTAAGCAGATAAATTATACAGCTTATGTATATTTTGACTCTCAGCATAATGATTGATTTTCCCCTAAACGTTATATTTCTTATATCATTTAAAATAATGAAATAAGTCATTTAGATTCTGTCACGGGTTTCCTTAAACAAATTTTACATCATACTCGACCAGCCAAAGCAGAAAACCAGAGACCTTGGACTACAACCAACAACCCGGGGTTATAAGCGGAGAAAGCCGAGCATTTACTTTTGACAATCCAGGCCCCATGTAATATGCTGTCTATGCATTAAACGCTGAAATTGAACGACAAAGGTTGACTTTAATAGTGATATCATCTTTAATCTCTCACAGCTAAACACCCTCTCCGAAGACAGATAATCTCAGGTGAAAAACGCCGGTATTGCGGAGCTCTTCTGATTTAATGATTCGTCCTAACAGGTTATATAACAACACGAGTGGATGAGCCATTAATCGATATTTCGCTTTTTCTTATCTTCGTGAATTATTATAAATTACAGTGTACTAGATAAGTACGAATGTACAATTTACAACCTAATAACAACCATAGCAGGTGTCCCAAAATGTCTTTACTAATTATTGTTCAAATTAAAAAAAATGTCAGAACTGGCGACATCCAAACTTTAATTTAACATACTTTTATGAATATCGGCGTTTATCATTATTATTGATTATTGGCAAATGTTGATGGATAAAATAGCTTCAGCTACCACATAAACATCCTTCATCGAGGAATTCATCATGGATAGAATATATACTATGTCCTGCATTCTTTGGAAGAATCGTGGATGAGGGTTGGACTTAATAGGATTACCGAAGAGGCTGTCTGGTTGAATTGTGAATGAAGGTAGGATCTAATAAGTTTACCTGAGAGGGTGTCTGGTATTAGATCATGGATATTCGTCTTCAACTTATGTCCAAAGTAAACCCTGAAAAATACAAGAAGGTAATGACTTGTCTGAGGAATAAAAGGGTTACAAGTGGATGTGCTACAGAATCCACCCATTTGCCTGTGTTTTATAAGCTGAGCTTATATTAATTATTACTATGTTGTATTTTTTTCAAAACACGAGGGCTATGTATGTATCTTGGGAGATGCTGAGTTTGTAGTGAAGCCTGCTTTTTACTTATAAGCAACTTTGGTCGCGTTATCCTAGCTCACAATCAGATTTATAACCCGAGTGGTATTGCTTTCGTTTCATGATATCCTGTGTTCAATTTGTAAAAAAATAGCTTTTTTGAATTGTTTTAACATTGTAAAAACATGGTTACCCTATACTGGTGGTAGAAGTGAACTGAGGTCACTTCGCGACAGAATTTGTTTTTTTATATTTTAGTATGCTCTCTGGATATATTATATCTTTTATACACTGGGTTAGGAATAAGCAAGAAAGCATTAGCTGTAGTTTAAGCATTTTGGATTTCGTAAGCAAACCTTTAAAGCACTATCATGACGCAAAAACAGGACACACTGAGACCCACCGCTACCTGAAATTTGAATTCGTTTAAATAGGGTAATAATGTAAAGTTAGAACAAAAATCCTAGGTAGAAATCTGCTTTCTAAGGACATAAATCCTCCGCCGTGTGATGGTGAGGGGTTTCTAAATTGCTCGATTCTCAATATTCCCTGGTTTCTTCAACTATAACTGACTTCACATTTGTGAATATTTCAGATTACCTTCCTGAATCAGTATCATGTGTCGGATCTAAATCAAAATCTAATTGGTTCTTCTTTGGTCCATTTCCAAAATGTCCTGAAAATTTCCTGAGATTCCAATTACGAATTTGTTAACCATGTTAAACACAACTCGCATATCAACTGGGGTGAGCGCATACCTACCTGCTGCAGGCAAAGAGGGGCCGGGATGAATTCATGCCTAAGCAGTCTTATAACCCCCGCATCATGCGGATGGAAAACTTTTATCGAATTCATTATTTGAGTTAATGAGATATGCCACTTTCGAAGCCCTTCAAAGCCTGATGCAGATATATCTGGTATAAACGGTCGGATTTTGTAATGTCATCATCATGCGGGTAGAAAACGTTCTACGGTTTCATTATTTGAGTTAATGCAATTATGACACTTTGAAGTGTACCAGTCAATTATAAAGAGCGTAAGCAGTCAATGGAAGATAAAAACGATGCGCCCGCTGGTGAGAAAATGATCTTCAAGCATAAGGCTGGAACTATCAGGGGAATTTGAAGCCATTAGTCGGACAAGTACCTTAGGTGGCAGGCATTGCATTTGCTGCCGGGTATCCATCCTTTAATTTCTCAGCCGGCGTAAAAAATGTTCATAAACGAGTGAATGTCAATGATGTGAAAGCCCAGTGAGAGCTGATGTCACGGACTCGGATAATCCATGGATAACATTCATGCATAAATGTATTTAACTAATATGATACTCCAGACACGGTTTATATATATTCATAGTATCATAATGATAATATAAGGATAACTAGCGGTGCACCGGAAAAAAAATTGTGGTTGCAGCCTTTTATCTGGTGGGCTCGTAAAAAATCGTTGTGCGTTGAAATTGGTCAAAACCTAGGCACAGCATTATCAATTCTAACCAATTAAATGTGCGTATCACATATCACTAACGGGCCAAAATATTAAGTAATATTAAAAATATATACTAAAACAGTTTTATATTCTTCATGCTAAACTTTATACTTGGATGTTGAAATTTTAAATTGTGTGCGCTTATTAAAAAGAGAATCAAACAAATGTTTCATAGTTCCGTCAATACCGGCATCCATAAGCTTCCCTGTATGCAAGTCTCTTATGACGTAGAAGAGTTGTAACGGATCCATGATAAACAGCGATATGTGATTAATGAGATGGTAAGGAACTTATCCGGAGTCTCATGTGTTTCTGCTGTACGGTGCATAGCCGCAATACACTTTATATTTATTGTTATAGAAGATGCTTGTTATCAGGCAGGATATCTGTATTGGAGCGATTACGAACCTGTCATGTATAGAATAGCAGTCCTTTACACTGAAAATAAACATATATGCTATGTGAAATGGGCTTGTTAGTACATGTTTCTAATATTTTTTTATAAAGGAGAGTTAACTCCTATCATGAGGCCTACAATTACTTTCAGTTTTGCCGTAGAATGTCTTATTATACCTAAAAAAATAATGATATTCTTTTGTTAGAAGCAAAAACACATAACTCATTTAGTGTACATTAAACGGACGGAATAACATGTCACAACAGCATCAACCCTAAGTCATGTAAAGAGGGCGTCTCGGCTAACCTCTTCTCAATCGTTTTGAAAATTAATTACTTCAGCATATACAAAATCGAGCTCACATGCGCTGAACAGGAACCGTTCCCCTTGCCATTTCCCTAATCAGCAGTTTTGTAAAATCTCAATTGTTATTGCTTAATCTGTTATAATTGTCTTTAGGGTTATACCATCAGCCTCTTATCCGGTATTTAATTGTCTTTGCCAGGAGGCTATGGGCTGAATCACGTTCGTGATTGTGTGTTGGTGTATGTAGGTAAGTTTTTTGTCCACAACATAAATCACACAATTATGAACTGAATCTCATAAAATTATTAGGGGAATTCGGGACTTGGTCAAACAAAAATCACATTACATTTTTTGGCGTGGATCAAGTATTTTTCCCAGATTTAGAAGGGGCATCAAATAATAATCACAAATGTTTGGGCACTTATTCACGGAATTACCTGTGAATATTGGCCACAAATTATTATTTGAATGCAAACACGATCAAGCCTTTCATTTTGCCTGCCGACCTGTTCGGGACATGGGCAATCCCCCACATCGCCGAAGGGACTGTACCCAATGTTATTCTGTAATACGGCTGATGAACACCTGCAATTTTAATGTATGAACTTCAGCACAACCATTTTAATGTTAGCAGAGCGTTTTTGAAACGCGTGTTTCCAGTTCCGAGATGAGTGATCATCTGCTAATAGTTGGCCGCTAGGACGAAGCCCTAATTAAAATAAAACAGACCAAAATAAAATAAGGCATCATAACTGACGCAGCCATGCACGGAATCTCTGTACTTTGACTGCATGAGGGCCACAAAAATAAGTATACCTCTTGTTCAAGAGTTAGATACTGACTTGCGTGATATTAAGAATATTATCCATGTCAGAAAAGTTTATCAGACTTAAAATTACTCCGTCCACCCTTCCGTCTTTCACTCCTTCTTTTTACAAGCTATTCGGTAAGATTCAATGGTTCTTGGAAGAACTGTGATCCCTGAACTCCCTAACATTTATGAAACCGTCTCCTAGAAAGTGTCAATCTCCTTTTTGCAAACAAGAAAGTTTTCATAAAGTCGAGAGGTTTGGTGCGTCGGTTGAAGGGATGAAGTGAAAAGTGAAGACTAGAAGTCCCAGTAGATTCAGCGATGTTAATTTAAGAGTAGTGTCTGACCAGAGATTGATGCAATATTCTGAATGCGTGCCAAGAGTCCTAGACTGCCTGTGACGGGTATATAACAGATCTGTCAGAGGAGACGACCTTGAGAATAAGACTTTCACGAAACCTTGAGAAAAAAAATTATCTTTAGTTTACTTTGATTGAATGCCTTAAAATAGAGATTATAATACTGTAGAATAATGAAAATCAATCATGGCTGACCTTATTTTCTCAAGTAGATCCTGTTTGAGCGAACATTTGTCATTTTCCTCATGCCGATCCAAATTGGATTGCATTTAATTAAGCATAACATCTCCCTGAGTGCCAAGACCTCTTATTTTCTGGATATATTTGAAATAACGTGCAAAATATATTTAAAGCATCATAAATATTTACAAAATTTATATAATTCCTTGGCGGTTGTAAAATACAATACCGTTCATACATTTACAAATCGTTTCCAATGGACCCAAGACACAAAATCTTTTCAATAAATCAAGCGCGTTCATGTATTCCGCACACTAATAAATGGTAAAAATAAAGCTTCTTTCTCGCGAGGGTTTAAAATTCATGATTATTGGGAGTCGAAAATTATCGAGATAATAAAACATTTGTGTATAAGACGAACCAAAGGATGAAACGTAATTTATATAAAAGCTTTAATAAAAAACTTATTTACTTTACAATATACTAAATATTTAATATAACTAATCGCTACACTGTCCATTGCTCACATGGTGGAGTTTGTAAGTCTGTAAGAGTAGAGGAAACCGAAGTAAACCATCGGCCGTGGACGGGCCTCTAAAGCCAACATCCAGGGGAGAGAGCCGAACGTTTCATCCTCGACTTTGCAGGCCCCATGTAGTAATTTGTCCATGCATTATACGCTGGAAGTTGAAAGAGAAAGTGGGTTATATAATAACACATCTCAAATCTCTCAGAGGACAAATAACTTAGGTTATATACATTAGTACTGCAATGGTATTCTGATTTTATAATTTGTCCTTGCAGGCTACATAACAACACGAGAGGATGAGGCATCAATCGATATTTCGCTCTTTTTTAACTTCATTAATCATTACCTAATATATTGTACCAGATAAATACGGTTGTACAATGAACAGTCTAATAACATTCATTATAGGTGTTCCCGAAATCCTTTACTATGTATCGTTTAAATAAAAAAATGGAAGACATGGCGACCTCCAACCTATTTATTAACATACTTTTATGACACTCGGCGTTAACCATTTATGTTGGTTATTGGTAAATGTTGAAAGATGTGAAGGCTTCAGCTACAACATCATGGATAAACAAAATATATACTATGTCCTGCATATCTATTGATGTCTTGTGAATGAAGGTTGGACTTTATAGAGTTGTCCGAGAGGTTGTCTGGTCTTCGACTTATATCCAAAGTAAACTCTGGGATATACTGGAAAGTAATCACTTGTCAGTGGAATATAAAATTACAAGTAAATATGATACAGAATCCAACCGTTTGCCTGTGTGTTATTAGTTGATCCTTTACCTTCAATACAATGTTGGAGTATTTGATATACAAAACATGAGTGCTATGTATGTATCTTCGGGGATGCAGAGCTAGTAATTCACCTGCTTTTTACATATAGGCATACTTGTTACGTTATCCTGGCAAACAGTCTTATTTACAACCCGAGTAGTGTTGATTTGGTGTCATAGAATATTGCCTGTGTGTGATATTTGTAAAAGGACTGCCTTTTTTCATCGCTTTAACATTGTAAACACATGTTTGACCCAGAAGTGAACTGCTCACAGAAGTGAAGTGAGGTACTTCACAGGAAATTTTATTAGTTATTTTAGTATGCCGTCTGAATATTATATTTTTTAGGCACTAAGAATAAGCTAGAAAACATAATATGTAGTTCAAACATTCAACATTTCGTAAGCAAACTTTTGAACCATCATCAGGGATATATCGCAAAAACAGGACACACTGAGTCCTACCGTTTCCTGAATTTTAAATTTTGGAATTTGGCGTGATATTTCAGAAGTTAGAACAAACAATCATAACTAGAAATATGCAATCCAAAGAATAAAATCCTCCCGAATCATATGCCGGATCCACATCAAATTCTAATTGGTTCTTAATTGGATATATTCCGAAATGTCCTGAAAATGTCATTTGATTCCGTTTACGATTGTGTGAATAATGTAATACACAACTCATATATAGACCCTGACATGCGTGATATTAAGATTATTGTGCAAGTCAACCAAGTTAATTGCTCTTTATGCGACCACGTCAACCCTGCCGTCTTCAGCCGCTTTTTTACAAGCTATTTGTAAAACTCAAGGGCATTATGAAAAACCGTGATAACTAAAGAACTTTCTGACATTTCTTAATCCGTCTCCTGGGGAGTTTCAATATCCCTTTTGTTAACAAGAAAGTGTATATAAAGTTGAGTTTGTTTGATGTGTCGGTTGAAGAGATGAAGGAAACATTGGAGTCTAGACGGACCCAAAGTCGCAGTAGATTCAGTAAGTTGAATGTAAGTGTAGCATCACCCCTGAGATTGAGGTGATTTTTTGAATGCGTGCCAAGAGTCCAAGGCTGTCTGTGACGGGCATGTAAAAACCTGTTAGGGGAGACTACCTTGAAGATATGACCGCTTAAAATAATAAAGTTAATCTTTACAAAATGTCAGGTTTCACGTTAGCTTGAGAGCGTCAAACCTTTTTTCTTTGTAGTTAACCTTGATTGAATACCTTGAAATAAGAATTAAAATACTGTGAAATAATAAAAATCAATCATGGAAAACATTATTCTCCGAAGTAAACTTGTTTTAGCAAACAATTTACCTTCCCTTTTGCCAAGACAACTTGGTTTGCATTTTGTTTAGGCATAGTTAAGCATGTAGCATGGTTAACCTTAATTCTAAAGTAGATCTTATCTGAGCAAATATTTTTCATTTTAATTTTGCCAATCCCACTTGGTTCCATTTTATTTAAGTATAACAGATTCCCGGTGCCCAAGCCTTCATTCTTGATATATATATATATATATATATATATATATATACATATATATATATATATATATATAAAACGTTCAAAATATATCAAAAGCACAATAAATATTTACAAAAATATATAATCTTGGTTGTTGCAAAACGCACTGGATATTTAATATAACTAATCGCGGGACTCTTTATGGTTCAGACTGTGGTGTTCGGTAGTTCGTAAGGGTGGAGTAAACCAGAGAAACCATAGGTCTTGGGCGGGCCATTACAATCCACAACCCGGGGTCACCAGCGGAGAGAGTCAAGCGTTTCACCTTCGACTATGCAGGCCCTATGTAATATGTTGTCCATGCATTAAACGCTGAAAGTTGAAAGACAAAGGGTGATTGTAATGAATAATAACATATCTTAAATCTCTCTCATCTTAATAGCCTCTCCGA
Source organism: Sipunculus nudus (assembly GCA_026874595.1). NCBI lineage: Eukaryota > Metazoa > Annelida > Sipuncula > Golfingiida > Sipunculidae > Sipunculus > Sipunculus nudus. The sequence goes on from CM049321.1 coordinate 15,219,452, forward strand.
AGATAGATAATCTCTGGTGAAAAACTCCGGAATTGCAGAGTTCTTCCGATTAGATGATGTATCCTAACAGGCCACATAGCAACACGAGTGGATGAGGCATTAATCGACATTTTGCTCTTTGTTATCTTTGTGAATCATTACCTAATACAATGTACTAGATACGGCTGTACAATATACAACCTTATCCCTGCAAGGCTTAAATTATTTATTATTCAGATAAAAAAAAAAGAAATACATTGCGACCTCCAACCTTTTGATTAACATACTTTTATGAAACTGGGCACTTATCATTAATGTCGGTTATTAAACATCTTTAGTCGGGAAATTCATTATTGATAGAACAAAATATATATTATGCCCTGCATATTGATGGGTGAATTGTGAATGAAGGTATGACTTGATAGGGTTACCTGAGAGGCCGTCCGGTATTAGATCTTTGAACTATGTCATCGAAAGTAAACCCTGGGAACCACTGGAAAGTAATGACTGGTGTGTGGAATTTTCGGGTTTCAAGTGAATGTGCTACAAAATTGATTCCGTTTGCCTGTGTGTTATTAACTGATCCTACATTCATCAATACAACGTTTGAGTTTTTTTTTAACATGAGTGCTATGTATGTATCTAGGGAGATGCTGCTTTTTTACTTATAGACACATTGGTCACGTTATCCAAACAATCTTATTAAGAACCCGAGTGGTATTGATTTGGTTGCATGATATCATGTCTGTGTGTGTATGATTTGTAAAAGGATAGCATTTTTGCATTGTTTTAACATTGAAAACACATAATTGACCCATGGCCTGTTGATAGAAATGAACTCACGTAAATTCACGGTACGAATGAATAGTTATTTTTATATGCCCTATGGATATTATATCTTTTTAATGCACAAGGAAAGGAATAATTAGCTGTAGTTTTAACATTCAATGTTTCGTAAGCAAACACTTGAACCACCATCAGGGATGAAACGCAAAAACAGGACACACTGAGTCCTACCGCTACCTGAATTTTAAAGTTTGGAAATGGGGTGATATTTCAGGTATTTGACGCAAACAGGACACACTGAGTCCTACCGTTACCTGAATTTATAATTTTGATAATGGGGTGATATTTCAAAAGTTAGAACAAAAATCCTATTTAGAAATCTGCATTCCAAGGAAAAAAATCCTCCGCTATATGATGCGGAAGGGGTTCCATATTGCTGGATTCTCCCGAAACCGTGTTTGCTTTCATTTATCCGGTCCATTTTCCCTGGTTCTTTCGAGAAGAAGTGAATTTACATTTGTGAATATTCCTTTATAGACTTTCTAAACCCGTATCATGTGTCGGGCCCACATCAAAATCTATTTGGTTCTTCAATGGCACATTCCCGAAATGTCCTGAAAATTTCATGAGATTCCGTTCACGATTGTGTGAATTATGTTATAAACAACTCACATATTTAATGTGGCTGAGCGCATACTCTCCTGGTGTAGGCAATAAGGGGCCTGGATGAATTAATGTCTGATACAGTTGTAGATATGTATGGTATAACCGGATCTTGTAAACTCCACATCATGCGGATTGAAAACATTCTACGAATTCATTATTTGAGTTAATGAGATATGACACTTTCGAAGCCCTTCAAGGATCTTGCCAATAATAAAGGTACATAGGCAGTCAATGGAGGATAAAAAACGTACGCCTGCTGGTGAGAAAATGACCTTTAAACATAAGTCTAGCACTATCAGGGGAATTTGAAGCTATTAGTCGGACCAGTACCTGAGGTGGCAAGCATTCCGTTGCTGCCGACATCTATCCTTTAATGTCTCAGTCGGTGTAAAAACGTATGTACACGAGTGAATGTCAATGATGTCAAAGCCCAGTGAGAGCTGATGTCACGGACACGGTGTTAAAATAAAGATAATCCGAGTTTAATCTTCATGCGTATATGTATTTAATTAACATGAAATGGACGGTCAGTTGTCAAGATACACCAGACACGATATATATATTCATTGCATCATAATGCTGATATAATATATATCTAACAGGGCACCGGGAAATAATTTGTGGTGGCAGCCCTCCACCTGGTGGGCACGTAAAAAATCGCTGTGCGGTCAAATAGGTCACATTACAGTCACCAACAATAATAATGGGATTCGCATTGTAAATTTCGAGTGTTAGCTGAAGCTTACCTAACGTATCAATAATATTTTTTAGTGTCGTCATTATATGCATCCATTAGCCTTCCTGTATGCGAGTCTCTTTTTGCCTTGAGGAGTTTTCACGAATTCATGTAGACGGCGACCTGACAGTGATTGGATCATGAAGAACTTAGCTCGAGTTTCATGTGTTTCTACTCTATGGTGCATACACTCATTACACTTTATATTTATTGGTATAGAGATGCCTGTAGTAATGCCGATATCTGTACGCGAGGGATAAACGAAGCTGTCGTGTAAAGAATAGCAGACATTTACACTTAACAAAAAACATATATGCAATGTGATATGTGCTAGTTCTTAAATGTTTCTAATATTTTTTTTAATGTGGAGTTATATCATTTATATGAATAATGGTATTCTCTACACAGGCTAGTATAAGCCCTTCCTGTACTGATTGTTTAATAGTTTGGTCAGTTGAGCATGTTTACTCTCCTGAGAGGTGTTGCAAATGTAGTAAAAAACTGGTTTTAAATCATAAGGTATTCGATGTTATGAAAGAATTAAATAAAGCTGGGTAAAGCTATACCTGTCTTGAGAAAAAGTCCATAGGAATGGCTGCTTAATATGAATTATTGCAGAGTCATGAATAAAAGGCCCAACATTACTCGTATGTGACGGATTATAGACAGGACGAACTATTGAGCAACCCCTTCCATATTAATTATTTTTTTTTCTTCCAGTTTCGGCAGAAATCAATAACATTCGTTAATGCATTCGGGCTACTGGGGATACACGGTTAAAAGCATGTTATTCAAGATGTAGTCACGTTTATATACTTTAATATTTATTGTATATAGCAAATTGTTTGGTTATTTCTATGTGATCTAGGATGTATCCTGTCGTCTGTCTCTCTATATGTTTAAAGGAGGTCTGACAAGGCTAAATGTTATTTGAATAAGATGTGAACTCAAGGAACTTGGTAACATTTCGAAATAGGATTTTGAATGTAGAGTGCCTTTTTTATTTTATGTTTTCCTAGAGATAAAAAGGACAAAGATCAAATGACAATTGGGGTCTGGACCTACAAAAGCATCACGTTTCAGGGTTTTGGTCGAGGTGAAAATAAAAAAGTGACATAGACTAAATCTGCCATACTTAATGGTCAAGAGTCTATGCAAGGGCGATTTGGAAGAAGTTTAATACCTGAGCACAGAGACTTCAGCTCTAAATTGTAAAAAATTCTGCAGCTGACCCATGCCAAATGTCAGGTTTAGATTTTTGTCTTGCGAATATATAACATTACTGAATTTCTTGGATGGGAAATAAACAATTTGATAAATAAAATCAATGTTATCAAATGGGTAGTTCAGTCTCTTAAATATGTTCTAAAAGGTCCAATTAAATTTATTTAACTGCAGGCAAAGACAAAATTATTCCAAATGACAATCTTGCAATACGCTCCAAATTTAAGCATTTTCTGACTTAATAGGTCAATGCAATGGGTATTATCCTACTTATGGCATGGGATATTCTCAAGCGCAAGTATAACTAATTATGGTTATTTTGGTTATAAAGTGAAGAAAGATAATTTTATTTTATAATTTGAGGTAAAATACAGAATCGTGAAATGGTTTTATTTCTCTTTAAGAACATTCTTTCTATACAATATCTGCACCATAAACACAGGCTGAGGTTGACAATTCCTGGGCCAATCGTAGTTACGTTCTTGTTCAGGAGACATAGTCATTTGAAATCGCCAACATGAATTACACTCTATGTTTCCCATAGATTAAACTATAAAACATACCTATTTTCATGGGTTCATGGACACAACGAATGTTGGATCTAAGCAAAATTTCGTAACATTTATAACTCTGATAAAACTTGCCTCATAGGATTTAATCACCGTATTATTTAATTTTCTTCAAGGTTGCACGTATAATGTTTTCCCGTAATATACATTTCATATTCTGCACAGCCTCAGAGTAAATTAGTATGATTTATTGCTTTAAATAATCGGTACTCCAGTTTTTGTTGTAAATGTGTTAAATCGATCACAATAAGAAAATCTGGTTGATAATCTTACGAAAAATCTGTAAATCAAGATGAAAAAATAATCATTTTTTTTTATCACAGCATAATCAATGATCAAATCCGTCAAATTCCTTGTTATATTTCTGAGTTCGGCCTTCTCTCTTTGGAGACGTTTATTCTGATCAAAAATAAATTTACCAAGATCCGAGTAAACTTGATAAAATAAACTAGACCTTGGCTTCAGACCCCTTATGTTTAAGTGAATCCAGGTATTAATATTTACCACTTCAAACAAAAAAGAGTCAAGACCGAGAGGTCATCATGTTAAGGACCCTGTCAATTAGATCCTGTTTCTCAAAGAAGAAGCGAGAACTTCTGAATGGCGTACGTATAAATCATCTTAGTTCAGTTGTGAAACTAACACCATTCTATCTAACATTAATATTTAAATAGAGTGACAAGAAAAAAGGCTTAACCAATACCTAATTAACCTATTAACCGGTGACATAATTCAATTTTAATATCATGATCAATTAATTCCTCCATTGAAGGGCGTCTAATGCAAAGAATGGTGATTCAGGACTTTGTGTTCTTGTATTGTTTTTAGGAGTACCAGCCGAGACTGCTTTGAAACAAGTCGATGGATCGGCTAGTAATGAGTTATGAAACCGCTCAATGCTGTCAAATTTCGTCGACTATCCACGTTGATAAAAATTTATTTACCTTAAACCTTTTACCTTGTACCTGTCTCCTTAGCTGATCAGCTTATAAATGTTTCATGGATTTCTTATTGAGAGTAAACAGGGGCTCTCCTAAAGATTTATCTGAAACCTGATATTGAAAATATCACGTGATTTATCATGCTATTATTAAGCAATATAGGCATGTGTTAATTTGTATAAGCATGAATTACAAAGCAGGAGGTGTTTGCCCCTCTTTTGTATTGTTTTCATTCATTCATCCAAACACTAACCCCTGAAAGCTTAATAATAAAGTAATAGAATAAATCAACCTTTGTTGAACAGGACAGGTTGCATCTGTAATTAATTAAGAATAACACAGGGTATTTTAAGAAACACATAGATTGCACTCTAACGATCCGTAAAAGGCTGTAGAGACTATGTTTACTTAAGTTTTCCTTTGACGTTTATTAGTTTTTTTTCTCACTACATTTCCCCATTGTAATTATTTTTATTATTAATCCGTTCATGTTTTCCTGTTCATATCATTTTCCTGTTTCGCCAGTCACGTTGTGCTATAAAACACATAAATGTTAATGGAATTCATAGTACAATATACATAGAGGTGGTACATTTAATGTAATTTTGGAAGATACAAAAACATAAGGAATCAACAAAATTGAAAATAGTAATATAAATTGTGCCTAGAAACAAAGATACTGCAACAAGTTGAGGGATTGGACAGGGGTACTGGGGAATTGTTTATCAACGGAGAGGTTCTGTCCACATTACCTTGAACATATCTCGTCTGAGACAGGCTCTGGAAAACATGCAATGATTTTTTGACATGCATAATTAAGTTTAACCTCTTGAAATTTATTCTTTTTATTTTGTTAATTAAAGGTTACGATGTAATATGTCTGACAGCCAAGGCAAGGAGAATAATATTCAAGGACTTAAGGGTCGCTGTGGGTTGCAGGCCAAACATATAAATGTTTAAGTTTAGACATGTCTTGACTCTCAGTGTCATGACTGATTTTTATCCAAAATGTTATATCGCTTATATCATTCATAATAATGAAATCTGTCATTTAGATTTGTTCATGTGTTTCCTTATAGGAATTTTGCATTACACTCGACCAGCCAGACCAATTTTGATACACGCACAGACTGCTTCTTCAGACAAGCTGTCATTCCTAGGTTTGGACTTCTCTATCCTAACTGTGACTAGAAATTTTGGTTGTTGGGCTCGCATATTATTGTAGAATGTATTTAGGGCAAGTAGCGTTATGCATTAAAAAAGTAAGATGTTTTGACAAAGAGAGCAGCGTATTATTGAACAATGGGATAAGAAATTCGTGAAAGCAGTACTTTTCCGTATCAGGAATTGTAGATCCGATTAGTAACAATTCCTGCTGATACTCTGCAATAGTTCTTTGAAGTTATCGAGCGCAGTAAAAATTTGGTTATAATTATCAAATTCCAACCCATCGAATGGATATTTAACGTTGCATAATGAAAAAAAAAATCAGAAGAAATCTAGATTATTTCCTTCTCGTAAAAATCGTATTTGAAAGATGTAAAAAATACATTAATTTTACAAATGATGCCCTGTTATCTTTACCTGACTTTGCTCTTGATTCCCAAATATGTCTTAAATGTGATTTCATATTTTAAATCTTAAAAAAAGTGAGGGTTGTTTGGGTATTGCACGTTAAATTAATGTGATTAAAACATTCTTAGAAAAAACTTTACATTATAAACTTGCATTATGGTAGTTACAAGGTAAATGCTTCTCGTTCTCGCTTAATAAAACTTTATTTTGGATATTAACAACAGCAGGAGAAGAAATTATAGATATACCTTATTGAGTCTTCATTGCGTTTTCTTTGACACAGGAGAGGCAGTTCCCTTTCTTTGTCAAATAAAATTCTACCTTAACACCACATTTTACTTATCATGAAGGTCAGGGATTTTCTACAGAATCCTTTCTTTAAATATTGTAGCGTCATGCAAAACTTTATGACACTTTTTAGTTTTTCATGTACACTTCCCAAGAAAATTAATTGATTATTAAAGCCGTCCTTGATGCGTAAGGCGGGACCATTTATATATAACGTTATCCACAATAATCATTTAGAATCCTTCAATTATGGTAAATATCCCCCTCCCCCTATTCTTACTATGAAAATCCAGCTGCAAGTCTAGTTAGCGTTTCCTAGAATTGATTGTTCCGACAAATGATGGAATGTCAATTTGGAAACCGAACTTAGCCCACGAATCACACCACACTTTCCCTTTTAATATATGTATATCCCGGAAGAATATTAGGGTTTCGGGTTTGTTTTGTACAGCAAAGTTCACATTTCCTGTAATTTTATGTGCAGGGTTAGCAAGAGCAGCTCATCTCCGCCACTGGACTAGGTGAAACTCACATTCAACTATTAGCCTGATCGACTAATGGGATGTTTGTGATATATCACGTGAAATACAACATTAATACTTCTGACAATAGATTGTTAATTATTTAATTATTTATGCATTTATGAATGCATGGTGTATTTTGTTATAATCATATATTTCCTTTGAGAATGCCTTCTTCACAGGAGCTTATTTCGCTTGGAGTCATGAGACACAAGTAATATGCCATTAAACACATAAATCTGCAAAACCGGCTGGATCGAGTTTGATTAATGGCCAAAGGTAATCCACTGTTAACCATTGCTTACCGTCGCCACAAAATTATATTGGGTCGGACACTGACAAATTTTTCGCTTTTAGCCTAAATTATATGTTTTTTTTTTGTTGCAGAAAAAATTCATGATCCTGCCATCGATAAAAACTTTTGTAACTATAGAAACCTAAACCTGAGAAAAACATGTAATCATAATAAAAAATACCGTTTAAAAATTTACAGACTGGTTGTAGAATATATTACCTCTGAGGTTAACTTTATGTCCCCGAGATTTTAACCATTATTACAACCTTGTAATTACCGCAAAATGATGATTTTAGACACCCTGCATTTTTACTATTGTTTTTGTATTTCACAATCGTTGCCATGAGGCTTTCCCCCTTAGTGAAAGCATGGACAAAACCCAATCAGAAAGAGAAAATTATATCATATCCTGATTATTAAAATGAGGGATCAGTCCGTTTGTTTTAGACCTAATGCAGTCCTCGGCAGTTTAAATACTTGTAATGTACCACAGGTACAGAACAAAAAATATAAAATTTGAGGGCAGAGCTGACGTTGAGTCCTAAGAGATTATTGTGCATAATTAAATGAAATAATGAAAAAAATTAAGTAAATCCTACTAACACAGGAAGAATCATGCATGACACATTGTTAAAAATAAAGAGAACAAGAGAAGTTTCTTTCCCAAGGACATACAAGCAATATAATATCAGTTTCTAAGTGCTGTGTGGATATAGATGTGTTGAATGGCATGCCAATACATGCCTATGCAAAAAATATTTATTTGATTTATACTTAACCACATATGTATTTAGGCATATTTAGACGTTTCTTTGGGTGACAATTTTTTTCTACTGTTAAGAGAGTATAAGTTATAAAACAGTTTACTTTCTTCCCTTTGTGATTAACTTTAAAAGGCTAACATTTTAGCCATTATAAGTAAACATTTTGACATTCTTCTGTATTATAATGAGGGCCACCACGAATTATTTCGGGTTTTAGAATCAACAATTAAAGCTGAGTTTTATGATTGAACTAACATTCAAGTATGATTAAGTGTCAATCCGATCAGCTAAATTTCTCGAAGAAAAGTAATACAAACAAAACGTTTACACATAGCTTTGGTTTCTATCTTGTATTAAAAAAATACTCAGACCAACACACTGTATTAGATAATAAATTATTGTACAAAGACATATTATGTCTCGTATATCTTTAATAACTCTCATACTATTCTCCCTTAAATCTTTGCTTTTGCGGGCAGTGATTTACTTAGAATAATAACGCTTATATCAATACGATTCTCGAAGTATATTAATAGTAAAGAAAACGGTCTCCATATATTCTTCCGTTTAAACAATGATGTTAATAAGATATATGATAATAATTAATCACTCCCAAACGTGACACATCCTTTCGAATTTACCATTTAATTGTTGGGTATCCGGGATGATTATTATTTGTCAGAATCTCGGTGGAGTAAAGAGCATATCAGATTATCTGAATCATGAGGGAAATAATACCTGCTTAGACCGGCAGTGATTGCCTGGTAGAAAAGTCCAAGCTGTACATGCTATATAAGTTGGGAACCTGAGCCTTCCGGTTACTGCATTCGTACTTGATCAATAGATTGTTTTCGATATATTACGTGGCGTGCCCTGCGAGCAAATATATCACTCTTCTGCCTACAAGATGTATAGATCTACTTTTCATTTTTTTTTGTAATGAATACACGTTCAACGGCATGATTGATACATTTAAATAAATATGTGGCGCGATTTGTAATAAAACACTCAGCCCCTCTGGATGGCTTACTTCGAAATATTACCTTGTATTTAACCCAAAGAGCTTCTAAAGCTGGATGAATAATACCCAAGCAATAGTAAGAACAGCTGAGCAGTATGTGCGAAATGATTTAATTGTCTGTACTCCAGTGTATAACTCATTTCATACAATGACTACCGGCGGCCTACATTTAACAGAGGTGTGGATTTATTGCCAAAAGCTATGCTTGTTCATGGACACTTTTTCTCGAACATCTGACAGGTGACGCCTTCCCAAATAGTAGATGCGTATTGATCGTTTGGTGTTAGTTTTTGCAGTTCAAATATCATTGTTAGGTTTGCCTCAAAAGCAAGACTGGTAGCGCCACAAGAAATTGTTACTCCACTCTCTGGCAATTCAACTCCTCTTCCTCTATTATCTTACAACAATATAATCTGAACGGCGGTTTTAGATTATGCATCTGTTTCAATTTATGTCCGTCTTTAGTGCCTATGTAATATTTATGTAATATATTCCTGTAATAATTAGAGATGCATTATGATACAATTTACCACAATTTAATGAAGGGCTAATAGAAAAAGAATTTAAAATATATCTAAGTCAAAAACCTATAATTCGTGTATTAATCTTAAAAAGGATAAAATACCTATGCGGGAGAAACAATTTTATAAATAATGTAGTTACATTGATCACAATTTAATTATTTGCATCGATGCTTAATATAATTACCATTTTCCCGCTAATAATTAACATAGTTTTTCGACCGAGTGTTTATCCAAACTTCTGTATGTTGCAAAAAGGTTTACATACTTTAAACTCGTACATCAAATGTTCTTTTGGTATCCTTGTTGTCTGTGCAAAATGAACATAAATGATCTTTTTAATACCGAACATGAAAAAAAGCCATTTATTTACTGCAAGATATCTGGTCAGTATTTCAGATTGCAATTCTTGTCATACCTTTTTTTTTTTTATAAAATTATTAACCTCAATGATCAACTGTGACAGTTTATGTGTGATCATTTAAATTATTAATATAGAAATTACTGTGCTTTATGTTTTGAAGCTTTTGCCCAACGTTACACAAAATTTGATCTTCGTATCTATTTATTCAGCTTCAACTTAGAATATGTGAACATACCGTCCATAGACAAGAGAGATTATCTTTTTGATCAATAATAAAAGTTAGTGTTTTTTTCGGACAATATTACTTTCTCAATAATTTTTTACCAGTCTCAGCCGATTTATTTTTTAACGTATGTTGGTAGATGTTTTAAAGATTTCAGAAAATATTGAATCAGCGGATCAGTTAATCGTCACAGCCAGGGAATGAAGAAACTGGATTGGTATCCCGGAAGAACGGGTTTGTTTGTGTACTGTTAAGGGCATATGTACAGTAATTTCATGTACAGGGTAAGCAAGAGCAAATCATCACAAACTCACATTCTTTCCTTAGCTGGGCCAACCAATGGCATATTTGTCTTATATAACGTGAAATACAACTTTTATTTTTTAAATATAAATATCGATTTTAATTATTGTAGTGAATTCAGTGGGTGTGAGTTTAACGTAATGTGCAAACAGTTTTGATTAAAGCATGGCGTACATTTGTTATACTCGTCTATTCCTTTCGTAAATGCCCTCGTCAAAATGTTACCAGACAGAAGCTGATTTCACTAGTAACAAATGAGACCCAAGTAACATGCCATCAGACACGTTAATCTGCAAAACTGTATATCCCGGAAGAACAGTTAAGTTTCGGGTTTGTTTTTGTACTGTTAAGGGCATATGTACAGTAATTTCATGTACAGCGTAAGCAAGAGCAAATCATCACAAACTCACATTCTTTTCTTAGCTGGGCCAACCGATGGCATATTTGTCTTATATAACATGAAATACAACTTTTATTTTTTAAATATAAATATCGACTTTAATTATTGCAGTGAATTCAGTGGGTGTGAGTTTAACGTAATGTGTAAACAGTTTTGATTAAAGCATGGCGTACATTTGTTATACTCGTCTATTCCTTTCGTAAATGCCCTCGTCAAAATGTTACCAGACAGAAGCTGATTTCACTAGTAACAAATGAGACCCAAGTAACATGCCATCAGACACATTAATCTGCAAAACTGTATATCCCGGAAGAACAGTTAAGTTTCGGGTTTGTTTTTGTACTGTTAAGGGCATATGTACAGTAATTTCATGTACAGGGTAAGCAAGAGCAAATCATCACAAACTCACATTCTTTTCTTAGCTGGGCCAACCGATGGCATATTTGTCTTATATAACATGAAATACAACTTTTATTTTTTAAATATAAATATCGACTTTAATTATTGCAGTGAATTCAGTGGGTGTGAGTTTAACGTAATGTGTAAACAGTTTTGATTAAAGCATGGCGTACATTTGTTATACTCGTCTATTCCTTTCGTTAATGCCCTCGTCAAAATGTTACCAGACAGAAGCTGATTTCACTAGTAACAAATGAGACCCAAGTAACATGCCATCAGACACATTAATCTGCAAAACTGGCTGAATCGGGTTTTAATAAATAACCAAATTTAATCCACCGTTGACAATTACTTAACTTAGGCACGGTATTATATGAGGTGGGAAATTGACAAGTGTTTCGATTTCCGCCTTTCTAAGATTTTTTCTTTGCAAAAAAGTTCATGAACCTGGCATTAGTAAATTTTTTGTAACTTAAGGTACAAACCTCAAATACAATATGCAACTATACTAAAAGATCTCTTTAAAAACTTACGGACTTCTTGTAGAATATATTCCCTCGTATGTTGACTTTCATGTTCCTGAGAGTATTACTATTAAGTAATACATCCAACTGAATGAAAACGTAATAGCTACCGCAGTATGGCATATATCTTAACTAGTTCAATTTCTCATCTAAACGCCAATCTTTCAGGATTTATTATTTATTATTATGTTTATTTTTGTTCCAGTATTTTTGCAATAAAGTGTATTTCATGAATCATAATACACTACGTTTCAAATAAAAGAAAAATCATTCAATTGACATCATGAGCAACGCTATCTGAAAATGGCAAAAGTAGATATATAAAATAAATAAATATATATGTAAAACCTTAACATTGTCTTATCTCAGGATATACATCACAATTACTTTTATCACCACATCAACAACAAAATATATATATATATAACTTCATCTTGTCAATCCTCATCACAACGTGTCCGCTGCGAGTTCACACAGCTAGAGCTCCTACAGTTTCTACAAGCTGGGATGCACTCTATGTTATTCATTTTGCATGTGCATCTGAAGGTGCAGCAGTCAGTCTGATAATTGCATCTAATCAGCTGCAGGAGCTTTTCAAGATCAGGCGCAAGGTCAGTCTGTAGTGGCAGAAACCCTTTATCATACCTCAGCCATCCCCACTCTGTTGGTTTAAGTACACCCTCTGATCCGATCAAATCCTGGACTTGCAAATACACACGTAAGCTATGATACCTTGGTGCCCGTGATGTTGGTGGTAAGACGTGGTTGGACATATGTTGAACTTGAAGCCACCTTCTCTCAGAACCGATGATACTGGAGAGAGTGCTCGATGTTAGTTGCCTTTCCACTGTAGAGGATCACCAATACCTTTCCTCCATCTTCTGCAACATCGTCGGTGGATGTTAAATGTATCTGAAACACCTGTGCATGCCCACGGAATGTGCCGCTTGCTTTAAATCTCTTGAGGGAAGCTCCCTTTTCGACCCCGTAAAGGACGAAACCCGTGTTACACCAAAGATAAGCATGTAGATCGAGGATATCACATCTATCTTTACCAAGCAATTACTTTCTAGCCTTGAATTTCCAGGTCTTAGGCTTCTTGGTCTCATTCGGTTAGGGACAAAAGAAGAGGTCATGGGATTCCAGGCTTTGATATATCCGACTAGCACAGTGCTGGTGGTGGTAGCATACTGAACTTAACGGGTTTCTGCACTATTAGGATATCAGCATCTCCTGAGGCATGATGTGTCACATAATCGTCCTTTTGTAGTTCTTCACTGAGAATAAAAAAATAATCGCTGCCTGCTCTGTCTGTTGGTCAGGAATAGCTTCTTTTTTCCATTGTGACAGAAATGACAGCTGTAAATGTCAAAGTTGCACCAGCTTTCCTTTTTGACCTTCTCTGATATGTCACCTCCGTCGTATTTACTCTCATAGCCATCAAAAACAAAAATTGTATTTCTATACCTTTTTCTGTATATTCTATATTCTGTGTAACGATCACAAATGTCTCTGTACGTGGCTCCATGGGACCATGAAATGCGTTGGAGAACTGCCCCACCATCCAACAAATATTGATTTCCACCACCTGCAGGAGCATCACGTCCAAGATCAAGTATGGTATCAGCAAAGGCAGGCTTGTGTGCTTTTCGTAACTGGAGAGATAAATCAAAGAGGGCTGCATAGTTAATAACTAAGGACAGACTGCAGTTCATCAGATATCTGCGCAATGTTGAATAATCTCTGTAAGAGGAGCAATGGGTTAACCTAGTTTTGATCTCCATGACCTTGACAGATGAATTCATGCCAAGTGTTACAGCTTGGTCTCTCCCCTTAAAGACATATTCAGTCGGATTCTCCCATCCATGCACTTCAGTATCAGAGTCCAAACTGCTCTTGCAGATAATGAATGCTAATGTGTCCTGCCAGTCAGGAGTTTGTCTTTCTGTTTTCATGTCCTGAATTTGCTTCCTAGTGTCGTTCACCCCTGTAAACTCCTGCTTGGACTGGTTTACATCGACAGCAATCACGTCAAGCGCTATTGCTCTGTCATCCCTTGGCCTCGTGTAAGCCCCCCACTGGTATTCACAGTTCTCTTTAGAACCTGCTCAATTGTCAGGTCAGGTGAAAGGCCTGCCATTACGCCGGATCGAATAGAACCTTTAATCAAAATGATGATGGACATCGGGCATTAGCCTTGAGGTCGTTCATCTGCTGCAGATAGAGCCGGACAGATTAAGTGTAAAGGTTGTTGCCCCACGCTGCCAGGTATGGCAGCATACCTTGAATTAACCGCATATGTAAGGTCCTGTTTCCAGTTCGTACTCCCCTGATGCAATCGAGTAAGATATCTACCATGTCCATGTCTGGACACCGTACTGACAAACTTCTTCAGCAGAAATATTACCATCTATTAACTTATGAAGGAGAAACTTTATCTAAATATGAATAAATATTTGCAGTGGTTGCCTCTGTCAACTGATCTCGCACATCTGATTCTACGCCTGTTTGTTTGGCATGACAGAGGGGTACTATGTACATGGGTTCGCATTAGGGCAATCAGGCTTCATCTGCAATTCAGTGTGCACGAACTGCCCGGGATATGGCCTTACCACTCAGCATATGGACTACAGCGTGTGGGACAATAGATCAACTCTAGCATTTCCAGTAGACCGGATGAAGCCATCAGTTCCCTATGTACCCAAGGAAGCTCATCTCTGCATGAAAACCCCCCCAACCGTAGGACGATTCTTTTGAAGTCACTTCCTGTGGGCTTAGACTGGATGATCATGAAACCCTTCTACGAGTGCGGCTAATCGAAAGTGATAACCGGGGTGACTTCATGTTGTCGCGCATGCTTACAAATAAATGTCAGGGTCGAGTATATGCATGTGTTGTCATTCCGGATCATGTCAATCATGGGCAGAAACATGATGGCTGCCTTGGCAGGGTGGTCCCCACTGGTGTAAAGACTGCGTGATTCTTGGCCATGCGGGTCTGGGAGAACCAAACAGGATGTGTGTCTTCCAAAGAACATCAAGATATTCAAATGTTCTGGGCCTTGAGGTTTAAGATCTTCTGGTAGGTTTATGATGTCATGCCATGATCTTCTGTCTTATAGTATCAGATGTGAACCCTTCCAATCATGGCCACATCAGAAGATGTCACCTTAACCTTCGTGATTTGCCGGCTTGATCTTGCTGCAGGGGTGATAATGGCAATCGTCCCCATGCAATGGAATGTGTCGTGACCATCCAGTGTGCGGACATTATGGTCAACATTGTCAGCAACATAATGGACAAACTTTGTTATGAGATTAGGAAAGTTTGTTCTGTATGACTTTGCAGCATTGCGCTCAAACTGGTGGACTTCATGGTATGAGCAGCAGAACACATGGTGATGAAGAGTGTCAATGAGGAATCGTGATGAAAAGTGGCGATAAAGTTAAACGCCCAACCAAATTGGGGTAGTGAAGCTGGACTCGAGCCAATTTGAGTCCAATTTTCTTCCCGGCAAATATTTCTTCAAGAAGTATCTTCAACGTTTCCGGAAGATATTTAACACGAGTTTTACTTGATTGTACGTCATGGCAAGATGAGGTAGACTTCCCGTCATGATTCAATGGCTTTAATGTCTTCTTTTATGAGCTTCGCAGCGGCTTGTACAAGCTTGGTCTTCTCTTTATCTTCTCTGTTTCTAGCTGCGTTTTGTAGAATTCGTGAAGCAGGTTCCTGGCCGTTGACCTGAAGGTGACTATGTTTGATTTACCATTGATCTCAGTGACAATTATCCTTTCACCGAAAAATGCTATAAGTTTAACTTTCAAATGGCTGTAGCTGTAGGCTTTATGCTCAGTGTTTTCCAGTTTCTCTTGCATGAGATCAATTAGATCATTGACTGTGGTCTGTTCATCATCATTTTTCTCAATTTATCTTGTAACCTCTACGAATTCAGCTATAAGGAATAAATAAAATCTGAAAGTATGTCTTCATAACTGTGTTCCTGATAATATGGACGTTCTATAATAAATATACGGAAATTGCAATATATGGAATCATATGAACATTGAGCAAACTACAAAAAAAATCTGCCTTGGGCAAATTTATTTTAAAATAACATCAATGACCCTAATCCACTAAGACCTAATGAACTTGCTTTTTTTTCACATGAACAACTACGTAAGGATGGCGAATATTTTCCCACTGTTTGTAGCAACATATTTCAATCACTGCATTATCAAACCATTTCTTTTTTCACTAGGGACTTATAATCCCTACTGTTTCCGTACTGACCCATTACCTTTGTTTTTCTATAAATGTTATTTTTTTTTCTTTTCAGAGAGATCTTTATTATATGCATTTTATTAAGTTGTACTGACCTGCCAGAAAATCAGATGTTACGTATTAACTAGTGGTTAACATAATCAGTATGTTAAGCGCTAGTGAAAGCGCCGTTTGACAATTACTACAAATAGTAAAACCACACAGAAAAAAAACAAACTTTTACAGTTGAGATGGCACGAATGGCAATGTTTACGAACGGGACTCGATCTTTATGCCACATCCAACTTAAATTAATCAATTCAAAATATACAAGACTTTCATTACCATACCTAGATCAATTTAAAAATGTTCAGACCCTTTTTCTGTGATTTGAAAAAAAGAAAAAGCATAAAAACACGCTTTGCCTTCCAAGCGGTAAACAGAAAATCAAAATCCGCGCCTGTGCAAAAGTGATATAAGCCATGGAAACCTGTAGGGAGCCGGCAACAATGCCTCATGCCTGGCGAGCGGAACATACTTGAATAGCGTCGCCTACCAGAAATTCACCCAGTTCTTTCTTCTTCGGCTGACAGTGAATTGTGGACCATCTTTTGAAAGCTTTTCTGTAATTGGTACCAAACATTCACAAGTCGAGAAAAGGGGAATTTTTGTATATATAAAAAATGCAAATAAGGTAAAGCGAGTTTACAGGATAAATACCCTTGGCCAAAGTTGAAGATTTTATTCAATAACCAGTTCATTTTCCTGTCTATGTTTGTAATATTCAGCTCACTATTGCCTATTATTTAAAAAAAACACACGACCAATATGAATTCTTCATTGAAAAAGCATTCTCAAAATTCTCACCGGGTTACATAAGATAACATGGAAGCCTTGGTAAACCTGATTTTATATTTCGCTGAAATTCCTGTTTTTTTAGATGCAGTTGAACAGCACGTCATGTTAAAACTGTCACAAGAGATTGGAAAACTAGAGTTTTTTTACTCACTGAATTGCTTCAACTATGTGTTATTTTGTTAGAATTACATTAAATTATTCAGAGGAAATGCTGAACATTAAAGTGTTTTATGACTAACTACAACAAGAGTCGAGGACGACGGGAAATATTGAATAATAGTTTTAACAGACACACCATAAAAGGTCATCAGTTCTCCCTGTAACATGCACAGTAGCTGTGCCGACACGTATAGAAGGTAGTAGGTTGACGTAACAACCGCGACTTAACTTTTCTGGTTCCTATAATAGTGTGCAATTACACAGAGGTGAGGAGGCTCTGTTAGCTTAATTAATGGTAGAGCATATTGGACGGTTAGAGTTCGATTCCTATACGGCGTGAAACAACTTTTCTGTGTATTCCTGTCACTCTCTTTACATTCAGCCAGCATGACTTTTCTATATAATGAGGTAGAGAAGGCAATATGTTTTGACTGCCACGACTGGTAGACCGAGACATTGTAAAGAAAGTCATAAGATCCTCTATCGAATGACATGAGAGTAAACAGTTTCATGTTATAGAATTTGTGATTTAATCCAGATTAAATATTCCATTAAAAAACAGTCTTATATCAATCTCGATGGGTGCATATGGTAATTCTATTCTTCCCTTTTTCCCGAAAAGCCAACAGCAAAATTGATTGAAAGTCACGCCTAGCATAAGATCTTCTCGCTTTACTACCTACTGACATAAGGGTGCCGGTTAAGCTTTGAAAGGGTGAAACTAGCATACAGGCCTAAGTGTAAAGATCACAACTGTAACTGCGACAAGGTCAGTTTAGCGATAAAAATTTTTCGAGAGCGAGGATACAACACACATTATTCCAATGCTACGTAAAAAACAAAACTAAATGAAAATATTTAATGATAACAGTTACGTTGACGTAATATGTCAAGGGTTCGTATCGATTATTAACTTTCTTCTTTAATTCTTCATTTTCCAGTAGCCTTGGCGTTCAGGGCTAGGGGAGCCTTTCTGATACTAGCAATGTCACGTTATGACCAGCCTTCATTACCAAAAGTTAATAAACTTCAGTAATACATGATGTCTTTCATATTTTGACCTCGAAAGCTCAAGTGTTAACCAGTTTAAACAATGTCTTTGATCTAATGAACGTTTTTACTCATAATGTTTAAATTATATATTATTGTGTAATCTGTGCTTCCCTGGAAATGAAGCATGAAGCGTTATATCTAAAAGACTCTCTTCTCATCTATCCATCCAAGGCAATATTTTGTTCGATATTATTGATTGCAACACATTAGATCAGTTCATATTCTGTTTCTAACTGTACTTAAATTTACAACACACATTGGCAGAATGACAGAATCATTTTTAAAAGTTATCAGACAAAGCACAACCTGGACAACCGAGGCTCTAGATAAGTTTATCAAACGTAGGTATTACATGACTTCCGTTATTGATGTCATGTTATGAGAAAGTTAAAGGTCTATATTTTCTCATAACAAAACAGAGCTCGTGCTTCCGTGGGACCCAACTTTCAAAAATTAAATTTACTACTTATCCAAAGGTAAATGTTTTCCCTATTTATAAAACCGACAAAGCTGAACGAAAATAGAAAATTTAATTAAGCTTTCTCCCGTTGGTGACGAAACATTAGTAAAATGAATCCTATTTGTATCGTCTTCCAGACGGTTAATTCGAGCTAATGTAAACAGGTCATGTAAAGCTTATGTTAAGTGATGCGTCTGATTTTAAATGAAAGTTAATAAAAGATTCTTCAACAATGATTCCAACTTTTCATATCATAGAAACACGAGGCCATTTAAATTAAGAGGATATCTGCGGGGAATTACTGTCAGATTTATGTCTATGAGTATCCTAGGATTAAATACCCTCATAATTAATTGTAAAATTATATTTTATTTATGAGTTGTCAAGCTAATTGCTTGTGTCCCATATGTCTATACATGTATATGCATGTGTCCATAACTTACAGCTTATCCTTAAACAAAATAGATATGAATTGTGACCTTTTTTGGGAGGTGGAATCGAATAATCACAGCGATACCTGTCATACTTGAACGCTTGAAGAATATAAGCACCAGTAAAAATAATGTCTAATGCAACTAAAATAAGGATAATTTAACAGATATAATCTTTTCTTGTGTGTTAGTAACACATAGATAATGAAAACATGCGATCAATATTAAAGAAAGAACCATCCAACATTGTTAAAAGGGAATTTATTAAAATAGGTCTTTCTCTACGTAAGCCTGACAAATATCACCAAAGTTTTGACAAGTAAAAGGCTTGTCTTTCAATATGATATCTAAATGCAGCTTACCATGCCATTTTTTTTATTATACTCAAGGTCAATTGTGATGGTAAATCGCAGAAAGAGTGCATTCTCAGCTGTATGACAACAGTAAAGTTTTGGCTGTAAGGAGCATAACATGCCAGGAGAAAAATATAGTTTCATATATTTATTATAGTATACCTTCAAGAATAATGATTTTTTTTTTTCATTTTGCAATGTCCTTCCAATAACAGAATCATTTTTAAAAGTTATCAGACAAAGCACAACCTGGACAACCGAGGCTCTAGATATATTTATAAAACGTAGGTATTACATGACTTCCGTTATTGACGTCACGTTATGATTAAGTTATAGATCTTTATTTTCTCATAACAAAATGGAGCTCGTGCTTTCGTATCCGAATGTTTAATATATGCATTTTAATTTTCAGCAGAAAGTGCCCATTCGATGAAAGAACTGTCAAATAGTTTCACTATATATGTTTGGTTATCTTGGCGTAAATGGAGAGGAAGACATTTTGTTTATTATAAAAAGCATATGAACATATAAAACGAATTCGAGGATGATAGATATTTCTATAATTAAGTTTCTTCCTATCTTTTCCAGAGGACAAGTTATTTTTTAACAGTGCTTCGATGTACCAGTCATACCTTCATTTATCAATTTTACTTCAGACCCTACTTTATATTCTCTTATATATCTACGGCAAAACCGTCCACAGCATCGTAGCTCTGAAAATGTGACAATATATGTTGTTCTCTAAATTTCATTATCTTTGTAAAAACAGGTAAAATCGTGTCACACTAGCTTCTCATAGCGAATTATTTTTCTAGAATTGTTCAATTTGACAAATTTACATACACAAACTGTTGGTTTATCTTAGGAATGTATTCAGTTGTGAAGGCGTAATATGCTTTACACAAAAGAGACCGTAAATTTAGTTTATCCATTGTCGTTGGACAGAAGCAACTTATTTGTTCACAGGAATAGTTGAAGCGACTATCCAAATATTCAGACTAAACGATCGTCTTGTAAAATTACCATGCCCAGTCGGTAATAAATTTATTTCACCCTAAAGGCCAGTGACTGCTGCCCTGCTAATTCTATAAAGCGATATAAAACAGGTTTTTAAAGGAAGTCAAGCCAATCTATTCTGTTGTGAGGATCGAGCCATGTAAAATATATTTATTAGGGGAAATCTTCTGAGAGCGAATACTGAAAAAAACCTTTACAGGAATCTGACTAAACTGCTTTTTCAGATACAGAAAAAAAAGAAAAATTCTTTGCTGATAAAGAACTGTTTAGTTTTACTTACATGTAATGGCACGCAATATAAAGCAACCTTGTGCTTAAGGCCATTGAGCTATGGGCAGTAGGTGTATGTTTGAAAAGCTCTAAGGGCGCGAAAGGCAGAATGGCCAAATCTTGAAAAAATAGAGTAATATAAAATCGATATGGTATATGAACCAGTTATATCATTTTTTAATCAGATCATGACATGACATGACCTGTTACCTAAGTTGCATACGTGAATAATAAGTTGTGAAGAATAAAGAAACGAAGTGTTCAGAAATCCATGCAAGTATATGCATAAGTTTACAGAATGACGTATCGTGCAAATCACTTGGGCAAACCTTTTTATAGACAAATTACTGAAGCTGCACAATTGGATTCTTAAAAAAAAACTCCTTATCAGGTTACAAAAGGGCACTTAATCTATAAATCCCATACATCCGATCCTATACATTACACGTAAAAGAAATAAGCCCGGAAACGGAAAAGAAAATTAGCCGCCATCAAAAGGAAGCTGGAAAGAGTGAATAATGTACAGAATTCCTCGGTTATCGAGTTTCTTTATTTCCTCTAGAGAGAAGGCATAACTTTGAAACTTTAACAATGTGTCACGTGGTCCTGAAGATGATTTCATCATATTAACAAGATTCAGTATCAGAATCAGGTTTTGTCATTGATGAAAACAGGTTATTAATGGTGACATAAGCTAGATAATATTTATGATGAATGCCTCCAAATTACAGTTACTCTAGAATTATTCCATTTATTCTGACGAAAATTTACCAAAAGCATCTTCTTTATCGCCACTTATTTACTTTTACCAAGTAAATCGATCTGCCTAGAAAACGTTTCTAGGCGGAGTGGAGGCATTTGAAAGCCCGGTCGATCCTATCAGGTTTTGTGGAAAACCGAGTACGCATGCATAATGAATATATTCTGAAGTTAAGTTTTCATTTTTTGTATTTTACATGAATCAGTATATATCGCTTCGAATTTCCCGAAAATGTTTAATTTATTCAAAGTATCGCAACGTTGTAGTATAAGGTTAATATTAATGATTGAAAGAGGCAATCGAGAAGGAATATATTTTTATGTACAAAAATGAACCCAAAATGTAATATATATATTCACATACAAAATATGATAGTATTTGTCAATATGGAAGTTTAATGTTTGAAAATTTTTAAAATGGTTTATGGATTGGGATCTAAATGAAAAAGAATCTTTGGATAAAAATGTACGACGTAACAACGTGTCTGTACACATTAAAGTAAGAATGTCGTTGGACAAAAAACTATTGAGTTTGGATAAAGGTTTATATGTCAAATTTATTATGCAATTGTGGATGATGATCTCAAAAATGACCGAAATAAGTAAACTTCTTCTCGCTTTATTTTTTTACATAAACTCAAAGCGGTTCAAATGTTGAAATATCCTTTGGCTACGTATTGACGAAAAAAAGTAATTTTTATAAAAACACTGATGCATTTAAAAACCCGAAACGAAACTTTTTATGCCTTGCTTTATTTTCATCGAATTAAGCCGATATTCTAAAGGAATTATGAAAATCAAATGTAAAGAAAACCTGAGTTGCCTGAAATATGATCTAACTGCATATGTCGTTTAAGAAAACCATTTTAAGTATCTACCTGTGTAGTATATGGGCAGGTAAACATTCAATAAAAGTAATATTTTGAGTAATAATTTTTAGATGCAAAAACATATTTATAAACGCACCATAATAGTAAAAAAAAATCAATCCAACCAAATTTTTGTTCAAGAGAAACAAACACAATATTTACTCTTCGTAAATATACATTTTGGCTCCAGAAGGAGTAATTGTGAAAGAACTAGTACTCTTTACTTATGTCCGAGAATAATTTGCCAAAAAAAACTATGTTCTGCCTAGATATTTTTATGGAATGACCATGTTTTATTGGTCTGCAGCCGTTGTCATCCCTATTTTTATAGCAAATAATAGGGAACATTTGCTTACAAAATATACTTTCCAGTTTGCTTCAAATTGAATTAAGATATAGTGATGGCTTGCCTGTTCATAGAAAAATGCGTCTATCATTTATGCTAACAGAAATTGGAAAAAAGACCAATTGAAAGCCCTGTAAAATTCAGGCTTACGACACAACAAAAGTTTATAAAAAATGCCCAATACATCAGCGACAGGTTCACTGAGATCTTTTGAGTTTCGCAGTAAACATTGATACCCTGCGGAAAGGGAAAAGAAAATCTCCACGAGGAAAATCAATCTAAAGGTGATCCTATCAAAATTAAATTGGTTATTTGCGTTCCTTTCTTTTTTTGTTTTTTTTTAATGTTTTTCGTTCTCTTTATCTCTTATCTCTGTCTTCTCTCTATCCTAGATATTCAAACATGTCATAATATATAAGAACGACGAAATAAATGACGTCCGGTTCGAATGATGGTCGATTAAAGTTACCTATTCATTTACAATACATTTTAGATATTAGTGAAGTATAGTGTTTTCATCTTATATTTTTATTGAATGTATTGATATTTCGTCCTGAAAGCGTTAACTTTCTGATGTTTATGGAAATATACTTCCACTTCAAATATTTAACCGGTATTTCTTCTTTTTCTTTTATTGAAACAACTTATAAACAGATACAAAAAAAATACAGATAGACATATATGAAAAGTTACAAATACATTCACATAGACGGACATATAGCAAAACATGTATGTTTCTATATCACATATTTGATGTTTAACTCATAGGTCTATAATCAGATGTTCGTTACAGTGTTTAATTAAAAATGATAGATATATACATATACATGTATTCATACACATACACGCATACATACATATACATGATAACAAGGGTTCTAAAAATAAAACAGGAAAAGAAAATAGTTTTGTTTTTACTCTTTTTTGTTTCTTAAATATAATATGAAAATTAAAAAAAGGAGTAAAAGTAAATCTATTTTCTTTTCCTGTTTTATTTTTTAGAACCCTTATTAAACCCTTGTTTGGTATATAGGTGGCCCGAGAGCAAGTTTAGTCCTGCCAACTAAATGTTCAGATTATCTACCTTTTGGGGGAAATTTAGGAACATTAGAGAAAATATATGTATTATATATAGTGGCAACATCCATGGGTAGGATAGTTTAATGTGCGATAAATTTAATCAATACAAAAGAGGATATTCTGAGAATGCCGGGTACCCTGTTATGAAAATATTGTCGTTAGGTTAACTTTATTTAACTTTATTTAACAAATTAACTTTTATATATTTAGGAAATTAACAATTTCAGCGTCAGATGCCAATCATGGGGGCCTGGACAGTCGACTGGAAAAAAATCAGACTCTCTCCGCAGGGGCTCGGGTTCGACCCCCGGAGAAAGCATTACTATTCACTCACAAACGAGTGCGCCTTTCGGGGGTCCTCGGTGGAATGATTACCATCCCAGGGCCCGCAGGTGCAGTACTCACCGGGCCTGGTTAACGCCAGGATATAAAATGAGAGGAAGCCTGTGATACTGCCCTGTCACGTAGTCCGAAACCGTAATAAAAATCTGCAGATGTACATATAATTAGTTAAGCTAGCTTTAAAGAATGGAGGCGGTTACCTAAAAAAAAAAGCATTACTATCTCAGAAATATTTCTTTAACGATATCTGAAGCTAAGCAGCCATTGGCTATCCGGAGAACATTTATAAAGCAAAATTAAGAAGTATTAACAAATTCTGAAGTAGATTCTGAGTTTATGTTACAGATATACATTGCAAGTGAATCACTCGTCTGCTGTTCTGTGAATATATAGAGAACTGACGGAACCTTATAACAGGGTAAAGATCTGATCACAACATCATGAAGTATAAAAACCCAATGTGATGTGTACTTCCAAATTGTCACGACAGCCTGAGATCCGTGGTTGATTTTGTCTAGAGAATCAGAAGTCAAGACCTCTGACATAAATAAAAACTTAAAAAAATCCAACACATGAGACATTAGGTAGAAATATACGTGATTCAATAAACTCAAAAACGTGACCAGAAAATTGTGCAATATATTAATATACAATGAATTACAGAAGAAAAGTTAACTTAGTTGAACCCATAGTTTACAGTGCTACTAATAATAGAGAGTGACGAGTGCTGGTGATAGAAAACTTCGATGAAATTCAAGGACGAAAACAAAATTGGATGAGAGCGGTAAACACTAAACTATGATTAGACTTTACATATACATAATGTACCAACACTAGGAGTTAAAGTTGGACTTTCCAAGTTTCTAACCCAAATTCCAGTCCAGATGAAGATTTGACCTAATAAACTGTATCATATGAAGTTGATAGAAAAGCCAATATAGAAATAAAAGTGATTAATACAAAAGGACGTGTGTCAGTGTTTCTGATAACGCTTGAACGGACTCATTGCTTGTACATTTTTAACACATATTGTCTAAGGTCAAAGTGAGCCAACTTTTTCTTAAATCACAACCGCCGGCAATTTATTATCGAGATAAGTCACGACGTGTATCAGAAAAATGGGTTCAACTGTCGCCGCCGACACAGGTTAAACTGAAAGTCGCAGAGGGAAAAACATCTTGCACTGCGTGCTTGAAACTTAAGAAGCAACAAAGTGTGTGAGTAACGTGTTTATGCAATATAATTATAAATATTTATGCATGTAAACAGGGCTGACCAAATTTGTTAATAGTGTCTCAGATCCATCACATAGTTGTATAATATACAATACTTTGCAGTGATAGATTATGGAACATAACGTTATCCAAAATTATTGGAGTGCAAAGCCACTTCACTAAGGTGAGGTCATGTGGTTCATGTTTTTTTTTAAATAAGAACTGTTTACTAATAATATTTTTTTAAAGAGTGCAGAGAAGAGACGTCAGTATGTCGTAAGGTTTTAAAATGATACTTCTTTTTTTATTTTGGTTTATCTATGTGCAATCTTACAAATTTTAAATTACTGATTTTATTAAAAAAAGTTGAGACTATAGAGCAACAAAGCTATCGTGATAATCTCTCTTTGTCTATTAATACGTTACTTAATTATATATAGTAATCCCGGATATAATAAAGTAACATTTTGTGCACAATGGTGTCACATTCAAGGGTCATAGAGAGATGTTTATACTTGTTTTTGCTTGTTTAAAATGTATTCATTTAAGTAAACCAAATGAAACCGGTTTACAAGAATATTTTAACAATGGGATTAATGTAAATGAGTTACCAACTTAATAGTGATACCAGATCATGATTGATTTTTACCCTTAAAACGTATATAAGTCTTTATCAATTATATCTTTATGAAATTTAATTAAGATATGATTAAGGATCTGCCCTTAATCTGGTGTTAACGCTTCATGAATGAAATATATAAAAGCTTTTTCTGTAATTTCCGAAAATTCCATCATCCTGAAGTGAATTACCAACAAACGAGCTCTTTTAAAATACTAAACCAGTAAAACATAAAACGCAAGTGCCAATAATGCTTTATAATGCCCATGGTAAGTACAATTGAACATTTGAATATATTTATAATTGTACAAAGACACCAGGTTCTCGTTCGTATCCCTGTGTAATTGATAATAAGCCTCAGGCGGGTAATGGAGAAATTCGTACCATACCATCAGTGTGTTATAGAGATGCCACGTCTAGCTAAAGACATTCTTTGTGACGATGAAGAATTGGTATCATATTCTGTTTATACACAAAAATATGGAATATGGAAAATACTGAAAATATCGTACCATACCATCAATGTGTTATAGAGATGCCACGTCTAGCTAAAGTCATTCTTTGTGTATCTTATTCTGTTAGTATACAGAGAAATTATGATATTGATTTCCATGGACCTCTGCGGGAAGAGTCTGGGAAGAATAAAAATCATGCCATGTGTTTTCAAACCCGGCCATGCTCACAGAAAAACGAAGAGGCCGGAGAAAACCACATATGACTTGTTATCAATGGCTTGCTCTTAAAATCCTTATCAATTTTATCATGTACAGTCGATAGGCCATTTGCTTAAATTGAGTATCTACATTTTTTAAATTGTCTCTGGTTTACCCATGAGCTACCGATCAAAGGATAACAAAGGCCCCTGTCGTTACATTGTGTAATTCGATATACATTTCATGTCAGTGGAACAAGGCTTCATCTTCTTACCAGTTATGACAGTGGGGAACCCAATAAATGAAATCTGATACCACGTTTAGACAATCGGGGCGTCATCTCTATTGTCTCAGATTCGGATAAACATGAATCAGCAACCTAGTTCAATGGTATGTTTTCCCAAAGGGTAACTGAATTTTCATTTGCAGTTCTATTTAGGCTGCTTTATACTTGTCGTGACCTGGAGCGGTCACAAGAAACGAAATAGAATATAATATTGAAGAGGAGATCCGATTGCCAAATTCCCTTTTATCTTTTTGATAAACATATTATGACTTTCATTAATTGTTAAGCTTTAGAAACATTTTAAGTTGCAAAATAATTAGAGTATGCAATGAATAATATATATATATATATATATATATATATATATATAATTAACTTATCGGTATACAACAAATAACCATATTACCACGAAACTGATTATCTTTGTTTCTGACAAATCAGCAAGATATGTAAAGGAAGCGCTTAAAAAAAAAACAAAAAAAAAACAGGGTATATATTCATCAGATCAATGTAATCCTTACTGGCGTCTTTAGTTTTCATGAATATATCCACAAGTAGCTAGGTGAAACTTTCACCCTAGGGTGCATATGGAAATATAGCAGTAGAAGTGTGACCAGTCATTCCTGCGACAACACTGAATAACGTTACTGTCACCCTTGCACTTATCTATTAGTTTATAACTAATGGAACTAACTGATGTAACTTTGATTGTGCTAAGGTTGGCTTTATATTCACGGGATTAAAATTTGGCTATTATAACCTTTTAATTGATTCGCGAAGGTTTCATTTTCACAAAAAATGAAGAGTACAATCATTATTATGTGAATAAATTATATCAAATATTATGTGCATAAAAACTTATTCACAAAAGTGTGTTCGTTTATGGCAGATAATTGGAACGACCAGATATCAATTTAAGCAAAAATCTATGAATATGCACGATCTATTTTTATTGATGAACTGCCCTAATTTTCCGATCTTGTTTAAGTAAAGGTGAAATTGTCAAAATTTTAAACATCCAGGTGACTATTTATTAATTAATGAAAGCATGAGCTTTCTGTTTGAAAAAAGAGGGCCTTGTTCTGTCCTTAATGTTTTCTGGTTATTTTTTTTTCTAAAAAAGGGAACAAACTTACAATATCAAGTTTTTATATTTCGGCTATGTCTTGATAGGCATGGCAATTTGTTCCAGTTCTAGTCTTTAAATTCAGAAACAAAAACTCCAGATCTCGCGTTTAATAGACCAGACTCTGAACAGTCCGCCTGAAACGAAACAGACATAATATAGACAGAAGAAAATTCAGTTTATTGGACTCTCTCCACAAATAAATGACAAAACATAATAACTGGTTTGCGAAATTTACGAAATATAGTCTCATGTATTTTTTTCGGACAAATGATATAACAAAGAAACTATTTTTTCATTTAAATATAACCATTTGTTCTCTAAAGTAAAACATAAAAGATATAATATTTAAGGTGAACATTCCATCCAATAAGTAATATTCAGTGATATTTACATCCAATTTTATAAAACTAAACTTGCAGAATCTGCACGACGGAGGATGCAATCACAATAAGCATTCAGTAGTTTGGATTCTTTATTTGTAGACAATCATGCAAGCATCGTTTTGGTGTAAGAATACTGACTGATAAAGTCCCCCCCCCAAAAAAATTGATACTTTCTTTGCCCTATGGTGCGTAACATATATGTTATTCGTTCGCTAAGATATCAGGTGTCTGTCATTGAATAAGTATTGCGCAATATATCTCAATAATTGCCAATTGCTTTTTATCTGTCAATCTCTTCAGTGTGGGAAATACATAAAAAAAAACAAAAAAAAAAAAAAGAGAAGGATGATTAGCTGCATGACCAGGAGATAGAACTTTAAAACCCTAAAACTTAAGAAATGCAGGAAATAAGTAATGTCTTATATGTAAAACATTGTTTTCTTTATATAATAAACGAAGAACAAAATAATATGAGAATAGACAATTTCAATTGGACCAATTGTAAATAGATGGATGCTGCTCGCTCTAATAATCAAATGCCTATTCTGCTCCAGCACCGTTCTTGATATATTTCATTATAATATGATACAATATATCCTATTTCAGTCAGATTGTGATATTGGGATTCACCACCCCACCATTCGGCACCACCCCTCTGATGTTATAAACCCATGCAATCACGACAAGCATTTACTGTCTGATATCGGTTTTAGGATTCTCTATAAACCGAAAGACTTGCAAAACATACCTTTTAATACGTATCACCTTATAATCATATTTTGATTTTACTTTGAGCAACATCATTGTATGCACAAAGGAGTATAACCTGGCGTTCTACTTAAGGGTATGGGCTTCGGAGCTGATAATCCTGATATCAAACGCAGACGGCGCGTTCACGCTAAACTCGCGAAAATCCAATAGAACCACAGAGATTTGTTTAAATGTCAGTTTGTTCGCTTTAAGAAAAATCTGGTATTCATAAATTAAAACCCAAAAAAAAAAAAAAAAAAGAATACATTGCATTGAGTTCTACATCCTCATAAAATGGACAACGCTAAAGGAGACAAGTAGACGAAAAGTATGTTACTATACACTTTTATTGAGTAAAAGATAATTTAATCATATTCATGTATGAAAAAAATACATGAAAGACACTATATCAAGAAGACAAGATAAGTTTGTTGTGTTCCGGTGTTCCGTGTGCGTATATATCAGCATGATAACGATTATGGTAAATATTATCTTGTGTCTCAGATCCGTCTTAGTCATATATCGTCCCTCATCTCCTATAAATTAAGCTCATGTGGTATTTGGTCAACGGTATTACTTAATAAAGTACCGCCAGTTTCTAATGAGATCAACCTGTAAACCTTAATCAAACATTCATATAAATTTATAAATTGGTATTTAGTAGTTTTTTTAAGAGTAATGAAGGACAAAATAGTTGCACATGGCATAGGATAGGACTCAAAACCCATTCCAATAGTATTATCATCAAGGTTCGCAATCGTTTGGGACACAGGTATTTAACGCCTACAGTTTTTAGCAAAAAAGGACGAAGAATTAAATAATATATATTAAATATGCCATTTTAGTACAAATTACGTAGAGGAAATGGCCTTCATTTTATAAACAATGAACCCGAGGGGTTTAGCGGAAAAGAGTATATAATCACAATAATGACTGACGTTCTGTCATTAATTAACATGACTACTAGGAACTAATTTATTAGTAAAAAAGATTTATTAACAGACATTCTGTGCACCGGTAATGTTCTAAAACACTGGACAAAATGCAAAAAAAAAATTCTTTTATTTAGTAAGATGGCTGTCGATATTATTTTTATGTACCATGGAATACACGATATAAATGCTTATCTTCTGCCATACATTTCTAATTAGCTCTTTTGCTCCAAATCTAAACACATGGTTAACCGTGATAAAACAAAGTTAAATTTCATTTATACACTTGCATTAGCATGGTACAAAGGGCTGTCTTTTGTTTGCTATTTTTCAACCAGCGACAGAAATATGCCAAATTTTCAAAAGTCGGTAAAACAAATCCGCACATTACAATATAATAAAAAGGATATGGTAAAATCCATGCTACCTTTAAGTGTAAATTTTCATAAAGGCATATTCAATGGAAGACATGTAAAATACAAACTCATGGGACCCTTAAATTGTTTATAGCCACGTGCTGTAATAAAATATATCGCCTTCCTGGACCTGAATACACTCAAAGGAAAAGTGCGTTCACAATTTGTTTTCCAAGCCTACGAAGCTTTTCTAATATTTCCATTAAGATGAAAAAAAGTTTGTGTCACGCACAAAACTGTAACTGCATTAGCAATGATGATCTTATATTCTTTTCTTGAGAAGCAGCGTTTAAGTTTAAGAGAGCACATTGTATCCTTAATAATCAAAGGCTTTCACAAGGTATGGTAAAACAGGTATAAATGTTCAGTCAATCAGGAAACACCGAGGCTTGGCTTAAGAGAGGTACCTAATTCAGACTTAATATTAATTTCTCTAGTGCATTGTTGATATCGCAGGGCTGGAAACAAATCTTGTCTGATGACCTGGGCTCATAGATCGTTAACACTGAGGCTTGGCTTAAGAAATGTATCCAATACAGATCCTCGAGACAGAAAACAGAGGAACTCTCTCAGAAACAATTAATAATGTTGAAACCATAATATTTTTTCCTGGGTGAGCAAAATGGTCACATGGGATCTGTAAAAAGCGTTTAATGCCTTAAAGAGAACCGTACCACTCAAGTCCTTTGTGAACTAAGTAACTAATTGCTAGAATCTATGGGGGCTCAACACGCGATGACACATTGAATTATTTATTCGATCTTAAAGAGATAATATGTAAATATATTCATAACAAAATGATTAAATTTAAAAAAAATTAGATCCTTATGAGGCACAGTATGTAGACCGTTGATAACCTTTAAAATAAATTCTATTAGTACCCTTACCCATTGGCGAAATAAAGCTCTACCTAATTCATACATACATAAAATTCATCGGTATGAATGAATGACAAATTTCAAGATTCTTAACCCTCTATTTCCCTTAGATTAACTTATTTGTACACAACGCAGGTGATCATTTACTCATCTACCTGTGAGTGTAGTAGAAAAAATAAGAAATTATGACTGTCCCTAGATGGATTTAAAACATCCCTAATGGCGTAAAATGACACATTTTAAGAAAGGTTTGTAGTATATGCTTAGGAGCGCCAAATTGACAAAGTTAACACGCAACATCCGACCGATCTTCTTTAATCAATTTTTCTCAAGCTGACCTTTCCTGCTGAATCGGCTTAATGAACTTCCTGTCATCCAAAACTTCATTTCGTTTTGATGTCATTGGTTTATGTCCCAAAGTGCTTTTCAATAATTTAATTTTCCAGTGGTAAAAATATCGTATCAGTACAACGACTTTTCTTCGATTTTGCATGGAGCTTCCGATAACAGGCTCCGTCAACAACCATGTTCTTTAGATAAATTTCCTGCCTAGAGCTATCTGAGATATATCATCGTAATTCATAACGTCTTCCAAAGTCGATTCTGAAGAATACACAGGAATTTGTGCATAAAATAACATTATTTATGGCTGGTGTTTGGCCCTTTTGACTATAATCCTCAAAGACTTAAGTTAGACCTGGTAATTCTTAAACCTGAAATGTTTTAAAACATGAGAGCTGAAATATTCAAAAGCGAGCAAATGAAATACTGAGCTGAATTTGATAATATATATCTTTCCATACAGACCCAGAGTTAATCTTAAACGAGCCTCCAGATTTTGTGTTGTTACTCATAGCGTTAGCCCTCATTTGTACATTCTGATGGAAACGTTTGAACAAAACAAAGTTTCACTAACAAAGCTTGAGAAAACATGTGAAAAGCAAATTATTAGCGATAGAGGGAAACTGCACTTTTCATTGAACACTCATCTATCTCAGGTGCCGATCACACATTTATGATATCTAGATCAAGGAGAGTAAGAATAATGTTTACTAATGTATACAGTAGTCTGTCGGTATGTGTTAATATCGATCCAGATTGGTGGGAACGCAAACCACGGTAGGACGCAAATATCGCACATCATTTGACTTTTCAAAACATCTTTCAGAAAAAGAATTATTTGTAATTTATCTTTTTTTTCCCGTCAAGTCCTTGGAGTTATTCAACTAAAAAACAGTACAAGATGAGAGAAAAAAAATCTTTAGTTATTTTAAAAATGTTTGATTCTTTTTTAAACGTTTCGTAATCCTGGGGATATATGTTGTATTATTTTTTATCAATACTAACATTGATCTCTGTTGAAGTATTACTTTTTGCCGGGTTATGCTTAAATATGGAGCAGGTTGAAGCAATCAGACATGATAACATAAATATTTCATTAAATAACCGAACAATGCAGCATGTTATTTTAAATCTAAGCCAGAAGGCATATTTTTTGTGTCAAAGACGTTTTAAATTATCCAATATTTTAATCAACATACAATACTTTGCTCATGTATCAGCAACGTAATTTCTTTCTAGGACACTGATATCAACAAATGGTTTCCTTTTATAATATATTTAATTTATAATAGTTGTTTATCTGTTTGTTGGCACGTAATATTCAATTCTTCGCCTTTTTGTCTAACATCAAATGGAAGAAATCCTTGCAAATGCGTTGTAACAATAAATGTTAGTTTCCCTTTGAAATTCATACCAGATACCAAGGCATGCTCATCCTGCTTGGTGACGTCAACGAAAATGTTAAGCCTGTCATACAACGTGGAGAGGTAAGATGGGTCCGCAGCACTGGGAATACAATTCCAATGGTCGGCTGCTTATGAGTGCAATCTACTACAAAACCACCCATATCATATCAAATACTCTCTCTAGGCAAGTGGATTAAGTCAAGATAAAAAAAAGTGGTACCTGAAGGTATATGTATAGAATCCAGGGTCACCAGAGCAATTCAACCAGCCGATTCTTCAACAAATAATTGTCTTGTCAGATTGCTCTCTCCACTTACTTTGTCAATTTCAAAAATAAATCCCAGAGTCGATTAGGTCACAGCAAAGTCTTAATGCCTTCTGTGTTACCGCAGCTGATTGAAGTCAAAGAACCACCAACAGGAAGCGGACAACAACAAGAAAACCAGGTCAGATCATTTAATAAGAGACATGCAGAACAATTCTTGGGGATGAACGGAAGACCTTCACAGTCTGGCAGAATGAAGTGTCCTCCATCTTCAAAACAAGTGGTCGTCGTTTCCATCAAGGCGGTATTTGACTCACCAAGCTTGGATCAATCCTGTCTCCGTTGGGCTCACTGTTATAAGGAAAGTGGGGTCATCAATGAAAGGTCAGTTGAACATTTTGGCAAACTCACATAGTGACCTTCCACAAAATAGTGCAGACACTCTGGACAAGGTGCATCAGAGAACTATCATCAATAGCCTTCGTCTCTGTCCAATAAAAAGTAACAGTCATAAAAATACCAGATGCATTAATATAAATACCAATGGACGAGCCATTTCCTATTTAGATAAAGCCATTAACAGGGATTAGCACAAATAACGAATGAAAAGCCATTTTCTAATTTTAAAAATATGGTTATTCAGGTTAAGATAGTTGGGGGACTGGACAGTCGAGGGGTAAAACATTCGGAAAAGATAACTTATACTTTGAAAGAAACAAATTACAGCATATTTTTATTGAAACGTAATTTTCTTCTTTTATGGAGACCAGTACCTGATACCACTAATAATAGCTCTTTGGTCGTCTAATACGCCATTAGCTAAAACTTTGGCGTGATATATATTCTTAAAATGAATAAT
This sequence comes from Sipunculus nudus, assembly GCA_026874595.1. NCBI lineage: Eukaryota > Metazoa > Annelida > Sipuncula > Golfingiida > Sipunculidae > Sipunculus > Sipunculus nudus. Next base: position 15,253,942 of record CM049321.1, read on the forward strand.
GATTGTACCAAAAGACAGATACTAAGCATATTTAGGTATTTTTGTGCTCGTAGATGTTACCTACCATACATCATTGTCCAGGTGTACCCCGTTTTACCTCAAAATCACATTTATTATATCATTTTGAGACGTATTGTAATAACAATAAGACGAATAAAAAGGTATCAACTTTTTACTCTCTGTCGGAAGGCCCTTCTTGACATGACTAACAACAACCCAACTCAATTGAACAAGCCATCGACGAAGCAGATGAACAGGACAAAAATGCCAAAAAAAAAAATGATAAAATAAGACAAGATGTACATGAGAGGATGGCATGACAAAACCTGAAATAAAACAGGACAATAAATCACAGCTTGACATCAGGAAAAATGACTAGATGTGGCTGCAGTTGCACCGTTCTTTATTACCTCCAGGAGGCTGGTGATGTTTATATCTTCACGAATATTATGAGTGATGGACGTGTGAATATTATTTAGAATTCCTGATTGTGTTTGTCAAACAGCCCTTTAGCCAAGGCTGATATTAGGGCCAACGTTTCTCACAATCGTGATATGAGCGCTCAAGTTTCAATATCTCGGAATATCTATCGTCAAACACACACACACACACACATGTTTTTGTCCTTTCATTTGTTGTATGTTTCCGGGGCTCAATAGTAATTTGGTGAATTTCTGGTATTTCTCAATTTACAATATGGCCCTGCCAGTGTACCGTGTTTACATTATTACTGATTATGTTTTGATTACTATTATAATTTTGTGATTCGGTTATTCCACCATTTTCAGTTTTACTTTTGCTGTAAAAGTAGCTGCATGAGGCGTAATGAAGATCCGCGACCTTGCATATTGAATGAATATATGTTTTGCTTAAATTGAAATGGCGAGATCAATAAACAAACCAATTATTCAACTATCAAACGGATACAATACAAAAAAGAGTCATCCTGAAAAAAAAAGAAATTTAAACTTTAGTATATGTAGCGGTTAAGTAGTTACAAATAGCAACTTATAAAAATGGCAAACATTAGAATGAAAATGACAATATTTGGATAAAATAAAAAATATAAAAACAAACTCAAATCTAGCTTTATGATATATAGTAAGACGTTACAAGATTACAAAAAAAAATCAAATAAGAATGACGTTGGGTTTTATTGAACTCGGCAGTGGACAATAAGTATTATTGGCACATGTATCTAAAAACTAGCACAAAACGCAAAACAGTCGGCTGATTTTCAATGAATAAGGCAACATTGCGGCAAACAAATTGATAATGTAATAAACAGGCGGATCAAAAAGCTTTTACTTTGAAGTCATCGGCTTGTGTGTCACGGCTTTTTTTTTCATATTACATTATGCAATGGACAGTTAGAGAGTACATGTTTTAAGAGTACTAATTGTAAAATGATAAGTTGTGTGACATCTGATTGATAAAGGACTGTCCTTCCAAAGACCTCTTCTCTTGAGGGTGGTGCAGATATTGCAGTCATTTGACAGAATCCCTGCCAGAACAAGGCAGCAGTTGTCACTTTTATAACCCAAGGCTGGATTTTTTTAGTACATATTTATTGGATGATCATAGCAAGTTATAAATTAAATACCAATGGGCAGTAGACTGACCAAAGTCCTAAGAGGGAGACTTATAAGCCATGCATGGTTTAATGTTTTGATAAGATTCCTTTTTTGTAGCGATTTGTCTCTCAGTAATAGAAAATAAGAAAATTTAAAACTTTTGTAGTTTTCGCTTCCTGTCCTCTTTGTTTATATATTTGACTTGGATAGTTGAGGGGTAAAAACGCTCAGCTCTCCCCGATGGTGACCCGGGTTCGGTCTGTGGCGTAGCTATGAGAGTGGGTTGTAGCGGCCCGTCCCAGGTCGGTGATTTTCTCGGGGTTCTCTGGCTTCGTCCACCTAAAGACACTTCTGAACGCCACAGACAGAGCAATGAAGTTTTCCTAGATTGGTAAATATAACTGTTCGTATGAGCCAGTTCAAACAAATGATTATAACATTAAGTATAATTTATTTCATTATATGATAATGATTTTTACAATCAACCATCATTTGTATAAGCATGATTACGTATTGCCAGTACCAATAAATCTAAGGACATCATCGAATTATCCTGTTACATCTCGTTTTCAGATAACACAATCATTTTTCAAAGACTTAACGTGCATTGAAATTATGGTATGCATACAAATTTGCATAAAACATTGTTTTCTGCGTTATATTATCTTTACTTTCCGAATTAAATACGTATAGATTCATACCATAAAAGCGTGGAATTTATCTCTTAAAACGGTATAACTTGATGTCACCTTTAGCCACATCTTTTAATATTGATTATGTTAGACTCATACGTGATGGACATGTTAATTAAACTGTGATGATATGTGTATCTTATAAATAATAGCACCTAGGTAAGATTTATGGCATCATGGAACGAAAAAGACCAAGGACGAATCAATATTAGTTGAATACGTAATTAGACCGGTTTCTATAGTAAAACTACATAAGCGGCTCGCCCCACGTTATTTTAAAGCTATTATATATATATATATATATATATATATATATATATATATATATATATATTATATTTACTTAAAACGGCACAGACGTACATGAACATTAAAATTATTTCTATTGGTCATTTTGACCAATATATTCATATTCTGTCAAGGTTATATTTAGACTTCAGGCGTTTTAATCCCTGCTACGTGAGTTTCGGAAATGTGCATTATACTAGCCTGAAAGGCTACTAAAAACATATTGGGGGACCATTCCCGAAGATATTCAAAGGATACAAACGCCTCAGATATACTAAAGTGTCTTGCTTATTATCTTGACTTTAAATTTGACCATTTTCTCAAGTTAACATTACATAGAAAGTCCAAATATGATTACAACAAGGACATGTTGTTCCGTCAAAGATAAGCAATAAAATGAATCTAAGTAAATGTGAGCACCTAAACAAAAATGACTATCATAGTCTTGACGTGTTGTGAGTTAGTGGGTAACATTTTATAACGCTTAGGACCTTGGATTCATTTATCCTTTTTCCGGTTGGATCCAAGGCCCATTAATTTGAAATATAAAATGATGTTATTTTTCCCTCTACAGTCAGGATCGTTTAGCCTGTCGTTTTGACAATTGATGTGACAAATGTTATGACATTTTATGAAACGTTCGCAATTTCTTCTTTTCTTGCTTCTGTAGGGCTTCAAAAGCTGATCCCCTACTCCGAAGCCGAACACTTTAAAGGTAAAGGTTAAGGTTTTGGTGTGAAGTCTGATATCACTCCGCGTGTCATCGAGTCATCGGCCTGTCTGGCTCAGGGGTTAAGCACAGGACTCAAAGCCAGGAGGTTTTGAGCTGAAACCTCAGCAGAGGAACGGTGAATTTTTACTGTTGGCCCAAACCAAGGCTGCAGGCTTTAGGGTAAGGTTGTAACCCACAACCGTGTATCACTCACAAACATATGCGTCTCTCTGGGGTTCTTTGGTGTTACGACCCATTAATATCGATACACCCAGGACCAGCGGGTGGCAGTAGCGCCAGATCGGCTCTCTGACATTATGGCCAGATTACTGGCTTGCCAGAGTACCTGGACATCTAACTGTGAGGATCGAGTTAATGAGGATGCAAATATTTTCGTCATTTTTGACAACGCCTCATTGCTTACAAGTATCATGCCGTTTTTTCCTTGATACTTTGACAACTTTTAGATATAATGCTTGTTTCTCGTTTATAGTGTTTAATGTTCATGACAATGTGTTGAATAGAAAACGATAATTTGTTGACACGTAGAACAGAATACGCCGAATATACCATTTCGAATAAATGCTATGAATGTTAAACATCAGGGCCAGCAGCTTTTATTCGAAAATACAGAGGTTCTTAAATGCAGCTGAATATATTTTAAAAGGACTTTCTTTTAGTTGAAACTTGATTAACGATTGAAATCTTCTAAAAAGATTGAATGAACTTAATTCAGAACTGCGTTGCCTGGTACATTGTATGAATTTTAGTTTCAAATAAAATGAGGGAAAGGAAGTGATTGTTTAGTATATCTAATACTTTTTTTTCTGTAATCATTTGTCTAAGTGTAAAAATAGAGGATTTATGTTACTATTACGTTTAAGAAACGTGCCAAACTACCATATCTTGACTCTCTGTGTTAATAACAATCTATATAATAATAGCGTAAGGCGATTTTTGTAATTTTCCGTATCTCCTCTGATACCAACGGACGGATTGCGTGATTTTCGACATACATATGCTCCGGGTTTGTCCGAAGAGATTCCACCCACTTTTACTTGCAATATTTGCGTATTGCGTGCATAATTAATAATTTCAATATTTGTTCCCCCGCGGGCGCCTCTTTTCTTTGCGTCTTCGGGCCCGGTAACACAATGGCCCTAGAGTGTGATGGCGGGACAGGGTTTTAATCCGGGGGCCCTATCTGGGGTTTTCTTACATTTCGCGTGACAGGCCCGAAATAATCCACATCGGCGATCCCTTCTCAAAAGGGGTATATTTGAAAGAATTGTTTTGCAGGAGCCCTCTTCGTAACCTGATATGCTTGAGTGCACATCTACCGGGTCGCAGGAAATGGTGATGGGAAGGCAAAAAAAAAAGGTATGGTTCTCATGGCACACAGGTAAAAGCATTAAATAACAGAATTGTTTTATTAAACACGCAAATGCACTACATAACAAAGGAAATCTGAGCAAAATTGTATTATTTTATCTTCTTGAAAGATGAAAATTTAAATCAAATATTTCAATGCCGGGGGTGGGGGGGTCATGTATAATTTAACGCGGGCGGTGCCTCAGAACCGTACCTTTTTTTTTTTTTGGTCTTATACAGTGGCACTTGCATGGTCGCACGAAGTCCAGGGCCTTGCATGCGATTGAGGTCCTTGACAAATATTCACCAACATATGTTGGCCTACTATGTAACAGATGTAAAGAAAATGTTACCCAAATTCACGTCGTGGTTGGTAGAGTGTGATTTGTACATGTGTTGAGTGGCACCACCAAAGTTGGAAACACATAATATTGACTCAGAAATGTTTTAAAAATCGTTATTATTTTCATTACTGCAGTTACAAATGTAAACTCCTGTGAAAATGTATGTTTAATACGTTTATACTGGTATTTGTTTCTTTTACATGCATGTGCAATCTGTTTTCTATAATGTATATGTAATACACTTTGTTTTAAAGACTTTTCTTTCATTTAGTATGTATGCTCATTGCGTATAAGTTATGGCCATCGGTGTTACAATTTTCACAAATAAAACTGGTATTTTTGCATTTTTCAAAACTGATTGATATCATTAATGATAAACTGACGGAAGTGCATAGATGTTCTAAATTTCGCATTTAAGAAAATGCTTTACAACGTTGACATGACTAAAATAAAAACACGTATATTCTTTCTACCGAGTATAGCGCTGATTGTTGTTCCTTATGAATTATGACATTTGTAGCCAGTAAGTTGTAAAGGTTGCCGTATTGAATGTCACATACAACTGAATATTAGCTCCGTTGTTGTTTCCAGACCCTGTGTTCGGTATCTTGAAATCAAGCATTCAGAACAGTAAAATCGAGTATGAAGGCGTCGAGGCTAGCGATGTCATGTGGCTATCAGCTCTTCTCGTATTTCCTGCGTAATTTATTTTTTTTGGTCATCTGCACAAAAGAACGGTGCAGAGGATTTTTGCCATCAGTTACTTGCGATAGGAGAGATACGGAAAATCTTGCCTCGGGCTGGTCTTAGTGATTTACAGTGAAACCAGAAAAAATGAGATGACCATAGAGAAAACAAATACTACCGATTGTATTCTCATCTTAGGGCCAGCTCTCATACAATATACATGTTTATGGGACCCCTGAGTATATAAACAATGTGCCAGTTGACATACTGGCATATCTCATCCGTATTTCATATATTCTTCATACAATAAATAATTCAGTGGATCTCTTATCACCCATTGATCATAGGGATTAGAAAGGGGTAGAGTGATAATACATGTAACACTTAATGGTTCTTGTATGGAATGTGACCCGAACGTAATGAGAGGTAGCATGTAAGCAATGATCTCAAATTTGTCAAATTAAACATATACATGTTAGCAACCCTAGCCGCCGAACAAACATTTACAACCGATATATTGTCATTGATATTTTCACATGGTGTAGGTCAGTAGCGGCCTTAAGCTTACCCACTAAATGTTGGCAGTAGCGCTAGTTATGGCAAACATGTTAAGAACGTTGCCCTGGAAGCAGATTACATACGCTACACCGGAAGCCTGGCCCCCTTCGCACGAAGCACTCCGATGAATTTTTATAATATTTTATGACATCGAAAACATGAAACGTCTTATCAAAATGGAACTTCTATAATATTTAATTATTCGTATGTGTAATACTGTTTCAAGCACAAATATCTACATAGATATAAAAGTTTGCGTAGTCTGTACCCTGTACAACCTCCCATTATTCATTTCAAAGTAGAAAACGGTGAAAGGTGATTTAATATTATTTCACATGATTCTTAAACCTAATATGACCTAATCACTTAGAAACTGAAAAAAAACTGAAAATATGACGTACGCTGGAGCATTGGTATGCCAATCCTTTGTTTAAGGAAGGCTTGACCCTCGAGACTTTTTTTTCACGGCACTACGCTTTGTGGTGTCGAAAAAATCTATCGACTTATTTGTGAAGTGCAGATTAATTTTGTTTGATAAATTATAAAGTGAATTGCAAGGCGGGCTTGTTAATGCTTTAAGAATATTCTATAACGATTACAGGTGTATGTCAAGATTAACTTGTGTAACGAGACTTGGATAAATATGTCGCTAAGGACTAATTATAGGTCAGACAGGCCGGCCCATACATCAGGGATAAAAAAAAACACAACAAGAAACATTATTTGATTAGAAGGCACGGTGCGCCAGTCTAATTTATTTGCGTAAAACACATATAATAGAAAAGAAGGGTATCATAAGTTTCATCGTGTCATTTAACATCAGGGATTAACTATACACAACCCCGTTAAGCTATGCATCTTATAGACTTGAAACTTTTTCATAATTTACACAAAGTAACAATCAAGTGTAAGTGTATACCACGGAGAGTTATGTTTTTTTTTTAGTTTCTGACGATTGAGTTGCTAGTCGTGATGTTGGTCATTTCCTCTCGTGGATGAAAAAATGCTCATTTAACTTAAGAGTCTTTCCTTTTTATATATTTGGGAGTTGTAAATCTGAAATGTTCTCCTCAGTACATCAAATGTTAGCAAACGCAGTTAGAATTATTATTAGATAGATCATGACTTATTCTCCTTCCTGATTTCCAGAAGCTCAATGAAATATTAATTATTCATGTCACTTTACAAATGTACTAAATAATCCGCCAGTGTATGTGTTAATAAAGACACCAATTAATTCTGAGAATACACCAGGCGTAAGGCCTTTTTTTAAATGGAGTGACAATCGTAATTGAAAATAAATCAGTAGTAGTTATCATCAGTAATACGGTTTATAATATTAAGAACATTAATCTAAATCACAACTAAATATGAGCAAAATGCTGGGAAATTGTAAAAAGAAACTCATGTCAAAAACCATAAAAAGCAATTGTTGATTATTCAGATAGCACTCGGGTGAAGCATTATTATCGATCACTTTCATGTTTTTGTATAATTTGTTATGTAAACTCAACCTCTAACGATTTTTGTGTTCTCGCTTTATCTCGAAAAATTCTAAATTGAAACAAAGCTTGTTCAGATGACATTACATTATGTATATATTTCATAAATTTTTCTTAATATTACCCATATATTTTATTTTTATTTTTTATTTTAAATTCGATAGAGTGTAAAATTTCACCCCATTTTTAAATCATGTTTGGACAAAACTACATCGGTACACAATTTCGTTCTTTCAATCCACAAATTTCTTCTTACAGATATGGATAGACAGTAAAACCTCTGAGACATCTTGAGTCACAAGCAAAACTGAGATTCGCCTTACACATCCACAATAGGGGACTGCATCGTGACGTTACAGACCACGTGATTTAGCAGCACGTGCAGTGCTGGTAGGCAAAACACTTATGGATGTTGACTGTATTAGTTGCACTCCTTCCTCGGTGGGCTTGTTATGTGTTCTATATTGTTTGCATTCTACATCAAATATGTCATTGTCAGTCTTATAAAATTAATTGCAAGATAATTTACCAATGAGCTGTACAGCTGTTGAATTTTCAAATCCGCAGCAAAATTAGGCTTCTTTAGGCTGCCTGGAGGGTCTATATAATCATAGGGCCCCATAGATCCACTTGCAGTCAGGCACTAAGTAAAGCCTCATGTTTTTTAATTGACCCTAAACATGCTTCATCAGAGAATCACTAGTTAATTGCCTCATATTCTGTAACTGTAACTGATATCTTTATGCTACACAACATGGAGTATGATCAAGCCTGATACAAGTGCTGTAATGGAAGTCCTATATCTTCTTCCCTTTGTAGCCGAATTGTCAGCCTTCTTTCAAAAGTTTCATAGTGCCCTGCTTGACTCTTAAATAGTACCAAGTTAGTACTACCGAGCAGGCTGCAAACCAGTAAGAGTTAATGTGTTAACTTAAATATAAAGTTATATTAATAAATGGTAATATTTTGTCAATCTTTACTTACTTACATGAACCATCCTCCTATATACGTATACTTTAAGAGCTTATACAGTCACAAAGCACATTTAATGGTAATCCTTTTAATATTCGCAATAAAAGTCTGCTAAAACTTGCAATGATTACAACAAAAATCGTTTCAGTCATCTGTTAATAAGGAAATCATTATGACGGCTTGCCTTCAAAAAGCTCCTTTCACCTGATTGACAAAGGCAAATATATGGCTTTGTAGCTGTCATGGGTCATGATCAGATTCATCCGTTTTAGTATTATTAGTATTGATTTATATACAAAGACAATTGATGTTAGCAATCATTTGATTTTGTGATTTTATCTATTTTGAACTGTTTACATTTATATTGTTGTTTCTCTGCCATTAAGTGTTAAAAAGATTTTTTTTACATTTCAAATTTAAATATAAAAATATTGTAAAAGTTATACTTGCCATCCCAATACAAATACTGGGGTGTTGAATATTTCACTTACATTTTTTCACAATTCAAATCTAACATAATTACTTTTTTTATTTCAGATAAATATTGTATTTTTGTTTCAAATTTAAATATTACTACCGTAAAAACTGGTGTATAAGTCGAAAAATTTATACCTCAAATAACAATTGAGAAAAGCTACCCCGACTTACACACCAAAACTTATAAATGAAGCCCTGGATCGACCCGAAACTACGACTTAGCTGTATCATGATGTCAAAAATGGTGACCAATGGGAGATCAATTGTATTCTGTTATTGTATTGTCTTTTTTAATTCATATAAACAATATTATTATTATCATTCAAATATTGATATAAACAACAACAAGAAACAAAAACGTTCAATCTTTTAATTTGTTCAAGTGACACTCAAGTCAAATTAAAACATCTCACTTACCTTCAAATTCTCAGTCGAAATGGTCTCCACCTGTCTCCTACTATATTTGGCTAGAAATAATTTTTACCCCATTTTTTATGCAAAAAATCCACCTCGTCTTATACATTAGTTCGTCTTATACACCAGTTTTTTTTACGGTACTTTTATTTTTAAAAAAAATTTTTAAATTTATTGATTACTTATAATTTTTTTTATATTTCATATTTAAATAAGAAAGAAAACTGCAAATTAGAAAGTCAACACCTGTAAAAAGCCTGTCACCTTTAGGTTTATATTTAATTATATATTATATACATAACTATATTTTAATGAATTATATGAAACACAAATTATTCTTAAATCTAGATAATTTCAACCTGTGATGGGAAACTCAAAGAGTGTATATATTTTTCTCAGTTTTCAGAATATGTACATAAATGGGTACCTGGGGCAGTAGTTTGGAAATTATTATTTAAACATGAGAAAATGTTTATCGGCACACTTTTATCAGACAAAACTTCTGAGACCTAAGACAGGAGATTCTGCATATTAAAACTCTGCTACATTTCTCTATTGGGTGGTACCATAGGGCCTGCACATTCAGATTTAACATAATTGTAGCCCACCAGAGACTCACCAGTAGTACACAAAGGATGACCTACTTATAAGGGGTATAGGCTTTTGCCTACCAGCCTCTGACCAGGCCAGCAGTAACCGGACGTAAACAACAACGATGCAGTCCCCTATGGGATTTTCAAATAGTCCATTCAATACAACCTAACCAACTTTGCTGTCACACCATAGACCGAATCCCCTACTTTTGAGGCAGTAACTTTCTTATCAAATTCTCTGCTTTATTGCAGCTCTCTGCATGTTTAATCCTCATACAGCGCCACCCTCTGCCAACATAAAAATCAAACTCAGCTTTTGCAGGAACAATACAATTGCTACATAGCCACATATTTACCATGAAATAAAGATCAGGTTAAGTCAGACATAAAAACTTATAAATTTATAAATTTTGATAACTATTTAGATTTACTTTTAAGTCTCTTCAACCTGCCTGAAATAAAAAAAAATTCTGACAGTGTCGGGTGCTAAGAGTTACTCTAAGGTCTTTATATCAAGTCATAAAGTGTTTATGTTTTTTTTTTGGAAAAAAAGTAGAGAACCAAGTTATATCAACCTTGTGAGAAAAGTATAGCTCATCAGTAAGAAAAATTGCCGGTTGATTCCTGTTTTTTCCACATTCTACAAGTCACCCTTTATAAATGTCTTGTGCAGTAAAACACTGTCTTTAATTAAGCTAAAAAAGAGAATGGTATTGTATATGGATATAGCATAAGATTTCCATGGAACTGCAGAGGAAGTATAACTCTTTTCCAGAACGTGTAAATATATCTCAAGAGCATTGCTTCTGTGTAGCATACTGTTTGCCCATGCAGTGCTCTGAACCTGCCAGTGGTCTTTGGCAGATCCATGAGGAGAACAACTCAGGCTTTGTGAGTTATGTGAAACTATATCCAGCCGGTGACAAAGCCAGATACGGTCCCCGTAGTGGCTTATATTAGGTCACAGGTAATCAATCTTGTGCTGTTCTCTGGGTCATGTGTTGTAATATGTGAGACCACAAGTTTAACCGACAGTATTGAACAGTCTAAACAAACATTATGGCAAGGTACATGTGTACATATCATGTCCAGTGGGGACTGCAAACACGAATCTATCTAAAAAAATAGAGATTTAAGATTTCACCAGCTCAACACTTTAATACACAGTAAACTCTCTCCAGAATTTGGAATAATCGAAAGAACACGAACAGACATAGACATTATATTCTGATAAATTTTATCACTGTTACAAAATCCATGTTTTTGGCTCGCAGAAACCAACATTTAATGATGTTGCCCGCCCTGTCCCACAGATACCAGCATTTAGACCGGACCCGCCCCCGCCCCGCAGAGGAAATTTCTTTGACCCACCGTGCGAAATCATTAAATCAAGACTTATGTTTTTAAAGTGCAACAAGCACTTGAAATGATATAAATAGTTTATACTTATTCTTCAGACTATTAACCAATCTCATATCTTGATGAGACTAACTATTTGATCTATATACTTTGTAACTTTTCTTTTCTTTGATGCATTTAAATAACGTTTTGACTACATTATAAAATTCTTGCGTTATCTTTTGACAAAAATAAGGTTTGTAATCGTGGCTGTAATCATGATTACTTTTTGAAGTAATCATAAAGTAAAGGATATGTATTAAAAAATCACCCCATGTCTGACCTATAGCCTGGATATATATATATATATATATATATATATATATATATATATATATATGTGTGTGTGTGTGTGTGTGTATTAATACCTAAACAATGATACAATTCTTGGGCAATTAATTTTTTTGGCTGATCTCTAACATTTTATCTCTAATATTTTGGTAGGAAAATATAATCAGTGAATGTTAGTTACCCCGACATTTGGAGCACAGTCAGTAACTGACACCAAAATTAGAAATGACAGCAGTTATATATTGATAACCAGGATGGATACAGTACTCTGCACCGAGCGATGGATTTTGAGAAAAGCTAAACAGCTGAACTTTTGACTAAGTACCGTCAGGTAATCATTTCTAGAATTTTGAAAGTTTTCTATCAGATTTCACAAACTATGCAAATGTGACTTGTAATTATCTTGTTTATTCTGAGGACACAATTTTACCAAATGTCCATTGTGTTCATGAACTGTTTCATCTAAGATCCCTTTGGGTGACAGATAAAACTTTATTTCTCATAGTTCGACTGATTAAATAGATAATACATTATAAATTATATTTGACATATGAAGTTTTGATATGTTTTCGACATCCTTTGGACAATTCACTTTGATGTAGACTAAATAAGTATGATACATCCACCTTATCATTATCACAGTCATCGCGTTTAGATCTATAGACTAGATCTATTGAGATAATAGCACATTTTCAATTGTCTTAAAAACGTTGCTAGAACACTAACGTTGCTATTACACGGTTCTCTTTTTTTACTGCATAAACGCTGCCATACTATTTCATCAGCACGAAACAATGTCTCTGAAGAAAGTGAATATGGCGAGCGCAGTTGTAGTACGGTCTGACAAAGCTAGTGAGGGTCAACTCTCTGTTAGTAAATTTAATTGGCTTGACTGAGTTGTAATCAGAGCTTATGTTGACTTGGTACCTATAAAGAAAACAAACGCCGACGGTATGACCACTCTGTATTCTTAAGATGTTTCATGTAGACTCATTTCCGCTATGGTTGGGTTGAATGAATTTTGATCGGCCTTTGAACTGACTGGGGGTTCATAAGAAACACAGATCAGAAGATACAAAGATACTACTCTCATAGTTGTTTGCGAAGGCGTCTAGCTATCTGTAATATGGTGGCTCCTCTGATTGAAACTGATCTTCACTATAAAAGGTGTAGTTTATAGTCTGATATCACCGACGATGTCAGTCTCATCCGAATTTACACTTTTCCTTCCTGGTCTTTCGGGCTTGTTCATTCTTGTAGCTTTTCTCAGCTCCCAGGGGAACATCGACCCAAGAAGCCATATCAGGCGCTAGAAGGAAATTCGTTCTACATTTGCTTTCTCAAATGACCAGTACCCATTCACTCCTGAGTCGAGAGGGCGCATCCTTGTGGTAAAGACTTTGCCTGGATGACAGGGCAGACGGCGGCAAGAACGGGACGCGAACCACAATCCTGCGGTCACAAGTCCAGCGCCCTTAAGCATTACGCCACCACTAAGGTGATAATCTTGAAATCCACAGCAACTTATTTAAAACATATATCTCTTCAAGAACCAGAAATTGCTACCTCCCCAAATAAGGTACGTTGTGGATGGTAATGTGTCAGTGTGTTTGTGTGTGTCTTCGTGTCGTATCTTCCATAGCTCAGAACAGCTTTCTTTGAAATTCGGTGGAAGGATTTGGCATGGGCGGCAGGGCCTTGGCGAGGAGTTTCCTGCGGTACGTTTTTAATCAAAAAGTCATAGTGTTCTGATCAAATAAGGAAGTAAATCTTTTTTATCCTTTTTCTCTCGAGACAATTCTGGAAATTATATTTGATAAATTCAACTTACATGTCGGGGTATTGTGTAGTGATAGTATTTGCAAATCTATCAAGTAAAGATGAAAGTGTCGGATACTTTACTAGGACCAAAACTAAACTATATTCATACTTTCCAAAGGCCATAAACCAATATAGGGTAATATCCCCTGGGCATCCACTGATAAAAAAGTAAATCAAACAATTAACATATGTAACCCAAGGACGATTTGTCTAAAATGGACCTCTTAATACAAATAGAGCAGATAGTCCGAATTACCATAATCAGATCACCCTTTTACGCTTTTTCAAGAAAAAAGAGATCCGTCAGTAGCAGGATATGTTAAAGGTGAGTCGATAAAAATAATGTTTATCATAATAATAGTTAAATAAAAATTATATTATTTTTGCGATTTTTGAACAATGATCTACAAATACGCTGTCGCTCGATATATACCAGACCGAAATGTTTTTAGTATACTTTCTAACAAGGACTACAATGTACGAGAAAAAAATCCATTTTAACTGTGCATACCGGATATCCCTATGCAGGGATGATTCATTTCTGACTACATGAATACAAGTTTTGCTTCCACGGGTTACTGGATGATAGCCAACGAGCCCGTGAGGTAGGAACTGATTTTTTGTCATAGAAACAAATTTTCAGTTTTCTTTTTGAGTTCTCATGTATTCGCTTTATGTTAATTCATCACTCGTAGCCCAAAAAATTGTTGTTTACCACGATGTCAATGCAATAGGATCGATGCATGTTGCAGTACACTCCGACGTTTGGCTTGTATCACGACTCAAGTTAGCCTAACTAGCCAAATATAAATAAATAATATATATATATATATATATATATATATATATATATATATATAAACCTATTTATTTTATATACAGTACATACCTTTAATACTAATTGAGGAACTCTCCATGGCTCAGGTGGTGTCGTTCGGTAGTGTCCAAAGATGGACTACAACTCTTACTCTCATAGCAAGGCTTGGGATCCCCCCAGGTCACCAGGGGAGAGAGCTGAGCATTTTACCCTCGACTGTCCAACATAAATGCCTAATGAGTCGTGATTAATTCACGGCTACTCCGGGAAGACGGGGGGTATAGGAAAGTCCAGGGTCATTAACAGGGCAGTTAATGCTACAGGGCAGATATGTGAAACGAAGAAGGCATCATATATTAGGTGAGACATACTAATTCGCCGAATAATCTTAAAACAGCTGCATACCTGCACGACATTAGCCTTGAAAAAAAAAATATATACATAATATCTGTTTCAGTTCTTAAAATCGTCAAACTACAAGCTACTCTTTAAAACCCAATGATATATACGTAAGTAGAACTTTCACAATATCCTCTGTTGAATCAATTTATGTAAATAAAACTATTGCTGTCGGCCTGAATGTTTAAATACTTAATACCCCTACACACTTTCAGTAAAAGAGCACGATATATCTAACATCTGGTAATAAGTGTAATTTTTAACAATAACTATTATCTTAAAATACATACAGGTAATTACAGAATATTTCCATTTTGAATGTTTTTGTATATTCTGCTGCTTACATTTTTAGTTATTTTTTGACAAGTTTAAAAAAAGATATTTTGTTTAACATTGATTGTAATTGAGTGATGACAAATTACAGTCAAAATAAAATAAAATAAAAAGTTCTGAGTGCATGTTTTCAAACATATATTTCAAATTCGATAGCTTTGTTGTGATGGTTTACTAGAAATATCGATCTGAAGAGATAATCTTTAATACTGTTTTGAGAAAATTTAGTATTAGTTGGCTAAGTGTAATGTGACACTTGTGTGACATCAATCCGCAATTCATTAAGTATAAAAACCTGATTATAATGTAACATTTCTGCCTGTAAATGCCAAACTCTTAAGAACAATGAACCTATGGTCGCTGAGCTTGTCCGTTGGTAATAAGGTCACCTGACTAAATCGAATTGCACAAATTAAGCGTCAATTTACTGCAACTGCAGGTCACAATACAAAACATCAATACATTATAGCTCCATTGTCTACCCAATGAGCGATTGCAAAATGTATTGGTACTCTCATGGCAAACATGTGGTTCTTTTACAACCCATGAGTGGTTGACAGGTCAGAAAATATACCACTTTTTCGGAGTGTTTGATTGTGTTTTAAATTACATTTTTTTCAAACAAGTTGGCAAAACAATGACCTATTAGATAATAAATTGCTCGAAATGAACATTTTATGGTTTTAGACAATTCTAAACCTGAACTGGCTAGAGTAAATTTCCTTTATTGCAAGTAAAGCATCACGCTTAATCTTCTCTAGATATTATTTAAAATGAAGGAAAAACGAACAGAGACAAAATATTATTAAGCAATGCATTGTGCAGCTTTTCCAGTTTATTACAGTTTTTATCCGGGAATAATAATTAGGGAAGTCACTGTCAAAAATGATATGGAACAAATGAGTTGATTGAAATTTTAAGATTTAAAAATCGGAAAAATTAAAACCTCTCCAAGAAAAAGAAAAACTTGTAAGTAAAGACACGTTTTGGTGCAAAATTACAAAAATCTCTTCGAGTAATGGTAACATTTTGGTATGAAACAATTAAAAGATGTCATAATTAGAAGTCGGAAATGTTATACAAAATTCTGGCACATAATATACCCAAAACAGTATCGTCCAATTGCAATAAGTCAGACAAATGTTCGAAAACCATAATGACTTGTGGACAAGTTTGACATACTCAACAGTCATTTACTTTTGTGTGATTACCTTGCATGCCCATGAATTATTTCTTGTAAAAATTTCTATTGGGTAATATATAAATGGACAATAATTTATGTGGTAATTACATTGTCCCAAGTATAGGACCTGCCATTTCTTTGATAAAACTGAGCAATGCCGTTCCATTTACATGCTTTGATAAAGGCAATCCAGAACATAGCCGTTTGATTAATTTCCTGTCAAATGCCAAACAAGAGCTTTCACCTTTACATCAAGAAGGTTAGCGTCGTCAAAAATAGAAATAAAGTTGATAATGATCTGTTAATGAAAATTTGTTACTCACACCTGAATGAAAGGTGCTAAGGTGTAAAAAAAATGAGAAATAATGATTTTAGGTGTTTTCATAAGAATTATTGAGAGCGAAGGTTTCAAATCAATAGATGAGTTATCAGTCTTATCGTTTTAACGTTTATCGTTTTATTTATTTTTTTTATTTTCCAAGCCCAATTTTAATGTTGCATTACAACAATAATCAACTGAGAACCTTTTCGACTGAAATATCTTGTTTCACGTAAGTTCAGTTAAAATGACAAAATCACAGGTCAGAATAATATATTCTGTATATAATCTTAAACATATTCTTTAAATTAAAACTGTAAATTCCATAATAACGTACTTTATGCCCGCTCATAGAAAGTTGCAGACTGCTACACAGACTACTCCACGGTGTACTGGAAGAGAAGACTACATCCATTGACGTTCAGTGGCATCCACAAAGGGAAAAATATCGCACCCATAACTTCGGAGACTCAGCCAGAGATACATGACGTGAGAATCACTGCGGATCACCTTGCATCGTGATGCATTGACTATCTTTATGAAGAAGACCTCGAAGACATGTGACTAGTCAAGGCCAATTCTTTCATGATGGTCTACGTCTTCGAAGCAAGCTTGCCTGTGTCAACGAACACCGACGTCTGCCAAGTGAAAGTAACCTGCAGATTCAGAATTGCCAAGAGCAATATTTTGCGATAAACCGCCATAACTTGATAATCGAGGGAATGTACGATGACATCAGAAAAGCACTAGAGCAAGAGATAAGAATGGGAATAAGAATATAATGAGACGGTCCCCTTTCATCCACCACAAAGTTTCACAGACAAGGCCGACAGAGATGGGTAAAATACAACTAAGACCTCTATGATAGAGAGAACAGAGTGCAGGATGAACATTGTAAAACAAGAGGCAGTAACATTAACTTCTGAGAAAAACAAGGCGAGAGACACGACTGCAATATTAAAAGTCGCATCTCATTCCTCAGCATTGTTTGCAAAGTTAAGGAATGTGTCATTTTGACCTTCCTGTGGGAGCTAGCAGGTGTCTATCCTGAGTTCCAGTGAAGTTTCCGGGCTGGAGGGTCAACCGATGATAAGCTATCCTATCTTCATAATTTTCTTTTGAGAAATGTATAGAACAACATATGGCCCAGTGTATTCATCGATCTCACTAAAGTATTCGCCAAGGTCATCAGACACGGCCAGTTCAAAATTCAACCAAGGATTGACTATCTAACAAGACTACATAAAAATATCAAATCCTTCCACACAAACATGAAGGGAAGATTGCTGTTCAACGGTGTTTTTCAAAAGGTGTCACTTAAATAGCCATCAGTATCCCACACTCTTTAGAATATTTTCGCACTGTTCCGCGGGAACTACACAAGAAGATATCCATCCACGAGGAAGAACAGGAAGCAAGTCTTCAATCTCTCCAGGTCTAGGACCAAGATGGTACATGGCACTGACAAGCTATTCGAACACAAGGCTGTAATTGAACAGGATCTCCAGTCACTGATGAATCGTTTTTCTAAGGCCTGCACTGATTTTGGGTTGATCATCAGTCCGAAGAAGACAGATGATCTTAGCCAAGACGAAGAGTCACCCATAGTCAACGCTTACTGATGAAGGCTTATATGACCCATGACTTAAGGTCTATTTCAGTCAAGAATCGCAAACAGTTCCTAATATAATGTAAAAATATATTAATTATCCATTAAAACAATACCAGTTACCACATTTTCTTGATTTTTACAGATTGATATATACGCTTACAGGGTTTGTTATATTTGGAAACATTCACCTATCCAACGGAAAGGCATACATGTAGTTTTTTGTCTTTCCTCAGGAAAATTTGCCTTCCCCTATAGATGCAACCTTTCATCATATTAAATTACTTCAGTCATTTCCGTTTTGACATTTTTGCGGAACGGTTAACCTGTGTCGTAATGGTACAGCGTCAAAATGGCGACATCCGTCAATCTCTCTTTTAGGTAAGTTGTGATTGAATGCAAGCCGAAGTAACATAACTAATTGGTAAATTACAAATTTACAAAGCAAGAATGGGGCCGGGGTTTAATTAGATAATCGGCTGTTTTATGGCTCTGTTGCTCTAAAAATCACGGTTCTCTATGATTTCCTCTGTACGAGGTACCAGCGTATCTGTGGGGTTCAACGTTACCATGCTATTTAGTACTTTGTCCTTACAAGTGTTTGCCTGCCTGAGACAGTCGGAATGGCACTTAAACGACACCTGCGCTTATAGGAATTAAGCCAGTACGCGCCATTTTTATTTCTCTACGGCGGGCGGGCGTCTATCAGGAAAGTTTAAGGGGTGATTTAAACTGAGCATAAATGGTTGTAGCTCAAAAGGATAAATAAATTACACTTGCGCCTACAAATTTTAAAACCAGAAAAGCAGCTAGGGCATTGGGCAACCAGTTTATTTCATGGAATCTAACAGGTTCGTCGACAATGACAACGAGCAATTATTTAACAGTTGCGTTTTATAGTTTAGTGAGATTTATTTAGTTCCTTGACTCCCGCTTCAAAATAACAAATGAATCATTAGATGATGTTCTTTTTTATTAAATAAAATACCTTGGCTTTGGCTCTGGCGTTAGGAGTGTACCGTTTTCTTTGCTTCTCTTGGGATTTTATTTTTGCGAAAGGATTGCGGTATCTAGATTTTTGATCTTACGGTATCTAGAAATAACTTACCCCATAAACATGCTGACTTTATTGTTTTCTTATATTTATTTTGAATTACAACTTAAATTTCAGTGGGACCTTATATATTCAAATTGTAGACTTTGGAATAAAATATATACCCCAGCTGCATTGTTATATTTGAGAACGGTGTACACAGAAAACACATTTCTTCAAATATTTGTTTTTCCTAGTCTGTCTCCATAATACGTTCTCCATATCTTAATGATGTTTCCTCTGTGCATATTACTTTTTCTTTTTATGAAAACCCTGGTAGATAGTTCCCAGGCATTTTGATTTATAATTCTTACAACCCATGTTTGAAAAGAAAAGTAAGTCAAGGCAAGGAGAACCTGTGGGCTTACAATTTTCAATGATAAACCCAATAAAGTCGGCCTTGTTTGCTATGACACATCTGGGTAACACATTGCAGTCTGACACATGCTAAGGAAACACAATAAGCACTGTTACACAAACATTCCAATCTGATATACGTTTCCTATGGCAGCTGTTTCCTACGGCAGCTTGTATACTAAGATACAAGTTACTTTTAATTACCTTAACATTTTACTTTTCTTGTTTTCTCCATGAATGACAAAATAATATACTCTTTAAAAGAAACACCTATTCATGTATTAATATTTATGTAATAGCAAGCGAAAAAGAAAGAAAGAAAGCAAAACAGTATACTCTTGCGTTCTGGTATTTTTTAAATTTAGAAATTCAAAAAAACCTTAAGCTGATTTGCTTCTTTTCATCATAGTTGAGGTATTTGACGAATTACCTCTTATCCATAGACCTTTTTAACATCAGCATTGTAGTTGTAAAAATATCAGATGGTTCATGTATCGAAAGAAGACCATCCGGAGACATATAATAATGCAGGATTTGCATTATGAACACTATAGTATTTAAAACTCTTAATCAGGCCACTCATTTTCTATTATTTTGTGCTCTCGGTTAATTTTAAATACAGTATAAAATTATGCTTTAGAATAACTTTTCTTGCATAAATATTAATTTGGTAAAATGTTGCTTCATTTCAGAATGTGCAGAATTTTTTTCTATACCGGTTATTAATTATCGGGGCATATGTAAACTTACTTACCAGGGATGATTTTGCCGAAGGATGTTTTTCTCTTTGTTTTTAAAAGTTTTCTCTCTTCAATGAACAAAACAAATTTACTGGGATTTAATGAGAACTCTATGGGAGAGCATAGACGTTCTCTTGGAGTGATTACAAAGTGGACAATCATAATATGTTTATTTTAAAAGGCAGCGAATCTAATTTTTCAAATATATGCCAATGGCAGAAGCTTATAGTATTAAAGCAGTAAAGCATTTTTTAGATCAGCGCCTGTTGGGCGAGTCAAGACGGATTCATACGACATTAGACAATATTTCTGTGCTGCGTGTATAAGGTGAGCAATTCGTGTGTGGGAGATATACGAACACAATCTCACAGTTAATGGGCTGAGATTTTACCCCCAGCTTTGAGTCCTGTGTTCTACCCCTGGGCCAACGAAGCCGGTTTTTTCATTAAACGTTACATGCTTTGAGATGTTCGGCGCCGGTCTATCCATCCTGAAAGCGAATGATAAATTTCCTCCCAAGAAATAAGCCAAAATCCTTCAAAATAAAACCAAAAGTTTAGGCATGTTTATAGGCTATTTTATGGTCGATACATTTCCTGGTCATAGAAGATTGTAGATCAGAATGATCCACAGGTCAGTGACATTGACGCTGAAAGCCTATAAGTTTGAAGAAAAAGAAAACCAACGTCTATCAGTGCGAACTTGTTGACCGTTAACAGCCGGTGTCAAATTGTTTGCCAAGAGTTGTGAAACTGACAATAATGAGACTCCATAGTGCAGTTACTGCATTCATCAACCTAATTTCTGCCTCGCTTAGTTTTCTTTTTTGAACTAGCCTTCAGTTAACTTTACAGCACCACATCTCAAGACCGATATGATGAGATATCTTTATCACCTTTAGAAATAACTAACGTGTACAAATTTGCTTCTAAATCTGATTGGAAAAGCGAGTAAAAGGTTTCCATGATATTATCTCATCCTCAATAAACAACATTTCACCTCAAAGTGTGAATGTATTCATTAACACTTAAGTACTGCAATAAAACCTGTCACATCCAACATCCAATTATTAAGGTGCAAAGGTATTAGTTTTATTTATTCAATGGATTAGAGTTTTTACGTTCAAGGAATTAGAAAGTGTGAAATTTCCATTAAAATTCAAATTAATCGTAAGACTAATTGTTATTTTGTTCAGCAGATGTCTAAAGAAAAATAAAACAGTAATGACGGTACTTCAGTCGTGTTGTTTGCGAAGATGTAACAGTATTAACCGGTCTTACATGAACTAAAGGAGATACAGTAAGTCAAATAAGCTAGTGTCAGAGAAATCGTATGAAATTTTATAATGGAACCTAAATTTAATACACCGTTTAATCAGGCAAAGTTTGTCTACAAGCACCAGCAAATACATGGTTTTCAATAAACTTCCAACCTGAATTCCCTTGTAATCGACTTACAATTTTAATATCAGATATATCGTTTTGACCTTATTGAATTTTTATTGCTTTATTATTTGATATACTTTTAGCATACTACTCCATCAAGAAAGGAAAGTCAGAAAATAATTGGCAGCAGTCACTAGTACAAACAGTACGCAATTGTGAGAAACAAGTTCGTAGAAAGCTAACTGGTAGACCGAAGGAAAACAGACAGACAGATTCCTAGAACCTTTACTAGAATTATTTTTAACTTTAACAGCTATGGTCAAAGTTGAGACAAAAGTTTTGGTATGCAGAAATATATATAAATCCGAGTATATTTCACCTGATCAAAATATTGGCAAAATTCTGAGATAAGTACAGAAACTCTAGTGTTCCATTCAGCGAATGACAGCTTGAAATCCCAGAAACCAAGATAGCCTGACGTAAGACGTAAAAAGAGTGATCGATAAAGACTCACATTCAAATGGTAGCGCCATCTGGTGGTACGAGAGGCTGGACGTGTTTCACCTCGGAACAGAAAGAAACAGGGTAAAAGTGAGTTTTTTTTGCAACAATTTTCAAAGTTTAATGCCACCGTTGACTGTATAGTAGTGTGTACTAGGCCCCAAAGTGAAATGGGAGTTGGGATAGACACTTGGAGAGCCAGAATTGGCTCGTTTATGCCCACTACGAAAAGGCTGGGTTGGAGACCAGACACCATTGTTGTCACGGGTTACTATGGACGCGGCATGTTGAGAGTTACCCTGATTATCGTCCTGATGTTGGTTCTGTCTGGGGACGTTGAGCTGAACCCAGGTCCCGGTAAAGGTGATAAAACCAGCTCGACACAGCCAAATGTCCTGACCAGAAATGCACAGCAGCGTTTAATTAGGGACGAAGAAGGGGCACTCAGTATGAGTGTAAGTAACAAAAGCTTTGTTGACACTCCGCAGAACCCGGAATTGATAGAAACACTATCTCCACCCTGTTGCCCGCCACGGGTCACCAGGCCAGACCCCTCATTTGTAACCACAGGGGCAAGGCCAAAAGAGAGATACGCATTACCAGCAGACCGGATCACAAAATTGGAAAAACGCCTTGAGTATTCGGAAGAACAAATTTCTAAGATGAATGATAGGATGACAGAACTAGAAAACGAAAATTCAAAGCTCAAAAATAAGTGTGAACAAATGGAGAATCAATCAAGAAGGGAAAACATAATTATTCATGGGGTGCCTGAGAGTAATGGGAAAGAAACTTGGCAAGAATGCGAAAACAAAGCCAGAACAGTTATAAAGGAAAGGCTAGGGATACCTTGTGATACAGATAAAGAACTAAGTATTGAGAGAGCGCACAGACTCTCAGTGAAAAATAAACATGGCAAACCAAGACCGATAATAATCAAGTTCTCAAAATTTAAAGACAAGGAGAGAATCATGCTTCAGGCCAAAGATAAGTTAAAAGACAGTGACATTACAATGACCAATGACTTCAGTCAACAAGTTCGTGAAGCGAGACGCAACTTAATTCCTCATATGCTGAAAGCCAGAGAAGGGGGCAAAGAAGCCTACCTTACTTTTGATAAACTTTGTGTAGAAGGACAGTTGTTCAAATGGGATGTTAAAACCAACAGTAAAGTGTTAATAACAAGACCTAGAAAATTCTAGCAGTCAGGCCAGGGTCCAAGTACCTATTCATTTAATTGCAATAATAATCATGGACGTTCTTGTGTTGTAGATTCGGAAGCCAGTATGTGTACAACTAACCTCACAAGAAAGACTAACTTCACCCCAGCCTCAACACACTAACCTTAATACCTCTCAAGGAAACCAGGTAAGCATGTTAACAAATAACTATTGCACTTATACTAACAATATTCAGTTACACAAAGCTTCAAATACTAGTTATGATTTGCACTTAATTTCTTGGAATGTTGGAGGATTGAGATCTAAATTAAATACAACAGAACTTCAAAATATAATTAAAAAAGGTGACATTTTGTGTTTTATTGAAACCTGGGCTGTACAATCAGATGACTACTCTGATAACTTTTTCATTGTTTTAGTAAAGCCAGGAGTGATATGAAAAGGGGTGGAGTAATGGTATGTGTTAGGAAGTCTTGTTATATTAATATTTTAGAAATGTATATGTTGACTGATAGTATTGTTTTAATATTGGAAGGTAAAATGTTTGACACTGGTTCAGATATATTATTGATAGGAGCCTACATAGCCCCTGAAGGGTCACCAATATATAATTAGACTGAAGAAAGTGATGGAATAATACGAATTGGAAACATAATTATTGACATATTATCAAAGTATCGAGATATGAATATTATTTTGATGGGAGATCTCAATGCAAGAATTGGTAATATGATGGATTATATAAAAAATAATTGTTTGAATGTGGTAGGTTTAAATGATGCTTATCTTGCTGATGAATTTAACATGAAAAGAATATCCAAAGATGCAAGAACTAATAAGTTTGGCTTCTCTTTGCAGCAGTTATGTGGTGATTTTAATATCCATATTTTAAATGGCAGATTTGCACCAGATTTATCAGGTGAATGTACCTGCGTTACACAAACTGGACAAAGTGTAGTAGACTACATGATTATTAGTACTGAGTTGTTCTGTTTTGTTAAATCATTTGCTGTCCTTACTGAGGATATTTCAGATCATTATCCCATAAAATGTACTCTGGAACTTAAGTCAGAAATAGTAAAAACTAATGCAAACATGGAAACCTACCAATGGATAAAATATAAATTACCATGTAATGACAGTACAAATATAACAAACATTGACAAGAATATCACTTTTAAATATATTGAAAAATTCAATAATCTTATTAATATTGATCTTAATGAAGCAGTAAAATGTTTAAATAATATGATATATAATATCACATCTAGAGTGAAAAAGGGAAATACATATAAGAGAAGTCAACCATATTGGTGGGATGAAGAATGCAACAGAGCAAAGCTAATAAAATTGTCAAAATTAAACAGATACAGAAAATCAGGAAATCTAGAAGAATTAAATAAATATAAATCAGAAAAACAGACATTCAAACATATATGCAATACTAAGAAGAAAATTCAAAAGGAATCAAGATAACAAAAGTTTTTAATAGTAAAATTATAAATGAAATGTGGAAATTTGTAAAACAGTATAAGAGACCTAAGAGAACTCCAGGTATAGATGCTAAGCAATGGTTCGACTACTTCAAAGATCTGTTTATGAGTAGTGTAAATGAAACTGAAAATGATCACCAATTACAAAATGATGACATTACCATAAACATTGAGAACTTTGCAGAACCTACTTTCAACAAACCTATACTTACAGATGAAATAATACAAGCGTTGAATGAGATGCAAAAAGGGAAATCACCAGGTCCAGATGGAATATCTTTGGAAATTATACAATCATACTATCCAGTTCTGCAGCCTTTATTGGTATCTTTGTTTAACAAAATTTTACATTCTGGAGTTTTTCCTGATGAGTGGTGTAAAGCTATTATAATTCCTCTCCACAAGAAAGGTTCAATTAATAATCCAGGTAACTATAGAGGTATTTCACTACTAAATATAACTGGGAAAATTTTGACAAAAATCTTATACAGTAGATTAGTAGATTATGTTGAGAGTAATAATTTGATGTCAGAAGCACAAGCAGGGTATAGGAAAGGGTACTGTACTGTCGATAATATTTTTATTTTACAAGCCATGGTCCAAAAATATATAACAAAACAAAGAGGCAGATTTTATTGTTTGTATGTCGATTTTTCTAAAGCTTTCGATTCAGTGCAACATAATATATTATGGAATGTATTGATAAACCATGGTATTAATGGAAATATTTTAAGGGTTTTGCAATCATTATATACAAATATGAAGTCATGTGTATTATCAGAAAGTGGGCTTACAGAGTACTTTCAATGTTCAGTAGGGATGAGACAAGGCTGTATGGTCAGTCCTTTACTTTTTTCTCTATTTATCAATGGATATATACAAATATTAGACAATTCTGACTGTAAAGGTGTATATTTTAATGAGAACCTTCCAAATATAACTACTTTAATGTTTGCTGATGATGTCGTGAATTTTGGAGATACTGTCGGCAGACTACAAAAGCAGATAGAGAAGCTTCAGCAATTTTGTGTTAAATATGGTATGAAAGTGAATTTGGAAAAAACAAAAGTAATGGTGTTCAGAAGAGGCGGCCCACTACGAAAGAATGAAAACTGGTATTTCCAAGGCAAAAAGTTAGAAATGGTAAATAATTACAAATATCTTGGTATTTTCCTCACAACAAAATTATCATGGACAAAAACACATCAGAAACAAATAATGCAACCAAACAAAGCATTATGTGTTATATAAGCTTTCTATAGGAAATGTACTAATTTAAATGTTAAACAACTTTTTTTATCTTTTTGATAGCATGGTGATACCTATATTATTATATTGTTGTGAATTGTGGGGTTATTCAAAATATATGATTTTAGAAAGAGTACAGTGTAAATTTTGCAAGTATATTCTTAAAGTGAGTGCAAGTACACCTAATGCAGCTGCCTTAGGACAATGTGGTAGATTACCACTATTTGCCTGAAATACTGGATAAGACTATTACATATGGATACAAACAGATTCCCAAAACATATATATTCATGTTTATTTAATTTAGATAATAATGGAAAAAAAATAACTGGGTCAGTGGTGTAAGATCATTATTATTTCAAGCAGGTTATGGCTATGTATGGATGGCACAACATGTAGGAGATGAGAAAATGTTTTTATCTGGTATCAGACAGAGACTCACAGATATGGCAGTTCAAGATTGGCAAAATGACATTAACTCCTGTTATAAATTGTACTCATATGGTGTTTTTAAATCTATGTTAACGTTAGAAAAATATCTTGTCTGTGTTCCAAATAAAAATCACAGATGTGCATTAGCTAAACTTAGATGCTCTAATCACAAATTAGCCATAGAAACAGGCAGACATCAAAATCTTAACATAGAAGAAAGAATATGTATGTACTGCTTAAATCATGGATACAACATTACAGAGGACGAGATCCATTTCATATTAGAATGTCCAATGCATGCAGAACTTAGGAAAAAATATTTGGGAGCTGAAAAGTATGAAAGCAATGAAATTAATTTTAAAGAAATATTAAAACAGAAAATCCATCACATATATCAAAATTAGCAATTTTTGTTTATCAGTCATTCAATGTTCGACAGAATTTTTATGATTGAATAACACACTTTGAACAGATGGCAGAATTAACATTATGAGCGTACAATATTTTTAACTTACGTGTTGTGTTTTGCTTAAGATGATATATAATGAATAGTAAATGCACAATTGTCATTCAGGATCATATTTAATTGTTCTATTTAAATTGAGTATGAACACAAGAAGAAGAATACCTTTAATATATATAAAATGTATACCGAACAGACTTGTACTACATTTTATTCCAGGTGAGTGTTTGTCAGTTGTTTGTTTGTTTATTATTTAATTAGTTATTAATTATTTGTTTCATATTCTCTCTCTCTTTTTTTCTTTTTTTCACTTCAACTGACATGAATTACTATTGTCTTTATTATTGTTGGTGTTGATGTTACTATTATTATTATTAATTACAATTTCAGTTTAGTATACATCGGTATATTTAAGTTGAGTAAAGAATGAGTTAGAGGAAAAGTGAAGAAGACATTTTAAGCAAAGTTAACAAAATATTTAACCAGGTATTCAATTTATTATTATTATTTTTTTTCAGGTCAGTTATAAAATGCATATTAGAATATATTGCACAGAATGAATGGATTGCATTTTCTTGTGAAATGTATTAATTTATTTATCAAAATTATTGTAAGTCATGATTATAATAACTTATATATAAGTAACATCTATGCAATACTGATACAGTGTAATATTATTTTTTTGTATTGACTTTACATTCACATATATTTGGAACTATGGGCCTGTGGCCTTCATTCCGGAATAAAGCATTTGTTCGTTTGTTTGTTTTTTTTACATTCAAATGAAGTTCAAACTGTGTAAGTGTAAGATATTGATAAGGTGAAGTCTGCATTGCATAGAATACAATGTTATGTATTGGCTGCCGTACTCGCTGCTCAATATTTACCGGGACCTAATTTCCGGTTTCAAGAGGATTTCCCAATGTCTCCATTAAACATTTAGCAAGAACAATCTAGTTCCATCTGTTAGGGGTTATCCCCGGTTACGGACAGGCAGAATGACGACTCACGAAATCTAATTGCTGCCCAGTGCGTTTTAACTATATTTACATTATGAAAGTATCTCCAAACAGATTTTGATTCATAATATTGATGAAAGGTGTCATTCTGGGGGGAGGGCTATCAGCTGTTTCATATCGAACGGAAAACCATATGCTTAGTCCAAGCGTATATAACAATCTTAAAAGGAGCTAGACTTGCTTTCAGACTCTTAGATAACGGTAATAACTGATCGAGCTTGATATATCACTTCCAAGAAGGGACTGTCTGATCACAGAATTCGTAAATGAACACGAAAAATTCTGATACAATTGCTCAGGTATTCTTTGACCTTCTTTCGCTGATCTCCTTTTTTTCTTTTCCATTTTTTTATGAAAATGTAAAGGTCGTTTAATTGACATGGGATGTTAAAGATCAAAATGATGTTATCATGCGAATTCCCCCCCCCCCTTTACCTAAACAATGAAAGCTTTAAGAAAAGAATTCAAAATTTTATTAATAACAAAGAAAATGATTCGTCAAGCGCAAATAAATAAGATAAAGGGCACTTTTTTCAACAATTATTATTTAAAATGTGTTGATTGGATTTATTAAGTGCGAAACTGTTCAGTGAGGTTTGTCACTTTGATATGTTAATCAGCTTTGGAAATTATCGTCTTACTAGTTCGAGATGTTGAGCGTTCTCTTAGGTAAATAAACTTGCAAAAAGTTTCACCACGACACGATACAACAGTAAGAAACTTATTTTTTGTAGGACACTCCTAATTTCACCTAGACAATAACGTATGTTTAAATTTGGATTGATTTCCTGTTGACCAGATCATTATTTATAGAATTTTAGCCTTCTCCATAACTGCGCCTATTTCTACCCTCCAAATATTAACTCAACTTAAAAATCATATAACGTGACAGCGTATAACAACATCATCGCTCAAGTGAAAACAATAAATGCATATAACGATAATATATACACGCCATCTAATATTAAAATAAATTGAAATACGAGAGTAATGTTAAAGTTTATGAAGGATAACTTTGTATAAATTAAAGCTGAAGCGAACATCACAAAAAAAAACAATGATTTTGCCGAGAGTTGAGGGTAGTCTCAGGCGTGCTAACAGAAACATGTATGTCCTTTAAGGCACCCGCAAAATGCAAAGTATTGCTGCCATTGTGGAAAATACAGGCTGAGGTAAATATATCCCACTAGTAATAACAATTAGCCTTGTTGATTTATTTGGACAATCTAACAACGAGCCGAACTATTTTTCATAAAAAGAGAATTATGAGTAGAAAGACTTGCGGGAAAACCAGAACACATGCACTTGTGTATTAAATGGGCATCTATCGCGTCTGTGACCTCGGTTCCTTATGTTGACTCAGGCGCTCGTAATATTAAAGCAGATCCATCGATTCATTTATTAACGTGTCTTGTGTTGAATTAAAAAAATTTATTCCCTTGGTAGATGGTGTTTTTAAGAGGCAATAAAATGGAAATGGGCGATCAATGGGAATATAAGTGGACCCACGTTACCCGATTATACAAAGAAGCCCTTGGGACATCTAGATGCAGCTTAATCAGAAATAATCCAGAAAATGAAAACTTGTCCAAGAGGAGGAAACCGCTGGTACTTGTGCCGATTTAAGAAGTCAATATCAGAGCGGAAATAGGTTAACGGTGGTCCAGAATAAACTCAACTTCGTATTTATTATATAGATTAATTCATTAGAATTCGCAGCTGATCACTTCTAAAGGGTTACAAATTGAGGGAAAGCGTGGCACATGTACTGTTCCATGAGATCGGACATGTCTTAAAGCATGAAGAGAAAGATCCGTCTATCATGTTGATTCTGCTCTGTAGGGACGTTCATCAAAATGATACCTTCTCTTGTATTGAAGTATAAGATGTGCACTTGATCGGGAGGACGTACCAGTTCAACTATTAACGACAGGCAATCACTTTAGATTGCACTCTGGTACATTGTAATCATCATCATGAGTTTGTCTTAATTCTCGACTGATCGCTTTTACTTTTCACTGTGTTATAGGCTGTTGCGTATCTTATATATTATGAAAGATTCATTGCAATCGAATTGAAAGTAAAGCATGTTCTATACAGATTTTGCTTTACTACAGTTAGAATCGATATTGCAATAAACATATCGGGTATGGATTTTCATAAGTCGGGACATAATTTTACAAGATATATTGAATGACATTTCATAGTATGTTATTAGGATATAATGAAAGTTATATCACATTAAGTCAAAAATAGTTAAATATGTAATGACGCTGCTTTAGAAAACATCCACTTTTAAGCTGGGTGACATTACTTGTAGTAAAGAAAGAAATCATTTTCGGAGGAATCCGGGAGGGCACTGTTGCAGAGCTGAAAGTCACCGGATGATCTAATGAAATACATTAGACATTTAGTCTGTATAAGCCGCAGTCTAAGACGGTCGTTTCTGATCCAATGCATATCAAATCAGACAATGAGAACTCTTAATGATGAAATATAAATCGGGTACCCTCGTTCTTAAAATGAACCTATCCGTGAAAAATACATAGTTTATTCCTACGGATAACATCTACTTTTAACGTTCATTGATGTTCTTATGGATAAAAAGAAAGAAAATATTCCGTTTCATGTATTTGAGATTTACAAAGAAGGTATATTAGATAATTTTCCTTGGCCTGGCGGCAAAGTGCTATGTTTTCATTACGTTTCATACGCCTCCTTGAGAGCCTTATTACGTAATACCTTTAAAGGTTCTTTTACTCCTGTGGATGTGCAAATTCTTAAAACCGAAGGACCAGAACCATTCATTGGTATTATTGGCCACTTTTTCAATAGCTCACTTATTTTCCAACAATTGACTTTTTTTCCGTGGAACAGAGCAAAGTTTGATCAGTATAATCAGGGACTGAAATATAGCGTCTAAGAATTCTCTGTTATTTACTTTGTGACGTGAAATAGAAATGAACGGCAAAAAGAAATATTTTAAACCATTAAGTTTATTTTAAACTCGTTTGGGTGCGGTCACCTGCTAATAAGGTTTATTCAAGGTTTTAGGATTAATATATTTACTTTTCATTTGTAATTATTTTACAAAGTCTATAAATTATATTAATTTACGTGTTAGGACTCATTTGATATTTAGACATTGTAGTTCTATCTTTTGACTCAGTATATGAACCAACCCATACGCAATATTGATTGCCTCTTAACACGCAAACCACTAATAAAGTCTGCATTGGCAGCTGGAACAACATGTGTCTAGGGTAACGTTTGTGGATTCTCCTAATCCATCATTGTGACACTTGCCTGGAACATGAAACGTATAACTTTACTCTTGTTTTTGAATAACAAAGAGTACAAAACGAAAAGTTTCATTTTTAATTAAAATATTTAATCTTACAGAATCCCTTTGGTTATTAATCATTGTGGATGTTATTGTTATGATATGAAGCAGGAAACTGTCATATGTTCAACATCAAATTTATTTGTAACTTTTAAACATGCATCGCAATATCTTCTACACACTTTATGCCGCAACAGGTTTTTTAAATGGATGGACTATATGTCACCTTACTTTTAGAGATTTGTCTATAATCTCGGGTAATATATATATATATATATATATATATATATATATATATATATTACGTTTTCGGTATCCACTAGTCCTATTTGGCGAATCCTTCACCCCCTATATTGTGAAACCTTCACAATCATTCAAAATGAGCTCTATTATTTAGATTCATCAATTTCATTTTTTTCAATTACGTCTTCAATATCATAGACTTATTAAAACATTTATTATTTATGTCACTCTTATGTTATACCAATAAATGCGTTAATGCAAGTGTTTTTTAAATGGCAAAAAAACTCAGCCACCTGTCATTTCCGTGTTCCGTAATGACAAACTTTCTTTTTTCAATTAAGTCTTCAATATCATAGACTGATTAAAACATTTATTATTTATATCACTCTTATGTTTTACCAATAAATGCGTTAATGCAAGTGTTTTTTAAATGGCAAAAAACTCAGCCACCTGTCATTTCCGTGTTCCATAATGACAAACTTTTTTTTTAGATTAAGTCTTCAATATCATAGACTGATTAAAACATTTATTATTTATATCACTCTTATGTTATACCAATAAATGCGTTAATGCAAGTGTTTTTTAAATGGCAAAAAACTCAGCCACCTGTCATTTCCGTCTTCCATAATGACAAACATTTTCTCTGAACATAAAAGTTCCATTAGCCAGATCCGGTACAATATTTGACAATTATTATACCATTCTTATTGACGTTCAATGTAAGAAAAAAAGCGTGACCCTGTTTCTTTGGATTTGTTCCTGACTTGTTATCTTTCAGCTTACAATTATTTGGTAATGTATGCTTTGTTTTCTTCAGGACAAATTGTTTTTTCGATGTGGCATATGCTTTCCTCCTCTGACATAAAAGACATGCAGCATTTAAAATATTAAGATAAAATAATGAGAAATTTTGTCAGATTCCAAGTCACACTAAAAATCTCGTTAAGGAAAATGGAAAAAATAATAATGAAAATAATAAGAAGAAAAAGAAGAGGAAGAAGAAAAAAAGAAGAAGAGGAAGCAGGAATGAGGAAAACAAATATATCAAGAATCGATAGGTGTAGATAATAAGACATGCTAGTTGAGGAAACTAAAAACGTTATGTTTGTTGATGGACGAAGAAATTTCATCGAAATAATATGTTGAACCCAGTAATACCGGGGACTATCCTACAGATCTGCAGTATTGATCGAACTCTCGACAAGAACGTGATCTTTATATCAGTATATACAAATGACTGGGCGAAATTCACCCTCGTTACCCCTCCTTAAACTCTACTTCTGGAAGGCAGCTGCTGCATAATACAACATGACCTCAACTCTCAGGTCTTCCCTTTTGCCTGATTAAAAAATCGTCCTGAAAGCCGAATCACAGAAATTAGGAATATAGGATCACGTAATATTAAAGGAGAAATAAGATGGTTTTTACCGATGTGTGATAACATGTCGATTTAAATACTTTTTAAAAACACCCTTTCACTCTGCGTATTCGCCTCCAATGTATGTCTGTAATGTATGGCATATACGTCAAAAGACTCAATACAGAACGGTTTCGAGTCGTTTAATAAATATCCTGCTATGAACAACACGGAGACCTGTCCTCAAAAGTCTATATTATGGATATGTTATCTAAATTCAATATTATGGATAATAATTGATGTTAAATCTAGCCAATGTGTGACCTAACAATGGAAGTCCTACAAATATATATATATATATATATATATATATATATATATATATATATATATAGCAGGCTAGAAATTCAAAACTCTAATTAATATCAAAGGTTGTCAGAAGTTTTTACACTTCAAGAAATTAAAATGTAAAGAGTAAAGACATAGCAAAGGATATCATTTATATCACAAAACATAACATACACAAAATATGCATTGCCAATTATAAAACTGCAGATTTATATATATTTTAAAATGTCATTTGTAAACTTTTATCAACTAACGTGTGATAGGATTCAGTGATGCTTATTGTGGGGCATTGATATTATTTACGTTTAGGTTTCAATGCTCCGATAGCCCTTATATCATGTATAATGGAACTAAACTAAAGAAAACCTCATTATTTTAATTGTTGACGAGGTTGAAAACAAACTTATTCTGAAAAATGCAACTTTAAATCGTAATGATTTAGTTAATGTGTTTTACTTTTCATTTTCTATCACCGGCTACACATAAATGGGTATTTTATCCAACGGTTTTCCTTAAAGAAACCTAGATAATTATAGTAATTGAATGTTGTTTTATGAGATTTCCTTCCTCGCCTCTTCTACGTGGAAGTGTGGCAAATGCTGGAAGCAACGCTGATGCACAAAGTCTGAGATAGCATAAAGCATGAAGAGGAAGGGCCGTCTCTCATGTCGTTTCAACGATGAATGATTTCACCCTCTGTGATTCAAGTGTCAGTTATTGATCTGTAGAGAGCAGGTGCCAATTCTCCTATAAGAACAGACGGTCCAGAAGAATAGCTGGTTCACCTTATTTAAGGTAGCCTGATCGGTATTTTTTTCTTTTCTTTTTACTATTTCCTAGTGCGTGTCTTAGCTATTATGAGAGTTTCATTGGAATCCATTTCATAGTAAACCATAAAAAATGAAGTTTTTGTTTTAAATTCATTAAAATCGATATTTCAATAAAAATGTAATATCTGTAAAAGATGTCTATGTGCAGCCACTAATTTGTACATTATATACTTAATCTAAATGACAGTTCATATACAGAGATGCTATATGTTACCATATAAAAATAATCAATTTACGTCAATTATAGCTAAAATATGTCATTGCCCTCCCTCAGGAAATAATCCTATTTATCACGGCTAGTTCAATTTTTTATACGTCAATCTTATTCCCGTAGGAACGGTGCAGGCCACTGTTCCACAGTTGTAGGTCATCGAATTTTCTATCTCTGGTGTATTAAACATACCTCGTAAAATTTAAAGAAAAAACATTATGCAATCGATCCTTGTCAGCGTCAAGTTAAATCGGAGTTGTGTGAAGGGCAATGCATATCAAATCCTACATTCAGAAGGCTTTACAATGCCATATATTTTATACAATCGAGTCTAATCGCTTCCCCTTTAATATAAATGTTATCCCTGATATCCCTGAAGTTTCTAAACCGTTGTGCCCTTATGTTTGCAGTATCGCATCTCACATATTCCTTTATTAGAGCACCACGGGCATAATCACACGTATCCTTGAATAAAACCAGATCCAGATAAAGCATTATGTGCAGATCCGTTGAGAAATTTCTACAATAGAGGCGCCTGTCTAGCAGCTTTAGTTAAATTCAATTCGCATAGGAATCATATTAGTAGATGTTGATGGCTCATGCATAACATTGAAAATGGAAAGTTATAAGCCAAACGTGGGACTAAAGTGAGACTAAACTTTGTTCAACATATCTGAAAAAAAACATTGATGCTGAGTGTTGTACTCGTAAATAAAGAACACTCGTAAATAAAGGTTCTATCTCGTTGGGCTTGATGGATTATCCTCTATGACCAATAACTGCGTGACCGCACTCTCACTCCGAATACATTCATTTTTGCTCTTGGACATGGTATGAACGATAATCAAAACGTTTTACAAAACAGACAAACAAAGCAAACAGTCCCGTGTCACGGCTTCAAGATCATTTTCTTCGCTATTTGGTCAATTTATCGTACTGTTTTTGCTTTAGCACTCATTCTATATCGTGGAATCATATTTTAATATATAAATAAAGCAAGACGCACTCCTAATTGCATTTCAACACGCTAAGCACCAATTAAGTGTGCATCGGCAGCTTGATCAACATATGCCTAGGGTAATGTTGGTGGATACTTCTCATTAATCATTGTGACATTCTTAAAACATCATTTTATCGAAAATTTATAATTAATGGGGAATATGGAACCAACTTATGCATTAATGTGTTTAAGTAACAAACCGGCTTCCCTGGCTCAGGGGTAGAGCACAGAACTCACAACCGGAAGATCGTGAGTTTGAATCTCAACCAAGGCGGAGAGATTTTCCCGGTCGGCCCACATCAAGGGGTTAGCGCTTTGCAGGTTTAATGGGAAGGCTGTGCCGAACGGCCGTGTTTCACTCACAAACAATTGCGCCTTTCGGAGGTTACTCGGTGGAATGAAAAGAACCCAGGTTCCGCAGGTGCAGATGTCACCGGGCCTGGTTAACACAAGGATATAAAATGAAAGGAAGCTTGTGATACTGCCCTGTCACGGAGTAAGAAACTGGACTGTTATTCTACAGATGTACATATACTTTAGTTCAGCAAGCATTATAAATATGGACGCGATTATCGCCAACAAAAAAAAATATAAAAAATTGTTTAAGTAACAAACAAACTGAACGCAAGAGATATTTTAATAGTAAAGTAAAACATTTATCATGACACTATCTCTATTGTACTATTCATTGTAGATTTTGTTGATGTTCAATAATTTATCTCCTGAATATGCATTGCTAGATATATTAATTACCTAGTCACATGCTAGAAATGTTAGCTTACCTTCATACCAGCCTACTTGTCATCTAATGTTGTCTTCAAATAAATTTCACCTTGGTCAATATTCAGGGATCAAGTTTACACACACGCAGCCTCTGTCTTTTTATATATAATATACTAGCTGATAAACTCGGTATACCGGGCTTATTATCGGGGTTGGGGAGATATATTAACTGAGATGTGGAATGTTTGTTACCTTTTTATTCTAAAAGTTAACAGAAAATATAGTTTTTTTCAGTGAGAAACTGTCTCTATAAAATAAAATATGTTTTACATTTATTTTGTGGCTTTGTGCTCGTGGCAAGAAATTCATACCCCGGTATGTTTACCTTGAAGACCTGGTCTGTGATGATGTTTACATAGCGAACCGGACTGGATTCTATCGTTAGATTTATAAAGATAAGGTTGATGTGTGGAACACATGAAAGATTTATTAAATGTATGTTGCAATGAAACTGTTCCTGAAGAAAGAAACAGAAATATGCATACCTCGTAAGCAGCAGGGTCCATAATCCATTTTCAGCCACCGCAACCTTTTTTTCATCGTATCAGACATATTTTGAGGCCTGAAACCCCCGCCACCTCTCCACCCCAACTCAACCCTGTTCCTGATATAGCGGGACCTTGAAATTGGTTTTGTCATTAATCCTTCTTGGTTGAACTATCCATTTCATAAAGCGAGAACCATGTGTTTTTTTCGTTTACTGACCATGCACGTGGGTGAGAGCCTTGTTCATACTTGAAGGGCCAGACATGCTCAAACCCCTCACTGAAAGCAAGCGTTCTTCATATGAACAATAGTCCTTTGAGGTTGAGTGACCACGATGCAAGCATTCCAGTAAATGCCGAAGGCAAGTCAGTTAAAAAAAACTGAAAAATCACACAAACTATACGTACATTAAAAATTAGTTATTTTCATATCGCCTATGTCACTGCGGGGATAATAACCTTTAAAATGATGTATGGCACAGTATTGTACACAACGCGGATTTAGAGAACATTGCGAACAAACGTGAACCGAATTCCTTTTATAAGTATTAGATGTATATATTTATATATAGAAGTATACACCCATATATATATATATATAATATATGTGTAATATATATATATATATATATATATATATATATATATATATATATATATGTAATATATGTGCAATACCCATAGCTAAATCCTTCTTAATGGACCAGGGCCAGCTTGATAATTTAGATGGATCAACACCAGTGTTTCCATTACTGTGTAAACTGAGCATTTATTATTCAGATCACTTCCCTGATGGAACCATCAATGCACGTGCTAATAAATGATGAAATATCCTGCCGGCTTTCCTGTACCTTCCGGCATGATCACAATCATTTAGAATGAACCTGGAAGCTCTATTAGCCACAGGTGTCCGGTTCTTTATTTGACAAATATTATACCTGAAGTGCTGAAGGATCTCCATTGTTATATAAATTATTAATAAAT
Source organism: Sipunculus nudus (assembly GCA_026874595.1). Taxonomy (NCBI): domain Eukaryota; kingdom Metazoa; phylum Annelida; class Sipuncula; order Golfingiida; family Sipunculidae; genus Sipunculus; species Sipunculus nudus. Next base: position 15,291,792 of record CM049321.1, read on the forward strand.
AATAATACATACATATGAAGCAACTACCCTTATGAACTACTGATTATTAAACCATTGACCCTCATGTTATATATGTTTTAAAAGCATCTCGTTTTCCCTATATACTTAGTTCTAAAACACATGCCCCCTTGCCGGATGAGGTAGTATGGCGCCTTCCTTATATCTTCTCAAATTGAGACGTTCCAGGTGCTGTCCCGGGTCAGCGGGTACTGGTCTTCCTGTATGGGCGACGGCGGTAATCTAAAAGTCTGTCAGTTCCAGTGCCACAATGACCTTTTAAAACCTTTTATCCCCGACATCCCTATGCCAAGCAACACACTATAGTCTGTTTCACCACCCATGTCCACGTGATTATTTCCACATAAGGCAATCTTGCAAAACAAAACTTTCTTGCACCAATGGCAGACGTGGGAAAATGCACAATATGACGTAGCAGTGAAGCGCATGAACGAGGAGAACACAAGTCTCGCTGTAAACAGGGGTCGGCAGCTCTTGAATATTGGTCACCTGAATATATGGGCGCATCTTTTGTGCGTCACCTATAATATGACGTCATCACTGTTCTCTTTCGTGTATATTTCATAAATTGGTTGCAAGATGTCGCTAAAGAAAAGACAAGTTACTCATAAAAAGGGTTTAAATTGTTTACAGGAAATTGGCATAACGTAGGCCATTCTTTCCGTAATAGTTAATTAAGCATTTTTCTCTTTCTGCCTTAAAAACAAAAGGTTTTAGCGTTCTTTAACTCCCCAGAAAATTATAAAGAAAAAAAAAAATAGGTGGACAGAGGTGGTGGAACGGACGCTGGATAGCGTGACCTTGCCCTTTATTTAGATACTCTAGGGAATTTAAGAATAACTGTTGCTTCCGGATCAAAGAAAATAAGACATTCAGTAACGCTAACCACATACCCACTGAGTATGTCGCCGCCGCTTTGATGGAAGAATGTATTGTTTAGGTCGGAGACCTGATTTTTTTCCTGACTGTAAATTTAATCGTGTTGTGCTATTAGGACTTCCCTGATGGTATATACTGCTAGACCATTGCCATAAAACAGTGCCTCCCTCGTAATGATTGTTCCATACTATATGCCAATATGAACTTTCAACCGACTCAGCACCGTTAAACAAGAAATGTTACTTTAAAGGGACATTTACGTTATCTTAAGAAAGGCGGAGGTGAAGGAACGAATGGAAAGTACGCATGGAGGGATGTCTTGAGTGTTTTTTTTTTATGAAAAAAATAAACTCTTGATGTGTTCATTTAAAAAATGGAATATAATCAGAAAGACTTTTAACGCATCACTTTTTAGCCATTCGACCAATTATGACAAGCCTTAGTATTTATTACCTCCACCAGCTCATAAGCGGTTTGTTTTCAGCAGATTTTTGCGAAAAATACTGGCCAATTTTATTGCATTAAGATAGTATCCGAGGAATGATTCATAAGACTTTTTAGGTAATCAGATCCAGCTTACTTCTTTTTTAATTGAAAGGAATAAAAACCGATTATGACTTAATTATGACTTATTCATTACAATACGGTTATAGATAGGTAGTACCTTTACCTTATTTTGGATTTGTTTGGGATGGCATTGTGCGACCGGGACAGCAGTGATAATATTAAGGTATTATTCAACTCCTGCCTTGTGGTATGATGTCTCCGGCAACATATTGTTATTCAATACTCTAAAAGGATCCTTTTAAACTAATTCTGTTTCTTTTGAATTTTTCCTGACTTATCTTTTAAACAATTATTTTGACAATGTATGCTTGGTTGGTTATAATGACATATTGTGTCTATCGATGTATGGAACTTTACTCCTCAGACAGAAGAGTCTGCCTAAAACTAGTCATATTTAAAATCACACTAAAAGTCTCCATTAGGAAAACACAGTTCGTATTTGTTACAATATTTCATCGAGATAAAGTGTGTAGTCGCTTAAAATTAAACCACATAAACCGTTAGACAGGGTTGTGTAGTTTGCATCCGGGATTGTATTGTGCGCATAGAATATATATATATATGAAACCTGAGGTATACTCCCACTCTATGATTAACAGATGATAACCTATCGACAACTGTTATTATTGTTATTCTGATTTAGCAGCTATTAAGTGACTTCTGAGATGTGTTTATTCTTTCGCGACTAAATAATTAAATGTCTTTGTACTATAAGGACAAAAGGGAATGAATATTTAGAAGACTTTCAAGGAACGAAGCCTGATTTTTTTCAGTATATTATGCCAATTTGAACTGACATCCGATTCGACGAGATGAATATTTAACTGTGAAAGGGTCCCTTAAAATAATTAAACAAGGAAAAAATTAAAAAAAAAAACTTTTAAGGGAAAAGGGAAAACAAAACAAAAAGGTTATTTTTCTTTGTTTAATAATTTTAAGGGAAAAGTGAAAAAAAATAAAAAAAATAACAATGCCGCACTACATGAATGGTTGTTCGAGTTGAATAACATTCATGTGTTCAGGGGTTTCAATGTGGCACATTCAGCATAACAACGTCGCGATACTTTTCATAATATCTTTTTAAAATAATTTTGAATCGGATATGATTGTTTATGGGCTATATTCTCTAAACTTGATTTATTATACGCTCAAATTTTTAAATCAATACAATTTGCTCAATTTTTATTTTCAAGAAAATAAGTGTCCCAGGGTTGCGACTGGTTACAAAAAATGAATTGATTCTTTGGTTAAGGGGTAGAGCACAGAACTCAAAACCGGGAGGTCGTGAGTTCAAATCTGAGCCAAGGAGCGGGGGAATTTTTACAGTAAAATCATTGACCTTTACCCTTCCATACCCAAACACCAAGCAACTTCTCAATGATCCAGTCAAATAAGCAAGACAAACGACGGACATCTCCAACCTGTATATCGAAGTCATCATGCATTCAAGAGAGTCTGTACTATTTCACAGCGGAACGGTATGGACGAAAAAGGGCTCCGACGAACACTTTGACGTCACTATGGGAAGCTTAGATGGGGCGAAGTAGTTGGTCTGTGCATCTTCAATAAACTCAGCTACTACTTCGATAAAAATGCAGTCGGTTTGTACCATAGCAACGGACTCTCCGTGTTCATGAATATCACGACAAGAACCTCGTCCAAAATAACAGCAAAATTAAAAGACCTGTTTTCGAATTTCGGCGACAGAATAACCAACGCAGTGAGCAAACACTACGTGAATTTACTCTCAATCTCCAGACGGGCATCCACCAACCATCCTCTATTATTTAACACACATTCTAACCATCCACCAGCGGTACTAAAACAAATCCCCGCCGGAGTCTCACAACGAATATCAAAACTCTCAACATTTCACATCTGATGATTGCGGAAGCATGAAAACACATGTTAATGTGTAACTGAACATTTTCTTTGTAAATGCTGTGTATCAGCTCTTAGTATCAGGCTAATGGAGCACTGTTAGATTCGTTCAGCACCTATATACTTATATATATATATATAAACGGACACTTACCGGACCGACCGTCAAGGGACTGTCCGTAAGTTGCCGTAAAAAGGATATGCCCTTAGTACAGAGTTGCCCGTAAGGACAGGTTCCATATATATATATATATATATATATATATATATATATATATATATATGTGTGTGATACAGTCAATGTGTAAAATCAGAATATTTTGTAAATTGCCTGAAATTTTAAGTCAATTTACAAATTGCCTGATTCAATCAGGCATTTTACAAGCCATTGTATTTAGACAAGACATTGTATTTGGAATGAATCTGATTAACCATAATATGTTTAATTCGAAGTGTACTTCCATTATTACATACGGCTATTTCATAGTATACGGTATTACCCGGATGTGGCAAGGAATAAGGATGTTGAACAGTGACACCATTATACACTTTACAGCATTATGACGAATTTTTTCTTTGATGTGGCATATGCTTTCCTCCTTTGACATAAAATCCTGCAAAAACTTGCAATATTCAAAATATTAACATACCGTAATGAGAGAACTTGGCAGATTCTAAGCCACTTTAATTATTTTGATTAGGAATGTGAATAATAATATCACAAGAAGGAGAAGAAGAAGAGGAAGCAAGATTTGGGAAACCAAATAATTTCAAGAATGAAATGTGTAGATAAAAAGATAGCTAGTTAAGGAAGGAAAACTAAAAAGGTTATGTGAGGCTACGAACGAAGAAACTTTCATCTAAATATTACCTTGAATCCGGTAATACCGGGGACAACAGTAGCAGAACGCTCTAAAGAGAGGGTGTGTTACGGGGTGACATAAAAGGGGACCGAACTGTCTCGCTTGTGAAGCTTGCTTTTCAAGCGAAGCGGTTGGTACGCCGGACTTATGCGCCACCGACATGGAATCGACTCCCGGATCGGCCCAGTGTTTTCCTCTGAGCAATTTGTCTTCATAACAATCTGCAGTATTGATCGAACTCACGAAAGGATGTTTAGTTCATTGTATACAAATAACTTGGCGAAATTCTCCCTTATTAAACCTTTTATATAAATATTTTTTTTGGGTCGAGGTTACAGCCTCTTTTTTTAATGCTGACTTATATAATTTTCAACCTTAGTATGTACATCTTTAGAGTATCCATTTCGGTTTGGGACTATTTGACAGGGCGGTAGCACTCGCTTCCTATCAATTTTATTATGTATCCTGGTGTAATCCATGCCCGATGTCTACCGCACCTGCGGGTCCTGTGTGTGAAATCATCCCCAATGCTGGGTCATAAAACCGATGAACCCCAAAACACGTACTTGTATGTGAGTGATACACGGCTGTGGGACACAGCCTTCCCATAAAGCCTGCAGAGCGCTCATCCCTGGGTGGGTGCCAACCGTGAATATCCTGGCTGAGATTCGAACCCACGAACTCCCGGCTTTGAATCCTGCGCTCTACCCCTGGACCACAGGAGGCGTTTGTTACTCCTCCTTAAACTCTACGTCTGAAAGACAGCTACTGCACGATACAACCTGATCTGTCTCTCAGCTTCTCTCTTGCATCTGATTAGAAATCGTCCTGAAAGCTGAATCAAAGAAATAAGAATAAAGGATGACGTCATATTAAAGCGGTATCTCTGGCTCAGGGGTAGCGCACAGAACTCAAAGTCGGAAATCGCGAGTTTTAAATCTCAGTCAAGGCGGTGAGATTTTCCCGGTAGGCCAACGCCAGGGGTGAACGCTCTGCAGGCTTAATGGGAGGCTGTGCCGAACGGCCGTGTTATACTCACAAACGTGTGCGCCTTTCGGCGGTTACTCGGTGGTATACCCAGAAATGGACCCAGGCCCCGCAGGTGCAGATATCACCGGGCCCTGGTTAACACCAGCGTATTAAAGGAGAGTTGGTGTTTACAATTGCCCTGTCACGGAGTCCGAAACTGGAGTGTAATTCTACAGATGTACATCTACTTAGTTAAGCAAGCATTATAAAAAATGTTTGCAATTATCGTCAACAAAAATATTAAAAAAAATGTGTTTAAGTAAAATACAAACTGAATGCTAGGATATTTTAATAGTAAAATAAAATATTTATCATAACACTATCTCTATTGTACTATTCATTGTAGATTGTGTTGATGTTCAATGATAATTTATTTATATCTTCTAAATATGCATCGCTAGATTTGTTAAATACAGAGTCACATGCTACAGATGTTAGCTAACCTTCATACCATCGTCTGTTATGTAACGTCGTCTTCAATACATATCATGGTGACCAATATTTAGGGATCCAATTTACACACACAAACACACACACACTTTCTCTCTATATATAATGTATGTATATATTTATACACTGAAGAAATACACACACACATAAATAAATGTATTATCAATAGCCATATCTAACTCCTTCACAATGGGCCAGGGCCAGTTAGTTAATTTAGATGGAACATTATAGTGTTTCCATTAGAGTATAAATTGAGCATTTATTATTCAGATTACTTTCCTGATGGAACCATAAATGCACTATTAAATGTGCTATTAAATGGTGAAATATCCTGCCGGCCATCCTGTCCCTTCCGGCATGATCACAAACATTTAGAATGAACCTGAAAGCTCTATTAGCCACTAGCTCTATTAGTGGTTCGGAATAATATCTGCAGTGCTGACGGATCTCCACTGTTATATTAATTATTAATAAATAATAATAAATAATAAGCAACTACACTTATGAACTGCTGATAATTAAACTATTAACCCTTTATGGCCTAGTTGACATGTCTCATAGATATCGGTGGTACATGGCGTGACATTGGCGTCACTGATAAGTGACTATTGTTTAATTTCCTTGGATATGGATATGAAGTAATTTGAAGTAACAGTCCAACGCGTGCACGAGGAGAATAAAAGTCTCGCTGAAAGCAGGGGTCGGCAGCTCTTGATTAATGGTCCCCTTAATATGGGTGCACCTTTTGTGCGTTACGTCTATTATGATATCATCACTGCTTCTTGTCGTGTACAGGGAATTACTACCTGACAATTCAGGTGAATAACCACCTGACAAAGAAGCCTGTCTGCTTCGAAAACTCGTGTGTTAATAAACTAGTTAGTTTATCTACAAGGCGTCAGTGTTTATTTTTACCTTCGCTTCAGCTACAGACTAACACGGTTATACCATATATATATATATATATATATATATATATATATATATATATATAAATAAGCTAAACATGAAAAACAAAAAGTAGAAAAAACTGCACCTTGATGCTTGCTCAACGACTATGATCTTCCCGTTTTTGTGAAGCGTTTCTCAATGCCACCTGGTTCCTAGAACTTCATATCCATTTATAGAAAATAAATGAAACGTGAGGGTACCTCCCACTGTAGGATTAACAGATAAGACTTCAGGCACACTAACCATTCGACAACTGTTATTATTGTTACTCTGTGTCAGTAGACATTTATAAGTATGGAAACATTATTCTTTCGTGACTGAATGTTTAAATTTTTGTGCTATAAGGATTTGCCGAGTCACAACAGGGAATGAATAGTAAGAAGACTTTCAAAGAACGAGGCCTGCCTTAACTTTTCAATACACTATGTTAATTTGAACTGACATCCAACCCAACGAGATGAATATTTAACTGTAAAAGTATAACTTAAAAAAGAATTAAACATAGAAATAATATCTTTTTAAAGGGAAAAGTAGAAAAATCATTAAATATGTATGCCGGCTCCACATGAGTGTTTTTTCAAATGAAATATCATTCGTGTGTTCAGGGGTTTTAATGTAACACACTCAGAAAGACTGCGCCGCCGTTCTTTAATATTTATTTTAAAATAGTTTTGTTTTGGATATCTTTGTTTATGGGCAATATTTACTTTATTCTGCTTTAGTATTCGCTCAAATTAAAAAATAATCAATACAATACTCAATTTTATTTTTAAGATAAATATGTGTTCTATGGTGGAGACTGGTTAGGAATAATTACAGATGTATTTATTCCTTAGTGCAGCACAGAGCTCATAGCCGGGAGATCGTGAGTTAAAATCTCAGCTTAGGAGCAGTGAGAATATACAGTCGGTCCCAACCAAGAGTGAGCGCTCTGTTATAGTAGGCTTAATGGGAAGGCTGTATCCAACAGACATGTGTCACTAACAAACAGGTGCCGTGCTTCTTTATTTTTCTGGGAGGTTTCTCAGTGTTATGACCAAGCTATGGGAATGATTACACACCCAGGACCTGCATGTGCGGTAGACATCGGGCCTAGGTGACATCAAGATAAATTATAAAATGAGGGGAGGCGAATGATTTTGCCCTGTCACGTAGTCCCAAAACAGAAAAGGAACTATCTAGGTGTACATACTTCGGTCAAGAATTAGACAAGTCAGCGTTTTAAAAAGAGACGGTTACCTTCACAAAAATGTATGAAAAAGATTATGTGAAGCAAGGATACAATGACGTTTTACTGATAATTTTTTTATACTGCAGTTAGTGAATTTACTGATTTTATTTCAGACATGAACATTTCTTCTTGAAACAAGAACAGGTTTGATCAGAACAGGAATATAGAATGATCGAAATTCGCCACAAGCCAGTACAAAATTAATCTGTCCACTTGATAAGACATGCCAGCTTAGGAGAGGGATCTATTAAGGTCAGGTGATCTTGTGAGGCGAGGAAGAAAAAAAAACTTAATCTACAAATTACCTTGAACAAGTGTCCCCCAGAAGAAGGGAATACAGTAAGATCCAAGCTGCTATACCGATCACGGCATGTACAGAATCATTATACAGTGAAGATAAACGACTATAGGGATTCTCTTACTGCTCCTTAATCACTGCGTGTTCGAGGGAGCTTCCGCAGGATACAGCCTGAACCCTGACTCGCGGCTCTTTGCTTTGTACTTATATATTCAAAGATTTGTCTTACAAAGCTGATTAACAGAACTAAGGGTTATAAGATCACGTCACATTTATGCAGAATTAAAGAATTGTTTATATGTGTATATACATATATAAATAAGATGTGAATAACCAAGATAATATCTCTTTCATTCTACTAATTCCTGTACAATGCATTTTCTATCCACACACACACACACACACACACACACACACATATATATATCAGCCCTGCGCGGGCCTCAACCCACCCCGCGGGGGGCCAGTAACCCGCCCCGCCCCGCGGGCCTGCTTTTTTATATGATTTTGCGGGGCGGGGAGGTACCAATTTTTTTAATGCGGGGCGTGTGCGGGTTAAAGACTAAAAAGTGCGGGGCGGGGCGGGCCGCATAGATTCATATGCGGGTTTTTGCGGGCCGAAAAGTGTTTTTATGCAATGCATTTCCCCAATTGTTCTTACTGGTAATAGACTGTTATTCATAAATCACATTTCTTTGTTTAAGTAAGTTTGTATATATGTGCCCATTTGTATAGAATATGCTATATAATATATATTTGTATATAGAAGGAGATGATTACATTTATTTAAATATAAAGAACTGCAGGTATGTTTATGTCCCTTCGGCTATTCCATTTTTAGAATGACTATAATGTACTGGTGGAATATTAATTTCTTTGGTTTTGAGACAGATTAAAAAATACAGGGACCATGCACTAGTCAGAATATTGTACAAATGTACCTGGCTATAGTGTTGTATATATAGACCGTTCAGCACTGTAGGCCTATACTTGTAGCCAGTCTGAGATATTAAATAAGATGGCTGAGGGTAGAGTACTAGGATTATACCTGTGATCTTATATTAGTCACTGCATGGGGTGCATCCGGCTCTGTCCCTATTTACACAACTCACAAAGACTGAGGTGTGCTATAACCATGGATGAGCCAAATAACACTGGTTAGTTTATAGAGCTGCATTGGTAAAGCAAAATGAGATAAAGAGCGTGGCGCTCATTTTATATATATATATATATATATATATATATATGTGTGTGTGTTCTTGTGTACACTACCATGACCTAGAGCTGGCTCCCTCTGCAGTTCCAAAGCCCGCCCTTTTCATTACTGAACAGGATTAACCTCTTTTTCAATTAAAGCAAGGTGAGCAAGGACTGTTCTCTAGCTAATGCAGCTAGTGGCGCGTAGTGTAATTCTAGGCGTACTAACTTAATAGGAATTGATTGCTGTATGCCTGAGTTTTAGTTTATATTTCCGTATACAGCAGCATACTGTAGGCATCTTTCTGTTCCCGAGGATTTAATTTCATGATTTTGCAAATGTGAAATAACATGTTAAATCTTCAGGATTAAGATGTCCCGTTGAATTGAATAATAATGATGCATCTGCATAAACAAACTAGTTATCCCACATCTGAAAACATTCGTTATCACCAGACTTATCAGTGCATGGTATCAGTACTGACCCATGTAAACACACATTAATTAATCCAATGTATGCAGTCGACTTTGACACGGGTTATAATATACTAGTAATGACTGTAACAGAAATGAGTGAGGTATTGTCGGATTTATTTTCATTTAATAGTTAACACAGCCACTGTCTTACTGAAATTTTATAGGTTCTGATGCAATCGCGAAAAATTAAAGTCTCGCGAATATAAAGCCCACCACATTCAATATGTTTAAAATTTTAATCTGCTTTAAGCTAAATATCTGAATATGTTGAATTTATCATAACTTCTTCATAACTTTTATCTACTGACAGAAAATGGTCATTCATTATAAATATATTAAAATAAATCATATTTTTTTTTAGTTGGCTACCTTTTAGCTGGTCCCTTATGTTTATTTGCGAGTTGAATGCGGGTTGACTTTTTGGTTAAAATGTGGGGCGGGGCGGGTGCCGGCTTTGAGTTAAATTTGCGAATGGGTTTGCGTCGATTGATTCTTTATAGGTGCGGGGCGGTGCGAGTCGGGTTTTCACAACTGCGGGGCGGAGCGGTTGCGGGCTGAAAGTTTGTTTTGCGGGACGGGTGCGCAGGGCTCTTATAAATACACGGACATTGTTAGGACAGGACAGGAGTCACATTTTTCCCGCAATAGGTCATACATTTTGGGACCGATTTTCAAGGGACTACCCGTTAGTGGCAGGAAAAAGGATGTAATTTCGTTGATAAGCATACTCGCTTTAAAAATGCATTTTCATTTCCTTCATATATCACATGGCTATATCGTATGGGATACATTGTTTATGTTAACACATTAGTCGGTCAAATCATGCATAGACAGATGTTCCGGTATAGGGTCTTGATAATGGTCAAATTTTCTCGAGAAGAAAACCTTTTACTGGCACATGCGAGAATATGCCAGGAAAGCCATATACATGTTAGTGTTTTTTATATAGGCTCAATGTGAATGCTGGGTGTGATTTGAATGGAGTCTAAAAATCGACTGATGGCAAAAATCCTAAATACCACAGCAGCGGACCGTCCATTTGTGAGCCAGACGATTGTCCAATGAGAGCACCAGCCCGTGGTCGATACTCCGCGGGGCAGCACTATATATGCTTAATCTGGCGTCGCGCACCATCAGCTGATCAGGGCCTCCTCTTTGTCGTGAGTGGCGAAGTCACGGAGCCAAGTCCTAGTGGTCTATACGGCAGTTAACAAGCGGGACACGGAACTCTAATCATACATACATACTGGCTAAACGTGGGGATTACATGCTGTAAGGTCAGTGATTTATGTCTCATTTTAGGAATGAATATTCATTTGTCCCAGAAAGGAATTGATTCATATTTTTAGTATAGGTGCGTTTGCGGGTGTCAGTAGATTGAATCCCATCATTAAATAGTTAGATATCTGGATACCTGTGATAATATATGATGGTGGGATATATATTTACACGTTTTTGATACACAACTTTCTCTAGTTCGAACAGAGACCTATTTCCAATTAAGGGTGCAGTCTGTTTAGAATTCTTATTAGAATTAACAGAACGTTTTTCCTCTGCGTGGGGTAAGATTAAAATATTATATGTAAACAAAATTTTCGATGGGGAATGCTTTGGTTAAATTTACCAAAGTTACCTTCATGGGGATCACTATTTTGTCCAAAATTACACTTATTTAGCCAAGTTAACCCAAAATATTCATTACTCATTCTTGCAGTGCAAAAAATAAAAAAATGCCTTGTCTGTCCTTAGGCCATGTCCCTTTGCGAACAAAAATAATTATATATATATATATATATATATATATATATATATATATATATATATATATATATATATATATAAACGCTTTGATGAGAATGAGGAATCAACCATGACAAAGAAGTAAAAACACAGCTTGGATGTTCAATGCCACTGCATGCAGCAATTATTTAAATATTTGTATTACTTTTGATTTATTTTTGTATATGAAGTGAAGAACGATATTGTTCGATGCTAACCTAATGACAAAGATCCGTTTGGAATTTTTTAGGTAAAATTGAGAAAGCCCAAATAAAAAAAAATCGAATGAGAAAGCGCATGGCAGAGAAGCAGCCAGAAAAATCAACAGGGTAGAAAACTAGTGACGCCGAAATGCTCAAAATACAAAAAGGAAAGATTTAGCTCTCATTCAAAATTTAATTAAATACAAACAGGTGGATTAAGCCTATTTACCATTGATCTCATTAAGTAACAGGACAAAGGGTCTTCCCTGGGATTTACTAAGTCTTTCGGTTTGAACCTCTTCTTGAGTGTAAACGGAAGTGTTGCATACGAAATAGAGAGAGAGAGAGAGTCGAAGATAAATACGTAATATTTCCCATTGCAATTTAAAGTGCTATGTCTCAGCCACGTGTGACTGACATTAAGAACCGGGGATATTTGTTCAGGTCTAGGTCTGTTATCGTCAATAATTCTAACTGCTGGATGATAGTTTAATCTAAATTTTGCGGCTGCCAGGTTCCATTAAACTGATGTTCAACGTTACTGTACTTGGTGTAATATTTCAAACTTTTGGAGTTCAATCAAATCAGAAAATACCATTCCAATGTATAGACTGAGGATATTGAAGGATGAACCCCTTAATGTATGTTGTTACTCCTTAGTGATAGTTTTACTTTAATGTCGCGGCTGCCAGGTTTCATAAAACCGATTGTTAACGCAAGTAAACGTAGGGTAATATTTCAAACTTTTGTAGATCAATCAGAAAAAAATGTATGAACTGAAGACGTTGAAGAATGAACCCCTTATGACTGTTGTCACGTAAAAGTACAGGAAATAAACAATATCAATGACAAATGATAAAGAAAAGTGTATATCGAGCAGCCGATTGTCATCCACGGCAAAATAATGCCACAGTTACAAAGTTTACCATTGGAAACTAAAAACACACAGACTTAACCTCTTGATATGAAAATGGCTGTTCAAAGTAGAAACGTGCCTCCTCGCATTACGACGATATTTTAAACTGTACTAATTTTGATCGGCATGCAAAAACCGCAGAAAACCCGTGAATGTGGACAAATAGATGCATGCATAACATAAACGGCAAGTCTTATGGAAACAAGGTTGGACAGGTCTTGGTTTAAGAATGTGCAAAATGTAGCATTTTTTCTTTTTTTCCTTAAACATTTTAAATCTAGCTAGTTCAAAAACTAAAGCTAGGACTCAAAAGAGTATGGCAAATTCCTTACATTTTCGTAAAAATGCGTTAAGAAATTCCATGGATAAAATAATTGCTGGAAACCTGGTTTTAAATAAAATGTAGGTTCGACGGATTACAGGCAATTCAGCCATCACAGCATATGCCTCTCCGCCATTTTAGTCTAGCGTATTTGTCTACAAGACCAAGCATTTTTTTCCACGGAGTAAACCTTAAGGAAGAACCTTGCAATTTAAAGTGCACATCTTGGCCGTACATAATTCCAGGAATATTTCCTGTGGCTATGAATAAACACTTAATAACGACAGGCCATTATACACCTTGGCTCAGGGGAATACTCCATGAAATCAGTGCAAGACTGTTCATGTTTTATGGCCATCATAAAATGGCAACACTATAGTGACTTGTAATAATGTATCTCTGTTCAGGCGGTACAGCCATAGCGGCTTTTTTAACGGATTAGGTTTTTTTTTATATATAGTTAAAATGTAAATAAATGAGTTTGATGTGAGTGGAATAACCCGATGATGGCCATATCGAGTAAATACTTTGAGGTGCCAAACAAGTAATCTTAGTATTTTCCACATGGCATTTCCTCTTGATACTCTAAATGTGAACTCAGATATCACTTTTAGGAAATAACGTCGTGTCGATATTGTTGACTGCCAGTATTCCGCAAAGCAATAGCTAAGCACAGTTATATATAATATTTAAAATGTCAGTGTTCCTATTTTATTTTGTTTGGAATATAAAACCAGTAACTGTCCCAAAAATTATCAATTAGATATAGGTATGCCTCGGCTGATGCTCGACTATAAGAATACCACACAGAAAAGTGCACATATAACCAAGCCTTATCTTCACACAGAAAACAAACAACAATGTACTAATTTATTAATTATAATTGACGGTAGTTGCACTGAACCTTTGTCAGGAAACTCCTCATTGGTCACGCCTTTGATATGCACGTTTCGGGTCTGGAATTATTTGGAATGATGCAAAGAGTGTCCTTATTACGAATATATAAATCTCAAATATATTTGGCAGCGCAATCTGTCGGCAAATACGATTGTGTATCAATGCAGAAAGCTATTAGTAACTCAGAATCAAGGCCTTATGCCCATCGTATCTCTATATTTTCTGAAACTCGAAGAGACATGTTATAAAATGTATAAAATATTCAGTTGTTCCTATAGCATCAACAAGAAAAATTGCTTATATCAAAAACATATGTACGAAGTAGTTAAAGTGTTGTCTTATATATTGCTTATTAATTTACAAAGTATCTGTAGGTATGTTACAATGTAGAGTGTCTCCGCTGGATTTCTAGCACCATCTGTTTTATTAAGGTAGACACTAAACTGGTTTTCAAATTTTTGATATTGATCGGATAGGAGAAGTTTATATATCTTATAAGGCGAGAAACTGATATGTTAATGGGAGTCAGCAAATGGGAAGATAGTATTTAATAGTTCGATAACCGGTTTCCTCTGGTATTTTTTAATAATTATATTGCACTAACTAGCTACATATATATATATATATATATATATATATATAAATTTATATATATATATATATATATATATTTAAACTTAAATAATAACTCAGGGTTAACAGATTTCTTGTTTCTGGTTATATTTTTTTTCTGATCAAATATTTACAATGATCTTTCCGTTTAAGTTATAATTATTATAATGATCATCATTATTATTCTTATTATGAGAAGAATATTTACGAAAAATATTGATAATTAACTCATTTTTAGTGTTAAGTTCTCCTTGTTTTATTGGTTTATTTCGACAGAACAAATCAGTTTTTAATCAAATGTGTAGTAAGTGGAATATTTTACCAATTTCGGACAGAGATCAATGTTCTTCAGACTGTTACACAAACTATCGTGAAGGTTAATCTCCTATCCTCTAATGTTGTTTTCGAAGAGAACTTTCAGGCGGATGGTAAACTATTATCAATTATTATAGCAATAAGAATAACCCTCTTGTAAAATTGAACATTTCAATACTTCAGACAGATTGCAAATTAATTCACGTAGTTTGTCTTGGATTCAAGATTTATCCGACCAGTGTTGTAAATTCAAAATCTCATAAGACGGGAAATATCCTTTTACTACTCTGTGGAGCTTAAGGTGTGTAAGAAACCATAGACATCCTCTGGATGCCGACGAGGCACAAAAATCCCAGCACAGCTGATTTTTTTTTGGTACCAGTGTCATTCTCGTCGCCAATTCAATACAATCACAAGGACCGTGATCTTTATGGTTACCCATCCCTGTGCGCATCAGCTTGTGGAAGCGAGTTGTTTTTCCCCTACACCGACCACAGACACCTATCAGGGCAGTCTCGACTAGACGGACCACTTTGTCTCCATTAGGCTAAGCAGTCGACGCCCAACTGTTCCCCCTTTCATACACAAAATGTTTACAACCCGAGTTGGCCACAGCGGTTTGGCGGTCCCCCGGAACACCCAAAACACCGGTATTTTGGGTAATTATGCATTCACTCTTCTTGAACAGATTCCTTATATGATTATCTATCAAATGAAATAACTATTCAGCTTCGCTTTTAAATTTAAGCAGGTGTTTCGTCATAATACTAAATATACCGGTGTTTTGGGTGTTTCGGGGGACCCTTTATACGGGCATCTAGCACCAATGCATGAGGTGTACATTTTAGTGTTGAAAAGAGGCATTCGCGCTTGCGCTGTAATGAAGTTGCTGCTTGAAAACGGCTCCAAAATATTCTTGAGCGTTACCCATTTAGGAAGGTGGATAAAAACCCGCTATCAACCCGTAATGAATGCGCATTGGAGCGTTTACAGGGCAATCAATCCATAGCGTTTTCACACCGTTTTGTCCAAATTTTGAATCGAATTCTATTTTAAGCTTGAGTGTAGTTGACTATGAGGTCATAGATATGTGACCAAACTTACTTAATTAGTCTTGAGTTGATTTGGGGAATATAAGGTAGGCAGGGTTGTGCACTGAAGAAAACTACCCAAACTGATAGGCATGCCAGGGATGCCTGTACAAGTGCGGAGGGGATTCATGATTCACGATTCATTTTACCATATATTTACAATTTACAATATATTAACAATCATCTGAGAGGCATTGCCTGGAACTAGTTGAAAATTGAAACACTGTACAAGTTAACTTGAGGATTAAATCGCCTTTAGAAATAAAAGGAAAACTAAAAAAAGGTTTTCATGTAGAAAATAACTGAAATTGACATCTCCCGACCAGAAAACCTTAACCATACAACTTCATTTTATTCATTCTTCTGGCGCAACAAAAATTTTATTTTTTTTTGTCATACTCAATATGTAATCAATATATCCGCTGTTTTCATGCAACCTTCGTGACCTGGTGCTAAGTGCCTGGGACCTTATGATGACAATACGGTGTACGAGTGTAATAAATTTAAACCGGTGACTAAATCTGTTAAACGACTAAACGAAAAAAAATAAAAATAATACGAACGAGTATCTTCGGTGAATAGAAGGCTATACAAGACAATAAAGTAGAAAAGAAGGAGATTTACAAATTCACTAAAACAGTTTTCCTAAAACTTGCAATGATAAGGCTAGATGAAGCAGGTTGATATAAAATGCTATTTTGTGTACCACCTGTGATAAATATGATTACTTGCTAAAAGCTATGCTTTAAAATAACTTTTAAAAGTATTACACTTTTAAACATAGGAGAAACTGTCATATATTCTTATTGCTAATCGGTGAATTGACTGCATACATTAAACTGTTCAGCAAAAGTAGCACAAAAACTGTAAACAAGTCATCGTTGAAACTACAGGTACATTGAAAAGATCTTTGTGGCAAAGAAAATCAATCTGATCAAATGGATAAAGGTAGAAAAGTGGGATTCCCAACATATGTTTAATGTATAAAATATCATAACGCCTTAACATTATCGGATAATTACAGAATAAAGGTGAAGGGGGATTTTAAAGCAATCTGGTCAAATGAATAAAGATAGAAAAAGAAGGATTACCAGCAGATGTTTAATGTATCCTATATTATATCGGAAATAAAGGTGAAGGTTTTTAATGCATGAGAAGAGAATATTATACATACGGGTGCCATCTGCTTTCCATTGGTCCTGTTTTTTTTCTGGCATTAATTCATTGACATAATATTGTTGGAGTTATAACAGGAATAATATATACCTTTATTTGTAAGAGCAAACATCGAGTTAATACAACCTGTTAAAACAAATTAAAAATAACAAGCACAGAGCTGCTTAATGTTGCTCTTTACAGTGATATGTTTAACTGAACAATCTTATTTGAATTTTCCTGACCAGGTGAATATAAATAAGTCATTCTGAATGTGCTTTTATCAGACTTTACATTATACTTTTCGAACGTACTTTGCTTAACATTACTTCGTCATGCAGTAAATTCTGGCCCGTGTGTCGAATAAGGGATATCCTAATCAAAATACAAGTGGAACTAAATCCACTGGAAAAAAGATGGATAAACCGACAAACAGAGACAGATATGGAGTCGAGGTACCGGCAGGAGGATAAAGCTCTGTCAAGTTCAAACTGATAGAATGAACCGATGATCCAGTTTATCTAGTCTGTTCGGCCATTTTGCCGTCTAATAGTCAAACCTATCTCTGACACAGTCGCAGTCTCCTCATGACTCTCAGGACAACATCGATAATCACGGGTGGTCTGATCTATTTGTAACTTTTATATTGGGGCGTTTGTCTGTCTTCATGTGCTGAGCTGACTATAATTGGGTGTAATCGCTCGTGCTATTCTGAAGGCCTTTTTATAATAACAGGAAAGTAATGATAAACTCTGAATATATAACGCAGTTGTCTAGAGCTTATTTTCTTGCTTCTCTTTACCAGAAAGATAAACAGACATCCTCTCTGAAAAATGATTAGAAATGATATCAAGACGGGCATAAACATTCCAAGGTCTGCAGTCCTTCTAATAAATCATGGCCATTTGTCCATCCATTTGTTTTAATTTTCGGTTGTCATATAATTTGCGTTTAGCCCTTCGATGTAGTCTTTTTTCGGCGTTATCTAAAGGAGAACCTTTAGCTTTCCCAAAAATTGACAGATAATGTGCTTGAGTTTAAAAACTGGGAGAAAATGTTTCACATCATAACATATTGTAACGTGCAACCGAGTTCACAAACAAAAGAAAAGCTCTGCTGGTTTTCTACTAGGTCTTTACTCGTCAAAGGTCAAACATACACTACTGGGTGAGGACCAAACCCCTTCATACATTGATATATCACACATAAACGCCCCCCCTCATAAATCAAGTTAGCAACAAGCCTGTTAGCCTCTGGGTAAACCTAGCCAGCCTACAGGCACCAGGACATGCAAGCAGCTGATCCCAGTCCCTTTACCACATGACTGTTCACAGTTGTAGGACTGAACTTGTGTGAGAAATGTCAACCAAAATGTTTTATTTATCTATACATAACCAAGCTCAACTGTTCCTTTGTCCATTAGAAATAATATAATATAATCTTATCTAACTATAAACAAACATTTCGTGAACTCTATAATACAATTGTGTAGGATAAAAACAAAGATCGCGGAAAAGTGGAATTGAACAATTACACATAAAAAAAAATGCACCTCGTGTGTTTTTGTTTTGAGATGGTAAATGTTCAGTGCTAAATACCAAAGATCACATTTACAATATTATGGCGTCTTTCTATTCACCTCCAGAAGTCACATATGTACGTATGTTCTCAACTCTTTACGCATCTCAACAGCGCCATTGAGGCCGGTTTCTCAGCACTCTCTAGCGAGTTTATCAGTCAGATAACCCTTTCTCCAAATTAACTCAAAGCAATACTCATACCCTTTAACCAAGTATGCTTATTGCTCCTGTGGGCTGTCTTTTGGGTTAAGCGAACATTGACTCACTGAAGATGTTTTTTGCTTTATCGAGCAGCTACAGGTTGTTGTTGTCAAGACCTCAGCCCTGTGCGCTCCTTAAGCATAATTTTGAGAGCCAACAGACGTGATTACACCGAGCCAAGCAGAAAGCCGTGAGAGACCGCCACAGTTTTTCCTTCACCGATGACTTTACAGAAAGCCACAGCACCCACAGCCACAAAGGCAAAAGCAGCATACATTCCTTTCACCGATCCCAGCAGCGAAGACCCAGCCATGCCAAACGAGAGCCGAACTGGATCTGCGAAACGAGAGAGCTTCGAGAGCAGTGCCATTTTATACTTGCAGTTTCGGCCTTTTAGATAGTACTAGACAGTATCAACACTACAAAGTCTGTACCTGCACAGAATAAACATAATATTTAACGCTGAAGGCCAAATAGGAACATAGGTCGGAAGCTATATAGTCTTAATCGAGCCATCAGGTGAAACGCACGCGTTGTCAAGGAAACTGTCGATTGACAAACCTGGAATGTGATTGGTTGAAAAATCACGCAGGCGGATATATTAAAGGGGAGCACAGGAGGAGCAATTTCTATTCGTAATTTAGAGTATGGAGACCTCCTACCCCCCCCCCCCCCCCGAGCACATTGATCCTTGTTACGGTGTATGACACTTTAAACTAACAAGTACTACACACGCTTTCCTTAAAAGTCTAGTATGTAAAACCTTAACGATATTTTATTATAAAAAGTCTTTATAAAATACCATTTTGTCGTTGGAACTTTGTTATCATATCATATTATCGACCATTTGTCTATTTTATTCATTTCTAAAATACTGCTGTTCTTTGATATTTGAGGGAATATGCGACACTGTGGCACATTTCTCTTAATCTTAATCCCCTTTTATGTTTTAATATTACAGTTAGAGCCTATATATAATAAAAAAATAAATTACCAGCCGTTGGGGGGGGGGGGCATGTCCCATATGTCACCTATAAATTGCACCGATTGGGAGCCCCTCTTGGTGCCTAAACCTGACATATAACTGTAGATGATGCGTCCGATAAACCTGACATATAACTGTAGATGATGCGTCCGAAACAAGCGGAGTGAGAAGATGAGCTTAACTAAACCGCTGCTTATGCAGCGTAGCTTAAATATCACAGTCATTTTATTGTTACCAGTCAACAATAAAGGTTGTAACGGTAGATATTTATCTCTTTATGTTATCCGAACAAACACCTTGTTTAACATGCTCATACGTGAGGTAAAATTAAAATTGAATATACAAGCCAGAGCAGAAAAAATAATTAAAAACATCGGATATATGTTAAAGAATCATGGCATGTTCCATTATTTCGAAATGCGAGAAGATTACTATGACCTAATACTGAAGCAGAAAAGCAGGGGATTTTATGGTCAAGTCCCGTTGTAAACCTTTATCCCTCTGCGGTCACAATAGTATCTAATTAGACGACCATATGTTGGAAAGGTTGCATTTCCGACAGAGGTATAATTGCTCCAGGCCGGGAAAGGTCGTTTATTATACAGTGGAATAATTCATGTGGCATTTAGACTCGGTATTGAAAATGAGCACTATTATGTTTCAGGTCTTTCTGCAAGCCTCTCTGTCAATACCGAAATTATTAAATTATGAGGTAAACATTGGATACATTAGCTCGAGGTAAGTGCAAGTTTCTAAAGAGGAATATGGAGTATTAAAGCAATGTATTTGAAATTAAAAGCATTATTTCCGGGTAACTTACAATAGCTCAATTTATGCTCACCTGAATAGGCAAATCGATCATTCGGAATTAGAGACACGATTTCTCTCTGGTTACACTTTTCTTCATGGAAAGGTAATTACCAAAAGCCCACTTTATACTTTAAAAAAGGGTAGAATTTTCTGTGTGATTGTGCGATAAACTTCAATCAGGAACAAAGGTATTTTATAGATCACACTCCATAGATACTCTTATTTCCTTTTATATCTGTGTTCCTTTTTCTCTGAGTTGCTTCTATTCAGCACAATCTAGATATATAGGTTAATTTTGTTTGCTCGCTGAATTGCTTGTTTGTAGAATAATGTACCTTCTATTGACTACACATATGGCCTTAAGCCATCGGGAAGAAAATCAATACAGTATATACACTAATATCGTAAACGCTGTAAATTTCCCTGAAGGATGGAAAATCAACATCAAACCAACTAAAGAGATATCATTCCTGAAGTTACATTTGTTTTGATTCGTTCTTTATAACTGTATTTTGAATATTTTTTTAAAATATATTTATGATGTAACTTAAGGGTCGGGCTTGTAAATCGCTTGGCTTAACGCTCAATTTATGTCGACTTGACAGAGCAATTGTTATTCAGATTAGATTTTAGTGTTCTTCCATTACTTCACAAAGCTGTACATTATTTACTTATATTAATAAAAATGTTATATTTTCTTATATTAACCAAGCGCAATTGTTCCTTTGTTCTTTTTAAATCCTAACATACTTTTATACAAACATCTCTTGCACGATCGTACAATGGTGTAAAATAAAACACAGGCCATGGAAAACTCCATGGTTAAAGTAAACATTTACACATAAGAAAAAAGTGCACCTAGTCTCAAGACGGTTAATGTACAGTATCATATACCAATGATCTGATTTCGATCAAAATGGCGTCCGCGGGATCTTTTCGCCACCTCTAGCAGTCATATTTGTTCTTATATTTTCGACACTCTCTAGAGCTATTGAACCTGGTTTATCTGTCAGATTACCATCACTCGTAACAATACTTATATCCTAACCCTGGTAACCAAGTATTTTTTTTTGCTCCCTGAGGTGTCGTCTGGTTAAAGCGAGCCATGACTGGTCTTAAGGCACTGGTGATGAATATGATAGAACGGATGCAGTTTTAGAAGAAAAAATAAAGGTAAGATGAATGAATAATACACAACACATTTTTTAACACACATCCCAAAAATACTACAAACTATCTTCAAATGTTCCTTTTACATCGTTTTCTTCCTTGGACATTTCAGAAAGGTAAAAAGTAATTTTTTTTGCGAGAAGAAACCGCGGGGTCAGCTTCGTCATGATATACAAACGCACTTGAAAACGACGACATATCCGTTGAAAATGACGACGTGTAATTCCGAAGCTACCTATCCTGTTTTCACAAAAGGTTATGGAAAAAAAATGTTCAGGGTAAACTGTCACGACAAATATTCAGATATAAGGTTTACTATCGATATGAACTAAATAAGATGAAAAAAACAAGCACGTGATTGGTACCGCAAATATCATGGAACTAGAGAAGGTTTCTCTAATATCCTCAATATTCCTTTCTATTTATTCTCTTATCTGATACAGTCCAGCTGTAAACACAGGAGGTAATGAAACTATTTAAATTTAAAAACTCCGCCAATATACCTTTACCATTGGCTTACCCTTACGGTGAAACAAACATTATTCATATTTATTTTAATAAAACTCAATATTTAATCAATATGTACCCGCCCTGTCCAGGTGCTCAGTGCCCGAGACCTTATGATGACAATACGGTGTATGAGTGAAATAAATTAAAATCGGTAACTAAATCTATGGAACTACTAAACAGAAAAATAGATTTAAAAAATCAAATATATCAAATAACATTTAAATAAGTACAATAAAACGAGTATCGTTGATGATGGGGGGGGGGGGGTAACAAAATATTTAAGAAAAAACTAACAATGATACAGTTGGATGAAGCACATGGATTTTAAATCTATGCTGTGTAGAACCTGTGACTAATATGATTAATTTCTTAAAGCTATGCTTTAAAATAACATTTAAAAGTATTTTTTAAACAGAGGAGAATCAGTCCTATATTCTAATTGCTAAGCCATGAATTGACTGCTTACATTAAATTGTCAAGCAAAAATAGCAAAAAATGTATGCATATCATCGTAGAAACTACAGGTACAATGAAAAGTTCTTAGTGACAAATTTTATAGGAAAATTAAAGAATAAAGGTGAAGGATTTTAATGTATGAGAGGAGAATATTAAACGTATGGGAGCCAACTGCTTCCACTGGTAGTGTATTGTGCTGGCATTAATTGATTGACAAAATTTAATAATTGTTTTTTAACCAACATTTATCATGGTTATAACAGGATTAATATATACCGTTAACAGAGCAAACATCAAGCGAATACAACCTGTAATTACAATTCAAAATAACAAACAAAGAACTGCTACATGTAGCTCTGCACATTGACATGTTTTGAATACTGAATATTTTTTTTTTTAATTTTGCTGGACAGTCGTACACTGATTTGACATTCTGAATTTGCCTTTATCAGACATTATACTTTGCGAACGTACTTTGCTTAACATTGCTTTATCATACAGTAAATTCTGGCCCGTGTGTCGTATGAGAGATATCCGTATCACAGTTCAAATGAAACTAAATCTGCTGGAAAAGAGATAGATAGACCGACAAACTAGGAAAGATATGGAGTCAAATAACGGGCAGGAAGATAAAGGTTGTTTCCATAGGTCTGTGAAGTCTATACTGATAGAAAGAACTGATGATTAAGTTTATCTACTCTGAAAGGTTCTTTTGCCGTCAAATAGTTAAACCTATCTCTAACACAGTCGCAGTCTCCTCAGGACCTTCCGGACTACATAAACACATTGATATTCACTGATCGTCTGATATATTTGTAACTTTTATATTACGGCGTTTGTCTGTCTGCAAGTGCTGAGCTGACTATTATTGGGCGTAATCGCTCATGCTATTCTGAAGGCCTTTTTATATTGGCAAGAAACTAAAGATACACTCTGAATATATAACACGATTGTCTGGAGCTTATTTTCTTGCTGCTGTTTACCGGACAGAAAAACATCCAATCTGGAACAATGAATGGAAATGCTATCACGACGGGCATAAACATTCCAAGGTCTGCAGTCCTTCTAATAAAACATGGCAATTTGTCCATTCATTTGTTTTAATTTTCGGTTGTCATGTATTTTTAAACAAGGCTGTTTAGCCTTTTAATAATTTGCGTTTAGCTTTTCGATGTATCCATTTTTGGCGATATCTAAAGGGGAACATTGAGCTTTCTCAAAAAATGTCAGAGCATATAATAGAGTTATACAAGTGGCACAATTTTTTTTTTTCTCAACACAGCTTATTTCTTACCTATTTCCGGAAATCGTGAGCATTGGAGCCGATGCATCGTCCCTTTACCACTTGACTGTTCACAGTTGTAGGACAAACTTTTGCGGAAAAAGTCATCCAAAATGTTGTATTTGTCTTATTCTCTCATTATCTTATTAGCTCAACTGTTCCTTTGTCCATTTGAAATCTTATGTAATATAACTGCAAACACTTCGTGAACTTTAGTACAGTTGTGTAGTATAGAAACAAGGGCTGCGGGAAAGTCAATGTTCAAATTGAATATTACATATTAAAAAACAAAACCCATGCCCCTCGCGTGTCTTGATTTTAAGACGGTTAATATACAGTGCCATATACAAAGATCACTTTAACAATGTTTCTCGTCACCTCCAGAGGTAACATATGTACGTATGTTATCAGCTCTTTAGATGAAACTGTATTCTCCTCTTGAGAGCGACGTGCTCAACAACCCCGCTGTCAGTTCCCATTTTTACTCCATAGAACTTTGGAGCACAGTTCTAACATGAGAAATAGCAATAACGGGAGACCACAAGTGGTCAAATTTAAGCAGAGTTGATTTTTGCGGACTTCAGTAACACATTCTTCGCCGCTTTGTCAGAGTTACAAATAAATAATAAAATATAATAATAATAATAATAATAATAATAATTAAAAAAATTAAAAATAAATATTTTACAGGGAGAAAAACCTTCAGCTTGAACTGCCATTTAAGAATATAATATCAACGTTTGGGTGGCAGGCTGCCGCTTGATTTCCAGCTGATATCTGAACCTGTTGCCTGTGTCTTCAGATAACAGACATATGCTAAGTTGTCCTTCCCCTTTCCGGGTCAACTCATTTCAGAATGGGGATTCGTACATCAAATTGAGAAACAAAACACATTCTCATTTGGTTTAAAAAGATATTATTTTCTCATTGTTGTTCTATTATCGTCATTGTCAAAATATAGTGAAATCCAATTTCAGTGTTACCAGAGATGAATAACTTGCTTTGACTAAAGGAATGTATAATTTCAGGATTAATAATCGTTGAAACCTGGTAATATATCGTGTTCAGAAATTCATATCAACTGTATAACTCGCCACAGGAAATAAGAATATCGTAAATATGTATTTCGCAATACACGTATTATTAGTGCCTTTCCGTAATTACTGTATTTTTTTATGATTTTTCTAAAATATCATGGTTTTATCTTCAGTTAGTGGAATAGACGTAATACTGATTTAGTCGACATTGCAGTACAGTGATTATTAATGTACGCAGAATATCATTCTGCCTTGTAAGATTTCACAGCTTTCAGGGACCATATATAACAAATGCCAAATGTTTCCTTTTTCTTTACACATGGTATATGAGTACCCTGTTGATCTGCAGAATGGATTGTCAGGGCAAGAGGAGCATTTTGAGGTTATGATCGAGACCGCACCATTTTATACCTGGACGATTCACATGTGTTTTAGGAAACAGTAAAGTCGTGATGCTTCCATGACTACCGGCGTGTTAGCTGGCGTAATGATTTGCTTTCTCGTCCAAATGTCTCCTTAACAAGTGTTTAGTAAAAGTTGAAGCGCCATTTTTAATATTCTTCTGTGCAGCTGGCCTAAGCTCAAAACAAGAGAAATTATTAAACAAACATTCGGAATTGTTTCACCTGTCAACATGGACCAAGGACTCCCAACCATGCGAAAAATAAATTATAAAATCAATATCGCAATTATTTGAACTCCAGTCACCTGATGAGCCGATGAGGCGAAACCGGCGGTAGTAATTCAGATTCATCACATACCTTAGCATATATATATATATATATATATATATATATATATATAGTGTATATATATATATATATAAATATATATATATATATATATATTGGCCTGTGTCTCTTAACTATGCTTGTCACGCAGATTAGATTATGATAAACAAGGCCATTTCACAATAACGTGCGGTGAGCTTGAAGTGATGGATGGGTAGTCCCTTAAACATCCAAAACGAAAGGCTTGGTTTCAAGAACATTTTCGAAATACCGAAGCAAGAAAACCCTTTTTTAACACCTTGAAACGGTTAACACTTTGTAAACTTTTTAAACAAGGATGACAACGACTGTCAAGGGATGAATGAAACTATCATTTTGAGACCTTTATCATCATTTAATATTTTTTAACTTCTTCTAAATATACTCTTTTAGACTAACTTTTACAATAAGAGTATCCCTCACTTGTAGGAGGATCATGGTCTGGATAGCCATGGATAGAATGTACAGCTAACTGTGAGTCCGTAAAAGTGTTTATTTATTTCAAAACTTAAGACATTTGTCAGGTAAGCCTTAACCTGGAAAAGTCTAGCATTTGTTAGTTTAAATATTTCTGTTTAAAGTTATATTTTGGTTATATTTTGTATAAAACATCTTTTCTTGTTTTATGATGTTATCATTTACTTATGAATGATCTACAGGGGATTTATGGGCTGTCTCTGCTTCGCCATCAGGACTTATCTCAACTCTCAGCTTTACCTCTACGTATAAAACCAAGTGGAGTCAATTAATCTTCATATTGACTTTTATATAAATCTATTAATCTTGAAATATTGCAGTATATATTTATATATATATATATAAATATGAGTGTGTGACCCATTGCAAATATATTACAGCTAAGTACAGGATTTATAAAAAATCAAAGGTTTATGTTTTTCAGAAAAGAAAGATTACTTCTTAACCCAGCTCAGATATGTAACATTTCAAAGTGAACCAAAGTCTATAATTCTTATTATTAATATATTTCGACTCCATCAGCGAGCACATGGCTGCACTATTGAATAGAGGCGAAGTGGCCATTTTGGATACGTTCATAGCAGGCGCTGGTCATCCATGATAACATGAAACATTAGCGTTTAAAATCAGTGGTAAATGTTTGTTTGGTTCGGTTCAGCTTCTATTCAAAGCGAGTTAAATCAATATCAATATTAATAAGATTAATAATAAGAATTACAAGGAGAAAAAATAATAAGAACAAATAATAATTATTTTACTAACCATAATCATAATAATATTATTTAATATAGATTGAAAAGATCTAACACTGTTTAGTTTCGTTCCAACTATAAAATCTCTATTGTCCCGTGCAACTTTGTGCAAGATAAAATACTTGTTTTCTTTAAATAGTTAACTGATCACAAACAGTGATACAGAGATACAATTAGAAAAAAAAGATATAATAACCATATATATATACAAGTTGAAATATCAAAGTCATCTTTTCAGATTAAAAGCACTTTTAAAGAGAAAGATCTTAATTTTGACTTTAATTTTACAGACGCAAGAATATCCCTAACACATGTAATCAGATCAGTTCCTGATCTCAGTGAGCCAATGGATTGGTATTTCAATGATTTCTTTTTAAAATTTTATTTTTTTTTATTTCATCGTTTTCTAATTTTGAATCTAGGTTTATACATCTGCAGAGTTCCATTTCGATATCGGACTACGTGAAAGACGATTGCACTTGCTTCTTATCAAATTGTTTTGTCACCCTGGCCCGGTGTATATACCACCTGCGTTGTGTAAACAACTTCCATTGCTGGGTCATAACACCGAGGGTCCTCAAAAGACAAACTCGTTTGTGAGTGACAGCCGGCTGTGGGGCACAGTCTTCCCATAGAGCCTGCAGAGCGCTGGCCTTGGGATCTGCACTCACGATCGCCAAGTTTTGATTATTGTACTCTACCTCGTCAACACCAAAGTCTGCTAATTTAATAATTATATCACAGATAAATAGATACCTAACGTCTCTAAAAAAGGGAATTGATCCATATATAAGACAGATATTCAATTTCTAGACCTGTTATCAGGCTGAATTATATTGTTGCTTGAGTATTTATTTTTATTTCTACTTCAGGTTTGTTCTATTTCATGGATAGGCTTATTCGCAATAGTATTACTTATATTTTGGAGTTTCACGTTGGATGTACAATATTTACTTTACTATTCAAAAATGAGGCATTAATTGTGAAAGATTTATGAGAGAGGGTTATTCGCCTCAAAATGTGGCTTCAACTGAAAATTATAGACAATGTTTACATTAAGTCTTGTTTTTTTCACGAGTAACTGCTTGATACAGAAAGAAAAATAAAACAGGAAAGAATCTGTATGGCAATACCGTATACAAACATATTACACCATTCTAACGTAGCTCTCAAAATATGTGTAAACACAGAAGGAACATTCAAATATTTTGCTATTAATAAGAAAAAATAATAGTCTTCGCATGAGTAAACAATATTCTCTGTCTATGCTGATGAAAAGAATACCGCAGTGTACACAACCTTATCTAGTTAAATATAACAAAAGAACATGGACACAACCGCTATTTTCTCAATTAAGGATTTAAAAGGGCCTTTTCCGAAATCTGACATCTGTTAACTGTTGAAAAGCATTTGAAAAGTTTTTAGTTATAGGCCAGGAAACGCCGATGATACCTGACATGGGCTGTTTGTTTTGCGTAAAACTTCGTCTTTATAGCATGCGGGCGGCAAAAATAATCCAAACACATTTAACAGCGACATCTGGCGGTAATTCAGCAGAACCAGAGTTTTCCAAAGGCACAAATTTCGCACATAAGCAATCAACAATTTTTTTTTCTATTTGTCAACATGTCCGCATGTACTGCGCATTACTAACACCTTGTAGGTAAACAAGGTCAAACACCTTCATCACAGAGGCGTTATAATAGTCTTTCTCCAGAAGAATTACCTACAGTCCATTACTATATGCAGTGAGTAAGCAGTAAATCACACATACATTCGAAGAGGATAATAGCGGACTTTATGAAAAGGTCCATGCATTGAGAAAATTGAATCGTGAAACAGAAATTTTAAGTAGACAAAGTAGATGTGTGAGGAGCCCAGGTAATGTATATAACCAGGACAAGTCATTGTTTAATTTATTTGCATAACCAGAGTTATAGAGGTAAAGTATCTTACACAATTAAAACGTAAAAGAGGGGTTGCTTTGGAGGGGTTGCTTTGGCAAAGCCAGTTATCTTTATATAATACACGTCCGATATTGGAGCAAGCACCCTCTAAAGGAAAAACTTTAGGGTGTTTTAGATTCATCTACAGATTAAAGGACTAATCCTGAAGAGCCACCCTAAAACGCTTTAAAATTACATCAAAATCCTTTAAAGAAGACAAATCACGTTAGATGAAGATTTACTAACATACGAAACTGTCACGAAACGTTTGAAATCTAAGTAACAATCCCTTCGCCCAACCTCTTTGGGCCCCAGGTGCTCTACTGGCCAATTAATGCACGAGTGGGGTTTGTCTGTGCGTCGGACATAAGTAATCTGTTGTTTACACATATAGCAGCACCTCGGGATCAGCTATATCATGACTCATTCAAAGCGCTTGAAAACGAAGAAATATCCGTTGAAAACGACTAATGAGTTTACCAAATCCACTTATCCTGTTGCCACACCAGGTTATGAAAATAGTGTTCAGGTCGAATTGTAATGACTAATATTTCAGGTAAAAGGTTAACTAGAGGATTTGAACTAAAAAGATGAAAAAACACGCACGTGATGGGTACAACTGATTTTTTTTGCAACTAGAGAATGTTTCTCTAATATTGATTAACCTTTATAATAAAACTGCAAAAACAGAAAAACGAACAAACAGACCGGGTGGGAGAGCAATACATTTCTTACTGAAGCTCAGTTTTCATTAGAAAATTGAAGGACTTTACCGTGCAACTTTTTTTGTTTGATACAACCGCACTCATTCTGAACTTGTTTCTTCACCCATTCATCATTTCATATATTAACTCCGACATGACGCCCATAAAACCTATAATGATTAATATGGGTTCAATGTGTAGATCTTACCCGTCCTATAAACGTGCACTTATCCTTAACGCCTTTCTTCTCCCGTTACCCACTTAATCTATTCAGCTGGAAATGACGACCACCAAAGCTAAAATAATTACGTCAATAGATCTACAAAAGACTAAATTCCGCATCCCCACCTGAAGCGAATTCCGATTATTACTTTACTGTGCAAATCCACGTGGAAATGGCTGGATAATATGAATGAACGGTAAAGTCAATGTTAACCTCAGTATAGTTGGAGCAAGTATATCCCTATGGGAAATTCAACAGCCGTTCTCAATATATGGTCGTTTATCTACTTAGACAGATACGATTGCGGGAACAGACCCGAGGAATGATTACCACGTGATTCGAAAGTTAAATGGCATGCAATCCCTCCGACTTTAGACATACAGTGGCCTATGCAAATAGGTGTCTGTTAACTAAAGATTTTCCCTTGAAGCTAAAACAGTCCTGAAAACGCCGATCCATCCCACCGCACACAACCTATTCGCTTTGTTTATAGTCACGTGTTTATTACAGGTGGGGCCACTAAAATAATACAAAAACATTCAAGAAATCTGGATGAAAGCCAGACGATCCATCGTATTGCAAAGGACGTTTGGCAAGTAGTGGCTTCCAACTTCAACAGATACTGAAAAAAATACCGGTTTCATACTTTTGTGCGTGTCAACTTTGGCGAATTTGCCGTGTTTACAAACAGTTGTAAGGTAAACAAACCTATACCTCCATGAAAGAACCGTTATATGAAATTTACTCTCCAGTAATTATCTAGAGTTCAGAAATTTGGACGGAGGGTAAGCCAGAATCACATAAATTCTACAATGAAGGTTAATGAATGGATGTCTTCAGGACAGATTTTAACACACTACAAATTAGTTTGAAGCATTCAAAATGCGCATGCAAGATTATAGGATAAGTCCAACCTGGTGGTTTATATGTTTGTCAAAATAAAATATAGAATTAAATTGTACGGGGATAAAATTAGAAGAATGAATAGAGGAACAGGATCTCTGACGGCCTTTAAGTAAGTTTTTTTTTTTCATAATCCTGAAATTATTGTGATCATTTTCCTTGGAGGATAAATAAGGACATTTTTAAAGTAAAGTATATAAATTAATATATATATATATATATATATATATATATATATATATATATATATATATATATATATATACAACACGATACAACTTCAACAACAATGATCTCTTGTTAATATATTATAACTACACTGCTTGATATATCGTTAAATTTAATAATGTTTAATAATCATTTTTGTTGTCCTTTTTAAGTTTAAATTTCTTGATAATCTGTGTTTTTGTTAGCACGCGTTTGCCTGGGCTTAAGCCTAACACAAGGTTCGTTTTTGTGCACTTGCAGTGTCCCTGATCGTGGATCCCTTTATACTGAAATCCTTAATTCAGTAATCAAAAGTCGTGTCCGTATTCATATTTTGGTTTGGCTAAATATGTAATGCTATGTATCGATAGAGCATGCCTCTTCTATTATACTTGATACATACCTGCGGAACCTTGTAATATGGATTTTTTTTTCATCTGCATGATGAGGTTAATTGTACAAATTATGTTTTAAATGTTTATTTAAATGTAACACATGTAGTGTTCTAATGCCAGTCATGTTAATCTGATAACCAAAGATAAGTCTGAATAATGAAGATACATATAAATTGCCCCTCTATCTATGTACGCTCTATTTTAAATATAAATCTAGAAAATAAAAGGAATTTTGAGAAAGAGAAACTATAAATCTTTATTAATGCTACATAATAAGGCATAATAAGCCTCCCCTCTTATAAAATATGGTACTCGTCATGAGAAAATAAGATTGGAAGCTCGATTGACTAATTTATCAAATTGCAGGCCTGGTTTTTATAATGTTCGTCTTATATTTTCGTTTCCATCCATTATATAGGAGACGTTGACAATTTCTCGGCGTTGATTAACAGCTAGAATATAAACTCGAGACTTACATGTGAAATTTATTAATTAAATATAATAATCCCCTGAGCATTATATAAGAACTTTCAAGCGATCGCCCATCCGATCGCACAGAGGCTATCCCATTGTTATATATCATACACGTAATTATAACATATGGGGGGGCGGAAAAATATTCAAAACAGAGTTTTGCAATGTTACTAGAGACCTTTCAGCTTCCGCACATACGCAACCTACCACCTTAGGTTACATGGTATTTCTAATTGTTAACATTGGCGCACGTACCTTGTTTACCAAGAAAGAGTTTGTAGATATTCAAGCTGATCTATTCGTCACGGGGTCTTTTTTTTTCATTTTTTTGTGGAGGTCACCGCCTCCATTTCTTAGTGCTAACGTTACTACGTATATGTACATCTGCAGAAATCCGTTCCAGTTTCAGACTAAGTATCACAGACCAGTGTCACACGCTTCCTCTCATTTTATATCCTGGCGTCAACCAGGTCCGGTGACTACTGCACCTGCGGGCCCTTGGTGCGTAGTCGTCCCCATTGCTGGGTCATACCACCGAGGAACCCCAGAAAGGCGCACTCGTTTGTTAGTGAAATAAGGCCGTTGGGCCCGGCTTTCCCATTAAGCCAGCAGAGCGCTCACCCTGGGTGCGGGCCGACCGTGAAAAATCTCACCGCCTCGGCTGATATTCGAACTCACGATCTTCCGGCTTTGAGTCCTGTGCTCTACCCCTGAGCCACAGAATCCGTCACGGAGTCGTTATAAGCAATTTTCTTTACAGGAATTACCGCAGTTTGTTTTTAAGTACGTAGAGAATGTAAATTCTACAGAAAAGCCCGGTGCACAGCTTGCATTAAAAGTTCTCCTCTGATCAGTCTGGTGTAATGTGTCTTGAGAGTCAAACCTTGTCATAAACACTAAGTCGACTGATCCCCGCATGCCCGCAGGAGGCGTGACTTTACCAAACCCACGCAAATCAGGAACGTCAGACAGGATTGTCTACAGGAGTCTGGTTAATCCTGGAGAACACGGCCTGGGTATATGTGAGACACGTTGTCCAATCGGACAGTAAAACCACTAGAGAATTCTATCAGTAGGGAACGAATAAGTTTTAAATGAATCATGATTTCGAATGATTTCTCATTTCTTGATTTATGTGACTGTCTGCCTGATTCTCTCTGTCTCTCTCTCTTTCTCTCTCCATACAGTTACAGTTTATGTATTTATTTATTTATTACAACATCTTTCAGGGTAGCCTTTATCAGAATAAAATTCTGTTTACTGAAGGGCCCTGTTATACATAGATACATCACAATAAAATACAATATTCAAGAAGACCATAAACTAGAATTACATCATACAATCACAGAATTTTAAGCGAAAACGCGGTGGCGTAAACACAGCTTAAGTTAAGGTACAAATATATGTGGTCAAATTTCGTTATGAAAAGTATGCAACAGAGTTGCTAAATACATTAAACGAAGTTAAAATACAAATAAAGCACAATTGTGTACAATATAAATGAAATGTATATATAGAAGTCTACATAAGATGCGCATAAGTACGGTAATGTAAAATTAGATGACGCTCAAATATTAGTATTATTTAGCTGTATACAAGTAGAAAATGAAAGGTAATTTTTCTATCTTGGTATTATATGCAAGGAAATATGTGCGCTCTTTAGATTGTTGGCATTTTTTAGTTTTGTCGGAAGGCTATTCCATAGAACAATGCCTGCTTAAAAAGATGAGGTTTTTAGGATTTTTGTGCATGGTTTCGGAAGATTAACATGGGAATTTACTGATAAACGGGTCTTATACTGATGTACATCACGGGTAATAGTAAAGTTCTAAATAAGATAAGAAGGGGCGAGTTTATTGATACATTTATATGTCAATATCGATAAAAGATACATGTATCGTTGCTCTATGTTCATCCATCCATTGTCATTGGTAATTGCCAAGCTGCTGTGCGAGTAATCATAAATGCCTGAGATAATTCTGGCTGCTCGGCCCTGAAGCCGCTGAATTGGGAGACGAAATGTACGAGCACAATTTCCCCGAACAGTAAGGCCATAGTCAATATTTGGTTGAATGAACGCGTGATAATATGTATTTAAATATTTTTTGGGGATAATTTTGCTAATTCGGTGCAGTATAGTCCCACCTTCGAGTATAATTTCTTTATTACTACTTTTGTCTAATTCTTCCAGGAAAGATGGCGGTCAATTTTTATGCCCAAATGGCGAACATCATCAAAATTCACTGTATAACAATTTCCTACACTAATTGATAGGTTATCGTCAGACCTACGTTGTTTTGAGTGTATTAACATCGAAGCTGATTTTTCGGCATTTATTGAAAGCTTATTATTACGCATCGAGTTAACTACTTGGGATAGGCCAGTCTGAAATTTGTTTTGGGCAGTAATAAAGTTGGGGCCGTTTACATATATCGTGATATCATCGGCATAGAGATAGCATTTTGGCTCCAGGGACATTAGCAGGTAAGTCGTTCAGATATATTAAAAAAGAGTATTGTACCGAGGACGGTGCCTTGAGGGACACCTGTTGTTATAATTTTTACATCCGAAATACTATTTGCGAAGGTAACATATTGTTTGCAATCATTTAAATATGAACGACACCACTTTAGAGAGGTCTCATAAACTCCATATTGTTCTAATTTGTTCAAAAGAATACAGTGTGTTAGTGAATCAAAGCCCTTTTTCACATCGAGAAAACACGCGGCATTAAGATTGCCCTGAACAATAATAGAGAGCCAGTTGTCAACTAAATGATGAAGAGCAGTTTGGTTTAATTTACCCTTACCTTTATATATTTGGACTACTCTTTCGCATTTCCAGTCATGGGGAACTACTCCAGTAGTAAGAGACTGGTTAAAAATATGCGTAAGAGAAGGAGCGAGATGATCTGCGGGATCACAAAGCAAAATGCCAGACATGTTTAATAGGTCAAGGCGAGGTTTGCTTTTCCCGTGTTGCAGATGATTAATAACAGTAAAGCTATTAATTTGTGCAAAGTCATAAGTAGATTCAGAGGGATTAGTTATATGGAATTACTTTTGTGCCTCGTCGGTAGACGTATTGGATAATTTCTCTCCAATTGAGGAAAAATATACATTGAGTTCGTCGGCGGTGGAGCTTACAGAGTTTTGCTCGCAGCTATTTTTTGGTTAAATCACGTGTTTAAGAGTTTGCCACATTTGTTTGGAAGAGGTTGATGAGTTTATTTAATCATTTTAAATATTCCTTTTCTGAGTTCTTGTTACGCAGGTCACCCGATTACGTAGTTGAATTGCGAAATTGATTCCATAAGGCGGGACTGCCATTTTTATGGCAACTTTTAATTGTTGAATGTGTCCAGTCAACCATGGATTTTTACGGTCACGCTTAATACGAAAGGTTTTCAAAGGTGCATGCTCATTGCAGATGGTTGAAAATTCATTACGCCAGAGTTCCCAGGCTGAGCACACATCGGGTATATCACAAAGACAGCGAAATGTGACGGAAGCTTCAATGGCTTGTCTGAAAGCACTAGGGTCGTATCGATTTTACGATCTGATAGTGACAAATTTATCTTTATGTACATTATTTCTAACATGGTAATAAAGGTGTGTACAAATTATATAATGGTCACTTAGAGATTAAGGAATAACGCCAGATCTGGAATGTTTTAATATACAATTAGTAAAAATCAGATCGAACAAAGTAGAGGATGTAGGGGCTACGCGTGTTGGACATGATTTTAGTTGATGGAGGTTAAAGGATGATTCTATATTTAGTCGCTCAGAATTCAAAAGAGTATCCTGAGCGGAATAATCTATGTTAAAATCCCCTAAAATTAAGGTGTGGCGATGTTCCGACATAGCTAGTTCGATATTATTTATAAGTTTATATAGATAATTGTGGTCAGAAGAGGGTGGTCTATATACACGCAATTAATACATGCATGTTGTTCAAAATTATATCTACCAACATACATTCGGAGTCATTTTCAGACAATTTAGAGCAATACTCGGAACATAAATCATTTCTGACAAGTATGGCAACTCCTCCGCCATGCCTATTATTGTCTTTACGGTAGATATGGTAGCCTCTAATATTTAATTCAGAGTCAGAAATGGTTGAGTCTAATCCAGTTTTATTGAATATCGTATTTGTCAACTGAAAATATTCATTATATATAATTTTTGTAAATTATATAGAAATCTGCTTCCCACTACTGATACAATTAAGATATACCATACGACTCTATTCCGACAAAGTATTACTATCAATGCTCGGTACTGCTTGGCGAACAAGCGTAAGGTAGGTTCTGTCTGTTCTGCCAATTTAGACTATAATCACAACAATCACTGTTAACGTTACACTGTTAATGATTACGATTCGTGTCAATTCATGACTTTCGGCTTTGCCAAATATAAATTATTAATGTCCTCTCCAGAATTTATTAAATCCATTTAATGATATTCGATCGCGCAGTTTTTCAGATAGTGGTTACCATAGGCTATTTGTCTTTTTTCCTCCGATGAGAAGTCTTTGCTCAAAGGAAAGCTATCAACCGATGGTTATTCTCTTTGATCGGAATTTTTAGCGCCTGCGCAAGACCGGACGTTCCATCAC
The DNA here is from genome assembly GCA_026874595.1 of Sipunculus nudus. Lineage (NCBI taxonomy): Eukaryota > Metazoa > Annelida > Sipuncula > Golfingiida > Sipunculidae > Sipunculus > Sipunculus nudus. The sequence continues at coordinate 15,328,428 of CM049321.1, forward strand.
ACAAGCTTGCTATGGTAAATAGACGTACATGAACCGTGGTAACTCACACATAGAACCAAAATTACGTATACATTAAGTGAACTACAGATAGACAGTCCGTGTGTTTTTGCTGTATAGGCAACTTTTGTATTAAGCGAAAATGAGAAAGGTGAAACGTTAAATATGTCAACAGATGCAGAAGTCACAAAACCGATATCTATCAAAACTTTGATGATTTGGGCGTGGTTCAAAAAGGCGGTACTCCGTTCTTGACAATGCCGATACGCTTCCTTTGCCATCAAACTCTGTGCACAGACAGAATCTCGCCTGGAAACTTTCATATATCCCACTCTCTCAAAACCGTTCAAGGGGGCTGCCATAATGGCTTTACTGCTGAGTTGTATTATAATAAATATCCAAATTCAAGGTCATTTTTCATGTTCTTTCGAGAAGGCTAACAATCTAGAATGAAATATCCTTGAGAATATCATTGGCACAAATGATATCCTTTTTGCACTTCCCCCTGAGTGAACAGGAGTGCTCGGAATGATAGTCTAGTCTGTGATACTCATCACGATATACCAACGACGCCGTCCAAGCCAATTTTCTTAGCAGGGTTTATTCGCACGCCCAAAATAGCCCTAATACTCAAACATTGAGCGGAAAAGTAACAGCCCCCTGGAGGTTGTCCTCTGCCAGAAGGGACGTATAAATTTAACTCAGCCATTAGACCCTAGCTTTACTGTAGTCTTGATGCCTCGCATCTACGGTGTCCCCATGGGTTAGAAGTGATTGATACTGCAACAGCAGTTCGCCATAAGAGACTTTCACCTCGGCAGTTCGGGTCGAATCTGGGGTTCTCTTATTGATCATGTCAGTACCATTTTTTTAACATAAGCAAATACAAGGACAGGAGTTGAGTTTACACGCTCCTAAAAAAATTGGGTTTCATTTTTTTCTTTTTCTTTTTTTTTTTACATTGTTACCTTAGTGAGCTCATTCTGTCACCCGCTTCAGGGAAAACATTTTATTCATATATATATATATATATATATATATATATATATATATATATATATATATATATGCCATTTATAAAGTAGAAAAAAAATATCGCTTATGTTAACATTGTGTTTCTTGTTTTATATTATTATATTGTTTTATTTAATTTGTTCAAATGATATTCAATTGCATGTCGCTTACTCTTTAGTTTTCTGAATTGTATGAAAGCAAAATAAATGAAAACAATTTTAAATAAACACTCATTGAACTTATTTAGCCAATATCTTATTTTTGGAAAGATGAATTATATTCCCTGTCCTGAAATCGTTTGGTCAGGAAAGTTTTGCATGGTCTTCTTGAACAGGGGCGGATCCAGGATTTATTAAAAAGAGGGGTCCAGCCCAGGAGGACTAATGACAAACCCAAACAAAGGTCCGCAGGGGTTTAAGTCGCAACAATTGGTCTGAAACCCTTAAAAAAGGCTGCGGTGGCTGAAAAGGGAAGGGGGGGGGGGGGGGGGTCCGGACTCCCTTGACCTCTGCCGTAGATCCGCTTCTGTTGAAGTTCCGTATTATCACGTTTTCTTCCTTGTAGGTACAATATACAAAAGTATTTACTTTTTAGCGCTAATAAGAGAGATCATATGACAAGCAAATTAATCATAAGCATCACTCGTTAGTTAAAATACTTCGTTAAGCGAGCATTAATAAATGGAAGCGGTTACATCCAACAAAGTAAAATATATTTTTTAATCTTTTATGTCTCGTGTACATCAAGACAATGCATACATCTAATGTTATTTTCATTTGTGCTATGATTACCTTTTCTAATATAAAACACTTTATCACCAGATGAACAATTAACTTTAGTAAACGGCAGCCTGTTCACCAAGCATTGCCAAATCCTTCGATACCATTTTACCCGTGTGGTTAGTATTAAGCAAATCTTATCTGTGGTAAAAAATGTCTTTATTTTACATGGCCACCCTCTGTGTTAAGCAAGATTATATCGATATATTTTTAAATATATATTTTACCGAATAATTACTGAATTTACTAGTGAAAACAAGAACACTAACTTCCATAATCGATATACTTTATATAAAACTAACAGGGCAAGATTAGGTCGCGAAACCCATTCTACGTTTTCCATTATATTGTTTTGTCCGGAGTGTCCCAGAAACATAGCAGTCGGATAATTACAACTGTCGGGAACCTAAATACAAATTAAATCATTACAACTGTCGGGAACCTAAATACATAATTCAAATATTACAACTGCTGGGAACGTAGTCACACGTCAGATAATTACAGCTATCGGATATCTAAACACAAGTCAGATAATTACAACTTTCGGGAACCTAAATACGTCAGATAATAATAACTGTCCCCTAACCTAGTCACAATTCAGATAATTACAACTGTCAGGAACATAGACACAAGTCAGATAATTACATCTTTCGGGAACTTAAACACAAGTCAGATAATTACAAATTTCCTGAAACCTAGTCACAAGTCGGATAATGACAACTTTCCGCGAACCTAGTCAGATGGCAGATAATTAAAACTGTCAGGAACCTAAACACAAATCAGGAATTACAAATGCCGGGAACCTAGTCAAATGTCAGATAATTACAATTTTCGGGATTTTAGTCATAAGTCAGATAATTACAGTCATCGGGAACATACACAGGAGTCATAAACTGACAACTTTCGGGAACCTTGACTAGGTTACAGGAAATATGTAATTATCAGACTCGTGTTAACTTTCGGGTACCTTAACACGAGTCTGATGATTACATATTTCCTGTAACCTAGTCACAAGTCAGATAATAACAACTTTCGGGAACATAGTCACTAGTTAGATAAGTATAACACCGAGAAAGCTGAGAAGGATAAAGACAGGATTAGGTTTCATATATGAAATCTCAAGATTAAAGTGATTGAATTGTGTAGTAATCCCAGTTAACCATGTACTTGATACAATAACTCGGGACAATTCGTCTCTCACACCCTGTCTGCTTACCTAGCATTTTTTGTTTCTTGAACATTTCTTAAATATGGCCTATTGACATTCCAGATATGTTAAATATACATGAAATAAAGCATTTTCTCCTACAGCAGTACGGTATCTGTCAATAGTTCCTTCTAAAACCGTTTGCTTTATGCTATACACAGGTGGATAAAGCGCCTTTTACATAAATATAACGCGCCACCTGGTGGCCCTACTTCTTCTGTTTCCATTTTGCACCACAACGTATGTGAATTGGATAAGGAGAGTCCGTGCGCCAGGATGGTTATGCTAGGAAACTTTTTTATTTAGTCAAAAAAATTAATAGCTTGGAATAGTACATAGATAATTGCTATTTAGTTAAATGTCCATCTTTCTTCTTGTACTACATTGACGTATGATTGACAAGTTCAGGGATTTGTCGTCCTGTAAACTCTTCCTTCGGCCAAGAGCCGGCGCTAAAGAATCAATACTTCAGCAGGCAGACTGGAGTCTTTGCCTCTGCAATTTTAACAGATTTACGTGTTGTCTCGGCAACAAAGAATGATTTGACACATGAGACGATGGTTTTAACAGCCAAGCCTGCACACGAACTGATAAAGCATGACTAGAGCCCGATTATTTTCTTTTTTACTTAATAAAACTTGAAAAGTCAGCGTGTCTTCACTTTCGGCTTAACAATTCAGTCGTCGAGGAAATTCTTTTTTTTCTGTAAGTGGTAGTTTTATTTCTTTGTCTATTTTACATAAAATAGCCATCTGATATATATATATATATATATATATATATATATATGATTTTTTATATATATTTCCATATTTAATATTTGCACAGATCAAGGTGCGTAAGTTATGGCGTATAACATCACCCATTGCCTACACATTTTAACCACTTGTTGTAAACACCTAAATTCCATAATGCAAGCACTGGAAAAGAATGATAAAAATTACTTGGAACAATGAAAAATATTATTCAAAGTGACGTTCCCTGCCTTGAATTTCGAGTTAGAAGAATACACGTATCCTACATATCTTTTCTGCTTGTTTGTTGTCTGTTCCACTTCGAAATAAAATATATAACAATTTATTGAGAATTCAATACTCTTTTGCATGATCTTTAACTATGTTATAATTGAGTAGATGACATTTCTGTAAACTTACGGTTTCGAGGTTCCCTGTCTGGGATCCCTTGCATTCTGTCTCGGTCTCCGTCTTGTTTTTGGGTCACATGATCTCAGTCTCGGGTTTGGTCTCGCTCTCTCTCGCTCGGATTCTATAGCCTCGCTTTCGATCTTTTCCTCGGATAGGCCAGCGACGACTTCATCACCGTCTCATGTAAATGATTAAGTCATCATTTCTGGTTTGGTAAGGTTAACGATAGCGAACATAACCCTTTGGTCAATATGGCATTATCTTCAAATGTCCTCATGAATCATGCATATTCAAACATACTATACATTAGTTATTAAAGGCGCTATAGGATTATGTATTTAAAGGCAAATTATAATTAATTGACACGTAAAAAAGCGTATGTTTATACGACTTAAAACGTCCCGTGTTGATTCCGTGACATATACTAGTAACAACACCATAGTCTAATACCATGTAATTGGCTATTTGAATATACGAATTGACATATTATAGTTGGGCATACTGTCTTTTAGGGCTAGTTAGGGGAACAAAACAGTAAAAGGTTAAAGCAAATATATGCAGGGAAAGTAAAGGATTTAAGAATAAGGTGAAATCAGCGGTGCTCATAACAAATATTAAGAACAACAAACCTGAACGTCATGAAAAGAAATCGCCCACTGCTGCAATGATACTGAAACGTTGATGTTCATAGTAACTAAAGAACTCGATATAACATCGTGACATTTATCAGGTTTTTTTATGGTCGCAAATATTACCCTGTCAAATGTTGAATGAAAAAAAACTAATATACCATTTTTATCAAGAACCATCTGGCAGAATGCAACTTACAGTCGGGGCTGAGTCGCTCCAAGACATATGATATGCAATCGTCGGATGTCATGTAATAACTGTCGTAACACGAGACAGCAACGGTGTTTTTTATACAAGAAAATCTCAGACAATAGTCACGAAATGTATGACTTCTGTTACAAATTGCAGTCGCTAAAGATCGTTGCTCAGGTGTAATCGGGCCTGTTAATCCACAAGTGAGGTCTCAGAGAATGAAAACAGGCGCATCTAGTTTTATCTCCCATTAAACTCACAGTTTTCCCTTGGTGCTTAGATTTCCGCTTATTATCTCTGCCAGGAGGGCATGCGTTCTTTTCCGTTCGAGTGCTTGTGCTGGTCCACAACATAACTCACGTAAAAATGAAAGAATCTTCTGAAACAATAAGTGCATTTCGGGAATTTGCCAAGAAAGAACTGATTAGCTTTTATTGCGGATCAGGCACATAATCCGGATCAAGGAACGCCATCAAGGAATATTCTCAAATGTTCAGTCACTTATGTTCAAATGACCTTGGACTTTGGGCTGAATAAGTGAATGGTGTTTGCATTCATTTGGGGGCAGATTTCTAGTTTTTACGCTCTTCAGTCGGTTCAACATATCTTGAGAGCGACGAAATTAATAACTCCAAAAGCTGCTTGTGGAGACATGTTGCAGATTCATATCATTTGAATACCACCATGATCTATATTTTTGCAAATATTTCGCAATCAGATAGGTTTAATTGATCTTTATTGTCAAAATTACCTGATTCTTTCTCACTGTCGCAATATTTTTTCTCGTTAAGGAAACCAAAAACCAGGTAAATTTTAAAAATGGACTGAATTGTCTTACCCTTTAGTCTATTTTTTAGGAGCGGAAATCCTACACTTGGAAAAACTCCGCTCAGTAAAGATTTATTTTCATTGGTTTAATGGCGATAGATCTAGCTTTAAAACATTTGGTTTTCTTGAACGATTCAACTTGTGTAAGCTTTAACGTAGCACTAAAAATACCTTACTGGACTTTTTTAGAACGGGTTAATTTCACACTTGGTGTAAATTCAGTCCATAAAAATTCAGAGAGATGGATTAAGCCTGAAAAAAGTCAGTTTTCTTTTTCGATGCACCTTCTATTTTTTCAAAAAATGAAGTTCTACGTTGACTCTTACTTTGCAATGGTTAAGCCTAAATGGAAGTTTCATCAAAGCAGACCAATGCATTATTTTAACAGCGAATATACGCGTCAGCAGTAATGTGTACGTTTTTCGCATTATTTCACTGTAGGGTAGCCAAGGACAGAAAAATCGCTTATATAAACAATCAATTTGCGTCAAATAGCGACCACACTAGCTGTAAAAGCTTTTGATCTGTAGCATCAAGATGGCAGTTTTTCGATTACAATCAATGTACATGTATATTAAGAGAACATTTAGAATGAACATAAACGGCTGTAATTTTAAAACCTTAAAAGACAAAGAATTGCTTGATGTGTATCAATTGTTGTTATTTTACACGCGGTTTACGATATATTTAGTGATGCCATCGGGTAAGTGGTGACGTCATCATTATATGACGTCATAACCGAAAAATGCGCGTTAATATTCAAATGCGGATATATTTTTTTAGTCTCATTAAGACATTAAACATTTTGTAATAAGGCCAAAAAAAATAAATAAAAGGTATGGTTCTTAGGCACCGCCCGCATCAATTTTAAACCCCCACATCAAACATTTTCATTTTGATTTTTCATAGAAACTTACCAATTATGAGCTGCAGCCGCTCGGACATTTCCTTCAAGAAAATAAAATCATACAATTTCATTTGTTATGTAGTGCTTTTACTTGTTTAGGAAAATAAATCTGTTATTATCATGCTTTTCCCTTATCATTTGACAATATTATCGAAACATATAAAAAAAAAAATATAAAAAACCCGCCCGCCCGCATTGATTTCTGAAAAAAAATGTCTGAGAACCATACCTTTTTTTTTATTTTGGCCTGATATTTTCGCCCCGACCAGAACACAGACGTCTGTACAAATGTTGTTTGTACAAGGCTTTACCATGCTCCCTTCTAACACTAAACACCATACGTTTTTAATCTAGAATGGTCGCTACTGGTCGCAAATTGGTTAGAACGGGAAGAAAACTTTACCCTGGTAGCCACCATGCTTATCATACGACATGAAGACTAATCTTACGCATGACCTTATATTTAATTGCACTATCGAACCATCAGAAAACAAAATTAATTTTTTTTAAACGATTTTTAAAAAAAGATTGAAGAAGTAAGGCACAACTGCCAATGCATAATCACTGTTGACTAATTAGTTACATTTCAGTGTCATGAAATTGTCTCTTCCACTTAATTTATGGTGGAACAATATCAACCTGATAACAAACAATCGAGAAAACAAGAGGCCACAAAAATTATACATATGGCTTCTAGTCAGTAATTTATACATTTCACATTAGGATTATTGGCTTTGTCAAGTGGGTCTAGACAGAAATATTTTATTATTATCATACAACTGCGGCCCTAATATGAGCTCGTAATATTCCAATTCATATTGTGTAATATATGGTTATAGAATAAATGTTTAAGTTATCTTGAATTATGCATAGTAAAATAGCATTAAATAATAATTTGCATTTAGCTTTAGATGTAATACTAAAATAAACATACAGCACGAACAGCACACATGACAAAGTAGTTCAGTATCTAAATCTGCGAAATTAGGAAGTAGGAGGAAATTACTAAAAATAAGCGCTAGATGGCCTTGAAATTGCATGTTTCCATTCAGAGTAGTCTCTAAAAAGTAATTAAAAATAAAGTCACCGGAAACAAATTAGAAATCTTTTTCTTTAAATGTTACCTAAATCCCTGCGAATTCTAATCTCCCTTCCTTCTGATGTGTAATTCCAGTGGACATGTAGGAAGTCCATCTAGTCTAAATTGGAGAAACCAATATCTTTTAGGAGAAATAAAATGAAAACGTCAGCATCATTGGAATGACATTATTGGCTTTTAATTGCCAAATGTCTTATGAGATGGATTGACTTGGCAAGAAACAAAAAGAGGAACCTCACTGTAACGAGAAAAAAAGCTGTGGACAATTACATTTTTTTTCTATAACCCGATCCCAAGAATCAGCAACGCCGTAAGTGCTTTATAAATCTTTATCTTGTCTCCATTTCAATGTGCTGAAGTCTGCATGGAAGAATTAGATTTCAAAGTGGAATTTTATCCAGAATAGCTAGTCACTAGGCTTTTCTGTATAACAGTATGTAATTTTTAACAGTAGAGAACTTGCTGTAACTTAAAACTAGTCAACTTTAAATAACGGAAATTCTTCAAGGTTGTTTTTAAACATAGTTCCATTTTGCTTCACTTCTTCCTCTTTTGTAAACTTTATGCGGGAATCCCTACCAATGATTTGAGGATTTGGGAGTGGTCCAAAAAACGTTATTCCACTTTTAACTTTCGATACTCGTGTCCTCCCCTTGCCACAATATTCACTCTCCAGATGGGTTCTCGCCTTGACGACCGCTCCCATGTGGCATTCCCGTGCCCTATTCAAACCCGAACAGGTTAATTTTGCCAAGTTTCTAGAAACAGTTCATTAGAGCTAATTTGCATGCACAATAAAACACGGATGCCATAAGTCGCATGTCGAAATTATGGGTATACCGCGTTTAGAAACGTCGGGTCTTTCCCTGACTGAATTAGGATTTTGTTAATATTTTAAGATATTTCAGATAATGATAAATTTTATGAAGATACCGACTTCTGTGACTTAGGGGTAGAGCACAGGAATTAAAACCGGGAGATCGTAAGTTCGAATCTCAGCCGAGGCTATTAGATCTTTCACGGTCGGCCCTCTCACAGGATAAGAGCTCTGTTTGCTTAATGGGAAGACTTTGCCCAACAGTCGTGTTTCACCCACAAACGACTGCGCCTTTCGGGAGTTCCTGGGTAGTTTTACCTAGCAACCGAGATGACAAACCAAAAGGACCCGCATGAGTGGTACAGCGAAGGAGTATCACTCTGCAGATGTACAACAAAGTAAAGCAAGCATTAAGAATGGAGGCGATTACCTCCACAAGGAAAAAAATATTTTAAAGATAAAGTAAAACCCTTCTTGGCATCGAAAATACAAAAAAATACCTAAAAAAATTTTATTGGTTTATCTCAGAAATTATTTATTACATTTTAAAACCTCATTTTAATGACATGAATTTTTGGCCAATAAAGGTTATGGAATAAATAGCAAAGTATGTTAAATCAATCAATGAGAGCATTTGTTCAAAATTTCAAATGTTGAAAATTGAATATTTGCATGATTTAATGGCTATAGAATATATATAAATTTAAAAATAAAAATGAGATATTGCCAAAAATATAAAATGTTATAAACGTATTAAATAAACAACCAGTATTTTAAAAGTACGCATGATTCCACATATAACAGTGCAGTGAACATCTTCAGCTTTCGAAATATGTATATATCAATTGGTCCCATGACAGTTGAATCGGTGATATAAAGGAAAACACTGATGCAATATTTCGAAAATAACGAGTGATGTACCAAAATAAATGTATCTACAAATAGGAACAAAATAACCATGGGCCTATTCCACAATTTTAGAACAGTCCCTATGAAGAATTTACAAGCGTTAATGTACACTACGTTTTTTTCCCATTTCTCATTTCCCATTTTCCCGAGACGGTCTGCCGCAGGGTTTAATGGGTGTCACGGCTCGTACAGTACATAGTATTGATGAATAACAAATCTCCTGACTATACCGCCCAAGGGTCGTCGGGGGACAGGGAACAAGTCTAGTCGAGGCTCTCTCTACAGACTGGTGTCACGTGCCTTATTCCACCTTACCTCCCAAGCAACTTATCAAAACCTAGCCAAGTATAATAAATAACTCCCCAGATGCCATTGGCACGAATCGAGGTTACAACTTATCCCGCTACAGGAAAAGCAAGGTCTGATAGTAGTAATCAAATCACGCCTGGCATCCCCCGTTAGCGACAGCACCACGGCCGGCAGAGGGTTTAGATGTCTCCGGCGCCTTCACTTGTGACTTGAGTCATTTATACATATGTCATGGAGCCACAGGCAGCAAATCTGATATACATATATAAGTATATATATATATATATATATATATATATATATATATATATATATATATATATAGAGAGAGAGAGAGAGAGAGAGAGAGAGAGAGAGAGAGACAATTATACAGTGGAATCCCGACTTGTCATCAACCAACAATTATGACCACTTTTCTTGGTCCCAAATATTTTTGTCATGTTTTTACCACAATTAAGAATTCCAAATTGCGAGCAACCCTATATTCAGATTGCATGTCATATTACAATTTGAAACTGACTAAGTAAAGAAATATACACAAAATCGACAGCCGCGAAATTACAACCACATTGACATTTCATGTAGTTTTCTCGGCTCACCTGGACAGGAGTCTTATAAGCGAGGAAGGCGTTCTAGAGTCGGATTCGAACCCACAACCTAACGGTCACAAGTCCAGCTCCTTGGTCATTAGGCCGCTTGGTCCACATGGTCCTTAATGTGGGGTCCCCCGTATATATATATATATATATATATATATATATATATATATATATATATTATATAATATATATATATATAATAATAATAATAATAATAATTAGGAGCAAATTACTGTACCTGAAATCATAACTAACATTAAGACCGGAACTAATATGAAATTTAGTACGGGTTACCTCTTGATTCCGTCAGTAGCTATAGTATGTTTTATTTATAATAAAGAAGACCTAATAAAAACTAATTAAATTATATAACAAACTATATAATTATTGTAATAACGAAGACCTAAAAAGCAGTGATTTTGCTATAGTTATCGGTCATTTTCGTAATGGTCTTTAGTAGCAGCCGTGATTTAAAGGGCTTTGATAGGTCGACAATATATTTATTGAACTGTGTTCAAACAATACGGTTACAAATAAGGAAATAAATAAATATATATGAATACAAATATATATATATATATTATATATATATATATATATATATATATATATATATATATAGAGAGAGAGAGAGAGAGAGAGAGAGAGAGAGATATACATTTATATATTGGAATTTCGAAATGTAAAGATACACTTACTAATAAAAGCTCATCCGTTTGTTAAATCTGAGTTTGTAATTTAGAAGAACGGACATTGACATCAGTCAGTTCTGTTCAAATAAAACGTAAACGTTAATCTAGGAATCCAGCTGGAATATTTACAAATCCTTGTGCACAATCATATTCGTGTTTAGGAAAACAGGAAAGCATTAACGAGCAAAATTGTGGTGGTAAAAACAAGCAAATATATAACTAGTAGTCAGACTCCGGTCCAGTGACACATAGATAAGCTTTTGATTTGAATTTATGGCGGCACTGATTGCGGGGTTAGTGTGATATAGGAAATCTGATTTCCTAGAGCTTTATTTGCTCGCTACAATAAGATCTCCACTTTTACCGTGTCTTGCAATATCGAAAGTACACTTCTCAATATTGTGATACTTATGGTTACATTTCATGTTTCCTTATGCTTTACAATAAGCATTCTGCTGATAGAGCAATAATCTTTATACGATGTACAGAACAATGGATACAGGTCATTACATATAGAGGAAAGGGGTTAATAACAAACCATACGGATTTAGTTCACATAATAGGATAAAAAAATAATATTTCTAAGGACTCTATATAATTAGTTTAGAGGCATATACACACTCATTTTTTCTTGTAAGAGACAGTCATGTTTCGCTAATGGATTGCCGAGTAGAGTACATCACAATAGTCCTTCAGGCACTAAGGTTTAGTATATACCCCTCTTTCCACATAAACCCAGTTATTACCGTGACTTTCGAAATTTCAGGGCAAATTAAGATATGTTAAATTAAGGTTAAATTACTGGTATCGCTCAAATATATTGTAACAAATACTTTAGTGTCCTTAAAATTAATTGAGACATATGTAAGAATATGAAACAAATGCGAAGTAGGACTATGGATGCACACATATAAGTGTAATTATAGTGTGTATACATATGATATTTCATCTAAACCTGCCGAAGTTTTCTCTCTAAGGAAATAGGCCTTGTGTTTGCTGAGAAAAGTGAGGTGGCCACCCCCCCCCCCACCCCCCCCGGCCCCACCCCGAGTGTTAGCCTATCCATAGAAATATGGACTTTCGCTCAAAAGCTGTTCCAGCATCCCGGGATACACACAAATCATATAAATGTATATATATACACATATAATTATATATTTATATTTAATATTTGTTATGCGAAATTAGGTGTCAATTAATTTTAATTTATCAGCACCAAAATTTCCATATTTTTAAATTTTTTTAAAGGGCAGCATTTATAAATATTCAACCAAATACCATAATATATGATTTTCAATGAGACAATTGTCATAGAAATATGCCTTATCATTCATTTGCCCAGTGCGAAATGCTCATTAAATTGAGAGAATATAGGGGAAAATGTAAAGCAAATCAGCAATAAACTGAATGACGGAATTATCTCGAAATAGCTATGCGTTGTATTCCAATGAAAAATGGAGACTGAACAAAAGGATCATTTTGTCCCACTAATAAAATGTTTAACGGCATCTCCCCTGCCCCCACGAAACATTCTCATTCTCGGAGAAATAAAACAATAACAAAATAACAAGAAACAGTGTCCACTGTGCAGTGGAGTAAGATAAAAACGTTTGAGGCCAACGTAAATTGTGGAAAGATCGGTACTTTGATAATAGTGATTTGTGAATAAACGGTATTTTATATTAACGAATTAGTGGAACAGCCAATAAGGAAATCCGATACAAATGAGTGCACTCGTGTAAAGGATATTTGCTCATAAAAGATGGCGTTTTGAACATCCTGTATGTAAATGTTGATTTATGGACAGACGGTATTTCGTATAAACGATTGAGTGGAACAGACTACCAATCGGGAAAAAGACACTAATAAGTACAAAAGGGTAAAGGATATTTGCTCCTAAAGGATGGCGTTTTGTAAATGGAGTGATTAGGCCGAGTCTGTTTATGACAGAATGCAAAGGACAAGTGGTTTCATCTTGGCCTGTTCGTGATCCATGGTGATAAAATATTCATAGATACCTAAGTGATCTGTGTTGTAAATATCTCCCATGAGTGCGGCCTGGGTCTGGCGGTTGACTTGGTACATTTAGCAGGAACATCGCCTGTAATGCACGATGTACCAGTACATTACCAAGGGAGACAGGTAATAAAAATTTATATTTCCTGTTTTATTTTCCAATAACAGTACTTCTTTAATTATTAACTTTTATAACTGCGCCACCATGATATAATGTTTCCAATGTTGTTTTTGTTGGTTGATTGGATGGTTGGATTCCAAATTCGTGTACCAATAAACGCAGGAAGTTCATTAAGATCATTAACAGTAAGATACTAAGATGTCCGCTTTTATCGTTTCTAGCAGTTTCATAATTGAACTTTTCTTTAAAAAACGCTGATAGTTACATTTTGATTCTTAAAGCTTTAAATTATGGATTTCGCTGACTAAGATAGTCCTTGTAAGATGTCCGTAATAACAGATACAGTTCATTACATACTACAGAAAGGGATTTAATAACAAATCATACGGATTTCAATCACATTACAGGGTAACATTATAATAATATATTGAATGGATATTGATAAATAATTTGGAGGAATGGGATAAACCAGAAAGCAACAAAAATAAATTAAGGATACATATAGGTCACTATAGAGTGTTCTTTAAACGAATCTAGAACATGAAATCTGGATGATCATGCTACATTGTTAATTTATACGATTATACATCATTGTTGCAAGGGGAGATGCCTTTCCTCCCCGGACAGAATCCAACCAATTTGTAAGTATTTGGGAGAGGATTTGGTCAGCAACTCACCATGTTCACTCGTGTAGTGAAACATTAAATTTTGAATAGGGTTTTGACAGAGGTAAACAGGTAGCCGTAGGACAACACACATCTAGTATATATATAAATATAAGTATATATATGTAACCGGATATACAAAAGCGTTCTTACTGGCCTTGCTAGTGAAGCTTGCTTTACTAGCGAAGCGGTATAACGACTGACTTGTGTGTCACAGGTTGCGGGTTCGAACACACATTCGGGTTCAGTGTCTATTTTCACCCGTTACATATATGTATGCCATCTAATCGAAATGAATACACACACAAAATATATCATAACACGCACCACAATAATAAAAAAATGCAGTCGAACATCGAATTTCCGGTTTTTTTTAACGTTTACCTGAAATTAATATTGAGGAACCGAAATTTATCTAAATTACCCGAAAAATTAGGAATACCGATTTAAGAAAATTGATTTGTTTTTACACATTATCGAAAGTGACTCAAGAAATAACTGGCTGTGTGAAATATTTCATCATATGCAGACTGGAACAGAGCACATTAAATAACAGAAGCGAACTGACCTCCACATGTAAACACAAGGCCAAGTATATATATGTAACCGGATAAACAAAAGCCTTCTTACTGGCCTTGCTAGTAAAGCTTGCTTTCCTAGCGAAGCGGTATAACGACTGACTTGTGTGTCACAGGTTGCGGGTTCGAACACACATTCGAGTCCAATGTCTATTTTCACCCGTTACATATATGTATGCCATCTAATCGAAATGAATACACACACAAAATATATCATAACACGCACCACAATAATAACAAAATACAGTCGAACATCGAATTTCCGTATTTTTTTTACGTTTACCCGAAATTTATATTGAGGAACCGAAATTTATCTAAATTAACCGAAAAAGTAGGAATACCGATTTGAGAAAATTGATTTGTTTTTACACATTATCGAATGTGACTCCAGAAATAACTGCCTGTGTGAAATATTTCATCATATGTAGACTGGAACAGAGCACATTAAATAACAGAAGCGAACTGACCTCCACATGTAAACACAGGGCCAAGTATATATATGTAACCGGATATACAAAAGCCTTCTTACTGGCCTTGCCAGTGAAGCGTGCTTTACTAGCGAAGCGGTATGACGACTGACTTGTTTGTCACAGGTTGCGGGTTCGAACACACATTCGGGTCCATTGTCTATTTTCATCCGTTACATATATGTATGCCATTTAATCGAAATGAATACACACACACAAAATATATCATAACACGCACCACAATAATAACAAAATACAGTCGAACATCGAATTTCCGTATTTTTTTACGTTTATCCGAAATTTATATTGAGGAACCGAAATTTATCTAAATTCACCAAAAAAGTAGGAATACCGATTTAAGAAAATTGATTTGTTTTTACACATTATTGAATGTGACTCCAGAAATAACTGGCTGTATGAAATTTTTCATCATATGCAGACTGGAACAGAGCACATTAAATAACAGAAGCGAACTGACCTCCACATGTAAACATAGGGCCAAGTATATATATGTAACTGGATATACAAAAGCCTTCTTACTGGCCTTGCCAGTGAAGCGTGCTTTACTAGCGAAGCGGTATAACGACTGACTTGTGTGTCACAGGTTGCGGGTTCGAACACACATTCGAGTCCAATGTCTATTTTCACCCGTTACATATATGTATGCCATCTAATCGAAATGAATACACACACAAAATATATCATAACACGCACCACAATAATAACAAAATACAGTCGAACATCGAATTTCCTTTTTTTTTACGTTTACCCGAAATTTATATTGAGGAACCGAAATTTATCTAAATTCACCAAAAAAGTAGGAATACCGATTTAAGAAAATTGATTTGTTTTTACACATTGTCGAATGTTACTCTAGAAATAACTGGCTGTATGAAATTTTTCATCATATGCAGACTGGAACAGAGCACATTAAATAACAGAAGCGAACTGACCTCCACATGTAAACACAGGGCCAAGTATATATATATGTAACTGGATATACAAAAGCCTTCTTACTGGCCTTGCCAGTGAAGCATGCTTTACCAGCGAAGCGGTATAACGACTGACTTGTGTGTCACAGGTTGCGGGTTCGAACACGCATTCGGGTTCAGTGTCTATTTTCACCCGTTACATATATGTATGCCATCTAATCGAAATGAATACACACACAAAATATATCATAACACGCACCACAATAATAAAAAAAATACAGTCGAACAGCGAATTTCCGTTTTTTTACGATTACCATTACCCGAAATTTATATTGAGGAACCGAAATTTATCTAAATCAACCGAAAAAGTAGGAATACCGATTTAAGAAAATTGATTTGTTTTTACACATTATCGAATGTGACTCCAGAAATAACTGGCTGTGTGAAATATTTCATCATATGCAGACTGGAACAGAGCACATTAAATAACAGAAGCGAACTGACCTCCACATGTAAACACAGGGCCAGGTATATATATATGTAACCGAATAAACAAAAGCCTTCTTACTGGCCTTGCTAGTAAAGCTTGCTTTCCTAGCGAAGCGGTATAACGACTGACTTGTGTGTCACAGGTTGCGGGTTCGAACACGCATTCGGGTTCAGTGTCTATTTTCACCCGATACATATATGTATGCCATCTAATCGAAATGAATACACACACAAAATATATCATAACACGCACCACAATAATAAAAAAATACAGTCGAACAGCGAATTTCCGTTTTTTTTACGTTTATCCGAAATTTATATTGAGGAACCGAAATTTATCTAAATTAACCGAAAAAGTAGGAATACCGATTTAAGAAAATTGATTTGTTTTTACACATTATTGAATGTGACTCCAGAAATAACTGGCTGTGTGAAATATTTCATCATATGTTGACTGGAACAGAGCACATTAAATAACAGAAGCGAACTGACCTTCAGATGTAAACACAGGGCCAAGTATATATATGTAACCGGATAAACAAAAGCCTTCTTACTGGCCTTGCTAGTGAAGCTTGCTTCACTAGCGAAGCGGTATGACGACTGACTTGTTTGTCACAGGTTGCGGGTTCGAACACACATTCGGGTCCATTGTCTATTTTCATCCGTTACATATATGTATGCCATCTAATCGAAATGAATACACACGCAAAATATATCATAACACGCACCACAATAATAACAAAATACAGTCGAACATCGAATTTCCGTTTTTTTTAACGTTTACCCGAAATTTATATTGAGGAACCGAAATTTATCTAAATCAACCGAAAAAGTAGGAATACCGATTTAAGAAAATTGATTTGTTTTTACACATTATCGAATGTGACTCCAGAAATAACTGGCTGTGTGAAATATTTCATCATATGCAGACTGGAACAGAGCACATTAAATAACAGAAGCGAACTGACCTCCACATGTAAACACAGGGCCAGTTATATATATATGTAACCGGATAAACAAAAGCCTTCTTACTGGCCTTGCTAGTGAAGCTTGCTTCACAAGCGAAGCGGTATAACGACTGACTTGTTTGTCACAGGTTGCGGTTCGAACACGCTTTCGGGTTCAGTGTCTATTTTCACCCGTTACATATATGTATGCCATCTAATCGAAATGAATACACACACAAAATATATCATAACACGCATCACAATAATAACAAAAATACAGTCGAACAGCGAATTTCCGTTTTTTTACGATTACCCTAAATTTATATTGAGGAACCGAAATTTATCTAAATCAACCGAAAAAGTAGGAATACCGATTTAAGAAAATTGATTTGTTTTTACACATTATCGAATGTGACTCCAGAAATAACTGGCTGTGTGAAATATTTCATCATATGCAGACTGGAACAGAGCACATTAAATAACAGAAGCGAACTGACCTCCACATGTAAACACAGGGCCAGGTATATATATATGTAACCGGATAAACAAAAGCCTTCTTACTGGCCTTGCTAGTAAAGCTTGCTTTCCTAGCGAAGCGGTATAACGACTGACTTGTTTGTCACAGGTTGCGGGTTCGAACACACATTCGGGTTCAGTGTCTATTTTCACCCGTTACATATATGTATGCCATCTAATCGAAATGAATACACACACAAAATATATCATAACACGCACCACAATAATAACAAAATACAGTCGAACATCGAATTTCCGTATTTTTTTTACGTTTACCCGAAATTTATATTGAGCAACCGAAATTTATCTAAATTCACCGAAAAAGTAGGAATACCGATTTAAGAAAATTGATTTGTTTTTACACATTGTCGAATGTTACTCTAGAAATAACAGGCTGTATGAAATTTTTCATCATATGCAGACTGGAACAGATCACATTAAATAACAGAAGCGAACTGACCTCCACATGTAAACACAGGGCCAAGTATATATATGTAACCGGATATACAAAAGCCTTCTTACTGGCCTTGCTTGTGAAGCGTGCTTTACTAGCGAAGCGGTATAACGACTGACTTGTGTGTCACAGGTTGCGGGTTCGAACACGCATTCGGGTTCAGTGTCTATTTTCACCCGTTACATATATGTATGCCATCTAATCGAAATGAATACACACACAAAATATATCATAACACGCACCACAATAATAAAAAAATACATTCGAACATCGAATTTCCGTTTTTTTTATACGTTTATCCGAAATTTATATTGAGGAACCGAAATTTATCTAAATTAAGCGAAAAATTAGGAATACCGATTTAAGAAAATTGATTTGTTTTTACACATTATCGAAAGTGACTCCAGAAATAACTGCCTGTGTGAAATATTTCATCATATGCAGACTGGAACAGAGCACATTAAATAACAGAAGCGTACTGACCTCCACATGTAAATACAGGGCCTAGTATATATATGTAACCGGATAATCAAAAGCCTTCTTACTGGCCTTGCTAGTGAAGCTTGCTTTACTAGCGAAGCGGTATAACGACTGTCTTTTTTGTCACAGGTTGCGGGTTCGAACACACATTCGGGTCCATTGTCTATTTTCACCCGTTACATATATGAATGCCATCTAATCGAAATGAATACACACACAAAATATATCATAACACGCACCACAACAATAACAAAATACAGTCGAACATCGAATTTCCGTATTTTTTTTACGTTTACCCGAAATTTATATTGAGGAACCGAAATTTATCTTAATTAACCGAAAAATTAGGAATACCGATTTAAGAAAATTGATTTGTTTTTACACATTATCGAATGTGACTCCAGAAATAACTGGCTGTGTGAAATATTTCATCATATGCAGACTGGAACAGAGCACATTAAATAACAGAAGCGAACTGACCTCCTCATGTAATCACAGAGCCAAGTTTATATATGTAACCGGATATACAAAAGCCTTCTTACTTGCCTTGCTAGTGAAGCGTGCTTTACTAGCGAAGCGGTATAACGACTGACTTGTGTGTCACAGGTTGCGGGTGCGAACACGCATTCGGGTTCAGTGTCTATTTTCACCCGTTACATATATGTATGCCATCTAATCGAAATGAATACACACACAAAATATATCATAACACGCACCACAATAATAAAAAATACAGTCGAATATCGAATTTCCGGTTTTTTTAACGTTTACCTGAAATTTATATTGAGGAACCGAAATTTATCTAAATTAACCGAAAAAGTAGGAATACCGATTTAAAAAAATTGATTTGTTTTTACACATTATCGAAAGTGACTCCAGAAATAACTGGCTGTGTGAAATATTCCATCATATGCAGACTGGAACAGAGCACATTAAATAACGGAAGCGAACTGACCTCCAGATGTAAACACAGGACCAAGTATATATATGTAACCGGATAAACAAAAGCCTTCTTACTGGCCTTGCTATTGAAGCTTGCTTTACTAGCGAAGCGGTATATCGACTGACTTGTGTGTCTCAGGTTGCGGGTTCGAACATACATTCGGGTTCAGTGTCTATTTTCACCCGTTACATATATGTATGCCATCTAATCGAAATGAATACACACACAAAATATATCATAACACGCACCACAATAATAAAAAAAATACAGTCGAACATCGAATTTCCGTTTTTTTTTTTACGTTTACCCGAAATTTATATTGAGGAACCGAAATTTATCTAAATTAACCGAAAAAGTAGGAATACCGATTTAAGAAAATTGATTTGTTTTTACCCATTATCGAATGTGACTCCAGAAATAACTGGCTGTGTGAAATATTTCATCATATGCAGACTGGAACAGAGCACATTAAATAACAGAAGCGAACTGACCTCCACATGTATACACAGGGCAAAGTATATATATGTAACCGGATATACAAAAGCCTTCTTACTGGCCTTGCCAGTGAAGCTTGCTTTACTAGCGAAGCGGTATAACGACTGACTTGTGTGTCACAGGTTGCGGGTTCGAACACACATTCGGGTTCAGTGTCTATTTTCACCCGTTACATATATGTATGCCATCTAATCGAAATGAATACACACACACAATATATCATAACACGCACCACAATAATAAAAAAATACAGTCGAACATCGAATTTCCGGATTTTTTTACGTTTACCTGAAATTTATATTGAGGAACCAAAATTTATCTAAATTAATCGAAAAATTAGGAATACCGATTTAAGAAAATTGATTTGTTTTTACACATTATCGAAAGTGACTCCAGAAATAACTGGCTGTGTGAAATATTTCATCATATGAAGACTGGAACAGAGCACATTAAATAACAGAAGCGAACTGACCTCCAGATGTAAACACAGGGCCAAGTATATATATGTAACCGGATAAACAAAAGCCTTCTTACTGGCCTCGCTAGTGAAGCTTGCTTTACTAGCGAAGCGGTATAACGACTGACTTGTGTGTCACAGGTTGCTGGTTCGAACACACATTCGGGTCCAATGTCAATTTTCACCCGTTACATATATGTATGCCATCTAATCGAAATGAATACACACGCAAAATATATCATAACACGCACCACAATAATAAGAAAATACAGTCGAACATCGAATTTCCGTTTTTTTTTACGTTTACCCGAAATTTATATTGAGGAACCGAAATTTATCTAAATTAACCGAAAAAGTAGGAATACCGATTTAAGAAAATTGATTTGTTTTTACACATTATCGAAAGTGACCCCAGAAATAACTGGCTGTGTGAAATATTTCATCATATGAAGACTGGAACAGAGCACATTAAATAACAGAAGCGAACTGACCTCCACATGTAAAAACAAGGCCAAGTATATATATGTAACCGGATAAACAAAAGCCTTCTTACTGGCCTTGCTAGTGAAGCTTGCTTTACTAGCGAAGCGGTTTAACGACTGACTTGTGTGTCTCTGGTTGCGGGTTCGAACACACATTCGAGTCCAATGTCTATTTTCACCCGTTACATATATGTATGCCATCTAATCGAAATGAATACACACACAAAATATATCATAACACGCACCACAATTATAACAAAATACAGTCGAACATCTAATTTCCGGATTTTTTTACGTTTACCTGAAATTTATATTGAGGAACCGAAATTTATCTAAATCAACCGAAAAAGTAGGAATACCGATTTAAGAAAATTGATTTGTTTTTACACATTATCGAATGTGACTCCAGAAATAACTGGCTGTGTGAAATATTTCATCATATGCAGACTGGAACAGAGCACATTAAATAACAGAAGCGAACTGACCTCCACATGTAAACACAAGGCCAGGTATATATATATGTAACCGGATAAACAAAAGCCTTCTTACTGGCCTTGCTAGTGAAGCTTGCTTCACTAGCGAAGCAGTATAACGACTGACTTGTTTGTCACAGGTTGCGGTTCGAACACGCATTCGGGTTCAGTGTCTATTTTCACCCGTTACATATATGTATGCCATCTAAACGAAATGAATACACACACAAAATATATCATAACACGCACCACAATAATAAAAAAATACATTCGAACATCGAATTTCCGTTTTTTTTTTACGTTTATCCGAAATTTATATTGAGGAACCGAAATTTATCTAAATTAAGCGAAAAATTAGGAATACCGATTTAAGAAAATTGATTTGTTTTTACACATTATCGAAAGTGACTCCAGAAATAACTGCCTGTGTGAAATATTTCATCATATGCAGACTGGAACAGAGCACATTAAATAACAGAAGCGTACTGACCTCCACATGTAAACACAGGGCCTAGTATATATATGTAACCGGATAATCAAAAGCCTTCTTACTGGCCTTGCTAGTGAAGCTTGCTTTACTAGCGAAGCGGTATAGCGACTGTCTTGTTTGTCACAGGTTGCGGGTTCGAACACACATTCGGGTCCATTTTTCTATTTTCACCCGTTACATATATGAATGCCATCTAATCGAAATGAATACACACACAAAATATATCATAACACGCACCACAACAATAACAAAATACAGTCGAACATCGAATTTCCGTATTTTTTTTACGTTTACCCGAAATTTATATTGAGGAACCGAAATTTATCTTAATTAACCGAAAAATTAGGAATACCGATTTAAGAAAATTGATTTGTTTTTACACATTATCGAATGTGACTCCAGAAATAACTGGCTGTGTGAAATATTTCATCATATGCAGACTGGAACAGAGCACATTAAATAGCAGAAGCGAACTGACCTCCTCATGTAATCACAGAGCCAAGTATATATATGTAACCGGATATACAAAAGCCTTCTTACTGGCCTTGCCAGTGAAGCGTGCTTTACCAGCGAAGCGGTATAACGACTGACTTGTGTGTCACAGGTTGCGGGTTCGAACACGCATTCGGGTTCAGTGTCTATTTTCACCCGTTACATATATGTATGCCATCTAATCGAAATGAATACACACACAAAATATATCATAACACGCACCACAATAATAAAAAAAATACAGTCGAACAGCGAATTTCCGTTTTTTTACGATTACCCGAAATTTATATTGAGGAACCGAAATTTATCTAAATCAACCGAAAAAGTAGGAATACCGATTTAAGAAAATTGATTTGTTTTTACACATTATCGAATGTGACTCCAGAAATAACTGGCTGTATGAAATTTTTCATCATATGCAGACTGGAAGAGAGCACATTAAATAACAGAAGCGAACTGACCTCCACATGTAAACACAGGGCCAAGTATATATATGTAACTGGATATACAAAAGCCTTCTTACTGGCCTTGCCAGTGAAGCGTGCTTTACCAGCGAAGCGGTATAACGACTGACTTGTGTGTCACAGGTTGCGGGTTCGAACACGCATTCGGGTTCAGTGTCTATTTTCACCCGTTACATATATGTATGCCATCTAATCGAAATGAATACACACACAAAATATATCATAACACGCACCACAATAATAACAAAATACAGTCGAACATCGAATTTCCGTATTTTTTTTACGTTTACCCGAAATTTATATTGAGGAACCGAAATTAATCTAAATTCACCGAAAAAGTAGGAATACCGATTTAAGAAAATTGATTTGTTTTTACACATTGTCGAATGTTACTCTAGAAATAACTGGCTGTATGAAATTTTTCATCATATGCAGACTGGAACAGATCACATTAAATAACAGAAGCGAACTGACCTCCACATGTAAACACAGGGCCAAGTATATATGTGTAACCGGATATACAAAAGCCTTCTTACTGGCCTTGCTAGTGAAGCGTGCTTTACTAGCGAAGCGGTATAACGACTGACTTGTGTGTCACAGGTTGCGGGTTCGAACACGCATTCGGGTTCAGTGTCTATTTTCACCCGTTACATATATGTATGCCATCTAATCGAAATGAATACACACACAAAATATATCATAACACGCACCACAATAATAAAAAAATACATTCGAACATCGAATTTCCTTTTTTTTTTACGTTTATCCGAAATTTATATTGAGGAACCAAAATTTATCTAAATTAAGCGAAAAATTAGGAATACCGATTTAAGAAAATTGATTTGTTTTTACACATTATCGAAAGTGACTCCAGAAATAACTGGCTGTGTGAAATATTCCATCATATGCAGACTGGAACAGAGCACATTAAATAGCAGAAGCGAACTGACCTCCTCATGTAATGACAGAGCCAAGTATATATATGTAACCGGATATGCAAAAGCCTTCTTACTGGCCTTGCTAGTGAAGCGTGCTTTACTAGCGAAGCGGTATAACGACTGACTTGTGTGTCACAGGTTGCGGGTGCGAACACGCATTCGGGTTCAGTGTCTATTTTCACCCGTTACATATATGTATGCCATCTAATCGAAATGAATACACACACAAAATATATCATAACACGCACCACAATAATAAAAAATACAGTCGAACATCGAATTTCCGGTTTTTTTAACGTTTACCTGAAATTTATATTGAGGAACCGAAATTTATCTAAATTAACCGAAAAAGTAGGAATACCGATTTAAGAAAATTGATTTGTTTTTACACATTATCGAAAGTGACTCAAGAAATAACTGGCTGTGTGAAATATTTCATCATATGAAGACTGGAACAGAGCACATTAAATAACAGAAGCGAACTGACCTCCACATGTAAACACAAGGCCAAGTATATATATGTAACCGGATAAACAAAAGCCTTCTTACTGGCCTTGCTAGTGAAGCTTGCTTTACTAGCGAAGCGGTTTAACGACTGACTTGTGTGTCACAGGTTGCGGGTTCGAACACACATTCGAGTCCAATGTCTATTTTCACCCGTTACATATATGTATGCCATCTAATCGAAATGAATACACACACAAAATATATCATAACACGCACCACAATAATAACAAAATACAGTCG
This sequence comes from Sipunculus nudus, assembly GCA_026874595.1. NCBI lineage: Eukaryota > Metazoa > Annelida > Sipuncula > Golfingiida > Sipunculidae > Sipunculus > Sipunculus nudus. The sequence continues at coordinate 15,353,198 of CM049321.1, forward strand.
AACATCGAATTTCCGTTTTTTTTTACGTTTACCCGAAATTTATATTGAGGAACCGAAATTTATCTAAATTCACCAAAAAAGTAGGAATACCGATTTAAGAAAATTGATTTGTTTTTACACATTATCGAATGTGACTCCAGAAATAACTGGCTGTATGAAATTTTTCATCATATGCAGACTGGAAGAGAGCACATTAAATAACAGAAGCGAACTGACCTCCACATGTAAACACAGGGCCAAGTATATATATGTAACTGGATATACAAAAGCCTTCTTACTGGCCTTGCCAGTGAAGCGTGCTTTACCAGCGAAGCGGTATAACGACTGACTTGTGTGTCACAGGTTGCGGGTTCGAACACGCATTCGGGTTCAGTGTCTATTTTCACCCGTTACATATATGTATGCCATCTAATCGAAATGAATACACACACAAAATATATCATAACACGCACCACAATAATAAAAAAAATACAGTCGAACAGCGAATTTCCGTTTTTTTACGATTACCCGAAATTTATATTGAGGAACCGAAATTTATCTAAATTTAAGCGAAAAATTAGGAACACCGATTTAAGAAAATTGATTTGTTTTTACACATTATCGAAAGTGACTCCAGAAATAACTGGCTGTGTGAAATATTCCATCATATGCAGACTGGAACAGAGCACATTAAATAACAGAAGCGAACTGACCTCCACATGTAAACACAGGGCCAAGTATATATATGTAACCGGATAAACAAAAGCCTTCTTACTGGCCTTGCTAGTGAAGCTTGCTTTACTAGCGAAGCGGTATAACGACTGACTTGTGTGTCTCAGGTTGCGGGTTCGAACACACATTCGGGTTCAGTGTCTATTTTCACCCGTTACATATATGTATGCCATCTAATCGAAATGAATACACACACAAAATATATCATAACACGCACCACAATAATAAAAAAAATACAGTCGAACAACGAATTTCCGTTTTTTTTACGTTTACCCGAAATTTATATTGAGGAACCGAAATTTATCTAAATTAACCGAAAAAGTAGGAATACCGATTTAAGAAAATTGATTTGTTTTTACACATTATCGAAAGTGACTCCAGAAATAACTGGTTGTGTGAAATATTTCATCATATGAAGACTGGAACAGAGCACATTAAATAACAGAAGCGAACTGACCTCCAGATGTAAACACAGGGCCAAGTATATATATGTAACCGGATAAACAAAAGCCTTCTTACTGGCCTTGGTAGTGAAGCTTGCTTTACTAGCGAAGCGGTATAACGACTGACTTGTGTGTCACAGGTTGCGGGTTCGAACACACATTCGGGTCCAATGTCAATTTTCACCCGTTACATATATGTATGCCATCTAATCGATATGAATACACACGCAAAATATATCATAACACGCACCACAATAATAACAAAATACAGTCGAACATCGAATTTCCGTTTTTTTTTACGTTTACCCGAAATTTATATTGAGGAACCGAAATTTATCTAAATTAACCGAAAAAGTAGGAATACCGATTTAAGAAAATTGATTTGTTTTTACACATTATTGAATGTGACTCCAGAAATAACTGCCTGTGTTAAATATTTCATCATATGCAGACTGGAACAGAGCACATTAAATAACAGAAGCGTACTGACCTCCACATGCAAACACAGGGCCAAGTATATATATGTAACCAGATAAACAAAAGCCTTCTTACTGGCCTTGCTAGTGAAGCTTGCTTCACTAGCGAAGCGGTATAACGACTGCCTTGTTTGTCACAGGTTGCGGGTTCGAACACGCATTCGGGTTCAGTGTCTATTTTCACCCGTTACATATATGTATGCCATCTAATCGAAATGAATACACACACAAAATATATGATAACACGCACCACAATAATAAAAAAGATACAGTCGAACAGCGAATTTCCGTTTTTTTTACGATTACCCGAAATTTATATTGAGGAACCGAAATTTATCTAAATCAACCGAAAAAGTAGGAATACCGATTTAAGAAAATTGATTTGTTTTTACACATTATTGAATGTGACTCCAGAAATAACTGGCTGTGTGAAATATTTCATCATATGCAGACTGGAACAGAGCACATTAAATAACAGAAGCGTACTGACCTCCACATGTAAACACAGGGCCAAGTATATATATGTAACCGGATAATCAAAAGCCTTCTTACTGGCCTTGCTAGTGAAGCTTGCTTCACTAGCGAAGCGGTATAACGACTGTCTTGTTTGTCACAGGTTGCGGGTTCGAACACACATTCGGGTCCATTGTCTATTTTTACCCGTTACATATATGAATGCCATCTAATCGAAATGAATACACACACAAAATATATCATAACACGCACCACAACAATAACAAAATACAGTCGAACATCGAATTTCCGTATTTTTTTTACGTTTACCCGAAATTTATATTGAGGAACCGAAATTTATCTAAATTCACCGAAAAAGTAGGAATACCGATTTAAGAAAATTGATTTGTTTTTACACATTATCGAATGTGACTCCAGAAATAACTGGCTGTATGAAATTTTTCATCATATGCAGACTGGAACAGAGCACATTAAATAATAGAAGCGAACTGACCTCCACATGTAAACACAGGGCCAAGTATATATATGTAACCGGATATACAAAAGCCTTCTTACTGGCCTTGCCAGTGAAGCGTGCTTTACTAGCGAAGCGGTATAACGACTGACTTGTGTGTCTCTGGTTGCGGGTTCGAACACGCATTCGGGTTCAGTGTCTATTTTCACCCGATACATATATGTATGCCATCTAATCGAAATGAATACACACACAAAATATATCATAACACGCACCAGAATAATGAAAAAAATACAGTCGAACATCGAATTTCCGTTTTTTTTACGTTTATCCGAAATTTATATTGAGAAACCGAAATTTATCTAAATTAAGCGAAAAATTAGGAACACCGATTTAAGAAAATTGATTTGTTTTTACACATTATCGAAAGTGACTCCAGAAATAACTGGCTGTGTGAAATATTCCATCATATGCAGACTGGAACGGAGCACATTAAATAACAGAAGCGAACTGACCTCCACATGTAAACACAGGGCCAAGTATATATATGTAACCGGATAAACAAAAGCCTTCTTACTGGCCTTGCTAGTGAAGCTTGCTTTACAAGCGAAGCGGTATAACGACTGACTTGTGTGTCTCTGGTTGCGGGTTCGAACACACATTCGGGTTCAGTGTCTATTTTCACCCGTTACATATAAGTATGCCATCTAATCGAAATGAATACACACACAAAATATATCATAACACGCACCACAATAATAAAAAAAATACAGTCGAACATCGAATTTCCGTTTTTTTTACGTTTACCCGAAATTTATATTGAGGAACCGAAATTTATCTAAACTAACCGAAAAAGTAGGAATACCGATTTAAGAAAATTGATTTCTTTTTACACATTATCGAATGTGACTCCAGAAATAACTGGCTGTGTGAAATGTTTCATCATATGAAGACTGGAACAGAGAACATTAAATAACAGAAGCGAACTGACCTCCAGATGTAAACACAGGGCCAAGTATATATATGTAACCGGATAAACAAAAGCCTTCTTACTGGCCTTGCTAGTGAAGCTTGCTTTACTAGCGAAGCGGTATAACGACTGACTTGTGTGTCACAGGTTGCGGGTTCGAACACACATTCTTGTCCAATGTCAATTTTCACCCGTTACATATATGTATGCCATCTAATCGAAATGAATACACACGCAAAATATATGATAACACGCACCACAATAATAACAAAATACAGTCGAACATCGAATTTCCGTTTTTTTTTTACGTTTACCCGAAATTTATATTGAGGAACCGAAATTTATCTAAATTAACCGAAAAAGTAGGAATACCAATTTAAGAAAATTGATTTGTTTTTACACATTATCGAATGTGACTCCAGAAATAACTGGCTGTATGAAATTTTTCATCATATGCAGACTGGAACAGAGCACATTAAATAACAGAAGGGAACTGACCTCCACATGTAAACACAGGGCCAAGTATATATATGTAACTGGATATACAAAAGCCTTCTTACTGGCCTTGCCAGTGAAGCGTGCTTTACCAGCGAAGCGGTATAACGACTGACTTGTGTGTCACAGGTTGCGGGTTCGAACACGCATTCGGGTTCAGTGTCTATTTTCACCCGTTACATATATGTATGCCATCTAATCGAAATGAATACACACACAAAATATACCATAACACGCACCACAATAATAAAAAAAATACAGTCGAACAGCGAATTTCCGTTTTTTTACGATTACCCGAAATTTATATTGAGGAACCGAAATTTATCTAAATCAACCGAAAAAGTAGGAATACCGATTTAAGAAAATTGATTTGTTTTTACACATTATCGAATGTGACTCCAGAAATAACTGGCTGTGTGAAATATTTCATCATATGCAGACTGGAACAGAGCACATTAAATAACAGAAGCGAACTGACCTCCACATGTAAACACAGGGCCAGGTATATATATATGTAACCGGATAAACAAAAGCCTTCTTAGTTGCCTTGCTAGTAAAGCTTGCTTTCCCAGCGAAGCGGTATAACGACTGACTTGTTTGTCACAGGTTGCGGGTTCGAACACACATTCGGGTTCAGTGTCTATTTTCACCCGTTACATATATGTATGCCATCTAATCGAAATGAATGCACACACAAAATATATCATAACACGCACCACAATAATAACAAAATACAGTCGAACATCGAATTTCCGTATTTTTTTAACGTTTACCCGAAATTTATATTGAGGAACCGAAATTTATGTAAATTCACCGAAAAAGTAGGAATACCGATTTAAGAAAATTGATTTGTTTTTACACATTATCGAATGTGACTCCAGAAATAACTGGCTGTATGAAATTTTTCATCATATGCAGACTGGAAGAGAGCACATTAAATAACAGAAGGGAACTGACCTCCACATGTAAACACAGGGCCAAGTATATATATGTAACCGGATATACAAAAGCCTTCTTACTGGCCTTGCCAGTGAAGCGTGCTTTACTAGCGAAGCGGTATAACGACTGACTTGTGTGTCACAGGTTGCGGGTTCGAACACGCATTCGGGTTCAGTGTCTATTTTCACCCGATACATATATGTATGCCATCTAATCGAAATGAATACACACACAAAATATATCATAACACGCACCACAATAATAAAAAAATACAGTCGAACATCGAATTTCCGTTTTTTTTACGTTTATCCGAAATTTATATTGAGGAACCGAAATTTATCTAAATTAAGCGAAAAATTAGTAACACCGATTTAAGAAAATTGATTTGTTTTTACACATTATCGAAAGTGACTCCAGAAATAACTGGCTGTGTGAAATATTCCATCATATGCAGACTGGAACAGAGCACATTAAATAACAGAAGCGAACTGACCTCCACATGTAAACACAGGGCCAAGTATATATATGTAACCGGATAAACAAAAGCCTTCTTACTGGCCTTGCTAGTGAAGCTTGCTTTACTAGCGAAGCGGTATAACGACTGACTTGTGTGTCTCAGGTTGCGGGTTCGAACACACATTCGGGTTCAGTGTCTATTTTCACCCGTTACATATATGTATGCCATCTAATCGAAATGAATACACACACAAAATATATCATAACACGCACCACAATAATAAAAAAAATACAGTCGAACAACGAATTTCCGTTTTTTTTACGTTTACCCGAAATTTATATTGAGGAACCGAAATTTATCTAAATTAACCGAAAAAGTAGGAATACCGATTTAAGAAAATTGATTTGTTTTTACACATTATCGAAAGTGACTCCAGAAATAACTGGTTGTGTGAAATATTTCATCATATGAAGACTGGAACAGAGCACATTAAATAACAGAAGCGAACTGACCTCCAGATGTAAACACAGGGCCAAGTATATATATGTAACCGGATAAACAAAAGCCTTCTTACTGGCCTTGGTAGTGAAGCTTGCTTTACTAGCGAAGCGGTATAACGACTGACTTGTGTGTCACAGGTTGCGGGTTCGAACACACATTCGGGTCCAATGTCAATTTTCACCCGTTACATATATGTATGCCATCTAATCGATATGAATACACACGCAAAATATATCATAACACGCACCACAATAATAACAAAATACAGTCGAACATCGAATTTCCGTTTTTTTTTACGTTTACCCGAAATTTATATTGAGGAACCGAAATTTATCTAAATTAACCGAAAAAGTAGGAATACCGATTTAAGAAAATTGATTTGTTTTTACACATTATTGAATGTGACTCCAGAAATAACTGCCTGTGTTAAATATTTCATCATATGCAGACTGGAACAGAGCACATTAAATAACAGAAGCGTACTGACCTCCACATGTAAACACAGGGCCAAGTATATATATGTAACCAGATAAACAAAAGCCTTCTTACTGGCCTTGCTAGTGAAGCTTGCTTCACTAGCGAAGCGGTATAACGACTGCCTTGTTTGTCACAGGTTGCGGGTTCGAACACGCATTCGGGTTCAGTGTCTATTTTCACCCGTTACATATATGTATGCCATCTAATCGAAATGAATACACACACAAAATATATGATAACACGCACCACAATAATAAAAAAAATACAGTCGAACAGCGAATTTCCGTTTTTTTTACGATTACCCGAAATTTATATTGAGGAACCGAAATTTATCTAAATCAACCGAAAAAGTAGGAATACCGATTTAAGAAAATTGATTTGTTTTTACACATTATTGAATGTGACTCCAGAAATAACTGGCTGTGTGAAATATTTCATCATATGCAGACTGGAACAGAGCACATTAAATAACAGAAGCGTACTGACCTCCACATGTAAACACAGGGCCAAGTATATATATGTAACCGGATAATCAAAAGCCTTCTTACTGGCCTTGCTAGTGAAGCTTGCTTCACTAGCGAAGCGGTATAACGACTGTCTTGTTTGTCACAGGTTGCGGGTTCGAACACACATTCGGGTCCATTGTCTATTTTTACCCGTTACATATATGAATGCCATCTAATCGAAATGAATACACACACAAAATATATCATAACACGCACCACAACAATAACAAAATACAGTCGAACATCGAATTTCCGTATTTTTTTTACGTTTACCCGAAATTTATATTGAGGAACCGAAATTTATCTAAATTCACCGAAAAAGTAGGAATACCGATTTAAGAAAATTGATTTGTTTTTACACATTATCGAATGTGACTCCAGAAATAACTGGCTGTATGAAATTTTTCATCATATGCAGACTGGAACAGAGCACATTAAATAATAGAAGCGAACTGACCTCCACATGTAAACACAGGGCCAAGTATATATATGTAACCGGATATACAAAAGCCTTCTTACTGGCCTTGCCAGTGAAGCGTGCTTTACTAGCGAAGCGGTATAACGACTGACTTGTGTGTCTCTGGTTGCGGGTTCGAACACGCATTCGGGTTCAGTGTCTATTTTCACCCAATACATATATGTATGCCATCTAATCGAAATGAATACACACACACAAAATATATCATAACACGCACCAGAATAATGAAAAAAATACAGTCGAACATCGAATTTCCGTTTTTTTTACGTTTATCCGAAATTTATATTGAGAAACCGAAATTTATCTAAATTAAGCGAAAAATTAGGAACACCGATTTAAGAAAATTGATTTGTTTTTACACATTATCGAAAGTGACTCCAGAAATAACTGGCTGTGTGAAATATTCCATCATATGCAGACTGGAACGGAGCACATTAAATAACAGAAGCGAACTGACCTCCACATGTAAACACAGGGCCAAGTATATATATGTAACCGGATAAACAAAAGCCTTCTTACTGGCCTTGCTAGTGAAGCTTGCTTTACAAGCGAAGCGGTATAACGACTGACTTGTGTGTCTCTGGTTGCGGGTTCGAACACACATTCGGGTTCAGTGTCTATTTTCACCCGTTACATATAAGTATGCCATCTAATCGAAATGAATACACACACAAAATATATCATAACACGCACCACAATAATAAAAAAAATACAGTCGAACATCGAATTTCCGTTTTTTTTACGTTTACCCGAAATTTATATTGAGGAACCGAAATTTATCTAAACTAACCGAAAAAGTAGGAATACCGATTTAAGAAAATTGATTTCTTTTTACACATTATCGAATGTGACTCCAGAAATAACTGGCTGTGTGAAATGTTTCATCATATGAAGACTGGAACAGAGAACATTAAATAACAGAAGCGAACTGACCTCCAGATGTAAACACAGGGCCAAGTATATATATGTAACCGGATAAACAAAAGCCTTCTTACTGGCCTTGCTAGTGAAGCTTGCTTTACTAGCGAAGCGGTATAACGACTGACTTGTGTGTCACAGGTTGCGGGTTCGAACACACATTCTTGTCCAATGTCAATTTTCACCCGTTACATATATGTATGCCATCTAATCGAAATGAATACACACGCAAAATATATCATAACACGCACCACAATAATAACAAAATACAGTCGAACATCGAATTTCCGTTTTTTTTTACGTTTACCCGAAATTTATATTGAGGAACCGAAATTTATCTAAATTAACCGAAAAAGTAGGAATACCGATTTAAGAAAATTGATTTGTTTTTACACATTATTGAATGTGACTCCAGAAATAACTGCCTGTGTGAAATATTTCATCATATGCAGACTGGAACAGAGCACATTAAATAACAGAAGCGTACTGACCTCCACATGTAAACACAGGGCCAAGTATATATATGTAACCGGATAAACAAAAGCCTTCTTACTGGCCTTGCCAGTGAAGCGTGCTTTACTAGCGAAGCGGTATAACGACTGACTTGTTTGTCACAGGTTGCGGGTTCGAACACACATTCGGGTCCATTGTCTATTTTCACCCGTTACATATATGAATGCCATCTAATCGAAATGAATACACACACAAAATATATCATAAAACGCACCACAACAATAACAAAATACAGTCGAACATCGAATTTCCGTATTTTTTTTACGTTTACCCGAAATTTATATTGAGGAACCGAAATTTATCTTAATTCACCGAAAAAGTAGGAATACCGATTTAAGAAAATTGATTTGTTTTTACACATTATCGAATGTGACTCTAGAAATAACTGGCTGTATGAAATTTTTCATCATATGCAGACTGGAACAGAGCACATTAAATAACAGAAGCGAACTGACCTCCAGATGTAAACACAGGGCCAAGTATATATATGTAACCGGATATACAAAACCCTTCTTACTGGCCTTGCCAGTGAAGCGTGCTTTACTAGCGAAGCGGTATAACGACTGACTTGTGTGTCACAGGTTGCGGGTTCGAACACGCATTCGGGTTCAGTGTCTATTTTCACCCGTTACATATATGTATGCCATCTAATCGAAATGAATACACACACAAAATATATCATAACACGCACCACAATAATAACAAAATACAGTCGAACATCGAACTTCCGTTTTTCTTTACGTTTACCCGAAATTTATATTGAGGAACCGAAATTTATCTAAATTAACCGAAAAAGTAGGAATACCGATTTAAGAAAATTGATTTGTTTTTACACATTATTGAATGTGACTCCAGAAATAACTGGCTGTGTGAAATATTTCATCATATGCAGACTGGAACAGAGCACATTAAATAACAGAAGCGTACTGACCTCCACATGTAAACACAGGGCCAAGTATATATATGTAACCGGATAATCAAAAGCCTTCTTACTGGCCTTGCTAGTGAAGCTTGCTTCACTAGCGAAGCGGTATAACGACTGTCTTGTTTGTCACAGGTTGCGGGTTCGAACACACATTCGGGTCCATTGTCTATTTTCACCCGTTACATATATGAATGCCATCTAATCGAAATGAATACACACACAAAATATATCATAACACGCACCACAACAATAACAAAATACAGTCGAACATCGAATTTCCGTATTTTTTTACGTTTACCCGAAATTTATATTGAGGAACCGAAATTGATCTAAATTCACCGAAAAAGTAGGAATACCGATTTAAGAAAATTGATTTGTTTTTACACATTATCGAATGTGACTTCAGAAATAACTGGCTGTATGAAATTTTTCATCATATGCAGACTGGAACAGAGAACATTAAATAACAGAAGCGAACTGACCTCCACATGTAAACACAGGGCCAAGTATATATATGTAACCGGATATACAAAAGCCTTCTTACTGGCCTTGCCAGTGAAGCGTGCTTTACAAGCGAAGCGGTATAACGACTGACTTGTGTGTCACAGGTTGCGGGTTCGAACACGCATTTGGGTTCAGTGTCTATTTTCACCCGTTACATATATGTATGCAATCTAATCGAAATGAATACACACACAAAATATATCATAACACGCACCACAATAATAACAAAATACAGTCGAACATCGAATTTCCGGTTTTTTTAAGTTTATCCGAAATTTATATTGAGGAACCGAAATTTATCTAAATTAAGCGAAAAATTAGGAATACCGATTTAAGAAAATTGATTTGTTTTTACACATTATCGAAAGTGACTCCAGAAATAACTGGCTGTGTGAAATATTCCATCATATGCAGACTGGAACAGAGCACATTAAATAACAGAAGCGAACTGACCTCCACATCTAAACACAGGGCCAAGTATATATATGTAACCGGATAAAGAAAAGCCTTCTTACTGGCCTTGCTAGTGAAGCTTGCTTTACTAGCGTAGCGGTATAACAACTGACTTGTGTGTCACTGGTTGCGGGTTCGAACACACATTCGGGTTCAGTGTCTATTTTCACCCGTTACATATATGTATGCTATCTAATCGAAATGAATACACACACACAATATATATCATTACAGGCACCACAATTATAACAAAATACAGTCGAACATCGAATTTCCGTATTTTTTTACGTTTACCCGAAATTTATATTGAGGAACCGAAATTTATCTAAATTAACCGAAAACGTAGGAATACCGATTTAAGAAAATTGATTTGTTTTTACACATTATCGAATGTGACTCCAGAAATAACTGGCTGTGCGAAATATTTCATCATATGCAGACTGGAACAGAGCACATTAAATAGTAGAAGCGAACTGACCTCCTCATGTAAACACAGGGCCAAGTATATATATGTAACTGGATATACAAAAGCCTTCTTACTGGCCTTGCCAGTGAAGCGTGCTTTACTAGCGAAGCGGTATAACGACTGACTTGTGTGTCACAGGTTGCGGGTTTGAACACGCATTCGGGTTCAGTGTCTATTTTCACCCGTTACATATATGTATGCCATCTAATCGAAATGAATACACACACACACAATATATCATAACACGCACCACAATAATAACAAAATACAATCGGACATCGAATTTCCGTTTTTTTTACGTTTACCCGAAATTTATATTGAGGAACCGAAATTTATCTTAATCAACCGAAAAAGTAGGAATACCGATTTAAGAAAATTGCTTTGTTTTTACACATTATCGAATGTGACTCCAGAAATAACTGGCTGTGTGAAATGTTTCATCATATGCAGACTGGAACAGAGCACATTAAATAACAGAAGCGAACTGACCTCCACATGTAAACACAGGGCAAATTATATATATGTAACTGGATATACAAAAGCCTTCTTACTGGCCTTGCCAGTGAAGCGTGCTTTACTAACGAAGCGGTATAACGACTGACTTGTGTGTCACAGGTTGCGGGTGCGAACACGCATTCGGGTTCAGTGTCTATTTTCACCCTTTACATATATGTATGCCATCTAATCGAAATGAATACATACACAATATATCATAACACGCACCACAATAATAACAAAATACAATCGGACATCGAATTTCCGTTTTTTTTACGTTTACCCGAAATTTATATTGAGGAACCGAAATTTATCTAAATTAAGCGAAAAAGTAGGAATACCGATTTAAGAAAATTGATTTGTTTTTACACATTATCGAATGTGACTCCAGAAATAACTGGCTGTGTGAAATATTTCATCATATGCAGACTGGAACAGAGCACATTAAATAACAGAAACGAACTGACCTCCACATGTAAACACAGGGCAAAGTATATATATGTAACCGGATATACAAAAGCCTTCTTACTGGCCTTGCCAGTGAAGCGTGCTTTACTAGCGAAGCGGTATAACGACTGACTTGTGTGTCACAGGTTGCGGGTTCGAACACGCATTCGGGTTCAGTGTCTATTTTCACCCGTTACATATATGTATGCCATCTAATCGAAATGAATACACACACAAAATATATGATAACACGCACCACAATAATAAAAAAAATACAGTCGAACAGCGAATTTCCGTTTTTTTTACGATTACCCGAAATTTATATTGAGGAACCGAAATTTATCTAAATCAACCGAAAAAGTAGGAATACCGATTTAAGAAAATTGATTTGTTTTTACACATTATTGAATGTGACTCCAGAAATAACTGCCTGTGTGAAATATTTCATCATATGCAGACTGGAACAGAGCACATTAAATAACAGAAGCGTACTGACCTCCACATGTAAACACAGGGCCAAGTATATATATGTAACCGGATAAACAAAAGCCTTCTTACTGGCCTTGCCAGTGAAGCGTGCTTTACTAGCGAAGCGGTATAACGACTGACTTGTTTGTCACAGGTTGCGGGTTCGAACACACATTCGGGTCCATTGTCTATTTTCACCCGTTACATATATGAATGCCATCTAATCGAAATGAATACACACACAAAATATATCATAACACGCACCACAACAATAACAAAATACAGTCGAACATCGAATTTCCGTATTTTTTTTACGTTTACCCGAAATTTATATTGAGGAACCGAAATTTATCTTAATTCACCGAAAAAGTAGGAATACCGATTTAAGAAAATTGATTTGTTTTTACACATTATCGAATGTGACTCTAGAAATAACTGGCTGTATGAAATTTTTCATCATATGCAGACTGGAACAGAGCACATTAAATAACAGAAGCGAACTGACCTCCAGATGTAAACACAGGGCCAAGTATATATATGTAACCGGATATACAAAACCCTTCTTACTGGCCTTGCCAGTGAAGCGTGCTTTACTAGCGAAGCGGTATAACGACTGACTTGTGTGTCACAGGTTGCGGGTTCGAACACGCATTCGGGTTCAGTGTCTATTTTCACCCGTTACATATATGTATGCCATCTAATCGAAATGAATACACACACAAAATATATCATAACACGCACCACAATAATAACAAAATACAGTCGAACATCGAATTTCCGTTTTTCTTTACGTTTACCCGAAATTCATATTGAGGAACCGAAATTTATCTAAATTAACCGAAAAAGTAGGAATACCGATTTAAGAAAATTGATTTGTTTTTACACATTATTGAATGTGACTCCAGAAATAACTGGCTGTGTGAAATATTTCATCATATGCAGACTGGAACAGAGCACATTAAATAACAGAAGCGTACTGACCTCCACATGTAAACACAGGGCCAAGTATATATATGTAACCGGATAATCAAAAGCCTTCTTACTGGCCTTGCTAGTGAAGCTTGCTTCACTAGCGAAGCGGTATAACGACTGTCTTGTTTGTCACAGGTTGCGGGTTCGAACACACATTCGGGTCCATTGTCTATTTTCACCCGTTACATATATGAATGCCATCTAATCGAAATGAATACACACACAAAATATATCATAACACGCACCACAACAATAACAAAATACAGTCGAACATCGAATTTCCGTATTTTTTTACGTTTACCCGAAATTTATATTGAGGAACCGAAATTGATGTAAATTCACCGAAAAAGTAGGAATACCGATTTAAGAAAATTGATTTGTTTTTACACATTATCGAATGTGACTTCAGAAATAACTGGCTGTATGAAATTTTTCATCATATGCAGACTGGAACAGAGCACATTAAATAACAGAAGCGAACTGACCTCCACATGTAAACACAGGGCCAAGTATATATATGTAACCGGATATACAAAAGCCTTCTTACTGGCCTTGCCAGTGAAGCGTGCTTTACAAGCGAAGCGGTATAACGACTGACTTGTGTGTCACAGGTTGCGGGTTCGAACACGCATTTGGGTTCAGTGTCTATTTTCACCCGTTACATATATGTATGCCATCTAATCGAAATGAATACACACACAAAATATATCATAACACGCACCACAATAATAACAAAATACAGTCGAACATCGAATTTCCGGTTTTTTTAAGTTTATCCGAAATTTATATTGAGGAACCGAAATTTATCTAAATTAAGCGAAAAATTAGGAATACCGATTTAAGAAAATTGATTTGTTTTTACACATTATCGAAAGTGACTCCAGAAATAACTGGCTGTGTGAAATATTCCATCATATGCAGACTGGAACAGAGCACATTAAATAACAGAAGCGAACTGACCTCCACATCTAAACACAGGGCCAAGTATATATATGTAACCGGATAAAGAAAAGCCTTCTTACTGGCCTTGCTAGTGAAGCTTGCTTTACTAGCGAAGCGGTATAACAACTGACTTGTGTGTCACTGGTTGCGGGTTCGAACACACATTCGGGTTCAGTGTCTATTTTCACCCGTTACATATATGTATGCCATCTAATCGAAATGAATACACACACACACAATATATCATAACACGCACCACAATAATAACAAAATACAATCGGACATCGAATTTCCGTTTTTTTTACGTTTACCCGAAATTTATATTGAGGAACCGAAATTTATCTAAATTAACCGAAAACGTAGGAATACCGATTTAAGAAAATTGATTTGTTTTTACACATTATCGAATGTGACTCCAGAAATAACTGGCTGTGCGAAATATTTCATCATATGCAGACTGGAACAGAGCACATTAAATAGTAGAAGCGAACTGACCTCATCATGTAAACACAGGGCCAAGTATATATATGTAACTGGATATACAAAAGCCTTCTTACTGGCCTTGCCAGTGAAGCGTGCTTTACTAGCGAAGCGGTATAACGACTGACTTGTGTGTCACAGGTTGCGGGTTTGAACACGCATTCGGGTTCAGTGTCTATTTTCACCCGTTACATATATGTATGCCATCTAATCGAAATGAATACACACACACACAATATATCATAACACGCACCACAATAATAACAAAATACAATCGGACATCGAATTTCCGTTTTTTTTACGTTTACCCGAAATTTATATTGAGGAACCGAAATTTATCTAAATCAACCGAAAAAGTAGGAATACCGATTTAAGAAAATTGCTTTGTTTTTACACATTATCGAATGTGACTCCAGAAATAACTGGCTGTGTGAAATGTTTCATCATATGCAGACTGGAACAGAGCACATTAAATAACAGAAGCGAACTGACCTCCACATGTAAACACAGGGCAAAGTATATATATGTAACTGGATATACAAAAGCCTTCTTACTGGCCTTGCCAGTGAAGCGTGCTTTACTAACGAAGCGGTATAACGACTGACTTGTGTGTCACAGGTTGCGGGTGCGAACACGCATTCGGGTTCAGTGTCTATTTTCACCCGTTACATATATGTATGCCATCTAATCGAAATGAATACATACACAATATATCATAACACGCACCACAATAATAACAAAATACAATCGGACATCGAATTTCCGTTTTTTTTACGTTTACCCGAAATTTATATTGAGGAACCGAAATTTATCTAAATTAAGCGAAAAAGTAGGAATACCGATTTAAGAAAATTGATTTGTTTTTACACATTATCGAATGTGACTCCAGAAATAACTGGCTGTGTGAAATATTCCATCATATGCAGACTGGAACAGAGCACATTAAATAACAGAAGCGAACTGACCTCCACATCTAAACACAGGGCCAAGTATATATATGTAACCGGATAAAGAAAAGCCTTCTTACTGGCCTTGCTAGTGAAGCTTGCTTTACTAGCGAAGCGGTATAACAACTGACTTGTGTGTCACTGGTTGCGGGTTCGAACACACATTCGGGTTCAGTGTCTATTTTCACCCGTTACATATATGTATGCCATCTAATCGAAATGAATACACACACACACAATATATCATAACACGCACCACAATAATAACAAAATACAATCGGACATCGAATTTCCGTTTTTTTTACGTTTACCCGAAATTTATATTGAGGAACCGAAATTTATCTAAATTAACCGAAAACGTAGGAATACCGATTTAAGAAAATTGATTTGTTTTTACACATTATCGAATGTGACTCCAGAAATAACTGGCTGTGCGAAATATTTCATCATATGCAGACTGGAACAGAGCACATTAAATAGTAGAAGCGAACTGACCTCATCATGTAAACACAGGGCCAAGTATATATATGTAACTGGATATACAAAAGCCTTCTTACTGGCCTTGCCAGTGAAGCGTGCTTTACTAGCGAAGCGGTATAACGACTGACTTGTGTGTCACAGGTTGCGGGTTTGAACACGCATTCGGGTTCAGTGTCTATTTTCACCCGTTACATATATGTATGCCATCTAATCGAAATGAATACACACACACACAATATATCATAACACGCACCACAATAATAACAAAATACAATCGGACATCGAATTTCCGTTTTTTTTACGTTTACCCGAAATTTATATTGAGGAACCGAAATTTATCTAAATCAACCGAAAAAGTAGGAATACCGATTTAAGAAAATTGCTTTGTTTTTACACATTATCGAATGTGACTCCAGAAATAACTGGCTGTGTGAAATGTTTCATCATATGCAGACTGGAACAGAGCACATTAAATAACAGAAGCGAACTGACCTCCACATGTAAACACAGGGCAAAGTATATATATGTAACTGGATATACAAAAGCCTTCTTACTGGCCTTGCCAGTGAAGCGTGCTTTACTAACGAAGCGGTATAACGACTGACTTGTGTGTCACAGGTTGCGGGTGCGAACACGCATTCGGGTTCAGTGTCTATTTTCACCCGTTACATATATGTATGCCATCTAATCGAAATGAATACATACACAATATATCATAACACGCACCACAATAATAACAAAATACAATCGGACATCGAATTTCCGTTTTTTTTACGTTTACCCGAAATTTATATTGAGGAACCGAAATTTATCTAAATTAAGCGAAAAAGTAGGAATACCGATTTAAGAAAATTGATTTGTTTTTACACATTATCGAATGTGACTCCAGAAATAACTGGCTGTGTGAAATATTTCATCATATGCAGACTGGAACAGAGCACATTAAATAACAGAAACGAACTGACCTCCACATGTAAACACAGGGCAAAGTATATATATGTAACCGGATATACAAAAGCCTTCTTACTGGCCTTGCCAGTGAAGCGTGCTTTACTAGCGAAGCGGTATAACGACTGACTTGTGTGTCACAGGTTGCGGGTTCGAACACGCATTCGGGTTCAGTGTCTATTTTCACCCGTTACATATATGTATGCCATCTAATCGAAATGAATACACACACACAATATATCATAACACGCACCACAATAATAACAAAATACAATCGGACATCGAATTTCCGTTTTTTTTACGTTTACCCGAAATTTATATTGAGGAACCGAAATTTATCTAAATCAACCGAAAAAGTAGGAATACCGATTTAAGAAAATTGATTTGTTTTTACACATTATCGAATGTGACTCCAGAAATAACTGGCTGTGTGAAATGTTTCATCATATGCAGACTGGAACAGAGCACATTAAATAACAGAAGCGAACTGACCTCCACATGTAAACACAGGGCAAAGTATATATATGTAACTGGATATACAAAAGCCTTCTTACTGGCCTTGCCAGTGAAGCGTGCTTTACTAGCGAAGCGGTATAACGACTGACTTGTGTGTCACAGGTTGCGGGTTTGAACACGCATTCGGGTTCAGTGTCTATTTTCACCCGTTACATATATGTATGCCATCTAATCGAAATGAATACACACACACACAATATATCATAACACGCACCACAATAATAACAAAATACAATCGGACATCGAATTTCCGTTTTTTTTACGTTTACCCGAAATTTATATTGAGGAACCGAAATTTATCTAAATCAACCGAAAAAGTAGGAATACCGATTTAAGAAAATTGCTTTGTTTTTACACATTATCGAATGTGACTCCAGAAATAACTGGCTGTGTGAAATGTTTCATCATATGCAGACTGGAACAGAGCACATTAAATAACAGAAGCGAACTGACCTCCACATGTAAACACAGGGCAAAGTATATATATGTAACTGGATATACAAAAGCCTTCTTACTGGCCTTGCCAGTGAAGCGTGCTTTACTAACGAAGCGGTATAACGACTGACTTGTGTGTCACAGGTTGCGGGTGCGAACACGCATTCGGGTTCAGTGTCTATTTTCACCCGTTACATATATGTATGCCATCTAATCGAAATGAATACATACACAATATATCATAACACGCACCACAATAATAACAAAATACAATCGGACATCGAATTTCCGTTTTTTTTACGTTTACCCGAAATTTATATTGAGGAACCGAAATTTATCTAAATTAAGCGAAAAAGTAGGAATACCGATTTAAGAAAATTGATTTGTTTTTACACATTATCGAATGTGACTCCAGAAATAACTGGCTGTGTGAAATATTTCATCATATGCAGACTGGAACAGAGCACATTAAATAACAGAAACGAACTGACCTCCACATGTAAACACAGGGCAAAGTATATATATGTAACCGGATATACAAAAGCCTTCTTACTGGCCTTGCCAGTGAAGCGTGCTTTACTAGCGAAGCGGTATAACGACTGACTTGTGTGTCACAGGTTGCGGGTTCGAACACGCATTCGGGTTCAGTGTCTATTTTACCCGTTACATATATGTATGCCATCTAATCGAAATGAATACACACACACAATATATCATAACACGCACCACAATAATAACAAAATACAATCGGACATCGAATTTCCGTTTTTTTTACGTTTACCCGAAATTTATATTGAGGAACCGAAATTTATCTAAATCAACCGAAAAAGTAGGAATACCGATTTAAGAAAATTGATTTGTTTTTACACATTATCGAATGTGACTCCAGAAATAACTGGCTGTGTGAAATGTTTCATCATATGCAGACTGGAACAGAGCACATTAAATAACAGAAGCGAACTGACCTCCACATGTAAACACAGGGCAAAGTATATATATGTAACTGGATATACAAAAGCCTTCTTACTGGCCTTGCCAGTGAAGCGTGCTTTACTAACGAAGCGGTATAACGACTGACTTGTGTGTCACAGGTTGCGGGTGCGAACACGCATTCGGGTTCAGTGTCTATTTTCACCCGTTACATATATGTAAGCCATCTAATCGAAATGAATACATACACAATATATGGAAACACACCACAATAATAACAAAATACAATCGGACATCGAATTTCCGTTTTTTTTACGTTTACCCGAAATTTATATTGAGGAACCGAAATTTATCTAAATTAAGCGAAAAAGTAGGAATACCGATTTAAGAAAATTGATTTGTTTTTACACATTATCGAATGTGACTCCAGAAATAACTGGCTGTGTGAAATATTTCATCATATGCAGACTGGAACAGAGCACATTAAATAACAGAAGCGAACTGACCTCCACATGTAAACACAGGGCAAAGTATATATATGTAACCGGATATACAAAAGCCTTCTTACTGGCCTTGCCAGTGAAGCGTGCTTTACTAGCGAAGCGGTATAACGACTGACTTGTGTGTCACAGGTTGCGGGTTCGAACACGCATTCGGGTTCAGTGTCTATTTTCACCCGTTACATATATGTATGCCATCTAATTGAAATGAATACACACACAAAATATATCATAACACGCACCACAATAATAACAAAATACAGTCGAACATCGAATTTCCGTATTTTTTTACGTTTGCCCGAAATTTATATTGAGGAACCGAAATATATACGAAATTTATAGGAACAAAGAAGTGAACCAGCATGGTTATTCATATATATATATATATATATATATATATATATATATATATATATATATATATATAAATATCTTCAATAGGACGGTATTTCAAAATTAACGTATTGTATAAAAAAGGTTTATAAAAAGGTTGTCTCTCCCTGGACTGCGGGTCATCCCCCACCCACGCCCTTCCCATATCCATCAAGATAAATTGACGCCATTGCACATAAATAACGTAACTAAATGTAGAGGGGACGTGTTTTCCGGTATGTAAACTGATTTACGGTATCCCTCCCGACGCAGCCTTGATTCCCTGACCCTGCAGGGGTGTTACAATTATACTAATTGGGATCCAGCGCGTGTCAAATGAGACGGTCGTCCATGATGGCAATCCCCCGGGCCATAAGGTCGCCTTTCTGGCTTCTCATAATAACTGACATTAACACTTCACTGATACCTACCTCTGGTTCGCGTGTAAAGCTGGCCTTGTAGTAATTGACCAGATTCAAGGATAATCCTTGTCGTGGTCACGTTTTGACATTCCTTACACAAGTCACATCCACACAACGTCGTGGACGAGTGAACCAGTAATGTATCTGTAGGCGCCCCCTCAAACTAGGAGCGGAATGACCAAACACAAGTCTTATCTGGTGCACATAACACACTAAAAAAGATCAAATATGGCTTTAATAAATAACATAAATCACATTACTTGAGTTTGTTCTCTCTCCGAAACTTCCTTGAATCCTCCATTATATACACATAAACGGGGGACCCGTGTATGGGGGTGGGGTTGGGGGGGGGGGGGGGGCACTATAAGTGACAAGATAAAATGCTACACATGTCTTGTATTCTATGTAATTATCATAAATAATACGTTAAATGAAGATGTTATTTAGCCACCAAAATGTCATATACCATGTTGTATTTCCATCGCAGTAAATTATCCAGTCTGAACGGTTCAGAATTTTTTGGTGTTTCCTTTCATTATGCGCGACCCTGGCTAGGGGTCCCGCTGCAGATACTTTCCCTTATGTAGAGCGCATGACTGAGTTGGGGCTCGTCTCAGTCATTGTACAGGACAAAGATAATCCACAACCATACCAGTCTAACAGTTTTAGTGTTGAATACAAGAAATATAGTCATTGGCAAATTTGCTGTGTCCTGCATTCTTCTATAATCTGAGGATTTGGGCGTAGTCCAGAAAAAGCGTTATTCCGAATTAAACTTAGCCAATGCACGTCCTCTTGTCCCCAAACTCATTCCGCAGACACATCCACGTCTGGAGACTGTTCTCGGAGTACTTCCGTGTCTCTTCCCCGCGCCATTATTGAACCTTGACAGGTCTGTTTAGCCGGAATGCATACACACTAATAGCCGGATGTCACAGGTCGCATGTCGAAATTATTGGTATACTGCTAGAAAAAAACCGAATCCACATTTGTTATCAAAGGCGAGTCCTAGAATAAAGGAAACAATTGTCCAGCATTCTTTGAAAAAATAAACTTATAACGGTGAGACAGATTTTCCTAAAAAAATGAAGGATTTTCGCCTGGTGTTCCCTTAAATCTCCAAAAAAAAATGTATAAAAATACCTTCATTTTTGTGTGAACTTGCCAACAAACAAAGTTTCCTTGACGAAAGATTAATATCTGGCGGATTTATATCGCATACCGTTCAATGGGCTTTACAAAATACTAGCATATTTTAATATTTAAAGTCAAATTACTTCCATAGATAAGTAACAACTGAGTGGGCTACTCGGACCCATCGGGATATATAAGCGAGTTCCCAGCCCGTTAAACAGTAAAATTGATGACATACATAAAGCGTGGAATAATGGTCATTGCCGCTAAAACTCATTACTGTTAACAGTGAGAAGCGGTAGATGGTGAATAAGTCTACGTGACATTTTCCCCTTGTTTATATGATCACACCCATTTAACTTTATTGCCTTGTTCTGTGACAATGTGAATCGATTTACAGCACCAAGTGCTTTTTATGACAAAGCAAAATGATAAAACATAACACCTGACAGGGTTTGTTGAAACTTATTGATATGTTACACGTCTATATCCAATAACGGTTCCATGCTGCACAGTTCTATTAACCCGGATAGGGACCAGCCGTGTCTAGGGATATGAAAGTCATGTACACAAATAAATATCTGTCAGAAATTCTTTTTGCAAACTACAGAGACATTGTTAGTTTATTGGATCATTGTCTAATATGTCATCTTAGGAAAGAATCGAAACGATGACCGTTTTCCCCTGATTGTAGTAGTCTGAAATGTATATTGTAATAAATCACAATAACTGACATTGGTTTCCCCAGTGAGTTTTGGGATTTACTGGAAATATCTACAAAAAATTGGATTTTATGCCATTTATGTCGGTGTGCCTCGAAGGAGGTTAAAAAGACTCGGAGAGAAAGATCATGGACTTACGACATGCTTTGTTTCAAAGTACACGGTATTATGTTCCTTCCTTGGTCTCATTGGAGTTAAAACGTCATACTTGTCCGTGTTCCAGGCTTGTCGTTGAAAAACCACTTAACCGTATTCCCTGTCACTAACACTGTCACTTACAGAATAAAAAGTACCTCTTTAAGTAGTCTAGGGACTTGCTAATGGATAAATGTCCATGCATTGTGTGACAAGAGAATCTTTAAGATGCATTTATTTATCATCGCAGCAACGGTTAAACAATAGACATATAAAATGGACAGGGGCGTCAAAAAAGGGACGATCAACTTATGTCCCCACATTTTAAGCAAGGTGGGATTGTCGATGTAATCATTCCTCTGCTATTCAGAGAATAATATTTATATATTGGAAATGAGATCATTTAATTTTTAAAGTTATAGAATGTGTTTCCATTTCTGAGTTTACTATGTTACAAATTTATTTACAAACTTATTTATTTAACATGGATTGTTCAAATAGTTATTATAACTAATCAAGGCACTCTCCATGGCTCCGATGATGGCGATCGGTAGTCTGTAGAGGTGGAGGAAACCGGAGTACGCGGAGAAAACTACCGGCCTTGGACGGGCAACTACTGCCCATTCTCATAGCCACACCGGGGATCGAACCCGGGTCGCCAGCGGAGAGAGCCGAGCGTTTTACCCCTCGACTGTCCAGGCCCCTTTACTATGTTAATTGCATATCTAGACCTGGTTTAGAATTATCAATACTCTGCCACCTTTTTAAAACCGTATACTTAATTGTAATATATCTGTATATATTTATAATGTATAATATAATATATATAATATATAAATGATTTGTCCCAACTTAGATTACCCTTCCACACCTGCGGGTCATCCCTCCCCCTCACTTGAAGATAAATTGAGGCCACTCCATATGGGATGGGGAATTACAAGATGAAGAGATTAACAAACATAGGTCTCTCACAACAAACCATGTGAAACAACAAGGACATATCAAAGGTATGATCGGTGTCTTGGCCATTTTTTGAAAGAAAACATTTATTTTCTATAATGATTCTCGTCAAATTTATTTTTTAAACATGTTTATACAGTGTCCCCGTCCAGACAAGACTGTCTGATCTGCCACAGGGCCCTATTGGAAAATGTAATTTACAGTTATTGGTATTCGTATCGATCTTTTTTATAAAGTCAACTTTTTTAGGGGGGGGGGCTTGTTGTTCTTTTAAATGCGTATTTAACTTAGTATATGTACCTCTGCAGAATTCCATTCCGGTTTCGGACTTCGTGACAGAGCAGTATTACTCGTTTCCTCTCATTTTATATTCTGGAGTCAACCAGGCCCGGTGACTACTGCACCTGCAGGACCTGGGTGCGTAATCGTCCCCATTGCTGGGGCACACCACCGAGGAACCCCGGAAAGGCACACTCTTTAATGAGTGAAACACGGCCGCTTGGCACGGCCTTCCCATTAAGCCAGCACCCCGCTAATCCTTTGTAGGGGCCTACCGTGAAAAATCTCACCGCCTCGGCTGAGATTCGAACTCACGATCTCCCGGCGTAAATCGCGTCAGCGTAAATCGTGTCTGTGATACAGACCTGAAACATAATTTCTGGTCACGAACACGACATGCCATGTTTAGAATTATCCGCTGTTTTACCAGAAATCCTGGTAGCATATATGGGTAACACGCATTAGCATTTACTTCAACACAAACACTAAATGGTGTCATTAAATCTACAGCAATGTCGTTTATGAGAAAATGACACATAATAAAAATCAATGTAAAATTATTGGACAAAAACGTTTATATTACTTAAACATGATATGATGCGGAGAGTAGAACTATTTTTACCCCACACCAACCCAACCACACACACGCTTGAGCATTTTGCAAGCGATTCGACGCGACAGGAGCCATGTTTTCAGGTCGGCATGTGTTTTCAAGGGTGTCCGAGTTCTTTAACGTTACCATCTGATTTCTTGCGCGATAATTTTGGCGAGCAAAATAACCGGAAATTAGGAAGGAAGCAGCATAGAAGCGTCCTTCTGATCACTGTTTTTTATGCTTTTTCTTACGTTTCCGTGCTTTTTATGTGAGTTTTGTATCGTTTTCGCGGCGTTCACACACAAACATGCCTTAACAATTTTATATTCCATAGCGTCTCTCTCTATGTTCTCACGCATTATCTGCGTTATCATACGTTAATGCACGATTTTATACGCTATCGTACGATTTTGTAAGACGCTTTTTCAGACAATTCACAAGAACAAGAACGCGTGTGAGGGCTGCTTTCCTGGACGATTTCCTCTGTTTAGTGGAATTTCTGTCCTTCATGATAAGGTTCACCTACTACCCCGATATGAGGAAGTCCGTTTTTAAAACATTAAACAGGAGGTCGCCGGGGAGGCGGGATGCAGGAGAAGAGGAACATGTAGATGAATGATGCTGTGTGTACAAATTGATGTTAAATGGGTGGAATCCGAGGGGACTCGAAATATGACTGTTGGGGGTTATACATGGGCGATTACCAAATGTAATCAATAACAGGTTGTCAGGGCAATGGTTCCCTAGAGAAATCCAGAATTATTGTCAGTAATAGACACCACCCTAAGAAGCTCAGAGCGACAGGATTTATTAGCGTCAAGCGCCTCCTTAACCTGGTAAATGGACTTTCTGCACACTTTAGCACTGTAATCCTTTGAGTGCAGTTAGATTTCTTTAGGGGACGAGTTTCAAAGGAATAAACTAAGCAAGGAAATGAAGAATTCTGATGAATTTTCTTGCACGATCCCATGTTTTTCATTTAGGTCTCATTTATGGACAACAATCACCGTTCTGTGAACCAAGATATATTTTTTTCTGGTTTGCTTTGTACAGTTTGTATAGTCCCTTATATACAGACCTATCATTCACTACATTCACTATATATTAAATCCTTAGATCGTGGAAATTGTCGCATTATTTCAGGACGCATTTTTGACGCATACACAAGCTCTAAAGTAATCAAATAACAACAACAGGTATCACATTTAGATAAAGCTTCATTGAACTGATTTCAGAATGAAAACATGAATATATGAAGGTGGTATCGCGGGTCACCTCATTCAAAACTATCCGTAACGCATCTAAATGTGCAATTCTGCACGTAATCTCTTATTTATGTCAGTTAACGTTACGGATAGCTTTGAATGAGTTTACCCGCGATACTACCTTCATATATTCATGTTTCATTCTGAACTCATTCAGAGACAATTATTATTGTACCTCCGCCAGGTGTCGCGATGTATTATATTTTACCTTTAGTTATTTTGCTTTGTCTGTTAGCAACTTTATGCAAACAGTTCTGAACAGATTTTAATGCAATTATGTGAAGAATAACGATATTTTAGAATTAATCTGAATCACCATTACAATTTTAATTCAAAGGATTATCAAAGGATATCACATTGTCACCTGATCCTAGTTCTTCATAATAGGGCTATTCATTGTTATTAAGGGGCGGCTTTGTCCTAGAGTTAATCTGGGATGGGATTGTTGAATACCACTCGTGACTGCTTTGTACATAGTGAAGTTTAAAGGGACCTAATCACGTACAAAGCCTGTTGAACAAACACGACAAACAACTTCTTCTCTTTGAAATAAAATAATACCTGTATAAATAAAGTACTGAAACGGTTTGATTAAAAAGCGGATCGGGCGCGATTACTGGGGCAAACATAAACATAACGTGAATGCCACCTGCGTTTTCCGTTTTCTGCACAGGCGTACAACCGGTGTTTCACTAATATGAACGTTCATGTTTGGACTCATTCTTCTTTTTGATCTGTCGCGCGTGCGCAATCTGGTCTTGTTATGGTAAACATATACACACGTGGACCGTGTTTACTCACAGGCAGAACCATAACAACCATTGCACGGTCTTACTATAGGCAGCTGGAATGGAGTTATTGAGACTGTGTGCTGGGATGGTTTTGCTGATATTGTGAAGGAATAGGCATAATGTCCCTTTATGAGAATGAGAATCCTGGCGGAGGTGTGTGGTCTACTTCTAGTATATCGCATATTTCAAGGCTAACCTTATACTTACTATATGTAATGTCGGGAACCTCTACAATACAGAGAGATTAAGAACATCAAACAGAGACAGAGAACAAGAGGAACAGAGTTTGATTGTGTCGATTGTGGCGTACTATATCCTTAGTGGATCATAAAAATCAATGTTTGTGAAACGTGTCTGATCGAGACACACTTCAGGCCGCCTGAAGGTTAAATGGCTCGACAAACTGTGGTTCGCTTCATAATCACAGGCTTAAATATTCACGATTTTCTTTTCTTCAATTTTTCGCGAGGGATTTACGACAAAGTAACTTACGCAATGTTCATAACCAATATTTTATCAATTACCTAATACGCACGCAACATCTTGAAAATGTACAAGGAGTTAGGGGAACATTAAACAGGTGGAAATTCTTCATCCACAATTGGCAGATACAAAACAATATTGATATTAATCAAATTATCAGTCTTTGAATTACGGGTAACAAAAACTGTATGCAAATATTGACACCATTTCACAAATGAAAAAAAAAATTACTGTCCATCTGTGCGTATGTGGCGTCTTCTTCATGAGGTTTTTATTTTCGCGAATTATTTTAGGGTAGATAGAAACATGATAGAAAAATGTGAAAAATTAATTAAATGTTCAAAAATATGTATACCATCAGAAAGATCAGTGTACTTTTTGGGGTCTTATATGAATTTAACAATTTTGGTTGATTACAGATGTTGGGGATTTAGACGATAATGATTCCTTAAACATGCACTTTTTCTGGATATTGATGGAGCCATTAATGGTCATACTCTGTGTCTGCCAATTTATGTCTTAGATCATATTAACTTTGTAAAATTGCATACTTTATCTCTCCACATGACACTAATAAAATAATTGTTTGTTTTACAGGTACTGGAGGTCAATACTCTTGATGTCGGCAGCCCCGACAACAACTTAAGAGGATACTGTCATAGAAACAGAGAAGCTAAGCTTCATCCTGGTATCTCCATCTTCCCGTTATCGTTTGGTAGAAGCATCGCAGGCAGGATGTGAAAGACTGCAGCTCTCAAGTCTGGCAGTTTCATATATGTTTGAAATATGATTGAGATGCCCAGAATAAGGATTCATGAATTGTAATATATTAGAGACCTTTCATCTTTTTTGTGATACATAGTGTTAAAATTACAAAAGAGACATGCGTCAACCTTTTCCATGAACAGATATATACCATGTATCATAACGACTGATTAATCTCCTACTTTGTTTCTTCAGTTCCGGAGAGCTTATTCAAGCATTACAAAATATGCATACATAGTTGTATGCATATGTATTTGTATATATATTTGGACAAGCGGACTTGCGGATTTTCTGATTATGACCACGTGATACTGGAGAGTTCTAAAAAAATCACGGTCTCCAAAGGATTATGGGTTATTTAAAGATAGTCTCATCGCGCAGTAATCCTGACATTCGGGAAACTTGAGTTAGAACTTGCTTATAATCATCTGGTTAATGTCAATCAGTAAACAAAAAAGAAAGGTAATTTGTATTTCTTGATACACACGGTTTATATTTTCATGTCTTTCACGATGAGTGCTTTTATGGAAATATCGCAAGCAGTTCTCAACATTAATGGTTCCGAGTCGACAGGTTCAGACCATTGGCTCGCTACGGATTGCCCAGACACTGTCACCGAAAAAGAAGCCAAAATGACCTTTTTCGCCCTTTTGCATGAAATCGTGGCTCCTTCCGTTTTTGGGATAATCACTATCGTTGGTATCCTTGGTAACGCATTAGTAATTTACGTCATCTTGAGTCGCTCGCACATGCGCACTACGATGAACGTGCTCTTGCTTAACCTTGCCCTTGCCGATATGTGTTTTCTGGTTTTGTGCGTGCCCCTTACGGCATACCATTATGCGTCGCCGAAGTGGATGCTGGGTGAATGGCCCTGCAAGCTGTGGCAGTACCCCATGTTTGTGGCGTTTTACGTCAACATGTACACGTTGGTCCTGATATCGTTATGGCGGTACATCACCGTCGCACACGGTCGTATTTCCGCTTCCGGTTTGATGAAGAACATAAGAACACCAATTTACTCTGTTGTTGCGATGTGGGTGACTTTTATTCTGGCCAACTTACCAACACTCTTCGCTTTCGAATTGAAAACGTTAGAAGGCAATGGATGCGAAGAAGACTACAATTACTGTGGAGCATCAAATTTGGAGCATCTGAAAATAATTTACATGATATTTTTTATTGCGGGCTACACAGTACCTTTTCTTGTTATGATTGTTTTATACGTGCTACTATGGTCGTTTGTTAAAAAGAATTCATTCCAAGCGAGGGGATCTTCTGCTCGACAAGAAGATCAACGCACGCAAAAACTGACGCGCTTACTATGGACCGTGGTGTTGGCCTTCTGTCTCAGCTGGTTACCTTTACACCTTTGTATGTTATTGGCGTTCCACGCTGACCAAAGTGTTACAGGATCGTATTCATTCCAAGTGTACCGAGTGCTTGCCCAGTGTCTTGCCTACTCTAACTGCTGCATGAATCCCATTATTTACTGCTTCACAGCGTCGAATTTCAGAAAATGTTTCAAGGAGTTGCTGGCCAGCTGCACGTGCCGCAGGGTCTATGGCGCTCGGTTAACGGCCACCGAAGTACCGGGAGAATACAAAGCGGAAAGCAATAACGTTCGTTCTAGCTGTGTCTGAATAAATAACAAGAGACAATTATCCAACCTGCAGACAAAGTGCTGGTATATAGAAAGGATTATTACCAGACCCAGTGTCCCTTTTTTGTCTATGAGAAGTCTTACACGACTTTTTGCCGAAATAAGTTGTATCGTACTTGTTGTAAGAAACTTTGTGCAACCTAATCTCTGTCCTCATCTGGAACACTTCTCTCCGGGATGAGACACTGTTTATTTAACAATTTTCATGTCACCGACCCGAAATGTTACTGGGAGTGAATGGAGTACAGTAGATCAACATGCCGTGGACATCAACGTCATCTGGTATGTGCGACGCCCGCCAGAAAATTGAACAGGAATATAAACAAAATGGCTTTACTCTATGCAGTATTGTAAGAATTGGTGTGACTTTGTCCTGTTAAAATAGATAGGAAATGAAACCCGTGCCGACGCAAAGACAGTGACGCTCTGCGCATGGTGAGAATGGTATTTGCTATTGGAGCGTCATTGGATAAAGATAAGTAAGATGGTTACTTACTTTACAGAGCTTGGATCAAAAACGTTCAATTTTCAATCGACGAGGCCTGGACGGTGGGGTAGGGAAAAGCTCGGGCCCTCTCCGCTGGCAAACCGGGTTCGATCCCCGGCGTGGGTATGAGAGTGGGTTTTATTGGCCTGTCCAATACATGGTCGGTGGTTCTCGCCGGGCTTTTCTCCGCCCAGTACACTACGTGAGCGATTTGTCACGTATGGTTATTCGCTGTTTTTACAAGAAGACAAAAAAAAAAGGATTGTATGTACGGGTCACCTTCTATAACTTCACTTGTTATATGTTTTTTATTGCAGAATGTACACATATACATATATAATGAATACAATAAGCATACACATGAAAATCAATAGACAAGCATTGACAATTAAAAAATACAATCACATTAACATTGATATACAACTTATAAACTCATTTTATACACGTTATATGTTTATTCATTACAATTGATGTGCACATTGAGCGTAGAGCGAGCTTGTATATAATTTAACATCTATATACAACTTATACAACTCATTTTAAACACGTTATATGTTTATACTTTACAGTTGATGTGCATATTGTGTGTATATAATTTGCTTGTATATAATTTGCATAAAACAGTTTGCTTTGGTTCCTCTTGTACAAAATATTACTTTCAACTGCAGACACATCTTCAGACACATCTGGGTCGATGTTATCGATGATGCGCATGCCCAAGCTTTTACATCCTGTTCAGCCGAGTGTGAACCTAGCTGAATACCACGTGATATCAACTTGGTTTGAAATGGTGTGGAGTTTCTAAAAACAAGGGCGTGGTCAATAAGAACAATGGTTAAGCATCATATAAACTAGTTTCACGTAATATTCATTTTAACTTTAAACCCCCGTCATATGAGAGGCGGAATGAGCCGGAATGCCTTCGGAATGGAAAGTCTTTGTATATTATGGATATTTGAAGTGCATTTTAAAAACTTCATTCCAAGTAATATCCATTCTTATGACGGGTCCGAATATTTCGAGGGGCATTGGACGTGGAGAACTATCGAACGGCATGCGAAGTGTATTCAAACTGAACTATGACTGGATTCTAAATGTTCTTACGGCATTCAAAATAATTCGAAATATTCTGATCGCATTCGAGGGAGAACCGAAACGGCTAGCCACTTCTAATCCTGTCAGAATGTCCCAAATGCGCCTCGAAGGAGCTGGAATGCAACTTCATTGCCGCCGAAATTTTTCAAAGCTTCAGCACCTTCAGAATCTGAAGCTGAGTCCACAGCCACCGAGGTCCATCAGCAAGCAGCAAGTCTCCTGAAAATGCTAGATTCAGCAGCACTTTATACTCTATCGAGGTCCATTCTGCTAAGCTCAGGACATTATTGTTCCATTCTAAGTACATTCTAAGTTCATTTTTAGTATTCGAGCTGCTGCATTTTGTTTGAATTCTTGACCGTTCGAAACATAATCGGAAGCTTTCTTATACGACAATTTGGAATGCAGTCATCTTGCATTTAATACACTTCTAATGACGTTCGATATTTATCCACTTCGCCGCACCTCGAAAGTGTTGAGCAAAAGCAAAACATTCGGGTCAGTCACAAGAATGGGCCTGAATATTTGTAATGCCGTCACAATACATTCAGAGTACCATCAGCATTTGAAATACTCGAAGTATTTTGTATAAACAAACAGAAAAGGAGACAGAAGTAATGAATGTAGATATGAAGAAAGTTTATTTGGAATAAGTTACCTAGATTGTAAATATATTTTAAATTAAAATAAAAATCCATTTATGGTGTCATTGTGTGAATGTTTTACAGGTGGAAATATTGTCAGCTGCATGCACCTACAGCAAGAGCTATAATCAAATTGAAATCAGCATTCTCCCGTCATTCACTTATTCGGCCCGTATTCCCAGGTTCATTCGTGCATATGTGGCTGCAGATATGAGACTATTCCTTGACGACGTTCCTTGATCCGGACAACGTGGCGGAACCACACCGAAATCTAATTGAAACTTCATTGACCATATCCGAAATGCCTTGAAAATGTTGTGTATGATTGCATGTGTTATGTTGTGAACAAACACAAACACACAAAAGCACACAAACAAACGAACGGAGATGAAAGCATACTCTCCTTAGAGACGCAAAAAGCTACAAGCCTGTCTAAGCCAAAGAAAAAAAAATGTTCTGTGAACTGAGAAAAAAATGCTCCCGCAGGCCATTGTTTTGATATTCACAAACATAAACAATACGTGGAATTTAGATTTAGCATACTTGCAAAAAAATAGAGGTTAAATGTTTAAAGTGGCGCATTTAATAAACACATTTTATTTCACTTTTTATACCTTTAATAAATTCTTGAATGGAATACAGGCACACGCACAAAACTATAGTAACATTCCCGAGGATTTTGTCATCATTTGCAGTTACAGATCCCATAAAGGTGATGGCAAATCCGTAGAACATCCAATCTTTTAACCCATTTTTTACAATGGAACAAGTGCGGCAATATAGCTGGTCCGTTCTGCAATGAAGCGCATCTAGACATACTAGATTTTAAAAATCATCGTATCATTCATCATGTTGTTACGGACCTAATAACAACAGATCACGTAATCTTGACGAGCACAAATTTTGTTACGGAGATAAAATAAATCAGATTCCACAACACTAGGCAGCGTAAAATGTCTAGGGGAATGGACAAAGACGTCAGTGGTATTTGTTAACAAATAATTATAATTTATCCTTAGAACAATTCTTACATTACAACACACTAAATCAATACAATTACACAGTATAGCAACAATAAAAATGTACAGTTCGAGAGTGTCCGGATCCTAGGCTTTAATTTCTGGATACCACCACTGTCACAGCTCATCAAGAGTCCTTTAACACAAATATTTAAGATGAAAAATTCATGTCAATCTTCTCAGAGAATAGTCCGTTTCAATCGCGAAAATATTCTGATTTAATCTAAAAGTGAAGTTCTGGTAATAATCCCAAAGGCAAACTGAAGACAATCCGTATAAAATCCGTAAAAAAAATTACAAAGTCCGAAGAATATCTATAAGTTCTGCAATAAAGGAAAGGTCCCAAAACTGACGAGAGACTCGCACTCTTCCGTGTGCGCTGGTATTTTTCTCTCTGCCGGCTCGAAAGACAGCCCTATTTATAGCTTTTTCACCCTAAACTCAGATATTTACATTCTGGAACCCTCTAGACTACACAATAATACACGCGCGCCCATAACGCCTGAACAATACGAAGTTTCTAGGTTACACCGAGTACTGTATTTACTACAAGTCAGGGTTGACCCAGCAGGTTTCCCATAGCAACGCCCAGAGCTTGAGCCTTACTCGAATCAGAACGCCAGGCGCATAATAAACAGATACATGTTACAATGTATCCCTGCAATTTCAAACAAATATATAAAATTAAGAGACAGGGATCGGCTGAAGATATTACATAGACCCTTCGAATACACAAAGTACATGTATTGATCGACTTGGACGCAATATGATATTATGTCATACTATGACATTATTCGAAGCTAGGGCAGGGCAATATTATCGATATATCGGTATATAACGATACGGCGAATCGTATTTTGCGTATCCCGATATCGATTTCATATATTTATACAACCGATGTTTTGTCAAACGTCAATTAAACTGATTTTTATGTTGTTAATATACGTTTTCCGCTACAAATTAAGACACCAACATAGGTTTGGATTAGTGGACGGCTGAAAGTAAAAGGCGCTTATGTTTCGGAAACATTCAAGTAGGCTTGATAAGCCATGTTTATTATCAAAGGACCGCCCCAAAACGTTGTATTGTTGCTCGATATAGTTTATTGGTACATATATATTTTCAACTTTTAGTGTTTTAGAATAACTTTAATAACTTTTAA
Organism: Sipunculus nudus; assembly: GCA_026874595.1. Lineage (NCBI taxonomy): Eukaryota > Metazoa > Annelida > Sipuncula > Golfingiida > Sipunculidae > Sipunculus > Sipunculus nudus. The sequence continues at coordinate 15,386,911 of CM049321.1, forward strand.
TAATTAGAAATATTCTCTTCTTGCATTTTATGGTAACTTTGCAGAAATACAAAATGTCACGTGTACAGTGTTTTAATCAACTACAGCAGTTTTTTGACGTTGTACACGGCTGTTATTGTGCACTAAAAACCAAACTCACGTAACACTTTTATTTTTTTATACATATGACTAGACTTAGTCAATAAATTCACCGAGGCCATAGAAAACCACCAAATATATGTATATATTTACTGTATATATTTACAGGAAATAAAAAAATTATATAACTTCATTGTTGCAATATGGAAAGACATAAGTACCGAATTAGGTAATAAATTAGATAAAATAAATTGGCCTGTCGTAAAAACGGCATCATGATTGACCTTAATAACATTCACTTGACTAAAATATAGTAAAAACAAAAGAAATAAAGAAATTAACCTTAAATGTATATGCAAAATCCAGTTATCAAGAATAGTAACGTGAACCCGTCAATCGACTAGTGTATCTTCGGTGTAGCTAGGTGATGCCATCAGATAAAAATGTAAAAAAATACCTCCGGGTTCCTCCACCTATTTATCTGCACGGCAGTTTCAGGTTTAACACCACCTTGAGCTGCAGTAGTGGCACCAGTAGCTCTAGAACAACCAGCTCCTAGGCCTGCCAAATCTATCACCTCCTTAAAAAATGTAATAGTTTCTGCTCCGAGGACAGTGTAATAAGGTCTTAATGAAATAAACACTGCATTTGTATTTCCTAGAACGTAAAAATTTGAAGTCCTGTGGAAGCACACATATAAACCCCGAGTTGGGTCAATCCTATCGTTGAATTAACTGGAATGCGGACCCCAACATGCGCGAGATATAATATTATACACCAAACATTACTAACATTGAACCATATATAAAATAACATGGTCACTTGTAAACAAAATAGAATTATCTTTGCTGTTACCAATGTGAAATGTTACGCTTCTAGAAGTTAATTCTGAAGGTCTACTCATGAATAATAAAGCAAATAGAGTGATACATTTAAGTCGTAGTTTATCTGATGACAGAGCCTGATTATCCTCCCAGGACATAATTACAGTCAGGTCTCATTACAATGAACGCGTTTGTCCCATGGGAATTAGTTCGTTTTATTGGATTTCCGTTGTAATGAGTGGAATGTTAACAGGGTTTCTTTAACATTAGAAGTAGGCCTCACATCGGCGATCCGCCGGTATCGAAATTGACATCGCCGTTGTGAACATGCTCTCATTTTCTACCGCGGTTTTAAAATAGAAAAAAAAAGAAAAATAAAAGGTCTCATATCAGTTATTAGAATGGTTACGGCTGTCAGACATTGGCGGCGGAGGCCACGTTCTTAGCCATGGAGGAAGGAGGTGCTTATTTCTCTACTGAAAAGATCAAACGACTGGGGGAACTTGGACCTGACCGCCATCACTCCAGTTTGTTATAACCAATCTGAGTACAAGAATATGGGCAATGTTCAGTTTGTTTCATGTGAGTCATTTCGGATTTTTTCCGTTACGTTAAAGCGAACGCTAACTTTCACTTCGTTCCAAGCAGATTTGTTCGTAACTTGAGTTTTCCGTTGTTACGCACCCCATTGAAAAACAAAATTAATTCGCTGGTATGAGTTTGTTGTGACACAGCGGTTCCTCGGTACCAGATTTAACTAAAAATATGAGCATCTTCTTAACATATCCATCAATCATAGAGTTTCTGAGGCCTAGACTCTCAAATAAACAACCTAGCCCTGCAGATTTTATTCTGAGTAATGATTCAGGTCGATCTTATTGATCACACAGTTCACACATGTAATCTTCAGAGTTACTTTTTCTTCGGAGAAATTGAACATTATTCTTATGAAAATATTTTTGAAAATCCATTGAATAATTAAACATTGAAGGTGCCAAGCGCAATATAAATTAATCCTGGGCTCTCTGTGACCAACCAAAATATTTCAACTTTTGTTTCCACTGATTCTCCATTTATATTGATTATAACTTCCAAATAGCAGTAGCTATTTGAGTCAACTCTGACCATCCTGAAAATTGATATAGGCCGCTGTGGTGCATTTGTCTGTGCACGCATGAACTCCGTGGTTCGCTTATTGTAAAACCGGCATCATTTCTTTATCATTTTAGGGCGTTAAAGAAAGGCACTTGTTTTGAAACTCTTTGGCTTCAAAATCCTTCCCAAGCCTTCAGAGGAAGCGTCTGTATGGATTTGAAGCTGAGTGTTTGTCCGTGGAGCTGCACATCCGTTCCATGATGATTAAGAGGAATACCCCCACTTCAAGGCATGAACTGTACCCGCTTCAAGTGTCAGTTTGTCTTTCCAAGACCCCAATGTCCTCTAGACTCTATACAAAATCTATATTCACAGTTTAGCTGGTAACACTGATTTTGACATTGTAACTCACTGCCCAGCTGCTCTATTCTGGCAAGACCACGGGCAGTGGCATGTCCCTCCTTTAGAGATGTCTAGTATCACGTCGAAGTTTACTAGTATAACCTTTAGTAACAGAAGCCACATCTGGTCATTGTTACTACTTGTATCAAAATATATCCAGTCAGTGGTGTCAATTTATCTTCCAGGGTGGTTTTGGGGGGGGGGGGGGGGACTCGCAGACACATTATATAAGTATATTTATTAGTGTCCGTATGACGCATTCATTATCAAATATATATTTAACCATATACGTACATTAATATATTACAAGGTTTTTCAAAATGAGGAATTATGTTTCCAGTATAAGTTATATCTGAACCAGGTTTCGATATTTGGATATATTTCATAGTAAACTCATAAATAGAACCAAAATGTATAATTCTATTTATTAATATATTTCATTTGCAATATACAAATATTATACTCTGGAGAGTGGAGCTAAATAAATTGATCATCTTATATTGCCAATAAATGTGGGGATATATACCCCCCCCCCATATCGATGCCTCTGTTTCAAGTATATACTTTCGAATATTTTCTGAATTAAAGTAGACTTAGTTCACCTTAATACCTAACTTATCTAGACTACACAATAAAACTTTCCTGTTTTGTACAATATCTGCATTACTTACAGCTGGTATGGAATCATGCACATTCAGCGATAAAGTTAATCCACGTGCACGAATACATGCGACAACAGAACACAATGTCGGGGGATGCTGAAAAAAACCAATCACGAGCCATGTAAACCTGTTATTAAGACCTCTAAACCTGAAGCATAATGTTGGGACTTGTAAGAGACAGGTATATGGTGAAAACCGTCCTTTATATCAATAATTATTTGCTTGTCCTCGGGATAAATGGTACATCGCTGTTGCATCATATCTAAACTTCTCTACTTTGCAAAAAGATTTTATATTACGGAAATCTAAAACTGGCTTAAATGATCCACTCTTCTTTGGTATAGGCGATATACCAAGTATTTATACCCTCACATTCAATCATGGTTTCATTTTCCAGCAAGTGTGTAATTGCACTCTTTCTCGGACTAAACGTTCGGTTTTCAAAGTACATCTGTTAGGTACAGTTGTAAACGATATATCTAAACCACGTACTTTCCAATGTGATACATGTGTAGCGTCGCCAATATTCATCCATACACAAACATTCAACTGTTGACTTGTCATTAGAGAACTCTAAATTAATACAACACTGTTAATACGAAGGTTAGTGTGTAACAGAGTTCAAACATCTGCAGTATTGGCATATGAAAGAAAAGTTCATAAATGTTCGTGTTGCATCTGTCTGGAAGTCACAGGATACCTTAGATCCCGGGCATCTCGGCTTCGGATATCATTGTAAAACAGCAACTGACTGTGAAAGTTTGTCTGCTTCTACCTCTGGGAAGGCGAATGGCTAAAAACAAACACAATGACTGATATTGTCCTCTTGATACAACTGCCATTTATGCAGCAGTGAAGTGTCACTGAATTAACCAATTTTTTGTTCTAGAGTTCCGAACAACTGGACGGTATCATTAATGTCAAACCCTTCGTCCACGATTAGTTTGGCATTAGTGGATAGGCCGCTCTCGGACACGATTGCCGCAGCAGTCAGATCTGTTTTTTTTATAATACCAGATAAAGATCTATTATTTAGTTTAAATCACTTGATAACTTCACATATTTGAGTGTTGTACACAGTGTTTCATACTGCCGTCGAACGGTGGCTTCGCTGAATGGGAGGCCATCATAGACTCTTCATTTACTGATGGCGCCAGATCCGTCACTGTTACAAGCGGTGAGATGAGACACGGTTCGTTCGTCATTCATCATTTCAGCTATATTTGGAAATTATAAAGAAATAATTTGCCTAATAGTATTCTGTGGCGCTTACTTGCGTTAACATATATGTACAACTATCGACAATAATCGGAAGAAGTACCGCCTTCATGTATTAATAATGGCTCACTGTTATGCACGCAACTCGCGGTAATGCAAATGAGTTTACATGGCGCTTGTGTTTTAGGCCAATAGGTAACGTAAGTCTCGTTTAATCTCTATTGAAAGAAGGTTTAAAAGGCCGGTTCCGAAAAAGCCGTGCCTCGGTAGCTGTGGTTACAAACATTGGAACTTGTGTACCGTTCTTGGCGTTTCAGAACTACCGCTTTGCGCGACAGAAATGTGGTATTGTTCTTGAATTTTCACCCGAAATGTTGATAAGAGGAAATGTGGGGATACGTTTTCAGTTTAAATTATTCTTTGATATTGTTTTATTGTAAATATATCAGGGGCGCCGTGTTTTTACGATATTAGGGGAAATAATTTAATTGACAAAAGAAGATTTATAAATCCAGCATTTTAATAGTAATTTACGAAAAGCAATTCAGTGCATTTAATAAATGTATAAATGAATCATAAAAATAGTAATAAACAATTTTGTATCTTTATTGAAAAGTCAGCCAGCGGTAACAATTATATATATAAAGTCGACCACAAGCTGCCGTTAAGATCTCGTATATCCTCTGACCGTGTGATTTTTGATCGTTGGAATCATGAATTCGTGGATTATCTTGATCCACGAAAACCACGAAAATAAAATCCCAACTAATATTTCTGAATCTACAGTATTTGCGTTAATCACCGTCTGCTCATTGTCATTTTGGTGTCACTCTCAAATTTGTAAGGCTCGCATGTCGAAACCCTTTCTGTTATCGTTCTATTTCGTAATGGCTAATTCAAAATTTCAGATTTCGTCAGGATTTGGTCTTTTTTCTTCTGACATGCTGGTGGCCAGGCTCCCAGTGAAACAGTCATTATGAATGGCGGAAGTACCGATTTACGTTATATGTCGTAAATTGGACTGTCATTAAACGATACGTTTGGCCAAAATTACATTCGTGTAATGACAGTCATCTACCCCTCGCTGTGCGAAATTACAGTCGAATTGTCCTATTGCCAAGTAAGTTGCACATGTAAGGCACAAAGAAAGTTTTATTTTACAAGTTTCTTTGAGAACTCATAAAATTACTAAGTAATATTGCAACCTTACCTGTGTGAAATAATACTATATACTAACATTAAACATATCGTATAATAATTATATGATAATATATAACCAGAAAACACATTTCCTGTGGACTGATACAGAACTTTAAATTATGATACCCTCTTTAAGCTCATTCATTATTCTTTTCCGTGGAACCTGTTGTTACAAAACCGTTTTCCGAAAAGCTTCTGACTGAGTAAAATTGCCAAATAAGTGGTTTTCTCTGGTGAAATCTACATGGTGCTATTGCTTTAATTAAAAAGGAATGGTCTTTTTCCAGTAGAACGAGTTGGGATATTTCCTCGATCTACCATAAACTCAATGTGGCAGTCATTATATCATTGTTGTATATTTAAGAATAATATTTATTTTATATTTTGGGTGCAGGTAACCGTCTGCATTTTTAATTTTCTTTTATTTAATCCTTAAGCCAAGTGAGTTCCATTACGGTAGCACTCACTTCCTGTAATATTATCCTGGTGTCACCCAATTTTAACAGCCTTGTTTTAGGAAACTGTACACGTGGTGTCTTGTGGCCTTTATATAGTGTCACGACGGACTGTCAGATTTAATGCATATATAAAGATATATTGCTCTCCTTTATAACTTCTAGTCAACCGAGAAAACAAGAATAATGACTATTCTACCTAGTGGAGAATACGGCACTCTAGATAGAATCATAAATAAGCCACACAAGTGGACCCCGGGTGTTTTAGGAAAAGCCTCATTTGTTACAATACCATCGTCTATTAGGACCACATTACTGCTTCGCCTACACCTGGAGCAGACCCGCGGGGTAGTTAGCATTCAAAGAAGCCGAGACATTGTCGTTTAAGGGGGTTCCTGTCAATGACAGATTTGTTACGTTGCTGGGCGTCTGGTGTGACATCTAGAAATAAAACTAGATGTGCGCAATGGCCGAGCCATCACTGAAAGCCTCCCCGGCAGGCGCAACTTTACCATAATAGAGAAACGGTTAAGGAGTGTATGATATTAGGAATAAGTCAAGGTATTAAATAAATGTCATGTGCAATTATGTCACCGATGAATATTGTGTCCCAAATCCATTTTTTTTTAAATCAGCCCTATTTGAAATTCAGCTCAAACGCGGACGGAAGAAAGAAAAAGAAGAAAAACAATATTGAAATTTGTGGTATTGCACTGACTCAAATGAATCCATTTTGAAGATATTTGCATTAGTATTCAAATACTTTCTTTTTACCTGTACTTGTATTCATATTAATGGAATTATAGAGTATTTGTATTCATTTAAATACATTTGTAAATTATTCGCCCCATGTCTGGTATTTATTCAGTTTCAATCAAACAAAATCGATGATAATCCAGGATATAGAAATTTTACAAATAAAAAAAAGATTTTAAATACCTGGTTTTACGCCTTTAATTTATATATATATAAAAATAAAATTATTATATTCACTTTTGAAGACCTTCACTTCAATTTACACACTAAATATAGCATGAGCCTTACGACAATTATCAACATAATAGACAACATAATGAGAACTTGTCTAAGGTCTGATTTGTTTTATCACAATACTTTTTAAACATGTATCAGTAAAACAATGAAATGTTATCTCAGTTTTGAGACTGAAACGTGTGTAAAAAATAACCCAAGGATCAGAACACCCACTCATTTATACAGAGATCAAACTGGGCATATTTAATTGTATCCTTAGACAAAGTCGGGATACTATGGTTTAGGCACGGTCGCGCTTCACGGTGAAAATTGCTCATATCTCAGGAGTGGTTCAATGTATTGGTCAGAAATTTGGCATGTACATCTATCTTGGAGAGTGTTCCCGTAAGCATACAGATGGCCTAACCTGCCTTACCGTTTTCATAGTATAACGTTATGTCCTTTTGATAGGAATAATTTGCCGTATTGGCCTAAATTTGTGCTTGTCCATAGATCTTGTATATCTCCATCTCATATTCAAGACTGGTGGCGCCATCTGCCATCGTTTTCGTGTTGCGTTCATCTGTAGATTTGCTTTAGGTGAAAATTGCTCATATCTCAGGTGTCGTTTAATGTGTCGGTCTGCACTTGGGCGTGTACATCCGTCTTTTAGAGTTTTCGGTCAACAAGACAGGTGGCGCAAGTTCCTTGCCGTTTTCTTGGTGTAAATTAATCCCATTTTCTCAAGAGTGATTCACCGTATTGACCTGACATTGTGCATGTCCATAGATCTTGCATTACTCCATCTCGCATTCAAGGCTGGGGGCGCCGTCTGCAATTGCCTCTATGTGGCGTCCGCCCGTACATTTGCTTTAGATGAAAATTGCTCATATCTCATATCTCATATCTGAAATTTGGCACGTATATACATCTGGTCGTAGACCAGACAGGTGGCGCCACCTACCTTCCAATTTTCATAGAACAGGCAAATGCCCTTTTGTCAGAAGTGATTTGCCATACTTGCCTAAAATTTTGCTTTGCCATATTGGCCTGAAATTGTGCATGTCCATCGATCTTGGATACCTCCATCTTGTATTCAGGACTGGTGGTGCCATCTGCAGTTGTCTTTGGGTGACATCCATCCATCTATTTGCTTTGGGTAAAATTGCTCATATCTGAGGAGTGGATGGGTGTATCAGCCGGAAATTTTGGCATGTTGGTCCGTCTTGGATATCTTTGTGACGGTGCCTTGAATATTCACATATTTGGTGAAAGATGTTGTTCTCCTGTTGATAGATGGAAGAAATCATGGTCGCTTGCCAAGTGTCAGTATATACTGTGGAAGATGGGGGCCTATTATTAACGGGGGAGGGAGGGGGGGGGGGGCGTAGGATCAATGTCTGGGGATGCAATGGCACCTGCGGTGCCAAGAAATTGTAGTTTTATAAACTGAAATAAAGGAATCAGTAATATAAATTTTGATTATTTACATAGTATCATAAGATAGCTGATACAGCAATGAGTCTTAATATCATAAGTAAAAAAAATTGACATCTTTAAGTAATTGAGTACTTGTCTAAGTATTATTTAAAATTTGTTTATTTTTTTAAATTTTGCAATAAATATTAATTAACAAACTGAAACACTTAGAAAAGGCCTAGGAATTTAGATTATTTTACTGCATCAACTGCATCCTTGTCTATCATTAATTTGCTTCATATAACCCATAATAGTAAAAGAAAAAAAAAGATTTATATATTTTTTTCATTATAAAAAATTGAAATGAAAAATTCCAAAAGGTGACTGCATGGTGTCATTTGGAATACATTTTCGGCTAACCATATAGGATCCATACAACATCAGTAATTGCAAGGTAATTCCCAGTTTCTCATTATCTCTAAAATTCCTTTTCCTTAATAATTCTTAAAGTTGTTATTATAAACCAATAAAATAATTATTTAATTATTGATTATTGCTGTGTTTTTTGGCCAAAACAACTACCAAAGGAGGGGGATTGGAAACCTGGAGCCAGCTGTGGCCTGCCAAGAGCTGGCTGGCTGCCCAGTATGCCCCACCTGTATCATGTATAATTAGCCGGAAAGGTCAACAAGGGTGACATACAAGTAACTGAAGAGGGACATCAGTATAGCCTAGGTGTAAGTATGACATGGTCTCAAAAAAACTTAAATAAAAGCTACAGTTTTAGACCAATTCCTTTCAAATTTTAGAATTTAGAAGCTGAAATCCTTGCGTGAACATGATCCAATCATTACAGAAAAAAGTGCCATGGCCAAAGTTGGTACTGATTTTATGTTTATGCATATATATTTAAAAATTTCATAATTCTGATCTAATTTTCAGTATACAATTGAATCTTGATTAAATTAAGTTATATTCCTGAAAAAAAAGAGACTAGTTTTAATAATTCTCATGTTAAGTGAGTAAATATATCTTTCATGATTTTTTACAAAGTGCATAACTCAAGTGTTCGGGCCAATAACTTTTGAGGAAAGTTGAGGTGTTTTCCTCAATATCTAGAAGGAACTTTATCACAGTGACCCAATTTTCAGTATGGTAGGAGATTTTGGGGACATCTAACTGTATGCCGAATTTCAGATTCGTAGGTCCAATGGTTTAAAAACGTGCCAGTTTAACGGACGGCCAGACGGCCGGACGGACGGACGGACGGACAGCCGACGGGCAAAGGGCCATCACTATAGCTCAGTTGACTTAAACTATAGTCAGTTGAGCTAAAACCCACATCCCTATGAAGCGAATCTCTTACAGTACAGGATTTTCACCATAAACCAGTGTTGCATCAAATTGGAATCCTTTGGAAGTCGCTGGTTATTTTTTTTTAACAGATTACCTTCCGGACAGGGTAGAGACCGGTTATACATCACCAGGCGAGTAATAAATCAAAGGTCCTTCAAAGGGAAAGGGTTCAAGGTCAACGTCATCTATCACGTCTACATATTGAGTCAGGTTAATATACTTATACGCTGTGTCAACACAGCGCTGGATATAGAGCAAGCTGGAAAGAAAAGGAATGGTAGAAAAAATAGAGGGCAAAGAGTACGGGTAACGTGGCAAGAAAACCACTGTCCCTGACAGCGGGACATCTGAATTATGAAGCGGCGATATGTTCTTATAGAGAAAACGTTTGATCATGCCCCCTGAAAGTAAGGCCGTTTACCACCAAAGCCAGATGATCCGTATAGCCCAGAAATGGAAAGCTTCTCATGTACATCATCGGCCATCATTTCAGCACATTTAACCTAGAGAAAATTTGATGATTTTGTTTTATTCAATATAGTCAGCAATGTATACGAAACAGTCAAATAGGAATAATTCCGACAAGGGATGAATAGCGTATATTTGGAGCAACTGTTGATTATATTTCTAGTCCAATATCCTGTTAAACCCCATGTTTTGCCAGTTTGTGGTAATACATGGTTTCTGGACGATATATATTGGCTGCTCCAGTCTGTATATGGGGATTGGACATAGATGGCCTCAGGCCAACTGCCCCCGACTGTCTGGGAGACGAAAGCTTATTGAGCTCACTGATGATCTATACCTGTGAGAAATAAGTGACGCTTGTGTAGTCGATTTGGCTTGAAGAATTAGAAAGATATATTGACCTCATACATTTGGCTGACTTAAAGAGTCCGGGTTTTCTGTGCATAATAATGGATTAGTGAATCCAGCATAAAATTAAAATAAAAGAGTAAGATCTGGCTTTGTGTGTGACAATTTACCCAGGATACATCAGTTTGATGTATTTGGTGACATTTGTATCGTCAAGAATTTAAAACATGATCTGACTAAATTAAATACATAAAACATTCAGAGCTAGGTAATTGACCTATTAAACCACCATATCCCTTATGCCCCGCCCCTTTGACATTATTATGCTAATGAGCCCAACAAAGCTAACTCCTACACAGAAGGCTTTCTATGTCTTTAGTTGCGAGAGCTGTTTATAAGACAACCGTGACGTCACAAAGACGAAAAAAAATCTTCTCTGACATATGAAGTCGCTGGAATTATTATATTGTTGTTATCCAGTGATAATTATATATCTCAATTATTGTGAATTGTTTTGGCAAATTTTGGATTATTTGCCTATATAAACATATAGAGAGTTGTCCACTAATCCAAATATTCAACACTATCACATATTGTTTCTGTGAAAGTTGGAAACAAGCAATAGGTATTTCTTTATGGGATAAGGGAAGTATATTGATAGTTTAAAAACAAATGGAAACAAAAATAACGGCACACATTATTCCTAAGTCCTTTAGATGTGAGTTTAATCTTTTGTGACTAGAAAAAAATCATTGTTTCTTGAAACCAAGTCTTGCTGGTTTGTATAAAAATGGAAAACAAGCATATATAATACGCATAATTTAAGACTGATGTTTCCTACATCTTAAATGTATAATATTTTTGTTATCAAATAACTGTCTTATTTTATTGATGTAATTGAAGCTCCAGACGAAGTAATATAGTTTGTCTCTGGCACCGCCGGGGTAACTCGTCCTTTGATTACTCAAGCTTATGTAAATGCTGTGGAATGTATTAATATTAATTGCTGCGGTCTGTCCCAAAGCCCACAGACTTTTCTTCAAGTTAAGTTACCAGCATTCTTTAATGTCCACGGCGTCCGCTGTAAATCGATTGCTTTACTGAGGGAGGCTTAATTACAACATAAGAATCTATTGTATGTATCATGTATACATTGTTCTCATATCTATGTCACTAATTTGAAAATTTTTCCTGATATGTGCTTATAATTAATCGCAAGCATATATACTATCAAAGATTTGCTTAAAAATTAATTAAGTTTACCTTTACAAACTGAATACTCCCTCATTGCTTATTTGCTTATTACAGAATGCATCAGCAGGAAAATAATAGACGTTTTGATATTTTACTTTCCGCCAGGAGGCTATGCGTTCATTCCCGTTCTTGCGTGCATGTGAGTGTTTGTTCCCAAAATTACTCACGTAATATAATGCAATTTTCAGGAAAATTCGGGAATGGCCATTGAAGAATTGAATAAATTTTGATGCAGAGTTTTAGTTTTGCGTTGGTAATAGTTTAATTATACTGCTGACAAATATACAAACAACGTACACACACAGAAATGAACAAACAGACCACATCGCCTTCTGGTTAAGCTTGAACATAAAAAAACACTATATTACAAAATAAAACATATATTTTATTTCTATATAGTGTATTATTAGTGTATAATTGGTAGTTTCCTTTTAACCAAGTTCTAAATTAACTGTCCTTCATTTTTTTCTATCTTGATAGTAATAATAAATATGGAGTACCTGTAAACACATGATACACATACCTAAAACATACATATATAATAGTCTCGTAAGTAATTAACAATAAATAAAAAACTTAGAAGGTTGTTACAAAATTGTTAACATGCATACATACTAGCTTTTCAGACCTGCTGAACGGGTATTAAAAAGTTCAATAGGATTTTTAAGACGGCCCTCGTGTTTCATTGGCCTCTATAGTTATTGCAGAAAAAGGAAAATCCATATTATGATGTTATTTCTTTGAGAAATACAACTATTCTTTGAGCTAATGCAAAGAAAATCCTAAACCATAAGCGATAAGAGTCTGAGTGACCAAACTTTGATTATAAGGCAAAAAAAAAGAAATGTAAGGTTCTAAGGCACCGAGCGCGTCAAATTTAATCCCCGGCATAAAAAAAGTGTAAATTTGATTTCAATAAAAGCTTGCCAATTTTTAGCTCCAGCCGCTCGGACATTTCCTTTAAGAAGATAAAACAATACAAAATTTGATAAGATATTGTAGTGCATTAACCTGTTTAGCAAAACAATTCTGTTATTATCATGCTTTTCCATGATCACATGACATTTTTATCGAAACAGACAAAAAAAGGTTAAAAAAATCGTCCTCGAACACTGATTTATGAAAAAAAAATACCTGAGAACCAAACTTTTTTTAATGGTCTAAGCAAAGAAAAAAGGCAAACAAGAATATTTACAGTTTAATCTAAGTATATATCGTAAGATCACACATAACAAATTGTTCTACGGACAAAACTATTTTCTTTTCGTTTTTTTTTTCTTCACCAGTCAGGACACATTATCTGTAATTTGGCCAGTTACTGCAGACAAATATTCAGTACTTTCTTTTAACTTTATTTCTTGGAAAACAAACATTAGCCCATTATCCATAACTAAGCATTTTGGCAACTTTACCGAGGACCTCGTATTCATTTTCAAAAAGAAGATCCGCGAAAAATGGAGCGGCGAATAGGTAGAACAATATTTTTTTTGTATAGCCTAACGATGAAAAGTTTCAAAATTACTATATAGAAAAATTTTTTCTTACAAGCTAGATATTCTAACCAACGGAATAATACATTTTTTATTGAAACAGAATTTAAACGACATTATGTTAGAGTATGTACGATTCATATTTTCCTTGAACAATTCTATAACATTAAATAAATGAGAAAAACACCACGACCAAAACACCGGTGTCATTTCAATGTTTGAGAGCAGCGGCACTGCAACCTGTTAAAGCCACGAATGCTTTTAGATTGGATTACAACCAACATAAAGCACTTTAGGGCTCAAAGAATAGAATTAGAAAGAATGTTAAAAAAATATATAAAAGCGCATTATAAAAGATAGATGTCCACTCCATCAAAAGGTGTTTTAAGTGTAAGTGCCAACTAAGTGACCTTTTTCGAGGATGAAATTGAACCCCCAGACGAATAATATAATTTTTTTTGTCTGACACCAAGGGGGACGACCATTCCTTTGGTTACTCAAGTTAATGCCTTTCCATTGGAATACACAACTGTCAGAGGCTACAGCTGTATGTAAAATAAAGTATCGATATCGTCGATCAGCTTGACCAGTTTTTTTTGTAAATCCTCCAACAGAGTGGTCAACAATATATATAATCTTCAAAAAAGGCAGACGTTTATGGCAGTGCAGAGCCAGAATTGTACACCCCGTTTCCTAAAGTAGTTATTTCCGTATCCCCTGACGACGTGTAACCGTTTCTATTGGCCTGGTCTGTCCCATTTCTATTCCTAAGGGATGCCGCCCCCAGTACTTCCATTGTGTATGACCGTCTCTCCACCTCGTAACGAGTTCCCGCTCTGTTCTCAGCCTTGGCCGGACCCCACTCTCTCACGGGCGCCGATGACTTCTTTATTGCCTGCAATTAAGAAAAAAATAATAAAAATTACTTATGGCTTAATTATACGAGAGAGAGAGAGAGAGAGAGAGAGAAAGAGAGAGAGAAAGAGAGTTATAGAATGGGGGCTAATTTATTTAGAGACTTAGATAAATTAGCAGGTTTCCTTGGAGACGATTACGATTATTGATAGACACGTCGTCACACTCCTATGTATGACAAATATGATGTATAAACAATTATTTAAACAGGAGGTTCCATATGTAATCCAATAACAGTCATTATATATCATATACATCATCATATAAATCAATAATTTAAAAAAAAAATCCATTTTCATTATGAGTTTTTTTTTATTGAAGCGCGGACGGAGTTTGCCACCAAGATAAAATCTGTTGCCCGACTAGCTAATAAAATCATCATGAGTTAGCCGCAGGGTGCCAGGCGTTTCCATTTAAGGCGGGACTTGGCACCTATAAAATAGCAACACTATCTACGGGAAACACTTGTGGGGCCCCTTATTTTTGTACATGACTCAAAGAAGATTAACACTTGACCGATGTTGCAGATTTTTTCATGAAATGATATCGATATAATATCAGGAATAACACGGAAAGAGAGGAAAATATCGGGTTATAATACCTGGACGATATCGAGAAGTAAGACCTCGAGAAAAACTGAACATACCAAAACCATTCTCAATTTTATTGAATGGGGTAATATCGGTTAGCAATCGAGGAAACATCTGGAAAACGTCTTAACAGACATAGATACATCGGCTGAGTTCGAAAACTAAAATTGGGAGAACATAGGTATTATCCCGTTGCTTGCCAATTTCGCTAGATGTCGATCATTGTGAATTCGACGTCTCCCGTTCTCTTGATGTAGGGGCGATATGTAACGTTCTCTTTCTTTTTACGTCATCAGCATAACATCGGGACACCCCGCCGGGACATCACGTGTGAACACAATTTTTAAGCTTCAGCTATAAAGCCATAAAGTTGTATTAAAGAATAATTCTTAACACTTAGCTGTCATCTTGTTAAGACTTTCACCGACCGGAGACAGATCAATGACCACATAGACTCTTACCTCCCATCCTCCTTTGCGCATGAAATCCACAATTGCCCCCAGCGCCACCATAACTAATGGACAAGCCACGATCATCCACGCCATGGAGTTAGCCCAGCCCGGGTACACGTAATTGCCAAACCGTAAAGGGCCTTGATTCACGGCCAGGTATATGATTATACCCTGTAAGTAATAAGATAAAATGCAAAATGCAAAACTGTACCTTCTTATATTGTAAAACATAAATACATGTGAGAACAGAATGGATCTCAACCACCTAGCCTCTTTGTAAATACAGTCCTATACATACAACTTTTATAAAGGACATAGATATATGTATATTTATGGAATCATGCTTCCTTCTTGATGCAATGACTAATTTCTACCTGTTTGTTAATATCGTTGAGGTGGACCGCCGCTACTTACCAAAAGGATAGCTGGTCCAATCAGACACCAAGTGGCCCGCCAGTATATGCCGGGTTTACCGCCGAGCATTAACGAAATGTCCTCTGAAAATCTCCCGTAACCTGAACATAAAGGGCATATAATTATCGAAGGTGCAGATTAGTATTTTTTACAAATAAATATCAACATATTGTGCTAAGAATCATAAGAATTTTTTAAACCAGAAGAGGAAAGTAATGTTTCTTGCCTCCGCCAGGAGGACATGCGTTTATCCCCGTCCGTGTGCTTGCAATCATGCACGGATTCTTATAAAAATTTCAGGGAATTTCAGGGAAGGACCAAGGAACTACCGATTGAAATTTGGTGTGGATCCGTCACTTTATTCGGATTCAACAACATCAAAACATATTATTCGCAAATCGGCAGGCACTAATTCAGGAATACACTGGTAATATGGGCCGAATAAGCGAACGGCTTGCGTTCCTTCGAATGCAAATTTCTAATTATTTATTAGTTACCTTTGGAGCAAAATTCATTAGCATCTGTCATGGAGTATAAGGGGTAGTAGCAGTGCGAATAAACTTGGGAATATTGACCAAATAAGTGAATTGAATGGCATTGCATTCATAAGAAAGCAGATTTCTGTTTCAAAATATATCCGACTGTATCCTTGGATGCTGTTACTGATAAGATCAATCGTACTTTAGTAATGATATGCATATGCCATCATGATTTGGAATCTGACCCTTTCCTAGGAGCATGCGCAATAACAGTCTTTGGTCCATCGTCTGCTTTGTCACGATCAGCTATGTATTTTGAGATTAAAACGGAAACAAGCCTCACACGCGACGAGCATTTATGCGTCAGCATAAAAATATGATAGTCACTTAAGGTAAGCTAGGTTAATACGGTGCTTGAACATTTAAGATACTCTGCTTTAGTTATTTATTAGGAGAGGTCCGTGTTCTGTAGGTGGCACTGTCTGTCGAATGAGGACGAATGTAACCAAATGATATGATTCATGTAATATTTTTTATGTCTCCTGAATTTCTGGTTTTAATGCACAGGCATAGGAATAACCCTGCCGTTAAGTCTAACTCACTTTACTGAGGTCCGATTGAGAATTCTTCAATTCCAAGCCCCCCCCCCCCACACACACACAAACACACATCGCGGAAGGAATTTGCTCCCCTCCCTCTCAGGCACAGGCTCCAAAGTCAACGCTTTAACCTCTAGGCTACGTTATACAAAACATTTTCAGATTCTCTACAAGAATAGAAAATAAAATAAAAAATCTAGTTTTGCATGGCAAGTCTCTCAGTGTCTGTCATCGTCGAGAGGTGGCGCTATGTACAGGGAAGGCGAGTGGTAGAAAGGTGGCCTTGCCTGTAAAGGTATGCAGTAAAAACGCGTTACGTATGGGCATGCAGCTTGGAATAGGACACATTACATTATCTTGGATTGACTCCATATATGCGTATACAGTACGTATGCGAATATATGTACGCGTATACAGCACGTTTCGGTCACCTAGGGTATCGATTGAAAACGCATACACAGACGGGGAAATCCCAAGCTTTGACGTCACTGATAGTGTATTCCTCTCAGGGGCGTGGATATAGGAAGGGATTGGGGTACATACCCCCCCCCACCTTTTGGCAAGGGGGAGGGTCAATGGAATGACACCCCCCCCCTCCTCTTTTCCGAGAATAATGTTTATATATCGAAAATAAAATATTTTTATAAATATAATTGTAGAATTTGGTTCAATTTATGAGTTTATTATGAAATATTACATATCTTAACCTGGAAACGTACCTTATTCTTAAGACATTATAAGTAATTGTAATATATTTGAAATGTGATGAAGTATGTAAATATATATATACAGTTAAACCTCGTTGTGTCGAACTCACTTAAGTCGAATACCCCGCTTATGTCGAAGTTACGGACTCGATATTCCGGACAACTCTAATTAAATTATAACCAAATAAAACCCGCTTGTGTCGAACCTCGGATGTGTCGAAGTTTTCTGAGGGTCCCTTCGACTTCGACACAACGAGGTTTCCCTGTATATATATATATATATATATATATATATATATATATATATATATACACACATTCATATATATATATATATATATATATATATATTTGGAATGTGTCATACAGACGCTAAATATGAGAATATATATATATATATATATATATACATACAGTATATATATATATATATATGTGTGTGTTTTTTTGTTTGTGATGGTGTATGTGTGTGTTTGCAAGTCATCCCCCCCCCCACCCACCCTGGAAGAGAAAATTGACGCCACTGATTCCTCTAGCAGATGACCTACACTCGTGCAGCTTTGCAGCATAGGCCAGGTTTTGCTGCATACGTACCGCATACGCATACGTGTTCTTGAAATCACAGGAGTCCGTTTTTTAGATGCGTAAGTGTTGTAAACGAATACATGCCGCTAAGGCATATATGGAATTCTAGCTTTACCACGTAAATTTGCCGAAACAACCCAGGAACACATTGACACAGGAATTATGGAAAAACAGACACTTACTGTAAATCCACGAGAGAATCATCATTTCTAGGAAACCCACTGAGAGTAGAGTGTAGCTTGAACTGTAATCATTGACGATTTGGAACAGATAAAAGCCGCCCTACAACATAAAATTTAGGTGGATAATCTATTTTCATCATAGTTTTCCTGAAAGATTGCGTTGTATTAAATACATGATTTCCTATTTTTTTGGTAATTTCCGATGTTATAAAACAAGCGAGAAACTTTAAAACTGATTTTAAAAAATAATTTTATGTTACCGTTATTTCTGTTTAATTAATGATACAAATTAAACACAAACAACAGAAGCATATTTTAACAATATGAACAAAATGTCCAACCAATCTTTGTGGAATTTAAAGAATTTTAATAAATTCCAAAGTCAACATCAAAGTCAAATGAATATTTGTTTCAACGCAGCTATCATTTCAGGTAATCTAACTGGCTTTAATTATTACCTAACTCTTGCAAATGTATTAATTTCTTATAATGTTAACATTCACTTTATATGTTGCTTTAAAGCAAATTATGAATGTTTTAGAGCTCACCCGAGTAACCATAGGTAATCCTAGTAAATACCCCGTCACACAAATAAATAGACGGACAAACACTGGGCGGTTACCCTCCCTGAACGACGGGAACTCGTCCAGAAAGACAGAGCATACGTTCTCTATACCCGTAAACTGTAAATGAAAACAAAATATGTAATATTCGTACATAGTATCTATATCATATTATAAAATAAACTAAACCTCATATCCAAATACCTAATTAATTAGAAATAATTAATAAATAGCTGACTAAAAAGGATATTTTAGCCATTTTTTTTCAGATATCAGTAAGGGCGGGCTGATTTTTGTTTTACTTTTTATTATAAATTTTCGACAAAATCAATTTCATATGATCATTCTACAACATTATTATAACAGTATTGTTTTACTAAGCAGGCTAAAGACGTAACAAAACAAAATTTGTACTGGAATGTATCATTTTATTTATTGAAAGATAATTTCTCCTGATAATTAATTTTATTTTTATGCGGGATCAAAAATTGACGGGTGCCAAAGATTATTCACATACATACATTTAAAACAGAAACTGCGATCGCATTTAGGAATTTACCTTGACGCAAAGGCATACCGCGGAACCTTAGGCTCAATCGATCTATTTGGCAATACTTAGCACCAGTACTGCCACCTCGCGGTGGGTTAAATAACTAATTCATAGTTCTCGTTCCGAAAATGAGCCAGCACACAAGTTCCGGACATGGTGAAGTCTACGTAGAAATTATTTTACACATTATAGTACCAAAGTATTTTTAACGGGTCTGGACCTTTTATTTTTGCGGATGTGACCTGGCGGTAGGCGGGTGAGGCGTTTGAATCAATGGTTTAATTATACTTTGGATTATTTACCTGTGAACTGAAACCGAGGGTGGAAACCATGAAGAAGAACAAAACGCCCCACACAGGCGTCAGCGGAAGTTGACTCAAACCCTCAGGATACACCACGAAAACGAGGCCGGGACCTTCAATGATACAACAGACTTTTCATTTGATTTGATACTAATTCGAACAGTGACAACAACCGTATGAATAAACTGGGCATTTCCTATTTTGAACTGTTAGTCACGTGTTTACCTTATACAAGCAGGTAGCCATTTTCTGAGTGCACAGCTATTTCCTATCGTTATTATTACTGTTGAGATGCATGGCCTTACAAGCGCCATGTGCATCAAAAGCAGGTATATATTCTTTGATTTTTTTTTCATGAATCGTTGCCAGAACATGTTGTAATATACTGGTAATTTGCACCTACGTTTTTGAATATTTTTCCGGGGCTGCTAGCCGCCGGACCATCCCCTCCCCTCTTCTCCAGAAACGCAATAATATCACAGTGGCCTGTCCAATCTGAAAAAGCTTTCAGCGGGCGTGATATTAAACCAGTATAGACAATAAGAACTCACCACTAGTGGCGACCTCGTTGATCGGGACACCTTTCCTGTTGGCCATGAACCCGAGGACGGAGAAAATGACGAACCCGGCGTAGACGCTGGTACAGCAGTTAATGATCGGAATCATCAAGGAGTCACTACGGACAAAAATATGGCATAATGCAGGCCACATGCAAATGAGGCACTGAAGTACTTGAACAGAAATGGTAGCATATCCCCTTCAATAAGAATCAACCCAAAAGTCATTTTGTCCACAGGCGCTTGAGATGCTATTAGTGTAGATTTCGGTTAATTTCTTACTATTCTTGGTCATTTCCTTATAACTATTACTTATCAATTATATGGCATTTTCCTGCCGTTTTTTTACATTAAATGGCCTCATCTCATTATTAATTGACTTCGTATCTGAGCTAAAATAATAAGTAAACATTAATGAGATGGGCCATATGATGTGAAAAACGCAAAGAAAATGCCAGATAAGTAGTAGTTAATAGGAAATGACCCAGAAAAGTAACACATTTAACCGAAATCTACACCAATAGCAATTCAAGCTTGTTTTAGACCCATTAAGACCGATAAAGTCCATTTCAACCTGGTGTAGAATTCTTTGTGGTGGTATATGTATTTATGAAATTAACATTCATTGTCATTTGATATTTTAACATCTTTGAAAATTTTATTTTTTTTTTTCAGATGGTATATACGATTTTAAGCAACCAATATCAGTAAACCACTTTTAATAAGCTAATACCTTAATACATAACACTACCTGAAAACCGTTTAACCTCTATCATGTTTCTGCCATGTTTAAATATGAAATTTCAAAAATTTAAAAATGCAATTTTAAATGGATGGAAAATATTTATTCTACAAATGTATGTTTGTCTCCAATCAAGCATATATAGTTTAAGCCCATTCTTTGTACCCATAAATCAGCACTCAGCATATATTAGCATCATTCCCCATGCGGGCACGAATTATCGCACCATGGTTACGAAAGACAGATTTTAAGCATTTCTTCATAAATATAGTTTATGCTTAGGGTTATGCTGGTATTACCAGAATAGGCTTGTTGTAACACCTTCAGGGAAATGGGTTATTACATAAAATTACACAATTAGGAATAAACAATTTAACTTATCAAATGACACAGGTATGCTTCCTGCAAGCACCAAGCAAAACAAATATGCGACTGATTTAAGATGAATGCTTGAAGTGCGAGAACACCAACGAGAGTTTGACCGATCGTATAAAGTTTTGTAAACCTATCCAGTGTCCGGTGAAGCAGTCATGAGGAAGGAGCTGCGGATCGGGAGAAGCGTACAACCACTCCGTTAGAAGTGTACAGATTTAAACTGTATTTCCTTGTGCGCGCAGATATGCGTATATGTGTGAACTAGCAGAAATATATTGTGATAGAGTGGATCTAGCAGATCTTAAAAAAAGATATAGTGATATAATTAGATTAGGAATCCCTGAATTCCCATATAGTCTGTGCATATATGTCGGCCACTTAGAAACACTACAGTAACAAAATAACATAAGCCTTTTTTTCACGTACATACGCACATATGTGCTATTGGAAACACTGCTTTACCGTTTGATGTTGTGCCGGAATACGTTGAAAGAAGACATGGCAATGAGGCTTCCGATACACACACCCAGCGAGTAGCAGATCTGTGTAGCCGCGTCTCCCCATACCTGAACAGAAATGGTACAGTTAGTTCAAATATAAAAAAATGTTTCCAAAGTTCCGTACGCAGTGGGTGGGTGCCGTTCAAATATATTAACATTAACACTGTTCAGGTGTGAAAAAACTGGCTTAAGACCAGTGCTTATGACGTCACATCACTCATGTCACTATTGTGAGTAAACGAGATTACAACTGACACTTTCTGCCCATGTAAACATGGGTGCAAGTGAGGTTTTTTCCAGAGTTTAGGTTCAAAGAGCCCGAATTTGAGACTGGACTGATGGTACAAAGGAATTTACATAAAACTGACCCTAAATTACTTTAAAATATATATGCGCGAACTGCTTAAATACATTCAGACAACGTGAACGAAAATGAGGTTACATTTGTCGACGGAAATCTTATCAGCTGTATCTGGAAGGATTATCACGTGATTGGCTGAGCACAGTACCAGGTAGCTGTGAGTGCACGACATATATTTAGCTGGTAAGCCTAACTTGAGTCGTGATACAACGATACGAATGCATTGCAGTGGTCTTCCATTATGTTGCATTCATATCATGGTAAACAACCCATAATCTGAACATTAGGCTACGAATAATAAATTAATATAAAAGAATGCATGTTAACTCTAAAACAAAACAAAAACTCCGTCTCTATGGTAACGGATCATTTCCTGTACAAGTTGGCTGCCGTTGAGTAACAAGATTTTGCAACATGTCTCGTGCCAATTTTGTCCTGAAATAACTGCTTTATATATAAAATCTACCGGCATTCGACACATATATTTATCTGGGACCCCATTCTCAATACCTCTACCAATCCCAGGAAACAGATGATTTACTTAGAACCCTACCTTCCCATCTGCCATCCTGGTGAAATTTGGTCGAATGTAGAACTCGATACCTTGTCGTGCGCCATCTAGTGTTGCCCCACGAACTAACATGACCGTCAGCAAGACGTAAGGGAAGAGAGACACGAAATACGCCACCTAGGAACAGTTGAGGGAAACACTAAACAGTAATTATCAAATCTAATGTCGAATCTAAAATACTTTATAAAGCAAGGTTAGGATCTAATAAAATAGATCTATCGTGCATATTATTAATATATTTCGTCAAGTGTGTATATCAGATTATATTAATCTAAGATAATATGATATGTAATCTTGCGATATGCATAACACCTACTTATCTTCACTATTATACATTATGCTCGGCCATACTTATGCTGAACTGTGCTTAACTATTTAAAGAGTATTAGAATATTCGACAATATATTCAGCATACCAACAATTATGCCTGGCACTCAATCGTATCAACACAATAATAAGACACTATATATATAGTAAATGTAGTTTCTCCTTGAATATAGTGACACTTTTGTATCAAAATTGTTTTTTTTTTCCTTTGGCAATGAAAATATAAAGGAAACAAAGAATAATATATTTAATTTTCATAATCTGAGTCATTTTCTCACATAACACTATTAAATCATTCAACACCACAACACTAAATATGAATATAGTTTCAACAGATTCTTAATGAACCTATATGGTACACAAATAAATCAAGTAAAAGAAATTGTATATACAGGTCATAGTGTGCCTTAATGAATGTAATAATTTTTCTTGAATTATTTCAACTAAAAAATGCGACTTTGGCCATGCAATGCTTGATAAAGTATTATATATAATGAATATATTTAATCTTTAATATACTATTTTTGTGATATTTTGTGATGAATATAATATACTATTTTTGTGAGATGCGTAGGACGAAGTACTACTCTTCGTCCAATTACTACCAGAAAAAATACCCTGTTCATAAAAAAGGGATAATTATTTGGCCAGTTTTGATCCATGAGTCTAATTGATTCTATTAATTTATTTAATTCTCTTTAAACATCAAAAAGCAAGATGGCTGACCTTGCCGAGTGAGTTGATGCCTTTGAGTAATACGATGAACACGACTAACCACGTGATCAGCAAGGTCAAGGCCAGCTGCCACACAATACCATTCGGGTACTCGATGCCTTGCGACATTTGTAAAACTCGGTTACTGCAAATAAAAATATTAATCGATTAATCACTGATGTTTCGGTTCTATAGTTTATAAGCAAAGCTGGACACTTCCTCCTTCTTAGTACAACTATTCCATGTATGTGGAAGAATCTACAGTTTGATTTAATCCATGGTGTGTTCTAGCTCTCAACACTGACACAACTCTAAGTACAATATTTGTGCATATAATGATGGTTACAACGGCACACAGTTTATTTTCAAGCTAAGTATAGATATGCCCCTTTATATACATTGTAACCCATTCCTTTTATTATGAAGTGAAGCCTGACCACGGTATGTATACCCGTTCAACAAAGTCCTTTGAATATTTAACTCTAAAAAAGCTTTAACCCTGCACTTATCTATTTCTGTTATTCTGTTGTCCGTCTATTGGTCTGTTGGTTTGTGGGTCTGTTTGTGTGTCGGTCTCCTGTGTAATACGGGCGTGGCATCAATATTTACAGGCAATATTTCGTGCATCATATACGTATCTGACTTATTGTAAAAAATCTGACAAAAATTATATTTAATGTACGAGGGGACTGTAAATGAGTGTACGCACGTATGTATGTATGTATCGCCGAAAATCTACACTTACTAAAAATATTCGTGGCTTGGAGACAAGGTGCCTTCTAAACTCATATTCGCTGCAAACATAAAAGAAATGTATTTCAAACCTGCCAATGACAGAAGTTATACCCAATATATCATACATCATAAACTTTAACCTTTCCATCAAATTTCCTTAGGAGTTAGCTACAACATACTGGTTCATATATATTTGTATTAGCTATGGCCAAAAAAAATTAAAGGTATGGTTCTCAGGCACCGCCCGCATCAATTTTAACCCCCCCGCATCAACAATTTTTATTTCGATTTTCAACAGAAACTTACCGATTTTGAGCTGCAGCCGCTCGGATATTTCTTTCAAGTAGATAAAATCATACAATTTCCATTGTTATGTAGTGCTTTAGCTTGTTTAGCAAAATAAATCTGTTATTATCATGTTTTTCCCTCACATTTGACATTTTTATCGAAACATACAAAAAAATAATAATAAAAAAACCGCCCGCCGCATTGATTTCTGAAAAAAACGTGCCTGAGAACCATACCTTTTTTTATTTTGGCCTAACAGATTGTTGATACTAGTTTACCCAAAAACTTGACACTATGTGTCTTAAAGGTGCCCAATCACCTACCATCTGAAAAAGAAATTATGTAATTTCTGACTTCCCCTGTGTATGTATTAATGATCTAAGGGTAGTTTTGGTTGTGAAAAGTTCTTATAACGCTTTGGTGAAGGATGTGTAAACTTGTTTACATGGGTTTTTTTTAACACAGCAGTGTTTACAAATGGGAGAATCATGTAACCTTAGGTGGTAGGTTGCAAATATGCGGAGGTAGAAAGGTCACTTGTTTTAAAACGCCATTTGCAAAGCACTGGTTTATCTGACTTGCTGCCAGATACCCTTTTTGAATTTGTTTTGATTCTCTTGGCGGACCCCCACTTATTATAAACACGTTAATACACATTTTCTGGCCTATTTTTATGTAAGCTTCAAGGGATTACCTTTAGTTTATAAAGGTCAGGTAGGTGATTTGGCCCCTTTAAGTTGGTAATAGAGGTGTTATTTTGTAATGACTTAATGAATCCTTACTTCTTGTTCAGTGAGTTACTAAAGTATTATATTTGAAGTGTAAACTTAGCAGGTTTAACCAGTATTTACAATACAAAACATTTTATGAGATTATTTAAAAATACATAAAATTGATTACAAAAATCAAACACGGCCTCTTATTGCAGCTTATTGTGTGTATTGTTTTAGCATATATGTACTCTTTTAGTATGAGTATGATTTTTTAATAATGCTGGTTACTAAATAGTTAATACATTATTGATATTATAAATGACACAAAACGTTTTAACCACCAATCAGTCAGAACTATATATCAATAAACATTAATATGCTAATGACATTTCAAAGACACAGTGATAAAAGTTTATACAATTAGAATTAAGTCTCAGGTAATACAACAGTTCAACCACTGACTCACCGGAAGCATTCACTGCGCCTGCGTAACATTTATCCGTATTCCACCAATTGTTACAGGTTTTCCACGGCACTTCCGGGCCCATGGAGGCGAAGAGGTAGAAAAGCGCCCAGGCCACGACCACATTATAATAAATGTTAATATAGTGGCAGATAATGACAGCAGCTATACCAACCCCTACAAAAGAAAAATGCTATGAGCACGGCACCAGTCTAAGTTATCACTCACAGGAGACGTTCATTACGCAGGCGTTACATTTAGCCTTAAATATTAATGTGCAAAGAGATCATGGCCACGTTATAGTGATTTTTTTACATTTGATTTAATAGTCATAACAGTAATTCCAACTTTAAAATATATGTTGCATTAAAACAATAATAATTTGTGGGAAAATACTTAACTCTGTATTGCCTGCTTTAATAAACGAAACAAGGAATGAACGACATGTCAAAGGACTGTCGTAGAGAGGATTCTGAAATAATTATAAGTTGATAATTTGTGGCAAGTAGGGGTAATTAGTAGAACCTTAAAACCTTTTGTATGGCTATCACTATGAACAATTAAAAAAGTTAGACAGTATTACAATGTAAGAACTGCGGTTACTCTATAAAAGATATATTATTTTCAAAATAACATGATCAGAATCAACTGAAGTAATATTATATCAAATTCTACCATAAATATAATATAAAAAGAAGAAATAACAGGATCTACATTGATAAAATTTACAAAATCCAACATGATATGTGCTTAATATTAATGTAAGATAGCATCAAACAATGCTGAAACTTATGGCAAAATGTTTCATTATCATACTCGATTCCACTACCTATGTCCACCTGTTTTTAGCGATCCTTTTTTGTAAAATAAACTAAATGTCTGTCCTGTTCCTGTAAAGAAACGAGCATGTCTACCATCTGGCAGAAAAATAATACTATCCCTTGTATACGCCGATATCTTCCATAAGGATCAACATGAAATCCGTCGGAACAGATAAACGATATTTCATCATTTCACTGTCGGTCCTGAACTGGCGACACAAAACAAGATCTACTTGACGATGCACAAGTATAAAGATTATAAACATTATCCAGTTAACATTGATTGTACAAATTGTTATGACTCTATGACTCAGGAGATGTTGTCCGGTACCGGGTAGTGTCTAGATGTGGAAGAAAAATTGAGAAACCGGGGAAAATAAACCATGACAACCCGTCCTCATATAACCACGCCGAACCGAACTCGGTTCGCCAGCGGAGACAGCCGAGCATTTTACCCCGTCGACTGTACAGACATGACGTCACAATGGTATTTGCATGTATTTTCACGCGCCATCTGTTACGTCATAGATAACGTTATTCATAATAGTACTTACTATTATATCATCACAGATGGTCCACCCCACTTTCAAATGATAACACTTGAACTTATAACGAAATTAATTTGAAAGTAAGACCGCTAAAACAGGTGGACAAGGCTGATTGAATAGAGAATAACAATGAACATAGGATCACTGAAGAGGGTTGAACAATTAAATAGTTTCTAATTGGTGTGTATGTATGTTTGTGTGAGTGAAAACGTCGCTGAATTACAAGAGATGTGTGAATGCCATACCTATATATTATAATGCATCTGAAAAAGAAATCATGATAAATACAAACAATGTCATAGGAGCTTAAGCACACAACCTTGCCTTAATAGCACCCCCCACCCCCACCCCCATTTTTACGGTGCTTTTCCGTATTTTGCAAACGCACGCGTCAGTTTTAGAATCCAGCAAATAAGAATTTCTGCGTTTGACGCACGGCAATAGAAAAGAACTGACGCATGCGGTCACCGCATGGAAAGCAGCCTCATTTTGTTGAATACAAGTTGGTAAACTGGTACCCCCGCTCTATCATGGTTCTCTACCAATGATATACCATAATAGAGCGGAAATAACAGTCTAATAAATTGGTCTCACTCTAGCGACATCAATTGGGGGCGACTGATACTTAATGTTTGGATAAGTTTATCAGACAAGAGAATTATACTTCACTGAATGTCTTGGTGGATGCAACATTCGCATTAACTTAGAAAGACCCAGAAATGTTGATAAAACCATTGACTCATGTAGGCATTTCATGAAACAATAAAACCCGCTTGAGAGAACGAAAACTTTAAATATCTTTGGTCGTAAACTTTAAATGGTAGTTTGACCCTAAGTCCAAACTTGTTTGGATTTTGATAGAAGATTCATAGCACGAGGCAACAAGCTTTTGAGGAAACCTGAGGAATTTGAGGAATTGTCTGATTGAAACTCCATGGTTTAACAAAAACTAGACATTTGAGGTGGTTAGAAGTATCTGTCACATCAGAGACCCTTGATGAAGTTCAACATAAAATTTATATAGACTCTCGTTAACAACAAAATGTTGATAACACATTGCATGCGTATGACCCATTAAGGTGTTGTGCTTAAGTTTCTACAACATTATTAAACATTCATGAATACACTTACGAACACACACAATGCTTCAGTGTACAATTTAAGGGATTTATAGTGCGTTACATAGATAACATATGCAACATACCAACAGACAACATTCGGTACATACCGGTAGACGGCTTCCTATGCTAAATAAATGTATACCCCGAATATCCGCTGTAACTATAATCCCCAAATATCATAGAGCATAATTTATCAGCTAAAACGCCATTGTTTATGTAAAAGCCCACCCTAAAAATCACCCCAACTAAATAAAACCCCCCTAATCCGACACCCCTCTTTTTTCGCCCAACCCATGCGCTACCTTCATAAACTGCCCTTGATCCAGCGGACGTTAGGAAGGCATCAAGGGTAAATACCCGGGGATGGTAGGTGTCACGTGTCCTGTCAGTGTAGAAATAGTAAAACACATCAATCAGCTTTCTTATTCTTTAATATTCATGAAGATTTAAATATTATATATCAATATATAAGCAATAGCAATATCTGTATTTGTTTTAAAATTGTTTTCTTTAAACCAGTTTTTACTAGAAATGTAGTCAGAGACTACACATTAACCTCCGCTAGGATCCTAATCAAACTTTAATATGTGATACACAGAGAATAATGTGTATCACGGTTTACCAACTTCACTGTTGAATCACAGGTCTGCCCCGCGGGAAATACTAAAGCGGTCCTCAATACTAAAGATTCATACTCTGGCTCTCGGCGGCGATAAACGGTCCTATCTCACAATATTATAAACATTTTGATGATGCAGATTCCCTAAAAACTTCAAATGGTTGGCTCTTTGTTGCTACTTTAACCCTAAAAGATAAAGTTAAATCCTTTCAAAGTATTTTAGAAATACATAATACCTTGCCACCTAGCGGAGCTTTTTTTTGTTATACAAAGAACTCTCCTGAAAGGACTCATAAAAGCTGTAAAATTATAGACAGAGAACCCCCATTTTCCTTTTTTTGTACAAAAATACTGAGCCTTATAATTTTTTTCTCTTCGTTAACTCCTGCTGTACTAAGCTTACCCCTATCACTTTTACCCCATGTCTGCTAATATTTTCAACAAAAGCTTTGTAAGAACTAGGCATTAGGCCGTATTATATTACCCACTGATGATCCTCCAATGAAGGATTTACTGATATTTTATGTTGCTGCCTCCTACTAAATTGTTATACCCACAAGCATAAAATATCTGGCACAGGGTTCTGAAAGCCTTATAAGGCTGTTACCGCCTGTAAATCGGATAAAATAGGATAATTATTCAATAAATCAAAATTAGGCCTTATCATAATATATTGTATTAAATCAATGTGTCAAAATTGAATATTTATACAAGTATTACGATTGAGCATAGCTTTATTTGATTCATAATATTTGAAAAGACTTCATGGAATCATTTGTCTGGCATTGAGTTAAAGCTAGCTCCTTTCAGAACCACAAGAAAAAATGCCCATACATTAACCACAATTAGGCAGTAGAATTATTAGACGAAAACCAAAAGTTCTCTTCTGGTAATAAAAACATGTTGAGTTAATAATGTTGGTACAAAATATATGTTCATCATATTACCAGGGTGGTTAGAATTTCCATATGCATTTTCTGATTTTTTTTTTCTAAATAAACTCGTTACTGATAATGATGATCTAAAATGTGTGTCTTTCAAAACAGTAGTGTCTTTTTGGCATTGTAATGCCACATAATTGACCTCTCGCTCTATATTTCGAGCCAAAAAAAAACCTAGCGGAACATGCTAAATGAGCATTCCTGATAAAATATATGTATAAAAATAAATAAAAATAAATGATTCATTAATTATAAACATAACATAAGCATAAGTTTGAGTAGAACGATAAATAAAATGAAACATGACTACAGGGTTAAAAAAGTGTGTGTAAAGTATTCGCGAACTGTGACACCAGCATGTTTTTTTTCAAAATAACTTTTGAATTACAGAAACTGCAAATATTTGCTTTTAACAACAATAATAACAAGTATAATAAAACACCGACCCCTTATGTACATAAAACATAAGAAATATTTCATTCTTTATCCCTGAGTATCTCATTACCAGAAGAGCACTTGAAGTTGTTTGGAAAGGTGTTAGTGTCTTTTTTGTAGAAGGTTGTGTGTGGCGCAGACTTACCTTTAAACATGGGACTTATCTTCCAAACGGTAACAGGTCCCAGGCTGGCAAACTGACCCAGGGAGACCTCCAGGAAAAACAGCGGTATCCCAACCAGCACCAGCATCAAAAAGTACGGGATGAGGAAAGCCCCTACGGTCAAATATATCATCCTCATAAAAGTACTTAACTTGCAGTGTCTTGTCGATATATTGCGAATTATATTATTTATTTACTCATTAGTATTTATTTTTTTGTTATTAATATATAAATTTGTTTCTGTTTAATTCTATGATATTACAAAATGACATAACTATTGTCACCATCGTATAGCTGTTGTTATCATTACTCGACTTGAGACATAAAAGAAGAAATAATAACAAATAAAGAAAACAAAATAAAGCTCTCCCCTGAGGACGAACAACGTACGGAATAGAAAACACCTGTAAAGCCAAAAATAAAAAGGTATGGTTCTCAGGCACCGTCCGCGTTAATTTTAACCCCCCCCCCCCCCGCATCAAAAGTTTTTAACTTGATTTTAATCTTTCAAGAAGATAAAATAATACAATTTTGTTAATATTTCCTTTTTTATGTAGTGCTTTTACCTGTTTAGCAAAACAATTCTGTTAATGTCATTCTTTTCCCTGGTCATATCCTTTTTTTTCAAAACATACAAAAAAGGTAAAAAAAAAAAAATGGCCCGCCCGCACTGATTTTTCTGAAAAAAAAAATGCCTGAGAAACATACCTTTTTCTGCCTAATTAAATTTACATATTAATATTTTCTTTGCACTGAGTGATTCACTAACGATTCAATGGACAAAAGCACCTAAAACTTGCCGAGCCGTAATTTTATTTGCTACCACTATAAATTAATCCGTGAATAGACGAGTACTTTTGATATTTGCTCTGGCACGTGACCAGTCCAGTGGACGTGGCGAAGCTACTTTGAACTTATTTGATTATAAAAATAATATAATGGAAAGGGTGGAAATTAATCCGGTTTGCCAAACCACGTCGTTTCAACATTGAGGATACCTGATAAATATGTAAGCTACGTAGCATTTTCGCGTACTACGACTCCACATATGTCAAGATTTGTTGCATTAAGAAAGACTCGTGTAGGTCTATATATGGTACCGAGGTTTGCTCTGGAACGTGACAGTTGTTTCCAAAAGATAATTAATGTCTTTAACGACGATTTCCCTCCAAGCGATTTCCTGTAATTTGCTTTGATTTTCTGCCACATGCGACGACTCGTATAAATGTTTAAATGTGCTCAAAATTTTACTATTGCTGAAATTACGGCTACCTCATAAGTGTTTAATTAATTTTTTAATGGAGGCAACCTCCTCCTTTTATATATGCGGAATGTCTTAAGATTTCCTTTTCTCTTTTACTTGTGATAATGTTAAAGAGCGCCAGTACACGTTTTCACCCATTATTTAAACCAGGCGTCAAACAGGCCCAGTGTATACCGCATTGTCCTTTATGTGTAATATTCATCATTTTTTTCATAACTTTGAGGAATCCCCAAAGACGTACTATGTCAGTGATACACATTCCGGGTTACAAAAGACCCTCCATCTTTAAGGGTTCTGCTCTTACCGTGAACTACGGAAGCCGGTTATGACAGAAGTTTTTTACTACTGGGTATTGCTACTATACTTTCTACAAGACTGTAAAATCTACGATATCACAGGACATCTTAGAAAACTCTATTTTGAGATATCGTGAAAGGGAGGCAACACACGTTTTCTTTATTCTTTTTCTCCCTGGCTTCAAACAGGCCTGGTGTTCACCACACCTGTTGGTCCTATATGTGAAATCATTCCCATTGCAGCATGGTTCATACTTTGAGCAAACCCTGGTATTGGAGAGATACACCTTTCCACTCACCAACAACTTTTTTCAGAATTGTGCTCTATCCCTAAAACCAAAAAGCTCTTTACGACTGGCGTTTGCAACTGGTGCTCTCACAGGCGATGATTTATAGTATTTTCTACGAATTCATAGTAAATCGTACTGGAATTGCACCGTAGGAAATCGTACCGTGTGAGTGGTACTTCATATGGCGTGTGTTTAGGAGAGTGTGTGTGTATGTGTGCGTGTTCCACTTACCGCCGCCATTTTGATAACACAGATACGGAAACCTCCACACGTTACCGAGGCCGACAGCGTACCCTATAAGGGTGAGGATAAACTCGAGCTGTCCGCCCCATCCCGCCCGGGCGGCGTCCGTACTCCCGTCAACTTCCGCCGGCTTTGTAGAAATCTCATTGTCTGCGACTGGTTCTGCCTTCCCGTTTGCAGCCTGCAGTAAAAAAATGTATTTACCTTTTGTAGAAACGTCATAAAATACTTTTACGTAATCACAGAAACTCTCAGCATCTCTCTGTATATTGAAAACACGTGTACTTTTATAACTAGAATAAAGCACATACATAAAAAAATCACACGCGACCTTACACACACACAGACACACATACAAGGTTTCACTATATATATATATATATATATATATATATATATATATATATATATATATATAGTCGAGCCGACTTTGTGTCATATCGGTTAATAGAAAATCCCGTTTATTGTCACATAAATCTGGAATCCCAAACCATTTCCTATATATAATGGTAAATCTGACCGGTTGATTTCATGGAATATTGTCATAAACCCTTTTATTATCATGCTTGGAACCCTTTGCAGTGATACCAGTTCGCAGTTACTATCACATCGAACGCCGACACGGCGATCAACGAGGCCAAGAGCCTGTAATCGGTCAGGCGTATCAAACGATCACATCTCCCACCTGTGTGCGGCAGGCAAGTGTAGTGATGCATGCGGGTCACTTCCCGTCACTTAGCTAATTAACGGCTTAAGATAACACTGTAATCCAGATTATTGCGTTTCTTCGTATGTTAGCAATGGCGATGTTGGCGATCACATGTCATACATAATGATCTCCTGGCCTTTGCAAGGCCGTGGTTTACAACTCGGCCGAGATGATATGAGCGGTAAACGTTGCTTTCGCACATACAAATTCCCTTAGGACAAATCCAGTTGCATAATGAGGCCTAGTTACGGATAACCCCGACCCCTGGCGGCCTCACGTGGTATTACTCCAGGTGACCGCTTCATCAGTTGTTCACTTGATTTGTGGCAGTCACGTGTGATAACGGCGCGGTCAGTCACAGCTGACACGACTGGGAGCTCAGGTAAACAAAATGACACGGCAGTGATGTCCAAAAATGGTCACAATTAAGGAAAAGACCCCGGTTTTGATTGTCAATTAGCGTGAATGACTGCTAATATAATCACGATACACCATCTGTTGACAGGACCATTTCAGCGGTAAGTGTTTATGTCCGGTGACCTCCGGCAGGTGTAAGCTGTCGAGTATGTTTTCAAGTTCAAAATTATGCAGGATACTTGACCAACAACCCGTTCAATCCCGTTTTATATTCCTTTAAAAAACATAAACAAACCAATTTCTCCATATATTTCTTGTATTTATGGTAATGATATAATATATGGAATAGCTCAAAGACAACAATAACAATTTAACTTAATTACTATATTATTATAGCGTCAGTTTTGGGTGCTCCACTTCAGTGCTACAGTTTCACCTGTGCCCTTCTACCATATATTGAAATTATTATCATATTTTATTTTTATACTTTATTTCTTTGTTTTATTCAAATCTGTGAAAATGTTGTAATAATGAATACTTGTATTTTCAGTTAATAGTTCCAGTTAAAATTTTAAAGCAAAAATTATTCATTAGGGAAGGCCCATTACCGAGTTATTAGAACATCACTTCTTTTCACATATTAATATAATTTATGGTTTACCTATATGGTTGACTGAAAGAAAAATTGTGAAGGTATATTTTTTAATTTAATTTTGTTATCGTCCCACTTTTTTGTTTTGATTTTTAAAAGTGAATATGTTTTTTCAAAGTCATCAGAAATTAAAGATTGTTGTTATTCATTTTAAGATTGTTCATGCAATTAATGAATTTTTTGTTCAATGAATACACAATGTGTTTGTTACTTTCTTTTTAGAAAAAAGTCTTGTTTGGATATGGATTTTGCCTGAAAACAGAATCTACATTGTCGAGCTGGCAGCAAACATATCAGCATAAATCATCTTTATTTGAGGGAGAAGTTTGAACTGATGACATTACTCAGTACTGGCTGTTAATCCCTTAATGTTCATTTTTTTGGTGACATTGAACAATGATGTCAGGGGCAATATAAATTTGCTAATGGCATATCATTTCAATCTTTTGACTATAGTGTTATATACTCAACTAGAAAGTGTTGCATATCATGTATGAAAATAATCAAAGAGAAATCTTTCAATACATGGTGTATACATATATGCCCATTTTGGCTAATGTCAGTTTTTAACCCATCTGCAAAAATTAAAAAACTTATACATAAGAAATGGGTTTGCCTGGGAGTGCATTAGGATCATTGGAACAAAGAAAATTATCCTTTTTCAGTGATGTAATCCACTGTCTAAATGTTCATATGACCAGTAAACCCTCAGATTTCACAGTTCCAGGTTGGTTAAAAAAAAATTACTCTTTCGTTAAGCATTCCCTAATATATTTTAGTGTAATATATGTTTCATTCAGTGATATGAATTTTCATGTACATTTTATATTTATTAAAAACAACTGGTTAGTTTATGTGTATGTGACCATACTATACTATAGAACTTGTTCTCTAGAATATATGTACAATAAAATTATCATTATTTTGTTTAATCTCATGTTCTACTGTCTTTTAATCACATGTGTTGAACAATCTTCCTTTTGCCTCTGTATGTGTATGATTAGTTACAGTGTGAATGTCATAAAATGTGGTGTCTACTATATTGATCTGAAATGGCTTTGAACCTACATTAAGGCTGACAATGTACATTTATTTGACTAGCTTTGCCCTGGGACCACCTAATTTAATTTTGAAAAGCATGAACTGCAAACAAAACAAGATTAACCTTTGCTGTACACATTACTACCTATACTACACAACTCATAATAAGGCATTTCATACATTTGTCTATGTATTCAAATAAACATTATATATATATATATATATATATATTTATATATATATATTTATATATATATATACAAACAAATACAAACACATTTCAGGTAATTTTAAGTGTACAAAGAAGTATCCACATCCTTATCAATGTTGGCAAATTTGTTGTCATGCAGTTCTGTTTTACACATTAATCACACAAGAAACACTTTGGTCTTTTAACATTTGATATAATATGTATTAACAAAATCAACCATACATTCAAAGTTCAATCATCTGGTATCTTTATGTCCTGTGATTCACAGGTTGCACAAGCTGAAATATTGCCTTAACATTCTAGGCACATAATGTTATCCCTGTCTTATTACCTATTGGTCTAAATACTGCAGATCATTTTCCTTTGGGATCCACTTATTTTATTGTTTATGGCTTAATTATTTTAAGAAACTTTTACAACAAAGTGAGTGAAAGTTATTAGTTGAAAAGTTAGGTCATGACAGACTTAAATATTATATTAATTTAAATTAACAAATTAATATTCAAGGAAACTCTGGTTACACAGCTTTTTGACAACACAACTGATAACTTTATTTTGAGTACTCAGAATAAGTTGAGTTAAAATATCATTAAATAAAAAAATAATTGCATGGAGCACACTTGTTTAACAATTTATTATTATGGGGGGTGTGGGGGGGGGGGGGGGGGGGGAGTTGCCCATGGCTCATAAAATATTTATAACTGAAGGCACTGAGTGGAAGTAGGTACGAGGGTTGTGCTAATGGTTTAATCACTGACACACAAATTTAAATAAACCAACTGTTAAGAAAATCCACAACCAAACTCAAAATTATCTTCAGTGTAAATCTTTGGAACCTGGTCTGAGAGTGACAGCAAGCGCAAGCCAGCACGCGGGTCCCGCGTTATCGCCTCAGACAGGTGTCTGATTCCGTGCACGTTCCCCTCTCTGCACTTGTAGTTGTACCCGCTTGATCACTGATAATCCCTTGCTCTACGTACCCGAGATGGTGCAAGAAGTATGATCAACAATACTTGGACATAATAAATCCCGGCAGAAAAACATAAACGAGAATGAATCCGATACGATGTGTTGACAGATAC
Source organism: Sipunculus nudus (assembly GCA_026874595.1). Taxonomy (NCBI): domain Eukaryota; kingdom Metazoa; phylum Annelida; class Sipuncula; order Golfingiida; family Sipunculidae; genus Sipunculus; species Sipunculus nudus. The sequence continues at coordinate 15,423,629 of CM049321.1, forward strand.
ATGGAAAACACCACGTGAAGCTATTGTTTTGGTAATAGTGGTAGCGACCCAGAAACATCTGCGCATGCACAACGACCAGGTCATTGTATTCATGCAACCTAAATAAATATGCATGAGCCTGTAAAAGGTTCGTTCCATTACGTTACACACTTTTGTAAGTGTTTCGACTGGAAAATCCTGTTAAAGGGTACACGAAAAGCTGGAGGTTTTGTGAGCACTTGAAGCACCCACTCCAAAATCTCAATCGCGGCGAAACGTCAAAATGATGACAATGGCATGATGATGCCCGCTGCCCGATCAGTTCTATTATAAAGACGGTAACGGAAGTTTGAGTCATTGATAGGATATCCTGAAAATAAGGCGCAATAGTCGGGGAAAGAATTATCTAGTCAAATAGTTTGCCCACGCATAACGTTATAACTGTGCCGCATATTTCCAAACATTTGACCTCATGACCCAGACGCTACGTCTCTTTCTGTTGGCGAGTCCGATTTTGTCAGTTTTTGCGGCATGCTGCAAAAAAACTTACAGGAAATAAATTGTAAGGTGCGCATAAACGTAATTTATTTTGCCGTTGTACAATAAAAATATTCATAAACAAGTCTGTTTCATTTTTATTGACGATTTATTAAATATAATTTGAGACATAACTCTTCTTGTATGACTCAATAGGACATCGATGTTGAAGCCCGCATAATGTCACATCCCGGTTATTATCATAATTAACGTATGCACCAACGATATGACAATAAGCGGGCTTGACTATATATATATTTATATATGCATATAGAGTGAGACCTTGCCTAATGACCACCCAAGTTTTATATATATATATATATATATATATATATATATATATATATATATACATACATACATATATATATATATATTGTTGAAAATAATAAAATAACCAAAGATAAACAGAACCTTCATTTCTTGATCATTTGCTGTCTGTTTGCCAGTGATCATTTTATGTTACGCTCCTGCCACTGTGGGTAGAATTAGTTTGCTACCCGTCCCCAGGAAGGCCCAACGGGTCAGGACTGTTTAAAAATCCTTTTCTTGATCACACAGCTGCCACCATTCTTGTCTTACAGTAACTTGGGATAAGTATCTTCGGGGGAGGATTGTTATTCCATGTTACTAGAATTATTCATGTTGTTTATATCAATTTCATAGCTGTCATCAGTTAGTATTTGTGGTCCTTTAATCTACTTGTCTCTCCTCGCAGTGAGAAAGAGGTAAACACATAATAAGGAAGACAGAGGATGAGAAAGACAAAGATATACATAAAATGAAAGAGGAAAAGTGAGTAAACGAAACATATGAGGACAGACATACAGAGAGAGACAGAGGAGAGCGACAGAGAGAGATTGTGGCTGAGAGAGAGAGAGAGAGAGAGAGAGAAAGAGAGAGAGAGAGAGAGAGAGAGAGAGAGAGAGAGAGAGAGAGAATGGTAGATCAGGTAAATGTTTGGTCACTAATAGCTTACCTCATTTATCTCGTTATCAGCCGTCATGTTACCTCGCTGATTAGAAGCTGACGTGTGGCGTATGTCTGAGGCATGTCGGAGATCGTTATCACTAAAAACTGTCACCTTTAACTTTAACGTAAACAAACACACCATATAAAGTGACAGATATATGTTACTATTGTTCATTGTTATTTACCTCTCCGTATCACGATATTGATGTACCACCGCCGCGGTGGACAAATACTCCATCCCTATGTATACTATACGTGTGGTCATTCAAGCTGAGCTTAGGATAAAACAAGATATCCACATCAAATTGAGATACGCTTTTGTGCATAGATAAGGTGTCCATTGTCAAGTAACGAAGAGTCAAACCATACACTGTAGGTGTAAGGGTTAAACTCTGAACGACCATCATCGTTACTTTGGTAACAGCAGCTGGCAAGAAAGCCTGAGATGTAAATGCATAGAATTAAAAGTTGCATTAGTAGTTCGCACCCAGTGGTATAGGTCAAATGTACCACACGTTCTTACCACAAAAAGATTTTTTTTTTTCCGCCAGGAGGGTATGCTTTCATCCCCGTTTGTGTGTTTTTGTGTGTGTTAGGGTGTGCGTGTGTATGTGTGGGTTCGTTCACAACATAATTCATGAACTGAATATTATGAAATTTCCAGTGCATTCCGGGAAGGGGCCAATGAAGAAGCGGCTACAATGTGGAGTGGATCCGGCACATGATCTGTATTCAGGAACGTCATCAAGGCATATTCACAAATGTAAATCACTTATACAGGAATCAGTGAATACGAATGAATGCAAACACATGTTAAGGAGCATCCCTCGATAGGGACCTCCAACATGGCGGAGTCTTGCATTCCTTAGGATGCAGATTTCTGTTTATAATATCTGCTCATCACCCCTAGATATCTCTCGAGCAAAATTCATTTAAAATTGTTATATAGTAGTGGTGTTGGTAGTAGTAGTAGTAGTAGTAGTAGTAGTAATGGTATTGTAGAGGTAGGAGTGATAGTAGTAATAAAGGAAATATGAGTGGTACCAATAGTAGTTGTTACAGAAACAGTAAGAGTAGCAGTAGTTGTAGTGGTAACATCAGTAGTAATAGAGATAGTAGTATACAAGAGCAGGGATTGTTCCAAATGCAACCTGTCGCATTACAATGTAAATGCATTAATTATTAAATGCAATTATAATTGCAAATGCGATTTAACATCATCAAATTCAAATGCAAATATGAAAATGATTCTCAAATAGAAATGCTAATACACTTACTAATGCATTAGAATGTAATTTCCACTTGGTTACACTATACCGGACTCTATTTAGGCTTTACTGTTAGATTTTATAGTATAGTGAATATTTTGAAGATGATCACAAATATCCAATGTTTTTAGCATTCCGACACATCAGGATAACATGGATTATCATTGTGATACATCGACAAATTTCAGTATACGTCGGTTTACTTCTGGAGCACATCAGTATAATCCCGACGTTTTCCGATCTGTCCAGATGTTTCCCGAAAATGCACCAATATGTCTCGATATTTTCGGAGTTTGCTGACTAATTAAACTGTTACCCCGTTGTCACAGATTCGCCTCTGATGTTGATGCTGTTACGCCACCTTAAGCATCACGTGATCCCTTTTTAGTTTCGGAGCAGCATCAGGGTAACATCAGGACACCAGATCATGACACATCTGTTTAATCTCGGCCGTTTATGAACAAGCCGGAAGAGTGGTAATGTTAGTAAGTCTATTTATAGCTGCAGAAATGGTAGATGGCGACCGACTTCGTTTTCTATGCTGTCTTATCTAATTCTTAATCTAAGTATGTGTCCATCGGCAGAGATCCATTTCGGTTTTGCACTACGTGGCAGAACGGTATCGTCCGTGTCCGGTATCTACCGCACCTGCGGGTCCTGGGTGTATAATCAACCCCATTGGTTCATCATAACACAGAGGCAGCCCCGAAAGACACACTCCTTTGCGAATGATACAGGGGTTTGGGGCACAGTCTTCCCATAAAACCTGCAGAGCGCGCACCCAAAATGGGGGTCGACAGTGAAATATATGACCGTTTTTTGGCCCAGATTTGAACTCACGACCTCCGGGATTTGATTCCTGTGCTCTACCTCTAGACTACAGAAGTGGGTCAGCGGTTGAAGATTTTTAAGCAGAATATTAGTTAATCTGATGTTAACAGGAGCACTTAAAATACCTGTCGTAATGAGATTTGTGTCATGCATAGGTACCTTTAACCTGATAAATTAAATTATGCTTTCAATTATATTCTTATATTTCAATTTTTACATTTATGTTACATTTAAGAACATACGGGATATAGGGTTCCTGTAAAGTCGACTCGACCAAGGGCCAACGCTTTGAAAATATGCCGTGGTTGGCTTCATATTTCAAGTCAAATGCCCTTCTCAACGGGACCTCTTATTCACGGTTTTATTTTGCAATAAATCCTCTATCGCGTATATCGCGAATTTAAAACCCTCGCGAACAAATAGGCAACCACAGTATAATGCCGAAGAAAAACTCTTAATTCGAATCGGTACCCTCGATCTTAGTACCAGGTCCAATTTGGATGTGAGCCTGAGGCGGCAGTCAGTACCAGCCAACATGAACACTAGTTATCTACCGTATATACCTTTCTTTTGCTATTTACAAAAGGCTTATAGGTCCGCTACTTTGTTGATAGTTTGGATGGTGATAAATCTGTATCCGGTTTTCGTGTGTTTGAGTCATTGATTAATCACGTGATTGAATTGATTCGTCTGGCAGCTTGAGATTTGTTAACATGAATGTACGTTCAAAGGTTAAAGGTAAAATTATTTATGATCTTGAGGTTTAAAGGCACAAGGGCAACCTTTAGTATGTTTCACTACGTAACCTATGAAAAATAATATGCTTTATATAAGTCTTTGTGTAAAACGGAATAAACAATGTATAGAGACAGAGACAGTGAGAGATACAAGCGAAGAAATGAACAGACTTCTAGAGAAACAGGGAAAGCGACGGACACTCGGACAGAAGTACAGACGCGAACAGACGGACAGACATTGAGACGTACAGACGGAGACACAAGTAGACAAGTTACAGTTAGACTGATGGACGTGGACGACAAAGGACGGACAGAACACAAGCCGAACAGAGGGAGACACAAGAGGAAAGAACTTAACACTCTTAGAAAAAAGGTTCAAGGTAGAACCCTTAAGGATTCTTTAGAGTGGAGCCAGTGGGGAACCCTTAGAGGTTCCAGGTAGAACCCTCTAGTCAGGGTTCTTCATGGAAACTTTTCTGCGTGTTCCTTTGGGGAACCCTAAGGGTTTTATATGTAACCCTGATAATGGGTGCTTCTAAGAACCCTACAGATGGGTTCTTCCTAGAACTATTTGATAATGAAAGGTTCTGGAGAGTCATATTATAAGAAAGTAGTCTGGGATGTAATATTATATCATTTAGAATTAACTAATCATACGTCATATATGAAAGGGAAACCGTTTTTGATCATATGAAAAACTCTAAACGTATTCCTCAAAGAAAGTGGGTAGTTGCAAGAACCACGGCTAAAAATCATGAATATATATATATCCATAAAACAGAAATCATATTTGATCGTTCTACAAATGAGCTGAAAATGATGACCTCGGATTTTCGTAATTTGTATATTATTCAATAATTGATAAAGATATCCTACTCAGAGTCCGCTGTGCAACACTATGTGGTAAAGACGTCTTTTCCTAGCGTTATCAAGTTCTGAAAATACCTTAAGTGACGTATCCTAGTGGGTGCCTGACGCTAATTAGAAACTGATAAAAGTATATAAAGCGAAGTCTATTGTTAATCAATGTATAAACTTGATATCCCAATTAGTTAATGAGAAATGGCCATCTACATAGTGACCTTTTGACCACATCTTTGACGTCGACCTTTGGCTCTATCGGCCATGCCGTTTGATTGGATCAAGAGTTAGTTATAACTCTAGTTACATAAAACAGAGCTCAAATTTGACTGTTTCTTCTAGAATTTTTTTTAGGATGGGGTGAAAACGTTTACGATAAAAATATCGCTTCCAAATTTGTCAAAGCACTTTTACATTGTAAATGGCATATGTCTGTAGAGATTTCAACTTTCTAGGGTAAAACAGTTAATGTGGAAACGTAGCCTAACTAAAAACCCTTTATAACCCCTAATCACAATGTCATAACTTTCCACATGAGGGAATTCCAAAATATTATCCTAAAAATGGCTGTACCTAAATTTTATTGCGACCTTTTCGTCAATTTTCCTGTATCTTAATATATTTGGAGAAAAGGGCATTAAGAAGAATAATAGATCGCATTTTTAGTCATGCAAGCTTGCAAAACAGGCCAACATCACTGAAAGTGGGCCAAAGTAATAGGGCCATAGTAAAGAACATTCTGGGGTATAATCAATAAAATAGGATAAAATAGTGTCGGAATAATAAGATAAAGAAGAAAATGAAATAAATAATGATGATGCCAATAAAAATAAACTTCTGGACCTATAGGCAGGTGAAGATAATAACTAGTAGATTATGGTGGTGGTGGTAAATATCTTGATGTAGAAAAGATTATCACAAGACAAATCAAGACACTGTTTGTACTAAAGGGTTTTCATTGTACCAGTCGTGTTATGTTTTCTTAGCATATTACAGTGTGTAGGCCACACAGCTGAAACCACGGTATAGAGCCCTTGGGTGCCCTTTTAAAGAGGTTCAATTATCATTATTAACAGTCGAGTCGTAAATATGTCTTGCACAATCAGCAAGATAGACTCTAAGGTACTAACACCCTGCCGTACATCACCCTCACGGCCGCTTGTCTATCTCTTATCCATTGTCCCGTCGAGGGCTCCTCAGATTCGACAATACAGGGTCAGGAATACAAGGGTCCTGTTAATACTTCAGTTATATATGGTGTATTCAAACCTTTTTTTTTATTATAACCATTGGCTTCACTTTCACTTTCCATTTTCTAAGGTTTATGGCCAGGCTGCCTTTAATTACCTTTAAATTCTTTTCATGACCTCTTGAACCTTAAATGGTTTCAAACACACCAGAAAAAAATGACACCTTTGACTAAACATGAAGTATGGTCTTGAACTTTATACAGATTAAGGGTTATAACAGAACAAACACGTGTGCCATGTTTTAGACACAATAAAGGTCAAATGAAAAGGGGCATAATCTAAAACATTATCAAATGAAGTTACAGAACAATTAAAGCCAAACTAGAGAGCATTTTGATTGATATTATGACTGTTCAACCAGCATGAGCAGATGACAGCAACATTTCTTTTCATATTTATTTGAGACAGATGTACATTCTAAAACTCATATGTTTCCACATTCGCACGAAGAGAGAGAGAGAGAGAGAGAGAGAGAGAGAAGAGAGAGAAGGGTGGGAGAGCAATAGCCAAAAGATAAACAGAGAAAATGAAGTCGGTATGAGTAAACGTTGCATTGGAGGGCATATTCGGAGGAGAGAGTGAAACAGAGAGAGAGAGAGAGAGAGAGAGAGAGAGAGAGAGAGAGAGGAGGTACAATTGGTATATGATGTTTGGCGATATCTATGTCAGTAAATTAGGATAAAGATAAAAGATAACGTATGCTTGCTCACGGCGGGCCTTATCACTGACCTGCCTCGCTGCTACTCAACTGGAAGGAGAGGCGGTGGCCATGAAGACTAAGCTTGAGTGGTCATATCGGGTCACATTATATATGGATTCTATGAAGATTATGTGTTTCATAACAACAGTTTATACGTTTATGCGTACCTTGGACGAAGCCATCCAGTGTTTTGTCTATACGGGCGACGATAAAGTATTTGCGGTATTTAACCATAATTCTGAAATTGCTGGCCATTCATATTAAGAACAATATAGGTACCTAAAACTGATATAAACATATGGTTGGCTGCAAATCAAAAATGAAATATCATGCAGAATAATTATGTGCATGATAAAATGATGATAAACTTTACACATGTTTTTAATTTAATATTTTGCGAGCTACCCATCATTTCATCGTTTATTTACAATTATGTAATATAAAAATAATATGACGTCCGTATATTCTTTAGAATCATTATCTGTGAGATATTGTGAGATATTGTATTTTTTTAAAATAGAAAATGACATGTTAATATTGTTCTTACTTGTCCCTGAAACCACAAACTTGACTTATATTTTACATATGTTTTTTTAAGAATTATGAATTTTATATAGTTCAGCTTAAGTAATGTATTGCATACGGCACATACTACAATTAATATGTATGAACTAACCTCTTCTTAAACATTATTCCTTCATGATATTATACACAGATAAAAAGAAACTGCACATTTTTTTTATTGATGCACTGTCATGTTTTACTTAATTCTCGAAATATAATATAGTCGCAAATAAAAATAACAGAATCTTTGCTGTGTACATGAATACATTTGATTAATAATAATTATTGATACCTCGGTATCATGCGGGTTAAAATAATAGGGTAAGTCAAAATAATCTAATTAATTATAATGCACTTTAAACAAGTAAAATGTTAATTAAATGTATTAGAATTATGAAAACTTACTCATCTGGAATAAGCATAAACTATAAAGTATTTAATAATCTACGAATTAAAAAGTATATTTGTGATAAGCCTTGAGTATCTCGCTGAGAGTTAATGATATTTAAAAATATTTTAAAAGTTTAATTTAATTGTAAATATAGAGCAGAAGACAAGCTTCTATAAATCTAATTTAGTACACACATATATATGCATATGCATATATATATATATATATATATATATATATATATATATATATAGAGAGAGAGAGAGAGAGAGAGAGAGATTACACTGACGAAATTTAGATACGTTATGTTTGCATTCTCCTGTTTGCTGGTATATACTATAGTATTATATGGCATCCGAGATTGACGTCCGACTCGGCATCCGACTTAGCATCCAACATCCGACATCCGGGTTTTAGTGCGTACCGTTAAATGAACCTTACAACGAACCGGCGGATGCCGTGTGGACCAAATTTAAGAGCAAGTTTTTGTGAACACGAAACATGAACACAAGGGTTGCTTGTTCCAGTAAAGGTATGGGGTGTGAATTAAAAATACGAATATAGAAAAACTGAAATTTTCCGTTCTAAATTTCATTAACTGGACGGAATGTCAGATTAATAGGCTTACCATTATGATGTATTATCTTGGGTATTCCTGTGTATTCATTCATTTCTCATGAACTGAGACTGTCCTAACAAGGACATGTAGACTTTGTCCTAGTGACTTATCGTAAGATAAGGCCCTCCATGTCCATTGTATTAATCATTGTCCAAGTGATGCCACGCGATGATATGTCTCGTTCAACACGTGTATGCACTGGCGTAATTTAATGACTTGCGGGCACCTAATCAATACTGATCCTCTGTATCTCCTCCCCCTCTCGCTACCTCTGATTATCCAGCTCTCTCTCTTCCTTTATATATATATATATATATATATATATATATATATATATATATATATATATATATATATATATATATATATATGTTTATTCTGTAACTCGGATTTCTTCTCTCTCTTCCGTACAATCTCTCTTATTACTTTCTCTCTCTCTCTCTCATTGCGTCTCTCTCTCCATCCCTCTAATTACTTCTCTCTCTCTTTCTCTCACTCATTTCTTCTTTCTCTCACAAGATTTCTCTCTCAGCACTCTCTTTCATTCTCCCTATATTTACCTTCTATGTTTATGAGATATAATTCAATGTAATCTAAATTGGAAATATTATCTCTATATCGCAATTTTTTTTCTTTTTTTCCCGCTCTTGTTCGGATAAGTGTTTTCTTAAAGGGGCCCAATCACCTATCTGACATTTATAAACTAAAGGCAACCCCTTGGAGCTTTTATAAAAAATAGGCCAGAAAACCCTGGATATCACTGCATAGAGGCTGCTTGTTTTGTTCATATCAACATGTTTATGATATGTGGGGGCCCGCAAGGTTATAAGAACTTTTCATAATCAAAATTACCCTTAGATCATTAATATATACACAGATGAAGCCGGAAATCACATAAATTCTCTTTTAAAAGGTAGGTGAATGGGCACGTTTAAAATTCTGCGTGAGACCACTGTGCTACAAGTTCTTTCCTTTCCTCTGTTTATTATATCTTCTTTCTTAGTCTGTAAGGTATAATTATATGCAGTATCAATTTAAACTATTCATTATATGTTTGTCATTATAGTTTCTCTCCGGGCTTTATGGCGGGGGTACGCGCTCTCCGAGTGCTCTCGTTACGTATCGTTATCATAGTATTGGCAGGTGACCCAGTGATCCGGAGTTTATTATAAGGTCACTGGGTACACACTGTCCACCTGGTGTGACGTCATGGAAAATTACTGAAGAGAAAGGCCACCCAGGGCGGAAACCCAACCCGGAGATGAGATAACAGTCCCCCGTGTGATGTTGAACAATGCAATGATGAACGCAGTAACTTGGAGAGCTTTCTGTCAACATAGTGAGTAAACATACGACACTGTGGATAAGTACGATTGTTCTTTGAAGTGTCATTGATTAATTATATAAATATTAACCCAGGTCTTGGAGAAGATAGATAACTTTTGATAAACCTAATTACGATCCATCGACTCGAAAATTCGATATAAACTATTTACGAAAATACAGAGTATTCAAAAAGAGAATGTTAGACAAAAAATGTACTAGTACTATTATTTAAACTGATATCATAACGTACAAAATATAACGTTTATGCATATATCGCCGGGTGGGCCTGCACACACACACACACACACACACATATATATATATATATTATGACCATGCAGGAATTCCATATTTAGAAACAATAAATATCAATTAAATTTAACAGTTATTTTTCTGTAATGGTGAATGTAAAAATATTAAAATAAACAAGTAAAGTCAATAATTAAGTTGGTTAAATACCGGGTATATATATATACATATGCCTGACCCCAGGCACATTCAACGGGGATGACCCAGGTCTGGAGACAGTTCAAGATGCTGGTCACCAAACCAGAAATGGTCATCAGGAGACAGCATCCCAAGTGCTTTCTGGTACATCCAATTTCCAAATAAAGCATTGGACCAGCAGTAAGGACATTCATTGGTTTTCAGCAAATATTTAATATGCATCGTATAGAATTTAACAGGTGGTCATGTGATTAAAAGGATATATATGGGGTGGGATAGATTTAGTTAGGGACTCTCACATCTCAGATCGGTACACCCAAGAATAAAGCATTAAAATCAAAACTGGTGTTGTTGCCTCTTGGAGGAGCTGTCCCGGTGTTTCACTTGACCAAAAAAACGTCACCAGCGAACGGTCATGAGATACACACGTCAGGGTAGAGACTGCGATCTAGAAGTATCGGAGTTTCTACGGGTAGAAACTACGATCCGAGTTCTGCTGATAGAAACCACGAACTGAATCTCTACCAGTAGAAACTCCGATTCTACTGGTAGAGAATTCAATCACAGTTCCTACTAGTAGAAACTGCGATCGATCCAGGATCACCGATTAAACATACCTTTATGTACCAGATCGCAGTGTCTACCTTGACAAAGATCGGAATCTCTATCAGTAGAAACTCCGATTACAGTTCCGATTCAGGATCACCCATTAAGCATACCTTTATCTAAACCTTTCTGATGTGGCTTCTATCAATGAAAAAAGTGAACACTTTCATAATCATTAATCATACTTTATTATACACAGGAACACTGCAGTTTCCAAACATCTTTATTCATTGGTTTGTGCTTTATTAATATACACAAGAACACTGCGGTTTCTAAACATATTTGTTCATTGAATTGTACTTTATTAAAGAACACTGCCGTTTCTAAACACCTTTTTCATTGAATTGTACTTTATTAAACCTAAGAACACTGTGTTTTCTAAACTTCTTGATCAATCCTTTTAATTGTATCAAATATGTCTTCTTTCCTGACAACTGAACATGATGACTTTTTGCAGTACAGAATCATCCTTTAGCCAATCTCCTGTAGATTGAAATGCTTAGTACACCAGAATTTGGAGTGTTACTTTCTGGGCACTTAACCCCTCTGTGTAGTTGAAGTGCAGCCATGGCCTTGTCATAGGTCTCCTGAGTGATGCAAAAACTTCCTTGTTTTGATGAATCTAAACAAGTAATATGTTCCTCCAGCAGCCTGGAAAACTCTTACATCCGCTCGTGGTGGTCATCCATTATGTCTCTCATAACTATGCAAGATGGTTTCCAAATATGAATTGATGGGACTATAGGTTAGCTTAATATACAATTGGGACTCCTTTGAGCCATGATCTGTTTCAAAACAGCTCTTTATTTAAAGATCATAGGGCTAGAGTTACACTTTTGCAAATACACATCAAAGATAATCATTGCACCCCTAATTAACATCTGACCTGTGATATCATTCACCCACAATGATTAGTTTGGTTACAAGGGCATACGTTAAAGTTAAACATTTCACACCTAATAAATGCCTTTCATGTGATATCTTTCCAACCTAGTGAGCAGTTTTGTCAGAAGGACAAACATCAAGGGTAATAATTTTACAACACAATAATTCCTTACCTGTGAAATGCTTCACCCCCATTGAGTAGTTAGTAACAAGGACATAAAGGTAGGAAATAAAGTCCTATCTTGCCCATCCACGATGACTCCCAAACAGGGAGAAGAAACATGAGGGGAACAACACTCAAGAAACACCTATCTTCTATATTATACTACATAAAATTGTCATGTCTGTTTTTTTATTTGTCCCAGAAAACCTGCAGAAACGAGCAATGACAGTGGGCCAGTTTTGTTATCAGCATCAGTCACAAATCATAACTTACAGAATGCACACCAATATGGCCTTTCCACTTTCACACAATTGGATTCCCGGCAGCATAGCATCGAAGGTATGTCGCACAACGTCACACCGCTCTCCATCTTGCCATTGCTGACCTTCACTATTTGGTTCCGTATCGAGCACCAGACGACGCTACCTTATATACGGGTCTAGGGAGTTCGCTGCCTTACGGGAGACACACTACGCGGCAAAATACCTTTCCTCTGCAAAAGGAACCGAAGGGTCCTAATTTTCTAGTATATATATATAAATATATATATGTGTGTGTGTGTGTGTGCGCGCGGTAACGTGCGTGTGTGTGTATGATGAAATAACGAAACTGAGCTTGCACGGATAATATATTAACATTAATCTAATGTAACTGTTTATATGCAGTGATGTAAAACGTTTCATGTTCGTCAAAGTAGCCTAGATGTAGTAACTGAGTTATGGCGCATAAGGTGATCAGGTATGAAAAGTGTGCTGACCTTCCTGGTCGATCAATAACAAAGTCTTTTATCTTTACAAATACACTGATCATTATATTATCATATGAAAAAGGGATTAGTTTAAGTAAAACGCATATATCACTAACATCAACCTTGAGTATCCTTTAAAAGGTCTGTAAATAGAGACGATTATAATATATTACGATAGACTGACTCCCTTCTATTATTCAAATCTTAGTGGTGGATATAGATTGGTTCAATTTCATCAAATATAAAAGTGCTACAAACTTATAAAAAACTTGAAATGTCAAGTCTGATTACGAAATACTGTATTAGAAAGTATATATATATATATATATATATATATATATATATATTACAAAAAATGATAATATAACAGGCTACAATTATACATAGTAACAATATAAACTTAAAATGTTCTTTCTCCAACAAATGTGTCGTTTTTATGAATAGTTATACATTAGCATGTCAGGGGTGATTCATATACCGATATATCAAATAGATACACTACGTCGATATGGTTACCTATACGCTTGAAACATAGTGACTGCTAACAAATACAGATTCAACCCTTACCTTAACTGTAATCTGAACTATTTATAAACCTTAAGCCTGAGCATATTCTTTTGGTGGACTTTTAAGATTTAATTAAGATGCCATACATGCATTTAATTGTCATATAATTGAATAGATAAGGAATGCGTATATACAATTTGTAGACCGACACAGAAACAGAAGCGGATACAGGGGGGGGGGGGGGTAATTTACAGTTCTCACTCGCAATAGCTCGATTTCGGCATAAAAGCGTGCGGTGTGAATGACTGTGTGTAGGAGGTTTATCCTCGGAATTCATGAATAAACCTGTGTGGAGAATAGAACAGAAAAGTAAAGGTAACACCAGAGCATTCGCATGATTACTTACATCGGTGAGCAACGTACATTTAAAATGCACAAGGCTTCCGGCTGACATCCATAGGAAGGCAGCGTTCAAAAAGTTCGAACTCCATCCATGTTAACCTCCTTGGTTACACATACCGCAGATAATATGGTAAGCGTGAGGAGGTGAGGCCATGTGTCGCCATCTGCGGTCGTGTTAGGAACTAATAAACTTTACATCATACTTAATAATATGATTGTTTGACTTATTTTGCTATGTGTATTATCTAATAGTGATGAATCCGGTTACAGGATAATAAAAACGTAATAAACAAACTGGCGAGGGTTGGTAAACTATTTTCTTAAATTAACTTAACATTGTAAAATATTTATATGCTTATAGCACGCATGTGTAATGCAACTAGAGAACAAACGCCTTTGTTTCTATGAATACTATGCCTATGCGGAGCGTATATGCAGCAAAATCTTGCCTAATGTTTAGAGCTGCCAGAGTAGAAAGGTCATCAGCCAGAGGAATACCCTATGACTGACGTCAAACTTTGGAATTTCCGATTTCCATTATATCATGCGTATGCGAATTCCATCACTTCCCTGAGCGATCGAACCTCCTTAATACGCATAAGTATATATACGCAATTACGCATACGCGTAAAAGGAATCACTCCACGAGAATAATCGTTTCCCAGTCGCATATCCATACGTACCGCTGTGTACTGTATACCTATATATGGAATACAACTTTAAATAACCATATTTCTGCTTTCTTTGTATGGTACTGTTACGGAACCTAATATCAACAGATCACGTATGCGTGACAAACACAACTTTTGCAATGGAGAATAAAAAAGCAGATTCTGTTACACAAGGTAGCATGAAATGTCTAGGGGAATGAATAAAGAAGTCAGTGTTTTTTTTTGTTAACAAATAACTATAATTTATTCTTAAAATAATACACTAAATCAATACAATTACACAGTACAACAACAGTAAAACAGGAAATCATTATAATCACACAGTCTAATAAACAAGGTGCACAATACCTGGACAAGTCCTTTAAAATGTATAAACCAGATGCACAGTTCACACAAATCTTCTCTGAGAATAACAGTCCAATGTAATCACAAAATCATTCTACTGTAATCTAAAATAAAATCCTGGCAGTGATCCGAAATGCAAACTGAAGACTATATAAAATCCATTACAAATTTAGAAGAAAAGCTGTAACTGCCGCAATAATAGGAAAAGGTCCACTCTCTGTGTCCGCTGGAAAATTCTCTCACATCTCTCTCGGATTTAAAACACGGCCTCTTTATATAACTTTTCACCTCAAGCCGAGAACTTTGCATTTCTCGAACAATCTAAAGAACCTAACATAATGAACACGCTCAAAGAACATACTAGAACAAAGAACGCTGTGAATCTACACGCCAGGGTTCAAACAATGCAGATTAAACCGAGCCTGCAACATCCTGCCAGGCGAGGCCGCTACAACACGAGCTACGCGTGGCACACGAACCAAATATCAAAAACGCATGGAGCACCCCTGCGCACAATAAAAGAAACACATGCAAGACCGCTGCTCACAATAAAAAGGGCACCTGTAACATTCCCCCTCCTGTAAGAAAAAAGAAAGTTTTCTCGGAAATCTTTCTTTATGCGATCACAATCACTAAATTTTAACAACATCTAAAAAATCATCTTATTTACAACATTACACATACATCTTCTTTACAACATTTCATAAACATCTCGATAGTAAGTACAAAGGAGCCTCATGTGCCATAATTAGAATTTCATTGTGAAAGCTTTTGGGCATTACTATTGGATGTTTGATGGCTCACTCATTACCAGCGCATACATTAGGTGGTCGCCATTTACGCATAAGCACTCCATTTTTGACATAGAAACAAACTGCCCTTGGAAACAAACATGATATATCTGCGATAAGTTCTGACCATGAAAATGCTGTATCCTGTACGGGCGAGTCGATAGACGAGTCACTAGTGACTCCCAGAGTGTTGTTATCTGGACCATTATCCTCATGTGTGTTTTTCTTGGCCATAGATCTAGTAACAGCACATGAAGGATACAAACCAGGAATTTCCTGACTTTCAGGATCATTGTCCTTATCAAGTGACGGCTTTTCTGTCACTATTGGCACAGGCTATACTTTGTCACCTGAACATCATTGCCTAGTAGCAACTGAATTCCCTTAAAGGGTAAAGTAGTTCTTATGCCCACAGTAATATTCCCAGAAATCAAATCTGACTTTAAATGTATACTGTGAAGCGGAACTGAAGTGTGCTTGTCTGAAAATACAATTGACAAGTGCATGTGCACAAGTAAAGGACCTATTAGAAAATTGCAAAGTGTTTGCTACCGTGAGAGTTTGGCCAGAACCAGTGTCCCTCAAAACTCCAATAAGGGTAGAATCTGAAAAATCACTCGAAAGTGATACAAAACCATCATGTATAAATGGCTCAAATAACTCCATTTCAGAGTCAGGAGAGGAATCTAATACCTCAGTTTCATCAAACATCAAAATAACTGACATTGACAGTATCAGTCATAAACTCTTTTCAAGAGTCCTTAAAGGAATCTACATCCTTTTTAGAATCAAACTCCTCATGGGAGTCAACAGAGGAATTTTCCTCAGCAGAAACAAACTTGTGTTTGTCATAAGAGGACCTGGCCTCATTTGAAATACTCTCACAAGAGTCATAAAAGGACTTAGCCTTATTTATGAAATACTCCTCGCAGTAGTCTTGAAAGGACCTAGCCTTATTAAATTCCTCGCAGGATTCAGCTTAGGTTTTTTACCCCGCAAGCTACGGTTTCTTCTTTGGACTCAGACGGCACGTGGGCCTCCGTAGCATCAATTCTTTTTTTAGAGTCAATAAAGGAGTTGTACCCCTTATTTACATGAAAAGAGCCTGGCTCTTGTACTATGCGATCCATAGATTTTGAAACAAAACCAGAAGGTATGCTTTTTGGTTTATTCGCAAGTTTCCAGCAGTCAGATATTAGATGGCCTTCCTTCTTGCAGTAATTACAGATTTTCTCGCAAATGACTGGTCTTTGTTGGACTTAGACACAGTGGACGTGGACTGAGGTGTAGCAATGGACTTTGCTGAACTATCAGGACTACTAGTACTGGGTGACTGCGCTTTAAACTTCTTTTGACCATACTGATTTACATTCTTGTTTGTCAATGACTGATTTGCTAGTAAAGGACATTTTGTGTGTTAATGAATAATCTTCAGCTAATTCAGCAGCAATGTCAAGTGTTTCAGGACTTTTCTCATCAAGAAGAGCTTTAACATCTGCGTTAATGCAGCGCCTAAATTCTCAAGCAAAATCAACTGGCGCAAATTGTCATAGTCTCTTATTACATTTTTATAACTACACCAGCGATCAAACAACTGCTCTTTTGTCCTAGCAAATTCGACAGAGTTCTGTTTTTTGCGCTTATCCCAATTTCTAAATTTCTGGCGGTAAGCCTCCGGAACTAACTCGTAACCTTTTAGGATTAACCGTTTAACTTGGTCATAGTCAACAGCGGCTTCTACTGAAAGCTCTGTATAAATTTCTTTGGCCTTGCCAGTCAATACACCTTGTAATAGCATTGTCAAAATTTTCCTTAGGCCATTTTAAATTTTCAGCTTCCTTCTCAAAGTGTAAGAAATATTTATCAACCTCTTTTTCTAGAAAAGATGGGACAAGTCTAATATGTTTAGTAACATCAAAACTGTGAGCCGGGACAGCACTTAGACTATGCCCTAGTTTTAAAACTCCAGTCATTTTAACTCAGTTTTTTTTCCTTTTCTAGTCTTTCTCTTCCTAACCTTTCATGTTAACCCCTCTCTTCTCTTTGTTTTTCTGATTCCCTCTCTTCTCTTTGTTTTTCTATTTCTAACTGTTTTAATGCTAGCTTATGTTGCTTTTCTCACTTTTTTAATCCCAACTGCATAGCAAGGCTGTCAATTTTTTATGTTTCCACTTCACTCTCTTCAATTAAACCTGCTTGATTTTAGCAATGATATCAGGCTTTCTCAAAGCTTTTATCACACTTAGCCCTAAGTGTTGTCCCAAACGCAACAACTGTTCCTTTGTCAACTGTTCAAGTTGATCAGGATCGGGATCCTCAACAAATGTCTCAGGTTTGAAATCTGCCATGTTAAGATGTTAAAACAATAACAAAAAACCACTGAGATAAATCCTGTTAACAATGTATTGTAAACAATATGTAATCTTGAGAATAATGTATGATAAAGAATGTGTCTAGGTCAAGGCCTAATAAAGTTTCAAAACTATTGAGCCTCCCGGACGAGCCCCCATTTTTATGTTACAGAACCTTATATTAATAGATCACGTAGTCGTGACGAGCATAAATTTTGTTACGGAGATAAAAAAAAATAGATTCTGTAACACTTGGCAGCGTGAAATGTCTGGGGGGATGACTAAAGAAGTCAATGGTTTTAGTTAACAAATAATTATATTTTATTCTTAAAACAACCCTAACTTTACAATACGCTATATCAATACAATTACACAGTATAACAACAGTACAATAGCAAATCAATACAGTCACACGCTAAAGTAAATAAAGTGTTCAGTACCTGAGTCCTTTAAAATGTATAATCCAGATGAACAGTTCACATAAATCTTCTCAGAGAATAACAGTCCAATTCAATCACAAAATCAATTTTTTTGTAATCCAAAAGTGAAGTTCTGGTAGTGATCCCAAAGGCAAACGGAAGACTATATAAAATTCGTTACAAATATCGAAGAAGATCTATAACTGCTACAATTATCGGAAAAGGTCCACAAACTGACTCATCAGCACTCAATAACGATTTTAAGTGTGTCCTAAGGGGTGATTTCCAAAGTTTTCGAATATACTCTGAGAAATTTGACATTTTTTCATGCGAAGCGGCTGTATTGTGCCATCTATCGGGAAGGATGTGAACTATATTTACACAAGAACGGGTAATATGCCAGTAATAACAACAGGAGCATAATAGAGTTAATGATGTCACATAACGCAGGTACATTTAAAATCTCTGAACACCTGGATCTCTAAGGATGTGCGATAATTTCGATATATAGGTATATCGCGAAACGGTGACCAGAGTTTTATCGAAATTAAAATAATCGTCTTCGTTCATAGACGAGCCACCGGCCATGCCTTATCAGTTTCAATATTCAAACGTCCAAATGCCACGAGAAGACTTTATCTGTATTAAAACAAACAACGTGTACTTTGACATCAGAAGGTGGATAGATTTTTGCGTGGAATTTCGTAAGTACACGGAAGCTTTCACCTCGCATACGAAATGAAGTGATACGAATTGTATGAAGGACATTGGATGGCTTACTCTCAAATCTGATGCTTTTCTCACAAAATTCAAGATTGTTGTCCGAACAACTGGAACTGTTTTGACCACGGTCGCATAGTAATATTTTTTTAATTGACACGCTGATAGTTGCATATATAAAGTATACATCGCCCGCTCCCTTGGCTAAAAGGTTGGAGTCTGTTGAAATAAGTAGAGTGGTGCGATTTCTTCTAAACTTGGTAAGTCGCAAAAATCATCATAACGTTTAAAACAATCACAATAACAATAAAAGCCCTTAATATTCTATAAAATTTTTTCTCTCATATAACAGGATACTATACTCGACTTACGATGATACGAGGAAAGCATCACACTGAATACCTTAAGGCTGTCAACTAGTTCAAAACACAACCAAAGGTGGCGACACCATGCTTCCCCTCCTGGACACGCAAACCAGTTGCCGTGTCACCAAAAGATGGCCCTCAGTGTGTAATAACCAAGAAGGTTACATGGATGGAGGGGTGAATCCCATAAGTTTCTTAGAAACTTACGTTACTCAACCCGGTGTGTGTGTGTACCATAGGGCTGGGTATCGCCTACAATTTTTGTATTGCGATATATTGCGATATTTTGTAACGTATTGAGATATCTTTCGCGATACTTTTCTTTGTATCAACTTACAGGAGGTTGAATCTTGTGCATGCATGACAACTGCCAAACAAGGAGGAGATGCACGAAAGTAGAATGCTTTAAGAAAGACCGGTTGGAGTAAGGAAAACTCTTGATTTGTGAAGTTGCGGGTTACTGTCACCAGTTCGTGTGCACACTATATTTATGTTTGCACTATTGAAAGTGACCGCTGCAAGTTTTTTTTTTTTTTTTTTGCAGAGGACTAAGCAAACAGTTTCAGAATGTATTATTGGCAGATACCATTTTAGGGCTAAAACATAACAGTTAATTTACATATATCATACCTTGTGTGTGAATAGGTCGCTTTAATAATCACTCAGAGATATTATGTCTTTGTCGCCGTTGGTTAGTTTGTCTGTAAGCAAATAAAAAAAAGTAAAGGATATGAATTTGATGACATTTGATGGAGGGTTAGGGCAACACCTAAGAGACAACCTAGTGAACTTAGGACGTAAGTTGGATCACCAAAATATGTGTTTAATTGATTCCATACCATTTTGGAGATAGAGAAGTCAAGACCATTATCATTCACTAGCATTTTAGAGGAAACTTTTGTGCCAGTTTCCGAATAGGGTGTAATATGACATTGCCAGAATTAAGCCCGTGTTACCTAACTAGAGACGCCTTATTTCTGGTGGCCAAAATGTGATCTGTGATGCAACCATCGACTTGGAATTGTGACATATATTTCTCTCGGCTATGGTTGATCTATTTCCAGCGCGTATGAACCGTATATACTAGTAAACGTTCATCATGATCCTGGTAATATGTTGATGGAGGTAAATATGCAGTCTCTGGGGGCTTTACAGTTAAATTCTAGTAATTAAAATTGAATTATTAATATTAAGGACTCGCACCAATCTCTGATCATTTTATGTGATGTTAATTAAAAGGTAATTGTAATTGTATTCGATTACTTTTCTGAAAACACGGAAATAGTTAAATTTGCAATCGGAAGTAGTTATCACACGACATTGATTAGACATAGCCGTGCCAGTGGCCAACCCTACTCAAAAGGCAAGGCCAATGGGGTGAGATAAGAAGAGACTAGGTTGAAAAGAGATTATCAAGTATCACACAAAATTTTGAAAACAAAACCAGATCTCCTTCGCCTGAAATATAACAATATCTTGGCATTTACATACGTCCATGTGTCTTCATGTGACCAAAAGCGAACTTTATTGAGACTTGCAACTTTGTCACTAAATGCTCATAAAATATTAGCTGCGATCAAATATAGAAAACTCCGAACCTCTCTGTAACACAAATATTACCAGGATATAATTATAAGGCTTGATATTTTTGCATTTCCTTAACTTTCCACACAAAATACAAAAAAAAGAAGAACGTGGCTGCTTCCTGCAGAAAAAAATAACGATTGATCCGCGTTCCTTAGACAGCCATAAAAGTTATAATATTGTTTAGAGATAGATAGTTCATACTTATGACACTGCAGTACCACTAGTGTCTATGATCCCATAGAAAATAATCGTGTATGTCACAAAATGACTCTAACTAAGACTCTTTTGCATGATGTTGCATTTTGCCTGGAGAGCATGATTCGGTTGCTCTGCTGACCAGTTGTTGGTCCTCTTGTGGTATAAATCATATTGTTATGGTTTATTAGCCTGTGGGTAATGTGACTATTTATTAAACAATAACAGAGATAGAAAAACTATGTCTTCTGACATCTCTGAAAAAAAATAGATTAACAAACTTACATGATACAC
The DNA here is from genome assembly GCA_026874595.1 of Sipunculus nudus. Classification (NCBI taxonomy): domain Eukaryota; kingdom Metazoa; phylum Annelida; class Sipuncula; order Golfingiida; family Sipunculidae; genus Sipunculus; species Sipunculus nudus. Next base: position 15,445,160 of record CM049321.1, read on the forward strand.
TCAGATCATACTACGTAACTACAGAGTAGAGTGTGGTCAAATCTACAGGAGTAACAAAAGATTCTTAAATGTATCTCTTAATAAAGTTCAGATTCAGCACCCTGTTTGTTATTCTGATGAAGAAATCCTGAAAGAAAGTACGACGGATAAGACACGAGATCAGGCCAGTGATGACTACCCACAACATGACAACCAAGAAACCCAGTGTGTGCAAACAAAGCTTATTCCAGCACCGCGAAAAAGTACCCGAAAACAAAGTGTGCGTGGCATAATGATAATGCAATGGACTGAGTGATTACAGTTGATGTTGATGATTTATTTAATAGACGGCTGGTTACATCAGCTGCAAAAACAACAAGAGACTCATAGTGATTTAACTATTGTTGGATGTGCCATTCTTTCAATATTTCACTGCACAGTATAACACATTTTCAGATTACAGTTCGAAAAATATCTTTACAAACCTGAAGATGTCACTAAGTAATTATAAATATGAATTTATTGCCGGATGATGCACGTTGCATGTTGGCTTTGCTATCTAGTTACCAACCATCTTCTAGAATAAATCATATCGTTACAGTTCATTAGTTTATAAGTTTTATGTGACTACTTTTAAACACTGACAGAGAATGAAAATGCAGAAAAAAAAATCAGACGGGGAAACATTCGATCAGCTGGTTTAACCAAAACATAGCCGTGACAAGCCGTCAGCCCTGCCAAACAGGCAACTGTAAATTAAACCATCACTTTTTTTTCAGAGTGAACATGCGATGTCACGTGACTAGCCCGGGTAGAGGTTATCAAATGTGACAACGCTACAACATATAAATAGGAAAAGCGGTTTTCTGTTGTGATCGCCTTGTTCGTCCGTCCGTTCATCAGTCCTTCCCTCAGCCATGGCGTCCGTCTGTCAATAATGCTTTGTTTCACACGCGTCATCTCCAGAATACAAAAATACATTTGATTCACCTCAATTAATAGGTATGATTGGTGTCTGTGTACGCTCCAGATCTTTCGAAATACAAACTTGCCCGAAATCCAATATGGCCGCGAGAGCATAATAGGTGATGTCTTTTCGAGCGCAATATCTCAACGAGAATACGATCTTTCTCCATGTGACAGTGATGATTCGTGCCCATAAGGGCTCCTGACCTTTCGAATTACAGACCTGTCTTAAATTCAGTATGGCCGCCATAACATTATCGATGATTTACTACTGCGCAATATCTCAACGAGAATATGCTTGATCAATAAAAATAAGCTAATACCTAAGATATATAGGCATTTTGCACAACACATGAAATGATTTTATGGAAGCATGGTTTGTCCCGCATCTTTGGGAGATTTATGATCTGTTTCACAAAACCTGGCGAGCAGTGCCATTTACTGTTCTTTCCTTTTCTCTAAATCTTGCAAAGTTTATTTTCCAAATACGGCGTAATGAATGAAATGAATTGCTCCGTGTATCAATCTTAGATAGGCATCATGTTAATATGAGACTTGATGTTGCCACCTCTACTTTTTCTCTGTATTACTCATTTAGTTTTTAGCCCTTAGCCTAATCAGGCGGATGGGCTTTTGTCGTCACCCATGCTGTTCGTCCGGCCTTTGTGTGAATGTTTACTGTTACCTTGTGAGCGGGATATAAAAAAAAAGAATAAATCATCGAGTTGTTTATAAAAAATATAAGAGAGCATTTCTCAGGAGTCTCTAGATTAGTTGTTATGAAATCTAGTGGAATTATTGGCCTCGTTGATTTTTAACTACTGCAGCAGCCTGGTGGCGCCTCCTACAACCCTGATATTCGATGTTTCCGGGTTTGATACGTATAAAATGGAAACAAGTTTAGTCTTTCTTTAATAAACTAGCTTTTTACAAATGTATGATTAATGCATCTATCACACAGATTGAAAGCTCGGTAACACCTGTTAGCTATATAGAGATATGGCGGAGTTAGTCCTTTAGTACGCCTTCTGTATTTTAACACCTTTTTTCAGCATTGGCTTATTCGCAAAACATTTGTAAATGTGTTTGACGATTTTATCATTCTTAAAGTGCATCATTTTTTTTTAAGAATGATGCAAAGGGATTTTCTGTATCTCAATATTCTATATCATATTTTATCGCGATCTACAGGTAGTCCTGAGACATAAGTGTTTATCCATTTTTTAAGGCTGGACTTTTTACTTCATCATACACCAATTTTCATTTCTGGGAAAACGTAGGTAGTATTTTCATTATTACGATTTTATAAGGACGTTTGTCTATTTTCAGCTCGCATAGCAATACCGAGTGATAATATCTCTGTTGTGTGTTAAACTATTTGATCAAAACTGTCAATGGTAAATTTATGAAACCTTAACATAACATTCATAGCAGCCATGGCGAAATTGAAACTGTTCAATATCATATAAGATTTGTGTCTCAGAGGCATAGCAGGCAATTCAAATTGTCAGTCTGCATATACGACAAAAAATGACATGTGAACACAAAGTTAATATACTGCAAGGCAAATTTCTACAAAAACTAGAAATCTGCATTCTAAGGTATGCAAGGTACCGCCAAGTGTTTGCATTCACTTATTTGTCTCATATTCCCAGGTTCATTCGTGCATAAGTGACTATACGTTTGTGAATATTGCTTGATGAAGTTCGTGAATCCGGGTCATGTACCTGATCCTCACCAATCTAATCGATTCTTCCTTGCAGGAGATTCCGTTCATAATTGCATGAGTTATATTTTGAACAAACACAAACACACAGAAACACACACATGAATCGGGAGGCAATAGTTACATGCGTAAATGTCTGTATATGAATGGGGTGCAACACCTTACTTCAGGAGGGGCCCCACTAGCGCTGCTTATGAATACCTTCATCATCTCAACATCATTGGTGGTTCCTTTTACATATTTTTGTTTTTTTTTATTCGTGCCTTTTAACAACCTTTGTTATACTGCCGGTACGCTCATTGTGACTGATATAGTTTGAAATATAGTTATGAATATCTACACATAATGTTAAATGTTATGTTTCTCTACTGAGCACCATGGCCCATAGGTCTCTTGTTTCACCTCTCTGTCTTCATTTAAAAACAACGGAGAACAATACAAACTTTAGGATTATATCAATAGGTTAGCTGAATTGTTATACTGCTGGAAATTGCTCAAAACCTCTAACATTTTACTTACTGATGGTGTTCATCTATAATATTATTCAGAATGTATGTGTGATTGTCCTTTCAATACGCCTTACTGGACTGCACACCATCTTCCATATAACCCGCTTACTACCCGGATGGTTTTAGTCTCCGTCCGGCTTCCACTTATGCCCGCATGTACGTTTTTCAGCTCAGCTGACTAAAGGTCAACTTAGGTATAGGTATGGCGCTTTTTCCGTCCTCTGTCCGGCCGTCAGGCCGTCCGTTAGCAGGGCAAACCGCTGACCCTAGAAACTTGAAGCTAAATATCCAGGTAGTCTAATAAAAAAATATCCTTGGAAACCTGAAATTAGGTCACTGCAACCTATATCCTTGTAGCTATGAGGCTCATAAGTACCCCCAAGAATAATTAAGGAGTTGATACAAAACTTCCAGTATCTTAATAATTAATGCATGTTTGCCTTGAATCTTGCCCTAAATATTGACCATGACTAGTTTTGCCAGTTTCCAAAAACAGGTGGCGTCACCTGTATTTTTTTCTAATTTTTACGAATTTTTTTCGATCTTTGAGTTCATCAAATTACAGCAGTTATGTGAGTATTTTAGCTGTGGTTTCACCCAGTGTCCTGAAACCCAGTTTGTTAATTGATTATGATTGGTCTCTTCGGTTCCTGGATACTGGTGGAGCCGCCTGTATTTTTTTTCTATTTTTTTATGTATTTTTTCCTTTACTTTGAGACTGTCAAATTATATTAATACTATCAGATTCGCAACTATAGTTTCATCTGTGCCATTAAACTTTTTTTTATTAGGTCTCGCTTGAATAAGCGGATGCCCTATATTAATCACCCTTTCTGTCTGTCTATTCGTCTTTCTGTATGTCGGTCAAATTTGTTTCCTGATGATAACTCAAGTTTGGATCGACATACAGATTTCGCCCTTGACATATATGGCCCATCTATAATGCAAGGACTCTATTGATTTCTGCGTTATGAGGTAAAAGGTCAAGGTCACAAGATCCACTTATTTAGAAAGATCGTGGATGCATTGTAAGCCAAACTTTTCATCCAAAATCTTCCATCTTGCACATCTAACTGATCTGCTAAAAGGGGTGAACCAGATTGATTCTGGGTTTACAATGTCAAAGATCCAGGTCACATGGGCCATCTGTCCACATATTTGTTTCAGGATGGTAACTCCAGTTTGGATTATTATATTGGTTTCAATCTTGACTTATATAAGACCCTTTAATAATGTAAGAGCTATTTTGATTTTTGAGTCATGGGGTCAAAGGTCAAGGTCACAGAACCAACTTCTTTCAAAAGATTGTGGACGTATTTAAGCCAAACGTTTCATCCCCAACCTTCCATCTTCAAGATTTTGCTCAACTGCAAATATTGGAAGAAATTTATGGATTCTGGGTCACAAGGTCAAAGGTCAAGGTCACGGCGCCATCTATCCATATATTAGTTTCCAGATGATAACACCAGTTTGGATTGAAATATTGGTTTCAAACTTGACTTATATATGGCCGGCCGATAATGTAAAAACCTTCGATTTTGGGGTCATGAGGTCAAAAGTCAAGGTCACAGGACCCATTTCCCTAAAAAGATTGTACGCATTGATGTATTCTAAGCCAAACTTTTCATCTCCAAACTTCCATCTCCAGATATTGCTCACCTGTCAATAGGTGAAGAAATTATGTAATTTGAGGTCACAAGTTCAAAGTTCAAGGTCACAGGAGCCATTTGTCCACATATTAGTTTCCAGATGAAAACACAAATTTGGAATGAAATATTGGTTTCAAATTTGACTTATATATGACCCAACACTAAAATCAGAACCCTTTTGATTTTAGAATCATGAGGTCAATTGTTTAGGCCACAGGACCCACTACTTTAGAAAGACTGTCGCTGCATTTTAAGCTAAAGTTTTCATCGCAAACCTTCCGCACTCCACATGTGGTGCACCCGCCAATAGGGGAAGTTTCGTTATGAGTTTGGGATCTCTAGGTCACAGGGCCGATTCATTTACAAATAATTCATGGATGATAACTCAAGTTTGTGATCAAACTGATCACAGGATCCATATTTTGGAAAAGCATAGAAACAAATCCTCTTTGACTAATTCAGCTGAGCGTCGAGACCGATTGGTCCCTTGTTATATATATTACTTATGTGCAGCATTCACTGCGGATCAGACTTATTAATATGGTCGTATGGGCCGTTTGCGGGCCAATATCGAAATCACAATGGAAAAAGATATGTCTGACAATCCTAATTGCGAAAAGTTCCAATGGTAAACATTATGGAATATAAAGATAACATTATATGTTAATCATAGGCTGTATAGTCACTGTTGAACACATTTTGGGTGTGTATCAAAGTATCATATGAAGCAACAAACGATCAACAATGTTCACTGAAGTAGGTGACAATTAGTTGGGTTGCTCTGTACGACAGATGAAATCCTTGTTCATACAAAGTCATCATAAGGTTTATAAACCGACAACATAATTCTGACAAGAGCCATCTTAAAGTGTACTATACTTCTACAAAGAAAAGATGTAGAACTCGAGTCCGGACTTGGACTCGATTAGAGTACACTTTTCAAGGACAAGAATCATCAAGGAAAGATTTTAATCACTTGCAATTACATATGGTTATAAAGATACAGCCATACGAGTTCCTGGCTGAACGTAGCCACCTTCAGCAAATGAAACGTCTCATGACTGATGATTGGTCGACTGTTTCGTTGCCTCCCCATATATAGAGCTAAGTGGTGTTTGTACATGATACGATCGTATGTTTTAGAAAGGGAGCTATGCTATCAGTTCTGTGGACAATGTAGCATTAAACATCTGCAGCTATATATAATTATCTTATGCAGAAGATAACTGCTACATATTGGCAACAGAAATTGTTTTATACCTTAGTTATTCAGTGTTTTGGCCCAGGATGACACAGGTCATGTAATGCTCACAGTCCCATGATATAAGCAGTGAGAATGTATTTATACCGACATGTCCTTCTGAACTATTTATGTACTATTTAGGGATTACATGTATTTAAACTAAGAAAATATGCTATTAGCTTACCATAACTAGACAGGGTCTCAATAAATGATATATACCAGGGATTATTGTGGATTTCCTCACTTTTACACATACATATCAATGTCACCCGAGAAAAGTACCCCTTTCTGGTGATCTTGGAAAAAGGCTGCCCTTACCAAGTGACGGACCAGGTTTCCTTTGGTTAACGTGTTTAATAGAGATGCTGTGTTTTTTTTATGGCGAACTCTTGGTATCGGCATTCGGGCACATTACAAAACACAAGGCAGTGGCTAAATTACGCCTCACAAAAGATCAAAAACTCAAGTTGCAAACTATATAAAACTTCGTAAAAACACCGAGTCTCTTGATCTGGGAACACTGGATACCAGCGCGCGGCACCTTTCTGGACCGCGGCTGGCCGAACCCCCCCTTGACCCCGGCTGGCAACAAGTCTTTGAACACCGGCTGGCAGCACCTCTCTTGACACAGGCTGGCAGCACTTTTGGAGCACCTTTAGACATCGGCTGGCAGCACCTCTCAGGACACCGGGTGGCAGCAAATCTCAAGACACGGCTAGACAGCCACTCTCTCGACACTGGGTGGCAGCACCTCTCTGGACACCGGGTGGCAGCACGTGTCTCCAACGTCTCTCCCACACTGTGTATGCACTCTTAAATACCCATTTACTCTGGAGGCCCATTCATATTTATAAGACGAATACAAAGCCTGGCCTGCTTTTTCTACTATGGTTCATCTATATCCATGAGCATGCTGGATACCAAATAGGCTGAGAACAAACCACGTACAATAACCTACTCTGCACCAGGTAATCGCTATGGAATTACCCCCTTTGTTTAATAACACAATACTGACCTCAACACATCGTATATACAGCTATACCGATGGCCGAGAAATGAAAATAAAACACCATTAAACAAAATGACACGATCCGTTTCGTGACAATAAAATGATGCTTATAATCAAAGCACATAGGCATGTACCATCTGTTATATACAATAGTATAACATTTTAGTCATCCTTGGTGGTCAGCCTCAACGTACATTAACATGCCCGCTCCTGTCTCTAATCACATGTTTACAAATAGAGTAAAACCCCGCTAACGCGACCACCTGCGGGACCAGGGATGCTTGTACATTAGGCGATAATATGGGTATTTCAATTAAATGTTAAGTTGTTGTCCCTGTTTCGACGGTCTCGGTGAGTTCTATCTTCTCCTGGAGGCTGAGCTCTTTAGGTTTTTTTTTTTACGAGCTGGCGTTGAGGTCATTCTTACAGCATTGGTCTTCACACGCAGATGGTCTGATGTCGAACACGTAGTGAGAACAGAATAACCACATTTAATTTTTAGTGTTATTTACATGGTTCCTGCTTGATCGTTGAAATGTGATTTATCACAGTTTTACTTTACTCGCCTGAATGTTTGCGTTAGGTGTTAGTTATGTTTGCCAAACCCCTTTTTGATCAGTATATTAAATGCTTATCATACATCCGTACTCAACAAACAATGTAACGGACCATGGAGACCAATATCTTCTGATGCGTATAGTTTGGCTAACAGGTTGGGCGGCATTATAAGCAAGCCTAAATATATGGCTGGGCAGATGAACGTGCCCGGCTAATTAATCAGAGGCTATAATCTAAGTCCAAGTTGGGCGATGAGCGTGTCACTTGCTCAACGGGCCGCCGTCGCCACTGGCCAGTGGTCGTGATACGGTTAATTAATTACGGGCTATTATCTACGTCATAGCTGGGCGATGAGCGTGTCATCTGCTCAGCCGGCCGCGGTCGCCACGGGTCAGTGGTCGTGATACGGGGGCTAATCTAAAGGTCGGGACCAAAAAAGGTGGTCGTGGGTCGTGATAGCGGGGTGGTCGTGTTACCGAACTTTATTATACGATAATTTATATTAGACAATTCTGGGACCAAGAAAAGTGGTCGTGTTAGCGGGGTGGTCGTGTTAGCGGGGTGGTCGTCATGCGGGAGTTTACTGTACCATCAAATTAACGGCAATTAGAATAAAATGTAAACAAGTAATCCACTTAATTTTATGGTAAAATTTGTCATTATCGACGTTTCATCCTTCCCGACTACTGATGCTCCTCAGTACCCTGTCTGGTCAGGATGATCCAGAATCACATAAATCTTGACCTTCTTGAGGAACAAAACCTGTCGTAAACTGTACGACAACTCCAAACAGATGTCAGCACTTGGCAGTTCTAGAAAAGATCATAATTGTGTGATGTGAAGACCACTAGACGTAAGCACTGTGCAGTTCAAGCAACGTTATCTGCAAAGCGCACATGGTGTACACGACCTGATAAACACCTGTTAACCCTCAACACAAGAAATAAAACTACCCCAGCATAAATGAAAAAATAGAATGAGTGAATAAGTGTTAGTTATTACAATCCAATTATACTTAATTCGTTGCTCGATTCTCGATGCTCAATTCCTTGTCTCCAGTTTCTTAAGTTACCTCATGAAAGATTCAGAAATGACGCCCCGTTATAGACCCCTATGTATCATCTCTTGCAGATAAAAGTGTACAGTAATGAAAAATGACTGATTTTTAGCTCAGCTGACTGTAAGTCAACTGAGGTATAGGAATGGCGCTTTTTCCGTCGTCCGTCCGGTCGTCCGGCCGTCCAGTCGTCCGTTAGCAGGGCACAAATCGTAACTGCTGGACCTAGAAACTTCTAAGCGAACATCCAAGGAGGTCAATAAAAAATCTCCTCGGAAACCTGAAATTAGGTCACTGTGACTTATATCCTCCGAGCTATGGGGCTTGAAAGTACCCCCCAGAATAATCAAAAATATAATACAAAACCTCCAATATCTTGATAATTAATGCATGGATTGTCATGAATCTTGCCATGAATATTGACCATGACTAGGTTTGTCAGTTCCCCAATAGTGGTGGCACCACCTGTATTCCTTGTTATTTTAACGAATGTTTTTCTATTTTCTTTTACTATAAAATGACAACAATCATGTCAGTTTCTCAGCTGTAATTACATCTAGTGTCCAAAAACCTGGTGTGATTATTGATCACAAGTGGAAGCCATATAGTTATCACCCTGTCTGTCTGTCTGTTTGTCTGTCTGTCTATCCATCCGTCCATCCACACAAATTTGTTTCCAGATGATAACTCCAGGTTTTATTGACACATGGATTTCAAACTTGACTTACGGATGGCCCACCACTATGCAAGAACCTATATGATTTTGGGGTCGCGAGGTCAAAGGTAAAGGTCACATAACTCACTTATTTAAAAAGATTATGGCTGCATTTTAAGCCAAGCTTTTCATCCCAAACTTTCCATTTTGCGCATTTTGCTGACTTGTCAGTATGGGGAGAGCATCAATGGATTTAGGGTCACATGGTCAGAGGTCAAGGTCACAGGAGTCATCTGTTCACAAATTAGTTTCCAGATGATAACTCCAGCTTAGTCTGACATATTGGTTTCAAACTTAACTTATATATGACTCACCACTAAAAAAGAATCGTGTTAATTTTGGGGTCTAACGATAAAAGGTCAAGGTCACAGGACTCATTTCTTTAAAAAGAATGCATATGCATTTGAAGCCAGACTTTTCATGTCAAACCCTCCATCTTCAAGATCTTGCTAACCTGCTAATAGGGGCCGATTCTGTTACATTTTGGGGTCATGAGGTCAAAGGTCAAGGTCAGAGTACCCACTTATTATGAAAGATTGTGGATGCATTTTAAGCCAAACATCCCAAACCTTCCATCTTGCACATATAGATGAGCTGCCAATAGTGGAAGTACCTAATTGATTTGGGGGTCACAAGGTCAAAGGTCATGGTCCCAGGGGCCCATCTGTCCACATATTTGTTTCTGGATGATAACTCCAGTTTTGATTGACATGTTGGTTTCAATTTTGACTTGTATATCACCCACCAATAATGTGAGAGCCCTTTTGATTTTGGGGTCATAAGGCCAAAGGTCAAGGTCACATGACCCACTTCTTTAAAAAGATTGTTGATGTTTTTAACAAAACTTTCTGTCCCAAACCTCCTATCTTCTAGGTGTTGCTCACCTGCCAATAGTGGAAGTAACTTATAGATTTTTGGGGTCACAAGGTCAAAGGTCAAGGTCATGGGGGCCATCAGTCCACATATTAGTTTCCAGATGATAACACCAGTTTGATTTGAAATATTGGTTTCAAACTTGACTGATATATGGCCCACCACTTGAGTAAGAACTTTTGATTCTGGGTCATGAGATCAAAGGTCAAGGTCACAGGACCCACTACTTTAGAAAGATTGTAGATGCATTTTAAGCCAAACTTTTCATCTAAATCCTTCCATCATCGACATGTGGTGCTCCTGCCCATAGGGGATGTTTCCTTTTGATTTTTTGGTCACAAGGTCAAAGGTTTAGTTCAAAGGGCCCATCCAGGCACAAATTAGTTTATGGATGATAACAGGTTGGCTTCAAACTGATCACAGGACCAATATTTTGGAAAACCTCATAAACATATATTTTGTTATTGATATCATATTCATACTATAATATTTCTAGCTATTATATATAAAGATGGGACTGAGGACATGTACCTGATGAATGTTAAGTACGTTGATTTAGTGCTCACTTATATCATATTGACACATTTAAGCTTATGAGTTTATGAACTTACACAACCAGAATGAATACAAGCGCAGTGGAAATACCCTTTCATGATATCGACCAATGCAAACAATCATCCCGACACGTATATACTTCTGCAGGCACTGACACCGAGGAATACCAGGCCATTTAGTGAACTCTATTGATGCTATAGCTTATTGTACATCGAGAAAAAAAATTATGACACCTAAGCGGCATTGATAATATTACAAACAATAAATGACAACCACACTGTCGAATCAGTTTATAAATATTGCAAGCAGCCCAGTGCATAATGATAATCTTAATATTTATTTCATTGTCCTTGTAATGCATTCATTAGTATTACAATATAATCAATTGAAATTATCTATTATTGAATTCTCTTATGTATAGCGCACATCGTTGATTTCAGAATGGCCGAGGAAACCCATAGGGAAGTAATACAATCTAACAAGGCTTACCTTGTGGAGCACCTGGAACTAATCAACACCGTAGTTCTTGATCGTCTGGTTGAAATGGGTGTGTTGTCGCAAGAACAGCTTATGTCAGTGAAGGTAATTCTATGTTTGCATTATCAAGAATAAATTTAGAGAAAGTCCCATATTTGCTCCAGAATGAATTTACAGGAGCCATAATTAAAGAATGTTTTTGTTGAAAATCAGTAATATACGATGGCCCGTACAGGACACACATACAATCATTTTTATCTCACTCTCATGCGATAGTATCACGTGGCCACGCGGTAATTACCTCGTTCCCACACGAGATAAATATAGATAGACAATACAGTAAGCCCTACATCTTAAATCTTTAAGGCATGTTTCTCTACACTGGATTATTTGCATGCATATGGAGTAGGCTTAATACGCTGAGACCTGAAGTGGTGCAACAGCAACTCTTACAACTCTCATGGGTCATATTTGTTCAGAGAAGGTATGGGGGGGGGGGGGGGGGGTAGTCCAGATGAAACATGTGCAATACTTCATTTTCATAATATGATATACATAACTGAAATATTATTGTGGAAAAATCTGAGGGGGAAATTGAGCAATTTTCTTGTAAAAAGGTTTTTGTTCCCCGAAGAGGGAACGAACTAAAGGTGGCCCACTGCCGTCCCTTAAAAATGTGAGATGGATATGTCCCCTTGCCCCCCCCCCCCCAGCCTATAATGAAGTATCATGGCTGACACCTTTTGTTGTAAGCTTTTCCATATCACAAACCGACATGTTGTTTTCCCTGATTATATAACCTTAACTCTGACCCTTTACCCTAAATGTAACCCTAAAATATTTAAGATATTTTGGAAAGATAAAATACAAACAAGTATTTCAGTTTATTTTATATATTACGAACACAAGGGTTTATATCACCCTTACCCTAACCTTAAAGTCAGTAGCCCTAAACAAACTCAATAAAGTTTTCCGTGAACACATAAATATGGCATGGGCAAGTTGAACAATCTCAATTAAATCTTGAACCAACGCAAATTCTGGGTGCGTTTGGGCATTTCTACTGCATTTGACAAAATTTAATCGATAAAGCTCCTCTCACATATCTGAGTTGGGAATTTGTGACTCGAGGTATCCCGAACCACCCATATTTCGAATATATTGAACTCGGGATTAAATAGATAAATTCAGTACGGGATTGTACGAGTATCCAAGGATCATATTAAGATACATAATCAACCATTCAGGGCAGGGTTTTCGTCCATGTTCTGGCTAAATTCCTCTAAAGCCTCTTGTTTAGAAGAAAACACTTCTTTTCATCGTCCATTGATACAAAATATAACAGTGAAAGGTTAGTACAAATCTAAGAAAAAAAGTCAGAACCTCAACACAAACAAATCTCCTGCAAAACTCCTCCTGCTGCAGACATTACACACATGGGCTAGTTTTGTGTCATTTATTTAAAATCAGTTTACAGGTGAAAAAGTGTATAGAGTTTCGACGAGTATAAGAGAAGGAACCTGTTACGAGGCAATTTGAACAACCTTTATGAACCAGTAAGAGTTGATCATCGTCAGAATATTCGTGATGGTACTACATTGTCGATTAATCCCTCTTAGATGATTACTAGTTCTTTAACTAGGTGAGAGCCACACCAAACTATGAAGTACAGGACAGTAACTTCCAATACAAATATCTAACATAATTACCTGGCCTAAATTTGTGTAATTTAATTTATATTACGTGACATATATGCATTTTTGGAACTGTGCAGTCAAAATACGTTATATATGTCCATGTTTTTACAGCCCTCCTAAATGATTATCATGTAAAATTTTCCTATATTTAACTTAATTATGGCGTGGTATAAATGTCTATGTAAGAATTAACAAGGCAAACTCATCAGACATGGATATGAAATGGTTCAGTTAATTTCAGGAAAGATCTACGAATAATCTGCAAATGGCAAGTTCCCTGCTGGACCAACTGTACCGGAAGACAGAAACAGACTGGCAGAATTTCTTGGTTGCCCTTGATGAAAGTGGGCTGGGATCCCTAAAGAAACAAATTCAGAGATTTCAAGCAGGTACTGGGTCAATTTGATATAAAACATCATAAGATTTTTTGGTAGAAATTAAATTGTGTCGCAAAATTAGCACATAAACCGTAAGCTACCGTTTTAGTAACGGTATGTGGGATTCAATCTTAATATGTATAGTTTAGTGAGATGATGTTTTGAGGGGACGACAATTGGAATGGGAGCAGAATATGTTAAAGATTGACGATGATTGTTGATCATTATTCAGTTCATAATGGTTATACCAAATTAACAAAAACTATAGCCCCTTTATTTTCCCAAAATGTAGTCTCATTTAAACATACATATATATATATATATCCTCAGACCTATTTACATGCATTGCATTACCATTGATATAAGTGGTGGGTAGAAAGTGAACATCAATCAAAGATGTATAAAGTCATTGCGTAAACTTGTTAAATCTATAACCATTTGTGCAAGTGTTTTCATTATTTTATCAGTGGCCCACCTTGGACCGTCTCTGGATCGATTACAGAAGAAGATGGCAAATAAGATCATGATGTTGTATAGTGAGGTAGCTCTGTGGACACTTCACTGAGACCTTTGCAAGGTACCAATGGAAGATCTCTATGTGCAGTTGGTAATAGTAAAGGATAAGGAGCGGCTCAGGGCAGAAGGACGTCTAAAGGGGTACAAGGATATTTTCGAAAAGGTTGTCATTTGTATTATTATTTACTAGTATTATTTGGCATATGGCATTGGACTAAGTGGCTATTAATAGTCCTGTTATTCTATATATATAATCATTTTTTATATTTAAAAAGAATACTATTTTCACAAGTCTCATTCTCACGGCGCAAGCATTATTTTTCAAACAGAATATGATGGAAATATGTCAGAAGAAGTCACAGAAATTATATCTCTACGATTACTTCATATTGAATTTATCAATTCTCAACTTTTATCAGAGTCCTGTATAGTATATTATCCAGAATATAATGTGTAAGAGATCAGTAAAATAATAAGTATTTTTTATATTTTTTTATATATTTAATTTATTTTCCCCTTGGTTTAATATGAATAACTTATTGTTAATACACAGTTGGTTTCAACATATTTATTACTGCTGAATGTACAAGTGACAGTATGTTAATTCTAGTCAAGTTATCATTCACAATATTTCCTTTTAACACAGTTATTTACTTCTTTTTAGGCTAGAGATGGAAGCACTATATATTTGTCTGGGGAACCAGGTGTTGGGAAGTCAACTTTTACACAACACCTGTGCGTAGAATGGGCAAAGCTCCACGATAAAGGTGGTGAGTTGAAGGTAGACGACCCATTTGAAAAATTCCATTTCGTGTTGCCTATCTTTTTGAGGGACATCAAGCAAGGGGGTAAAATTTGCGACGTATTCAGCGAAGAATTCCAATTGAGGCAAAGTGAAGCAGAAGAGCTGTATAATTTCATTGACACAACTGAAGAGCCCATCCTTGTCATTGCGGATGGGCTCGATGAGTACACCAAAAGCACATCTGAAGAGATTACAAAGCTTCTCGGGAGAAAAATTCTGCCACACGTCACTCTGTTTATCACATCCAGATTCTGCCCAGAATCATTTTTTGTTGAAGGTAAATTCCGACCTGATATTGAGGTGGCTCTACGAGGATTCTCAGAAGCAGGGGTAGAAGAATATCTTTCTAAATATTTCAACAATCAGAAGAGCGAAATTTATGCACTGCTTAAGAAAATAAAGGAATCAGAGGAGTTAGTTCACCTCTCTCACTACCCCGCCATTCTCTTAATGATGGCCACTCTTTGGCAGGAATACCAGCGGCTCCCCAGAACCATCACAGGTTTCTATGAAGAGTTCGTGGCTTATGTGTTTGCCAGAATGGAGAAAAAGAAAATACAGAACTTGGAAGACAGAGCAAAATCAACAAAAAAGTATGACACACACATTACGGCTTTTGGTTGCCTTGCAACAGGTAATGTGAAGACATACACACTAGAACTGAAATTCACAAAAGAAGATATTTTAAAACACATCAGTTCTGATGATATTGATATTGGCTTTTTAATACAAAAACAAACCTTTTCCAGGAAAATATTTTACCTTTTTTTTCCATAAAACGATGCAAGAATATTTCCTTGCCTTCTATCTTGTTCACTCGGATAAACCAACACAGCAAAAATTACTCCTTCGGTTCTTCTTTTCACGCCAAGCATTCAGAGAGTCCGGCATGATCCGCAGGTTCGTAGCTGGGCTCGGAGACGCCGCATTGCAGGCCAAAATCTACACATTGATAGACGGAGAAGAAGAGGAGGCTGCGGAAATGCACACAAATCTACAGCTTGACTACCTAGCTGAACAGCAGGCCACATTCCCCTTACCACAGGTGGTAAAGTTACACATTGATCACAGATACACAGGATCCCATTACGCGAGGTATCTGTCAAAAGAAGGAGGTGAACTAAGGAAGATATGGCTGACTTCTAGTTATGTGAGACACTGGCGTCTGCTACAGCACTTACAAGCCCCAAAACTCATATGTCTACATCTGTGGAGGTCGAGGACAATGTCAACGTGTTCCGTTTATCCCAAATACATTTCAGAGACACTTAACACGACGCTTACAAAATTCCCTTTAACAACCCTGACAGTGGGTGAGTTGTATGACCTAAACGAATCCTATGCAGTCGTCAAAGCAGTGGTACACATAGAGACGCTGCAAGAGTTTGCTTCCTATAAGACGCTGATGAGAGATCATAGAATAAACATGCTGAAAACATGGCTACCCAAATCACATCTCACCTCATTGACAATGTCGGACTGTGATCTCACATCTTCTGATGTATTAGGGGTGATAGACGCTGCCCCGGAGACGTTAACCAACCTGGACTTGAGTTGTAACTGCCGGGAGGGCGGTAACGACCTGGTGAGGGTGACAGAGAGAACATCACAAGTCACCAAACTGAAAACGCTCAACCTAAGAAAAAACAAAATATCAGATAACGTGGTGACGACCATCAAACAGACATTGACAGAAACATGTCAACACCTGGAGCTGATCATTTATGACCAGTAAAGATAATAATTATCAGCGACTGTCAGACTGACCAGTCAATTGAGACAGACAGACAGGCAAAAATTCCTTGCCATTAAACAGAACAAAGCATATACATATATATATATATATATATATATATATATATATATATATATAATAACTGAATCAACACAAGTAAACAAGCCTTCAGCGACGATTGCAGTGACAATTTGACCGTAAAAGGAAATGAAACACGTGGGTTCGTGCGACAGGCGTGATTCCCTAAGGCTCCAAACTTACTGATGCGGGCGGGCCTCGAAAAATGTTGTTTTGTATATATTTATATATATATATATATATATATATATATATATATATATATATGTATGTATATATATATAAATATATATATATATATATATATATATATATATATATACAATTAAAAGAAGTTGCGATATTTTCAACGGACCCAATAGGTTTTACCAGAATATTAGTCGCGTCAAGCAAGTGTCAATTATCTTTTAGCGTGACCGCATATTTTCCCGGCTATATGTCTCTGGCCTCAGTGTGTCCAGTAAATACAGTAAACCCACGTTTTATCAGTTGACGTGACGTTCGAGCGACAGTGGGTTCCCTTCTAATGTCAAGGGAATAGGGATAACAGAACACCCTGAACAGGGGTCGAAACAGGAATTTAGAAACGGGGGAGGGGGGGGGGGGCAGATAGAGGCCGCGAAGCGGTTGAGCCGACCGAGGGGGTGCGGAGAGATTGGGAGGAATAGAAATATTTTGAAAATTTAGGTTTTAATCGTTCAATCATGGGTAGCTTAAATGCATTATAAAGCAAGACATACATTGTAACTGGAAGCATGACGGTGTACTATGAGTTTTTTCCCCAGATTATTTTGGTTATTTCGAAAAGGGGGAGGGGCGCCCCCTGTGAGCACCCCCCCCCCCCAAAAAAAAAAAAAAAAAAAAACCTGCTGAGTTCACGCAGACCGTTTGCGTGAAAATCGCTCCCGTCATGATTTTCACGCATACACCAACATGAGCATGTACGCTGACCGACACATGAAAAAAGTCCTGTTACAACATTATATGAGCGATTTTTTACGCATATACGCGAATATGGAATCATATGGATTTTGGACTTATACCCGCATGTGTATCACATTTCGGCACTGTTACATAATATGGAGAGTCTACGACCAGCGTACTGACTGTCAAGTTAGGCTTATACCGACCCAGTACAAATGCCTACCGATTCGTGTAGTCACAGCTGCAACACGTGGCTTTTTTTCTTGTTTTGGAATAGAAACATGACATTTCAGATCATGAAGGGAAGTCTTATGTATGGTCACTAATTGTATGATTTATCTATATATTCATATTATTATTAGTAGTATTATCTTTGTATGTATTTTTCATAACTTGAACAATTCTGTAAATATCAGCTGTCCTACAGACATTTTGCTTTCATAATTTTAGGCTTTGGGCCAAAAATTAGGACTCGTCTCAGAACAGCTTTGAGTGACATATCCAGGTGTTCCGATAGGCTATGTCTCCTTTTCATCTCTTTTTTTTTGGTGGTTTAAAGCTTACAAGATTTTTCTGGTGAAAATGTCAGTATTGGGATCTTCTGATGTGGAAGACTGAAGAAAAAGGCTGCAAAACAGAATATTGCATCAGTTTAAAATAACTGAATAGAAATCTCTCATATACATGTAAACATATATAACCATTCCCTTGATTTTCTTAACAGGCAAGTGTATACATAGGGTAAATATTTCGTCTGAGCGGCAGTATACTCTTTCCACTTTTATCTGTCACAGCTAAATTAGACCTGTACCAAGATTTGCGACTTAGCACGTGTTTCAAATTGCATATAAACTTAAATTCATAAAGACTGACAATAAGTAAAACTATTTTATATATTTTTGGTTATCATCGAACAATATATGATTATAACTTCATGACGTTTTAACACGGATTAACCATTATACATTTACTACATCAAATATGATGTGTTTTTAAGTGACCTCCCATGAAAGGCGGTGTCCTGCAGGGATAGCCTTGTCCGTCCGTCTATCAGTAACGCTTTCTTTCGCGTTCGTTATTTCATCCAGGATTTTGTTGCTCTATCTCAAAGTCACAGTGATGATTGATGATCCGGACCTATCGAATTACAAACCTGTCCGATTTCCAATATGGCCGCCAGAACGCAATCGGTGAATTTGCTTCGAGCGCAATATCTCAAAGTGATAATACTTGATCTTTCACAAAGCCACAGGTATGAATGATGCTACAAGGGCCCCAGACCTATCGAACTGCAGACCTGTCTGGATTCCTATGTGGCCACCAGAACACAACCTGGGATTTCTTTTGTGAAAATGTAACAGAATATTGACACGCATGAGGGGATGTTTGCTTTCAAACTTTAGAGTCATGATAAATCCATTATGGCTGCCAGGCAAATACTTTTAAATCCTTTTGCAATTATTTCTAAATAATGTCATCATTTTACATGATTTTGTTTTGAAAAGTTTCAGATCAATCTGACATCCGATATGGCCACACGGATGCCATTTTGAGGAACTTGCAATGGCGGGGCCCTAATTGAGGACCTTTATGGTACGAACCCTCTTGTTATAGTGTATGTAACTTCATGTTCACCCTTCGACCGACCCGATCATATGGGTCTGAATTTTGTAGTGTACTTTGAAAATCCTTTAAGTATCTGAACTTTGATGTGATAACACAGGAGCGTTCATATGTGTTGAAATGTAAATTTACCCAGACATTGTACAGTTTGTCTTTCATACATTAATCTAAAGGATTATTCTGTTAAAATCTACTGCTCTGTTGAGCCAATAAACGCATACTTTGCTCTCACGCCACATGGTCTTGGGTCATTTGTTTCCATTATAAAGTATATTTGTTATACACTGATATGTGTTGTGTCTGAGAGAGAGAGAGAGAGAGAGAGAGAGAGACACATACACACAATGGGGGTGTAATATACTGACTTATACTGAGCTTTTTATACTGATCATATTGGATGTGAATGTTTATTATTCTCCATTTCTGTTATGTGCGAGCTTTTGAGACTTACTGGTTATTGTGGTTTATATCATAGAAATAGAATGAAAATTAAGAAAAGGGATTCAGCTTTAAATCTGAAATTTAAAATGTTGTGTATCAGTGAAATGTTTGACCCTCGTTCAATAAGCCATTAAAGTAGAAATCTGTATACAATACGTGATATTAAAACAAACAAAAACGCATCATACTGTCATTTGACTTTAATATCTTGTACAATTAGTTGTTATCTGGCATTTTTTATACAAAGGCAATCAGGGAAAATACACACACCAACACAGACCATTACACAGCGACATCTGACGGTCAATATTGACACTTTTATACCTTTCTCGTTTACGCACTCCTGGTATTATAGAGAGAATATAGTAATTTAGTTTCAAATTTGCTGCTTATCTAAAGGGACCTGCAAAAAATATGATACCAGCGGCGATGCATTGTAACGTCAAAAGGCCATAATTGCAAAGTATAATACACCCATGTCCACACGGACATCTCAAGAAAAATCCATACCACCGTCCACTGCGTTGGCGCAATTTGGTGTGGGTTCCCCCATCCCCTTCCCCACACTTTTTAAACAAGTTGGCGACTTATGATAGTAACCCACATTTTACGATATAAAAGCACATTTTGTCAAAGGCATTAATTTCAATCCTTAAAAATATGTTTATAACAAAAATATGTTACATTGTTGTAAATTTCCCAAGATATCAATAAATTGCAATCTGTTAAAGAATACTAAAATTAGAAAAAAAAGACTTGGCTTTCTCTGTAAATACCCGGCACTCAGCACATATTTTCCCCTTGAGACTAACACCCCCCCCCTGTCTTTGACACCTCAACAGCCCTGTTTTCATGTGGACATACACAGGTCAGTCCTGACAAGACATCAGATAGATTAATGGGTATAGCTGGCAAGCCAGCCCCGTTGACCTAGCGAAGGGTCACACTATCAGCTTTGTTTACAGTTAGTCACTCGCTCTGACAAGGCTACAGGGGTAGCTAAAAATTTAGCAACAATCTGTACATGTTATCCAAATAATATGATTGTTTGAAATGGTGACTAACTATATATATATATATATATATATATATATATATATATATATATATATGTATGTATATACGTGTGTTGGTGTGAGAAAAAATTGCGAGTCATCCCCCTCACCCTTGAAGAAAATTGACGCCACTGTTCTTCAGAGATGTATGTTACAGTCAATCATAATAGCAGATATTTGATCATGAACTTATTAAAGCAGCTGGTTAACTGTTT
Organism: Sipunculus nudus; assembly: GCA_026874595.1. Classification (NCBI taxonomy): domain Eukaryota; kingdom Metazoa; phylum Annelida; class Sipuncula; order Golfingiida; family Sipunculidae; genus Sipunculus; species Sipunculus nudus. Next base: position 15,465,942 of record CM049321.1, read on the forward strand.
TTTTTTCCATGCACCAAGTATGGTATTATTATGGTAATTATTATCAATAGGGCTGTCAGGTAGCCATTAACAGTAAGTAGCGGCCTCAAAGCCTCCATGTTTGTGTAAGTTTAGCAGGGGAACAGGATACCACACATTATTTGTCCCCTTGGGTAGCAATAGTGAGTATTTATCAGCTACAAAGAAACCCTACACAAATACATTTGCTGAGCAGAGAAGTTAGAAAACTTACTACATAATAAAGCTAACAAGGGAGAAATCGCCAGTGAGTAGCAACAAGGAAACAGTGTACACGTATTAGCTGAGCAGGGGATTAAAAAATTCATTCTATAGTACAGGGGCTCAATCAGGTAGCAATCGGCATCGAGTAACAATGGAAAAAGGACTATTTTTGTGTGTGTTAATTTAGTAGGTATTGCATTCCAAGCTCTACATATGGCACATTTGTAATCATTAATTACGTATTTTACTAATATTGAATCTGATAAAATATAAGAATATTACACAATTACTCATTTACACAGTTCAGTAATGGCATTAGGCCACCTACGTATTAAGAAGATTCCTGCTTTACTGTGTGAAGCATGAAATGCACAGGTTCTGCAAGCGGCAAATTTTCCAGCTGTAAACTGTAATAGGTTTGATCAGATAAATGATATATCAAAGCCATGAGAACAGGTAGTTTAATCAAGTACATAATGATATACTTTCAACCTTATATCTCTTGAACTGCCAATTAGGTTAATAATCTAATTGACAATAAATTCTTGAAATAAAATATTGAGATAGAAATATGTTTACTTAAGTGGTGTATACTGTGTATCGTTTCATTTGAATGGCATTGGCCTTCTATGCGTAACTGGCACACTTAATCAATCAGTAATATAGGCAAACTTTCATAGAATTTTTTATTCAGATAATGTTTTTTAATCCATACGATTTGATTTTTTTGTCATCTGACCATGTTTAACCTAGTGAAAGAAATATTAATTAACTTTACAATTGATTTTGTTAAACAAATGTTTCCTTTCACATTACTCTTAGGATTATCACCATTTTCCTTATATCAAACTTAATTTTAACTTTTTTTACCAGATTTTTATTTCAGTCATATACTTCAGTTCCACTTTCTTCCTTATTTTATAATTTAAAGGGTGTCATACATTCCCAGATGCTATTTTAACATGCATATTACAGTCACCTAGTTGAAAAAGTGATACTTTTGCAAATGTAATTAGAGACAGAAGCCTCTTTCATCTAGTCCATTAAAGTGCAAATTCAACATTAATTATGTAGGTTTTGAGAAATTTAAAAAAAGTGATAAACCAATAAATTAACTCACTTCCATTATAAATTCTGTAATGCAAATATTTGGAAATATTCTCAGAATCTATCTGGCTGTGCGCCGCGACCAACAGGAAGATTGAATATAAGTACATTAGTAGTAGTTCTACAGGTAAAACAAATAAATAGACTATCACTAAGTATTTGCATCAGCTTAAACTGTCTGGTGTACCTTTGCTGACAAAACGCAATTGCATCAGCTTATGCGGTGTTCCTTCTTTTGAATCCAGTCATTTCATGAAATGACTAGGCATTAATCGTAATGACTGGTGGTCACAGGCATTACACAAAAGGACTGAAATGTTGACACAAAGGACTGACTGTAATATATATATATATATGGTGATTTTCAATTTCTCTCTCTCTCATTCTTTCTTTCTTTCTCTCTCTCTCTTTCTTGATTTTCAATCTCTCTCTCTTTCTTTCTTCCTTTCTCTCTCTCTCTCTCCCTTCCAGTATACCATGTATGACAGCATTATATCTGCGACTGTCAATTGTATTATGAATACACGAGTACAGCCGGGCTCGCTAGTGCAGAAGTTCCCCCGTGAGACCTGTTGCCGTTTATTCATCACTAGTTGCCGTGCAGCCATCACCAGTCAACATAACACACACCTTTCCTAACCATCACCGCTACAGGTAAACAGACATCAACCAGCAGGGCTTCAGCAGCAGAAACAGGTCATTCCGGGCTGGCAGCCCTGAGTAAACAGTCAGACTGGGGCTGTGTGTGGAAGTAGGGCGAGCGTCGGACCAGATTACAGCAACCAACAGCACGTTATCCGTGTTTTGAAGACTTCAAGAGAACGGATCTCCTGTTTCCTGAGCACATATCTCCGACTCCAGTGTGGCCGTGTGGTAGTTTATCATTTAAACACCTGAACAGGTAAGTAACATAAGCCCATGAGCAGATCATGCTGGTATAAGGATTATAGTTACACTTATTACAAGCATAACTGACATACATGTATAACTTTTATAATGACGACTAATATTGAAGAACAAACAGCCGACTTACAATTAAACCTTCTTGTTTATGTTCAAGACTTTAGAAATCATATTTTTATTATTATCTTTCTGTACAAGACTGAAGTTTACAAATCTCAGACTATTCGTTTAATGCTTTAAAATACATTTCCACCTTAGTGAAAATTCCATGAAATTCATTTGTGATATTGATTGTCTGTCTTTCGTTCGTCTGTTAACTTCATTGGCTAAAATGGCACTGGATAATAAATAGGAATTCGTTTCTTCAAGCGTATTTAATTAGAAGTATTCATATAAAGGGTTTATCGAAATGCGGCGTATCAAACTTAATTATATTATTGAAACTCAAGGCATGAGCACCACGGTATAAAACACTAAGCCTGTCATGTTATACTTCCATCTTTTGAAGTTGTTCGCTGGTCATTATAGAGCTATTTTTCATTATTGTTTATATCACACTTCTACTTTGAAGAAAATTGGTTTATCCTCTTCACGGAAAGAGTACATATTTCAAACAAAATTGAAAACAGATTTAAAGAAACACGTTGCATGAACAAACCAATAGAGGCAAAGATATCGTAATGATATTTGACAAATATGTATTTTTCTTTTTAATTTTTATGAATCAATGCAAAATATATATACCCCAAAGGAGTAAAGGTATTGCCACTTCCCAATTGTTCAAAACCGCAAAATCCACCGTTAAACCGCAACAAATACATGTATAGGTGGCGTTGTCTGTGCTCTTTTTTAATGGTCAAGAATTTTCTCTGTTTTGAGACTATCAACTGATAGCAATGTTATCAGTTCTGCTGTGCATGGATAGGTTTCCACCATATTGTTTCGGATTCCAAACGCCTGGATATTTTCTCCAGTACTATTTAGACGTCAAGTCAACAGTTACTGTTGTTGCCCCGCAGATTACGGACAAGGTGACACCTCTTTCTGTAAGTTTGACTTTAATTTCATGATTTTAGCGCAGGACAGTGGATGACTCAAAATAACCGTGCAATGAGTAAATGTAGAGGACCCCTTCCTTGTACCAGTAATTTGATGACCGCTGTTTGTGAGACGATCGGGGATCACAGAAGATATTAATGTGAACATCTGGTCAGTTCCGCAGCTGTGTCAGATGTAAACAAGCAGGACCCGTCAGCTGGCGCGGTGCATGCAGGGATGGATAAGATGCATATACCCCCCCCCCCCCCCCCACCACCACCACAACCAACAACAACAACTCCCATAAATAGAAAAGGAAAATAAAAAAAGGGATATTATTATTATTATTATTATTATGGATACGGTATCAAATTAATATATCCATTGCAATAACATTAACTACTGAAAGTAAACCTTTGCTTAGTCTGTTGCATGACCGGTTCCTTCCCGTCTTCCTGTCATGTTTAAATATACAATCTACCTAATCATTCTATAAATTTTCTTGAGCATTAGATTTGTTATAATTAACATCTCATTTGAGGAACTGGACCGCCTCCTTTTTAGCCACAAAAATAACTAAAACACCCAGGAGCAATTCAGAATCCAAAGTATTCATGGGTCTATATATTCATGGATGGATGCATATCTGAATCAGACCCACCACCGAAAAAAACTTTCTAGATCCACCCCTCTGTGCCAGCACACAGTCCACTGTGAAAACTAGAATAACAGCGGCGGAGCGCATACCTCTGCCAAAGCAAATAAAAAAAGCCCTGGCTTCACCTGTCTCAGAACTGCATCTTTACTAAAATTAAATCGGTTCTTCCCTAATACCTGTCCTACCTAGTGCTGGAGCGATACATTATATCTTACGACGTAACAATACAACGATACTCCTTCATTAAGCGATACACTATACGATACCTATAATGTTTATTAAATTCAGATTCAGAAGCTTTAATAACAGTATTATTGTTTATAAACTTTGAATTGTTGCTTAATAAGTAGGCGTATAGCTCTTGCAGCCTCGATCGCGGATGCTGTGCATTTGTTATTCCCGGACCAGACTGTTGCGATGGTGTCTTTATCCATTGAGTATAACTTATTTTTCCCCCGATGTACTAAGAGTGTTACACTCGGGTGCCACACGCACAAGGCCCGTCCGTGTAACACCAATAAAAACCCGCCAGTCTCACATATAAACCAGATGTTTACAGTAGTATTTACAGACACTGTCGGTTCTCCCCTACGTGCTTCCATCATGTTCCCTTTAATGAAGGCAAAGCGCGTGGATAAAGCGAAGGTATACTGTGGTTGCCTTTTTGTTCGCGAGGGTTTTAATTTCGCGATATTCGCGAATGGGAAATAATCGCGAAAATGAAACCATCGGGAATAATTGGCCCATTGAGTATATGCATCTTATTCAGTGAAACAAATACTTGTATGAGAATAGGTTAGCACAGTGAGAAATGTTAAAAAATAAATTACGTTACCTTAAATTTGAACTTAACTACCGGTGCTGGGTGTACGGAACCATCGTTATATGAGTAGAATATCACAAACTCATGACTCATTCTCATTTTATAATACACACAGGTATGGCTCTACCAGATATATAATATAGGTTCTGGTGAGATCGCGAAAATGAAACCCTCGTGAAACATTCAAAATGGAGAAATCGCGAAATTCAAGCCTCGCGAATATGAAGCCAACCAAAGTATCTTACTCTACACGAGGAAAATAGGTCACTGATCACGTGGTAGATGTGTTCAGGCTCTTTTATAAAGCTTTTAATTAGGAAACACAAACAATTTGTTGGTCTATGGATTCGAAGCTTTTAAAAAATCGCCTGCTTGCAATTCGTAGAAATGTTTTTATTTTTGTTGTGGCCTGAATAGTGTTAAAAATAGCTTTTCTCCTGAGGAAACCCTAACGAAACATGATGGAATTCAAATGTCGTGAGACACTGCTTTATCTATAACGTAGACTGACTGCTTCTTCCATCACCATGGTGATTTATGTATTGCAACCTCTTATCAATGTTGCAGATACAATTTAAGAAAATGTTAAAGTAAAAGAGTGGAAGCGCGAACAGCAAAATGAAATTTATCATAAAACATGTATGCGCCAGAAATATTAATTAATTAATTAACTAATTAAGTCATTTATTTGTTCGAGCACGTTTTCTATAGAACAACGTTAAATAATTTGATTGGAGGTAAGTATATTATATTCACATTTTTTTCTTTCCTTTCACATTAATTAAAAATAATATCTTAATTCTACACTTATTCGGAAATACAACGAAGAATTTATTTTACTTCTATGAATCAGGTCTTCAAATAATGGGTCATGTTTTAAAGGGACCTGTTCCGATATTTAACGTATATTAACTTAAGGTAATCCCTTGAACCTCGACGCACTAAGATTGCCTGTTTTGTTTAAATCCACTTCTTTAGAACATATGGGGCCGCAAAAAATATATATAAAAAGTTAAACAAACACATCCAGAGTTTTTCAGGGAGTGTTTTGCATATAGCGATAGTTCAAATTTTGCATATTTGCAACCTTTAACCCTAGATCATTGTTTTTCTTTGTTTGACAACATTGCTGTGTTTATTTGCAGCTTGTAGATAAACAATCTCATATACATCCGTCAAATAGGCACAATATGAACTTTCAAACAGGAACTGTTCAGCATTTATTACTTTGTCCTCAAAGTAAGCCAGAAAACACATGAATAATATAGAACAGGTAGGGAAACTGCTGGCTGTATGCGTTTTATACGTGTCAATGTACATGCGTTTATATTCGCTTTCAGTTAGGTCACGCAAGTGTCTATATGTCTAATGCCTAATGTACATGTTCGAACGTGATGCATGTATCTGGATTCAGTCTAGTTCATTATGATATGTCGTGTTTGTTGTTCTGACAATGTATGATCGTAACTCGCTGTCTGTTTATGCAGCATGTTTATCAGCAGAGAACATGTGAGGATGACAATCCAATGAAGTACCGACAGAACCCCCACCCACCCGTGCATAAGGACTTCCGCTGTTGTTCTCCTACCCCCCCCCCCCCCCCCCCATCCCATCTCCGATGAATCCAAGGTCAAAATCAATCTCTCCGAATATAGTTAACCTTTCTCCCGTCACATATTATGACATTATTGATTTCATTATGGGAACATTATGCACGATTTATACCAATTCAGTGAGATAGTTTACACATGCAATAGCCTAAATTTTCTTAAAATGAATTGAGATTTGAATGTTATTGAGAAAAACATTATAAAACTATAAAATTATTTGAAAGAATGAAATCGAAATTTAAATATTGTGTTTCAAAACCATGAAAATTAAGGGTGAAAGGGGGGGGGGGGTAATGATCCTTTGTCCATCACCCTAAAATTATTAACATCTCCCTCTCTCCCTCACTCTCTCTCTAATTATATATATATATATATATTATATATATATATATATATATATATATATATATATACGTGTGTACATACACGTATGTTATGCTTAAACCAGCAAGTACATTTAAACAAATAATAACAATTGTTAAATGCACCCTGTACACAAGAAATACACCTCACAAACACGTGCGAAGAAGAGCCATTATGACCTCCACTCTATACAAATATTTGATTGAAAGGCTACCCCAGTATGAAAGATAACTCGAAAAGTTTACCCAGAATTCCCATTTCCTGTCTATCCATATATCTTGTCACTCAGTAAGACTAATCTACTTCGAGCTCCCGGCGCCTCCTGGGAAATATCTCGCTTAATTGGCATTCTTGTTTTACAGGTGCGTATACACATCTGGTATATCGTTAATACGCACCTGTTTGGCGGGCACTGATATATACGTAACTCTAATGGTCAAGATTACGTATAGTGATATCTGCCTCATGGGATTGGTTTGAGGTGCCCCTTACTTTCTAGGGGTTTCTGTACAAAGTACCTGTTTGACCCAATAAGACTGTTCATGGAGATAAACCACAATTTTTAGCTGAGATGACTGAAAGTCATCTGAGCTATAGCGATCACACATTGTCCGTCGTCCGTCTTTAGTGCCTGACTGTGTGTCTGTCTGTCTGTAAACAGGGCACAAATCGTAACCATTAGACCTGGAATCTTCTACCTTATAATCCAGTCAGTTCCATGAAAAATCACCTTCGAAATCTGAAATTAGATCTCTGTTACCCATATCCTCTAAGCTATGGGGCTCATAAATACCCCATCAGAATAATTAAAAAAAAAGATAAAAAAAGTCCAGTATCTGAATAACTAATGCATTGATCATCACCATTCTTTGCATGCTTATTGATTAAGGAGTGTTTCATCAGTTCCTGCAGCATGGTGGCACTACCTGTATTTTATTTTTGAATTTTCACGCATTATTTACTATTTTTGAGACCTTTAAGGCTGCGGTCGTCCTTTAACAGGGCACACATCTTAACCGATCGACCTGGAATCTTTACCTACCTGACATCCTAGGAGGTCCATAACCCCCCCCCCAATAATAAAAAAAATTATACAAAAGCTCCAGTTTCTGTATAACTAATTCCTTGATCATTATGATTCTTCGCATGTCTATTGATCTGTATATTTTCGGATTTTTATGCTTTTTTAGCCCAGTTGACTAAAAGTCCTCAGAAACCTGAAATTAGGTCACTGTGACCTATATTCTTCGAGTTACAGAGCGTTTTTAACACCCCCAGAATAAATAAAAATACACACTAATTGCCAGATTCCTCAGGAACAGCTTGATGGATTGTCATCAAATTTGATGTGCTTATGGGTCTTAATAAACCTTATTAGCTACTGAGCATGAATGGTGACTAAATTATCTTAATTTTAATTAATTTTACCTGTTTATTTTTAGAACACTAGGTCTGTTAACAAGGCACAATTGTACCCGTAAAGGCCAGAAACATGAACCTCTGAATCCTGAGAGTTCCTCAAAAGTTCTCCTCAGAAACCAGAAATGAGGTTACTGTGACCTACAGTCTACGAGTTACAGGACGTGTTTGAGCACCCCAGAAATATTGTAACAAGTATATACAAATGACCGGATTTCTCAGGAAAGGCTGGATGGCTTGTTCTTAAATTTTGTGTGCTTATGGGTCTTGATGAACTTCAGCTTATATGGATGAATGATGATGCCACCTACAGTTTCTTAATTAGCTGGCTGTGCATGGGACATATTGTCAACATGTCAGTCGGCTGAGCGTCATGACTATTGAGTCTCTAATTTCGTCAATAAGTTTATAATACTTATCATATAGTTATAATATTTTCCTCAATTATATTGCAATTATGCATCTAATATTGAGAATAATGTAGGGATATCGAATGTGTCAATGTCTTACTGATTTTGCATGAATGATAACCTATGTAAAAATAATATTCGATTTTAAAAATTAACAGAATTTATGTCTGTGAAAAGAAATTAATATATTTCAAAATACGTGGTGGGAGCAAAGAAAATCATGATATTCCGAGAGAGAGATTCTATCCTGAGTGTCCTAAGGGGGACGGGTGTCCTGGAAAATGCGCGGGTTTCCTTGCTTCTGTCGGTAAGCCTGCTCCTTTGGACTGTCCTCCTCACAGTGCTATGTCCCCGCATTGATGCTGAGTCTCTCTCTCTCCTTCTTTCTTTCTCTCTCCCTCTCTCTCTCTCTGACATACATGCACATCAAGGACATTTTATAAAATGTTCGCAATGGACAAAAGGTTGTCTAAACTGAGGTTAACTTAAATCCCTTCCTTGTGTCTTTTCTTGAGTGGAAAGTTTTATTTTGGCTAATATATTTTGACTGTTTAGTATGAAATGTAATAGCCATGACAACATGTCTCAACATGGCCTTTTTTCAAATAAAAGATGATAATAGGCTGATGCATTAGAGTCATGACATCTATCATATTTGAATGCACTAAATTTTAGTCACTCTTACAAAATACCAGAATTTGACATGGGGAAAAAGTTATCGTCACTTTTCGCTTATCGGAAAACTCACTAATGCCTATTGCATGCTTCATCGACACTGTCTTTTGTGAGGTAGGAGGAGAGCACAGAACTCAAAGCCTGGCGATCAGATCTCAAATCATATCGGTGGTTCAGGTCCACACCCAGTGTGAGCGCTCTGTAGGCATAATGAGAAGGCTGTTCCCGACAGCCGTGTTTCACTCAAAAAGGAATGCGTCTTTTTGGGGTCCCTCGGTGTTAACCACTAAAGCCCGACGGGTGCGGTAGACAACAGGCCTGGGTCGCACCAGGCTATAAAATAAAATGAAAGGAAGCACGTTCTAACGCCCTGTTACGTAGAACCAGACCAAAAAAAGGATCTGAACAGATTTGCATACCTAGGGTTAGACTCGGATAAGACAGCATACAAAATGGAGACGGGTACCCATAAAAAAAAGGGAGAAAATGTTTCAAAAAGAGCTGCAAGAGAAATGTTAAGTTTAGTCATGCAGCCACATACTAAGCCTCACTCAGGTGGAACGATGAAATTGCGGATGTGATTGACCTCGTCGGTAACATCTGTATCATAGAGAGCTGGAATGTTAACAATAAAAACGAGTGTACCCCTTCGCCTTTCGTTTAGGCCTCCGGCTTCGTGCCGCACCCGGTCACCTCCTGTTTACAGCGAGTAACGTCGGCTGATGCAATTTACGGGGAGATGTTTTTAATTTCATCTTCGCTGTCTTAGCCATACGTTACCTTACGGAAGGGTTGATTTGCTAAATTACTTACATATCTTGAGGCGGGTTTTTAACACCTATAGGTCAAGTAGTTAATTAGCCCAAAAGCATTCTTCCCCCATTTCCCACTCACTTGAATCGCTATATGTAAGTACTAAACACATGTATATGCGGTACAGGCCTGTATCTAGTATAGTTAAGGTGATGAAAGAAGTGTCATGTTAGTATATTTGCTGTGACGTATAAGCAAAACTTAGAAGATAGAAAGCGGATGCACTTTTCATGCGGTATGCGGCCAGTAAGGGTTAAGGGTTTTCTCGTCAAACTACAATTCAGAACCAATTTTGTAATGATATTTTCCTACAATGTTTGACCGTTTAAATAGTCGGCAGAGGATTGATTGTTTATTTTCCACACTCGGATTATCATTATGATTAAGCAAAGACAGTATTTGCCATGATGAGTTAGTAACGAGTCTGACACTAAAATGGTATCAATATAAGTGGTACAGATTAAGAGGAAAAAGAGTGAATGTTGCACACACAGAAAAAATCTGCGGTCATGCATATTACATATATTATCAAATACATATGGTGATTGCGTGTACAGCCGAATGATCACTCTCGATTTCTTCCAGATGTTCCTATACGAAACTAGTGTAAATAGTAATATTATGCAGTCATATATGATAATTAACATAGATACCATGCACATTACAAATGAACCAGATTGTTTATTTTTTTTTCAGTTTGCAGTGATGCTTTAAATCTTTAACCAGTTGGCCTTTCTGGTATATAGATGCTTTCAGTAAAAGTACTTGTTCAGAGTTTGTATAAAGTAAATGAAATTTATTAATTACTTTTTACTCGTAAAAATTAGGAATTTGTTATGTGATTGTAATTGAAATTGTACAATTGTCACCATTAGTTCTCAAAATATTTAGAACCAGTCTATAATTCTAATTATAAATAGATTTCGTTTCCAATATATAAATATTAATCTCTGACAAGCAGGGGGATGATTACATTGACTAGCTGCTCGCTAGAAAATGTGTGTGTGTGTGTGGGGGGGGGGGGGGGGGTATATAGACTCGTTCCTGATTCTATTATCGCTCAAAGTAGGCCACTGTTCACTGAAACATGTGACTTTCTATGGACAGACGTCAATAATGTTATCTACATTGTTTTTGTTAAAAATCATGACTTTATGAACTGATATTCCTATTAATATCTCGTTAACTTGTATATGTCTAGCTCATATACATGGTCTTGGCTATTTTTATTTTCTTTTCTGGTTTTTTTTTTTTTTTTTTTTTGCTATCTTGACCGTTTCTACCAGATACGGGTATGGGCATTGTAAGAGGGACATATCAATGTTTCACACAATGTGGTTCGCATCATATACGCGGGATTAAATATTCGCGACTTTCATTTATATGTACATTTCTCGACCTTAAAAACATTAGCTTAGACCATTTACATAACCACTATTATACCAGTTACCTAATATGCATGAAAATATTAGCAGTTATAATAGAGAACCCATCGGAAATGTGGAAATTCATCTTTTATATTGAGAGATATACAAAACATCTGATATCATTAATAATAATATCAACCTTTGATTTACGGGTAATAAAAATATATTTTAAATCAATACTTGCGCTACCTGACTTAGTATACATGAGGCGATGATGAGCTTTACAGTATAAAAGGCCGTTCACCTGTGTACGAGTCGCCATATTCACGATGTTTTTTTTTTTATTTTCGCGATCATGGCGCATTTTAACCCTTCGAGAATATAAAACCAGCCACTATATATGTTAAAGGCAGCCTCAGTTCACTCTGTGTGAACAACCTTGGTGATTTTCGTGTTTGTTTAAGGAACGCTAACCTTAAAACACGTACTCCCCCGTTAATAGAAAAATCTTGATTCCCTTCAATGTATGAAGATGTATAGAATAATATACCGTGATACCCGCGAGCTGGCTAATGGCCGGCTTATGTCTGCACTACAGGCGCCTAAAGGGGGGGCTGACGGAGGATTAATCACCCGCGTGTGCAAGGGGTGAAGCCCGCGGATAAACACCTTGATTAGCGGGGCCTTATCTCTGCCGCCAGGGGAGGATCAAGCACTGATTGAGCGCGGGTGGTTGCAAAAATACATCTGTTTGTTGGTGTGACGGGTAAACAACATGCCGGTCAGTCTGTGGTGGTAAGATTTAATTGTCCTCTAAAGCTGTTAATGGAGAAGTAAACGAGATGCGGTGTTTAGAGCGAGGTACTGCCAAATGTAGGTTTCCTGGTGATGCTACGCCGGTAGTTTAAAACAAATGTGGAAGTCCATTTTCACTGTTCATCATAAAATTTATTTCTTGCACATACCCCCCCCCCCCCCCCCAAAAAAAAAAAAAATTTCGATTCTGTACGGATGCTTAAGGTATGAAACAGTTCAGTTATTGACTTGTTGAGGACAAAACATCCCACTAAATCCTATTGAAAACAATTTGAGTAAATTTGATTATAATTGGGACTTTTTAATGTAATGAAGTCTTGGTGATATCAGGGCTGCCACAATCCAGTGCGCATTTTCTACCTGCACTGCACATTTTATTTGCCATTAAAAGCTTACATCTACAAACCCCTGAGGTCTAGGCCTTTTGCACAATTTTAAAGATAAATTCTGACATTGAGCTTTTTATACTGAAAATTTATTGTTTCTACAGTAAATCAAGACTTTACTACTTCCCACAATCCTGATCCGAATGCAGTGAAGCCAAAATTATACCTCCAGGCAATCCCTTATAAGGATTTGGACAATATGTCTTTGATTAGCCACAGAAATAAAAAAAAAATATTGACTGAAACTTTCAATTATTTTTGAGATAATGCTAAACATACGTGAAAATCAAACAAAGGGTTTTTTAAGGCTACATGAAATAATGGCTAGAGCTAACCAGAGCAAGTCAAGCCATTCACTTTGTTATCCTTATTATGGCTTTGCGACCCCGGGGCCATGGGTATAAACAGGACCACGTGGTCTGAGACTCCGTAGTCCAACGCAATAACCACTTTGTTACGTCCTATCCCTGTGTATTGGTGGTTAGATTTGTTTCTCATGCCCCCCCCCCCCCCGCACTCCCACGTACCACTGGATCGGTCCCTGAACTAGCACATTTATCACGTCTGAGTTATGACTCAATAAACGGGGAATTCAAGTTAAACAGAAGGAAATGTTTTCCAGGAATTGTTGTTTTCTTACTACCCACTGGGTCAGGCAGGTGGGTAGATTCATGTTTATATCAGTTTGACCCGAGTGGTCCCGGCCCTAACGAGGAACACCATCAACAGATGTGATTAATGCTCGGCACAACGGGCTGGTTATTTAAACAGTTTATCTTAGGTCTCCTGCTGAATACCTTACAGACCTGAAGCCCCGCCTGCGGGGTCATTGCGTCCAACATGGGTTTTTCTTTGTGTAGTTTACCAGTGAACACACACATACCCAAGCGCGCCTGATGTGACGTACTTCTCGCCTCTAGCGGCGTACGTCCAGTTGTTGAGTACTAGGCCGGAGGAGGGGTTAAAATCAATCTAAAAATGTTTAATTTTTTTTGTTGCGTATTTCCAGGTAGCCCACGTGAGGAAAATGTATTGCACACAATGGACGCGCCAATGTTCACTTATCTTTCTCCGGCGTAAACTAATTATTGAGTACCAACATAGCTTGATATGGACTATACCACATGAAGATACAGTGAATGGAAGTAATATTCTGACACGCTTAAGGATATTGTGTGTTTGTGGGTTCTGATGTGGCCTACATAAAGCCCTTCCTTGACGACTAACACAACTTTTGTCCTGATAAGGCCTACTGTTCTGGAGAAGGAGGTAGTTAGGATTAACTTCCTCTCCCCCCCCCCCCCCCCATGGTGTTCTTTTCCCCTGGTAAGCCTACTGCGTACACGTAGGCGTTCCAAATGAGGAAACATCGATATGTATACACACAAATATATATCCATATTTATATATATTCACAGATTTATGCGGTAGGTGCCTTTGATAAACTAACTTTGTATTGATTATAATACTTATAATTCTTATATTCATTATCACTTTTATAAAAAAAACACAATGAAAATCTAACTAATGAGTAACTAGGGTATAATATATATATATAAAGTGAAAATGTATTGTTGCAGACATTATCCTGGAGAGTGTTACGGTGTAATCAGTGACGTGACGTCTGTTCATTACGTCATACCTGCCACGTCCACACCAGTTGCGTTATTCCGTCCATGCTGACGGGTACCTGACGTTGTACCGATGTCGTTGGGATTGAACGTGCACCTGACCCAGGGCGCCGCCTACCAGGCAGGTGATGTACTACATGGGACCCTTTACATTTCGCTCAAAGAAGACACTGTGTGTTCAGGTATAAAAATCAATTCAAATTCCTTATAAATCCATTTTATGTAAATTATATCCCCGCCATATAAAAGTATTAGTTGCTTTGTCTGTCAGCAAATTTACGCAAAAAAAAAAAAGTTTTGAACTGATTCTGTTGTTATTTTGTGAAGGTTCACGGCATAACCCGAGGTAGAACCCAATAAATTTTGGAGGAAGTCAGAATCAGATTAATATATCATTAGTGGTATGGGTGCATTTTCCGGGGGTTGAACTTCAGGGTGTTAAACAACAAGTGAGCCCACACTTTTTATTCCAGAAAATGTGGATTCAATCCGTAAAAGAAACTCAGCTAGTGAACCCTTATTTTTCTTTTTACGAATTTCCACATTTCTCTCTGTGGACCCACATTTATTTTGTGCAAACTGAACCTACTTTTGGTATTTTTTTGGTATTTTTGCCAATGACGTCCCCCCCCCCCCCCCCCCAATAAGAGCGTTCTGCTATCAGAACAAGACTAATTATCCCAGAAGTCACACTTTGGTGAGCTTATTCGGTGGGCCACAATGTTTACCTCACGTTGGACGAGCCCCCATTTTGTTAAGAAGACAAATTATTCAGGGGAAATACTGGGCCGATCCCGGATTCGAACCCATGTGGTAGCGCACAAGTCCGGCGTACCAAACGCTTCGCTAGAAAAGCAAGCTTCACAGCAAGCGAGAATGTTCGGTCCGCTTTTATGTCACCCCGTAACAATACTAAAAGCCTATAAGGAGTTGAACCCACTTTTTTTGTGAAAAAAATACGGGTTTAGTTCATGTTCTAGTTAATCTATGTGTGTTTATGATGAACCAACATTTGGTATATTTGTAAATGACGTCATAAACATATCACGTCAAGAAAAATAAGTCAAATAAAGGCGCTCATTTTATATATATATAACATAATAAAGATAAAATATTAATGTATTATTCACAGTAGTGGATATTAGAAGCCTATAGGCATTTAGGCATATATAGACATTTTTCTCAAACGAAAATGTTGGTTAAGTTACAGTTTAGCCTCCTGAAGTTCAGCCCACTATATCGCACTTATACCTTTTTAATTCAAAACATTATATACTAGAGGGTATTCGAACGCCTCTTTTGTCCCCGGGTAGAGGTCGCCCTATTCGTAGATATTAAAGGCAGTATTTGTTATTCCACCATGTGTACCGGTGCTGCTAAAGCGCGTCATTGTGGATAACATCGGAATTCTTATCAGAAAGTGCTTGTGTCTATTTGTTCCGAGTGCACAATCCCTAATAGATATATCATACCACCCAGCTAGAAACATGTTTTCATATTTTATATTCGTAATGTTTATTAATTTCTGTAATCTCGTAATTATCCTCTGTATATGTGACTGTTAGCACGTTCATGTCTGCCTCCAACCCTGTTTTACCGTGATATAATTATATTATTGGCAACAAATTGTTATAGGTACATTGATATAACAATGACAACATCCACCAACAACTTTTTGTTTCAGTTGTATAAAGTACAATTATATCCCATAATGAAATCTTATCGGTAATTCACATTAAACTTTATTATAGACTGACAAAGTGGGTGTGCCTTAAACTTGATTTATATATGGCAACAACAGCGATTCGATTTGGTGATTAGTACTGCCATCTGCTGGCAAATATGGTAACTAAGCAGTGAAGAGAAATCCTGACTCCGTCATGTCTTTCAAGGGACAAGTTCATGTAAATTGTTAATGTTACATATTTTACAGGAAACATGATAACTAACAGGGCTGAAGACCTAACGTTCATAATCATGTCTTAAGAACAAGCTAATTAAAGTACATAGATATAAGTATGAGAATATAAGAAAATGAAAGGGATAATATTACAATGTGATAAACCAACAAAATTAAGGACACATATACTTTATAACTTGACTTTATTTTATTTTTATTTTAATTTCAGGGATTAAAGTCGGTATCCATGGAGAGTGCATGTTCAGGAGACGCGGGGAGTGGAAGGCAAAAGAGATATTGTTACACAGCGTCACCAATCTACTGGACTGCTTCTCAAGTACGTTTAGACCCAGGGACATTATCACATTGTTACCTTATATAGTTTCCTACGTGGTACCACTGTCACGTAGTATCATACATCTATAGCTCTACCGTCATACAATGTCAGACTTAGTTCCACTCCTCACATTATCATTTATTTTATGTCTCACATGTCACATGTGGTCTCCTTTTGTTTCACAGTAACATATCTAGAATGAAACACGTCCTTCTCGTGTTATTAATAGCTCTACCATCACACAGTGGCATAGTAGGTTTACTAACAGTTTTAGTATACCTAGCTTTACACAATAATACCCATGATAGTACTGTCACGAGGTGTCATACATAACTCTATACGGTCACACAATGTTACACTTTATTCTACTATCAATCAATGTCATATTTAGCTCTACCGTCACACGATATTAAACGTCGTTTTACTGTCACACAGTACTATATATAGATATACCGTTACACAATGTAACGCTTAGGGCTTGTTCACACATCGCCGATGTCACTCCGATGTGCTGTCCAGATGTGTGGTCCCGATGTCTCCCGTGTGTCATCCCGATGTCGTCTCGATGATTTGCTCATCCGAAACTTACAACATTCACTTCTCTTGTACGTAATAATCCAATGTTGCTCAGGTAGGATAAATCGCGTGCGGGCGGGATAACTGTCAGAATGACGTCATAATGATTAGTCACGGATGATGACGAATGCATAGCAAAACGGACCAATTACAAAAGCATTAAATTACTGAAGTATATAGTCCGTCCCAAATCCCTGGTCAGCATGTTTTTTCGCGATAATGATTTTAAGAACATTCTTTTAAAAAATGCCCCTTTGTACTTAAGTAGATATACAATTATTCAGCCGATTTTGTGTTAAGTAGTAATATATCATGATAAAAGTATTTACTTTGCGACACTTTTGCGTTATTTATGCTGATGGACCGTGGATGGCTTCTTCCGGTGCTAGTTGACGGTACATTCCTCCATGGTACACTTTCCATGTCTATGGCTGGGTGCGGTGTTAGTTAGACAACAGTGACATCACAAAGATCGGTCGCGCATCAACTACAGTTGACTGACGTCATCCGTTTGCCTGGCTTGTTTATTATCAGTTCTCCGGCGATGAAAAAGTCCTGTAACCTGTTTTGTCATAATTTAGATTATTTGTCTCATACGAATTCAATACAGTAAAGACTAGAATACGGGTAGTCGACAAGCGACTACGTGTATCCGCCAAAATCAGAGTGGAACGGGTGAAGTGAGGCATGGATTGAGTGGCAAGGGAAAATAGAGTGAGGTGTGTTGCATATTAGCATGGATGTCTGCAGCCGAAATGTGTATGTAGGTTGCGCCACCTTCCAAAAAACCCAGAAAGCTGTCCAAGTTATATACATATGCAAAATTTAAGGCAGATAAGTCGAACCACTACTTGTATATGAGTGGTTTTATCCCACAGCAGACAATCAGAAGGATGCTGTGCAAAAATGGTGGCAGGTGGCGCCACCAGTCTTGTGTATGATTAAGAGCTATGTGAGATCTATACACATGGAAAATTTCAGGGGGATATGTCCAACCAGTCCTGAGATATAAGGCTGAATGTCTGCAGCGTTAACATAAATGTAGGTGGCGCCACACGCCAAAAAAATCGAGAAAGCTATCCAAGATGTATAAACACGCAAAATTTTAGGCAGATACGTTAAACCACTACTAAGATATGAGTGTTTTTGCCCACGGCGGACAAACAGACTGATGCTGTGCAAAAATGGTTGCAGGTGGCCTTCCAGTTTTGTGTATGATAAAGAGCTATGTGAGATCTATACACATGCAAAATTTTGGCCCAATCGGTCAAACGGTTTCCGAGATATGAGCTTGGATGTCTGCAGCGTAATTTAGAATGTAGGTGGCGCCACCTGTCATAAAATCAAGAAAGCTGTCCAGGATGTATAAATCTGCAAAATTTTAGGCAGATATGTCAATCCACTGCCGAGATGTGAGTGATTTTATCCCACGGCAGACAAACAGACGGACGCTGTGCAAGAATGGTTGCAGGTGGCGCCACCAGTTTTGCGTATGATAATGAGCTATGTGAGATCTATACACATATAAGTCTTTAAAAGATACGTCAAACAAGTACACCTGTCATAAAGTCAAAAAAGCTATCCAGGATGTATACGCATGCCGAATTTCAGGTGAGTTAGTCAAACCACTGCAAAGATATGAGTGATTTTAACCCACTGCAGACGAACAGATGGACACTGTGCAAACATGGTTGCAGGTGGCGCCCCCATTTTTTGTGTATGTTATAAAGCTATCCAAGGGCTACATTTGTACAATTATTTTTTTCTGATCGGTCAAACGGTTCCCGAGATATGTGGAATATGTATGGAAACAGACGCACAAATGGACGCTGGGCAGGGAAGGAAAGGTCAGAGGTCAACGCCAATTGGTTAGGCACCAGTTCACATGTGACCCGATGATTGGTGTAAGTTTCGGAAAAATCAGTCCAGTAGTCTCAGAGGAGTTCTCCGGAAACGAATGCGGAGCGGCGGAACCCGGTCAAAAACATAGTATCCGCAAAACTACGTTTTGGCGGATACAATTACTTTTTACACACGTAGCCGGCGGAATAGCTCCTGCAACCTTTCGACCAGATATATTTATACTGCTTCCCGTGTATAAAAATTATCCACGAAAAACATGCGGACACGGTTACTGGGACGGACTATATAACTAAAATATCACAATAAAATATCAGAAATATACTGTTCTACAAAATAAATCATGAACATTGCTTTCCTCCACAGGTCCAAATAATTCCATAGACGCAGCTTTAGAACCAAATGACGTCACCATCTACCGAGAGGAAGAGTATACCTATCCCACACTGCCACCTGGCGACCACTCCGCGAACTTTAATTTTCAGATCCCGAGTAACTTGCCTTCATCTTTTACCATCAGCGGGGCGCGAATCCACTACTACATCCGGGCTCTGTTCCGCCGACCTGGACATACTGACGTCACAAAGAACGAGGAGTTTACTATCCAGTGTCAAGAAGACTTGAACAAATCCCCCGAGTTATTGGTAAAATGTTGTTATCATGAAACTTTTTTTAAATATCAACCGAATATTTGCTTTGACACAGTAGAACTGAGTTTTACCAAGATAGGTTCATTGATGAAAAAGGCTTTTGTACTTTTTCCAAACTTTTTCCGGTGTTATTTATTTTCAAAACTTCTTTTTTTCAAATCATTATCTCCAGGATGATTATTTTATAGTCTATACTTATATACCTATATAAAAGATATGCTCTGTCAGCATTTCATAATAGTGATATTTTAATGAGCGAAGATTGGCTCAACAAAATTATCAGAAATATTAAATACTAAGGATTAATGTATTTCTATTCATGAATAACTGATAAATACCAAACCTGTTGTTTGTCGCGAAGCAAATAATGTAGTTATCGTTGACGGAGCACACAGTGATGTCAAGTCTTTGCATTGTGCATGTGCTGAAGATCCAGTTTCAGCGATCACCAGTGAACCACTCCAGTCACATTGAAACATAAATGGCGGCGATAAAAAGAGGGCAAGCTTAACCATTCCTTTACAAGCTAAACTTAATTAACATCCTTGTTATTTAAAGGAAAGTCTGAAAATTACGATTGAGGTAAAAATTGAATCGGGAATTAAATCGAAGGTAAAGTTTGATTCAAAGCCCCCTCACTATTCACAGGCCTAAAATTTATTTCCGATGAATATCCCTGTCCCTTGATGTATCGCCCCATGTGACGAAGGTATATATTAAAATCTGAATTAAAATGTATTATTTAGTTCCAGATTACCATCAAAATTAAACTGACTGTTTCTTATGTGATATCATAAGTCTCCAAAAAAGTCCATTGAAATCCATACATAACGATTTGCGTTATATTGCCAACGAACCACGGGGATAACATAAAATCTCCCTGGCGGAGGTACGTCAGACTTAACTGATAATTTTATTTTGTATGCTGTCAGCGGCCGGTGGTAGGGATCGGGGAGGCGTCGTGGTGTGTCCTGGACTGTGTTTCTTCCGGCGTGACAGGAGAGCTCAGGACCGGAAGGAGAGGCGTGGTTCCCGGTGAGGTACTTCCGATCGCATTTGAGGTGGAAAACCTGAGTCCCGTAAAGGTCAAGGACGTCAGAATAATAATCCGACAGGTGGTGACGCAGTTGAAAGTATAACCTGCAAATTAATGGGAACTATTTCTTACTTCTCTTTATGTTAAATTTATTTTTATAAGGGCACAGGAAGACACTACAGTTTTAATATACCGCCAGAACTTTAAGACAATCCGAATATTTACCTTTAACTATATTGTTAACAAAGTCTGCATAACATCAAGTCTATTGATAGCCATGTTGTATATAAACTCTCGGTGTCACGAAAAGTTGAACACCTCAGTAATCACTACATTCAAGATGTCAAAAATGCCGACAGATTCTCTTCATTTGGATTCGCAACAAAAGTTAATGTTGTCTTCCGTCTGTGGGAAATATCCCACGGTTAAAACACAACAACGCAAAATTGACAATCCGACAGCCTGTCCATCCGACATGAAATGGGGTTATTGCATTATTTTCGGACTGTCAAGTCACGACTTGATACATATAATGATATATCTATGGAATAAACTATACATACCTGACTCTTCTAAAATAATTCGTGGAAATCGATAAAAACAAAGAAAAACAAAAACACAGACATTTGTAAAAAAAATATTTTTGGCAGAGTAAAATCTAATTCTTTCTTACTCCCCCAGACTGTGACGGCGAGGGCAGGCAGGTGGTGGACGACTGTATTATGTTCTGATTCCCAAGGAGAGGTGGCGCCACGGGAGACAATGAAAATAGAGCGACACCTGGTGGAGATTCCACATACTGTTACTCCGGGTAGACTGTGGTGCGCCAAGCTTCAAGTCAAATATCACGTGGTGGTAAGTCACTGTTGATTATGCGAAAAGTGTTAATTAACACAGACTGAGAACAATATTAGATACGTGATGTTGCCCTACTAGTATATGAAGTGAATATTAGTATTTATATTTAAACAGATAATCGCTAGTGCAATAGATAATCCTGTCCACTCTTGTCAGGGCCATCAGTAATCGTGATCGTATTCCATCCACCGATATAGATATATATATGGGACCTACTATATATCGAAATCCTCCAGCAGATGGCGTCCTCTTCTTATTTGCAGAAGGGACGAACACATAGACATACAAAAGATGGTCCTACCGCAGCTGTTCCAAATTATGATAAAAATCATCCTTCAATAAAAATCCAGATTCCAATATCATATAAATTAAATCGAAATAATAAAACTTTCGGATATCTGAAAGGGACACGGATATACGTCAAGATATAAGACACCCAGTCACAGGTCCATCACTATCAGTTTACTATCAAATGAACACCCCCATGATAAAAATAGGCTGCTCTATGCGCTTCTTCTCCTGGAGCAGAGAGTGCGAGAGACTTTAGTTTTTCCACGAGTGTCCTTAGGGTTGGAAACCTCTGTCAAGCAACAACCTATGAAAATCATTACATGGCTAGTCACTTATTTTTTAACATTGCCCATGGTATTTCTTAAATGAAGTAGCCGTAGTCAGATGGTTGATTTACCGAAGGAGCTAAGCTTTTACTTTATGACATTTAGGGCATGTCTGGCAGTATAGCATGTTTCGGCTTAAACATTATATTTACTCCGGTCATTTTGGTGATTTCAACAACTTGTGTGGTTGTTTTTTAGGGGGATAAAACACAGCTTCTACTGATTACACTGATTTCTGCTTTATTTTTCTGTATTTTTAGCTCAGCTGACTTTCAGTCATGCTGGGCTATAGCGATGGGTCTTTGTCCGTCATCCTTCCGTCTGTCCGTCCGGCCGGCCGTTAG
This sequence comes from Sipunculus nudus, assembly GCA_026874595.1. Classification (NCBI taxonomy): domain Eukaryota; kingdom Metazoa; phylum Annelida; class Sipuncula; order Golfingiida; family Sipunculidae; genus Sipunculus; species Sipunculus nudus. The sequence goes on from CM049321.1 coordinate 15,488,361, forward strand.
CAGGGCACAAATCTTAACCGTAGGGGCTAGGGCCATGAACCCTATGCAGTCTTAGAGGTTATAAAAAGATCTCCTTGCAAACCTGAAATTAGGTCACTGCGACCTATATTCTCGAAGTTATGGGGTGTGTTTGCACCCCCCAGAAATAACTATTTGAGACAAAATTTTCTTCCCAAACCTTCCATTTTTCACATACAGCTCACCTACCAACAGGGGAAGAACCATAAATTTTTTTAGGTCAAAAGGTCAAAGGTCAAGCTCACAGGAGCCTCTTCTTTAAAAAGCCTGTGGATGCATTTTAAGCCAACCCTTTTATCCCAATTCTTTGATCTTTCACATATAGCTCACCTACTAAGTTGGAAAAGAATCCTATAGATTTTGAGGTCACAAGGTCAAAGGTCAGGGTCACAGGATCCACTTCTTTGAAAAGGTTGTGGACACATTTCAAGCTAAACTTTTCATTCCAAACCTTCCAGCACTGATATTGCTTCTCTGCCAGCAGGGGAAAAGACCTGTTGATTTTGAGGTCAAAGGTCAAGTTCACAGCACCCACTTCTTGAGTGGAGTCATTTTCAGGCAAACTTTTCAATCTGTACCTTCCATCTGTCATATATGGCTTACCTACCAATAAGGGAAGAAGCCTATTGATGTTGAGGTCAAAAAGTCAAAGGTCAAGGTCACCATATTTAATTGTTCTAAATGCTTGTGAGCATATTTCAAGTGTAACTGTTCAACCCAAACCTTCAGTCTTTCACATATGCCACATCTATGCATCACTCAGTTTGACTCAAACTTCATATTTATGGGTCTTTTTGCTTGAATAAATAACTTATTGATTTTGAGGTCAGCTGGTCAGCAGGTTAAAGGTTGCAGGTCAAAGTTATTCACCCATTGGTTGCCAAGTAATTACCCCAGATTTAGTGGTTAAGTGGTTAGAAGTTACCCATCATTTAGAAAGAATCCAGTTGATATGTGAGCAGAAGGCCAAGGTCATAGGTCAGGGATGTTCACAATTACTTATTTTATAGACCATCTTTATTTTTCTTGTATATATAACCATCCCACTCCAGCTGGTACATTTCCCTGTGTGACTGTAATTGTGAGTGACACTGGTGACATATGACTCCCTTTTGTATCAGCCTATTAAGTGATAAGGCTCAGTGATAAGTAGCTCGTTACTTCATAACAAAAACACTGTTGTCTGAATGCTTCAGCCAGGCATTAAGACTATGAGAGTATAGTATTAAGGTTTAGCTACTGATTTATAAGATGATGGGAACATTTTTCAGTTTATTTTATGGAATCTTAGCAATAAACTTAGTTTCCTAGATATCTGAATATTTTAATATATATCACCACATATAAAAGCATGTGTTTGTTCTCATAATATGTGGATGTGTACCTTGATTTAGGATGGCTTTTTGTTTTATTTCAAGACTCTTAGTCATGCTTTCTGCATTTCTTTTCTTTCTGGTTTGGCAGTTTACCTACCCTGCTGACCCCATTGAAAAGCAGAGTGATAATAAAAAATATTGGACTTACACTTTTTACAATTGCATATCTATAAATTCTGATATGAGCGCCTGGACATGCCTTTTGAATTATTTTGGGCATTCATTACTGGATAATTTGCCCCAAGTTTGGTCTCTTATTAGAGAATGTGGGATATCAAATGTCATACTTGTCAGAAATCCATTATGTCTGCCAGTTAGCCACCTTAGAAATTCTGTCTTCAGTGCAGTTTCAGTAATTTTTCTTTAATGTTTGGTCCAATTTAGAGAATGTTTGTTGTCTGATTTGAAGTGATTTCAGACTTGTCAGAAGTCCAATATGGCCACCAGGCAACCATCTTTTAATTCCTTTTGATCATATTATCTCAAGAACAGTTAAAGTGAATGGAGTTGGATGTATATTTATGTAATCTTGTAAAGGATTGGGTCAAATATTTCTGAATAAATATTACCATCATTTATAAAAGTGCAGTTGGCTTGTATTGAATAAAAATTCATACAGAAGCACCTGTTTCTCAATAATTCTTGCATGTATTTCCTTGATTTTGCTATATATTTTGATCTTATATTTGCCCTTTGTGGTGTTCCTTTTGAGACTGACAGGTTTCAAGCAAGCTGTTGAAATAGTTCCTGATAGCTTAACAATCATGCATTTTCCTCAGACCATCAATTCACTGTGTTTTAACCAGACATAGGTGATATATATTTCTGTTGTCATAGAAAATTATCAACAAATTGGCAAATTGGTTCTTCAAAATTTGACTGGAAGTTGTGAAACTCAGTCCATGATGTCACAGGTCATGCTTGTCAGCTGAGCGTCATGACCCATGGGTCACTTGTTTTTATTTTCAGCTCCAAGTGATTTTGGGAAAATTTCTAAAAACTTTGTCCGTTCCGGTACCTCTGACAGTCGGGACTGTGCCTTTTACTGGACCAACTGCTCAGCGTTACGTAAGCCAGTTCAGACTGGCAAGCACGACCCCTGGCCGCAGAGGTTGGCAATCAGCTGATATCACTCCTACAGGATCACTACCGCCCCCTTACGAGAGAACGAGAAGTACGCTACCATTGCAGAGGCGTTCGCTTGTAACAGGTCCAAGTGCTAAAGAACTCATAACCGCACTACAAAAAGTACGCAAAAACGCTAGGGCGGAATCTCTTGGGGCTGGGGAACTGTTGGCTGAAAACTCTAGCAGACGTAACTCTCTTTCGGGGCCGGCAGATGGCAGCACCCAGTGCAGCAGACGTTCCACTATGACGTCACTAGCGGAATCGACGGCAAAGAGGAAGCAGATTCGGCAAAGGACACGCGACGACAGTCGCAGCAGGACGGCGTCAGATTGCTCAGGTCGAAAAACAGTAAAATGACCAATCAAGAACAGGAAATAGTGTTGATCACGTGATATTTAGATGTTGACGACACCGGACGAAGAACGGTCGAATAAATTAAAAGAGGAATGATAAATAATTCATAAAACAGCAATAGCTTTGAAATATTTACTTTTTTTCCTAACTGTACATGAGATTCACAACGACAAAAATTATAACATGCCTTGTCATATACCTTATTTTCTACATCTCTAAATTTTATTCAGGCGGTAAAAGCCTGAAACTTCATACAAGCAAGATAGGTTGCATCAATAAAGATTTATTTGTACATGTGTTAAGCTATTTACTGTTCCTTTTTTTCTGTTTTAATTGTCACCAGTGGTTCCTCAAGTAATAAACATAATTACCTGCCATTTTTCATACCCTGTCATTTCATTATTTCTGCTGTGATAATAACGGAAGATGAAAAAAAAATAAAATAACAGAGAATAAATGAGATGCCAATTTTAATTACTTTGGACATAATATTAATCACTTCTTCATTACTGTGAACCTAGTGTTTACTATTTTCTCTTTATGTTTTTAACCCGATACACCCTAATATTAATCATTTCTTTCTCTGTGTTAGTGGCAGTTAATCAGGACTGACTTGTTTCTGTCAAACCTTTATGAAATTAAAGAGTCATAAAATATAGCAACTTTTAAACAATAGTAAAAATGGCCAATTCTTGTAAAATAAGACCCCTCCTTATTAAAATACAGGACAATATACCAGGGAATGTTAATCATGCTTCATTGCGAAGCTTTAGTATTCTACGAAAGTTGATTGGCCGATTATTACGCATGAACACTGGATAGTCTATCATTAAACACAAGCCGTTGTTCCCTAACGTTTAAATAACAAATATATAATATTTTCCATCGATGTAAAACCGTATAGATTATAAGAGAAAAAGGAAAATTTAGCCCAAGTTTTGGACTAATGTTCCATTAAATATATCGACAGTTTCGAGCTAGTGTACCGTAGGTTAGCATGATTCACAGAAAAAACCCAACCGGAGTAGAAGCATAAATAATTTTATTTAAGACAGGTGGAGCCATCCCATATCGATGTAGGCCTACAATATACAAATTTCTTTGCAGTTCCTAATGATCCGGTACTATAACCATCCGATCCTGATGTCAACACAAATTCAACTTTAAATGTACTTAAATATGTGTGATAATTTGGGCAGTCTATAAAGTCATTGGCTTATTTTGGCTGAATACAAGTGTTCCAGCAAATCAATACCGTTACCGGGGCTTACTGTCTCTAATGCACTAGTGAATGTAACAGGGAAGACGAAACACAGATATGGAAAAATCGGTTAGAAACTAGAAAATCGTTATTTTTGAAGTCGTGGGATTCGGCTAACAGGTAGCGTGGGCGCTATATATATATTTTACACCATTGGTGGCCTCAGTTGCAAATTTCTTACATCTGTTTTGAGGTGTGAGCACACGCTAAAAGAACGCAATATTTGCAAATGCAATAATATTAAAAAGGAAACACTTAATTTTAATGCAGATTTAACATACCTGCTATATGAATAAGCCCTTTAAAATATTTATTGTCAACACGGATCCTGCTAAATATTCATTTCCCAAGTACAATCCTTGAAGGAAAAAGAACCTGTTAACAAATGCGGACGGGTACCCACGTATTTGCCCTTCCATAGGCAAGCTTTAATAAAAATATTAACATATTTTTTTAATTGAGTGAAGCAGCCTTTATTAACGTGACCACACACGGGTTATAGTGGTTAAAGGTATTGCGACTTCTTGAAATCTGCGCATACGTCTCCTGGTACACGAACCATGCCGATTACGGAACCAGAATTAGAACCCATTAACTCCATACGTTCAAATAGGAAAGGTACGTTGAAGATATGTCTTCTCCTTTGTTATACCAGGAATAGCCTACAGCTCCGAACATGTAATTCGTGCGCACGAAGGAATCATCGTTTCGTAAACTCCATAACCCTGCCGGATATGGCGTTATCTTGATATTTTCTTTGTTTCATGGTTGCATCTGCTTAACTTGATATTCCACTGTGATTGAGACTATACTTTTTGATGACTTCATATAGTTTTAAAATTAGTGTTTGTAAGCCCCAGAAAACCCGGAGGAACGGGCAAAGACAGTTGGCCAGTTTCGATATCAGCGTCAGTCAGATGCCCTAACTTACAGAACGCACACCAATGTGGCCCTTCCACTTTCACACAATTGATTCTCCGCCAGCATTACATCGTTGTCTGTCGCACAACATCACAACGCTGCCCAGCTCGCCATTGCTGACCGTCACCTTGGCCCATCACCACAGAAACAAATAATTTGTTCCGTATCGACCACGAGACGTCGCTACCTTACGGTTCTTCGCAGATCGCTACCTTACGGGTCTGGGGACAAACTACGCCGAAATATACCCTTCCTCTGCAACGGCACCCGATGGGTTCCCATTCTCTAGTGGATATATATAATCACATATTGTAGAAACTTTCAGCTGTAAAGACGCAAACTTTGAGCCTGTTTTTCTAGAGATTGAACCATTGTTTTACTTAAAAAATTTAAGTCGAAAAAGGACGGGGGGAGGGGGGAGGTAGGGGGCTTGCTTTATACGCCCCTGATCACACCTAATTGTAACTATATTGTTTTTATTTATTTCTCATTACTTAACATCACGATGCCATCGACTCATGAATCTAACCTGAAGAAGTCATTACCAACACCTTCATATATATATATATATATATATATATATATATATATATATATATATATATATATATATATATAGAGAGAGAGAGAGAGAGAGAGAGAGAGAGCGAGAAAGAGAGCTTTATTTTATGAACACATAATAGGAACGTGTCACACACATTTATTCAGACCGATCTTGTTCATTCTCAAATCAACAAAACAATTCAATTATTTACATTTATGCATATAATACCTGAATATGGTGAACACGATCATGTAAACAGAAAGCCTATTTCAAATCAGACTATCCCACACGTACACTAATCATAGCCAATGTAATTATCGTTGTAGCATACAGTAGCAGCAAAACTATCAACATTCACTCCCGTAAAAGAAACAATACAAATGAACTCTTAGACAGTATGCGACTTCACAATATTTATTGTCTGGAAATTTTGATGAAAATGTACACACATCAAATAGGTACAACAGTTTTTTTAATTGGAGATAACCGTAGGTAATTAATATGTGGCACATCCAAATACAAAGACACTTATATCTACCTTATTCAGCAGTACAGACATTGACGCAAACATCCCTTTTCACAAAATAGGGACCATTATATGTACAAGAAAATTAGGGTCCAGAGAATTCACCCTATATTGGGGGCTCTACTTCAGTTGGCCCGTGGTATGAAATTGTAAATTTAGACCTGTTTACTAAGCACAAGGATAATGAAATTATGAATGTAAAGGCTTATTAAACACGTTTTAAAACGTTAAAGCATAATATGGAAACTAAAGGAGTACAGCCATGCATGGTTTTGCCGCTGTATATATAATAAAGTCACATGAGATTTTCCTATGGCTGACTATGGGTGGACACGGAAGTACTGACAGTTCCTAACCAAATCAAACAGTCTTATTTTTTTGTTTATATATAAATAACTTGCAAGAAACCTTTCTATTAGGAAAAGGGCTCTGCGTATGCAAAATCAACGTAACTAAATGTATTATAGTGTTTTATCAGAAAATACAATATGGAATTTAGTCATGTTTGGTTGGTTTTGATAATGGTCAGTCCCTGTATTGCCATCATCGCAAAAGTGATAACAACTGAAATCCGCTCTAAGTAAATTTCTCTGACAAATCTAACCCTGCATCTGGTGCTTTGATCATTTTTTAACAGACAGGCCATTTTGAAATGTCCTTTTACGGTAGCATCCCAGAAAAACAACTGAAATTATAATTAATCAAAAAAGGTGGTTCACATGCATAATAGACTCCATAAAAAATATATCATTTAAACCTGGTACAGAACTCTTTCTGATGGTATATGTGTTTATGAAATTCACATAGATTTTTTTTAAATATGAACTTCTGACAAAAAGTGCAGGATTTTAAGCAACCAATCTAATTTTAATGTGGGCAAATATTAAATAACAATATTTCAAAACCATTATCCTTCTATCAGGTACGTATATATATATATATATATATATATATATATATATATATATATATATAAATACCACACAAAAATTAGTGTGGTATGCATATGACGCAATGTGTATATATTGTCATACATCTCAGACCTTTTTAATTAATTGACCAAAAGGGAAGATAAGGTCAAATCTGATGTGAGCAGTTCGGTTTGGGTAAAATTATTACATGGAAATACCTTTATAGAACTCCAGCCGGTTTCTCCGAAATCACTTTATGCGGGATGCCAAGTTATTACAAGCATCTAGTGAGAGGGATTCAAAAGTTTCTTAACAAAAATTTTAGGAGCCATATATATATATATATATATATATATATATATATATATGCATAAAATGACGCAGTGGCGTACCTAGCGTTTGTGCCGCCTGGGGCGGTCAGAAAATTTGCCGCCTATCTTAACAACAATATTAAACCGGAAACATATGCAAAAAATATATGGTCTATTATTTCATTATAGATGTATTTTAGACAAAAAATTATACCATGTAATTCACTCAAAGAACATCTTTTGCCCCCAACTGAAGTTGCCAATGAAAACCGAATCAAAGATCTCTCTGACTTACCTAAACAAATTAAGGATGTTTATTACGCAGTTCACGAGGAACGATAATCCATTACTGTAGAAAATACCATTATATACAAGCTTCACATAAAATGTTCACACGATTTGTGATTCACATAAAACTAGCCACGATAAGACCTTTTTTGATGAGTAATATATTATTGAAATATACTGTACACAAACATCTTGTAATTTATAATTCCACCTCTTTGTATATCGGTTATATATAAACCTAACAGAGCTCCTTGATGGTTGTGCAGCGGAAGATTATATCATGAGCTATATAGGCATAACATTTATTAAAAAAAAGTCCAATATTTGGATATATTATGAAAAAAAAAATATTTGTTTAATTGTGACATCCTCAAAGTAAAAAAAAAAATCATACTTTAATTCAATTCAGGACCACATCATATCAAACATATTTTTCTCTGCGTTTCGCATAATTTCATTTTAGAATAAGTGATTTGCTTCTGTACATGGGACAGTTTTATATTTAACCTAATGATTATCGATTAATCGTTAAAGTATCGTATTAAATTCGTTGTACCAACTTAGATGGCATACCAGTGTTGTTCACTGAAAATTTTTCACAAACACCGGTAGGTAACAATGGGCGGTAGGTATATAGTGGATCAGCTGAACAATTATATAATTATATAACAGTGCAGGAAAATATATTTTTATATCAGTTTTGAACTCTAGAAGTTGTACTCATACTTAACACGTAGGCTTATATTGAACGTTTGGTCCAGCGGCCAGGGGGCCTCCTCTTCCGCCACCCTGGGCATGTATAATTGAAATATTTTACTTACAATCACCTTAAGGATAAAGCTTATACACAGGTCTTGGTAAAAGATTGAGGTGATTCACTGAACAAATTGACAGGTCATTTTCAGGCATATTTAATCACCGGTGTTACATACACAGATGTAGTAGCAGTTTAGGTAATCCTTCCGATTTTCAGGGGTGTGCAATATGTATTTTATTGTGACAATTGTATGAACATTGCAAAATACACAAGAGGTATTTTGGTGTCTTCAAAATATGATTTAGGTCTTTTAAACTTAGGTCTTTAAATATGATGGTATCTTCATAAAAAAGGACATTCTTAAAACATATATAACAACGTATAACTTAAAATTATGAAGGAAACTAAATTCATGTTGACTATATTTTAAGATATTCTTACAAAGTGAAACCCCGCCCTCTAAACCCCATCTAGGTACACTGGTCTTCAAGTATTGTTTCTCTATAGTTAATAGCCATCAAGAAATATCTGCCAATGTACGGCCTTGATAAACATGCTTTTATAGGACAGGATAGGATATATCCTGATAACGTTTGTTATTGTAAGACTTCTGATATTTTATTGTTTCCTTCTAAACCTGCGTGAAAGGACAATCATACGATTTTTCAATTTTCCATTAATATTATGCATGCACTATCTTAAATGGGGCCTATAATAAACTATCAGATTATAGAGTCTGAGACGCGTTAATTAAATGAAAATAAAACTACGTCATGGTTCGGGAAACACAACCAAAAACGACAAATTCAAACTAAAAAAAACAGCAAAATTTGTACAAATGAATTTGGAGCTTTCTGGTTAACTCGTCATGCTTAATCTCAATACTATTAAAATCCACCAAAATGCCGCCCCTCAAAAGGTGCCGCCCCCCTCTAGGTCCGCCACTGAAATGACGTCAGACATACACAGGCAAATGGAACCACATTTACACATCGTTACACATCTCCTGACCTTCATGAATCAATTTACTTTAAGTGAAATGAATGTAAGAGAAGTAAAGTTCTGATTGGTTAATGTTTTGTATTATTACACAGAGAAACATTAAAGAACTCCACATGGTTTCTCCGGAGCCTCTTGATGCGGGAGGCCAGGTTACTATAAGCAGCTGGTGAGAGGGATTCAAATAAATTCAGCTGTGGGAAATAATAATTGGGGAGCCGCTGATTTCCCAAGTTTTCTTGGATGTAAGTTAGCAAGTCCATTAGCCCATTTCTGCTTATAGTAACGTTGAAAAACAGTTTATAATGGTAAGACTGGAAGGATTTGAACCCAGCCTCTTTCTCACGCATTGCCTTCAAGGTTTGCACGCATTTTCTTTTGCATCCCTGGTCACTATCTATCGTTGGGAGGCGCAACTTTTCCTTTAGTGACGTGGAGACACGCCAAGAGTGACTGTCCCCTTTAAATGGTTTTGCGACATACATCTGACCATCAATTTCAAGTGTAGGCACGATGTCAATGCTAAATTTGAGCCCCCCCCCCCCTCCCCCACCCCCATCGGTGACGTCAATCTGGATGGCGTGCCCGTGCAGACGTGTTTTTTAACTTTATCTGCCAGATGGAGCTCATTTACGGATTTGTCCATAACCGAGAAGAACTGACTGGAGAATATCGTAGAGGACACGTGACCTTGTTCGGTGATGACCTTATCATTTACGTCATTGTACGGGCCAGCTTTTAAATTTAGAAAAAAATGGCTTGGCACAAGGCAAACCTTCAAATGTATCTTCTGCTAACTCCTTGATCCGCCATCTTCAAATACTTTAATTTTATCGCTCACATAATTTCTTCCTTAACCCTGTTGACAGCTGTCTTATCTGGATAGCGGGCAGATTTCTCGTGGAAGTCTCCCATTATATTGACGAACGTTTAGTACAAGTCTTCTTTAGGCTCTCTCACTAAGTGTTCTATAATTCTTAAGAAAAAACAAAGAAAAAAACCCAAAACCCCAAAAACAAGAGAACCAAGGGTCACGGTACTCACCTGAAGTTGACCTTGAAGGTAAAATTCTAAAATTATATCACATGGAGATTAAGTATGAGAGAAACAGTTAATATAAGCCGTGGTAGGTTAATATGTTTGATTTGTATTAATGAGTAAGAAATTGTTGCAAATAACATATTATGATCTGACCAGGTGTTTACTAGTTTTGAAACTGAAGCATGTGAGCATTTTGTGAATATAAGATCTATACTATTATCATGAGCATTGGTTGGCTGTTTGATAAGCTGTTGACAGTTCAGCAGTTTACACATTTGTTCAATTAAATCCTATTTTTTATCAAACCATTTTTTCAATTTTATTAAATGTGAACAGTTGCAATAAAGTTCCTAGTCTACAGGTGGAAGGACTTGATATAAGGTGCAATGGGGGGTGGGGGGGGGGGGGGTAGAGATGAGAGTTACAACACCTCTGTATCTTTGTATATAGTCTCTTTATTGAATAAATTTTATACAGTTACAATAAAAAAGTATTCATAATTATTAACTGTTTTAAAAGCAAGCACTTAGATGGGAAAAACACAGCAAATTCCAATGCCACTGAGGCAGGAGAATAATGTTTGCATTAGATCCTCATTTTTTATAATGTCAATTCTTTTTCATGTTTATAAATTTTGCTTAACATTTACAGTAAAACATATATATCTGAATATTTAAGTTGATTCACAATACTCAATTGCATCAAAATCTATAGCTAATTTGTTCAGGTGACATCACATTATGCTAACAGATATGTTAATTTTTTTAATAAATGTTTTAAACTTGCAAAACAAAATATATATGAAAACAATGCTTGAATCAGAATTCACAATTCTAAATTGCACCTTTATTTATTCATGATTTGGCTCATATATTATCAAATTATGCCTACCGATGCGTTTAATTATATCTTAATTATACTATTCATATGCTAATTAATTTCTTTAAAATGCCACATCATCATAAATATCATCTTCTGGATTACTCAAGAAATGCTTTGCACATCGGAGTGGCAACAGCTTTACAATTCAAGAAATACAGTTCGAACAATAACAGTTATTGAAATACACTTGGTGTGGTGTGATTTAGGGGGGGGGGGGTACGATGACATGAGAATAACTGTACACCTGTGACAGCAGGGTGCTGGACCAGTGTTGCATCACTAATAAGGTTACCCTGGCAGAGCTGTATTGCCCGGAAGTGGGCAGCCTGGAGATGAAAATGAAAATACATTAGAGCCTCTGAAAGTAACTTCAATAACTAGCCTAATTGTTTAGCTTTTATTTTCAAATTTAAGAATTTATTAGATTAATTACTTATGTATAGCTGCTGTGAAAATTAAATCAAATGTTCTTACAGAAAAAAAAGTGCCATGGTCACGGCTGGAAAAAATTTAAGGTACTGATTTTATATTCATTCTAATAACTTAAAAAATTAACAAAATCTCTAGCTTCAACACTTACTATGTTAAGTGAGTAAATATTTTTTCCTGATTTTTTACAAAGTGCATTATATTTAGCCCAATAATTTTTATAAATTGAGTAATACTGACTTATTTTCTTACATGCACATAGAAGCTATATATAGCAATATTTATGGTAAATCTGAAGAAAAATAATGAGAGGTTTCGACATTAGGCAGTCCTGAAGTGTGATACTAGGTATTTAATGGAAAATCGAGGTTTTTTCTTAATTTTTCAAGGGAACGATGTCGCATTGACCAAGTTTTGTGTTTGATAGGAGGCCCGAGGACTGCTGACAGTGCCAGTCAAACGGGCGGATGGCCGGACGGACAATGGACCACGACTATAGCTAAGATGACTGATTGTCGGCTGAGCTAAAAAAATGAATTAATTGGTGACTAAAACTTTATAAGGTTAAGAAAACCTTACAATATACAGTGAAGCTCCGTTCATCCGAACACTATTTATCCGTAAAACAGTTTATCCGTAATTGAAAGTTGAGAACCGAAATTATGCCCGTTTATCGGATTTTTTCTACATATTTCTACAAATTTTACCATCTGAAAATAATATATTGCTTCAGAAGAGCAGATCCTCGCACGTGTATTTACTCCCGGCCCCGACTAATTAATGAATGCATCAACGGTTAGTGATATGCAGATGTGACAACACCTTATCGCCTAGGTTGTGCACACGCAGCCAACCCTTCGCTGGGATTTGTATTCATTTATGCACTTGTAGGTGTGGAAACGACCACCGGTCAGGTCACCTATTTTACCTTTTGGTCATATACTGTAGTATACTATAGTTAATATGACTAAGATTAGCGCCACTTACCAGGCATACCGCTCCGTACATCTTGCATTTTGCTTTTGGATCGCTTGAGATGCACACTTAGAATTATAAAAGGTTTAAATTGTTTATTTTTTAACGTCAAATTCTTATTTGTAAACCTTCTATGAATTATTCCCTACTGCTTAGCGCCATTGACCCTGCGTACCCTCTTAAAGCCACTGTTTTACGCTATCAGATGCAACAATGCTGCAAATGCACATCGCGCCGTTTCAGAAATCTTTACGTATCAAAATTCTTAAATTAAAAAAATGTTCATTTCTGATTTGACACAGTTTTTTGAGCAATTGCCTACTGCTTAGGGTCAATGATCTGACATACCATGATATTACACTGGGTACCAAAATATACCCAGGGTATAAATATCTATACCCGAATTACTTTCTCATGTAAATTTCTAGGCCTCATACATGTTTGAAAATTAATAAGCGTTAAAAATGCAGCTGTTTACGTAACTCAAGCTACTGTGGTCATGATAGTTATGAGTGTATCTAAGGACATGTTACGGATGGCAAATATAGCGTAAAAATTCGCTGTAAGTGAAATAAAATATCTATTCTCACAGTAAAAAAGTGATGGTATAGTACTGTCTGCATCATCAGTGTTAGTCATGTTTAACAAATGCAAGATAAACCAGCAATCGGTCCTATAATGTGTTTCCTTCTTGTCTTTTTAGGTATGTGTGTTCTGAGTTTGGTGGATTTTATGGTAATCCTTCATTGGTTAGCTGGCCGAGTGCCAGTGTGCTGAAATTATCAAAAACAGGGCCCTACAGTCACAAACTCCACACAACACAGTACACATCATTCCTGAAAAAAAACAAGGTAGCACTGTTTACTGATCAGGTAAGTTGTCGTGAATTAATACTTTTCTTATTCATTTTTGGGTCAATTTATTTATTTTTTATAAATAATACTTTTCTTCTTCAACCCAGAGAAGCATACTGCTAATATTTTCATGTAATTAAATAAGCTTGATAATATTAGTCATACGCGTAAGCCAAGATTTAATGATGTTATAAAATACCAACATAATATATTTCCAATTGTTGCCCGTGTGTTCTTATTTGCCCCCGTTCCCACACCAGCGGCTGCTTTTAATTGCAGCGCGAGCTGCGTGGCGTGATCGTTTATACCTCTTACGCTCTTATATGATACCTCATAGTGGGTAAAACTACGTATTTTATTGTAATTTTCCTTTAACATAATTGCCCCTATTTATACACAGATGTCCCATCAGTAGACATGCTATTGTTGGCATTGACCAGATTGCTTGACGACTAATGATACCATTATATTGGTGTGCAACTACGATTATTATTCCAAGCACCAAAATGTATATACTGTTACGCATATACACATGCACTAGCTAGAGTGATTCATGTAAATAATATTTCGCAGCGTTTCATCCGAAAATCATTATCACGAACAGTTTATAGAGAAAAAAATGTTACTATAAAGTACGGATGTACAAATATTGTTGTTGCCTTATCTTATTCGCAAAATAACTCCAGTGTCTGTAAACATGTATGGACAATTGATCAATTAACCCAAAATGATTCATAAAACTCACATTTATTATAGGAGTTTGTTTCGTACTACCCATGCAGTTTCTAAAAGTAGACTGTATGCATCGATCGAGAGAGCCCGCACTTAGTAACGACACCTTCAACACCTCATGCCAAGAAACATTGATCGATTAATTTAAATATGAACAATACCAAATAATGTAAATATGATTATTTGTTATTATAACTACATGTTTTAAAACCGCGGTTTTTACTCATTTATGGGCCTGGTAATTCGTACAACTTAACATTAATCCTCCCATACATATATATGTTTTTTTTCCTAAACGTAGAAATTTAGCCAAAAATTTAAGAAAGTAGAACGTTTCCTCCAATGTTTGTTCTAATCACATTGTGTGCATAAACTCACAAAACAAAAGATTATTTGGACAGGAATCCACTGTCACTTAGACACACACAATTTTATATACATATATAAATTATATTACTTTTTATGTCATATCTTTATTAATATTACATTATATTTCAGTCCTTGCCTTGCAGCGGATTACCTTATTTTAGTGCATCATTTCTGCAAATGTGCACGGTGTACATGGACCCATTGGTGAAGCACCGGTTACGGTTATATACGTATATGATGTGTCCAGTGTAATTAAGTTAATTGACATCTTATGCGGAATATTCTATATGATAAATTGAAACTATTTTTATAAGTCATGACAATACAAACGTCTGTAAAAAAATAGGTTAGAATTACTTTAATATATTAATGCGTCTGTCTGTGCGTTCAATTGTTACATGTATATATATATATATATATATATATATATATATATATATATATATATATTTGTAAAAATTGTTAGCTAATTTGGCGTATGGTCGTCCTGCATTTGTCCCTGCACTTTATGACGCTTATGATAAAAAAAGCTCATCATGGCTTTCCTGCATCCTTTAACATATGGCTCGTGAGGTCGCATCGCCTTATTATGTAATTGCTAAATGAAGTAGCGGCACCATGTGGTGCCTTTATGAATATTTTCCGATGCACTTTTTCCTGCCATTTTTTTTTTCAGCCTGCATTGCAAAGTAGGCCTATATATGTGCATGCCGCCGTTAGCTTGTATATCTAAACTTAATTTCATTTCCCAACGAGAGAGTACAGGTGTCGACGCTACCTTTAGCTAATGTCCACTTTATATATTTTTCATGTTACGTATACATGTTGTTTTGCTTTGAGATTATACATGATTGTGCCTGATGTTTAATTGTGCCAAATGCTCACCAGAAGCCGTGATTCCAAGTACTAATGTATATTCTGATTTCAAAGTTTGATTTTGATGATTTCAAATGTTTTCACATATTTAACGATTTCTGATTCACAAGCAAAGTGACGTGCCGCTGACTTAACTCTTGAGAGCCGCCTGATTCTGTCTGATGACCCCTCATGTCTATATAAAGGTCCATGTAATAGCACAGATTAAGGTCATGTGTGTCCATAGGGGTACCCTTGATAGTCTGTTTACTCCGAAAATGCTAGGCCTCTGTCTGATTAATTCACCGTATAGTGTAAACTTTTATCTGTGGGAGACGTTTTATCAACACCCATTTTTCTTTGCAACATTTGTATATTACGAGCATAATTAATAATTTAAATATTTACCCAGACGAGCGCCCCCGTTCTTTGTCCGTTCGGGCCTGGTAACACCACGTCCATAATGTGTGATGTGTGGACCGAGCTTTCTCTGGGGGTCAATGTGGGGTTTTCATGCATTTCGCGGTCACTGTACCGTAATGATCCACATTGGTGACCCCTTCTCGAAAGGCGACCTCTATGCAGGCATAAGGTCTATCTTTGGTTAACGAATCCCTTCATGGATGAGGTCTCGCATGAGGAGAATGTTCAATATGTGGATTTTTAGAAGAATCATAATTACCCGAACGGTAGTTAAAGTAGTTAAAAGGCTCAGCTTTCAAACAAAATAGGTCTTTAGGAGTGCGTGATCTTTAAAAATAAATAAGCCATTAAGTGTTCCACATACTATATTGCTAGCACGAACATTTGCGCAACGAGATTGCCCGACCATGAGAGTGCTCACTTTTTGTGTGTGATAAAGGGAATGCAATTATCGAGAACACATTTATTCCAATATAGATGCAGTTCATATAAGGCATGACAATGAACCGCTGCTGCATATTCATGTAAATATACGTTATTCCACATAAAAAAATGAAATAAATGATCTATTTTTAAGCTATAGAAAAAAATATTTGTCCGTTATATTTGTCTGAACCGAGCTCCCATTCCAATAAAGCATTTTTTATGACTAACATTATAAATAACTAGAATATGAGCAGGAGCTAACAAAAGCCCTCAACCAAAAAATAAAATGTTTACAGGTGTTAACATAACATGTACAAAATATTTGTTTTCTCATGGATTTATATCTGTACATGTCTCAGTTATAAATTTAAAATGGAGGGGTATGTACTATGTTTCATAACAATCCACCAAATGCTTTAAGGGGATATCCTGCTCACAAAGCCAAAGATGAAAAATCCGATAAAAATCATTAAAAATGAAAATTAAGCTTCTAAGTGTTTTCTATAATCAGTTCTAAAACGTAGAAAAATAGGTCAAGGTCACAAATCTTCGAAGCTGACCGAGATATTGTCGATATACATCTACACCGAAGAAATAAAATTCCTACGGTGAATCTTTTTAGGGATATCATGCTCACAAGGCCAAAATTGAAAAATCCGATAAAAATCAGAAATTGTAGGTGGCGCCACCAAACTTGTGCAGCAGGTACAGACCTTCAGTCCCAAAACCACAATAGGTTTTGTGAAAATCCACCGAAAGGTTCTTGAGAAATTAGCTTCTAGGATTTTTCTATAATCAGGTCTAAAACGTAAAAAATTAGGTCAAGGTCACCCATCTACGAACTGGACCGAGATTTTGTCGATATACATCTTCGACGAAGAAATAAAATTTCTCCTGTGAATCCTTTTAGAGATATCCCGCTCACAAGGTAAAAGTTAACGGACGCCGGACGGACGGACGGACGGACAGCTTTGGTGACGACAATAGCCCATCAGCCTAAAAGCTGAGGGCTAATAAATTAAATATTTATATACATGTATGTGTGTGTGAGAGTACATACAACACACTGTAAATCAGCATCGTAGAGCTGGCCACACCCATACATATAGATAGGGTTAGGTCATTCCTGGCAAGTTAAAAACCAACCAAGAGATAGCTGTTTGTTTTCCTTTTCTAAGCCAATGTACAGGACACACGATTGTGCTTATCACATAATGCGATCCAGACTGCATAGCTAAAAAGGTGAGTCAGGTTTTTGCCGGGACATATTGATCGACATTATTGGAAACCAAATGTTGGTTGGCAAACAGTGACAAAATCAAACATGCACGATCAATAACAGGTGTGTTATAGGTACAAGGCTGATGTGTAACCAACAATAGTCCCGGGGCCAACTCCATAACAGGCCCTAATTTCGAGTTTGCTGCACCCCCATCGTCATTAGGTATGATACCATTTGTTGTTAACGTGAATCAAGGAGATCATATTTCAAAGCATTACTCTCCTGGAAAAGTGTCCAAAAGACTTGAAATTGGTATATATATATATATTCTTTTTTAGGTATATGGATTAATGTCAAGGATATTCTATATGAATTTGTTATGTCGAGAAATATTTACTGCAAAATTCAATCAGGGCTACCACTCTAATTTTGATGTGCTGAACCCATTAAAAGTAATTTCGAAACAATTTAAAATTTTTAACCTTCAAATTTTGAAATATAAAACGGCATATCATTTAAAAACCTTACTGTTTTTGGGGCTATACAGCGGCTGGATTAGTACTTATTATCAATTTGATGACCAAAAGGGAATACAAATGTTATTTCTATCATTAAGCGTAATTCAAGCAAGTTTACAATTGTCGGCTACATAATGTAATCAAATAAGGGATAACTTGTTTATAATTATATTTTTCAATCCTTGTAATTTGTAATTTTCTTTCAATAATAAAGCTACAATCCTACTGTATGATATACAATTTTCCTTATTTTTTCCAATTTTTTAAATGTGTGGTAACTTTATATTTCTGTTTTGCTATTATATGTAATTTTTTCTCTATATATTTCACCCAATCCACAATTGTAAACTACAGATTTTATTTTATTGCAAACCATTCATGAAAAAATGTGTTCCTTGGTCTCTAATTCTAAGAATCAAAAGGAAAATTGGTAACTATCAAATAACTTCCATATAACTCCTCCCACTGGCGCGTACACACAAAAAAATGGAAGTATCCATGAAAGCCAAGGCGAATACGGTATTTGGTAATTTTTGCTAGCTTTATTGACGTCCAAACCAGAAAGCACCAGTTTTCTCGAACCCGAAACCGGATTTTTCGGGTATTTGTGATTCCCACATTCCTTCGAGTGTGGACTTACTTTGTCACCAGTTATACTGAAAGAAGAGCACTGTTTAATAAATGTATATATATATATATATATATATAATATTATATATAAACCGAAATACTATATTTGGCGCACCTGCTATGCATAAAGAGAAGGTACGAGACCTGCGTAGCGTTTACCTCCGATCCCATCATGCAGCGCGCGTTGTTGTTATGTGGGTACAACAAAAACATAACAACGTCATTCCACCTGCTGTCGAACTTGACAAGCCGTTTATAGTGTAAGGTTTCAGTGACCATAATATTGTAAAACAGTCGGCTGTAATAGCCACAGTTACAGAAATAAAGTGTCATTTTACAGATTCCTGGCAAACGCTGAAGGGAGGAACGCTTGGAACAAAGCGGATAACCGTGGAAAATGCCGTATTATTGGGGCGTCACTTCACCTCCGGCAAATAATAATATTTTAAATAATATTAGTATTGAAATCTAATTTTTCTTTATGAATATACCAGCACAGCTGATAATACCTTATAATAATAATTGTGAATAGGGTAACTACTGATGAAAATACCTTAATAATATTTCTGACTGCGAAACCACTGATAAAAATATGTCAATGATATTATGATAATTAATTGTGACATCTGTTACTAAGATGTCAGGAACAGCCCTGTGCTAGGCCATTTTTAATGTACACATATATCCATGACATTTGCAGTATAAATATCACTGTCAAGGATTAAACCTGTAATTGAGGTTTGTTGGACCCTCAAGCTTAGATGGTATAGTTAAACAGTTAGATCGCATTTGCTCTGTATAAAGGAATTATAGTCACATAAATAAGACGGAGCACTTAAAACGGCATGAAATGTATTAAACAAGCATATCGTGAAGATTTTTTTTTTCAAATAATTTTAGGTTTTTTAACGACTAAATTGTTACTCACAGCAGCTTGTGAGCCTTATAAACAAAATAGACATGAACCATGAACCATTCAGCACATACATTTATAGCTTAGTGCTGCGATACAATATGTAATCGTTAATGTACATTCATCCATCCCAGTTCATTCACTAGCAATTTACATTTTTTATCGTTGGTTTTGGATATAATTCGGGCAGCTCTTTTGTTTATTTAGTACCTTAATGTTAGTAGACGAAACGAAACAACTCCAGTTGTTTATGATCGACATGGTCAATATTAGTGTGAATTTTTGTTACATAAACCTTGGTCAATGATTGCAGAGAAAAAAAAATATTGATATGGTAAAGAGGTTTTTCTGGTGCATAATGAGTTTACATGTGGTCTCCTGGAGAAAGTAGCATCTATTATCACGCCAAGTAAACTAGTCGTAGCAAAAACAAGGGCAAAGTTGAATCAAATATCGATATCTGGAGTTTCTGATGAGCATTCCTTTTCAAATTACTAAGGAGCATGACATTAAGTTTATAACAACTTATAGTGAGCAGGTTTTTGTAATACCATGATGGTGCTTGATCTACATTTCCCTGTAATTTAATCTCAGCTTCATCCGCATTTCTCCATTGGAATAAACAGTAACATAACCTGCGGACATCACAATATCACCAGTATTTAGCACAACTGGAAGATCATGAATGTATATCAAAAACAGAACTTGGCAAAGTATCGCACCCTTAGGGACACCTAAATTAACAACTGTAAGGCTAGATAGATTTTTACATTTTTTAACATGTGTGATCTTTTATGAAGATATAAAAGTAGGCCACTGTGTATTTAACAGAATCAATGGATGCAATTTTATCTTGAAATCTGTTGTGATTTATTATATCAAATCCTTTGGTTAGGTCGAAAAAACAAGCAACTTTAACTTTTCCCTTATCCATATATATTATATCTCTGAATATGTGCAAAAAGCATTAACATTTGATTTACCAGGATCATAAATAACATATGAAGTGTTAGGTATATAAATATGTGCATGCCTCTTTTATGGATGTGGTAAAGTTATTCCTGTTGTAAAATGCAAAGGGTCATTTGTATTCGGATAACCGTGTTCCAGAAATCATTGGTACTATTTCTGGTAATTTCGAAGTGATCAAAATTAACCTAGAAAAAAAGCGTGTCATTTGTTCCTATAATTATTTCTTGGTTCTTATTCTAGTATCTGAGCAATATTTTACATTAAGTGCTCTGTTAAGGAAAAATAATCTTGGGAGAATCTCACCATTCCATTTCTCATTGTCTGAGTGAAATAAACTTTTAACAGGAATGTTGCCTGTTTTATGGGTCCTGAAATATACAGCGGAATATATATATATATATATATATATATATATATATATATATATATATATAAAACTTTAAAGGAACATACCTCTGGTTTTTAAATTCATAGTTGATATCTATAGTTGATACAAAATCAAGACGTGTATTGTCAAAAGCTTTTCAACTCCCCATTAACAAATCCCCCACCGGTCACGGTTATTAATATCCTACAGGTATATTTATATGTACAGGTTTAATTAAATGCACAAGAATTTCATAACTTAATTTTCGTAATACGTATCAATCGCCAACCTAGAATTAATCAGACAAAAATGAAGTGGGTTCATTCAATTTAAGGATTTTAGCACATAATCTATGTAATATAACATGACACAGATAAAAAAAAAATAGAAATTCGATCATTTAATTATTCTAACACAATATATTACGTCAACAAAATTTGGTTTCGAATAAATGTCAGTTTTGATAGGTTCAGACTTCCACTCTCGGATTCACATGATTAAAGTTCAATGGGTATTGTGGGTTTTACATTCGATATTCTATTTAAGGTAACTCCAGCATTGCTCCAAAGATCTCTCATTTTAAGTATACTGTTAAAGGAGCTTTCCATGCGTAATGCTTCCGTGATTAAAGCCTTTAGTCACGGCATTTTCACTTTCCCCATATGAAATTTTAACATTCAGGTTCTGGTCATGATAGATGTCACCTCTTGCTGGAAATTCAACGTTAACTCGTCCAATCATGAGATATAAACCAATACCCAGAGGGTAGCGAGGAACTTCAAAGCAGAATTTAATATTAATTAAGTTGTTCATACGAGGCCCCGAGCTCATACACCATATAATTTATAAATGCACAAGGAAACCAGAGAATACCACTTTTTTATCCAAAACTTGCTCTTCCAGGCATTTGTGATTCTCCCATTCCTCCGATTAGTGCATGCCTTGCCAAACTTTGACACAAGTTATGCTGGAATAAGACTGCATGACTATTCTATATGTAGGCCGAACATTATATTTGCTGCACCTGATCTGCTAAAAAAGGAATACATATCCTTACCATACTCAAGCTGAGCCTTATCAGTGTCATATGATTTCAACTGGGACCGGATGACTGAGAAATAATCCTACGTGTCACGGAATTCCCCCGTTTCCAAAAATCAATTTAACCTTATACTAACACCCTGCTTTTTACACCGGTAGCCTGGCACTAGAAATGCGCCTGATGATTAATCACATGGATATCGAAATATAAATTATAATATGGTTAACGAATCTTAAAATTTTTATACCTTAATTTTAAGGGTCATTATATTGACATGGTTACATGTTATGGATAGATAGTTCAATCCGATTTGCTCTGTATAAAGAAATTGGTAATATCAATTAGACGGACAAAATTAAAATGGCATGAAATGAAATATTTGGTTATAAAAGTAACCTTTCTTTGTTATTCCATTGTACAAAGATGGATGGACAGAGGATATGGAAAGGGAGGGAGGCCTGTGCTAAACACCCTGGTCTAAGTAAGCAAGTCTGCATTGATCTGTTTCCAAGGATTGGTTTAAAGAGGTAGCGCATCTTGTGCCCTCTCCAAATGGTGTCGTTAGTTATGTCGTTTTAAAGACCAGAAACAAGTCGAGCCGCGTTGCCGCCGTTTAAACATGATCTCATTCAGCCTAACCAGACCCATTGTCAGCATTTTCACGGCTCATTGAACACGATCTCAAGTAAGAAGCATACCGTACAGTTACACGGCAGACTCACATATGGACCTTACACCATGCATCAAATTCACGGTGGTTGAGGCTTTAATATATACTGGCTGCACTCGTGGAAAATCCACGACTCTTTGTGATGCATATTTGTGTAGTGAGCTGATAGGAAATAAACAACGCATTTTTTAATCCTAAGGCTTTTGCAGGAACTTGTGTCATGTGTTTTACTTATATGATATAAAGATAACTTCTTCTAGAATTCTCCAGGAACACCCTCCCAAACATATCAACATGGAAAGAAAAAACTATTCTATTCCAGAAATGTCACAAAAAAAAAATTTTGGGGAAGAGACGGGAGGCATAAACAGGGTGTACGAAGTTTTAAGTGAGAAGTTCTTTTTACCGATAAACAACATAGTTCCGACAGCTTCATTGCTTGGGAAATATCGTCGATTAAACGACTGTATCAAGAAGCATTCTATCGTGAAATTATATAAAGATGCTTTGTCTTATTTCAAGCTCAGGCGAAATGGTGAAACACGATGTTTATTCAGTGTAGTCAGTTGAGGGTATAGTCTAAGGCATGTTGACGGACCCATGCATTATTTGTATACACATGCAGATGTCGTTATAGTCTCTTGTACGCGAAACGTTAAGCTGCCATTTCGAAAAAAAAGGCTCGTAAAATTATGTTCCAACAGTATAAAATTTTAGGATTAAGTACTGTAAAGTATCATGTAATAAGCAGGTCTGATGAAAAATTGATAACTCTCCCAGATTAAAAGAAAGCAGGTTGATATATTTCGATGAAAGCATTTAGCAAAGAAACCACTTCAGCCTTGATTCGTTGCATTGTCTTTCAGCAAATTAACGCAAAATGAAATATACAGATTTTGCTGAAAATTTTTAGAGGGGTAGAGCAAAACAGCATTGGTAATCCATAACATTTTTGGAGGTAATCGGAATCACAATAATATATTTTTCTTAAGTGCCATAATCACAATTCCACAAAGGAATAATTATAAGGGGCTATTCCTTTGTTTCCGAGTATGCCATTCGTATGCTGTTGTCCTGCCACTCGCCTGGTGAACCCGTGTTTCTGAACCATGACGTTTAACATGAAACGTGCACGTATGCACGAACGACTAATTAGTAGATATTGGCGGGAGTTTCTAAGTCCCCAAAAGATTAAGGACCCTTAAAAAGTGTGTGCAATCCCCCCCAAGGCTTTCTTTTAAAAAACTTTTTCAAACAACCCATAATTCGGCCGAACTATTAAAACCTGGTTATCATGGATATATACTTCTGAATGTATAAAAATCAACATACCTGTAAACCTATAAAACGGTGATCGTGTAATGGGTCTCAGCTCTTTGTGCCCACTCAACGGAAAAGTGCTCCCTATTAAAAGATTCAAGTGGACATGTGTTCCGCGCTTGAATTTAAAACTTTTAACAGAGTCAAATTTCTTAACAGGCGATATATTGGAAATTTGGTTTAGTGGGGATTACAGTTCGCTTCCTCAAAAAGCATGACAGGCAAAAGTATTTTGCTGAACATTTGAAGAGGAATAGCGTAAAGACATATCAATAGTCCATTTCATTTTGTAGGTAATACGAATCACCTCAATATATATTTTCTTATAAACCATTATGACAAAGGACCATTCCTTTGTTCCCGAGTGGAAGCCACCCATTCGTATTTATTTGTTCTGCCACTCGCAAGGTGAACAGATATATGAAACCCCCCACCCCACCCAACCCGAATGATACTTAAGTAGTGGGGCTTCTTTTTGTTAAAAAAAACTTCATAAAACACGACTTTTGCCAAACTTTTGAAACCATGGTTATCATGGAACGATATATTTTTGAATGTATAAAAATCAACATACCTGTAACCCATAAAAAAATTGTCAAACGGTGGTCACATCACTGAACTCAGTGCCCAGTGTTGACCAAAACTGAAAAACCCTCGCATTGAAAGGGAGTCATGTGGTCTTTGGATTAAAAACCTTTACTTCCTTTGAGAGAGAAAATTCCTTTACAGTCGTTACAATGGATATGGGGATCAAAGGAAATTATAGTGGAGACGCGTGACCGCGTATTGCACGGAAATGCCTTTTCGGCAGGACATGCGCGCTGGCCACGGTCTCAAAGGCCAGTGAAAATCCCCGAGTCGCCTCCTGAAAAAGCGTCACATGGAGGCCCTTGCAGCACAATAGGGACACCTAATGGGGAAATAATAAAAATAGTAATTATTCAGCTTAATAGGCCATAATTCCTCAAAATAAAACAAACTTGTCCCAGAAGAGCACACCACCGATACTTCCGCCGAAATTGGAGAGTCAAATCAGAAAGGAAGCAGGTAAACCGTGGTTTAGAAAAAAACCCAACTCCGTATTATTTAATTATATATATATATATATATATATATATATATATATATATATATATAATAGAAAAATCCATGAAACAGTGGATAAATTTACCGACAGCAGTAAACTGACCATACTTTTAGGAAAGAGCATAATCAAATATATGGTTATTGAAAATATCAGATTTCAAAATGGTTTAGCAAAGCCAGGGTATACATTTTTGTGAGCGTCAGCTGGTTCCTGAGTTGGTGCATGTTTACCCCGTGAAAATGGCTAACAAAGCGGTGGTTCACCGGCGAAAACACCGAGTCAAATTAACGCCTAAAGAATAATTTATATGATTAGCACAGAGCTGGGAGCTCGTAATATGGATCATGGGTACCCTTTGCATCATAGTTTGAATAAAAAAATGCGCGTATTGTTTAAGCAACGATAGGGTACAGTGTCAAATATCAGGTTTGAAGCGGGGCTGGGGACACGCTCGCTTGCTCCGCTTCAATGCACTGACACCGTTTTCTGTATGATTTGTCTATTAAAACTTGCTATTTATTCAAGATTGGTATATATTTGATTTATATCAAAGAATAAAGCTTTCTCACTGGTCGCCTGTCCAAATTAAGCCGTGGACTATAATGTTCCAACGGTCGTACGTAGTACTCGCCTTATCAATAGGTGGCGCGTGTACGTGTGATTTTGAAAAACAAATCTCATTTCAATATGTTAACGGAGTACGGAAGCATAGGCTCAACAGATAGAGAGAAACACTTGTGGCGTTTTATGCGTACGTAGGCAGAGGGACGGGTGAACGGATGTCTTTTCAGGTGATAGCTTGGCTGTTAATTGGTCAATTTGAATGACTACGGTAATATTTTAAATAACTTGAAACTGGAAAACAAATAAGCGGTCCGTTGACGACCAAGTGCAAGTGGGCCTTGCATTTTCATTTCGTTACCGACCAGTTTCGAACCATAACACTGTTTGCTATTTTGTTCTGGCCTCGCATGTAGGCCTATAATAAAACCCATTACATCCCCCACACCCCGTTTTCCCCCGTGAATTTTCATATACAAGGCACCATAAATAAAAAACTTAATGATAGAAAAAATGTTTTACACCCAATTCATTCATAGTAAGAATGTTTGGATGCAAAGATGGGTCATATTACACGTTATGAGGACTGACTTATCATTTGTTGGACATTGTATCACGTGTTGTATGTGTGTACAACTGGAATAATTTATTCTTATATCCTACAACATATTTACCGGAACGTATATAGGCTGGTAATTCCCATTGTCATTGGTGCATTATTTACAGGTGGCGCTGATTGATTTAAGCTGTGATCAAAAACATTAAAAGTGGGCAACGATTCATTGGTTTCCTCATCCGATATTAAATTGGATCCAGTGTAATAACCAAAATGTTTTGTTCGGATTGGGTTCGGGAATGAACATAGGTATTAATTTCTGATATATTAAAGAGAACTCCTGGTAATTACAAATAATCTTTGCTCAATGGTATTGGTATTATATTATCATCTAATATTTCCTCATTTTGAGAAAGAAACTCTTCAATATCATCATCTGACATGATTCATTTGTGGAGCTTGAGGTGGAACATGCTGAGAAATATCGGTTATTCCCTGAACATGCAGTTTTCCGTCAGAAACTATAATAATAATATTTGGTTGATCGCCAAGAGAATCGTCCGCAAGTCACTGTCCGATGATACACTTGTTCAGAGACGGTTGCAACATGTTTCCTTGTACTCAGAGGAGGAGGAGGAGATGTGAAAGGAAGACGGTATATAAGTAAGAGTAAATTGCAATGTACAGTTTTATGGCGTTGAACATCGTTCAACACAGAAACCACATACACGTAATCCCTGTTTTGGGTTGTTACCTCACCACATTACACTTTTTACCCCATTTATCAGCTAGTTTATTCTTTCAAATGAGACCAAGGTTACGGACAAGTACTGTTTTATCCTCTGCAAAACAGTTCAGCGACAGTGGCGATCATGGAGGTTCTTCCATGGTTGAAGGAACAAAAACAAATGTTCACTTGAGGCTGAATAAGACATGAAAAATTCGTATGAAGCTTCTTGAGATGGAGATGTGAACCTAAAAGTAAACTCCAGGTGTTATAAAAAAATTAAACAAGGGGCTTATGGGTCACTGTGCTCAGTTGAAATCGATTATGGTTTTTTTTTAATTAAAAAAAAAACCTTATATATTGAAATGCAACAACAGTTAATTTGTTTGTATATCATCATTTGAGAAATGTACACAACACACATATTCAGAGTTGCCTGAGTACTTTTATGGGCTACATGAAATATGTAGGAGCCTCTCATGATTCCATATTGGTGGAAATATTGGTATCTCGGTGACTGTAATATGCATGTACACTATAAAAGAGGGACAAAGTGGAGAAGAGTCGATCAAATTATAATAATAATCATTTAATCGATTCACTGAGGGTGGTAAAAATAGCTGCAGACCAAAGAAACATGCGGTATAGCGATACCTTGGGGGATCCCTTCTGCCACCGAGAGCCTAGCGGCACCCACATCTCCTCCACAACCCCCCCCCCCTAAAAAAAGTTAACACAAATGAGACTAAAACATAAACTCGACTAGCTTAAATAAAGAAAAACACTATTTCAATCAAGAATGTATATAATGGATATATTATGGAAACTGTATATACACATACTATGAGTAGGAAATATGAAGTGATAGACAAAAATAAAAATATAATAATAAATAAATAAACAAAAAAAATGCACAAAGCCTAGAAAATAATTAACAACACAATAACATAAACATTATACTAACAAACCACACAGAATCACCACGGAAAACACCAAGTAAAGAACAACATGGGTTAACGTCGCACCTTTAGTCAAAACATGTATATAAAGGTTGTTAGCCAAAACCACCAAGTTAGGTTTCGTTTCTGGAGGTGCCAAAACCGAGCTGCACAGCACCGTTTTTCTAAACATTTTTCGGTTTTTCCACCCGTTTATTTTTTGTATTTTTCTTAATATCAACGTTCCCCGCAGGTTAATCGAGGACGTAAGTATAAGAGATATGGTTATAGTTTGTTCAGCTGATACAGTGGATGAAAACTGATGCCGCCACTAGCCTCAAGACTGCAACCCCCCCCCCCCCCCCCCCCCCATTCACACAGCGACACACCGACTACCAGCGACCCTCCAATGCAGACACAGCAAGTCCAGAGCTGCGGCACCCAAGCACCAGCAGCGACGTTGAGAGAGAGAGAGAGCATCCCTGAGGAGCGCAAACCCCCGCCCCGGCAAGTCAAGTACGGATGACCCAAGCACCAACCAGTCATGCTAGCCGTCCAATGAACCAAGACCCCTACCCAGACAGACCAGAACAGCAAGATCCCAAATATTCCTTTTTAGGGCCACTCATAACGGTTCTTTGAGAGTCAAAAACATACAGTCCTTTTTAGGACTAAACAATCACAGTTCTCTTTCGGTTGGAAGCCGGCCGACAGACAACCTCAGGTCCGCTGTCAGCAAGACTACCGAAGACAGGACTCCAGATAAGCCCCAAGACAAGAGAGCCCCGGCTGTTCAAAGCAAACAGGCAAGCATGGTCAACCAAGGCCAAGCAAGGTCAAGTCCAGAAGAAGACACAGTTAAGTTCAAGACCCTGGCAATGGACAGACAGACAACTTAAGGTCGACTGGGTATCGCAGCTGCTGTTGGGTATCTGTTTGTTGTGGTTGGTGGATAGGTGGCGGCGATTCCCTCAGAGTGCTGTTCATGTTGGGTACTTGGTGGGCAAGGCCTTGCTGCTGGGGCCTGTGTCGGGTGTTTCTGTGTCGGCGTCTGTGGCCACTGGTGGCTGTGGGTGCTGTGACTTTCCTCGGTCGCCGGTTCGGGTACACGGTAGCGGTCTTGTGGTTCCCTTGCTTGGCCTGTGTGGCATCTCGTCTATAGGCTCAATCCAGATTTTAGCTTTAGGGGGGCGGTTTCAAATCTCGCTAACTAGAGCTGCTAGATGAGCGTAAAACATCTTCAGTCAGTCAGTAAAAAAATAATCAAAATTGTTTAAAATTTTTAACGTACAGACAGACAGACGGACGGATGACGGACGCTGATCAATCAGTATAGCTTATATGAGCTTAGACCTCCTGCAATTTAGTTTCCTCTTTTCCAGGTACCTAATCTAACATCCATCCATATCATAATGGCATTTTCTTTCTCTAATAAGAAGCGTCTTGAGAATAAATCAAAATAGGCATATAGGTTTTTTTACGGAAGTGTATTACTGACAACTGGTACAAGAAAAAAAAACACATTTATCTCGTACGTACGAATACAATCTAGTAAGTAGAACATATTATAGTATACGTAAGACATACTGTCTCGTACGTACGTCATACTATCTACGTACCACTTTCAAATTAGTCTGCATAACCGGCTACCAGATCTACTTACACGTTATATATATATATATATGTTTAATATTGCGTGTTATCGCCCTAACTGTACAACATCCTCTCCTGTGTTTATATAATTTAAATATATATATATATTATATAATATATATATATATATATATATATATATATATATATATATATATATATATAGCATCTATGGAATACATGTACATATAAGAGTTCAAAACATCACAGTGAAAGTGCTATTTCATGCAGGGTCGCATTACTAATGTGTCACAAACAGTTAGTTTAACTGTTTGTGTTATTGCCTTCGCGGAACTTTGGCATCGACTGACTTTTTATTAGGATAATAATCTGGGCTAATTGTGCATCACTGCTAGGTAGGGACAGGCTTGATGTAATATTTATGAAGTGTGATTTAATCCTCGGAGTCTTAATTGAGCAGGTAATTATGAGGAACCGGGATATTCTCAGATTTATGTTTATGTTTCATGTGGCAGACAAAGAGTTTCCCCAAGATCATGATCTTCTTTACACTTTATAATGTTTATGGAGCACCAATTAATATATATTTACGAACTGAATTTTACTCTCAATACCATATTTGATTCTGCTAATTTACATATTGTAGACAAACCAGCAACCTAGAAGGGAATATTGTTCAGCATTTTGATGTATTTAAGTATGCTGTTTTATAACCTTAGCAGGAAGGCGTGCATGCAAAATATTTGATGGTATATGCCCTTTTAGAGGGATCTTGGGCCATGTGGAAAAAAGTTAAATTAAGTCCACCTGTCTGAAAGGAGGTTTATTCCAGAAGATCTGCCATCCTGAGGCCACTAATGAGTCAAAACTGGTAAAGGTGGCAGCACCTATAGGGAATGTCCATGAAACAAGCAGATCTATTTTTCAAACATATTTTACAGAGCTTGCCCAAGCACAAGTACAAAAAGCACCAATGTCTTTTTTTCCGACAATGCACATTTAATTCTAGAGATTCAAAAAATGCATCCTCAGGACATGATAAGTTTTCTAAACTGCATGATGCAGACGACCAGTAGACATACTTAAACGTACACTCTGATAAAGAACATTTTAAATATGTTGTATATAATTTTTTTTCTCATATAATAAATATTCAACACTTCATGAATATATTTGAACAGCACTAAGATAAATATCAAAATACTCAAAATTAGCCTCAGAGTTTCTTGACAAATTTACTTCACACACAAATACACACATTTTTATATATAAAGACTATTAGTAATTTATATATGAACACCTTTATATATTTTTATATAAGTTGTAATAATAACATGATCTGTGCTGATAACATGTATGTATTTGTCTACCCAAGAATGTATCAGCTTCATTAAATAAAATATAGAGATGTTATAATGTTTCAAACTGAAAATCTTATTTTTTCATAACACAGATAATTTTTTTAGCTGTTTCTTCAAAGAAGTAGAGAGGTTTAGTCAGATGACAGACCGGATCTGGCACTTTATAAATACGTTCCATGGAGGGTCCCCCTCTCTCAAAAATCTCACCGTTCACACAAGACATGATGACTTGCAGAGGTTGCCTGTGATTAAATCAAATGATATAATTACCGAAATTCATATACAGCACCAGTATTATTTGATTATTTGTCTGACTTACCTGTTGGCACATGCCCATATATAGGCCAGGCAATATGGGCTGTTTATATGGCATGACAACACCTATATATGTCAGCTAACCTGGTATCTTACATAATACGTTCTAGTAACAAGAAACAATACAATAATCCTCGGTTATGTTGGTTTGTTGGGTATACATGATATTTTATTTTTATTTGGTTCAGTGCCAATGTATCTTATGCAAAAAAAAACCGTGTACTTTGTAATCCCTGGTTTTTAGCAATTGCCAATGAGAACACAGCCTATTACTGGATTCTGAATATTTGATGAAGCTCAGTCTAATAAGAGACTGTTTAATTCATTTTGCTATATTTATATGTTTGTTAGTTTGAAAAAAAGATTCTCATAAGATTCATGAACCAGTAAAACTGCGGTTTTGGTAGGAAAACGTTTGTGCTGAAACTTTTTTGCAAATTGCATAGGTTGCAGACTCTTGGTGATTAAGATGTTCGTTACACCGCTGCTTTTATAAACCGTATTACAATTAGACTGTTACTGCAGACCCCAGCCCTGCTGTTATCAGGGAACGGAGAGTGATCTTCATGTAAATGTATGTGAATTCTTGAATCGGGATTCTGGATCTGGGTTTTTTAAACTCAAAACGAATACTGTAGTTGACTTCATATTTACCAGGTTAAAATGATGTGATTTTGAAAATTTAAGTGTTTTGCGAAGGTTCCGACTTCAGAATCTTAATATATTAAAACCATACACAAAGGAAACATTTTATATGAATAAATTATAATAAATAATGTTTTCAAAATATTAATGATTGGACGAGTTGATATAATTTACGTCAGACTTTGAAAATTAAAAGATATTATTATTTATATAATATTAACAGTCATTTCCTTTCGATTTGCCTTCACTATGGGACTTTATATTAAGAAGGGAACGGACGGAAAAAAAGATCCTGGTGCTACTGATTTTCACTTTACCTCGGCTAGGATAAACTCATATCCCTAATATTTATCATTCATTTGAACAAAACATTTTATCATGATTTAGGTTACATTAAAAGCTTATTGTTCCTAGGAAATTGCCCTTACTGACCACACAAAAATCTAATGACTAAACATTTGGCTACCGATAGTGCAAAAAAACATTGTACCATTAAAAATCAACATATAAGATGCACCTGCGAGGTAACTTTAGACTGGATATCTGACAGGGTTTTAGGTTCAACCTGAGGCAATTCTTCATAAATTCATTAAAACAACTATACTTAGTAATGTTATGGCACTTTAGCCTTTATGAACCCGTGTCATGTAAAGTAAAAGTGGATATGGGAAACATTTAATGAATGAATTGTGTTGCCATGAACACATTAAGTTGACTAAAGACAGCCTGTCAGCTAGGAATCATGACCCATTTGTTAACAAGGAGGCATACTTACTTATCAGACAACTGGTCTAACATCTTGGTAAGAGCACATATATACAACGACCCTTTGTCTGGTAGAGGGTAAGCTGCATTGCCATATATTTCAGCGTAACCCAGTAAAAAGTCTGCCGGGTCGGGAATCCCACACATCAGCTGACGATAAATACCATCAGAACAAGCCTCATCGTAACCGATTTTCAAAACTGAAACCATATTCACATCTTAAACGTTGATCTGAAACTAAAGTCTGCTTTAAATGTAAGTAGATATATTTAATATGAAAAAGCAGTCATACAAAAATACAAAAATTGAACCAATATCCCCTTAGTGTGTACAGTAGAAATAAAAAAAAAAAACAAAAAAAAAAACAGAAGGATTTCAAATCCCAGTGTAACATGTTATATTTTGATTTCTACCACTACATTTACCCTTGTAATTAGGACTGGAAAGGATACCAGTATGATCTGAAATTATAACAGTTCTGCAATTACAAGACAAACGCAGTTTTAAGAAACAAGGGACCTATTCGTCAGGGCGCTCAGCTAAATTTGATCCTGAGAATATTTGTATAAAGTCTAGTGGCTATCATGACTGTGTACATTCATGGAATACATGACATGACAGACGGAGGAGCATCTCATGATTCTATACATGTATTTTTTAAAGTTTCAGTTTTTTGAGCAAGTGACTATAATATGCATGTAAATATATCCATTGGGAACTTACGAAACCCTGAAAATTATAGAATAATGGACATGAGCTGAAGCATTATGAGACACATTTGATTCATTGACCAAAATAAAATGCTGTAAACAATTATAATTTTCCATTTTCAAATGAGCATAAACCAAATTTGATACGCATGTTAAAACAAGTCACTTAGTTTATATATAAATCTTGTGGTATGAAACCATTTAATGATGCAAAAAGGAAAGGAATAGTACTGCTGTTATATGAAAGAACATATGTTAATAAGAACAAAGAAATGAGTAAATATAATATTCCTCAACAGTTAAATATAAGGCCATGCGAGCTAAAATTAAAATCCCATGAAAGTTTAACCAACATTCCTGATTAAATTGAGTGTACATAGCCAACTTTAAAAAATAAGAATGAAAAGCTTCACAGGACTTACACATTATTTATTAAAACATGCCAATGAGCATTTATAATATATCCTGATATATAATCATATTCGAATATTTTAAAAATTAGTAAATAACCTAAATTACCAATATGTAGACCTTTAGATTCAAATCCTGAAAACGGTATTTCGATTTTAAAGGTACACAATCACCCACCTTTTGAAAAAAAGATATTATGTGATTTCTGGCAACCTCTGTGTATATATTAATGATCTAAGTGTATTTTTGGTTGTGAAAAAAATTCTTATAAAGCCTTCGTGAAGGATGTGTGAACTTGTTTATCAACAACATGTTTGAAAACACAGCAAAGATGACAAATTGGAAAAACATGTAACCTATGGTGGTTGTTTGCATATATATTCGGAGGTAGAAAGGTCACTTGTTGCAAAACGCCATTTGCAAAGCTAATGCTTATTTGACTTGCTGCCAGATATCCTTTTGACTATTTTGGGGTCCTTACATATTATAAACACGTTGATATAAACAAAACAAGTAGCCTGTGTGCGGTGATATTCACGTTTTTTGGCCTTTTTTGTCGGACTATCTTTAGTTTCTAAAGGTGAGAAAGGTGATTCGGCCCATTAAACAAGTGACCATTAGGTCATGACGCTCGGCTGACTGGCAAGACATTTACAAAAGGAATTTTATCATCTGAATGCCAAATTTTGTGGGTGGTATCCCCATTAAACCGCAGCAATTAAAGTTCTTCAAAATCAGCAAAAAAAAATAAGTTTCATGGTAATATATCCATCCATTCCAACGAAATCTTCCTATTCGTATGCAGTCAGCTATTCTAAATATGACCATGCACATTTTTAAGGACATCCCTGGATGTCTAGACAGAAGATCATAGGTCCAACGGTACATCCGAAGGTCTCAAAATAGTGAAAAAAATGCGTAAATATTAAAAAAATACAGATCTGAAAATGATGAAACACTCTTTGATCAATATGTACAGAAAGAAACATGGCAATCCATGCATTGGATATTCAGATATTGGAGCTTTTGTATCTAATTTTTAATCATTATGGGGGGGGGGGGATACTTTCGAGCCCCATAGCTCAAAGTATAAAAGTCACGTGACCTCAGGTTACTTCAGGTTTCAATGATATTTTTATAAACCTGAATGGGTGTAACGTTGAATTATTCTAGGCCTAGTGGATACAATTTGTGCCCAATCTGATTGACTGGGTACTCAACATCATGTTTCAAAGGATATTTGCCTAGGACCTAACTGGATGTACAGTTAGAAGTCTAGATCTAACGGTTACGATTTGTGCCCTGTTAACGGACCAACTGCTTCATCTGAAGGTCCCAAAACTAGAGAAAAATGCGTAAAAATTAGACATAATAGCCCCGAAAATTAAACAAAATAAGCCCGTTGCATATTATGTAACCTCGGACCTCATTACATATGCGTGAATGTGCTACGAATGTAATTCAAGTGAGAAATGAATTGCTTAATACTCATCAGGAGTTATATGAAAATAAAATCATGGAACAGTGTGCCCATTTGCTTCCATAATAAACAAAATACTATTGAATAATCCACCAGCCTCTTCCTCACTGATGTAAACAATCCGGATGACAACAACAAAATACAACTTTGCCATAAATATTATCAACTCCGTCTCTTGGACTTCACACTTTGATTTGATGTTCCAAATTAATATAAACTTACCTGTTAATTCATCGTATAATCTATGTTTTCCTTAACTAATTTTATTATTTTATGAAATTCCATTCGACTTAAACTTGGCGGGTGGCACATTTGTGTCACTGACCTCTGACCTCATTAAATATACATATAAACCAAACTTAGTCGAGATAATTAAATGATTAACATTCCTGTTGAGTTTTATCAAAATCCATCATATTCCTCTCAAGGTATCGCGGCGACACCATACAGTAGCCTAGTGACCTCTAACCTTATTAAATTTCCGTGGATTTCGTCCGTAATCAAACTCGGGCGATATATTCCTTGGGTAATAAGTTATAGAAAGCTTTGTGAAAACCCATAAAAGCCCCAGTAAGTTATCGCGGCGACACTTAAAGTAAGCGGACGGAAGGACGGTGGGTATACAATAATTAGTCCGGTCATAGACGGGCTTTAATAATTACAGTTACTTACACTAGTCTTAAGGAAATGATGAACAATTCCATGATCAATATGCATGGGACGAATCATGGCAATCGATGAATAAGTTATTCAGATTCTGGAGTTTTTGTATCAAATTTTAATTTCTCTGGGGGATACTTTCGTGCTCCATAGCTCGGAGGAGATGTCAGTTGGAAGTTTCTAGGTCCAACGGTTACAATTTGTGCCCTGTTAACGGGCGGACAAATGGAAGGACGGACGGACGGATGAACGACGGACAGAGTGATAGCTACAGCTGAAATGGGTTTCAGTCAGCTCAGCAAAAAAAAAAGTGGACTCAAGTCCGGACTCGAGTTAGAGTTCTGACTCCAGTCCTATATCCCTGAAAAAAATCATAATAAAAGTTGCACTTACCTCTTGGTGTATCGTCTCCTCTGCAGGCTTGGAAGAAGAAGAGTTTAGGTTTTCCTGCTAGCGTTGTACACGAGGAATTTGTGAACTTTGAGACCAGCTCACAAATGTTGACGGTCTTATTGTCCGTCCCATGAATGACACCCTTGTCCCCATGAGAAATAATGCAACACACAAAAGCATCAAACTTCGAGTGGTCTTTTTGAGAGAAATGAGTTAGGGCTCTGTCGATCTGCTCACCAGTCAAGTTATCCCAAGTTATTACTTTGAATTTCAGGTTCATCCAGGTCTTGCAGAGTTTCTCTGAAATATTAACATCACAAAAATGGAAAGTCTGAAGTTATTTTTAAAAAATGAGCAATATATCATTTATCCATATGATAACATGTGTATTTGAAATAACGATTATTTTGCAACTAAATTCCAAACTCATACTGGTGATTCTCATAAAGATCATTCTTATTTCTTTTCTTGACGAGCTCCAGTTGAATACTGTGCAGACGGGTTGTAAATAAGAGTGAATAAATAAAATAATTGTGGAAACATCCACTCATCCAAAAATATTTGTCTAATTATATTCTTACTTAAGGAGAATTATGAGGTTTATATTTAAAAAAAAATAATTACAAGGGCCTCACTAAAATTTGAACCAAGTTACTATAAAAGTATTATGTGAAAATATGGTTCAATATACTTATTTTATTTTATTACCTTTTTAATATATGATTTTCTCTACTAGAAGTGAATGGCATGCCAACTACTTAATTATATCGATGATAACATGACCGAGCAAGTCACTTGCATTTTGCATATTTAATCAAAAGAATTATGTATGCACATCCAAAGAAGTCAAATTATCCTGGTACAATATTTTGTCAGAGATATAAAAAAGACACAACACAAAACAGCATTAAATTTAACCTTTTAAAGAATGGGTGTCAACAACCCTACCATTACCTTGACTTTCCATTGTTATGTACTAGTTAGACTGTATTTACTCGGTAAAAACTTCAGGTATAATTTTATACAGCGAGCAAATTTCATGGTAATATACCTGGTGCATAAAAAATCGATTAATAATCAATTATCTGTCTTTTTTATCTTTCAATAATCGAATGTGGTTTTTCAACACATTTCTACTTCAACTAGAAATACAAAATATAAGTTTTCATTTTTCACACTGTGCAAATGCCATTTATTCTTAACAATAATAGATACACCTACCTTTGTCAATATCACTACCCTCTATGTCTGGTAAAGATTGAAAGGTCGCATTGTTTATGATGACACAGTAACCTGTGGAAAATTCAAAAACTGCTCACAGGATAATTGCATGCATCATTAATGAATGATTAGCACTTCTGCATTACACATTTACAACATTTATAAACAAGAGAGCATTGTTTATCCAAACATTGTTTATCTGAAAAACTGTTTATCTGTAATTGAAAACTAAGAACTGAAATTACGGCCATTTATCCAAAATTGAAACAATGAAAAACTAGAATGCGGGCAGTCAAAAAGCGACAACGTGTGTCCACTAAATCACAGGGGCACGGGTAAAGTAAGTCATTGAATGTTCCTGACATTAAAATGGCTCAAAATGTGTAGCATCAGTGATGCCAATTAAACTTCTCAATTGTGCAATTGTCACCAAAACAGATCTACAGATGGGTACACCATGCAAAGTTTCAGGCCGAGACACCAATCGACTATGGAGAAAAGGTGTATCAATGTATAATATACCAAGGGACCCTTGATTCACGGTGCTCGGCTGAAGTTGTCCTTGAAGGCAACAACCTTGAATTATAACAAATTGGAAAAAAGCCTGAGAGTAAGAGATGATATAGAACATGGTTGATATGTTAGGTTTGAAAAAAAAATGATGATTAAAGAATTGTCAAAAACAATATTTTGTGACCTGACAATATGCAGTTGATAAACATAAGATCTATACAATAACCATGATCACTGGTTAGGTCAATAATAAATTCTTGACATGAAAAGCGGTTGACACTGTCACTCATACCTTCAGTGAGATCCTCACCTTTTTATTACACCGTGTTTTATTTCAATTTTACAAATTTTACACAGTTGCAATACACAATACAACAAGTATCCCCACTGCACGAGGGTAAGGGTTCAGTGGCAGAAAATGGGGGTGGGGTTGGAGTTACAACCCCTCTGCATATACATACAGGACAGGAAATTAATTCAACTTTGCTTACAGGAAATTGATTCATGATTATTAAATATTTAGAAAGAGGAAGATAGACAAATAAAGAGAAAGATAGACAAATAACTGTATATCCCATTCTGCTGAGTCAAAAAATAATGAACAAATCTTTGGACTGGATCCTCATTTGTTGTAATATCAAATCAAGTTTGCAATAAAACATATATATCTGAATATATAAGTTGATTGAAGATATTAAATTGCATCATCATTTATCCCTTATTTTGCCTATATAGCATCGCATTATGCATACATATGTATTATTTCATCACAAAAAAAGATTTTATAAATTTGCAAAAAATTGAAGTCTAAAAATATAACTTGATTCAGAATTAACAATTGCTCCTTTATTTCTCTATAATTTGGCTCATATATTATGTCAGGTTATGTGTTATACATTGGAGTGAAAAGTGCTGTATAGTTAAAAAAAATAGAGTCATGAAACAATAACAATTAGTTCATTACACTTGGTGAATGTTGCTTTATGTGTATGTGTGTGCGTGTGTGTGTGTGTGGGGGGGGGGGGGGGGTTGGAAAAGGGGGGAGGGGGGGGGACATGAGAATTACTGTACATCTGTGACAGTAGGGGTGCCAACCAGTGTATAATTACGCATTACTAATCAGGCACTCGGGCAGGACTGAAGTAACCAAGAGTGGGCTGGCTGGGGCTGGCACACTGCAAGTGAATACGATAAGGCTTCCAACTAAAAATTCAATATCTTATTTTCGAGGTTTTACTTTAAATTTCAGA
The DNA here is from genome assembly GCA_026874595.1 of Sipunculus nudus. Classification (NCBI taxonomy): domain Eukaryota; kingdom Metazoa; phylum Annelida; class Sipuncula; order Golfingiida; family Sipunculidae; genus Sipunculus; species Sipunculus nudus. Next base: position 15,527,602 of record CM049321.1, read on the forward strand.
ATTTTCAAAGATTAAATCCTTATTTTTTTAAAGGGGCAGTTTTAAAGTGTCACAATATGTTTTACTTGAAAACGGAGGTTTTCCCTAATTTCTCGAAGGAACGATGTCGCAGTGATCCAGTTTTCGTACGGCAGGAGTACTTGGGGACATCTAACTGTATGTAGATTTTTTTATTCATAGGACCATCCGTTCAAAACGTGCCTTGTTAACGGATGGACGGCCGGCCGGACGGACGGAGAAAGGATAAAGAGATTGACTGAGAGAAGACTGAGATATAATCGATTTTTACCAAAATGCAGAATTTTAGGCTAATGCGGTAAACCACTCCTGAGGAAAGGACATCAATGCATTCTAGGAAAACGGGAAGGTAGGTGGCGCGACCTGTCTGGTCTATGGAAACTCTCCGAGATGGATGTGCATGCAAAATGTAGGACCGATAGATTTAACCACTCCTTAGATATGAGCAATTTTCAAGCCAATGCACGGATGAATGCCACACAAGGATATGATGGCGCCACCTGTCTTTAGTGCGAGATGGAGGTATACAAGTTCTATAGACATGCATAATTTGAGCCTATACTTTAACCACTCCTGAGATGTGAGCATACTTATTGGAGGTACTCAAGATGGATGGACATGCAAATTTCAGACCAATACATTGAACCACTCCTTAGATATTAGCGGCGGCGGCGGCGGTCAAACCCAGGTGAAAATATAGTATCCTCAAAGCTCTGTTTCAGCTGATATAAATATTCAACAATGAAATGAATTTGATTTTCCAGGGCGAATCGGCAATAAGTTTAATTTATTTTACATATCAAATTAAATAATTGAATGGAAAACCTAACAAAAATGCTGTTGTGAACGTTCATTTTAGATCAGCTTCATTAATTAGTCTTTGTCATTCTCTGGTAAACTCTGATACTCAGGGGCAGGTTGGCAATCCAATTGAATCATGTGGAATCATTTATCCAAATGCTCGTTTATCCAAACAAAACCCCCTATCCTACGAGCTTTTCCGATAAAGTTAATCATGACTCCTCTAAAGTGTGGTCTTCATTTGATTTACCCATTATATTAATTACTAGGGCTGTAACAATTCATAACAATACAAAGTCATACATTGTATCCATACAATCATACGGCCTTATATTAACAGGTTGACGATATGTAATCATCAGATGGAAACTGATGTTGGACGTTATCTCACAACACCATGAAAAACATCCAAGGTGAAACATCTTTTTTAAAACTAGGGAACCACGGGGGTCAACGCTCAACCCAAATTCATCCATAAACTAATTTGAAAATGGATAGGCCCTGTGACCTTGACCTTTGACCTAGTGACCCCAAAATCACTAGGAAACGTCCTCTATTGGCAGATGCGCCACGTGTGTAAGATGGAAGGTTTGCAATGAAAAGGTTGGCTTAAAATGCATCCACAACATGTGGAAGACGGAAGGTTTGGGATGTAAAAATTAGCTTAAAATACATCCACAATTTTTCTAAAGTAGTGGATATTGTGACCTTGACCTTTGATCCCATGACCCCGGAATAAACAGAGTCCTTACTTTAGTGGTGGCCCATATATAAATCAAGTTTGATTCCAATATTTAGATCCAAACTGGTGTTATTATCTGGAAAGTAATGTGGATATATGGCCCCGTGACATTGACCTTTGACCTTATGTCCCCAGAACCCAAACATTTCTTCTACTATTAACATGTCAAGTATATGTTCAAGATTGAAGGTTTGGGATGAAAAGTTTGGCTTAAAATACATCCACAATCTTTTTTAATTAGTGGGTCCTGTGACCATGACCTTAGTTTTGTATCATTTACTGTATCGTAAGGGAAGTATTGAGATATATATCTTATCGTGGAATAAAATGTGTTGTTGCACGGTTAATATTTACCTTTAAACCACCAAGTTTCCAAATATAGTTCATGTGTTACAGATATTAGTAAGTTCTTGCAGATTACCACAGAAAACTATAAACAAGCAGAGAAGGATAACAGCATAAAAGAACTACAAATTATTCGGTTAATTAAATAAGCACTTCTGGAGGTCTTTGGTTCCATCCTCATCTGAGCCCCAGAGGCCAAGTGGTATTTTCTTCTTACACTCCTCACGCATAGATTAAACACTGCAGTCGTCACAAATCTTCTTTTGTTTTAATCACTGTCTAGTGATTTGCTAGGTAGTCTGAATTACACAACCAGGTTAGACACAGAGCAAAGAATCATAACCAGAACAATAGGGCGTGGTATCGCATTGTGCATCCATCTCCAAATTTAAAGGAAGTGTCTAGGCAGCCGACATTGCATTAGCCGATAGTACAAGCACTTGTATTGTCTAGTTGCTCACTTATATGATATAATATTTTTGTGTCATTTACAGTGCTGATATTGCAGACTTTATTTCAGCATCTTTTATTCTGTTTACTTATAAAATTAAATTATTTAAATTTTAAACTCTATTTATTTTAACCTTTATGTACAAAATATAAAGGAACAACGCTGTTAATTGGCAAAACATACATGACATTGAACCAATTATTAAATATCATATGTGGTAGTACCAAACTTGCATAACACTTATTACAAAAAAACTCTATTTCTTATAACTTAATAAAACTCATCAATGAATTGTCACGATTTGAATAAATAATTGTACTTAATGATGAACCATTATATCGCATAATTAAATTTTGTTTCTCATCTTACTTCTTCACAGTAGTTCAACTTGACTTTCTAATAGAGTTTATAAGCAGCTCCAGTATTTTTGTATGAATTCTTATTGTGGCCACTATGGACGCATGCATACGTGATGGATGTGTATTCTATTTTAAAATTAAAAGATTTATTTGGACACCTCTGTTTTTGAACTAGCGATGGATTTTTATCTTTTTCCACAATTCGACATTGTGGAGCTCTAATAAACTTTAACTTTTATCTATAAATCACAACTGAAAAGAGGAAAATTTATCCCCAACATACATTTTGACTGCCGTCGTGCTGACATGTTAATATTAAATATCCTTAATTTCATATACATTTATATATGTATATCCTTAATTCATCACCACATTTGTTACTTTACGATAAAAAATAAACGGAAAATTGTAAGATCAACACATATTCAGTTCTAATCACAAAGTAGTCATCAAGGACTCAGAATCTGCTCTCTGAACACACTTATGACCTATGGGGGTCATCAAAGGGTATTGCATAATAAATACACTATCGATAGTGTAGACAGTGCCTTAACCATCTGAATAGGTCACTCAGTAAATAAAATTCACCTACCTGTTTATGAAATGTTGTAAAAATATGTGGTTCCAGTGCATGAGAATGTTTCAAACATGTACTATATATGGACATGCAAAACATGATTACTAATGATTGATTTTGAAGATATGCATTGTGATGCTGCATGTCGTGGTTTCAAGTTCAATATTTAATCTTTTTTTTTTTTTTGATTTTTAACAACTGCTTCAGTGTAATGTATGTTAAATCTGAGTTATGAAAATGTTGTCAAACATGACCTGACAGAGACGTGACCAGTATTTAAGATGCTGAAATATTATTACTGTAAGTGACACACACAATATTATATCATGTCAATGTGCATGTGTAATCAGACAATACAAGTGCTTCTTAGACCATTTAAAGCATTGTCGAAGGATCTAAAGTGTGTAAAGTCTAGGCTACCGACGCAGACTGCCTTGACTCTGACACACCACAGCTAAATTGTCGACTGCCCAGACACTTCCCGATTTTAAACGTGAAACCCGCTCTCGTTTGTCCAACTCTTGGCATTGTGCCAGAAATTGTGTAGTTAGACTAGGGGGAAGGGGAAGGACAGCTGGTGTTGCAAGTTTAAATTTGGAGCTGGATGCACAATAAGACACCACACTCTCATTCATCTGTTACAATCTTTGCTCTGTGCCCACCCTGGTGGTGTATCCCAGATAACCTTTCTATACAAAGCAGCGGTTAAACAAAAGGAGACCTAGGATGACTGCAGTGTGTATACTAACTGCTGAATTGAGGGGTGTATTTAATGCATAAGTAAATACGTGTCATTTATAGGCTTGTTTACTGACCTCGGGGTTCCTGTGTCATATTGTAGCAACAGACCAGATCAGGTCCATCAGGCTGGGTGATTCCTCCATTCACAGGCTGACGTATATGGCGGCCTGCAATTTACACGTTCTCAATAAATGAAGAATATGTCTGGTATGTGACCTGTTTTGTGGTGACTTACTTATTGCGTAGTCCCAAGAATTTAAACTTGCCAAATCTAAATCTTTAGTGAAAATTATAGATCAGGGGCATGGAGATATTTGAACAATAACTCGTTCTGAAAACGTATTATAATATTGGGGAACACAGTTAGTATTTCATTAATACTATCAGTTTTGTGTCACCTTTAGAACCAAAAGCATGCAGGAATTACCATTTTCAAAGTATTAGTTAATACAGCTGTATCTTTGTAAATCTAGGTATATATGCCAACCAATAATTCAGCTGTTCTCTACCACTTCGTCTGTACAAACTGTGTTTAGTTTTTTGTTCAAGGGTGTTTTAAATTCTTGATATATGTTAATGAAATTGACAAAAAAAAATATATATTTTTAATAAGATACCTCATATATATGGAGCAATAGACTCGTTTCCCATAGTTGCATTGGAAACTCATATATATGTTATCAGATCTTTTATAATATTTGCAAATAATGAACAAGAATTATAGCTGATTTCTTTGTCAGTAAGGTAAGGCATATTAATAATATAATACTGGAAACGCTCTACCGGGCTTGACATTAACTTCATTAACTTGCCCAGTTGGACAAATAACATCTAGCTTCAACTGACTTCCTCTCACAATTTATTGCTTACCCAACTAAAATCAGAGATTGGAGCCATGAACACCCATGCATGTTCTACATGATTGGTTGCATCGTTCAATATATGTTCGACAGTAAAATCTTCAAATATTTGTTGTTCCTTTATTACATTTCCCCTTTAGTGCTTGTACAGACAAATGTAGCAGCTGACCTTCGGTTGCCTTACCACCCTACCTAAATGTACATGCACCGGCCATGTGGTTAACAATTAATGTTGAACCCTGGTAATCACCTGGATTTGTATCGAGGCTATAGTCAGGACTTAACCACATGCAAGGGCTACGTGTGAAGCCCTGGTGCGCCTAAGTGAAAAAGGTACCATGACAAAACAGAGTGAAAACCATGAGAATGTAACCCTTTGAACACGAAACCAAGCCCAATATACCAAGTATGGCTGTTCATGGGGATTTAAAATTTACGATGTTTACGAAAGATAAATCATTGCGATAATAAAGTCCTCGTGAATATGACGTCTTCTTTGAACAGGTGAACAACCACTTATACTCTAGCCTCACAGACATTTCATGTAAAATATATCAGAAGCAATATAAATTTATTTTTTTATGTTACACATTAATCAAAGGTTGAAAAATAGTATCCATTTTTTGTATATTTGCCACTATCCAAGATGATTTTCCACTTATTCCATGCTTCTTTAAGTCATTGTAAAATTATTAAGATTTTGAGTTCATGTTAAATAATTGATATAATAATGGTTATGTATTTTATGTATATTAATGTAAGGTACGATTGTTAAGATTAAAACCCAGGCAAAACACAGTAGAAGTGGAAATCGTGAAAACTTAACCTGCGAAGGGAAGGCGAGACATAGTATTTCTCACCTCTGACTGATCTCTCTTGGTGATTCCCAGGCTGCACCGGGAGAACCAGCATTACTGGCAAGGGAACGACAGGTCTCTGTTTGGGTCTCTGTTCATGTATGGCAATACTTGGAGACAGATGACCTCGGACCAGGAACTCTACGACAAAATAGCGTCCTTACTAGTGAGACTGATGAACAAATGTCAGCAAACGCATATTTCACTTTAATCTCTTAACCACACATTATGCTGTCTGGAAAATATGCAAATGCAAACTTTACTCCATAAATAAACGACTGCAGTGTATGCTTACTGCTGCATGAGGGGTGTAATAAAGGCATAAAATGAGTATATATGTGTCATTTATAGGCCTTGTTTACTGACCTCGCGGTTCTTGTGTCATATTGTTGCAAAAGACCTGTGTAGGTCCATCAGGTTCGGCGACACCTCTATTCGAGGGCTGATGTATGTGGCGACCTGCAATTTACGCATCCTCAGTTAATGAAGAATATGTCAGGTTTATGACCTGTTTTGTAGTGAGTTTCTTAAATGCGCAGTGCCAAGAAGTTTGACTTGCCACTGCTAAATCTTTATTAAAAATAGAGTTATAGTTCAATGGCTTGAGATACTTGCACAATAACTTGTTCTGAATACTTATTTTCATATTTGGAAAAAAATAAGTAATATTCATTGATACTATCAGTGTTTCTGTCACCTTAAGAACTTATGGCATGCAGGAATTTTACTACTGGCAAAGTTTACTGCTGCTGTATCTTTGATATGTAAATCTAGACACGACACCCATTTCCTGGATCCCACCGCTGAAAAAAAAAATAATTAATTCATCATTAAATAAATCAAAATTTCCTTTGTTTATATTTATAACAGAACAGTCTTTGCAGATAAATGATTTCCTTGATAGTATTTGGCAGGCAAAGAACATTAGTATTTGTGACAGGGTAGACAATATGCTTCTGACAAGAATATAGTAACATACGACCTGATCAATCTCTTAATTATTTTCATGCATAAGTCTTCAATCATCAAATATTGCTTTAAAAGTATTTAAATTGCATTAGTTTTCCTTATCGATCAACGCTGGACTGTGTCACATACATTTCCTCATATTTAAGTCATGGCTGATAGAACAAAATCTGTTGTCACATGGGTATATTTTTCTCTACAGATATAATGAACACAACTTTATGTAACATGTTTGTAACATTTTAAGTATACAGCGTGTATTAATCAAGATGATGAGACATCCTGCAGCGGACCTTAATTTCCTGTTCCCTGTCATTTTTGTGGTCTGCAGAGATCTTCAAATATTTTAAAAGGCCACTGAATATATATGTTAAGCTTAACAGGGTAAATGACCGTCAGAGGAGGTTGCAGCTTCTGTTTTACTTTCTTGTTGTTGACCACTGGTTGACTAGAACTATCCATTATGGATGCCAACAAACATGGTGATGCAAAAATGGGTATAATCCTAACTAGATAATATATCAAGCAAGTGTGGCAATATTGACTTTGAACGATTTGAAAACAAGGAATACAGGAGGTGCAGAAGTTTCTACTTGTATATATTTTCCAGTTCCAAAGTGTAAAACTATTTTGCTGAAACCAACCTGACACGTAAAATAATCAGAGATAGTTTAACAGAAAATGAAGAACAATTCCACGTGTCGTGCAGTCATCTTTATCAGTGCCTGCATGCAATGTCAAAAACATTCAATTGATATATTGCTGTAGAACCAGCATGTTAGCCAGGAAAGAGGAACTAACACCATTTTTTCATGCCGCCAGTCATTCCATCAAGTGCCAAAATTTGGCCATAGGATTAACTTAATAATTTTCACGTAAAAGGAAACAACATATTAAAGCACAATAATGGACCAAGTCCTGCAGGAACATGCAAAGCTTTTTCAGTAGAGACAGGATGTTTCGAATGCTGTCAAACACTAGTACATGCATTCTGAATGACTTTGCATATTGTAGTTCCAGGTACAGGCCTGACACTCTTCAGGTAAATGAAATCACTCATAACCCATGCGTCATGAGAATACCTTTATTCGTTATATGGGACAGAGGTTTCTAGAGTGAATGTCCTTAAATACATCCATCTTCATGTTATTTTCAAAAAACACTTTGATGACCAGTTGCCCATACAGTCAAATGTCAGAGTATTAAGTTTCATAAATAGCAGTGAATGTTTTAGGTGAGAAGACCATAATTCAGTCAGTTTTCTGCAAGGTGTTTTTATTTCATTTGTTGGCCGGTTAAAAAAAACATAAGCATTGCCAGAAAGTAAATAAATTAAATTTCAATTAAGCTTACACATATATTATTTTTGAAATATAATAGAATATGCAACAAATTAGTATTTTTTAATAATGGTAAAGGTTTTTTAAGTAGTTTGTACTCAAAACACAGACGTGTCAACTCCTTGTTTTTCGTAATTGTTTAATAATCATGTTGTAAGACATGTATATGTTTAAACAAAAAAATTATGTTTTTTCATAAATATAATGAGATTTTACCAGTTTATCTATTTCTGGGGATGAATAAGCTGTGACGGAGTTGACGTGTTAATTTCTGCTCTCTATAATGCATATACAATAAGCTCACATATTATACTTCATACATGTAATGAAGAAAACAGTGTTACATGTATAAAGTCTGTCCGTTCAACATTTAATATTTTGTTCTGTATGGATAAATGTAGGTGTCTATCAATTTACTTGGATATAATTCTGTTTGTGACGGAGTTGACATAAAAATGTGGGGCAGGGTAGAAATGCTTGCAAAAAAAGTTGGAGCAAATGCATCAAGCAACCAGAAAATCTAAACGCCTTATCATGTTGAATTAAGCTGATTAAAGTAATGAATGAATTCTTCATCCAGTCTTGCAAATGACCTGAAATCCGAAATCCCGTCTCTAGGGACATTAAATTTGTCTGACAGTGCGTACATAGGGCAGGCTGCATTAGCAATAGTCCATTCTTTATTGTCTTACGTTCCTTATATTATGAGCATCCACACTTTTATAGCAATGCATCACTTTGTGGACACAATTAAATGTGCAAATTAAATATTGTAACCACTTGTGATACAAATCAACATCCAAAATGTAGTAAAGTCTAGAATAAGAATGGTATATATATAGAAAATCATAATATTCATCTAATTTATGCATCCCCTACACGTAGAACCGAAATTTTGACCATTTATTCGAAATATGAACAATGCTAAAAATCCAGAGTAAAATGGTATAAAAGATTGTCTGATTCAAATATAGCCAGCGGAGATATCAGCGGAGATGCATATTGCGCACTGATTATTGCACCTGAGCGTAGGCAGTAGGTGTGAAAATGCCGACACGCCGCCGGGGTTGTCCTGGCTTAATCAGAATGCCCAGGCCGGGGTTATTCACCTGTACAAACAAAATGTTGCAAAAGACCAAAACTGAGTAGTCGACTGCAGGTTTTAGGTGTGATAAACTAAACCTCGCAGATACGTGTAGAAATCGGCTCAGCGTTGAACAGGGTGGCTTTAAAAGGATAGCTTTGATCTTCGTTTCGGAAGTCGACCAGGCCTTGAGTACAACGGTGAGCATTAGATGAGTTTATGTGCTCCTCCGTTATTTACTCACAAAGTCTATTGGCCAGATTATTTCTGCCAAATATATCGGAATTTGTATCACGCAGAATCGCTGCTTACAACTGAAGTTGAGGAAGCTTGAGCTTTATTTAAACCATGCGATACGAATCTGATTAAACCATTGTGATAGTCAATGTCAACACGAATTACTGCTCAACCTTTTTATTCTCCACGTGAAATTTTACATACTGTTAACTTTTACTCTTCAATGGAGTCATGTAAGCGCCATGTCCTGTCAGTTGATGACAAGCTGTCGATCCTTGGAAGACTTATCAAGCCAGCTGACCTCGCCAGAGTATTCAACGTCGAAAGATCTACGATCAGCCACATTAACGTTTTGTTTCATTTATTTAAAATAAAACTGTGTACATAAACTTGTTTACTTGTGCAATCAACAGATCCTGTCACTTGTCATTTCAATAAAGATGCAATTTATGTATAAATGTTCCTGTAGTTAACCTATCTACCGACATATGGCAGCACATTCGAGGTCATGGCAGGTCATTCCAGTTATCATGGCAGCCAGTCGTGTCATGATTAATTACGATACCGATTGTTTCCAGCGCAGGGTTGTTCACCAATAATTATATTATTATATAATCATATGTACTATATGATGATTTTATTCAATCGATTGAAAGTTTTAAAATATATTGTTTCACGTTTATCAGGGGCTAGATGAATCAATTAGGGTCAGTCAGTATATGGTAATGTCCCGAACTTAGCGGTAATTACGGTGATTCCCAGAGCGATTTCATGCGAATCATTCATCCGAAAGATCGTTCATCCAAACTAAAAGCTTGTCCCAGAGGCTTTCGGATAAACGACGCTATACTGTATATGAAAACTTGAGAGGGGAAGCGCAACAGTTATATAACATAGATGAAGTCTGCATCTCGTAAACAACACTTGACATGGTATATGGAAAATTGAATAAAAGCTACCCTTTTGTGCAAATTCCTTTCAAAATTCAGATTTTATTAACGGAAAACCTTATCGGTTCATCATGTGAAAATAAAAGCAAATGTACATACAAGTCAAAATTGTGCCATAGTCAAGGTTGGGCAAAATTTAATATAATGATTTTAACTTATGGTAATAACTTTAACAGATGGACAAAATGTTGATCTAATTTCTGGTATACACTTAAAACTAAGTTTAATATAAATAAATGCTTGCAAAAAGATCTTTGACTTAAATTATCTTGCAAAGTAAGTAAATATATTTCCGGATTTTTGACGAAGTGCATTATGTTTGGGCCCATAACTTCAAAGATTTATGTAATAATGATCTAATATCTGGCATGTTCACAGAAAATATATGCAAAAATGGTTATGTCAAATATGAATAGATTAACAACAGCAGTTTTCAATCACTTTGGGCAGTTTTAAAGTTTAACAATAGGTTTTCCCCCTCAAATTCTGAGTATACATTTAGCTCTCTCATATATCTTATTATATATTGAAAAATAGAACAAGTTTGTCTATAAAGATCAAGCGGACCTTACACAGAATTAAAACTGTTTCACATGCATCAAGAACTTCTTTGTTCTTTTGTTATTGGTTGGTTCTGTTTTTCTTTTCATTGAAACAAGGAAACAAATAATATACTTAACAATTATACCTAACATATCTGCAACATGACCATGGTCGAACTTCCTGAGACAATCCAGGAAAGTTTTGAAATGTTCAGGACTCTTTTTAGTGAGAAGAGTGATCAATGCTGACGCCCTCTGGTGGTTGACCTTTTCCACCTGAAACGAAAATAAACATTGGTAACTCATGTTCGACTCTCTTGGGTGGAGGAGTTGTTTCCACTCATTTTGTTAGTTCACAATATCAGCAGCAGGTGGTAGAAGCATCTCCTAATCAGGCCCTGAAAAGATGAGTTTATTTTAAGGTGTTAGGGTAATTGTTCTGAACTTTTAGTGAAAATAATCAAGATATGTTATGGAGTTTTCTTCCGGAATTCTTTCATTTAATGGGGAAAAATTTTTGGGATTATATTTGGATTGATTTATCATATACAAATGCATACATGGAGTCACCCACTGAAGCTGCCATTTGCTGCACATGGGTAGCTCAGTTGGCTGCACATGGACTGCACATGGGAAATTTGCCATTCGAATGAGATAGCTGCCTATAGCAACTTTGCCATATGAGGGCAAGTCTGCCAGGAGGCAGTTCAGTGGGTACATTCTGAACGCCCCACTGAGCCAGCATGGGCTGCACATGGGTGCTTCAGTGGGCTGCACATGGTCTGCACATGGGGAATTTGTCATGCATATGAGGCCGCCCTCTTGCAGCTTTGCCATATATGAGCAGGTCTGTCAGTTGGCAGCTCAGTAGTGCCGTTGGGCAGCTCAGCTCAGTTAAACTGTCACATTCTTTCTCTACAGTCTTAGTCTCATAAAGATTGTTACCCAGTTTTCTTGCAGTATGATATATATATATTCCTATTTCTACATGCTTGCCTTGGACAAGGTAATGTAATGGAAATTGTATCCTACTTGCAGTCCTAAGGGTTAACTAGAGAACATCATGGTCAAGTACCACATGTAACAAGCAGAAATGAAACCAAATTTAGATCAATTTGCATTCGCAAATGCATGAAGTGCACAACATAGTTCAACTCTTAGGAGAACTACAGAATGAAAAAGATAGACGAGGCTGACCTTATTTTTCAGATGAACTTAATCATAGTTACCTTATCCAACAAAATGTTCTTTACTCAGGAAATAAAAAAAATTACTTTGAAATAATCGTGTTTGTTGTTGTTGATGGATTTCATCTGCAATCAAATATTAATTGGTGAAATCTAGTGTTAAATTTTTGCATGTGTTATGGACCACTTGGAACGATCTGGCCCACAATTTTTGGCTTGACCAGACCAGGCTGGCACCATTAATACCTCACCAACTATCCCCGGACCAGACCAGTCCGGACCTTACCAGAACGACCCTTCTTAATTAATTAAAAGACGTGCTATGGTTGAATGTACTTGTGTGTTGTTCAGAGCTTCTAAATACTGACCACAATAAAATTACTAGAATCACAAGCAGAAATTTAGTTTCGAGCGAGGTATTTTATCTGTTTTAGAGAGATACTTTCAGGGCTTATGAAAGGAGGGGGGATCGGCTGGTTTATTATATTCCATTTTTTAGCATGTATAATTTTATATGATATTCTTTTAATGAATATAATTTTATCAACAAGGGAGTTTATTAGAATCCAGTAAATGCTGAAAATGCAGAAATAAAATTGTGTAAGCTCTAGGCAGAGCGATATTTCTGGTAGCAAATATAGAATTTTCAAATTTGCAAATACGTTTGTTGACCAGAGATCTAAATGATTTTTCGTCTTTTCGCTGATTTAGTATAGCAGTTGTGAGAAATTTTAAATAAATATGCATTTTTGTATCATTCAGATTTTTTATATTCTTTTTTAATTCGACAGGAGAAAAGATAGTATCAAAACAGAGCGCTCAGCTGAAATTGATTATGAGAATATATTTATATTTAGCTGGATTTGTCTATTAGGGTATGATTATGAGCTAATCCCAAATTATGTGTCCTGTGATCCCGTTTGAAGCAAATTTGTCCAACCAAACGGGAGTTATCATCCGTTCACTTATTTGTGAATGGATGGGCCCTGTGACCTTGACCTTTAAGCTTGTGACCTCAAAATAAAACAAAAAACTTCCCCTATTGGCAGGTGCATCAGCAATATCATATCCCAAAAATCAAAGGTGTTCCTACAAAAGTGGTACATGGGCCACATATTCGTCAAGTTTGTTATCTATTTGTCAATCGAAACTGGAGTTATCATTTCGAAACAAATATGTAGACACATGACCCTTTTGACCTTGTCCTTTGAGCCTGTGTCTCCAAAATCCATGTTTTTTCCACTATACGCAGGTGAGTAAAATGTGGAAATTTTGCTTCAAATGCATCCACAATATTTTTAAAGAAGTGGGTCCCGTGACCTTGATCTTTGACCTCATGACCCCAAAATTAAAAGATTTCTTATATAAGTGGTGGGCCTTATATAACTCAAGTTTGAAAATTATTTTTCAATCTGACCTGAAGTAATCATCTGGAAAGAAATATGTTGACAGATGACCCCTGTGACCTTGATCTTTGACCTCATGACCCCAAATAAAAAGGGTTCGTACCTTTTCGGTGGGCTATATACAAATCATGAATGAAAGCAATATGTTAATCCAAACTGGAGTTATCATTCAGAAAGAAATATGTGGTCAGATGGCCACCGTTACCTTGACCTTTGACCCAAATATTTAACAGATTCATGTCCTATGATGGAAGGTTTGGGATGAAAGATGGCCGATAATGCATCCTCAAACTTTCTAAATAAGTGGGTCTTATGGACTAGGCCTTTGGCCTCATGACCTAAAATCAATAGAGTTCCTGCTTAAGAGGCGGGCCATATATAATACAAGTTTGAATTCCATTTGTCAATCCAAACTGGAGTTATCATCAAGAAACAAATTTGACGGGAATACAGAAACACGAACAGACGGACGGACGGACAGGGTGATTACTGTAGGGCATCCGCTTATTCAAGCGGGCCCTAATAACACACAAGGTTGCAGGACACTTGATGAAATCACAGTTGCAATTCTGATAGTATCAATACTATTCGGCAGTCTCAAAATAAAGGGAAAAAATCATTCAAAAGATAGAAAGAAATTAAAATGGCGCCACCAGTTTTCGGGAACTCACAACCCTAGTCATGGTTAATATTCAAGGCATGATTCAGGGCAATCCATGCCTTAATTATCAAGATACTGTAGGTTTTGTATCAAATTGTTAATTATTCTGGGGATATTTATAAGCCTCATAGCCAAAAGGATATAGGTCACCGTGACTTAATATCAGGTTTCCAAGGAGACTTTTATTGGCCTTCCTGGATTTTCACTTACAGGTTTCTATAATCAACGGTGTAAAAACGTGCCAGTCTAACAGCCAGACGGACGACGGACGCTGACCGATCACTATCGCTCACTTGACTTACAGTGTGCTGAATTTAAAACGACATGATATATTTGTATGTACTCTTATATGATACTATTTTTTTACTTACATACCATTTGCTAAATGTGAGATATATCGCATTTTAAGGAAAATATTTAAAGTTTAATACATTCATAGCAAAAGTTGAAATACTATTCATATGCATCTCATCTAACAGAAAATAATCTAATGATTCAAAATATGTATATATCATTTTGTCTAAAATTGATTTTGATATCGATATTAAAGTTCAATTAAACCAATCTTCACACGGGCAGTTTTGAAGTTGTTTAATACAACCTTAAATGTATTTTCTAGCTGAGAGCACTTTGCTTCAATAATAGCGACAGTGGAGCCGCTTACCTGTGGTGAGCTTGAAACATCAATTTCTGCTCTATCCGGACTATTTTTCGAAATTTTCTGTATGGTTTCGAATACTATCCATACTGGGTTGTGCCATCCTTTCAATGCCACGGTTGCTCTTAGACTTAGTCTGTATACTCCAGGGTTTTGACATATTATCAAGTGGATTATTTGGCCTAACTGGAGCTCATCAAAACATGACTGCTCATGCTGCCATCTTGACCGGAAGTCCCCAGTGTTGCACTGGTTTACTTATGGGAAGAGTTTAGTTTATAGTTTTAAAATATAACAAACAGAACCAGATTTTTATCAATATGCATACGGGAACAAAGGTCCTACTGGTTCAAATCATATTAAAGAAAATATGTATGAAATAATATGTGAAATACAAATCACAGATTGTACTCTGAAGGGCATATTTGATTTTGGACGGGTCTGTAATTTGATAAGGATGGGGTCCTCCTACACACTAATCATCCCTCTGAATTTGACATAGATCAATGGTATTCTAATTGTGTAAATATATGTGACAGAAAATTTCCGATTGTGGTCTGTTTGTCGTAACAATTTTTAGTTATTAGCAAAAATTTATTTTCAGTACCAGAAGTTTGCGCATCTTTGACCATGGCACTTTTTTTCGATAAGCATTGTTACTTTTACTTTCATAGCCTTTTATAACAAAGCAATTGTTCAAAGACTGTAGGTTTTATTCAAGTTTTCAATATCTATGTTTACATCAGGTCAGTCCAGTACCGTGGTATGCAGAGAGAGAGAGAGAGGGAGGGCTAAAACCCTGGCCTCTCCAATATATTACATAACTCAGTTCACTCCTGGATGACTTTTCCCAGCTTGTTCTAGGTTCCCTTCAGTTGCATATTATTTTTGCTGTAAGCACTGTTTGATTTTATATGATGCAAATTTAAGGTCTTAATTTTGAAAGCAATTGATAAAAAATGTAGGTTTAATTCCCCGTTTATAGAAGATCATGTCATAAAAATAAATGCTGTTTACCATAGGCATAGTCCATGTCATAGGTAGTTTGGCCACCTGAGACTGTTTATGTAACAATTGACAGGTTGAATAAACAAGATGAATCTTAAAATTTCAATGATAAATTCAATTGTTTGTTCTCATTTTTGAAATTTTGGATTTCTTAAACAAAATAAATTTTTAGGAATTGAATCCCCAGTTCTACACATTGTAAATTTATGTTAATTATTTTTAAAATTCTAAAATTTAAATTTTAACTGTTGAGAACTATTACATTTACACATTTCTGTTCGTTTTGGAAATGAATCCCACTTAGGCACATTATTATCAGTTTTCTTATTGCAACATTAAACAGTTTCAGGCCACATGTTTCATTTATTACACAGTGCAAATGCCATGTATACCTTATTGGCTTGTTCTAACATGTTTGTCAAATTAAGTTTACGTGCATTTGAAAATATTTATTTTGTACAGCATTTTATTTCAGTTAATAAGTTAAGTGTATTTTATTATGCTTCAGCCCATGCCCATTACTCTATAATTTACAGGTTTTTTTAAGTTCCCAGTGGAAATAATGACATGGTTGTAATACTGAAACCTTTACAAATGCATGTATGTAATCAAGAGAGGCTCCACCATCTTTCATGTAGTCCATAAAATGCACAGGCAACACAACTACTAGGATTTTATAAAACTAGATTTGTCGGAACGACACGAATGCCCCCGCCTGGGGCAAATTAGAAACATTTGTTAAATTTTGTAAAATTCAGGAGGTGTTGTATGGTCAAAAGTAGGTCAACAAGGACAAAATGCAAACTCGATCTGTAACGGGCCATTATCAAGCAACTCACCAAAAATCAGGCCAGTATCTGCAGGCATTGTGAAAAAAGTCCATATATGTGCATTTTTCATTAAAATTTCTGTCTTTCATGAAATGTTCTATGTTCTGGATCTGTCATATGGTCAAAAATAGGTTAACTGGGACGAAACGCGAACTCGATGTGTAAGTGGTCATTATGCGCCCACAGACCAAACATTAGGCCAGTATCTGTAAGCATTGCATTGCGAAACTAGAATATTAGCAAAAGATGATAATCAGTATTTATAAATTTAAATTGGAGAGGTATATACCAAGTTTCATAACAATCCACCAAATGCTTCCTAATTTTTTTTCTATAGTAAGCTCTGTGACCTTGAAAAGTAGGTCAAGATAACCCATCTTTGAACTTGTCCAAGATTTTGTAAATATAATGCAATACCACTGAAGAAATGAAGTTCCTGTGTTGAATACCTTTGGAGATATCCTGCACAAAAGGCCAAAATTGAAAAAATCCGATAAAGTTTCATTAAAAAATCAGAAATTGCAGGTGGCACCACCGATATTGTGCAGCACGTACAGACCATCAGTCCCAATGATCATAGTAAGTTTTGTGAAAATCCACACAATGGTTCCTGAGATATGAGCTTCTGAGTGTTTTTCTATAATCAGCTCTAAGATGTAGAAAAATGGGTCAAGGTCACCCATCTTCGAACTTGACCGAGATTTTCACTGATGAAATAAAATTTCAGCGGTGAATCCTTTTAGAGATATCCCGCTCACAAGGTTAAAGCTAACAGACGCGGAACGGACGGACGGACAGACAGATGGACGGACGGACAGACGGACAGCTTGGGTGACAACAATAGCCTATCAGCCTATGAGCTGAGGGCTAAAAACGGCTGTACATGTACATTTGTCATGAAAATTTAAATTTTTCATGAAATTTTCTATGTTTAGGAGCCGTAAAACAATCAAAAGTAGGTCAACATGGACGAAACGCAAACTCGATCTGTAACTGGTCATTATCTGCCCACAAATAAAAAATCAGGGCTGTATCTGCAGGCATTGCAAAAAAAATTCCGTACATGTGTATTTGTCATGAAAATTTCTATTTTTCATGAAATTTTCTAAGTCAAGGAGCCGTTAAACGGTCAAAATAGGTCAACCGGGACGAAACGCGAACTCGTTCTGTATCTAGTCAATATCTGCATACACACCAAAAATCAGGCCAATATCTGTAGGCATTGCGAAAAAAAGTCCGTACATGTGTATTTGTCATGAAAATTTCTATTTTTCATGAAACTGTCTAAGTTAAGGAGCCGTAAAATGGTCAAAAGTAGGTCAATTGGGACGAAACGCGACCTTGATCTGTAACTGGTCATTATCTGCCAACACACCAAAAATCAGGCCAATATCTACAGGCATTGCGAAAAACGTCCATATATGTGTATTTGTCATGAAAATTTTTATTTTTCATGAAATTTTCTAAGTTTAGGAGCCATAAAACGGTCAAAAGTAGGTTAACCGGTACGAAAGGCAGACTCGATCTGTAACTGGTCATTATCCGCCATCACACCAAAAATCAGGCCAATATCTGCAGGCATTGCGAAAAAAAGTCGATACAACTGATTTCGGAATGACGGAAGGACGGAAGGACGCACATGGGTAAAACTATATGCCCCGGCCACAAAGGGGGGCATAAAAATATTCTCGGAATCAATTTAAGTTGAGCGCAGTCACCCACAGATCTGTTGTTTAACTACTACAACCACCGAGGGTGGATTAAATGCTACCTACACCACTGGTTTGGATAAAGTCGCTGAAAATTTATTTTTCTGAAGACTAAATGTGGATAATTTGTCATTAATGCATTATATATGAATGGTCATGGTCTTATTAATTATTTCAACTGTGGTCTCACCGAGGTAATTAAATAAACGAGGGACACATGGGCCAAGTCGCCCAGATGAATTTTGGAAAATGACAGATGCAAAATATACTTATTTCTATATTTATATTAGCATTTGAAAAGCCAAGAAGATAAAGCCCTGCTATCTGGTGATAATCAAATGTTAAATATATGTTTGCCGCACTTATTCACTTTTATGGAACGCATGAAAGATGCAGGAGCCTCTTATGATCAAAAATTTATAGAAGTATAATTAAAGCTGCTCTCGTGGGAATGTATATTATGTCAATTATAGAATAAGTCAGAATGTAGAGACTAGCAGAAGTACAATAAAACACAATTTATTAACTGATATAAAATGCTGTTAAAAATTCAAATGAGCATAAACTAAATCAGATAATTATATATTGTACTGTGTAATACAGAAACATTGTGGCCTGAAACCATTTAAAAATGCAATAAGGGGAAACAAACATGATGAATTGTATGAAAGGATAAATGTGATCATCAAAAGTGTAATTGTTATTAATAATTCTAAAAAAAGGTAAAACGTGTTTCCAAATGCAAGTTTAAAATAATTAAATCATGGCTAAAGGTATCTCCTGTTTGAATATTAATATATCATTTATAAGACTGAACATTATATAAAAAAGGTCCGATCCAGAGGTGCACGTGCGCATTGGCAAGGGAGGTGGAGTCGGGGGGGGGGGGACGAGATTATGGTGGGGGTTACATACATCAAGGATATGAAATTAATTCCCCAGTGTTTACAGGGGAAAAGCTTATTCATAATTATTAAATATTTGAAAATAGACATATGGACAAACAAAGCAAAACACTTCATTTAATAATCTGCTGAGGCAATTTATTTCAATTTATAAATTTTATACATTTTCAATAAACATATATATATATATATAATTATTTATACCTATTCATATATATGTTGTTTCACTATTTCAATTTGCATCTCAATTTACCATGTATTTTGTCAGATAATATCACATTTTGCATTCACATGAATTTATTTTTAATCACAAAGATTAATTTCTTTAAAAATGCTACAACATGGCATTATGATTACTCCTTGATTTAGAACACTTTTGTACAATTGAGTGGAAATAGCATAGAAATTAAGGAAATACAGTTTAAACAATAACAAATACTGCATACAACTTGGGGTAATACGAGAATAACTGTACACCTGTGACAACAGTGGATTTTATCCAGTGACCCATTACAAATAAAGTACCTTAGCACAGTTGACCTACTGTGAACAGAAGAGGGTTGGTTGGAAACCAGACAATGCAAGTGATTGCAATAAGAACCTCAATATATAAATTCAATAACTAGCTAATAACTAAATTTTGGAGCATTTATTTTTCAAAATTCAGATTTTAACAGATTAAACAGATTAAATGTGTAAATCATGTGAAAATCAAATAGACAGCACTTGCAGGATAAACATATCATGGTCAATTTGGGCAAAATAAAAGTTACTGTTTTTATATTTATGCTAGTAAATAGTAAAATGTGCAATATTCAAATCTAATTTTGGAAATACAATTGAATCTTTGTTACATAAAGTTATATCCCTGAAAAAAGTGTCTAGTATCAACGATTCAGAAGTAAAGGGAGTAAAACTATTTCCTTATTTTTTACAAATTGCATTTTGTTTTAGTCCATAACTCCAAAAATTACACAATACTGGGATTTACAAAGGAAATATATAGAGATATATTTATGTTAAGGATGATCAAAAGCTGATGGGTGCTTTTGATATTAGGCACTCCTGAAGTGTAACAATAGTTTTTAAATGATATTTGAGGTTTTGCCTTAATATATCGAAGGAAGGAAATTGTAGTGACCCGATTTTCAGTATGGCAGGAGATCTTGGGCGGACGGACAAACGGACAACCGACAGAAAAAGGCCATCGCTATAGCTCAGTTGACTTACAGTCAACTGAGCTAAAACCACAGTAGGAATTCATGAGTACTTGGATGTTCTCAGTTGTGTAACATTTTTAGCTCATATGACTTTAATTAATCTGAGCTACAGTTATGATCCATTGTCCGTTGTCCATCCGTCGGTCCGCCTGTTCGTGCGATAGACTGGCACATTTTTAAACCGTGCAAATCTGAAATTCACGATATTGTAAGATGTTCCCAAGATGTCCTAGCATTAAAAAAACTGGGTCACTGCGACTTTGTTCATTTGAGATATTATAGGAAAAATCATTTTTCCATGAAAAAAACTTTTATTTCACTTCATGACTGCATAATATCATAATAACTAACCTGTATTTGTTCATATTCCGCATAAATATTCCTCTGAATAGTTTCTATACCTATGTCAGAAAATACGTCAATAATCTGTAATTTCTCGAAGTTATTGGCCCGAACATAATGCAATTTGTAAAATAAAAAAATATTAATGAAATTTTGTTCACTTAACATGATTATTGTTAAAGGTACATATTTTTTAAAGGATATAACTTTATTTAAATAAAATGCAACGGCATACCTGAAATTTGATCAGAATTTTGTAAATATTCATTTATTTGCATAAATATGAATTCAGTAATTTTAATTTTACTGAACTATGACCATTATTTGCTTATGACCTGTAAGTACTGTTAATAAGAAGTATATACAAATAAGAATTTAATCTATTAAATTTTGAAATACGAATGAGGTTACTTCATGAAGCTTTTTATGCTCTATTGTATTCAGTTGCATTGTCAAGCTCCAGGCTCATTGGAGGTCATTAAATACAGCAGCTTTATACCTGATTGATAATGCATCACTGTTTGAGTACCCCTGCTGTCACAGATGTACAGTTCTTCTCATATTACCCAAACCAAGTGTATAATAATAATTGTTATTATTTTAACCGTATTTCCGTAATTGTAAAGCAGTTTCCAATGTACAAAACTTCTCCTGAAAGGGTAATTTGAGGAGTAATCTAGAAGGTGCCATGTTGTGGTTATGTAGCATTTTTAAAGAAATTATTTTTTGTTAATAATTATAACAAATAAATATTATCAGACCCATCTGTATACATGATCTTATATATCTGAAAAAAATTAGAGATAAATGTTGATGCAATTTAGAATTGTGAATCAACAATTATATTCGACAGTCTACCCCATTTATTCGCCGATCTTGGGATCAAGAAAAAGTTTGCAATATACGAAGGTGGCGGATCATCGAAGGTGCGGGCGAAAAAGATATATATTAAGAAGAGAAATCGAGAATACCTAAAATATTGCTAAAACGAGTTTGGCGGATAAATGGACGGTAAATAAGCAAAAGCAGACTGTAATTTATTAACTTAAAAAAAAGATGTGAAACAATGAGGAGCTAATGCAAACATTCGTTCATCATTTTATCTGCCTCAAGATAATGGACATGAAGTGATCGGCTTTGTTTATCCATCTCTCTGTCTAGTTTTAAACAATGATGAATAATTTGAAATAATTATGAATACACTTTTTTCCCCTCAGCACTGTTGAATTAAATTTCATATCCAGTATGTATATGCAGAGGTCTTGTAACTTTAGTTATCCATTGGCAGCCATATCTAATTTGCATTACCCCCTAAGCTGCCTACTGTATAATCAGAGTGCAGGAGCTGCACATAGTCCCTGCCCACCAAACATTGGAGCACATGGGTGGCCCATGGGCTAACCACTATAAATTTTTGTAAAGGATATTGGGGAATTGCAAAGTAGTTAGATGGATTTGGTTATATTTGACTGATAACAAAATATTATGGGAAACTTCTTATTGATACAAGTATATTTCCCTTTCTTGTATTAAGCCAGGTCTGCAGGGCTTCAACTGAGTTTGGGTGCAACGGTGTTTCATGGACTGAGTTGGTATGGGCTGAGTTCACGGTCATAGCTTTCAGAGATGGTGCTGCGAAAGAACCTAGAAAAAGTAAAGAATTTATGGGGAAATATGGAAAATTGACATTGTCCCTGGCACTTCAAGACCGGAAACAGGCATTACCAATACAGAAGTTCTTGTGTCTTTTACTTAGAGCAGAATTCTTATCTCAAGCTGCTTAGATAATTTAAAAAATAAATACAGTAGAACCTCAGTATCCGAATGATATGGAGAACATAAATTTTGTTCGGATAATTAAGGTTACCGAAAAGCGAAGTCAGGAATTATACTGCTAATACGTGGATAAGTACGTTCAACGTTCCATTAATATGCGAACAGTAACGTTATCTCTCCAGGTCATCCTCAATCATCGTTAATCTTATTTTCCTTTCAAAAGCAGCGTAGTGTTCAATATAGGTATATTTCGGTTCCTTACTTACAAATTTTGTAAACGAATATTCGGAAAAAAAAGTACAGATACGGATATACCAGGTTTTACTTTCATAAAATATTGATAAATTTCCTTTTAGTTTGTTGTGCTTTTATCAATTATACACAACTAATTGTGATGTTATTATGTTGCCCCATATAATATGTAATCTATCTTAAAAGCCTAAAATAGACATGTAAAAAACAGCCTGTCAGCACTGACTTCTTTTTGCACTGACTTTTTTTGCCTAAGTGAAAACAAAGGTCTTACCATCAGAGCCTCATACTGCTCTGTCCCTAGCACTCCATACTGTTTCAGACCATCCAGGAGCAGAGTGTTAATGACATCAAGCTTCCTCACCAAGGTGACTCTGTGCTCCTCCAGGAGTCTTTCATGACGACACGTGTCACACATCCTGCTCGTTTTAAACTATATCTGTAAGAACAGAAAATTAATGATGCTCAGCTTAGGGGCATGGTAGTTGTGCCTATGATTCTAGACATGCTTTCATTTGTTTGGTACTAGTGTTCCTGAGAGCACTGTACACAAGCCTGTCATATATGCAAATCAGATCATGGCGACCTAATTACCCATTAGGCCATAAACATCAGTACAGCAGGAAACAATGATTAGCACAGGACCGCTTTTAGCCATAAATACTGGTAAGAAACAATAGAGGCTGTGGCTGGGGTGTGCACTGCATAAGATAGGTGGCTGAATCAGCAGGTAATTGTTAAGTGAATATCAGTCAACCTGCGCTAGGTCATCGTTATCATCAGAGTGGAATCGTGGGTACCCATATAATGCAAATAATTACTGAATTATGTATCTAAGAAGCCCATATATAGATGATATTAATTTTTTTACACTTACTTGTAAAAAAGTTGACAGAACCGTGTAAATGAAGTTAGTGTAAGAGACGTGCCAACCTTGCTACATTTTAAGTTCACACTGAAAAAATATCCAAAATAAAATTATTTCTAGTAGCCAGTTTTTGGTAGCCAGAAGCCACTTCTACATCAGTTTGTCTTTACATCCACAAAGCAATCCACTTACAAAGTTTCACTGAAAAAAAATCCTGAACAAGTGAAATGATGGGCTGAGGTATGAGTACTCTTATGTTTTCATTGTGTCTAAAGACTCATGATTTTTTTCTCTTTTTTTTTTATTTAATTTAAGTGTATCATAATTAAATTGTTCGTGTTTTAAGTATTATATATCAGACATTACTATTGATATTGCTTTATATTAACAAATATAAGGCACAGAATCATATTTACCACTGCATATAATAATATTCAGTTTCAAATTGACATCATATTTCCCATAAAACCCGTAAATCCCATAAAACCTGGGTATACCCAGAAAAACCCACTAGGCTGGGTTTTATGCTTAAAACCCGAGTTTTGCCAAACCCTGCAATTAACAGGTAATACAACTAACTTCATGGTTATGATAAATGTTTTGTAAACCAAGCAAAAATTCATGTATGGCAAGTAAAAATCAGGTGTTAATTGCCGGACTGGGCAAGTTCACAATTTACATATAAAAAAACAGACAACCTTAAATCAATTATAAGACAATTTTTAGGTATAACTGGACGTTTTTAACCGTAAAGGTCCTCAATTAGAGCCCCGCGCCAGTTCATCCGAATGACAGCACTGTGGCAATATGAGATGTCAGACTTGTTTGAAATGTATCACAACAAATAATATAAAAGCGAGGAATCTTCCAAGAGTTCATGACACTATGTAAGATGTTATTGCGAAAGGTTTTTAAAATATTTCCCGGGCAGCCATTTTTGATTTAACCAGAGCCCGAAATCTGAAAGCACAAATCCCGTCCTTTTTGCCTGATTGTTAAATTTTCGCAACAGAAAATAAATGATTATGCTGGAAAGGTGGCCATACAGGATAGAAGCCAGGTTCGATCAGAGACCGTGCTGGAGCCCTCCTTGGCATTTCCCTTCTATGCATTTGAGAATGATCAAACATAGTTTCTTACTATGCTTCCAAAAGAAATTAACGATATTTGAGTGTTTGCACGGTTAAGAATCTCTATCAGCCACGTGTAAATTCAGCCAGGTCTGGAGTCCTCATAGATGGTCAATTGTATTCTACTTGAGATAGGGGGCCTACTGTGTGTGCTAGAAAGCGTCACTGACGGACGGACCACTTTTTCAAGACGGGCCCTAATATGCTCAGTATTATGAACGGTTCTTTGTGGGATATTCCAAGTACAGAGCATTTAGGCATTGTCCCATAGGTCAGACTGTGAGAGACTTCTCTTTCCCCAAGGGGATAGGACTGTCCTCTATCAAATATGACAACCCTCTGCCCTATGGGTAATTGCACCTGATACGTTAGTTTGTAACTTTGGTCTATTATGGGCGTCAATACTGGGGGGGGGGGGTTCAATGTAATCATCCCCCTTCTATTCAGAGAGTAATATTCATATATTGGAAATGAAATAGATTAATAATTAAAATTAGAGTCTTTGGTTACATTTCCGAGTTTATTTTGACATGTTTTATATCATAACTTGATTTGGAAGTAACCTACGTCACAAACATATATATATATATATATATATATATATATATATACATATATATATACATATATATATATATATATATATATATATATATATATAAACTGTCCTTTCTTTGATTACCCTCCCACTCCAAGTCATCCTGCCCCCCCCCCCCCCCTTGAAGATTAATTTACGAAACTGTTCCCCATAATGCTTTAGATAAATTTAAGTAGCTCATGCCTTCAGCCTCATTTGATTCAATCACAAGTTATTTAGTTTAACTTAGGGTTAGGATTTGGTCCAGGATTGGCATAATATTATGTTTTGGCTTAATGAGAACAATTAATCTTAATTCTTATGTCATTATATTTTATCTCCTTGAGAAATCCTATATCTTGTACAAAAAAAATAATTATAATACTCTACCACTAATATATTTCAGGTAATCAGACAAAGAATAAAGTGGGATCATTCAGTTTAAAGATTTAAGCACATATAATCTTTGAGTGCGATTTAATCGGACACATCCTAATGTTACCTGTTTCGAGAGGTGTTACTATTTCCCCATGCCAGCGAGTCACTCCTCAAAGTGGGCCCGTTTAAACAAAATGTAACACCATTTATTTTTGACTCTCAGTCTCTGTGTCAGCCAAGCTCCGAGTGAGGCGTTCCGCTGCCAATACAGCTGTTCTTCTCTGACCCAACGAAACTCGCCGATATGCCTCTGGTAAAAAGGTCAGTAAATGTTTAAAAACAAGGGTCCCACGGGTCACTGTGCTCAGCAGAAGTTAATCTTAAAGTAAAAATCTAAAATAATAACAAATGGAGAAAACGTCTGAGAGGAAAAGGGTATTATAGGCCACGGTTAGTTCAGATGCTATGTTTTTATTGATAAGTAAGTAATAGTTTTTTTTTGTTTTTAATGTATACAGATTCCTTTAGATCCTCATTTTTATATTATAAGTTGATTTCATGTTTAAAGTTGTAAACATTGGCAATAAGACACATTTGAATATATGTTACTTTCAAATTCCAGACATTATTAGCTTAAATCCACATACATACAGCATATGAAAGTTATTTCAACAGTGCCTTTATGAAAAAGTTCATAATTGTATCCGCCAAAACAGAGTTTTGCGGATACCATTTTCGGCCGGTCGCCGCCGCCACCACCGCATTGGTTTCCGGATAACTCCTCCGTAACCACTAGACGGAATTTTAAGAAACCCTGAATTATGATCGGATCACATGTGAACTGCTGCGCCCTCATTTTGGGTTGACCTTTCTGCACAGGTTGCGCCAACTATAATCAGGCCACAGCGGCGATATTGCTAAAATGATGTTGTCGCAATAACTCAAAAAAGAATTCAAGGTACAGTCACCAAACCTGCAACATTGATGCACCTTATCAAGCGCTAGGACAAGTTGGAACTGGGATGAACTTGAAGCATTTTTCATGGCCACAGCAGCGATAATGCTTAAATGATGTTAACGCAATAACTCGACAAGAATCTCGGCAGTGGTTTTAATGATCCTCCTGAAATTTAGCATGTGTATACAACTTAGATAGTTTGATTGCTCAAATGACAGGTGGCGCCACCTCCAGTCATGTTTAAGTGGCAGACATCCAAGCTAATAGAAACACATCTCACTCTATTTCCCCTTATCACTCAATCCATGCCTCACTTTGCCCGTACCACTCCGTATTTCGGCGTTTATACGTTGTCGTTTGCCGACTACCCGTATTCTAGTTTAAATATGTTTAATGATGAACAGCGAGATGATGGACAGATAGAGCTGAACACTTTATGTCCCATTCTCCTGAGGTAGGAATATGGTTTAATTAGATCTTATTTTTTCCTAATACTATTTTTTTAAAATAGATTCAATACATTTGCAATAAAATTAACATCCCAAATGCACAGGTGCAAGGACTCGATGACATGGGGAGGTGGAGGTGGGAATTACAACACCTTTGCATATATATATACAGGACAAACAAAGCTGATCTCTTATTTCCAGTTCTTCTGAGGAAAGAAAAATACTGGTCACAGGTTTACTCTAATCCCCATTGATACCAATACTCCCTCCGCAGAAGGTTAAGCTTTTTATTTCCAAACAGAGACCGCATGTCACCGCTTTCAAATCGAGGGCTTTTCATTTAGGTTAGCTGAACGGATAGTTACAAGACCACCGCTTGACTTTTTATTAGTTTACAGGAGGTTGATTTCTAAACATTCATTATTTTTTTTCCATTATAACCATGGTTTCAATATTTCATATAATGTATGGGTTGTTTGAAAAAAAGGTTGTCCAAAGCTCTGCAACTAAAACACAGTTGGAAAGGATGGGGGGGGGGGGGGGGGGGGGAGGGGGTTCACACGTTTTTAGGAACCGCAATCTCCAGGGACTTTGAAACATTAAAATATATTACCTGTACATCTATTATCAAACTAGATTCTGGAGTCGATGTATAATTTTTTTTTATTTGAATTAACCCTCTTTGATGTAGTACAATGTCCGCAAATAAGTGGCAGCTCAAGTAAACATACAAAAAATAGCCCCTGTACACATAGCATAAAAATGTAGCATTATATATTCTTGAGCAATACAATGGAAACTATAAAACAATAACCCCAAATCGTAGCCCATATTCGTCTTATGTATGCCTCATACAGAATACTATCATAATCAAGAATTCCACCAATTGATAACTAAATACATTTTTCGTGATGTCCTTTTAGCTCTTTTTATACAAATTTTTGTAAATTTCTGTTGCTTTAGTTGACGTTGGAGTTTCTCTCTGCAGGCATGTGATCTGATATTGAAGTTCGACCTTGCACTCGACGCTAATGTAAAGTTCGGTTGATTTAGTTAAAGTGTACATTCTCCAGCCCACACTCTCGCTCACACAAGTTTGTGGCATTTTCGGTATAGAGCCACTAAAGACGCGACTTTGGCCATTCAAGTAACCATTTTCATTCTTCTAGTATTCAGTATAACGATTTTGACAATATACCGAAATTTAAGTTGCAGGGTTGCCAGAGTGAAACCCCCATATAATTAAATCATGGCTTTTTGTTCTCCCTCTCTCATTCAAGCCTAACCAATCATGCCACCCCATACACACCATCTGCCAGAGGGGTAAGGTGAACTCCACCCCGTACACTGGCCAATCAAATGAAGGGACAATCTATTGGTTATTATACACCTGAAACATGTAAGGTTAAGTTTCACATACAGTGCAACAAAAATTTATCTATATAGTTATATCATCTGTCTGTATTTATACCAAATATTATAACAGTAAACTTCCTCCTGGCACGAGCCTTATTAAATATAATCCGTTCCAGGTGCAGAGCTTGGCCGTAATACTAGCATAGCTACTGAGCACATTGTTAATCTGACATTTCAGATAAAGTGGTCAGGAAGAAGGGTGATGTCATGTTCTGTTAAACAATTCTCTTTCCAATTGTGTGACAGGCATTGAATGCAGGCAAGTTCAAATTCACACTTGTGTGACATGTCCGTCTTTGAATTTAGGATAGATTATATTCACACAATCAGTATAATTTTAATAATAATCAAAACATTCATATTATTGGAAAGGCTGTAAATGAATGAAAGAGAAGCCTATTGCTATGGTTCATTTAGTTTGATATGAAATAACAAGAAATAATACAATATACTATGCTAATCGTACATTTTCTTTTATAAACGTTCACTTTTCTATATACAGTCATATAATTTCTTCAATTTTGTTCTCAGTGTATATAAAAACGGCATTCACTCCAGCATTGATGATGTAATGCGCATGTTGTCTATCGGAAGAAAAACAAAACATATTTAAGCAAATTTCATATATCCTATATTTGCCTCATGTCTACTTCTTTGTTTGGGCAATGGATATAATCAGGCAACCCCTCCATTGCTCCCAAGACCTCTCACTTTGAGTACACCGTTAGACGGGATTCCCATGCCTAATACGTTTCGTCACTGCATGTTCACTTTCAACATATGACATTTTAATATTTAGGTTTTCGTCCATTCCGTTTTCTCGATAGGTGTTTCCTCTGGACCCAATTTTTTGCTCTGTAGTTTATATACTACAGAGCCACATATGGGCCGAAAGGGAAATCAGAGAGAACCGGCTTTCT
This sequence comes from Sipunculus nudus, assembly GCA_026874595.1. NCBI lineage: Eukaryota > Metazoa > Annelida > Sipuncula > Golfingiida > Sipunculidae > Sipunculus > Sipunculus nudus. The sequence goes on from CM049321.1 coordinate 15,557,122, forward strand.
TCAATCCAAAACTTGCTCTGCAAACATTTTTGGTTCCAACATTCCTTGACTTACTTTATCACAAGTTAAACTTGAAGTAGACCACGTGATTATTCTAAACATAGACAGAGTGCTATATTCGGTGAACCTGCTCTGCTTCCGAAACAGTAAATATTCTTACCATTCGCATTCGGAGCCTGTCATTGTCAGATCATTGCAACCAGGAAATGATGACTGAGGAATAATCCCCACGGAATTCCCGTTTCCAAAAATACCTTTGCTCTTAGACTGACACCCTGCTCTCAACATTGGTAGCCCGGGACATGAAATGGAACGCGCCGGGTTATTGATACGCTCTTTACACAGCGCTTTACCTATAGGGCTACTTCCTATATCGTAAGGCGCTGTTTGTTATGACCTTATATCCTGCTTTGCAACACCAGAGGGGAGCACTGTATTTTTGTCCAATCAGATGAAACTTTGTGCTGGAAGACAAAGCCAAGCGAGGAATACACGGAGCCAATCATATTCATTTTTTTTTGAGTGACAGCTCATCCCCCAGCGTAACCGTCTAAACAGGCCACAGGCTCAGAGAGAATTGCCCCTGACGTGGTTTGCTTAGGGCCTTGGGCACATAGGATGCTCGGCCGGTGAGCTGTAATTCAAACGAAACGGAACAACAAAGGCTGCGTGCACACCTCGCTGGCAGGTTTCAGTTCTGCAGACAACAGATACATGGCTACGCTAACACAGTCATAATGTCATAATCGAATCGGTCGATGATGCGAGAATGCAGAGGGAGCAATTTAAATTCGACCGGAAACTCATCAAACGGCGCTTGAAGCGCGGCAATGGGCGGAGCCAGGATGCCTGTCGAGTGTTTGTTTATGGGCATCTGATTGGCTGCTTGTCACATTCAACGCACGTTTATTTCAGTGGACAACAAACCGCCATCTGGTGTCTAAATATATCATAAACGGTCAAAGCTGGCAGCGTGAAAATCAGTTGCTTCTTTAGAAGCGCAAGATTTCCGCTGCCTCGGGAGCGTAGCTTATTGAACACATGGATATGGACTTATAAATTGTAATATGATTAATGTAACATAACACGTTTATAAAGTTATGTATGTGTATATGGGGGGATCCAAGTCCCTGGTCCAAGTAAACAAGTGTGCCAGGAATAAGCTATTAGACATTATACATAACTCTTGCATGCAAAAGCTTGTATATGAAATAACATTTCTAGCTCGGAAAAAAGGAAAATGTATATGTTCTTAATATCAGACCTAATAACTGACAATAATGATGGCCATTTAGAATTCAAACAACATAAACGTATTAATTTGCACCAATTCGAACATTTTTATTTCTTTTTTAAGGCACTGGCAAAATATGATAGGGCTAACTGGCCCAAGCCATAGCTGTTGCAACACTCATTTCATCAATTTGATTTACCGTTCTTTTGCGATTTAGTTTCAGTTTTCATATCCTTGTTTTCAAATTCATGGGATAAAGATATTAAAGAGTAGTTGTGTAATTTGCTTCGTCGAGATATCCAAATACCAAGTGGGTATACTTCCATTAAAACCTTATTAGTGTATAAAGACAACGAGGAACAACAAATCGCAACCGTTCGTGAGTAACTAGTAATTAACTTTAAATATACATGGCTCTGCCTTTTTAATTGTAACCTAGAGTTGATATAAACTCAAGATATTTGTATTGTCCAAAGCCCCCCCCCCGCCCCCTTTACGTATATTATGCAAGTTTTACCATGTGTATATATGTATATTTTCCAATAGGACTATTTGTATGTATGTATCTATATAAATATATATATATATATATATATATATATATATATATGTATATATATATATCTATCTATATATATATATATATATATATATATATATATATATATATATATATATATTAGTCTGGTCGGCTAATTTGTTATCTTGTTATCTTGTTGGATTAAATATGTTTTAACTAAATGTTTATTGATGGCATGTAAACACATTAGTGTACATAATTGATTAACTCCACTGTTAATTATTTCCCCTCATTTCAATGGGTATATTATGACACATGTGCCCAAATGATCTGACTTGATTCATGACCTTTGCATGACAAAAGCACGTGTACATTACAGTTTCTACTGCCCAGTCATAAGTCACAAGCCCTGAAACGGTCATTTATTATGCTGTACCAATTAATCATTTACACTGGTGATTGGAACCTTCTCTTTATAACCGAATAAACAGTTTGCAATCCCAGGTGATCGGCAACAGTAATTATTAACTGGAAGATGTTTTATAGTTTAGAAAGGTCTGTCCGAAACGTAAGGAAGGTCGGGTACAAGACTGCAACACCTGGAGCGACATCTGTCGATGAGTATGAACACTCTGTAGTCTCCAACACACACACACATGGTGGAGCCAGGCAACCGCCCCCCCCCCCCCCCCCCCAATGTTCTGTTACTGGTGCCATATTTTTCAAGATACTTGATAGCCCGATTGAATCGGACTCAATATTATTAGGCCCTACCATATATTGAATCCGATGGCTATACAGTGAGAGTTTCTATACAATATAGTGTGGGGGCATATGTCACAGAGTAATTATTCCCTGTAAAAAGTGGACACCCTACATTTTTGTGATCCTTAGACCTTAAACTTTACAAAAAAATATGGTGCCAATTTTTCTAATGTGGTTTTGTCATTTTTTCAGGTCAAATTTGATTTTAGAGCAAAAATTGAGGACCATTATATAAAGATATTTCATACAGAGAGATATTTGGCAACAAAACACCTCAAAATGGTTAGTAAGATATATTACATCACAATAACTTAGACTCGACACTCAAAGACTGCGTTAAGACGTTTATTACAATATTAGAGAGCACACGTAGAGCGCAATCCTCCGCCAACACATGGATCCGCCTCAGGATCCATCAGACTAATCATGAAAATTTTATCAGCTATTGTTTGTCCACCAGTATATTGTTCTACAAAATGTCATTGATGAATTCATTAAAAAAATTCATATTGAGACAACAAGGTATCCTTGGGTAGTTTGTGCAATGTACATATGGCGGACCACTTGCTGATTTCAGGCAACCTGTATCGTATACAGTATTGATCCACTTTCCTTGGTTTTAACCAGTGACTAAATATTTGCTTCATTTAAACATAACATGTGAAAATGGCCCTGTTATTCTTCCATTTGATATGATTTTGTTATTGCATCATCCTGTTGTTCGATTATTACGTCACCAACATCACTATCCGCTCGCTGATAGTGAAGGTATAGAAACCCGCCTCTTACGGTTAGTTCATCCAAAGTATATATAAAGGTTCCTAAGGAATTCTAGGGAGTATTTTTATGTTTTGGTCATAATCCAAAAAAATAATTTGTAAAATTTTAAGGCGGATGACATATTTTGTGAAGAATAAACAACAGAAAAAAGGACAACTTTGACTGGCTTTAGTGCCAGATCCTCACTAACCCAACCCAAAGTTTTAGGAAATTCTACCTAGTCCACCATTCACAGTGAAATTGAGTACATATTAAGAAGCAAAATAATAATAATAATAACATTGTTCATATAACCTCAGCTCTGTGCGGGCAATAGCATATCATTTGGGAGCAATTATACCTTCTGTGGAGTAGCTATTTTCATCAGTTATTTACAGACATTTATTTACAGACATTTACAGTAGATTGAGACATGTAAAGGACAGATAATCAACATTAAATGAAATGCATGTTTTGCTGCAGAATTCATTAAGGAGAGTGTTTTGAAAAACAAAACAAAGGGACAAAGTGTCATCATTAATCATAATGTTATCGAACGTGTTTACAGTTGCTCTTCTACCCAACTTTAACCCCCCCCCCCCCCGATGTTCTATTTTTAATCTATTTTGTTTGGTTGGCCAATTTCTTCTATACATTTATGGGAGTATGAAACCGAGGCATTCAGGTTATACCAGTACAGTAACAGAAACGGACAAATCTTAACAGAAACTATGGTAAAACCAAAGGTAAAGTTTAAATATAACAATGGTAAAGTTAAATGCTGGTTATTGTTGAATTCTTGTCGCTTTTTCATTATCCTTAAATGACTTGTGTTGGCACAGTGGCTACATAGGCTGTTCCATCCGTCGGAGCAAGATCACTGGTACAACATTCATTTTTTTTATGAAAAAAGTAATCTGTAGACAATGAGTAGCACCCAGCTTGTACTATCTATATATATATTGCGAATTATGAAATAAAGAATAAAGAAAAGTCTATTCTTATATTTTATAAAATCTAACTTTTATTGTCATTAAATGCAGGGTATGTCGGATGCAGCAGCGGAATGTACATCTTTGATTGGAGCCCATGTTTTTTATAATTTTTATACCAAATAACTCCAGACAAAAACTAAAGCATTTTATACCTGCTTCACTAATGTTCGTTTTCCCTTAAATCGTGACCAAGAACAATTTTGAATTTATTGCACAAGCTAACAAAATGACACGTGCCTAAATTGTAATTTTAATAAAGGCCATAAAACAATAACAAAATTGTTTGGGTTATAATATGGGGACCGGTATAGAGGAAGTCAACGTTAAGGTTGTTTTAACAGCACATACAAATTCCCTTTTAAGTAAATTGAACTTTTTTGAAACGGCACATGTTCAAGTAATTTTCATGGAACCAAGTCTCAAAGAATCTGAGCTTAGTTCGTGTTTATTACTGCTGGTCCAACTTACTGCTTAATGAGCTCACCTAAATAATAAATTGTTAAAAAGTAAAAATAATTAAATCATTATTTGTACGTTCATTTGGCAAATGTTAAAATTAAATATTAAAACGTGTCTTGTAAAACAATATTCTATTTAAAATGATTTTGCAAGAAAATACAATTGTGTATGAATGCATCACATCTCTCTCTCTCTTTCTGTCTCTCTCCTTCTCACCCTCTCTCTCTCTCTCTCTCTCTCTCTCTCTCCCCCTCTCTCTCTATATATATGTATATATATATATACATATGTATATATATATATATATGTGTGTGTGTGTGTAAATTATACAAATAGACGGATCAAATTTTGCAAGACATTTTTACTACTGCGTAGTTTCGTGCAACATGCTGCACTCATCACTGTCTGATTGATTTATAGCTCTGATGTCATACCATTGAGCACTTTAGGAGTTGCTAATTGCAGTAAACCATTAGAATAATTTAAATATATATATATATATATATATATATATATATATATATATATATATATATTTACTAAGTATAATGATTAGTGGTATAGCCGTGTTAGTCTGTAGTGGAAGTGTAGGTTTGGAGTAAGAGTGATGTCTTTTAGATAGACTAATATCAAAAAACATGTTACTATCTAAAAGGCGTCACTCTTACTCTCTCTCTACACACACACACATATGTGTGTGTGTGTGTCTGTCATTCATTTTTACCTCAATGTATAGGAAAATTAAGTGTCTAAGAAACTACACGGGTGGGAGCTACCTTATGGGATAGTTTAAATGACTAGAGATTACCATTGCTTTTAGAAAAAAATAACACATCCCCTGAAGAAAACTGTCAAGGTACATAAACATTTGCAACATTATGTGAATTATCTCATGCCATTTGTTCATAAGTTTGACAAAACCATCCCTGTACACGGACTTACAATTTCCAATTCACCTGTTTAATTCATTGTTATGGTTCTGCGTGTGAGTGAACACAGTCCACGTGTGTCTGTGCACCATAAAAAGACCATAACTAGAGGTCGTCTGTTCTTGCGCGTGCACAACTCCCAAACAAGGAGAAATGATATGGAAGATAAAAAAAGATACACTATTGGGACGCTTGAGAAAATCTTGATTTATAATGTAGCGCGGTTTGGCCGCCACGTGGCACGCGCGCTATGTTTACATTTGTAACACTGATCTCGCATACCTAACATCACTTGTGTACAGGAGTACTCAAATGGTTTACAATGAATATTAGCAGATACCATCATATTTTAAGGAGAAAGAAATCAAGCTATGTGTATCAAGCATTTAACACTATATGTGTTTATCAAATATACTTGGTATGTGAATAGGTACATTTAATATAACCAAAAAATAATTTTAGACAATCCCAAACTAGTCAGAGAACTAAGTTTGTGTGTTAAGTATGTAAATACATTCCAAAAAGAACCTTTCCTATCCTCTTGTCCCAGCTTACTTTGTTTATGTTTCGGTCAAAGTTTATTAATTTAACATTTTAAATACCATTTTAATACAAGCTGAAAGGCATGTCAAAACTGAATAAGAAAATTGGCACCATGTTTTTAAGGTTTCATAGAAAGATGAAGAACAAAACTGCATGGGGTGTCACATTTTAACTAACAAAATTTACTCAGGACGAATTTGCTACATATGCCCCTACACTAATATAAGCCTCAGACTACACACCAACCAATGCCCTTGTTACCAGTGGGAACAGGTGTTTATTACCCTGTGCCAGCAGTCACTCTTCAGAGCCGGGCCAGTTAAAACAAAATGAAACAACATTTTAGCTGTCAATCACTCGAGTCAGCGAGGCTATCAGTGAGGTCATCAAGTGCGCGTGTTTCACTGTTCTTCTCTGTCCCTATTAAACTCGCTGACATGCCTCTGGTAAAATGGTCAGTTAATGTTTAAAAATGACGATCCAAGTTTAATTTTAGTTGCTATCGATACCATGAAACACATACTTAATGGTGTTAAAATGGTATAATCCTGTGTCTTGTTGTTTGGCAGTGAACAGGCAGTAAAAGAAGATGCAACGGATCCGTTGCATCTTCCGTGGCTTATATTGTAGAAACTCTCACTGTATGGCTATCGGACTCAATATATGGCAGGGTCTAATAATATTGAGTCCGATTTAATCGGGCTAGATACTTAAAAGAAGTCCCGTTTGGTATCCACGTACGCTCTTTACACAGCGCTTTACCTATAGGGCTACTACCTATATCGTAAGACGCTGTTTGTTATGACCTCGTATCCTGAATTGCAACACCAGAGGGGAGCACTGTATTTTTGTCAAATCAGATGAGACCTTGTGCTGGAAGACAAATCCAAGCGAGGATTACACGGAGCCAATCATATTCATTTCTTTTTGAGTGACAGCTCATCCCCCAGCGTAACCGTCTGAACAGGCCACAAGCTCAGAGAGAATTGCCCCTGACGTGGTTTGCTTAGGGCCTTGGACACATAGGATGCTCGGCCGGTGAGCTGTAATTCAAACGAAACGTAACAACAAAGGCTGCGTGCACACCTGGTTTCAGTTCTGCAGACAACAGATACATGGCTACGCTAACACAGTCATAATGTCATAATCGAATCGGTCGATGATGCGAGAATGCAGAGGGAGCAATTTAAATTCGACCGGAAATTCATCAAGCGGCGCTTGAAGCGCAGCAATGGGCGGAGCCAGGATGCCTGTCGAGTGTTTGTTTATTGGCATCTGATTGGCTGCTTGTCACATCATACGCACGTTTATTTCAGTGGACAACGAACCGCCATCTGGTGTCTAAATATATCATAAACGGTCAAAGCTGGCAGCGTGAAAATCAGTTGCTTCTTTAGAAGCGCAAGATTTCCGCTGCCTCGGGAGCGTAGTATCCACGCAGCAAGGTCACACCATCAGGCGGCAGATACCCTGTAATTTCGTGTCAGGAATACCTAGTGGCAAGCAAATCAATGTAACAAATTGGATTAAGGCTTGGCCTGACCAATCAGAGCGGTTGTTTCATTCCACAGTAACAGGCTGTCTTGTGTGGCGGCTGACATGTTCAAGAACCCAGGTCACTCTGTACCATGACAACATGATTTTCATGGATACTGACGATGGGTACTGTCGTCTGTGCAAGGCTATGGATTTACAAAATAACGAAATTTCTGTGCCGTCGAAACAGCGACGTGGGAATCGTAAAGCTAGGACAGTTACACGGAATAATTGATCAGCGGTTGCTTGTTGTCTTCCAGTCATTGAACAGGATTGATCAGCCGATCAACTACACAAGTAAAAAAATTCTCTCTCGCTCTCTCTCTCTCTCTCTCTCTCTCTCTCTCTCTATATATATATATATATATATATATATATAAATATATATACCATGTACATCCATCTATTCACCCATCTCTCTTTCTCTTTCTTTTTTCTCTCTCTCTTTATATATATATATATATATATATATATATATATATATATATATATATATATACAGCATATATTTTTATCAAGGGGAAAAGGTAAAACTTTGAAAGTCTAATCTTTCTCTATATATTTTTATTGAAATTCTTTTGTTTTTGTGCTGTAGAGGCTTTCATACAATCGTAGACAGTGGTGTACAAGCAAATCAGTACTTACTGTGGTTGGCTTCACATTCGTTACGCTCCCGAGGCAGCGGAAATCTTGCGCTTCTAAAGAAGCAACTGATTTTCACGCTGCCAGCTTTGACCGTTTATGATATATTTAGACACCAGATGGCGGTTCGTTGTCCACTGAAATAAACGTGCGTATGATGTGACAAGCAGCCAATCAGATGCCAATAAACAAACACTCGACAGGCATCCTGGCTCCGCCCATTGCTGCGCTTCAAGCGCCGCTTGATGAATTTCCGGTCGAATTTAAATTGCTCCCTCTGCATTCTCGCATCATCGACCGATTCGATTATGACATTATGACTGTGTTAGCGTAGCCATGTATCTGTTGTCTGCAGAACTGAAACCAGGTGTGCACGCAGCCTTTGTTGTTACGTTTCGTTTGAATTACAGCTCACCGGCCGAGCATCCTATGTGTCCAAGGCCCTAAGCAAACCACGTCAGGGGCAATTCTCTCTGAGCTTGTGGCCTGTTCAGACGGTTACGCTGGGGGATGAGCTGTCACTCAAAAAGAAATGAATATGATTGGCTCCGTGTAATCCTCGCTTGGATTTGTCTTCCAGCACAAGGTCTCATCTGATTGGACAAAAATACAGTGCTCCCCTCTGGTGTTGCAATTCAGGATACGAGGTCATAACAAACAGCGTCTTACGATATAGGTAGTAGCCCTATAGGTAAAGCGCTGTGTAAAGAGCGTACACATTCGTGGGGTTAAACATTCGCGATTTGCGCTTTTTTGTGTTTTTGCGAGGGTTGTATTACTATCTAACCATTTGATGGAAAAAAACTATATCATTTAATATCTGAAACAATATATCGACCACGTAAAGATTATTGTTCGTGTCTGATAATTTCAAAGATCTGATTTAATAGTAATAGCTATCTTAGAACATACATCATCTATTTTTATTCATAATATAGTTCCTGAACCTTTCGACTTACTTCCGACTAGCGGACCCCTTATTTACGAAGGTTTTATTTTCGTGATAGTTCTCCTTTCGTGGATATCGCGAATTTTAAACCGTCACAAACAGCAAGTAAACCAGAGTATAATACGGGGTGATAAGTCTTTAGTTAATAAAGTATTCCTTCTACTGGGCCTTCACTTCCCTCCATGTCATAATATTATCTATAGGCTGAAAATATTTTTGAAAAATAATAATCATAGTGATCATATATATGTTATACTGCGTATGTGTGATTGCCTATAGTTACGAAAAAAAAGTTCAAATGGAACGTGTAGAGGTAATATCTGGTCATAGTCACTACATACAGAAATCCTTGCTTACAAGGAACTGATTTTTTTTTTGCTTAAATTTCATTTATTTATAGAGACTGAACTTTCTGTATATACACTGTGCTGTTGCATAAATAGAATGAATGGGATGAATTGAATTACCTGATTTCTAAAAAAATCTGATATGATGAATTTGATCTTATATGTTTAAGAATACTGATATGATGAGGTGGATCTTATATGTTTTTAAAAATTCTGATATGATAAATCGGATCTTAAAATTTTTAAAAATTCTAATATGAAAAAGTGGATCTTACATATTTTTTTTTAAATTCTGATATTTCAATACAACGGATAAAATATGGATCCATATGCAAATTAATGATACTGTAGGAACAACTATAGGGCCCAATTTATATGATTCGCTATGTTAACCTCATCATGTATTTTTATAACTATAGCAGGAGGTTTTGTAATAAAGTGACTGAAGCCTAAATTTTAGTATTTTATGAATGGTGTAGGCTTGTGCTGTTGCATAATTTGATTATTAGTAGTTTCTCATACAGTGGCGGACCCCCATACGGTCGGGGAAATTATAAAATGTTTGCATGTTCACGCTGTTGTTGGTCCGCCCTTCCATACCTCTCCATTAAAAACGAAATTGCAGCTCAGGCTTACTCGCTACTTTGTGTTCTTTCGTTCTTGTATCTCTGAAAGGTTTAGACGTTTTCTGGATATGAAAATGCTTTGATTTTAAAATCTTTCCGTGTCCACAGATAATCCCTTTTTTTCATTCATTTTGCAAATATGCAACCACTTTAATCGATTATTAAAGAAAACGACAATCATTGACATAACCGATCAATCGGACTCTCACTTATTTGAACCATATATCAAAATATGAATTTTTTTGTCGTTTTACGCGGACCCGAATATAATTGCCATTTATTGACAACATATGTCGTTAGCGTGGTAGAAACTTTCTATTGATAGACCTCCACACGACCACACACCCAGCGAAAAGATACTAGGATCCGTATGCACGTGACGTATAGGACTGACGTATATGTCGATATCATGATCCAAGTCTACTGATTCCTGGAGACATTTATAACACAGGCTAGCGTTATATTTATCCTCGGATCATTTGCTGGGTTGTTTTATAAGACCAATAATAAGAAACGGGAGTATCTCTGAAATGACCTCTCCAGTACGTACCTAACATTAAAGAAAGCTTAACTGACGGAAAGATTACGTGTAGGCGGAAACGACTTTAGCATTGTCTTCTCATCAAATAAAGCATTCGGTCAGGACCGGATTTCAGAAAATATTTACTGTTAGTAGTATAGGGCCATAATCCGTGACCTCTTATAATGTTCTAATATCAATACCTTTTAGGAAAATCGTATCCAGAGTAAACGAAAACGGCTGGAATCGATAGATCCTTATGAGAGAGTTAGTTCTATTACAAAACAGGTTCAGGCTCATCCTCTGTATGGCTGGTCTGAAAGACCCATTTTTAAGTGTCCGATGAGAAATCCAATCTATAGAATGAGAGCCCTGGGATATCTAGAGATTGTGTAATGTTCAGTCGTCTGAGCGCAATAACAGTAAAGAATAATATACTGTTACTCCAAACAGATAAAAAACAAGACAAAGGACAATTTGAGTTAGAGATCAGTCATAAACGTGGCGGCATGTCCGTGACCAAAAAGCCCGGCATATTTTTAATGGACAGGGTAAGGTGGGTTTGGGTATTTTTGAAGGAAATTTAAGAACTGCAAAACTTGTAAGTAAGCGTTCCACGTCAGCATAAAATATGGCCTATATGGGCCGTGTATAGAACAAAAAAGGCCAGGAGACCAGGGAGAGCAGGGATGAGGATTTTTTATTTTATGGTTGAATCTTTGACCAGTATGAATGTATAGCATATTATAATGAGTTGTAATAAAAATATGATGAAATATATATAATTATTGCAGAAATATTACACAATATACATAAACTTATAGAGTTTATGGTGCATGTATTAATATCAGTTCTCATGGCATAAAGTTGTTTTTCAGTCTGTGACGAAAAAAACTTAAAATTTAAGAACTGCACAAAGTCCAATTTAAAACTGCACAATATTCATGTATAACCGATTAAATAGTGGTCAACTGTACGTTAAAATATACCCTGAAATGGATATTTTTTTCAATTATCACGCCATTTGAATCCCTACTGAACAGGACGGAGTTTTCCCTGCTGAGGGGTTCACACAGGAGACTGTGTTAACCTTTAAAACTATTATTTGTTTGCCCATTCAAACATTAATGTACAACAGTTTTAGTCCGTGTTTTTCCGGAACGGTAAATCCTGTTAAATCTATTAATGTTATCTTTTTTATATATTTAGAGTGATTTACAGTGGTGGCACCCATCCTTTGTCATGTAATTCCTTTGTGACCTCGGAAATACCCGTTTTGGTCTTGTTCTATCGGGAACGAAGCAATGTATGACCTAACCGGGACCAATATTCTAACACAAATCCTGATAAGTTTGACATTATGTTCCGAAGGGGATATCACAGAACAGGAAGTACGCTTGTGTATCCATTTAGTGAACTTGCAGGGCCATCTATCTCGCATGTTTTAATGCTTATTAGATATATCAGTAGTACATGATGAATAAATATAAAATAGCATATTTGTGGCATCAAACATATTGAAAAAAGTGCCAAATCTGCGGATACCAGTGAGAGGAATATCATGAATTTGCTTTTGAAAATTTAATCATTATTAGACTTAAATGAAATTCCGGGAGGACTTGGAGTACTGGCTACGTCCCTGAAGGGCAGTTATCTGGTGGGTCAGGTTACAGCAGTATCCGTAGCTGTACCTGTACATGTTACGGACTCAGTGGGCAGTGTAAAACGCATGTTACATAATGTACCCTATGTATTAATTTCAAACTTACGCAGGATATTTATGTTTTATACATGTCAGGTAATACAAATTCTTAAATACAAAATATGAAAGTATTAAATAATCATCATAGGTTAAGTACTAGGGTTGCACGGTATAAAAGATATATGGCGATACGGTGATAGGCAAATTGCGTATCGCACAAAAGTTTTAAAATTATCGCCATTTTCCTATATTATGCAAAACGTACCAAGAACTGATTTTTTTTTTTGTAGTTAAAATAGAGCTACTGTTACGAATTAAGATTTCTAAATGGGTTGGGATTTATGACAGACTTAACGTGAAAGCCACTACCCTGTCTTTAGATGTTAAGTTTTAAAATTAAAGGTTTCTCTGAGTACTTTCAACAACAAGTAAATACTTGATTTAGTACTTTAGTTGGTAATATTTTGTGTGTGCAATAAACTATTCTGCATAAATGTGTATTGTGTTGTCTCATTATATATAACATGATGAATAATGATTAATAAGAAACATTATATAGGTATATATATATATATATATATATATATATATATATATATATATGGTGTCTTTATTTTTCAATTGATGATCCTTTCAGCTTGTCCACGGACAAGGTGAGGAATGAGAACAATAAATTGGTTTACATGGTTGTTCAGGTAACATGCGTTTTTAAATCTTAATCATGTCACAATGAGTCATCTTTTTATCTTTCGACTGTAAGAATGGCACAGAACATAAATTCCTGATATTCATTTCAGTCTTAGCGTCTTCTTCTTTTGCGTTGTGTTGTCTTGGCATAATTGTGAATTGTTTGTCTGATGATTTATCATGTAAAATTTCATAATAATCTCTACAACTAACAAAAGCGACGCAGGATACCTTGAAAATAGGAAGGGGGTGTTTGTTCTGATATTAATCGGAATTTGGAGGAATTATATTATTACTTCTTGCACTTATCAAAATGAAACAATACAAATATGAAGCTAATGTCCCTATTTGAATTCTGTTATACAGTCATAATCAAGATTCAGATTGTTTGCCAAGTAATTTATATTTTAACAGACAATTACAGTAATATATCTTACTCCATTTTATGACCTTTCCATCAACAAGGCGTTTCTCGCAGCCGTTCTGACATAACAACACCCGCGAGAACAATTAACAATAACTTTGAACAACATTTATCAGTTTTCTCTCATTCCTAGTCACTTGGCATTTATTCCAGTATGGTAATTTAATATCATTAAAGTATGTAATAAATCCTGACTCTTTGAATTGTTTACATTTCTTTAAAATCTGATATGGAAACGGAAGGATTAGCTTTTCTGTATAACTGAAGCACATGTTGTTTTCGCAAAATTCAAATTTCCCGAATTGATATGGACCCACCTTTCACTGGCATGCTCTTTTCGCGAATCGCCTAGGGATTTTTTATTCGCCAAAATGAACCGGAACTCTGTAAGTGCCATAGCAATTTCCGGATGACGCAGTATATTTAATGTATATTTAGCATAGCTAGTATATGATCAGGTCCCTTTGAATGTTTAAAATGTATCTACATTATGGGAGAGGTTGCCAACCCAATACCTCCCCCTCTGAACCCCTATTATAAAATTTTGTTTGCGTCACTCATGTATTTTCTTTTTTAGTTCCTGGAGCTGGGATATCATGCGATTATCTATTCTACACATTGCTTGTTGCCAGTGGCCACTACCTCGTGATGAGGGTACCCATTTGTGGTAACCACCACGTTCCCATAATCCTCAAGAGAGCGTATACTTCAGCCTAAGTGAAAAAGGTTCTAATGAGTTTGCCCCTTTATAAGTATTAAAAAAATGGAAAACCTTGCATGTTTCATCCTTCCAGATATTTAATAGAGTGCTGTTCACGTAATTCTGAAAAGAGACAAACAAAGAAACCAACAAACAGAAACAAATCTGAGTTATTTGTCATTATTTCTCGGAGGGGCTTTCCCAACGTCATCTGCAGCATCCACGCTAATGGAATCGCCTTTTGTCTACTTGGACAATCAGTGAACCAGGCCCGTCTCACCTCCCCCCTGTAGAAAACCCGTCCTGCGCAAGCACGGCCGAATACCCGCGGATCTGTTTCAAAGGAAGAACTGGTAATATGGGTGTTAATATAGGAGCAAGGTCCTAAGAACAGCCTAGATTTCTGCCGACTGCCATTTATAACATGAATGATAATATGGACACGTCTGCAAGAACGAAACAATGATAAAACAAAACTGAACAAGTGCCCATCCTTTGTAGTCGACAACAAACAACTGTTACTATATAGTCCGCCAAACAGATGGAATTAAACTGCACTGAAATAAACATCAAACGAGGCAAGTGTGCTCTCTAATGAAAAGTTCTCACGCTAATTTCTAAACATGATATATACTCTATATAAATGTACAGTAAATTATAAAAAAAAGTCATCAGGTTAAACTCCCTAATTGAACATGTGCTACAATAAATAAGTCACAGTCTTCTGGTGACAATTAATCCTATTTGATATTTGTATAAGCTAACATACATTTTCTTTTTATTGGGAGTTACCCGAAATACTATGGGAACTTGCTTGGGCTGCTTTAGTGAACAAGAAATTACTTAAACATTAGGACTTCTCTTTTAGCATTTTGTGTTAAATTACATATAATGTAGATTTTCACTCGGGGGCTCAGCGGGGCCCGGTTCAACTATTAAGTTTCCTATATGGCACAATTAAATCCTTGAAAATGCGTAATTTGATTTGTCTTTGTCATAACTTAAAGATTTGAACATGAGGCTTTAGAAGGGATATAGGGAGCTCTGGCCCAGAATTGTCCAAAGGTAACAGAAAATGCAGGAAAACAGAACTTTCATTTGTCTTAAACTTTTAACCCCACATGGTGGATATCCTCAGAAAGTTAGGATATAAGTTTAAAGGTAGGATTGATCGGCAGAACCGTTACTGTTACATTTATCAGGTGGCAAACTGACACACTAACAAACTGCTGTTGTTTCCCCATAATTCTCAATCCTTGCAAGTTCTAATTTGTATTGTTGTTTTATTGTGAAAACTACATTTGTTTATAGTACTGATAGGATAAGAGTCGCATACTGTTTTGTTGGTAATCTCTGTTACCTTGCTTGCATTAAGGCAGAAGTAATGCATATGACTAACCATTAATCGCTATCTTACTAAGTTGAACCATGTATCAAAATATGATATTTTTGTCGTTTTACGCGGACCCATCTATTTAGTGTCATTCATCGACAACAGATGTCCCTAGCGTGGTAGAAACTGCCTGTTGTTAGACCTCCACACGACCACAAACCCCAGCAAAAGATGTTGGGATCCGTACGTTACGTGACGTGTAGGTCCGACGTATATGTCGATATCATGATCTAAGTCTACTGATTTCCGGAGACATTTATAACACAGGCTAGCGTTATGTTGATACTCAGATCATTTTTTGTTTTATTAGAACATTAATAAGAAACGTGAGTATCTCTTAAATGAGCTCTCTGGTACGGATAAACATTAAATAAAGCTTTACTAACGGAAAGATTACGTGTAGGCGAAAACGACTTAAGCATTGTCTTCTCATCAAATAAAGCATGCGGTCAGGACCGGATTACAGAAAATATTTATTGTTAGTAGATAGGGCCATCGTTCGTGACATCGTATGCTATTCTAGCATCAATACCTTATAAGAAAATCTTATCCAGAGTAAACGGAAACGGCTGGAATCGATAGACGCTTATAAGAGAGTTAGTTCAATAACAACAAAGGTTCAGGCTCAACCTGTGTACGGCTGATCTGAAAGACCCATTTTTAAGTGTCCGATGAGAAATCCAATCTATAGAATGAGAGCCCTGGGATATCTAGAGATTGTGTAATGTTCAGTCGTCTGAGCGCAATAACAGTAAAAAATAATATACTGTTACTCCAAACAGATAAAAAACAAGATAAAGGACAATTTGAGTTAGAAGTCAGTCATAAACGTGGCGCCATTTCCTTAACCAAAAAGCCAGACAAATGTTGACTGGACAGGATGAGGGCGGTCAGGGTATGTTTTAAGGAAATTTAAGAACTACACAAATTTGTAAGCAAGCGTTCCACGTCAGCATTATATGATTCGGCCTATATGTACCGTGTATAGAACAGATAGAGAATTTTATATTTTATGGTTGAATCATTTACCAATTTGTATGTTTAGCATATTTTATGTATACAGTTAATGGGTTATAATAAAAATATGACAAAATATATATATAATTATTGCAGAGATATTACACAATATATGTAAATTTATAGTTTCTGGTGCATAGATTGATATGAGTTCTCAATCAAATTAATTTATTTACTCACTGGCATTAAATTGTTTTTCAGTTTGCGACGAAATATAAGAACTGCATAAATTCAGATTTACAACTGCACATTTTATATGTATAATCGCACAAATAGTGGTCAACTGTACATTAAAATGTACCCTGAGGTGGATATGTTTCCATTTATCATGCTATTTAAATCCCTACTAAACAGCACGGAGTATCCCGTGCTGAGTGGTTAGGACAGGAGACTATGTAAACTCTTAAAATTATTATTTGTGTGCTAATTTATACATTAATGTATATCAGTTTAAGTCAGTGTTTTGCCAGAACTGTAAATCTGTTAATTTAAATTTATTATAAAAATGAGAGTGATTATGTATTATGATTAACAGTGGTGGCACCGATCCTTTGTCACGTAACTCCTTTGTGACCTCGGAAATACTCCTTTTGGTCTTGCTCTTTCGGGAACGAAGCCAAGTATGACCTAAACGGGATCAGCATCCATATTTTACCACATATTCTGGGACGTTTGATATTATTTTCCGAAGGGGCTTTCGCAGAGCAGGGCCTACGCTAGTGTATCCATTGGGTGAACTTGCAGCGCCATCTATCGTATTTGGAATAAACCGTAACTTACCTTCATATTTCAGTTAGCTGAAAGATATGTAGAAATAAATGGTAAAATTTCTCTTTTGTAATATAATTTCTAAGAATAGTGGGGCGGATAACCTAACCAATTGGGCAGTTTGTGATAAAAGCATGACATTTTCAGAAATAAAATGTAATAATGTAAGCGTCATTTTAAGATCGGGAGCCATCGGGTTACAGCAGTATTCGTAGCTCTATCTGTACCTGTTACGCACTGAGTGGGCAGTTTTTAACGCATGTTACATAATGTACCCAATTTATTCATTTCAAACTTACGCAGGATATTTATGTCTTATACATGTCAGGAAATACAAAGTCTTAAATACAAAAAAAAGAATAAATAAATCATCATAGGTTTATTACTAGGGGTGCCCGATATAATGGATATATCACAATACGGTGATAGGCATATTGCGTATCGCAAAACAATTTTCAAATATCGCTATTTTCCTATATTTTCATTAACGTCCCAAAAACTGATTGTTTTGTGGTAAAATAGAATTACTGTTACGAATGAAGATTTCTAAATGATTTGGGAGTAATGAAATAAATAAAGTGAAAGTCACTACCGTGTCTTTAGACGTTTAGTTTTGATTTTAAAGGTTTCTATGAGTACTTTCAACAACAGGGAAGTACTTGATTTAGTACTTATATATATATATATATATAAGTATAATTAAGTAGGTCGAAAAGAAACACGGTTTCCTTTTAGTAAAATAGCGTTGAAGTAACCATTAACTGTCGTACGAACTTGACGCTTGATCCCTGACATATTTCCGGAAAATTCGTTTTCCGAAAGAAAAGCTTGTCCCCCGGCGCTTTCGGAAAAACGGCGCTCTACTGTATGTTATATTTATCTATATACGCTACGACATATCGCAATATATTGCAATACGAAATTAAATCAGCTTCAATGGTGTCTTTATTTTTCAGCTGATGATCCTTCCAGCTTGTCAACGGACCACATGAGGAATTAAGAACAAGAAATTGTTTACATAATTGTTCAGTTAAGAGGCGTATTTTAATCTTAATTATATCACAATGAGTCATCTTTTTATCATTCGATTGAAAGATTTGCACATAACATAATTTCCTGAAATTCATTTCAGTCTTGGAATCTTCTTCTTTTGCGTTCTCTAGTCTTGGCTGAATTGTGAATTGTTTTTCTGATAAAATTTCATAACAATCTCTACAACTAACATAAGTGAAGCAGGATACCCTGAAATTAGGGAGGGGGTGTTTGTTCTAATATTAATTGGCATGTCGAGGGATTATATTATTTCCTTTTCAGAGTAAGACAATACAGCGATAAAGTTAATATCTCCATTTGAATTCTGTTGTACATTCTTCATCCAAAGTCAGTAATTTATATTTTAACAGAAAATAACAATAATACATCCATCACCATTTTATGACCCTTCCACCAACAAGGCATTCCTTGCAGCAGTTCTGTCATAACAACTCCCGCTAGAACAATAAACAATAATTTTGAACAACATTTATAAGTTTTCTCCTATTGCTAGTCAGTTGGCTTCAATTTCAGATGGTAATTTAATATCGCCAAAACATAAAGCATGAAATAAATTTAGACTCTTTGAATTGTTTATGTTTATTTTAATCCTTATATGGAAAAAGAAGGATTAGATTGTCTGTATCACTGAAGAACATGTTTTTTTTGCGCAATTCAAATTTGCCGAATTGATATAGACCGACCTTTTACGAGCATGCTCTTTCTGCGAATCGCCTGGGGATTTATTATTCGCTAAAATGAAATTTCAAAGAGTATTAATGCATCAACGAGAACCAAAGATGACTGGTGTATTAATTACATCACTAATGAATTTAATACGTTGCCCCAAAGCGGAGTTCCTTATAGGCCCCCGTATAGTAAGTGTGTTAACTATGTCTATACATTTAATGTATAATAAAATGCAGATTTGCGAGTATGATTTTTTCTGAAATCAAGGCAGCCAAGATTTGCAAAAATAGCAAGCTCGCCAAAAATATGGTTTTACAGTATATCCTTGACCGTTAACCCAGTGAATGATAAGAGTGAATGATGCCTTGAAAAGTAATAGATTTTCGATACACTCTTTCCCAGGCAAGCAGCCGCTATGGTAATATAACACCGTGGTTTGAAGTTTTACATAATTAAATGAAATTAGCCGCAGGACTCGCTGTAGCATTTATAAAAAGGAGAATTACAAAACTACCCAATTTAAACCAGTTTGAAACGCAGTTTCACCACTCTTTAGTTGAAATTATTTATGATCATAAAGTGCACTTTTAGTTGATTCACAAAAAGAGCAAACATTCCAGGAGAATTAGGACGTAACATCAAAGCCGTCATTAACATCTTTTCTTAGATGGCGCTCCGTTTTGATTCTTATAAAAAGGATAAAAAAGATGACCAGCTAGAGTCTGCATGGCAGCCTTTGATGCAACCCATCCTTTCAGTCCCTCGGGTCAATATCTTTTCTATGCAGGGAAGCTATCGTCTTCGTAGCTTCGTATTTATTCCTATACGGGCATAAAAGGTGAAGCTCCCTTTCGACAGCTTAAATAAATATCAGAATAAGAATAGTAAGCGCTAATAAAAAAAGAGCATCATGATGCTTTCAAAATTACCCAAGATTGCGCTATAGCATCTAAAATCATTTACAAATATATGTAAGATCTTGCGCTTATATAGCTTTTTGCATGGCCGAACAGAAATGTTTTCTGGTAAAACCATCCCGGCACACGGACTTATTCTCACCATTTAACCTGTCAAATACCTTGTTATGTTTCTGTGTGTAAGTAAACACAGTCCACGTATGCCTTCTCACCAAAACAAGACTGCTTGGCCAAAGGCTTCCTCAACAACCCATAAACACGGAGCAGAAACACGGAAGAAAAAAACAAAACAAAAAAAAACCCGGGTTTGAAACATGACTTGTTCCGCTGTCCCCGAAACACCACAGATCATAGTCCGGATCGATCCGTGTTGCTATCCGTGAATGTATGAATGGGGCTTTTCAGGGCAGGGTTTATATTACT
Organism: Sipunculus nudus; assembly: GCA_026874595.1. Classification (NCBI taxonomy): domain Eukaryota; kingdom Metazoa; phylum Annelida; class Sipuncula; order Golfingiida; family Sipunculidae; genus Sipunculus; species Sipunculus nudus. The sequence continues at coordinate 15,577,699 of CM049321.1, forward strand.
GCTTTTAGTCACTGATCGCGCCCGCTGCAAGCTTATTTCAACTCGTCTTCAGGAGTAAGCAAAGGGCTTTAGAACGGAACTTGGCATATGCTATTATAATTTAAGGATGAAACACTATAACATACCTAGTATATGATTAGGAATATAAAAAAGTTTTCTTGATGTGGCCGATCCAATTCCCTCTCCCTCTGAATCCCCTAAATATAAAATGTTGTATCCGCCCCTGATGCATTTTTTTTTTGTTCCTGGGGAGCTGGAAGAGCATGAGATTATCTATTCTACATAATATTTGTCGCCAGAGGCAACTCCTGAGTTAGGATGCAACTGACTTGTGGTAACCAACACGCTCCCCGTAATCCTTAAGACAGCGTATACTTCCTCCAAAGTTAAAGGTTTCATATATGTAAGCCTCATTATCGGGATCCGCAACAACCAACATGTTCCCTGGCTTCCGTGGTCTAGTAGTTGAGCACAGGACTCAAAGCTGGGAGATCGTGAGTTCGAATCTCAGCCTAGGCGGTGAGGTTTTACACGGTCAGCTCCTTCTCAGGATGAGCGTTCTGCAGGCTTATTAATGGAGAGACTGTGCCCAGCCGTCGTTTTCACTCACTAAAGAGTGCGTTTATCGGTGGTTTCTTGGTTTTAACGTACCCTGGACCCGCAGGTGCGGTACACAAAACTTGGTTGACGCCAGGGTCATCATGAGTTCCCACCCTGTCACGAAGTCCGAAACAGTAATGGAATCTTGTAAAAGTACGTAGTACCTAATTAAGTCAAAATTGAAAAAAAGGCGGTTTCCTACACCAAAAATGGTTAAAAAAGGAAATCATTGCACGTTCCATCCTTCTAGAAAACCAGCAGAGTGTTGTTTACACCATTCTGCAAAGAGACAAACAAAGAAACCAACAAACAGAAACAAATAGACAGACACGGTTGGATACATAACTTCCTTTGCGGAGGTCACAAGGCACTTTCAGCTGTAACAGTATTTTACGACTAAGAAACAATTATTATTTAGATCATCTCGCAAAAAAATATAGTCACTTTTGAGCTTTGACAGACTATGCACCCAATATGGAAGATTAACCAGAAAAATGAGCAGTTAGCTTCCCTTAATTAAAAATCTGAGTTATTTGAAATTATTTCGCGGAGGGGCTATCGCAGCGCCATCTGCAGAATCCACGCCAGTGTACTCTTCTTCTGTCAGCTTGGACAATCATTGAACCCAGCCCGTGTCACCAAGTTTCGCGGACCTGTCAAAGGAAGAACGGGTAAAATGGGAGATTATATAGGAGCAAAGTTCTAGGAACTACAAAGCTACCTTCAGGTTGATTAAGTAAAAAAATATAACGGCAAGCTCGTTTTCATTAATTTACTAAGGACGGCCTTTTGCTACCATTTGCAACGATGGCATCCAAATGACAAGTCTTAGCTTAATTAAAAGGAATCTCTTTGAAGTCATAAATAATTAAGTCAAATTACACATGAAATAATTAAAACCACGGCGCATTTAATCAACGGAAAACAAACCTAGTGAAGTTTTGCATAATAACATGGAATTATACTTGAAAGCTTTACCGTCAGCCGGGTCGTTGCTTAACAAGCGTCAACAAATAAGAAAAAAAAAAAAAAAAAACAGAAATTGGCTATATTAAAGGGGTCTATCTCAAGTCTATTAACTACGGATAATCCATTAACCTTTTATAAAATGATGCCAGAAAACACCTATTCAAACCCATGTTAACTGTTCGGTTTTTTTTTTATCCACCAAATAATTTTTATATCCACCAAATAATTCAAACACATTCAACAAGGACATCTAGCGGAAATCGGACAAACCAGAGTTTAACAAACAGCGTTTTGCAACTAGTGACAGCTTCTGCACATATGCAAGCAATCACCTCAGAATACGAGTGGTTTTATTTTGCCAAAAATGCTATGTTTACATACACCGGTAACAGAGGTATTATAAGAACTTACCTGAAATTATTTATTTGTACACAGAATAAGGCAGAGATCACATTTTTTCTATAGCACAGGTGAAAAGCTGGCTCTAAGTTATGTATAGATAATTAACAACTTGTCAGGTGCTGGTGCTTGTTTATTTCCACCATTAACGTTCACACTGAATTTTTGTCACTGGTCGTCATAAGCTATGAGATCCGAGAAGACCTCATAAGAGGAACAAATTATTAACATAGTTTTTTAGCCTACTTTTTATAAGCCTAGGCTTTCCTGTTTCTTCAGTTCTTCTTAAAGGGGCATAATCGGGAGAAATATTATGCCTATTAAATCACACTGTCTGTTCAGTTTTGCTTTATACAAAAGTTCCAAAGCAAAACCATCCCATGACACAGTCTCCGTACCTCGTATACGACTGTTTAATAGCTTGTTATTGTTCTGTATGTTGGTAAACACAGTCGACGTGTGTCTGTTTACCATAACAAGGCTGCATGACCGTAGGTCCGATTGTGAGCCGCAATACGGCGTGTTTCAGCCGGCGGAACATGTATTACATTTTTTGAGCCAAGTCAGTCAGGGTTTCTCCTGATTGACACGTTGCTGCCCAGACGATGCACGCGCGGTATTTATGTTGACACCTGTGATCGCGCTCAATCCACTGTTTTTAACACTCGTTTACAAGAGTAGGCAAACGGTTTCAGTGCAATATTTTGACAGGTACAAACTAATTTGAAAGAGAAGAAGTTATTTTTCGTATCAATTTAACATGCCTTATAGGTAATAGGGTCCCTTTAAAGGAATAATGAACAAGAAAGTTACTGAATCTTTGATATCATTCAGATTCACAGACCCAGGGGGTCGTAATGAAAGTATATGCAGTACGAAATATGCTGCAAAATAATTTTACTGGTCAAGACACAGTGGACCACGAAAATACAAAAAAAATGCTTCACTTATTGAAATGGTGTATTTGATCAACACAAACTGTAGTCAATTTTACAATTTCCTGCCTTTAAAGAATGATTTCAAGGAATGTGTGTTATAGCACAAATTTGCAACAGTACCATGGTAAACATTCGGTAATCATAACACTGGGCTAGAGAAAAAGTAACACAAAAAGAATACATGAGAGCTTATAAAACAATGTGTAAATCCATCTCAATGGTCACACGTTTATTGCTGTGTGGCATAAGCTGATTATCTACGACATGCTTGTGCTCATGCAGTAAGAGATTCAATAAACATACATGGGAGATTTACCAATATGCTGAGTTATAAGTGTATTTTTCTTGCTCATGTTAGTTGTTGCTAAATAGCATACAAACATATATAACGATTTGTCTGTTTTTTTTTTTTAAGTGACAGTTCACCTATAGGTGATGGGTTGTTGTCAAAAATGAAAAAAAAAATTGCATACCCATAGAGGCTTATAGTATGGCCCTCCATATAAGATGTAAGACACCCTGACGCTGGTCGGAGACGCTCTATTGTCAGAGGGCCAAAACTGCGCTAATTCCCACCCCCCCCCCCCCCACCCCCAGCCTACCTTTTGCGAGTGCTCTAGGGATAATATTATTTTTAATATTATGTTCAATCACCAGTAATTTCGCTACATTTTGCTGTAAATAAAATACTCTCCCTTCATTAGTGTAGAATTAATGTGATATCTGGCTTACTCTGTCTACGTATTAATGTACTATAAGTGATAAATATTAAGACAAGTTTTTTTTTACAACGACTCTGTTAGGTGTATGAGCTTGTTTATCTAAAAGTTGTTAATAAACATCGCACATGTTTCTATGTTGACAAACAGAAAAAAATATAATGTAAGGTGGAATGTTGCATATGTGTGGGAAGTTGAAAGATCACATGCTGCAAAAACCATTCCGTTTCGTCGGATTTGATGCAAGGTGTCCTTGTTGAAGTTTGTTTTGTTGTGTTTGGATTAATTTCTCGGACACCAAAAATATTGTCAACACGTAGTTATAAATAAAAAAGGAGCTGTGTACAGTGGAATCAGCATTTTCTGCTCTTCTGCTCCTAAAAAAACAGTTCAAGAAAAAACCTTAAGTTAATAGGCGTTAGACATCGGCATGTGCCCTATTTAGGCATTTACGATAAACTGTAGCACTGAAAGGCGATTGACAACGGATCTCCTTCGTGCTGAAATGAGGACGGTGAGCAGATATGTAACTGAAACCATTTCTCCAAAAAACCTGAAAACAGTTTTGCGACATTAATTAATATGGAAACAAGGACTTCCGTATTTACTTCATGTATACCCGGTACCCACACACACGTATGTCTACCCTGTAATAATATTACTATCGTCCGTTTATGTACTGAACGGGCAGAGTGATGCGAGTTCTCCAATTTATAATATTTCGAAACATTAACAAAGCGTGACCAGATTGCAGATGGACTTGGGTGTTTGATCTGGACAAGGTGAACTGGTACAGAATGACTGAATTGGCTTTCGTTCCATGTAAATTACACTTGTGTGGAGTAGGCTGATGGCTATCCTCGATTTTCTTTTTATATTTACAGGAGTAAGTTTCTACAAAATCAATGATGAACAGAATCTCCGCTGGGCAGTGGTTCTCTCCTTTTATCCTGTACCTTTGGCATTGCCTTTGTATGTAGTATTTATACCTTTTCTGGCTAATCATGTACTACTGATAATGTCAAACAAGTTTATCAACCGTCACCTCTACTTTGAACATTTAAGCTCTGGATTACCTGGCCTCTTTGCCTTTTTCAAGTTTCCACTTTGTTCCCCTAGCACATCCAACTTATCTGTTAGTCTGATATGTATGGTTTCACTAGAACCATTAGACTTGAGCCTTTTTTGTCATTTACCATAATTACATTTTCTCCCTTCTACGGAACCGCTAATTGATTTGAGAAGCTACTTCAGGGTGGTATTTTCACCGATGTACCTGCAGCTCGAGATTATCTCAGAGAAACGCCTTTCTGTCTGCCACCGTTGGTATCAAATCCAAGAAGGCTCTTTATCCATGAATCAAGAATATGAGGTTTCCACAGGAAACTCTTAAATCACATATGACCAGTTAAATTAAATTATTTCTCATAATGTTTCCTTAAAAATGTGTACATTTCTGATGTGAAGGATGAACACTGGAATAATTAGTCAACCAGGTTAACTATCTGTATCTCAACCGTATCAGGAATTGTTGAATAAATCCATACCGTATCTTGTGAATCGAAGTGTAACTGTCCAAGGAGATTGTGGATGAAAGCTTAAAGGTTTACGAAAATGGTCTACTCTGTTACTCCGACAAAAGTAACATAGCTGACGATCACTTGTAGATTTTATTTCCAAAACATCACATTTTACTGGACTTCTGGTAGCCTCACCAATCACACACCATTCCGCGATTGCTTTTCCGAAAATCGCTTTACGGAATAAGTCCGAACGCAAGAATCTTACAACATCAGAAACTTTGAATAAAGGTATGATTTTCCTACCCTGTACAAGTCCTTTAATATTTTTTGGTGGAAAAAAGGGACAAAAGAAAATTAGTTGTTTAAACAAGAATTAAATGCATGAATGCATTTAACAACTCGTTTTTTCCTAAATTGAATTTATCATTTATTATGTTTTAAGTTTGGCATGTCATACCACTGAAGAATTCGAAACTGCGAAAAGGCAAAACAAGAAAACTTATTGTATAAACAAGAATAACATACATGAATGCATTTAACAACTCGATTATGGGAAATTGAATTTATCATTTTATTATGTATTACTTGCGGCAAGTGACTTGCTAAATGCATATAAAATGTCATGCTTTTAACTGCGCATTATACGCACGAAGTATTAGCCTATACCTTATTTACCGAACATGAAATGTGTGGATTCACACTGCTACACATTTTACCTTTTTAATTATATGACAATAACAAATATACGTACATTTACATTTCATGTGTATGTAAGTATAAGTGTATTCATATTAAAGTCCACTTTGTATATTGCTATTCATCTTTTTTTTTGTAATCCCTGAGTATGTCCATACGAGCTGTCAACCATAATTGACCAGATATAATTTTTCAAAAGTCTCAGTATACTTATGCCCCTTTCGCACTGGCAACTTGTTGCCTGGACGTGTTCCGGATTTTTTTTTCAACACTGTCTTTGCATTTTGATTGAATTGCGTTATCGATAAGATGTGGATTTCAATACCGCGTTTTGAGATATTTCATGACATATGAAATATAATAGTCGAACTTGAAAAACATATTTTTTTAATAGTTATGTATGACAGAATCCTAATCAGGCCAAGAGACCAAAAAAAAGTTACTTCTTTAATAAGAAGTGGCTATGACTAAGTTTTGAGATATCACGTTGCATATCGAATGTTACGCCCTTTACACAGAGCTTTAGTTATAGGCCTACTACCTATATCGTAAGCGCTGTTTGTTTTGACCTCGTATCCTGAATCTCCACACCAGAGGAAAGCACTGTATTTTGGTCCAATCAGATGAGACCCTGTGCTGGAAGACAAAACGGTTTACCAGCCAAGTGAGGAATACACGGAGCTAATGTTGTTCATTTCGTTTTGATTGACAGCTCATCGCCCCGGCAACCGTTTGAACAAGCCACAGGCTTAGAGAGAATGGCCCCGCACGTGGTTTTTGGGCGGAGCCTGATGCCTGTCGAGTGTTTGTTGACTGGCATTGGTTGGCTGCCAGTAACATCAGCAGTTTTTTCAGCATACAGGCAACCTGGTGTTTAAGTGCATCATAAACGGTCAAAGGAGGCAGCGGGAAACTCAGTTGCTTCTTTAGAAGCGCTAGATTTCCGCTGCCTCGGAAGCGTAATGGACTGTAAAGTTTAGAATAAATAAAATTAGAAATCATTCAAGTGTGGAAAAAACTTATCAGGTCTAGTGACCCAGAAGATTCAATTGAGACTGTGACTAGAAGTAGATCAGAGAAAACCTTGACATGCGTTGCATATATACCGACAATTAATCATTTAAATATATGCATACTACAAGCTAGATGTCACAGCTCATTAAAATCTGTTAGACCAATCTTCAGTTGTACTGTGGACACACACCGACACACACATACCCTCACAGAATTGACCGAAAACAATAACGGTCCAATTCGTGCAGGCTTAATCAGAGAACCTGATCTACTGCCAATACGGAAAGTGACTTTTGTTAGGGATGTGAAATGCCTTGTATTTGAATCTGAAACATATGACAAAGATATCGCATGTAGAAAAAATCACAAAATAACCTCAGAATGCACCTCAACCTACTCAAGTAAGGATGCCAATAAAATATACCAGTCTTGTTAATTAGAAATGGATTTTAGTAACACTTAAAAGATAATGCATTGCTCTTAAAAAATTCCAAAATCCATTAACCTTTGATCTAAACGTGTGCAGGTGAGGAGACTATTAAGATGTGCCCGCCATCTTAAGGAGATGCATTTGAGTAATTTTTTTTTAATATGGCATTGCAATGAAATGTTTTGGATTTCAAATTCATAAAAAATGCAAACAATTTAAGAATTCATATAAAAAGCAACCAAGTGTGAACAAATCAGCTCTGGAGACCAAAAAGTACTCCTGCTTCTATAATTAAAAGAAGAATCCAGTAAAAGTTTTTCAAGATATCGCGTCGCATATTAAATGTAGCAATTTTGTAAAAAAAATCATAAAAAAAAACATAAATCATTCAAGTGAGTTAAAAACCTAATCAAATCTGAAGACTCATGATATGCACCTGCTTCTATAATTAGAAGTAGATCCCAGTAAAACTTTTTTTGAGAAAATGTGTCCCATATGAAATGTAAGAATGTTGTATAACAATTCATTATAAAGTCAAGAAATCATTCAAGTGTGACCAAAACCTAATCAACATTGTAGACCAATTAGATGCACCTGCTGTAATAATTCGAAGTAGACCTCAGTAAGACGTTTGAGAAACCGTGTCGCATATGAAATGAAAAAAAAAAATAAATAAATAAAAGAAGTATAAAATAAAAAAAAATATTATTCAAGTGTAACAAAAACCTAATCAGCTCTGGGGACCCATGAGATGCACCTGCTACTATAATTAGAAGTAGACCTGAGTAAAACTTTTCGAGATATCGCGTCGAATAATAATTAATATAATAGTAATATTATAAAAAAATTATTTACGGAAGGAGCTGATCACTATACCCCCCCCCCCCCCCTGCTCCGCTGAAGCGGGGGACAATCCGGCCAGAGTAAACCTAAAGCCCAACGGAATTTTTTTTTTGAGGACTTTGATTTAAAAATATGCCTCGATTATAAAGAAAAGTCATAAGGTATAAAATCTCCTGAGGCAGATAGATATTATATTCTGGCTACAATGGTTAATGGCAAAACTGAACTGACGCGTCTCATTTAACTATTAAAAAAATTTGGTACCCCTAAGAAATATACTCTAGACTCAGGCTGACATCTGTTCACGTCAGTTTATTGACTATTGTCGGGGAATATGTTAGCCTGGAGAGAATTAAAGATTCAACTAGACACGCTTAATATAAAATATCTTGGGTATTTAATTAGTAAGAGTAACGTGACAGGTTATGTTTCTCCGGAGAAAAGCAAGTTACAACTGGCTTACGTTGTTTGTTGTAATTATTGGTTATTATTCCAATTAAAGCATGTCTCAGAAACGTCACAATATCGGAGTCATAAAGCAGGGGTTACGACGGACCAAATTTAATTAAGACCACTCGGTCTGTGTTTTTTCTTTGCTTAAGTAGATGTTTATGATAAAAACGTTCATCTCTCTTTATTGCTTTGCAGCTAACTGCTCTGCTATTATTGGCGATAAAGAAACAATAAATAAATCCTGAGACATGCGGTTGTATGAAAACTAAGAAAAACATAAACAAAAGCAACTGGAGAGGAGAGCATTTTCCTTAGGGACTATACACAACTCAATTGTACTATCAGTTGATTTACCCAAGGTGGCAAAATGTCTTTGTATGAACTAGACTATTTTCAATAATTAAACCCTATATGGACAAATAGATGCATAAAGTGTCGTTACACTTAAAAGTAGAAAGGCATCCAGTAGGGCGCAGACATCCGCCAAGGCAGCTTGCATACTTGCATATGTGATTGTCAGAAATGCAGCATTTTTCATTCAAAAATCCTGGATACAGATGGCGATAAACATTACCGTCACGTGCGTCATGAGAGATTGATAAGTGAAAATCAACTCTCGGTTACCCAGGGCGTTACACTCTTAAAATTATACGAATTTCAGTCTGCTTTTGCGTACAAATACTTTGCTATGTTAAGAGTTGTAATCTTTTTTTTTTGACTGGTAGTTAGTACAAATCTGAACATACAGTTTTGTCAAACAGAAATATATATATACTTTACAATATTTATACTGCCACCAGGATATATTATTATATTATCGCAATTGGTTGGTTACCCCCCCCCCCCCTCATGCAGCGGATATACACTTCAGTCGACTCGTCCCTGATTTCCTCACGTGTAAATGCTACATTTTATAGCATGATTTTCTGGGTTCGAACACCAGGTGTTATCAGATTACTGAAAGGGTGGTATCCAGGTATTGTGCATCCAGCTCCAAATTTTAAACATGCGACGCACTCTCCAATTAGTATAATTACACCAAAAATTACAAATTATCTGCTAAGTTAAAATGCCTTATATTTGTAGTCAATGAACAAATATGAGAAATAAGAAGCAACACAATCTTCCTGGCGTTAATGGAAAATCAATCACAAATAATCTTTTGTGACAGCCAGCTTTTATAAGGTCATCTATTGGTATTCAGACGCCTTTAAATTAGTTAGTCATTTGAGATCAGCATGGATTTTTCAGCAAATAAATTTATGATAATCTTTTAGAGGATTAATGGAAGCACAAGTGTGCTGAACAATCCGGTCTTGTAAAGAAACAGTTGTCCATCATGAATTCGGTGTCATCTATAATACCGATCAAAACAATATATTTAACCTGAATTGAGCATTCTAGTCGAAAAAACGAAGAATTGACGGTATACTCAAAATGACTTAGGACCCAACAAGCTATCGTGCAGAGTTCATCAAATATGTCCATTCTCTATATAGGTCTATTTGTATTAAGGGCCACCCCTTTTTTATAACTTAATATATGCAATTCCCCCTCTCTCTCTCCCCCTGTATATATATATATATATATATATATATATATATATATATATATATATTAACATTGAACACATGGCAAATCTATACAGTCTAGTATCACCTTCATTCACCTTTAGTGTAGATCTTTCTTTCATTTAGCTTTGATTAGTAAACTCACTTTGTATGAATCTTAATTTGAGATATACTGTGCCTAGGATTGGCAGCTCCTTTGCGGTAGTTTTAATAAAGAAATAAATACTGAGATATAGCGACTTGCTAGTTTATCGCTTACCCTCGACTAGGTCCAGATATCTACATATTATCCGGTTACCCTGATCGGATAGGATCTTCAAAATGACTCACGTCAGCTACCTTAAAGGTTTATGACCGACCGATCCGATTTATTCATATTTCAAATAGCTATAACCAAAAGCTTTCATGCGTGGCGTTCAACGTGTAGCCAGGTAATCGGATTCTGTGGACTACTAGTAGAGTATAAATGAAGCCCGTGATGTCGTGAGTTCAGCCATAACCAGTCGCACGACAAGTTACACATGGTCACTGGTTGTCGTAGGATGGGGCCCATAATTGCTCTTGATTTTAATCTCCAGAGACCACATGAAAGAATGACGACGGCCATATCTGACACTAAGGTCACTGGATTGGAAAGTTTCTTTAGAAAGTTGCGAATCATGGAATTTATTTCACTCCGGGTGTGAAAGTAAAACAATAACGAAATATTATTCAACTAGAATGAATTTCCTCAACTATTAAATGAAGGCCTTCGCCATTCACTTATTCGGCCCATATTCCTAGATTTATTCATGCATAAGTGACTGTAGATTTGTGATTATTCCTGGTTACGCATCATGTGCCGATCCACACCAACATTTATTATATTCTTCATCGGCCCATTCCCGAAATGCTCTGAGAGGTGCATGGCGTGCCGTTCATGCGTGTTAGGTAGTGTACAAACACACACACACAAATACAGACACACACAAACAAACGAACGGGGATGAATGCATACCCTCCTCGCGGAGCTTATGGCTATCTTCGCAATATCAGTCTCTCCAAATGCTCTTGTGCCCCTTCGGTTTCTATACTAACGAGGTCGCCACCTGCTGCCTTATATTGCCTGCGTGAGTCGTCTCAGGTCAGTGCCTTGTTAATGATCTTGTAGCAGGAAGAGGTTTCGTCAGATTCCAACGTGAACTGACAGTCCCAGGCAAGGCCGAATAGAGTGTCGTTATGAAAAATAGGTATGTCATATGTTTATTTACATGAAGATCATATATGCCACAATAACAGATAAAATATTATGAACACTGGTTTCTGGACCGTTGTATAAACGTAACAGATATATTGCAAAATGAATCTGGTTATCATTCTTAGCTGCATCCTTAAAGTGAAACAATGCTGAGGCATGGAAGAAAGATAGACTGATACCATTAGAGGAATTACCCAGACTGGGTAACTTAGGAAATATTCAACAATAAAATCTGCCATTTAATTTGTGCCTTATTTGCTGATCTGTTATTTGGTAACTTATGACATTACACTGACATTTATAGTATATGTTTATGTGTGTCGAATAAATATATAAATCAGTTTGCTTGGAATTTAGTCGTTTTCGGAGAATTTCTAGTGCCCATGTAAAACACGTCTATAAATATCAATTTCGCCATCTACTAACGGTTTAAGGATCTTCTTAGGATCATGATTAAATATACTTATCTTGTAACATATGTAGTTTAAGGTATAAAAATGGAGCACGATCTAAAAGAAATGCATTTGCACTCTTCCGACGAATGCTGAATAAAGTATTAGATGTATGCAAGAAATAAATAGATGTATGCAAGACCCCCCCCCCCCCCACCCCTTCCCCACACACACATACACACCACCGGGAGGCCCGTAACTGAGCAATAATGGCGGATCGTCTATAGTGTGTAAGACCTGGAGAATGAGGTCAAGGTATCAAATAAAATATAAGTTCCAAATAAACGGCCTACGCTAATATTGTGCCCAATTTTCAGCTTTTTGAAATCAGCAATATTTGAGATCTAACACAAAAAGAAAATGACAGAAGCAGAAATTAGGCGATTGATCCCTAGTCTTTCAGTTTTTTTTACCATAATGTAGTCAGTTACAATTATAGGATATTGGTCAGTTAGGATTGGTCAGTTACGGTTGATTACTTATGGTTACAGAGATAGCTAGTTGCTGTTATGGAGTTGGTCATTTACCGTCAGATTCTTAGTAACTTTTAAAGATTGGTGAATATTTAAGGGTTGGTAATAGTCAAGTTTGTTACCGACATTCGATTGGGTACCGATATGATGCTAATTCCTTTAATTGTAAATGGGGATTGTCACTGTAACCGTTATTGGGTTAGTTACCATTATGCGGTTTGTTACCATTACAGGGCTGGTTACTATTATGGGGTTGGTAACTATTATGTGCTTAGTTAGCGATATGGATTTAGTTTCCCTTATGGTTATAGTTGTTGGGTTTGTTACTGTTACTTGGTTGATTATCATTAGAGGTGCGGACCAGACCGCTTGGACCGGTCTGGTCCACAATTTTGGGCAGGAACAGACCAGACCGCTAACATTAATGACCGGACCGCTTTTACCCTTGACCGGTCCGGACCGGTCTGGAATGCTCTACCAAAATGGTTTAAGCTACGCATATGAATTCATGGATTTAATGTCAACCTACAAATCTTACTATTGACAAGATATAATTAACCTCTCAAAGAAAGACTCTTTAGCTACTTAAAATGTCTTAAAAACGATGGCAACTGCAAGCGAAGTGTATTTTTGTTCTGGGAGTAAAAATAAAGGGTAATTTTTTAAAGAATGATTAAAGTGACATTTTCAACATTAGACTTGTTGTTCACTACTGTGTTGCACAATGCTGATGCTTTCGCCCCCTATCACTGTGTATCGAAGTATAGTAAAAACAAATTCTATATAATAAATACATAAAATACAAAGGCTTATATACATTCTACATATTAAATCATTACCACTTTCAGATTAACAATATTCTATTTTCGAATCGCACTTAAACCACTACATCACTATTCAGTTGTAATGTCATCCCCGCTCAGCAAATTATTTGAATCAGCTCAACCCGACCTGCATATTTTATAACAATCATGCACGCATAGTAACACAACATATTCCGCTGTTGTCATTAAAAACAAACCAAGATCTTGCGATTCTCGTATAGATTATAATATTACATTTATTGCGTTTTCTGTGTATTTGCATGATATACGGTTTGTTAACTACATGAACAAGTATATGTCATAAAATCATTATGTAGAATATGAGCAACATAAAAAAAAGCTACAATTTTAATTATTTTTTTAAATGATATTTTAATAAATGGACCGGACCGCTTGGACTGGTCCACCTCCTGGACCGGACCGCCTACAGCTGGACCAGACCAGGACCGGGCCGCTTATGTGATGGACCGGTCCGGTCCGCACCTCTAGTTATCATTATGGAGTTGGTTTCTGTTGTGTGGTAAGTTGCCCATATGGGTTTAGTTTCGATTATGGTTATGGGATTTGTTACCGCTACTGGGTTGGTTCCCGTTATGACCCTATTAACCGTTATGGAGATAGTTACTGTGATGAGGTTAATTTCCACCGTGATGTTAGTTACCGTTAGGGGGTTGGTTAGCATTATGAGGTTAGTTAACGAGGGTAAACTTACTACAGGTGGGCGGATCCTCAAGAGTCTTAAGCATGTCCATTAAATCAAAAGGAAGCAGGTTACATGCTGTTACATATACCTTGACGATGAAACATCATGTGACCCCTTCCACCCTTGTTTTCTGTCTCCCCATTGTCAGTACAAAGAGCAAAACTCAAGGCTGTAGGGATCACATATATGGGATTATAACATTCTTTAAACTGCTTATATATTATTAGATGTAAATTAAATGTTTTAATATTCAATTTCAATTTCTTTATGGCATTTTGGATATTTGTATTATTTTTACATGTAAATAACATTGACCAAGCAAATTTAAAATAATTTTATTCTGTTCACTTGTCCTTCAGTACTTGAGTACCGATTTCTAAAGAAATGAAGTAAAATCGGCCCTTCCGTTTCAAATGACACCTCGGTTTGATTATAGAAGAGAGGTTCAATGCTTTTGCTCAACACTGATGGGTAGATACCAACGTGGATACAAAATGAATTTAACCGAAAATCCTCCGGATAAATGAATAATCAAACAGAAAAATTGCCGCTTTACCAGATTAATGCATTCGAGCAAAAGAGACAGTACAATTCGTCAAAGGTGCGTGTTCGTTATCTTTAGCCTGGCCTCATATGTAGAGACTTGTTGATTACCCTAATGGTACAGTTTATGATTAAGCATCTGAATATCAACGCATTATTGACAGGTAACAAGTGTTAATTTGATATCTTAGTTAACAGTATTTTTTCGTATTTAATGGAACTGTGATATTGTAAGATTAGTATATGGCGCCGGAACTCAATACAGACGCTGGAATACGCTGGAACTTACCTGTCATCATATGACGATTGCCAGTATTTTTTTTTCACGGATTAATTGTAATCTGGTGTATCTTCCGAATTTTCTAAAAGCAATTATGTCAGTTTGTATAGAATTTCATGCATGCATTACAAAATAAATGTTATCCTTGAAAAATAATGGCCTGATAAACAAAGCTAGACCATGATGATGTAATTACCCTAAAACGTTATGCTTGTATTCCAAAACCGTGGACGAAAAATACTACCACGATATCACGGTAACAGGCAGGGAAAATAACGGTGTGATTAAAGGAGCTGTCAGATTTCGTGATATCCAAAACTATCGCTTATAGTCCCAACCCTGATGGCAAACAGACGAAACTGAATTATTAAATGATAAAAGGAGATTGCTTTATCATTTTGTTTAAAAAGCAGGGAAAATATAATTTTTATGACAACAATTTCCGACTCTGCTTGCATGACTTGAAGAAAGGTACAAATCGATATCGGCAATCTCAGTTATTTAAATTATGTGATCAACCGGATTTTAGAGATACAACATACAAAAAGAACTACACGAAAACATAATAAGATAGCTAGAAAATATCCGTCGAATGTCAATCGGGCATCTTCCCCTGGAAGACAGATGTTGTATGAGGAACCTGTTGAAAGTCATCATTTCCTGTTTTAATTTACCAAGGGTCACGAAATATAGCATGTTACCACCGAAGTCATTGTGGATTGAATTAACGTATATGAAATCAGGACTCGGTAATAATGTTATATTTTTATCCCGTAGAGTCTATTACACAGCATGTCATGTCACTGAATTTGACACCCTTTACAATTTTTCATTGCTGCGAAGGGGATTTGGAGAGCATATCGTGTCCGTGGCTATTGTTAAAGTCGCCAACGTCTTCGTGTTGAGGGCTTTAGCATGTGAGCCACGTGTACCGCCCAATTTCCTTGAGATAAATTGCTTTCATCAGTAGAATTTAACCCGGGCCGATAAAATGACGATGTCACCAGGCCCACTAGAGACCGCTAATCTTAGTCCATTTAAGCTGAACGAAGACGGGAGAAGGAAGAGCTCTTTCAAGCAGCCAAGCGACCATGTGTGAGTGATAATCACAATTAGTGAAGTGAAATAACAAAGCATAGTCTCGCTGCGTCTCGTTGCGTCTCGCGGGACTTGAGCTGGATACGGAAACATTTGCAAAGTAATTGCTGCAGTTTATCAAATGCATGACCAACGTCTTATACTATTAACTCAGTGTCTATCTGAGCTCGGGAGGTTTTTGTGCAGAGAGCTTTCCCTGTCTCCTCAGACGGCTAGAGTCTTAAAATACAGAACACCACTAACGCTTAACTATTGACGGAATGTGATGAGGATGTTAATATTGCTTCCAGGCCCTCTTCTTATCTGACAAGGGGTCGTATCTATTATATCCGCCAGGTGGTGAGAGGCAAATTATTTTTCGCCTGGTAGGGTTGTCCGTTGACAATATTATGCAATATATTCGGAACAGATATTGTTGAAAGTTTGTGGACATTAATGATAACACTTGCTAAGATTTTGTAGCAAATATTGATTTTTTATGCAAAGACTTCCTCTCCTTGGTGAAAAACGGTTATGTTTTATTCTTATTGCTGTCTAGAGTTATAGAGAGCTAACCAGTATCTCGATATGTTACACTGTGACATAAAATTTCTTGTGTTGTTGTGTAGCTTGATTAGGTGTTGTTGAACCAGGACAAACATTTCCTGTGCTGTTGTGTACTTTAATTAGGAGTTGATGGACCATGACAAACATATTCTATGTTGGTGTGTACTTTTATTAGGAGTTGTAGGTCCGTGACAAACATTTCCTGTGTTGCTGTGTATGTTTGATCTGGAGTTGTTGAACTATGTCAAACGTTTCCTTTGCTATAACGTAGTTCATTTAGGTTTGATGAACCATGACAAACATTTCCTGTGTTGTTGTGTAGTTTAATTAGGAGTTTGTTGAACCAGGACAAAGATTTCCTGTGCTGTTTTGAAGTCTGATTTGGAGTTATTGAACTATGTCAAACATCTCCTGTGCTGTTATGTAATTTATTTAGGGTTGATGAACTATAACAAACATTTACTGTGTTTATGTTTAGTTTGTTTAGGAATTGTTGAATCATGACAAATAATTCCTGTGTTGTTGTGTAGTTAAATTAGGAGATGTTGAACCATGACAAAAATTTCGTGTCTGGTTGTGTAAGTTTGATAAGGAGTTGTTGAACCATTACAAATACTTTGTGTTGTTGTGTAGTTTAATAAGGAGCTTGTTAAACCAGGACTAAGATTTTCTCTGCTGTTGTGATGTTGGATAACGAGTTCCTGAACCATGACAAACATTACCTGTTGTCACCCCTAACTTAACGTGAAAGCTTTACAACGGATATATCCTATAAAACAATAGGATGGGTTAACGCTCGCCACTTGATTTCATTAATCAAGAAATTAGATCCCGGTCATTACAGGTGACATTTCCAGGTTCTTTTAAGGACGTGTATAAAAATACCAGACAATCATACACCCAGATCAATAGAAACTATGAGACATCAGGTTAAATTCACAATATAATTCAAGACAATACTTACAAAGATGTAGATGTGTGTGTGCGTTGATGTGTCAATACGACAGTCCTTCACATTAAAAATACAGGATATTTACTGAGTCCGTGGTTTGTATAAAAAAACAATAAAGTCCAGTTCCTTCAGAGATCTCTGGTTACTGTTTTGTGTAGAATCTAGCGTATGGTTAGCTGCATATAGTCTTTCTGAGTTTAGCGATCTTCAACTGATCTTGCTTGTCATTGTTTACGTATAGCTTAGAGTCCTTGACCTTGCTCGTGTAGCAATAGTTTCTCGGCTTACGGCGGTTATGTATCTAGGTCAAGCTGAACTAGGCCGGCAGGTGACGAGCGCGCTCTCTCTATATCGCCAATACGAAGCTCTTTCGGCAGCACGGCTGAGTTCTTATGAGCTGGGTCCTTGCTTCATGTAGAAGCTTGCTTCTATGCCGTTCCTGGCGTTTCAATGTTCCTACTCCCGTGCGTGCGTGCTGCAACCTCAAGCTTCAAGACCCAACTGAAGGCAGCTTCCAGCGTCTCTCCCTGAACTCTGACGTCACAATCGTCGTCACAATACGGCGATCCGGTTCTCTGATTGGCTTATTTCTCAAGTGTCCCATATAAGGATATATGTGACCTAGTTTGACTGTTAGCGTCACCATGGCGACCCACATACCAAATGTAATAATTACACACGATGCGTGACACGGATAAATCAGCTGATAGCCGATGGGATTCCATACAAGAATACACAATATATATATATATATACAATCAAGACCTGTCAATGCTTTAGGATGACGCTTCACGTCAATATCAATAGAGAACAGACTTCGTTAAACTATGATACAAAACACCGTACATACTGTCACCGATTTCTGGTGACATCACCCCCTCCTTTTAAGGAAAATACACAGTATTTTCTCGATACATCGTATCGTTCTATCTTACAGGGTCCAGCTAAACATATTTACATGTAGCAATACATAGCAATACATAAGGGTCATGTAACAAGTTGTCATTAGTACATGCCCACGGTCTATGACACAGGGCAAAATCTTGTACATGTTTAGACTTAACTGGCTAAACATTATAGCTCATTACATCCTAACACTCAGGCAGTCTGCTAAGAAAATCAGGTCCATGGTTTAGTTTACCTGACACTGCTTCAATATCAAATCTAAACTCTTGTAGAACCAGTGCCCATCTCATTACTCTCTTATTAGCACATTTTGATTTGCTAATACACTTTAATGGTTTGTGGTCGGTCTGAATGGTGAACGGTCTACAAGCCAGGTACATCTCAAATTTCTGTACAGACCATACAATTGCTAATGACTCTTTCTCGATGGTGGAGTAATTTCTCTCCCTGGGCAATAGTTTACGACTGGCATAAGCTACTGGGTGCATGATCCCCTCGTGTCTTTGCATCAGGATACAGCCAATACCCACATCAGATGCATCACATTTCAAATAAAATCGTTTACTGAAATCAGGTAGCTTCAGTATGGGAGGGTCTGACAGTTTAGCCTTTAGAGAACAGTACGCGTTCTCGTGTACGGGTTTCCAGTCTAGTTTGTTAGGTTGACCTTTACGCGTTAGATCAGTCAAGGACACCGCTATTTCCGCATAGTTTGGCACGAATTTTCGATAGTACCCTGTAAGACCTAGGAATGCTCGCAAAGCCTTCTTTGTCTTAGGTCTATCAGTGCTCTGTATTCTCTTGAGCAAAACTGGATTAGTGGCCAAGTTGCCCGTGCCTACAAGGTGTCCCAAAAACTCTAGGCTCTGGTAGCCTATGAAGGTTTTAGCTGGTTTAGCTGCTAAGTTTGCACATTCTAGTCTAACTAGCACTTCTCTAAGAGTTCTTAAGTGCTCGTCCCAAGTCTCTGCGTGTATTAACACGTCATCTACATAACATACTACATTCGGCATGTCGCTGAACATTTTCCGCATCATGCGGGTGAAAACCGCTCCGGCAGTTACCAGGCCGAATGGCATAACCCTAAATTGGTAATGGCCATCGGGTGTAACAAAGGCCGTCTTATCCCTGGATTCCTCAGAAACAGGGATCTGCCAGTAACCTTTCGTCAGGTCAAGCTTTGTAAAATACTGGCTTTTCGCGACTTCGACAAAAAGTGTTTCTGGATCCGGCATGGGTTCAGGATCGAACACGACTGATTGGTTCAGCTTTCGGTAGTCTATCACGAATCTAGTCTTACCGTCAGGTTTCCTAAGCAGGATACAGGGGGACGCATAGCTAGAATCTGACTGTTCAATAATGCCTAAGTTTAACATTTCCTGGATTTCTGTTCGCATTGTCTCTCGCAGTTCAAAAGGCACCCTATAGGGCCTAGTTTTTACAGGTACATCAGATGAGAGTTTAATGCTACATTCTACAACATTGGTAAGCTTGGGTACATCTGTGAATACATCCCCATATTGCCTAAGCAGACTGAGTATTTCACGGCGCTGACACTTGCCTAGGTCAGCATTTACCTGAACATCTCGCTCAGTCTGGCGGCGCGCATACGACGGTAACGACATGTGGGCATCCTCATCAATCCCTTCTGGGTTTAACTCTCCGAACATGGGAGGCTCTGTTTCCCCGTCTACACCGTCAGGATCATGTATAGAATCAGGTGCGCCCTTGGCTACCGCTGCCAGAATATGCTGGGGCTCGTTTCTAGCATGGTACCGTTTCAGCATATTCACGTGGAAGGTTTTAACCTTATCGCCAATCTTAATCCGATAGTCTAAGTCCCCAACCCTGTTTACATTAGTATAGGGGCCTTTCCACTGTACCATTAATTTGTTCCGCTCCGTCGGGAGTAACAACAAAACTTCATCTCCGGCCTCAAACCTGCGCGTGCATTTACCTCTATCATATAACAGTTTGTGTCTGTTCGCTGATTTGTTCAACGCCTCTCTAGCTAACGCGCATGTGTCGCTTAGTTTGTCTTGTAGGTCCAGGACGTATTGGTACGTGGTTTTAGTCTCGACGCTAGTATCTCGCTTGGTCCACAGATCCCTTAGAATCCGCATCGGTCCTCTAACGATCCTACCATAGAGCAACTCAAAGGGTGAGAACCCTGTGCTCTCATGTGGCGCTTCTCGGTACGCAAAAAGCACGGCGCTGAGGTACCGATCCCAATCTCGCGGTCTTTCCTCGCACATCCGTTTCAACATTAACTTTAACGTTCCATTGAATCTCTCCACCATTCCGTTGCACATAGGATGGTAAGGAGTAGTGGTGAGCTGTCTTACAGACAAAACACGGCTAACTTCTCGCATGAGGTCTGACGTAAATTGTGTTCCCATGTCAGTAAGCACCTCTGACGGCACTCCTAACCGCGCATAAATATCAACTAGCGCATCAGCCACAGAGACTGTATCTATGTTCTTTAAAGCAACAGCCTCCGGATATCTAGTGGCATAATCCATAACGGTCAGAATATACCTGTGACCTCTCTCAGACGCTGGATGGATCGGCCCAACCAGATCCATCGAAATTCTACGCCAGGGCTCATCAATTAATGGCATCTGGCCTAACGTAGCTCCAGGCACCTTGCCTTTCGGTATGGTTTTCTGGCAAATGGGACAGGACTTGCAAAACTCAGCAATGTCATTATACATCCCTTTCCAGAAAAACTGAGTTCTCACGCGGTCGTGCGTTTTGTCTATGCCCTGATGGCCCGCCATAACCGCTTCGTGGCCCATCCTCATTACGTCGTACCGTAACGTCTGAGGTACCACCACTCGAGATCCATCTTGATCTCCCCGTTTATCACTCACAACCCGAACTAAATATCCGTCCTCAATTCTAAATGGACTATCATTTCTAGCCTCTCTAGCTAGCCTCCAATACGGCGCTAAAGACCCATCCTCCTCCTGCGCCTTCAAAAATTCGGCCGGACTCACATCGGCAACTGGGCTTGCAACATTCAAGCTACGCGTCGGTATCTGTTTCTCTCGTGCAGCGCTCCGTGTCTCCACCGCGGACGACACCTCCTTTTGTGACTCTACACCGTCACACACTATGCCTGAGGACCGCTCAGACTTCCACGTCGGGTCCGGATCATACGGATCACGCGCTCCCGCTACGTTACCTAGCGCTAAATCACATACAGCATCCCCGACCACCATTGCCTCGATAGTACCGACAAAGTACGCACAGTCCACATTAATCCTAGCCGTAGGAAATTGTCTTACAGACCCGTCGAACAACCTACACTCGACCTGGTGTCCGGTGAACTGATTCGGCTCCACGTACGACTCACGTATTCCTGCCGAGGAACATCCCGAATCCCGCAGCACCCTCGCTGACTTACCATTCACCAGCCCTTCACACACAGGTAACGAGATTCCGCCTTCTGTCTGGGCAGCAAATCCTAACGACTGACTCGGACTCTCTACTTCCGGTTTCACCGCACCGACTGTCTCCGTTTCCGCCTCGACTACTGCCATTGACATAGTCTCCGGTTTCTGTTTTGGGTTATACGGGGGGCTAAAATTAGTCCTATACCTCTGCTGATCGCCAGCAGCACGCCCTACTTGAGGGGAAGACCTAGGCCTCGACCGGGCACTAGTCTTACATTCCCGCGCCTTATGTCCCAGTTCATTACATAAATAACATCTGATGCCTCCTGATGGCTTAAATGTCTGACCGTCCGGACTGCGCTCAACCTCTCGCTTCTCTCTAGGCTGAGATACCGGTTGCGCTGGACGCGGCACATTATTGCCATAACGAGGACCTGCTGTAAGGCTGTGTACACCATGAGCCTCCGTATAACTCTCGGCTAAGTCTACCATACTATCAAAGTCACGACACCGTCTCTCTTTCAAAAACATAGAGAGATCCCTACTACAGCAGTTTACGAACTGCTCACACATCAACAGGTTAACTACCCCGTCGTAGTCACCTCCGACCCCTGCCATCCCTATCCAATGGTCTAGGTATCCACTCAGTCTCACCGCAAACTGACTCGGCGTTTCGCCTCGCTCAGGCCTACAAGTCCGAAACTTGTGTCGATAACCCTCTTCGGTCATTTGGTATCGCTTTAACAAGGCTATCTTTAACTTATCGTAATCCATGGCCTCACTAACCGATAACTGTGTGTAAGTCCCTAGCGCCTTACCCCGCAGTAACGGACTCAGGTGTAACGCCCAATTCTCCCTATCATAGCCTTGACATACAGCTAATCGTTCAAATCGCTCAAGAAACGCATCTAGCTGATCGTGAGCCTCATCAAAAGGTGGAAGCTGGATTTTCGGGAATACATCCCTACTTCTCTCTTCTTTAACCCCAGAGTCAGACTTTAACCTTAGAACCTCTAATTCGTGGGCTCTAGCCTCTCGCTCACGCTCTAATTCCCGCTGTTCCTTCTCTATTTCACGTTGCCTGGCTCTTTCCTCACGTTCCTCATCCGCACGCCGTCTAGCCTCAACATAATCTTGTAAAGCCTGGTCCTTAAGCCCCAAGGCCTGTCCGCATCTAACAAGTGACTCTAACGTTTCCATGGTAACGCTCTAACCTAGTAAGATTCCAGTATCTAGTAATATCCGCTCTTAAAAATCCGTAAATACGTACTGTTAAAGCCAACCTAACGAACCGGCGGTATCCGTACAATAACACTACGGTAGCTCTACGCATCAAAATCTACTTATACGGACGGACGGACGGAAGGTCGGACGAAGGGTCAGACGGATGGACGGATGGATATCAAGATATCAATAAACACCATGCACCTATGATTACCATGCCAATCGGGAGGGGTAAACTTACCTGTCAAGAGACCCTACCACGTGACCAATCACAAACTAGTGTAGAAAAAATTATACCAGGGCGTATCTAACAACATCAAAAATTTTCACTCTAATCTGGGTTTATATCAACCCAATAATGATGTCCAGGTATCACTGAACTAGCATTACTCACAAAACATGCATGTGTTCTAGCCAAATCTACAAGGTATATGCCGATCTTGAAACAATGTTGTGCTTCAGGTAATATTCTCACTGAATAAATATTAACTCCTAACAGTGGGGTAATTTCATTGTGCAAGTATACACTACAACATCAGTTTGGTGTCATTTCCAATTATTAATTCAGATCAACTCTAGTTTGAGTATATGAATGTCTGGTTTCAGTACTGTTTTCTCAGTTCAAAACTTCTGAAACTTACTGTAATTAGCCAGTTTTTTTTTAAAGGCTAATTATATCCTGGCACGCTCGCCATACAATGTCACCCCTAACTTAACGTGAAAGCTTTACAACGGATATATCCTATAAAACAATAGGATGGGTTAACGCTCGCCACTTGATTTCATTAATCAAGAAATTAGATCCCGGTCATTACAGGTGACATTTCCAGGTTTTTTTAAGGACGTGTATAAAAATACCAGACAATCATACACCCAGATCAATAGAAACTATGAGACATCAGGTTAAATTCACAATATAATTCATGACAATACTTACAAAGATGTAGATGTGTGTGTGCGTTGATGTGTCAATACGACAGTCCTTCACATTAAAAATACAGGATATTTACTGAGTCCGTGGTTTGTATAAAAAACCAATAAAGTCCAGTTCCTTCAGAGATCTCTGGTTACTGTTTTGTGTAGAATCTAGCGTATGGTTAGCAGCATATAGTCTTTCTGAGTTTAGCGATCTTCAACTGATCTTGCTTGTCATTGTTTACGTATAGCTTAGAGTCCTTGACCTTGCTCGTGTAGCAATGGTTTCTCGGCTTACGGCGGTTATGTATCTAGGTCAAGCTGAACTAGGCCGGCAGGTGACGAGCGCGCTCTCTCTATATCGCCAATACGAAGCTCTTTCGGCAGCACGGCTGAGTTCTTATGAGCTGGGTCCTTGCTTCATGTAGAAGCTTGCTTCTATGCCGTTCCTGGCGTTTCAATGTTCCTACTCCCGTTCGTGCGTGCTGCCACCTCAAGCTTCAGGACCCAACTGAAGGCAGCTTCCAGCGTCTCTCCCTGAACTCTGACGTCACAATCGTCGTCACAATACGGCGATCCGGTTCTCTGATTGGCTTATTTCTCAAGTGTCCCATATAAGGATATATGTGACCTAGTTTGACTGTTAGCGTCACCATGGCGACCCACATACCAAATGTAATAATTACACACGATGCGTGACACGGATAAATCAGCTGATAGCCGATGGGATTCTATACAAGAATACACAATATATATATATATATACAATCAAGACCTGTCAACGCTTTAGGATGACGCTTCACGTCAATATCAATAGAGAACAGACTTCGTTAAACTATGATACAAAACACCGTACATACTGTCACCGATTTCTGGTGACACCTGTGTTGTTGTGAAGCTTAATTTGGTATGGTCTCTGACCACTTTCTTTTAACTCTTATGCCTGCGTAAGCTCTAAAGTCTGCTCCAACCCAACGACCACATAATTGTTATTTATTGATTTCAACTGAAAGTCATGGTACAAAAAAGCATATATCACAAGAAGCCTGAGACATGAGCTAAATCTACGACAACAGAATAAAATATGTTGCATTTCTAAAAAGATATTAACATTCATTAAAATCTGAGAAATCATGTCAACTCTGCTCTCGGCCGTCAAGGCTATTAGTCACATGCTAAGACGGCTCTATTTGACAATTTTTGATTGGTTGATCATATCATGTCTAGCATCCTTAATTTGTTATTCCGTTATAAATTATAATATCCGTCATATATTATCGTGCAAATTAAGGCCATGAATAAAAAATAAATTAACATCATTGAGTAAGGGAGTTTTCGCGAAATCACTGTGATGATTATAAATTCATACAAGTCACAAGCCCTTGAAAGCATAAAATAATATATAATACCACTGTTGTTGTAATCATAAGTACTCTTTAATACTATTTTAGTTGTATTCAGGTCATTTTTTTGGTAACAAACTGTGGCAAATTTTGCTCTCAAGCAAGGTACGATGTTCAGAGAAAGAAAACGTCATATACTAATCTGATGTGAAGCAGTGAAGTTGGGGTCGATCTCCTCATCCGACAGGACAATTAAGTTCTAAGCCCGAGGAAGCTCCTTCTCCAACATAAAGTAATGCAGAAGAGCTGAATTCAGAAGTCGGAGTCCAAATATTGCAATAGTAGAAAGCTGAAAAGATAGGTAATGTTAGGTGGTTTGGTAAGGTGCATGTTCTGCTGTCTCCTATACCATGTAGATGCTATATGTGTTCTTTCAGAATCCTACTGGGAAATATCAGATCCTGAAAAATCTAAACGCATGGGGCGCTTATTCTGTCAAATACGGTATATAGACATTATCTCGAGGCCAGTAACGGGTTTCACATACTAAACCCATCATCTTCAGATCAGATGCCCAGTACCCTAATAAACACTATATATTAGGGCTCGATATCGTCTACAATTTTCATATTGCAATATATTGCGATATTTGGTTCATATCGCGATAATTTTCATTGTATCAATTAACAGAGATAAATATGTTTTCTGGTATATTTTGCACATTAAGTGTTATAAGTTATTGATAATGTTAAATATTATGACATAACAGGAATATATGCAGATCTGTTTATTTCACACAGGAAATATTGCAAAATTACTCCGTAACGTTTATACCTATTGTTGACACAACTAGAAGCAATATTTATAATAATTTTTATTTTAAGTACAATTTCTTTATGCCTTATATTGAAAAATAACCTTGTAATAAAAGCGATCTGGAATGTGGTTTCGCATTGAGACGTTTTAGAATATGTGCACAATCACAGCCGTGTGCCACATCTCAGTTCTGCTGCTCTTAATCAATGATACTGTTTAACTGACACTCGATCTGCGTTTACACAAGATGTAAAAAAGCAATATTAATACATGATAAGCAATCATTTGACTGCATTTGGTGCTTCTTTCTTCTTCTTTTTTTGTGACAATTCTTTCCTTTTTTTGTGGTTCCAATAACTCATCAAGTAAACTCGTGTTCTGGGACAGACCTTTGTTTATGTGGCCTATCAGGGATACTTGAACCATCGCTAAAATACTCGAAGGAGTGCCTATAGACACAGTGGCGGCTTTCATTTTCAACATTTATCTAAATCAAAAGCCATTCAGATACCAACATTTGTAACAGAATCCTTAATTTGACTAAAATATATCAGTTTCTGTCAGGTTTAAAAAAATATCGAACAATATCGATTGTCACACCGCCAAAGGAATGGACTTTCTAGGTTCCTTTAAACGGTGAACTAAACCGGCTAAAGTTCGCACACACTCAAAAAGAAGAGACATACCCGTGTAATATTAACAATAAAAATTGTAAAAAAATTAAACTTAAAGTTCTTTGGAGAGGCTTTCCATGCGCAAGGTAAAATAATCAATAAAGTCCATATGATTATACAAATTTACCGATTAATCCTGTCACTCGCCGTTAGCATAAATCTCAGACACTTCGCCTGGCATCACGGCCGCTGGTCACATGATCGTCGCGCACGTGACTTAGGTATGCACTCCTCGAGGCCAGGCGGTTTACCACTGTATATACGACGCACAAGTGCTTCTTGCCGGAAAACAACAGTCTAGCTGAACACAGTCTCTACTCTTGAACTACTCGCTTCTCTGAATCACTGACAGGTAGGCCCACAGCCTTCTCTGGAGCATTTACTCAGCCTTCTCTGGAGCATTTTCTCAGACAATGTCTATCCCTTTATAATCACCCAGGGTATATCCAGTAATCTGTACCCGAATATGTCACGACAATATACGACACAATTCACTCTGATCAGCGTATCAGTTATCCTGGTCTGTTTGCTGGGCTTCACCACGGCATATACACATCAGCTGCTAACAAGTCCTTCTGTTTACACAACTCATAAGTCCGTTAGTGAGATTACGTTGGTCGCCCGCAGAATCTGACAAAAATACACTGGGAAATCGATCCTCAGCTGATCATTTCTCAGACAACCTCGGACACTCCTCTGGACCGACAAACTGTCAAGCTACACCTTCTAGCGCGCTGACTAAGGCGATTGCGCCTTTACTTTCGCGTTTCCAGCGTATATACTGATGCTTACGTCACATGTCTTGACCATTTTTGACAAATCCCCTTACAATATTATGTGGCCTGTTGTTCAATGCATGAATACTAAAATGGACACGCCTCCAGAGACTAACGTATGGGACAAATCAAATATGCCGGTGCGTTTGCAGCTTTCAATTTCATCATTTCACTAAACCAAACGCAAATCAGATACAGGAATTTGTAACATAATCCTTTATTTGACTAAAATATATGAGTTTCTGTCACGTTTGACAAAATATATATAGAAAAATATAGATTGTTTCACCGCCGAAAGAGGACTTCCAGGCAAGACCGGCAAGAACCAATTTTCACGGAATTACGAATCTACCGAAAACAACTTCAAATAAAACACCTGGGTTCCCTCCACCTACGATCCCAGACTTACATCAACACATGATACTGCATATTAATATAGAACAAAAAATAGTATCAAATAACTGGTTTTACTATCTTTACTTGAATATGCAATAATACCATAATAATTAAATGAACAAGTCACTGTTCTCTGGTGACATCGATAGATGAAAACAGTATCACTATGCGCAATATACAAATCACATATATTATTATTACATATACATATTAAGATGGCATATATATATATATATATATATATATATATATGATATGTTATGATATGATATGATAGAGTTCATTTATAAAGCGCAAATATAATATACATTTCTATGCGCTGATACAAAGGGTTAAGAAAATAAGTATGTCTTGAGAGCACGCTTAAATGATTCAATATGTGTACACGCTCTAACAGAGTCTGGTAAAGAATTTCATGCGGTGGCAGCGTACTTTGAAAATTGTCTGTCACCATATACATTATGGGAGCGAGGTACACAGACTATCCTGTGAGCATCAGAAGAACGAAGAGACCTGCGGGGAGAATATTCCACAAACAGTTGGCGCAAATACAGTGGATACAGGCTATCATTCAGCGCTTTAAACACCTGTGTGAGGACTTTGAATGTGATTCTCCTTTCGACAGGCAGCCAGTGAAGCTGTCTTAGAACAGGTCCGATGCTGTCGTACTTCCTGGACCTTGTAAGTAATCGGGCTGATGCGTTTTGTGCAAGTTGGAGGCGATGGATGTTAGCATTGGAAGTTCCAGTTAGCAGGCTGTTGTTGTTGTCCAATCTTGATGTAATCAGTGCGTTGATGGTCTTTGCAGCTGTCTGGTCATCAAGATGGTTCCGAATCTTACCAATTCTGCGAAGATGGTGAAAAATGTTCTTCACGACTGATCTTGTCTGACACTCCATACTCATATTGGCATCGAAATTGGCCCCAAGATTTCTGACAGTGTGTACTGGTCTTATTTCTGCACTACCAATACAGATCTTAGGTTCAGCGCTAAGGATCTTATTAAGATGGTACCTGGGTGATATGATAAGGAGTTCGGTTTTGGAATCATTCAACTTTAGTTTGTTCTCAATCATCCACGCTCTAACACCAGCTGCACATTGTTCAATCTTCCTCAGGGATTGAGCAAGGCCGTGCTGGTCACTGAGTTTGAAGAATTCATAAAGTTTGGTGTCATCGGCGTATCCGTGTCTATGTACACCGAAGGCCTCGACAACTCTACGCAGAGGAAGGATGTAGATAAGAAATAACAAAGGACCTAATACTGATCCTTGCGGCACTCCCACAGTGAGCATGGCTGGATCAGATAGTACACCACTGAGGTTAACACGGTGAGTGCGAGTTGTGAGGTATGACTTGCACAAATCCAGTGCTGAACCTTGAATGCCAACTTCCTCAACTAGTCTCTCAATTAGGATGCCATGGTCTAACGCATCGAAGGCTGCAGAGAGGTCAAGCAGAAGGAGTACTACTCCCTGGACTGTATCCAGTGCATGGTCAATATCATTCTTTATCCTTATCAGTGCTGTTTCTGTACTGTGCCTTGGTTTGTAGGCAGATTGGAGAGGATCGTGGAGTTGATTCTGTGTCATGTGGTCCTGGATCTGCTTTGCAACCACTCTCTCCAGCAATTTGCTTGCGAACGAAAGATTTGCCACAGGACGATAGTTCTTCAAATCCTCTTGGTCAAGACCATCCTTCTTCAAAAGTGGTGTTATAAGAGCTTCTTTCAAGCAAAGTGGTACCTCGGATGATGTAATTGAGGTATTTATTACAGATGTAAGGCATGGCAATAATGAACGTAGCACAACAGGATTTTTCAGAAGATTTGTTGTCAAAGGATCCAGGCTACAGGATTTGTTTGGACTTATCTGGATGAATTTCTGCAGCTCCTCGGAGGATACTGGATGAAAAGTAACCATAGCAGGCGGGGGTGCTCCGTATATATCTAGTTATTAAATGTGTAAATATAGTCATAGCTACGATACAATAGTCTTATGTCATAATAGGTCAATTAAAATTGAACAATGTGTCAGAGAATATGACCTCTTATTTATACCTTTTACTTATATTGTCACCATTTTTTAGCGATTGCAAAGATAATGGTCTGACTGACTGATTTCAGTGCGGCACAAACCCCTGACCCAACCACTGTACCGGCTTGAGTGCTTTTAACTGGTAATAATGGCAACTTTATAAAAACCTTCCCTCAGTGAAGAAACGTCCAATTGATGCTTAACGTACAAACAAGAATCAATAAGGATAGCATTCACAAAGGAATAATATCATTAATGATGCCGTATTGTGTAAAACTGAATAGACTCTGGGAGTACTTTTGAAAGAAGCACTACTTTTACCAACACTTTGACCTGCATGTGCTTATGTTCTGTTGGGTGGGACAAATAGGTTCCCTCTTGGTGGCATTTTTTATTTATCTGAACAAATATGACAATGAAATGAGACCATTCAAGAAATAAAATCATTTTATTTGATTAAAGAAAGTTTCTGAAGTGCATTTTCAAAAGATATTCCTACTGAACGAAAAAGGCATATTATATAATTTAATCTGTTAGTAGACACTTCATTTAAATAATGTATTTTCTCTGTTATGATTTGTTCCCAGTAAATGCGTGAGCCTAACAAATCAGGCTGATAGTGATAATCGCGTATACTGTAACGTAATCATTGATTCTTCCTAGCCCTGTTGCTGTTGTGTTAGTTATTCTAAGTTATTCAGGCCTTAAAAAGGTAAGGATTTATAAGGACAATAAACGGCACCAGGCAGTCTAACTCGGTCAGGGAAGAACCTATTTATATCCCCTGTTCATTATTATGGATGTCGTCACATGATTTTCTAGGGCAATCCAATAAATTCCAGACAGTTGAGGGGAAAATGTACACTGATGTTGGCTGCTACATACAGACCCATCTTTTTTCAAGTAATAAAAAAGTAACAACCAAAGTAAAATTCTACTACTACTAACATTAATGATAAAATAGCAATGATGGAAAATTGAATGTTAATAGTATTACTAAAGTGTACTACTGCTTATGATAATAATCTTTGTTTAAATATGAGGTTAAATATGATGACGATTAATATTATTAATATCATAATTATTGATATAAGTAAACACAGAGGTGGTAGTGTTTAGTATTATCATCATCATCATCACTGATTTATGGGTAGAGGTAAAACATTTTAGACTAGGATGTAATTGCATGTTCATAATGAAATCAATTTCATTGAGCAATAGGAATAGTGCGTGAGGAACAAAGCATACGTCTATATTAAACGAATATCATAGTGAGCTCCATCATAAAAAGACGATACGCAAAATACATTTCACAGAAAAACAAATAATACATCTTATTACGAGAGCCCTGAATAAAATGCAACACTTCCTGTCATGAATAAGATTGATTGAACAATATGAAGTGAACAATATTCGTACATCAATATCCATTCCTAACGGCAAAGGAGATAATTCTGAAGTACCCGAACTGAAGTACAGAACAACATAGAAAGTCTCTGGCAATCGATTTCACGGTGAGTTCACAAAGTGACGGCTGGTCCTGTTGCACCTAGATTTGTACTTTGTAGTTGAAGCTTATAGCTGATCTGACCCATTTTTTTGGATGAGTAAAGAAACACTGCCAGGTGTAACAAATGAATTGTAGTTCTTGCAGAAGGTAATTGGATTTCCGAAACCAATTCTGTTTGGTTTTCCTTAGCTCCTATGATTGATTTAAAAAAAGAGACATAAAAACTCACAAGAACTAAATAAGCGAATCAGAATCAGACATAATTGGTGTATCTGTCGTATTATGGAATTTTAGTTACATATTAAATGGTTTACATCTGTAGTCAATTTGAATAAGAACTGATCTATCATAGCTCCAAGTACACATAAATGAAAATGTTCACCCAGTGCCATTAAAATGTCATTATTTTAATCTTTTAATAAGAAAACCTTTGTCTGACGTCATATGTAATGAATTATCATGTTTATTGATATGGGGTATTGATGAAAACAGATTTTATGTCAATTGCCCTTGGTCGTATTAGGGGACCCTAATCCAACAAATCCTTGAAAATTATATAGCAGAAGCGGTTCCGGGGGAGGGGGGGGGGGGGAGGCGGTCCGGAGCCCTCCTTTTCACCCGAAGCAACCTTTTTTAAGGGTTTCCAGACAAAATTTTGCTGCCTGGACCCCCCTTTTCCGAACCATGGGACCTTTCTTTTGGTCTTTCATTAGTATTCCTGGGTTGGACCCCACTTTTCCTAAAATCTTGATTCGCCCCTGTAGAGATAATAACCCTGACGGCTCCGCCACACTGAATTCTGCACAGCGCCAAACAGTGCTGCGTATTATACTAAACTTAAAAAAACACGGGCGTGTTTCGTAAATTGTCAGGGCGTGCCTAAACCTTGTGCAAAATAAGCTCATAAAGTTGTATATGTATTCGAGATTAGCCAATAAATACCGGTTCTATGATTTTCTCAGGTAACGTCAGTGTGTGGTGTTCAAACCCCGCTTTTTTTATCCAATAAAGGCAGGCCCTATGAGCGCTGGGGTCAGCATGTACATCGTAACGAGGACACGACGGGCCAAAGACGGGCCCAGATCGATCAGGAATTTCCTATAGAGAAGACTTATATGTTTGAAAATGATGTCTCATTCAATTTTTATTTTTAAAAAATAAATTCCGGCCAGGAATTTCCTACAGGGCACAATGAAATGTGTGAAAATGTAAAAGTCTTCCTTGATTTTATTTTAGCCTTAGCAACTTGCATTTGTATAGCTGTCATCTGGACCCCCAAAGGGACCCGGTTTAATGCTTGTTAATGAGGAACTTTGTTTTCCGTATATAGAAAAAATTAACCAAAAATTGATTTTTATTTGCATACATGTTATGGTCTAGAGGGCCATGAACAACGAACACTTTCGTTCCGAAAGCACATGCGGTTTGTTTTCAATTTATTCGTTTACTTTGTTTCAAGTATAGATCAGGCATAAAATATAGATTAATTGCTTTTGTTCATTGTTCGTATATATAATTATTCAGGGTACCCTATTTATTTATTGATTCATGATGAATATAAAACGATTCAGTGGAGAGGTCCCTATCATTTTTATGCCCCCGCCACAAAGTGGCCGGGGCATATAGTTTTACCCATGTCCGTCATTCCGTCATTCCGTCATTCCGAAATGAAACAGTTGTACGGACTTTTTTTCGCAATGCCTGCAGATATTGGCCTGATTTTTGGTGTGTGGGCAGATATAGACCAGTTACAGATCGAATTTGCGTTTCGTCCCGGTTGACCTACTTTTGACCGTTTTACGGCTCCTAAACTTAGAAAATTTCATGAAAATTAGAAATATTCATGACAGATACACATGTACGGACTTTTTTCGCAATGCCTGCAGATATTGGCCTGATTTTTGGTGTGTGAGCAGATATAGACCAGTTACAGATTGAGTTCGCGTTTCGTCCTGGTTGACCTACTTTTGACCGTTTTACGGCTCCTAAATTTAGAAAATTTCATGAAAAATAGAAATATTCATGACAGATACACATGTACGGACTTTTTTTTCGCAATGCCTGCAGATATTGGCCTGATTTTTGGTGTGTGAGCAGATATAAACCAGTTACAGATCGAGTTCGCGTTTCGTTCTGGTTGACCTACTTTTGACCGTTTTACGGCTCCTAAACTTAGAAAATTTCATGAAAAATAGAAATATTCATGACAGATACACATGTACGGACTTTTTTCGCAATGCCTGCAGATATTGGCCTGATTTTTGGTGTGTGAGCAGATATAGACCAGTTAGAGATCGAGTTCGCATTTCGTCCTGGTTGACCTACTTTTGACCGTTTAACGGCTCCTGAACATAGAAAATTTCATGAAAAATATGAAATTTCATGACAAATACACATGTACGGTTTTTTTTTCAGTGCCTGCAGATATTGGCCTGATTTTTGGTGTGTTGGCAGATAATGACCAGTTACAGATGGAGTTCGCGTTTTGCCCCAGTTGACCTATTTTTGACCGTTTGGCGGTGCTCTCACATAGACAATTTCATAAAAAAGTGCACATGTATGGACTTTTTTTCGCAGTGCCTGCAGATATGGGCCTGATTTTTGGTGTGTAGGCAGATAATGACCAGTTACAGATCGAGTTCCTGTTTTGTCTCAGTTGACCTACTTTTGACCATTTGTCTGCTCCTGAACATAGAAAGTTTCATGAAAAATATAAATTTTCATAACAAATGCATATGTACTGACTTTTTTTCCTCAATGCCTGCAGATACCACCCTGATTTTTTTTGTGTGGGCAGATAATGACAGTTACAGATCGAGTTTGCGTTTCATCCTGGTTGACCTACTTTTGATTGTTTTACGGATCCTAAACATAGAAAATTTCATGAAAGACAGAAATTTTTTATGGAAAATGCACATGTATGGACTTTTTTTCACAATGCCTGCATATACTGGCATGATTTTTGGTGTGTTGCTTGATAATGACCCGTTACAGATCGAGTTTGCATTTTGCCCTTGTTGACCTACTTTTGACCACATGACACCTCCTGAACTTAAAAAAATTTCCAAATTTTACAAATGTTTCTACTTTGCCCAAGGCGGGGGCATTCGTGTCGTTCCGACACATCTAGTTTTTATCTATAAGGGTGCTTTTCCGTCTGTGTGCGTTGGGGGGGGGGGGGGAGGGGCGCTTTAATTTTGTTTATAAATCCATGGCTCCCTATTTGTGCATGCTATAGATATCTTGTCGAGTGTCAACTTATCAGGAACACATTTATAGTTTACTATTATTATGACAGACCAGGTATGGATGTGTTTGAGATGCAAAATATTAAATATTCAAATTCATACGAGCAAATATAGGTCTGGTCTTATTTATTATTAAACGTTTTTATCATACGTGGCGAATGTCCCAAGAAAGTAAACAAATCTTTGGTAGTTCCTTCGATCTGTTTGGTGGAACATGGTTCAAGCTAATATATGTAAACCGTAAGCTATTGTATAGCAAAAGGAAGGGTTTTCACAGAATCACGGTAGTCATCGAGATCATTCACTGCTGTCAAAGTATGTAACAATCTGACGCATCTGCCCTCGCCTTGGCTGCGGCATTTTTTAACTATTTTAAACCCTTATTATGTTTCTGTAAATATTTCCTTTATTCTTCCAAGTTTCAATTGGCTTTGTCGTTATTGTGATAGTATTGTTGTTGATAGTACATATAGCATGAGAGGCACATACAGTAGTGTCGGTAAAACATGTAGGTTGCTTGCTTATAGGTTAATTATAGCTAGGGATCCCTGCTAAGACCTCCGTATGATTTTTGTTTCAGTTAAGCATGGTGGATAAAGTATATATATATATAAGAATATACGTGCCAATAAAAGCGGAAAATTATGCATCCATCTGTTATAGTCCATCACTATACTGCTTCAACAAGTAGACAGCCTTGGATTTATACCGAATACAAAGTTTATTATAATCACAAAACTGAATTGTTATTATAACGAAGAAAAAGTAGGGAGCCGGAAACCTTTTGTATCGCCTCGATAAAATTCACTCGGAGGACCTGCTTAAAGTCACATTCAGAGCGTCAACATGTTATCTCCAGAAAACTGAATAAAATATATATTTTCTACTCAAACATCAAAGATTTTGGATTAATTTTAAGGCAAAAAAGGTTTGGTGCTCTGTACCCTTTTTGGGGTGATTTGTTTACCTTCTTTTGCATTAATATTTATTAATATGTCTATGCATAAACAAAAAACAAGAAGAAACTTTAGCTTTGCAATTTGAAACAATTTAGCAATATCTGACTTGTGACTTTTCCTAGCTTGCGTGTAAGTTCTTGATAAAAAATTGAGGCCATTTTTCATGCAGTACACAATGCAGAATTTAACAGCACAAGAACAGCCTGTGCAAACAATTGGTCACAAGTAGCCTACCTAGTTTTTGTGCATGTATTTAGCCTGTATATATGTATTGATATGGAAGAAAATAGTGTCCAAAAACAAAATAACAGGATTCTTCTCACAATCTCAGAGAGGTTTTTATAGGCAAAATTATATATAGTAGCAGGGGCGAAATTGCCTGTTGTAGTGCGGGGTTGGGGGATCTGTGGTGGATCCAGAATCAAAGGGGGGATGGGGGGGGGGGGGCTCGTATGTAGGTTATAGAGCGGCTAAGTTTGTAGACCTACAATGCTGAGGCTCCCCCCCCCCCCCCCCCGCATTCTGTTAAGTTTAGGTTTGCAGCGCTTTATTTGAATTAGGATGTTTCAAAGGGGGTTTTGTTTTATATCATGATTTTACAGAAGGGTAAACCAACAAAAATCATTTATGGATCCGCCGCTCCATATTATTTTTGAATATTTTTTGTTCAAATGAAGATCAGGTCATCATTAATTTTGTTAATTTGTTTTATGATACAAATTCCTTTAAAGAATTCTCAAAACTATTGGAAATGAACACAGTTTCGTTTTGATATTTACACCATTCAATAATTAAACCAATTTTCAGTATTTTCTTGGAAAGCTGGCCAAAGTCCACATATTTGGTAAAGAAATGACGAAAAAAAAAATCGGGAGCTCGCACTATTTCTTTTGTCCCTAGTCAATAGAACAATATACTTTAGTGTGGGAACTAAATGAATCCGCTTCCGCTAAGGACTGGATACCATATGACAAGTAAACTTCACTTAACGAATTATATGTAAAACAACAAGGGATTTTAAACAAGATACATGTAAAGCCGAACACCCGAGATGCTCGCGAATGAGCGATAAAAGGGACTCTGCTATGCAGTGTACGACCTTGGGAATGAGCTCAAGGTCAAAAATAAATATCAGGTCCAAATATGTGACCTAGGAGTAATAATGTGCCCTATTTTATGTTTTTTAAAAAAAATCAGCGATATTGGAGATCTAGTGCAATTAAAAAAATGGCGGAATAAAGAACAATAATGAAAAATAAATCAATAGTGTTTCACTGATAGGTCCAACCACCAAAACATTTAACTTAGAAGTATAAATTTAAACTTATCATCCCTTATTAGCCCCCCCCCCCCCGTGTTAGGTTGGGAGGCAAAACAAGGTTATAAGAAATCATGGTGTCATTGGGGCTTGACTTATATTAACATATTTCATATATATATATATATATATATATATATATATATATATATATATATATACAAAAATACTGTAATACTTATCTCAGCTAGTAAGGTATCCATATTGATATTTAATGATAGTGAAGGTTTTACCAAGACGGGCGACAGGTCATTACTTAGCGTGCCGTACCATTATTCCGACTGAGTGTTTTTACTTTGTAAATTTATATATGACATCTCTCAATATGCCCAATCAACAGCTCTGTCTAAAGACGCATTTCATGCTGGATAAACTCATTGTACATGTAATAGACATAATAGTCATTTCACTTCGGGGTCTCGTTTGTTACCTTTTGGTTACGGATACTAATAACTCTTCAAATGTAAGCGTGGCAGAAGAAGCCTGTCGTGACTGAGCATTTTGTTGCACAGAACAGTAAAAGATAATTGAAAATTAAAACTGTGCGATACATATGTATAAAAAGTAAAGTGTGTGGTTTTATAGTCTGATATCACTGACCACGTCAGTCTCATCCCACTCATTCTTGTTGCTTCTCTTATATAGTCAGACGGCTTTCAGAACGGGACGCGAATCCACAACCTTGCGGTCGCAAGTCCAGCGCCCTATCCATTACGCCATAATTGTAGTTTCTTTGGCGAGAATATTCCCTGTCATTTGATACCCATATTGCTTCAAAATTGCTTATATTCTAATTGACACTAATCTAAAAAATTCCACCCTAGGGGATACCACCTCTCACACCAAACACTCTCGGCTGATACAAAACCGCTTAGAATTATGGAAGAATTTACGCCCCCCCCCCCCCCCCCCAAACCCACACACATACACGACCTCCACCATCACCACCACCCGCCACCGCCATAACAAAAGGAACTTGCGCCCTGGGGTACGGTTTGCAAAAAAAAAAAAGCTGCGTATGATATAATGATATTCCATGGAAATGACGCTGTTACTGAAAAATTCCTCTTTGCAAGTTCCTTGGTCGGCATTCCATCATCTGTCACTTGTTGCGTCAAACATTTTTATGATATGGGACAAGTGATCGATACAAGACACGTGATTGAAGTAGAATGTCCTGCGGAAACATCGTCACATCTTCAGCAGTCCGTACATTCGTTTGATGATTAATAAGGAACAGCTAGAAATAAAGTTAATTTTGACGACGATGATGAACCTTGATTTGAATTAGGCAGACCAAATTAAATTTTTCACAACAGAATAAAGAGATTTAGATTCGATTTAATTTCACCCAAGTATTAGCGTCATGTAAAAGAAATTGATATTTAAACTCTGCAATATCAATTTAACTTATATCTAACAATATATCAACCGTATGGACATTTTTTTAAGAAAATAAACATAGACCGTGGATAGGGCGGTTGATTTGAAACACTTAAATAGAATGATAGAAATGGCTGAAATGTTGAAATAACGCAAAAAAAAAAAATAAATAAAACAGATAAGGTTAACTGAAATGACGCATATAGGATTTACTTCACAGAATAGGGCAGCAAGTTTCTGACAAGCACTGCCCATACCAGTCATGTTTCTGACAGAAAATGCCTATACCAATCTTGTTTCTGACAGGCACTGCCCATACAATTCACGTTTCTGACAGGCACTGCCCATACAAGTCATGTTTCTGACAGCCACTGTCCGTACCAGTCATGTTTCTGACAGAAACTTCCTGTACAAGTCATGTTTCTGACAGGCACTGCCCAAACAAGTCATGTTTCTGACAGGCACTGCCCATACAAGTTATGGTTTTGACAGACACTGCCTATTCCAGTTATGTTTCTGACAGGCAATGCCAATACAATCAAAACTATTTATGAAAGTGAGAAATTTTGTGTGTGTGTGTGTTTGAGACGATCAATGTGTAAATATGGTATAGACCCCACTGCATGATCCTGTATGTTGGACCCCCCCCCCCCCCCCACACACACACACACGGCCACCACCACACGCCACCGCCATAACAAAAGGAACTTGTGCCCTGGGGTACAGTTTGCAAAAAGAGATACCTATGATATCATGATATTCCATGGAAATGACGCTGTTACTGAAAAATTCCTCTTTGCACTAAGTTCCCTGGTCGGCATTCCCTCTTCTGTCACCTGTTGCGTCATACATTTTTATGATATGGGACAAGTGATCGATACAAGAATCGTGATTGAAGTAGAATGTCCTCGCGGAGACATCGTCACATCTTCAGCCGTCCGTACTTGAGTCTGATGATTAATAAGGAGCAAACAGAAATAAAGTTAATTTTGATGACGATGATAAACCTTGATTTTAATTAGGCAGACCAAATTAAATCTTTCACAACAGAATAAAGAGGTTTAAATGCGTTATTAATTTCACTCAGGTATTAGCGTCATGTAAATAAACTGATTTTTGTATATTCTGCAATATCCAATTTAACTTATTCTTAACAATAATTGGCCATGTTACTAATCTAGAAAAAGAACACATGGTCTTTAAGATGCAGAGAATTCATTGTTTCAGGAGTCTTCATAATTGTTTGATAATTTTGTTGCTGAATTCTGTAATGAAGCTCCTAAGACACTTGTTTCTGAGAAAAAATGTTGTATTATATATATATATATATATATATATATATATATATATATATATATATATATATATATATAATACCAAGGAGTAGCGTCCTTAACAACCGTATGGACATTTTATTTTTGGAAAAAAACAAAGACCGTTAAAAAAGGGCGGTTGAATTAAATGATAGAAACGGCTGAAGATGATGAAAAACGCAAAATAGCAGATCGAGGTAAGGTTACGTTAGTCAAATGGCGCATGCAGGATTTACATCACAGAGTAGGGCAGCAGCTTTCTGACAGGCACTGCCGGTACCATAAAGTTTCTGACAGCCACTGCTTCAACAGTCATGGTTATGAAAGGCACTGCCCAAACCAGTCATATCTCTGACAGAAACTGCCCTTTCTAGCCATATTTTGACAGACACAGACCATACCAGTCGTGTTTCTGACAGGCACTGCCCATACCAGTC
The DNA here is from genome assembly GCA_026874595.1 of Sipunculus nudus. Classification (NCBI taxonomy): domain Eukaryota; kingdom Metazoa; phylum Annelida; class Sipuncula; order Golfingiida; family Sipunculidae; genus Sipunculus; species Sipunculus nudus. The sequence continues at coordinate 15,617,614 of CM049321.1, forward strand.
GTGTCTCTGACATCTTTCAACGAGGAACGTATTTTAAGGATCTATGAGAATGCAAATGTTTTATTCATTTTGACAACGTCTCATGGCCTACAAATTCGCTGTATGTCACTTTACATAGACAAGACCAATCCTTAGCCTTTTTAGTCGTCCACTATACAATATCTACAATGAAAGAAAAACATCCGTTTTAGCTCAGCAAAGTGGCAAATCGCTCTGCATGTGTTGAATTTCAAACCGGATAAATACAAGCATGGTCATTATGGGTATCTGGACGGCAAACTTATACGTGATACAGGAAATACGTCGTCACCATAGAAACAGATTTTCAGTTAGGTGTGTGATTTCATACGTATTTGTTTGAGTTAATTCATTATTTGTAGCGTAATGTTGAAAGTCCCGGCAGTTTACCACGGTAACAATGGAACATGATGGAAGACTGCAATACCTTCCTCAATTAGGCTTGTGTCACGACTCAAGTTAGGCTTACTAGTTTGAACAAATGCCTATTGAGTCGTGTATTCACGGCTAACAATTTGTCTTATGGATTCCTATAGATATATCTAAATACCAATCTAACCCCACACGCTACCAAGTTCATCAATATCGAGCAGATGAGAAATGTCTCATTCTTTTCAACTGACAACATCTTAAAAAATATTGCTCAGTTAAAAAAGTCGTAAGGGATATATTTATATATATTTATATAAAATCCTGGTACGTCCATTGCCTGTCAGAAACATGACTTGTACGGACAGTGCCTGTCAGAAACATGACTTGGATTGGCAGTTCCTGTCAGAAGCAAGACTTGTGCAGGCAGTGTCTGTCAAAAGCATGACTGGTATTGGCATTGCCTGGCAGAAACATGACTTGTATGGGTAGTGTCTGTCAGGAACATGAATTGAAAGGGATGTGCCTTTCAGAACCATGCCTGGTACGGGCATTGCCTACCAGAAACATGACTTGGATTGGCGGTGCCTGTCAGAAGCATTACTGGTATAGGCATCTTGTCTGAAGCATGACTGGTATGGGCATTGATTGTCAGAAAAATGACTGGTATGGGCAGTGCCTGTCAGAAGCATGACTGGTATGGGCAGTACCTGTCAGAAACATGACTGGTAATGCTGCCCTACTATGTGCTATAAATCCTATATGCACCATTTCAGTTAACCTGATCTGTTATTTGCGTTATTCATCATTTCAGCCGTTTCTATCATTTTATTTTAGTTTTTCTAATCAACCGCCCTATCCACAGTCTATGTTTCTTTTCTTAAAAAGAGTCCATACGGTTGATGAAGACGCTACTCCTTAGTATTGTATATATGATAAAAATCCTTTTCTCAAAACCAAGGGTATTTTTAAGTCCTTACAGAATTCACAAACAAAATTACCAAACCACCCTGAGAACTCTTGAAACAATGAATTCTCCGCATCTTAAAGGCCATGCGTTCTTTTTCTCGATATGTACCATGGCCATTTATTGTTAAGAATACTTTAAATTGGATATTGCAGAGTATAAATATCAATTTCTTTTACATGACGCTAATACTTGAGTGAAATTAATAACGCATCTAAATCTCTTTATTTTGTTGTTAAAGATTTAATTTTGTCTGCCTAATTAAAATCAAGGTTTATCATCGTCATCAAAATTAACTTTATTTCTAGTTGTTCCTTATTAATCATCAGACTCAAGTAAGGACGGCTGAAGATGTGACGATGTCTCCGCAGGACATTCTACTCCAATCACGTTTCTTGTATCGATCACGTGCCGCATATCATAAAAATGTACGACACAACGGGTGACAGATGAAGGAATGGCGACCAGGGAACTTAGTGCAAAAAGGGAGTTATCAGTAATACCGTCATTTACATGGAATATCATGATATCATAGCCTTGTTGCAAAGGCCATATACAACAGGGGCGCAATTTCCTTTTCCAGAGTGGTGGCGGGAAGGGATGGGCACCCAAAACACAGGCCCATGCAGGGGAGTAAATACCATCGTAAAACATGTGTGTGTATGCTTACACACACATGTTTTCCTTGCTGGATCCTAAAACCCCAGTCCTGAGAGGGTGGGAGGGGTGGGGTGGGGGAGGCTGGTGGGGGGGGGGGGGGGGGGGCAAGTATTTTTAGGATTCAAAGCGGTTGTGTATCAGCCGAGAGTGTTTGGTGTGAGATGTGGTGTCCCTTTTGTTGGGTTGAATTTTTATATAATTGTCAATTAGAATATAAGCAATTTTGAAGCAATACGGGTATCAAAAGACAGGGAATATTCTCGCTAAAGAAACCACCAATAACTTCTGAGCTAAGAGCTTTTGAGCGTAGACAAATATCCCATGTGTCCCCCTTGGATTTGGTAATAGATACCATACTATCAATGTCATATTTTCACTCATTGTGATTATCGTTAATAAATCATAATAATATAAAATTAAAAACTAGCCTCTAACATTTATTATAAATTGACAATAATGCATTGGGAACATTCACCCATTTGTCTTGTTATGACAGATGCCGGCTTCTGTGGCTCAGGGGTAGAGCGCAGGACTCAAGGCCGGGAGATCGTGAGTTCGAATCTCAGCCGAGGCGTTGAGATTTTCACGGTCGGCTCGCATCCAGGGTGAGCCCTCTGCAGGCTTAATGGGGAGACTGTGCCCAACAGTCATGTTTCACTCACAAACGAGTGCAGTCATGTTTCACTCACAAACGAGTGCGCCTCTCGGGGGTTCCTCGGTGTTATGAGCCAGCAATTGGGATGACAGACACCCAGGACCCGCAGGAGTGGTACACCGAGCCTGGTTGACACCAGGATAATCGAGTATAAGCCCCTGTCACGTGGTCCGAAACCGGATTAGAACTGTAGATGTACATAATACAGTCAAATAATAAAGGTGGCGGTTATCTCCACCAAAAATAAATCTGAAAAAAAAGCAAAATTATTATGACAGATACTTAATTCCATCCTGGTCAAATAAACAGTGTTAATAACGGCGCTCGTTTTTAATAAGTAATATGTGTTAGGACGGATCTCCATTGCAGGAAGAATTATTATTACCCGTGTCTCTTGGTCTGTTTGTCTTCTGTCAGTATGGTCAACTGTCCCAGAAATATTGTTAAGGGATATGCCATGGGTAACGAAGGATCACATTACATTTTCACGTGGAGCCTGACAAAGATACAGATGTATTAGGGTCGCTTTGATTTGGCGGAGGTATGCGCTCTAATAAGTAGAAGTTACTTTGTACATCTGACACTCTGCATCAGAGGGTCTACTCCGTACTTCCGACCACGATCGGGCTATTTTGTGCCGCAGCCGGTTATATTGAATTTGATTAGTATGACCTTCCGGTGGAAGAATACGGATACCGTAAATAAAGCATCAATCACTATTTGACACTAAGGAGTATGTCAAACAGAAAATGACCATTAAACATACGACAAGGAAATTGAATTATATTTCACCATTAAGTAACATGAACGTTCTAATGGTTCTAATACTTAATAAGTATATTTTTATTTATTTGGTTTTTCCTTAATAAGAACCAAATATATAAAGTCAGTTGAAAAAAAAATCTTTTCATTCATTCGACACCATCATCCTCTGTCTGTCAACATTTGGCTGCTGTTTGTCCGGAGTCAGACTATAATAAATGACATGGACTTGTTTGACCCCGATGGATAGACTGCTTCTTCATGGTGGCTGCCTTTTACAAGATTTATCGGAAAAGGCATCCATCACCTTTTGACAATTCGGAATTTCCCCTAAAAAGATATCAGCAGATTTCATAATTTTAAAGTGGATCCTGGAAGTGGCAAAATAGGTAAGTGACAACATACGATTTGGCTTCATTGGTCCGGAATGAATAGGTTGTGGTGCATTAACAGATTAAAAAAACCGTTTTAGAAAAACGAGGTTAAATGTATACATTATTATCCTGCATTACATCCATACCGTGAATGACTGCTTCCTGATGACTTCTTATCTAGGAAAAGAATCAGATTAAACTGAATGAGGGTTATTCGTCATACGATCCTAAGAAACATCTGTCAGAGGCTCCTATGTTCTCTTCATCTCAAATCCTTCATAAAGCCGTCTTTTTTATTTTTATTATAATTAAATATGTGCAGTTAATTACAGTTTTCTTTTTAAATTACATTATTCCAAGGACCCAAGCACATTGAAATTCTATTTTTTATTTTTTATTTTTTTTTTATATCTTCCGCAAATATATCCATGCAGAATCCTCTTAAAATTTGAGGATTCGGGCGTGGTAAAAATTGCGTTATTCCGCTCCAAACATTGCGGTACATATCGCCTTGTCACATTCTCTGCGCTGACAGATTCTCGCCTGGTCTTTCTGGATGCTATCATCTCAATACTTACGTGTCGCATCCCCATGCCTTTATCGAACCCTGGCGTATTTTTTTTCTTCCAGTTTCTTGAAACACACTTGGGGCTGCCATTGCGTACACACTTAAGCTCGGATGTCACAGGTCCCATGTCGATATTATAAGTATACCATCAACAAAATCCAATGGTAATCCTTGTATTTTTCCAGTCTAAGGAATGAATATGAAATGCAAAGATTCAATTAATTATATGTTTACAAAACCTGAAATGAATCGCAATGTCCGATTGTTCTACAGATATCTACTTCGGTACTTTTTAGTTTTTATGTCCTCTCTGCTGATCCTTTATCTGCAGAATTATTTTCTTTGGCACCATCGTGTTAACAAGAAATCTTTGAAACGTTCCAGACGAAACGCGTTTTTCTTGTTATCCATGAAACTTCTTATGTGAAAATCAATGTCTTATGGTCGTCGTAAATATATGATTTATGACTAGACGTCCCTGGGAATAATAATTAAGCAACTCATATTGATTCATTCCACAGAAATTTCTCGTTATACCCGTGATACCGTTACCGTGAAACAATCTACAAAACAGCTAAACAATCTATTCGTCTGCAGTCAGCTATGATTATATCCCTTTTGGGAATCCCAAACTGCTAATCCGAAAAGTAATTGGCGCATTATCTTGTTAAATGTTTAATGGATACCAGGGTGTCTATACATCTTCTGTTATTTCCATTCAAACTGAGCAGAAAGGACAGATGATATCGCTTTGAAAGTCTAAATAAATGCCTTTGTGTTGTATCCCGTATAACTTCTGGCTTGACAGCAGTATAAAGTAACGTTTGGCCTCAGGGGTATACATTCGTTCGCGCAGCCCTGGTTGTTATAGCATTTTTTGCTGGGTTTCGACGTCAGGGGGTCATGTTTACAGTGGGTTATCACGGGGTTTTAAAAATTCTTCTACTATCACTCCTACTAATACTTTTATAATTAAAATTACTAAAATTATCAAAATTATTAAAATTATTATTATTATTAATGAGGAATGCTCAGGTAAATAAATTGAACAGGATCCGCCACCTACCCTCTCTTGATGCCGCTGAACATAATGATTGTTTTTAACAACGCCCGCAGATCAACGTCCCAAAACAAATATGCTTTCTTCTATTGTAAAATTGTACACTACTCCACAATGATGTTCCATGCCGGGTAATGAGGTTGAGAAGCCTCCTGAGGTTGAGGTTTTCTTTGTCCCGTCCCGAGGACATCCCTAAGCTACATAGGATAATAAGCCCCTTTGTTGTCTTATATCTGGTGCCAGACATGTCATACTTACAAATACTAGGAAAATAAAGGTTCACTGTAGTTTGGAGACTTACCCTATGGTAGAGTACTTGTAAATTGATCATGCACAGGATACTGCGTTGGCGCACAAAAACGCATTTGAATAAAAAGTCCATAGTTATATTCAACAAGTCCTTTTTCAAGTATAGGGATACAAAGTTCAAGTAAATCTCGCTGTGGTTGATGAAACAGAGGTTGGAACGCTTTGCATCAGTTCATAATTTTATTAATAATGTATTGATTTTTGGTTGTCTGTGATGTTTATGTTTGTTTTATTCGGCATCATTTTTTTCATTCCATTATACCGTTATTGCTCATTTGTGGATAATATATATATATATATATATATATATATATATATATATATATATATATCACTGGCATGAAAGCATTTGTATCTGGGCCATTTTTGCCAACAGGACCCCTCCAGGCAACCTTCTGTGTTTCTCTGTTTGTAGGAAACAAAGCCCAGGGTGGTCCTGGCTAGGATTGGCTTTATCATTTAAGCGACCCCCACGTCAGGCAGACATCCGGAGTAGTTCAGTCCAATGGGCAAAAGTATTCGGCTGAAAAATTCTTCTGGTAAAAAAAGGCGAAATATCGTACGAACCCCATAAATTCAAGGGGTTTTGTTTTCGCTTTGTTGTGTTTTGGTCCTTTTACAGGATAAAAGAATACGAAACGATTTTTGTTATGAATGTTCTGAGAGTGCCGGGATATTGGCCAGAAGAGAATTTTAAGAACTTTACGGATCTATATAAGGTCGCAGATCTAGTATGATGGGGCGGATCCAAGACCAGTGGGCGGTTCCAGTAGGGTTAGGCGGATCCTGTAAGGATTCCAGCAGGAGTGGGCGGATTTAGGGGGAGTGGATGGTCCAGTAGCAATTTGCGGATCCTTGTCGGATTGGATGGATTCAGCAGCAGTAGACGGATCCAGATAAGGGCCAGATCCATTAGAAGTGGGCGGATACAGTAGGATTGGCCGGATCCAGTAGGAGTGGGCGGATACAGTGCGATGTGTGTGTCCGGGGGGTGGGGGTGGAACAGGATCGATATGGTGGACCCTTTAGTACTGGCTGACTTTGGCAGAGGTCTGATATTAGTCCAGCGTATTCTTTATTACTTCTTCTTCCTGAGACTAGGTATTTTCGGTGAGAACAGCAAAGGCATCTTCTTATGATTTGCCACTAGATGTCCTCATAAGGCATGTTTTTTAAATACATTCGGCGGGCCGACTTTGACAGGCGCATTAAGTTTAATACAGGTGGGCATTGACAAAGCGGACTGTCTGTGCAGCGTGTATTCTGCGATTAGTAAAATGTTATCTTAATTAATTCACGTCACTTATCGGATAAGGGCCATTAAATCGTTGTAACAAGGACATAATGTAAGAGAAGAGCTAGTTGCCCGAAAGGAATTTTTGAAGATGTAATATCGGATTAGTTAATGCACTGGAAATGACAAAAGATGGCTTTGTGTATAACCAGAGAAATGAAAAAAAAATCATTTTAATTCGTTTAACATTTCAGGCGAGCCTGTATATTTACTTATGCTTTTGTTAGATTACTGAAACCTTTGTATTAAACCTGTTGGAGCTTTGTAAAATAACATAATGGTAAGTGGATAGTAAATGTTGGTACAGATACAATGCTATATCCCCGCGCAATTCCCATAATTCCTCGCATAAAATAAAGCGGTCATTCTGAGCGTGCGGTTTTCAAGTGGACTCCTTCCATGTGGGCGATTTTTGGATAATTGTATTCTTCTTTGGCGCATGTAGCGAATGTCTCTCGGGAATAAAGATACATTCTTACTTTGTTGTATTAATTCGCCGTCTGGCTCTCTATTGTTATTACTTTGGCGTAACCTTTATGTAAATGTGTATAATTCATACAGGCTTTTATCCAGCTAGGACAATAAGGCCATTAATTTTCTCGTGTGGTAAGCAAGCATGATTGAAATATAGCTATTACTATTTTGAGGGCAATTCCCAGTAGGTATCTATCATGTTTCGAAATTAAATAAACTGTGTGGGGAAGTACCTGATTCTGAAGCAAATATTTTAAAGTAATCATTCAAAACCCACTCGAAATTAGACACTTTAAGTGTGCCCATTCACCCGTCCTACCCCGGATTAATCTCACCGGAAACCCATGGGGTACTTGGTCCAAGCTTTCCCCTTTGACTGTCCACCCCGGTTTATACTCCCTGACACTTCCCCGTTGAGACTTGCCGTGCTGTTACCACAACCTGGCATCTTCATTCCCGGGAACACGTGATCACTCATATTCAGACAGTGGCGTCAATTTTTCTTCCAGGGTGGGGGATGACTTTGTATATCTATACACACACACACACACACATATAACTTTTTCAGCGTCTTTGAGTGACATATTCAACTATATATAAATATATATATTATATATATCTATTATATATGTATATATCTATTTATATATATATGATTATATATATATATATATATATATATATATATATATATATATATATAAACATACCAATGTTAATCATATAACAAATAATTATAATGCTGTAATAGAAAATAAGTTTTTGTAATTCAAGGCAAGGTTTAGATATAACAATTTTAGTAAATGGATCCTAAGTCTTTAATTATATTTATTAATATATTTCATTTGCAATATAAGAATATTATTCTCTGAAAAGTGGGGAGGGGGGATGATTACATTGGCCATCCCCCCTTGCCAAAAGTGGGGGTATATATACCCCCATCCGCCCCTATATTGACGCCCATGTATTCAGATAAACCTGGGACAAGCCCAACACCATAACGTAAGGCTATATGATAATCTCTTTATTTTAAGACTTTCAGCCCTTTCAGAAATTCCAAAGTTATTATCCATTAAACATCTTGTACGCAAAACATCAAACAGACCGATAGGCGACAGACTTCAAATTTCTTTTGCTGGACGTCTTCCAATGTTATATGGCAAACGCCACTAACAAGCAAATAGGAAAACACTTATTGATAGAATTTCAGGTAAGAAATAAAACCTTGATTAAAATGATTAAACCCAAACCTTTGATTGGATTCATAATAAGCAGAGGAATTTATTCCATAGGGCAGACAAAATTTGCTGCTGTTGATTTAAGGTTTGACTTTTATTTCCAGATATGCGACAATTTTTGCTTTATGGTGACTCTAAAAGCCAATAAATAAAACCCTTTTAATTAAAACCTGCAACATCTGATTAATAACACACGCCACACATGTTAGGCTTAGTTCAAATGGTAATCGCGTGTATAGCGACAACAAGGAACTTCGAGAATCAGTATAATTTATGTACCTCCCATAGGGGCTGATACTTATTTTTCCAGCGCCCGTTGATGGCACCTTTCGGGCTTTCAATACAAAGTAAATTTACTAACTTTTTACACGCTGTCCTTTAAAATTACAAGACAGGTGTTAATTAGAATTCAGCTCGGTTTCTGCTTCGGGGGCGAGGTACAAGCGGGTGTCATCCGTGCAATTAGCGACGCCGGTGAAAACTGGCTCTTTGTCCGATTGTATTTATAATAAATGAAGAAAGGGGATAAAACTATCAACTCCGTCTTATCAGAGAGATGACGCCTGCAGCATACAAAGTTAACTTCCACTGGGTTTGTAACTTGTAAATAGGACGGCCTGCATTAATTATGCTTCTTGCGCTTATATGCTTCCTACGCTGGTTTGCTTCTAACTCCAGTTTTTGCAGCCCGGTTGACTTGTACTATAACAAACAATCCACCGACGGCACTTGCCAAAAGTGAGGATATTTTCACCGCTGTTCTCTCTTTAAAGCCAGAGCGTGTATAGAAAGAACAGCTATATCTACTATTAATCAAGAAAATAAATACAGAAAAACGTCACTTTTTGTCTTCCCTCTTGGAAAAAGACAGTTCGACAAATAGATTAAAATGAATAAGTATCAGAAATATCAGAGGAAGAATTGGTAAAATCTTGGGATCTGGATATTATCCCTTTGGAGTTAAAATGCTGGAAGCAAGCACGTTGCATTCCCTCAAGTGTATAAGAACAACGTATGGATTGTATATTTTATTTCTCTGTTGGTCACTTTAAGAAAGCACTATGGAATTAAATACTGTAGATGTTTCTTGCCATCAATAACTGTCCAAGTTATTCTAGATTAAACAAAAAAAGCAGTATTTATAAAAAAAATGGTTATTACACGCCATAACTTTTAATATTCCTAGATTTTGGGTCACATGAAAAATTACGCCACACCTAATGCTGCTTTAGTTAGCTCTTGGTAATGTGATAAATACAGGTTGACAGGTTAAATATATCGTGGGGTAACAGTGGTATTTATCTCTAGCGAACTGGGGTTATTGGAGTAATCCCGTTTGTTCGACCTATCATTGTCGGTCACAATTATCAGTCGCCTCTAAAGTTGATCATCTTCCCCCCAAGTCAGACTGTCTGTTTATAGGAATATTAAAAGCCCCATGTGAATCCAAAATATATATATTTTTTTAATTTCCCAACCTTATTTACCTGTCAGGTTACCTAGTCGGGCATTTAAAGTGACAGTGTATCTTTTGAGGTGATAGCATTAATCAATTTATAAAACATTTCGGTTCCAAGCGTTATCGATATGTCACATAGAAGAATCAAAGTTCTAATTTGCTAATGGTTTCCTGAGTAAAGTATTTGATTAACTTGAAAGAGAAGTGTGCTTTGTACCTCCAGCTATTTGGATATTACCTGCAGAGGATGCCAGGAGCACAAAAAAGGTTACCCATGTAAGATGCAAGCTACAAAAAGGAGTTAAAATATCCTCCAATTTTAAAAGTAGCAGGAACGACTCCCTCAGTATTTAATCTCCAGCACACAAAGACGGAAAAGGTTTCCTTACACTTAAGGTTTTTAAAATGAATCCCTCGGGATAAACTGTTTTTCAGGTGTGCTAGGAGAAACAGTTTACAAAGCTGACAAGATTTGATAACAGCTATTAGATATGCCGATGTTTGGTCTCCTTTCATATATACTCATCGTATTGGAACAATTTTTAGCTATTTTTTTTAATTGTGGCAGTATAGTTCTGTCAACAATACAGCACTCTACATGTTAAGTGAAACTATGATTTTACTTAAACAAGATATGCAGGAACTGAACTAAAGCTGGATAATTTATAATAACCTTGTGACTGCCGCATGTCTATTAAATTATATATATATATATATATATATATATATATATATATATGTGTGTGTGTGTGTGTGTGTGTGTGTGTGTTTTAATATATCATTCCCTGTGTCATCATAATATTCATTATCCTACTCATACGTCTAATTATTGAAATATTTGTATTGCAACTGGGATGTATATTTGTTTTACTGACTATCGAGCGCCAACATCCGAGCCATGGAGAGTGCGTCGTATTGGTTATTACAGCTAGTTGTACAATCCATGTATAATAAACAAAGTATAAATTTATATTTGCTTTACTCTATGATTGAACATTTCTTGTTATTTTTTTTTTTGTAGAGGCCAATTTCCTTGATCTCTACCTCCAGACAACATTTTATAGTTGATACTGTAGTTATTACGTCATGCCAAAAACAAGACAAAGGACAGAGACGGCCTATTGAATCTTAACTACACACATCAGCCACAGGTTTAGTTCAAAGGTTTAGCCAAAGGTTAAGCACTGCCTGCATCACCTTTATTTCCGCACATTAACAACCAAAACTCTGGCTTAACAGGTACACTGTTTCACGCCGCCAGGCAAGTAAAGTTACTATTCTTTGGAAGCCAATACTAAACGAACAAAATAGGGAAGTCTGGCTTTACTCGTCTCGAATTCTCAACATCAAAAGCGTGGCTCCAGGCACAAGTTATTTGGTTGGGTAACAACACAGGTTGAGTGAGGCAATTGCAATCCTGAGAAGAACCCGTTAATAAAGTGACTAACATCTGTATAAGAGGAGTTTTGTACTGAGTATAATGTTTGTCTTCACTGACAACAGCTAAATCAAGAGTGACGTAACACCATTCAAATAAATAATAGTTATAAGAAAGCATTCAGAGACCGCATACCTCCGCCAGCATATGGCCTGGGTAGTTGAGTGGTAATAAGCTCGCTGGGTTAATTCCCCTCGTGGCAATGAGAATGGGTTGTATTGGGCCCGTCCAATGTCGGTGGTTTACCTCGTGTCGTATTTTTTCCTTTACTTCAAGAGTCTTCTGAACGGGAGAGCTTAGCCCTTCCAACCATTAAAATCGCTTGGTATTAGATAAAACAAATGTTTGCACTATCCGTGTAAAATAAATGAATTTTATACATTACAGATCACAAATTCGGGATATGACCATTCCCCTGGCAACGTCCCCAGGACTGTATTACGCTAACGCATGAATGCATGAGCCAAAGCCGAGAGTTCACCGACTCAATGGTTACATCAATGTTCACCTCTGGGCACCAGGACAAAGGAAGAAGCAATTATGCCACATCTATGCATCTACCAGGGGAAGCTTTTAAGTTATTCGCAAATTTCCATTTCAAAGGTCCCTGCTGTAAGTGAATCATTGCCAGATAAGTGCAATGGTACAAAATACTTTGAAAAAAAAAATTTGATCGAGATCCCGAAAAATACCCCACTTGAAAGGATGTTTCCAATGGTGTTTTCCTAAACCTTCACAAATTTCACCAAAATAAATTGATGTTATTTCATATTTCACTCAAACCTTTCTGACTAACAGGCAAACAAAGCAACCGATGACAATGACTCCTGGCAAAATAATTAACAGCAACAGCTTCTTTGATAGATTCTCCTCATCAGCACCGTGTTGTTTCATTACTGTTATTATAACAGTCAACCATACAGGGTTCTTCGTTCTCACTAGTGGTATACCAAATATTTTCGACCTGTAACATCCGGGTTTTAGTGTTCACACAAAATGGGATTCCCTATGAGCGGTTTCGAGAAAATGATAGAATAAAGAAAACTGTCAGGGTTTGATAATGGCGCGTGGATGTGACGCGAAAGCTCTCCGATAACAGGGTTTGTTTGCAAGGAGGCGTGTATCGAGAACGTTTAGATCGGAATAACGATTTTTTTGTAACAAACCGTAAATCTCAAATTACAGCCGGCCTACTTACCTAGGATGAATGACTCTTCATGTAAAATATCATGGTAAAGAGACCGTCTTTTTAATTTTTTTTATGTAACATTGAATACCTCTTTGTTATAAAATACTAAGTCGGAGGCGCCTGCATGCAAAACTAAGTTAAACTGTTACTAACGCAGGTGTCGAAACACAATATGTGGAAGAGTATATATTTATTCATTTAATTTGACCGTCTGTAGAAGTATTTTTAAAATCTGGAATAACACCAGATGGTTATCATATCCGAAGAAAGTGCCTCATGTAAAGCATTTTTTTCGGGAACATGTTCTCAAATAAGGTTCTACAATAGTACAAGTGTTGATAAAGGAATCTTTATTAAAGGTGGAGATAAAATTCCTATTATAAACATTATTATAACACCTTTACGACGGATATATAAGCTTGTTTATGTAAAAGCTGTTAGTAATCACAGTAATGTTAACAAACGAAAAAAATATAACCCAAGGGGTTACTGCATATGTGATGAAGTTGAAAGGTCACTTGTTGCAAAAAGCCCTTTGCAAAATTCTAATTAGTCTTACTTGCCCTAAGCTGTTATTATTGAATGTGTTTGGATTATTTGGCAGCCCCGCATGTTATAAACACTTTATTGTAAATAAAAGGAACAGCCTGTGTGCGGTTGAATCTGCATTTTCTTGCCTTTTTTTATAAAAAAAAAAAAGTTCAAGGTAGTATCTTTAGTTAAGAGACGTCATATATAAGAATTGGTCCCTTTAACAAACGTACCCGCAATACAGATAAAACTGTGTTTTTTTTGTTATGACGTATTTAATTCGAACATGTCAACTGTGTTTCAACTGTTTTTCTCCTGAAAGTTCTATGTAAGGTGACTTGTAAATCAAAGCGAATACATAGCTGCATATTGAAAAAATATATTAACACTGATACTGTCAAGGTGGATCGAGTCTCGTGCAAATAGCCAATGGGAGAAATACAACAAGAGGAAGGAGGCACAAATGTACTTTTTACTTCCGAAGGCAGTGACCTCGCTTCTTAAAAAAAAGTCACTTTTTTATTAGTTTTATTGGTTCCTCGAGCGTGAACTCCTCGCATTGAAAAGTTATATTAAAGGTCAAAGGTCAGGCTGTAATCTAATATAGCAGCGACCTTGGTGTCATTAATCTTGCGGTCTGCTTTACTCGCTGTCCGATGTTTACACGTCGGGGATTTCTAGTCACCTGGTAAAGCGAACGTTTGGTGCTCTAAAGGTTGTCCTTTTCAAGTAGTCAATTTATAAACAGCCCGTGGAGCTGTGACAGACTTCGCCGCGCAACCTTGTTGGGCGGCGGAGAAAGCTTCCAGTTCAGTTCAGTCCGTTAATGTTTATTTTCTTGGACTTGCGAGAAGTGTTAAGTGAATTTTTGTTTGTTTCATCCTCGAAAGAAAAACATATGACTCTGTGAATCACACAAGTGGCAGGAAATCAAGCTTATGCGGCACAGTGTAGATAAAAAAATATGGTGAGATATTATTGTTATTGTTGATATTGTAGCACGTTAGTATAAATGTTTACATTTTAATATAAGTTTGATATTCACGGTTATCATAAGGTAAACCCTATAATAGTTAAATTTGTCCGGTAAGTGCGCTTCATATGTTCATTCATATATTCCCTATCACGTGTCTGCATTCACTTATTCGGCCCTTAGTTCTGTGTTCAATCGGCATATGTGACTGCACGTTTTTGAATATTCCTCGAAGTCCTAACGGGGCCCCAATCATACGCTGGATCAATACCGAAATCTAATCGATTTTTCATTAGACCATTTCCGAGGTGCCCTAATAATTGATGTTTGAAAATCACACAAACACACATACAAACAGGAGCGAACGCATACCTTCCCTGGCGGAGACAACCATGCATTTTCAATGTTCGGTATGTTATTGACACCGACATGCTACTAATGCAGGCGCCTCAGGTGCAATATTTTGGATTATTTGTTTCACACGAATTACGTGCCAGGTAAGACATTATTATTCACTCGGTAGTTGGAGGAATGGCTCATGCAACCTATAGCCTAAACTTTTTATACTGTCTCCTTTGTATAAAAAAAATATCCCGGAAAACATGCCGGCATAGGTACTGGTAGTATTTACAGACTACATGTGTTTTGTTTGACAGAGCTCTGTCACATTATGCAAAACTTTGTTTTTGTCAGATGATTGACACTTTACAATGTTTAAGGTCACCTGATTGGTTGCTCTTTAGTCCAATGCTTATGATTATTCACTGAATTAATATGCGATTAAGGTCTAACAGACTTCCCTCATAACACTCGGGTACAGAGGTTGGAATATCCGGCACATTGCCGGTATTAAGCTTTATTTCTGCCTACGTTTCTATTTTAAGATCTAAAACGGAAGGCGCGCACCAACTTTCTACAAATCCACCAAGGCTTATATTGGCTGCCTCCACAACTATACTCCAATAAATTGCTGGCATAGTACGTTGTGCCAGACAATCATACAAAGATAACACAAACCTTTAATTCGCGAACATAACATTTTCACATAACATTAGACAACACCGATCGTCTATATCCGAGCCATGGAGAGTGCCTTGATTATTCTTACAAACCATGTAAAATGAATAAAGTTTAATGTCTTATGTTACAGGTATCAGTTTTATTATGCGCGGGATAACTTGGCTAGGCATTCTGATTTGTGTTAAGCACAGACCCTGTGCGCTGCTGTGGGAGTCGCACTTTCTGGACTCTCGCGGAGTGTGGACACAGTACTCGGTGTAGTCTAGAAATTTCGGGTCTGTTCAGGCGCTGTGGGCGCACGTGTATTGTTGTGTGGAGACACTGCGTTCTTTGTGTTCTAGATGGTTCGGGTCTGTTCATCCGCTTTGGGCGCGTGTGTATTGTTGTGTTCTTTGGAATGTTCGTGAATATGGAAGTTTCTGGGCTTCTATAAAGCTAAAAATAGGGGCTGTGTATAGAGCCGGGAGAGAAAAATACCAGCGGACACGGAAGAGTGTGACTCTCTAGTCAATGTCTCTGAGAAGAGAATACATGAACTGTTCATCTGGATTATTTGTGTTAAAGGACTCTTGTTGAGCTGTGACAGTGGTGGTATCCAGAAATCAAACCCTAGGATCTGGATACTCTGGTAATGTACATTTTTTTATTGTTACACTGTGTAATCGTATTGTTTTAGTGTATTGTAATATTAGGATTGTTCTAAGAATAAGTTATAATTATTTGTTAATAAAAAACCACTGACTTCTTTTTCATTCCCCTAGACATTTCACGCTGCCTAGTTTTGCGGAATCTGATTTTTTTTATCCCCGTAACAAAATTATGCTCGTCACGATTACGTGATCTGTTATTAATAGGTTCCGTAACACTTACTATCATCTGCGGACCTTTTTGAGATGTCTGCACTCACTCAAAAAGGAAAATGAATGACACGGTTATTGGATGTCAAGCGGTATAACTATAATCTAAATCGAAAATAATAATAATTTATAATGGGCAAGTTTAATTGAAAAGCCCGTTTACACTGTGAAAAAAATAAAGCTCTTGGAAAGATATGGGCGTCCAACTGATTCAATAGAATCTAATCAATATTTCCGTAGATAAAATTACACAACCATGAACTCGTCTTATTGGAGAGCACGTCCACATTATTCCGCTCTGATAAAGTTGTTAATACCCCCGGGCATGAAGTAAATGTATTCTTATTACGGCTCCTTTGATGTGTATAAGGCTGGTAGTGAATCGATGATAAGACTAAAATTGTCTCTACAAAGATGTGTACAGGAATATGACTTGCGGGATTTATTAGATACGAAACTGATCATTTCAGATCACGTATCATAGAGCGTTCGCGTAAATTCAGTAAAAAAAGTAGAACATGGAATATGATGACTTTGATATAAGGGGCGGTATACGTTAACACACGTTGCTAAATATTAACACTAAATATTAGCGTTCTCTGGAAAAGTGTTCTTCCCTGAAAGGCTATGTTGGAAATCTCTTAACAAATGAAACGGTCAAGAAAATAGGTCAAATAAACAATATATAAGAAGTATTTTAGGGAAACTAATGTTAAACAAAAATATAAATTGTTTATTAATAAATTAATGTCTCCTTTTTTTAAACAAATTGATCAATTGATATTCAAGAGAGGCCATTTATTCATTGATACGTTTCATTTTACGGTTATATCATACGGATATACGGTTATTTGGCTAATTAATACATATATTTTAGCTATATTAACGTGCTAACATGAGGTCAATTAACATTTATAAATGGTCCTCTTGACTTATTTTAGATTCCAACAATAAAGCTAAAGCTACATACATGTTGTCCAAATGACCTCTGACCTTTATATCGATCCAGAGGCTGCGTCACGACTTTCATATTTGCACTTTTTATGTCTCGATTTCATCCAGAAACCCTTCTCGATGGTAAGGCATCAACGCATTTGTTTAAGGATGTAAACAGTTAATGCCCAGGGACATTTAAGGGTAACCATGACAAAGAAAATTTTTTGAAAGACCTCCTGAATTTGTTTAGATATTGAAAAATTACTTTAGTCCTAGATCCTGATTTCAAGGCAAGAGAGGTGATTTCTGACCGGTTAAACCACACGGTAAACCTGTCACACTACCAGCTTCTGTGGCTCTGGGGTAGAGTACAGGATTTAAAGGCCGGGAGATCGTAAGTTCAAATCTCAGCCGAAACGGTGAGATATTTCACGGTCGGCCCCCACTCAGGCTGAGCGCTCTGCAGGCTCACTGGGAAGGCCGTGCCCAACGGCCGTGTTTTACTCACAATCGATTGCGCTTTCCGGGGTATGGGCTATTACACACCTGTCCCGCAGGTGCAGTAGTCACCTGGCCTGGTTAACACTAGGATATAAAATGAGAGGAAGCGCGTGATACTGCCATGTCACGGTGTCCGAAACCGAAATGGAAATCTGCAGATGTACATATACTTAGTTAAGTAAGCATTAAAAACATGGAGGCGGTTACCTCCAACAAAAAATATATACAAAAAACTGCCATACTAGAGCTTGTATGATTAAATCTCTTTATTGTTTATGCCAGGAGGGTATATGTTCATCCCCGTCTGTTAGCATGTTTGTGTGTTTGTCTGTTTGTTTGTGTTGGTTCACAACATTTCTCTCGCAATCATCTCATAAAATTTTCTGGGCATATCGGGAATGGGTCAATGATGAATCGACTAGATTTTGGTGTGGATCCAGTTAGGGTCCGGATTCAGGAAAGTCATCGAGGAATATTCACAAATGTAGAGTCTCTTGCACATTAATAAACATGGGAATATGCGAACACGGATTAGTGAGGCTTGCGTTTCTTAGGATGCAGGTTTCTGTTCAGTTACTATATAACAGAGTCCAGATCTCATGGGCAGCGTAGCACTTTTCTACCATTACATTTTGATGAATGAATGTAATTTCCAGGGCTTCTCAGTCAATTGAAGAATCGATTAGATAACGCGGTGGATCAGGCTAATGCTCAGGATAAAGGAAAGACTTTCAGGAACATTCACAAATGTGAAGTAACATATGCCGCTTTGAACTTGGGAATATGGACCGAAAAAGTGAATCCAAACACTTGTTGGAGGAACATATGCACCATTAGCCAATGAATATAGGCGTATAAGTGAATGAAAACACGGGTTGCATACTAATACCCCAACATTACGGACCACCCATATGGCGAAGCCTGCATAATTTCTTGGGACACATATTTCAAGTTACTCATGTTGTCTGCATGAAGACCTCCCGAGATTTAAACAATTTCTATTGATCCGCCATCCGAGGAAACCGCATGCAAGGAAGTGCCTGACTTGAAATAAACGAACCACAAGAAATACCAAGGTTAGTCCTTCTTAACGGTCATAGGAATGGTAAAATAAGGATGTACTTTTTTATCAAAGGGTCCCCTTCTTCAACCTTGTCATTTTTTTTGCTATGCTTGACTTGAGGCAATGGCATTTCCCGATATTGGTGCTGTTTGTAATTTACTGAGAACATGTTTTCAGTTCTTTGATATACTTCCATTCATGACATCTTCCATACGTTTCATGAGGACATGAGTTAGCGGGGTGGTCATGCTATGGAATTAACACCTGCGCAAGCTCATCAGCCATTTCCACTGGGTTGTTATAAAGCTGTTACGAATCTCTTATGTATATCCTGCTTATTTTCTATGGGCCTCATTAAACAGAGATCTCATTTGGGAGGATTTTGTACTGTCAGGACAGGTTGGTGTGACGCAGTTTTGAATTGATTCGGGGAAATGAAGTTAATTGAAACGGCCTAATTGAACAATAATTCCAATATTCCTGAAAACGTACTAAGATGCTAGCTTAGGTAAAGCGCTGTTTATCGGAACAGAAAATAGAATTTAAACTGGCAAAAACTAATCTCGACATCGACTTTTCTAAAACCAATTAGTAATTTGTTTTATCTATGTCACAGCAAAAACAGTTGAGGTAAATGGGAATAAAAAAACACGTAACATTGTAGGTGTTTTGTTTAATTTACTAATGACCAAAAGTGTTACTTCATTTTTTTTAAAAGTGAGAATAGTTTACATCAATAAGTGTCATCTTTTCCACCAGCACCTTAAGACTTACTGATAATATGCTTAGCATGCCAGTATGGCCGGGAAAATTGGATTATAATAATGTAAATGAACAGTAATTTAATCAAAATTAGGAGCAGAAGACGACGGAAAATTAGGAGTTGTTCAGAATGGGTCTATTAGTTAATGTTTTCCAGTAATCTGAAGGGAAAAGCCCATCGAATACTTTAGCAGAAATTCTCTTTAGGGAGAAAGTGGTCCAAGAGAAACCGCAGATATAGGACTTCATACTTTTTTAAAAATCCTTCCTTGGTTTACCTTGCTCAATTATTTCTAATAAGGTTGAAAATCAGAGAGAAGGAGTAATTTATTAATTTGGCAGTTGACCTTTCCCTAAACCTGCAAGTTTCATGCTTAATTTGTTGACTTGATAACACTGCGGACGTTACCCTGTGTAATTTCAGTTGTTGATACTTGGATTGGCAACCGAAAGGAATTCCTTTTTAACAAATATATGAGTACTTATTTAAGGGTATGATTGACCTTAGCTCCTCGGGACCGCAAAAGCCGATAGCACTAGAATATTTTCAAACGTGTAATATGAATCATTGCTTCTTGTTTTATGTGAGTAATGTAAACAATTTGTATGCACGTTTATGGGTTATTTTCGGGGCTATTCTATTTTGGCATATTTTCTTCGTTTAAACCCAGATATTGCCACAGGTCAGTTGAAAGTCCTTGGTCCTCAATGTCTGTTTTTTTTGTATGACATGCATTGAAAAACGGAAGTAAAGTATTTAGCATCAAGTATATAATATCAACTACAGGTCACAGACATATCCACACTCACGCCTAAAAAAATAATAAGTTTTTATTACATGCTCAACGTCCTTTGTACATGATAATCGGACAAAAAAGTGAGAAAGATGTGAAATAATGAAACAGAGGTGAAATAATGTAACAACCTCATGTGAAAACTTATGTAGTTTTACTCGAATTATGAAATGTCCGTTACTTTACTTATGCCTATGTATGGGCTATTTTATGCCTTGCTGTATCAAATGTCTCGTGCATTGTCAACATCGTCTTTTTCGTAAAAACAAAATATGCTAGCAGATCTTTTGACTATTTTTATTGTAACATGATATTTACAAAGTTGAACGAATATGATAATAGCCGTATTGTTACAGGTGTTCTTTTTATTATGTGACACTCCTGTTGTGGCACTCGTGTCTAGCCGCGTATTACATTCTATGTTTAATCCGTACTGGTTGAACTCTTGTTGTCGTGCTGGCTTTGGGCGAGATCACGTGTACACCACGGTGTGTAGAGGCACGGCGATGTTTTCTAGAGAATTCCTGAAACGCGTGTTTACTGTTGAGTAAGGTCCTTATAGACTGTTCGAGACGTGGAAAATTCTCGGCTTGGGGTGTGAAGGTATATAAAGGGGCTGTTTTTAGAGAACCAGAGAGAACTGCAGATCAGATTTCAGCGGACGCAGAAGCGTGTGTCAGGACCTTATCCAATGCGCCAATTATAGATTTTCAACGACTTTCTCCTGGATTTCATGCATTTGGACTTCAGTTTACTTTCTGGTTTGTTGCAAGAACTTTCCACTGGACTGTCATTATCCGAGAGAATACATTTAGGGAACTTATCGTGGTGACGGTGTTTGTATCCAGGTATTGTGAACATAATTTTCTATGTGATTGTATTGACTTGTTGCTGTACCGCTGTTTTACTGTATAATTGTATTGATTTAGTGTATTGTAATGTAAGGGTTGTTTTAAGAATAAATTATAGTTATTTGTTAACAAAAAGCCACTGACTTCTTTATTCATTCCCCTAGACATTTCACGCTGCCTAGAATTACAGAATCTGATTTTTTTTTTCTCCGTTACAGAATTTGTGTTCATCACGCATACGTGATCTGTTTATATTAGGTTCCGTAACAGTATATACTCGGCAAGAACATAATAGGATGTTTGACGATATACGAGTTTGAAAGATGTCACTCGTCCACCAATCTATTTGGACTTAGGTCGGTCTATGCTAAAACAGCGTTAACAGCTACAACTTAAATGTCGGGGGGCTTCAGTCATTTAACATTCTTATTGCAACAGGGCCCAGGACAACAAACACAAAGAACAACAACAATACCCCCATGCTGTACATTGATTTACTGACACCTTTCAGGGAAACGCACGTACACGTGGAGTGACGTCATTGATTGCCCTCTGTGACGTCACATCTCGCACTCCAAAGATGGTCATATCGTCACCTGCTACATCCCCGCGTAAACAAGTGTGCTTTAAAACCCCATAAAACACTCATTCCGGGATTATTTACGCACGGATCACACTTTAATTTAATCAATAGTTCCTTGTATCATTGCCGAGCTATCCTAAATATTTTAACAAACTCCGTTGGAAACTTTTTGAGTAATCTTGCTAACAGATAAACCAGCGCCGGTAAAATTACATCCCCCGCCGCTTGGCTTGGCGGAGGTTATAATATTGATAACAATATTAACCAGACAAATTGACTTCACCACAACAGCCATTATACGCCGCCCTTTTCAGCAAATTATGATAATGAGACCACGAAACGCTCCTTCACAGAAGGCTTTCCATGCCCATTGTTGCATGAGCTCTTTACAACACAATCTTTACGTCACAAAGGTATATGACGTATGATGTCGCATTGATGACGTCATCAAATGGAATCGAAATATCTCTGTTCTCAAGTGTTGATTAAACCACAGTCATTGTGAATTGTTTTATTATATTGTGGATTATGTGTCTCATGCGAATTACGCGCCAGGTAAGACATTGTCATTCACTCGGTGGTCGGAGGAATGGCTCCTGCAATCATTGGCCTAGAACTTTTTATACTGTTCACTTTGTATAAAAAAATATCCCGGAAAAAATGCCGACTTAGGAGTAAGGTACTGGTACAGACAACACGTGTTCTGTTTGGGAGAGGTTTCACAAATTATGCAAATTTTGTTATTGTAAGGCTACTGACGGTTTACAGTAATATCGGCAACCTGATTGGCTGCACGGAACACTATTGGTCATGATTATTCAATAAATGAATATGTAATAAAGGTCACTTAAAGTTCATGATGGGGTCAATTGTTTACTGTGCTTTATTTCTACTATCACATACTGGCGGCGAAAACGATTTCGGTATAAATCGAAACATTGGTTAATTCTCCTGCATGTTTAATTACTACAGGCATGTATTGAACTGGTTACGTTATTGACATCCACGTCTTACAAGACACAGGGAATGACGGCGGTCACAATATATATGTGCATTCACATTATTTAGTGTATTGGGAAGTTCTTTCCGCTGTCATTGCCTATTTATAAGATTACCGTGTATCTTGCTATTGCTTCTTCTACATGACCGGTATCCCTTTTTGGCCAAAATATAGAGTGCCAACTGAGCGAAACCGCAACCCGATAGTAGCAAGAACTACAACCTTTACTTGAATGATTATTCCCGAAGACTTTCATTTCAAGTAACTAAACACTTCCCCGTTGTTTTGTTTTCTGGTGTTTTGTTTTAGAGAACGCTTTTAATTAACATAGCGGAGGAGAGAGTGTTCAGATGTACGTATTTAAAAGACATATATGGACTAGACACTTTGCTGCTTAATTATTCTGGGTATAAATTCATGCAACTGACCCTTATTAGTGCAGCTGTGAATGGTATGCGTGCAGTTGAAATCAAGGGTTTCTGCATTTCTAAAATTTAAAGAATCGTTCCCAAGCTGAAAACCAATTTCATGGCCATTATTATGAACATTGGAACTCTCGAATGAAGGCTTTACACCATATAATTTGCCCTGATTTTGCAAAATTTCCGTTATATTTTAAAAAATAATTACATATACATATTTAAATGTGTCCAAAGTATGTGAAAAGGCTATATGTGCCAGTTTAATCCTTAAAAATAAAAGGCCTTTGTCTCTGATGAACCTGGTTTCTTGGTTTCATCATCTTGATATATCTGAGCCTTATAGGGCACATGTTATGCTGAGAACGCTTGATAACAGGTTCGTCCCTTGGCTGTTTCACCGAGACATACCTTTGCTCTAATGAGTAATCTAAAGCAGCGCATATATCTATCTATATCTGAGCCCTATAGGACACATGTTATGCTGAGAACGCTTGATAACAGGTCCGTCCCTTGGCTGCTTCACCGATACATACCTTTGCTCTAATGAGTAATCAAAAGCAGCG
Organism: Sipunculus nudus; assembly: GCA_026874595.1. NCBI lineage: Eukaryota > Metazoa > Annelida > Sipuncula > Golfingiida > Sipunculidae > Sipunculus > Sipunculus nudus. Next base: position 15,641,304 of record CM049321.1, read on the forward strand.
CAGATATCTTATTGTTTGAGATATAGCCGTAAATGAAACAAGAGCAATATACATCGGCGAACTATGATGTCCCTGTGGTTTCCTAAATATCAACATTTGTTCTTCCTCGTAACGAGACACACCTCTGAGGACTACGCTATTACGACTTTTGCGGTAAATTAAAAAGTCTCAATACAGAAGACACCGGACGCCAAGAGACGTGTCGCTGGTTTTGTAGAAATAGGCTCAGACATTTCTGTGTTTTCAAACTGTGGATGTAACGTCAACTTAACATTCTCTGAGGAAATAATAAAATCATACTAGGCCTATAGCTTTAAAATCATGATATGGTACATTGTAAATGAAATACCCTGAAGAGGAATTAAAATACCACAATGTTCTCTTTCTTATAGTCATGTATAAGATATATATATATATATATATATATATATATATATATATATATAAATATATATATATATATGTATATATATAGAAGTGGTATAGCCGTGTTAGTCTGTAGTTGAAGCGAGGGTTAAGATAAACAATTACGCCTTGTAGATAGAATAAGTAGTTTATTAACACACGGGCTTTCGAAGCACACGGGCTTCTTCTTCAGTACTATATATATATATATATATATATACATATATATATATATATAATGAAACGGGTCGTAACAAATCATTCCATGTTCCATGTATGACTGTCAGAAATAGAAAGTTCACGAAGTGTCCAGAATGTTTCTGGTTAAATTGAAACTAAAAATCGTATTAATTAAGTTTCCTCTGCAAAATCTTTATTTCTATGAACTTGAAACGAGGTTATTAATAAGCTCTGGAATAATTATTGTCGTTCCTTTTCTGCACAAGATCATTTCATTTCGTTTTGTTTCAAAATGCTGTTGTTTCTGAAAGCAATGGCCAATATTCCTGAAGTGATGGTCAATATATTGTTTTCAGTGTCATGTCATTATCGGGGGGACCGTAGTAATTGGACATAAGTGGAACTGCCCAGTTTGATCGGTAAACATTAATTCATACCCTAGCCGGTCAACAAGGTAACTTAGGCTTTTCAAGCGAAGCACTCATGTTGTGGGTATATATAATCTCCTAGAACAATTAATGATCTATCAGTTCTTATGGGCTGTCACAACTGTCCCATAAAATAGGATTGGATGAATGAACCTCTTGAAAAACGAACGAATGGCTTTTCAAGCATTGTCGTTAAATTCTTCTCCTGGTGCAGTTATTTCTTTTCTTGGCTCGGCTTTCACGTGAATGCATAGCAACATGTCAACTAATCGTTTATAATCGGATTACTGCAACTTTTAGACTGGGCAATCTGGCCAATTAATCAATTTTAATACAATAAAACCGGTATTCTGGTGAAAAATGCCTGGTATAGATGATTGTGGATGAGCTATTATCGGTCTTTATGGGGGTTACTGAGCTGCTGATCAGTTTGAGTGGTGTTGCCTGGATAACAGAAGGATTCTGAGCCTTTGATCATGCCGCCATGTCAGCCTACCCTGACGTTTCATTTTTCATGAAACGTTTTACTTGGGTGAGCGTAAACACTTTGTCAGATGCATGCTCCCGTTGAATCACCTGCCATCACGTTTCATAGCATCACTCTGTCCGTTTGTTTGTCATGGGTTCTCTGCTATCGAAAAATCCTTCACCAATGCCACAGTTTCCCTTTGTTCTTACCTGTATTATCCATCATGCATCCTTGTCCATCGCCCTACTGTCCGTCTGTTAGTCCGTGTCTTCTCCGTGCGTTTCATCCGTGTCTTTCGCCGTAACGCCGTCTGTAAGTCCGTGTCCTCTTCATGTCGTTCATCCTTCTACGTCGCCCTACTGTACGTCAGTTAGTCCATGTTTTACCCATGTCGTTCATCCCTGTCCGTCACCCTTCTGTCCTTCAATTAGTCCGTTTCTTTTCATGCCGATCATCCTTTTTCGTCGCCATACTGTTCGTCAGTTAGTCCGGGTTTTATCCATGTCGTTCATCCCTGTCCGTCGCCCTACTGTCCTTAAATTAGTCCGTTTCTTTTCATGCCGATCATCCTTTTTCGTCGCCCTTCTTTACGTCAGTTAGTCCATGTTTTATCCATGCTGTTTATCCTTGTCCGTAACCCTACTGTCCGTCAGTTAGTCCATGTCTTTTCTTTGCCGTTCATTCTTGTCCGTCGCCCTACTTTCTGTCTCTCCATCCGTGTCCTCTGCATCCTGTTCATGCTTGGCCCTAAAACTCTTAAAGGTATGACTGTCAGTCCACAGTCATGAGCAAATGATAAGATATATCTTTTATAAGTCATCGTTTTTGGCGTGGTACCAAAAAGCATTCCTCCGGCTATTGCTTCTAAATAGATGGTCATTTAGTCAACACTCTTATACCTTGAGGATGTCCTCGGGTCACTTTGGTGTCCAACCCCCGTGACATTATGGAACCATGATTGGTTTTCTCATCAACCTGTATAACCAGGGCCTGTCACTGATTAACCCACGGTGTTCCCCGGCGCATTATGGCGCCACATTAATCAAAACCCGAGATGGGTGATAAGTTTTCACTCTTGACAGAAAGAGGCCAACTTTGTGTTTTGATACACGACTTCACTCACCCCCCCCCCCCCCCCCCCCCCATACACACACGGGTTGTTCCAAAACGAGTGTCGGAGGTCAAAGTGGAGAGAGTAAAAGGAACACAGACGTCAGCGTAAAAACATCGTGCGTATGATGTGACTAGCAGCCAATCAAATGCCAGTTAACAAACACTCGACAGACAGCATGGACGCCCGATTTAATCGGACTCAGTATTATTATCTTTGTAACCAGTAACCCTCGCAACCAGTGTAAACAGGTGTTACTATTACCCAACGCCAGCGTGTCGCCCTTCAAAGTGGCAGGCTTAAACATAATATAACAACGTTCTAGTTCTCAATAAATCGAGAATAGTAGTAGAAGTGTCCCTATGGGAGGCAGTCACGGGACCGGACGATTTGTCTGTTATATCTGGGTGTCCGCCCCAGGGGGTTGGCCCGGCGGTCTTGTTGTGGCCAGACGTCCGTGTTCTGGGCGAGGGACATAAACATCCATGGAAAAGTGCATTTTACTTTATGTAAGAAGCTGTCCATGATTTTTTATTGGGCCATTAACGTTATTATTTGATGGAAAATATACTTTTTTTTTTCAAATTGAATGAGGGTGGCAGGAATTACTCCCAGATGGGCCTGTGTTGTTCGACACATTTTCCATATGTTCGTCTAAACATTTAATGACTCAGATCTTGCGTATTCTCGAAATAAGCATGGATTGATTACAGCGGTCCCTAATATATCTTATCATTTCTTAATCTTGGTTTATCTAAATATTCTTCGCAATGGCAAAATTAATAAAGACGAAAAATTAAAGGTTATTTTTTACGTCCCTTGTGATTGGCCCTCGTGATTTTTATTCATGAGGCGTATGTTTTACCCTTTCAAGTGAAGGTCACGTGATTATTCATACTGCAAAAACTTCATTTAAAAGGGTGACGCATGAACAACTCCAACAACAACAACTACCACCGGCAGGTGTCCGTTAGCAGGGTAATTTTAACTCTCTGGCGAACGAAAAGTGTCCGTTTCCTGAATAGTGGTGTGTCCGGCCCATAGGGGTGTCCGCAACCCTGGGTTTCACTGTAGTAATAGTAGTAGAGGTAATAGTAGTATTAGTAAAAGTAGTAGTAGTAATAGTAGTAGTAATAGTAGTATAAATAGAATAATTAAGGAAGTAGGATAAAAGTCGGACAGAAAACATTATTTATATTTTTTTCTTGATAAACGCTGTCAGATCGATGATTCGGCATAATCGAGAGCATTCTTAAACAGGTTCTATCCTAACCAGTATTATAATTACATGGTGTTCCTATTCGTCAATATGAGATTTTATTTATAATGACAACCTCTACCCCGTGGAGTTGGCTCCTTTATTTGCTTATTTTTATAAAAGGTTCAAGGGATAATGTTAATTGGATGGACGTGAGAACTTTCTTTTGATCTAAGTCAATTCAGCCTAGAGCGGCTCGTACAACGCGAACGCGGCTTTAAATAATTTAAAAAAAATAATTTTTGAAATTTGATATCGGGATCTCGAGATATTTTTTTCTGTGTCTTAATTTTCTTTTGCGAAATTCTATCGTGAGATCCCGACACAAAAAAAAAAAACTGTTTTTATCTTCCAAATCAGCCACCGTAGCTTTCACAAAAAAAAAACTCTAGGCCTTTTGAACTTGCATATTATAAAGAGACATGAAAACGTGGGTATTTTTAAGAAATATTAGAAAATAGGAGTAAGTTTCTTTAGTATTAAATTAAGAATACTTGCTTTCAATTTATTATAATGCAGAACAGGATCCTGAATAATTCTGGCAATATGGGAACAGCAAAGGCGAGAAGACGGTGGCATTCAAATGTTATACACAACGAGCTGAAACGTAGGAGGATGGTCCACGAAAAACTTATTGATATTTCAAGTGTATGTATTGTTACGGGGTGACATAAAAGCTCTTCGTAACAGTATACTTAGCCAAGAACAAGAATAAAAATGCACCCTTGATAAATATTTAAAGCTCGACCACCTCTATGCTTTACTCAGGAGAATTAGTTTTTGGCTATGTTTTTGGTGTTCATGTACTTTAAAACAAATTACTGATTCCAACCACGTGGTTGGGTCGTGACTCCGCTGAACTGGTTTTGGACTAAATGAGCGCAAGTATCTTATTCTTTCCCCAGTAACGCCCTAGATGTTAAAACGATTGAGTTGTTGTGAGAACAAAACTATAGGTTTATTGATGGGCTCAGTAAATGTAAACATTAAAACATGAATAGCGTTCTCATTATTGTGCGTGACTTAATAAAACAATCACACCGAAATGTGTATGGTTATAATAAATGCACACACGGTATTACAGAGAAGGCATATGATCTCATTTTCAAAATGGCTATATACTGATAGAGGAATTAATCAATCTTTCACTAATGGTTTCTAATTAGCAAGCACTTTTTGATTGACTCGATATATAAAAAACTATCTTGACTGACGTTGAAAGGCGTAATCGAGTACTCGCGTCTTTTTTAATATAAATAAACTTTGGGCACATTTTAGGGACCTACTTAAACAAATTATTATAAAGCTCTTCAAGGTATACTGTAATACTTTATGGACGCCAAGTATTTACTGTGGAATCTCCCTAAACGACCACATGCGGGGCCAGTCACCGTTGGCATGATGATTGCCATTGGTCTCGGGCCAAAATATGTGGTCGTCTTAAAGGCTGCGGTAGGGATAGCAAAGTGGTCCTCAGGCGGGATTGTATTGTAAGTACGTACAATTCCCCTGAAACATGTTGTGTTGTCAGTGACTGGAAATCTTCCATGTATAGCTAGAGAAAACATTGAAACAAAATATACAAGGTGTGTGCTGCTCTAACAATTTTAATTTCTGTACAAATAATAAGATTTAATTTACTATGATGCCAATTATGTTGATATTTTACTACCCATTGTTATTTTACTTTTGGCTTTATTATTGAACTATTTTACATTATTTACCTTACACACACACATACACACACAAATATATTATATTTATAAAAGGGAAAATAGAAAAAATGACGCCTTTTGGATAAACTAACTTGTTAATCAACACACCATAAATAATCATATATATATATATATATATATATATATATATATATATATATATATATATATAATAGTTCATGTACGTATTATTTATGCCTGTTGTTTCGTGAATGACCTACATGGTAAAAATGTGCATGTATATTAACATTCCACAGGCATTCAGAATGCCTAGTCAACTCAAATGTGTAATCAGTTCTACTCCTTATATGAAAACGCACATTGGTCATCCAAGTTAGGAAATTCAAATTGTATCAATTATTTTCGCTATAGTTACCATTACTCGAAGCATAGTCGGATATTAAACTAAAATTATGCACTCGTCAGAAGTTTATATTTAGCACCACTTAACGCGCCCGGTGCAAGTTTTTCTCCCTTTTCTGCACAGGAGTAAGCAAACAGTTTTAGAACAAATTAGTGGTAGGTATCATTATATTCCAAACAGAAAATACGATGTTTCGTGCATGTTCAACCGTAGTGAATATGTGCCTTTAAAGTAAGGTGACAGGATGTTTAAAGGCCAAGTCACGCCATAGGATACTAACATACACGACAGGATACCACATGCATTCTGATGCTAAGTGAAAGTCACAGAAAATCGTTTAAAAAGACGCACTACAAGTCACTGGCGATCGTTTCTTGTCACATACGATCGCAAGATTTAAATTGCTCTAAAGGAGGTTTCGATTTGATTCTGCAAAAATTAACCGCTCAGGGATATTTTTGGGTCAGTTTTAAGAGTCTGAAATCTGTGGCAGACATTCGTGTGACATTTCTTACAATAGTCTGACATAGTCGTAACGAAAAATTTGTCTGTGTGACCAGTGATCTGTCACAAAACTGGTCTTTCCTCTGTCGTAGGCCTATCCTTTTGACTACTAACAAGATAGCCATGTGCGGGCTTTTGTTGTGTTAAATTGGTGCGTGGTAAGAGGTGTACTTTATATGATGCATGCGTTGTGCTCCAGGTATTTTATCATAAACTATTCATTTTTCCCGCTTCATCTGGTTGCGGAAAGCAAAATAAGACACCCGGTAAAGCGGAAATCTCTGTTGAGAACAGAACAAGCCAAAGCGAGCGGTATAACGAAAACAGAAACTGCATACCATGTGTTTGACCTTTGGATTGGGTTAAAGAGAAAGAGGCCTGGGACGACTGCAGTATATAAACGCTACAGAACTTGAAGTTAAAGTAAAAAAAGGCACTCTGGTATTGACCGTTGGCTCCAAAGTACAGTTTTTATAACGGGTCTTGTTATGGTATGAACAGAGTGAGTACATCCATCCGTTAAGTTAAGTGTATCGGCGATAACTTACCAGGGATTTGACGGATTTTCAAAGTATTCAATATAACTATTCACTTCATCTCATCAACGCACATTAGATGAGGGCAGAGGTCACCAGGCTTTTTTTTATGGCGTCGCCGCGATAACTTACCAGTAATATGATGGATTTTGATGAAAATCAGCATAATTATTAACTTAGGTCCAATTCCCGGCTAAATCAACACATATTTTAAGAGGTCAGGGGTCGTTAGACTTTGGGTGAGCCATGATGACTTAGCAACACTTTAAGCAACAATAAATTCCATGGTATCAAAATTTACCAATAGAGCAGCAAACCTGAATTCAATTCTCAGCAGAATTTATTCATATTTAATGAGGCCAGAGGTCACAGAACGTACGACAGTTCTTTTGTACACTCTTACGGAGAATCTTTGTGGCTTTTTGAATCTGGTGACTTCTTAAACAGACTTTTATAAGGAAAGGTATAACAACAAGTCAGGAAGCTCCCGGATGACATGTGTCAGTATAAGCAATTAATCGACATGAACAACACGTTTTAGGTGTTTTTAAATAATGGCCTTGGCCCTTGGCGGGGACAAAGATATTGTCATAACTCAATCCCTAAACGGTTGCTTCCTTTAAATTAAAAAAGTATTATGTTGATCCAGATGGTGTCGAAGATTTTATGGATTATTCCATTCCTTGGGGGTTAATTTAGTTTCAATTGTTTTTAACCCCCCCCCCCCCTCTATTCGACCCTGCCAATAAAATTTGATTTTTGGTAAAATCCTTAAAGTCGTCCTCCCTACTACCGCTTTCCCCGGCTGATCTTTTTGATCGGTGGATCGGTAGTGCTGTTGGCTAGATTTTTTAAAATCCGGCAGGAAAAATCGGCTGCTAAAATAATTGACAATATCGAGGATTTTCCAGTCGGATATATATCGGCCGGAGAATTCGGTAGATGTAGTGACGAAACCGAAAAAAACCGGCTGATTTACAACCTATTTTTTCCTTATTTCTATAATTTCTGACGCCATTAGTAATCCCGTAGAAGAAACCAGAATTGACCAAAATGACCAGAGAAATCTGTTGATCTGCAGAAAAAAAATTGTTAGGTGTGCGGGCCTGCATTCACCGGCAGGCGAGACCTATAGATTTTTTCCGGCCGGATTAAGACAATCGGATGGCAATACAAAAAAATGGTCGATAGGAGACCGGCTTAGTTTATTGTGGGCGGCACAATGGTGTTACGATAATTGGACAAATGTTATTTTCCCGAAGAGGAAGTTTATTATTTACGAATCAACAATAAAAGTTCGAGGAATTCACATCCGATAGCAGCGATATTTTCTTTAAAATTTAATAAACAGGAATCAATGGAATCAAAACTGACATATTTTTTACATTGGTTGTTGAAATTTTTGTTTCTAGGGGGAAAATAGATATATTGGAGTGGAAAAACGTTAAATTGGCCCTCGGCTGTATGATGAGTTCTATGCATTTGAGTAGTTAAATCTTATTAGTTAATTAAAAGTTTTACTTCACAGAAATTAATGTATCCCTCATCGTCTAAGTGTAAATGGTGTAAAATTATACCATTCGGAAAGTTTGTATGGATTTTCAAAATATCTCATTTGAGACAAATTTACTGCAATTTTCTTTTTTAGCTTTAGTCCCGCGCGTGTTGAAACAGACGACAGTTTGAGATCCGTGGGTGTAGTAATATGCTGAGTACAAAGTCCTTTCCCGTATTGATTAGCTGTCGCAGTGCCGAGGCTGGAAAGAAATACTAAGCCTTCCGGGTGTCAGGCCAGATGTCTCCCTCAGAGCACTAACAGCCATAGGACCAGGTCTTACTCGTCTAATACATTCAGCTGTACGTGCTTTTATTTTACAAAAATTCCTTTCTGTACATTAAAGGGTCTATATTACTAATTGATTATAACCTAGTCTAACACCAGAAGGAATACCCAATAAAATACATAGCTACATATGTATATGTATATATATATATTGTTCTCTAAGTTCTATTATTTGGAGCTTTTGATTGCTAATATCTCGGCCAAACACAAGTTGCACTGATGTGAACCGGGAACCATGCACTCTGTTATCCGCCGAATTAACCAACAGGCTACGTCCTTCGACTAAAGGGGCATGCCGTTAGCATAATATGGTTGGCTTCATATTGGCGGGGTTAAAATTTCGCGACTTTTACTTTTCAGTGTTTCGCGTTGGTTACGTTTTTGCGATATCACAACACAAAAGCACTAATCATAGAGTATAACAGGTGTTGTTAGAATTAATTATTTCAAATATTACGTACACAAAACCTTATTAAGAAAAAGTATTGTTTGTCAAGGGCAAACAGTTGGAAAGATCTGATACTTTTAAAATATCATTCTTTCTATCCATAATGTCAATTTATCTTTTACTTTTCAATGTTGCCCTCGACAAAGGGACCTCTTATTCACGAAAATTTTATTTCCGCGATAATTCCCCTTTCGAAAACAAATAGGGCACTACAGTATATAGAAATCCTAACATGGACGTTACGGTGTTATAAGACTACACAGCATAATAATCAAGTCTGTCTGACACGACGAGCAAATGCGAAATTAAGATCAGCACCGAATTACGACATATTTCGGCAGCTGATCCAAGCGAATTTGACCTCTCATCTCTAGAAGCCAATTGCGCAGATTCAATCACCCTTTAGGTGCCTCCTGTCATCTTAAGATGAATACTTACTTTTACTTTTGCAGCACGTTGACTACTCGGTTTCCCATTGTTCTCTTGTTATCCGTTATTCGAAAGGGCAAAAAAAAAGGATTGGTTCTCAGGCACTTTTCTTCAGAAATCATTGCGGGCGGGCGATTTTTATTTTTCCCTTTTTTTTTATGTTTCTATAAAAATGTCATATGATCAGCAAAAAGCGTGATAAAAACATATTTTTTTGCTTAACAGGAAAAGCACTACGTAGCAAAGGAAATCTTATCAAAATTGTATTATTATATCTTCTTGAACGAAATGTCCAAGCGGCTGGAGCTCAAAATTGATAAGTTTCTATTGAAAATAAAAATAAAAATCGTTGATGCGGGGGTGGGGGGGGGGGTTAAAATTGTTGCGCTCGGTGCCTGAGAACCCTACCTTTTATTGTGTTTAGCCTTATACTCCTTCACTTTAGTGAATTACACCTTAATATGTTCAGATCAAAACAACAGCGGTAACACTCGGCAGTTCATGTGAATGAATTCCCAACTGGCTGCGGAACAGGTCTAAATATGTGACAATGTGAATTTTTAAGGTCAATGGACCAAAACAGTGTGGTTTTATTTTGAATAAACGAAGAATAGACAAATGATACCATTATATAACACTTTTGCTAAAACTGGAGCATAAATTTGAGTAGCGCCATTTCGACCCTTTTGCATAATACCATTTGTCTAGATACATGAGTGTTTTGCTTAGTTTATGCGGAAACCGCACTATAACGCTCTACGAGGATGCAAATACCTTCTTCGTTTTAGAAAAGCCTCCTGGCCAACAGGTACGCTGTCACGTTAACCAGAACAATCGTCAGCTATGATTGTGTACTTTCTAACAACACCTACCATAGGCGAAAAAAATTCCATTGTAACTCATCACTTTGGGTATATCAGCCTGCATGTATGTTGAACTTCTTATCGTATGAATACAAGCATAGCTCACATTTGTTACTATATAGCCTACCTGTACGGAATACGGGAAATAACTTGTTACCATGGAGATCGATTTTCATTTGCCTGTATGGGTTAACATGTATTATGTTGTGTATATTCAACACTGGTAGCCTAATGTTAATCCTGCCGATTGTTTGCCACGTTATATGCAATAGGATGAATGGCCGTTGCCGTGCATTTCCCCGTATGATTTGTCATGACTCAAGAAGAGTAACCAGTTTGAGCACCTGATCTTTCTTCATTTAAAATTAAGATGGAGACAAAATTTGATTATAAACATTTTTTTATATTCCAAAACGTATGAAAACGTTACCAATTAACTTCCCAAAAAAATCCTTCCTTCGCGCAGTTTGGAATGCTGTTTTGATTGTGCTTCGATAAACCCTTTTAAAAGCATTGCTTCATCTGGTAAAACATTTCTTCTCTGAGAAAGATAGAGAGGTCACTCGATCTGACGATCTGAATGAAGTTTTTATTTTTCCCCTTTAAGTACTGAAATTACCAGGAGAGCCACGTTAGTCACGTGAATAATACATAGACGGAAAAACTGCATGGAAATTAAAGTACCCCAGTATGGTAACAAAATGTAACAACAACACACCTTTGAATAAGAATTTAATTCATTTATGACTAAAAAAGAGGGGGGGGGGAATAAAAAAAAAGAGAAAAACATGTTCTCCATTAGACGTAGGAAAAAAATGTTTTATCGCATTTCAGAAGATTGGTCTCATTCATATGAATTCCTTTGGAACAAATGGTAGCACTTAAAAAGGATTATGTGAAATCACGAATATTGTTAAGCTCAATTTTGTAAATGTAAAAGGTTGGTATTTTATCCTGAAAATGATAAGTAGTAAGGGGAAAGTAACAGACAAAAATAAAGTGTTTAGACGAACCGAAGAATTGAGTTTAATTTTTTATACATGAACGTACATTCGGGCTTTCACTGAACACAATTTAAAGGTCAAAACTGGTCAAATAAGCTAAATCTCTGCTTCGTAATCAGGTGGGCGAACAAGATGGGGTATGATTTTTTATAGGACAGGTCCAAGGCCTGTTGGGGGCATTGTCTATTAAATGAGGATGCTGGTAAGTATACGATAAGAATGAAATGTTATTGCTTCTCTTCCATTAGTATATTCAATGAATTAGAAATGAAAGTTAAAGTGATTCATGTCCATTAGTTTACGATTTCTTTTTTAAATTTTCATAAATTTTCGTATCCTTCCTGCAGTCTGTCAAAATTCAGGCATTGTGTGTCTGCTTGGAAATTAAACACACAAAACAAATTAACGGACTTTCAATAGGAAGAAACCGTGGCGAAACCGGGAAACATAGGCAAACATTCTCAAGAGTCACATAGGAGTTTGGAGCTACCCAAAGGGAGAGTTTTGTGTCTAATTATGAAAAATTAAAAAATATATATAAAAAAATGATTTTGACTCGATTCCGGTCTCGAGTCCACTTTTTTAAGGGACTAGCACTTGGACTCGGAATTTGAGATAATAACTGAAGAACTCAGGCCAAGTACTCTCGAGTCCAATATTGAACTGTCACGTATTATTAAGACTTATGTACAGGTGTGAATTACTAAAAATATATATTGAGCTCTGTTCTGCATCGGAAGCTATAAATATAATTAACCATTGTAGTTTAATGCTTGTATGAACTGTATGTATGTGATAATCTGAAAATTCAATTTTTGATTGCTTTTTAAGGATAATTGAACTGGACTCGGACTCAGATTTGGACTTATTCCAAATGGCTCAGACTCGAAGAAGGTGAACTCTGACTCGATCCTCAACTACTCGGACTCGGACCTGGACTCGAGAAGCCTGGACTCGGACTCACATTAGCTCTTGGATGGTGTGGACTCGACTACATCACTGAAAATAAATATCATTTGGTGTACTTTTATCGCAATTATCTTGTCATTTAATTGTGTTATATTACATGTTTAAAGCTGTTTTTTTGTTTAAGGAAGTCAACAATGGTAAGTATTTGCTACAAAGGATAGTTTGGATTTTGTCTGTCCTACAGCCAGAAGGTCAGTGGACACTGGGGACACTCGGACACCCAGAACCGAGCGTCCGAAAAGGATTTCGAACCTCATAGACGCTTATCCATGAGTTTCTGAAAGCTTTTATAACCGACAAAACACTTTCACGCGCTCGCTCCCCCTTTCGGTGTCAGGGTCAGTAAAACTCTAATAATGATTAGTTTTAACAATCTCAATGTATGATGTAACTTATATCATAAGCCAATCGACGTAATAAAAAAGCAGATATTAAAACGATAAGGAACGACCGACGTTCGTTTATTAATTGATTATTTTATGTACAATCTACGTTACTGTGAAATCGTTTGTATAGTATTATATCTAAAATATTGACCCGAGTAAATTTACTCTAACGTGTACATTAAGGCTGAAAGGTCAAGGTAGTAGCGGGGGTTGTTGATCTTTATTCGTTGCACAAGGATAAACTTCAGTGCTGTTTGCTGTTAAGTGCTGTCTTTCTTACATTTCTGACAGATTATATCACTTCTCTAGATGTACACACATCATCGTTTATGATTGATTATGCAAGAATTCAATCGCTTTAATAGATTTTGAGAGAAAACAACTAATGATCGATATAATCGATTAATTGGCACACCAATAGCAGTTACTTATCCGCCCTTTATGGATTAAAGTCATATTTATAGATTATCATGATAACTAGGTGTGTATCAGTATCGATCGAAACAGCTTTATTTTTTCCTGAAATGAACAGTGGATTACTAGTCTTTTTGATCAGTACTGCTACTTTGGTAATGTCAATCCGTGCATATATCAAAACAGAGTTAAATCGAAGTTATACACTAGTAGTCAAAGAGAGCAATGGAACATCTGGAAGGGACAGGCGGGAACAAACAAGGACGATGCCGTGAACGAGGCAAAACACGTCACTGAGCACTGCGATTGGCCAATAGTGTGACTTATAACAAGCCCGCTGTGCCGGGCCGGGCGTCCGTGTAGTCGGCAGACGACACAGGGAAGTCTGTAGTCTGCTGAGTGAAACATACATCCCGCAAAGTATCCATGCGTCTTCGGAATGGCGGTTCCACACAATCTACCAATGTTTCATTCATGCGAGAAGAGCTAACTCGTCTACATATATTAACTTAATGGTTTTGAGGATATAGGAGAAGGAAATTTGAAAACTGGAGATATAAAAATGTCAGTCAGAAAGCTGGACGTTCGATCAAGCTGATCAAGTTACTTCTGATCATCGGTTTTGATCGATTCATCATCATATTTCAAAGTGAGTACATTTGAATATTTATTGAAATCCCAAAATATGGTTTCCAGCTATGCTTATTTTTGCCTCTACAAATACATCAATTAAATATAAACCAATCTGATTTTATTTGCCATCCATGGTAATATTGCTTTCCAGTATATATATATATATATATATATATATATATATATATATATATATATATATATATATATGTGTGTGTGTATATATATATATTCATTTATTCATTTTTACATTCAATTCAATTGTTCTATGAGCTGTATTCACTATATATATATATATATATATATATATATATATATATATATATATATATATATATAAATATAATTTTTGCAATTTATAAAGTTTTAATTATCTCATTGGGTTATACTCTATATGGAAGAGAATTTAGATTCAACTTATTACTTGTAGATTATACAACTGGAATGAGGGCGGATCAAAACTTATCCTTTGGAGAGACAAACAACAGTTTTCTATGAGAGTGTTAAATGAGACTGTATCACAAAGGAAACTGATCTATATAAGCTTCCTGACAAGGAACTTTCGTGAGCAGTTCAGGTATACATGACTGGAAAACATTAAATTAAAGGTTTTATCAATATATCAATATATAGTTTATATCAATATATAGATTCCCATGTGTCCGTTAATCACATGGCATAAACTGTCCAAAATTAGATATTAGGTAATGATTAGTTATTTTTTTATAAACAAGGTACAGCTTGTTTCATTATTTCTAAGAAAGGACGCTTTCGCAACCCATGTTTATGAACACATAGGAAGCCAAATGTAAATTTGCTTTTGACATAACTTTTACGGAATAGTGCTTATACATTTGAAACTAAACAATGGCTTCGCAAACTTTCATACCACGCAAAGTGGAGGAATTCGAACATGGCTATATTGTTGTTACACAAACCATGGACAGGACGGGCGACGGCAGAGATTTCTATCTTAGAAAGTCATGCAATGGCAGCACGATGAACTGTACCGAAGAACCTCCAAATATATATGGTGTGGAGGTAAGTGAATACAACTTTTACCGCTTATATGATTATTCTATTATTGTTTTGTCTGAATTCAATTTACAATGCCTAATAAACGTGCGGACAGAACCGGACAACCCCCCCCCAGGCTAACGGTCCGGTCCAACATGAGAGCGGTCCTGGTGCGGTCCAGCTACGGCCGGTCGGTCCGGTACTACGAGTGGATGGTTAATGTCAGACGATCCATTTATTCAATAATGTAATAATCAAAAAAGAAGTATTGCTTTAAAATCATAGAATGGTCGTATTTCGGTTAAAATAGTCTGATCAATGAAATACATAACCAGAATGTGAAGACATAATATCCATTAGTATTTAAATCCTACAGGTTTCAATGAATTACCTGCACATAATGAAATACATACTATGAATTCAATACTGTCGTTGTCAAATAAGGCTGCTTTATAAAATAATTTCACAATAAATAAATTTAAGTCCCTGTAATTTCTGATGCATATATTCCCCTTTTTTTTTACTCACAGGCCGTGCCATGAACTTCTGATTAATAATATATTACCTGCACACTATAATACATAATACACACAAAATGTGTCTTCCTCATTTTAAGCATTTTACTGGGAAATTACCTCGAGTATAAGGGAAGAAAAAAAAACTGTTTTACACGAACGGCCGAACGTTATGATTCATATGTATACGACTGATATATATTACTATAGCGGGATAATCGAAAACAAGTGTGAATTATACCAAGTTTGATCTCCGCTTCGGTAGATAAATATAATTAAATATAAACGTGAAATACATATGGTAGTATGAAATTCAAATTTTGAAGTACTTTTGTTAAAGATATTTTTAGACACGGGCCGGGATTTAGACTTTCAAACTCCATGAAAATGGGCATACGATCGAGCGTTAAAAAAAAATCGAATATCAAGTTGGACTCCTATTTGAACTTAAGTACCTTAAACGGACTCGAAATCCCACTCGAAAGGTGTGGACTTAACTCTTACAGGATATGGTAAATGAATTTTGGCATGTGCGGATAAAGAGGGGGTTAAGAGTGCGCGCCGCCTTTTTCCACCTGAAATAAAATCTGGGTAATGGAAGATGATATTCTGAATACCGAAATCAGCTCCACTAAAAGTACACTTTTACACCCCAGGGCCCCAGCACACTTCCTTAGGTATACATATGCTAGAGCGTTGAGCACCCCTCTTTCTGAGACCCTGTTTCCGCTCCTGTCTGGACCTCGTATACATGGAAATCTTTCAGAGTAGTGTGTATTCTGAGTCTGGTATAATAGTTTCTTTTTTTAAATGTTATAGGACTATGCCTCTTGATGTATTTGCTATAACAACTGAAAGCCACTGTCCGGAACTGGATTCAGATGTTTTGTATTCCTCCTTGTCTAGAGACAGCATATGCCTTGTTTGCATTTAAAATGTTAGGGAGACAATGCAAAGGAAACCTGACAGAAGCAACCACCCCAGGTTAAAGGACTGCCGCTATTTTTTTTCGGACAGCTCCCACATTGTGACGAAAACAGACAAACCCCTCCCAAAGAATATCATACTTTTATTCACTTCCACCTAAATAACAATATATTTACATTATAATAATTAAAATAATAACTAAAATAATTTCTGTCACTTCTAAACAATATATTCTTTTATGGTTTACATTTTATTTATGCATTCAAAAAATTAGGTTTACGTTTATATATGACATATCTGTCTGGCTGTTGACTTACGCGATATTAAAAATTCCCTCAAGATAAGACGCATGACAGAAAGATTATTGAGGAAACCAAAGTGGAACGATAAACTGTTTGACGGAAATATCTCTAAATTTTAAACTCTTTTGTTTTATTCCACTAAAAGGTGAACGGAGCAAAACGGAGGCATGTCCCCCTGCCATCCGGAAAAGACAACCCACGAATGCTGTGATTTCTACAGGCACATGTGATCAATGATCAAAGACACCCGTGACTTCCTAGTGCCATTTCGTCCCTCTGACATTAGAGAGTATACGACCAGCGTACTGACTGTCAGAGTGCCGTTACATCCTTAGCGAGGAACGCACTTTGAGGATCTGTCAGGTTGCAAATATTCTCTTCACTTCAGACAACTCCTCATTACATGCTAGTACGCAGTCACTTGACATAAACCAGACCAATCGTTAGCTTTTTTAGTGTACTTTCCAACAACGCCTAACATGAGAGAGAACAGGTCCGTTTAAATTCAGATTATTAGTAAATCCCTCCGCACGTTTGGTGAATATCTGACCACATGAATACAGGCGTGACTCGAACGGGACACTAAACGGCAGCCAACTTGTACGCGATACAGGAAATGACTTTGTTGTGAGTTCATATGAATTCTTTTGTGTAAATTCATCATCCGAAGCCTAATGTTAAGATTTTGAGCTGTTTACCATGAAGTGAATGCAACATGATGGAAGACCACTGTGATGCATTCCTCGTTTTTTACGGCTTGTTTCAAGACGCAAGCTAGGAATACCAGCCCCGTGTAAATGCCCACTGGGTCGTGTTTTCTGGGCTAGTGGCTTTCCTGCACCGGCTCTAATGAAACCCGTATTATGTGGTAAGGCGGATATATCACGCCGCTTGATTTAGCAGCTTGGGTCGTTTATATAACAGCCAGATCAGGGATAAAAATTTGGGTTTCAGGAGAACTAACTGATTCAGTATATCATATTAACCTTCAAGTAACCGGTAAACGTTACAATTCTCTCTCTCTCTCTCTCTCTCCCTCTCTCTCTCTCTCTCTTTGCCGAGGCATATAAAAAATAAAAACAAAAACAAGTACGGAAGAGCCCGGGCTGTAACAATCTCATAAATTACTATTTCATTAGTTGATCATGTGCCGTAGACTCCTTGCTTATACACCAGAGACCTAATTTTCATTGCCCATTTATTTATCGATCTATACTTAGGCTATTGTACAACACTTAAACAGGGGAAATCTCTTTTTATTCTTTTTTTTTTATAAACAAGAGTATTAGTGGAAAAGTTAAGAACCATCGCCAAGAATACGGAAAGCCAGGGCGGATTCTAAAAATATGGAGAGTGCTGCCGGAAACAGATATGATTCGGGACAGGGTAATTTTACAATTAGACAAAGACACAATCCGTAGGTTTAATATTTTAGTTAACCTTATACCTGAAATTAAGCTGTAATATGTTGTCCTCATTTTCCTTGCTCTGTCCTCAGAATTAATTTACAAAAAGAAATCGCATTCAAAGGAACTCAGGCGTCCGCTATGTAGACATTCACTTATTCGGTCCACATCCCCAGGTTTATTCGTGTATAAGTGACTAAACATGTGTGTATATTTGTTTAAACATTCCTGAATCCGGACCATGGACCAGATCCACACCAATAATCATACCGATTCTTCATTGGCCCGTGCCCGAATTGCCCGAACATTTCATGAGAGTCCGATGCGTCCATTATGCGTCGATGTGGAGAAACACATAAACACGAACACAAACACACAAACCGGGATGAACGCATAGCATCCTAGCGGATTCAATAACATGCAATGGCAGGACAAATCTAAGTATCAGTTTCAACATAACGACATAACTCAGCATAATACAACATTACGGAATCTTATGAAATATTCAGGCTATTTCGGGAATGGTCCAAGTAAGAATCGATTAGATAGTAGTGTTGATCCAGCATCTTCTCTGGATTCTGGAGCGTCATCCAAGAATATTCACAACTGAACAGTTACTTATGCACGATAGAACCACTGGAATATGGCCTTAAAATAAGTGAATGCGCCGAAGGTTCCGCCTTATTGGTAAGGCGCGATCACCTGTTCAGGTCATGCTAGAGCGTCCAGGACCTCGGACCTCCATTGTTGTCGCATAGCGGCGTTTGGAAATTGTGCTCCCATGCCGGAGTCATATATATCCACTCCGATGCACGTTTCTGGTATGCATTGGTTGGGGTAGGGGAGGGCACTTTGTTTAGGAAGTTTTCAACACTGTACACACTATTTTTAATAATTCATATTATTACATATTGAAATTGATGCTTATTTTATGATAAAATGGCATTTAAGCAAACGGCCAACTGTGAGAAAAGATATAACATGAAATATGTTCACCCCCCCCCCCCCCTTTTCAAAGTTTGAATTATATGTCCCCGAACTCCCGCCCCATCATAACCCCTTAATTGTGCCCACAACCAAAGCAAAGAAACGTTGGCTATTGTCAAATGAAACTCCTTGGTCTGTATAAGGTGTGTGTGCTGTATCTAATAGTCAGAGAAGTTTGTAAAGGACATGATGACAAACAGGGGAAATGGTAAGCCAGCTTACATTGACGTAAACGCTAATACTTCCAAACGAACACAAATTCTCTACATCTGCCTCTGTCTGGTAACCGGCTCGCAGACCGCCGTCGCTAAGTGGGTGAGGTCGCTTGTTTAGGAGTCTGAGCTCTGGCTTTGAGTAACAAACCTCCGAGAAATAGGAAGTTGACATGAAAACAACGACATTCATAAATTATCAGTCACTAGAATGGCATTAGAGCGTTGACCTCCGCCACAGAAAACGCTCCTGCTTATCTATTTGCGTGCACTAAGATGTCTTAATGATGTTTCTTTCTTTTCTTTCTTCTCATCTTTTTTCTGTTTATATCCTAAATACTGTATTTAATGCATACATTATTTTAACATACGAGTATCTACAGAATTAGACAGACTCATCCCTTAGTGATTTAATCACTGCTCAGTGGGTATTTCTGGCTAGGACGACAAACCAGCAGCCTGTGGTCATATCTAAGGTATATGTGTTAATTGGTTCAATCACCAGTCGCGCCTAAATCACTCTAATATGCCACGGGGACCAGTCGAACAAAAATGGGGGTCATAGCGACTGTCTGCGATTTTAAACAGAAAGGACAAACAATTTCATATTTGTGATGCCTGGATAGTCGATTATACCTGGTAACATGCCCGGCTCTCACCGCTTGGGACTAGGGTTAGATCCCCAGGGTTGATATGAGAGTGGTAAGTGGTCGCTAATCCTCCGCCATTAGAAACCGGAAGCCGTATGAAGAGGGTTTCGCATTTATTTTTATAATACATACGGATCTCCGTGACCCGGCTTGTGACATTCAGGTTTAAGTGTGTACGCAAAATGGAACTCGCAAAAGCGGTTTCGAGAAAATAAAAAAAAAAACTCTCAGGTCACTAGAAAGCATAGAAAGGAAAGTACTCAGCGGAAATTCTTCAGGAGTGCCAGGTGAAGGTCTGTCTGCGGAGTAAGTAATGCAGTAATGTGGGACTCGAGTCCAACTTTTTTTTCAGGGACTCTGCCTTGGGCTCGGATTTGGAGGTCAGAACCCGAGAAATCAGGCCGAATCCATCCCGAGTACAAAAGAATAAAACCCGTTTTCACGTAAGGCCTGGAATTCAACTTAGAAATCCCCCCTAATGATTTACATGCGGGAATTCGAGACCTACTTTTACAAAAACGAGTTAAACAATTTACCAAACTCAGTCTGTGCATTGAAAAGTTAACTCTTATTCATTAGTAAAAATCTTGCTTCATATACACATGACGATCTTGAATTCGAATTTTAAGGTGATTAAATAAAAAAAATTGGACTTGGAATCGAGTTCCAAAAGACTCGGACTCGATCGTACCTGCACTCGGACTTGGATAGTGTAGGCTCGACTACAACACTGTGTTACCGAACCTAATATAAACAGATCACGTATGCGTGATGAACACAAATTTTGTAAGGGAGATAAAAAATCAGATGTAACACTAAGCAGCGTGAAATGTCTAGGGGAATGAATAAAGAAGTCAGTGTTTTTTTTTTTTTTGTTAACAAATGACTATAATTTATTCTTAAAACAACCCTAACATTACAGTACACTAAATCAATACAATTACTCAGTACAATAACAGTATAACATCAAATCAATATAATCACACAGCCTAATAAACAAAGTGCACAGTACCTGGATACCATCACCGCCACAGCGACAAGTTCTTTAAATGTTTACTCTCGGAGAATAACAGTCCAATGTGAAGTTCTTATAACAATCCAGAAAGTAAACTTGAGGCAGGCAGCATTAGATTGTATCGAGTTAGTAATAGTAGAATCCCTGAAATTTCTGGATAATCGGACAGGTCCCACAAACTGACATACACACGTCTGTGTCCGCTGGAATCTTCACCTTCTCTCTCTCGGCTCTAAAACACAGTCCCCTATTTATAACTTCTTGCCCCAAGCCGGGAATTTTCCACTTCTCGAATCGTCTAAAGGATATAACATAATACACAGTAAACACGCGTTACAGGAATCATCTAGAAGAACATCGCTGTGTTTCCACATACCAAGGTCCACACGTGATCTAGGCCAGGCGAGAAAGCCCCAAGCTAGCATGACAACGAGAGTTCAACCAGTACGGATTAAACCGAGAATGCATTATGCGGCCAGACACGGGCGCTACAACACGAGTTACGCCCGTGTCACACAATAAAAAGGGCACCTATAACAACTGGTTTGATGGCCATTGGTCGTGTACCGATATGTTTATGGTGATATATCTCATTTCTGTGACCATGCTCAAAACCGCAAATTATAGTAGTACTGTACAATCAATGGAAATTAAATATGGTTTAAAAACATCGCTCAACCACCAGTGAATACTTGGAAATTTGTTGCTAATAGTCATTGGTCCAACGTGAAACTGTCAATGATTTTCATACGTAGTGTCTTATGATTGTCTAAAGACCGTCTTCATGGCCTATCGCGTACTCATATTTTTATTGCTATTGTATCAAACGATAGTTGGACTGTCGCATGATTTTCAGCATGACTTCAAGACAAGTAAGAGTAGTGGATCCAATGGAGGGGGACCAGATTTCCCAGATCCGCCTCCTTTCAGATACCGCGACATTATTAAGTTTCAAATATAATATTTCGGCTTATATAAAATACCTTTTCCGGACATGAGGATTTTTTTTTCTTTTTTGGTTTTCTCATTAATCTCCCTGGCCTGGAACCGCCCCCGTCCCACCTTCTTTCTAAATAACGATTTACGATTGTCCATAACTGTACAGGAAAAACTCTTTCGTACTAGGTTTTTTTTTAAGGATCGAAAACATTTACAATTGATTTTTCACGGTCGTTCCCGGCTGTTTTTTTTTTCTTAGCCAAAGGAGATCATTAGTTACGGGTTATACGACTTTTTTTCCAATATCCGTAATTTAAAGAGCCTCTCACAATAGTGTTACACTCGTGACACGAATGTAACCTAATGTTCTGCACTCACGACATGTGAAAGGTCCTGTGGACATCATATTTACCTGTCCTAATGGCATGAAAGTTGAAAACCGACCGAGTAATGCGTTGTCTAAAATGGCTGTTTTTTCCTACATGGCTTGCTGTCGTTTTCCCAAGCATAATAGTAATCTTGTTTGAAAATGACGAAATAGCCGTTCAAAACGGCAAACTGTATGGTAAAAGCCGATAATCCTGTCGTACCAGTTTTAGTAAACAAGGTGCAAAGTCACAGCAAATATTTTAGATGGTTTAACACGTGGGTTTCTAGCACAGTTAAATAGAATAAGACACCTTGATAGGTATGTTTAATTCTCACTAAAAGTCGAGAATGATATTTTAATAGGTTTGCTGGTCGTATATCGTAGTTACCTCCTATAATGTGCTTCGGCGTCTTGGAAACCTATTAATTCCAAGAACAAATGAGACCAAAAAATGATTTGGAAAAGGTCGACAAAAAGGCATGGATGTTCGCTTATTTGTGCAATTTGCACAGCCAGAATGTGCTACCTGAACAGGTGCCCTAAAAAAAATCACGTGTTTCTTTCGGGTTACCATAAAAATGAAGTGGAGTTCATTCTGGTAACCATGATTGGTAGCCAGAATTAGCGCCATTTCACTTCCTTGATAAAATATAAATAATTTATAAAAGAAACGTTTGTGCAAGATACGCTGCAATGCAAGCACTCTTATCAAGCTTTAGATCTTATTAAAACCGTCTCCTAAATGAAAATAGGTACAAACTTTT
Organism: Sipunculus nudus; assembly: GCA_026874595.1. NCBI lineage: Eukaryota > Metazoa > Annelida > Sipuncula > Golfingiida > Sipunculidae > Sipunculus > Sipunculus nudus. The sequence goes on from CM049321.1 coordinate 15,664,367, forward strand.
TTTCGTAATCAATAGGGTAGTAGAGACTTCCATCTTCCGGTAACCGAGCGGACACTCACCTCTATGAGTTGTACTCACTCCACTCAATATATGGTAATAATGTCTACAGGCTACAGCCCTTTAGTTGTTGGTGAATTTTAGACCTAAGTCTCACACTGAAGACTTTGTTCTCGCTAAGTGATAATTAAACCGGTGAAACGCGCATTAAACTTCTAATCAGCGAGCCCCGCGTAAAAAGGCGCGCGGTTGGACTCCCGCTAATGTATTTGACGGATCACTTTTGAAATAATTTGTAGGCAGAAACTACGAGAGCAGAAGAATAACAGATAATTATAGAATAGATTGGAGACTTCAACGAGGATTGTGGCTTAATCAGGGACGTCCAGTTCGGGGAGGCGTAAAACCCACTCACGAAATCTATTGTCCTTTGCTTTATTATCTGTTCTAAGATTTGTGGATGCAAATTGCAGATTTCCAGGGATTTAATTTACGTCAATCCAGACCTAACATGGTGCTTGCTTTTTTTAATGAATAGCCTGAGCTTTTTTGGAAACAATAGGCAGCTGAGTGGGATAGACATTGCGTCTCCAAGTCTTGCTCCTTACTACAGCTAACAAAACACTAATAAACATGCGCGGACAACATGAAAAGGAAATCTAAAAAAAATATTCAACCTTGATGCCTTATGTGACTTGCTATCAATGCAAGTTAATAATTTATTAATTAATTTTAGGTAGTAGATTTGGAGATGTCCAGATTCTACGCTCTCGGAGGTTATACGCAGTGACTGCGAAAATTTAAAAATAAATCATTTATATGTCTATGAATAATTATTGACCAAAACACGGTACAAACCTATGACAGCTTTGCAAGGTATATTTGGTTTGAACGCTGTACGAGCTCAAATGGAAGTCGAAAGAACAATGTTTTACTATTTTAATATAACATATATATTATCACGGGATGTACATAAAAGTGTACCGAACTGTCTCGTCAGTGAAGCTTGTTTTTTCTAGCGAAGTAGTTGAGGCGCCGGAAATATACGCCTCTGACATAAGTTCGAATATATTATATATATATATATCGATGACAATGTTTGTGTTCCTGTTGGTTTATTATAGTTTTTTTCTTGTAGAATTTAACATGATGACAACAGAACAACTAGAACCCTGATGATCCCAGATATCGATTCAATGTCGATTCCAACCGAACTTTGTATTGAAATATATATTTATTTTTAACCTTCAAATAGACTGAACTTTTGAAAATGTGGTAAAATGTATTTATTGCATTTTCATGATTGCTCCTTCTGGCGAGGGGAAGACATCTGTCATTAAGTTCAAAATCTAACGAAGTTTTACAGACCCAACTGTCTAATCAATGAATACGACAGGAAAAAGACGAAAGTATTACGGTGTCTTTTACAAAAAGTAATCCCATTCTGATTAGGTTTCTTTATAAATCTCATGATTATGTCACCATCAAAGCCAACAGGGGGCGTGGCCCATCATTAGCTTCATTCAAACAGAAGATCTAGTCAGGATATCAAAGTCATACAAGCTAAGATGTTGTCGTCACTCTCAATTTATAGCCTGGGTTGATTGTCAGAGCACCTGCCACCCGTAGTGAGCTAGGGTTTACCGCGTAGGGTTACCTCACATCAAAGAACAGCCGAGTAATCCGATTACAAGGTGCCATGCTGCATCGTTATGTTATGAGGATTGCTCACGTTATAGGATTATATGCCTGAATGGTATCTAAGGCTCTGGTATCAGTCCTGGCCTGGCCTACACCTCTACCCTGCTATGGGATAGATTACGTGTGTTTGACAAGATACAAACGGCGTGAGTAATGAAGTGATATCTTGGATCGAGATAGGCAACATGCGAGGTAGTTGTCAGAGTCCCCAGTATACTTTTAAACGTAAACACGCTTTCCAATTAGCAGACATAAACATGTCTGTATGGGTGTATGTGTTTCGGGTGTGTAATTACAGCCGGGTTCGGGTCAGTGATAGTATACTGACATAACGTGACACCATACTGATACTGAAGAAGAACAGTTTTCTCACACATGACTGAAAAAGAGAGAAAGCAATGAATCAATGCAGCAGCCATCTTATTCCAACATCTCTTGACCTGCAGTTAAAGTGAACGATACAGGATGACACCGGCCTTATAAGGTCAGGAAATGGGCTTAAGATGAGATTAATTTGGGAGAAAATCAGCTGGAAGAAGATGGACGCATGGGGAATTCCTTTGCGTGAAATGTCATTCCACAGCGATTACCCTCTTCTCTTGTTACACGACTGGGCATGCGTGAAACGTACGTATATCCTCCAATGGGCGTTCCTGTTCCACCAAGTGGCGTATAATAGAGAAAAAGATATCGTCGGGGCATGAAACGTTATTATCCGGTCCTCTATTGGCTGAATTGACCGGTTAAATTACCTTTTCTATCAGGTTACAGGGCTCACAGACCCTTATTAATGCCCCCGTCGCCTGCTATGATGGCTGGTGGAGTTGTCCGGAAATAGAAACATGCATTATGGGAGAGATCATGGCACAGTTCTTGCGCTTATTTCTTCAAAGACCAATCATATTTTTTTTGCATGTAATGTGAAAGATTCAAATATATTTGCGTTTGAATTATAATTTTCTGTCTCTCTCCAGCCGATAAAGGTCAATAAGGACAGTCGTTTTGTGATCTCGTCGTTTGTTTTTTTGTGATATACGAGAGGGTTTGTTTTGTCTTTTTGTTTTTTGTTTTGCTAGAGCCTTCTAGTTGAAGGGGGCCCAATCACCTATAAAGCATAGTGAATTAACACGAAAAATAGCTTCTCCGCTTTAAAATAAATCTGTACCTGCTAAAATATTGCCTTGAAACCGTTTGCTTACTCCTGTAGACGAGTGTTTAAAACAATGTATCGGGCGCAATCACAGGTGTCAACATATACACAGCGCGTGGGCCCGTGTTCATCGCGGAGCCATAACTCGTGTCAATAAGGAGATGCCTCGACTGACTTGGCGAAAAACGTTTAATACATGTTCCTATTGGCTAAAACATCAAGAGCTGACGTTCATATTGGGACCTCCGGTCACGTGGCCTTTTGATGATAAACAGACACACGTAGACTATGTTTGCCAACACTCAGAGCCATAACAAGGTGTGAAACAGCTGTGTGCGAGGTACTTAGACTTTGTGCTGGGATGCTTTTGCTGGGAAACTTTTGTATAAAGGAAAAGGGAACTGATAGTGTTAAAGAATTGGCATATTATTGCTCCTGATTATGTCCCTTTAAATATTTTGTTATTCCGTATATCAGACTATGTGCAGTATCAAGTCAAAAAATTGCCATAGAGATTGAAATGAATACTCCCAGTTCCGCAAAGAGAGCAAAGGTGTAGACTTAAAACGAAAGAAATATTTTCGATCATCATCCCTTATACATTAAGTGAAATTTTAAAATGAGGAGAAAGTGTACGCAACATGTCAAGTAACTAATGGAGAAACCAAGCCATGTATTTTAGCAAAATGTGGTTAACAGAATAATATGGGACATGATGGTAAATCTAAACTTAATGTTGCCTATTTCTCAATTCATTTGGTTAAAAAATTGTTTGTCTCCCGTTTCATATGCGTATGTTGCACGCCAGTCTTATACATTTTGTCAATACTTCTAATGAAGTTCTCATGGATATTAGTTAAACCATAAGTTTTCGTATTTGGTAACAGCGCTCACAGATATATATATATATATATATATATATATATATATATATATATATATATATATATATATATATATATATATAATTAAAGTACGGTTAGTTTGACTTCATCAGTTTGTGCGACAGATCTGTTTCGTGAGAGCAGCGTTCAAGCCGGCTCACTCTTCAGGTACAAACTGAAGTGATCAGATATCTGCGAGAAATTTGTCATAATAGGTAGGATTAATCTGGGGTTACTAGGTTCGGTGAGACATGTATTTAAAAGTTTTTGTTACGTTGGTGAATAGGGGTTACTGGGTGCCTGGCTTATTGTACTGTATTGGGACTATTGTGAAGCGCTCGAGGATTTGTTGGTTTGCTTAAAGTTAATCAAGGCTCCAGGTGTTGGTTCGGTCAGGGGATCAGTGGTTTAGTTGTCCAGTTGGTTGTTCCTGCATATTCTTTTTCCCATACGGTAGAGCACTATCACCGAGATGTATTGAATTCACGCTATATATATATGTATATATATATATTCCTTTTTGTGCCTTAATTGTCATGCCGTTCCGCTTCTGATTTTTTTTTGTCGTTGGTAACCTCTTCATTTCAATTATTTTGGCTATTAATATGAACTATGGTTTATATCAATACTGACTAGCCAGTAGGGACATTGTTTTCGCAGTCAGATTCAACCTTCTCTAAAGCGAGTTGAACAGGTAACGATGTAGACCAACACCGTCACACCCTGTGATTCACATGTTTGGGGGAAACACTTGTTGGGTCCGCCTTAGGGCTCGAACTCGCAGGATAACTACACGAGGCGAACATTCTAAGCTAAGACAATTATCTGACAAATAAAAATGGTGCTTCAGTTCACACTTCAATAATAGCTCCTTATTCCGCAATTGCCATACCCCTAAGTATAAATGAAGCCTCTCATAAAGCCATATGAGGGAGAGAGGGAGTGGGGAGAGAGAGAGAGAATGATATGAGAGAGACGAGTGAAGAGTTAAGTGGTTATCTCCGCTTTCTCCGCTGGCGACCCGGGTTCGATCCCGTCAAAAGTGTTCTTTGGGTTCTCCGGTTTTCTCCACTTATGGACTCCCGAATAAAACCACTTAGAACATAGATACTCTCTAGGATTTATTAAAATATATATTTTGTGCAATCCATGTAAAATAAGTAAAGTTTATGAGAGAGAGAGAGAGAGAGAGAGAGAGAGAGAGAGAGAGAGAGAGAGCAGCGTTCTTACTATTTAAGAATCAAAAGGCATGCGCGTACGCCTAAAGCTACGTCTTAACGCCAAAGTCAACAAAGTCAATCATTTTACCAATCTCAGACGTTATATATCAAGATTGTTTTTGTGTTGACTTGTTAGGATACTTGAAGAAACAAAGTGATTTACTCCACCATAAATATCTGTTTACGACGACAAGGGAAGGATGTCAAACTTGCGGTTTTTGTTAATTAGCTGGGCTGCATCAAAACGGCTGACCAAGAACGAACGTAATTACTGAAAATCTTCTCAGCCAGAACCTCGTGACTGTATAACAGCCATCCCAGGGATAAATCAAGTACATGAGGACAGGGTCGCTAATTATAAAGATGATTCTGCGTCATTTAAAGGGTAAAGACCACAAGGAAACGACAATACCATAAGGACCCATTGACATTTAACATTCGTGAACGACTCAACAGCATTCCGGGTATGATGTTCAATTATCTTTTTACAACATGAATCTTCAGTTAATTAATGATTACAGGCCTGGTAACTATAAGAAGTTAATGAAAATTTGGTCTAAAGACTCCCGATCTCGGGGAAATCATCATTTAAGGTGACAAGCAAAGTACTGCCACGCTACTGTGGGAAAGAAAGACTTGATGATTTAAAAGCACCCCTGTGACGCATGTCATACAACACTGTTTGAAATAAATATCTTTCTTCATAGGAGGTTATGTTTTCATCAGCATTTATAGTTGTCATGTTGTCCGAAACTGGAATGGAACTCTGCAAATGTACAAAAAACTTAGTTGAGCAATCATTAACAAAAATGGGGCGTTCACCTCGACCAAAAAATCTTTAAAAAAGTACAACGAAAAAATAAACCAACCAACCCCAAAATCAACATGTCTCCTGGCGCAGCTATAATAACAACTTTCAGGTTTGTGCAGGATTAACCCTTTTTTAAAATGCAACTAAGTCTCAATTTTTGTTGTATAATTCTAAAAGCATTTTATAATACTGTACTTCTTGCAGAGGAAACTTGTTTAACTATGTGTATTATTCAAAATTAAGGTATGTCCCCATTTCGAAAAGAGCATGTCCTCTGGAACAGAGTGTTTTATGGATTCTGGTGTAAAATTTCCATCTGTCATGGGATTATCTCGTGCAAAAGAGGTAGCTATTTCTGTTGTCTACTGTCTGTTATACTAGGACCTAGTGCCAGAGTCATGTTTTAGTGTATTAGTTCCTGGCATCGTCTCACCTGGGTACTTCAATATTAAACTGCTCAGGCCATACAAACATATTGATTATTCTACCCATTCGCCGCTCCCATTAGATAATCTTTTTGGCAAGTGTAACCCAGATCCTTTGTGATTTTTTTTTTTTATTTCTGTGACTCCAATGAAGATGAAAAAAAGTTACAGCTGCATTTTTTTATTAGTATGTTGGTTTCCAAATCGACTCCCTCACCATAACCTTGCAAATCTTATTCAATGGTCACTCAACATTCGTACTTATTCATTTCACTTACCCACTGCTTGCAAAGAGTGCCTTCGTCTTATTCGGCTGTCACCGAGCTTTCCTAGCGCTGAGAGAATATCCAATCTTAGACTCGAGGTAAAATCTGAATTTTTGAGTCCGAGTCGAAGACTCCAAGTGCAAGTCCGAGTTTTTTTTTTTGTTAAAGACACTTGAAAGCCGAGTTTGATTTTGCAAACATTTCTTCTTTAATGTTTGATTATGTTAAGTTCCCATAGGATAGATAATTGAAAGCTTGGTATAGTTCTGACCTGCTTTCTTAATATTTTCTTATCAATGTATAACAGTAAATATTATTCTGTATAGTGCGTTTCTGGATGAAAGGTAAGGTCTTACTTGAAAAAAAGTTTCTTACTCCTTTTACTAATCTCTGACATCCGAAGCCGAGTATCTGTCCATGTTCAAAACCTTCAAATCCATGTCCGAGTACGGGCCTCATGAAACGTGAACGTTAGACCAAGTTCCAAACTCGAGATATGTTCTTCTGCCATCCACTTTAACCATTTCGCTGTTCGCTGTGCCATTGTTTAAAATATCGTATTCTATGAAAAAAATAATCACCATTAAAGGACCGTCCCTAAATTTTTCTTCCATGGCATTTTAGTGCTGGTGTTATTAGGAATCCCACCGGAACATCGTCATATCAAGAATATACATATATCCATATTGTTTCATAAATAGGACAAACAATATATTATTTAGTGTAAAGCCCGGGCGGCTGTCATAGTATTCTCATTAAACAATGTCACAGAACAGGTTCAAAGAAACTTGTGAGGAACATGACCTTAGTGTTCATATGAATATAACAAGAACCGATGCATATAGTAGTATTGTTCCTTTGAGCTGGCATAATTTTATGCATTTTGCCTCTACTGGGGAATTTTGAAAAAGAAATCGATGGCGCTCTGTTTTTATCCTAAAATTTATACAACAATTTACTCTCCGACTTTGGCTAACTACTGGAGCAGAAGCATTTCACGACGGTCGCAAGATAACCGCGCGACATATGTACGAATGTCGAATGAATGCACGGCGATCGTTACTGGCTTCCGATTCAATATTAAAAGCTTCCTCTTCATACATGCATGGCCAGTCAGGACAGGTCTGAGAGCTTGCTGGTCCATCTTCTGGTCATCGCTGACCTCTTGGCAAGAACTAATGCAGGCAATGCACTTCTATGCATTTCATGGGATTTATATACTGCCCAGGTGTCGGTCGGACCGTTCGAGATATGTACGAATGACGCATGAATGTCGCAGGATGTTTGATTTTTGCGAAATATGCGCAAAAGTTTGCATGTGTCGCGAATTGTCCGCACGGATGTTGCTGAGATTCTCGCAAATTTAGTGATGTTTTTATTTTTAGTCGCGTGTTCTTCCTGTATGAGTTGACTGGCACACGAAATTCGCACATATGTTGATAGAATTACGCACAAACTGCGCAAGAATGGTTTACGGCTCGATTATCGCGACACATTTTGAGAAAAATTTCTCCGAATGTTGGACTTTGCCATTTTTTTCTTAAATTTGCATCCTTCACAATTTGTTCGCGTGCCCTTTTTCCGTTGAAAAGAAATCGATGGCGCTCTGTCTTTATCCTAAAATTCATACAAAAATTTACTCTCCGACTTTGCCTAACTACTGGAGCATATTATATGGACTTGAAATTTAGGCGATCGTATCAAAGAGACAGCTTTGAGCGGAGGTGTTGAGTTGACAGTATATGGAAGAATAAGTGTTTAAAAGTTAATTACAGGACATTCTTTTTGATATTGAAAGTCATGACGGGCGCTGTGGCAGGTAAACACTAGATTTTAGGGAGGCGTGTGTAAAGAAACGTAACACTGCGCTTAAGTGGGGTTTTCACGGGGCACACGAACGAACGATTTGCGAGCATGCAAATATCGAGAAAATGGTAAGTCGCACATTCGTATTTTAGGTTCCAAAAGTTCGCCACACATGCGCGAGTGTTCGAATGCCTCGTCAAATGTTCGCGGGAGTCGCATTTAGTTGGGCTAGAATTTAAAAAAGTTTGAAATTTCTTGCGGAAGTTTCCAGCATCGTGGTGTGTTCGTGATTTGCACTTGAAAATATCTGAAAACCTTCGTCATATGCGCACGACCTATTCATGACACGTGTAATGTTCGTAAAATCTTAGAAAACTGTAAACAGATTCCACCAGTTTGGAGAATGTCCCGCGAAAGCAGCAAAGTTCATCCAATCATTTATCGATCTGTTCACGACCTACTCTTGAGAACAGATGTCTTCGCCAGATGCAAACGCGAGCATTTCACGACGGTCGCAAGATTTGAGCGCGACATATGTACGAATGTCGAATGAATGCACGGCGATCGTTACTGGCTTCCGATTCAATATTAAAAGCTTCCTCTTCATACATGCATGGCAAGTCAAGACAGGTCTGAGAGCTTGCTGGTCCATCTTCTGGTCATCGCTGACCTCTTGGCAAGAACTAATGCAGGCAATGCACTTCTATGCATTTCATGGGATTTATATACTGCCCAGGTGTCGGTCGGATCGCTCGAGATATGAACGAATGACGCGTGCATGTCGCAGGATGTTTGATTTTTTGCGAAATATGCGCAAAAGTTTGCATGTGTCGCGAACTTTCCGCACGGATGTTGCCGAGATTCGTGCCTATTTAGTGATGTTTTTATTCTTAGTCGCGTGTTCTTCGTGTATGTGTTGACTGGCAACGTTACACACGAAATTCACACATACGTTGTTAGAATTACGCACGAACTGCACAAGAATGGTTTACGGCTCGATTATCGCGACACATTTTGAGAAAAATTTCTCCGAATGTTGGACTTTGCCATTTTTTTTTAATTCGCATGCTTCACAAATCGTTCGCGTGCCCCGTGAAAAACCCTGCTTAACCGTTTGTAGTCCAATAATATCAGGATTATAGCAAATTCAGATTAACCGGCCTTAAGCCATCCCCCCCCCCCCCCATCCACTTAAAATATTATATATCATATTAATTAGTCCTCGGTTACGCTTAAAGCAATAATCACATGGTGAGATAGAAACATTATCATTTATCACCTCGATTTGAGATCGAGCGGTCTGAACCGTTCAATTCAAGCTATACTCCACGAAATGGGTACTTATTCACCTGCCGTTTGAAAAAGAATGTATGTGATTTCTGGGTTCGTCTGTGTATATATTAATAATCTCAGGGTAATTTTGGTTGTGAAAAGTTCTTATTACGCCTTCGCAAAGGATGTATTAATTTGTTTATCAACAACATGTTTGTAAACACAGCAAATGTTGACAACGGGAAAAACGTAACCTAAGTTAGTAGGTTGCATATATGCGGAGGTAGAAAGCTCACTTTTTGCAACACACCATTTGCAAAGCTGACTTGCTCCCAGATGCCCTTGGTGATTTTGTTCTTGATTTTGATCTTAGCGGGCCTCCATATATTATAAACGCGTTGATATAAACAAAACAAGCAGCCTGTGTGCGCTGATATCCATGTTTTCTGGGTTATTTTTGTAAAAGATCCAAGGGTTTTTCATTAGTTTATAAAGGTCGGATAGGTGATTGGGCCCCTTTAAGCAAAAAGTAATCCGACATTCAACCGAGAAACTGTCGTATTAAAAATGTTGATTATAAACAAGTACACGAGACCTTGTGTGAAATACTGTTTCATAATAAATAAAAAATATTTTTATTTATTAAATCAGACGGGCGGATACAGGTTCTTAGCAAAAAAGTACTGCTATTTTATTATTATTATTATTATTATTATTATTATTAATATTATTATTATTATTATTATTATTATTATTATTATTATTATTATTATTATTATTATGAGTATAAAAATTATTATTATCATTATTATTATTATTATTATTATTATTATTATTATTATTATTATTATTTTTATTTTTATTATTATTATTATTATTATTATTATTATTATTATTATTTTTATTGATATCATTATTATTTTTAATAACAGTAATAATTATAATGATGGTAAAAATAATATTATTATTATTATTACTTCTATTATTACTATTACTATAACTAAGTGTCATAAACACTTTAACAAATGATTGTTCTAATATTGTATTTTAGGAAATAAAAGCCAAATAAACAAACAAAAAAATCTGGCACAGGTAAACCACGGTGCTAGAAGTGCTTGTAGACTGTATATTTTACTGTTGCATGTAAATGCATTGGGAAGAAAACAAAGCAAGACGCAAAATCCGCCCCGCTTTACGGCAATATGTGTTAATTATTTTATTTTCACAAATTTTCTTTGTAAAAAAGGGGCGCCCGTCTGTGCCTCCTAATCAACTCTAGATTTTGTTACATTAGCTGCGTTGTTCATCTAGAATTTTTACTAAGTTTGTAACTCAATTTTTAATGAATGTAATTAAGTGTAAGTCTAACCCGTAACTGTTTAACCTTCACACTAATGACAATCTTGAAATAGGCAGGCATTTTTGGTTTCATATTTTTATAAACTGCGGTACGGGTGTTGACAGGTTGTATATCCACGATTAGACCCAGTGACGTGTACACCATTTCTCACATTGGTAGGGGGAGACCTATATAATATATTGCCACCCGTGTGCGGCAAGTGCTTTTTCTGGCAGGTTTATGTACATAACACGCCGTGAGTGTCGGGATTTATAAGCTATAATATTTTGTAAAGGCGATTGACATTTCTATTTTCAGCCGTGTGGCCAAGGCCAGATGTCATTACTGACGTTGACATATTTGGCTGAGACATATTCTCTCAACTTGATGCAGTGTAGAGAGTTACTTTGCAAGGCCGAATAGATAACCAACAGACTTATTTTCTACTCGATGCACATTATAGAACGTCGTTTATAACGGTTCCGCTGCCTATCGTATTCACGTAATTCACACGAATGTCGGGAGTATAGTTATACCAAGGTGGCCAAGGAGGGTATCAGAAGATGATTTAGACAGATTATCTTTTGGGTCTGAGCCCTTCCTCCAGATTTTTTTTTGTTACCTAGAAGACGGTTGACACCATTTCCCGGCTTCTCAGCATCAAACTGAAGGTCATTTGGAGGGAGGAATTTATATTATGCCCAAATTAATAAAAAAAATATGCTGTCAATATTTACCTAAAGGAGAATATAATAACAAATCGTATGTGTTTTTCAAATAAATCATCCCATAACAAAATGTTAACTTCTAATTATCAGGATCAGTCAATTCTTATATGGTAATAATTATGATTAGATGAATTGGATAATTGATTATTAAACGTATAGGTAAGCGAAGCCTGCTCACGCAACCTAGAGGACCACTTCAAAAGATAAATATGAAATTGCACTGAGGCCAAGGTTTATCCTCAATAGATTAACTGAACCGTTATTAATTATTATTATTATTATTATTATTATTATTATTATTATTATTATTATTGTTATTATTATTATTATTCACACATATTTATATGTTTTACACCTAAGCCAAATGTGTTTTTTTCAACCTTTGGTACGGAACCTAATATCAATACATCACGCAGTCGTGACGAGCACAAATCCGGTTATGGAGACAAAACAAAATCAGATTCTGTAACACAAGGCAGCGCGAAATGTCTAGGAGAATAGATAAAGTGTTTTTCTGTTAACAAATAATTATAATGTATTCGTAAAACGACCCTAACATAACAATACACTAAATCAATACAATTTCACAGCATAAGAACAGTACAGCTGCAAATCAATACAAGTTCACAGTATAATAAATAAGGTGTAAAGTACCTGGATACCACCACTGTCACAGCGACAAAAAGTCATTTAAAGCATAAAATCCAGATGAACAGTTCACATAAAACTTCTAAGAGAATAACAGTCCAGTTCAATCAAAAATCAATTTGTTGTCAACCAAAAGTGAAGTTCTGATAGTGATCCCAAAGGCAAACTGAAGACTACATAAAATCCGTTACAAATTCGAAGAAAATCTATAACTGCTGAAATTATCGGAAAGGTCCACAAACTGACTTACACTCTTCTGTGTCCGCTGGAATATATCTCTCCTCTCCACTCGGCTCTAAACACGGCCCATTATTTATAACTTTTCACCTCAAGCCGAGAACTTTCCATTTCCCGAACAATCCAAAGAACTAAACACTACACACGTTACAGGAAACATCTAGAACAACGAACGCTGTGTTTCTACATATCATGGTTCGCACGTGGGCCGGCCCGGCTCGGCCAGGCGAGAAAGCCCCAGCCTAGTATTACCGCTGTGTTTACACGTCAGACCGCACGCATGGGCCGGGCTATGCCGCCATAGCAACGGACAATGCTAGCGCTGCATATACACATGTAAGACTACTGCATACAATAAAAGAGACATCTGTAACAATGGGTATAGGTGAGCGAAGCCTGTTCACGCAACGTTTGGAACCACTTCAAAAGATAAATATTGAATTGTCCTGAGGCCTAGGTCTATCCTCAAGAAATTAACTGAACCGTTATTAATTTTTAAAATAATAATAATAATAATAATAATAATAATAATTATAATAATAATTATAATAATAATAATAATAATAATAAAAATAATCATCATCATCATCATTATTATTATTATTATAATTATTATTATTCATACTTATCATAAATGTATCAATTTCACACCATGCCCGGCTTCAAAAACAATGATAAAACTCCCTACGGATTTTGAATCATCGGTCTTGTACCAATTTAAGTTTTTATGCCCCCGCCACAAAGTGGCCGGGGCATATAGTTTTACCCATGTCCGTCATTCCGTCCTTCCGTCCTTCCGTCCTTCCGTCCTTCCGAAATCAAACAGTTGTACGGACTTTTTTTCGCAATGCCTGCAGATATTGGCCTGATTTTTGGTGTGTGGGCAGATATAGACCAGTTACAGATCGAGTTCGCGTTTCGTCCCGGTTGACCTACTTTTGACCGTTTTACGGCTCCTAAACTTAGAAAATTTCATGAAAAATAGAAATATTCATGACAGATACACATGTACGGACTTTTTTTCGCAATGCCTGCAGATATTGGCCTGATTTTTGGTGTGTGAGCAGATATAGACCAGTTACAGATCGAGTTCACATTTCGTCCCGGTTGACTTACTTTTGACCGTTTTACGGCTCCTAAACTTAGAAAATTTCATGAAAAATAGAAATATTCATGACAGATACACATGTACAGACTTTTTTCGCAATGCCTGCAGAAATTGGCCTAATTTTTGGTGTGTGGGCAGATATAGACCAGTTACAGATCGAGTTCGCGTTTCGTCCCGGTTGACCTACTTTTGACCGTTTTAAGGCTCCTGAACATAGAAAATTTCATGAAAAATATGAAATTTCATGACAAATACACATGTACGGACCTTTTTTGGCAATGCCTGCAGATATTGGCCTGATTTTTGGTGTGTTGGCAGATATTGACCAGTTACAGATGGAGTTCGCATTTCGTCCCGGTTGACCTACTTTTGACTGTTTTACGGCTCCTGAACATAGAAAATTTCATGTAAAATATATATTTTCATGACAAATACACTTGTACAGACTTTTCTTCAAAATACCTGCAGATATTAGCCTGATTTTTGGTGTGTGGGCAGATAATGACCAGTTACAGATCAAGTTCACGTTTTGTCCCAGTTGACCTATTTTTGACCGTTTGACGGTGCTCTAACATAGAAAATTTCATAAAAAGGTGCACATGTATGGACTTTTTTTTGCAGTGCCTGCAGATTCAGGCATGATTTTTGGTGTGTAGGCAGATAAGACCAGTTACAGATCGAGTTCTTGTTTTGTCTCAGTTGACCTACTTTTGACCATTTGACTGCTCCTGAACATAGAAAGTTTCATGAAAAATATAAATTTTCATAACAAATGCATATGTATTGACTTTTTTGTACTGATAATGACAGTTACAGATCGAGTTTGCGTTTCATCCCGGTTGACCTACTTTTGATTGTTTTACGGCTCCTAAACATAGAAAATTTCATGAAAGACAGAAATTTTTATGGAAAATGCACATGTATGGACTTTTTTTCACAATACCTGCATATACTGGCATGATTTTTGGTGTGTTGCTTGATAATGACCCGTTACAGATCGAGTTTGCATTTTGCCCTTGTTGACCTACTTTTGACCATACGACACCTCCTGAACTTAAAAAATTTTCCAAATTTTACAAATGTTTCTAATTTGCCCAAGGCGGGGGCATTCGTGTCGTTCCGACACATCTAGTCTTTAAAACAGTCAATAATTAAAATCGTAATTTCTTGCCACAATGCAGTGGGCAGATTGTACATGAATACAAAACGCCTGATAAGAACACCCATAAAATCCTTTCTTCTTCTGAATATCTCTTCCGTGACCTAACATTTAATTTTGACAAAAGAACACATACCGGGAGAAACATATTTATTAACCTCCTTTTAGCACTCATATTTAAAAAAAAAGTCATAGGGGTCCTGGAGGGGTTCCGGCCGTAGCTTGCAAGGCATGCTGGGAAGGCTGTTACCGAGAAGGAGAGTCCATCCTCACGCGGCGCCATGGCCATTGCCTGCCGATCAGGTAACGCCCATCTAACTGTGGTTTTGAGGTTACCTGCCTCGATTGCCCTGTTATTTACATAAAATTCCCGTTAAGGCAATGTCCTCTAGCGCATGCGCTAAAGTAATTTTCAAATGGAGGGGCACATTTAGATACTGATCATACAGTAACCTTAACCAATTAATTAACTAAGGTAAAGGAACAGTGGATCCCCGCCTTGCGACCACCCCGCAATTGGGACCACCCCCACAAATACGACCACTTTTCTTGGTCCCAAATATATGATCCAGGTAATTAAGAGTCTCACAAATACGACCACCCCCAAATTACGACCACTTTGGTGAGTCCCCAAGGTGGTCGTAATTTGGGGTCCCACTGTATTACACTAAGCCAGTTTAATTCATGCCTGAAGTGTATTATCTTCATTTAAAAAATATAAGTTTTAAATCGCATCTTAAATATATTAACAATGCATATCTGCAGTCTACCTATACGCTTTCTGTTCTTAAAGTATTTCGATTCTGCATCCATTCGGTAGTACTCAAGGCTGAACGTTCTTTGAATGCGTCACTTCTAATAAATGGCCAATACCGTAACTGCCACATACAATTTTATGAACTTTATCAATAGAAGGTGGTAAAACCTTAAGATATATGGAAACGATATTGATAGTAGGTTAACTGTATAACAGATCAGAATTAGGATTGATAATGCATGTTATCTTTATAAAATATAAGGGAGATTAATTATAAATGGTTGCCCCTCCTCAAAGGGGAGGGATACGCTGGTTAACATTTGTGACGACCCAGCTGGGCAATAGACGCATATATCATATATTATTTTTTTCTGAATAGAAGATTTCCCATGTGAAGATATATTGCAACAATGTTTATAAATTGTAAACCGGATGACAGAAATATATTTAAATAACCAGCTTAAATTTGTTCATGTATTGTATCTTCCAAACAAATAAGGGGACAAAAGATAAGTTGTCGCCCAATCTTAAAAAAAAGTTGAAGACATGCCATCCCCCCCCCCCAACCCCCAAAACGTGGCCCCAACATTCCTTCCCCAAATAGTCTTACTAAGAGACGATGCAGAGGACAAGGTACGCACATTTTTCGTTTCAACTGACTAAAAACAAAATGGCTCCAAAATACTCATACACGTGATGAATTGGAGAAGAGACAATGACTGATTAGAGTAAATTAACCACACAGCGTTGGGGAATACAAAGGATTTTATTGATAAGAGACTATATAAATAAAAATTAAGGCTTCTGAGAAGTTGTGCAAAAATCCTTTAAAAAATGGCAAAAAAAAAAAGTATCCATTAAAGTAGGACGGGGATTCATTATTAACCAGTCTGATTAGTTTAGATTATTATAGTCAGTGTCGTTGATGAATGTGCTTCTGCATTAGTTTTATCTTTATAATAAAATATCCGCAAATACCACTTTAACAGGGGATTGAAATGACATGAATCTACACTTTGTTCCAGTTTAATTTATCATTATTATGACAGTAAATAAGCACACTGTTGTACATGAAAAATAACTGGATACCGTACACCGTCTTTCAAAGAGATTAATTATGCGCAGTAGTCTTTCTTCCGTGCTTAAAATGTCAATATATTTTACGGTGATCAGGAGCCTCAATCATTTAAAAAGAATTTAAAAAATGCTGACCGCCATAACTACAAGCAATTAACTAGCCGACAGTCTTACTTGGCATTACTCCAAAATGCCAATATGATTTAACTTTTTAATATAATTTACTACCAAATCTTTGGTTAATCATACTTAATTACCAAAGATGTTTTTATCTTCTTCTCTCATCAAATTCAATTATACGATAGTCATATTTGTCAACGCTTTTAAATATCGATATATCTTACGCGGAGAAAGAATTCAGAATAGGCTTAATTAACAACAGTAATATAAATTGTATTAATTAGGATGCAAATCTTAACTTCTCCCTTCAAAATGAAATAGTTTGATGTTCATACCTCATCAAGTTCATTATATACCAGTATTAATAACAACATTTATAACAAGTGTAATTATTGAAATGTAAAAACCTGAAATTATGACTGATGTCCAGTGATTTCAATAAATTACTTGTTTCGGATTTTTAAACTACTGAGAATCTTTGAATATTCGCTATAGTTTTCAAATCGTTTGAAACGCAATTCATATAAAACCTAACATGGAGCGACGAAAAAAATACAAATTATAATATTGTACGCAAATCGCTTCCATGCCAGGAATGTATTATCTTTCTACCAGTATAATAAAGAACCTTTCCAATATAATATCTCTCTTAATAATAATATTTTATGCCTTTTATATTTATATACATTATATATATATATATATATATATATATATATATATATATACATATATATATATATATATATATATTGTTCTTCTTCTGCTACAATTCGAAGATGAGAAATTACCGTTTCCATTTGACCTGCTACATTCCAATACGTCATATTTACTAACTTTTTAATATCTCAAATGGAATTTAAGTATATAAGTATATAAGCGTGTCTTCATTCGTATGGAGATGGCGTGTATCACTACGGAGATGTCGTGAGCTCTATCGCTTTCATCAGATGTCTGCTTAAAAAAAATTAAGCGAATATGCTTGGTCAAATGTAATATAAATGGCCACCTGATTCGAAACATGTTTTTTTTATATTCCTGTAAAGTTGGCTGCTAATGTGCCCGATGAAGACTTTTAATACTCCTGTTGACTTTTCTTGAAGAACAATAGGTATTGAAATAGGAAGCACAAATAGAAGTCCTCTCAGTGCGGCGACACAGAATTGCTTTCTTTTTTCCCGATTTCTGGATTAATTCTGGGGACAAGCAGACTGTTCAGCTTCTTATTAGATTGGTTTTTGTGTAATCATTTGGGAATGGATCAGTTATTGAAGGAAACCCACACTCATCATCTTTACTGTTCTTACTAAAGGGCATTTAAGGGGCATTATTCGGGATGGCTTTTCTTTGTACAATCGCTTAGGTACAGACACCATTATACTGTGGATAGTCTTAATAAACACTGAATACATGAACAGTATATGATATGGATATGTTTGCAGTCTTACTGTCTTTTTCGTATTTTTTGTGTACCTTGCAGCCGAGTCGATTTGTATGTTTTTTACAGGTATAAGTCTTTTTAAGTCTTTTAATTGAAATCACAGTATTTTATACCTTATGCCGTTTGATCTGGTATTGTATGTGAATCTTTCACAGGTAATGCTATTGGCACGTTATTACTCATATACTTATCGTAATCTAACATGTGATATAAGTATGTGACAATTATTAAAGAAAGGAAACATTTGAAGTGTGCTTTTTGATCCTTCACCGACTCCAGCCATTAGACGCGATTTTACACCCGTCGCTTGATAAAGATCCGCTGTAATGACATCTAATTTTATGGGCCGGTTTTTTACAAATGTATACAAGTCACGTGTGATGATGTTAACCAGACGGTATAGACCATTGTCTGGACCTATTAAGAGAGAAGGGGTCTTATGCAATGTTGACCTCAGTTGTATTTCGGACTAAACAAAGAGTTACGTGAGGCGAATTAATATGATAACTATTATAAATTCACAAATGTAACATTGGCATTTACTTATGTTGCTCGTCCTATGCCAGATATAGTGTTTATTCAGTGTCTGAAGGGGTTTGAGTTTGCCAAGGTATGTCCGATTCAGTCAATTGTATTGCGGAAGATCTTTAAGCAATTTTTATCATGGGGACTTTTAACACAAAGCTGGCCTAATACAGAAGGCGAGTTACGTGTTTCCCCTTAATAAATCACAGTCATTTTTTTATAATGAAAATATGAGACACGAGGTCTTTTCTTCATCTCCAGTAAAATGATCATCATGTTTTTTAATTCCTGTAAACGTACATATCTGCGGCAATCATGTAGTATTCGTGCATATTAGCGATCTAGCGCAAACATGGACAAAATGAAATAAAAGGAAACATATTATGGTTGATGGCCTTGCACTAGGGCTGACCTAAGAAGGGCTATAAAGATCTTGTCCCAAATGTTGATATAGGCATAAATGCATCGCCCTCGTTAAGCCACCTCTCTTAAAGGAAGGAGGTTTAACCATCTATTTACTGTAACTGTCAGATTTGTAATTTATAAATGCCATTTTATAAATGCCTAACTTCAAATTAAAGGAAATAATCTTGAGTATTTAACAGAACTGAATATATTTGTTCAATTGAATGAATTCATATGTAGATGGGTCCATGACAATTACAATTAGGACAAAAAAAGGTATGGTTCTCAGACACTTTTATTAAAAAAAATCAGTATGGGCGGGCGTTTGTTTTGGTTGTTTTTTTTCTTACCTTTTTGTTTGTTTCGATAAAATGCCATATGATCAGGGAAAAATATGATAAAAATATATTTTTTTTTTGCTAAACGGGTAAAAGCACTACATAACAAAGGAAATCTTTTCAAAATTGTATTATCTTGACAAATTTTACATAAATTAATCGGATCCGAGATCAATAAATACATGTTATTATATATAATATTTGAAATAATATGCATTGTTATGGTTTCATTTATTCTATAGGATTATGTCTTATTAATGACAAAACCAATTTGAGACCAGATTACTATCTCTAATTATCCTGTAAAAAACTGCTGCCTCTCTCCTCCTTCTGCCCGCGCAGGTTAAAATAAAAATGTTCGCCAGACAAGGCGCACCCTGGGAGATTTCTTATGAAGTTACAGTAACCATTGAGTATATTCTTTGAAAAAATATGCAACTTGATATATGTGTACATATTATTTTCTGCCATTGTTCGGTTTCACCGAATTCTTTATATGAAGTATTATTATTATTTTCTTCTCAGAGGGTGGTACTAGTATGGCAGTGGTTGTTGTAGAAGATGTACAAGAAATTGTTATTTTTATGGTAGTAGTAATAGTAGTTGTAGTAGTAGTAGTAGTAGTTATAGTACCCTATATCTAATACATGCATTTTACAATATTCCTTTATTTGTGGTGGTCATTATCTTAAATTTGTCGTGTTTTTTACCCCTAGGAAATGAATAATCGTCCTTTTTTTCATAATTATTTATTTTTTATGAGCATCAAGTCCTCATAATGTATTTCTTGTTATGAATGTATCCCTTCAGTTGAATCACCGCTTGTCTTAACAAGTTTTCATTCCTAAGGGTATCATTGAAAGTTGATTCAATTATCTAACTTTGCTTTATTCGTATACATTATTTCAGGATTATTTATTATTTTATTTTAACTCGAACGGTAAAATAAAACCATGGACTGAGAATACAACAAGAGGCCATAGCACTACCAGCTTGGCTGTCATGTAACTTTTTATCCTGTGCCTTATAGTCACCATTTCATACGTGATGATCTTTTGACTCAAGGCTATATTGTCATTAAAAACAAGTAAAATGAGTTAAATAAAAAAGTTTGTAGATGGAGTCACCAACCTGCAGCAGTAGATTAACCTCTGCAAGGTCACAATATGATTCTGAATTCACTGTCGATCCTTTCATCCCTTCCTGAGCAATTAGTCCATTTTTGGACGTTTAAATATTATCTCAAGTCTTAGCTTCTTAGGTTTTTCGCTCCATAATCGGAGAATACAGGTCTGAGTAACTTTTTTGTTTTGGTTTTGACCAGACGTATTTGGGGCAGTCAGCATTCCGGTTACGATTTATGTCCTGTTCGTTGACGACATACGGCTGTGGTTTTCACTACATGACTCTGGGATTATAGGTAACAGTTGCCTATATTTTTTAAACTTCAACAAAAGACCTTTATAGACCAGAAAGCATGTTAAGGTTCGAATCCCAGGGACTTATTCTTACGTAATCTGGCCTTTCTACGGACAAACGATGGCTTCTAACGTTTTGTCCAAAACCACAGTGACCAAAGTTTCTGTTTCCACAGAGAACTATTTGAATCAGTTGGTATGTAAAGTTTGAATATTTTTAGTTCCTACGGTTACATGATATGACCAATTATTAGACAGGGTAATGGCTGCCCACCGGTAAGATTATAGGGCACAGTGACCTACTTTTTGGTTTCCACAGGTTTTCTGTTAAGGCCTATCGGCAGATGAACATTTTATTTTTGCTTTTTTGGGTTCAGCGTTTTGTTCCATGTCAACGGACAGACTGCTTTATGACAAACCGGACGGCCGGAGGATAAGACGATGGTGTAAGGGTTATCGCTAAAAGTTAGATGGCTTAAATTACAATAAAAAAACTAAATATCTGAAAAACGAATCGGTCACTCGCTCAATGTTTATATCTTTGCATCAGTAAAACTACCAAGACGGGTCAAAATGTTAAAGCCAGATGTTTACCTATTTTTTTTCTGTAGAATTTATGAGGTTTCTGGTTTACTCTTGGTACGTTTATGTAATGTGCGTAATTCCTGTTAAGAAAAGTTCTAAAAACGCCTTCATGATGGATGTAAGAGCTTTTCCATCTACAACTAGACATCATGTCACCTAAGGTTGTGGGAGGTATATTCCTGGAGGTTGAAATGTCACTCGTTGGAAAACTGGTTCGCTGACTGGCCGAAAGATGTATTTCTTGAATTTTAATGGATTTTCTTGGCAAGTACCCACATAATATAAAGTATTAATATAATATATAATAATAATAACAATAATAATAATAATAATAATCATAATAATAATCATAATAATACCGGCTTCTGTGGGTCAGGGGTTAAGCACAGGACTAAAAGTCGGGAGGACGTGAGTTCAAATCTCAGTCGAGGTGGTGGATTTTCACGGTCGGCCCCCACCCAGGGTGAACTCTCTGCCTGCTTAACGTGAAGACGTGAAGGCTGTGCCCCACAGACGTGTATCCCTCACAAACGAGTGCGTCTTGGGGGGGGGGGTCCTCTGTGTTAAGACCCAGCAATGGGGATAATAACACAACCAGGACCCGCAGGTTGGGTAAACACCGGGCCTGTGTGTTACCAAAATGTAAAAATGATATGATAGGAAGCGAGTGCTACCGCCTTGTCACGTAACCAAACCGAACTGGCACTCTGCAGATGTACAAACTTAGATTAGGAATTACATAAGACACCATAAAGAATGGAGGCGGTTATTTCCATTAATAAAATCTTTAAAAAATAATAATTATATAAAAGGATCGGCGTTTTCTTATTTTTTTTTCTTTATAAACGCTTCAAGAGATTAGTTATAAGACGTGAGATTTCGGTATAAGCCCCTTTTATCAGAAAAAAAAATAACGACGCAACTTGCAGTTACGTCTCATTCTTTCATACACGACCATCCGGGGAGTTCTTATTACGTTTCAAAACGAGTCACACTCAGGTAAGTTCTGTATTATCACCAAGGTCGGAGCTAAACATGTCAGCCACATGAAAAGGAACACCCAAAACGAAGCCGCAGGGGAAGGTCGATCACACGAGCCAAGTGAAAGGAAATAACAGAAAAGACTTGCCACATATGTGTTACAGAAGCAATCCCACATAACTTTCCAAAGGAAACCCTCGTTGTGTTCATAAACAGAAATCCTTGAATTTCACAGCTCTCTGCTTGTGTCGGAAGTGTTTACGATCTGGCGATTTGTACTTTGTGCGGAGGTTCTCATGAGAGGTTTCTATATAAATTTCTATCAATGATTTTGTCCGGAAAATTAGAGCAAAACAAGAGGCCTAGCTGCCCAGAGTAGAAACGTTTCCCGTGAGACTGTGTAAATTCAGATAGAAACTGTAGCAGCCAGTTTCACTTTATAAATTTACGGGATCTTGTTACTTTTATACTATATATGCTGCTTTGTTGTAGTTATGATATGAGATAATCTCCCGGATATTCAGTCTACAGTAATGACATTTTTTTTTTCATATTCTCATTGTGAACATCTTTCAGCTGGGTCATTTTGGTGACAAACACACACGCACACATCGTGCCATACCGGTGTCAAGCCTTCAGGTAACCCCCCATTTTAGGTTAATCGCCTCCCTACCCCCCCCCCCTTCAATATTATGAAGCGCGGATAAACTTAAATCGCTACACCCAGGGGTTTTCTGAACGTAATTTCAGGTTACCTAATTTATGTTCAGATTACCCCTCGCTGATTTAGAAAAAGTGAATTTCTTATCTATATGCTTTAAACTCGTGAAAAAATATTTAACTAGATAAACCACTGAGATATTCAAAATATGGACTCAGCATAAGAAAAATAAAATTTTAGCAAAATTTCATTTTTATTGTGAATTATATTTCATTGAGGCATAGATTTAACCAAAGCCTATGACACAAGACGGGTAGACGTAAGATATACAAACATGCAATCTTTTTTTAGAAGTAGAAAAACATTATGAGCTTTAAGTAAATACACATAAAGTAACAACTTTTATGATATGGTAATCTGAAAACGGTTTCAAATTACCATGAGGTAATCTGAATAAGGGGGGGGGGGCTAATTAGAAATCATTGTACACCACTATATCACCCAAATTTAATATATATGAATATATATATATATATATATATATATATATATATATGAAAAATATATGTATGAAAAATCACATGCTATTGTACCTAAGAAAACAGGAAAACAGGAAGTAAGACCATTGGAGTTTGTCCACGGCATGAATACAGTGATTTATAATATAAATATGTTCATGGTATCCAAGGCTAAACAAGGTTGGCCGTTTCGATATAAGGTCGAGAACGAGAGACTAGTAATATATATCACGTTCATGCCCTAATACCTTGAATGTGTGCCCTTCTCACCTAGTCCCCTGCAATAAGTCATTTCATTCATCAATTGACGTCGCATTAAAAAAAAAATCGTGATCCCAAATGTACACATGCCATCGGGGGAAAGCGGAACTCAATGGAACAGTTAATATAGTTCGTCTTAAGATGACGTTACCATGGCGGCCCCGGTGACGGTGGCTGCGTTCGGAGGGCTCACGTTAATTCCGGGATGACATTACGGTTTGGACAGCCATAGAACCAGAGCTAGAACATGATAGTATTGGCCGGCCCAGCCACAAGCCCTGAAAATGCATTATCCAATATTTTAGGTATGGGTCTCACGAACCTCTAGCCATCGATATAACACTAAGCTAACAGGAATTTAACAAGATGGTACTGTATTAGACCTGTGTTCACTTTTCAAATTCTGGATCTGCTGCGGGCACCAACGCAATCCATCCAGATTTTCTTCGATTAGAATTGTGACACGTTTGCAAAAAAAGCAGTTTCCCCGAGCGCGCCCAATGTACTCTTGTTTTCAATTCGTAATCCTTGTTACATGAATAAACACAGGCTGAATTTTGCCATAGGTGGCCCGAGTCTTACAATCTGTCACTAATTTTGTGAATGGGAGGGCTAGGGTTTTAAAGGCTGATGGAATATGTTGAGTAAAAACTGGAGAGGTCTAGCTACCTCCTGGAGAGATCGAAGTTAAGACTTATGTTTCTTGTTTAAAGCGCCTGCCATGGACAGGAAACGGGAACACCAGTTCTATAACGATATATTTTCCAACTATACGACCTACGCTCCTCGTAAGCTGGGGTCCCATGTTTAAAATTTGAAGCTGGATGCACAATGCACATGGTCTGATTAAAAGCATTACTCTGTGCGCACCCTGCCCAAAAAAAATCGTAAAATGTCAATATCTTTTTGATTATTGTTGCTAACAATCAAACAAACCAACGCCGACAAAACCTAACCTCCGCTTAGCATAGATAATAAACCATAAAAATAAATGTACCAAACGCTTTAAATCATCCTAACTAAGGGATTTTATGTATTTATACACAGTATTTAATCAACAGATGCCAATAAAGTCTATAAAGTCTTGTGATTTAGGCCATACTGGAACAGCAGATAAGAATTTAGCACTCTTTGTTTGTTAAAGGATTTGTTGTAGCGCCATCTTGAGGAAACTCTGCCAGTGCATTTTCCGCTGTCAAGCGGTTGAACTCTGTCTAAAGATAGCCCCTTTTGGACGAACTCGACACAAAGTTGCGGGGACCTAGCTGTCCGATGCAAAATGGGTGATATGCTAGTAGTAAGTCATGTATCCATCCTTTTGAATTTAAGACTGAGCCTAATCATCAAGGATGATAAACTGTGAAATAATACTTAATATATCTGTTTAGAGGACCACACGTAGAAACAAACTTACATCGGCCGCTATCATTTGCGCAAAACAAAACAACAAGACCTTCAAGCCTACAACCGGTGTTTCATCTTTCTTGTTTCTCGTTTTTTTTTTCATATGGCCCCTGGTCTTGCGTCTTTATTATGATAATCAGACAGATGGGAACTTTGGCAGCTTACACGCTAAACCATAGCAACTTATAAAACAGGTGAATTGGACAGAGTAAGACCGTGTGCCAATGTGATGGTAATCTCCATTTCATTACCCCCGGTAATGTAGTTCGACCTTGGTTTAGGTTAACCCCCACCAACCCCCCCCCCCCCCTCCCCCCAGTGTTCATACTATCCCCTCCCTGATCTAAATTGAGGGTACATTATCGTACTTATATCCTATGATATTTTATTACAATAAACCATGTGAAATATATGAGATTTAATATATTCAATCAATCTATGAAATAAAAAAAACATGTCACAAAATGTTAATTATATTATAATCGATTTCAGGTTACCCCCTCTTCAGATTTCAGGGTGGTAATCTGAAATCAACTTTAAAATAAAACTGTTACCATCGGGTGGTTTTTCTTTTGAAATTTTTTGCATTCTGCCAAAATAAACTGTAATAACATGAGATGTGTGTATGTGTGTTGGACCCCTTTCTCCCCAATAACTGATTTTATCGTTTGTTAATAACTGTATTTACTTATAAATGCGATGCAAGTATAAGGTATCAATCATGTTATTATTTTACAGAAAGGTCCGGTGATATTCCTGGCGGTCATCCTGGTCCTAATTGTGATTGGGAATCTCTGTGTTCTCGTCGCCATATTTGCGTCCAAGCAAGGTCATAGGTCAAGGATGAATTTTTTCATCATGCACCTTGCTATCGCAGGTCAGTCCATTTATTGACTATTTTTAATTCATCTGTCTATCTCTATGCTATCTGTCTGTCTCTGTCTCTCTGTCTGTCTGTCTCTTTCTGTCTGTCTGTCTGTCCGTCTGTCTGTCTGTCTGTCTGCCTGTCTGTCTGTCTGTCTGTCTCTCTCTCTCTCTCTCTCTCTCTCTCTCTCTCTCTCTGTGATGATTTCAATGATAGGATAGGCGGAAGGATAGAAACACACACACATCCGTGTGCAGTCTATTAATTCTTTTCGGAATAAACTTTATAAAGAACAGGTCAAATATTACCTCGGGGTAAGAAAAACTATCGCTTTGATTTTTTATGCATATCTCTCTGTGTATTAACAACTGCTTAGTTTCGTCGCATAAGTGGAAGTGGGCTCCATGGTCTTCAAACGTATTTTTTTAGAAAATATAATAAATTGGAGGCGAGTTTCCGGTAGGTCCCAAAGGCAATGAAACCAGAAGGAATAGATTTCCGCTTCGTGGGCGTCGGGTATATAATAGCTCCGCAGCACATTTATAGAACCGCAGTAAATTTCTGTCCCCGGGGCCAAGTGACATTTCTCCATGTGTTGTTCAAAACCTGTTGAAAGCAAATGTATAAAACTTTAACCAAAAACATATAAATATGCTCGGTCTTTTTTTTTGTGTATGCATAACAAGGCTATTATTCTCTGCGAGCGAATTAGAAATAATGTTTATTACACTATTTTATCGCAATGTAGTATGGTCTAAAGAAAGGAATAAAATTAACCTCGGGCAAAGAGAGTATGAAGTCTAGTTGTTAGTCTAAGAAGTATCCATGCCCACGAACTAGCAGCTATAAAGCTGAGATTTGCCAGTTTATGTCCAGTAGTGTAAAGACACCAGGTTACTCCGAATTTCAAATTACCCCCCCCCCCGCTGATTTTTCCCTGTACTGTTCAGAAAATACTCTCGTTGATTTACCAAAATTCTAAATACCTATGATTTTAACAAATTACACATCATTTTTAATAATCTACATGAAAGGCAAGAGATTTAAAAAATGGAATAAATATATACAAAATAAAGTGGTTGTAAACTGTAAATTATATTTTTAATTATATTTACATCGCATAACACATTACATGTAAACATGGAATACCAAAATTTTCAAATTAATTTGGGAATTAAGAAGAAAGACATAACATGAACTTTAAGTAAAACATAATTTTCAATTCAACTAATATAAAGCCACAGGAATATGAACATTATACATGAAACAACAGTTCATTTATATATAGTTATTCCTGTGACAAAGACTGACTTATAGAGTATATGTCCTCTCAATATTAACATTTATATAGTTGGATCTTAGATAAGAAAACAACTATTTTGAAGGGGTATTATGGAAAGAAGAAACATCTTTTGTGAATTTTTAAGTATATAAACATAAAGTAACAACTGTTTTGAAGGGTAAGCTGGAATCGTAGGGGGTACTCTCAGATCGTAGGGGGTAAACTGAAATCGATTTCTAAGATACTGTGACGTAATCTGAAATCGATATCTGATTACCCCCGGTAATATGAGCTTGGGTAACAAGAGGCTTTTTATCGGGGACACAGCTGTCTCAGGCTGGTGGGAATACATCAATGTATTAATAAAGGACAACGAAAAAGCACCAACAGCCCTGATAAACATTGATATTTTAACTTATCAATAATCTTGTTCGAGATATCAGAACCAGTTTTAAGATTATTTTAAACTGCATCATGCGGAAACATTGTGTAAAAAATTTATGAGCGTCAGTCGTGATTGGTTCCCGGTCTACCTTATACGCTATGCCCACGTGGTCCGTCAGGGTCGCGCAAGGCAGGCTGGGAACCATGTTAGCTCCGGCCATGAAAAATTGTGCTATAGATTGTTTTATGAATTATGTAGGTAATCCTGTGTTTTAATTTTACCAAGCTATGGGTACATTGCAAAGCGTGTTCATTCAGATTAATTCGTCATACATAGAAAAATAAACGATCGATCTCTCGAACCCTGGCCGATATTTGACATTTAGCATTTCTCAATGTGGACGTTCTTCAATTTATTGATAATTGGCAAAACAAACAGGTTCGCTACTCGATGTTAAAAGTACACTATTCCTTTAGCTAAAAAAAAAAACGCCATCCCAGTGTAAGGATTTAATATGTTCGATTCACCTGCTTTATAAGTTCTTATGGTCATGTGTGCATGTGAATAAACACAGTCAACGGGAGCCTGACAAGAGGTCCAAATGTCCAACCTAGTGTCTGTAAGACAACCTACATACAAGAAGAAGAAACATTAAAGGTAAAACACAGATAACGATGGTACAATTACCAGGTGGCTCGAGCGTTAAGTTTATGTTTTGCTCAACTGATGGAGTACGGTGCAAGGTTATTTCATCTAATATACAGGAGGAAGCAAACGGTTTTAGGAACAAAATAATATATAAAGGAAAAACAATATATTTCGTGTATATTGAGCATAC